>CM056586.1:38595678-41053178 GCA_029721435.1 Gymnothorax reevesii | reverse complement strand
TACCTCAGCATAGCGGCGGTTGTGTTTGGCTGCTGTTGCATAGCAACAGGGTGGATCTGACCTCCACGGTCACCCAGAGCTTCTACTCTCCAGGATCTTGGCTTGTGTATCCCGAAATCTGAGCGCACATACCTCAAAAAATCTCTGCCTTTGTGTACGCACCCCAACATCTCTTGCAAGATCACGTCAATGTCTTGTGCGTTTACCTGAAAAAAAGAAGTAATTAAGTCTCAGTGCGCACTCTGATTGGCTGGGATCTGGGATGTTTAGCGGCATCGAATGCTGCAGACATTGTTGGTCTGGCTCTGGAGTTGTGCTTTTTCGACGCACACAGAGAGGCTTGTGCCGCAACTCTCCGTGCGGGACAGTCAGTGACAGTGTGACCCTGGTGCTGTGTGTTGAGTCGTGGCCCTTGGTAACTAACGGGATTATCGGAGCAAAATGACTGCGGACCTGCGGGGCTGTCGGGCCGTTTCAGTCCCAGCTCTTAACTTTGACTTTGGCTTCATTTCATTATACCTCCACTTGGAGAAAATATGTTTTCACCAGCATTTGTTTGTTACTTCATTCATTTTTTCATCAGTTATCGGGACATCTCAAAAAGTAATGTATGGGTGTCAATTAAAACTGTTGTGTCGATAGGTACGGTGCAGACGAGGAAATTATAAAATTTTGCTGGAGATCTGACTCATATTCTTGATCCAAGAGCCGAAAGAATTTCTTTGCGTGTTTAGACGACACTGTCCAGACTCATTTAACACTCATGTTCAGTGATTATTCTTCCGTCAATTAATCGCGACACGACAGAGGTAATGCCCTCTCCAAGTGCCTTCTCATTAATTGTTGTGTTTACAAGTGCTGTTACCCTCTTCTATCACCTTCATCCATCTGCAGGGGAAAGTTGTTTGTTCTGTGGGGCGGCAGAAACGGTGCAATACGTGTTCCTTGATTGCAGTAGGTTGGAGTGTTTGCTGAGATTTGGTCAGGGATTGGTGAACAGGATTTGGGGTGGAGTTTTCCAATCAACTATACATTTCTGGGCCAAAGTTCAGGGTTTCACAGAAACGCAGGGTGTGTTTATTTAATTTTATCTTTGTTCAGGCTAAAATGGCCACTTGACTTAGCAGGAAGAATCATGTTAATGTTAATATTGCAATAGTTTTCAAGGATTTCTGAAATTAAGTAATGACATGGACATTTCAGTCATCCTCAGTGGAGCTCTTTAGGCCATCAGGCCTCTTGTGTTTGGTTACAGAGGGCTGGTACTGTCCTCTTGGCTGTGGCATGGGGCTACGTATTGTGCTGCCAGGTTTGGGCAGCATCGTCCTTCTCCTAGAAGGATTAGCATTTTCTGAGAGTCAGGTAGACTGATCTGGCATCAGATCAGTGAATTTTGGGAAGAAATGCTCTCTAATTTAGTGGTATTTGTCACAGTTGAGGAGGAAGTGCAGCTCTCTCTTGGCTCTGGAGGGGTCAGATGTTGGGGTTCCTGGTCAGAGCCCCTCTGATGTGGGGAACCCCCCGTACTCTGGTGCCTATATGGGCTGGTGTCTTTAAACACTCAGTGATGGACAGACAAAGCCTCTTCTTACTGCCATCCTGTAATGTAAAGAAGCACAGGGCCTTCAGTGTGACTGGCCCTGCAGAATACTCCACACTCAGCAGAAAGAGAGCGAGAGACAAGGAGAGAGAGAGAGAAAGAATCATCTCTTTTATTGTACATAGCTGTGGGTTGACCTCACTGAGCCACAGATAGTGGATGTGAGTGATGGATTATGGGAGTGAAGGGGCCCTTTGTTCGGCTGCGGTCGGTCACGCCGCTCTGGAGGCGTGGAACAGCCCGTTCGAATGTGACCTACATTTCCCTGCATGCCTCAGCTCGAGCTGTGACCTTTGAACTCTAACCCTGACCCTCTGCGGTCTGAAGTTACAGTGCTACTGTATTTCGCTGCCCCACTGACCCCCCCCGACCACAATCGTATGATCACGTGACCTTCATCATGATTCGAAAGTATTTGGACAGGGAGAGGTTTAATTTCTATATTCACTTGTTATGGATGTAAGTAAAGCTTTGCGATTTGAGTATTTGTTTCTATATGGACTGCACTGCAAAAAGTGACTGCCTTAACAAGTCATTTAGTCTTAATATAAGACGTAACTTCCTTGTTTTTCTCTCTCAATTAGAAGATGTTAGCTTATATTAACTCATCAAGTGCTTGACAAGTGCAATTTTCTTATCCCAGTGGCAAATCTGGAAATCTGCACAACCAACCCCGCCCCTCACCCATACTTTCACCTACTTGTTCAAAATTCAGTCGGGATCTATTCTGGGTCAGTGGCAATCCCTAAACCCAATTTGGGGTGAATGTACCCATTAGTTTTGCTGCTAGAGTGTGAAAAAACAAACAAAACCCAGAAACAAACAAACACACTGAAACAAACCGAACCAAAAACAATACCCCTTGCCCTCACCCTTCGGGTGGGGCGGGGTAATAATCTCACCTCTTTGGCTAAGTTTTGTCTAACTGAGAAGAAAGGTAGTAGATATAAGTGTTTTAGGTGTTAATGTAAGATTAAAGTGCTTGTTAAGATGGACTTATTTTTCTTTTTTTTCTGTGTGACTCCAGTAGGATTCTAGAGTCTCTGCCCTTTGAAGCTGTGTCTCTTTCCAAAAATATAGACCTGCTGACAGCATTAGAAACTGTGCCCCGGGCGAGCTAAATAAGGAATCCTGTGGAGTTTGATGTACTGAGAGAACGTTCAGCTCCCACCTGAGTCCTGCTAACCTCGCTCTGACGAGGTCGCAGTGACGAACAGCTTGTTCAGGACGCCTCGCGCTGATTTTCAGTGCTGCTCCTTTTGAAGTGCCGTTGACTGAGGTTCAGCTAAGCCTGCTGGCTGGGGAGAGAGGTTTTGGGGAGAGAGCAGGCGTGGGGGCGGGATGGTGGGCACGGGGGCGAGGTTTAGATCAAAGCCCCCCTGTACGCCGCTAGGCTTCAGTGCGCTGGGTAATGTGTCCGCAGGTGGGGTGGAGTTATAGATCAGGAGGCCTCTAAACAAGATCCCCTCTCTCCTCTCTCCTTCAGGAGTTCCTCTGTGAACTGGTGCTTTGTCTTACACAGCTAATGAGAACTTTCAGCCCTTGTGTTGTAATTTACCTGTTCTCACACTGTTCTTTTCTGTCATTCCATGGCTTTGTTAAATACTCGGTTGCGATTGGTATATCACGGCATTCTACAGTTGGTTATTTTTGAAGAGTAGACTGCTGCTATGGGTGTGATGCAGTTCCAACCGTATAATCTATCAAACCTGTTTTAACTGAAGTAATAAAATCAGTTTTAAATCAATTAAGTCACTTTTAAATTAATATTTTTTTAGTATGTAGCTGTGTAATATGCAGTATAATGTACAGCGAGCCATTCATTATTGCAAAGCAAACACCTGCAGGGTGAATCAAGACCCTTCCGCAAACTGTGGGGGTTTATTTTGCAATAATGACCGGCTCACTGCACGTTATCCCATACTTGCTGTGGTGGTTTCCGTTTGTGGGCAGTATCTGCTCCAGTCGCTCCATAGCTCCTGTTGAGTTGGCGTATGTTTATGCGCATATCTGCACTCGATGTACAGGGTGTGGGTAACTTCATGTAGATTATTATTATCTGACTTATGTCTCGTAGAGCCTCCTGAGATCTTCAGGGCACAGTTGTTGTACGCTGCTTCAGATAAAAGTGTCTGCCATTTAATGCTGAGTAATGTTAACCCTTTGTTGCATCGCGGCTACTAAAGAAACAAAACCCACCCATCACCTTTTATTGGCAAAGAGGAAAAGAGTCATACAAAGAAGGGTTACGAGATCAAGGGAAGGACCTCAGGGTCAAGTAAACAAGGAAACGAGCCCCAGCCTCATTAGAGGAGGCAGGTTAATTAGCAGCTGAGGTCAGGGTTGGGCTCTGCCTCCCCAGGAAAGGGGTGTTAGCCGTCGGAAATGGGTAAATGGCTGACAGATACGACACGCCCTTAAATGTGTCAGTGTGAGGAGTTGGGTTGGAGTTTTATAACTGCATGTGATGCAGAACTACCTGAGGAGCTGAGGGACCAGCATGGAGATAATGAGAAAAACGTATGTTCATGTAGGACGTGGGAGTGGTACTGATCTGCAGTTTAACTGGGTTTGTGAGTGTGTGTGTGTGTGTGTGTGTGTGTGTGTGACTGTTGTATTCACTTGGGTGAATGTGTCAGTGTGCATATGTATTGTTTCTTAATGTTTATGTGTATGTAGGCTTGTCTGAGTGTTTATATGTGTGTATGTGTGTGTGTGTGTGTGCATCTGTGTGTGTGTGTGTCTGTCTTTGTCTGTGTGTGTATGTCTATTTCTGTGTAAATCTGTGTGTGTGTCTGCGTGTGTGTGTGTGTGTGTGTGTGTGTATGCTTGTTTTCATATGCCTCTGTATGTGTGCAAAATATTTTTTTTTCTGGATTTGATCCCTCATAATCATAATGCGTGTTTTGATATTCCTGCTTGAAGATGGCTGTTTAATGATTATATTAATGTCATTTTGGCTTTTCTCTTACCTTTACTTTACACCTGGGACACCTTCCCATACCAGATGACTCACTTACTTACCCTCAAAACAACCCCAAACTACCCGTGACTCACTCACCCCCACACAACCCTAAACTGCCCATCTCACAATTTAGCTGCATGTGAGAGAGAGAGGGAAAATTGAGTGATATGAGAGATGTGTGAGAGAGAAGAGAGAAGTTTTGTCCATCACACTGTCCTCCTCAGAGCCCTGACTGACTCCAGTGTCCCAATGAAGCCCTGCTAGCCTTATGGCTCTGAGCTATAGTGCATGTTTATCCACCATTTTATTTCATTTTCACTTCCTGCCAACAAAACGCTGGAATAAAACAAGATTTTATTGTTACAAATCAGGGAAACATTTTCATGCATTTGTAGTTCATTTGCAACAAAGTGAGCAGGAATAGTGTTTCTCCAGAGACCGTGTGATGGGAATACAATCCTTTTTCAGCTCACTTTCCCTCCGAACCTCATCGCGGATCTAGGGACGGTCGAGATGTGGGTTATTTGGGTTATAATCACCGGCTAATGAGGTCATATTTCAGCGATCATGCCCCGCACTCCCCCTCTCTCGCTGCTTTCACACCGGATGCGAAACGAATTTTCCGCACAACAAATTACATTCAAAGTCAATGCAAAGACGCAAATGCACGCGAAACGCATCCGGTGTGAAAGCGTATTCTTTCTGAAAGGATACCTGTGTTAGTTTGCTCTTCAGTCTGAGACGCCCACGTAAAACTGGGCTGTTTGCACGACTCCGCCGCAGACTATGGGATTATAAACCAGAGCTCTTACAGACAAAAGCATTTAGAGTGCGGGAGTCAAATTCAGAGTCTACTCACCCACCCTGAGGGGTTTCGAAGGGTAACTGCGTGTAGTGTTGTGGAACTTGGTCTGTGTGTGTGTTTGTTATGGTAACTTCATATCGCTGATTAATTTTTGCTCCAGCAGAGTTGGAAAAAAGTCTGAACTGTACAGAGAGTGACCTGGGTGGATGAAGAGAACAGAGAATTATATTGAGACGAAATAAAGAGGACACACTACAGCTGTTCACCATATAAACCCCCTCTTAGAGTGTGACATCACAAACATGTGACCAGAATATTCCTTACGTTCACATTCTAATGTTGATAACTTTACTATTCGCTGCAGGTGATTATTATCCCTGGAGTTCAAGGCCAGGATTTTAAAATATATTCCAAATAGGCTAAAACTTACTCCTCGAAGGGTTAAGATGTCAGTAATCAGCTGTGCAGTACTGGGATTGGTTTGAGCTGACTGAAGGGTTTGTGACATCCGTAAAGAGGGTGAGTTTGGTTGGTGGGTGGCTCGACATTCGCGGGAGAAACGCTGGTGTTTTGGGGAACCCAGCTGGGTGTGACAGGAAGTAGACGGGCGCAGTGAGTGAAGCTGTCATCAGTTCCCGACAGGAAACCACAGCTGCAAGACATATCTTATTACCCATAATGCCGCTGCTCTGCACTGCTGATGTTTATTCCTGCCCCGGAGCTGCATTTATTTACTTATGCAGTTATTTGCTCATTTATTTTGTTATTTGTTGATTTTGTGAGTTTGAGCAAAGCAATGGAAAATCCTGGACCTACAAGTGAAGGTCATCTCTCGTAATTTGTGCTTGTGAAGTTGATAAATGGTACATTTCTGTTGTTAGGAGGTAGAACTAATCAGTGAATTTTCTGGCTGAGTTTATGGGTGGAAGATAGACCATTACTCTACAACGGCAGGACTTTAATTCTCGGACAGCACTGTGACTTTCCATTGCCTCATTGGATCAATCTGCATTCTCCAGAGAGCGAGGAACTTTCCTCACTGGCAGATATGAACCTCAAACAAGGAAAGGAGGCAATTAGCTCCTTTGTTGCTTCCTTCCAGCAAGGGAAGGTAAGTCCAACCTTGGAAGAAATGTACCAGAGATTATGGGGTATAGGTCATTTGGACCCGATACCGGTTGGACCCCGGACCATTTGGACCCAAACCAGTTGGACCCCAGACCCTGTCCAGTTGGACCCCATGCTGTGTGGACCCCAGACCCTAACCTTAAGCCTAACTCTAACCCAACTGGTCATGGATCCAACTGGTCTGGGGTCTGAGTCGTTTGGGGTCCAGCTTGCTTGGGTTCCAAATGGAATGGGGTCCAAATGGTACAGGGTTCAAATGACCCGTTCCCAAGATTTAGGGACCACTATCCTTTACAGCTGTAGTGATTGGATACGTCATTTTTGTATCTTTCCTGCTGGGTCAGTTGAGTCTATCGATCGCAGTCAAGTTCGTGATATATTGAATGAAAGGACATCTGATTTTTCTGTGACGTGTCCAAAGGATCCTTTAAAATCTCCCTGCAACTTTTCCTTGATCTATGTGATGTTTTCTATTGAGATCAGGAGAGGAAAGAGTCCACCTGTTTATAAGAATGCAGATGCAGGCATTTTCTCTGTACAAATGGGCATGAACTGATGATGTCACTCAAGTGAATAGAGCATTGATTGGACCAGAGGTAGTGAAGGGAATTGTTTTGTGGAGATTTCTGGTTTAACCTTTTACTGATGCTGACCTATTACAGATTCTCATTGTGTTCACTGAAGCACTGTTTTCTGTTGAGTTTGAATCAGGAGATAAGGGTGGCTTTTTCCCAAGGCACTGCAAACTGCCGCAGTGGGCTATCCCTCGCTCTCTCATTTACTCACTCACTCACTCACTTACTCTCTCATTCACTCACTTACTCGCTCACTCACTCTCTCATTCATTCACTTGCTGACTGACACACTCACTTTCTCACCCAGTCACTCACTCACTCAATCATTCACTCACTCACCCAGTCACTCTCTCACTCTCTCAATCACTCGCTCTCACTCTCACTCATTCACTCACTCACTCACTCACTCTCTCACTCACTCACTGACACACTCCACTCTCTCATTTACTCTCTCACTCACTCACACATTCACTCACTGACACATTTACTACCTCACTCACTCAGTTACCCACTTACTGACACACTCACTCACTCATCCACTTACTGACACACTCGTTCACTCCCTGACTCACCCACTTACTGACCCCCTCACTCACTCACTCAACCACTTACTGACGCACTCACTCACACTCACTTTCTCACTCACTCACTCATTCACACACACTGACATACTCACTCATTTAGCCATTCACTCACTCAGTCACTCTTTCAAACATGCACTCACACTCTCATACACACACTCACATATTCACTCACTCATTTAGCCACTGACTCACTCAATCACTTGCTCTCACACTCATTCATTCACTCATGTACATTTGATAGGGGTGTTTTGTGGGACGTATGCGCATTACACACCATTGGCCTGCATGGTTTTGTTCTTGTTTTAAAATATGTTCACCTCCATGTTTAAGGGTATTTTGGACAGGCACTTATCCAGACTGAGTTACCTTTGACACACAAGTACAGAGATCAGAGGTGAACGTGCTGGACGTCCCTGCAGGCAGTGCCCCAGACGGCAAGTACAAGAATTTCAGACTTAATTGACAACCTGGATCAACAGCCCTGTTGAACACAGAGTTACACAAAGGAACACAGAAGTGCCCAGTGATGCTCTGATGTTGTATTTTTAAGTGGAGATCTTTCTATAATCCCTCCCGCCTGTCGCTGTGGACAATGAGGTCATTCCTTCGTGGTGAGTGTGTGGGCGTGTTGAGGTGTGTTTGGGCATGTCGGGAGTCTTGAGGGGTGATTTATATGAGTAGGAGGAGGAGGGGGGGCACAACAGGAATTTAAAATACATCACCCCCCATCTCTCCTCGAATCAGCCATGGGTTTTAGAGAGCCACCTGTAGACAGGGGGACGGGGGGGGAATGTTTTTTTTATTGGCTTGCATTGGCACGTATTTACCAGGTGCCGTAAACACAACGATAAGAAAGCTCTCTTTGACTGCATTGATGACACCCAGATTGTATCAGACAGTGATTTTTTACGTGTCTGAAAATTTATTGTTATGAGAATCTCCAGCCCTCAAATACTGTAGGCACAGCTGGTTTAGGGGATTTCCGTTCAATCGGCCTTGAAATTTTGGCCTTGGATACAAACTGGTGTCCAGTCAGACTCATTTTGAACAAATTCAAGGAGACAGAGCAGAGCTCCAGGATGTTAGTTTGAGAAACCAATTAATTGTGATGTTGATGCCTCAGCCAGTATTTTTCACCTATCTGATAATGTTGTGTGTCTGTTATTGCGCAAAAGTTATCACCATTTCTCTCTCTACCAATAGTAGTCTGTTTGCCTCTATGATATCAAATGCTGATACTAATCAGAGCATTTTTGACATCTCTCGCACAGATACTGATCAGACCTTTGCGACATCACAAACGCAAATACTGATCAGATCTTCATGACGTCATAAACATAGTTACTGATCAGACCTTTGCGACATCACACACGAAGATACTGATCAGACCTTCGCGACATCACAAACGCAGATACTGCTCAGACCTTCATGGCATCATAAACATAGATACTGATCAGACCTTCATGACATCACAAACATAGATACTGATCAGACCTTCATGACATCACAAACATAGTTACTGATCAGACCTTTGCGACATCACAAACGCAGATACTGATCAGACCTTCATGACATCACAAACATAGCTACTGATCAGACCTTTGTGACATCACAAACGCAGATATTGATCAGACCTTTGCGACATCACAAACGCAGATACTGATCAGACCTTCATGACATCATAAGCATAGAAACTGATCAGACCTTCATGACATCACAAACGCAGATACTGATCAGACCTTTATGACAACTCTGACACAGAAGATATACTGGTGTGGAGGTCATCAGTGATGGATAATCATATGTGGAAGGCCTTTATCTGAATGGTAATTTCTCTTGTGATGCGAGGCTGAGCTGCAGAACTTCCTGTGCTTGTTGCATCAGCCTGACACTGAGGAATGCAGCCAAAAGATAAAATCAGTAAATCTGAGCAACTGTGTGTGCTATGAGAATATGACCATTTTTACTCAGTGTGCGTGTGTTTGTGTGTGGGTGGGTGCTTGTGTGTGTGTGTCACTGTGTGCATATGTGACGGAGATTGTACATGCATGTTTGCATGTTGACACGGACATGGATGAATGCAGATGTGTGTGGGCGCCTCGGTGGTTCATTGATCTAAGCCTACGCACCATAAAGGCTGTGTCCTTCTCGCGGCGACCCAAGTTCCATTTCAGCTTGGGTCATTTGTTGCATGTCTTCTCCCTTTGGCTTCTTGGCTATCTCCACTATATAACTATCAAATGAAGGAAAGAATTATAATAAAAAAAAACCTTGAAAAAAAAATGCAGACGTGTGTTCAGTGCTTGTGAGGGAGTGGTGGTGCTTCTTTGTATTTTTATGTGGATGTTTGTGTGTGCATGGATGTATGTATGTGTGTTTGTGTGTGCATGGGTGTGTGTGTGTGTGTGTTCGTTTGCTATTCTTTTATCCCCCAAACACCAGGCCTGTCTCCTGAAACACCAGAATTGAAACCCTCAAACACCAGGCCTAACCCCGTAACTACCAGGGAGACAGTGTTCTGCATGAAGCAACGTTACCTTAAACCCCTCAGGCAAACTTGTGCCTGGAAACTTTGGTACTTGAGTCTCTGAAATACCACCATGGTTTCTGCACTGCTTAGCCCAGTGGTTCCCAAAGTGGGGGGCGCGCCCCCTAGGGGGGGCGCAGAGCAATTGCAGGGGGGGCGCGGGGTGCGGGAGTTCCGGACACCAACAGAAAATCATTTGCATACAGTCCATTCGCTGCCCAGAATTCCGCGATTACATCGTAAATGCCTGCCTTTCTCTCAACATAACTGTTCGCCAAATCATTCATCTAGCCTGCTATTTTCATAAATAATTTATGAATGTAGTTGTTCAAATATTTGAAGCCGGTAATGTAGTCTCGCGATACCCAACTCGCCGCTTTTTATCCTGCACTGATCTGGCATATTGATAATAAAATGGTAAGTGACACCGAACAAAATCCGATGAATACAAAGCAGAAATAACCGAGATTGCGTCATCTTATTCTCGATAATATGAATGCTCTGTATGCCGACAGATTATTTTTATCTAGCCCACCAACTGAACGTTACAAACATATTGGCAGGTTCGGCAAGTGTTCATGAATTTTTTTTCGTACTTCGCTGTCTTTCTGCATCACAGAAACATAATTTTAAGTAGACGGCTATACTCAGGCAGAGGAGTGTGATACAGCCTAATGATTTTATACTTTAAAAGAGATTTTGCATTATTAAATTTGCGTGTCCTTAATTGGAAAATAACTGTGGCCGTTTCCAAACGTGCCAATCATTTTTAATGTTCCCAGCTAGGCTAGACAAAAATAATCCGTTCAGAGCATTAATATTCTCTATAATAAGCTGACGCGATCTCGGTTAATGTATTTTAACTTAAAAGTGCGAGGCCAGTGAAGAGAGGAAAATGTAACTGTCTTGAGACACTCCTTCAGCGGTCCGCACAAGGTCGCTGATTGGCTGTATGCAAGTAAGTTTCTGTCGGTGTCCGGAAAATGCATAAATAGCAATGTTGTTGTATATTAAAAAAATAAACCTGCTACACTGAACATAATTACACAGTTAACAGGCCTACCAAAGAAAACGTAGCCTCAGCACACAAAAACTTTGAAATGCCTACATTAATCGCGGAAATAGCAACTGAAAAATAATACCCCGCTACCGAAACTGCAAAAACCGCAACATAAACTGCTGACTCGTAGCATAAGACTATGAAACTGCAACATCTTCTTTCGCATCCGTCTTTGCCATTTACTGCGCTTGCGCGTACCGGCCCAGGCTGCTTTCAGAGACGGCGGAATCAGACGTGTCTCCTTCGGTTGGCAAGTAAAACTTCCAAATATGACGTTATTGTTAATGCAGATGTATAACAATGAATTGTAAGACGTAGCTGTTACATCCACGTTCTCGTAAATTCGCTTATTTTAGCATGTCACCCTGCCGAAAATGAACGATGCACTGTCGATTTTGCTAAAGTCTTAGAGTTGCCAACTTGACGACTTTCTCAAGACGTATACATACGTCTTGAATGGGCAAACAATCCCGATTTGGAAAGTCGCCAGATTAAGCGAGAAAGTCGTCGAGTTGGCAACTCTAAGACTTCAGCGAAATCGACAGTGCATCGTTCATTTTCGGCAGGGTGACATGCTAAAATAAGCGAATTTACGAGAATGTGGATGTAACAGCTACGTCTTACAATTCATTGTTAAACATCTGCATTAACAATAACGTCATATTTGGAAGTTTTACTTACCAACCGAAGGAGACACGTCTGATTCCGCTATGTCTGAAAGCAGCCTGGGCCGGTACGCGCAAGCGCAGTAAATGGCAAAGACGGATGCGAAGGAAGATGTTGCAGTTTCATAGTCTTATGCTACGAGTCAACAGTTTATGTTGCGGTTTTTGCAGTTTCGGTAGCGGGGTATTATTTTTCTGTTGCTATTTCCGCGATTAATGTAGGCATTTCAAAGTTTTTGTGTGCTGAGGCTACGTTTTCTTTGGTAGGCCTGGTTAAGGTGCTTGAAAACAGTTACACTTAAAATAATTACACCGTGGTTGTTTGTTACTTTGCTATTTCCAATTCTAAAAGTAGCCTAGTTTTAGTTTATGACAATCTACAGTTTATGACCGTTTACTTACATTTTTTCCAAAAAGGTTGAGGTTTATATAAATTACAATGAGTGAAATAAACTGCAATGGTCTCTGAAAACAAAATGTGCGTATGTATTACCTATTTTTTTTTGGGGGGGGGGGGGGGGGGGGGGGCAAAAATTTTTTTATGTACCAAAGGGGGGCCCAGCAGAAAAAGTTTGGGAACCACTGGCTTAGCCAAAGCCGTCAATCAGAGTGGATTGAAAAGATGATAGAGTGATGGAGAGCATGGGGGTGGGGCTAGGGAAAGGGGGGTTCATTAACCCTTAAAGTGCTAATCACTGCTATCGTCACACAGGGTGCAAAATATATGAAGTGAAATTTCAGATTTCAGCAGGTCAACAATTTTTTCAAATTTTTAGTCAGTAATGACCTTCAGAAGGGTTCACTGGTACCTGTGAGTCTTTCTGACGGTCATTTGTCAACTAAGTAAGGAATGATTAACTTTTTGAGGGATAGGGTGAGTAAGAATTAAGCACCTTAAGGGTTAATAATAGATCACCTGGGCATCCCGGCGATGTTCCCGTGGAGCTGTAAAGATGATTACAGTTCAGGGACCGGCCGCCGGCACCACATGCTTCCTCTCCTGTCGTCCTCTTCCTCTGTGATCTGCTGAGTCAGCGAGTTAGCTCTCGTTTGATCTTTCCCACAGAGAGGACATGGCGTTTCTGCGTGAAAGCGATGGTTGTCTGAATGTGGGAAAGTGTGTAATGACTGTTATTGAAAGAGCTGTGTGTTTGGTTACTGCCGCCCGGCCTCATTCTTTACCGACAGTGTAAACACACCTGTGCGGATCAACGCTGCGAAAGCCTGACCCTGGGTCAACTGCTAGAAACTCACTGGTTGCAGGAGTTTGTGCCAAGTGTTGCTCTTAATATTACAATTCATTCCTTTTGCTGTGAATGAGTTGGTCACTATTTGTCTTGTAGTCTAAGCTTTGTGTGGCTTTGAATTAGCTTATACTTAGTGTGAATTGCCAAATTTGAGAATAGCCATTTCTATGAGCAGAAGCTACAACCACAGACGGCAAGAATATCCTAAAGATGTCTCTGTGCTGTGTTGCTGGAGGGAGCCAGTGTATTGAATCAGACCGTCAGAGAGCCAGAATTGAGGTTGGAACTAAAACCAGCCCGTGGATCTACCCTTCAGGATGCCAGATTATTTTTAGTTACTGAGTTAGGGAAAAATTACAGTTACCTAACAGATTGTACCTAACTGGAACTGTGAGCCAATCATATTGTACATCTGATTGGCTTACAGTTCCAGTTAGCTACAATCTGATTGGCTGAAGTGTGGCTCAGAGCGGAAGTGGTACCACAACTTGGTCAGGAAAAACAAGCACGCCTGCATGACTGGAGTTGTGCAGTATTGGCTTAGCACTGCTGAATTCCTCCACATCAGCGCTCAGGCTCTGACAGAAGACCAGCTTAGCAGTTCACAGAGTTTATAAAAAAATGCTAACATGGGATCATCGCGCAGCGCTGCCCAACGATAATGAGTGGCTAGTAAATAGGCCTCGCTAACGGCACGCCTATTACCGTCATGTGAAACCTCTGGCCTTTATTGAGGAAGACAAACTTCCACCTTAATGATTTAATTAGCCCGAGTATTTAAGCC
This sequence comes from Gymnothorax reevesii, assembly GCA_029721435.1. NCBI lineage: Eukaryota > Metazoa > Chordata > Actinopteri > Anguilliformes > Muraenidae > Gymnothorax > Gymnothorax reevesii. The sequence goes on along the minus strand of CM056586.1, from coordinate 41,039,238 downwards.
GTGTGATGTTTTAACTGCACTTTTGGTGAGCACACAAAGGTAGGTTTCTTATAAATCCAAATATGTACCATTTCACTGCTATGCAGTTCATTAGACCAGTGCTCCTCTCACCTTTCCTGGAGCACGACTTCTCCTTGTTCCAGCACGGATGATTCAAACGATTAGCTCGTTATCAACCCCCAAGAGCAGATTGATAATCAGCAAATCATTTGAATCACCTGTGCTGGAACAGGAAGAGATCTAAAACATGCTGGACAGGTGGTCTTCCAGGAGAGATTTGAGATGCACGGTATGATACCATCGTCACAAGTGTATATAGCCAAGGGGTGGGCAACGAGGGTCGAATCTGTTCCTGATTTTCACACCAACTTCTGCCCGTTAATTAGTTGATCACCTAAATTAGCCAAGCTATTCATGGAATCTGACAATAATAGTGCATTTCTTTACATTATCACGGGTGAACACCAAAGACTGTTCTTGTGTCCCCACATAAAACATTTGTCTTTGATCAAACCTTTGCACAAATCTATATTTGTATATGCAACCAATTAACTAAATTAGTCAGGGTAATTGATAGAAATAAAAGCCTGCATACACACCGGCCCTCCAGGAATGGAATTGCCCACCCCTGATATAGCCAGATAGCTCATTTAGCCTCGGTAGAGAGTGGAAGCTAACGCCTGCATACACACTGCCCTGGGACAGAATACGCCCTTCTCCTGTTATGCCTCAGGTCTGGTAAACAGGCTTATAAATCCCATCTTTCAGAGCCGTCAAATTGGCTGTAACGGTTTCATTTTCTCTAGACACGAGAGTCTTATAACAACACGGGTTCGCATGGATCAGCTGGGAGTAAAATATTTTTTTTCTTATTTTTTTTTTTTTTTCGGAGAGAAAAGCAAGCGTGTCTCATCAGGCCGATGTGAAACAGGAGAGCATCGGCTGGTATTTGACGAGTCGAGTCATGCGAGCCCCGTGCCGCTGTGGTTGCAGGATTTTCCTGAAGCTGCTGCTAACAGCGAATAGATGTCTGAGCATGTTTGAGAGGGAAAATGAGACCAGTGCCCCAATTTTAAGTGGCGCACCATCAGAGTAAAAGCCAGTGGGTAACCTCACCTTTTAATGCATGATGGCCCTCAAGCTGTTCCCGTTTAGGTTTGCCTGTTTAACAATCAAACAATTCATTTACTGAACAATTGAGACCAATATATGGCAAATAATGCTTGAGTAATGATGAAGCGATTGCCTATTGGCTACATACATGTAATGGATATGATATTCTTAGGATGGCGATAATATCGCTGTTCCATCCATTCCATCGCTGTTGTGATTCTTCTCTGCCCTGTCCACGCTTCCCTGATTATCTTGACCAAAAGAGCTGGTTTTGGAATTTTTTCAATGTCTGACTATTCTTAGAATCTGGTATTGTGTATTGTTTGCCTTGGTTTTATTGTATATTATGTTTTGTGTACTTTTCCATAGTTTACTTTTTACCATAGTCATATTCCGGTTCATGTTTTCCATTTTGCATTTCACTTTGTCTCCCCCGTCTGGTCTCTAGTCTGATCATGGTTCACAGCCGCAGTCCTGTGTGTCACTCTTTGGGTGATTCATTGGATTCTGGATTTCAGTCTTCCTTCCGATCTCGTTTGCTTACTTCACCTTTCTTTTCTATCTTACTAACAGTACTAACAGTTTGTTATTTTCTCTAGAAGCTACTAACAATGACTAACCTTGTATATAATACTAACTTACTAACGAGCACCAAGGATTTGTATAGTTTCACTTACTAATTGATTAACAAGCTCTCAGCACTCGCCCTGTTCTAGTCTCCGCCTCTTGTCTCTCCCTGATTACCTTTGCTGCATTTTCTGTGGAAGCTCCACATCTTATCACGCTGTCCTTCCTTATGTATCTATGCACGTTAGAACTCTGGAGCTGTATGTCTTTGTGTAGGTTTGTCCTGTGATCCCTGTCCGCGTTTTGGCTTCTGCCAAATTACATGTGACTAGGTTCTCCCTCATGTGCAGCTCCTGTGTAATCAGTCTGACTGTTTGCACCTGTGTCTCTCACCATGTGATCTCCCTGGAAATGTATATTAGGTGTTTTTTCACAGCCACTCTCTGTCAGATCATTTTCCTCAGTCTTCTTGTGCCATGTTTCATTTCGCCTACTCAGTGTGTATCTTTCTGACTGGACCGCCCGACTTTTCGATTTTTGCCTTTGTGATTTTGGATTATTGTTGCATCTGTGAGTTTTGACCTTTTTTCTGCCCGACCACGAGATCTTTGTTTGCTGCCTTGGTTACGATTCGGATTGCCCTTTGGTCTGAGTTTGCTTCTCCCACAAACCATTGCCTGTGTACCGAATCTGTTTTGCCTGACTACAATTTTTGTGATTGCTGCCCTGGTTACGATTCCTGTTCTGTCTTAGTGGATTTTGACTTTTGGATTGCGGACTCTGTACTGTTGCCTTCTGCCCTGCGGAAGTTACCCCCCTCGCTCAATAAAAGCAGTTTATTTTGCAATCCTGTGTTCTCGCATTTGGTTCCTGATCGATACTTCACAATCGCTTATTGTAGCACCTTTCAACAGCGTAGGTAATCATGATTTAGTGCTTGATTTCTTCAGAACATTATTGGACAATAAGCTTTCAAAACGATACTTATAACAAGGGAGAAATTTTAGATTATTCAAACCCTACCGCACAGTTTGCCAGTCTGTAGGGCAGGGGTGTCAAACTGACCCGTAAACGGGCCAAGAGGCTGCAGGTCTTCAATCCTACCAAGCAGAGGCTCACCTGAAAGCACTGATTTAATCAACTGATCTAGGCCTGCACAACTGATTAGTTGTATCAGGTGCGCTTCTGCATTGTTGGAGTGAAAACCTGCAGCCTCTTGGCCCGTTTACGGGTCAGTTTGACACCCCTGCTGTAGGGCTCATACACTCTTCAAGCCTGCACTGACACCTGAGGGCAATTTATCTTCAGTAAGGCTTTCCAATTAGCTTAACATCCTCTATGTATGGATGGATGGGTGGATGGAGGGTAGATCTCCAGGAACTGGGTTGGGCTGCCCTGCTCTAGCTGATGAATGAGGTGAGCTTTGCTAGGGTTGGTGTGAAAATCTACAGGATGGTAGAGCTCCAGGAACGGGCTTGGGAGCCATTAGACCTGAGACGAAATGACACTACTGAAGCTTTGAAGTGTGTTTATATTCTGTAGGTTAATCCAGCTCTGATTGCTGACTCATGAGTGTGCAAACAGTGTGTATTGCGCATTTGGAGCTGTGAAGGTGAAGCGGATCTGCTTTTAGCACTGTCCTGGCGGCGTGTGTGTATAAATGTGTCCTGATGTGGTTCGTGTTTTAAGGGGTCTGTCTTTGCGGCTCTTGTGAAGGGAAAGGTGCCCTAACGCGGAGGCAGAGTCATTCTCCAGCACACACTGAGGGGGACATAAGGGGCAGTGAGGCTCATTCTTATTTCAAACTTTCTTTTTTATCTTTCTTTCTACCTTAATTTCTTTCTATCTGTACCTCCCTCCCATCTTCTAGCCCATAATTTCTATCTTTTCCTGTCTCTCTCTCTTACTCTATCAGCATCTCTCTCTGTCAGCTCTTTCAAAAAGTTTTTCAACCGAAGCGGTTTTTAAAGGATACTTAATTTTTCATTTTGGCATTCTGCAGGTTGAGACAGATCCTGGTTTGTCTCCTGTGTGTGTGTGTGTGTGTGTGTGTGTGTGTGTATGTATGTATGTGTGTGCGTGAGTGTGTGCGTTTTGGAGGTGTGTTTTAGAGGTTGAAACAGATTCTGCATAGGTAGCGTTAATGGAAGATGCTGCAGGGGATTTAGCTGTGTTTGGGTGGTGGGAGGGGGGAGGGGGCGGCACCAGGTGTTTCTACATCTGAGATCCCGGAGATTACTGAACAGAGCTGATGAAACAGGAGTGCGGGGTAGCCCCCCTCACACACACACACACACACACACACACACGGAGAGGATAGAGTTAACGTGAGCCGCAGTGAGCAGTGCTGAGATCAGACGTCGTTGAGACAAAGGCTGCCGCGGTGCAGGAGATATTTTCATTCTTTTCCTCTGAGAAACAACACAGGATGAGTTTCATAAACCCTATCGTGTGACATCAGGAAGCATTACTCCCTAAAATGGTGGGTCTCTGTTCTGCTTCAACTGCCACAGGTAGGTACAAACATGCCCAAATTTCTTCATGTTTTTGTGGCTATTTAATCTGCAGGCTTTGGGGGGGTGTAAGAATTAGGGGAGCCTCTGTGTCTGGATGGTGTGGAGAGGGTTCAACCAACGTAGCTGAATTCTCCCATTTCTCTGGGGAACGTGATACTCCATGACTCAACAGGATGGTTTTTGTTAAAAATACTTCCTCGTCCTTCCAAATGACATATTGTTGTGACAGGGTCATGTTTGTTTCTGGCAAAGTCCTGCAGGTTCTTTTATTGTGTTAATGTTTAAATCCTTATCTTTGATGGCCTGTTGGTGACAAACTCTGAAATGCGGGGAGTGTTGAGAGACTCTGGGCTTTGTTTGGCTGTTAGCCAGACGTGGTGGAGGTCGGCCTCTTTGGGAAGGTGCTTAGGGGGTGTCACACGTGAGCGCTCTTTTGTTGCGGTATGTGAGGTGGTAAGCTTAAAGGGGAGGTGCAATTTAAGAGCTGGGGGTCCTGATTTGTGTGTCTTGGGGTTTACAGCTTTAGTGCTGCCTTTATGGTGCTTTGGGTTCAGCAGGTCTGAGGGAATTAGGCGTGAAGCAACTAAAATGCCTTTAATTAAGTAATGCAGTGTGTGTGTGTGTGTGTGTGTGTGTGTGTGTGTGTTTGTGTGTGAGTATGCATGTGTGTACACGTGTGTTTATGTGTGTGTTTATGTTTGTATTCATGCATATGATTGTGTGTGTGTGTGTGTTTGTGTGTGTGTGTGTATTTTTATCCATGTACTGGCTACATACTGAGGACAAGAACATGTTTCTAACTGACAGAGTGGGGATATTATTGGGTATTGAGGACATTTTGGGCAGTCCTCACAACTTACAGTCACCACTGGCGCTTGTGTGAGTCTCAAAAATCTGCGAGGAGCTACTGCTCATCTCATCAGAAAAAGAGCGGTGTGGCTGCAGGTGCCTGTTTAAGTCCAGCACTACAACACCTGCCTCTGCTCGTTCAGTTGCTGAGTTAGGTGTGGTAGCGCTGGAATGAAAAACCTACATCCTTTTCCAATGCAAGTGGAAACTAAAACTTCTGCGCAGATGAAAACTTCAGACCTGAACAGCTTGGAGGGCAGACATAAGGTCTGTGAGCAGGTGTTGCGGGGGTGGAGGGGGTTGTTAGTGTGTGCCTGTGTCCTGACTGAGCCCTGCGATTTCGCAGCCAGCTCATGTGAGACGCTGGAACACACTGGAACGCTGCCAGGCTGGATTGCACCACATTCAGTTGCTGCGTTACAGCACTACGTATCCCATCATGCTTTTTGCTTCTGTGCGATATACCTGTTGTCCCAGTGACCTGGCAGTGAACTCAGCATGGAGGTAGTTATTTATCAATTATTGACCATGCTGGAGTGCAGCATCATATTTTATGGGTCCATAAACTCTGATATTGCCCAACTTATGGTCACTCATTGTTTTATTACATAAACACAAACAATTTTATCAGATTTCAAAGTTCAATTAAATGTAAACACCAATTCAAATGTGGGCACCTGATGATGCCAGGTCAATTAACATGAAATTAAAATCACAGAATTTTGTTTACGCCTGCTAACGATGCCTGACGTTTCGCTGTCACTGATTGGATGGAAATTTTTGTCTCCATCGTTCTCGTTGGTTAAACCACAGGGCAATATTACTTTTGACCAATGCATGGCAGAAGGGTTTTCAGGGTAATACAGTGTTTTAAAAAAGATCACATGACCCTTTATTCACCAATGAAGAGGCATGGATAATTTGTAACTAATTAGTTGTATTCATTTTGCTGGTACCTTGATCCAGAGCCACTTATAGTTAATTAGACTAAGCAGGGGCCAATCCCCCATGAGGTAATGTGAGCTTAAGGGCCTTGATCAGGGGCCCTGATGTCTAACAGGTGCAGTTATCTTATTGAGGCTACACTGTTGTTTTATCTTTTGGCCCCTGACTAACACTCTAACCCCTCGGCTGCTGACCCTCCGAATGGTGTTTTTACTCCGCTGTTTGAAAGTGATAAAATCTGAAATTCCTTGTCCTGGTTGCAGACAAACCTGCACTCCAATAGCACTCTGTTTGGAGTCAAAGGCTTCTCTGTGCTCAGCTGACCTTGCTAGGTTCATCTGAGTCCGTTGAAACGAGCTGGTAGGCGGAGTTTATGCTTTTGCAATTATTTCATTGGTCCTCTGTACTTGGAAAGCTTAGGCAAATGCTGTGAGGTATTCAGATTCATAAAAAATACTTGATGAACACAGGTCTGGTTGCGGGGTGACCCCACCTCCCCCACGGACAGAGAAAGGCATGGATAATGTGTTTATCCTGAGACCGGCCACCCCAAACATGAGCGAGGTGACCTCATCCCTGAGCCAACACTGTGGGAGTCTTCCACAGATTTATGCCTCACAGTGGCATCCTGGTGATTTAAGCGATATTTAAACACTCTACGCATTACACTCATTTAATATATTACACCTGCCACTCATATTTAACATATTTTATTCGGCTGAGGTTGTCGGCTATTGAATTATTGTTTACTCTTGTTGTTTATATTTGTTTTGAATAATAAAATAACCCATAAAACAGTCAGTTTGATTATTTTTGTGTAACTGTCTAAATCTCTCTGATAAATTGTTGCTGCCCGGACCTGTTCCTGTTGGAGTCTTGCTTAAATGTCACTGCTCTGCCAGTACCTTCACCATCGCACAACATTTTGCCTCCTCATCCCAAAGCAGAGCAGATGTGTGACGTGATCAGATTTTGGGTGGTCTGTCCACTAACCCTTTGGCTCTCGAGAGTTTTTACCGAGTCGGGTAGAAATCGCCCAGTGTCACCATAAAATCAAGCCCTAATTAAAGAGGAAGGCTGTAGTCATCATGTGGAAAGGATTGCAGTCGTCATGCGGAAAAGACCACAGACTAATAATAGAAAGGCGATCAGAAGGCCTGGTGCATCGTGGGAGGAAATGTTTGTTTATTTGCAGACGTGTCAACAAAGCAGTCAGTGGCTTTGTGTGCGCAAGCTGTCCCTTTAGTGCACATTATCTACAGCTGGATCCTGTGTGTTTCTGTTTGTGTGTGTGTGTGTATGGGTGCATTTTGGTGTAGACACTGACCATGATGGGACCAGCAGTCATATATATTGGAACCAAATTCCAGTTTTAATGAGGAAAAATGTCATCTCTGAGGTCTTGGTTTGGGATTGGGGTCAGCTCTCAATTGAGGTTATGTAGGCATAGCAGGCATGGTTTGGTTAAGGCCAGGGTTTGGGTTATGGTTTTACTGTCCAGAGTGAATGGAAGTCAGTGCAATGTCCTAATAAAGGTTATTGTGGAAACACACATGTGTGCGTGTTAATGATATTGAGTGCACGGCTGTGTGAGTATGTGTTCTTGTGTTCATGTATGTGTGTGCCAATGTACCTGTGCATTTGTTGGGTGCTTGTATAGCCCTATAAACTCACCACTGTCCATCAATCATACTTACAATTCAAAGTGTCCCTCTGGTTATGGAGGGTCGTCATTGCAGTTAATATATTGGGCGGAGCCTCTTCATTTAAAGAGATGTCAGGAGGTCAATACTGATTGGATAAACTGGCTTCACACCTGACTCCTAGCTAAAGGGAGGGTGGAAAACCAGCTGTACTCGGCCCTCAAGGACAATGATTTGAGAAACAACGTTTTAGAAAATTGAAGAAATGTTCCAAAACAGAAACATTCTCATCAGATGGTTGAGTTCTGTCCTGGTTGAGTTCTCTGCAGTGTGTTAAACACACCCACCTCAGTTTTTATGTTCTTCTGCGTTTAGACTAGTCAGGATATTTAGCGCTAACAAATTGCTCATTGTTCCTAGTGTTGGGTAATTGCAGTGAGGGACGTTGCCCCATCGTGCCCGTGTGTTGCATCAGTGCCTGAGGCTTTGGGTTAATGCTTCACACTGGTGATTGTTGAGAATTATATTTCAATACCCAATCATGGCCTCACATCATGATCTCTCTCTCTCTCTCTCTCTCTCTCTCTCTCCCCCTCTCTCTCTCTCTCTCTCTCTCTCTCTCTGTCTCTCCCTCTCTCTTGCTATCTGAGTCTTGGAGCCAGAAACTCCAGATGTCTGATGTGGTTGTGGCATCTGTTGTTTCACAGAGAGAGCTCAGTGTGTGAGTGTGTGTGTGTGCGTGCGTGCGTGCGTGTGTGCGTGTGTGTGTGGTGGGGTGGGGTGGTGGGGGGCAGTGTTGAGGCTATTTGAGAAGGAGATTCCCCACCCACACCCACACACACACACAGTTACACACGTGCACTCACACAGATGCACTTTTACGAGCTCACACAGGCACACGCACGCACATACACGCACACATACACCGACAAATTGCAGCTTAACTCATTATTTCTGACCATTAGAGCACAGCTGAGCTGCTTTGATCTGGTTCTGCTGTCAGGTTTACTGTGGGTCTGTGGCCGTAGAGGCCAGTACTGAGGGGGATCAGCTTCATTTACTCAGGTGTGAAGCTTTATCCAGCGATGTGTATGTGTGTGTGCGTGTGTGTATGTATGGGTGTACTACTACTACAGTGTGTTTGTGTGTGCATTTAAACAGCGTTATATTTCATATAACCCAAGTGTTTTGGAGGTGACACAGTTTGGCTTATTGGCTCTGTACGCTGGCGCATTAGTTTTGAAAACAAAATATTAGAGGTTAATATAGAGGCTTATTTTAGAGTTAATTAAGTTTGAGGCTTATATTATAGTTTAAGGTAGTAGCTTATATTGGAGTTCATGGAGAGGCATTAGAGCTTAAGATCGAGGCATACAGTAAATTAGACTTTAAGGTACAGGTTTAGAGGTTAAGGTTGCGGCTTATATGAATTTAAGGTAGATGCTTATATTAGACTGTAAGGTAGATGCTTGGATGAGAGGTTAAAGGAGCTCTATGGTGTCACACACAAATGGTCTATTGCGTTATTCTGAACCCTTGTGAACAGTACTCAGCCAGTATAAGTTTCAGCAGTACGCTAATAAATTAGTAATTATAGTCCAAATTGCCCCAACTCTTAATTATCATGCTCGTGTAAGCCGCCATTTTGGCACAGGCACCAATGAAAGTGCGCAAGATTCCCCGCGTATGACGTAAACCGGCACCTTAGCCACCATATTCAATCGTAAACAATAACACACAGATATTGCAAAGAAAACAAAAGAATATCAAAAAGGTAAATCAAAAATGGTAGAATTTGAATTTTAAAATTGAGTAGCCAAGCTTCAACTAAGTAACCGCAGCACGGCGCGATTAGAAGCCTTTCTCTTCGCCTTGTCTTTTGGAAATCTGGGGCCGCATTTACCAAAAGCGTAGTTGCTAACCAAGTTAGCGAGCAACTTACATAGTTTACAACTGTTTAGTGGAAATAGTGGCTGGTGAATCAAGGTGCCAGTATATGTCATAGCTTCATTTTCAATCTTTGGTAAAATGAATAAAATGGCGCTGCACATTAGATTTTCAAAATCAATTGTGTCTGCTACATGCGTCCCCTGCCAAGGTGGAAACAAGTGGATTTGCATTGTTTTAGGTGTCCTTTGTGATAGAAGAGCTACTTTTTGCATCATCATTGGATCATTCCATGTCAAATCATCCTGATTTTGAGAATTTTTCGAGGTCACCTTTTTAAAATTAAAAAAAAAAATTCACAAGTAAATATTCACACAGAATGGAAAAAATGCCAAAAATTAGGCCAGTATCTCAAATAGTTTTCGTTTATAGCCCTTTGAAATTTGAATAATATTTTTTTTATATTAAAGTTTTTTGGCGTACCCATTTTCAGCCAACTTAGGCAACTTATTGCTCCAAATTGATTGCTTACACAAGGCTGAAATTGGGTATACTAACCATATTCATCTTATAGAATCTGAAAATCCTGATCAAATTTGTATGGTAAAGCCTCAAAATCAGCTGAAAACATAAAATGCCCAAAAACGAGGCTACAATTTATGACCTGTAACTCAGGAACTAAGTAAGATAAAGGGCTAGAATTCATTTTATTATTTTATGAGATATCTCTCTATAAAAATGCAGTAATCAAAGTAGTATCATTGGTTGAAGTTCTTAGTGAAATAATTTCTTAGTTAATTTTCCCCAACAAAAACTATGAAACCAATGAAATTGAGGAATAAATCTGTGGAATCTAGCAAAAACCGAAATATTCTGACAAGAGCTCTGTCATGTATAGTACTTTTAGATGGTGTATCATGTTAAAATATTTTTAATCAATGTTTTGTTTTATATTTAGTAGATAACAGCACTTGTAGCAGGCCTATACTCCTTTAGTCAACAAAAAAAATACACAATTTTGGAAAAAGCAAGCTGAACATCATTCTGATTTTTTTGTCAGACACTGTTCACATATATAAGATAGCACAGTAAAAATTTCATAGGGATGGATAATTGGTGACATGGTTATTTTTTGCCCCAAAAAAGGGCATTTTCGGGAAAAACCGGAAAAAAATTACTTAGAAATTATTTCATTAAAAAACTTCTACAAATGATATTACTTGGATTACAGCATTTTTACAGAGATGTATATCATTAAACCATAAAAAATGAATTCTTGCCTTTTATCTTACTTATTAACAGAGTTACAGGTCATAAATTATCGTCTCATTTTTGGGCATTTTGTGTTTTCAGCTGATTTTGAGGCTTTACCATACAAAAGTAGATCAAGATACACAGAATCTAAGGCAATTTTCAGTTTCCTGGGGATGAATATGGTTAGTATACCCAATATGGTTAGTATACCCAATTTCAGCTTTGTATAAGCAATCAACTGGGGCAATAAGTTGCCAAAGTTGGCTGAAAATGGGTTCGCCAAAAAAAATTTTATTCAAATTTCAAAGGGCTATAAATGAAAACTATTTGATATACTGGCCTAATATTTGGCATTTTTTCCTTTTGTGTGAATATTTACTTGTGAATTGTTTCAAAAATTTTTGAGGAGGTGACCTGGAAAATTTCTCAAAATCTGGTTGATTTCATATGGTATGACCCATTAGAGTTAAGGTAAGACTTATATTAGAGGTCAAAGTTGAGCCTTATATTAGTGGTTAAACTGGAGACTCTCAGTGTCAATGTGTAGGAATTGTTGTTGTTGTTGTTGTTGTTGTGGTTTATTTCTGAAGTACATGATACATACAATGCATAATTTACATAAAGGCATTTGAGAACAGTTATTGATTGCTGTACTCCAGTGGTTCATACAAAAGACAGCGTCTGTACCTACACCGATTACAAAATATCAGATTTTTTTCCTTTTGAGGGGAGGATGTAGAACCAGGGAATCAAAATTTATCAGACAAAATATACTTTAGACTTTGGTGAGAAAACAAAAAAGAGGAAAAAGAAAAATCCCTAACACTTGCACCACGGGAGTTGTCACCTATTTTATATCATACAACACAATACAATGTACAAAGTACAATACAATCCTGCAGTGCAGTGTGTATGAACTAGATAATGATTAAAAATAATTACAGTTTTATTTTGAGTTTGCGATACGTAATGTAATCGTAGCTGACTCAGTTCTGGGCTTATTTTGGGGGAAAAAAGTATGGGATTTGCTGCCTGTCGCCAGAATCGCTGATGGACACGTGAACCTCACACAGCCCTACTCTGGGACGCTAACATGTGTTTGTCTATGTCGGTCTGTGTTGGTGTGACCTCTGACCCTTGACCTCTGCCCTTTGCCCTGCAGCGATGGAGCACCTGGTGAGCGAGCTGAACGTCCTGCTGAAGCTACTGGACCAGGAGACGCTGAGCTCAGCGACAGAGGAGAAGAAGAGTGCTGTCAGGAACCTGCTGAAACAGATACAGCCTGCCTCTGGTGAGAGAGAGGGAGAGGGGGAGAGAGAGGGAGGGAGGGAGAAGAAAGGAAAGCGTTAACTTCAGCTTGCATCTAATCATTTCCTGATTTAATTGGCTGTGGAAATTGTCTCCTGCCCCCAAGCTAATGTGTAGCAAGTGTTCTGGCACAAAATGGCTGCCATGCATTGCCCAGATGAGGATGCAAGTTAATGCTGGTGAGGTGAGATTACCTCTAATCGCTGTAAAGTGCTTTGAGTCTCTGTGAGACAAGCACTACACGGATGCAGTATTCAAATGGTCAATGTTTGTTGGCTGTTGAAATGAAGTTAAAGACTGAATGGAGATAAAGGCTGATTATATTTGCAGGAGTCCATGTGTACTATGTAAAGACATCTACACTGTGTGAAGTGGTGACTAAAAACCATGATTACTTGATTAATTATTATGTGATCTAACAATGTGCTTTGTGTGTGTGTGTGTGTGTGTGTGTGTTCCACAGTGAATGGAACAGAATACATGTACATGAACACGTCTGTATACAAGAATGGCACTAGCTTCGTGGAGTCCCTGTTTGAGGAGTTTGGTGAGTGTTTCACAACAGATGTGTTTGAAACTTTGTGTGTGTGTGTGTGTCTGTGTGTGTGTGTGCACATATGTGTGTGTGTGTGTGTGTGTGCATGTGATTGTATGTGTGCATAGGCATATGCTTGCAGGGACTAAATCACACAAGTAAAATCTGAAAAATAGCAGAGTGGGAACTTTTAGGTCGCTGTGAAGAAAAGGCTAAATTTGGGCCTAAGGGGTTTAGTTGTTGGATTACACTTTGGCTTATACTTAAATGTAGGGCTAGTTCTAAAGTTTGGTATTAGAGAACTGTGCTCTAGGATGAGGTGAGGTGTTAAATTTAGTTTATAAATTGGGTTATTTAGGGGGGTTTGTTGGTTAGAGTTATGATTAAGGCTTTGTGTGAGTGAGCATGCTCGTATGTGTGTGTGTGTCTTTGTGTGTGTGAGCGTGTTTGTCTCATTGTGCGATTGTGTGTGTGTGTGTGTGTGTGTTTGTGTGCGCGCTGCTTGTACGTGATTGAGTGTGTGTCTGTGTGAGAGAGCCGAATTAGGCTCACACTTTTCCTATCACTAAAGGGAAGGTACTGAGACACAGGAATAGATGGTATCAAACACTGCATTAAGCCTGGTCTTGAAAATGCTCAGAATGTCTGTGAATATGATTTTATTAGGCAAGCTGTTCCACACAGTGATCACTCTTTGTGTGAAAAACTACTTATTAATATCTGTACTAGATTTACTCTAAATTAACTTCCATTAGTTCTGCAAACAGAACTTAACCTGATTAATCCCTAAATGGTTAACTTTGTTCATTTCTTTCATATTTTAAGCCCGCTATTAGACCACTTTGAAGTTTCCTGAAACTGTGACTGAGGAGATTATGATTCTTCTGTCTTTCCTCGCAGCTTTCATTTTTTATACCTGGAATTTACTTTGTGGGTCTTCTTTGAACCTTTTATCAGTCTTGAATATTTTTCATATAGTATGGTTACTGTACTCTGTGTGGTCTAAGTTCTTATACAAGATTCTCTCTGACAGACTGCGACCTGCGCTCTTTGAAAGACACAGTGGAAGAGCCCAAATCTCAGGGTCAAGAGGAGCCACTCCAAACACCCCCGCCCGAATTGGTGAGTCGACCCATCACCACTTAGATCTCAGCATGCAGGATAGGTGACCCAGTGAAACAGAAGAATTAGGGAACATGAATCTCCAGGTCTGACAGGCTCTGCAGTGCTGGCTGGGAATTTGAGCGAATGAGACATCCATCTGGAGAGATTAATGGCTCTGGGCCAAAGGGTTCGTGCGCTGAAGATGCAAATCTTCTCAAGTGCTTTAATCTCAATGTGGGATATAGGGCTACTTTCACATAATACTCAGCCAAGTCCTTGACTAAATTTTGGCCTTAAGAGCGATTGTCTCCCCCAGAGGTCCTGACTCATATTAAAAAAAAAAAACTGGTGAGGGTTTAGACTTTCATTTCGGCCATGCAGTTACACACCTAATTCTACTTATCAAACCCCAGCGTCTGGATTAGGCCTTGATTTGCAGAGTCAGGTTTATAACTGTTTGGTTGGAATGAAAGCCTGCACCCACACCATCCCTTTCTGGATAAGGTTGATAGATACCTATTCTACACAAAACTCAATTTGGTCCAGGACTAAGATTGAGCCAGTTTAGTGAAATTGTCCCCAAAATTTTGTCATATTGCACAGAGAAGTGATATTAAGGTTTAACTTGCCATACCCATGCTCCGCAGGGGGTTGATTGTGACCAATAATCCTAATGAGTACTGATGTCACCCGTTGCCATGGTAACAAAAGGCAAAAACGGATAAAATGGCCCAAATTTCAGTAACGGGGCGAGTTGGCTCGATCCTACATGGCGGAAGACAGAGGCAGGCTCATCTGGAACTCATGACAGAGGGCGCGGGGATCCGTTGGGGCGGTTTGGGAGGGGATGTGTCGCAAAGGCCGGGCAAACTGAGAATGAATATATAGATGTCTCATGTATCAGATTGGTCTCAGATTTGTATGGTTTTTGCAGTACAGCCATAACCAAGAGGGTGGAGTGTGTGTCTGTCTGTTAGCATCTGTCTGTGCGTCTCTTTTGGACCCTCAGTAGGGTTGTTTTAAGGATCATATTCTTCTCAATGCTCTGTATCATGATTTTGGACGTTGTGTTTCCATCTTTGCGCTCCAGACTAGGACAGCTCACTGTCTGAGATCAGCACTTGTAGATGATGTGGCTCGTGATGTGACAGCTGAGATGATCTGTGTTTTATATCTCTTATGAATCTGTCTTTTTCCCATATTTCTTCCCCATAATGTGCTTATTTCCATGGGCTTGTTCTATGTGTTGACATCTAAATTAATTCCCGATGTAGCAAAGGGAGGTGTAGTGCTGGAGCTGGGTCATTTATAGAGGTTTTAGCCAGATCTGTGCTAAATATGAGAGGGACAAAGACATCAGTATGTTGATTGGCTGATTGATGGTGATGTTTGGCTCGCATCTGCTGATTGGACGCTCCTTAGGCTTTCTATCTGTTGATTGTTGAGGACTGATGTCCACAACTACAGTCCTGGAGGGTCAGCCTCATTGCTGGCTTTTGCTCCAGCCGATTATTCTAGTTTTCTAACTGCCGTGTACTGTGCTGAGTCCTGGGGCATGTTCACAACTGATGGGTCTCACGCTAGGATTCACGAGGGAAAACTTTGAATGACGTGCAAGTTCTTATGCATTTTCTAACGCGGCTGCCAACTAAGGTTTGCATCAAATCCCAGAGAACAAGCTGTGCAAACGTGTGGATGTTTTTGCTCGTCTTCACAAGACCAAACTAAGTTTAATTGTTCAAGAGACGAGAAATCACAGGCTCTCGCTCAGCCCTGTGCCTTGAACATGCCTCTGGTTTATTCCTGTGTATAAGCTCTGTAAAGTCTTTTGGATGCCCCGGCAATCCACGGCTGTGGCTAGAGATTTTGCACATGTCAGGTCTACGTGTGATTACTCCAATTAAAAAATCAACAGCTTAAGTTGTCACACAGTCCTGAAAAGGATTAGCCAGTGTCATATACCCCAGGTCAGGATGATCTTCTCCCCCCCTCCCCCCAGAGTTCGGCCGACACCCCGCCTCCTCTTCCGACCACCCCTCCTCCTGAGGAGTACTATGAAGAGGCCGTACCCCTCGGACCGGGGAAGATGCCCCAATACATCACCACCCGCAGTGAGTATTCAAGCTCTGCTCACTGACTAATCGGCAACTGCAGAGAGTATTACAGCTGCTGATCAATCACAACTCGCTGTTAAGCTCCATCCACTGAGAAATCACCAACTTCAGTGAGTATTTAGTTTTGCCCACTGACTAATCACCAACCACAGTGAGTATTCAAGGTCAGCCAGCTGACTAATTGACAAATGTGGAGAGTATTTCATCTCAGCCTACTGATTAATCACAACCTGCTGTTCAGCTCCATCCACTGACTAATTACCAACTTAAGTGAATATTTAGTTTCACCCACTGACTTATCACCAACTGCAGTGAGTTTAAAAGCTTCGCCCACTGACCAATCACCTCCCGCAGTGAGTGTTTAATCTCCGCCTACTAACCAGTCACCACCATAGTGGGCATTTAATTTCACTCACTGACCAATCACCTTCTCCAGTGATTATATATGCCCTGCTCACTGACCAGTCACCACCAGCAGTGTGTTTTTAAGCTTCACACTCTGACCAATCACCACCCACAGAGAGAGCTATAGCCCCGCCCCCTGACCAGTCTCCACCTGCATCGAGTGCTACAGCTCCTCCCAAACTGAGTGTGATCTCTGAATCCCCAGGTAACTCCAGCCCCCCTAACTCCATCGAAGACGGGTATTATGAGGACGCCGAAAACACCTACCCCACAACCCACATCAACGGCCACCGCAAGAACTCCTGTGAGAATGACAATGAACTATACAGTGTGGTTTATACCGTTAAAATCTAAACTGGCCCTTCAGTTTACCAACTACACCAGAGTTATTCACCCTCCAACTGAGTAAACTATACTGTTAAACCTTTTGCTGTGTATTTCAGGGCGATGCAACATTATCCAGAAAGGGGTGTGGGTGCAGGCTTTTTTCCAACCAATAATTTACACACCTAATTCTTCTAATCAGCCTGGAGTCTTTGCTTAAGAGCTTGATTGGTAGAATCCGGTGTGTAACTGCTTGGTCGGAATGAAAGCCTGCACCCACGCTGGCCTTTTCTGCATGATGTTGAATACAGCCAGGCTACGCAGTAAAAATGTTCGGTGTCAGCAGTACTTTTCACTTTTCTAGAGTGCATTTTTCCTTGAATTTAGAGCTCATCTGTTTTACATACCCATTATGATAATTTTGCCCTGGGTAAAGGGGCATTAAATAGATTAGTGGAGATGAGTGGTTATATTCATTATGCTGATGGTATAAATGTGTGGCTCCCTGGTTTCTGCTGTGATTTAGTCTCAATCTGCTGACTGCTCTACTTCATTAAGCCTTTCAGCGCTGTGGGCAACTATAGTTGCTCAATGATATCAAAGATATCAAACTCTGATGCTGTTGAAAACCTATCATGTGGCTCCCGCAGGGTAGCTCCTTTAAAGAAGTTGCCACATGATAGGTTTTCAACAGCTCAGGATAACTACATTTTTATTTCCTTGAAAATGTATTTGGCGCTCAAAGGGTTAACCGATGGAAATAGTTGATCTTTAGAAACGCTGTTCTGTCTGACGCTGGATTATTCGTTTGTGGAATCGCACAGATAATGACTCCGACGCGATAAGCAGCTCGTACGAGTCGTACGACGAGGAGGACGACGATGCAAAAGCGCAGCGGCTGACGCACCAGTGGCCGTCGGAGGAGAACTCCATGGGCCTGGTGAAGGACTGCCGTATCTGCGCATTTCTCCTGAGGAAGAAACGCTTCGGACAGTGGGCCAAGCAGCTGACCGTCATCCGCCAAAACCGCCTGCAGGTGTGCTTCGCTCCGCCCGGTTTAGGGGCCGTTCACACAGGAGACGCGCTTGCGTGTAAAAAACGCGAGAAAAAACACGTCTTTCAAAAGCAGGGAAAGAAGGCAAACCTTTGAAACATTGCTATGGCAGCATTCCGACTTGAAAATGAGAGCTCTCAGCGTTTAAACACGGCAGAGGAAGCACGAGGTAAATATTTGCGTGTCTAATGCCTGTTATCATTGGGAAATAATTAAAAAATGATGCGCTGAAAAATGGACACGTCTCCTGTGCGAACGACCCCACATGGTACTCCGCTTTGATAAACGCCAGATTAGGGAGAAAATGTCAGACGCAGGGATGTATGAGATAGTGTTCATTCAGAAATCCATCCATCCATCCGTTATCTAATCTGCTTATTCAGGACCAGGGTCACGGGGTGGCTGAAGCCTATCCCAGCATGCAATGGGAGAGAGGCAGGAACACACCCTGGACAGTTTGCCAATCCAGCACACACCATTCCCTCACACCTATTGGCAATTTACTCTCCAATTATTCTGACATGAATGTTTTTCTACTGTGAGAGGAAACTCTTGCGAACGCAGGGCGAACATGCAAACTCCACACAGAAAGACCCCAAGTCGGATTCAAATCCATAACCTTCTTGCTGTGAGACTAAAGTACTTTTAACCACCCTGCCACCTTTTGTTTCCTAAGTCCTGGAAAACGCTGACTGTGAGGAGTAGTTTTCCTAGCAGTGTGTTTGGGTTTTGTTCTGTAGAGGGTGGAAGATTCTCAGGGTGCGAGTCCAATGCTTGACCCTTGAAAACTAGCTTTGAAGACTCTGGGTGGTACGGACCAGTCTGTTGTAATTATGCCAGGAAACCACACCGTTGGGTGCAGTCCTGAGTTTCACTTTGCTCATGGTAACACAAACACCTTGCAGTGGATACACCCGTGTTCATTATCAGGGAAGAGTAAAGTCAGTGCTGCACACTGCACACCTGGCTATACCCTTCCTTTCTCGAGGACGGAAAACCTGCGGTGGGCCGGTCCTCAACCCTTTGAGCTGTGATGTCACAGACATGTGACTAGAATGTTCTGAACGGAGCAGAGGTTTGATGATGTAGCGGTCACTTCTGGTAATCAATTGCATTCTGGATTTCTAGAATATTCCTGACCCTGCTTTTCAAGGGTTAAACCCAGCCTGACCTGAGCTCATTAGCGTCTGTGTTTTTTAATTGGTTTCCTGTTACCTGAATTAGACTGGAGAAAGTAAGATAGATGACTGTCGCTCTGTGTCTCTCGGCACAGTGCTATAAGAGCTCGAAAGACCGCCGGCCCTCGACAGACGTGCTGCTCAGCCTGTGCGGCGTGACGTACCAGCCCAAAGATGGCCGCCGTAAGAAACACGAGCTGCGCTTCACTCTGCCGAGCAGCGAGACGCTGGTGCTGGCCGTACAGAGCAGGGAGCAGGCCGAGGGGTGGCTCAGGGTAATGGCTGACGGACATACTAATGTTACATTTAATTACACGCGCACACACACACACACATATATGCCTGCAAACACACACACACACACACACACACACACACACAGACAAATGCTCACATTCACTCACACACACACACAGGCATGCACACACATACACACACACACTCTCACATACGCACACACACATACACGCAGGCATTTGCATGCACACATGCACGCACATGTGCCCACGCATGTGCACACGCCTATACACATACACACTCTCACTCACACACATGCACATACACACACACGCGCACTGGCTCTCTCTCTCTCACACACACGCACTCACACCCACACAATCATGCACCTACACACACAAAGACATGCATATTCATGGTTTTCAAATTCAACATGTTGGGATGCGCAGCCAGAATGCAGAATTGTTTGACTGCACAACTTCCTACAAAGGCTGTGTGGGTGAGTTTGCACAGAAATCTCAGTTAGGTTCTGTACACAGGGGTACATTGACTGTGTCTCCCTCCTGAATCACACCTGCAGCCCCTTTGTTAGTGGCCCAGATCCCTGCACACTGCACTGCCCTAACACCCCTGAGAAAATCATTCAATACCCAGCCATGTACATTATTCCTTATCAAGCTTAATAGAGGAACATGGCTTCCAATAAAGGCATCACTCGTTAGACATTCTGAACAACAGATAACTGTAAATCTACTGCACTGTTCGTTATTTAAGGGGAGTGATGATAA
This sequence comes from Gymnothorax reevesii, assembly GCA_029721435.1. Taxonomy (NCBI): domain Eukaryota; kingdom Metazoa; phylum Chordata; class Actinopteri; order Anguilliformes; family Muraenidae; genus Gymnothorax; species Gymnothorax reevesii. Next base: position 41,019,417 of record CM056586.1, on the reverse strand, counting down.
AATTTTTGTTTTGTGTGTCTGTGTGTAATGTGTATCTGTTTGTGTGTGTACACTTGTTTTTCCGTGTGTGTGTGTGTGTGTTTGTGGGTGTGTGTGAGGATGTGTCCTTGTGTGTTTCTTGCAGGTTATCAGGGAAGTCAGCGGCCAGATCCCCACCAGCAATGGGTTGGATTCATCCACCTCTCCTGTTATACAGAGAAAGAGTGAAACGGACAAGGTGAGAGGGGGGGGGGGGGGGGGGGGAGTGTGTGAGATGCCAGAGATGGGGTGAGGACATTTGAGTTTGTGAGGACATTTTGAGTGGTCTTCACAGAGGATAACAGCTGATTGGTTCAAGTAAGGGTTGTGTTTACAGTGAGGATTTGGTTAAAGTTAAGGTTAAGGTTAGGATTAGACATAAATTGGGTTATGAATAGGGTTTAGGAAAGCCTTACAGAATGAACGTAAGCCAATGCAATGTCAATGTCTCAAGTACAGCAAACACACTTTTGTTTGTGTGCGTGTGAGTTCATGGCATGTGCGCGTGTGTGTGTGTGTGTGTGTGTGTGTGTGAGTGTGTGTGTGTGTGTGTGTGTGTGTGTGTGTGTGGGGGGGGGGGGGGGGGAGCAGGTGTATTTGCAAGCATGTGAATGCAAACATGCATGTGTGTTGCTGTTGTACTGACTGCATATATGCTCCTCCCACAGAAGCAGTCATCTGACAAGCACACCTCTGACTCAGACAGCATGGCTGCGGGCGACAGCATTTCTCCTAGCAACAGCCGAGAAACCCGCGAGGGTGAGGCCCCGCCCCACTACTAAACTTCCTGTGTGTCTGTCTTTCTCTGTCCATCCACCTGTCTGTGTGTCTGCCTGACATGCTTAAGTACTGCTCTTATTTCGTTTCTTGATGACCCCCCCCCCCCCCCCCCACGACTTCTGGGTTATTCTTGAACATACAATGATGTCACAGAGGGACAAAGACAGGAAGAGGGCGGGCAGGAAGTTGGTCCATCAGACCCTGTCGGCCTGAGTGTATTGTACTGTAGGACACACAGAATCCCCCCCCCCCCCCTCCCCCTCCCCCTCCTGTACACCTCACACCCCACCCTCACTCTTCCTCTGACCACAGCCAGCAGGTGTGGAGATTGGCCATTTCCCGGGGAATTCTTCTTTAATACAAACAGAGTGAAAACAGTGTAATTGTGCAGCTCGGGCGGGGTCGGAGGTCGTGGAAACCCCCCTGCTTTATCATGCTGACTTCTCTGCGCCTCGTTTTCCTGTGATACTGAAGAATGCTGGCTGCTTCACACCTCTGAGAATGGGTTTGATCAAACACACTGTTTTGCTGAATCAGACATTGTTCAGCATCTTCTCTAGTCGGTTGCAGGAAAAGGCAATAGGGTGTGTTGGGTAATCCGACCTGATTTTAATTACAAAAAACCACTAACACACTTTCTGTGGTCACTTCAGACGGAGTATGATTGGTTTAATGGGAAGTGCAGTACATGCGTGGGTGTTTTGTTTGGATGCTAGTTTCGCTCTTCGTAACACCTCAGCATGTGGTTTCGTTTCATGCGGTCTTCACCCCGGTACTGTCGTCACCCCTCTCGCTACAGGCTCATACCTGCGGAGGATGTGGTGTTTCATAATGTCACTGGCGGGAGATTTGCAATCTCAGGGTGCACGTGGTTCTGGACTGAGAATTTCTCGAACGAGTGAGAATTTAGGAAGTGACTGAGTTGTTTGTTGTGTTCAGTTTTATGGTTATTAGGGAATTTCTACCATAGTTTTTTTGGTGGCCTGTTTTTTTCTAACACTTGCCCCGCCATTTAAAAGATTTTCCGTCTGCGTTTTCACTGTTGTATGGTGGCGGGCGCCGTCACGGATCTTCTGACAACAGTAGGTCAAACGCATAAGATTCCGGAGTGTTCTGCTGCCCCTGACAAACATGTTAAGACTGAAATATTCCTTCTTGGGATCCATGATCACAGGCTTCTTCACGAGCTGTCATGAATCTTCTTGATACATTCAAACAACTTGAAAACAAAGCAACAGGTTAATGTTACATATTCTCTTTTCTCAGCTTTTTGTCCAAAATACGGGAAGGTGGCATTCAAGTGTTCATGAAAAATAATGAGTTAGGGTAGGATTAAATGGTTTCATGTGTCTAAAACTGGGAACTCCGTTCTTTTTGTATAGATATTTGAAAGATGAGTGAATATTATCAAAAGTGCCAGTGCCTGTTGGCGACTTAAAAGAATACTCTGGCAGGGAGTGTGTCAAGCATGTTTTCTTGCCTGGTATTTTTTAGCTGTGACCAAGCAGCTCTATGAACGCTTCTGTCTGTCCGTCTGTGTGTCCGTCCGTCTGTCCGTCCGTCTGTGACACCTTTTTGACCATGTTCCTGTTGTCGTATCATCATGAAATTTTCAGGAGTTATTGACCTTCACCAAAGTGATGTCCATGCACAAGGTCGAGGTCAAAGGTCAAGTTCCCAGAGGTCACGACCTTGTTTGCGGGTTTTTGCGCTGTAACTCCAGTTAGAATTCATGGATCGCTATGAAATTTTGGAAATAGCTTCTAGGCATAGAGGAGGTGTTCCCTATTCTTTTTCAAGGTCATCCGTCAAATCCCAAGGTCACACAGGTAAAAAAAAAATGTCAATTTTACCCGATTTGACGGTTTTAGCACCGTAACTCAAGTTTAATTCAATGAATGGCTATGAAATCTTAGTACAAGCTTCTTGGTATAGAGGAGGGGTTCCCTATTGATTTTCAAGGTCATCTGTTGAATCCCAAGGTCACACCGGTCAAAAAAGTGTCGATTTTGCCCCCATTTCACAGTTTTCGCACCGTAACTCGAGTTTAACTTGATGGATGGCTATTAAATCTTACAACAAGCTTCTTGGTACAGAGGAAGGGTTCCCTATTGATTTTCAAGGTCATTTGCCAATTTCGAGGTCACACTTGTACAAGAAACCACCAGTCATGGCCACTAGGCCAGGTGACGGATGCTAGGCCAGGTTGCAGCTATTAGATCCCTCTGATCTACATGTTAAATAAGATCTCCAATCCCACCAGAATCTGGAATGTCCAATCAGTGATGGTGTTGATGGATGTTCGTACACGACACATGCTGCCATCAAGAGAGAATTTAGACAGTTTGCAGGTCTCCTCCAAAACACGCGCCTGTCAACTGGCATTTCTTTTCACTCGCAGTTTCAAACCTCACAAACCGGAACAGGGGAGGATGAAAGTCAAACATATGAAGATGACAATCGAAAAATTATCAGTCACATTTTCACAAGTTAGGGCGTATGCAATAAATGTAAGTTGTTGGGATGTCCCCACAAAAAAATGAAAACAAGTATGCTTGTGCCTGTGTGTGTTTATGTGTGTGTTTCTACAGGTAAGGGGAAGCGGGTCGGCCTATCAGAGCTGACGGAATCAGTGAGTCGGGCAGCGGGTCGGAAGATCACCCGAATCATCAGCTTCTCCAAAAAGAAGCCCCCTCTTCCTGGAGACCCCCGGACCCCTTTATCTGAGGACGATGATCCCCGCTGTGGTACGATTTGTTCCCCAGAATTAGCACTAGCCCAGGAGCACTGCAGTCTGTGGCATCTACCACATTACACAGCTGTGGCCAAAATTGGATCTGATGTGCATTTTGCAAGGCGAATGTTTGCAGGGACATATGTTTTCTGAAAATAGCATGCATTTACAGGTTATCGCAGTGTAGCTATATTTACTGGTTATCTTGAGTGTAGGTGTATTTACAGGTTATTTGAGTGTAACTGTATTTGTAGATTGTCTGATTGAAGCTGTATTTGCAGGTTTTTTTGAATGTGGTTGTATTTACAGGTTACCTGAGTGTGCTTGTGAATCAGAGCTGGAGGGAGCGATGGTGTCGGGTTCACAGAGGAAGGTTGTTCATCCACCGGGACAGGGGCGACGTGCGCACCCACATAAATGCCGTAGCCCTCCAGGGCTGCGAGATCGTCCCGGGACTCGGCCCGAAACACCCCTTTGCTTTCCGGATCATGCGTGGCGGCAATGAGGTGACGGCGCTGGAGGTAGGACGGGGGTTCGAGGCTCAGAGAAGTGGCAAAGGGTCCAGGCAGGGCAAAGACCTCAGCCTGGTTTTCATCTGACAGTTAGCAGTTGGTCTTCTTGTTAGCCATTGTGGGCTACTTCTTATGCCACGTTTCCACCAAATGCAAAATAAATTTTTGCGTGCGACCAGATTACATTCAAAGCCAATGCAAAGACGTGAATACACACGAAAAGATGCTAGCTCGCACCGGGTGACGCAAATCACGCAGGAGATGTGGCGTGACACGACGTGATTGGCTCGCGCGAACAGCGTGAATGCACAAAATTCACATTTTGCTCCTTGTCAAAATATTTTTTTGCGAAAAATTTGCACGAACAGACCAGTGTTCTGAATAGCATCATTGGTACTAGCAACAACATTGGCTAGCTAGGCTACCTAGCTTCATATTCAAATCACAGTTAGCAGCATTGTAATGGGCACGCTAGCGAGTTAGCTGTGTCAAATAACCTACAGATCACAGTTTCACAGAAATAGTGGTCTAGCTCAACATCGGACATGACAACATCATCAGTTTTGTGAATCTTTTCATTCTCTTGTTTTCACAAATGTTCATGAAGTAAAATGTTTGTGAAGTTAGCATTGTAACATTAGCGTCACTATCTTGTTGATGATTTTTGGAGATTGAAGTACTGCCCCAGGAGTGTAAACAAGGCTGAATTTGCATTGCTATTGTTCGGCGGTGAGACTTTGCATGTCAGTCCTTTGCCAGGTTGTTCTCTATGCTCTCCCAAAGAAGTGAATGGGATCTTTGCGCGAACTGGACCTTCAAAGCGAGAAAATAAAAATGATACCGCAATTAAACTCGCTCGAATAACTAGAGGAGAAATTTCGTTTTGCGTTGAGTGGAAAAGCGGTTTTAGGGGTAGGTTTCCCAAAAGCTTAGTTACTTACTATGTACTCTGGTTCCAACTATGGAAGTTGTTAACATATTTAGTAACTAAGCTTTTTGGAAATGTACCCCAGACCGTCTTATGATTTTGATGCATGTTGATTATGCAGGCTGTACTTTAAGCGTAAGTATTTTTATCTGTGTTTCATCATGAGTGACATAAATATGTTCTTTCTATCTGTTTTGATGTCTTAACTTGGTCTGGATCTTCCTGTATAATTTTTTGTCTCTGTTTCTCCCTCTGTCTGTCTCTCTTTTGTCTGTCTGTCTGGAAGGCAAGCTGCTCGGAGGAGATGGGCCGCTGGTTGGGGGTTCTGTTGGCAGAGACGGGCTGTGCAGCAGATCCAGAGTCGCTGCACTATGACTACGTGGACGTTGACACCATTGCTAACATCCGCAGCGCAGCACGCCACTCATTCCTGTGAGTCACGGGCGGGAGGGACTTAAGAGTTCAGTGGGTGGGGCTTTGGGTATGAGTTGCAGGGCCTTCATCGTATGGCTGTGTTTGGAATAGTTCACCGGTTCCTTAACTGGTGGAGTCCGGCTGACAACCTGGCTTTTCCACTTTAAGAGCTGATGACACATTATTCGTACATCCAATTAGTGGGCTGGACTTCAGCCTGTGAGGTGAGTCGTGGCCAGACCTTCTTTTTACCCCATAAAACCTACAGACCCATACTTGGGTTCATCAGATACAGCTGTTGTATGCAAACCTGTGGACCTTCGGGCCTATTTTGAAATCTAGTGGAGATCCCAAGGTTTCCAACGATTCTGAATATGTCCTGCTGAATTACAGGAAAATGTGAATAAAATTATGCACAAGATCTTGAAATTTTCTATTTGATGTAATGCTGGAACCATAAAAACATGGCGTCTTGGGTTTGTATATTTCTCTCGATAGAAGTGTGATATAGCTTCAGTGAAGCACTGCTACCAACAGATAGAGAATATGTATGCAACTTTATCCTACAATATGGGAAAATTCTATTTTTCTCTTTGAACCTACTAAAGAGAAAACTTCAGTGAAAAAACAGCGTTTCAGGGGTCAAAGCATGGAAATTCTGCCCAAGTCTTGCCAAGATTCCTATCTCATGTCTTGCCTAAGATTGCCCTCCCATCCAAACCCCCTGCGGTCTGTTTTTTGGCTTTGTGTCTTTCTGGGTCAGTATTTAGCAGGACTATTGTCCGCTCTATGACGGCCTTCCTGTGGTGAATTCATGAGGTTTTGAGGGCTCAAGCTATGCGAGTAAGTTGGCGGGACTGTGGTTTCTGGGTCAGGGTCCTCATTGGTTGTTTCATTGCTGTTAGCAATTGCACCTTAAACACCTCTCTCTCTCTCTCTCTCTCTCTCTCTCTCTCTCTCTCTCTCTCTCTCTCTCTCTCTCTATTGCTCCCCCCTCCCCCCCAGGTGGGTCACTTCCTCCAATGCGGACTCGAGGACGTATGATGAGGTCCCATATGAGAGTGTGCAGGTGTGTGTCCTCTCCGGGGTGAGGTAACAGTTTATCTCAGCCGTGTCCCTGTTTCTTGAGCCTCCATCAGCACAGCTCTTGGCAGGCGCTGCTGCATCATGTTGCAATAATTTGCAGCTCATTCTGGAAGTTTCTACACAATAACTGGCACAGTGTTTGTCTAGATTTGACATTTACTGCTAGTGTTTGGATGGGATATCCACCCTCCCAGAGTAAAATTAAAACAAGGTTTATGAGGCCAGACTGTGAAGATTTTCCTCTTAAAAACTGGTACTGTGTTTTAATTATGAAGTCTGCATAGACTGTTGAGTGCTGGTTATGTCCTCATTATGGAGTGACCTTCGACCTTCAGCTGCAGCCAATCAGGTGTGCCCTGCTGGTGTTCTTTGTTGTGACTTTCTGGTTTGCTTTGTACCTGGAGTTTGTGGTTCCATGTTTTAAGAGTCTGAGGGCATCTATCCCCTGTCCCCCAAAAATGAGGCCCACTGACCAGATTGGGGTGACAAGGTGTATATTTTGTTTCCCATAATCCTCTTGGGTCTTTAATGTACAGTCTTTGCTGGTCAGAGGTTCTGACCTGAGTGACTTTTTACAGTGTGGTTTAAATTAAATGAACATTTATTTTGGTTTGAACATCCTATTTCCGGTTTCAGACAGCTCTGTTGCCTCTGATTTTCCAGTAGTGTGTGCGGTGTGAGAAATTGGTGGACAGCCCTTTGGTTGTTAGATTTTCTCTAGACGATTTTGTCAGAAAACCCCTGTGGACAGTAACTTAAGTTCTGCAGTAGGCATTGGCCGGTATGTTAGTCTTTTAGGACAAGTAGGGGTGTTACAGTTAGTCCAGGCTGAGACAGTAAACGTTCTCTCCAATACTTTGTCCCAGCCAACAGGATTTGCTATTTAGCACAATGCTTCAGTCTGGCTGTATAACTAGTGACTGAAATGAGCTGACTGATGGAGCATGTGAAAGACATTTTGGGACACAACTTCTACTTTTTAACTCTTGAATTGTAAACAAACCCATTTATTGAACGCAAACACTGACTTGTCGGCTGCACAGTGGAGCAACTCTTTAAATCCCCTGGAGGAGAGCTTGTTTAATGGAGGGCTGGCAATAATGACTGTTCATCCAACTTTATGTTTTAGTGCTTATTCTTGCCCCCTGGTGGTGACATCTGATATTGGTGGCACATTTATCCTTTTTTAAGGTCCTCAGCTGGTGCAATGACTGACCGTTCTGTGTTCCTCTCACTCACCTCCTATCCCCTCCCTCCACATGTACAAACACACACACAGGAGGAGCAGGAGGCGGACCCTGTAAGAAGACGCTCGTCCTTCAGCAGCCGAGACTCTGAGAAGGTGCGGCCTGAGGCATCCGTCAAGAGACACGGATCCAGTAAGTGTGTGTGTGTGTGTGTGTGTGGGTGTGGGGGGGGGTGATGATCCAGTGAGTATCTCTATCTGGGGGATCAAGAGATATGGATCCACTGAGTGTCTGTATATGGAGGCTCAAGAGATAAATCCAGTTAGTGCGTCTGATGGGGAGGGGGATCTAGTGAGTATCTCTATGTGGCGGATCAAGAGACATGGATCCAGTGGGTGTCTGTATATGGGGGTCCAAGAGAGACAAATCCAGTTAATGTGTGAGGGGGTCAAGAGAAAAGGATCCAGTAAATGTGTCGGGGGTGGCAGAGACATGGATCCAGTGAGTATCTCTGTGGGGGGTTAAGAGACAGGGATTCAGTGAGTGTCTGTATATGGGGGCTGAAGAGATACAAATCCAGTTATTGTATGTAGGGGGGCGGTCAAGATACATGGATCGAGTGAGTTTGGGGGGTCAAGACTGAATCTAGTAAATGGTATGGGGGCTCTAAAGAGACAGATCCAGGGAGGTGTGGGGGTAAGCGGCAGTGGGGTGGGGGGCTGGGGTTCCAGAGGGTGGTTTAGTGGGGGGTTAGGGAGGCTGGAGTGAACTTGAGGCGTACTGAGCAGTGCCAGATTTTGCAAGCTCACTTAGCCAAATCCTCCCCCTCAACCACCCCTTCAGCCTCAGTTTTCACAAGCCATGGAACCCACGTACGTGTGTGTGTGTGCTTGTGTGTGTGTATGCATGCGTGCGTGTGTGTCTGTGTGTGTGTCTGCAAGCCAGACTGCACCCACGACTTCATTATTATACTCTGGGTTACAATGACCGGGCGTATCCAAAGGAGGGTTTTCCTACAGACCAGCAATGATTCAAATGTTAAAAGTTCCTGACTGAAATATTTCCAAGCAATTACTGGATCATGAGAATATCAGTGAGTTCATCTGCTGGTGATTCCTCCTGACACATCAGTGCAGTTTTTTTTCTGCATTCCCCCTTATCAGAAAACATCTACTTCACCACCGTTATTATGCTTCTCAATAAAAGTGTGGAACACTTCTCAGGTTCTCTCTGTCACAACTGAGCTTCTAATATGGAAGGGATCCAGTGACAGTAGTCCAAACATAATTATTTGAGTCCAGAGTAGCATACTATAGTGAAATGCAGTGAAGTAAATAACCAAATGCCCTTCAAATCAGGCCTACTCATAGTTCCTACTTCTTGTGTCATTATTTGTTGTGCACTGTGCAGTTAGCTGAGTCTAGCTGACGCTTGTGGTGAGTAGAAATAAGAGTAATTATGCTGCTGAACATTAGCTCACTTTTGCCATCTTGACAAACATTAGGTCTCCGTGTAAGCTCTGTTCAGCCTCTCTCAGATTTACAGCGCTACGCTCTCTCCCTGTTTCTTTCCGCCAAATTACCGTGGCCTGATTCGCCGTGTTCCATGACCGGGAGAGTATCAAGTCTACGCTTCAGAGTGGTGGCTTCAAAGGCAACCCCCCTCTGTAATAGCGGGGTGTGGTAACTCGATATTTATGAGCTTATCTCAAGTTCTCTCTCTCTCCCGCTCTGCGTGTGAGCGTGCGTGATGGACTCGCCTTCCCACAACCCCTCAGGTCAAAACTCATGACCTTTCACCCTTTGCTGTGTCGTGCTTGTCTACAGTAAATTGGAAGGATTGCAACACTCCAGACAAATGATTCAGGATTGGATTTCACTGTAATGTGATCTCTACGAGATTTGTCTTTATCCATGTTAGTGTGCTAATGGGTACGAAAGCTTGTTTCAGATCAGATCAGGATTACTGAGTAAGCCAGATTAGTGAACTGAGTAAAACCCACAGCAACTTTTTACTTCTGTTCGTGTTCCAGATTTTACCCCTTTGCTCTGCAAATCGTGGTGCGTAAAGGCCAAGAATTATCCACCCAACCACCCTTCCTTTTTTAACCTTTGTTTTAGGAGGCAATGTTCTATCGAGAACCTTACTCTTTTTCAAGTTCTTCCTAACTTCATCTCTCTCCTGATCAAATCAGACCCCAAGCCCCACTAGGGGCTCAAACCAGTGACTATTCAGTTACCTGTGAATCAGCCGAACACTAACCTACCCTGCCACACCTAGGAGTCAGGTGTGCTGACAGTTTAGCCAATCAGAAGCTTGAATAGTTTGCCTGATTCTCTGGGAGATGAAAAAAAGAAAGTCAGGGGCAGATTTGTGTTTGAGGGATTTGAGAGATTTGAGTGCAGTAATGATTATACACTTAACCAAATGAAGATAAATCAGATACCAAGCTTTATTTGAGTATTTATTTCATGTAATATCGGATCTTATAGATGAAAATTTCTCTTTTTAAGAGAAAAGAGAAAAAAGTCAACATCTATTGTAGCCACCGTGTGCATCGGTAACAGCATTTAATCTTTCCGGAATAGTTTTCACATATTTTTATTTTCTCACTTGCTAAACCATCCCATATGGTTTGAAGTTGATTTCAACGAGATTCTTTCAATGTTATGACAGATTTGCCCAATTGGATTAAGGTCTGGATTTTTAGCAGGCCAAGTCTGAGCTTTTATGTCACCAGATGTTTCTTTCCACCTGAGATAAATCTTAGAAGTGTGTTTAGTGTGGTTATCTTGTTGAAAATAAAATCCCTGACCTATCAGTCCCTTTCCAGATTTCAATGCCTGCCTCACAAGGATGTTGCTTTCAATTTTTATAACATCACCGGCTCCTTTTGAGCAGACTGAACTATACAATTACCTCCTCCATGTTTTACTCCAGGGGTTAAACAGTCATTTCTGAAATGTTCTCCAACTCTGCAATACACACAAACTCTGCGTTTGGGTGAGAAAATTTTGAATTTTGTTTCACTGGTCTGAAGGACTTATTCCCAGTCCACTGGTGTCCAATCCTTGAATTTCTTTGAAGAAACATTGAAAGAAATGTCTTCCTTTGATGTTGCCAGCACTTGGCCGCAACACCATTTTCACTCAGGTACCTGGAAATAATAAGTCTTGACACGCTCATCTCTTCACTTCTGGTGCTACTGATATCAGTTCTATCAAATATATATTTGTGCATGCAATCAATTAACTCAATCAGTCTGGGTAATTGATACGAATAAAAACCTCCAGGACCGGAATCGCCCACCCCTGCTCTAGAACCACACAGCCAACTACTTCACACTGAACATTTCCCTAAGTCTTCAGCAACTGACCCACTGAGTATGATGTCAATTAGACAAATGGTTTTTGAGAAAATTGAAGGACAAACACACAGACAGACAGAGACTCCCTCCACTACAGTTAGATATTCAGCAAACCTCAGTAATCATGCTTTATGAAACAGGGTCCAGTAGGAGAAAGTGATGTTGGCAACTGTTAGACGTGTTTCCGGAAAGATCTCCTTCACTGCTCTCTTTCCAAGGGGACAACGGCTTCCTCTGCGACTGTAAACTACATCTTTATCTACAGATTCAGCACAACCAAATACAATTCACAGCACAACATTTCACTCTGCGCAGCCTATGTTTTAAATTATTTGTCTTTATCAAGCTTTATTTGTAGCTCCGTTTCTAAGCTGGCCCGTTCTCTTTTTTGTTGCTTTGATTCAGTAATTACCAGAGCTGTGTTTAGGGGTGTGTAGTGCCCGGCAGTACCCAGGGCGGAGGGGGTGCGCTCGATGACTTCCTGTTCCTCTCTCAGATGCAAATGTTTACGGGAAGTACGGACGCACGCGTGCGGAGGAGGACGCGCGGAGATTCCTGCGGGACAAAGAGGAGCTGGAGCGGGAGCGAGACGGAGTGAGAAATGCACTGCTGCTCCTCCGACAGGAGAGGAGGGAGGCCAGGGAGGAGCTGAGGAGGACCGCTGCGGGTGAGGATGTACATACTACACACACTGTACACACCATACACACTATATACACTATACACACACCTCACACTACACACACTGCTGCTCCTCCGACAGGAGAGGAGGGAGGCCAGGGAGGAGCTGAGGAGGACCGCTGCGGGTGAGGATGTACATACTACACACACTATACACACCATACACACTATATACACTATACACACACCTCACACTACACACACTGCTGCTCCTCCGACAGGAGAGGAGGGAGGCCAGGGAGGAGCTGAGGAGGACCGCTGCGGGTGAGGATGTTCATACTACACACACTATACACACCATACACACTATATGCACTATACACACACCTCACACTACACACACTGCTGCTCCTCCGACAGGAGAGGAGGGAGGCCAGGGAGGAGCTGAGGAGGACCGCTGCGGGTGAGGATGTACATACTACACACACTATACACTCACCATACACACTATATACACTATACACACACCTCACACTACACACACTGCTGCTCCTCCGACAGGAGAGGAGGGAGGCCAGGGAGGAGCTGAGGAGGACCGCTGCGGGTGAGGATGTACATACTACACACACTATACACTCACCATACACACTATATACACTATACACACACCTCACACTACACACACTGCTGCTCCTCCGACAGGAGAGGAGGGAGGCCAGGGAGGAGCTGAGGAGGACCGCTGCGGGTGAGGATGTACATACTACACACACTATACACACCATACACACTATATACACTATACACACACCTCACACTACACACACTGCTGCTCCTCCGACAGGAGAGGAGGGAGGCCAGGGAGGAGCTGAGGAGGACCGCTGCGGGTGAGGATGTACATACTACACACACTATACACTCACCATACACACTATATACACTATACACACACCTCACACTACACACACTGCTGCTCCTCCGACAGGAGAGGAGGGAGGCCAGGGAGGAGCTGAGGAGGACCGCTGCGGGTGAGGATGTAAATACTACACACACTATACACTCACCATACACACTATATACACTATACACACACCTCACACTACACACACTGCTGCTCCTCCGACAGGAGAGGAGGGAGGCCAGGGAGGAGCTGAGGAGAACCGCTGCGGGTGAGGATGTACATACTACACACACTATACACTCACCATACATGCTATATACACTATACACACACCTCACACTACACACACTGCTACTCCTCCGACAGGAGAGGAGGGAGGCCAGGGAGGAGCTGAGGAGGACCGCTGCGGGTGAGGATGTACATACTACACACACTATACACACCATACACACTATATACACTATACACACACCTCACACTACACACACTGCTGCTCCTCCGACAGGAGAGGAGGGAGGCCAGGGAGGAGCTGAGGAGGACCGCTGCGGGTGAGGATGTTCATACTACACACACTGTACACACCATACGCACTATATGCACTATACACACACCTCACACTACACACACTGCTGCTCCTCCGACAGGAGAGGAGGGAGGCCAGGGAGGAGCTGAGGAGGACCGCTGCGGGTGAGGATGTACATACTACACACACTATACACTCACCATACACACTATATACACTATACACACACCTCACACTACACACACTGCTGCTTTTCCGACAGGAGAGGAGGGAGGCCAGGGAGGAGCTGAGGAGGACCGCTGCGGGTGAGGATGTACATACTACACACACTATACACTCACCATACACACTATATACACTATACACACACCTCACACTACACACACTGCTGCTCCTCCGACAGGAGAGGAGGGAGGCCAGGGAGGAGCTGAGGAGGACCGCTGCGGGTGAGGATGTACATACTACACACACTATACACACCATACACACTATATACACTATACACACACCTCACACTACACACACTGCTGCTCCTCCGACAGGAGAGGAGGGAGGCCAGGGAGGAGCTGAGGAGGACCGCTGCGGGTGAGGATGTACATACTACACACACTATACACTCACCATACACACTATATACACTATACACACACCTCACACTACACACACTGCTGCTCCTCCGACAGGAGAGGAGGGAGGCCAGGGAGGAGCTGAGGAGGACCGCTGCGGGTGAGGATGTACATACTACACACACTATACACTCACCATACACACTATATACACTATACACACACCTCACACTACACACACTGCTGCTCCTCCGACAGGAGAGGAGGGAGGCCAGGGAGGAGCTGAGGAGGACCGCTGCGGGTGAGGATGCACATACTACACACACCCTACACTCACCATACACACTATATACACTATACACACACCTCACACTACACACACTGCTGCTCCTCCGACAGGAGAGGAGGGAGGCCAGGGAGGAGCTGAGGAGGACCGCTGCGGGTGAGGATGTACATACTACACACACTATACACACCATACACACTATATACACTATACACACACCTCACACTACACACACTGCTGCTCCTCCGACAGGAGAGGAGGGAGGCCAGGGAGGAGCTGAGGAGGACCGCTGCGGGTGAGGATGTACATACTACACACACTATACACTCACCATACACACTATATACACTATACACACACCTCACACTACACACACTGCTGCTCCTCCGACAGGAGAGGAGGGAGGTCAGGGAGGAGCTGAGGAGGACCGCTGCGGGTGAGGATGTACATACTACACACACTATACACTCACCATACACACTATATACACTATACACACACCTCACACTACACACACTGCTGCTCCTCTGGCAGGAAAGGAGAGAGGCCAGGGAGGAGCTGAGGAGGACTGCTGCGGGTGAGGATGTACATACTACACACACTGTACACACCATACACACTATATACACTATACACACACCTCACACTACACACACTGCTGCTCCTCCGACAGGAGAGGAGGGAGGCCAGGGAGGAGCTGAGGAGGACTGCTGCGGGTGAGGATGTACATACTACACACACCATACACTCACCATACACACTATATACACTATAGACACACCTCACACTACACACATTGCTGCTCCTCCGACAGGAGAGGGGGGAGGCCAGGGAGGAGCTGAGGAGGACTGCTGCGGGTGAGGATGTACATACTACACACACCATACACTCACCATACACACTATATACACTATACACACACCTCACACTACACACACTGCTGCTCCTCCGACAGGAGAGGAGAGAGGCCAGGGAGGAGCTGAGGAGGACCGCTGCGGGTGAGGATGCACATACTACACACACCATACACTCACCATACACACTATATACACTATACACACACCTCACACTACACACACTGCTGCTCCTCCGACAGGAGAGGAGAGAGGCCAGGGAGGAGCTGAGGAGGACCGCTGCGGGTGAGGATGCACATACTACACACACCATACACTCACCATACACACTATATACACTATACACACACCTCACACTACACACACTGCTGCTCCTCCGACAGGAGAGGAGAGAGGCCAGGGAGGAGCCGAGGAGGACCGCTGCGGGTTAGGATGTACATACTACACACACTATACACTCACCATACACACTATATACACTATACACACACCTCACACTACACACACTGCTGCTCCTCCGACAGGAGAGGAGGGAGGCCAGGGAGGAGCTGAGGAGGACCGCTGCGGGTGAGGATGTACATACTACACACACTATACATTCACCATACACACTATATACACTATACACACACCTCACACTACACACACTGCTGCTCCTCCGACAGGAGAGGAGGGAGGCCAGGGAGGAGCTGAGGAGGACTGCTGCGGGTGAGGATGTTCATACTACACACACTATACACACCATACACACTATATGCACTATACACACACCTCACACTACACACACTGCTGCTCCTCCGACAGGAGAGGAGGGAGGCCAGGGAGGAGCTGAGGAGGACCGCTGCGGGTGAGGATGTACATACTACACACACTATACACACCATACACACTATATACACTATACACACACCTCACACTACACACACTGCTGCTCCTCTGGCAGGAGAGGAGAGAGGCCAGGGAGGAGCTGAGGAGGACTGCTGCGGGTGAGCGTGTACAGACAACACACACTATACACTCACCATACACACTATATACACTATACACACCCTACTCTACACACACTGCTGCTCCTCCGACAGGAGAGGAGGGAGGCCAGGGAGGAGCTGAGGAGGACCGCTGCGGGTGAGGATGTACATACTACACACACCATACACTCACCATACACACTATATACACTATACACACCCTACTCTACACACACTGCTGCTCCTCCGACAGGAGAGGAGGGAGGCCAGGGAGGAGCTGAGGAGGACCGCTGCGGGTGAGGATGTACATACGACACACACTGTACACACTATACACACTATATGCACTATACACACACCACACACCACACTCGCTGCTGCTCCCCTGGCGGGAGAGGAGAAAGCTAGGGAGGAGCCGAGTAGGACCGCTGCGGGTGAGAGCACACTCAACACACATAGACTACACAAACTACACTCGCCATAGTAGTAGTAGTAGTTTATTGGCAAAGAAAGTTTATCATACATACACATAAAACATTATACAAAATAATGCATCGCATCAAAAATATACTTAGGTGCATCTTCCAAAATAAAAGATGATCCAAAATCATCCATCCATCCATCCACACTATATACTCTGTTACACTGTACACTCACCATACTCTGCTGCTGCTTTGACAGGAGAGGAGAGCAGCAGGGGAGGGGCTTGAGGGAGTGATGTGGGTGAGGAAAAAACACTGCGCATGCTCTCATACGCATAATACACTATACAGACTATACAAACACTATTCATGCTATACACATTATACACACACTGCGCATGCTCTCACGCACATAATACGCCATACACACTATACACACACTACTCATGCTATACACATTATTTACACACTATACACACGCTATACACACACACTATACATACTATACACACACTATACACACGCTATACATGCTATACACCCAAGACACACTATACACGCACTGTACACACTATACACACGCTATACACACTATACTCAAGCTATACTCACTGTACATACTATACACACGCTATACGCACTACACACTCTATACACGCTATACATGCTATACACACTAGACACACGCTGTACACACTATACACATGCTATACATACTATTCACAAGCTATGCAAACTTTACACACGCTATACATATGCTATACACACTTTACGCACACTATACACATGCTATATGCACACTATATACACTCTACACACACAATACACACTTCACACTCTTATACACACACTAAACACATCACACACATTACTGTACAAACCAGACACACTATAAACACTGTAGACACAGTATATGTGGTATACAAACTAAAGACACACTGACACACATTATTCACACCACACACTATACTCACCATATGGACACTACACACTATTCTCACACTGTACACATACTACTTACATACTACTCTCACTATACAAACTACAAACACCTTATATGCACCATACACTCGATACACACACAATACACTCCATACACACCCTATACTCATCCCACGCACAAACAGACACACTTGCATATATACACACATACATTGCTTCAGTATACTGTATGTCCATCTGTATGAATGCATGCTAATAGTTTTTTTTTCAGTGATTCTGTTCAGCTGAACACCAGCAGTGTCAATGAAATGTCAGCTTGAAGAAAGCATTTTTTGCGGAACTTTACCGCCATCTAGTGGTGACAAGTTATGTAGACTAGGATTACAGATGGGGGGCTGTGTCTAAATGGCATTGACAAGTCTTGTGTATGAGCGTTCTTGTTGGAATATGTCTGTCTATGTGGTGGTTGTGGCAAGACATTTAGCACTAAGCTTTTTTAGGTTAGGAGCAAATATCCTGGTTTTGTGTGGGCATGTATGCGTGCGTGTGATTAAACGTATGTGTGTGTGTGTTTTATGCAGTTGGTAAGCAGTATACAGTGCTGCAGGAGCGCATTTCTCGGCTGGAGGACAACTGTCGAGAGAAGGAGGCTCGGAGGGTGGAGCTGGAGCTGAAGCTCTCTCAGGTGAAGGAAGGCCTGAGGAAATCTCTGGCAGGGGGGGCCCTGGGGCCAATGCAGGAGAACCAGCCCTCCAGCAAGGTACCCCTCCCTCCACAAATCATAACCACTCGCAACCCCCAAACCCTGACCCCTACTGACCCTGCACTCCCCCTAAACCCTAACCCTGACCCCTACTGACCCTGTACTTCCCCTAAACAATAACCCTGACCCCTACTGACCCTGCAGTTCCCCTAAACCCTAACCCTGACCCCTACTGACCCTGCACTTCCCCTAAACCATAACCCTGACCCCTACTGACCCTGCACTTCCCCTAAACCCTAACCCTGACCCCTACTGACCCGGCACTTCCCCTGAACCCTGACCGCTATTGACCCTGCACTTCCCCTGAACTCTAGTCCTGACCCCTATTGACCCTGTACTTCCTCTGAACCTTAACCCTGACCTCTTCTGATCCCCCACACCCCCCAAACATTAACCCAAACTCCTACTGACCCCTAGCCCCTCCAAACCAGAAAACCTTTCCCCAGTCCCCTGAAGAAAACCCTAAATCCTGAAATTCTAACCCTTAAACCCCCCTAATCCATGTCTCAGAACCCGTACCCAGGAGTGTGTGGTGCGATCAGTGAGAGACAAGTTTGACTCCGTGTTTTTCATTTGACCCTACCATGACACCAGATTCACCTAGACATTCCACAACCCACAACTACTGGAGACCCGAATTCGTGTGTGTGTGTTTTGCGTGTTAATGCTGCTGGAGATTCTATGTGGTTTGTGACTGAAAAGGTGTGTCCTCACAGGTAAAAGGCCACATTGGCGATGGTCACCATGGCAACACCCCCCTGCCTATCAACTGTGCCTCTGAAATGCGAAAACGCCCTCTCTCCATCTACGCCGCAACCAAAGGGAACGTCCTGCAAAAAACAAAGGTGTGCACACAAACACACACGTACTCATATGTGCGCACACACGCACGCACACACACACACAAACTCGTACATGCAAGCACACACATTCACTGACACACTCTTACACATACACACACATGCACTCATACAAATACACACACAAAGTTTTGAGGTAAGCCATTTGTACAGTTTTTTGGTTTGTTTGTATATCATAGATTCTACTGGCAATGTTGAAGGGTGCATCTCAAACAGTGGGCTACAGCCCTCGAAGGCTGCATTTATAGGGATCGCCACTCAATTCAATCCACCAAACTGACATGACATCACTGCATCTCCGTTAAACAGCTTTGATTTCAGTGAGTCCTTTCTGGTTTCCCCAACCCTAACCTTAACTCTAACCCCTAACCCTAAACCTAGCCCCTAACTGAACCCTAATCCTAAGTTTAACTTTATCCCAAACCCTAAATGTTAGTTCAGCGGATGCAAGTAAGCGATGACCCCTAAAAATGCAGCGTTCTAAGGATGCAGCCTACGCTTTGAGATGCACCCGAAGAGTTAGAACTGGGGCAGGAAGTCATATCACTATTTATCTGTTTTCAGGAATGGGAGATGAAGAAAGGGACCTAGAGGATGCCTGAGCTAATAATAATGCTGGGAGCAGAAACGACTCTGTCATATGACTAAGAGCAAGTGAGAGTCTGACCCATAAACCCCTCCCACTGCCTTTATAAACAGTTTGGGAACCTCTTTCGCTTGATAGGTGGTCACTATCATGTGATAAACTGAGTTCCTGGATTTATTTCAATCCCAGGGGGCACCTTACTGTACACATGCTACTGATATACCACAGAGCAAGATGAAAACTGCTTTTATCTCGCCTGTGGTGCACGTGGATGACTGAATGTCGGGATGAGAGGACAGAGCCGTTTGCAGAAGGACCAGGAAGCACTGCTGTGGGATTCGATGGGAAAACGAGATTGTGTGGCATCAGAGATTGAACGCTCCGTGATTTTCTGTCAAAGGATGGCTCTAAACAGCCACCAGAAGAAAGAAAAGACATTTCACTGAGATTTAAGAAAAGAAAACACAAGTGATTAATTTTTGAGAGTAGTTTTAAATCCTTATTTTAATGTACTGCCTTTGAGAGTGTAAGAGGCGTAAAGTGTTTTTTTTTTTTCCACTTCATTTTACTTGTATTTTTTACTCTGTGCAATGTTGTCTCTTTGCCTGAAGACAAGAGCATCACTGAGTTTAAACTCTTTTACAGTAACTGGCGCTGATGGGCAGGCTGATCTAAACCTCTGCTGACTGGACTGTGTACAGAGGCTGCTGGTGCTGCTGGTGTGATGTTAGCAGAGATCAGAAAACACCTGAGTGCTTCAGTCTGGACCATATAACCACTTATTAGCATAACGGTGTCAGAATAATATTTCCACTTGTTATACATCACTCTTGCTTCTTTGAGCCTCTCACTAACCTTTTTTTTGAACTTTGCACTTTATTGATTTGTTTAATTTAATTTTTTATTTTTTGCTTGGAGATGGTTAAGGGATGAAAATGAATTAAATCACAAATTTCTGTACCAATTCTCTCTGCTTGTGAATTACAGTTCTTTACAGTCTGAGGGGTTGCATGCCTAGAAGAATGGAATAATAGAAATGCATAAAAACACTAACAGTTGTAAGAACAATATGGATTTTTTTCATGCGTGCGCGTCACTCGTGACCTGGCCTCTGATAGATCCGCAAGATGAGACGAATTCACCTGCCAAGGTCATCAATGGATGCCTAGACATGATTTACCACTGGGTGGCACTGCTGGACATTAATACTATTTCACTCATGTCCTGAGGAAGCGAATCAGGTTTCGAGCGGTTTTCGAATCTGGTGGAGTTGGTTTGATAAATAGCGGGGAGTTCGACTTTGACAGATAAACCAAGTGGGTTTTCGACTTTTAGTTGGACTCTTTTCGGTGAAGAATTTG
The DNA here is from genome assembly GCA_029721435.1 of Gymnothorax reevesii. NCBI lineage: Eukaryota > Metazoa > Chordata > Actinopteri > Anguilliformes > Muraenidae > Gymnothorax > Gymnothorax reevesii. Next base: position 40,998,741 of record CM056586.1, on the reverse strand, counting down.
GATTACGAATGAGGAGATGTGGAAAAATTGATTGTGATGTTACGGAGGGAGTTAAAAAATGGGAAAAGAAAATTTGGACGGAATCTTTGTTGTTGGAATGAAGGATGTTTACTTGTAATGGAGCAAATCATATTTTTGTAATACTCACGCAGTAGGGAGATTTGTGCAAGATGAAATTGGAAAGGTGACTGCAGCAAGGGTGACATGTGGAGGAATAGTGATAGAGGACTGCAATACTTGAAAACGGCGGGATTAAGTTTTTTAAATTAGAATATACACTAACAGGGGTAGTATGTCTTCCAATGAAGGAAGAACTTACCAGTAAGGGTGTGTTTTCAGAGGCGTTTCTCTTTCTGTTGAGAAATAAGATCTGTTCTTCCAGGGAGTCCTGCCCTGGTCAAGATAGTAGCATTAATAGTTTCACATATAGACATTAAAAAAAAATTTCAGCATATACAATACATAAAAGCAGCACGGAGGAAATAGTAAGAGGAGAAGCATACAAGCCATATCCAATATATCTGTAACACTTTTGTCTCAAATCACAGGTTATATAATTCAGCGACAAGTTTCCTTCGGGGCAGTTTGTAAAAGAATTTAAAGATGGGAGTGCTCCTAAGGTAACAGTGTCTTGCAGCCCATTCCACACCCAAGGTAAAAGGCGAAAGCAGTTTTACCAAAATCTGCGTGCACCAAGGGGTACATTTAAAAGAACACAACTCATAGATGAAATACAAATGCTGCCGGTATGATAAAATAAAAGGCTGGAGATATAAGATGACAGTTTACCTAACAATTTCTGGGCAATAAAGAGCAATGTTTTTCTCCTTTGATATAGAGACGACCAACCTGGCTATTTATATCAAATGCAATGTTGAGTGAAGAACCTACATTTATTAGGAAGTGTAATGCAACCTGATACGCAGTAAAAGTTTTTTCAGAAGAGATGAAGCTACATGGACATAACTCACATCACCACAGTCTAATACCAATAAGAATGGGTTTTTTGCAGTTTTCTTTCTGGTCTCAAATGAAAAGCATTGGTTAGGCAGAGAAGCAAGCTGAGTTTTGGCTGAAGTTTTTTCAGCAGATTATCAATATGCATACTAAATGCCATCTTAAGCCATATGCCTAAATATTTATAAAAAGTTACTCAATCTAATGTTGATAATGTGGAATCAATAGTCTTAGAGCAAGAGCGAGAGGTCTTTTTGGATTGAGGACCAACTTCAGTTTAAACAACAAATGCTGCAGAGATTGTGAAGCATCCTGCAAGTGCTCTTTAACTTGATTCAAAGTGGGTACTACCATATACAGCGGGGAAAATAAGTATTGAACACTTCAACATTTTTCTTAGTAAATATATTTCTAATGGGGCTATTGACATGAAATTTTCCGCAGATGTCAGTAACAACCCAAGTAGCCTAATCCACTCATACAAAGAAATCAAAATAAGTATATATATGACTATAAAGTCATGTGTAATAAAGTTGAATGAGGCAGGGAATAAGTGTTGAACTCATGAAGAAAAGGAGGCGCAAAAACCTGGAATTAGCTGGTGCAGTTGTTTCAAAGAAAATAAATACTGCACTTAGCCGCCATGGCATCTACACACACTCACCGTGCAGGGCTCCATTTCTGAAGGAAAAGCATGTTAAAGTTTGTTTAAAGTTTGTGGCACAACATTTGGACAAGCCTATGAAATACTGGGAGAATACAGTCTGATCAGATGAGACCAAAATTGAGCTCTTTGGATGTCATAACCCACACCATGTTTGGAGGATATCACCCCCAAAATTCCATAGCAGCAGTGAAGTTTGGAGGGGGGAACTTCATGGTGTGGGGCTGTTTTTCAGCATATGGTACTGGCAGGCTTCATGAAATTGAAGAAAGGATGAATGGAGAAATGCACCAAAACATTCTTGATTGGAATTGGCTGCCATCTACCAGGATGCTGAAGATGAAAAGAGGGTGGGCAATGATCCCAAACACACAGCCAAGGAAACTCTTAATTGGTTTCAGAGAAAGAAAATAAAGCTGCTAGAATGGACCAGTCAATCACCCGACTTTAATTCAATTGAAAATCTATGGAAAGAACTGAAGATCAAAGTTCATAGAAGAGGCCCCCAGAACCTTCAAGACTTGAAGACAGTTTATGTGGAGGAATGGGCCAAAATCACTCCTGAGCAATGCGTGCGACTAGTTTCTGTCTACAGGAAGAAGCGTCTTGAAGCTGTCATTACCAACAAAGGCTTTTCTACTAAGTATTAAATAAATTTCATAAAGCGTTGTCAATACGTTGCCCCTGTGTAATTCCACTTTGTTACATGTAACTTAATTTATTGACTTATTTGTTTTGATTTCTTTGCATGTGTGGATTACTTAGATTGTCACCGAAATCTGGTGAAATTTTCACATCAATAGCCCTTTTTAAAATATATTTACTGAGAAAAATGTTGACGTGTTTGATGCTTATTTTCCCCACTGTAATTAATTGTGTCATCAGCACACAAATGTAGCTTAGCAGGATTTATTCCATGACCTCAGTCATTTATAAAAAATAGAAAATATGATAGGGGCTAAAATTGATCCATGCAGAACACCTGTGTTTACTGTAAGTAAGACTGAGGTATAGTTTTCTACTGAGACGCACAGAATTCTTCCAGTTAGTGGTACACCCTCCCCTGTTAGGTATTGACGTTTCCCTGGTTACCTGCCTTTCCCCAATTAACCATTTATCCTCTGCTCTCTCGTTGTTCATGTTCAGAGCTGGTTTTAATTATGCTAATGCTAATTATCTCCCATTCTACTAATATCTTGGCTTTACCCTCCACTGGCAGGTAGCCTCACATAGTAAGATTTTACAAACCCCAATTCCAATGAAGTTGGGACGTTGTGTAAAATTTGAATAAAAACAGAATACAATGATTCAAAATAAAAACTTCCTCACAGCAGGAGGATTGTGGGTTCGAATCCGGCCTGGGGCCTTTCTGAGTGGAATTTGCATGTTCTCCCCGTGTTCGCGTAGGTTTTCTCCGGGTACTCCGGTTTCCTCCCACTGTCCAAAGACATGCATATCAGGTTGTTTGGACACACTAAATTGCCCATAGGTATGAGTGTGAGAGTGAATAGTCTGAATGGTGTGTGCGCCCTGCGATGGATTGGCAAGCTGTTCAGGGTGGGTCCCTGCCTTTGCCCGTAGCCAGCTGGGATAGGCTCCAGCTTGCCCCGCGACCCTAGTAAGGAATAAGTGGTATAGAAAATGAATGAGAAAAAAAAACAATAAAGTTTACAAGTTTGTGTAAGGGTTTTGGCCTTGCAGCGCCTCCCCTGTGACTTTCTCTCTCCACCTCAATGAGCTGCACTTGCTGCTCGTTGGGGTGGAGGAGATTTGTGAGGGTATTTAGGGCTGGCAGTTGCCAGTCCTCAACGGCACTGCATTTTGGTCCTACTAGTAGTTTATGCTGTTTTAACCCTGATAATTTTGTGGCTGCTCCCTGTTTAGTTTTATTAAAATCTCCTGTTTTAACCATCCTGGCACCTGGGTCCTGCACGCCTTATTTTGGTTTTACCTCCCGCCAGACTGCAGTTTGTCTGGTGGAGGAGTTAAACCACGACAGTTTGAACATGAGATATCTTGCCTTTATAGTGTACTCAATTGAATATAGGTCGAAAAGGATATGCAAATCATTGTATTCTGTTTTTATTCACGTTTCACACAACGTCCCAACTTCATTGGAATTGGGGTTTGTAGTTCAGAGCACTCCCGGTCTGGTCTTGAGTTCTATCCATTGTTTTGTATATCTCTCTGTCTGTTCTGCACTTTGTTCTGTCAATAAAATTCCATGTCCTGCACTTGGGTCCTCTACTTTTATTTCACTTAATCGTGCTCCTATCCCATCCTGGGGCACCAGGCTTTACCGAAGGCTACCTAACACCCAAGGACCCAGCAGGACTCAGCACTATCTGGCCTTCCTAGTCCCCGTCATCCCTGCTTCTCAGTCCAGGGGTAGGGCGTGCATTTGCCTAGATTAGCCTGCATTTGTGCGCTGTCCCTCACTCCAGCGCTATGGCGTACCGGTACAGGAAGTGAGGGGCCTTTCCCGGATGCCCTGCTTCAGCATCTGCTCTGGGTCCCTGGCCCAGTAAAGGGCTTTCCCTTGTTGTCCCACCTCCAGTAAAAGACCAGAGGGCTATCGGTGCACGCAGCAGGGTTATAGTCCCTGCATCTGTGTGTAGTGATGTTACCGCTGACTCCAAGGCTCCAAAGCGCGCTTCAAACTCGGCAGGGTATTTTTCTGAAGCACTGTGCCGGAGCTTGCCTCACATCGGGAAAAACCACGTGACTGATGACGTTCGAACCACTTCGCCGCCTCATTCAGACTGAATCAGCTGACCGGTTTGATTCGATAGGCGGAGCTCTGAAACATTAGCGCAATTCAGATGTATTTAAGATGGATGATACAGCGCTGTCAGACATTTTTATTCAAAAATAATATTGCCAAAGTCGCTCAGGCACACCCAGTGTACACCAAGCACAATCAAAAAACATAATACAATATATTTTTTGTACAGAGTAAATATTTACCGGATTCAATGAGGCTGTGGATGTAATTAATGTTATTTTAATATAATATGAATTATTAAGGTAAGGAAGAAAAACAACAGACACATGTAAGACAAAGTTAGATTTCAGCTTTATTCAGCTTCCTAATAGACCCCTGTTGCAATAATATTTACGCTTGCACTGCTGGAGCTGCACTGTGGGAGGGAAGGGTGGTGTAATGCCCTCCCTTGTCAGGCAGTCATGTTGCCCCTGCTACCTGCCTTTCCCCAATTAACCAATTATCATCTGCTCTCTTTGTTCATGTTCACACCTTTAATCAAGTTAATTATCTCACACTCTATTTATTATCTTGGTTTTTTCCTTCACTGGCAGGTAGCCTCACATATTAACATTTTACTTCAGAGCCATCCCAGTCCGTCCTTTAGTTTTATCCCTTGTTTAGTTTATTCTTTCTGGTCCTGTTGAGCACTTTCTTTATTTAATAAAATTCCATGCCCTGCACCTGGGTCCTGCGCTTTTATTTCACTTACCCAATGCCCCCATTCCATCCTGCGGCACTGGGCGTTACACTTAAATAGTTCTTAAACCAATTCAAAGCCATGTCACTAAGGCCTATACAGGCAAGTATATAGCAATTGGTAATCTACAGTCAAACACTTCAGACAAATCAACAAACAGGGCTGCACAGTGCTGTTTACTCCCTAAAGCTTTGATAGTATCATTAGTAAGTAGGATAGCTGCTGTTGACACCCTCTGAATAGCTTCTGTCTGGATACCTGTGAATGTGAAAAGACCAATTAGCCACTTTTTTAAAGTTTTGGGATTGCCATTTTTGTTGAATCAAAAACCAACACACATGGAAGTCCCCTGAAATATTGATGGAAACTACAGTCTTATTTTAATCTAATCAAATCAACATTAAAAATGAGGAAATTTCATTTGAGCAATGGCTTAAAAAAACCCTGTCTAGATCAATGCACTTTCTAAAGTAGGCCTATTGTATCATATTTTAATTGCTAACCTGGAAACATTCAAACTAGCATCCCCCAGGGCAACTAGACCTGCATCAAAAATGCTAAATTGCCTGATCAAAGTTATATTGTGTTTTAATTTGTGATTTCATTGTCAACTTCCATTCAGAGGGCCTGAATTGGCTATAATTGCGGTTTTATCATTTACCAAATGGTAGTGGATTTTTATCACACTGATCTGGGACTTCTAGTTCATGAGCATGATGATCTCATGCAAAACAATCAAATAGTCAATCACTACACCCTTTGGAATGAATGTAAAAGCAGAAAAGCAACCCTGAGTCAAATAAGTTGGGAAGATCTCTGCCGTTGAGCAAAGCCCTTAAACCCAAAATTGCTCCGAGGGCTTTACCCCTGTTTCTCTCTATCCACCCTCACTCGCTACTGTTCTGTCAGGAGTTTCTCCCAAGGCATTCTTGGTAAAGAGAAACATGTTCTTCGTAGAATTTCCTTGTTTAATTAAAAATTAAGATTAAAAATAAAAGACCAGAGAAAATAATTAATACCGTGGGCCACGAAGAAAGAGAACGAAAGTTGTTTCATTTTCGAAATGACGACGGGACATTCAACTTGGTATGCACTCATAAGAAGAAATTTCTCCAAATAGCTGGTTATTTAAGCATAACTTTTGCTACTGGATGTAGCCATACGCACGTAATGAAGTGATATCAGCTTTATTATTCTTATTATTATTATAATAATAATTATTATTATTATAAATGGTTTAAAAAGATGCGAGTTAGGTCATAGCCTACTTAATTGGCTTGAATTTAAGTACTTTCTAAAGTGGCCCACATGCTCCGAAAATGACGTTTCCGTTAATCCGTCTCCAAGTGTATCCTGGGCAATTTGGCTGCTGGGCTGTAGTACTCGTGATATGCGCTCCTGTCTCAGTCAATGGCGACGAGCTATGGCGATACACTTCTTACGCTGTTCACGGAACCGCTTCTGTCGTTTAGGGAGAGTTCGGGCTTTCATCTCGAAGAACGACGAGTAAGACCAGACTTTTTATCTGTGGCTCTTTAAAAGATGCATTAATTGTATTTATTAGTTTGAAAGAGCTCGCTCGCCGTGTAACGCTTGGCGCTGAGTGGCTGGCTTACGTTAGTCCTCTGGCGGCGACTTATTCTGTGCATCTTGCCAAATAAATGTGGAGGCGTGTTGTGTGTTCATAATTACAATTTGTGTTAGGCTGTCTAGTTACGGAATCAAGCTGTTGGCCAACTGAGTTGGTTGTTTGGTGTTTAACTGTTAGAAAATAGCTGGTTTGCTAACGGTGGACCGTCTCTATAACTGGCTAACGACGCTCCTATTTTTTTTTTATGTATTTAACGTCAGCCTGACCTCCGATTGTTAACTTGGCTACCTAGCTAGCCAGCTGTTTTTCATTTTGTGATGCCAGAGTTTTCACTTTTTTCCTGGGTCGCCCATGAGAGTTGGACAAATAAAGTATGAATATATCGCTTTCAGCTTGTGATCAGGTTGACTAACTCAGCAGCTGGCTTTAGGGCTTATAGCGCTGGCCGTTAAGCCGCTTTCACACTGGACGCGAAACGAATTTTCCGCACGAACCGATTATATTCAAAGTCAATTCAAAGACGCGAATATACGCGTGTATTCGCGTGTTTGCATTGACTTTGAGTGTAATCTGTCGTGCGAAAAAATTGTTTCGCGTCCGGTCTGAAAGCAGCTTCACCCTTGTCTCGTGACTCCGTAGCTCCGTAAGCGTGGTTGTTTTTATTTTCCTAACCGAGTTGCGGTACAATTTCCGCTCTGATCCACGCTTCAGCCAATAAGATTAAACTTACCTAGAATTTGTTTCCATCAGATTGTTCGTAAATGGAACTCTCACCCAAACTTGGTTATGAAAAATAATCTTGCGACCCCGCTCCTCAAATATTATAGAAATGTTGATTTTTTTTGGGTTGGGTTGGGAATACGTTATCACCCCCGGGCAAACCAATGATTTAAATTCGAGTGCTAAAACCTTGTCGTTGTATTTCCCCACTTTCGTCGTTGATCTTCGCATTTTACCACAGATTGAATCTGAGGGAAACCCGAAGTTAAAAATCGATATTATCGATATTTGACGTTCAATATGTTGTGGAGCTGGATAGTGTTTAATCTGTTTATTGAAAACGTTAATTAGTTTCTCTCCCGAATACAACATTGCGGACAATCTTACGGCATATCATTTGCATGAGTACTTGCTGATGCCACGTTTGGGTTCCATTTCTTCATGGCTTCAACTCACGTATTAATTTGGACCAATCTCAAGTGCGTACTGCGTAGTGCGCTCGTGTAAAGGAGGGTTTCCTCGCATTGCCTGTAAAAAGGGTCAAGTGAGTTTATTTTTTTGCTCTTTTAAAGTGGCCTGATTGAAACTTAGTAGAATCTTAATGATTCCTTGAGGGACCAACGTGAAAGCTATATCGCTGTTTTTACGTTGAACTGTTGAGGCCGAATGATTTTTATCAATATTTTTCTGTTACCTTGTAAACATATTCCCTACTAGTTGAACACGAATTTTCTTTAATACTTGGCTTTTATACGCATCCCAACTGCTCATATTTCTTAATACAGTGTCTGCCTTTTAGAGAAGCAAACTTTATCTTTCATGTAATAAAGATTGCATTGTGCAGTTGGGCGCAGCAGTGGCTAAACGATTCTCAGCATTTCTCATTTCCCGTCTGGTCATTAGTGATTAAATTCGTTTGCTTATTCTTTTCGCACCTCGCCCAAATGTGCCATCATTTACTCAATGAGAACATTTGTCTAAAAATCCTTTGCGAGTTTTAAATGCACTGTTGCTTGTAAAGGTGGAATAAAATATTCTTTCACCTCTTTTCGTGAAATTATTGTGACAATGTGAATTATTCTTGACGGATGGTGTCTGAATACAAAATTATTCCAACATTATGGACAACAGAGTATTAGAATAATGGCATTTAGCAGGTCGCGTCCATTCAGCTCGTGCTAAACACCTTCTGCCTGTCAGTAGTTTGTACTGATTGGTCCTCGTTTGATCATGTTTCAGTGAAATGCAAGTAATTTTTATATATAAACGGTGGCTACATTGGTGAATGCAAGATTCAAATTTTTGAAATAAAAGGAATGTTTCTTTCTCTGCAAGTGCTCGAAATACTGGGCGTGCTGAAATTTCAGCCTGGTCGTGTATACTGAGGCGATTATGGTTTAGTACTGTTATAGTATAAATGTGCAGTAGCTGAGAACTTGACCTTGACCTTCAGTTACCAATCAGTTGTCGGCTTCTACTCTCGTTTCTATAAGAACGTCTGTGTTTGAGTCTGAATGTTCTTAATTTTGTTTAGAATTTCAGCCTTAAATGTCCTCAATGGTCTTTTTTTTTTTTTTTTTTTTTTCAAATTCAAATGTAATTATTTGTGAGTATTGGCTTAAAAAGTAATTTCTGTGTAATTAGCATTTTAAGCAACTGATAGGCACTCATTAACATTAGTTTTGCGACGAGTCTTTGCGCTCTATTGTCTTGAAGCAAGTTCCTTTCTTCAGTTCTCAGACTCAGAATGTCCTTGAAATGTTCTTAATTTGTGAAAAGCGGCCAAAAATTTACAAACGTGTTAAAATATGAAGATGCCAACTTTATATATTTTTTTTTTGTGTATTTTGTAATTAAGACATGCCCTTCCCAGTGATATAATTGATTCTTTTTATAATCAAACTTGTCATACCTGAGCATCATGTATTCAATATGTTGATGTAAAATAATTTTTTTTTTAATGCCTCATAAGGCAGAAATTTTGATTGTTTTGGGCCAGTGGATCTCAGTCTCAGTCCTGGTGCCCTGCTGTGTGCTGGTTTTTGTTCCTACACAATTTTATAAGATTTTAATAAGCTGATAATTTGTCTTAATTGGTTGCCTTTCGTATTTAAAGTAGTAATTTTCTGTCTCAAGCCTCGTTTTGATGGAAATATTTGCGTGTACCATGAGAAATAAGAGCCTTTAACATATCATGTTTATATTTCCATGCTGCAAGCAATGTCAGGTGACATCATTTTCAAACAGATCAAATTAGACTCTGAGATGATCAGTAATCTCTGAATTGGGTTGCTGAACATGGGTGTATAGGGTTTTCTCTAAATAATTTGCGAGACCTTAAGGTAAATATGGCCCAGAACGAGTCTCACTGTCATTTTCTTGCCCAATAAATTGTTAGTTTAAACGACCATGTGTTATTGGTTGAAGGCAAATTACACAATTAAAGTAAACCATCAGTGTGTTTTGTAATGCGAATATAGGCCACTAGATGGCAGTATTTACCTTTTTGTTAAGCTCAGACTGGAGTCATGTTTAGACATGTCCTGGACATGTCTGGGGCAAGTCTCAGAAAATAAAAAAAAGAGGTCTAAATGTGGGTGGGGTCTGCAAGAGAGTATATAAGGAGAAGATTTGAGACAGTGGGGTAGTAGGAGAAATTGCAAGAAGATGACCAGACCTGCCATTCTGTTCAAGACCTGTGACGTTTCTTTTGTGGATTTCTTTGCCTATGTTTGAGCATTTTCATTATCCAGGACATCACCAAGCCACCCCACAAAAAGGGACTGTAAATATTTCTTTTTTTTTCCTATTCAATCTTGGTCTGTAGTTGTAAATAGTAGTTTAGTCTTTGTTTGATAATTAAATGTGTTTAAGTTTTTAAAACTGTCTGTCATCCCTTGCTGTTGTGTTGTAGATTGTAATAAGAAATTGGGGCCATAAAACAAATTGGGGGCTCGTCCGGGAGAGACCATTTTGTGAGTCATTTATTAAAAATCTAACATTTCAAATTGTAAAATTAATTTTTTTAATTGAATACATATATATTGACAACAGCAATGAATGATTTCTTGGCATCACCAACCGTAGGGGTTTTGAAGTCTTTTAAAAAGACAGAACTGCTAGAAATTTGCAGACATTTAGAGCTGACAGAGGTGAAACCAGCCATGCGAAAAGCAAGACTGGCTAGAGAGAGAGTTGAATATTACATTGATGAAAATGTGTTTGCACCAGGAGATCTGGAACAGTTTCCAGTGGAAAATCCAAATATAGAAATGGAACTTAAATTAAAAATGATAGAGATTGAAAGGGAAGAAAAAGAAAAACAAAGGCCGTTTGAGTTGGAAAAATTAGCAAGAGAAGAGAAAAAAGAAAGGGAGGAAAGAGAAAAAGAAAGGGGGGAAAAAGAGAAACAAAGAGAATTTGAGAGGGAAGAAAAAGAAAAACAAAGAGAATTTGAGTTAGAAAAATTTGCAAGACAGAGAGATTTTGAATTAGAGAAATTCGATAGAGAAGAAAGACTCCAAATGGAGCAACTAAAAATTAAAATTCAAACTGAAAATAAATTTCGGGCTAGCCAGGAGGTAAAACTGGTGCCTCCATTTTCGGAAAAGGATGTTGACAACTATTTCCAGTGTTTTGAAAAGGTAGCAAAGAGTTGCCAGTGGCCAAAGGAACACTGGCCTCTGATGTTGCAAACTGTCCTCAAGGGTAAAGCTCAACAAGCCTATTCGGCTTTGTCTGCAGATGATTCCTCTGATTATGAGGTTGTCAAAAAGGTTATTTTGAGAGCTTATGAGTTGGTTCCAGAGGCTTACCGACAGAAATTCAGAGGTCTGAAGAAATCTGAAAATCAGACTTATGTTGAATTTGCTAATGAAAAGCAGGTTTGCTTTGAGCGCTGGTGTACTTCTATGGAGGTCAAGGATGATTTCAACTCATTAAAAGAGATGGTGTTAGTTGAAGAATTCAAGAACTGTGTTAAAGATGATGTTAAGACCTACCTTAATGAGAAGCAAGCACTGAATTTGCAATCAGCTGCCAAATTTGCAGATGAATATTTTCTCACACATAAGTCCAAATTTCAGTCTAGCAGTAACAATAGATGGTCCCAGTTTCAGAAAAAGGGTGATGGTGATGCCCAAGATTCCTCACCCAAAGACAAAGACAAATCTGGTGATGGTGCTCAGAAATCCAGTAACAGGTCTGATCAAAGTGTGAAAGCTGACAGTGACAAAAGTGGTCTAGTTTGCAGTTATCGCAAGAAATCTGGTCATGTTACAACTAACTGTTGGTTCCTTAAAGCTAAGAAAGAAAAAGAAAAGGATACCAAACCAAATGCCTTTGTGAAAACAAGGTTAGAAACCCCTGTAGTAGATGACCGATCTGCTAAATTGCCTGCGTCTTGTGGGGCTAAAAAGCCTGATACAGCTGACTTTGTGAGGGAGGAATTTCTTCCATTTGTGTCAGAGGGATTTGTGGCTCTGAATGAGCATACTACTCCTGTCCCCATATATATCCTAAGGGATACCGGAGCTTCTCAGTCACTTTTGTTGATGGACTCCTTGGAGTTACGTGATGAGACCGCTTCAGGGGATTTCATACTTGTACAAGGTATTGAAGGGAGGACTGTATCTGTACCCCTGCGCTCTATATTCTTGAAGTCAGATTTAGTTACAGGACAGGTAAAGGTGGGACTTATGTCAAGTCTACCTATAAAGGGTGTTTCTCTGTTGCTAGGCAATGACCTGGCTGGGGGCAAAGTAGTTCCCCCTGTACATCTTACTTCACAGCCGAGCACTGAAGATGGGGATGAGGACCCATCTCTGTATCCTTCTTGCGCAGTGACTCGTGCTATGGCCAAGAAGGCTAAAGAAGAAGATGATGTGGTGCCGTCCAGTACATTGAATAGTCAGGACTCAGGTGGTTCGCCTCATGACTCTGATTGGCCTACTATGGTTTCTCTGTTTGAGGACTTATCAGATACTTTAATCAGTTCTTCATTCAGCCAGCCGGAAGGGTCTGGTGATTCTGATGTGTCTGGAGACTTGTCTCTGTCCAGAAAGCGGTTGATTGAGGAGCAAACTAATGATCCTGAAATTTGTGTACTAAAGAGGAGAGCCCTTCCTGATAAAGAAAGAGACGCAGTTCCAGTTGGGTATTATCTCAAGGATGGTGTGTTGATGCGGAAGTGGCGCCCTCCTGATATCCCTGCCAATGCAGATTGGGCAGTGGTCAGGCAAATTGTTGTTCTGAAGGTCTATAGGAATGAGATCTTAACAATGGCTCATAGTTTACCTTTAGGAGGTCATCTTGGTGTTAACAAGACTGTTGATAAGATCATGAAACTCTTCTTTTGGCCTGGGCTTCGCAAAGACGTTTCCAACTTTTGCAAAACCTGTCACACTTGTCAGGTAGTTGGAAAACACCAGTTAGACCCACCTGTAGCTCCATTGCAGCCTATCCCAGCATTTGGGGAGCCATTCTCTAGGGTCATTGTTGATTGCGTTGGTCCATTACCCAAGACTAGATCTGGAAATCAGTACTTGTTGACAATCATGTGTGCATCTACCAGATTCCCCGAAGCCATACCTCTACGTAACATCAAGGCAACTGCAATCTCGAAGGCTTTGATAAAGTTCTTCACGTTGTTTGGCCTTCCCAGGGAAATTCAGTCAGACCAGGGTAGCAATTTCACTTCAGGATTGTTTCAGCAGGTTGTGTATGAACTAGGTGCAAAGCAGATTCTTTCTAGTGCCTATCATCCAGAAAGTCAGGGTGCCTTAGAGCGGTTTCATTCCACTCTCAAGACAATGATGAGGACTTATTGTTATGACCATGAGAAAGACTGGGATGAAGGGGTTCATTTGCTGTTGTTTGCAGCTAGAGAAGCAGTGCAGGAGTCTACTGGATTCAGTCCATTTGAGCTAGTGTTTGGTCATGAAGTGAGAGGACCTTTGCTATTATTGAGTGAACAATGGCAAGAGAAAGAGCCGCATATCAGTCTGTTAGACTATGTTTGCAAGTTCAAGGAAAGATTGCGTGCAGCTGGTGACCTTGCCAAAGAGAACTTGAAATCAAGTCAGGGAAAAATGAAAACTTGGTATGATCATAAGGCTAGAAGCCGTGAGTTTAAACCAGGAGAAAAGGTCCTTGTGTTGTTTCCCTTGCAGTCCAATCCATTGCAGGCTAGATTTCATGGTCCTTATGAAATTCTGACAAAACTCAATGATCTCAATTACATCGTGAAGACTCCAGATAGGAGAAAACCAAAACAGTTGTGTCACATTAACATGCTGAAGCCTTATCATGACAGAAATGCTAGGGTTGCAGCTGTCACTTCAGATTCTCCTATGGTCGAAACGTGTGAAGATGAGGGGGAGTTTCAAGATGATGAACCAAGAATTAAAGCTGAAGTTCTTTCATGTAAATTGTCAAACACTGAAGTGTTGCAAAATCTTGATGTAAAACTCCAGCACTTAGAACCCTCACAGAGAGATCAGTTTGAAAGGTTGATCAAGAAATATGAGGATTTGTTTCCTGATGTTCCAAAGAGAGTTACTATAGCCTCTCATGATGTAGATGTCGGTGATGCCAAACCAATAAAACAGCATCCATACCGGATGAATCCTGAAAAGAGAAAGATTGCTGAGAAAGAGGTTGAGTACATGTTAAAACATGATATTATCAGACCCTCCAACTCCGATTGGAGTTCACCCTGTGTGCTAGTTCCAAAACCTGATGGAAGTACTAGATTCTGTACTGATTATTGCAAAGTCAATGCTGTAACTAGAACTGATGTGTTTCCAATACCTAGGATTGATGATTGTATTGATAGTGTAGGGCAAGCAAAGTTTCTGACCAAGATTGATTTATTGAAGTGTTATTGGTGTGTGCCTTTAACTGAGAGGGCCAAGAGCATCTCTGCTTTTGCCACACCATCTGGATTGTACCAGTATGAAGTCCTACCCTTTGGCATGAAAAATGCCCCAGCCACGTTCCAAAGGATGATACAGTCTACAATCGCCGGATTGCCACGCACGGGTGCGTACATCGATGACCTGATCACATGGAGTGACTCCTGGGAAGAACATCTAAAAGATGTAGAGACGTTGTTCCAGCGCCTGACCCAGGCTAACCTGACTGTTAACCTGAGCAAGAGTGACTTTGGTTGTGCTACTGTCACCTATCTTGGCTACGTCATAGGCCAGGGTAAGGTGGCACCCATAAATGCTAAAGTCCAAGCCATCATGGACTTTCCAGTTCCTGACAACAAAAAAGCTTTGCGCCGCTTCCTTGGAATGATCGGGTACTACCGCAAGTTCTGCAAGAACTTTGCTGAGATTGCTCTCAGTCTAACTAACCAACTGAAGAAAGGCGTAAAGTTCTCCTGGGATGATGCATGCCAGAGAGCCTTCGATCATCTGAAGTCTCTGCTGTGTCACTTCCCCGTGCCCAAATCTCCTGACTTCAACAAACCGTTCTCCATCGCGGTCGATGCTAGCGACCAAGCTTGTGGATCTGTGCTCCTACAGAGAAGTGACTCTGATGACATTGAGCATCCCGTGGCATACTTCTCCAGGAAGTTCAATCGCCACCAAAGGAACTATTCCACAATAGAGAAGGAACTGTTGGCTCTGGTCCTTTCTTTACAACACTTTGAGGTTTATGTTTGTACAGGGGAAAAGCCAATGATTGTGTACACTGACCACAATCCGTTAATGTTTTTGAGTAAGATGAAAAACAAGAATCGGAGATTGTTGAATTGGAGTTTGATTTTACGGGAGTTTGACTTGGAAATTAAGCATGTGAAGGGTACAGACAATGTAATTGCTGATTGCTTATCCCGTGTTTGAATGTGTATATATATATATCATGTGTTTGAATATTGTATGATATGTATATATAGACAAGTGTTCACTTAACCATTTTGTATTGAAAAGAAATTTTTCCCTTTTGGAATGGAGGTGTAATGCGAATATAGGCCACTAGATGGCAGTATTTACCTTTTTGTTAAGCTCAGACTGGAGTCATGTTTAGACATGTCCTGGACATGTCTGGGGCAAGTCTCAGAAAATAAAAAAAAAGAGGTCTAAATGTGGGTGGGGTCTGCAAGAGAGTATATAAGGAGAAGATTTGAGACAGTGGGGTAGTAGGAGAAATTGCAAGAAGATGACCAGACCTGCCATTCTGTTCAAGACCTGTGACGTTTCTTTTGTGGATTTCTTTGCCTATGTTTGAGCATTTTCATTATCCAGGACATCACCAAGCCACCCCACAAAAAGGGACTGTAAATATTTCTTTTTTTTTTTTCCTATTCAATCTTGGTCTGTAGTTGTAAATATACTCAGCAACAAAAGTTTCTGTGACACCATTTATGTGTATGTTATAAATGACACGCAAAGATCTCAATGCAATCAATATGTTTATTTAACAGGAGAAACACTGACTTTTCAGTGCCAACGTCACTCAAAACGAAAAATTTCATTTTCATGCGTCATGAAGCACTTGTCTGACGTCTAACCAATTGTGACCTTCACACTTCAATACCGGGTGTGACTTCCTCGTGCCATGATGCAAGCAACGCATCTCTGGCGCATGGACCGAATCAGATGTGCCAGAAATTGCTGTGGGATGTCATTCCAAATCTGACGTAGACGTTGTCGCAATTCCTGGAGTGTAGCTGGCGGGTTATCCAACCGCCGCAAACGTCGATCCATCTCGTCCCAAAGATGCTCGATTGGGGACATGTCTGGGGATCTGGCTGGCCATGGCAGGACATTGACATGTTGTTGCATCAGATACTGCTGCACAATCCTTGCAACGTGTGGTCTGGCGTTATCATGTTGCAGCGTTATTCTGGGACCATGTTGCATCAAAAACGGTACCACCAATGGCCGTAGCACTTCATCGCGATATCTTTGACCTGTCAGATTTCCATCAATAACAAGCAAATATGTTCTGTTTCTAGCCGTGATCCCTCCCCAAATCATGACACTACCACCTCCAAAATGATCAAATTCCTGAACACCGTTGTTGGCATAACGTTCTCCACGTCGACGGTATACACGTAAACGACCATCACATCGGTTAAGCATGAATCTTGATTCATCAGTGAAGAGTACAAGATCCCACTGACGTTGGATCCACCGTCGATGTTGTTGTGCCCACTGTAGACGCAGTCGTCGGTGTTGTACTGTGAGTATTGGACGTCTTGCTGGCCGACGTGGGACAATGCCAAAATGACGGAGACGGCGACGGATTGTCTGTGCAGACAGTCGCCTCAAACCAGGTATCGTTCTTGCAGTTATGGTTGCAGGTTGGAATCGATTTCGGAGATGGGTTGTTCGAATCCAGTTGTCCTGTCTGGGAGTGGTTACTCGTGGACGGCCGCTGCGAGGACGGTCTCTGACATGTCTTGTCTGCTGATGACGCTGCCATAAGTTCCAAATGGTGTTTCGGTGGACATTCAGGCGATGAGCAACTTCCCTCTGCGAGGTTCCGGATTCAATCATCCCAATGGCCCTCCACCGATCATTTTCAGACAGTCTTGGCATTTAGAGGGTAGAGTTCCTGATCCGAAATGGCTGTGTTTTCGATAAGTGATGCTTCCGTCGTTCATCAGGCACAATGTGAACATTCCAAAAATTCTCCTCTTTTATTGCCATCCACAAGCATGATTTACGCACATTTTCACGTGCAAAGTCATTTTCTCGCATTTTCATGATTTCCATTTCAATGTTGTGTTATGTGTACTGTTTCAGTCTGATATCACCATGTATGACAGTTTCATAATTGCGTTATGAAAAATAATTAACAATATTGGTGTCACAGAAACTTTTGTTGCTGAGTATAGTAGTTTAGTATTTGTTTGATAATTAAATGTGTTTAAGTTTTTAAAACTGTCTGTCATCCCTTGCTGTTGCTGTTGTGTTGTAGATTGTAATAAGAAATTGGGGCCATAACAGTTTGAAATGGTAAAACTGCACACGTGGTCTCTCAAACTGGCATTTTGTCAGATAAGCAAATGATAGTCAAACTTGTCCTGCATCATATTTCTGTTAATAATTTTAAGCAAATTATTTTGAAACCTCGAAACACTTGTGTTCAGAAGTCTAAGTTGGCGCTGTCCAATATTATTTTTTTAATGGTTCCCCCCCCCCAAGTGTCTAATTTTGTCACCTGAAATACCTTGTAGTATAGAAATATAGATACTATATGTTAAAGGGTCTTTTACTTTTCATGGCCCACATGGATATTTCTGTCAAAATATGGCTTTAGATAATTAACCCTTTGTTGCATGTTGTCCAATATTTTGGACATAAGTGGGGTTAATTTTCTCTAGGCTCATAGATACCCTGAAAACACACAATGTACACTTTATCGGACATTTCCGGATGATAATTTCCTCAATAAGTGCCTCTCTGATTATTCTCATGATTTACCACAAACAATCACATTGGGATCCGCAAGTAAGAGGTTAGTTGACGAAAGTCAGAAATGGTCTTACATTGTTCAAGTTTTGATCAGACTTTTTCTGATGGGGGATGGAAATACATTGTATAGCACACACTGAAAACACATAACCTATGGATTGCATGTCTATTTGTTAGAGCATAGACTCCGATGTATTCCATCAAAAATATTGGACATTATGCTTGGTGAGAAATAAGCAATGACCAGGTTTCTTCAACTTCTCATTATTTCTGTCACTCAAATTAATGTTTTTTTTGTGTTTTCACACAAAATAATGGACAGACAGACCACCCACTTGCGCGCGTGCGCGCACACACACACTATTGCACCAGATGTCTACAAATGGTCCAAGGCATTTGTGTGTACTCTATGCATCAAAGGGTTAACAACTACTTGACATGTAATGTATTTAATTAGGACAAATTAACCGCTCATTAAAATCCTAGGATTGCAGTTGTGGTTAGAACAAAAACCAGCATACTTGGGGCACCAGGACCGAGTTTGAGAACCACTGTTTTAGACAAATGCATTGTTGCCAAAATAGGAGTAATAAATATCACAATTTGAAAGCTCTGATATGCTTGAGTGTGAAGATGCAAGGAGCCAAACTTGTTCTCTTTCGTGCTTTGAAACATTTTTTTTAACTGTTGTCATTGCCATTAATTAGCATATGACACTGATATTCTGTTATAGGATTTGTAGACTTCCTGTACCCAAGAACATTAATCCCAGGAAAATTCATGCATCTAGCATAAATATTTGTATCTCCCTGATGACAATGGTCAAGAAATTCAATGGTTTAGTTCTGGAGCCGCCACTGCGCCCGCTGAGTTTCTGTTCCTGGCTCTGGAAGCCACCATTATTGCAGGAATTTCTCCAAATTTCACACAGGCAAAGATATTGATTGACAATGCTCATGACCGATTTTTGTGCATTTCGGACATCCAAAATGGCTGCTGGTGGCCATTTGGGGATCAGGGAGATGCACAACTTGTTCCCTGTGGCGGCAGAGTTATCTAGCTCAAAAGTATGGCTTTCATAAATTTTTTTTTTTTTCCCCCCTCTATTACTCCTTCCTGTAAAATCAGGACCACGCCCCCTTTTTACCTCGCCAGGACGAATGTCCGGAGGGCTATTGTCGTACCCCCGGCGTCCGCGTCCGCGTCCGTCCGCGTGCAGAAAAACTTTAACCTTGCCCCCCGGCGAGCTTTGTTGTCTTTCTGACAACTCTTGTTGAAGCACCAGTATCTCAAAAATTAATGAAGATACTGGCTGAAGGCTGAAAATGAGCACACTGTCCATTAGGCATGATGGCATTATTTTCCTGACATGAAGCAATTCTGAGATGGTAAGGCGCGAGCATTTTCTGAAATCAGAGGATCTGAGTAGGATTCACCCAAGTAGAAACTGGCTGGATGTGCTTTAATGCAAAGTGTCTTTGCAAAAGATGTGGGTATCACTCAAGTGAGATCAATTAGGCCAACCTGGGCAGAACTGGCTGTTTTATTTACAGCCTGTTTTTGAGGTCTCTCTTGGCAGCTTTAAGGTCTTGAATTTTTATTTTTTCTTTTCCTTGTGTGCACTATAACCAGAAATCTTAAGCTTTTCCTTCCTGTACAGAGTAATTTTGCTTGAAGACATCGATATCCAGTCTTGCATAAAACACAACTTTAACTGTGCCATATATGGTAGTTAAACTACTCGTGTTACGTAAACGATTACAAAACGTCCATATGAAGGTTGCATAATCAAGTGCATTTTGTAACTCTGCTGTATTTAAGTTTTTATACTGTACTGTCTGGGTCATGTAGCTTGACTGCGTGCATTTGGTTTGATCAGATCTTGTTTTTTTTTTTATTGCACATTTTCAGTTTTGGGATGTCCGTTCTTGCTGCAGTCATGTGAATTGGCCTCTTTTACAAAACAAAATCATACCAAAGAGATTAGAGAAACAAAAACATATTGAAATTAGTGTGTGGGAACGGTGTTAAGCAGAGAAAAAATTGAATGAATGCATCTGTATCAGGTATCTTTACACCAGAATCTGGTCCTGATTTTCTTCACCCCCCAACACAATGAACTAAAGAGTGAGCGCTGCTGATTGGCCAGACTGATTTCACTCCAGCACGCTGGTAAAGGGAGGGTGGAGAACCAGCAGGTCTAAGCCCTCGCTGTCCGACAACATCATGGGCTTTCCAGTTTTATCCAGAAAGGGTGGAGTGATAGAAGTATGTTTTTAATTTTAGCCTGGTGCTAACGCAGCTGATTCTACCGGGGTTGGATTAGAGACTGTGATATAGCCTGGTTGAATGGGCTGTGTTAACACTGGGTTTAAGGGCCATTTCCCGGTATTTGTTTTGTTGCGGACAGGACATTCACAGGCTTTTTTTAGTCAATAAAAATAATTCTTGCGAATAATTGAAAAGTTTTAACTGGTGAGAGGCAAGTACTACCAAAGTACCTTATTTGATAAAAACATCAAACGTTTTGAATTTCATTTTCATTTTCAAAATGAGGCTGAAAGTTGCGTTGCGGACAGGACAAAAAGTGAAGTGGGTTTTTTTTTTCCTTGGAGGGAAGTGAAAAGTTCTGTCCATCCACTGGAGTTTTATAATCCAAAACCAGGTTATTTTGTTCCTCTACATCTTGGGTAGGTTTCAGAAGAAATTATGAATTTGTCATTCAAACAGTGAGCTGAGGGGGGGTGACTTATTCCAATGGGATGAGCGTTGCGGCAGGGCGTGTCGGACAGGACACTTTTTCACTTGTTTTTTTTTTTGCATTTTTAATACATTTACTTTGCATTATTTACACATTTAGAACATAAAGCTGCATTATATAAAACAGTTGACATGTTTGAAAGGATATCAAAGATTTCAACAGACCACCACCACCACCCCACCATGAAGCTGATGGGACATTCTCAGAAAATTATAGTAGGATATATAAGCAGTACGGGCAAAGTTCAATTGATGATTCCTGTCAAACAGTCATTTTAAACTCAGTGTCTGGAAATTAATCAAACAGTCCACTCAAATGAGCAAATATGCCTGGTTAATTAAGACTCCATTACTCAAAAAACAATTGATTCAATTGAGCAAAGCTGCCGGGTTATAATAAGATGACAGTTAATTTTTGGGAGTCATAGGGCATATTTAAGAATCTGATGTCCAAAGAGTCATTAATTGCAATTGCATTTTAGTAAATGATTTGGAAGAAAAGGCCTCACAAACATGTCAAACACTAATTTCTCAAATGGGTAGGTGAAAATGAGAAAGGGAAAATGAGTGAAATGAGAGAGGGAATCCAAATTCAACACCATGCTGCCCTGCCAGTGCCATGAAACACCCATTCAAATTCCTAGAAAGTTAACAGAAATAAAACTATACTCTTGAAACATGTCAAACAATAATAAAAATCTGTGTTATCGAATTGAAAGACAAGCCATCCTTGCACCAAACTCATACCCTTTTTTTCTGTCTTCATTTACAGGACATTTATTATATGCAATTAGAAAGTCCTACATTTGCATTTGTTTCCACTAAAAGTGCCTCAGTATCAGTTAAACAACCTCCCGGTATTTAAAAGCCTTAAATACATTAAAAGCCTTTATTCTAAGTACAAAACCCAAAACCAGTGAAGTTGGCACGTTATGTAAATCGTAGATAAAAACAGAATACAATGATTTGCAAATCCTTTTCAACTTGTATCAAATTGAATACACTGCAAAGACCAGATGTTTAATGTTCAAACTGAGAAACTTTTTTTTTTTTTTTTTGCAAAAAATCATTTACTTAGAATTTAAAGGCAGCAACGCATTGCAAAAAAGTTAGCACAGGGGCCTTTTTACCACTGTGTTACATCGCCTTTCCTTTTAACGACACTCCGTAAACGTTTGGGAACTGAGGAGACCAATTTTTGAAGCTTTTCAGGTGGAACTCTTTCCCATTCTTGCTTGATGTACAGCCTAAGTTGTTCAACAGTCCGGGGTCTCCGTTGTCGTATTTTACGCTTCATAATGCGCCACACATTTTCAATGGGAGACAGGTCTGGACTACAGGCAGGCCAGTCTAGTACCCGCACTCTTTTACTACGGAGCCATGCTGTTGTAACGTGCAGAATGTGGCTTGGCATTGTCTTGCTGAAATAAGCAGGGGCGTCCATGAAAAAGACATTGCTTGGATGGCAACATATGTTGCTCCAAAACCTGTACCTTTCAGCATTAATGGTGCCTTCACATATGTGTAAGTTGCCCATGCCTTGGGCACTAATACACCCCCATATCATCACAGATGCTGGCTTTTGAACTTTGCGCCTATAACAGTACGGATGGTTCTTTTCCTCTTTGGTCCGGAGGACACAACCTCCACAGTTTCCAAAAACAATTTGAAATGTGGACTCGTCAGACCACAGAACACTTTTCCACTTTGCATCAGTCCATCTTAGATGAGCTTGGGCCCAGCGAAGCCGGCGGCGTTTCTGGTTACTGTTGATAAATTGCTTTCGCTTTGCATTGCAGAGTTTTAATTACACTTGCAGATGTAGCGATGAACTGTAGTTACTGACAGTGGTTTTCTGAAATGTTCCTGAGCCCATGTGGTGATGTCCTTTACACACTGATGTCGGTTTTTGATGCAGTACCGCCTGAGGGATCGAACGTCACGGGCATTCAATGTTGGTTTTCGGCCTTGTCGCTTATGTGCAGTGATTTCTCCAGAATATCTGAACGTTTTGACGATATTACGGACCGTAGATGAAATCCCTAAATTTCTTGCAATAGCTCGTTGAGGAATGTTGTTTTTAAACTGTTCGACAATCAGCTCACGCATTTGTTCACTAAGTGGTGACCTTCCTCCCATCCTTGTTTGTGAATGACTGAGCATTTCAGGGAAGCTGCTTTTATACCCAATCATGGCACCCACCTGTTCCCAATTAGCCCGTTCACCTGTGGGATGTTCCAAATAAGTGTTTGATGAGCATTCCTCAACTCTCTCAGACTTTTTTGCCACTTGTGCCTGCTTTTTTGAAACATTTTGCAGGCATCAAATTCCAAATGAGCTAATATTTGCAAAAAAATTACAAAGTTTACCTGTTCGAACATTAAGTAACTTGTCTTTGCAGTGTATTCAATTGAATATAGGTTGAAAAGGATTTGTAAATCATTGTATTCTGTTTTTATTGACGATTTACACAACGTGCCAACTTCACTGGTTTTGAGTTTTGTAGAAGGGGAATATCCATACCAACTAAAAGCCAAATCCATTATCACTACATTTACTTGTCCTGTCCGCAACGTTTTTGTCCAGTCCAACACGCAAAATGTTGCGGAGAGGTCGAGTTGTGGTTTCTGATAAGCTGTGTTGAGATTTTTCAAAAACCTTTGTTTTATATTACCTAAGCAAAGAGAATTCTAACTTTGGTGTTTATAGGCTTATTATTGTAGGAAAAAAATAAACGTTTTTTGTTCCAACCCTGTGTTGGACAGGATACTTGACACTTACTGATGGACTGCCTGCATGGACATAAGACGTATCCTGTCAGCAAGAAAAAAATTTCAAAAATGAAACTCACCTCGAGAAGATGACAAAAAAAAAGTGTGTGTCCTGACCGCAACGCTCTGGACCCATGAATTCGCAAGAAAATCTAATTTACATAATCAAGGAGCAAGAATTTCAACTCTGTTTTCTTTTTTCCAGTAAGTTCAGGTACCCAAGTCATCCAGTTCTTTTTTTGGTAAGATTCAGACATTGTTTCATGCCACTTCATGATTACCATGAAATGGCCCTTAACTCTTTTCTCCGTAATGAGTATAGTGCACGTCAATTTCTAACGTCAATAGAACTATTGCGTTATTTCAGTTTTGCTTCACTGGCAGCCTTAGCTCTTTTTCCCTATAATGACTTCATATGGTGCCGACAAGTATATCAGTGGACCGTCTCCCTAGCCTCCCCTGGGGTCGTCATTTGTAGTCATTACGGCGAAAGGGAGGGGGGAGGTTATGGGGGAAAAGGGTTACAGAACCTGCTCCCGCGTGGATCCTTGCTGGGTTAGACCCTTGCTGGGTTAGACCCTCACACATCCCTCTGTCACACCTTTGTTTTCCCTCTGGCCGTCTCCATATCTGCGTCCAGCATCAGGAGCCATTTGTTTGTGTCAGGAGACGCGTGGGTAATTTTTTCCTGCCATTGGCAATATTTATTTGAAAGGCGGCTGTTTATTTTGCGTACAGGGCAGGCGGTTGTTTGTTTGGACTGTCAACACGAGAAGGAAATGGTCTCTTTTCATGGTTCCCTCCGGGAAATGCAGGCGCAGCTGAATATTGAGCATCGGCCTGATACTGCCCACTCTGTGACAGAACACTCGGTGCTCATTGTCTTACTTCTGTGTCGATTAAATTCCTTTCATTGTTTGCTTAAATTGCAGTTAAGCTGCCGTTTTATCGAATGCAGCTCTTTCTATTCATTGATTGGACAAAGCCGTATTGGATTAAAGGTCTCATATTGGACTGCTGCGGCTGTTCTTTTATTTTTTTTGGCTATTTACTATGTTTGTGGAATTTGAGGATGTCCCTGTAAGAGGTTGCGTTTTTTTTTTTTTTTTGTTTTGTTTTTTACTTTCAGCCAAAAAACGCATCAAAAACCATAATTTCTCAGCCATTTACTGCCTGTCATTCTATCCTCTGGGGAGTGTGTTTTGAGTGGGCGTCCCCTCAGTGATATTGAGCTCTGATGTGAGGCTGTATTCATGGAGGGACTGTTGTAAGGCCTTTCCACTAGCACCTATTCGGCTCTACTCGATTCAACTCTACTCGGTTTTTGTTGTTTTCCATTAGGTGATAGTACTTGGTTCCAGGTACTTTTTTTAGCACCTACTCGGCTGGGGTTCCAAGGGCGCTGAGTCGAG
The DNA here is from genome assembly GCA_029721435.1 of Gymnothorax reevesii. Lineage (NCBI taxonomy): Eukaryota > Metazoa > Chordata > Actinopteri > Anguilliformes > Muraenidae > Gymnothorax > Gymnothorax reevesii. Next base: position 40,973,969 of record CM056586.1, on the reverse strand, counting down.
CTGAAAATGTGACGTCAACAGACTGCAGGCCACTGATTGGTCAGGGAGTGATGCCTGCTATGATGACCCCACCCACCTTGAGGTGGTTCTCAGTTTTAATGGAAAGCAACCAAAACCGAGAAGAGTCAAATAGAGGGGTGCTAAAACTGTGTAATGGCATAACTTCTCCCTAAAATGCCAGTCGCTGAAGGACTGTTCCTATCACAATGCAAGACATATTCTAGACCAGCAATCAGTTGGACCAACAGGAAATGCCCCACTTATTTTGAAAGTATAACCTAGTTTGCCACAGCACGTGCTCAATCAGATGTCAGCCGACAGGAGAAAATCAAAACGATGTAAGAAAGATCCATCCCATCCATTCTCTATACCCGCCTCCTTCACTAGGGTCGCTGGGGAACTGGAGTCCATCCCAGCTAACTACCGGCAAAATGTAGGGACACCCTGGACAGCTCACCAATCTATCGCAGGGCGCACACACCATTCAATCTCACACTCATACCTCTGGGTAATTTAGCATCTCCAGTTAGCCTGATGTGCATGTCTTTGGACTGTGGGAGGAAACCAGAGTACCAGGAGGAAGACACAAGAAACAGACTGTTTAAAAAGAAAAAACCAAGTTGTTCTTCCGAAGAAGAGATTGGAGCAAGGGTACCTGGCTACACAGCAAAGTTATGTTGCCATTGGAGGAAATGCGCCGCAAATGTGTCCTTTTGTTCTCGGCGCAAACACAAAAAAAATGTTGGGAGAAAGTCTCACTGAAGTTAATATCCATTCTTTAGAGGGGGCCGCCAAGCTGTCACGGAATTAAAGTCCCACTACATTTTTGGTTGTCCACTCTACAACTAAATAAAATAAAATCAAGTATGATGTGTCATATTGAAGGTATTAACTTGTTCTTTAATATTATTAAGTGAAAATATATTTTTTGAGAAATTTTCATAGAGGAAACGATTAATAACTACTCCGTCACGGAATTACACAAAATTGACGTGGTTTTTTAAATGTTGTGTTTGACTGTCCAGAAAGTGATGCTCCTATCATAGTTAATTTATGAAACTTCAATATGTTCTTATTTAAGGTGATTTTTGTTAATACTGTTAGTTATAGAAAACAAATATTGACTTAAACTTATTGATTGTTGCACTCCCCGAGTACACATGATCTTTTGCAGTAGTGAAATGCACAATGACTGTGGAGAGGCGGTGTGTGCAGTCAGTGCTGCTTTGAGGGGAGGACTCCTTGATGCATGACCAAGCGCCAACATGCAGTAGCCATACAAGGTTATTTACGCCTGGAATTTAGTTTTAATATTTACAGAAATACTTGATACAGGTTATTGGTTTGTCATACAGGTTGTTGGTTTGTCATTTGTTTTGACACTTGGAATGGAGCTGTCCTTCAGTTATAAATTTTTAACTTGACTGGTCGTCGACCAGCTTGAATTTGGATTGTTTAAACTCTGTCAGTGTCTCTGTCATCCGTAAACGGTTCAATTGTGATCAAATACGACGAAACTTGGTATGCAGCGTCTTTAGTGCACTAACTGCTGTGGGACTGCATTACAGTCCCACACCCCCTGAAGTGGGCTTGGCTGGGGGTCAATGAAGCTTTATCATTTTAGACCTTTTTATTATAGATAGATCTTGGTGCGTAAGTGGAAGGCTCATACTTTGTACATGTCTTAACCTGACCGGTTTTCACGATTTCTGAAAAATGTCCATTTTGTGAGCTGTTACATTTCTTCACCCGAGCTCAGCTATTTGAGGACTCGGACTCATAACCTCTAGCGGTCACACGCATTGGTCAAATTTGATTGGACATCTCAACTAGTTTGATATTCAATTTCGGCCTTGCACCCTATTCCAAAGGGGTGTGGCTTGTGGATGGCTGACCAGTTGAGTTTTACATAAAACCTCTAGTTGCAAAATCTGGTGTTGCCCTGCTTTTTGAGCAAGAGGCCATGGAATATAAAGTGATGGTGCACACAAGCATGAATGGATTAACTTCTGCCAGAATGATGATGATGTTGTTGACAGACAAAAGAATGTAGAGTATAACAAGGAGGATAGAGGTTGGGAGATCAGGCAAGGCTGTGGGAGAGGGCAGGGCTCATGGACTGAGCTGGTGGGAGTGATCTATGCAGGGCTGGACTGTTTTTGATGTAGAAATGGCAGAAATTTCCTACCGAGTGACAGTGTGCCACTGAAGCACTGGGGGGGCCCTCATTCATCATTCCTCATTCCTCATTGGGAATGTTAGATATGGTGAGGACCACTGACCAGGAGAAACGGACTTAGAACGAGTGTTTTTCATTCATGTGGGCCCTCAAGGCAATTCTGATTGAAGCTGCTGCTCTGATCTTACTGTTGCTATGGGACATGAACCAGCAACTTTGAAGTCTCAAGTCAGCACCTTTTCCTCTCCGTGACAGTTGCCCCTAGGGAATCCTTTTTGTAGATTTTTTATTTATTTATTTTTTTGGTCAATTTACCAGTGAAGACCTGGAAGTTTTTTGCAATGATCTGTTAAAAATTTTGTGTGATCAAAGCAGTGATATTCATGGATCAAACTTGGGGGGGAGAGAGACTCAACATTTATAGAAGTTTGTCAAGCTATTGCATTACGTAGGCCTAGCTGCAGTGCACTGAAGGGTGTATCGTAAATAGACCAACAGATTGGCTTACAGACAGTTGTGCAAGTGTGTAATGGTTGTAGAGGTTTGTCAGAGTTCTCATGGGTGTGTGCGTGACACAGCCTCTGTGGATAGCATGGCCAGTTTACACAGTTGCAGCTCTCCAGCTCACACACCATTCTGAACACTGAGCATATGGGTGCTATTGTGTCACAGTGGGGTTCTGGATTCCAGATTCTCTGACCAAGAAGCTTAATGGATCCCTGCACTCAAGACTCCTCTTCTGACAGCCCACCCATTGTGATGTAATCACCGCATCACAGTGCACTATGTAGCCTCATTCTTATGTACAGAAGCCTGGTTGTTCCCACAGAACTGCTGGTAAATGGGCGGAAAATTACTGGTCTGCCTATTACCCTTATCCAATCATCTTGCATGTGTAGAACACCCTTATCTTGCCCTTGCATACCTTTTGTGCGATTAGAATGAATGCACTCAGCCTGGTCATGTACTGAGGCAGTGCAGGTTCACTGCTTAGTAAAGGAGAAAGCACAATGGTGTATTGTCTTCTCTTTGAAAAAAAATCTGCAGCCTTAAGGCAACAAAGCCATTTCCTTAGCCTGTTCTATCACACCACGGGCATCACAGTCATACAAACTTCCCAGGACTACACTCTCACCTCACAGTCCTGCTTGAGATGTAAATGAGTCAATGAAAGTGAGAATTAGAGTTGTGCTTCAGACTGTTCAGTTATTTGGTTAATGCTGGGTTCAAGTCTCTAGATTAAAAATTGAGTATTCAGTTACTGTGCTGGTGTTAGATCCTGCTGATTATGCAGTAGTTTTTGGACAAAACTGTTAGGTGATCAAAGAATGATCACCAATATAGTACCAAGATCATTACATGTCAAATGTCCAAATTTCAGAGAAACTTCCCACTTCACCATTTCAGATTTGGCTGGAAAAAATTCCAGCAGGTGCGTATACCTCCTAATGGGATAAATCCAAAATTTTAGCTCTTAACTCCAAATCGTTTGCCATAAATTTTTTTTGCAACTAGGTTCCTTACCTTTTTGGACCTTTTTGAACGGCAGTTTCTGAGGAGCCACTTTCACATGGCTATATCTAGAAAAGTATTTCAGCTTAGTCCTTCAAATTTTCAGGGATGAAAAATCTGCTTGTATAAATCTGCTGAGAATATGGATTTATAAAGGTGTCCGTTTCTTTAAATGGGTGCTTAGTTTCTCAAATTTTACTCTGTGCTCTGCGGTTGCATATTTGAAGTAATTTAAAAAGCCCAATTTCAAAGACAGGGATTTGGTATTGCACATACAGCTTCCCATATATGTTGTGTATTTTGTATTCTAATTCTTCCCCTGTCTTATGAATAATCTAGAAATTATTAAGGCTTGAAAATGAAAGAAAAATAAAATTGTGTTATTTTTAACATTTTCTACCAAAAAAATGACACCATCCACGAACATCAAATTGACTGCGATAGAAAGATGATTAAAATACCAAAAATTTGCGATGGTGTTCTGATGTAAGTTCTCAAAATAAATTTTTGAAATTATGGTATTTTTGTGGACATAGCATTTAATGGTCTTGAAGGCATATTCAAACATTATTTTAGAAAATGCAAATAGTTAGGGATAGAAAGCTCAAACTCAACAAAATGCTTTATTTCATAAATGTTAACTTACACTTGAAGAATATCCCATATGCAGTGTTTAGATATTGAAATATTGAAACCTTAACTGGGCCAAAAATTCAAGTTTTTTTTCATTATCTAATACAATATAGCTATCTTACAGAGGATTTAAGAATGCCATTTTATTTGATCACAGATAAATAATTAATGATATGTATACACTTTATTCATTAATTATTTATCAACCTATAAAATAAAAGTAAAATTAATTATGACATTTTTAAGCTGTTAGTTTAGAAACATGTTTGGTCATGGAGAAGCTATAAATTGTCTAAACAGTTCGTGCATCTGCACGGACCAGCAAAAAGTTTTTTTCCGGCCCAGGAGGGAAGACTGATGCTGGGTACCAGTGCAGCATATCATTGCCAAGATTGAAGTTCCAAGCACTTCAACTGGACGTAGATATGCACTCAAGGAGCTGGACACCAAAGTAGCTGAAAACTTCACGAAAGAGTTCAAATAATTTGTGTATTATCTGTGCTAACTGCTATCAACTGGTCATTCAAAATATTTTGTTATTTGCAATTATGCAGGACTGTCAAAAACTCTAACACAGGTTATTACTAATTGAAGCATGCAAATTAATTTTTTCTACTTGGGTATAAATGTCCATTGATACAATAATTTTAAGTTATGATTGTTTGATCTGTGGAAATTGGGACCACTATATTTAAATATACATCTGAAAACTGTACATGGGTTATAATTCAAGTGTAAGTTAATATTTATGAAATGAAGCATTTTATTGAGTTTGAGCTTTCTGTCATTAACTATGAGCCTTTTATAAAATAATGTTTGAATATGCCTTAGATGCCATTAAATGCTTTGTCCACAAAAATGCCATACTTTCAAAAATTTATTTTAAAAAATATAGCCGAATACTATCACAAATTTTTGGATATGTTGATAAGAGGCATCTAATCTTTTGAAAACGGTCAATTTGATGTTGGTGGATAATGTCATTTTTCGGCATGAAATGTGAAAAATAGAATTTCTCAACCCCCCCCCCCCATTTCCAAGCCTTAATAATTTCTAGATTATTCATTAGAGAGGGGCAGAATTATAATACAAAATGCACAACATGTAAATGGGAAGCTATATGTGCAAATACATACCAAATATCAGTCTTTGAAATTAGGCTTTTTACAGTCCTTCAAATATGCTACTGCAAAGTAAACTTTTTAAGGGGTGATTTGGGGTTAAATGAAAAATGACACCAGGAAACAATTCAGAATTAAACTAAAGAGGTATATGTAATAACCACCAAAAGAGATACTAGTTGGCATTTTTCTGTTAATGCGGTTGCCATGATAACCGAGCAAGCTCATTAAATATGCAAAAACCTTCTGGCACCAATTGCTCTTAAACGATTCTATTAGAGTTACTCTTTCAACATTTAAAAAGCCATTGCTTATCCAAATGCAATGACATTGCCATTCATTGCCCAATATATCAGTTTTGATTTGGGGGCATGAAATTATTTTGCGCAGAATCTGACGAATACTCAAAATATTCAAAGTATGTAACAGACAGGGAAATTTTGCCTATGTCATTGCATTCATAATGAAGTAAAGTACCTGCAGCCCAAATTTAATTGATTTTCAATGATAAAGTTATGGCTGCTACAAACATGGGAGTCGTGGAAGAAGTAATGCCTTACGAAATCAATGGAAAATGCATTAGACTGCATTGAAAAGTTGTGTTCAGTCTCAGTCTGTGGCTCACACCCATTTTTCAGACTGTATTATCTGATTATTCTAATGTTTATCACTTTCCTGGAGTGAAAAGCATAAATTTCATCATCACAGTTGCTTTTAAATCATGATTTTATGGCAAAATTCAGTTTTTAATCCTTGTAGCAATTAGTGATTATTAAAGGTGGGTTATTATAGAATATTTTTAGTCAAAAAAAATTTGGGAAAAATAATCAAATTGACCCATTAAACCCCAGATCACCCCTTAAGCAACTTTAAGCATCCAAAAATATTTGATAAACTGAAGGAACATTAGTCCATATTCCTAAAGCAGCAGATGTTCACCCCTGAAAATATGAAGGTCTTGGCTGAAATAATTTTCTAGATATAGCCATGTGACTGTGGCTCCTCAAATTGCTGTTCAAAAAGGGCCAGACCTAAGGTGCAAAAATATTTTCTTATGACAGAACTTTTAGGAGTTGAGAGCTAAAATTTTGGATTTCTCCTACCAGGAGGTGAATGCACCCGCTGGAATTTTTTCAGCCAAATCTGCGATGAAGAGGGAGCCATTCGGACATTGTACTTGGAATGACTCACCAGTCAAACTGATTTTAGTGCTAAAGTCCTTGAGAGAGGCCCGGGGGCTGAAATTGGCACCAGACAAATTCTGGTAAAATATGCCAGTGGCTGGTACGTTTGCTTCGTAAAATTTGAATATTCGCTAGCCGTTCGGCTGTTGGACAGAAGTAAATTTTACACCCCGCTTGTGACAACTCTCTGGTTTTGATGCCTTTTTGTCAGATTTTTTTTTTTTTTGTTCTCTTCTTGGAAGGGAAATGTATTAATTTTGGGGGGAACGCCATAGGCCAGCTGGCAATGGAATCGAAAAGCAGAATAGACAAAATGTTTATACAATAGACATGAGAAAATGGAAAAACTGATCGATGAGCTGGAGTGATGTCATGCTTTTAAAGAGAAGATCAATGCAGTTCATTGTATTTTAGGCAGTTTCTTGCTGTGTGAAACTGGGATCCCTTTATTTGTTTTTTCTGCCTTTGTTTACTTTTAGTTTGTTTATTATGGTAATTTTATGTCTTATGTCATTCGGCAAACACTTTGGAAAGCTTCTCATCCTTTTAACATTTTTCATTTGGCTAGTCACGGTGGGTGTTCTCATGATTTAGAAAATCAACAATCTCTTTAATGATCTTTATCTGTCATTTTCAAAGATAGGATGACCACACGGGTTTCCCCCATTCACGATCGACTTGATAGTCTAAATTTTAGTGCTTAGTGGATCTGCAGGGAACCTACATATTTTGAGACCTATTTCTGCACCCATAGGCTCAAGAACCCATCTTACTGATCCATTTTGAAACTGCATCTTCAAAATTATGAACTCATTCACATATGGATTCATTCATGTTGAAGCAGCGCTGGATGACATGATAGGGAGCCATTTTGTTTCTATGTCGCTTTATCAGATTTTTTGTGGTACCCGCAAATTGCAGCTCCCTGCAAAGCATTTCTGTTGGTGTTTTTGACTCACGCCATCTAGTGGGCTGTTTATAACTTGCAGCACCAGTAAATGAAGCTGGAAAGACCCCATAATGCAGAGCTCCCCAAATCACTGTCCTCGAGGGCTGAACACTGCTTGGTTTACACCCTCCCTTCAGTTGGTTGTCAGGTTTGATGACAATCTGGCCAATCATTGGCAATAATGGTTCAAGTTGCCTGGAAGGCGAGAGGACTGGAGTGGGATTGGAAGACCAGATTTGGGCAGCCCTGTTCTGAAAGGTGTCTGAAGGATTTGAGTTGTGCTGACTTGGTATCAAAGTGTAAAGTTTTCATAATTGAAAACCAGAATTACCATCTTTTTGATTTTTTGCTGTCACATAAATTAAATGTTTGACTTTCTACATTACTTCCTTTATATGCCGTTATTGGTGGATTGTGTTGGTTATGACCCTCCGTCCACATATTGGAATTAGATTAGTTTTATGGTGACGTAATTTTGCGTACGCCTATGCGTAGCTGGGTAGATAAGGAGGTGCTGGGGAGTTCTCGTCAGGTGGAGAGCGAATGAGTGAAGGCGGGGCAGGTGCACGCAAGCGTGTACTTTTATAAGCTTGACGGCTGCGGTGAAAATTTATGCGAAATAGTGATGGGCAATTCCATGAGAATGTGGACACAGGACAAAAATTTGATTTTACAGCATTTTTGATTTGTTCAGGGCAAAACTAGGATATCGTAGGCTCAAACTGATGCTGCTTTCTTGGTTTCATTTAGATGTTCCAAGTACCAAACGTTTTTACATGAATGTTATTTACAGCATCTTGGAGGCACAGAATTTGCTGCATTTGGGAGAGGGCCTTGTCCATCATTAATTGTGATATCTCCAAACTTAACACATTTAGATAGTTCAAGGCAAGCCCTTTCTAGATATGAAGTCCATTTTCATTGATCCCTCATCATTTTGGGCATAATGGGCTGCAAACTTGGGCAACGTCGAATGTAACGTGAGTTATCAAAAACAAGGTAGTTTTAATCTGCAGCCCACATCTGAGTTAAATCTTCCTCTGCTGTGGATATAACCTTTATGTAGAGCAGCACTGGCCCTATTATTTGGGCATTAAGAGCTGACCTTACGTTAACATGAGTTACGCACCCTCCTGGACTTTCTTAAGCCTCAGTCCATGGATAGTTATGTCAGTGTAATTCTATTACTTGCAAGAGAACCTTCAGTGTGTTTGTTATCGATCATATGATTTTAAGTTTTGTATCGGTTCTATCTTTTAAGAAATTTTGAGTTGAATGTCCTTTTTGCGTAACATTAGTTGGAAAGCTGTTCGCACCTCCAGTTCACACATTTCAAATGACTGCACTTTTCATTCACACTAGTTTATGTATATGGGTGGGATCCACCTATGTACTGAAAAACACTTGTCACAGGTGACTGACAATGACATGACCGCTGATTAAATATTGATACTAGCCTTAAAACACAACATGAGTTACCATGGAATTGCCCTGGTGTAATACAGGTCTTTTCCAGATACTGAGCTCGTTTGGCTTGAGGAGACTTATGCTGCACGAGCTGTATGGCGTAATTTCACGGTCATTTTTGGACTCTAAAGGACGCTAATGAGCGAGTCCCCATTGAACTTGGTTGTTCTGGAGAAAGCGAGTAGATAATGACAAAATTTAGATTTTTTTTCTTTCTTTTTTTTGAGCGAGCCGTTCCTTTACGCTCATTGAAGGCACTCATCGGAGCGCGAGTTTACGCTTCACTTTTTCCTGTCCCGCGCAGAGTCCCGCCTCAGTACAGCACAGCAGCGCGACATCGCAGCGCGGGTGACGATTGCCATGGCGACGATGGCGTAGAGGAGCGGACACGTGCTGTGACCAACGTCCAACAACTGGAGCTGAGAGCCGCCAAACTTGAGGAGCAAATGCGGAGCCTAAACGTAAGATCTGCGGCCACACACAGGGGGGCGCTGTTTCTGCTCATTTTCTTATTTTCCTTTTCATACCTTTTTTTTCTGTTTTTAATTCAAACATCAGTCAATGTTTTCATCATTCCATGTTTGGCAAAACCATTTTGGAAAGTCCCCTTATCAACAATCTTTGTCTGAAATAAACTGTTGTAAAGTTTAACTTTGTATCTTCCCTGATTCAATCACTGAGTTTTCGAACTGGGATTATATTGTCCCTCACATTGACAGCCGAATTATTTTATCCATTTTCAACTAGCCACTATTCAGAAAACAGAACCATGTGCTCATTGGTGCCCTTGATATGGAATGACCCGTGTTCCAGAGCACATCTCTGAAATGGGCCTGTCCACAGAAATGGGGTACATAAGTGTGACACACAAGACGAAAAATAAACCAATAAAGGAGAAAAACAGATTCAACCTAATAAGTCACTAAAGGGACCTTGAATAACTTTCTGCAGTCGTAAGGATAATATCAGCAAAGATGACATTGGAACACACAGTTGAAATGGTCATGGCAACACCGATTTACGTATGTAACAAGACAGATATTTCAACCTGAAATCAACAAAAAAAATATTTATTAGAAGTAGGTGAAAACATTAATTTATTCTTAAAGTCATAAAAACAATAACACTGATAAAAAATACATTGAGTAGTATTAAAAATCAAATTTTCTTCCAGATTTGCAATTTGTGGATTTGCCGCTTGCAAATTCTGGCACATACTGTTTTTCAACACTCAAAGCAAACACCTTGCAAAGTTAAAAATTGAGCTAAATGAACTCCTGTGAACATCAGTAACATCAATCAATTAAAAAAAACCTTACATAAATCAACACCACAACTAACAATATTCGTTTTCCAAAACTAGCTGAAAAGTATTACGTATGTAACAGGACAGATGAGAGAAACTGCTGAGACATTTCCTCGAAAATAATATAATTTACTCCCACGTGGCATATTTAATGGTTTAAATATGCAAGACAGATTGCATTCAAATTCAATGCAAAGACGCAAATACGCGTGTTTCACGCGGATTCGCGTCTTTGCATTGACTTTGAATGTGATCTGTCGTGCGAAAAATTCGTTCGCGTCCAGTGTGAAAGCGGCTTTATTGTTTGCATTCACAACGATATTTTCGGGTAAAGAAATAATTAAAGAATTCATAACGACAAAAAACGATTAAAACATTATTTTGATGAACATACATTCGGATTCAACATTTATAACAACATAGCCATATGGAATATCTTATTTATTATGAAATAATTAATCGGAACAATGACACGGAATTAGAAAACAATTGGCCAAAGAGGTGCTGAACCTTTTCTCTGATTACCTTTTTATTTATTGGGGTGGCGTAGCATTTAGTCTAATCGTAATAGTCTGCGCAGGTGACCTCCGTTTTCCTGGTGCAATTCCTACAGACGGGTCTGAAGCAACTGCAGCAGGTGACGCTTCTTAATTTGCGAGTCAGCTCCTGCGGACCTGGCACTGCCTCCGTTTTGGTGCCAGTGTATCCTGCTGCTGCTGGCTCAAACTTTTTGCCAGTGCTGCCCAATAAAATAAAATAATTCTAGATTACTCTACTCCACCAACTCTGACAGGGGCATCGGTTAGTTGCTAGGCAAACAAAAGATACATTTTTCGAAAAAAAATTACAGCCGCAAAACTGTACAGTGAGACCGCTAATGGCAGAAATGGGTAGATTTGATGATATCTTATGCTCCGTAGGTGTAATCTATACAAAAAGCCGGCGAAATTGCTCCATGTTTGTAGTCCAATCTGAGACTTCAAAGTGCATTATTCTCCAAAACTATTGTGTTGATTATGTCAAATAAATGATGTGATCATTGCTCATTTTCTATTACGTTCGTAACAGTACTTACGTAAGTAATATTCGTGACAGATTCAGAGAAAATCATTCCAGCATTGCAGACGATGCTTGCATGACCTTCAAGCAATGGCGTCAACGTCGAGGCGCACACGCATATTTAGTATTCAGCTGTGACTGAGTTCACAGTCGTAGATTCGCATGAAATTTTCTTGTTTAAGTGGGGTTACGAACGTAATATTTTTTGGACAGACTCGCAACGCAAAATTTTTAACAATCATTGAAAGAAATCAGAAGGAAAGAAAACAGAAATCAATAATTATATCGTATATCAGCAAACGGACTCCTACTTTTCGTACATGTATGGGTGGTTATTTCCGCAAATGTATCCCAGTCTGACCCAATTTTATGTTCGTAACTGCAAGGACAGACGATGGTTACGAACGTAAGCTTTTCAAATAGGGTGTCATTAAATTACCCGTCATTAAATTTTTTTAGATAACGAAGAGAAACTAAAAGAAACTAAGTTATTTATTCAAGCTGACAACTTTACTCAAAATAAGGGTGCCCTTTGATGGGCTGAAACCGCCCTGAAATGAACATCTTCAATGTCACAAACAATGTCAAAAACCAGTGTGGACATTTTCTTCTTTCTGCAAGTAAAAATAAAACTAGGCAAAGCATTACTTCAAAAATGTTCTTATTATATCTTTGTCATGTGTATAACAGAATAAACATACAATTAAGGTACCCCATTTCTGTGGACAGGCCCAAATGTCTGACGTCACAGTTATTGATTTATTTTGCTTTGGTATGTACAGTACCCCTGAGAGTGGTGTGGTAGAGGTCTGAGGGGCCTTTTCTGTGCCTGTGTGTTTACTCCAGGAGAAGTACAAAAGAGCCCTGGCTGACGCCGAGCTGGTTCGCAGGAGGACACAGAAGTTCGTTGGCGATGCCAAGGTCTTTGGTGAGCTGCATTATGAGTTTTTAGAATAGCGGTTGCTTCACCAGGGGATGAAGCGCCATTGAAGTTTTCTTTCCCACCCCAACAAAAGACCGCATTCAGCAACTGAAGATTGCATTGAGCTAGTACTTGGTAGAGCTGAGAGTGCCAAAATTTAGCTGAAAAAAAAACCTAAGTTACTGGGGTTGTGTTTCTTTGGGTGTAAAATGATGCTCTGTGTTCAGTGAACTCATACTTTGCTGTATCTTGGGGTGTTTCACAATGCAGGATTATGGAGTTAGCTGGATAACTGCATTGAGAAAATCTGACCCACTCTCTTAATCGTTTTTTTCTAGAACCATACTAATCTGGACTTGGCGGCATTCCGATTTCCATTCAGAGCAATTATCCAGGTTAACTGAGAAAGAACCCCTAGCCAGTTGTCCAGATTTCAATGTGGTCCTGTCCTCATAATTTTGCCCCACCCTTTTTGTCCCTTTCCACCAATAGGGATCCAGAGTTTCTGCCGGGACCTGGTGGAGGTGGCAGATGTGCTGGAGCAGGCGGCAAGAGACCTGGGGGAGGAGGCGGGGCCTCGGCAGGTCCTGCAGCTCATACAAGAGCAACTGGAGGCCGTCTTCTTAAAACACGGCCTGGAGAAAATGAGGCCCATCGGGGGCCTACAGGACCCCTATCAGCACCAGGTCGTGTGCCACGTTCCCGCCCCTCAGGGGGTGCAGCCCGGGGCGGTTGCCGTGGTGAAACAGGAGGGGTACAAGCTGCACGGACGCACCATACGCCATGCCCAAGTGGGCATCGCCATGGTGACGCAAGAACGGTGACAGCCCTCTCGGACCTTCGGGCTAATTTGCACCTCGGCAACAGAGTTTATCTGCGAGGGAAAAGTGCCTGCTGACCGCGAGTTAGTCCGACGATGTTTTGCATTTGCACTCCAGCTATCATGACGGCTGACAGATTCTCCAAAAACTAGCCCATTTTGCTGGCTAGCTGTGAAAACAAAACCTTTCCGTTCAATAAAGAAACGAGTAATATCGCTGCCGGAGCCCTTTTTCTAGCCAGCCAATCACAGGTGTGCATCTCTTCTGATGGACGTCTGTGACCTTGGAGAAATCTGCTTGTCCGAGTTGCTCATGTCTGTGTCGAATGGACGTCAGAACTGGAGGCCTTATTTTTGTCGTCTTTTGTCCGCGGACAGCAGTAGGCAGATCACTTAGTTGCCGAAGCTTGAATTAGCCTTCGTGAAGACGTCCTCTCTGCTCTACACTTGTTTATTTATATTCAGAAGCTTTTTTAAAAATGGGATTGATTTATTTTCATGTGTACATATTTAACATTATTTTGTACAAGTGAATGTTGAAAAATGTTTATATTTTCTATTTATAATTTTTTTTTGGAATGGATTGCAGCAGTTTTAAATAACTGCCAGCGGTGGTTTGCAAGGTTTTGCCAAAGACCAGCTATGTGCAACCATTACCCCTCTCCCAGATTAAAGTGGGTCTCCTGCATCTTCTGGACACTGGCTAATAGTCTGAGTCTCCTTATTTCCTCATGGGAGGATATGTATTAAAAATGGGCTGATTTACCACTCTGCCCAATAAAGGACGGATGTCAAGGCCCAGTATTGGCCCATCTTATCGGAGTCAGTGGATAGGCTGTTCCATCAGATTTTTGTTACCTTTTCTGAGCCTAAATTTATTTGAAGGACTAACTGAATTTCTTGGTAAAATGTTTACCCTCTGTAATCTCTTTTTTGTTTCTAAAACCTTAGAACATTGTTTTGTTTGTAGGATTGTCCTGCACTATATCTGGAAACCCACTGCATTGTAATATTTACCAAAAAAAGTCTTAATTTTTAGTTAATTTTATGTGCAATTCTAGTTCAGATTCCCAGAAAAATCAAAAATGAAATTTAGGTAGTTTAATACAGTAATTGTCCAAAATGGACTTGGGTAGAACTTTCTTGGGAGGACGACTTATTGCAGCATGTGTTTAGAAGTGTTCAGCTTTGCTGCTGAGGATTGTGGGCCTTTGGAGGTGGGATCAGTGAGTATTAAATTCTCCCATTGGGCCTGACTGCACACTGAGATTATGGCGTATGTCCCTGTTCGTCAAATTGCGATCCTCAGCGGCTGAGAATTGCTGGTTTTCAACCCTCCCCTTACCTGGGAGTCAGCTGTAGAGACTGTCTGGCCAGTCAGCACTGCAAATTGTTTCATCAGTTATGTTGGGGGACAGAAAACCAGGGCAGGATTTGAGGATCTGTGGTGTATGTCATGTGACGATGATGTAGACCGTGCTCCTGCATGCTGTAGTACAGTGGATCCCAAACTGTACTGGGGCCTCCTAGTGTGCTGTTCTCCCCCCAACCGCACCTAGTGAGTTGACCATTTTAAACGACTGTCAATTCATTTTAATTGGTTCCTTTTCATGATCCGTTATTTAACGTCTTTAGGGACAGTCAAAAATGGCGATAGCTGTATCACATGCAAGGTAACTGCTTTATTGCAAACATTTGCAAAACATGCACACTTTTAATTAACTTTATTAAGATGGTGAATTAGTGATCCTTTAATTACTAGGTTGTGTTGAAGACATAGGGATATTTCCCCTCCGTGTGTTGTTGGGAAAATGTTAATCTTGGCAGGGACCCTGCATTTCTAATATCATGCGCTTACAACCTTGCCAAGGACCACAAGGCAATATACACAATTTCATCCCACTCAACCAGTGGTTCACAACCTAGGTCCTGATTTTTGTTCCAACCACAATTGCATTCCCCAGATTTTAACATGGAGTCAGATGCAGCAGGCATTCCGAGTGGTGGGTTGAGTTGCTGGTTCGAGCTCTTAGTGGGACATGTGATTTTGACTTGAAGCTGGAGAGATTAAGTTTGGAAGAGTTAGGCCGTTATCCCCAAGCTTTACCCCTGTTCCTCTCCTCACTTGCAACTGTTCAGTCCAGCATTTCTCCCGGGGCATCCTTGAAAAAGAGAAACATGCTCTCACTGGAACTTTCCCTAGTGGAATAAAGATTAAAAAAAAAAAAACCATGCTCTTGATGTTTACAAAGTCTATTCTCCCTCAGAAGCCACATTGTCAGAAATAGCTAAGACAGAGGGAGCCATGCATGGCTAGTAGCGTTCTACAGTGTGTTTCAAAAAAATAGACCCAGTTAATAAAACTTGATGACCCACTAAACCATTTAACTTTTTGCATAATTGTCCCATGTTGCTATTAAGGAATACACTGGACCCATTTTTAATCTTTTTAATACGCTCGGTATATTTGAACTGTACTATATGCTGCTTAAAAAGGGGGAAACTGTATCCGATAACTGATTTGACTCATGCTGGAGAAAGTGGACACTGACTTAAAAAATGGCCATTTGATTGTCATTGACCAATTAAAACAAATTGGAACAAGCATTCAGAAAATTCAGTCTTGCCCAACAGCCAGAAATTTATGTCACGCTGTTAGGTCAGCCCAAGGTGTTTACATGTGAAAGATGAGTGAAATCGGCCGAGTGGTTCTGGAGATATCTGCCCAGAGACAGACAGACAGACAGACAGACAGACAGACTCACAAGGCGATTACCATAGTCTCGCATACTCCTACGGGGGCTCGACTAACTAGAATCTGTTTTTACTCTTAAAAACATGTCCCCCGGCCCCCTTCCCTGCTTAACCCACCAGACGGACGGACAGGCACGTACCAAAAGGCACCACTGCTGGACCTGAGAAGTATGCAAAGTTTTGTTAAGATTATACAAACAGGGTTGTAGTTATGCTCCAGATGAAAATTGATTACATCCAGACATAAAAACAGGCACGTACCAAAAGGCACCACTTCAGGACCTGAGTAGCAAGTGTGCAAAGTTTCGTTAAGATCATGCAAACCCTTTCGGAGTTACGCCACAGAAATGAAGTGGGAATGGGAACAGAGCCCAAAACAACATGTCTCCCCTTCCCCTCCAGGGGGGCGGTCGGGTTGACCTAATGCGCCAAACCTGCAATGTGTACGATGCAAAAGCTACACATTGAATTTAATTAGCCCTAAAATAGTCGTGTAACAGTTATTTGAAGTACCATAAGTAGGTTTGAGATTTACAGCCATGGAGCCCCAAGAGAACAGACCTTCACAGAAAATTCCCCATTGACAATTCTCATTTTTTTGGTTCAAATAGAAATATTTGGTCTGAGTACATTGGAAGTACAGCCCCATTTCCAAAAAATTTGAGAGTCTCTAAAATGTAAATATAACAGAATACAATAATTTGCAGGTCCATGAAAACCCTATATTTAACTGAAAATAGGACGAAGGCAACATTTCGGATGTTGAAACTGATAAATTTTACAAATCATTTTGAATTTGATCATGTTTTTAAAAAGTTGGGATGGGACGCTAAAAGACTGGAAAAGTTGCATGTCACTAAGAACAGACAACTGGCAGAACATCTCACTGCTTAGATTATTCAGCAACAGGTCCGTTGCATGATTGGGAATAAAAAGTCTTTCATAAGTGAATATGGTGACAGCTTAACCACTCTGAAAGACTGCATGGGGAAATATACTCAGCAACAAAAGTTTCTGTGACACCATTTATGTGTATGTTATAAATGACACGCAAAGATCTCAATGCAATCAATATGTTTATTTAACAGGAGAAACACTGACTTTTCAGTGCCAACGTCACTCAAAACGAAAAACGTCATTTTCATGCGTCATGAAGCACTTGTCTGACGTCTAACCAATTGTGACCTTCACACTTTAATACCGGGTGTGACTTCCTCGTGCCATGATGCAAGCAACGCATCTCCGGCGCATGGACCGAATCAGATGTGCCAGAAATTGCTGTGGGATGTCATTCCAAATCTGACGTAGACGTTGTCGCAATTCCTGGAGTGTAGCTGGCGGGTTATCCAACCGCCGCAAACGTCGATCCATCTCGTCCCAAAGATGCTCAATTGGGGACATGTCTGGGGATCTGGCTGGCCATGGCAGGACATTGACATGTTGTTGCATCAGATACTGCTGTACAATCCTTGCAACGTGTGGTCTGGCGTTATCATGTTGCAGCGTTATTCCGGGACCATGTTGCATTAAAAACGGTACCACCAATGGCCGTAGCACTTCATCGCGATATCTTTGACCTGTCAGATTTCCATCAATAACAAGCAAATCTGTTCTGTTTCTAGCCGTGATCCCTCCCCAAATCATGACACTACCACCTCCAAAACGATCAAATTCCTGAACACAGTTGTTGGCATAACGTTCTCCACGTCGACGGTATACACGTAAACGACCATCACATCGGTTAAGCATGAATCTTGATTCATCAGTGAAGAGTACAAGATCCCACTGACGTTGGATCCACCGTCGATGTTGTTGTGCCCACTGTAGACGCAGTCGTCGGTGTTGTACTGTGAGTATTGGACGTCTTGCTGGCCGACGTGGGACAATGCCAAAATGACGGAGACGGCGACGGATTGTCTGTGCAGACAGTCGCCTCAAACCAGGTATCGTTCTTGCAGTTATGGTTGCAGGTTGGAATCGATTTCGGAGATGGGTTGTTCGAATCCAGTTGTCCTGTCTGGGAGTGGTTACTCGTGGACGGCCGCTGCGAGGACGGTCTCTGACATGTCTTGTCTGCTGATGACGCTGCCATAAGTTCCAAATGGTGTTTCGGTGGACATTCAGGCGATGAGCAACTTCCCTCTGCGAGGTTCCGGATTCAATCATCCCAATGGCCCTCCACCGATCATTTTCAGACAGTCTTGGCATTTAGAGGGTAGAGTTCCTGATCCGAAATGGCTGCGTTTTCGATAAGTGATGCTTCCGTCGTTCATCAGGCACAATGTGAACATTCCAAAAATTCTCCTCTTTTATTGCCATCCACAAGCATGATTTACGCACATTTTCACGTGCAAAGTCATTTTCTCGCATTTTCATGATTTCCATTTCAATGTTGTGTTTACGTGTACTGTTTCAGTCTGATATCACCATGTATGACAATTTCATAATTGCGTTATGAAAAATAATTAACAATATTGGTGTCACAGAAACTTTTGTTGCTGAGTATAGTTAAAACAATTTAAGAATGTTTTTTAACTTAAAATTGCAAAAAATTTCGAGATTTCATCCTCTATGGCACATAATATCATTAAAAGATTCAGAAAATCCCGAAAAATCTGCTCGCAGAGGACAAGGCCAAAATCTAATTTTGAATGGCTGTGATTTTCAGGTCCTCAGGTGGCCCTACATTAAAAACAGACAGAATTCTGTCGTGCAAATTACTGATTGGAGCTTTGTTGTCTTTCTGACAACTCTTGTTTTAAATGGCATTAAAAAGTATGCGTTTAAGAAGGGAAATATCATAAACATATTGAACGCCACATAAGGTTTAATATTTGTAAATGGCATTGCGTTAGCTTCCTCTAAGTAAATATGAAAAGACTTGAACAACATGTATTCTTGACACTCATATGACGAGTGAGTAGTCATTAGTATTATTAAGTTTGATCATCGATAATGGTAAGCAAAAAATGCCTGTTAAACTAAATGATGATGCCCCTCTGGCATTTTTTTTTATTAATTTTGCTTTGCGCGCTGCATTATGGATCCAGACCAACATTGTGACTGAACAATTTTTTCTGACTTTAACCGCAGTGGCTACACAGATTTTTTTCCCTAGTGGAAGCACAGAGTAGCAAATGTGTTACTAAATTAAAGGACAGTAGAATAACTGATCCGGGTTTGCCATCTAGTGATACAGTATTGTAACTGTGTGCATAAATTTGCAGCTCCATGTCCGCTGGCATCAACATCTGCACAAAGTGGCTCTCCCCCTCTCCCAACACACACACAAACTGCAACTAGACAGATATAAACATCGGTTGTTTATATCGGCCCAGTTTTACTCTTCGGACCGATGCCGATATGTAAACAAGAGCCATCTGGCAATGGTGGATCCCCCCCAGCTGTAGGTTGTGTGGACAGACGGACGGACTGAAACCCCCAAAAGGCACAACTAGACCATAAGGAGAAGCTCCATACCAAATTTGGTGTTTGTAAGTGGTATAGTTTTCGAGTTCTGGTCCGGAAACAATTTTATTACAGACGGACAGACACACTGATCGCTATATCCCCCCGCATTTTTTGCCGGGGGGGATAAAAAAAAATGACCAACATCAGCCGATACCGATATGAATGCCGATATATCGTGCATCCCTATTTTCTAGCCTGTGTGTTAGAACCCTCGTGGTACTTGTGTTGCGCACCTCTCAAACGAGTCCGTTCAAAACGGATGAAATTCTGGAGTTTAAACCCAGCATACAAAGAAGCCTTTAGAGTTTGGGAATTGATAACCTGGATTTATGCTGACACATCAGTGCAGCTGGAGTTTGGCCTCCAGAGGGCTCTCTGCTGTACCCTCCATAGTAGCAGTGAGGAAGGAATCAATAGCAGAGTACACGCACACCGCAGCCCTTAAAGGCATGGCATCTAAACATTACCCAAGCAGTAGTAGTACATTTACCACACCACATTTGAACCCATTCTGTAATTAGACAAATCCAGATTTTGAGACAGTAGGGAGAAAAATGGAAAGAATTCCATACCCAGCCTCCACTTTTTTGGCTTTTTATTACCTCTGCCAAGGGGGCTGTGTTTTTTCCAGCGTTGGTTTGTTTGTGTAGAAGAGAACTCAAATTAATGGATATCTGCAATTTTATGGGTATGTTGCCATTACATCACGGATGGACCATGTTGATTTTGACTAATAGGTCAAACAATATGGCCACCAGAGCATCCGTCTCACAATCCTATGTTGCAGATGGCTAAAGAAATTTAAGTTATGTTCACTCTGCAAGATTTCGACTGCTGCCTTGGAGATTTGCACTCCGAGTGCCTCTAGTTTACCAGAACGATTTTAAAGGGGGTGGCAATACATTTTGAGGGGGTTTTAAAATTTATATAAATATCGCAAATGCCTATGCTACGCATGCCCTAGTATGTCATCAGCAACATAGTTGCAGTCATATCCTATTGTTAAATTTATGGTGCTGCTATTCAGGACAATTTTCTTGACCAGATGCAAGCTTGACATTTTTACATAACCAAATATTTCTTTGGGTACCCAAACATCAAGGTAAGCTAAAAGTACTGATTTCATTCGCTATAGGTGGATGTTGAATACAAAATTCTTTCCTGTTGCAAAATACAGTAGTTTGAACATGCCCAACACTGAGTGAAGGCTCGGCAGATTTTAAACTGATGTTTCCATTCCACCTTTCTGCAGGCACATTAGAGGGAGGGGAAAAAAAAAAAAAATCATTTTAATTCAGGATTAAAGTCTGAGGCAGAGGTTTAAATAAATAAAAAAATTTACAACTTTATTAGTAAAATGCACCACAGATCTAGAAGCAGCAGTAAAACTAAATTCACAGCATAAGAAACAAACATTAGCATTCTGGCTCCGGGGGAAGCTCTATGGTGATTTCTTTGATGGTTTGCAGGAAGGCGTCCAGTTCCGCCGAGTAATCCTCTGTAATAAGGTAAAGACAGTGCACACAAATCAACAAGACTACATTACAAAAAGTGATGCAATATTCAGTCCCACTATTAGGAGTCCTGACATTTCAGAGGGAATGGTGGCAATTTTCAAGAACATTACAACAAAGTGGTAAACTATAGAAGTGATTTAGCCCCACCTCAATTTCGGGGGCATGTTGAAATTTTGAAAAGGAATTCAGTCTCCTTCATTCTGCATCCAGCTCCTAAACTACAGAGGTGGGCTGGACGATAAACCGCACCCGATCCAGAGAGCAGTCAAGTCTTTCCAGATTGCCTTACATCTCATCACGTAACTTCTGTAATGTGACCTTTACTTCTATCTAAAGAAATGTCAAGCGCCAGCAAGCATGCATCGAGAGGGTCACCGAAAGAACACTCATCGCACCTGTGGGCGCCTTCATTGGTGATGGCGGCGGGCCCACGTCAATCATTTCAAACTTCTCCTCCGGAAGAAAGTCGTTGCTGGGGAAACGGCCAAGACCCGCCAGACACAGATGGCTCAGCCGAACCTCCTCCGGAACTTCATACGTCTCGAACTCTAAAACGGAATGAGTTTTCGCGTCGTTAAGATTGGTCACAAGTCGCGACATTTCTTATAAAACACGAGAACGCTTCAGGAGCAGCAATTCTGAGTGTGAAGAGAAACTTTGCAAGGCGTCATTGGTTGGGTTTACAAGAGTACTTTGAAAAGGATAGAGCAGCAGTCTCAACATGAACAAAGTCATGTATAAGACTTACCCCGGGGGTCGTAGGTGAGCAGCTTCTCAATTTCTGGGTATTCTTCCTCAGTTTCCTGTGGCTTTACTTGCTAGCACAAAAAGAGAGCCTCATGAATCGTAAACACGACAGGTTTGTCTGAATATACATGCATATTAACCAATAACCCAACCGTTGGTATGGCAGCCGTTTTTTTCTTATGTCTGCCAGCTGAGGAGATGCACGACGCAGTTCCGACTTTGTTGACGGTCCCCAAGGCTCTACGACCTGACTGAGGGGCCAGACCAAAGCGGGGCTTTTCCAGCGCTGGGGTTTTCAGACAGGCGTCCACTACGGTTAGAAATGAATTCCAACAAAACAAGGAGCATCAATGTGCGAATGCCTCGCACATCACTGACAAACCAATCATGTGATCCGTGATAAATTAGGTTAGACTTTCGCTGGCGACCTTACCAGGTGCGGAAAATAGTCTCCCTCGCTGTTTGGAAGGAGCAGGCGTGCGCAGCGCACCATTCTCCTTATCAACATAGATCAGTGCGCTCATCTTTCAGGTAAGCTGCAATTTCACGTTGAAAACACATCAAATCTCACACCAGCTAATGGAAATTTTAACCAGATACTAACGATAATTAACGTGCACTTTGTGGTGACGTCATGGATGCAACTTCATCTGGTAACATGACCTACTCTTAAGCTTTTACTATGATCATAACCAGCCAATTATTCTTCCCAAACGCTTGCTTGTAATGCCCTTGAGTTTCGCTGGCTCTGCCCGCAAAGACAATAAGAACCATCTCAGCACGACAGTTTTTTTACTTCAATATTTCCGTTTGATAACTAGCTTGCTAGGTGGCACTAAGTATAGTTAGCAAGCTGGCCAGCCAACTAACTTTTACGCCAAGCCTAGCTATAGGTTAGTTAATACATTTTAATAGATTACTGATGAAGAGCGAAATGGGCCGGCGCAACAACGGTTATCGTGACGGAACGCTGAACATTACCAGAGCTTTTTTTCTTCAGAGATGTCCGATGTCCCTTTCGATTTGTTTTCGAAAGTCTAGTCCAGCATTGCAGTTCAAGCTTTGCGGGCTCTTATTTAAACGTCAACCCGATTCCTCATTGGCTCCTGCACTTCCGAAAATAGATTGAATTGTTTATACTGCCCCCAGGCGGGATGGATGAATAAATTCACCGGTATTTAGGAGATGAACAATTTCACATCAAAATTAGAAGTGACATATTATTATGATACGTCAAACACAAGTGCTGCACTGAGAATTGTTTTTTTTTTTATTTATATATATCCCCCCCACACGTTGTGCTGTTCTAAATAACTGGTTTATGCGTAGGCTACTCTACTTGCAGTAATGAGGTGCAGAGTCCAGGCGTCACAAAGTCAGTCCCATCGTTTTTCTTCCACCCAAATGGCAAATTCCGGCTAGAGCAAAATACTGGTGAGGACAATTACATTTGCCATTTCTCGAAACGTAGGCTGCATCCTTCAGGGCTGCATTTTCAGGGATCCTCATGCATTTCTACTAGCTAAACTAACATTCAAGGTCAGGGATAAGGTTAAATTTAAAGTTCAGTTCGAGGCTACGTTTAGGGTTAGGGGTGAGAGTTAAGTTTAGGGTAAGGGAAACCAGTCACGACTCACTTAAACCAAAGCTGTTTAACAGAGATGAATTGACGTCATGTCAGTTTGGCGGATGGAATGAATTGATGACCCCTGAAAATGCAGCCTTTGAAGGATTCAGCCAAGGTTTTGAGAAATGGCCATTCTCCACCTAGATTTCACATCTCAGCCAACAAAAAGGAGATAAGATTAGATGGCACAAATGAAACTGAGAACAGTGAGCAGATCCCATCATTCTGATTACATTTATCATTCGCCTGAACAACATGACAGCAGTTACAGTTGCCTCAGTGTGGTTGGACCTCACTCGATTCACAACAAGAACTTCTCTCCATATCTCAGAAAATGGCAGTATACTAATATTTTAAACATATTTTTCAGTCTAGGAATCAAATGCCCAATCTTTTGTTTTGTGCTGATTTCAGATACAATGCTCATAGACAGTTTCCATTTAGATTTTGTTTATTTCATGGAAATACAACATTTCAGTGCCTGCGATGGACTGTTTGTTGCGTAATTATTTTATTTTCCAGAACATGATCACTCGTACAACAATATGAACAAAAAACTCATGTCACAATTAGGGCCATGACCACAATAACTTACAACTGCCATGCTAAGATTTTCAAATGATGCTTCATTGTATTTGTATTTTTTCTTCAATTGAAATGTTCACCCCTCAAAGGAAAATAAAATACAAGGTATTAATAAATATCAATTAAGGAACTGTGTAAACCACTACTGAAAAACGTAAAAGCAATCCAATTTTCTCCAACTAAAACTTCAAAGGAAAATTCCAAATGAGAAAATCCCTCCAAAATTAAAAACTTCACAAGAGAAGCTGCCATGCATTTTTGTTAAGACTTTTTGTTTTACTAAAAATGTTGTTTCAATCAAATATAAAATGGAAAATAGATATAAATATATTAAATGTATGATTTGGTAACACTGAAAGTAAAGAGTCAATAACTGCCAATACTGACATCTCCAGACATTTCTCTGATTGAGAGGGAGAGGGAGAAAAACCTAATGATTTTACTCTGATTTCAAAAAGCCTTTATAACTGAGAGGGGAATCTAATTGGTCTGTAGTTGTTACATGAGAAAACTTAACTCCTCCCCATTTTAAATTTCTATTCAATTGGAAAACTTTTCCATTCAGGGAATATGGACGTGAGATATATTACAATCGATCATGTCCAGATAAAATTCCGCACATTTTCCTCCAATGGAGTTTCCAGGAAATAATCGTGCAAGGATGCCACTTGAATTTTGCATATCTAAAGAATATAAAACTGTTTCACAGACGAACAGCATTTAAGAATCTGACTCGCAAAAATAGATGACATTTCTTGTCAGAAGAAGTCCCAACATATCATGAAGATACAGATTAAATTATCAATGTTGTTAAAAAAAAAAAAGGCAAAAAATTTTACAACACACTCAGTACCTCACTTTGACTATGAAATGTACAGCAGTGAATGGGGAAAATCCTCGTGTTCAATTCTGAAGCCAGAAAAAACAGGAAAATTACAATAAATTAAAGCAAAATACCAATTGTTCATCTGGCAACTTTCATATATATAATAATAATCATATATCTCTCTTCTTCAGTGGTTATGTATATGTGGGGTTTGATGAATCAGGTATTTACACTGTCTGTTTCCCACACAGGACAGAGATTATGTGGGGTCAAAGGTCACACGTCTGCATTAATACACTGCCATTAGGCCTTTCTCTGTACACTACAGTAGTTTAAAAAAAATCACAAAATTGCATGTGATGCACACAATGATAGAAGTCAATGATTTCCAGGTCTTTTAAATAATGAACAGAGAATATTTGACGGTTAAGAGTAAAGACTTGGGTGTTTGTTGCCCAGGTCCCCAGTGAGTTTTATAGACTCTGCAGAAACTCTGCTTATCAGTGATTTTGCTCAATAAAAACATGCTAATTAAAAAAAAATTATATACACAAATTGGTTGGGCCAATCATCAGTTAACTGCATCTTGTATGGATGTGTTAATCACGTTTTGCCCCATTGAGAAGCATCAGTAGCAAAAGTCCTGACCGTTCATTCCATTAGGGTTTATGGGGTGGGGGGTTAGTATTGAGTGGGTGGGGGGTAAGCTTATTGAAGGTCTGCTGCATTGATCCAGGTCTATAAAGAGAGCGAGCTCTCAATATCTTCTGATTTTCATACTTTAAATCTAAAATAAAATGGAAAAATTTTTGGCAGATTCGTCAGGAGCAGAGTGAGAAAACGTGGCGCGGTTGATGTATGACTGACATAAACAGAGCGAAGCATTACAAACGTATTTACAGATCGCAGTCATGTGACACAGCAGTGGACACAGTCAGATGAAAAGTCAAGGACTCGTGGATGTGCCAAAAACCCAAATCTAATCAAACAGCTGAAGTTACAGAGCAGAGATCACACTCCCTCTCAGGTCCAATATGAGCATAAAGCAAGCTGTCGTCCACCTTAAACATCACGTTTGGACTTCAGCGGCTAATACCATACATAAAATTACAACTTTGTGCGAAAAAAATATTAATGCATTTTTCAGTGGAATTTTTTGCGGCTCTATTGACTACGACCTTCCATCCATTGTATGTGCTGTGAAATTTGTTGACATTATAATTTTGCACTTTATTATATAGTCTATTTAGGGGTCATCTACGAGAGTATTATCAAGTCTTTGTCGTTTTAGGCTGGTTTTGAGTGGCACAAAGCAGAGAGAGGCTTGTTCACTTTTTGAACAGGTGAATAAATTTGCACCCCTCCCTTATACTTGAGAAAGGGTGTGGTGTTGATGATCACATGACCGCTGGTGAAACCAGCAATGGCTCCAAACCCTTTATGTACAACTGTGTCGGGACTGGAGAGCAGAGATCTCCTGTGGGGATGTCTATACTAAACATACACAATGGGGCATCTACTCAAAAATCTTATGTCAACAGGTTCCATGCAGCTGTAAGACCACTTAATGAAGCAAGTTACTTTGGAGATACAAAACACAGTTGCGTGTAACCCTCTGACATAACATTCCTAAGTAAATGCAATATTTTGTAGAAGGCTTATTAACTCTCACAAGCAACCAGCCAATGAGTTCTCCCCTAATAAGAATTCAGACCAGAGTGGTTGTGGGTGGGGCTTTAGTAATGTGCCTAAGGACCTGGGGCATGGCGCGTCTGGATTGGGGGAGGGGGGCGGAGTTTTCCTCAACAGGTGGTGGCCAGTGATTGGTGAATAGGCGGCTGGAAGCAGCGGACGTGTTCCACGGTAGAGCTGTCCGTCTCAACGGCCTTCATGTACTTGTTGAGGATGGCGAAAATCTCGTTATTCAGGATCTGGTACTTCCTGATTCTGTCGGCCATCTTCTTCAAGGGCTGCGTGGGGGTAGCAAGGGAAAGAAAGAAACATAAGATTATGTCTGAAGCCACACAGTACAGCAGTGTTCTCACCAGCGTATTTCAGCATAGCGACCCGCTATGCTACTACCTGAAAAAACATGCTGTGTCTTGGCCTGCTACGCTGTCTTTCAAGCTGCATGCTTGCAAAGTTTGACACATTTTCCAGTAACATATGTGCAAATTTTCCTAAAAAACTTGTTTCTCTATCGTCGTCTTCGCTGCAAATAATTAGCGTGTGGTTTGTTTTGACAGAAACAACCACGTGCGCATCATGATATGAGAATATTTAGGAAAGAACGGGTGGGGGGTGCTTGATACTCCCGTTTTCCACCGTGGGTGAATGAATAATGCAGCTTTCAGAACGTTGTTGTTGCAGGATCACGTAAATAATTCCAGGATAACTGTATTTTTTTTTTTTCCATTGATTGCTGCCCTAAATCTAACCCAGATACGATAGTGCTATTATCCAATTGGCTATTGTGTAGCCCCTTTTCTTTTTTTGATTGGCTGGCAGGTGGCGAGCTCCACCGAGAACTCCAGGGGAGACGTGCTTGATTCCCGCCGG
The DNA here is from genome assembly GCA_029721435.1 of Gymnothorax reevesii. Classification (NCBI taxonomy): domain Eukaryota; kingdom Metazoa; phylum Chordata; class Actinopteri; order Anguilliformes; family Muraenidae; genus Gymnothorax; species Gymnothorax reevesii. Next base: position 40,946,731 of record CM056586.1, on the reverse strand, counting down.
TTTCCACAGTTCTAGCGCTGCCGCGCATATAGGCCTACAATTAGAAATTGTTTTCGTTTTAATCTTTTTTTTTGCGTGAGAAATACTATGTGTGGCCTAAGTACGTGACATCCGACTGAAATGAGTGACAATCACGCACATTGCGTGAGACTTGAGAGCTCTGCATTAGCATAACCTCTGAGTTCACATCAGAGCCAAAGCCTTTGCAAGTTTATCTTTAGCAACAGTGGTCCCAGGTATTATTTCAAGAGATTTTACATACAAGATTTGTATTTTAGGTGAGTATATATATCCTTAAATTGGGCCATCTAGACTGTAAAATGGGCCTCAAAAAACCATAAAATGGCAGAGCCCCCAAATCCCCAACCAGTTTGGGTGATGTCCCACCCCACTACGGTGTCAAAAATTTCTGGTGAGAACCCTGTACCTGGTTTCATAAAATTCACTTTCACAGTGCATTTATCACAAGTTCACATCCGAGGAAGCACATGCCAAATGATGTGCAGAAAAAAATACCAAAACAACCTGTAAACACTGTAATTTTGCCCCTGAACAGCTTAAATTTGGTGAAAATTGAAAAATCACATTCATCAGTCCCTGCATATGCCAAAGGGCAATGCCAGTGTGAAGTTTAAGACTCATGGCCGATTGATTGAGGAGAGAAATGGATTCAGACAGAGAGACAGACATTTTTTCCTCATTTTAGAGTAGGAGAAACAGCAAAGAAAGTCATAGTCAACAAGTAGGGAGAGGTGCAACAATCTGGAGTCAGTATGTACCACAACAGTGCAATTTAACTCAAAATTTGTCTATTTAAAAGTATAGTTGTGTGTCTGGACATATGTGTGCACTCATGTGTTTTTCTGCGTGTACAAGTGATTTTTGACTGCGAGTGCGAATGTGTGCGCACTTGCGCTTAAGCGCGACACGCTCACCACGTTCTTGATGATCTCGTCCTTGCCATCCTGCCTCTGCACCTTGAGCAGGTGGTAGCAGAAGTCGAACAGGTCGAAGCGGCGCTGCTGACCCAGTAAGACTATGATGGAGCAGCCGGCCCAGTTCAGCCCGTCTCCGAAGCACTGCCTGTGGGAACAGGACACAAACAAGACCGAACTGAACCAAACCGAACAGGGGCAGTCTAACACCACATATTTAAATCATACAGAACTATATTGGGCTCCAGTGTCTTTTTGTAAGTAGCTTTCCCTCTTAGCTTTGCTTCTATGGTCTTATAGCATCGCTAGCTCACCCTGTTGGCTTTGCGTCCGTTAATCATTTAGAAAAATCTGCATTCCCTGTTAGCTTTGCTTCTGTTGCTCAAATAGCATCATTAGCTTTCCGTGTTAGCTTTACTTCCGTTAATCATACAGCATCATAAGCTTTCCCGAATAGCTTTGCCTCTTGCATCATTAGCTTCCTCTGTTAGCTCTGTATCAATTGTTTATATAACATTGCCTAATTAGCTTTCCCTGGTGGCTTTGCTGCCGTTGTTCACATAACATTCACCAGTGTTCCCTGCTAGCTGAGCTTCTATTGTTCATGTATCATCATTAGCTTTCCCAATTGGCTTCGCTTCTGTTGTTCATAAGGCACCATTAACTTTCTTCCTTTGCTTTACATGTATGCTAATGTTCATTTAGCATCATTAGCTTTCTCTGTTAGTTCTGTATCTATTGTTTATATATCATAAGCTAATTTGCTTTCCCTGTTAGCATTAGCTGTCTCTGTTACCTTTGCTTGTATTGCTAATGTAGCATCATTAGCATTCACTGTTTGCTCCCTATTTATTGCTATTGTAGTATTAAAGTTAGCTCTGCTACTACTGGCCATGTAGCATCAATAGCATCCTGTTAGCTCTGCTTCAACTGGTAATATAGCATCATTAGCATTCTGTTAGTTGAACTTCAAATAGTCATGTAGCATCATTAGCATTCTCTGTTAGCTCTGCTTCTATTAGCAATGTAGCATTTATTCCGTGGCACTTACTCTGCGGTGAACTCGTGTGTTCCCACGGGGATGCAGTAAACAAACTGCATTGCACTCCAGAGGCGGTGGAACTCCATGCACTCGTCCACGTGCATGACGCCGTTGGTGGGTGGCGGCCCGCGCCACACGCTGTCCTGCAGGTAGCTGCGTATGCGCGTGAGGATGACCTCGAACATAGAGAGGCCACAGCACAGGCGCTCCTTCGTCAGCAGGTCTCCCTCGCGTGCGATCGCAATTTGCTGTGCGGAGAGAAACCATGTGAGTCAGGGTTAAAATGGCTGAGATCTATCAGAACTGGAGACCGCTTCCATTTACCTGCTGACAAAGAAGCTTCTAAACGGTGTGTGTGGACAATTCATGGAGATGGCCATGTAGGATTATAAGCATTGAGTCCAAAAATGGGAATAAAAGAATAGGGTTCTGTGATTGGCTCGGAAGGACAGATGAGGGGCGTGACTCAAGCCTAGACGGTTCAGTGATTGGTTGGGAGGGAAAGGTGAGGGGCGTGGCTCACCTGTGGGGTCCCCAGCCTCTCAATCAGGGGCACCAGGTGAAGTGGGGCGTACTTCGCCTCCAGTCTCTTCATCCTCACCTCCAAACGCTCCCCCTCTGCACGGGACAATCAATCAATTGAACATCTGCCAATCAATCAGTCACTTGAGATTCTGTTAATCATTCAATAAATAACTGAATCAGGCCTCGTCCACACGGAGACTGAGATTATTGACAACGGTCTTTTTTTTTTGTCGTTTCTAAAAAATCTCCCTTCCACACAGCGTCATTTCTGAAAATATCTCTCCACTAGCAGCCCAAAACCCTGTAGTAAATATTCCAGGCCTGTGTGTGGTGCTGTTTCGTTTCTACCGAAATAGACCAAAAAATGGAGAAGAATGCAGCAACATACGAATAAAGCTTGCGATCTGTTTACAGACTAGAGGGGGTGGGGGCTCTGATGGGGGCTATCACGTCATCGTTCTCAAAAAAAAAAAATAGCCGTTTTGGTTGTCCACATGAAAATGCTGGGGTGGCGTTTTCAGATTTTTCTATCTGAAATCCCTTTTCAAAAAATACTGTTTTCTGGCTGCGTTTTCGCTGTCTCCGTGTGGATGCAAGGCTGAAACAATAAAATATTTATGCGTTTTCAAAAATATTTTTCTTGTGTGGACAGGCCCTCAGTCTCTAATCAAGCAATACTTCAATGAATAAGCCATTTAATACAAACAATAAATAAATCAGTAAATGAGCAATTATCTTCAGCAAACTGTATTTGAATCAAGGAATCATTCAGATGATAAATGATCATTATTAGAAAGACTTTTTCCAAGCAGAGAGTAATCTCAGTGTGAAATAGCTTGTCAAGCCGTTTTGTTGAGGCAGAAACCTCGGGAATTTTCAAGACCAGGCTTGATTTAGAGCTAGTTACCATTCAGTCATCAAGTATCTGAAGTGTAAAGTTCACTACAGTGATAGGAAAATGGCGAGCCTAGTTGGGCTGAATGGCCTGTTCTCGCCACTCATGTTATGTCATGTTAAGTGATGTTATTATGCTATGCTATCTTATGTTGCTATGCTATGCTATGTTATGTTATGATTAATTGATCGTCTCACACGTAATTTCACACAATTACTGCCCAGCAGATTCTGGGAGGTGATAGGGAGGGCGATTAAGAGATCATTACCCTTGATGTAGACGCGAGGCAGAATGTTCTGGAAGGGCGCGGCGTGCAGCAGGTCACACACCTCCTCCTGGGACTGAGAGTGAGGAACAGTAGGGGAAGGGGTGGAGGGTCAACTTTGGGGGTGCACTCCCGCTTCCACAGAAGTGTGTGGCTTTCTCTCACAGGTCCAATCACACACGCTCATGCGCTCGCTCACACCAATGAGATGCCAGAACTGCCGCAAAAATTACCATTTTACCCCACGTCATGCACACACGCAGTATTTATGACTATGAGCGCACCCACGTACCCCCCCCAACACACACATGCGCACACACACACACACAAAGCACAGCTGAAGCTAACAGATGCAGTGGCTGTGGTCCTTCTCCTCTTCATACACAGTCTGCACTGAATGTACCCAACTGGCCAAATTTGGAACTACAAGGACAGAGCTGAGTATTACTGATACAATCCCAAGGCTGAGGTGAATGACAGGCAGCCCTATATGGCAAACTGTATAAAGTACGGCAGCAGTCTTCAGTAAATTTTACCCAACATTAAGAAAGGAAAACCTTTAACCTCCTTTCCACCAAGCAGTCCATTTCAGTTCAGTTCATTTCGTTACACATTAGAACAGTTATTGTCGCGTTTCAGCTGGCAGGAGTTGAGGACGGTACCGAAAGAACTGTTCCAATCCATCTTGTTTTTCCGTTGCCCTTCTGTTGAGGTGCTTAGCAAGCTGATCCAATGCTAACAAGGCGACACTAGGATTGCAGTAGTTCATTAATTGGTTGAGACAGTTGCAACTCTTGCTCGACAAGGATTTAACACTGACCCTCCACTTACAGTGCTGTGAAAAAGTATTTGCAGATTTCTTTTTTTTTTTTTTGCATATTTGTCACACTTTAATGTTTCAGATCATCAAACAAAACTGCACTTTGTATTTAATCAGGTTATCATTTTCAAATATTAAAATTTGTTTGATGATCTGAAATTTTTAAGTGTGACAAATATGAAAAAAAAAAAAAAATCAGAAGGGGAAATACTTTTTCACAGCTCTGTACATGGTTGATGTGGCGATTACCATTCGGTAACAAACGCCTCTAAATTTAAGAGTGCTGCCCACTGTGGAGACACACACCAGATCTGGGGTTTAGCATCTGGTCTGAACAGGTTACGTGTTGGTTCTAAGGGCACTGAGCCGTAAGCGTTTGGTGGAGACTGTTACAGAGCTGCTGAAAACCAGCTTTCCAAGGCTCTGCTCTAGTTCTCATTTCGTTCATAAACAGAATTATGAAAATACCATCGTAGGCATCATAAATGGCTTGAATAAACACGATTTCTGGGTAAGCGTTACATTCAGTTGTCCATTAGTATTTGACTGGTCATTTGTGGCCTCACCAGTTCTATACATTTAGAGGTCACATTCCAGCTGATTATGACCCAATATTAGTGTTATAATAGGATGTCTCTAAACTCAGTTCTGCTCATTATGGGATGTTTAAATTTGCATTCAATATTAAAAGACTAAAAATGTGACATGCAGTGAAATACTGAGTGTAACCTCAGGCAATATGGTGCAAGACGCTACCCCTTCAGGGTTTATCGCAACCGCGTATCAGTAAAAAAAAATCTACAAAGACCTCCCCATATTCTTCTCTGAACAAGTCATGGACCCACCCTTGCAGATAAAGGTGCATTTAAATTTAAGGGTCTGACACAGCAAACAGACACACAGGGGAAGAGGAGCGGAAGACAAGGAACTTGGAGCCCCACGTCTGACAGGAAACAGTATTAGTCTGAGAAAATCTCTATGGAAACCGAACAGGCAGGAAGAGGAGGTGTTGATGACATCATCATGCTTCATGCAGACTCATTCTTAGAAAGACACACAGATGGTGACCCTACGAATGACTCATGCCTTCAAGACAGCGGTAAATAAAAGGGGAAATAAAACAAAATTCACTGCACACACTGAGGAAAACGAAAGCCATGAGAAATGATGCGAAAGACACACGACTTTGCAAACAGCAGGAAAGAGAGATGGTGACCGTTGCCATGGAAACCAGAGATACCGAGGAAGGACGGAACAGCATCTTTCCAGGATTCGCTCGGAAAACACGGAACAATCTAATCACCGGCTTGTAATATTTTCTGCAATATATTATGCGTTGTACATGCCTCTGTGTGCATTATATCATCCTCATACACTTATGTTAAATTCTGCATTATTTAATTTCATTGTTGCATAATATTTTTAAATTATAGAACATTCATGTGCTACATTATCTTAATTTAGTATCCTCTCGAATTTATATTGGTTAACTCAATTCTGCAGACTAACAGTCCCGTTTCCATGGCAGCAATAACAGCTTATATGAAAATAAATAAGATGAAAATTAGCAAACTGAAAAAAAATGAACAGAAAACCAATGCGCCACTAATGTTTAGTTATTTGTTTTTTTTTTTTTTGTGTCGCCATGGAAGTGACCTAATTTTCTTACCACCTGTTGTAGTTGCCAGCGTGTAATGAGAAATAGAGTTTGTTTCAGGAAGGAAAACACACACACACACACACACACACACATACACACATACACACACACACACACACATACACATACACATACACATAGACATACACATACACATACACATACACATACATACACATACACATATCTCAAGAGTCTCGCGCGACATAGTCAAACACTGGCATCATAACACAACTTTTTTCTGTTTGCGTCAGCCCTCCAAATAACCCTTTGTATCACACATTTAACACATCTTTACACATAAAACACAGCCTCTCAGCCGCAATCTCCATTACTCTAAATATGCATCTATAAAGAAAATGAATCATCCGTCTGCAATTCTGAACGCGAACGCAAATGAGAAAATGACTGGTTAATGAAGTTAACAGGAGAAGCTTATCGCACAGTCAAGCCACATCGCTCTCACAATTACTATAACTCTAAAAATGCAAGTAGTTAAACAAATGGGAATCACAAATGTGTATTGAAAAGTAAATAGAAAATAAGTTTAATTATGACATAATTATTAACCTATTTTCTCAGGAGTGCCTTTTTTGATTAACAGCAGTGGTATCAGGAGACAGAGTACAGAGTAACACACTACAGAGTAACACACTAGGGTTTAGTCCCACAGCCTGCAGTGAGGGTCTCTGCTCCGCACTGGGCTCCTAACGGCGGATCCACGGTGGGGTGTGGAGAGCGGTTTAGGGGTGGGGGGGTTCGGGGGCTCACCAGGGCTTGCTCGATCAGCAGGCAGAAGAGGACGGCGTTCCCCACCTCCCTCAGGCTCTGGAAGACGTCGGTCTTCAGCTCGGCGTACTCAATGATGTCCTTCAGCTGGTGATGGAAGAACTCCAGGATACCTGAGCAGGTGAGACCCATCTCTTACCGTCTCTCCATTGCTCAATCTCTCTCTTTCCCTCCATCTTCCTCTCTGGCTCCATTTCTCTGTCCATCTGACTCATCCTTCCCTCTAAAAATCATCTGCTCTCTTCCAACAGTTCCATTTTACTCACGCCATCCCTCTCTCTCCTTTTCTCTCATCTCTCCATCCTCATTCCTCCCTTTTCTGTTTGTCATTCCCTCTCTCCTTCCATGCCTCTCCCTTCCCTATTAGTCTCTTATATCAATAGCAATAATTTCAACAGCAAAGCAATGCAAGCCACGTAATGGGAATGCAAATAAGTTTTTTGTTGTCAGGTTTACTTTGTTTTTAGTGAATGGACAGAAAACATCACTCTACTTCATCTGACAGAGTTCAGAATAACATAGTTGTGCTTACTGCAACTTTGGACCTTACGTAATGTCAGCTTGCGAACATTTAGTAACGTGTAACCTCACTCAGCAAAGCGCTAATATGCACATCTAACACACACTCACACACAGGTAAGCTCACCTGGAGATCCATATTCGTGTCGAGGAAGTCTGCAGATCTTGGGCATCACTTCTATCAGAGTCTTTACATACTGTAGAATAGTGCCCTGCAGCTGAGATAGGCCAACACACACAGGACAGAGTTTGACACGAGTACAACACAGCTAGAATCTGTTAGAGTACAATACAGGTGGAATGTGTATGTATAATACAGCGGCTTTCGGAGTGCACAGTACTGCCAGAGTCTGTTAGAGTACAACACCACCAGAGTCTGCTCCAGAACAATACAGCCAGAGTCTGAGTACAAAAGGGTGAGGGATTTCAGAGAGCAGTATAGCTTAAGACTTTTGGAGTTTAATACAGCTAGAGTCTGTCAGAGTACAATATAGCAAGAGTATGTTGGAGTATGACTGCAGTCTGTTACAGTACAATTCCACTGGAGTTTGTTCAAGCACAAGACGGCGAAAGTCTGTTGGAGTGCAGTATAGCTAGAGTCTGTTTGAGTACCAAACGGCTAGAGCCTGTTTGAGTCTAATTCAGCAAGAGCATGTCAGAGTGCAGTACAGCCGCAGTCTGCTGGAGTACAATGCAGTCAGTCTGTTTGAGTATAACTGTGCCAAAAAAAAAAGTACAATAAAGCTAGTGTCTGGTTGAGTTCAATATCGCTAGAGTCTGCTTAAGAACAATATTCCCGGAGTCTGTTCGCATACAGTGCAGATACAGCTTGGTCTCGTACAATACAGCCAGGATCCGAGAGAGTACAATAAAGCCAGAGTGCAGTTCCACCGGAATCTGTTCAAGACCAGTGAAGCTCGAGGCTATTAGCTTACAATGTACTGAAAGATCATTAGCATACAATACAGCTCGCCTGTTCCAGTACTATACAGATAGTATGTTAGTGGAAAATACAGCTAGACTACATAAGTCCATTACAGTAGGAGTCTGCTGGTCTCAATAAACCGAGAATCTCTGAAAGTTCAGTTAGGGCCTGTTCGAGCAAAACACAGGTCGAGTTTGTTTGAGTACAATTCAACTTAAGACTTCTGGAGTATAATACAATGGGACTATAAAAGGGTGCATCACAGTTGGAGTATGTTCTGACTCAATACAGCTGGGGTCAGTCAGATTACACCTCAGCAAATTACAATCCAGCTAGAGTATGTTTCAAATCAATACAGACACAGGCACTTTATTCATTATTGAAAGGTTCATACAAAAAAAGCAAGAAAAACTACAATGAGGTGTGGAAGTATTTGAACAGTGACACTGAATAAATTAAGGTTACAATTCCTGGCAAAATGAATCATGTATAAACCCACAATAAATGGTGACAGTCTCAACTTTTGACCGTCTTTTCGCTTAATTGAGTCAAGAAACAAAAACGTGTCAGTATCCAGATATTTACGGACTGCCTGTTGTGTTCTGGCCTTTGGCCAGGACAGTATTTATGGTTTTAACAGTTTCATAGTTTCATAGTTCATGCTCATAGTTCATGCCACAGTTTTAACAGTTTTTGCCTGTTATGAATGCAGAAGCCAATGCAGAACATTTAAAAAAGAAAGGAGGAAAGTAGCAGTGATATTTATTTATTTACAAAAGTATTTTGGCATCTCTGATCCAACCCGAATCAGGAATGCCCAATTGGTGAACTATGTACAAGGCTTGCTCGTATGCGACCCCTGCTGTCAATTCAGGAGACAGTTCGCAGGTCTCCTCCAAAGCATGCGCTTGTCAGCCACCGCTTCTTATACACTCATTGGTTGAATCATCACAAGTTCAGAGCGAGGACGGAGGATACCCCGACATGAACAAGCTTAAAATCTCCTGATGAGTGCCCATCTGGCCAACAGGAGGCGCCTAAGCAACAAACAATGGAACTATGGTATAGTACCCTTCCTGGCAGACCCTTCCAAATTTGCATCCCTGTAGTGCAAGGGCCAATTGTGCGCTACTCTGAGGAAGCTGCCGATCACTGCTGGGTAGTACGACAGGGCTCGAACCCTCCTCGTGATGATCACTTCTGCTTCGCCGTGCGATGCTTTAACCAAGTGAGCTATCCGGCAGCTCGAAGCAGTGATAATTTGTTTCTAAATCTCAAACTGCAGATTGAGACAGGCAGATGGGCAGACTGGCATACAGTGGGGTCCTACCAGGCTCTTGACAATCTTTAGCAGCTCCTCCATCACCACAGCAATGCCCTGGTAACCAAGGAGACGGCAGATGGTCTTAAAGTGCGGGGGCCCGACAAAGTTGCGATACGAGCTGTAGATGTGGGAGTATGCAATGTTCAAGGGCTGTGGGGACAAGGGGAGATGATGTCACAAACAACCAGAGGTAATATCACAATGCAGATGTACTACTACAAACCAGAGATCATATTACAAAGGAGGAATTACATCACAATGCAGTGATAGTAAAACAAACCTGAGTACTTTAACAAATTAGAGACTAGGTCTCAACAAGTGATAATAAACCAGAGGTAAGCGATTACATCATAATGAAGTGATAATAAAACAAACCAGAGATAATTTACTAAACAAGAGATTATATAACAACGCAGAGATAATACAGCCAAGGCAAAGACAGCATTTCAAAGCAGAAAAATAAAGCAAAATATGCTGGTTCTTTTCCCACCCGCCAGTCATGATTTTGTTCATTTTTGCGAGAAGAAAATAAAATCGGGCAGATTTGTGACAAATTGAACAGAATAAACAGAAAGATGCATCCCTCAAGAATAGAACATCCATGAGAACTTAAACAGTAGAGTAGGGTGTGAACTTTAAAAACATATGACTTTCCTTACAGACAAAAATATCATCAATCTGCTCAGCAGTGATCATCTCAGAATGTGACTATTTTGATTAAGATATAGATTTTGATTTTTTTCAAACAGAAGGCTTTTGCCTCTCTTTTATATTACCACTAGAAAATTGTGAGTGTAATAAAATGTTGATTTTTTTTAAGTAGTGCAGGTCTTGTAAACAGATGATGCTATCCTGAAGTTCAGAGATGAAACATGAATTACTCAGCGAATACAAACCTTTGTCCTGCATGGTATGACAGTGCTGTATTCCACTGTATTTAAGTTGTACTGCAATTAGATTGGCTGCAAGGTCAGAGGGGCGGGATCTCACCTTAGACCCGTACAGGTAGTAAGGCTGTACATTGGCTGGTTTGTCCCGCTGAGGCTCCTGGGTAAAAGGAATGGCCGTCCTTACAAACCTGGAATGGTGACATCAATGATGTCATCAGAGAAATCAACACATAGCATCATTCTCTGATGATTCAGCAACACCAGGAGCTGCTTATGTGAAGAGATATAGAGCATAGAAAGAACAAACGCACGCACGCACGCAAACACACTCCAGACTGAAACTGCATTAGTAGTAGTTGAACGTGAACCATTCCACACATGGTAACAGGTTTGTACGCACCATTGACTGGGACGCTCACACTCACACACCCCGACTAGTGAAACCGTTGTTTTAGTATGTGGACACAAACTAGCACTCACGAAGGCACTTGCGCACACACTGAGCCACTGTATTACTAGTTGGAACACCAGTCCATGGAGCTGCTTCTGCAGTTGTTGGATCCTCACAAATCCACACACAGTAACAAGCACACACACACACACACACACACACACACATATTGATTTGTTAAGCTATTATATTAGTAGTTGGGCATACACACACACAGGCACACACATCGACTGGTGGTATTGTTGTAGCAATAGTTGAACACACAATAGCACACAAAAATACACATACTTGCATGCACATGCGCATACACACGCGTGCGCGCTTACACACACTAGGTTGTGGACCCAATGTACCAGATGTTGGGCACACAGACAGACACACACACAAACCGACTAGTGGAACTACTGAAGCATTTGTCGGACACACACTTGCGCACATAAATACACACACGAGCTTGCACGCATGCACACGCACGCACACACAAACACCCACACACCGGTTGGTTGAGCCGTTGTAGCAGTAATTGGGCAGGAAGTCGAAGTTGAGTTCCCAAAAGACGTGCAGGGTGATGCGGCCATAAGGGGCGGAGACGTTGTGGTTGGCCTCACGGAACATGGCGTCAAAACTGTCAAGAGTCATGTGCTTTGACAGCAAGCGGTGCGTCAAGCGGTTAATCTCCATCAGCCACTCCAACTCCTGTGGGAGCAGGGGAGAAAGACACGGTTCTAACAGTTTTAAAACTGAAAAACTGTTTTAAGAGTAGATTTTTCAACAGGTTTTCTTTCGAGGTAACTGAGTAATTTGATAAGTCAGTCTGCTGCTCTGAATAAATCTCCAGAAGTGAGTTACATCAGCATTAGAATGATCAGAGGTGAACATTGTGATCACATCTTTCTGACATCTCACTAAGATTTATATTACCACATTACGCAGGAGTGACCGTCAGGCAGTTTCTCATTGGTTGCCTTTGCTGTGACTGAGGGCACACAGGAAGCTGGCGTGTGAATACAGAGTAAGGTGTAGATCTTTTTACTGGATCTTTTACAGAATCATGTTAAGCCAATTCTGCTTTAGTTCTCCACCACCAGATTTCATTTTTTTTTCTTCTTCTTTCGCGTGTTGGGTTGATATAATATTGCACAATACATCAACCTGAAGATGAATTTCACCAAACTTTCCCAAGAAAAATAACCAGATAATCATGCACCATCAGTGAAGGTAGAAGAGAGACCGAGCGTGTGAAGCCCTCCCCCCAAAAAAAAAATTCAGCGAATGGGGAATCGTAACTTTCGAAATTAGGTAGGCTTCGTTTCCTACTGTGCAACAGCTAGACGCAATTGTCCAGAGTTATCTCTCATTCACTTTTCGATCATTACAAGGCTTGAGATTAGTGTTTGAAGCCTCAGGGTTCATAGCGTTGTCAACAGCCTAATAACGAAACTAGCAGGTTACATAGTTCTTGTCACTGTTTGTCTTCATCCACCCAATTTCATAATTCGACTTAAAGCAATTTGGATATTATGGCCAGTTAGCTTATTTCCTCAATATATATACAAGGTGATGCGATGATGACTCACACACATCGGTGCTTGCTGTCACCATCCCCCCAAATAAAAAATCCTTTTTATGCCTGCGTGCTCATGAACATGACGCAATTTAAAGAGCTTCCGAAAAATACAGGAACAAAGGGCAAACTGAAGAAGTATTGAAAAAAAGAAAAAAGTAAAAATTGGACCATGATTCAGGTCATTGGCACACAGACATGAACATTCCCTGCAAAAACTTCTTCAATCTGACAGACAGATCAGCCTGTACAAAGACTCTGATCCTTGATCCAGCCCACCCTGCAGTACGCCAGCCATGTCAGCAGAGGGCGCCCTTTCTCTCCGCGGCTGACATCCTCCTGCGATACCTTCGCTTTGAGAAGAACTACTTCTGCTGCACAGTAACGTTTATCCACTGCACTTTTCCGTTAGAAATAGTAACAAATAAAACTGCTGCAATCTGATCAGACAGCTGCACTCTGACAGCAGAGCACTGGTCTCAGATCAGTTCACTCACCACGATGGAGGTGAGGTCCTCGCTCTCGAAGCGGCTGATGGCCTGGTCCAGAGACTTGTACATGGCGGCGGAGATTCGTTGGGTGATGAGGCGGTTCAGATCGATAGAGCGACCCAGGAGCTGTGAACACGAGAAGGAGGAACAGCAGGAAAACAAAAAATAAGAGAGAGGGATGAATGGCAGAAAAGAGAATAGGATAACAGAGAAAGTGAGTGTCGGTGCCACGTCTTGCACTGAGGTCAAAGGTCAGAGGTCACAGATAGGACACTTGCATTGCCAGACAGAGGAATCTGCATGCAGAAGACAACCACATCGATGGTACAACGTGTCGGCCTGACAATGCAAACATTGAATTTGTGTTGTTTTCTTAATCCGTGGACAGGTCACTAAGTCCTTTCATGCAAAATCATGAATTAGCCTTCAGGAATGCTAACAATGTACACAGAACACCTGCTCACCTGCACGTGTCTCTGTTTCAGCAGGGTCTCGTAGCGGTTGGAAGGAGGATACGGGATGATGACTCCATAGTTTTTACACTCCGCCCGGAAACGCTTGTCCAGGAGCACGCTGGGAACACAGCCACACGTCAGAGGTGAGCCATCAGCCAATCAGAGGCTAGCACTTTCTGTGAGGTCACCACATACAACACAAAACAACATTTGCAGAAAAAATAATGAAGTTCACTCTCTCACCTGCCTGCCATGGCTTTGTAGTATGCAAAAATCTGATCTGCTAACTTGTAGACAAACTGGTCAAAGCACAGATTCACCTGACAAAGAGAAGGAGATACAGTTATTTGATAAGTGGCAACGCTGGGACAAAGTATTCAACTTACACTCTCATACATACTTCAGCTCTTCTCCAATAAGGAACCATTATTTTGTCTACAGCTTCCTCCTGTGATAGAAGCAAACCTCTACACTGAACCATTTTGCTGCACAAAACACACTTTCACTGCACAGTGTTCCTATAACGGAATCACAGGATTGTAGAGTGGATTCTGGGAGGGTGTAAAGAGGATTCAGCATGGCACTGCACTACATACTTTATCCAAGAGCTGATTCGTCATTAGATCATACACAGGCAGATTTTAGCAGAAGAGTAAAATAAGAACTTTAATTCAGGATAGTAAGTCAAGCACATGAATGCCTACCTCTGCTTCAATCTCATCATACAGAAACTGCTTCTTAAATTTGGTCAGAGCGTAGTAGCCGCTGTCATTGTACAGATCCAGTGGATACAGCACATACCTGGTGATAGATGAGGCTTGAGTAACAGCAATACTGAACAATTACAGTCACTGAGCAGGTACTTTTACATGTAGCAAACTACAATGCAAGAAAACTGTACTGTTTTCTCTGCTAAACAACTTAACTGTTATTGCACCATCTGAGCAATGGCCAGAACCAGAATGTGGGTTAGTGTGGGGTAGTTTGGGGGCAAAGTGGGGTAGTTTGGGGCAGTTGGGGTAGTGTAGGGAAGTGTGCGGTAGAGTAGGGTAGATTGGGGTATTGTTGGGTAGTGTGTGGTAATGTTGGGTAGTGTGTGGTAGTGTGAGGTAGTGTGGGGTAGTTTGGGGTAGTGTTGGGTAGTTTGGGGTAGTATAGGGTAGATTGAGGTTGTGTTGGGTGGTGTGGGGTAGTTTGGGGTAGTGTTGGGTAGTGCGGGTAGTTTGGGGTAGTGTAGGGTAGATTGTGGTAATGGTGGGTAGTGTGTGGTAGCGTAGGATAGTGTTAGGTAGTGTGAGGTAGTGTGGGGTAGTGTGTGGTAGTGTAGGGTAGTGTTGGGTAGTGTGTGGTAGTGTGTGGTCGTGCAGTTCTGCTCACTCCATCATGGACGGCTCCTTGGTCTCCAGGATGTGGTCGGTGAGGATCCAGGGCATGGACATCTCTATGGGGAACTGGATCCTGCGGCCCATCGTCAGCTCCAGGAAGAACTCCCGGAACCAGAGCTGGGAGAGATCGCAGCACTGCTGCAAGGCCTCTGAACTCAAACACACACACACACACACACTCTGTCAGTGCAGGTGATTCACACTGAACGTGTCCGTCATTAGCGCTGATGTCAGACTAAAGTCTCCCCACATTGTGCACAGCTGCTCTACAGCACTGTCCTCTACAGACAAAGCACAGCTACACTGCAACAGTGTGGACCTTTCTGAACAGCACTGAGTAAATCTAACATCAGTTCTGTTGGACTTTATTCAATATTTCAGCTTTTGGGGCCCAGGTCTCACAAGAACAGTTATCCATATAACTCAAGTGATCCTGTTTTGTGAAACTTTCACATGGTGTACGAGTTTTTTATGGATCATTAAAAAACATAATACAGTCTCAGACGAGACATATTTACAGCCTGAGATTTTATTAATGTCTCAGAAAGTCTAAGCACTAATACTCAAACTCTGACTCTGTATGTTTTCATATTTAACCCCGAAGTGTCTCACCGCTGAAGTCTGGCTGTGTATGTTTTCATATTTAACCCTGAAGTGTCTCACCGCTGAAGTTGAGCAGGTGCGTAAAGAAGAAGGACTGCTTGTGGAAGTCCTCGATGGCGAGAACGATGGGTCCGTCCAGACTGCTGCGCAGGGTCTTTTTCGATCCGCTCTTATCGGCGATCAGGGACTCCAGCATGGTGCGTACCATGTACAACTGTGGACAAGTCAGAAGGTACCATTATTTAGAATCACACAGCTTGTTCATTTTTGCCTCCGCCAAGGAGGTTATGTTTTCACCCATGTCTGTCTGTCTGTTAACAGGATAACTCATAAAGTTATAAACGGATTGGCACAAAATTTGGTAAGATGATAGGTGGTTGTCCAAGGATGAGTTATCCTCCAGAAACAGTCAGGGTGAAGTAAATTAATAATAGTACAGCACCTTACACTGCCTCAGAGCAACAAAGTCCAGGTATCAGACAGATATGTCCTTCCATGCTTTATTTCAACCTGTTAATTTTGCCAACAACTCACCGCCAGGGGCGGAGTGGCCATCGGGACGACCGGGAGATTTCCCAGTCAGCAAGCCAATAAGTTCAAGTGAACTGGTGCGCAGACTGCCCTGCGCAGCCGTGAGCCATTAATGGTCGACCCACTGAGTTAAAACTATCATAATCTAAAAATGATACTCTTGAAATTTCCCATTTGTCCTTCATCAGCACTATCAACCACTCTGACCAATATTTATAACACTTGGTGTCTCTCCACATCTCACTCATGGTTGTTCAAGTGTCAGACTCACTCTCATCAATCCAGCCAACTGATTTTTGTTTAGCCTCCTATCTTGACCCAATTCCTTTTTATTTAGACGTTACATAACTTTCATGACCACAAATATAAAATGTATTGTTATCAAATTTGTTTGTTTGTTCGAAAATTAATGTAGAATGGTCGGAAAAAAGCCTCATGGGAACTGGAAACTGTGTGTCACTCCGCGTTTATCCAATGAACGTAGGGGGATGAATGAGCGGCCGTCGGACAGAGAGAAACCGGGCAGGTTGAAGTAGCGGATTTTTTTACCCTCGAAGATGGAAGGCAAGAAGAGAAAGGAGAAAGGAGAGGTGGAAAAAAAATGGTGCATGAAAATGGTCAAAAATCACGGATTTATTCTCAAACAACCAGGCCTCAACTAGTGATGCAGGTGAGTTGACAGGAAAACTGTTAGCTCAAGCCTTGACGTTATTACCAGGTGCAAATTAGCATAACATTACAGTTGAGTTCTTCATAGTTCCTCCTCAGCGGGGGCGGTGTCATCACGGTGGCTACTACAGCTCCGCTGCCCCCCGGTCGTGGGCCGGTGTGGTCAGAATTTTCCCGGTTGATTTTGGTGTCCCACTCCGCCCCTGCTAACCGCTAATAACCGACGAATGAGCTTCTAGCAAAAGGCAAATCCAGGAGACTGGAATGAAATGCTGGGGAGGGACTTGAATCCTATAAATCCCACAGACCCACATATGGGTCCGTCAAATGCGGCTGCTTTACTCAAAGTTGTGAACTTCAGGCCTATTTTAAAATTCTAGTGGAGATCCCAAGGTTTCCAGCAACCTCAGGTGTGTCCTGCTCAATTAAAAGTGAATAAAATGATGTACAAGATCTAGATATTTCCCATTTCATGCCACGCTGTGGCCATGAAAACATGGCACCCTGGGTTTGAATATTTCTCTCAGTATAAGTGCGATGTAGCTTCATTGAAGCCCTGTAACCAGCAGATACAGAATATGTGACATTGTCCTACAGTATGAAACAAGATGTGTTTGTGAAACACTGATGCCCCTGTGCATAACATGCACATGCTAACCATTAAAGGCCTATCATGAGTCAATCAAAGGTTAAAGGTCAAGGTCACAACTTAAGGTCAACATTCATTACCTCATCAGAAAGGCCTTATCCTAAGGAATACATATGTCAGGTATCAAATGCCTATTACTAGCTAATGAGAAGTTATGGCCCATGTTAAAGTTTTTGTCACCGAACGTCATGCTCCAAGGTCAAGGTCACAAGGTTAAAAGTCATGACCCCATCTGCAATGCCTTCTCACAAGCAATGCATATGCCAAGTATCAAAGTCCTATCATGAGCCGATCAAAAGTTATAGCCATGGCAAAGTGCGAACAGACAGACAGACGGACGGACGGTTGGAAAACTATATGCCCCCGAAACTTCGTTTACGGGGGCATAAAAATGCTTTCTCTGACCATGAACCAACTTAGGTCTGATCAAAGCGGCTCACCTGTGTGCTGGACGGCCCCACAGCTCGACGGGGCACTTTGATGTCGAATCCGCCCTTGGGGTCCTTCTCTCCCCGGAGACAGGGGTCGTTGGGGGGCTCTCTCGCACCCTCCCAGTCACAGATGGTTTTTCGAATCGCCTGCAAAACACTGGGATGGGGACCGAGAGTGGAGGCCAATATTATACATCATCGAAATTTCATATTTCCAGCATGAAAAGTGCAGGGATGAAGAGTCCTACAGCCGGACTGAGGAGACAAGGAAGGAGGAAGTATTAAACAGGATCAGGAATGAGCCGGAAACTGTCCTCGGAGTAAAATCCCTCCTCACCTGATCAGGACGTTCTTCTTCTTCCGCACGGCCTGACGCAGCGGCTCGCGGAGGGTCATCTGGGCGAAGTCCTGCAGCGCGGCGTAGATGGTGTTGCGAATGGCCTGGTTGAACACGCTCTCCATGCGTCCCATCAGCACCTGCAGGCCCTTGATCATGGCGATCACCTCCACCAGAGCAAACTTCTCCTCGCTGGTGTAGTTGTAGCGCGTGGCGCGCTCGTACTCCTCCGCCGTGCCCGGGCAGTCCTTATTACAGAACTTATCCGTGGGGTGAACCAGCTTCCACGAATACTGGAGAGGAGGAGAGAGGGGGGCGAGAGGGAGGGAGGGAGAGAGAGAGAGAGAGAGAGAGAGGAAAAAAGAGCGATAGAGGGGGAGAGAGGTATAGAGAGAGAGGGAAGGGGAGGGCAAGAGATAGAGGGGGAGACAGAGAGAGGGAAGGAGAGAGAGGTATCAAGAGAGACAGAGGGAAAGAGGGAAAGGGAGAGAGAGGGAGAGAGAGAGAGTGGTTAACGCGCTCCAGTGCACAACACCATGGCTGTAAGTGATGCTGAGATCACAGGCAAGTCACATGCGCAAACACACTCCTATACATGACATACATTCCCTGCTGCTTACATCCATAGCCACTTACAGTCAACTAGAACTTTTTACTTGTAAAAACGGATGCCCCCCCCCCCGACCCCCTGCCCTGCCTAACCCACCGGACGGAAGGACAGATGGACAGACAGGCACATACCAAAAGGCAGCACTGCAGGACCTGAGTACTAAGTACGCAAAGTTTCGCGAAGATCATGCGAATGGTTTGGGAGTTACGCTCCGGAAACGAAGTGGGAACGCCAACGCCGACGCGAACACGAATGGGAACAGAGCCTCAAACAACATGTCTCCACTCTCCCTCTGGGGGGGACATAATCAGACTACGCAGATGCCAAAGGCCCTTGGCACAACATGGGATTAAGGGCCTTCTTCAAGGGCCCAACAGTTTCACTAATCTTACTGTGGCGACACTGGGGCTTCAATCACCAACCTTCTGAGTCCAAGAGAAACTGTTAAGACACAAGGGTCCAGTCCAGACTGACAGACGGACATAAAGATGGACAGATGTACAGTCAAACAGGCAGACGAGGAGACAAACAAACAGAGGGACACCCAGTAGGACATAGGGACACAGACAGAAGGAAAGACAGACAGACTGAAAGACAAACAGACAGACATGCAGGTGGAAATGCAGACAAATAGAGGAACAGGAATGGACAGTCACACAGATGGACATAGTGACATTCATATAAACAGAAAGACAGACAGGGACTGACAGATGGACAGATAGGGAGCGGATAGAGGCACAAACAGACTGACAGACACATAAAGCAACAGACAGAGGTAGAGACAGATAGAATCACAGACAGACGGACAAACGGACGGCCAGACACTCACCACCTCCATGACGTGGGTGCTCCACTTCGACAGCAGCTGTAAGCCACGCAGCGCCAGGTCGAACAGCTCCCTGTACTCCTCGTCCGACTTCTGACTGTCCAATCCCGAGCCGGTGACCACCTCACTGTTGCTGTAGCGAGCCAGCTCGGAGATGAAGCGGATGTGATCGTCTCGGATCTGAACCATCTGCTCGCACAGGTTATACTGCGGGCTAATGCTACTCTGGGTGCACGTCCACCTGCGGGGGGGGGGGGGGGGGGGGGGTGTTATATAGTCATTGGAATGTCCGCATTGTACGTCTAAATCTGTGTTCACATCTATTACTCAGAGTAATCTGTGTTAAATGTGCGTTCTATCATGCGTGTGTGCTTTTACATTTTTTGTTTGCTCTTTGACTACATTAGACAAGTCTTTTCATGCCAAAAAACTAGGGATGTCCAATACTGGCTTTTTTGCCGATATCTAATTTGCCGATATTGGCCGACTCTTAATTTCCGATTCCGATATCCACCGATACTGATATATGCGAGCTATATTTCCCCCCAAACTAACTTTATGCAACACGACATATCTCCTGTCGTGGAATGAACACATCATGCCAACTTTTCTTGTGATGCCCCTCTGGATGCATTCATAAATGCAGCAAGCCTTTCCAAATGTAAGCAATAAATAAGATTAAAAAAAAAGAAAAGTACCTCAACTTAAGTAATGGAAAAAGTACCATATTTATTTTTTTAAATTTTATAACAACAGTTTGGATCACACTCTGAGATAATCCTGACAATGCTCCCTACACCTAGGCAATTTGACTACTTCACAAGTTTTGAAATATTGGACCAGTACAACTGTGTGCAGCAAATAAGGGCGACTAATATAACATGCAAGTGATTTAATTTTGGCATATCAAGGCCGAAGTACTGCTGAGATATAAGCCAAAATTCTAATTCAGCTATCCTGGTTAAGACATAGTCTTCCCAATGGGCCAGACTTCCAATCGGCGTGCTTTTAGCCAATGAAAATAACTAATGCACAGAGTTGCCCTGGCCTGGCGGAGGTGCTTCACTCTCTGAGTGCTCTTGTTTTATCGGTTTTCATTATTGGCAAAAAATCTGATAAAAATCTTTTTCAATACTACATTTTTATGCAAATACAATAAACCATTTTTGAATTTCAATAGGAGAGCAGGGGAGTGGGCAGGGTCAAGAAAAGAGGGTAGTGCCGTGAACTGAAATATATATATTTTTTTTTTGCTGCACGGGCCTTTTAGCACCAGCTGATGTACAATACAGGGAGGTCTGTAAGTATTTACACAGTGACACAATTTTACAGGGCTGTAATTCTGATATGGTTCACCCCATAAAGCGTTATGAAATCGTAGACTCAGTTGTGATTGATGGTAGGCGTATCTGTATTAAGTGGACCATGAACAAACCACATGTAGCCCTTACATCACCATCCGAAAACCTCTGGAGCGCACAATGTGTTGATAGTTTTGTTAACTGTGGTAAGAGCAGAGCGTTAGCCTTCACTGTGCATGGATAGTTTTGTCAGTAGCAGTAAGAGGAGAGCGTTAACCTTCACTGTCTGTGAATATTTTTGTCAGTAGCAGTAAGAGCAGAGGGTTAGCCTTCACTGTGTATGGATACTTTTGTCGGTAGCAGTAAGAGGAGAGCGTTAACCTTCACCGTCTGTGAATATTTTTGTCAGTGGCAGTAAGAGCAGAGGGTAAGCCTTCACTGTGTATGGATACTTTTGTCAGTAGCAGTAAGAGGAGAGGGTTAGCCTTCACTGTGTATGGATATTTTGTCAGTAGCAGCAAGAGCAGAGCGTTAACCTTCACTGTCTGTGAATCTTTTTGTCAGTAGCAGTAAGAGCAGAGCTTTAGCCTTCACTGTGTATGGATAGTTTTGTCAGCAGCAGTAAGAGCAGACCATTAGCCCTCACTGTATATGGATAGTTTTGTCAGTAGCAGTAAGAGCAGAGCGTTAGCCTTCACTGTCTATGGATAGTTTTGTCAGCAGCAGTAAGAGCAGACCATTAGCCCTCACTGTATATGGATAGTTTTGTCAGTAGCAGTAAGAGCAGAGCTTTAGCCTTCACTGTCTATGGATAGTTTTGTCAGCAGCAGTAAGAGCAGACCATTAGCCCTCACTGTATATGGATAGTTTTGTCAGTAGCAGTAAGAGCAGAGCGTTAGCCACATGCTCACTTGGACTTGTTCTCCTCGTAGTGCGCGCTGGTCTCGATGTAGCGGCTCAGCTCGATCTGCATGTCCCCAAACAGCGGCACGACCTGGAGCTGCAAGGGGTCACACAGTGCACTGCAGGTCAGCCAGACAGGAAACAGGCAGCAGTGCCACACCAGCCACCAAATGACAAGGTAATACTAGGTCTCATGACTGCGAGTTCCTGGACCTTCTGAATTCCCATATGTACAACAGTTTTACTGGGTACAAATCTGCATAAGGTACTCATGTCTAGCGGATGAGAGGACATCAGGAGTTAAGTCGTAGTAATTCTGCCAAATGCATTTTCTGTTTTTTTCTGGTGCTGTGATTCTCCGGTTCTTCATGTCTGAGAATGCTCTAGTAGCTATGGAAACAGAAACTGAATCTTCAATCTTTAACCAGAAGCAGTGAAATGGTCAGTAGCGGCTCAGTAGAAGCGAGACTCTCACCTTGAAAAACTTATCGATCTTTCCCAGGTTGATTCTCTTCTTGGCATCCAGCTTGTATATGTTACTGACGTTACCATCCATCAGGTACAGACCGAATCCCATCACCTGGGAGACGACACGTGCACGCACGCACACACGCACACGAAGGAATGAGTTATGATAAAACAACAAGAGAGAGACAGAACAGGTGAGGTACTAGGAAGCAGGTGAAAGAGACTGAAAATAAGGACTGACCTTTAGCAACATGTGCTTTTCGCTTGGGGTCAGGTACATCTTGTTTTCGTAATAGTCCACGCTGATGTTGACAATATCGGCCAGTAGTTCCTCATAACCCGGAATCACCTCCAGCTGTTGATGCAGACACTGTAGGATGCACGCACACACACACACACACACACACACACACACACACAGAAACGTAATTAACTGTGACATTATGTTCATGGTTCAATAAACAACATTACACGATACAGTATGACATCAGAATAAACATTATTACCACCTATATTGTAAATTCCACACCCTGAAAATATCCAGCAGGAGGCTTTCAAAATTTCAGCAGAGACACAAAGAAGCACAAAAAAAAAACTCGTAAAATATGAACAATACATCTGATACTGGGGCTCAGCACTCACCTGAGTGATCCTGTTATGATTGGCCAGGAACATAGAGAGGTTCTGGGACTCCTGAATGGACTGTGGGTCGGCCATCTTTCTCAGGAACTGTGCTGCCCTACAGGGTGAAACCAGAGGATGGTATAAGAGAGCTCCTGTGCTACTGAGGAACAGTAATTGGGCCTGTTTTGCAAACATATTCAGCTTAGTCCAGGAACACAGCGAAGACTAGGATTAATCAGTGATTTAAAATAGGCCATTAATTTACAAAGTGAGTGCAAAGCAAAAGACCTCCCTGAGAGCCCAAGGTCCATGTTTATACATGACGTCAGCGAATCATACCAATTGTAGGCGAAGTACTGGCAGATCGTATTGTTTGTAGGTCGAGTGTCGGCAGAATGTACCATATGTCGGCCAAATGTTGGCAGATTGTACCATTTGTAGGTAGAGTGTTGGTGGATTGTACCATTTGTAGGCTGAGTGTTGGCTGATCGTACTGTTTGTACGCCGAGAGTTGGCGGATCGTTCCGTTTGTAGGCCAAGTGTTGGCGGATCGTACCGTTCGTAGGCTGAGTGTTGGCGGATCTTACCCTTTGTAGGCCGAGTGTTGGCGGATCGTACTGTTTGTAAGCCGAGTGTTGGCGGATCTTACCGTCTGTAGGCCGAGTGTTGGCGGATCGTACCGTTTGTAGGCCGAGTGTTGGCGGATCTTACCGTCTGTAGGCCGAGTGTTGGCGGATCGTACCGATGGTAGGCCGAGTGTTGGCGGATCGTACCGTCTGTAGGCCGAGTGTTGGCGGATCGTACAGTTTGTTGGCCGAGTGTTGGTGGATCGTACTGTTTGTAGGCCGAGTGTTGGTGGATCGTACCATTTGTAGGCCGAGTGTTGGTGGATCGTACTGTTTGTAGGCCGAGTGTTGGCTGATCGTACTGTTTGTACGCCGAGTGTTGGCGGATCGTTCCGTTTGTAGGCCAAGTGTTGGCGGATCGTACCGTTCGTAGGCCGAGTGTTGGCGGATCTTACCGTTTGTAGGCCGAGTGTTGGCGGATCGTACTGTTTGTAGGCCGAGTGTTGGCGGATCTTACCGTCTGTAGGCAGAGTGTTGGCGGATCGTACCGTTTGTAGGCCGAGTGTTGGCGGATCTTACCGTCTGTAGGCCGAGTGTTGGCGGATCGTACCGATGGTAGGCCGAGTGTTGGCGGATCGTACCGTCTGTAGGCCGAGTGTTGGCGGATCGTACAGTTTGTTGGCCGAGTGTTGGTGGATCGTACTGTTTGTAGGCCGAGTGTTGGTGGATCGTACCGTTTGTAGGCCGAGTGTTGGTGGATCGTACTGTTTGTAGGCCGAGTGTTGGTGGAACGTACCGTTTGTAGGCCGAGTGGTCGTTCTTCACGCTGCACTTCATGTTCTTGAGCTCGTCCAGCACAGCAAACATGTTGATGAACTTCCCAAGCGTGAGGAGGTACGCCTCAGAGACAAAGTCTTTCCGCCGTTCCGCGTGACACAGCCGCTTTACCTCGCTGCAGAAACGCTCGATCGCTTTCCGCTGGAGGGAGAGGGAGGGGCATGGATTCTATGTTTAATATTTACATTTTTGCCTTTAGCAAACTCTCCCCTTCTTATACAGGCTGACAGGTAAGGGCCTCACTGCTTGTTTGCTGGGAGATGGACAACTTTGCGTCCGTGAGTCATATCCCCATGAGAACCACCAGCAGAGCTGAGGATTATAGGATAGGATTTGACCTCTCACCTGGAAGTACATGAACTTCATCAGCTTGGTCACCTCTGGCTCCAGCACTTCCACGGTCTTCTCATATATTTCCACCCTATTGGGCTGCTCGTTACACTTCACCTGAGGGACACCAGGGGGCACTGTTCAGTCAGCTCTCATTAACACAGACCTCACACCTGCAGCCTTGAAAAGACTCCGTCATGGCCTAGCATGCATAGTAAACTTGAAAAAAAGATCAATTTTTTTCAAGTTCACCACCACTAGTGGAAAATCCTGGTTTAAGTTTATTTTTTGGTTAATCATAGCTGTACTTTCCAAAAACAAATTATATACTTTTGGACAAGACTCATACTGTATTGTAGTTCAATTCCTTTTGCTGGCACAAACTTTAAAAGACTGTTGTGATTTTTTTTTTTTTTTTGCAATATTGGTATGTTTTGATCACAAGATATGCATTTGTGTGCCCAAAGAAACATACAAAAAAACATACAAAATATTTAAGTTTTAGGTTTGTTACAATAGCGTGTTCAACAGTTGTCAGTGAGTGATTCTAAGTCCCCATTAAATCGCTGCTACTTGGCTGATGAAGCTAAATGCTAACACAGACTGTGCTATGCTGCCCTGCAAAAGCTAAGTGCAGTAACTACAAAATAATTTAAGCAGTAAAAAATAGCAACAGAATTTGTTTGCTGTCCCAACAAATGAATAGTTGGCACATCTATGATAGATTATGGTTAACGGACTTGCTAAGGTATCATTTCTATCCAAATAAATCCTGACCTCTGTTTACTTTCAGGCCCAGAACTGCACAACTCACATTTTATCCAATGTGTAGTTACTACACTTCGGCTTTGTAGGGCAGTATGTAAACTCCAGCCTGAGTTTGGCACATATCCAATTCATCACATTAATCACGAGGGGAAGCTAGCTGGGCCCGGGTCTTAAAAATGTGCTCCGTTTCTGTAACACGGTGCGTGTGTTTTCTTATTTTAAGGCCAGCTTCCTGGAAAGCTGTTCTGCCGTTTTAAGTCTGACTTGTTTCCGCCCACCTGATTTGAGGTGGGGGTGTTAATCAGTCGAGCGTTCACAGCGAAAGGGCGAGGAGCAGACAAAACAGCACATTCACGTGCTTCGTCTTTTCAGCGTGAAAAACGCTGCACTGTGAAACCGCAGACTGACGCTCATTTTAAAACAGGCGAAATGGCCACGGTTCAGCTGAGAGTAAAGAGAGGACCTGTGAGGTCAGAGGTGAAATACGAGACCTGTAAGGTTACAGGTGGAAACCAGGACCTTTGCCACTGAATGATTCGGGTCAGTTCAAAAATCCTCCAGGTTGAGAACGGCGCAGGGTTGTGAAGTTCTGACAGACAGAGTTCTACTATTCTTAGAACCAGCAGCTGCAGAAGACAGATATTAATAAATGGGGAACTTGTGGTCATCGATTTTATAGGCGATAAAATTACACAGACGGCACCCAAGGCTAATTGGGGAGGCTATCGCTAAAGCCTACATTACAACATCATATTTCTCACGCTGAAGAGACACAGGCAAGAACTGTCTCCGAGTGTGTGCGTGTGACTGTGAGCATAAGTGTTGGTAATAGTGTGGGTATACACGTTCTCGTGTGTGTGTGTGTGTGTGTGTGTGTGTGTGTACCTGAGGAATGGCTCGAGAGCAACTCCTCCATGTGTAAAGCATGACGGCATACTCATGACCCTCCTCCAACATCTCATTCTGAAAGAGAAAGAATGAAGGAGAGAGAGAGAGAGAGAGAGAGGGTAAAGTAAGTGGCACATATAGGGCACCATCTAGACGTCTGTCTCTACTCTTGCCGAAGTTCCTCCCACAGATGATAGTTCCTCACTGGTGGAACCAAATACTGCCCTGAATATCTCTGAATAGTCTCTTCTGATGGACCATCAACTCTTTGTATTCCAGACATAAACTTTCATAAAGAACCACTGGAGTTCCTCGCTTTACGTTTTACCCATTCAGCAGATCCTTTGCAACTAATTGTCCTTTACATGTGATCAGAAGCAAACCAACTTCTTGTGGTGGACAAGAGCAATGCCACAAATTGGTCTTAAACCCACAACTGTGCAGCTGTAACCCCAGATCCATCCATTAGTTGCAAAACCCACTTATACCAGCTCAGGGTCACAGGCAATGGGCAAGATTCAGAAATGCATCAATCACAGGGATCGCGCACCATTTACTCACAGACTCACCAATCACGCACCATTCACCCATAGTCTCGCACTAACGGGCGGTTTAGAGTCTCCAATTAGCCGAGCCTTCGTGCTGTGAAGCTGCAGGACTCCCCACTGTGCCACCACACGTCGCCCACCCCTGATCCCCCAAACTGTGCCATGTTACATCGCCAACCCGCCTACAAGCACCTCCGAATCACGCTCAATCACCCAAATTAGGCCCGCGCAGCTCGCCAGAACAGAGGGCCTCTTTGTTGGGGAGATTTTCTGGGCTGGTGTCCCCGTATCACCCCAGAAAATCCCCCCGCAGCGCCAGGGCTGGGGGAGAGAAGAGCTTTTAGGGGTAACCAGCCCTGAAAGATAGCCGTCCTGAGAAAGCCTCCGGGCCAATTCCTTTGGTCTCTGCCTCTCTCTCTGCTTATTTCAAAAGCCCCCTCTATTCAATTCAATGAAGCTTTATTGGTATGAGAGTACAATGCATAAACAATATAGTCAATGCTATTCACAATAACACAATTAACGATCACACATAAATTCATACATTGGAAAAACTGAATAATAATAATGATTTCCCTCTTTCTCTCCCCCTCCCTCTCTCACCATGCTGGAGTGGACGGTTGCTTGCTCGATGTAGCGAGCAATCCCAGTGACGAATGCGTTCCTGTCCTCGAAGTTGGTGTCGAAGTTGGCCTAGGGGACAAAATGGCACCTTTAGATTACAGTCAATAGCAGGGGTGAGTCCAGAGGCACTGGCTGGAGCTGCAGGGGAACTGATCCAGGGCTGGTTTCACAATTCAGGATAACTGTGTTAGCTGGAAAACTCCACTGAGTAAAAACCAAAACTGCTTATTTCACTTGAGTCCATCTTACAGAATTAGGGCTGGTTCTGACACTAACATTATTGATAAGGGGGTGGGGTTTTAGACAGCACTTGGTAAATTATTTATGAGTGGGACAAGACTGAGACAGTACCTGGTACATTATTCATGAGGGGCAGGGTTTGGGACAATGCCTGCCAAATTATTGATGAAAGTGTGAGGTTTAGGTGGCAGCACCTGGTACATTATTGATGAGGGAGTGGGGTTTGGGGGCAGTACAGAATGAATTATTGATGAGGTAGGCAGGGTTCGGGACAGTACTTGGTACATTATTGATGGAAGTGTAGGGTTTGGGTGGCAGCACCTGGTACATTTTTTGATGAGTGGGGTGGAGTTTGGGACAGTATGTGGTACATTACGGACAAAAGGGTCTGGGATAGCACCTGGGTCATTATTGATGAGGTGAGCGGGGCATGACACAGAATCTAGTACATTATTGATGAGCAGGTGAGGTTTGGAGCGATTCCTGATACATTATTGATTAGTCAGCAGGGTTTGGGGCAGCGCCTGGTAAATTATTGAATTTAAGTGGGGCAGGGATAGGGACAGCACCTGGTACTGCAGTGGGTGCAGTTTGGGACAGCACCTGTTGCAGTACTGATGAGGGGAGCAGGGTTTGGGATAGTGTCTGATACATTATTGATGAGTTGGCGGGGTTTGGGACAGTATCTGGTACAGTATTGATGAGGGCAACAGGGATTGGGACAGTTGCTGGTACATTAGTGACAACAGGGGTCAGGTTTAAGACAGTACCAGTTGCATTACCGATGAGGGAGTAAGGTTTCGGATAGTACTATTTACCTTTCTGAAGAAGGGGTGGAATTTGGGATCATACCTTGTACAGTTTTGATGAGCAGGCAGGATTTGGAACAGTATCTGGTACATTATTGATGAAAGGGTAAGGTTTGAGACATTACCTGCTACATTATGTTGAGAGGGGTCAGATATGGGATAGTACCTGGTGCATTATTGATAAGAGGGCAGGGTTTGGAACAGCACCTGATATCTTATTAATGAGAGGGCGGGTTTTGGGACTGTACCCGGTACATTATTGATGAGGGGGTGGAGCTTAGGACAGTACCTGGTTCTGTATATTATTGATGAGGTGGCATGAAACCGTATCTGGTACATTATTGATGAGCAGATGAGGTTTGGTACTGTTACTGATTAATTATTGATGAGCAGGCAGGGTTAGGGACAGTGTCTGGTACATTTTTGATGAGAGAGCAAGGTTCGGGACTGTACCTGGTGTTTCATTGATGAGGGGCCGGGGATTGGGACAGTACCTGATAAATTATTCAGGATGGGGTGGGGTTTGGGACAGCACCTGGTACATTAAAGATGAGGGGGCAGGGTTTCGGATTGTACCAAGTACATTATTGATGAGGTGTGCAGGGCATGAAACAGAATCTAGTACATTATTGATGAGGTTTAGGACTGTTCTTGATACATTATTGATAATTGATAAGTGGGCAGGGTTTGGGACAGCACCTGATACATTATTCATTAGTGAGCAGGGTTTGGAACAGCACCTGGTCCATTATTATCCCCTGCCAACACGAAGTGTGAGGGGGATATACATTTGACCTCCGTCTGTGCGTGCGTGCGTGCGTCCGTCCGTCCGAGAGAAAAGGGACACCTTTTCTCAGAAACTATT
Source organism: Gymnothorax reevesii (assembly GCA_029721435.1). Taxonomy (NCBI): domain Eukaryota; kingdom Metazoa; phylum Chordata; class Actinopteri; order Anguilliformes; family Muraenidae; genus Gymnothorax; species Gymnothorax reevesii. Next base: position 40,917,369 of record CM056586.1, on the reverse strand, counting down.
ACAGATAGGATAACCAAATTTGCTGTGTAGCTTCAGACCATAAAGGCCTTGATGGAGTTCAAAAAGAGGAAGCACATGATTGGCGGGGATGTTGTAGACCATGTCGACTTGTTCATAGGTGGGCAGAGTTTGGGACAGCACCTGGCACATTATTCAGGATAGGTGGGGGTTGAGACAGTGCCAGGTATATTATTATCCCCCGACAACACGAAGTGGGAGGGGTATATAGGTTTGACCTCCGTCTGTCCGTCCGTGAGTGTGTGTGTCCGTCAGTCCCTCCGAGAGAAAGTAGACAACTTTTCTCAGAAACTATTACAGATAGGACAGCCAAATTTAGTGTGTAGCTTCAGACTATAAAGGCCTTGATGGAGTTTGAAAATAAGAAGCACACGATTGGTGGGGAATGTTGTTGACCATGTCGACTTGTTTATGATGGGGCAGTGTTTGGGACAGTGCTTGGTGCATTATTGTATAGCAGGAAGGGTTTGGGACAGCACCTGTTACATTATTCATTAGTGGGCAGGGTTTGGGACAGCACCTGGTACATTATTCATTAGTGGGCAGGATTTGGGACAGTACCTGGTACATTATTCATTAGTGGGCAGGGTTTGGGACTGCCCCTGGTACATTATTCATTAGTGGGCAGGGTTTGGGACAGTACCTGGTACATTATTCCTTAGTGGGCAGGGTTTGGGACTGCACCTGGTACATTATTTATTAGTGGGCAGGGTTTGGGACAGCACCTGGTACATTATTCATTAGTGGGCAGGGTTTGGGACAGCACCTGGTACATTATTCATTAGTGGGCAGGGTTTGGGACAGTACCTGGTACATTATTCATTAGTGGGCAGGGTTTGGGACAGTACCTGGTACATTATTGATAAGGGAGGCGGTTTGAGACAGTACCTGGTACATTATTGATGAGGGGGGCGGTTCGATGCAGGGCTGCTGGTCGGGGAGGGGCAGCTCCTCGAGCAGGTCCACATTGGACAGGGCATCTTCCAAGGTCACGTGGGTCGTCATGGCGATATGGGTTCACTCACAACCACACCTCAGTCTGAGAGAGCAAGAGAGAGTGAGAGTCAGAGAGCAGGAGAGAGAGAGTAAGAGAGAGAGGGAGAGCATCTGAGTGAATACTGACCCCATGCCTTTTATTTATTTTCCTTTTATCTGAGATTTACTTAAGCAGGGCAACAGACTGTGACCAGAGTCTCCTCTTCAGCAGGACCTCACGTTAGATCAATTAAAAAAATACAGCAAATTAAAAGGAAATGAATACAAGATAACAGTGTCATCACATCCCCCGCCACGATCAAGGGCCATAACTCCATTAAAAAAAATAGCTTCCAACTCCATTTTCCAACTCAACGTAGATCATGAGTAGCTTATTAAGTATACAAAATTTCAAGAATCTCAGTATTATAGTTTCAGAGAAATCTTGTCCTCATTGTGGCCCAGACAGACGAACGGACGGACCCCAATCCAATATCCCCCCATCCCACTTTGTGGAGGGGGATAATAATAATAATAATAATAATAATAATAATAAAATAAACAATACTGGCATCATAAAACAATGACCTTAACCAAGAGCTGTCCTCTTGATCTAACAGAGGGAAAAGGGCAGTACTGCGATACAGGCTGGGATCACTCTGACTCTGATGTTAGCTGTGCTGCCGGAGAGCTTTCTGCCGTCGACCCATCAGTATTAAAATGAGAATTACGTTTAATCAAACGGATCAGGTTTTGCAAGTTAAATGAATGGAGTGGATAATTGTCCGAAGAACTGATGCATTGACACAGTTTGATGAATAAGTACACCGTAACGTCCGTTATCACACACACAAACAGGCAACACAGTCACACACACAAAAAAAGGCGACACAAACACGCATAGGCCACACAGTCACACACACATCGGCTACATAGCCGCATATAGCCTATATACAGTCACACATAAAAGCTACACCGTAACGCACACACATGCATACAAACATACATACATACAAGGCTATTTACTCAGACAGACATACACACACACACACATATATCATCAGTGGCGGCTGGTGAACTGGCGATAGGGGAGACTCAAAACTATCCCTTAAAATTAACGATTATTTCACAACCTGTTTTCAATCATTCATTTAAATTACTATTATAGAATCTCCGAAAACTCTCAATATTATCAGATGTGGCCAGTTTTCATTTAACGCACACCTGTCAACTCTCACGCATTCGGTGTGAGTTAGTGGCATATTTACGTTCCTCTAATGTAGTCAGCAGTTATTCAATCAACGCGTAGGTAAGAGATTCTCGCGCCAAATTCCTTGTGCATGGAGGGGTTGCAAGCAATGGAATTGCATAAAGACGTTTCAAATGATCTTATTTCATTTAAATAATCACGAAGCACATGCACTGCTTCCAATCCCTGTGAAAGGAAATGCGTGAGAAGTCCGGAGTCGTAATTGGTATGTGTTATAAATGAAAACTGGCCACACCTGATAATGTTGAGAGTTTTCTGAGTTTCTGTGGTGGTGATTTAAATGAATGACTGAAAACAGGTGGCGAAACAATCGTTAATTTTAAGGGATTGTTTTGAGCCTCCCCTATCGCAAGTTCATCAGCTGCCACTGACGTACATATAGGCTACACACACACACACACACACACACACACACACACACACACACCAGTCAGCGCTGCTCATGATTAAGAAGCGCTGACAGGTGACAAGCCTGAGGCAGGCGGTGCAGACCTACTTCCTGTCTGAGTGTGTGCCCATCAGCCCTCAGAGAAATACACTTCCACTGCACCCCCGCTCTCTCTACAGGGAACAATGAGGCCAACAGAAGACAAACCCTTAATGCTTCCCCTTTCAATGGGAAATATCAGGCGACCGAAAACCTCATGTTCCTTTTGATTGGTGCCCAGATGAGGAAGTTATGCGAGTGTAACACAGAGGTCTTATTCTTTTTAGGAAGAGTGAATTCCTTGAGGCCACATTAGTCAGTGCTTAGGTGTGTGGAGTGGTGAGGGTCTGTAACTTCTTGTTCCACTGATAATGTTTATACTTACACGCACACATACACACACAACCACTCACACGCGCACACACAGTCACACTCCAACACACACAAACACACACGCACGCACATGCACTGAAATGCAGGCACAAGCACACACACACTCTCGCGCGCGCGCACACACACAAACACACACGCGTGCACGCACACTTGAGCACACACATTCAAGCACATATTGCAAACACATGCATGCAGGCATGCACTCTCACATGCACACACGCTCACACACACACACATACACACTCACTCACACACACACTCAAACGCACATACTTGCATAAACATGCACGCACACACAGACACATACTCGAACACCCTTACACACACACACTCACATATGCACACACATACCCATCTCCACACACAGAACACAACGCTCTGGTTGGCACTTATAATGGACAGTGGTGTCGGTTGAATCGTTCTTCTGCAAAAAAAAAAAAAACACACCAATGGTTAGGAAGGCCCAGCCGTTCCAAGGCAAGTAGAAACCACTCAATCCACAGAGACAGTTATTATAAACCCGGACAGCAAGCACCTCACAGGGCCACAACCATGTCCCTGAAGCCAATAATGTACTTCAGGCACAAGGATTAAACATAAGCTCTGATTGCCAAGGCGACCAGCCCTGGTGCCATTTCCAGCCACAGAAAACATCATCACACTTCACTCTGGAAGGGACCTCAATCAAAGAGGCCACGCCCACTGGCGATCTCACACTCTGCAGTGCCAGCTATAATGCAGAGAAAAAACTAGACGGCACAAAGCCCCCTTTCTTGTGGTAAGTTGGCTTTAACATCCGGTCATGGCAAAAGAAAGCATGTAGTGCTCTAACCAATTTGGATGTGTATGATTTATGTGTCAAAATGTGTGATTTTTTGTGTTCCCGTTGTGCTGTTGGCTGCGAAAACCGTGCAGACTGTGCAGAAATACGTTTGTTTTTTAATTCTCTCTAAAACCGTAGTTTTACCAATATTTAGAGATAAATATTTGAGTTTTTTGATTATCAGTTCACCTGATTTTGATCATGTTGGTTGTATCCTGAAAGCTTTTGCTTATAAGCATGTCCTTATTTGAAAAAGTGCCCTACAGTAACCTTTTTTTTATATTATTTATTTCTGAACAGGGGTGTTTACTATTGTTTACCAAGCGTTTTGCCCATTGGTTTTGCCGGATGACCAGATGGTGGCGCCTATATGACCAAGCTCCAAGAATAGAGAGTGTGCAGTCTAGTTTTTTCCTGCTTCATCACTGCATGCACCCTGACCTGAAGGAACACGCCTGGCAGCTGTTCTACTGCTTGTCCAATCAGGAGTGGCTCCTCTTTCTGACTCTGAATATTTAACGCGGCAATCGCACAGGACGCTCACATCAACAATCACTCAACCCATTCTCCCCACAGAGCTGACGTTTCCATTTTTAAGATCACCAGATAGGCAAAAACTGATGCCTCCTTACATGAAACAAAATAACTTGGATCATTTTAACAAAAAGCTACAGCGTACAACAACTAAAGGTGATTACATTATGTGAACTGTCAGACTATTCAGCCTCTATGAATCCACAGGTACCTAAAGAAAATAATAGCAATACGATGCGTTTTCAAATGACTATCCTGATAGGCTGAAGTCCTTGATAGATAGCACATGATTGGTGGCTCCTCCCATCCCAGAATTTAGGATTCCGCGGTCTTTAGACACCGACAGGAAGTTGTTTCACACTTCACCAATCTTGACCCAGGCAGGAGCCTTGAAACTTTCCAGAAGCATCTATCTCCTTGCAAGACTGGTAACAATACTCCCCATCTCCTCAACAGATATTACATTCCAGTTATTTGCCTGGTGCTTTTCTCTGAAGTAATTTACAATTGATTAGACTTAGCAAGGGCCAAAATGGAAGGTTAAGGGCCTTGTTCAGGGGCCCAACAGCTCCATTGACCTTATTGTAGTGACACTATGGTTTGAACCTCCCGCCACACGGCTACAAAGCATGAAAACAGACACAAACTCAAACAGTTAAACACACACACATGAACACAAAGTTCTGAGTAAACTTCCCACACAGGCTGACTGCAAACCCAGCCTCGCGACCGACCCTGAAACATTCCTCCGTATTACTTCCGCATGCCGAATCCACACCGCGCTGCACTGACGTACAGAGGAGCACTTCCCAGTGGCATTTTGATGGTGTGAACCACCAGCAGCTATGCGACCACGATGCTGGTAAAAGCAGGAACGAGTCCCGGGCACAAATGGGGCCTCGGGGAGAAGTGAAAAGCACAGATAGAGAGAGAGAGTGCGAGAGAGAGCCAGCTGGATCTATCTATCAGCATTGTCAATCCTGCTCATTGTAATAACAGTTTGAATTCCATTTTTCTACTTAACCCTCTTGTTATATTCAAATGAATAAACCATTTCTGGTTTGAGGTCAGTTTGTTCCCCGCAATGTAAAACTACAGAAGATGTTTCTAACTGCAAGTGTTACCCAATCTCCTCGGCTCATTTACATCTTTCTAGTGACCATTTTAATAGCCAGGTAAATAAAACACGGCTCCCTGATACTCCCCTTAGGAATCGTTTTCCTTCTATTTGAGGACAGGTCTGTCTGTACCAGGAAGATTGACTGCACCCAAGGCAAAATAGTATATTTAGGAGACCCTGAAAAGGGTCCAAGCTGAAAGAGACACATTTTTTGCCAATTTTGGATTGAAAAGATCATCATTTGGGCAATGACCTGTGGTAAAGAAACTCATTCCACATAAATGTATATATCTTGACTTTATTTATTCAAAATTAAAACCGGTTTTCTCATCTCCTTCACTATTTAATCATGTGATCAAATATAGGCATTTTGGGGTAAAAACACCCATGATTATCCCCTTTGTTCTGCAACTAGAAGTTTTAAATAGACAGTGCTTACTAATAAAAAAGTTCCACCATTTCCTAAGATAATCTGACACCTGACTTGATGTTGCATTCCCTCCCTAGGATCTCCCAGGTACTGCATCATCTTCCATGGGTATTGCATCACCTCTAGTTAAACAATAGGGAAGCTAAATAATGAATTCATTGAAGCTTCAGCAGGACTTCTGACAGGTGCAAAATTGGGATTTCCTTGGATGAGGAATGCGACAAACAAGCATACAGGGCTTGAAATTAACTTTTTTGCTTAGTAGCGCTGCGCTCCCAAGTTCAAAAATTGAGGAGCGCAAGCCAAAATTTAGGAGCGCACACATCGAAATCTAAGAAGCACCTATATATGTATATATATATATATATATGTATATATATATATATATATATATATATATATATATATATATATATATGTATATATATGTATATATATATATATACATATATATACATATATGTATATATATATATATATATATATATATATAAAAATTTTTTTTAAATGTCTAAGAAAACAAAAATATAACACTCCACATTAACAATACAACTGTCTCCAACAAATGACAATTGTAAGACAATATGTGAGTCTTGAGTTAATTGATTGACAAAGGTTTCCACTACATTGGCTTTATGCCATATATGGAGGCCAGGATTTAAAATTGGGTCTCTTTGCTCTCTGCCCTTCCATCCATATCTTCATTGCCTGTGAGGCATCAGATACAGCGCCCTCCATAATTATTGGCACCCCTGGTTAAGATGTGTTCTTCAGCTTCTAACAAATTCAGTTTTTTTCTAAATAATATAGGACCACAATGAAAAAAAGAGGAGGATCCAACCTTTAATTCAAGTGCATTTATTCAGTGGGGAAAAAAATCCCACATTAAGAAATAATTAGCACCCCTGATGTTAATACTTCCAACAACCCCCTTTTGCCAACAAAACAGCACCTAATCTTCTCCTATTATGTTTCACATGATGGGAGAATACAGAAAGAGGGATCTTCGACCATTCTTCTTTGCACAATATCTCTAAATCATACAGCGACCTGGGTGCTCTCCTCTGCACTCTCCTCTTGAGCTCACTCCACAGGTTTTCAATGGGGTTGAGGTCTGGGGACTGAGATGGCCATGGGAGGAGCTTGATTCTGTGTCTGGTGAACCATTTCTGTGTAGATTTGGCCACATGTTTAGGGTCATTATCTTGCTGGAAGACCCATTAACGACCCATCTTCAGCTTTCGGGCAGAGGCCACCAGATTTTGATTTAAAATGTCCTGGTATTTCAAAGGGTTCATGATGCCATGCACCCTAACAAGGTTCCCAGGGCCTCTGGAAGAGAAACAGACCCAAAGCATCACCAGTCCTCCCCCATACTTCACAGTGGGCATGAAGTGCTTTTCTACATACTCATCTTTTGTGTTCCGCCAGACCCACTTAGAGTGTTTGTTGCCAAAAAGCTCTATCTTGGTCTCATCTGACCAAAGCACACGGTCCCAGTTGAAGTGCCAGTACCGCTTAGCAAACTCCAGATGTTTGCGTTTATGATTGTGAGTGAGAAAAGGTTTTTTCCGTGCATGCCTCCCAAACAGCTTGTTGGCATGTAGATAGCGCCTGATGGTAGTTTTGGAGACTTTGTGACCCCAGGATGCTACCATTTGTTGTAATTCTTTAACAGTGAGCTTTGGAGAACTTTTCATTTCTCTTACCATCCTCCTCACTGTGCGTGGTGGCAAAATACCCTTGCGTCCTCGTCCAGGCTTGTTTACCACTGTCCCAGTTGTTTTAAATTTCTAAATGATTCCTCTGACAGTAGATATGGGCAAGTGCAGGCGAGTGGCTATTTTATTGCAGCCATTGCCTGACTTGTGAAGGTTGACACACATCTGCCTTACTTGAATGGTGTGTTCCTTTGTCTTTCCCATGTTGAGGAGTGAATAAGAGAAATTGCCTCTGTGTCACGTCATATTTATACCCCAGGGAAACAGGAAGTGATGAATTACTAATTAAATGTTCCTAGATACTCTGATCAACTTTGTAAACTAATGTAGAAATGACAGAAATACTTCAATTACATTCATTTCCTATGAATTGTTAGGGGCGCCAATAATTGTGGAACAGGTGATTTTATGAAAAATAATTACTTCTTAGTCAGGGATTTTTTTTCCCCCTTAAAATTCACTTGAGTTGAAGGTTACTTATTTCTACAATTTTCAGTGTGATAGTATGCTTCTACAATAAAAACTGAATTTATTTTAAGGCTTTTAACACATCTTAACCGGGGGTGCCAATAATTATTGAGGGCGCTGTATGTCCGGAGGAGGACCCTCCACACTGATCCGAATCAAATCATGAATTGTGTTAGGGTTAAATGCAGATCAAACGTAAAGTCGTAAAGTCCTTGTTTTCGCCTCAGTACCGCAATATGAATCAGTCCACAGAGGTAACTTTGCTATTTGTTAGCTTATTATAACATAAACAGATGTTATAGTGAGTTTGATGTTTGTTTTGAGATATAGTATGCCACATGCCATTGTCATCTAATTTCTGCATTTTCAGGTAAACGTTGCATGTACATGCAAATATATACAAAACCCAAAATCAGTGAAGTTGGCAAGTTATGTAAATCGTAGATAAAAACAAAATGAAAAGGATTTGCAAATCCTTTTCAACTTATATTCAATTGAATACACTGCAAAGACAAGATGTTTAATGTTCAAACTGAGAAACTTTTTTTTTTTTTGCAAATAATCATTAACTTAGTATTTAAAGGCAGCAACACATTGCAAAAAAGTTGGCACAGGGGCCTTTTTACCACTGTGTTACATCGCCTTTCCTTTTAACGACACTCAGTAAACGTTTGAGAACTGAGGAGACCAATTTTTGAAGCTTTTCAGGTGGAACTCTTTCCCAATCTTGCTTGATGTACAGCTTAAGTTGTTCAACAGTCCGGGGTCTCCGTTGTTGTATTTTACGCTTCATAATGCGCGACACATTTTCAATGGGAGACAGGTCTGGACTACAGGCAGGCCAGTCTAGTACCCGCACTCTTTTACTACGGAGCCATGCTGTTGTAACCTGCGCAGAATGTGGCTTGGCATTGTCTTGCTGAAATAAGCAGGGGCGTCCATGAAAAAGACGTTGCTAGGATGGCAACATATGTTGCTCCAAAACCTGCATGTACCTTTCAGCATTAATGGTGCCTTCACATATGTGGAAGTTGCCTATGCCTTGGGCACTAATACACCCCCATACCATCACAGATGCTGGCTTTTGAACTTTGCGCCTATAACAGTCTGGATGGTTCTTTTCCTCTTTGGTCCGGAGGACACGGCGTCCACAGTTTCCAAAAACAATTTGAAATGTGGACTCGTCAGACCACAGAACACTTTTCCACTTTGCATCAGTCCATCTTAGATGAACTTGGGCCCAGCGAAGCCGGCGGCGTTTTTGGGTGCTGTTGATAAATGGCTTTCGCTTTGCATTGTAGAGTTTTAACTTGCACATGCAGATGTAGCGACGAACTGTAGTTACTGACAGTGGTTTTCTGAAGTGTTCCTGAGCCCATGTAGTGATGTCCTTTACACACTGATGTCAGTTTTTGATGCAGTACCGCCTGAGAGATCGAAGGTCACGGGCATTCAATGTTGGTTTTCGGCCTTGTTGCTTACGTGCAGTGATTTCTCCAGATTCTCTGAACCTTTTGATTATTACTGACCGTACATGATGAAATCCCTAAATTTCTTGCAATTGCTCGTTTAGGAATGTTGTTTTTAAACTGTTCGACAATCAGCTCATGATTTGTTCACTAAGTGGTGACCCTCGCCCCATCCTTGTTTATGAATGACTGAGTATTTCAGGGAAGCTGCTTTTATACCCAATCATGGCACCCACCTGTTCCCAATTAGCACGTTCACCTGTGGGATGTTCCAAATAAGTGTTTGATGAGCATTCCTCAACTCTCTCAGTCTTTTTTGCCACTTGTGCCAGTGTATTCAATTGAATATAGGTTGAAAAGGATTTGCAAATCATTGTATTCGGTTTTTATTTACGATTTACACAACGTGCCAACTTCACTGGTTTTGGGTTTAAACGTTTACTGGTCTGAAGACGCGCTGGAAAAATATGTGTGTTTATGATTTTTGCAGATAGGATACTGAAGATATAAGCGAAGACACCGAGACAGAGATTTTAGGTCTGCGCAGGCGCGGATTCGCGAGGCAGCATATTTTGATAGGTTGCAAATATTAACAGAACACCGGACCTACTCGTTTACACATTTATCACAGTATTTTCTGTGTTTCCTGATTTTGCCATTTTTGGAAGGATTTTCACGTTTAAAGAGTTTGGTCTCAGTAGATAACGCGCCATTAACTTACCTCAGGATCCGGGCCATTATCCTTACAATGCACACGGTAGGCCTACCCTTCACATTCTCATAACCTCAGCTATTCAAAATTTTGAAGCAACTCTGCGAAAATAATAAACTGATTTCGCCGCCGGTTCATCTGAATCACCATCATGATTCTCATTTCAGTAACTTTTGTTACCAACTCAATTTCTTAAACATTAACGGTACCAAAAAAAGAAGTCTTCCATTTCTCTTCGTTTCATTTTCCGTCTAAATCTTGTGTATAGTTACAATACTAACTCTAATTCTAAAATGGAGTGATTGGCGGCTAACATTAACCACTCTATAATCAGTACTGAGGTTTAGGATGTCAAGCTCCCCTTTGATTGGTCAGAATGGTCACTGTCAGCTCAAGGGAACACACTGGGTGCGCTCCATTCTTTTACCGGAGCGCCCGGCTGCGGTATGTCCAGTAGATTCATGCTCTGCTCCGAGACATACGTCCACCTCTATTTAAGCTGCAGCGGCAGTTGGCATGCCTTCTGACAACCAAATGCACCCGAAAAGAGGCGTTTAATTGTGGGGAAAAAGCAGTCACACAGGTGCGACTATTTTAATTCAAAGGTCGCACAGTGTCATTTTTGGTCGCATATGCGACCAAATCGGTCGCAATTTCGAGCCCTGGCATACTGCAGAAAGACAGGACAAATTTCATTCAGTGACCTTAAACCAGCCGACAGACAACTTTTGACTTGGTGCAATGTCACATTCAATGTAGATGACTGAATATGTTTCCATCATGTATAAGTGTTTTTGTCACGTTTTGAAAGTCTACAGCGGTCCTGTGCCGATTCATTTAACCATCGTAAGAAGCACATCACAAGTAAGTTCATGGTGGCATCATCCTGCATTCCTTTTCGCATAACAGAGAGCGGATGTTATTATTTATATACCCGAACGCCGAATGGCGTTCCAGGGATATTATGTTCTTGGTCCGACCGACGCCGCCGCTGCCACGCCGCCCTACATGTTAACACGATAACTTCAGTAATATTTCAATTAGAAATTTCAAGTTTTGCATACAAGTATGTATCATAAAGAGGAAGAACTGATTGGATTTTGGACAATTTACAATTTCTTGATTGGCCACCAGGGGCCAAAAACTGAAAAAAATCACTCTTTTTATCATATCCCTGAAAATATTTGTCCGATTGACCTCAAATCAAGTGCAAATGAAAGGTCATGACCTGAGGATGTGTCACACGATGACATTATACCTGTTTGGTTCAAAAATTTGACATAAGGTGGAGCTTTGTTACATAAAATTCACCATATTTGCCAAATCTTTGGAACTATTTGTCCAATTGACATGAAACTATGTGCAACTGCAAGGTCGTGACCTCACAACGTGTTACATGATGACATCATACCTGTATGGTTCAATATTTTGCCACCAGATGGCACTTTGTGATGGAAAATTACTATTTTGGCTGTATCTTCAGAACCATTTGTCCGATTGACCTGAAATTAAGTTCAAATGAAAGGTCATGACCTGAGGGGCTTTATATTGTATTGGGTCTATTCAAGGATTGGGGAATTGGTGGATTGGGGGCGTTCGGGGATAGGATATACCCAAGCCGTCGCCTCCAACGGCATAAGCCTAGTTTACTGTAAGGAAGTTCACTTCTCTCAATATGATGCACTTTATTTTCAGAATCCCTGATAACTGTTGAGGAAGAAACGGCTAAGAAGTTCAAATTGAAACCAGGACAGAAACTGCCCTAATTCAAAAGAGGTTACCATCATTTGAATAATAAGCTCTTTTGTTGTGATCGGTAATCTTGGTTGACAGTTCTTGGAGTCTAGCTTTCTCGCATTTGTGATCATAATAGGTCAGTTGTGGGCAGATGGCCATATTCTAAGCATCTCACTTGAACCATCTTAAGATGTATAGTCCTAAAACAACTGCATACAACTTATATGAGCTTCACCTAATGGCATTTAATCAAAACAAAAGCCAAAATGGAGGGGGAGTGGGCAAAAAACCCTGTATTTCATAGCATGACTAAAAAGTGAAGGAGATGAGAAAACAAGGTGTAATTTTGATCAAATAAAGTCAAGATATAGAAACTGCTCAAAAAATAAAGGGAACACTTAAACAACACAATATAACTCCAAGTGTACCCTTTATTTTTTTGAGCAGTATACATTCATGCAGAACAAGTTTCATCACTGTGGGTAACTGCCCACATGGTGAACTATCCAATCCCAAATTGGCAAAAAAAAAAAAAAGACTTTTTCAGCGAGGTCACGTCAGGGTCTCCTAACTCCGCTCTTTGGGTGCTGTCAATCTTCCTTGTGCAGACATTCCTGTCCTCAAATAGAAGAAATCCAGCACAATTTTGCCTCTGTAAGGGATCCTGGCCTCATAGGGGGCCCTTGAAAACTGAATTTTTGATTTCCACCAATAAAAATGTTCATAATTGAGAGGCCAATATATTGAAAATGAAAAGAGATAGATAAATTTTGACAAGAGATTCAGAAAGACTGCACCGAAAATACCCTGGGTAACAATTTTCAGCCCATACCTATGATTGGTTCGAAAGATACTGGCCTCTAAAATCCCTATAAATTAATGTTCGCGATTCGCTAAGGGCATGGCCCAGATTTTTAGGGGATCATATCTCGGAAACCCCTTGGAGTAGGAGCCTAAATCTTGCATGTGTTCATCATGAATATAGAAAAGAAATGTGAGCCAAATCTGAGTCGGTTACTTGGGGACCTCTGGTTGACTTCATATGGAATGACTTCTAAAACATCAAGCACTGATTTTACATGCTTATAGCGAAATGAATGAGACCAAATGTGAAATGAATGAGAAATCAATTTGAACATCCCCTCACCATGAGACAATACCACAAAAACAAGATCGACATGATGGTTTTATATAATGATAGATTCTGGGATCAAAAAGACCAGAACAAAGGTGACATGAAATTCCTCTTTAAGACCCACAAAGATGGGAAATAGTGTTTGGCTGGATATACTGCACGGTCCACCCTATCGCTGCTAAACACGTTTCACAGAAGCCTTTCGCTAGGAGCAGGTGGTGTTCGTTTACTGTGAGTGGGGTTCCAAAGACACTTTTCCCCATAAAGCATTTAAATTAATGATACGAAGAAATCAGAGATGACTCACAGGGCAATGTATGCTGTGGGGATGTGCGTTAAGTGCTCCTATTGAAACCACTCAAAATTCTGAAGTGTGAAGAAGAGAGGAAATACAGTACATCTCAAAAAACACGGACACAACCTGATAAACACATGTAAAGCACTATAAGCCGGGCTAAAACCTGATTAACACAAGTTAAGAATTAAAAACACTGTTAAAGCCAGATAAACAAACATAAAGCATAAAAAACACAGATGAGAAGAGAGATAATTGCACATGAAGTATTGTGACACTGAATGAACCAGAAATGCACACATAAAGCGTAATAAATAATGATTAAAATCCAGTAGACACTGGGAAAATACTGGAAAACATGGACCACTCCCATAAAAACCAAACAGACTTCAATATAAGCGGGCACAATTTCAGCGACAGATAAAGTTTCAAGAAAAACAGAAATGAAGTATTTCACATCATCCAGTTGGAAACCTGGTCATGAGTCACCATCCCTTGAAAAGAAAAATCAAAATGCTGGGAACATTCTACACAACATAAAGAATGGCCCAACAAATATCAGATGTTCAGAACCAACATGAGGGTCAAATCTGTAATCCTCTCTGTGCTGTGATCTCATCTCTATCTGAAAACCTCTCTGTGCTGTGATGCCATCTCTATCTATAACCCTCCAAGTGCAGTGATCTCATCTCTATCTGTAACCCTCTTTGTCCTGTTATCCCACCTTGATCTGTAACACTCTCTGTGCCGTTAAATCATCACTATCTGTAACACTCTCTGTGTCGTGATCCCATCTCCATCTGTAAACGCCTCTATTCTGCTATCCCATCTCTATCTGTCACCCTCTCTGTGCTGTGATCCCATCCCAATCTGTAACACTTGTTGTGCTGTGATCCCATATCCATCTGTAAACGTCTCTGTTCTGTTATCCCATCTCAATATGTAACCCTCTCTGTGCTGTGATCCTATCTCCATCTGTAAACGTTTCTGTTCTGTGATCCCATCTCCATCTGTCACCCTCTCTGTGCGGTGATCTCATCTCAATCAGTAAACGTCTCTGTGCTGTGATCCCATCTCTAGCTGTAACCTTCTCAGTGCAATGATCCCATGTCTATCTGTAAACGTCTCTGTTCTGTGATCCCATCTCGGTCTGAAACGCTCCCGGTGCTGTGATCCCATATCTGTCTGTAACCCTCTCTGTGCTGTGATCCCAACTCTGACTGAAAATGTCTCTGTTCTGTGATCCCATCTGTATCTGTAACTCTCTCTGTGCTGTGATGCCATATCAGTCTGTTACCCTCTCTGTACTGTGATCCCATATCTGCCTGTTACCCTCTCTGCACTGTGATCCCATCACCATCTGAAAATGTCTCTGTTCTGTGATCCCATCTCTATCTGAAACCCTCTATGTACAGTGATCCCATCTTTATCTGTCACCCTTTTTGTGCTGTGATCCCATCTCTTTCTGTAACCCTCCCTGTGCTGTGATCCCATCTCTATCTGTAACCCTCTCTGTGCTGTGATCCTATCTCTATCTGTAACCCTCTCTGTGCTGTGATCCCATCTCTATATCTAACTTTCTCTGTGCTGTGATCCCATCTCTCTCTGTAACCCTCTCTGTACTGTGATCCCATCTCTATCTGTAACCTTCTCTGTGCTGTGATCCATCTCTATCTGTAACACTCTCTGTGCTGTGATCCCATCTGGTACCATTTCTGTACCGTGATCCCATCATTATCTGTACCCAATTCTGTGATCCCATCTCTATCTGTAACTCTTTCTGTGCTGTGATCCCATCTCTATGTATAATCCTCTCTGTGCTGTGATCCCATCTCTATCTGAAACCCTCTATGTACAGTGATCCCATCTTTATCTGTCACCCTTTCTGTGCTGTGATCCCATCTCTTTCTGTAACCCTCCCTGTGCTGTGATCCCATCTCTATATCTAACTTTCTCTGTGCTGTGATCCCATCTCTCTCTGTAACCCTCTCTGTACTGTGATCCCATCCCTATCTGTAACCTTCTCTGGTGCTGTGATCATCTCTATCTGTAACACTGTCTGTGCTGTGATCCCATCTGGTACCATTTCTGTACCGTGATCCCATCATTATCTGTACCCAATTCTGTGATCCCATCTCTATCTGTAACTCTTTCTGTGCTGTGATCCCATCTCTATGTATAATCCTCTCTGTGCTGTGATCCCATCTCTATCTGTAACTCTCTCGGTGCTGTGATCCCATCTCTATGTGTAATCCTCTCTGTCCTTTGATCCCATCCCTATCTGTAACTCTCACTGTGCTGTGATCCCATATCTATCTGAAACCCTCTCTGTGCTGTAATCCCATTTCTATCTGTAACCCTCTCTGTGCTGTGATCCCATCTTTGTCAGTAACTTTCTCTGTGCTATGATCCCATCTCTTTCTGTAACCCTCTTTGTGCTGTGATGCAATTTATTTCTGTAACCCTCTCTGTGCTTTGATCTCATCTCTGTCTTTAATCCTCTCTGTACTGTGATCCCATCTCTATCTGTAACCTTCTCTGTACTGTGATCCCATCTCTATCTGGTACCATTTCTGTACAGTGATTCCATCACTATCTGTACCCAATTCTGTGATCCCATCTCTATCTGTAACTCTTTCTGTGCTGTGATCCCATCTCTATGTATAATCCTCTCAGTGCTGTGATCCCATCTCTATCTGAAACCCTCTATGTACAGTGATCCCATCTTTATCTGTCACCCTTTCTGTGCTGTGATCCCATCTCTTTCTGTAACCCTCCCTGTGCTGTGATCCCATCTCTATATCTAACTTTCTCTGTGCTGTGATCCCATCTCTCTCTGTAACCCTCTCTGTACTGTGATCCCATCCCTATCTGTAACCTTCTCTGGTGCTGTGATCCATCTCTATCTGTAACACTGTCTGTGCTGTGATCCCATCTGGTACCATTTCTGTACCGTGATCCCATCATTATCTGTACCCAATTCTGTGATCCCATCTCTATGTATAATCCTCTTTGTGCTGTGATCCCATCTCTATGTATAATCCTCTCTGTGCTGTGATCCCATCTCTATCTGTAACTCTCTCGGTGCTGTGATCCCATCTCTATGTGTAATCCTCTCTGTCCTTTGATCCCATCCCTATCTGTAACTCTCACTGTGCTGTGATCCCATATCTATCTGAAACCCTCTCTGTGCTGTAATCCCATTTCTATCTGTAACCCTCTCTGTGCTGTGATCCCATCTTTGTCAGTAACTTTCTCTGTGCTATGATCCCATCTCTTTCTGTAATCCTCTTTGTGCTGTGATGCAATTTATTTCTGTAACCCTCTCTGTGCTTTGATCTCATCTCTGTCTTTAATCCTCTCTGTACTGTGATCCCATCTCTATCTGTAACCTTCTCTGTACTGTGATCCCATCTCTATCTGGTACCATTTCTGTACAGTGATTCCATCACTATCTGTACCCAATTCTGTGATCCCATCTCTATCTGTAACTCTTTCTGTGCTGTGATCCCATCTCTATGTGTAATCCTCTCTGTCCTTTGATCCCATCCCTATCTGCAACTCTCACTGTGCTGTGATCCCATATCTATCTGAAACCCTCTCTGTGCTGTAATCCCATTTCTATCTGTTACCCTCTCTGTGCTGTGATCCCATCTCAATCTGTAACTCTCTCGGTGCGGAGTTCCCATTTCCAGTTTAATCCATATAGAAGTCTAGATGCACCCATTCCTGGCACCAATTCCAGTTCAGCCTATGATGTATAACAGATCACCACAATCAGGATCTGGTTTTCTCAGATGGTGTACCCATTCCCCACAAACTCCTCATATTCCCATGACCAATGGTTTTTCACAGAAAAGTAAATACACGCAAATCAGGTTTCGTGACCATTTCTGAATGTTTTCTTTCTTTTATCGAAAGATATATTTTGTATTGATGCAATTTTATTCAAAATTTTATGCAAATTCAGAATTATTCCTCCAATTAATCACCGAGCTAGCAAACATACTCATGGGACTCAAAAAAAATTTCAGCCAATCAGCTGCCTTCGAAGTCATTATGAAATCAGACAGGGAATATGACAATCCCCTGGGACGACATCTAGCACTGCCGATACACATCCCACGATACCCTGCTCTGTGGCAGGTATCCCAGAATGCCTCCCTCAGGGGTAATATCCCTGGAGAGTCAGGGCCTTAAGCCAACATATCGCCCCAGAAAAAAACAACTCTTAAACCATCAAAATTTTCCCCAGCTGACATCAACCTGCCCAGTTCTGTGGATAGATACCAACTGAGCATGAGCACCTCTCTCAGAGGTAACCGTCCAATCAGGGAGCAGGAAGGTGATTCAGACAGTCAAAAAAAGAGATGAAAGGGCATAAAGTGGAGAGAGTAAAATAAGAGAAACAGACAGGCCATAATAATGGGAAATTGCTGGTTAGATAAAATGCAATATATTAACGGGATCACCCTTTAATGAACAGTGAATAAGAATGGGCCCCTTTTCATGAAATAAGACCATTGAGTTAGCTAGATACTGAATTTGTGGGATTACTCTGCTAACACAGGAAGATGATTGATCACAGGGATAAATACGATGGGCACCCAATAATTAAGGCTTTACCCATATCAGGGGACATGAGCCCAAAGCCCCACTGCCTGTGTCATTTGTGCGATATAGGCTAATGCTAAAGCCAGGCATGATGCTTTCAGCTCTGCCGTCCACTCAAAAAGCCTTCAGCTCATTGGACAGCTGACGGACCAATCCTATCAAAGGGAAATCCACTCAGAGACCGACTCACTGGCAGTCAGCAACGACTAGTGTACATGCATTTCAGCGAGCATTTTAGCACAGAAACGCACTTCATCACAGAGATTGCTGGATGTTCTCTATATTCATGAATTTTAAAATGAAACTGGGAGTGGGAGGGAGTATATTTGGTCATTATTTCGTGGCTGAATGGTCACAGTGTCCACATACAAGCGGAATGTGGAGACGGACAAAATATTGGCCTGAAAGAACTGGTTCATTAAAGCTCCTGCCGGCCTGACGTTGCTTCTTCAAGCGGGATCTTTCATCGCCACTAGTGACTCCACCGACCGGGAAGCTTTACTTGAGTCAATATAAAACAGGCTAACCGAATTATATTGACAAGCCATAACAATGTCAATGAAGCGATCAGATGTATTATTTCACCAACTCGAGGAACCACTAATCGTCGTATTTCAACGGATGTTGTCAGTCATTTCATGCCAATTTTGTGAACCAAAATGATCTTCATTATCTCAAGCATAAAATGTGTCCCTGATTTCAAAGAGCTAATATCCCATAGTCAAACACCAATTCATCCTTCACGGAACAGAGCAAAACACTGCTTACCCCCTTACGCATCATTGACGATCCAACCAGAATGCAAGCTGTTAATAATGTCGGTTGAAAAACGGGGTATGGGATGAGTGACGGCGCACGATCGGGTGTAAATGTGCGACATTTTGACAACATTCGTGCGGGCCTCTCGCAGCCCACCATATATTCCCCGAATTACGCTTCAGGTCCTCGGCTGCCATTGGCTGCATAAATCAAAAATTAAATATCAAAAATATGAACTTGAGATATAAATGGGTGCACTCTAATGCACTTATGTGCGTGCATACATGGCAAAATACGTACCAGCAAAGCATTGTCAAATAATCATGTTAATAATCTGTACAGCCGATTCATCTGCCCGGGACTCTGTAACATCATATCGACGACGGCAAGCATCATATCAGACGACAACACTGAATTCGTTTAATCCACAAATCTGCATTGCAGATTTCAAATACATTTATGACTAAAGCGATGATAATTAATATTCCAAATGTCACAAATAAGTAATTGCAATCGAATCAGTGGTCAAGCACGGGCACACGAGTTAACCATCATTCCACCCCACCCTATTCAGGTTACATGGATGCTAACTAGCAATCCCTCGGTGATACAGCCCGTTATTTAGAACCGTTCAAATTATTCTTTTAAACTAGCATAACATTTGCCAATAGCAAAATAATTAAATATATTGAATTTCATGGGCATACACATTTTTCTCCGTAAACATGAACGTTTTCATTGCGACCCGATCATTCGGAGGTGCACCATGCTTAGAAATAACCATCCGAGGTCCGCGCATCACACCAAGCGCTCGTCTCTTGCTCAACGAGCAGGCTGCATAAATGGTGGTCATAGACATTCAAACGGATTTCACCTACCTGCAAGTTGCATGTCCGTTAACGAGTGCCACCGACGGACTGAGTCGCACCGCACGGTTATACAAGTGTTTTAGATGGTTTCTGCCTCTCGCGTCCAAGTGATGCTCTCGTCGCTTTAAAACGCCTGTCCGCTAAGCCGCTAAACACAAAGACTAGAAAATGGCTGCAAGTGCATTTCCTTAAAGCGACAACGTCCCACCAAAACAGCAGAGATGGTAAAGCCCGTACATCAGTGCAGAACTGAAGCGGAGCTGCTTCGATCTGCCTTATCTAGAGGCGAGCGGAAGAAGTGGACGGCTCGCACATCAGATACATCATATGCACTATTAATATGAATTGCGATCGCGTGGTCAAATGGACACGAATTTATATTCCACCATTATTCTAACATCAGTTACCTGGATCCATGGTAATTAACTACGAATACGTTAATTCCCTTGCGCCTCGATGACCTAGTTTCGTAGATTGATCGAGTTAAATGTTTTTTTAAATGCATTCAGGAGCTTAAGCTGTAGTCCCCGTGGACTTCGGACGAAAGAGCTGCGCAAATAGTGACCAATGTGCCTAATCTCCTATCAAAAAGAGGTCAGCCTCTGTCAATAATTGTTCAGAATCTTGCTATAAAACGGGAAAAAGATCCGTATAAAATTTGTAAGCGCTAGATTGCGTCATTGGCCCAACTGTGGCCAGAATACGTGCGTTTTAAATCAGACATTGAATGTTGAATTGGTTGCAATTTGTATCATGAAATGTTGAATTGAAACGATCATTCCAGCTTGTGAAGGCTATAAACATGCCCTTAGTGATGAAAATAATTCCCTTCAAGAGTGTGCGTATTATGATCTATTAATACTTAATCTATCCATCAGTTTATCGGAAAAAATACCAGAAGAGGACCGTACATTGGCTCATAATCGTGGATTATACCATGACGGGCGATAAAACAACATCATCTAACATTGACAGGGTATAAGCTCGCATGTGGATATTGCGTCTGACTGAGTCCAGTTGTCGATATTCAGCACGTTTTCTTTTCCTTTTTTATTTTTTCAGGACATAAAGCCCTCTCTGAAGTAAAGTTTATGGTAGCATAGCGGGAGATTTCTTTAAAAATTCGTGAGGGTGTTGGGTGTTTCAACTGTGTGAGTGGTTTCCGAAGATTTCGGAGTCTGCAGATAAATATTTTATTGAAGGACACAAAGGGTTTCAACTTCTCGAGGAAAGCAACTGTAGCCTTGTCTGGAGAATGGTGAAGTAGCTAACGGGGAACGCGATCTGACCACAGGGATGGTGCACTGAAGGTACAAAAACTGTACCCCAAGCCTCTGGTTGAGAATAATTTTTCATCCTCTGTGCTGGATCCACGGTGCTTATTACTTCCCTCGGAACATCATCGTTGGGTACATTTGGGACGCGTTATCCTTAAAGAACAAAAACGGGGCTCCACTGTACCATCATTCTGAGTGCGCTCTCGTAGGTCATGAAAGTTTTCACCAATGCTAAACTGAAATGTATACTGCTGCTCACCAGCGTTTTATTTCAGAACATGCAACATCTCTCAATTCCATTGCTGTTTGTAATTCTGATCATGCTCCAAAACCGATACTTAGCTCAATTCATATAAAGAATCCTTTTAACCCTATCTAGACCGGGGGCGGCTTTTTACGCCCGTGCCAATTTTCACGTCATATAATTTCTGAACGGCTTGAGCTAGGACCACCAAACTTGGTGACTTTTCTTTAAACTTGTTCTGGAAAAATTTTATACCAATAAGTCAAGTCCACCATCTTCGCCGTTTCCATGGCAACGGTTTTCTAACAGTTATGTCTGACAAAAAATTGCCAATTTCGGATTCATCTATGTAGTTTCCAGATTTTATTTTTAACCTATACTTATTCCATTATATTTACAATATCTTACGTTTAATGTTAACTTTATTAAGTAGAATTATTTTATGCTAATTTGATGACTTCATTGAATTTGAAGGGCCCAAATCTAAGATGGCGGACAACCATCAAATAGACGTTTTTTTCCATTATTAAAGTGGTCTTTAGGCTCTATATTAAAATCAATATACTCAACACAAAGAAGTTGAAGATAAGAACAAAGCAAGTTTTGCTTACATAAACCTGTAATTCCTTTATAAGTGTACTGACAGTAACTTCAAAGTAAAACATTCTGAGTAAATGAAAAACAATTGCCACAGAACATAAATAGAATTTTGGGTATTTTATGGCCTCTCAGAGCTGGTGCAGTATGGGATAAAACAAGCAAAGCATTCTGGGTTATAAAATCAAAATATGTCATAATGACGTCATAATACATCATAATAATACCAAAATGATTGTAGTGATTTATTTTTTACGTGTATTTCATCCTTTACAAATTTGGTGGTCATACGCCATGTGGTTTATGAGTTACCGGCCCCCACCCCCCTGGCCCAAGGAAGCCCAAAAAAGCTTGGTCTTGATAGGGTTAAACACCTTATAGATGAACAGACTGCCTATTTTGAAGGTAGAATTTCAGATGAACTCACTGGACACTGTCCAATTAAAGACAAACACTTGCACAATGATCAGAAAAACATGCTTGGTATAGGATGACATCTGCATTGAGCAAAATCATAATGGGGTTATTAAGGATCCCCAAGAAAAGACCATTTTATCGCCTTCTGATGGAAATATCAGAGGGTGGTGTGAATTCGGGGAGACAAGTAGATAGGTGCATGGATGTGAGAGACAAATGTGACACAGCAGTCAGATCAAACAAGTGGGTGGAGATTGTACAGTTAGTCATGGGTGTGATGGAAATATTCAGTGAGCACCATAATTCATTTGGACAATGACTTTTTTTGTTATTTTTAATCAGTTTGAAGATTCATTTTACACACTCAAGAGGAGGCAAAAAGTCCACAAAGCCAGACGGCTGCAGCACTGGCCTGCGAGCGCATCAGCCGGGAAGATACTCAATGTCTGGTGATGTATGCATTGCTGACTTCAAGCAGTCACCACATGCAAAGCATATGCAACCAGATGTTTAAAATGATAATTGTATTCAACAATACATTAAACTGTCTAATATTTTATGCAACCAAAATGGGGGGGAACTACGAGTTCATACAAAAAGTGCAGCCATTTCTAACCAGTTTGTCCAGTGAGGATGAAGAGTCCTCAAATTAAAACTGGCAGCCTGTACTTCAACCTAATTGTCATTGAGCCCCTTCAACCTCAAAGTGGAAGAGCACAGACCCAAAATATGAAAACTGTTACTGTCCCGAGGAATTTACTGTTTTAGGGATTCACCACTGCACACAATGAACACTCAACACAGTAATCAGCTGAAATGATAATTTGTTTGTATTTAAATCACGGCAGGAATCAGAGGCTTCCAGCAGCATCCTTAAAGTTACAACTGTATAATATTGGTCAATTAACCCATTAATGCCCACATTTCTTTTCATGGTAAAAGTTACATTTTATTATCAGATATGGTGCACACTGAACGTGCAACACTTAAATTCTGGTTAAAAATAGGCCCATCACTGCTAGGAAGGGTGTAGTTCGTAAGGGTAGGTAGGCGAAGTTAGTTAGTTAGTGTGCGTGGTAGCTGGGTGCTCGTGATCGTGTCCCAATTTTCATACATGACGCGATTTACATTCAATGTTTACTTCATATCTTATTTGTGCTTATCTCGTTGTTTGTGTTGAATCATGATTTTTCTTAATAAAACTATCGAAAAGAAAAATAATTATTTTGTCACCCCAAATATATATGTACCAGTAGAAATGTACAGAGACTGTTGAAAGCATAAAAATCATCATTCTGAGAAAAACATTTAGATAACGCTATAATCACCAATTTTTATTCTTAGTGTTGTATTAAAATGAGCACTTGAAAAAAATGGCACACTGACCTTTTAGAGCGTCACATAGTGCTGCACAGACTCAAGAAATCCATGCAAATGGCAGACCCCACCACTGCTGTTAAGGGAGACTATTCTCATAAGCACTTTTCCTGGATGCGAATCGCTTCCCTTGATTGACCTACAGCACCTTAGTCACAATAATGCCTTCACTTGGGATACAGAGGTTAAATGAGTCGCCTCTCAAAAATGTGAAAGTGGTCATTAATGGGTTAAAACACGCATCAGACGTTTTAACGGGGGAAAAAATATGACTGCAAATACAAGGGTTTTGTGCACCCCCTACAGGAAAAAAAGGGGAATAACAGAGAATAACAAAAAATTTGCACATTCAAAGAAGCATGTCTGAGACGGAAAAAGGCGCATCGGCATTTTATTTTACATATTTCCGATTAAATATAATTAACATATTAAATATTGATAATATATCACAGAAAAAGTATACATGCTATTGAGAGGAAGACATTTACATTTACTTTCACAGACTCTCTTTCACAGGCATCTTCGGAAATGTGATTTTAAATTCAATACAATATAGCTGTACATCGACATAACTCCTGTTCATGTAAATTGTGCCGTTTTTAAGGGATGTAGAACGATCAAAGGAGTTTAAATGTCATGGTGTGCAGGTGTCTGGAGGACAGCTGCTTCGACCAGACGTTCTCAGAAAAGTCCAGGTGTGCTCTGGCGGCAGTGGGCAGGTCTTTCCACCAGTCAGAAGACAGTACAGAGAATGGCTTCCTGTAACATACCCTTGATCCCCTAGGAAACTGTGCTATGCACTGATTGGCTGATTGGCAGCGCCTAAAAAGCAGAGCTTCATCATAGTGTAGTAGAATGCAGTGTGGAATACGTGGTTTTTTGGACAGTGACATATGTCAAAAGGACTGTAACTCCAAAAAAGCTCATTTGATGTGGATGTGAAAAACTCAAATTACAGTTTGGCAACTTTCATATTCAGTCGATATAAAGCTAATACTTCCATTTGAGTAATAATCCAAATTCTTACAGACCTCACAGTGCAAGTGCAAAAACTGCGATCAGCATGTGACAGGGATGTACACCCAAATGCGCTGTTTACAGACATGATCAGCAGAATGAATACAATTTTAATTTCTGTCAGCTGTCAGTCACATCTCTGCCAGGGCCAGAAGCTGGTGGAAGAGGAGGTTGAAAGACGGTCGATCCTCCGGCTTCTGTACAGCAGAACAGAACATGAAGGCCTGATCAGTGCAGCTTACACCTGTCCGCTGGTAAATATACACAAGCACGGCTAACACCATCATTAACACTACCACTACTAGTGTAGCTAAAGCTACTGATAGCATCACAGTCGACACTAACAGTTAACTATCTCCAACAGCACTGCCAACACTACTGATAACACTACCACTAAAATTAGAGAAACTACTGCTAATGCCTATGCCATACGACTGAAATCTACCACCAACACTAACGCTAAAACTACAGCAAATAATTTCACCACACAACTAAAAAAATCTACAGCCAACATGTCCGACAACACTACCGGAAAACAACTGCGAAAACTACCACTAAAACTACTGCTAATACTTATGCCATATAACTAAAGATCACTGCGAACACTACCAGTAGAACTAATGCTAATACTTCCACCACAAAACTAAAAAACTGCACCCAACACTTCCAACAACACTACCTCAAAACTACCACCAACCCTACCAAAAAAACAACCACGAATACTTCCAACAACGCTACTGCAAAGACTACCCCTAACACTTTCGACAACACAAAAAACTACCACCAACACTACGACAAATACTCTCCTCATTCACAACAACAAAATCTACCACTACGGGTCACGAATAACCCTATACCAGCCTCATTTGGCTCCTTCATTGGCAAAAAAATTGCATAAAAGATTAAGATTAATTTAATGAGATTTTATAATTAATTTTTGGGACTTCTTTCAACGGTCAGTTCCACAATATTGAAATGAGCTCTTCATAAAACTCTGCTCTCCTATGACATTCAAGAGAGATTTAAAATCACATTAAATCACATTTTGGCCCTAAGCAAATCAGAGGGCGAAGCCCAAAAGATAAAAATCAGATAGCAACAAAAATTTGCAAAAAATAGTTTTGTCATGCTTCTTGTAATCTGTGCATGACTGACTGGGCTAGTGTAGGCAGGTGCTTTAGTCTAGTTCTGCCCAATGACACTTGATTCTACTCATCACGGTTTTGACTGAAGAACATGATTAGTTCATTAACTGAGTCAGATACCTGGGCTAAAACAAAATCCTGTCATCTACACTGGACATTTTGAATAAGATGAGTCACTCCTAGGGCAGTAACAAAAACAGAACTCCCACCTCTTTCCAGCTCCAGTCCATGAGCTGGTACACAGCCTCAGGTGCCAGTTTGGGTTTCAGGAGCCGGAGTCCAGCGGACAGGGCCTCGACCACCTCCCCATTAGAGCGGTTCTCATAGGGCATCCTGCCCTCATTGTACACCTCCCACATCAGCACACCTGCAGGTCAAAACAGGAAGTGCAGCATAGAGGAAGACTCACATATCAGAGAAGGCAGAAACAAAAAAAATCCCACTTTAGATTCCAAGCGTTCTGTCGCCTGGCAAGATGGTAAAATGACAGGGAAAATTAAAAAAATAATAGATAGATAGATTCTTGGTGTGCATCAAGGGTCTGTTCTCTCCCTCTCTATTTTTTTTTTTTTTACTTTTTGCACAGAAATCCCTGGTCTACAGTATACCCATGAGCTTATAAAATATTAATTGCTAACAATGACATTTGTGTATGTTTGGTTGGTCAAGAGGTATTAACATTTTTTAACCCTCTGTTAACCAAGTACCTTTCCAACTGTGTAAAAATCATTTCCCTATGCAAATATGATGATTATGGGCCAATATTTGGAAAAATAGTTTTTTAAAAATTTGACCCTTTGGCCCACCTTTCCAAAATGTAGCAGATCTGCTACATTCGGTAATAAAGCGAATGGAAAAATTAAAGTGACGGACAATTCAAGTTATTCTCAAATGTTTATTTGCCAATTAGAAACAAAACTAGCAGGGTGTCCAGGCTGGCTGTTAACCCTTTCATTTTATGTAGCAGATATGCTACGGTGGTTAATAGAAGGTTAAACACATCGAACACCTGAAAATTTAAAGCAACTGATGGGTGTTTTTCAAATCATTAAAACAATTGATGAAAATTATGCTTAACAAAGATCAGAGAAGTGAAGGCATCTGGAATGAAACATTGTAAAATCAAATTGAAACTCAAATATAAATCCTCACCAAACGACCACACGTCAGACTTGCTGCTGAACTTGGAGTACTGAATGACCTCTGGGGCTGACCACTTGACTGGGAACTTTGATCCCAGAGAACTGGTGTACTGGTCATCAAGCACAAACCTACAAACCATATAGTAGACAGTGCATCACCATTCTCTTTACAGTACATCACCATTATCTACAGGTGATGTTTGTATCTCAATTGAATAGTTGATTAAAATTAGAAGAGGCCAATTCCCCCTTCAAAATTGTAGGCTTAAGAGCTTTGCTAAATAGTCCAACAGCCACATTGATACTATTTCAGCTACATTGAGGCTGAAACCACTGTCCATCTGGATCCCAGTGAAGCACCACAGCCATCAGGCCATAGGCTGAAACTGCGCCACCCCAACTGTCACTTCAGCAGGTCAAAGGTTGGACAGAATATTTTGTAGAACGGGAGCTTTACCTGGTCATGCCAAAATCCGAGACTTTCACCGTGAAGTTCTCGGAAACCAAGCAGTTCCTTGCAGCCTGCAGAACAAAAACAACAATTTTTTTACAACATTAAAACTAATATTCGTATTAATATAATTGCAAACATTCTGACCCTTCATACCTTCATACATTCCATTAAAAAACAGTGACTGTTCTGCTTCTAGGTCCACTATTGAGAGCCATTTTGGTTCCACTGTCCTTGTGGTTCAGGGTCTAGTACCATAGTTGCAGTGCAACACTGAGCAGTGGGATGGCTGTGTTTGGTGACTGCACTTTACCAGGTCTCTGTGAATGAAGTTGTGTCTCTCCAGGTACTCCATGCCCTCGCACACATCCAGGCACATGCCCAGCAGGGTCTCCCGTGACTGCACCCCCTGGTGGCTGCGCAAGTAATCTGATAGGCAGCCGTGCTCCATGTACTCAAACAGCAGGTACATCGGGGACTGTTGGGTGCACACACCATACAGCTGCACCAGCTTTCTGTGGTTCAATTTCCTGAATGGGGACAGGGCAATCAAAAGGAGGCATCACTCCGGTGCAAAAAGGAAGGAACAGAGCCAAGATGGCATCTGTAAATTGTCATAGGAGTGTTCAAACACTCAAAACAATACCTCACCCCACCATAAGAAGGAAAGAGTAGGCCAAGATGGAATCCGCAAACTGTCATGGGTGTGTCTCAACAGTTAAAACAATTCATCACTCCACCATATGATTGAAAGACAAGAGCCAAGATGGTGCTTGTAAACTGTGATCATTGTGCCTCAGCACTCAAAACAATGCATCACGCCACTATATGAAAGCAACAATAGAGCCATGATGGCATCGGTAAACTGTCCTGGGTGTGTCTCAGAAATCAATACAATACATCACAGCACCATGAGAACAGAGCCAAGATGGCATCCGTAAACTGTCATGGGCATGTTCCAACACTCAACACAATGATGCCCCCCCCTCCACTTGCCTCCTTCTTTGGAAGTATGAGGGGAGGAACCAAGAGAAGGAAAGAAGAATACATCTCAGAATGTGAACTCATCCCAGGACAGTTGTCAGACGTCATCTTGTCTCTAATTTTTCCTTAACACAATGGTATGATTTTCTTTTTGAGGAATTGGCATCAATGGTTCATTTGTGCCAACTGGATTAGTAACTGGCGGAGAGGGCGCTCACATCATGACCCGCGCCTCCTCTTTGAAGTCATCCTCTGACATAGCACCTTCACGCACCATCTTCACCGCCACCTTCAATGCCCGCCAGTGTCCTAGCAACACCACGCCAAACTGGCCACTGCCCAGCTCTGCATTTAGTGTGAGGTCAGCTGGGTCCACCTCCCATTTATCTGCGGGAGGGAGTGGGAGAGAGAAGGAAAGAGGGGGCGGGGAATGAAAGAGAGGGAGGGAGAGAGGCAGCATGGGGAAGGAGACAGAGATGGTAGGAAGGGTGGGAAAGTAATGGGGAGAGGGGGAGTGAGGAGGATGGGTAGAAGGAGGGAGGAGGGGATGGTGGAGAAAGAGAGAGAGAGAGAGAGAGAGAGAGAGGGCACAGACCCAGATTAAAAGATTAAACAGGCTGTGCGTTTCTACTGCATTCCAGAATTATCCGAGTTGTTCATATATTTTAACTTTATTCAGCTGGAAATGCTACTGAGAACGCAGTTCTCCTTTGCAGTGCTGGTGTACAATGATTGTAGGATGTAAATCGCATCCGTAGTGGTGGCCTGTGACCGCATTACGAAAAGAGAACAGATCCTGAGACATCACTAAATTACACCGGTGGTAGGACCCAGATTGGACAGATGTCAGATATGACTTCTCACCTGAAGCAAAGCCGGCAGTTTTGGGCGCACTATGGCGGCTTGTGGACACTGGGTGGCGTAGTCGGGTGATCAGGCCTGTAGAGCAGAAGCAGGAGTGACTGTACCCATGATGCTAACTGTAGTGTTAGCACTAGGACTATAATGAAGATAATGAAGCCTACAATAGCATTAGCACTGATAGCCGTACTGAGGATGGAGATGCTAACAGCAGCATTAGCACTAAGAATCAAACTTAATAATGACGCCAACAAAAGTAATAGCTCTGACACCATTAGTACAAGAACCATACTTGGACTAGCAGCACTAACAATAACATTAGCTCAGAGAACCATACTCAACAAATTATTAGTAAGGTTGATTATTAAGGATTTGTCAATATCACAGGATCTAGCTCCTCTAGCCTTTAGATAAATCAATTTTAGAGGTAATGGAAATGCAGCATTTATAAAAATGGTTATGATTTCACTAAAATATGTATTTTACACAGAGCCAGTAGATAGATATTTCACAGGTATCCAAGAGACAACTATTCTGGAAATATACTCAAGTAGAAAAATATATTGCACAGATCCGTTATGAATATGAAAGCTATTGCCACTGACACCAGACGAGGGCCTAAGAAATGAGGGAACACATCAAGTGAGTTTTTACTCCGTGAACCAACCGTAGGACATCTCGAGTACAGCACATCTTTCTCTATGAGTGACTCAGTTTCCCCATAATGCTGTGTGCAGGAGGAAATCTCAGGGAGTTCATTTGAGGCGTGTTCAAGGCATTGTGAGCTCGCGTCCGCACTTCTCCTAAATGGGGGTGCCCTGCCGAGTGCCCGAGAGCTCATGCGTTACCCAGTATGAGGTATATCTCTTAGTGAGTAAAGATGGCGTCCAACGACCTGACTCTCGTGGTTGTGACATCAACTAATGACAGTTAGTGCACTACGTACAGTGCTATGAAAAAAATATTTGCCCCCTTCCTGATTTCTTATTTTTATCCCCCCGGCATAGATTGGGGGGGGGGGTATAGGCATCGCCTCGTCCGTCTGTCCGTCCTTAATCATTTTGTTTCCAGAGCAGAACTCGGAAACTATGCAGATATCTGCACCAAACTCGGTACATGTATTCTATGTATAGTCAAGATATGCCTTTTGCTGCTTTAGAGATTTCGGGATTCCTATTTTTGTCGTTTCCATGGAAACAAATCTGGACTTAGTGCACATCAGGCCTAGTTCATTTCCGGAGCACAACTCAAAAGCCGTTCAATATATCTTACTGAAACTTTGCATGTGTATTACCCACATACTGAAGTCCTGCCTTTTGATATTTTCAGATTTCTGAAAATTTATTTTTTTTCGTTTCCATGGAAACAAGTTGGAATTGGACTCTGTACAGAGAGGTTCGTTTCCGGAGCACAACTCAAAAACCGTTCAATATATCTTACTGAAACTTTGCATGTGTATTACCCACATACTGAAGCCATGCCTTTTGATATTTTCAGGTTTCTGAAAATCTTCTTTTTCCCTTTTCCATGGAAACCACTTGCATTTGGACACTGTACAGAGATAGGTTCGTCTCCGGAGCACAATTAAAAAACTGTTCATTATATCTTTCTGAAATTTTACATGTGTATTATCCACATACTGAAGTGGTGCCAGATTTCTGAAAAAAAAAATTTTTCACTTCCATGGAAACAAGTTGGATTTGGACTTTGTACAGAGATGGGTTCATTTCCGGAGCAGAACTCAAAAATCGGACATTATATCTTTCTGAAACTTTGTATGTGCATTACCCAAGTACTGAAGTGGTACCTTTTCATATTTTCAAATTTATGAAATGATTTCTTTTTCCTTTCCATGGAAACAAGTTGGAATTGGACTCTGTGCAGAGAGGTTCGTTTCCGGAGCACAACTCAAAAACCGTTCAATATATCTTACTGAAACTTTGCATGTGTATTACCCACATACTGAAGCCATGCCTTTTGATATTTTCAGGTTTCTGAAAATCTTCTTTTTCCCTTTTCCATGGAAACCACTTGCATTTGGACACTGTACAGAGATAGGTTCGTCTCCGGAGCACAATTAAAAAACTGTTCATTATATCTTTCTGAAATTTTACATGTGTATTATCCACATACTGAAGTGGTGCCAGATTTCTGAAAAAAAAAATTTTTCACTTCCATGGAAACAAGTTGGATTTGGACTTTGTACAGAGATGGGTTCATTTCCGGAGCAGAACTCAAAAACCGGACATTATATCTTTCTGAAACTTTGTATGTGCATTACCCAAGTACTGAAGTGGTACCTTTTCATATTTTCAAATTTATGAAATGATTTCTTTTTCCTTTCCGTGGAAGTGACATGGATTTGGACTCAGTCGCAGGGTTGGGTTTGTGTCCGGAGCAGAACTAAAACACCGTTCATTAATGACCCTTGTTTTTTTTATTGCCTTTGCCAACATGTGCTTCATAGTCTTTGCTAGATGTTGCCAGTACATACTTCCGGATCATTCCAGAGGGAAATCACCTCAAAATTCTTGTTTGAATTTCTTTGAAAGTGTAGGATTGACAAGACTTTCGCAAATAATCAGGGGCCAGGGGGATAAGTTATCTTCTGATGACTGTTGTTGAATATTTATCATGTTTCAGATCACCAAACAAATTTTAATATTTGACAAAGATAACTCGAGTAAAGACAAAATGCAGTTTTTAAATGATGATTTCATGTATTGAGGTAAAAATATCCAAACCTATGTGAAAAAATATTTGCCTTCAATACCTGATAACTGGTTGTATCAACTTTGGCGACAACAGTGGCTATCGAGCGTTTGCGATAACTGGCAATGAGTCTTTCACATCGCTATGGAGGATACAGAATTGTTTTAATTCATCCATATTGGAATGTTTTTGAGCAAGAGTATTTACTTAAGTTATCTTTGTCAAATATTAAACTTTGTTTGATGATCTGAAACATTTAAGTGTGACACATATGCAAAAAAAAAAAAAAAAGAAATCAGGAAGGGGGCAAATACTTTCTCACAGAACTGTAGACTTTATGTGTGCTTGAAATATTTCAGTCGACCTGCCAAATAGGTAAATATTGTTTCCCAAGCAACAAACCCCCTCTTCTAGGTCTACGAAGAGCTAAACATGTTGCTCCCATCACCATCCAGATATGAGCAGTCACGGCTATCAGATATAATAGAAAGGACTGCTAGTTTCATATATATTGCAGGAAACCATCTTGAAAGGTTGTGAGTGCGCCCGCTCTTGTTCAAGATCACGTTAAAATGCATGCACAGGCACTTACGCTGGCGCTTGTGATCTTGAACATACCTCTGCATCATTGTGCTAGTGCTAGCGTGGAATTGACCTATGAAAAACTCAGTTTCCCAGCATGCCATGTACAGGTAGCTCACCTGCTGCATTGTGCTGGTGATATTCTATCAGGTCGGGGATGGTGTTGAACAGGTACTTTTCAGCCAGGTAATATTTACCCCCCTCAGACTCTCTGATCTGGTAATGTTTAACCCGGGGGTAATTCTCACCATTTGACCTGCATAAAAACAGACAAGAGGGACTGAGCTGCATTTCAACCACATTCAGTGAAGTCAAAATTTGTCGTAAATATTTGGACATTGACATGGAATAAAATGGCTGCTGTTCCCACCCAATTCACAATCAGCAAACTACTTTGACCTCATGTTCTCTGTGTTCAAATACAATGTTCTAGAGCACAGAGCCTAAAAGTTAAAATGTTTTAAACTGTCCAAAAATTATTAATTGAACAGAGTAAGGGCAAGAATCCCAGGTTTAGACTGCACAGAAGAGAAGGAAGGGGCCTGATCTCTGCTTTTAGCCGAGCTACAGAGCTCTCCCAGTGAAAGCTAAATCACGATCTTTTCTGCGTGAATATTCTATGATAACTTCTGAAGCGTAAAGTAATTCTTAAACTGAAAGGGCAGGGATTAGCACAAGCAGGAACTAATTATCAGCCAGTATAGTAGAGACAGAGCTATAAGTGCCTCACAATGAGTCAGGTAATGCAGCACGGAGCCAGATGCAGTTCGTTGTCAGGTCAGACTGCAGGGAAGTGTTACATTACAGGAGTCACGTGCCTTACCGACTTGCCTAGAAGCACTCCATTATCTATCAGGACAGTGGTGAGAAGATGCGATGTAAATTAGCAGAGCTTTTGCAGTCCTGTAGCAGCAGGTACGTAACAAAAGATGAGAGGAAGACGACAGTAAAATAAAGGTTGACCGCACACTGTCAACTTCACTTGCAATTATAAAATTATTTAACAGGAATGATATTTGGTAAACAGACATTCATCAGGTAAATTTAGCTGATGAATGTCTTTGTAAAGTACCTGCTTAAGGTATTTGTTCTGAACTGTCATTCCCAGTAAATAATGTTTTTATGCAAAATAAATTTGACAATGTGTTGAGGCCTTTGTTTAACTATAGAAGGGTGTGGTGTGACTGTGACACACATAAGATGGCTGCCATACTAAAGCACCTGATCTGTACGGAACAGCCCAAGATGGCTGTAAGTAGCACGTACGGCAGTGGTGTAGGTATAACACCTACCCCAGGGCTTTAGTGAACACGGAGACTGTGTAGACCCCTGCCTGTCTGGAGTTTCGGACCGCGAACGCTCCCTCCTTATCCTGGGCGCAAAAAAAATCAACACGTTACTCACCTCTTTAGCAAAAGCAGAGCTAACAGTTCAACTGCACAACTCTGCATCAGAGGTTAGTGGCAGTGAATGCATCATAAACATACAAGTGCTTTTAAATTTTGGAAAGTACAGACGATTGTTATGCAACCCTGTCCCTGGGGAACAACAGTCCTGTTTGTTTTCAATCCAACCCTGATTTAGCGCACTTTAACCTACAAACTAGCTAAGCATTGTGCTTTGTTAGCATTGGAGTGTACACTGCTGGCAGACCTCTAAGAACAGGGTTGCCCAGCCCTGTTGAATGAGGTGTGCTTAGTTAGAGTGGGACAGAGAACCTACAGGATGGTAGATCTTTATGTTAGACCAGGTTTGGTACTATACACAGTTGTATGGAATAGCGAAGAGGCATTATCTGCGCAGAAGGACTGCTTGGGTTTGATGAATAAAACACAATACACACAACTGGAGCAATCCAATAGCATCCAAGTAAAAAAAGCGATTAAACTACGAAAAGATTAAGATGAGGATCATCAAGGAAAAAGTCAAATGATGTGATAACATTTTGAGCTTAAGCACACATTTAAATTTAACAGGGTTCAGCTGGGACCATACGCAAAATTTAAGATTTAATTTCACTCAGAACATACACGTGGATAATATCTGTAAGATATTAAACTGTAAGATGCCAACCCTGATCTTTGGAAATAATGCACAAAGTTGAATAATGCTGCGTTCCATTTGAACTCGGAAGTCGGAATTTCCGAGTTCTGAGTCGGAAGTTTCAACTAGGACGCCCCTCGAGGTCGGATTTCCGACTCGGAAAGTCGGAGAATCTTCACTACCCCCGAGTTAACATATAAAGATGGCTGGCCCAGGTGTAAACAGTAATGAGAAGCTCCTGTAATGTTCCGTTTCTTGCTTCTGACTCGTGTTTGTCGAACTCAATCAGCTGTAGCCTAAACATTGTTCAACGTATATTTAAGGAAATCCACCTTGTTTGACGGTTGCAGAAGGACCGCATATTTGTCCAGAACTTGCTTATATTCGGACAAGGCAAACGCGAGAATAGCTGTCTTAGACGTGACCATCTTCTTTTACTACTCTTCTTCCCGGTTAATGGCGGTTGACAAATTTTTTCCGACTTTGTAACTGGAACGCTGATAACTCGGCTGTGACGTCATTCCCAGCTCCAACCTCCGACTTCCGAGGTAAATGGAACGCAGCATGAGGCCTCGATTCCAAGCTGAAAAAATTAATTTACTGTCCAATGGACTAAATTCAAGTTTAACTGCCACGACACATTCACAGTTAGGCTAGAGTTCTGTTTTCCTCTCAGTTCTGTTGGCCTCTTAACTGTCATCTGCATTTTCTCACATTTGGCCTGGATTGATATACCACATTTCAAATGCTCACTGGTCCCTCATAAAATGGTTCTATTCCACAAAATACTGCGTGTCTGTTGTTGCTGTTATGAGTATTTACATAAAATATACAGCTTAATCTTCAATTTTGGGACAAACAACGTGAATATCTTGATTGCACAGATTCTTAGCTTTCGAACAAGACCAAACGGAACAGATAATACATGGTTTGACCGTCACAACACAACTATGATGATGAGGACTGACAAGTTTCATTGCACTCAAGTATGTGGTGTCTTTGTTGAGAAATGGATTTTTTGCATTTGTTATGACTGACACAGGGCAAAAAGATGGGTAGAATTGAAATCCTGAGCATTTAAGCTTTCAAATGGTATATCGTTTGCCTGGATTGGTTGAGGATTTAGGACATAGTTTACGAATGGATTCAAAATTTGCTTGAAACTTCCATAGGGCCCTAATTAGGGCCCAGTGATAGTCAGCAGGATTTTAAAGGAGACAAGGAAATTTTGGACATTGAGGGTATTATCCTGGAGACGGGATGGAACGTGGTGAGATTATCTTACTGTCAGATCCTTTCAGAGGAGGGTACGCCAGAGCGAGAGAGAGAAATAAAGCACGATAGAGAGATGAACATGGCAAGCGTGCAGCAGACAGGATATCCTGAGGTGCGCTGTGGTCAGGAGAGCCTCCTGTCGAATTGCTTGCAGCTGCACAGTTCTGCACATGCGACACTGCACTGCCGCAGGGCATGCTAACACCGCGTCGGGTCACACCTACGCCAGTGCGCCCCACTATACCGCCACGTAATGTCACACATTATCACACTCCCGCTAGGCTCAGGCTTTCTCACGGCCAGCGGCGGCTCGTGTACTGGCATCAGGGGAAGCTCAAACAATCCCTTAGAATTAAAGATTGGTCACAACCTGTTTTCAATCATTCATTTAAATTATCATTAAAGTAACTCTGAAAACTCTCAACATTATCAGGTGTGGCCAGTTTTCATTTATAACGCATACCCATCAACTCTCACACATTCGGTCTGAGTTAAGTTGCATGTTTACATTCCTCTGCTGTAGCCAGCAATTATTCAATCAACGCGTATGTAAGAGATTCTTGCACAGAATTGAAGTCCTTGTGCAAGGAGGGATTAAAAGCAATGAAATTGCATTAAGACCTTTCAAATGATCTTATTTCATTTGAACGATCATGAAACTCATGCGTTGCTTCCAACCCCTGAATAAAGAAAAGTGTGAGGAGTCCGGAGTCCTAATCGGTATGCCTTATAAATGATAACTGGCCACATCTGATTTTGTTGAGAGTTTTCAGAGTTTCTGTAATGGTAATTTAAATGAATGATTGAAAATAGGTCGTGACCAATCATTAATTTTATGGGATTGTTTGAGCTTCCCCTATTACAAGTTCACGAGCCGCCACTGCTCCCGGCAGAGAAACAGAGGCTTGGATGAGCGCTTCACTCGCCTTCCTCATGGCAGGTTTAGTTACTTTATTTATTGATGCTAATTGGCATTCCTATTAGCATTAGCCGAGCAGGCTAACTATCATCTGTGTTCCTAGGGTCACATGTTTTAGGCTGCAGGAAGAAACTTGACTGCCCACATGAACATATGAAACCCACATGAAAACCTCTAAAACATGCAAATTCTACAGAGAGGGATTTTGGCCATGTTTTTGGCAACGGTGCGGTATGGTTTCTAACTCTTGTTTAGGTACACATTTTGATTGAGTAAATGAATAATCAGTAATAAATGAATATGAACCCTCAAGTTATAATAGGGATTGATAAAATCAGCTATTGCTCAAATGGTCCGGTTCACTGGTGAGGGGATAATCCTTTCGAGTTTTGCAGAATCTTGCCCCAACTCTTTAAACGCCGGACTTAAAGTGTCACAGGTCATGATAAAAGTCTAACATATTTGGTACTGTGTACCCTTAAGTCATGATGGCAAACGTAAAATGTGGTGTCAAAAACCTTTAGAAAACAAACCTGAGCCACTTAGTGGCTTCCAGGTGGCACCACTTTCACCCACCTCTTTAAACACACCCCGCCCACCTCTTTAAACACACCACGCCCACCTCTTTAAACACATCCTGCCCCACCTCTTTAAACACATCCTGCCCCATCTCTTTAAACACACCCCGACCCACCTTTAAAAACACACCTTGCCCCACCTTTTTAAACACATCCCGCCCACGTCTTTAAACACACCACGCCCATCTCTTTAAACACATCCTGCCCCACCTCTTTAAACACACCCCGACCCACCTTTTAAAACACACCTTGCCCCACCTTTTTAAACACATCCCGCCCACGTCTTTAAACACACCATGCCCACCTCTTTGAACACATCCTGCCCCAACTCTTTAAACACACCTCACCCACCTCTTTAAACACACATCACCCACCTTTTTAAACACATCCGGTCCCTCCTCTTTAAATACACCCCGGCACACCTCTTTAAACACACCCCGCCCACCTCTTTAAACACACCACGCCCACCTCTTTAAACACATCCTGCCCCACCTCTTTAAACACATCCTGCCCCATCTCTTTAAACACACCCCGACCCACCTTTTAAAACACACCTTGCCTCACCTTTTTAAACACATCCCGCCCACGTCTTTAAACACATCCAGCCCCACCTCTTTAAACACATCCTGCCCCATCTCTTTAAACACACCCCGACCCTTCTTTTAAAACACACCTTGCCCCAACTTTTTAAACACATCCCGCCCAAGTCTTTAAACACACCATACCCACCTCTTTGAGCACATCCTGCCCCAACTCTTTAACCCCTTTCTGCAGACGTAGACGCCCGCATCAATAGACCTGCAAATTGGAAGCACGCTGTTACTGTACTCGATCACTAAATGGCACCCCCGGATCAGTTATTGAATGTTCACAAGCAAGCAGACCCCCAACGCTGTTCTGAATATGGGGAAGTTCACTCCACGCCCGGTTTTTCAAGAGCTGCATGAATTAAACTCCTCAGCTAAGCCTGATGTGCAAACTGGTCAGTATCCTTGCCTATAGTATCGATCCAGCAGTTTAAAAAAACGATATCTTGACACAGAAAAAATCGTTATCCTCTGTAGCAACCAGATAAGCCACAGTGAGCCAACAGTATTCCAAGTAATGGTTCAGAAAAATCAGTTTTCTGAGGCAAAAAAATCGACATGGTATTGATTCTCTCACATTCTACTGTTAATTACAGTCGTCACATACAAAAAAATTCGTAGTTCCCTACCGTGGATTTACGCGCAGATCCATTCATTGACAAATTCAGCGCTTCTTTATATCCACCCGAGTACTGGCGTTGATAGCCAACCACTCAACCATACGCTCAAGCTCTTCTGCGTAATTGGATAGTTACACTTCATGCCCTGTGAAGCTACCCTGGTAAAAATGTATTGATTGGCGCGTTTCTTATCCAATTCCCGAGTGTTTAAACATTTTAGAGTAAGTGAAACTAATTGATTGGACAGACAGAGAGCATACAAACCTATGCGTATCAGCAGGCTCGGTTGTATCCTGTCTACGTTATGCACATTACGCGGTTAAAATAGACGCGATTTATAGAAAACGCGTTCGCAAAACTGGCCTTGAAGTGTCCTGGTACATTTACAGGATTTAAATGAGATAAGGATATGGTCAATTGGAATTATTTAGAATGAAACAGGACCGGAGGGTTCCTGCTATTGGATCGGTCTCTGGAGAAGGGATTCATGAGAAAGGTGAGGCTGCTACTTTGTTATTTGTTGTTGTTGTTGTTGTTTTTGGAATGTATACGTACTCAACAAAGTCGAATGTCGAGGTTTTTTTCCTGTTTAAAACGCGAACTGCCCGTGCATTTGGATGGACCCCCTGGTACGTTCATTGCACGTTTCTTTTGAATCCAGGGAGGCAATGGATTGTTCCCTGAAAGTGGAGTGTCTGTTCTGTTAAAATAAGGTATATTTCAGAATTCAGATATTACTGAGTTAGTGAGTTGCACTTGTTCCTTATAAGTAATGAAATGAGTTTGTGAGCTTAGAAGAGGGGAGTGGTAGCTTCCATTACAGGGTGAATGTTCTAACCGTTTAATAAGAAGTTTATTTAATGCGTGTTTGTGCTGGCTTGGGGCACTTTGAAGTAAAATGGCCAAAACTCTAAACTTTATTATGGAGAAAAGGCATGTTTTGTTTTTGGAGTGGTTACTGGTGACCATTGATATTCAACTGCACTGAGATTGATAAATTCATACTAAACTCAACCAGAAAATCATTTGTTCTTATTAAATTTCATGCCTTAAAACTTTATTTGTGTTATATACATGATTTTTTAATGATTTGACAGGACTTCATTTTGAGACTTCGGGGAGACACTTGGGTAGCTGTATAATTTGGCTAAAAGCATGTAGGTAATCTAGAATGTAATGTTGAAGATGAATTGTACTTGTGGTCAAGGAGTTTATGATCCCAGAAATGTATAGTTTTAAGCCCCAGCAGTTTTTCAATCCTCAGAATTATTTTTTTTGCAATTTCAATGGTGAATTCTCATGAAGATTTTTTATGTTTGCAGCTCATTTTCTCTACCATAATCATGAAAATTAACTGAAATACTATGTAATTCTAAATGCTGTAAGTGTCTTTTCAGAATTGAGCCACATTTTTCCTCTTTATGAAGCTTAAATCTTGAATTATACAGCATTAAAGTGGGTAACCCAAAAATAGCCAAATTTGGCTTCTGCACAAAGGGGTTAAACACACCCCGACCCACCTTTTTAAACACACCTGGCCCACCTCTTTAAACACATCTGGCCCCACCTCTTTAAACACACCCCACCCCACCTCTTTAAACGCACCCCGCACACCTCTTTATGCACACCTCTTTAAACACACCCCGCCCACCTTTTTAAACACACCTGGCCCACCTCTTTAAAGGCACCCCACCACACCTCTTTAAACACACCCCACACACCTCTTTAAGCACACCCCACCCACCTCTTTAAACACACACCACCCACCTTTTTAAACACACCCAGCCCCTCCTCTTTAAAAACACGCCAGCCCACCTTTTTAAACACATCCCGGCACACCTCTTTAAACACACCCCGGCCACCTTTTATTTATTTATTTATTAAACTTTAATGGAGACAACAATTAATTTAAACATGACATAAAGTACACAATTAAAAACATGGAAACAAAAATCAACACAATATAAAATAAGCTGTATCCGCCAATCAGCCATTTCTCTCCTAAATGAAAGAGGAAGTAAATTTAATTTATTTAACCTTTCAACATAAGCAACATAACCTGAGCCAAGGATGTGGCGCGTGACACGCCTCTGAACTTTTTCCAGTGACTCTAGATCTCTTTTAGTATGTGTGTCCCACACTGTCGAGCAATGTTCTTATTTGCTCCATACCAATGCTTTATAAAGGGTAGCAGACACATCCAGGGTTTCCCTTCCACCACAAACTCCTCTTATGGCTCCCCATGCTTGATTAGCATTATTAGTGATTGTATCAGTATGCCTGCCCCATGACAAAGATGAATCGAAAATGACACCGAGATCCTTCATATTGCCTACCTTATGGAGGACCCTTCCATCCATATTGTAATAAAAACAAGAAGGGCTACGCTTCCTACTAACTTGTATAAA
Source organism: Gymnothorax reevesii (assembly GCA_029721435.1). Classification (NCBI taxonomy): domain Eukaryota; kingdom Metazoa; phylum Chordata; class Actinopteri; order Anguilliformes; family Muraenidae; genus Gymnothorax; species Gymnothorax reevesii. The sequence continues at coordinate 40,876,364 of CM056586.1, read as the reverse complement.
TTCAGACTTATTAATGTTCAAACTCATGCAGCACGTATCACTCCACTCAAATAATTTCTCAATGTCCTCTTGTAGCCTAAAATTGTCATTGTGACCTGAAATCACTCTATAAACCTGGCATCAACAAACAAATCCATAAAGGTATTCTTGTCAATAACAGAGGGTAAATCATTTATAAACAATATAAATAATAAGGGACCAAGAATAGACCCTTGCGGTACGCCGGATGTGAGATCACAAACGGACAACTCAATCCCCTCAACAACAGCAACCCTTTGTTTCCTATTAGAATAACAAGGGGGTAAGCCACTGTAAGAGGGAACCTCCCATCCCAAAAGATTGGAGCTTGTAAAGAAGTAGGTCATGGGACACTGTGTCGAATGTTTTAATATGATCCAAATAAACCATGTCGACTTGACCACCCAAGTCCAAGACTTGACTCAGACAATGCTGAGTTTGAGTGAACTGCATGGCCGTAGAGTGTTTGTTCATTAAACCATGCTGTCATGAGGAGATCAAAGGATGTAGAACAGGAAAAATTTTATTATAGACACAGTGCGCCATGACCTTTGACACAATTGAGAATAAAGACACAGACCGATAATTTGCGACACTCTGCTTATCACCCGTCTTAAATACAGGGACCACATTAGCTAATTTCCAATCAACTGGTAACTTACCTAATTGCAAGGAGATATTAAATAGGAGCGATAATGAAAAACTTAGCTCTTCAGAACAAGGCTTCAACACACAAGGTGATAATCCATCAGGGCCACAGACCTTGACTAAAACAATCTTTTTAATTGCGGAACAAACACCATCAGGTAGAATATTAAAGTACTCCAATTCATGATTTACATAATGAGGAATGTCTGGAAAAATAATAGGAGTTCCAACTTCAGAAAAGTTAGAAGAGAAATACTTAATATAGGCATCAGCCTTCGACCAGTTGTCATCAAAATAGTTATTATCAACAAACACATTCTTAGGTAATGACTTTCACTTTGTCTTGGATTTAAAGAAATCACAAAACCGTTTTGGGTTTTTATTCACAACACTTCGAAGCCCATTAATATACATACTATATTTATCACGTGTCAACTGGCGTAACTGATTTCTTAATGAATGACATTTATGCCGGTTTGAGACATTTCTGGACTTAAAGTTTTGGTGAGCAGAGTGAAAGGTGCTTAACCTCTCCATCAATCCATCAAGGTTGACAATGGTCACTGATGGTCTTGGTGAGGATAAACCCTCATATAAAATCTTGGCCCTCATATAATATGGCTAACCACACTGAGTACATCAAATCAATGTCAAGTGAGTATTTCGAAGCCTGCGAATGATGCAAAACAAAATTGGATACAGGTCCTAGTGAGTCTACAAGAAACAACTTCAAGCTATCAAAATCAGCCTTGGCATAGTCATGAACATTGCGTGGTACACCAGTTTGCTGCAGAATATTAACCCTCATAGTACAAACAACTGGTAAATGATCAGAATCAAAATGATCAAGCTATATTTCTATGTAAAACATCTTTTCAGGTTGGTTAGTAAGAATGAGATCAAGAGTGTTCCCACTAACATGTGAACCACCCCGAACAAGCTGTGATAGATTAAAGGGGACCTAACATGCTGATCCTTCTTTTAATACATATTAGTAATGTTATAATATTGGTTGTCCATGCTCAACCTCTGAAAAGCTTCAAAACAAAAGATACAGGGATTTTGCCATAATCCAAGAATGTGATTTCGTGAGAGTGATTTCCTCTCTGAAAAGCTCCTCCCGAGATCTTCATGAGATCTGGGTAAAACCTGATGTCAGATTGTGCCATCCAATTAGTACAGACCTAGCCAGAGCCAACCACTGCGCTGGACCTGCCCAAACTGGAAACTATTCTAGCAGGCATTAACAACGGCAGATCATCCTATGCCTTAGTAGCGTTGACACTTTTGGAAATACAAAAGAAGAACCACAGATCATTTGAGGTGCAATTTTGTCAGTATCTCTCCCAAAGCTACATGTCCATTTACTTTTGGACGTGAAGAAAAACAAATACAGTACAGGCCAAAAGTTTGGACACACCTTCTCATTCAATGCGTTTCCTTTGTTTTCATGACTATTTACATTGTAGATTCTCACTGAAGGCATCAAAACTATGAATGAACACATGTGGAAGATACATGTATGTATCTGACAGTTGTCCAATAGGGCTGTCAGCTATGTATCAACCTGACTTCTGTACAACACAACTGATGGTCCCAACCCCATTGATAAGGAAAGAAATTCCACCAATTAACCCTGACAAGGCACACCTGTGAAGTGAAAACCATTTCAGGTGACTACCTCTTGAAGCTCATCAAGAGAATGCCAAGAGTGTGCGAAGCAGTAATCACCCTTACAGAAAAACCACATGAATTTCCCATGTATTCCACATGTGATCCCATGGGTTTCGCATGGGAATTCACGTGATTCACATAAAATTGGGCCAAAACCACATGTTTCCCATGAGCAAATCACATGTTTTTCATGGGTTTCACACAGGTCCCTTACAGAAAAACCACATGAAAAACATGTGAAAAACATTTACCAAAACTCATTGGCAACACACCCAGCCAACCTCTTTAAACACATCCCGCCCCACCTCTTAAAAAAAACACCCCGCCCACCTCTGTAAATACACCCAGCCCACCTTTTTAAACACACCCCACCCCCTTCTTTAAACACACCCCACCCACTTCTTTAAAAACACCCCCCACCTCTTTAAACACAACCCACCCCACCTCTTTTAACACAACCCGTCAACATCTTTCAACACACCTTACCCCACCTCTTTAAACACACCTTGCTCCACCTCTTCAAACACACCCCGCTCCACCTCTTTAAACACACCCCACCGGAAAAAAAAATCCGAATCAGTTATTGAATATTCACTAACAAGCCAAGCTCGAACACTGTTTAGAAGATGGACCAGTTCAGTCCCATCCTTGTTTCTCAGGAGTTGCATGAATTAAACTCCCCTGCTAGGCCTGATGTGCAAACTGCTCAATATACTTTTCCATAGCATCTATCCAGCAGTTCAAAGAAATGATCTCTTGCAACAGAAAAAATTGTTGTCCTTCATAGCAATCACTTAAGCTATAGTAAGCCAATGGTATCCCAATTAAGTAGTAAAAAAAATCTGAAGCAAAAATTCAATATGGTATTGATACTATGTCAGCCTACTATCAATTATAGTCATCATATATCAAAAACACATAATTCCATACTGTGGATTTACGCGTAGATTCCACCATCGATAATTCAGCGCTCCCTTTTTTCCTCCAAAGAACTCTCATTGATTAGCGAATCACTCAATTGCTTACTTAGGCTCATCTGCATAACACACAGTTATAGTTCACGCCCATGTGAAACTGTCTTGGCAATTATCTGTTGATTGACACATTTCTCATCCCAATTCCAGAGGGTATAAACTTTCCACAGTAAGAGAAAGACATTGACTGGACCTGTAGCAAAGTATTTAAACCTTTGCGTTACAGTAAGTGAAGTCATATTCTCTTATGTTGCGCAACTGAAATTGATGTGATTGCACAGAAAAGAAGACTTCCAAAACTGGCCTGAAGTACTCACTTGCATTTACGGGATTTAAATAAGACAAGGACTTGGTTAATGGGAATTATTCCAAATGAAACAGGACTGGAGGGTTGTCTCTGGAGGATGAATACAATGAAGAGAGGTTTTTGTTCATTTTATGAGTAAGTACAATTTTATATATATTTTTTTATCCTCAGTTTACCATGGCCATGATGATCACAGAGCTTGTTTACCACATTGGTTAGTAAGAGTAACCGTTAGTCTTTGCTCATAATACTGCATGTGGTGGCATTTTGCTCAATGTGGCTTTTTGTTTTAGAATTTGTATCGTATTCAACAAAATGGATAGCCAAGGTTTTGGCTCGTTTAAAATGGGAACACCTCCAGCACTTCAGTAGACCCCCTGCTTAGGTTTGCTGCACCAATTTATTCAATCTAGGGTAGCATATTTCCTACTTTTTCCTGTGAGTGGAATGTCTCTTCCATTATAATAAGGTATATTTCAGATATCACTGAATTGTGAGTTATAAAAAGTGAGTTATTCTTGTTCCTTATCAGGCATGGAAAGTTTATACTAGGTTGCGAGCTCGGAAGTGGGAAATGCTAGCTTTTCATTGCAGGGTGAATGTTCTGACCATTAAATAAGCAGTTCCTTTCACGAGTATATGATGTGGCTTGTGGCACTCTGAAGAAAAATTGAGAAAAATCTAAATTTTAAAACAGCAAATAAATTGATGAATTCATGCTAAATTCAACCAGAAAATCATTCATTCATATTGAATTCCATGTGTCAAAAGTTTTTTTGAGTTATATACATAATTATTTTATGATTTTAGAGTGCGCCATTTTGAGGGATCTGAGAGTTTGGGAAGCCACCAGGAGAGCTGTTTTATTTGGCTCCTAGAGAGTAGGTAATTTAGTATTTAATATTCAGATGAAGAATACTTGTGGTCAAGGAATCTATGATCCCAGAAAAGTACAGTTTTAACAGCCAGCCATTTTTCAATTCTCATTATATATTTTTTTACAATTTCAATGCTGAATTTTCATGAAGATTTCTTTTATGGTAGCAGCCCCTTTTTCTACCAAAATCATGAAAATAAACTGAAATTTGATGGAATTCTAAATGCTACAAGGGTCCTGACTGAGTTGAACCATTCACTTCCTCTCTGTGAAGCTGCAGTCTTGAATTATAAAGCCTTAAATAAGGTAACACATAAATAGCCCAATTGGGCTTCAGCGCAAAGGGGTGAAACACACCCCGCCCCACCTCTTATAACAGACCCCGCCCAACCTCTTTAAACACACCCTGCCCCACCTCTTTAAACACACCCCGCGCCGTCTCTTTTAGCAGACCCGCCCCACCTCTTTAAACAGTCGCTGCTCTGCCTGACTCCTGGTCATGTCTCTGTTGTACCATCTGCAAAGTTTTCACAAGAGCGAGATCAGCATCCACTGCATAATGTACAAACACACACGCACACACACACACGCACATTCAATCTTATACAATCGCAAAGACACAGTTACACACAATTGCACACACACTTTCATTTAGTAGCACTGGTGAAATTTACATATATTATATATTCACAGAGAAAACATGTAAAAATAGAAGATATTACACTGTACAGCATAAATCACTTTGCTGACCAGAATAGAAGTTTTTAAAAATCAGAGGACGGCACTCACTCAAATCTTTCCAGGTTGTTCGGGGATTTTTCAGCTAAGTAGCTGCAGGGGACAAAGCCAGTCGACCTGTTAGCAGTGACAGCACAAATGCAGGGGTTACTCTTTGGAACAAAACCCTCCCTCCATCTGTGACACTGAGGCCAATTATATTATGCTCCTTCTGTGCATGCAGTGTTTTGTGAATTTGGATAGGCTTCGCACTGGTATTACTTTCAGTTCTCAGAACAAGTTAGTTTTGGTGGATTAATTGATTATAGACATATAGTGTGCGTTCTTGATGACGTCATCATTCTGTATTCCTGAGACTAATGGTGCTAGTCTCCAGTTTTTTATATAATGGTGTCAGCTGACGTATTGTAAGGTCTGCTTTAGGCCAGCTTAGAGGCCGTAGAATACGAAAAGAAACCGCATCGGGCATCAAACCATCAACCCCCAGTGATTTAACTTCACAGGATCCGACACTCTTGATCCCTTTCATGTCTTAACCACATCCTCTGCCCAACGCAGCGAGTGGTGTTGACTTGCAGATGGTGGCGAGGGTACACAAAGAGTAAGACAAAGAGCCTCTCCCCAACTTGCCCGTTAGCGTCTTGCACTGTCCACCAGTTGCTGTCGGAGGTGTTAATGACGATGTACTCCTGGTCTTTCTGCAAGGCGAGGTCCAGATCGCCATGAGGAACGAAATCATGCAGCGCCACTACCACCATCTCCCCTGGATCTGAGAACCGTCGCTATGTATGCCGGAAAAACCCAGAGGAATTAGCTTGTTAGCTCACAACCTCGCAGCGCCACTGCCTTAACACTCAACACAAACTCTCAATCATGGAGAAATTTAGTTAGTACGTTAGCGTACAACCTCATGGAGGCAATGCCTTAGCATGCAATACAAATTCATAGTAGCAGAAACAATCTGTTTGCACGTTAGCACACAACCTAAAAGAGGCACTCCCTTTGCCCTCAATACAAGCTCACAGTCACAGAGAAAATCTATCAGCATGTTAGCGCACAACCTCACAGAGGGACGGCCTTGGCACAAGATACGAACTCTCAGTCACTGATACACTCTGTTGGCACTTAAGCACACAACCTCAGTCACAGCTACAATCCATTCACACGTTAGTACAAATGCTCAGAGAAACAGAGATAATGTGTTCATGCTCAACACAAACTTTCAGTAGTGGAGCCACTACCTTTATACGTTTGCAAGCAGACAATTATATGCACTGCTTTGGCACGTTAACTCACAAACTCACAGTGACAGATATAGCGTGTTAGCCCTCAACACAAACTCATAATCCAGCTCAACAATAATCAGAATGCCACAAAATCTGAATTTGTGGCCCGGGCTATACTGTTACGGTCCTCATATTTAAACTCAGGGCCTACCTGTGGCTCTGGAGTTGGCGGAAGTGGCTTTTTGGAACCTGTGGACCAGAGCAGATAAAGCGCATATAACCTGTTCCCCTTATTCCAAAGGGTCTAGCCATGTCAGGTGTAATCAGAGAAAAGGAAATTGGTTCACTTAACATTTGTTCAGACATTATGTTGGTGTTTGATCTGAAATTTGCCTTTTGTCACAATGAGAGTCAAACATTTATGAATTTGGAAGAAAGACAAGCAAAACTCATTCCATCTTTAATTTCTTTCAGTGGTCTTCTTCTAAGAAATAATAAACAGCCAGATGTGACACAAGTAAATTTCACAAACTCTTTCAGGAAAGACCCTTCTGGAAAGCAGGCCCACAGCTGTGTGAGGTAGAGATATTCAGTCTCAGCTGTGGACGATATCACAGAAAATGAGGGGGAAATCCTACAGGAATCATACGAATTCTGTTCATTTCATACCCGAGATTATCATCCATTCACCCATGCATTCATTCACATATGTGTTTCTTATTAGCAGCCAGTCAGCATGCTATGTAACTGCTTACAGAGACACTAACAATCCCTCGTGGTGTAATATCGCAGATATGCAATCGGACAGTTCTCAACTAAGACTGCATTTACATTAAAGGATGAAAGCTCAATTCCAATCTTTTGCTTCGTTGTTTTTTTTTTTTTTTTTCCTCCGCGTGATCTATATCAGACTTCCCACACATGTTCATTCAGCTTCCAAATCATAGACGTCAAATGTGTAGGTATGAACGCCGGCACACTGACGAGAAATGCGTAATAACAGTGCAAAAAAACCCAATCTGACTGTTCTCACTGATGACGTGTGACCACAAATCTGATATGCTTGCACCTGATCAGTTGGGCCACATATGGAAGTGTCCAAAATACAATATGGAAAAATCTAATGATTATATCCTTATTTGTCAGTAAAAAATATATATTAAAAAAAGAACAAACAAAGAAAAAACAGATTTGGATGACAATCACAATGTAGTGTGACTTGACCTAACGGTACACTCCATTGCTCGTGCAATAGATGTACCTGGTTATTGAGAGATATAGAGTTCTAGAACAAAGAAGAGAAACATTCCAGGACGCCACAACTGCTACAGTTTTATACGAAAAGTAGATACCGCTTTTGGTCGGGTCGTACTCCCAGCACCCAGGAGCTGCTTTCTCATTCTGCTGGCAGCATTTCCACCTCCCGTCCACCCAAAAGTTCGGATGATACTTGAGAAACAAGTTGTTTTTCTTAGTTTCTGTTTAAAAATGAGGACAGAAATTAAAGGATCACAACTGCGATTGTGTCAGCAAAAAAAGCGCAGACAAAAGGAGTGAGTAACAAAAACAATACAAAGGTAATCAGAGGCCCGTAAAAATCATCTAAGCGATACATTTCTTCATGCAGGTCTTTGAGAGGGTATAGTTTTTATAAAACATTATTTTAGAGGCAATTAGGTGATGTATCTGTAGAATTTACACAGCGTTTGCAGTTTTCTGTAGTAAATACAGTGAGGCCCATGTCCCTATTTGTAAAACTACACAAGTATATCTGACTGTAATCCTTTCATATTTATGCAAGTTAAATTTACCCGATTTGAACACACTGACAGAACTCTATCAGTGTTTGTTTGGTAACCAATACTATAGATTATTCAAATTGGACACACCGAGTGAAATACTAACCGTATTCTGACCCTACACTAACCCGATACCAACCCTATGCTAGCCCTACAATAACCCATATTCACCCCATACTGACTAAACATACTAACATTCACAGTGAGCAAGATGTCCTTTATCATTTTAATGCTGATATTTAAAGTCAGCGCAGCAGGGCAAAGAATTACAGACTAAAGCCATAACTAAATCACAATCATTTTATCTGAAAATGACTTATCATCCTGACACTGAATTCTAGGAAAAGTGACACAGATTTCATCAAAAAAATCCCAGTGTGGATGAGTCATGGTATCCTTAAATAGGTGGGGACAATCTGAGGTAATTACCCTGCTTTGGTATGACACTGTCCCCAACAAGATAATAATATTAACGCCGCTCTCCAAGGCAGCAGTGCTCCATGTTCCCGTCAGGACACGTCCTGAGCCCGAGAAAGAAAGGTAGGGCTTGGAGTGTAAAAGCCTGCCAGCTGTTTCTTCTTACTTTTATAGCTGGGCATAAGACTTGTGTGAGTTAGAAAAACCAAAATACTGGACAACAGTATGGGCACATACAAGAAACCAGCAGAGTCTCAACTGCAAAATGGCTTTCCCTTTGAATTCTCTTTACCAGAATCACAAAAGCATCAGAGTATGCTTTCAGGCATGTATGCACTTAAAAGATTTCCAGCCAGCAGTTTTTTTTCTTGGTAACTTCAATTCAGTTCAATTTTATGTGTACAGCGCTCTTCAAAAGAGACTGTCACAATGACGCTTCACAGTGCTCACAGGGGCAGTGCTCAGCTTAATCTCCACTATAGCAAATGAGGCGAAAAAAAAAGCTCCCAGTAGAGAGAAAAATCCTCAGACAGTGGTAAGAAAAAACTCCCCAGTGAGGAAAAAATCTCAGGAGAACCCCGGCTATAATGATCCTCCCCTGGCTAGCTAATTAATAATAAAATCAAATAATAATTAACTTAGTCTGTAGTTAGTAAGTCTGCAAAGCAAGATGAGGACACTGATTTCCGAAGGGGCCAAATAATTTGTGCCAGAATTGCTGGTGCATCGGTCACAAAGCAGCAAAATTATTTATGATGGTGAGATGAACTATGATGACAGTATATAACAAACACCAAAACGCAGGAAGAGCAGAGAGAAAAGCACTGCGGCTCAATCAGAGCTCTCTGACAGCGACAGATGGACACTCTGCAGGATAGCTGCTATTTACAACAGAATTACCACTGATATATCAAAACTGAATGGAATCAATCAATGCTCCAATCCAGCCTGAACAAATGCAGTTTTTTTTTTTGTGAGATTCACAAAGCTGGTAATTATGGCCATGTTTCCCATAATTCTTTGCTCTTTAACTGGATTGACTCCTAGATTGCATTCCGCTCACCTTCCTTTAGCGCTTGGACCCAGCGCTGACGGCAGTCCTTATCTGGAGCGAATATGTACAGGTAATAGTTGTCATGGGCAACCTAAAAAAGCACAAAGAAATGTTGTTAAAGATGGTAAAATAGCAAAACTGGACCTTTTCCGCTGAAATTTTCATAAACATTTTATGCTCATGTCTTTAGAAAAGGGAAGAATTGAGTGCAGGTTCTTCAAAGCTGGATCATGTAAAGTATTTATCTCACCTGGAAGGGGTATTTGTAGCTGCATGGTATAAATAGATCACTGTACACCATCTCCACACACTTTATCCTGGACAACTCAATGCAGCCTTTCCTGACAGGTTTTTTCTAAAAAAAAAAAAAGAGAGAGAGAGAGAGAGAGAGACATGTTTTGTAATTTCAGAATTTTGCCAAGTACAAATTTGACTTAAAAATACTAAAGCATCAAGAGAAAAAAAAACTGCATTTGAACATTATTTTTTAAATATTAACAATTAATTTCCAAAGAAAACTTCGTGTTCAGGGATTTTTTAAAGGGTATAAAAGGAATTGACTTATGATAGGTTTCTCTAGCAAATAAAAATTTTTCCCTCTGGAAATAGTAGAGCCATGAAGACTTATTGAAGTGTATTCCTGAAAAAAAAAAATTTCTTAAGACTTATTGAATTGTATTTCGGAAAAAACATTTCCTAACACTACGCAGTAGTTAAATTCCAGAGATAACACAATACCTCATATATTATTTTGCCGGAATTGACAGATTACTAATGTAAAATAGATTAAGATATGAAATAAAATGAGAAAAGAAACATATTTTAAGTGTTATTTTGTTAACTTTGAAAGGCATACGATTAATTTCATATGGACAGATATGGAGTGACAGTACATATTCTTGGAGGTCAATGTGACCAAAGACATGCACAAACGCACAAGTCTCGGTCTGAAAGACAATATGCGGTCAAATATTTGGTATTTGTATTCAGCAATAACATGCATTTTCTGTAAAAAATAAAGATCTGTGAAATGTGATCAAATTACACGAGGACTGTAGCATCTACATCAACTGGTATAACAACCAAAGAATATTGGCCATACGTCATGATAATACCGCATATTAATGTTTGTCCGTTGCTATTGCATTAACAAAGACTATGTCGCAGTCCCACAGAAAAAAAAAGATTAATTTCCGATAAGGACTAGTTTCTGTATCATTATAGCCACTTTTTTTCCGATACTTTTTTCTAAATAAACAGAAGAATGCATACCCCTGGGCGGCACTCAAAGTAGGTCAAATCCTCCGTGGTTAAAACAAAGTATCTCAGTTTATAATTACAAGGTGAGGTCCTACGCTTCTGCTGGGATTTCTTGAAGAGCATGTCTTCTAAAATAATCCGCGTGTCCATCTTGGAATCATCAGAATTGCGACACAGTGAGCATTTGGTGCTGTACAGAGATTACACGCTTTAAATTCAGAATTGAACTACTCGGGTTTGACAACAATCTGAGAAGATAACGTGGTGCGTTTCCGGCGCAATTCTGTAGGTGAACCACATCCTTTGGCAACAAGTAAGCGCTATAAGGGGCCAACTAAATTGCTTTATTTCACAAATCAAATAAAATGCATGAATAATATTGTATAATAAACGAATACACGCATTAATAATGCATTCTCCAAAATAATTGTACGCTATGCAGCAGTGTAGGCCTAAGTCATTAAACATTCTCAAATCAAAACTAGTGTTCATTATCAATAATAAAATCAATTAATACGTTATGTCCAAAAAAAAAACTACGCAAATCGGCTGATAGGACGCTCGGTGGTTGCCTACTATAAACTAACCGACTGCAGTCAGCTTTATCACATAGGTTTTGGGTTTGTCTATGTTATTTTGAATCCGCCTCAATTTGGATTGATCCAATCACGCTTTGGTTTATTGAATGTACTATCCAATGAGTGTGGCCAAAAGTCTCTAGAAGTAACCAATAAACTGCTTGCCAGGCTTGCTTCTTAGCCAATAGTTATTTTTTTCCCCAGGGTGTGTGTGTGGGTAGTATTGTGAGCTTTCTTTCATTGCTTGGCTAGCCTGCTAGCTGGCAAACACCTTACCGAACTGGGAGCGTCGAGTCGCAAAGAAGAGTCTGGCTGGTAATTTACAAAGCTCAATTAAAATTTGTTCTATAAAAAGGCGACCAAGAGGTGAGTGTCTTCTCCAGATCGGCCTTGTTTGTCTGAAATAGATCCATCCTTGGCTCTACCCCCGGCGGTTGCTATCGTGCGTAATGCTGCACAGCTAGGTGAATTATGGTAGACTAAAGCCGCTTTCACACTGGATGCGAAACGAATTTTTCACACGCCAGATTACATTCAAAGTCAACGCAAAGACGCGTTTCGCGTTGACTTTGAATGTGATTTGTCCTGCGAAATATTCGTTTCGCATTCAGTGTTAAAGCGGCTTTAGTCTACCATAATAGTCTACCGATGTGAAAGCGGCTCTAGCCAGGTATCTTGAGAGAGTGTTGTCTGTGGCAAACGTAAAATTTTATATGTTATTCAGTGCTGCGCAATTGCTGTCGATTGTAATTTTGTGATCGTTTCATAAACGGTCCATTCGATATGTGAAGCTTAGATTGATTGCTAGCTGGTAAATTAGGCGACCAAATAGCAGGGCAGTCCCTTGAGTAAGTACTTGTCGGGCTAGCATGCTAGTCTCTAAACCTGGCTGACTAGATGGCTTATTGCTGTTCTGAAAACTTGTGTCAGGCACCTCTGCCAATTCAGTTAATCTCACGTTGCTCTAACATTGTGTAACCATGGGGGTAAATGTCCTCTGTGATTAACCAGAATCAACATGCTGCTGCCGGAGGGAATTCAAAAGATTAGTCTACAGTTAGCACGCACATCAGAGCGTAAAACAACGGCATGAACTGAAAAAAAAACAATCAAAACAGCCGACTCGCGTGATTGAAAACAAATTAATGTCATCATTTGTTGTTGTGCTGAACTTGTTTTCGTGCGCTATACGTGGTAGACTAATTAGCGTCCATACACGCTCATCAGTGTTGCAGAAGTGCCATGTGCACCGCTCGCTCAAACTCAGCAGCTCAAGGTGCGGAGTCAAATAAAACTGACGTTTTGAATGACAGTCTCAGGCCCTTTGTGTCACGCTCTAACATCAAAGTTTTAGTATGAGAAAACTGCTGATATTTGGAAATTTGATTCTAGTGAATACTTGAATTGCCAGTTTTTTGTTAAATTTTAGACTGACTTTGCGGCAGAAGAATTTGAGGGTGCGTCTAATTCTATGATGTTTTATGAGGGCGCGTGCTTATGAATTAGGTTGCATCTACAAGATTAATTTTATGGAGGGGTGCGATATGTGGCAATTTTGTTAGTGTGCAGGTGTCTGTAATGGTGGCCAGTGAATGTATAAATATGAGAGATCTTGTTTACTTTCAGAGTGTGGAGCCTCATACTATTGTTGTGGTTTTCTTCAGCTTATAATAATCCAGTGGTTCTGCCTGTGATAATTTTGAACTGTGTAATTTTCCCCCCATCAAAACCGTATGCATTTGTTTTTTTGTTTTTTTTTTTTAAATCAGGGTTACACCATGGGGGAGCCACAGCAGGTTAGCGCCCTGCCTCCCCCTCCACTGCAGTACATTAAGGAGTACACCGACGAAAATGTGCGCCTTGGCCTTGCCCCGAAACCTCCGCCACCGGTCCGCGACAGCTACATGATGTTCGGCAACCAATTCCAGTGCGACGACCTGATCATCCGTCCGCTGGAGAGCCAAGGCATCGAGCGACTGCACCCGCTGCAGTTTCACCACAAGAGGGAGCTGAAGAAGCTGAACATGTCCATCCTGGTCAACTTTCTGGACTTGCTGGACATCCTGATCAAGAGCCCAGGCAGCGTGCGCCGCGAGGAGAAGCTGGAGGACCTGAAGCTGCTGTTTGTGCACATGCACCACCTGATCAACGAGTACCGGCCGCACCAGGCGCGCGAGACGCTACGCGTGATGATGGAGGTGCAGAAGCGTCAGCGGCTGGAGACTGCTGAGAGGTTCCAGAAGCACCTGGAGCGTGTGGTGGAGATGGTGCAGACCTGCCTGGCCTCGCTGCCGGACGACCTGCCCCAGCCCGAGGGGGAGTCCGGGGGGGGGCGCAAATCGGACTCCATGGACTTGGAGGAGGCCGGAGGGGCAGTGGGGGGGCAGCAGGATCGGGCTGCAGGCCCCCCAAAGAGAGACACGCTCTGGGACAAAGACGTGGCCATGTGCAGCATCATCGATGAGATGACTTGAGCCCAGTCCCGTTATTTTGTGTTTCTGCTTCGCTGTTGTTTTGTGGAACTTATGTTACAGCAGCTGGCCCTTTTCTCAGTGTGTGTATCCAGTCTTCTGCTGAGGGGTGAAATCCTGGTTTGGGGGGGTGCGTTCCCTCCCCTTTGTGTTGCTCTATTCCTGAGTTGTGGGTAGGACGAGACACTTATGAACTGCTGGAGTTTCCGTCTTATGACTGTTATTGTACATAATGTCTAAGAGTGAATAAAGGATAGTAATGCTAGGACACTCCATCAGTCGTCTGCTTAAATCTTGGATTGAATCCTTGATATCCTTCTGACCAAACCCCTACACGCACCTTGGGCTGTGTGATAAGGACAGGGTCAATATTGAGTGAAGACTATGAATTGATCCTGTACAGATGAATACCTGTGCTTTTACAGAATATATACACAGTGAGATTTTTGAGAAAGTCATTAATAATGTACATATGATGGAAAAAGCTGGCAGAGGCAAATACATCAGCTTGAACAGTCAAATTCTAAGTTCAGGAGACATCACTTTACTGCAATGAGGCTCTTGAAACCATGTAAATACTACATTTATGCCATATTACCAGTTTTATATCTTAAAATATCATGCAAGAGTGGAATGGCGATGACTTCATACTCTCAATGAAACTCCAATATCCAGCTCGTCTTTGAAGTACTGTAGGGATTTTCCTCTAATTGATAATCAATGTCATTGTTTGCATTTGTCCTGTGCATACCAAATTGAGGAGTCCTGCCTGCTCACAATGAATTTTCATTTGAATTTTGTTAGCAAAAGCGTGTGGGACCACAATGTCAAAAATGCAAAGCCAGGCATTGCAGTCTCTCAAAGATGGAAAAGAAACATGGCGAACTGTGTTACTGTTTTAATTGTGAGATATCGCGTTTGCTTCTTGAAAAAGAATGTTTTTGCATTATATGATTAGCGTTTTCTTTTTGTTATCGATATGGCTGAGCACTTCTTGCAAATGAGAACAATGCATACATGGACTTGAAAAAGAAAAGGAGGGGACAAAGTTATTTTCATGATGACACAAATAATGTGCTTGCTTCTTGAGAAAGAAAAAGCATTTTAGAATGTATTTGCTTTATAAGATTTGCGTTTTCGATTTGTTAGTGATTTTGCGGGGCACTTATTGAAAAAAGAAAATGCAAATGAGGAATGTATTTAAATTTTATTTGTTATAAAAATAGCATAAATGGACTTAAATTAAATCACTTAGTGGAGGATTACATTTTCATTATGAGACATAATGCGCTTGCATTTTGAAAATGAAAGCTCATTTCTGAGAATATATTTTCATTGTAATATTGTTAGAATTCATAGAATTCCATAGAATTCAGCTCCATGAATGCGTGCAAACGGAAGCTCATGTAGAGTGACGATGATGTCACGGAAGTACACCCCCAGGGTTCTCACCCGAAGTTTGACAGCGTAGTGGGGTGGGACATCACCCAAACTGGCTGGGGGTTTGGGAGCCGTGAAGGGCTCCAGCAGTAAAGGGGCAGAGCTGTGGTGGTTGGGGGCCCGGGAGAGCGAAGCCCCCCGAAAGCTCTGGCAATTCATGGTTTTTTTGAGGCCTATTTGACAGTCTAGATGGCCCAATTTAAGGATATATATACACACAACCCCAATTCTGAAATAGTTGGGACAAAGTGTAAATTGTGAATAAAATCAAAACACACCAGCCAGTATTTTCGGAGTTAACACAGCAAATGTTGAAACTGAGAAATTTTATCATTTTAACCACAAAATGAGGTCATTTCAAATTTGATGGCTGCTACAGGTCTCTAAAAAGTTGGGACAGGGGCCTGTTTACCATGGTGTGGCATCCCCCCTTTTAACTTAGAGTGGAGGCGTCTGGGCATTGAGGAGACAAGTTTCTTGAGTTTAGCCAGTGGAAATTGATCCCACTCTTGTTTAATACAGGCTTCCAGCTGCTGGAGAGTTTTGGGTCTCCTTTGACAGATTTTTCGTTTAATTATGTGCCAAATGTTCTCAATCAGTGAAAGATCAGCACTCGCAGGCAGGCCTAATCTAACATTTCACTTTTTTCAGTTAAGTTCAGCCTACCACACTACCCTCAGAGCCCACTAAAATGTGATTCTTAAATCAGGATATTTGTGGGAATTTATGTTTGTATTCATGAAGAATGTTGCTGTGGTTAGTCCAACGAAATACATTACTAGTCAAAAATTTGGCGTTTTTTTTTTTTTTAGTTTTTCCCTTAGAATTAAATTTTGATTATTATGCATTTTATTACAAATTTGCTGTGTTTACTTCTATAGATTGTCTGAAAGTCATATGGATTTTGCCCTAATTACGCAGCTTACGGACAAACAAAATTATAGGCCAATGGATTTTTAACTCCAGCCGCAAAGCATAGCTGGTATGGAATCAGTAAGTTCTGTCAGTCCCTGCTAACGCAATAACAAAACCATTTTAGATTCCACCTTAAGACATAGCATGTCAGTCGCTGGGATGGAAAGGAAATTTGAATTTGAAGTTGGGTATGAAGGGTACGATTTTCAATAAACATGCTCGAATCCAGTCTTGCTTCGGGCAATCGCCGTGCTGGCTTCGTGGTTGGTTCGAGTCCACAGGGTCTCTTGTTAGAAAAAAAAAAAAAACTTCGATCAAAATATTAATTACTGGAAAGTATTCATTTTGACAATGAACACATACCATGATAAACAAACAACAACCAGATGCTTTTTTTCGAGGCTCAACACGATTCGCTGATGGCCATATTGGATCACTTATTGCAGCTTCAGCTCTTCATGCATTCGGATCATATAGACTGTATTAAACAAGGTACGGTCTGCACAATCGCCAAAAGTATCAATTGCACACGTTTAAACAAAAGAAATTCTCAAGAGCCTGGTTCCCGAGGCTGCACAGCAGTGGCTATTACCAGATATCACCATTCTCCCTTGGGATATACGAGCAGAATTATAAGAATATAGACTACAGATTGGCGATTTTGGTCAAGATTTTCAGGGAGTCGAGTGCAATCAAGGATCCCTGAAATGCCCGTGGGTAACATCGAGCATGGCCATTTCCACTGTCCTGGATAAGGCTTTCAAGTCAAGTCAAGTTTATTTAAAGAGCACATTTAAAACTACAGAAATTAAATCAGGAGAGGCTCAAGTGAAATCAGAAAAATATTTATTATGTTTTGAGCATTAAGGAGTGACATGCTTAGAATCAAACAAGTCTTAGGCACTTGGACTCTTCGGGAAGACTCGTAGAACAGGAGCACTGCTCAGAGCAGCGGCAGGAAATCCCCCAAAGAGTCCAGACACTGGTGGTGGTGGTGGCTGAAGACTGGTGGAGCTGGAGCGGCAGTACAGAAGGTCTGATGGAGCAGGGTGGCGTTGGGAGGATGGTCAGTGAACGGCAGCATGGGTGAACTAGGGTAGAGAGAAAGGCTGAATTCAAATCTCCATCCTCTGGCCTTGCAGACTGAGCCCTGACGAACTTCAGGCGTACGGAATGTGACGTCTTCACCGTCATCTTCAGCTTTCGGGCAGAGGTCACCAGATTTTGATTTAAATGGTCCTAGTATTTCAAAGCAAAGTATTTCAAACACCCTAACAAGGTTCCCAGGGCCTCTGGGAGACAAACAGGCCCACAGCATCTCCGATCCTCCACCATACTTCACAGTGGGCATGAGGTGCTTTTCTGCATACTCATCTTTAGTGTTCTGCCAGACCCACTTAGAGTGTTTGTTGCCAAAAAAGCTCTATCTTGGTCTCATCTGACCAAAGCACACGGTCCCAGTTGAAGTCCCAGTACCGCTTAGCGAACTCCAGACGTTTGCGTTTTTGATTGCGAGTGAGAAAAGGGTTTTTCCGTGCATGCCCCCTGAACAGCTTGTTGGCATGTAGATAGCGCCTGATGGTTGTTTTGGAGACTTTGTGACCCGAAGATGCTACCATTTGTTGCAATTCTTTAACAGTGAGCTTTGGAGAACTTTTAATTTCTCTTACCATCCTCCTCACTGTGCGTGGTGGCGAAATACCTTGCTTCCTCGTCAGGCTTGTTTACCACTGTTCCAGTTGTTTTAAACTTTTTAATGATTCCTCTGACAGTAGATATGGGCAGGTGCAGGCAAGAGGCTATTTTCTTGTAGCCATTGCCTGACTTGTGAAGGTCGACACACATCTACCTTACTTGAATGGTGTGTTCTTTTGTCTTTCCCATGTTGAAGAGTGGATAAGAGAAATGGCCTCGGTGTTACGTCATATTTATACCCAAGGGAAACAGGAAGTGATGATTTACTAATTAAATGTTCCTAGATACTCTGATCAATGTTATAAACTACTGTAGAAATAACAGAAATACTTCAATTCCATTTATTTCCTAGGAATTGTTAGGGGTGCCAATAATTGTGGAACAGGTAATTTTATGAAAAATAATTATTTCTTAGTCAGCGATTTTTTTCCCCCTTAAAATTCATTTGAGTTGAAGAGTACATTTTTTTTTTTTTTACGAATTTCAGTGTGAGAGTATGCTTCTGCAATAAAAATTGAATTTATTTTAAGACTTTTAACACATCTTAACTAGGGGTGCCAATAATTATGGAGGGTGCTGTAGCTGGTCTAGCTGGTCTCTATAGCTTGATGAAGGCGGTCAAAGCTGGTTAAGCTGGTATTTTCAGCTGGGGAAGGACTGGTTGACCGGCTAAAACTGTTCAAAACACACGTTAAACCAGCCTGACCAGCCTAGGCTGGTCAAAGCTGGAATTTTCAGCAGGGCATTGGCAAAGAATAAAATGGGAAAAGTAAAACATTTATAAAAATCAATAAAACTTAAATGAAAACACCATCAATGAAAGAGTGTACAGTACATATAAAGCAAACAAGTAGATAAATTAATGAAGATAACATTAAGTGCACACAATTAATAGCGACAGTGAAAAGATAAGCATAAAAGCAAAATAGGAAAACAGCACAATAAGGGCTTGACATGATAAAAAAGACGAACAAGCGGATTAAAAAGTAAGAGCGTAGAAATAGGTTTGTTGTTGTTGTAGGCTTAGAGGTTTCTTGTTTGTATAATTGAAAAGAAAGCTTTTGAAGCTTTTAAAAATATTTTAATGGAATGCTTGTCCTCCATTTATAATTTCATTTATGAAAAAGTTATATTTAAAAACTTTTTAAAATCTTACATATTTTTAAGGATTTTACAAATATTTACTGGATGTAATACAGGTGGGAACCTGAAGAGGTTGATATGCGTGGTATTATGCATTTTTTATATCCCTAGAATGTAAAACATGTATCTGTGCATTAGGCAATATGGATGCACACGGTGGCCTGCAGCCTTGATGCTATACTGGTTGGTCAAGTCCTGGGCAGTTTGTGGTTAAAACCCCAGTGTAGGCACAATAAGACCAGTGCAGACATTGGGCCCTTGAGCAAGGCCCTTAATCCCATATTAGCAGATGGGATTGGCCCCTGCTCAATCTTGTCAACTGTAAGTCGCTCTGGATGAACAAGTCAGCTAAATAAATATGTAATTAATTGGTTGTCTCTGCCCTTTGACATGAGGCAGTACCTGGGTCTGAAAAGTGAAGCCCATGCGGAAATCTCCGGAAATTGCATTCTATGTAATCAACAGCAGATGGCAATGTTGATGCTTGCAGAAAGAAGTTCAATGCTATTGAAGTCTATGAGAAAATGACCCTACTTTCCCACCTGATTGATTATTACCATAATGATTTTCCACATTATTTTATGGCATCTTTCGCAAGATTCAAGTCTCCTTCGATATATCACAATGTTCATTTTGTAAAATATGGTCCAAAATAGACAAGAATAAAGGATAAAGCCATTATGCTATATGGAACATGGCTATCCTCTCGTCCTCGTAAGATACAATCAGATCCACCTGTAGATCCTCCCCTCGCTCCTCCGTGGATCTTCAATTCACGCTCTCGTCCGATAGAATTCACATCCGGTTTCAAAATGACAAAATAGCGCGGTTCAAAATGCCAAAATTGAGGCTACCTACATGATACGGTGAAACAAATGGGTGACGTCACGATTGCTCTTTCCTTTTTTCCATACAGTCTATAGTCTCTTCTGTGGGGGTAGTCTGTATGTCACTGTATCATCATTTATTGTTTTTTTTTGGCGTCTAATGCTGAGTCTGAATATATAACAGGCTCATAGCTCCAAACGAGTCCTCTGTGCCTCCTTCGTGAAATCTGTGCTGTTTAAACAGCCATCAACCCTCCAGGCTGACACCCTCCTCTCCATCTTTGCTCCATGACCATCAATATCTAACAAAAAAGCTCATTCCTTTATCAGGAGATGAGAAGTTCCTGTGTCATTGAATAAATGGGGAGTGGGTCATTTGGACCCTGCATCTGTTGGACCCATACAAGTTAGACCGCTGACCCTAACCGTTTGGACCCATACTATTTGGACCCAAGGCAAGTTGGACACTAGACCAGTTGGACCCCTGACCAGTTGGGTTAGGTTTAGGGTCTGGGGTCCAAACAACGTGGGGTCTAAAAGGGTAGGGTATGGGGTCAAAGTGGTCAGGGGTCTGACTTGTTTGGGTCCAAATGGTCTGGGCTCCAACCAGTACTGAGTCCGTTCAGTTACAATCCAACTGGTATGGGGTCCAAATGACCTATACCTGAGGAAATGTGAGCTGGCTGCAGGGTTTCCCACACATAGACCATTGTGTGGCGGGGCGCCACAGAATCAATTCGGACTGCCACAAATGGATTCCCGTTAATTCTGAGGAAATACGCAATTGCCGCCTGTTGATAATGCATGCGCACGTTGGAAAAAGGAAAAAAAAGAAAACGGAAAAATATGATAGGCCCTAGAAGACGAGGAATGTGCGCAATCCTTAATCAGCCCCCCCGCCTCCAGCCCCATCAAAATGAGCAAAATGAGAAGCACATCTAATCCCCCCGCTCAACAAAATGAAAAGCAGATCTATGCTCCCCTGCTCAACAAAATGACAACCATCTCTGTCTGAAAACATTAGTGTGCCACCACACATTGCTTCATGGTCTGTGGGACTGTGTAACTCTCATAATTTTTATTGCGCTGCCTGTTGTAAGTTTTGTGCTGCCAGAGGCCATTTTTAGTGTTATCAGTAGACATTTTATACTAGAGTTGGGTTTGTGCGGGCAATCTTAATTCCCGTAGTAAATGAGAGTGTTTTGCAGGTGACCTATGATTTCCTTGGCAGATATTTGCTTGTGCATTGGAGAAAGTAAACACAGAAACAGTGCTGTGCACATGTGCAGTACCTGCGATAAAGTGAACAATATTGTGTCTTTCTATATCTAGAATTATATTACATTACATTTATTTAGCAGACGCTTTTATCTAAAGTGACTTACAGCAAGCATAAAATTACAGGTCATTGTATGTAATCAGATTGTTGGTATAGTCCAACATATTTCTTTGGCTTTTTGAAAATACATTTCAATGACCTTGTGCAACCAAAATATTAGGAAAACAACATGCAGCAGAAAAATGTACGCACATCCACAC
The DNA here is from genome assembly GCA_029721435.1 of Gymnothorax reevesii. Lineage (NCBI taxonomy): Eukaryota > Metazoa > Chordata > Actinopteri > Anguilliformes > Muraenidae > Gymnothorax > Gymnothorax reevesii. Next base: position 40,854,764 of record CM056586.1, on the reverse strand, counting down.
AAAAAAGTTAACAGGTGCTCGACTCAATAGGACAACATACAAAAATTAACAAAAAGTCCGCACACAGTTTTGATAACTCCCCAAGTGAGTTTAATATTCACAACGTTTCGGCCGACGTGGCCTTCGTCAGGTGCACTTCCAAATGTTTGGAAGTGAACCTGACGAAGGCCACGTCGGCCGAAACGTTGTGAATATTAAACTCACTTGGGGAGCTATCAAAACACTGTGCGGACTTTTTGTTAATTTTTGAAAACAACATGCACACAATGTTGAATAATCCTAAATTAAAAAAAAAAAAAAAAACACCAAAACTAAAAGCAAATTCCTGGTAACTGCCTCCAGTGAATGTTTTGTATTATGCAGGATCAATGGTATTAGACTGTGAGCAGCAGACCTTGTCTCTGGACAAGAAAAACTGGAAAACCTGCCGCTGTACAAAGGTCATCCGGAATTTGAGTAGCAGGTTTTTTCAAGCTGATTGTCATTTCCAAGAATCAGAATCAGTTCATCGCATCAACGGAGAGCTTACTGAAATTTTGCTACATAGGATGTAGAATAATATTATAATGGCCTTTGAAGCTGAAAATTGGGCTATTTTTTGGCTATGATCAATGCCTATCAATCATCCAATTCCCACTGAAATATCTGGTCAATTGTGGCTTCCAGAGGTGGACAATCCAGGTTCAGAAAGTAAAAGTCCTCCCCATTAGTTCCAACCTCCTGGATGTGCTACATAAAACAACCCTTCAGACCAGTGGTTGGACTAGTCAAGAAAATCAGCGGGTTGAGTTGATGGGTGGAAGTAAAACATGGTGGGACTTTTACTTCCTGACCCCTGGAATGTCCACCTCTGGTGGCTTCTGTAAACAATAGTAGAATTTGGCAAATTTCCCATTGCTAATGATGGCAATTTGTAGCACAGGCTACATTTGTAAAGGGCCAAAAAATTTGCTTCTGCAGACAAATGCCAAGTTTTACACTGGTTCAGGAGAGAAGTTGGCAATTAAAATTAGTTTTCCATAATTAACATGTTATTACCTTCGCCAAGGAGGTTATGTTTCTGCTGGCATTGGTTTGTCTGTCTGTCTGTCTGTCTGTCTATATGTGTACATGATAACTCAAAAATTAATGGGCAGATATCTCTGAAATTTGAGTGGTTTGCTTTTACATCAGGGATGGACCCTATTGATTTTGACCGTGATCAGTCAAACAATATGACCACCGCAGCAGTCATCTTGAAATCCTACTGATAACTGAACTTCACTCCCAGTGATATCACTCAAATTTTGTCGGTTTATTGGTCTCGCGTCAGTGACGGGACCTATCCTTAAATTTCTTATGAGCCACAATCATTCAGCAAGATTTCGACTGTGCTGCCTTGGTGGAGGTTTGCACTCTCTAAGTGCCTCTAGTTATTTTTTTTTTGTGATCATTCATACAAAACATTGGTATGTGGTCTCTTGTGTTTACAGCATCATGACTGCATTTTATTTAACAATGGATAGCAGAGATTAAGATGTTCAGGGTTTTCTAGGATGGAATAGAAATTTAAAGGAGGCACATTTCATTATAAAGATAATGATTTATCACCTCTTTAATTAAACTTGTACATGTATGGCATGTAAATGTGTTATTGCATTGCATTCTTTCTACATGCTCCAGACAACAATGGACATTGAAGCCAGTGATGTTGGCATTGCTCATAGTACCATCCAAGTGACTGGACCATTACCCATCAATATACAATAAAAAATCATCTGAATATTGTGAACCATTCATTTTTGTAGAACTGCTAAATTTCTTTTGATACTCTCTGTACAGAGCATATATAAACAATGAAGCAAATAAATTCAACTGACCAACATGCCTCTTGAAATTAAACATTTTGGCAAACTAATAACGCTTCACATTTTGTCAATCAGGAAGCTGAATGTTAATTGAAACTCACGTCACAAGTTGCTGCTATTGAGTAAGCATTAAACTTAGTATTATCAGTAAGCTGACTCATGGATTAGCATCGATCTACTAGTGTATCCAACAAAACACCATTCAAGTCTTTACAGAATAACAGCAAACTGTTGCAGCACGCGGGCTAGTTTCAAGACTGATTGTGTCAAATCATCGCTCTGCCACATTCTGTCCAAAACTTCATAAGGCATGCAGTAATATAGCAATGCTCATGATGACTTCAATGTTTTGATACTGGCAAAAAGGCTCGTCTTACACTAGTAAATCTCCGTCCCCATATGTACTTAATAAAACCTCTAAAATAGCTATGCCAGTCAGTTGTTGGTTGTATGTACGATGTACAATGCCAGGAATCATGTTTTCGAGGATTAAGCGAGTAAACCAAAGAGCCTACTTCCATGTTATGTATGCCCTGATCACGTTTTCTGCCAACCGGCAAACTGCGCACATGCAACTTTGACGTCATTGTTTGTAAACAATGAACATCGCTATCGCACAAATTACTGCATTGAAACTCGCTTTTTCTTACATTGTCCCATCCGAGCACTTTAAACGGGACTGGGGCAGAAACAAACTTGAATTTCTGAGTTCCGGATTCTTACAGAATAATATACAAACACTGCTGACTTTGTTAACCCACATAATGTTGTAGATTACTACTTATCGTGATTACAAAAGATGTTAGAGATGGTCTCAGCAAATCTTTAGGAATCACTGCACTTCTGATTAACACTTGCAGTTCTGTCTCCTCAAGCCCAGCTAACCCTTAAAGGTCCCCTATTATGCCACCAGGTGCACAGCTAATTAGCCATCATGAGCCAGTTCAAAATCTCCCTGAAATCCCAAGGGGGAGTGACCACCCAGAATAGTGAAATCTGGTTGACTGCTTAACTGAAGCTGATCATCTTTTCTTGCTTCTTGTTGGTTTCTTCCCCATGTGAAGTCAAGAGGGGAAAGATTTTTAAATGATTTGTATTAACTAAGTAATTGGCTGTGCACCTCATTAGGAGCAGTGGGCGGCTACACAGAGCAGCGCCCATGGACCAGCTCCAGTTCTAAAGCCAGTACCTTGGTCAGGGGTACCAGTAGGAGCATTCCTATAACGCATGTTTTTGTGGGTGGGGAAAACCAGAGTAAACCCAGGGTGAACATGCAAACTTCACGCATAAAAGGCCCCAGACAGCATTTTAACCCATGGTCTTCTTGCTGTGAGGCAATAGTGCTAACCACTGTGCCACCATGCCAACCACCCATATATTTCCCCATACATTGTAGATCCATTGTAGATTGGGAAGGACAAAAAGCTGCAAAAAAAAAAAAACCTGCTGATTACTGTTGTGTTTGTTTATGATCAGCATATGCTGAAGTTTGGACACATCGACGCTGGTTTGAGCTGAATGACCCGCGCAAACTAGCGTGGCTACGTCATTTCACGAGCCAAACCACCGCTGTCTAGCATGAAATCCGTGCTAGTTTTTTAGTAGGGTCTCGCAAAAGATTAGGCTACTACATAGTCTTTTTGGGGTGGTGGAACCCCTGCATGTGTACCATGATCTGTGCAAAAGAGAATCAGCTAATTTAAGATAATACAGCAAAACTAGCTTTCAACTTTCAAGGTACCGCGCTTTGTTTTGCACAGAATAGCATTGCCATCGTATTAAGTAAATTGGCAAACTATATAACCGGTGGTTGAGGAGGGACCTTCAAGTAGGTAGCCAGAGTTCTGGATCCAGAGGTCCATTACCGTTGCATTACTACTGCAGACGAATGGAGTTTCGTTTGGGCCATTCTCTTGCCTTTTTCTCCAAATCATTTTGGACACGTTTCTTCCTTCTTTTTGCCCCTCATGCTCAGGCTGCGACGTTACGAACGGTTACGAAACGAAAAATAGAGACTGTTTCACAACAGGGTGGAACACCGAGCCACTAGCGAATAGGAACGCTCACTTTCAAGTCACGTGTCCTTTATTTATGTAAGGCAGTATGCGAAAGCGAACCAGCGGTTATGAGTACCGTGTAGCGACAGTGTCCCGGTACACACCTGACACCCAAGACGAAAAATAACGTAAATACAGAACTCTCTATTTTGGGATAATCATCCTTATCTGACAGAGATGGATTTAAGTGGTATTCGTGGACAAGGTGAGCCCGGTACTGGGACTGAAGCGGAGGATACAGTAGCCTATATAACTGACATGAATGAAGCATGATGCTAATGTTCTACGATTTATATCAGAGACATCGTTATGATTGACAACGGATAACATTCATGGATGACCAGGAATCAGAACTCTTGCAGACCGCGGTGATTCAGTCATTGTCTCAAGCAATTTTCAGTTATTTTTAAACTGACGACTTGAGCATATTGGTGCGTAATGGAGAAAGGTTTTGTTGATTTCAGATAACAAAGGATCTTATTTTTCTCCTTCCGAATCGACTTTCTGGAACATTATTTTTCGAACGACTGCTTTGTTTGTATTCCTCTTGCTCAGTTTGGAATATTGTTGATTGGAAAAAACGCCCTTAATTCAATCACATAAAAGTGGTCAGCTCTTGTTAGTCGAAATCTTATCCAATGATAAGCCGACATGGACCGTCTGGAGTGTCCGATATGCGAGTTCCTGATGTACGAACCGGTGACCGTCCCCTGCGGCCACTCGTTCTGCAGACGGTGCGTCGGGACCTGTCTGACTGGGAGATGCCACGTCTGCAAAGAGAGGCTAAAGATGAGAGACGTGAAGAATATTAAAAATAATGTCCTGCTGTTCAGCGTAATTGAGAAGTGCTGCCCGGAGGTGGTGAAATTGAAGTGCCGCTTGCGGGAACGACTGAAAGACAGCGAGTTTACGCACGCTTTGCAGATCGTCAATGAAGGTTTGGATATATGTAAGTGTTTGTGATGATCCCACAACAATATGTCCTTACGCAATCTCAGATTGTTATGGTGAAAATATATCTTGTATAACCTGGCAGACGATCACCTTGCATAACCCCGCACACCCAATTACGCAAGTGCAACGATATATGTGTCATGCGCATTGCCTTCGGGCTTTGATAAGCCCAATTTTCTTGAAAATAATCTGGTGTAGTAGTAGTTTCAAGATTGAAGGACTCCCCTTGTCTACTGCGGTATCTGAACCAGCAGTAACGCTGACTAGTGACTATAGCGCGTTTGAGTTTCTCGTGTTGCATGTGGTGTGATGCTGTCAAAGGCCCGGTTGTATAAATTACGAGCTGAGAGGTTCTGCTTGAGCAAATAAGTGTTCCTGTACCGTGGCTGTCAAATGGTCATTCAGTCAACGTGTGCTCTTCAGCATGGGTGGGTCTGTGTGCTCCTAGAATTAATTAAAAAAAATAAGAGATTTTGACTGCACAGTCCACAGAAAGCCTGTGCCAATGGCCAGCTCTGTCCAGCTGAGAAAACAAATCAAACTTTATTGTCTAACTTAATACCTTCGCAAGAACTGCCGTTTCATTTCTGTACCCAAGGTGACGAGTATTTGTTCTTAGTAGTAGGAGTCATGTATATTACGTTGTTGAAAGGGTATCTTCATTCAAACATCATTTGTATTATTTCATAAATACCTATGAATAAATGCTTACTTCTCTGCCTGGTGGGGGGTGGTGGTATAGCAGACGATTATTTGATCATTAATGAATTTGGTTCTCTTAAATACGAAGTGCAGGTTTTTATTTTTTATTTTTTTGCTGAAGACGCCAGGATCTGCGGGAAGTAGGCTAAGTGGCGCTGTTACATGTGCGTCTGACATAACCAAGCAAGGATTGGTGGGTGCATTTTGGGTTACGTCACTACCACAAGATGTGACTGTTTATATTACATGAGAAGTAGGGGAGAGCGGGGCACAACCTAACACATTTTGGTTTTGGCTAAATAATTGAAAAAATATTAACATTAATAATGTTTTTATGCATGTAATATACACATCTCTGCTACAAATGAAAACTTGAAGTTTGTTTGTAAGACTTACTGTTCTTGCACAATTCCTCCAAAACTGGCAGGAGTGAAATGTTAAAACTAACCCCATAGGCGGGGTTAATTATAACAGACAGAGGGTTAATTTAAACACTTGCTAGGAAAGTCTTTTTGAAAGCAATTTATCCAAATACAATTCTATCAATATACAATAGGAGAATACTGATTGTAAATCTATGGCAGATATCTACACAACACCTCCTCATGGATGGATATCTATACAGGTCTATTTATCTATCCTTCCATCCATCTATTGCTCTATCATTGATGAATATTGAAATTGATGAACTAATGGATAGATAGATTACATCCACACATTAAAACACATTAATATTGAAGAGAGACTGTGTCAAACAGACAAATTTATTTTTGTCAACAGCAGTTAAAACAACAGTTCAGCTGCAGCATATACATTGCTAATCTGAAACTTGAAACCCTTTTAAAGTTAATGCTCAATGTACTGCATGGAATAAAAATTGGCTTTAATAAAAAGTTATGGGAATTAGTTCTTTTTAGTTTAGTGTCTCTTTTCATCACAAGCGGCTTAGTTATAATGCAGTGTTACAACAAAACCTGCCGTGTTTAGCTTTTCTTAAGCCTGGCTAACTCTTGCCATGAGTTGGTTGCAAATCTCAAAAACAGACCTATGTTTTAAGAAACAGGACAGTTATTAAGACAATATGTGGTTGGATTCGGTGACTCCTACACACAGCTCAGAAATCAAAAAATTAGTACCATAAAAATATTTACTTATACGCCATTAAAACACATTTGTCCAGGTATCTCGCCGAAAATCCGTCCAATCCTTCTAAAAATTCGGGGGAGACTGTCTTCTGACAACGCATTATATTGACTGGAAGCACCCCCTGCTTGACCCTGTGCAACTACTTAAAAAGTCAGTGTTAAATTTAACCATGCGTTAGGACGTTCCCCGCGCTCCCCTACCTTCCGTGCAGATCTATTGCTAGCTTGCTGTAGGGCGTTTTTTTGAACTGCAGAAGAGTCTCTCGAACACAGCAACATTATGCTTTGGCCACTACCATTGAGGTGACACTCTCAGTTTCATACTTACGAATGAAGTCTCTCACTGAGCTTCATATTTAAGTCATTGTTTTACTCCAGTTGCAGAGATAACCTCCATTCAACCAGATATTTACACATTCATTCATTCATTCATTCATTCAGTCATTCATTAATCTTCATGCTTATCTGTTCCCCTGGTGCTCTGAGCCCAGTTATTCAGTACACAGATTGAGCTGTATTTGGTCATGTGTGTAGGTATCACATACCTATGACACTTCTACCTGTAGATGTGATCTACCCGTTGTTGTGATATGCCTATTGCTGTGACACACCTGTAGATATGATGTACCAGTGCCCATGGCTGTCAGATTTGACATACATGGGGCTGTCGTATACCTGCTGTGATATATTTGTGGATGTGATCTGATGTATCTAAAGGTGTGATATACTCATGCCTGTTATATACCTGTGGCTGTGACACACTTGTAGATGTGAATATAACTGTAGATGTGATGTACCTGTGGCTGAATTGCATTGTAAGGAGCATGTCTAGTTGTGCCTCCTCAAGTCCTGAGGAATGCAATGATTCTCTAAGGAATGCTGCCAGTCAGGAAAGCCGGGAATCGAGCATGGAAGCAGGCTAGAGCAGTGGGGTGTGCGGCTGTAGAATATGTGTTGAAGGCAGTCGGGTTTCATTGGCTGGGATCAGCAGGAACGGTTGTTTATGCTTCTTGACTGATTTCCTGAATATCCTGAGATATTTAACTGAGTGTGACGGCTTTGAGCATGCTCAAAATGTGCCTTTGAACTACTATCCAGATTTTTCGCTCAAATTGTAGTTAACGGTTTTTTTAGACATTGACTCTGATGTTAAGAGGAATTAGCAGTTGCTCTATAAGATTGAAAGGAATTACTGCCACTCAAGCGCAATGTAATGCACTTAATGACTTTGTCTTTCTCTGTTGATCAATCGCACTCTCGCACGCTTTCACACACAACCTCCCGTACACACTCATCCTCACACCCACAAACACACTATATCTCTGTCACACACTCATTCACAAACACATGCTCACACACACGGACATAATCACACACACATTTGCATGCTCCCACTCGCTCACGCTTACATGCCATCTCTCTCACACACACACACACACTCACACACACGCACACACACTCACACACACAATTTAATGCCCAAACATACGCACATGCACACTGACATTTACATTCTCACTCACACAAACACACGCGCATGCGCACCTGCTCTCATACACACACTTACATGCTCATACATACGCACACCTTCATGCTCACACACATACACCCACATTTATATGCTCACACACACATCTACACGCACACACACTCGCACACACACACATTTACACACTCTCATGCACGCACGCACACACACACACACACACACACACACACACGCAGACCCAGAGGACCTCAGTCTGAAGGTGCTGAGAGCTGAGGTGTTTGTCGGACTGCAGCAGTACCCGGTCGCTCTACAGGACCTGGATGACGTTTGCCGCCTGCGTCCTGCCTGGGCCGAGGTGAGGAGGTGGGGCCTTTCTCCATGGAGAGGCGGGGTACTTCATATAGTAGGGTCACACAGCTGCCAGTAGAATGCAGCGAAGTAAGGAAAGTCAGTTTGGCGAATTCCGCAATACACTTCACTATTTCAACAATCTGGGAGTCCTCATAGTGAAATGTAGAGGTGGAAAAAAAGATAAATTAATAGAAATTTGGGAAAAAAAACTGTAATTGGTCTGTTTCAATACTGAGTGGGGTGTCAGTCCACTGTACACGGCCTTCTAGAGGCAACTGAGTAAAAACTGTCCCAGGATTGGATGGGGAACAAAGGGCTTGCACGATCGAGGAAGCTGTACCTCTTCTTGTTGAAGTTCTAAAACTCAGGAGGCCTGTATCTTTTTGTCTGTTTTATGCGCATCTGTTTATCTGTCTCTCGCTGTCATGTAAACTTCAGGCCTTTGTTACTGAATTAGCCCTCGTTATATTTCTGCCACCTGATATTTTAGCTGCAGTGCTTGATAAGAGCATTTTGGTCAGTTGAAAACTGTAGCTTTATTCACATAGGAAATGTTTTACTGTGACATAAATAACAAGGCAGCTAGTGTTGGTGTATAAACCACTGCCAGGTAGATTATTTAGCTTGCATAATTGCGCTGGAAACAAAATTTTGCGCAAATTGTCCGGCATGGACTCCTCTGACTCTTTGTATTTGGTAACTGGGCAGATTACTGCTGAAATGGGCTGGAAACTGTCTCCTGTTCTCCAGAGACGAGTTAAATAGCAGGCCGCTCAGTGTCAGTGTCAGTGCCCTCATCCCAACGTCTGTGTGTTTGTTACTGTCCCGCACAGGGATTTTTCCGAAAGGGGCGCCTCCTACAGGACATGGGGAGGTTCTGCGACGCGCTCGCCCAGTACCAGCGCTGCCTGCGGCTGCAGGGCGACTTTGGCTCTGCGCGGAGTCAGATACGAAGGGTGAGGAGAATCATGTGACCGTGCAGGGGCGACAACCATAGAAACAAAATCAGGTGTTGGATTGTAAAACTCCACCCCAGAGCTCTGTTTTAGCCTCCTAGATTTACTGACGAGCAAAACCCTTCAGTCAGGAAGTAGAACTGATGAGTGACATATGACCTGTGTTAAAATTGTCTTCTTTTTGCTTTGGAAAGTTCCTAACTTGTTGAAAGTAACCCAGAACTATTAATGGGGCAGCCATGATAAGCACTGTTTGAATACTCTAAATAATAAGGAAAGGTGCTTCAATGCATCCAAACTTATCACCTTTAGCATGGGGTATACTGAACCATCCATTACGAACAGAATGACGATAAAGTTGTCCCACGATTCCTTGTGGCAGCGATATTTAAAGGAACGCACCATCCATCCAGCCAGTCTTGAAACAAACAAAAATGACGGGGAAGGGATGCATGATTCTCGTAACGCCACAGTTGTCTTCCATAAATCATTACATCTTTTCTTAACCTCATGACATTTTCTACCAAGGTTAAGGAAAAGCGGTTAGCAATTAGATGATGAAATGTAATTTTCTGATTATTTGAACCAGTCTTGCTGTCTTAACTCAGGGGTGGAGGTTAAACGTGGCAGGATTTCTACTGTCTGACCCCTGGACTTACAAACCCCCTTGCCAATAAAGTTGGGATGTTGTGTAAAACGTGAATAAAAACAGAATGCAATGATTTACAAATCCTTTTTGGCCTATATTCAATTGAGTACACTACAAAGAGAAGATATTTAATATTCAAACTGATAAACTTAATTGTTTTATTGAAATATTCACTCATTTTGAATTTAATGCCTGCAGCACTTCCCAAAAAAGCTGGGATAGGGGCATGGCTACCACTGTGTTACATCACCTTTCCTTTTAACAACACTCAATAAGCGTTTGGGAACTGAGGACACTAATGGTAGAAGCTTTCTAGGCGGAATTCTTTCCCATTCTTGCTTGATGTACAACTTCAGTTGCTCAACAGTCCCGGGTCTCCATTGTCGTATTTTGTGCATCATAATACGCCATGCATTTTCAATGGGAGACAGGTCTGGACTGCAAGCAGGCCAGTCCATTACCTGCACTTTTTTACTACGAAGCCACGCTGTTGTAACAAGTGCAGAATGTGGCGTGGCATTGTCTTGCTGAAACAAGCAGGGACGTCCCTGAAAAAGATGTTGCTTGGATGGCCGCATATGTTGCTCCAAAACCTGTATGCACCTTCAGCATTAATGAAGCCTTCACAGCTAATTACCCATGCCATGGGCACTAACATCCCCATGCCAACACAGATGCTGGCTTTTGAACTTTGTGCTGAAATCAATCTGCATGGTTTCCTCTTTAGCCGGTAGGACAGAACATCCATGATTTCCAAAAACAATTAGAAATCTGGACATATCAGGCCACTTTTCCACTTTGTGTCTGTCCATGTTAGATGAGCTCAGGCCCAGAGAAGCTGGCAGCTTTTTTGGGTGTTGTTGATACAACCCCAATTTAGAAATAGTTGGGACAAAGTGTAAATTGTGAATAAAATCAAAATGCAATGACTTTCAAATCACACCAGACAGTATTTTATTCACTATAGAACAGAGATAACATAGCAAATATTGAAACTGAGAAATTTTGCAATTTTATCCACAAAATAAGCTAATTTCAAATTAGATGGCTGCTACAGGTATCAAAAACGTTGGGACAGGGGCCTGTTTACCATGATTTAGCATCCCCTCTTCTTTATAACACAGAGTGGAGGTGTCTGGGCATCGAGGCGACAAGTTTCTTGAGTTTAGCCATTGAAATTTGATTCCACTCTTGTTTAATACAGCTGCTGGAGAGTTTTGGGTCTCCTTTGATGGACTTACCGTTTAATTATGCACCAAATGTTCTCAATCGGTGAAAGATCAGGACTGCAGGCACACGGACTCTTCTACTATGAAGCCATGCTGCTGTAATAGCTGCAGTATGTGGTTTTGCATTGTCCTGCTGAAATACACGAGGCCCTCCTTGGAATAGATGTCATCTGGAGGGGAGCATATGTTGCTCTTTAAGCTTTATATACCTTTCAGCATTCATGGTGCTTTTTAAAACATGCAAGTGTCCCACACTATAAGCACTAATGCATCCCCATACCATCAGAGATACTGGCTTTTGAACTGAGCGTTAATGACAGGAGGGGTGGTCTTTCTTCTCTTTAGCCTGGAGGACACAACACCCATGATTTCCAACAAGAATGTCAAATTTGGACTTGGCTGACCACAGGACACTTTGCTACAGTCCATTTTAAATGTGCCTTGGCCCATAGAACATGGCGGCGTTTCTGGCTCATGTTCAACAATGGCTTCCTTTCTGCATGATAGAGTTTTGAGTGGCATCTGTGGATGGTACGGCAGACTGTGTCAACAGACAGTGGTTTCTTGAAGTATTCCTGGGCCCATTTAGTAATGTCAATGACAGAATCTTACCAGTGAGTGATGCAGTAGTATCTGAGGGCCGAAGATCACGGGCATCCAGTAAAGGTCTCCGGCCTTGTCCCTTATGCACAGAGATTTTTCCAGTTTCTCTGAATCTTTTGATGATGTTATGCATTGTCGGCCATGATACCTTCAAAGCCTCTGCAATTCGACGTTGAGGAACATTGTTTTTAAAGTATTCCCCACTTTCTTTACGCCAGCCTTCACAGGTTGGAGAGCCTCTGGCCATCTTTACTTCAGAGAGACTCAGCCTCTCTATGACATCCCTTTTATAGCCAATCATGTTACACACCTGATGCCAGTTAACTTAAATACTTGCTAAATGTTCTTTCAGCTGATTCTCTTTATTTATTGCTTTTTCAGCCCTTTTTTGCCTGAGTCCCAACTTTTTTGAGACCTGTTGCAGCCAGAAAATTTGAAATGAACTCATTTTGAGGATAAAAATGTATAATATCTCCGTTTCAACCTTTGAAATGTTATCTATGTTCTATTGTAAATAACATACTGGCTCCTGTGATCTGAAAGTCATTGCATTTTGATTTTATTCACAAATTACACTTCGTCCCAACTATTTCAGAATTGGGGTTGTATATGGCTTTCTCTTTGCATGGTAGAGTTTTAAATTGCACTTGATGATGTAGTGACATGTAGTGTTTTTGAGCCCACTTGGTAATATCCTTTACAGAATGATGTCTGTTTTTTAATTCGGTGCCGCCTGAGGGACTGACGGTCACGGGCATTCACTATTGGTTTTCGGCCGTGCTGCTTATGTGTGGAGATTTATCTGGATTCTCTGAATCTTTTGATGATAATGTGGACTGTAGATGACAAAACCCCTAAATTCCTAGTGATTGCGCACTGAGAAACATTGTTCTTTATTGGATTATTTGCTCAAAAAGTGTTGAAACTTGCCCCATCGTTGCTTGTGAACAACTGAGCTTTTCGGGGATGCTCCTTTTATACCTCGTCATGACACTCACCTGTTTCCAATTAACCTGTTCGCTAATGGAATGTTTTAAACAGGTGTTTTTTGATCATTCCTCAACTTTCCCAGTCTTTTCTTGCCCCTGACCCAGCTTTTATGGAACTTATTGCAGACATGAAATTCAACATGAGTGAACAATTCCAAAAAAACAATAAAGTTTATCAGTTTGATCATGAAATATCTTGTCTTTGTAGTGTACTCAATTGACTATTGGTCGAAAAGGATTTGCAAATCATTGTATTCTATTTTCATTCACGTTTTAGACAGCGTCCCAACTTCATTGGAATAGGGGTTTGTACATCCCTGGGGCCAACAGGTCCGAGTGGGTGTGAAACACTGAAATGCAGGCTTATCATGCGATTGAAAACAAAATCAATGGGTGAAATATCTTATATCTCAATTGAAACTCAAGAAATTCACAAGAGCAGGTGGTAATAGAAATACGAAACAAGTAACATGAGAGAACGTGTGTTTTCTTTGCTATTTTCCTGGAGCAGTGTGTTGATAAACCCTTGTGTGTTTGGAGTGACAGGCCTCTGTGCTCACATGGTTACCAAAAGAAACGTGTACTGAAAGGTGGAGAAAACATTGATAAACATTTTGTTTATAAAAAAAAAATCAACATATTTAACTGTAGCCCCAGGACAAAGTCGGGCAGTTATGGATTCATGGCGCCGCGTCTAAAGAGATTTTCTTGTGGACCCTCTACAGGCTTCAAGTGTCAACATATTCCTTTGATGTTTGGCCCGGGCATAGGTTATGGTTAGGTCATGGCCCCTATCTATTTTGGTTGCAATGGCTGCAGAATTGTCCAAATAAAGCACAATTTCTTGCTGAAAATGTGCCAGTTTCAGTGAATGGATTGTGAAAGCACTACAGGTCAGAGTTTTCCAGATATCAGAAGCGGGCACTCGGGGGTACGTCCACACGGTTGTGGATGAGTGGGCTGTCTAGTTTATCTATTTACTTGTCTGGGACGATTCATTCTGATAACCTGTCAGCGTGTAAATGTGTGCATTAGCGGGGAAGGCTAAAGTCGAAACGCTATGCTTTTGGCCCCTAGATGTTGGAGTCAGAGGGAATTTCTGTGCCGGAGGAGACCCCGAGACTCCTGCGGGCGGTTTCAGAGTATCTGCAGAACCCCAGTCCTGTCACCAGCTCAGTGGCGCCCTCTGCTGGGCAGAGCTCATACCTTGGCCCTGCCCAGGGAGGGGACACAGTCAGACAGGGAGACATGGCTAAGGTGGGCCTGTTAATTTCTGATTTGCACCTTTACTTTCTTGCTCCAGTTAAAAGAAACTGTTAGTTTCCAAAAGATATTTTGAGCTCGGAAACTAACTCCCCCCCTCTCTCTCTCTCACTCTCTTTCCATTCAGGGTGCTTGTGTGCTGAAATCCGCCTCCAGTGCAGAGTGCTGTCTTAGTTTGTGCCAGGCCGTGTCCTTCCTCCCCAGCGGTGAGGAAGATGAGGAGGTCATGATGCGGAAGGAGGAACAGGGCACCAGAGGTACGGCTAGTATGCTAACTCACCTGCTAATTTATCTGCTGACTTACATGCTAACTCCACCTGCTAACTTGGCTGCCGCTAACTCATCTGCTAGCTCCCGTGCTGACTTACTTGATAACTTAGCGGCTAACTCACCTGCTTACTTGCTCGATTAGTTAGCTGCAAGTTACAAACCCACCAGTGGCTGAGTTACATGCTGAATCATCAGCTAACTCACCCAACAGCTTCGAGGCTAAATCACCAGCTAACTCACCGTATAACTCAGCAGCTGCCTCTCCTGCTTACTCATCTAATAACTAACTTGGTAATTTAGCTCTCCAGCTAACTTACCTACTAGCTCTCCTGCTAATTCCACTGCCAACTTTGCTGCTGCTAGTTTGTCTACTAGCTCACATGCTAACTCACCAGAATAGTTACTGACTTATCTGCTCTCTGGCTTGATAATGTAGCTATGAACTCTTAATGACCCACACTATAACCTAGCCACTAATTCACCTGATAATTTGGCTGCGATCATATGTGTTCACTGACTTAGTAGCATATCTGCACTGTTGCACAATAAGAGCTAATATCCGTTACACTAACTTTAGTGTTAAAATGTGAATTGAGTGGCACTGCCGAAATACAAGAAATGATCTATAAAAGCTCTTGTTAAGCCCATGCAACACTCTGGGCCTGTGGGGAGTTCCCAGTAGTCTCATTACAAAACTCCACTTTGGTTTTTGGTTTATAGTTGGCCTTGTGATTTTCAGCATTGCTGCTGATTTTCAGTAATCACTGGGTGTGATACAAGCTGGGACTAAGATTCAAATATTGATTATATCCATAATTGTGTCTTATTCTGGAAACTAGAATGTCCTGTTTCCTGTTTCCGCAGGAAGTGGTGGTCATCGCCGGGAGGTATCGCTCAGTGTGCTGACCGTGTCAGACTTTGAATGCCCGCTGTGTATAAGGTGGGAAAAAGTTACCATGTTTCTGCTAGGCATGTGACTTGGTGGTACATTGCTTAGTGATTGACTGAGATGCTGAGGGTTGGTGACTGAAGTCTTTGTGTCACTTTTGTAAAATCAGTGCAAGTCCCTTGTTCAAGGCCCTTCACCCCACATTACTACAGATGGGATCGGCCCCTGCTTAGACATAAATGTGAATCGCTGTTCAGAAAAGTGTCTTATAAAAGTAAGGTAATTCTTTTCCTCTGCTGTATTCCAAAGGGCTCTACTGTGTGCTCTCAGATGTTACCTGTCGACAGTTAAGTGAGGCTCTCTGTTCTCCATGTGTCAGACTTAAGTTCTCTCTGTGTCCAAAATACATGTAAGCGCACCCCATTTGCGTGGCACAGAATCCTGCTTTCCCTAAATTGATCACATGACAAAGAAAGGTGTTTACATCTGTGGTGGAGAGCTACTTAAAACCCAGTAAGACCCAAAGTGCCCTTGTAAGAAGCATCCTGAAACCTGAGGCAGTGTTAGAAAACTTCCACACCTGAGGGTTTCCTAAAAAAACCTGACAGTGTCATCATAGTTCATTAAGACCTTTATTTTTCAGCTGCTGTATCCCAGACACATAATAAAATAATCCAAGAGCTCAAAATGTAGGCTTTTATTGAATATAATTGCTTTGCCAGAATGGTCATTAAAATATTTTAAAAATCCCATAAACAACAAAAAATTCACATTTTTCATGACTTGTTTACTAGTGATAGTTTATAGAAAAAGTGGCTCTGTGATAAAAAAGATAACATTGCTCTCTTCGACCAGGTCATCAGTCATTGTCACTGTCTGAAGTACAGCTTTGGAAAGTTTTCGTAGTCCACAGAGAGGCAAAAAAATAGAACCATAAACTGGTGTATTTTGCCTCCCCTACTTGTATTTTGGCGAACTATGGTTCACTTCATTGGTCACGTCTCTCGAAAATGATGGCATCGTCGAAAAGGCACGCATGTCGCATTTGGTCTTGAAGGGTGAGGCATGCAGACGATGCATCAGGTCTTAATGAGATAAATCGTGAAGTGTGTTCAAGACAGCAGGAGCCCACGTTAGCTTGCGTGCGCATGTCTCCTGAATGAGGTGCCCTGCTGAGTGCCTGCAAGCTCAAGCATTACCCATTTGGAGGTGTTTCTCTTAGTGAGAAAAGATGGCGTCCAACACCTGACTCTCTTGGTTGTGACATCAACTAATGACAGTTAGTGTGCTTAGTACACTTTGTGTGTGTCTGAAACACTTTGATTGACCTGCCAGATGGGTAAATATTGTTTACCAGGCATCAAACCTTGTCGTCTAGGGCTACGGAGAGTTACACACGCGCTTGCATCAGCATCCAGATATGAACAGTCACAGTTATCAGATAATGCGGAACGGAGTGCTAGTTCGATCAATTCATGTATGTTGCAGGAAGCTTGTGAGTACGCCCGCTCTTGTTCAAAATCATGTTAGAAAGCATGTGCGGGCACTTGTGATCTTGAACACGACTCTAGGACAGCCTCTGCAATCTCAGCAGCATTTTGTTTAAATTGGCCGGTTAACAGTTGCATTGTGGGATTTGTAGTTGCAGCCCCCTGTCGAAGTTAAGCGGCTACTATGGATTCACGTGTATCATCACTGCTGCGTCCATAGACACTTTCTTGTGGACGCTCTACAGGCTGTAATTTTTGACTGATTTCTGTTACATTTGGTATGGGCATGTTTTGTACTTCACTTATGACACCTATTGATTTTGGTTGCCATGGCAACAGTAGTGGCTGAATAATATGCATGCTAGTGGCAAAACATAGAGATTTTCTTGTGGACGCAGTACAGGCTGCAATTTTTGACTGATTACTTTCATATTTGGTATGGACATGTGATACACCACACTTAGGACATCTATCGATTTTGGTTGCCATGACGACAGTATTGGCCAAATAATAAGCACAAAAGTGGCAAAACACAGAGATTTCCTTGTGGACGCAGTACAGGCTGCAATTTTGGACAGATTACTTTCATATTTGGTATGGAAGTGTGATATACTTCACTTATAATGCCTATCGATTTCATTTGCCATGGAGACAGTATTGGCCAAATCATTTGCAAAAAAGGGGAGAATGGGGGCTACACCCATGCGATCACAGCCAACCAGACTGTCTTGCTTTTATGTGATGTTGCATTTGGGCATGTTTACATCTGTGGCAGTCATGATAGCCGTAAGATGTTTGTGTGTTTTCTTCATCTCAGGCTGTTTTATGAGCCGGTCAGCACTCCGTGTGGCCACACTTTCTGTAAAAACTGCATCGAGAGGAGTTTGGATCACAACCTTCACTGTCCCCTGTGCAAACAGCCGTTACACGAGGTACACTCCCGCTACCTACCTCCGCTTCCTCCCGAGACTCACTCCAGGAGCCTATTTTTCTAGCCTTGTCTCCTCTGCTCTCGACTGACCTGTCAACTCAGAGCGCCAAGTGAAGAGCAAGGATATTCAATGTGACTAAATTCATTTCCGTAATTCATTTCCTCTGTACTCATGTTTCTTTCAGTGGCGGGTGGTGGACAGAGAACAAGGAGAGAACTGCATATTAGCCTTGGTCTGTTTTCAGTCAATTTCCCTGGTAAAAGACACTTGAATTCTCCCCTCTCAGGTGTAGCTAATTGTCTTCGTTAAGACGAGAAATAAAATGCACCAGTTGAACGCAAAAAAAGAGAGCATTTCAACCTTTTTCAATTAAAGAATCATTACGCACAGGTTTGACGACTTGCTTAGGATGTGACAAAATTTAACGCGGAAAATCCACGGTGGTTTTTTCGTGAAGAGTTACCTATTAAGGGATGTGAATTAGACATTTTGTGGAACTTCTTATTAACTTGCCTAAACATTTCATTATAAGGGAAACTAACATGTTGACCTAGAACAATGATTGAAATCGGGTCACTAATCTCATCCGTTTCAAGGGGTGTTTTCCGCCCCCCCAGTTTTCCGTCCACTGCCCACCACTGGTTTCCTCCTTGCTTCCTTTCCTTGCATCTGCTAATGGGTTGAGTGAGGAAAGAAAACGCGGATTGAGATATGATTGCATTGAGAGCCCTTTGTTTGATTAGTCAAAAAATGCATGATATTGTCTAATTCCAAACCACTTTTCCTTAACTCCGATGGAAAAAGTCATGAGATTAACCCCTCATTTAAGGGGCTACTTAAGACTTACTCACTTAGAATTTCCCTTAAGTTGGTTCAAAGTAGGAAAAAGCATTTTTTTTGTAGGATAATGTTACATACATATTCTGTATCTACTGGTTGCAGTGTTTCACTGAAGCTACATCACACTTATATTGAGAGAAAAATGAAAACCCCGGACACCATGTTTTTCTGGACATAGCATGACTTCAAATGGAAAATGTCTTAATCATATACATCATTTTATACACACTATCCTGAAATTCAACAGGACATGGGATTGTTGGAAACTTAAGGATCTCCACTAGAATTTAAAATAGGCCTGAAGTTCCGCAAGTTTGATTACAGCAGCTGCATTTGACAGACCCATGTATAGTTTTATGGGTTTAAGGCAGAGGTCTCAAACTTTGTTCCTCGAGGGTCGTAATGTCTGCAGATTTTGGGGATTTCCGTCACATAAGCAGTGAACTCGCGCCTCGTAAAGGTGTACAGACTTTTTCACCAATCAGTGACTTCCAGTCAGTATTTAAGTACAGGAACTAACCTAAACCAGTCGCCATCATAGCCCTGCAGGATTTGAGTTTGAGACCCCTGGTTTAAGGGAAGATGTAAAGGAGATTTCATAAGCAAAAAAGGAAAGGAACAACTGAAGTGCTAAGAGAATCCAACTGGACTTACACTTGGCGATGTGATCATGCGTCTTTCGCCCGTCATGTCTGTTTGTTTGCTGAAAGGCCGGGTGGTGCTGCCACACTGAATTGTGGGACGATGTTATCTCCTTTCTTTCTATAAAGGATGATTCAATGTACAGTGTGTGCAAAAGGAGATGAGTTAGGAAGCATTGAAGCACCTTTTCTCAGCACTTAAGAGAATTGGAACAGCACTAGTGATGACGGCCATGTAAATACTTTAAGGTCATTTGCGCAGTGAAGGAAACTTTTCTATCCAGAAAGAGTACTCAACCTCAGCTCCTGGCTGTGTCTGAATAGTCTTTTTTGCTTAGGAAAGTTCCTACCTCCTAAAAAATGACCATGATAAGTGCACTGGAATTCTGTAAATGTTAAGGAAAGGTGTCTCAGTGCTTCTTACTTTACCACCTTTAGCACAGGGTACACAGAACCTTTTTCGAGAAGAAAGGAGATAACGCTATCCCACAATTCTGCACAGCAGCAATATTTTAAGAGACGATCATTTGTTCGGCCAATCGCGGAAAGAAACGTATATGATGGGCAGGGGACTCATGATCACGTTGCCTCGTGTAAGCGCATTCGGATTCTCTAATTAGCGCGGTTGTCTTCATAAGCCGTAAGAAATTCCCTTTTACACCTTCCTTTTACCTTATGACATTCTCCACAAAGGTTAAAGAAAAGTGGTTAGGAATTAGTGAATCGGACAAAATTCTTTGACTGGACGCAGCCCAAGTCACTTGCCTCTGCTTCTCCCCTCTCACCAGTACCTGAGGAACAGGAAGTACATTGTGACAGTGCTACTGCAGGAAGTGATGTCACGCCTGTTCCCTCAGCAGCTGGAAGAGAGGACTCAGGTGCATGTGGCTGAAATGGCCGAGCTCTCCAAGTGAGTGTCAGTCGTCATGGGTACGGGTCTGGATTATGCAATTCAGCTTTTCCATGTGCTAGAGATAACCGAGAGTGTGGGTGACTGAGTGAGTGAGTGTGTGACTGAGAATGCATGCTTGTGACTTAGGGAGTGTGTGTGTCTGGGTGAGAATGCATGACTATGACTGAGTGAGAATTGTATTTGTGAGTGTGTGCGTATTGACTGAGTGAGTGTGTGTGACTGTGTGAGAATGCATGTCTGTGATTGAGTGAGAGTGTGCCTGCGTGTGTATGCTAATGTATGTTTTTGTATGTGAGTAGGGAGCCCTGTCCCCTCCTGAATAACATGCGTCTTGAATAATCAGCACATGACAATGACGATCGAGCTCGAGCATCTGGTCTCCTGGCGTGTGCTTGTTTTTCGCAGCCTGACGAAGGACATCCCCATCTTCGTGTGCACCGTGGCGTACCCGGGCGTGGCCTGTCCGCTGCATGTTTTCGAGCCTCGTTATCGCCTTATGATGCGACGCTGCATGGAGACGGGAACCAGGAAGTTCGGAATGTGCTCCTACGAGCCTGGAAAAGGGTGCGCACTCCCAATTTCTGTCCCTATTCCCCCTCAACCAGTTTCTATTGGTTCCCTTCGTTCGCCCTACCCCCCTTGCACATCCTCATAAATTAATTTGGTGCATTCACAAGGTGCAATATGCATCTAAAAGGTAGGGGCAATGTAGTTCCATTATCCTTGAAATGAACTGAAATGAATGTCACCATGTTTATTTACCTCACACAAAACTGTCTGATTGAATTCTCTGGTGTGCTCTCTGCTGGAATCCTCTGATAACCTGCGTAGGTTACAGGCAAGCATGTCCACTAATATGCTCATGATGTTTGCCAGTTGACTATGTTAACACATGGTTGAACAACAAGAATATTTCCAGCCTAATAAGGGAGTAATGCCAGGGGTCAGGAAGTGATCGTGTGTGTGAGTTTGCATTTCTGTGTGTGCGTGTGTGTGTATGTGTCAGCTGAGCAATCTGCACTGTGTGTGTGTTTGTGTGTCAGGTGAACAGTCTGTACTGTGTGTGTGTGTGTGCGTGTGATTGTGTAAGGTGAGCTGTCTGTTCTGTGTGTGTGTGAGATTGTGTTTGGTGAGCCGTCTGTTCTGTGTGTGTGTACATGAGTCTAGGCTGTGAGCTGTATATGATCCATGTGTAAGTGTAAGTGTGTGGTGTTAGCGTGTGAGGTAAGCGTGTTGTGTAATGTGCTTGACAGGTTTGCAGATTACGGCTGCATGCTGAACATAATACGACTGGATGTTCTGCCTGACGGGCGCTCCTACGTGGACACCGTGGGGGGGAACCGGTTCCGGGTTCTAAGGAGGAGTCAGAGAGATGGGTACCACACTGCTGACATCGAGTTCCTGGAAGACCAGAAGGTAAGGCTGGGCGCTAGATCTGTGATCTCAAATCCTGTTCCTGGAGAGCCACCATCCTGTAGGTTTACTCTAATCCTAATGAAGTCCCTCCGACTCAGCTGATCAGCAGCTTCTTAAGGTCTGTAACAGGGTAACGAGATGTGGTTTGTTTTAGTTGGACTGGTGCTTTTGTGAAGTAATTGTTTTAGTAAATGTTTACCTCCGCCAAGGAGGTTATGTTTTAGGCAGCGTTTGTCTGTTTGTTTGTTTGTTTGTTTATTTGTTAGATAGCAAGATAACTCAAAAAGTGATGCACCGATTTTTATGAAATTTTCAGAGAAGGTGGGTATTAAGTCAAGGAACAGGTGATTCAATTTTGGCATATCTAGGCCAAAGTTCAAGATTTCAAGTCTTTCCAATGGGCCGGAGTTCCAATCGCCGTGCTTTTGGGTTTTTCTGCCCCCTGGCGGAGGTCTGCGCTCTCTGAGTGCATTTCTAGTTATGAATGATTCCATTGGTAAGGAAAGCGCAGGAATGTGATTACTTTACCCACCAGTGAGAAACCTGCATGAAGTTTGTGAAGTAACAGAAACCATTGTAGAAGCACATGAATGGCTAATTGCTATTGGATGGTATCGTGGGTAGTATGGAGAAGAAGATATGCTACAGAACCTGTGTCCTGGTTAGGTGATTGTGCTGCTTCAGTAGATCTTCCAAATTGATTGTACAAAATAATTCTATGATGGGCAATGATGTGTGTAATTTGTATTAGGAATTTCCACAAACTGCAGCAAACCAGGAAAAATGCACAGACCATCTCCTTTTCTTCTTGTTTCTATATTACGGTACAATGACATTTTTCGCTACCTCCTCTTTCCTGGGAGATCCCTCTGTTGTAAGAGCACCTCTGACAAAATCTTAAAGACCCATGAGACTGGCAGACATGCTAACATTAATGATCTGTCATCGCATAGGTAGGCAGAGAACATTTACTTCTCGGCAGCTATTGGTTGAATAAAGCCATCAAATCATTTTATTATAAAATAATACTTTCAACTCTTCTTTTGACAAGAAAGTGGGCTTTTTATTTATTAGGAAACCTACTGGATAAATACTAAAAGGCAAACATTTCACATGTGAAAGTAGGTTCTGACTTGCAGCCCGATTTTGCCCACACAATGGATGCATCTCAAAGCATAGGCTGCATCCTTCGAAGGCTGCATTTTTAGGGACCGTCACTTATTACCATTCGCCAAACTAACATTTAGGCTTAGGAATTAAGAGAAATTTACAGTTATATTTAGGGCTATGTTTTAGAGTTAAGGTTAGGGTTCAGGAACCCAGTGATGACTCACTTAAACCAAGGCTGTTTAGCAGAAATGAAATGACACCGTGTCAGTTTGGCAGATGGAATTAAGAAACGATCCCTAAAAATGCAGCCTACGAAGGATGTAGTCTATGCTTTGAGATGCACCCAGGGTAAGGTATAAGGTTAAATTCAGGGTTAGGTGTAGAGCTAGGTTTAGGGTTGGGGGTTAGTTTTATGGCTAAGGTTAGGGGAACCAGTGACGACTCACTTAAACCAAAGCTTATTAATGGAGATGAAATGATGTCATGCCAGTTTGGCAGATGGAATTAAATGACGTCCCCTAAAAATGCAGCCCTTAAAGGATGCAGTCTAGGCTTTGAGATGCACCCTTTGAGATGTACCCAATGTTTGGCGTAGGGTAGGCAGACTTAATGGGTGCATCTCAAAGCCTAGGCTGCATCCTTAGAAGGCAGCATTTTTAGGGGGCGTCACTTATTTCCACCCGCCAAGTAAACATTTAAGGTAAGGTAAGGTTGAATTAAGGGTTAGTTATGTTTAGGGGTTAGAGTTAAGGTTAGGGAAACCAGTGGCAAGTTGATTTAACCTAAGCTGTTTAACGGAGTTTGGTGGATGGAATTAAGTGACGACCCCTAAAAATGCAGCCTTCAAAGGACGCAGCCTATGCTTAGAGATGCATGTAATGAGTGAAGTCTTGTGGAAATTAAATATATTCTAACCAATGGGTGACCTGAATTGCATAGATCCTGGGAAAAAATCAATCTTAAAGGAAACCTCTGGAATTTAGATAAATCTGACCAGTTTTACTTGTCAGACTATAAATACTTCAAAGTAAAATCATGGCTTTCTGGCCTGTTGTTTTGATTTTCTTTACTGCGAAAGTATGGTCATATGGTCAAAGTATGGTTTGATTTCCCTGTTGCCTGCCATATTTGTTAGCTCGCAAAGCATCTTGGGAGTGTGATGTCATTTGGTCACCTGACCACATGAAGCGCAGCCATCTGAAGCGCCCAAGTGAGAAAAGCATCGTAAAAATAGCAGAAAACATCCTAGAATGGCTCATATTTTGTCATCTCAGTTTGAACCAGAATATTCCTCTGGCAAAGAAATGGAAAACGTGTCAGAAAGACATCACCTGCGAGGGTTTAGCCAGGCGCCCGTCTACCAATCTTTGTGACTGGCATTTTGAAATGTATGTGGGTAAAAATGAAATGTGATGCGTAAACCAACACCTGACTACATTTTGTGACTTCTGGCATAGCGCAATTATCCATAACGCCACTGTGATGCCAGCACGCCAGACCCCTTCCTCCGAATAATTAATAATGAAACCAAAACCAGTTGCTTTGCAAATGAAAAGCAACAACATAGCTTGCTAGCAAATAAAGACGCTTACAACCAGCTAGCTGTGCCTCATTATTTGAATGTCTGACTAGCTAACCATTTATTAGTTCTAGTTCTAATATTATTTTCAGTCGGAAATACACGGAGGTAGAGACCTCATGCGGAAGATAGAGGAGATGCAGAAAGTCATATTTTGCGCGGTCGTAATTACATTTCTTCATTCTGATCTCTATTGTCATGTTAGTCTGTTCAGATCAGCCTGGCATTTGTTTTCTGCACTGTTAGTTTGAAAAAACTAAATTGCAGAACCAGTGGAAAGGAAACTGTTCTTACTTGCCTCAAAATGTCAAAGCTGTCCGCTCACTCACCCACATACAGTTACATTAATACCGTTACTGTGGCATAAATGACCAATCCTGTTCACGATCAACAAATACTTTGTGCACTTAAACTACAGCACTTTATCAGCTCTTCACAATTGCTCAGCCTCTGGTCAATATGGGGTCTATTCTCCCGTGCGCGTAAGTCAAAAAAAGCGCGTAGCTACGCGCTTTTCAGCCTACGCGTATTCTCCCCTCGACTTAAGTCAAGTACCCCTGACTGCAGGCCGCGGAATGGGGCGGGGTCGGACAAAGAGGCGGGGACGGACATCCGATAGGTGTGGTCTTATTTTTTTTTATATATATATAAAAAATAATATATAAATATATAAATATTAAAAAAAAATAGATTTATTTATATATATATATATATATATATATAAATAAAAATAATTTAATCTAATTGCCCTGAAGGGGTTTTCCACAATAATGACCAACTCGCCGTACATTATCTCTCTCGCAGAGAACGGAACATAAAGTGCTTCACAATAACAACAACTATGATACCAAAGTTGTGCAGGAGTTGATAGGAGACACAGGAGAGAGCGGGACACAAAAGGAAAACAGTGAAAAGGCATGAAAGTGCAAAGAGGACATGATATGGCCCCAGAAGGACAGGGCCTCGACCCCGGGAGGCCTGAGAGCTTGGGTGGGGGTAGGCTTAGCCTGGGGCACCGGGGAGGACCCCTGGAAATGACTGGGGAACAGGCCCGGCCCCCCGGAGCCCACTTGGCGGAAGGGGAAGGTGGCGGCCAAAAGTAATCAGACAGGGTGGGTTTGGGCCCTGCCCTGGCTGCGTCCCGGGTCGAGCTGTGGGCCTGATGAAAGGGCTCCATCCCAGCTTTGCCTCGCCACAAACCTCATCCAGATAGCCGGCTGCAGGGCGGAGATATGGGTAA
Source organism: Gymnothorax reevesii (assembly GCA_029721435.1). Taxonomy (NCBI): domain Eukaryota; kingdom Metazoa; phylum Chordata; class Actinopteri; order Anguilliformes; family Muraenidae; genus Gymnothorax; species Gymnothorax reevesii. The sequence goes on along the minus strand of CM056586.1, from coordinate 40,829,210 downwards.
TATTCCAACGGGGCGCAGCTGCATTCCACTGGCGCCCCCAGGTCTCTGCGGGGCCGCAGCCCTCCTCGAGGGGCCTCGGCCCGTCCAGCCCGGCCCCTCGGAGGTGACCGGCAGGTATGCCCCCCATCAGACAACATCTATTCCAGGGAAGGCCTTGTGTATTTCAGCAGGACAGTGCAAAACCACATACTGCAGCTATTACAACAGCATGGCTTTGTAGTAGAAGAGTCTGTGTGCTGAACTGGCCTGCCTGCAGTCGTGATCTTTCACCAATTCAGCACATTTGGCGCATAATTAAAAGAAAAGTCCGACAAAGGCGACCCAAAACTCTCCAGCAGCTGGAAGCCTGTAATAAAAACAAGAATGGGATCAAATTCCAATGGCTAAACTCAAGAAACTTGTCTCTTAAATGCCCAGATGCCTCCACTTGCTATGTTATCTCTGTTTTATCGTGAATAAAATATTGGCTGCTGTGATTTGAAAGTCATGGCGTTTTGATTTTATTCACAATTTACACTTTGTCCCAGTTATTTCGGAATTGGGGTTGTACCTTTCTTTTCGCAGTTGGTCAGCTGAATGGTCGTCGCTTTAAATATTGCAGCTGCGCAGAATTGTGGGATAGCGTTATCTCCCTTCTTTTTGAAAAGGATGGTTCTGTGTCCCCTATGGGGCACCTTTCCTTGACATTTTTAGAATTCGAATCCCCTTATCATGGCTGCCACGTAATTTTTTCCGGATCATTTATCGGGAGTTAGGCACTTTCCTGGGCAAAAAAGACTATTCGGCCTCAGCCCCGCTCCTTCGAAATTTGGGATAAACCTGGACCGTTTGACAACAAAATTTAGGGGAATTACCGCCGCCAAATGGTAGGGAATGTGCAGTGTCGGGACATCAGGGGGGTGGGGACTGATGTCCTGCACTCCGCAGCGAGGGCTCACTCTCTCTTTTGGATCAGTCACACCTCTTTCATAAGGCCGCCTACATTCTGAAGTTAAGCGCTGTGGGCGTGATCGAAGCAGGTACAGGACGTAGGGGAGAATACGCGTAACTCAAAAGCGCTGAACTCGAATCGCGTAAAAAAATGACTTAGGCGCTAATGGGAGAATAGACCCCTATGTGATAAGATGACATCACACTCCCAAGATGCAATGTGAGTTAACAAATATGGTTGCCCGCTGGAAATTCAAGCCATGATATGGCCTGACTTTAGCAGTTATTGAAATCAAAACTAAAGACCAGAAAGCAATGAATTTGCTTGATAGTATTTATTTATAGTCTGACACGTAAAATAGGTGAAATTTATCAACAACGTTGTACATTCCAGAGGTTTCCTTTCAACAATAATCATAAGGCATAATCTGGGCCTATTATAATTGAGATAGCAATGTGTAGTGGGCAATTCAGAATGACTTTTAAGGACATTGATTTTCAATTTGGGTGACTGCAGAATGAGGTGAGGTGAAATAGGCTGGACACAGGAGCTTAACTAGTTCGTAAGCTTGCTCCGGAGCTGGCTAGCTCCACAGACTCTGTTTCTATAGTAACTAGTGCCATGGCTTAGCTCAGTGTTTCTTAAACCTCTCCTGGAAGACCCCCTGTCCTGCATTTTTTAGATCTCTCCATGCTCCAGCACAGGTGATTCAAATGATCAGCTTGTTAATCACCCCTCTAAAGCTGATTGATTACAACCTGATCATTTGAATCACCTGTGCTGAATCAGGGAGAGATCTAAAACATGCTGGACAGGTGGGCCTCCAGGAAAGGTTTGGGAAACACTGGCTTAGCTCACACGCTCTGTGCAACCGAAATGGGGCTTGAGATCAGGCTAATCCCGTGCCGATCCTGGGCTAATCCCTTATCTCGCCTTGTGAGGTTGGCCCCAGGAAAATATCTAAACTCTCCACTCCCGCAGGAAAAATAAGCAGTAAATGATAGAAGAAGGAATATCTGGATCTATTTTGGCTTTTAAAAAGATGATAGACAAGTCAGGCTTTTTTTAAGTAATCATTATGAGTCAGGATTCATGTGTTACCTCAAGCAATAGGGAGCAACATCTTGTTGCCTGACTGTGTTTTGGCTGCAAATTAGTAAGGGGACTGACTTGCAGTTTCACATCCTGCCCAGCTGGTATCATAGATCTGCAAAAGGTTTAATAATTCATACAGAGCAAGACGACACTATTCTCCGCCATGGTCAAGGGCCATAACTCAGTCAGAAAAAAAAAAACACTTTACTTCAACATCCGTTTTCAAACACACGGTGGATCACGAGTAGCTTATTAAGCATACAAAATTTCACGCATCTAGGTGTAATAGTTCCAGAGAAATCTTGTCCTTGTTTGTGGCATGGACAGACGGTCCCCAATCTCTTATCCCCCGTCGCACGTTGAGGCAGGGGATAATGGGGACGAAACTGTTTACCCCGCCGTGCTCTACATTACATTACTCAAGCACAATAGAACCTTATAACGCATTTCTGTAATTTGTCTTGCTCAATGAGGCTCATTACAATTTGGTTCTATGAGTGTGGTTGCAAAGAGAACTCTACTGCGAGAATTGTTGGTTTATATCACGTGCCATTTTAAAAAAAATAAAGTACTGTGGAAATGATTGATATGTTAGAGTTATTTCTCTATCTTACAACATATTAAAATATTTCACCAAAAATAGTATGGAAAATTTTACCCATTTTACCCATTTATTTAATTTTTCTTGTGGTATGCAGAGCATATGTGGGGCGGGCGTAGCGAGTCCCTTATCGGTCAGGTCATTGATCAGCTTAGTGCGCTCTCTGTTGGCAATGTCAAGCAGAGCAGCCGGTCGGTTGATGACATACAAACGGCTGGCGCTTTGAGATGATTAACATGGGATTCGCGCGCTTGACCCAATTATAATTATAGTTACCCATTAATAGTTATGTCAGACTGCATTAGAACGTTACAATATTTCTTAATCGCCTTTGGTGGGATTCCCTGTTTTCCCGGTAAATTACTGGAAAAGTTTAAAAGAGCAAAAATTCCAATGGTTGCATGAGCTTGCACTTAATTCCCCAATTAACACACGTGGTGTCAGGTTAAGGGTGGTCACACGCAATGCAAAAATGGGGTGTTTTTCATGCAAATTTGCTTTGATAAATAGGTGCTAGCTATTGGGGGGTTAATAGGTGAGATATTACTTGGCGGAGTATTAACTCTCAACATTGTTAAACATGATCAAAAAATGGTCTTTCTTGTGGTTGATCCGACAGTGATGATCATAATTACATACTAATCATATATATTAGCTTCAATTTTTGTTTCTCCTCTAGGCTATCTCTGCTGCCAATATCCTATATATATAATTAATTTTTTTTTGGTTATTATATGTGAATGCCTCGTGTAAGGTCAGAGTATGTTTCTGAAACAATATGTGGGGTAAACAAACTCAGAGTTTTTTCTGTAACTGTGAGTTGACTGTTGACTGTGTTGCTGACCGCGGAGTTTTCGGGTTCTGAACAGGAACTGCATATTCTTGGTTCAATCAACTATGAGTTAACTTACGCCACAATCAGGCGTGTGCACGAGGATATTAAAAGCCATCAGCAATGGACTATAGATAACACGATTCACCATGGCAACGGTGGAGAAAAAAAAGTCGCGCGTCTCATTTTTCTCCAGCAGAGTTGGACAAATTAATATAGGCGTACGCTGAGTAGGAACACTTACTAAAAAAGTGTGGTTGCAGCTGCAATGGAGCGTGAGTTTGTGTAGCAGAAAATCGCTGATCGAGCCAATGCGAGAATGTTAAAAAAAACAACCAAATGAAGTTTAAATTACGAATGCAGATAACTAAATTAGAAATCCAAATGCTGGAGCATCAGTTACAGGTGAATGAGGGGATAACAGGTGGATGATTTTACTTGTTTGAACAACATACAAAATAAAAACGACTGCATTCGTTTTTGCAGGAAGCAAAGACATTTTAAAAATGTAATTTAAGTTTAAGATGTCCTTATTTTATTTAAGATGACACAAGTGACATCTCTTTTCTCATTTCAAGCTGATGCAAGTAACTTATTTCGGGATAATTCCACAGACTTTAATTTTCACATTTTAAAACAGTTGTTCTGTCTTGACGTCTTTTGACTTGAATTGAACATATGAATTGCTGATCATTCATTCCAGCAAATTAGCAGACTTTCCAACATGTGAAGAATTAAACACTCTTCAGAGAGTTATTCATTATTTAAATGAATTCTTGGGCACTCCCAAAGTGGAGGAAATTATAGGGTGGAAAAGCAGATAGGAGATCGAATGTGATGTCGGGCGTGCCCTGGATGGTGAAAGTCATAGCGTGGTTATCAGTCCTCCTCAAAACTGTATATTGGGGGTTATTTGAGTTTTTGATGATTAGCGTTGCGTTCCTATTTTATGATAACATTGTAGCGATTTATTCATGCTGAAAATTTTCTGATAGTATCTTTTAGATTAGGTTTGCACAATGGATTTGCTAGATGAGATAATGGTTATAATTATAGCGAAGGAAATGTTAAAGGAATCAATGGCGAGTGGCTACGGCCGCGGTGCCGGTCCTAAATAATGGGTCTTGGGGAGAAGCGTAGTTATGAATTATTTTGCGTCCGAGGAAATCAGTAAGATTTTGAATTTCGTGCTTCGGGTAAACGAACTCTTGCTGTGCGCTGGCTGTCTGGTTAGCGAGTGAACGACGTGGAATCGAGACGAGCGAGGATTGTGGGAATGTACAGCGTAAGAACGAATAGGAAGGTGCATAGGGAGTGGCCCTATTCATTGAACTACGTTATCGGGAACTACCTTAAGAACTTTGAAGAGCTTATTTCTGGTTGAAACTGACTGACTGTGCAAAAAAAAAAAAAACAAGAGTCATGTAAATTGTTCAGAACTGAGAAAATATCCTTGGTGTGTCACACGAGCAATATGTTAGCTGAAAATTTTGTTGAAATAAATTATAGATTCCTCAGAGGCCAGCATTGAGGCCAAATAAAATCATGAGCAGGAGCGTGAGCAAGCATCTACTATCATACGCAGAGATTAGACATGAGTTTCTCGTCTCTGAGTGGCATTCACGTTCCTGTGTCTTAGTCAGCAATTATTCTATCAATGCACACTGAAGAAATTGACTCGCGGAATTCAAGTCATTATGCATTATGTTAATTAGTTTTACGTGCATTACGGTAGATTTCCCCAGTAGTGACACGGAAATCGATTGACTCTCATGCTTGTCTTTACTGAGGGATTGAAAGCAATGGAATTGCATACAGACCTTTCAAATGTTCTTATTCCAGTATATCCCCGAATGGCGTTTCGGGGATATTATGTTTTTGGTCCGACCACCGGCGCCACACCGCCCTATGTGTTAACGCGATAACTTCAGTAATATTTCAATTAGAAATTTCATGTTTTGTATATAAGTAAGTATCATAAAGAGGATGAACTGATTTGATTTAGGACAATTGACAATTTCTAGATTGGCCACCAGGGGCCAAAAATGGAAAAATCACAGTTTTTATCATATTTCTGGAAATATTTGTCCGATTGACCTCAAATCAAGTGCAAATGAAAGGTCATGACCTGAGGATGTGTCCCAAGATGACATTATACCTGTTTGGTTCAAAATTTTGACACAAAGTAGAGCTTTGTCTCATAAATTTCACCATTTTTGCCATATCTTTGGAACCATTTGTCCAATTGACATGAAACTATGTGCAACTGCAAGGTCATGACCTCACAACATGTCACATGATGACATCATTCCTGTATGGTTCAATATTTTGCCACCAGGTGAAGCTTTGTGATGGAAAATTACCATTTTGGCCATATCTTCAGAACCATTTGTCTGATTGACCTGAAATTAAGTTCAAATGAAAGGTCATGACCTGAGGGGCATTATACTGTATTGGGTCTATTCAAGGATTGGGGAATTGGAGGACTGGGGGCATTTGGGAATATACCCCAAGCCGTCGCCTCCGACGGCATAAACCTAGTTTAAACAATTCAAACGATCATGTCCACCTTTATGCAAGTGAAACTGAAACTTTAATGCACAAGGATTTTAATTCCACGTGAGAATCTCGTTAATAAGTGTTCATTGAACAATTGCGGACTACGGCGGATAAGCCAAAAATAAATAAATAAATGCGCCTGACTTCTCGGCATATGGCAATACTTTGATTTCAGATACGGCGACGTTGAACAGAATTAGACGTGTTGAGTAAAACTTGCAATATTAAAATCTCCACATCCCGCGGCAACACTACCAATCTGTATCAACACTTGGGGCAGCACAGAGAGAAGCATAAGGAATGCATGTGGTGAAAGCCAAGCAAAGTAAAGCCAAAGAGACAACTGAAATCTGCTAATGCCCAATGGGGCTTCTACTTTTGTACTTTGCCGAAATGCCTTTTTTTAAGGGTACTGTACAAACTTTTTGCTTTTTATATTAAGGAGTACTTAATAGGTTTACTAAAATGCCTGCCGAAAGGCGTCTAAGTTTACAATAGTGCCACTGCATTTGCACTTTTCAGGAAATATCCTGATTTTCAAAAAAGGAAAAACCTCTTTTTTGGAAAATGTTATTTTGAAAACATTGCTATAAACTTATTTTGTATTTTATGCACTTTAATTTTTGCATTTTTTGAGTTGAGGAAAATACCTTACAAAATCATCATTATTCTCTGCACTCTCCTTGATAACAAAGCAAGTAGGCTAAAGATATCATTTTTTTTTAAAAACATATCGTAATCGCAAATTCTAATATGGTTCACTATAATCGCAATCGCACATTTTTATCAAATCGCGAAGCTCTAGTTTTCTCGAGCAATAGGGAACAACATCTTGCTGCCTGACTGTGTTTTGGTTGGAAATGAGTAAGCCGGGGACTGATTTGCAGTTTCATTATCTACCCAGCAGGTGTCGTAGATCTGCGAAAGGTTTTAATAAGTCATAGAGCAAGACGAGAGTGTCATTACTATCCTCCGCCACGGTCGAGGGCGAATAACTCAGTCAGAAGAAAAAAAAAAACTTTACTTCAACATCCGTTTTCAAACTATCCGTAGATCACGCGTAGCTTATTAAGCATTCAAAATTTCACGCATCTAGGTGTAATAGTTTCAGAAAAATCTTGTCCTCGTTGTGGCATGGACGGACGGTCCCCAATCCTATATCCCCGTCGCTCGTTGAGGCAGGAGATAATAGGGGCGAGACTGGTAACCCCGTCGTGCGCAATATTATATTACTCAAACATAATAGAACCTTGAAATTCACAATTGCCATTTGCCCTGCACAATGAGAATCATTATAGTTGATTATATGACTGTGGTTATAAAGAAACCTCTACTGTGAGAATTGATGATTTATATCACGCACAGTCTGCTTTTTAAATTAAGTACTGTGGAAATGATTGATATGTTAGAGTGATATTACAACATATTCAAAAATATCACCAAAGATAGTATAGAAAATTTTACTTATATGTAATTGATTTAATTTTTCTAGTAGTGACTAGTTGCATGCAGGGCATCTGTGAAGCAAGCGTAGCGAGTCCCTTATTGGTCAGCTCAATGCACCCTCCATTGGCAATTTCAAGCAAAGCAGCTGGCCGGTTGATGACATTCAGAGAGCACATTAAACTAACTAAGTTACAGCCTGCCCAATCTGTTTATTTTCTTGAAACAAACAGGTTTTCAGATTAACAGTTCAAATAGCTAAATAATCATGCATTTTTTCTTTAATATTTTAAGTGGGGTTCTCTCTTTACCAGAAAACCTTCTGGAAAAATGGTAAAAGAGCAAAAATTTCAATGATGAGGTGTGCAAGCACTTAATTCCCCAGTCAGCACACATGGTGTCAGGGTAAGGGTGGTAACACGCAATGCAAAAATGGGGTGCTTTTCATGCAAATTAGCATTGATAAATAGGTGCTTGCTATTGGGGGGTTGATAGGTGATATATACACTGGGTGGAGTATTAACTCTCTTAACATTGTCTTTCTTGTGGTTGATTCAGCAGTGATGATCATAATTACCACATACATTTTAGCTTTAATTTTTGTTTCTGCTGTATCTCTGCTACCAATATATACATATAATTGATCATATGTGAATGCCTTGCGTAAGTTTAGAGCATGTCTCTGAAACAACATGTGGGGTAAACAAACTCAGAGTTTGTTCTGTAACTGTGAGATAGGTTACCCACACACAGACTCTAAAAGACTATGAGTTCACATCCAAAGACGAGTGTTTGGAGTTTTTAGTCCCAGACTAAAGTTTTTACAAAGACTGTTAATCTTGTAGGGTCACTATTTACAAGACTACAGCTAGATTTTTTAGCTTCTCATTTTTGCCATTTGTCCTGCACAATGAAGCAAGACCATTACAAGATGGTTTTATGTCTATGGTTGCAAAGAGGACTCTACTTCAAGACTGCATGATTTCACATATGCAGTCTATTTTTTAATGATGTGGACATGACTTACATGTTGGAGTTTTTTCTTAATCTTTATAAAGGTTAAATTCTCACCCAAATTTATCTATAGAGTTTCACGGATGTATTTGGTTCAGTTGTGTTAATTAAAATGTAACTCAGAGTTGTGATTAAGCTGCATTAAATATATTTTCATTGAACATGTATATATGGGTTCCCTGAATTAGAGGGAACCTTCTAGAAAAATAGTAAAAGAGCAAAAATTACAATGCTGGAAGCATGCACTTAACTCCCCACTTAACACACATGGTGTCAGGTTAAGGGTGGTAACAAACAATGCAAAAATGGGGAGTGTTTTATGCAAATTAGCATTGAACAATGGGTGCATGCTATTGGGGGGTTGATAGGTGATATATACACTGGGCGGAGTATTAACTCTCTTAAAATTGTTAACCTTGTTCAAAAACTGTCTTTCTTGTGGTTGATCAAACAGTGATGATCATAATTACCACATATATATACTCAGCGCCATTAGAATCGCACAGGTGAGGTATGACTGTATTCGCGGCAAATTGAAGAATCGATTGTTTTTTATTGCTTTTCCAGAGAGCCACTAGAGGAAATAAAGAAAAGCATTTGATATTTTAAACCTGACGCGCACCACGTGCACGCGCCAAGCACTTCAGTATTGACAAACATTGAGCTGTTCGTGATGTGAACAGTGACACGTGACTTACTCTTTTTGGTGTGGTCAATAGCCTATATAAAGCCAACAAATAAACAAAATGTTACTGCATCAAGAAAATAGAACGGCTTGCGACACAGGACAGAGAAAACTAGCCTTTGGCATATTACGGGCGGATCTCAGGCGCTGAGAGGCGGTGCGTCATTTGCACAGTTTCTGTTCAATGATCAGTCAGTTGTCTCTCCAAAAATATAACACATGCCATGTTTCCATCCACACGTTCTTATGCGAATTAAGTCATATTGAATTAAAAATGCCTTATAGAAACGGTGAAATTCGACTTGATTTCGAGAATATCGACACAAAATTTATACGGTTGATCTGATCGGATTTTCTCTGGATCGGTAAAAGGCTTATGCGATAAATGCTAATGGAAATGTTATTTGCCGAATAAATCTGCTACTGCATCGTGACGGTGTTTTGATGCCGTCTTTGCCTTCGGATCATGGTTTGCCATGTTGCCAATAGCTGGCACAAAAGTACGTACAACTTGTGCAATTATCATCATTTGTTGGTTGACGTGATCCATTTTGGCTAACTAGCCAAATTAGTCGGCTAACACAGTACTTTTTTCACTTGACGGTTCTGCCATTCATTGCGAAAATGAATGAAAAGAGCTTAAAATGTTAGAAATCTATTTCATACACTAATTTGATCGCACAACACCACGTGACGTCATTACGCACAACTTTTTATTCGCTTTAATGACGTTAGATGGAAACACATATTCACCTGCTTTTTTCGCATGAATATTTATGGTGAACCTCAGATAGTTCGATTGACAAGTGGATGGAAACAGAGTGACAGACACTGTCACTGACCGACCCCGCTTAGGGCAGCCACGAATGACGATGGCAGCTCAAGAGCGCCACATCTGGGTACTGCCTGAACGTGACAGAATCCGGACAGAGACCAAAACTGATCATGAGATGAGGGGTCCTAAACGATTGCAAGTACTGTTTGACGCCGTTTATGTGAGTAACATACACATGCACATAGGTTCTACAGAAAACCCAGTTTTTGCCCTTTTTCGCAAGGCAAATAAAGGTTTTGGCTGGAACTAAGCAAGGGATCTGGTTTGTAATTTCACACCCTTCCCAGCAGTGGTCATAGATGTGTAGTACAGTTTGAAAAAGTTTTTTGATTAAAATTGAAGAGGACTTGATTGCTAATCCAGTCGTGAGTTACATTATGCAAATTTGACAGATCTTCGGATTAAAATGGCTAAAGTCTGTGATATAAGTCCGGTAATTAATTGCAAACCTAAATTCCCCATTTCACATTCATGGTGTCAGGTTAAGGGTGGTAACACACAATGCAAAATGGGGTGTGTTACATGCAAATTTGCACTGATAAATGGCCGATGCTATTGGGGGTTCGATGGGTGACATATACACTGGGCAGAGTATTAACTCTCTTATTATTGTTAAAACTGATCAAAAATTGTCTTTCTTGTGGTTAATTACCACATATATTTTAGCCTCATGTTTTTCCTGCTGTATTTCTGCTGCCATTATCCATCCAATACAGATGTCTTTTTATAATATGTGAATGCTTTGTGTAGGGTCTGAGTATGTTTTCAAAACAACAGAACTTGCATACTAAATGAAGCATGTGGGTTGAGTCCTGCAGTTTGAGAAAACATTCTGTGGTCAACTCTTCAGAGCAGGTAATGGTCAGATTTTGTCTGACTCGTTGCTGTCTGCAAGTCCCCCTACAAAACAATGTCCTGGAAGATGTATAAATCCTCCTCTCCTGCATGAAAAACAAGCAGTAAAGGATGGATGAAGGAAATGCTAGATCAACTCTTGCTATTAAAAAGATGTCATGGTTTATACTTGATTTTTAAATTAGCGTTATGGGCCAGGATTAATTTGTAATGTCAATCAGTAGGGAATACTACGTCTTGTTGCCTGACTGTTGGTTATGGCAGGAAATTAGTGAGGGAATTAAACTGTACTTTCACACTTTGCCCAGCAGGTATCATAGATCTGAAAAAGGTTTTGTTCATTCATGCTGAATAAATAATATGGTGACAAGAGATTAATTAAGACTGTCGTGCACTGCATTACATTACTCAAACGCAATTGAACCTTGAATTTCGTTTTTGCTATTCATCCCAAAAAAGAGGGTCATTATAAGATGGTTTTATTTTTTTGGTTGTAAGGGGGACTGTGCTGTGAGACTGCATGGTTCTTGCCTAGTGCAGTATATTTTAAGCTCACCTGGACCGAGGGTTTGGTGGGCTTTGGCCTTGGGATGCTTGTCCTTAGTCTGTCTGTTAGCATCCTCTTCTGAAAAACCGCTAAGCCAATGATGCTGAAACTTTATATGCATGCTCCAACCCATGAGGACAGCAAAGTTTGTTCAAGGCATTCCAAACAATTTCAAATATGGCCGCTATGATGGCCATCTTGAAAATGCCATTTTGGCCATATTACAGCTAATTTTACAGATATTGGAGTCAAAGTTGATACATAAGTAAATTTCCATGGACTTCAACATAAATATTCTAGATTTAGCTGCATTTCGACATTTGACCTTGATTTGACCTTTGAATTTGTGTCATACTCACAAAAACTGTAAACATCCTTATCTCAGAAACTGCTGAACTGATGAAGCCGAAACTTCACGTTTTTTTCTGCCCATTAGCAACAGTGAATTTTATTCACAGCATTCTGATCTGATTTCAAATACGGCTGCCATAGCTGCCATCATGAAAATCCCCTCTATTCAATTATGGCACTAATTTTGTAGATATTGTAGCAAATTTGCTATAAGAGTAGCTCTCCATGGGCTTCAACATACAACCCCAATTCCGAAATAGTTGGGACAAAGTGTAAATTGTGAATTAAATCAAAATTCAATGACTTTCAGATCACACGAGCCAACATGTTTTTTACAATAGAACACAGATAACATTTCAAATGCTGAAACTGAGACATTTTACATTTTTATCCACAAAATGAGCTCATTTCGAATTTTGTGGCTGCAACAGGTCTCAAAAAAGTTGGGACACAGGCACAAAAAAGTTCTGAAAAAGCAGTTAATTTCTAAGAGAATCAGCTGAAAGAACATTACGTTAACTGGCATCAGGTGTGTAACATGATTGACTATAAAAGGGATGTCTTAGAGAGGCTGAGTCTCTCAGAAGTAAAGATGGCCAGAGGCTCTACAAGCTGTGAAGGCTTGCATAAAAAAATTGTGGAATACTTCAAAAACAATGTCCCTCAACGTCATATTGCAAAGGCTTTGAAAGTTTCATCATCGACAGTGCATAACATCATCAAATGATTCAGAAAAACTGTAAAAATCTGTGTGCAAGGGACAAGGCCAAGCACCTTCACTGGATGCCCGTGATCTTCGGGCCCTCAGATGCCACTACATCACTCACCAGTATGACTCTGTCATTGACATTACTAAATGGACCCAGGAATACTTAAAGAAACCACTGTCTGTAAACACAGTCCACCATGCCACCCACAGATGGCACCAAAAACCCTATCATATAGAAAGGAAGGCATCAAATTCCAATGGCTAAACTCAAGAAACTTGTTTTCTCAGTGCCCAGATGCCTCCACTCTGCGTTTAAAAGAAGAGTGGATGCTACACCTTGGTAAACAGTTCCCTGTCCCAACTTTTTTGAGACCTGTAGTAGCCATCAAATTTAAAATTAGCTCATTTTGTGGATAACATTGTAAAATTTCTCACTTTCAACATTTGCTATTTTATCTCTGTTCTATTGTGAATAAAATGCTGGCTGGTGTGATTTGGAAGTCATTGTGTTTTGATTTTATTCACAATGTACGCTTTGTCCCAACTATTTCGGAATTGGGGTCGTATATATTCTGAGTTTTGCTGTATTTTGATATCTGACCTTTGCTCTTTGGCCAATTTAAAAATTAGAATCTTATCTGAATTTCAATTTGGTTTATGGGTAGCTAGTAGCAAGCGTCAAAAGTGTCTTTGACAAGTTTTACGAAAGCTTCAATTTTGACCAAGAAATTACCCCAGGAGTTTGGACTTGCCACTGTAAATATACTCTCATGAAAAACCAATGGACGAATGAAGTTGAAACTTGGCACACGTTGGTTCTGATCAAGACACAAAAATCAGTTTGAGGCGTTCTGATCTGATTCCACATTTGACTGCCAGCCAGCCGCATTAAGAATACTATAACCACTAGTCGGCTATTTTTCTAGCGCAGGGGTAGCCAACCCTGGTCCTGGAGAGCCACAGGGTGTGCTGAGTTGGATTTTTTTTGCCATATTTAAACCTTAAACACTAGGTGAAATAACTGTGTAATCAACTGGTATAATTTCTCAATCAAATACCAAGTATCACCAAAAACCAAAAACTCTATGGCTCTCTAGGACCAGTCTTGGCTAGCCCTATTCTAGAAAAGTATCTGAAAGTAGATTTATGGGTCCTAGTTATTAGCAAGTGCTGAAGCTCATCTGAGGGGTGGATCACTAGTTCCAGCCACTGTACGCAGGTTTTGGTACACCACATACCAATTTTGGTGATGCAGATTTTGCAGATGGTGTATGTACTCTACTTCCCATCATTGATGACATCAGCTAATTGTGTTCAAGTTGGTGACCATATTGAAATCCAATTCCTACCCTCTATGCAGCCATCACATCAGCCCAGGTGAACTACAGTATCAGTGGTGCTATTTTGTAGAAATTACTGCAAAATTGAGAGATCTGTAGGTATTATTTCTTTATCTCATTTTTTTTTTACTTATGCTTTCTGGTAAATAGAATATCTATATTATTGTTCAAGTTTTTCCTCATAGAATTTCATTTAGAAGTTGTATCAAACTGAAAGTTAGCACAATATAGTAATAACTTGTTTGTCTTTTGATACTTTATATGGGGTTTCCTGTTTATCAGGAAACCTTCTAGAAAAATAATAAAAGAGCAGAAATTCCACTGACGAAATAAGGACAGATTTAATTCCCCATTTAACTCACTTGGTATTAGGTTAAGGGTGGTAAAATAAAGTGTGTTTTATGCAAATAAGCATTGATAAATGGGCGTATGTTATTGGTGGTTTGATAGGTGACATGGCAACTGGGCAGCATGAAATCACTTTGCATTGTTAAACGTGATCAAAAAATTGTCTCTCGTGGTTGATCAAGCAGCGTTGATTATAATTACCACATATCAACTGCTCAAAAAATCAAAAGAGCACGTAAATCACATATCAGGGCCCGTATTCACAAAGAATCTTAGCGCTTAAAGTAGGTCCTAACTGCCGGATTTATGAGAAACTCCTAAAAAAATGGGCGTGTCAGTCGTAAATATAGGACTCCTAATCAGTTTTACTAAGTGTTATTCGCAAAGCATTTTAGGCCTTAAAGTAGCTCCTAAGTCTCGGAGAGCTTAAAAGTAGTCAAGAGGACTCATAACTCGCTAAAACCTATTCACAAAGAATCGGGAAATGGCTTTTGCTGTTGAAAGACGAATGAATTGGAAATTCTTAATGATGCTCAGTTGTTGAAAAGATATCGGATGATTCGGATCGACCGTGAAGGGAATTTATTTGTTTTTGACTTGGTAAAGGAGAGAATTACGTCTCCAGCCATGAGAAACAGCCAAATAAGCCCCGAAATAAAATGTTCGACAACACTTCGTTACCCTGCCACGGGAAAAATGCAACTTTGCAACGTGGACAGTTAGGGATTTTACGGTCATGGCGGTCATTTTTGTCAGTCGTTCAATTCAACAAACAACCAATGCGCTCTGTGAACCCCATACCATCCGACAGTTAATCCGTTGTCCAATGGACATTCGCCAACAACACAGAATCAAACTTGAATTCATGCTCATCTCAGGTATGCCCGGTTATCATCGGTGTTATTGACGAGACCCACGAATTATTTCTCCGACCCAAGATGAAGAGTTATTTGTAAATAGAAAAAAGGTTAATTCCATCAGTACCCTGATAGTATTTGATGCCGAATACAATATTTTGGACATTCTTTCGAATGCACAAATCGCATTTTAATAGAAAGCAGCTTATGCCAATTATTTGACAGGTATTATGTATTTGTGGGATATCACTTCCTTGGGGACACTGGCTTTGGTGCTGTACCTCCTTCTGCTATGCATGAATTATTATCCCCCGCCGCGCGATTAGCGCGAAGCGAGGGATATAACATTGGACTCCGTCCGTCCGTACGGACACATAAAATTGAGGCGGTGGGGGATATTGCCATGTTAGTGACAGACACTTGTTTTATTAGGCTATTCAGCGAAGGTTGCATTTAATAGATCATCATGATAATAACAGTATATGTCATATTTCGTATGCATATTTAAATTGTAGGCTATAAATTACAAACCAAGCTCAGTAGGCTTTCCTGTATGCACGATAGCCCGTTTATAGGTTGCAATCTCGGACCTCATCTGCGATTGTAGTCCATACCACCGTTTCTAGCCTTCCGAGACACCGGCGAATGCAGCATTGATCTGTAGGTTGATATTATCGCAGCCTTACCGCTTGGACTTGCAGTTAACCCCCGAGCCAAATTTCCCTTTGATTGTGTCAAGGGCCAGCAGCAGTTACTGGTCGTGGCTCCAGTTGGGCTTTCGCGGCCTTTTAGATTTTTCATCCATGACAGTTTAGGGTAAACAAACTTGAACGGTCCAACTATACAACATTTCTAAGACAGGCCAGACATATGCTTCTAATGACTTAAACCAGCCATGTGCATGATATGCGGAGTCCGCGCGTTGCGCATGTCCTGAAGTATGAGATGGATCTAGAAAATGTTACAATGAGGGGGTACGTCAAGCTTACGGTTAAAGTTAGGCTTAGGTTGAGGACAGTGTTTTAAATTGGGACTTGCGTACTGCTCTCTACTTTCAAATAAATTGAGAAACAGCCGTACCCGTGACAGTTGCCATGATTTTATGGCACAAACTAGCCGCTTGGTTTATTTTCTCATTTTTTCATTCATGGGGTGTATGTGGGATATTTTCTAAAATGGGCTGCCCTGCCACCAAACAACCAATCACCGTGCTCATTGTCCCAAGACTCGTGCAGGAGAATTGACGTCAGCCGTAGCAACGGAGATTACTCCCACTATCTCAGAGCTACTCCTATTCTAGGAGTTACCAGTTTTCTTAACTGAAAGTTGCTCTCAGCGGCTTTGTGAATAACTTTTGAGATTTTACTCCGACATAACTTACTCCTTGTGGTAAGATAAGATGCTTTGTGAATACGAGCCCAGATTTTGATGAAGGAATCATTCTGGTTGAAAATCTTTATTGAAGTACAAAATATTATTTGTTGGGAACAAACTAATGTAACAATAGTCAGTAGAAACCAAGATCATCAATCCATTCAAATCACCCTAAAAGTGTAAGTAAAAAATGACATCATGGGCTTTTCCATGTTCTGCAAATTTAATCTCAGCAACTCAGAATTTGACTCAGTAATGTGTATGGCTCCCGCGTGCCTGATTACACTCCCAACAGCATCTGGACCCCATTTCAGAAAGCAGAATTAGTAGTAATTCTGGGTGCGGTTGCTTAGAGTAGGAGGAATCTCTGAGTTTTATGGTGCACAATGTGAGGTTAGTTCAGTGGTTCTCAAATTCGGTCCTAGCGCCCCCCTGTGTATGCTGGTTTTTGTTCCAGCCACGACTGCAATACTAGGATTTTAAAAAGCTGTTACTTTGTCTTGGTTAGCAGCATTCCATGTTTAGAGTAGTTATGTACCATCTTAAGTCACATGTGGATGGACATATGCTTTCTGCTATGAAGAATAAAAACCCTTGAACACATTGTGCTTGATTTTCAATATTGCTAGGATTTTCAGGTGAAAACATTTTTAAACAGATCAAATTAGACTCTGAGAAAATAAATAAGCCTCAAATTAGGTTTCTGAATACAAGTGTTTTGAGTCTTTCCCAAATAACCTGCCTAAACCAAATCAAATCAACAGAAAACACAGCAGGTGTGACTCCATTGTTTGCCAAGTAAATTGTCGGGTTTTGCCACCATGTGTCAAGAGTTTCACCAATGATGATCCTTTTGATTATGTATGTTAATTAAATGTTTGGTAAAATTGTTTCCCTTTGTCAATAGACGACAATGTGGTTATTTGCATTAGTGTGTCTTACGAAAACAAATGAACAGTTCATTAAAAACTTAGAACTGCAGTTGTGGCTGGAACATAAACCAGCATATACAGGGGGGCGTCAGGACTGCATTTGATAACCACTGGGGCAGATCAATTCTGAGTCAGTTATCTGGCGTCATACTCCATGACGTTAACCTGCTTGCTGGCAGGTTTTTTTCACGCTACTCAGAGTCAGGGGGGGTTGCCCACCCAGAGAAAAGCTCTGCCCACCCAATGAAAACTTAAGATGAAAATCTTATTTACGACTTTTTGACAGCAAACACGCTAGATCCAACTGATTTACAGCTGGAGGTAGACAGCCATTTAGAGTGAGCTTTACATATGTATATAATCACTATGTGTGATTGGTGGATTCCTTTGCCAGTCTATTCTGCTGTAAAACCAATGGGCACTCTTGAATTACTAGAGACCTTCCCATTCTCTTAGACTACTGTCTTCACTCAGCCTGAGGTCAGGTTTACAGACCTGTGCTTCTCTCAGGGACTGAAAACTTTGCCTATATCTCTTTTGTTTCTACTTCTGCCACCGCTTATTTTGTCAGTCTTTTTGTTTGACATTAAGTAAATTTGTGTACTACAAAACCCAAACCCAGTGAAGTTGGCACGTTGTGTAAATCGTAACTTAAAACAGAATACAATGATTTGCAAATCCTTTTCAACCTAAATTCAATTGAATACACTGCAAAGACAAGTTACTTAATGTTCGAACAGGTAAACTTTGTAATTTTTTGCAAATATTAGCTCATTTGGAATTTGATGCCTGCAACATGTTTCAAAAAAGCTGGCACAAGTGGCAAAAAAGACTGAGAGAGTTGAGGAATGCTCATCAAACACTTATTTGGAACATCCCACGGGTGAACTGGCTAATTGGGAACAGGTGGGTGCCATTATTGGGTATAAAAGCAGCTTCCCTGAAATGCTCAGTCATTCACAAACAAGGATGGGGCGAGGGTCACCACTTAGTGAACAAATGCGTGAGCTGACAGTATAAAAACAACATTCCTCAACGAGCTATTGCAAGAAGTTTAGGGATTTCATCATCTACGGTCAGTAATATCATCAAAAGGTTCAGAGAATCTGCAGAAATCACTGCAGGTAAGCGACAAGGCCAAAAACCAACATCAGTGTGTAAAGGACATCACCACATGGGCGCAGGAACACTTCTGAAAACCACTGTCAGTAACTACAGTTCGTCGCTACATCTGCAAGTGCAAGTTAAAACTCTACAATGCAAAGCGAAAGCCATTTATCAACAGCACCCAGAAACGCCGACGGCTTCGCTGGGCCCTAACTCATCTAAGATGGACTGATGCAAAGTGGATAAGTGTTCCGTGGTCTGACGAGTCAACACTTCAAATTGTATTTGGAAACTGTGGACGTCGTGTCCTCTGGACCAAAGAGGAAAAGAACCATCTGGACTGTTATAGGCGCAAAGTTCAAAAGCCAGCATCTGTGATGTGTATTAGTGCCCTAGGCATGGGCAACTTACACATATGTGAAGGCACCATTAATGCTGAAAGGTACATACAGGTTTTGGAGCAACATATGTTGCCATCCAAGCTACGTCTTTTTCATGGACGCCCCTGCTTATTTCAGCAAGACAATGCCAAGCCACATTCTGCACGTGTTACAACAGCATGGCTCTGTAGTAAAAGAGTGCGGGTACTAAACTGGCCTGCCCGTAGTCCAGACCAGTCTCCCATTGAAAATGTGTGGCGCATTATGAAGCGTAAAATACGACAACGGAGATCCCGGACTGTTGAACAACTTAAGCTGTACATCAAGCAAGAATGGGAAAGAGTTCCACCTGTAAAGCTTCAAAAATGGGTCTCCTCAGTTCCCAAACGTTTACTGAGTGTCGTTAGAAGGAAAGGCGATGTAACACAGTGGTAAAAAGGCCCCTGTGCCAACTTTTTTGCAATGTGTTGCTGCCTTTAAATTATAAGTTAATGATTATTTGCAAAAAAAAAAAGTTTCTCAGTTTGAACATTAAACATCTTGTCTTTGCAGTGTATTCAATTGAATATAAGTTGAAAAGGATTTGCAAATCATTGTGTTCTGTTTTTATCTACGATTTACATAACGTGCCAACTTCACTGGTTTTGGGTTTGTAGTTTGTCACCTGTGTTGATTCGTGTGGTTATAACCTGAGTTGGCTACCGTTTCTAGTCACTCACTGGGTTGTGACAACAATAATTCTGTATCATAAGCACTCCCGGGGGAAAAACTGGACTGGCATAAGTATTTTTCGGAGACATGCTGCACGGAGCCTACTAAGAAAAGTGAACGTGTTCCCACTATTTAAGTTTAATGAGTTGAGCTGTTTATTAAGACAGCATGTTTGATTGATGCATTTCGAAATTTAAATGGCCATAGAACAGCAGATTTTCGTGAACAAGATGTCATTGCCATGCCATTTCGTTTGGTCATGTATATCTCACATTCATGTTTCATCCACTTTTCAGAATCTTTTCCACCTTGTGTGTTTTCTGGATGCTTAAAATCCAGGGTGGTCTTATAACAAATCTCTTTATTTTTATTTTATCATTATTGATCTCCTAAAAACACTACAACGAGAGATGAAATGCTGAGTTTGGATGTGGCAATGTTGAACGAGGATTTTTTTTTAAAGTGTGATGAGATCACTTGCAGTCATGGGGTGTGTAGGCAGTCGCGTGTAATTTCTTGAAACATAGCCTACACACCTGAAGCGGCTCAAACGATTTAAAATGCCGCCGGGAAGAAGCCTGAGTTTAGATTTCGCTAATTGCAGGTGCTCCGCCCTTCCCTAAATCTGCTCCTGTGTACTTGGTCCAAATGACAATCAAGCAATTTCAGTAGCCTATAATGAGTAAGATGTTTTGGTGAAAAGCAGACAAACCCAACTGGGCTACGGTGTTAGATTGAAAGAATGCCAGTTTGGATAATTTGTAATTTAGTATTCTGCATTCGTAATTTAACCTTCATTTGGTTGTTTTTTTAATACTCTCACATTGACTCGGTCAGCGATTTTCCGCCACGCAAACTCTTTTTAAATAAGTGTTCAGTGTACGCCTTTATTAATTTGTCCAACTCTGCGGGAGAAAAGTAAGACATGCAACTTTTTTTTTCTTCACCGTTACCATAGTGAATAGTGTTATCTATATTCCATTGAGGAGGGATTTTAATATCCTCGTGCACATGCCTGACTCTGGCGTAAGTTAACACAGGGCCCTGATGAGTTTGAGCAATGCTTTCCAAGCCTCTCCTGGAGGCCCACCTGTCCTGCATGTTTTAGATCTCTCCCTGCTCCAGCACAGGTGATTCAAATAATCAGCTTGTTATTGTCCCCCATAAAGTTTATTGATGATGTTTTGATCATTTGAATCACCTGTGCTGGAGCAGGGTGAAATCTAAAACATGCAGGACAAGGGGGCCACCAGGAGAGGCTTGGGAAACACTGAGTTAGAGCATTGGTTCCCAAGCCAGCTCTCAAAGACCCCCTGCACTGCAGGTTTTTGCTCCAGCTCTACTCTTTCACACCTGATTTATTTAAGATCTGCCTGAACAGGGTGGCCATGAAGGTGCACTGGGCCTTAAATGGAACAGGTGTGCAAAAGTGAATCTGCAACAAAAACCTGCCAGACAGGGGGTCTCTCAGGACTGGGTTGGGAACAACTAAGTTAGGGGATGGTGTTCTGGGGGGATCTCCTTCCAGACTGGGTCAGGGCATCAGTGAGCTCTTCCACAGTTTGTGGTAGTGCTGGGCAGCATAGGACGCATCAATGCATAATGTTTCATAGGTGCTTAATAGAATTTAGGTAAGGGTAACGACTTGGCCGGTCAGTGGCACCAATGTCTTCATCATCCACGAACTGACTACCCAATTTGGCACCGGCAATAGGTCTGACAGTTGCTCTTAGGATCCCTGTACCTAACAGCAGTCAGGGTACTGTTCGCTATGACATGACTTGAGGTCTGTGCGACCCTCCAAGGATATACCTCCCTAGACCATCACTGACCCACTGCCAAATAGGTCATGCTGGAT
Source organism: Gymnothorax reevesii (assembly GCA_029721435.1). NCBI lineage: Eukaryota > Metazoa > Chordata > Actinopteri > Anguilliformes > Muraenidae > Gymnothorax > Gymnothorax reevesii. Next base: position 40,807,846 of record CM056586.1, on the reverse strand, counting down.
GATGTTACCAAAGCATATGAAAATGATTCATGATCACTTGTGCGGGTTGATATCCCTGAAGTTTTACTGACTTGTTGTTGTACTGTGATGATAAAGTGTTCCCTTAATTCTTTGAGCAGTATATATTAGCTTCGATTTTAATTTCTGCTGTACCCATGCTGCCAATATCCAATATAAATACTTTTCTTTTACTTTGTTAGCATATGTGAATGCCTTGTGTAAGTTCTGAGTATGTTTCTATAACGACAGAACTGGCATTCTAAATAAAGCATGGGGGTTAATTCCTTCAGTTTGGGGAACAGTCTGCCTCTAGCTCTTCAGATCAGTTAGTAGCATGATTGTTTCTCACTTGTTGCTGTTTGCAAGTGCCCCTTCAAAACAATATCCAGGAAAATCTATAAATTCTTCTCTCCTGCAGAAAGCATTAGCAGTAAAGGATGGAAAATGAAATGCTGGTACTACTTCAGTCGAAAGAAAGATGATAGTGAAGTCATGCGTTATACATGATTGTTTAAGTAAGCATTCTTACTTACGATTAATTAGTTAATTCTATCGAATAGGAAATGACTTCTTGCAGCTGGAATATAGGTTTTGGCAGGAAATTAGTGGAGGACGTAAATTGTAGTTTCACACTATGCCCATGCAGGTGACATAGATCTCCAATAGATGGTGCTAATGGATATTGAATAGCTAATATACGGAGTGGAGGATAATTAATCCAGTCGCGCATTGCATTACATTTCTCAAGAACAATAGATCGTTGAATCTCTTTTTTGCCATTTATTTCTTAAAAGGAGGTCCGTCATGAGCCAGCTTTATTTTTGAGATGTAAGGAGAACTCTATCGTAAAACTGCTATGTCAAAACTGTTTGTGACTTCTCATGTATGTTTGTATTTTCTTCTGTTAAGGTGGAAGGACCTGAGTTGGAGCTGCTGAAGGGTCTCCATGACAATGTGTACCAGCAGGCACGTGATTGGTTCCGGAAGCTAAATGGGCGTGCACAGGACCAGATTGGCAGGCAGTATGGCCTAATGCCTGAAATAGAAGACAACATCCAGGTGAGAGTCTTTAGCCAAACTCCACCCACCTGTATCAGACTCAATTCCCTTGTGTCAAACTCCCTCCACTGGCAGGCCTAGGCCAGAAACTTGATCCATAAATGCAAACACTAACGACAACCCCTGGCCCAAAGGCGCGTCCTTGTGGTGCATTCTTAACATGCAGTCTTGTGCACTAGCATTGGTAACAAACGTCACATCTCAAGATGGCAACAAAGAGCAAACTAGAAACTACTTGGGATTGCCCCAGCTGCGATACAATGCTGGTATTCTCTTCGTTATAACAATTTTCTTTATAATGCATTCACTGAGGGCATGCTAGGACTGCACCCTGTTCATCAATGAGTATATATTCAGATCACACCCTGTTCAGTGAATGTTGCAAGGAATTGTACGATGGAGTTATCTCCTTACTTTGTGAAAAGGATGATTCAGTGTACCCAGTGCTAGAAGAAATAAATAAGGAATAATTGATGCATCTTCCTTGCATCTGGAGAATTCAAACAGCACAGACCATGGCAGCCACATAAACACTACTGTGTCATTTATGAGGAGTTTTAAACTTTCCTAAGCAAAAAGAACTATTGGAATGCAGCTATGGCATGGTGCACTGCTGTACCTACTGCACAGATGGAAGAAATAATGCTATAGTGCCCTCTAGCGACAATGCTCAGATTGCAGCTCCTGCTTATGTTGCGTTTTTATTTTGACTCATAAGGATGAAAATGTACTGGGGCCTATTGCACAAAGGCAGGATAAGGGATTAGCCCGATCTCAAGCCCCATTTCGGTTGCACAAAGCGTGTGAGCTAAGCCATGGCACTAGTTACTGTGGAAACAAAGTCTGTGGAGCTAGCCAGCTCTGGAGCAAGCTTACAAACTAGCTAAGCTCCTGCCTCCAGCCAATTTCACCTCTTCTCATTCAGCAGTCACCCAAATTGAAAACCAATGTCCTTAACAGTCGTTCTGAATTGTCCACTACACATTGCTATCTCAATTATAATAGGCCCAGAGTAATTATGCCTCGGTGCACATGCGCAAGCGGGGCATGCGGTAGTTCGTTTGTGTGTCAGTCATTCTGTCTGTTACCGGGATTGCCGCTACGCCGGTCAAAATCAAGTCCTAGAATATGGCTCTACGGGTTAAATGCCATGATGTCTTGGATTTAAATTTGCCAGATTTTTGAGAGACAGCTTTGTTTTCAACTTATAGCACCAGTTGACACTTCTATAGGCTCCAATAGGAATTGAGGAATGCGGAAGTAATGTGTGTCATGGGGAAAGCAATTGTTCCAAACAATGAATAGTTCCAGCACTGACCTCCTTTCATTTTCATTGGAACATGCTTGCCGGTAAGTTTATCAAATGACTGCATTTTTGGAAAATTGTCACATTAGCTGACCCCTAATGAATTTTGCTGTTAGCGTGATTTTCTGTACCCAACTTAAGCTAATGTTGTTCGTCAGATAACCTGTTAAATTCGTATTAAACTTAAAGTAGATGACGTGAGCAGCTCGTAACGATTTAGCATAACCGATTAACAAGTGGATGGTAACATAGCTGTCAAGCATAGATGCACAGCTAGGGAACTCTGACATGTCCACACAGAATTTTATAGCTTATTTAAGGGACATATTTATCACTGCTGTAAGCCCCGATGATTCAGCACCTTCAGTGCTGACATAATTTTAGAAACTTGTGACCATTGATGTCAGTAAAATAGCCAATATTCGATCATTATATTCAAGTATCCATGTAACTACTGACCATCACAGTTCAATCAGTCCCCTTTTCATGCCACATTTTAGCCGTATTTAGAATCCGTCATTATCAGATTTGTCCTTATTCCCCAAGTTGAGACTTCCATCAGAGTGCAAAACGAGCCATGCTGCATGAAGTAGGTTACCGTGTTTCAACGCGGTCTTAAATCGCTGCGGTAACCCCCTACCTACAGCACAGCTGCTGCTTTTATCCGTGTTAATTCAGACTGCGACGGGTAAGGTAGAGTCGTTGCCTTGGTGCTGCACATGAGTGCAGTGTCGCTCGCTTCGCGATACTGGAATCCAACATTTTCAGGAGGCTCCTTGATGTAATTTTCTGATGCTAACATTCTACTTTTTAATTTGAGTATGCCTCCATCAGAGGTGATTAAAAAGCAGAAAGTAAATTCAACTAAACTGAAAACGTTTTTTAGATCAAACTATCAATTCAGTTTGTACAGGACAAAAAAAGGCCTATAACAAAATTGTTAGGCCTCCATGAATCATATGCATGTTTCATTAGATCTGTCCAAATCAACTTAGTCTTTGCAGTTGTCATGCACTCGCCGCATACACACTCAAATACCTCTATGTTCGCGAGACTTAAAGTATATCTGACCGCGATGGCTTATCTTGTTCATGGTAAACACCTCCCGAGTTTATTCTCAACTGAGTTTAGCTCACTTTAATACACCTCTCAAACGTCTCGCACCATTCAGACAGAAACTAAAGGAATAGCAAGCAGAGGCATTTCAGCGATCCCATCGTCCCTCTGTTTGAACTGGACTTTGAGTGTTGCTGGCACATGCGTTTGCTGCAGCTGCACAGTGTCCATGGTGATGATCAGTGATTCTGTGATCGATCTCGGGGTCTATTTGAGGAAGCCGAGTGTGCGCACTCCGCAGGATCAGCGGCAAAGGGCTTCACTTAGCCAATTCCCTTCAACCCGCGGTGGCTTTGTGCAGTCAATTAAGCCAGTGACATGCTGTTTGGGATATGGCAATCCTCGCTTTGGCGTTGATCCAGGATCTCAGGATCTCAGGATCCGACTTTTGTGCACTAGGCCCCTGGTTGTTGAACCATGGGGTCTATTCTCCCATGCGCGCAAGTCGAAAAAGGCGTGTAGCTACGCGCTTTTCAGCCTAAGCCTATTCTCCCCTCGACTTAAGTCTGTGCATTACGCGCCTCGAAGGCAGTTCAGTCAGGACAACTCACGTTTCAATGAAATAGAACAATTTATTCATGGATATGAGCATTACATTGTATTTTGGCGGCAGTTCTGCTCTGGAGGAATAATCTACTTAGGCACAGCAAACATACAAACATAGTCAGGAACAGAAATCAAAATCCCCCCGATGTGAGCAGAACCAAACAGGTGGAGGCTGGGGTGGAGGCGGCAAGCAAAAACCAAACAGCATGTTGCATAGCATGAAGCGTCATTGCGAACAGCAGCGGAAGCAAGTGAGCTTGACGTCTTTCAAATAGACCGCTGCATGACCTCGTGATGTGTATCCTCCAATTGTTCGCCTGCCGGTGCTGACATGCTGGTAGCTTACCAGGCTGCTGTCAGCTGACGTAGCTCTTCTCGAGTTTCCTGCCTGAACTAGTTACACTCATTTACGCGCTTGGGGTGGAGCAAGGCCAAAATCGGGGCGTTTCCGGGCGTTTCTCATGCAAATAACACTTACACGTATTCTCCCCCTGGCTTATGCGCTTTTTCTGTTAAGCGCTTTTGAAGGCTATATTAAGGTCAAGCGCCAACATAAGGCGAAACGGAGTATTGCGTTTGATGTCGGTTATAGGCCGAATTTTAACATATATTTTATTTTATTTTACATGGTAAAGGTTGAGACATTCACTATTCGATTGTTCATCCTTATTTCTAAACTACGTTTCTCATAACCATAATAAATTATCAAACAAAAATATCTTATGATATTACGCAACAGCCTGTTCTCCAATTAGTTCAATTACAAACGCATTATAAACAACTAGAGCACTCGGCAACCGAGCACATGTATCCCCCGAAGGCCCCCCAGTTGGGCCCAGATGGTCCCAGAGTACCCAAAATCAATAGATGTCGTGAACTTACCATAATACATGTCCCTGCAAAATTTGAATAGAATCGGTGCACTTATGTGGGCTGTAGAGCATTCACAAGAAAATCTCTGCGGACCCGTGACGAGGCCAAATCCATAGTATCCTGTTCGAGGTATACAATTACAAACATACCGGTGGTCATCAAGGTCACAACTGCGCTGTTGGTCCTGGCATCTGGGTCATTCCAGAGAGTGGCTGGTGATGTTATGCACATATCACAGGCATCTGTGTCAAGGTGTCTGATACGGTTGACGCTATGCTGCACCACGTCAGCCACTTTAAAATTTCCCGTAACACCAGCTGAAAGAAGGAGAGTTAAGGGGGTTCTATCGGGTCGCCAGGTTCCCCAGTGTTGTGGGAGCCATTGATTGTACTCACGTTGCAATCAGAACCCCTTCCACTAATAAGAATATGTACAGAGACTGGAGACGTCGGCACATCATTAAGCTATGTTTCCATTTATACGGCTGAAGTCAGGCGGCGGTGCAGACACGGGTACGTCAAAAATCGCATATAATTGTCTTTATATGAAGTGTTTCCATCTACGCGATTTTCACCCGGCTCCTGGAGCGGAGCCGCATGCGTATTTTTCTGATCTGATCGATTCCAGCTCCAGCGCACACGAATCGCACGAGGAATTCCCTCCAGTTCAAAGAGGTTTCCCCACTTTATTTTGTTAACAAACGAGTACCTTTGAAGCAATGTGTAGTACTTATTGCCCTGTTCAGAGCAGAGCTGAGGTTTCTGCAGCGACACACATGTATTTATCACTGTCAGTGAATCAGAAGCAGACTGACCCTTCTTTCCTGTCTTCCACGGAACAAACAGGCTATTGTAGGAGGGGCACATTTTCACTGCTCTGATTACACTGGTTAAGAAGCGCTAAATTCTTTATTTATTATTTCATTATCGCTGCAATTTCTTGGTTTGCATGGCTTTAATGCCATGGGTATGGAGTATAAGAAATAAAAAAGAGACGTCTGCAATAGTCTACGTATTGTAATAGGCACAGACACACATAGGCCTACTATTACAGCGGCATATCGTGGGCCTGATGATAAAACCTCGTATCTTCAAAATGAGAAACTTCACAGGAAAATAAATAAACATTAAATAAACAATATTTATAAATTAATACATTTTAAATATAAATAAAATAAAACATGTTTAATTCTGCATGTAAGAATAGTGGACATGGACCACAACTGCATTTTCATGGTAAATCAGAAAATCCTTTTTCCATGTTTTCCTGATAGCCATAATCAATGAGATTTGTACAGAGTCTGCCTCTCTTTTGGATTATTCACACCTCTTTCATAAGGCCGCCTACATTCTGAAGTTAAGCGCTGTGGGCGTGATCGAAGCGAGTAGGGGAGAATACGCGTAACTGAAAAGCGCTTAACTTGAATCGCGTAAAAAAGGACCTACGCGCTTATGGGAGAATTGACCCCCATGTGTTTACATAGTCGACTGGCAAACATTAAGAGTGTATTTATTCCCATACTTGTCTGTACACTGCGTATGTTACTGGAGGATTCCAGTAGGGGCCACATTGTAAAATTTAATCAGGCAGCTTTGTGTGAAGTAATCAAACTTGCCGACACTCGAGGAGTTTATGGATGATGCTACTACACTGCCCTTGCTGTTTAGATGCAAATTGCACTTTGCGTACGTGTTGCGTTATTTTTGAGGATGTGCAGAAGCTACACACCAAACGAACACAGGATACTCTTTGCAACCATCTTGCATATGCATACACGTATTTAAAAATATGTATATTTCTAGCCAATAAATTCAATGTCGCATGAAATCGATGTGGCATAAGTTGAAGGGTCAGCTTTCATGTAATTGCGTGGACCATTTTTCTGTCCTTACGCTGGTAGAGGTTGTCCACTTATGCTGTTAATTAAGTCTTCTTAGGGTTTTCTATGGACATATTTCGACTTTCTTGCTGAATTAGAGGTTGTATTTGAATTCTCTTAAATTCGTAACCTTTCTCCTGTCCTCTCCTCTTGCATTTACCTAGCTTGTGCAAATCGTACTAATCTAGTGTAACGTTAAGTCATTTGCAGTCAATTGCTGGAAATTGCTGTGGCATACTGTCATTAACTGACGTAAAGGGAGATAACTTATCGTAATTTTAGTTCCAGTTAATTGTTTTATACTGTGGCAAACTGATGTAAACTTTGGTAATGGGCAATTAATTGCACAAAGGAAACTATCAACTGTTGGGAATTGCTGTAAATTGTGATAAAAGTACACGAAGCTGCAGTAAATTATGCAAAAGTGTAGTAAATTGTGGATAAATCGTGGAAAGTTGTAAATTGCATTAAATTTTGGTTGTGTTGTAAATTGCAGTAAATTGTGGGAAAGTGTTGTAAATTGTAGTAAATGGCAGTAAAATGTGGAAAATTGCAGTTAATTGCAGTAAATTGTTTCACAGGCCTCTCCAAACGGGCCTGCTTGGTGCTGGTGGCTCCTGTCGGTTCTGCAGCTGGACCCTGCCCACCAGACCACCGTCCTGTCCCTGCCATCCCTCCGAGACCGGCTGGGGCACCTGCGCATTGTGCTGGAGTACTTCTCCCAAAGCTAGAGCTCACCTGCACTCACCTGGGGCCTTCCTTTTTTCAGCTCACCTATCTGTATCTCACCCCCAGCTCACCTGTCTGTATCTCACCCACAGCTCACCTGTCTGTAGCTTACCTGGGCTCATCTGTCTGTATCTCACCCCCAGCTCACCTGTCTGTAGCTCAATTGGGCTCACCTGTCTGTATCTCACCCACAGCTCACCTGTCTGTTGCTCACCTGGGCTCACCTGTCTGTATCTCATCCACAGCTGACCTGACTGTAGCTCACCTGTCTGTAGCTCATCCACAGCTCACCTGTCTGTATCTCACTCCCAGCTCACCTGTCTGTGGCTCACCTGGGCTCACCTATCTGTATCTCACCCATATCTCATCTGTCTATATCTCACCTGTTGGTGGCTCACCTGTGATTCATCCAGGGCTGGGGCTCACCTGGGCCTATCAGAACAGTACCTGCAGTTCACCTGGACCTGTTGGCTGCCCTTTGTCATCACGCAACACTCATACACACTCATTCATGGGCCTGTAAGCACACACCCACTCAGAGCATTCACATCCACACAGAGCTTTCACAAACACACTGAGCATTCACACCCACACAGAGCATTCACAAACACACTGAGCATTCACACCCACACAGAGCATTCACACCTACACAGAGAATTCACACCCGCACAGAGCATTCACAAACAGGTCTCACACAAACTCACACACCCCTGTCCCTCAGCCTCTCAGAGCGCAGAGAATAACTCATAAAACAGGTGTTAACAGAGTGTCCCTGCCCTCTGTGTCGCCATTTCCTGGGCAACAGGGGGCAGCATTTGAGGTGAAGCTGTTGATTGGGATGCTGTCTCCTTCATTTTTGTGCATCTTATCAGAAAAAAGCCAATATGTATCAGAGTCTGCTTTTAAAAGAGTTGATCATTATGATTGTCTCTCGGTCAAAAGTAAAAAAGCTAAGATGTTGCCAAAGTGCTATCAAGGCATCGAAGGGAAAAGAGTGGTGGTCATCCTTGTGTCCGACTCGCTCTTTGGAATCACTGTCAACCTCACATAATGAGCCTGCATCTTCACCCTGATGAGTGATGCAGGAATGCCAGTCTCCATGGATGCTAACATGATTGTTTTCATTTAAATTTAAATGACATGGGCTTCGATGTCTTTGTCAGAACATAGCCTATGTTTGCATGGAAACGGGAGGGACTGTTAACTCTTCTTGGCCCATCAGTAGTACCTGTGCCCTGGTATAGAATACCGGGGGCTGGTCAGCTCTGCTGGTTTTTGGGGGCTCAAAGCCCGAGGCCTTGCTCCTTTAGACATTCCTCTAATTTTAGCGCCACTGATCAAGTGCCACGCAATACTAAGAGCAAAGGAAACCAGCAGAGAAATGCAATAACTTAAGAAATGTATTTTTACTGCTTTTATCATGCCATGGATGATATGCCATGTAAAACCAGAGCCAAAATAAGTTTGAATGGAAGATGGGCTAAAATTTGGAGCCAAAACATGTTCAGATTTTTTGTTTTCAAAAATTACCACTCTATTTTGTCTTTGTTTCATTCCCATTCAATTTTATAAGCTGAACTTCATTTATTATATGAATTACAACATTGTTTGATTAGCTGCAGCTCTGTTTGCCATTATACTGATTTTTATTGAGTCTTAATAAGGTCTTATGGCCATGAGGAAAGGCTATGTGTTTGGTCTTATCACCATGCAGTGATCGTTTCATCTGGTCTGATGGCTGCTCAGTTTGTTGCTTTTTTAAAAAAGGAAACAGGAACATACTTGTTGGTCTCGCCAGTTGAGCAGTTAAGCAACCATAGACTGTATATAAAAAGATGGACTCAGCGCCTGGGGGGGATGGTATACTACGAAGCTGGCTTTGTGACTAAGCCTGACTTTAAGCTGAAGTAAAACCCAGAGCAGCTCCTTTTACTTAAGTCCATGTTCCAGATTTGAAGAGGTTCCTGGTTTTACTAAGTGCTGAAGTCAGGTTTACGCTGAGAAGTGCATTCTAATATTGCATTCTATTTAATGGCCACCAGATGGTGCTTGCGGAAAGAAGTTCAATACTATTGAAGTCCATGAAAAAATGACCCTACTTCCCCACCTGATTTATTATTTCAATAATAATTTTCCAAATTATTTTATGGTATCTATTGCAAGTATCAAGTCTCCCAAATAGACTAGAATAAAGGATAAAGCTAGATGTGCTTTTTGGGGCGTGGTAATCCTCTGGTCCTCGTCAGATAGACCTGACCGGTTCAACGTCATCAAGAGCTCAGCGTAAAGGCCGCTTCCCTTTTTGGGGGAAAACAATTGTGCTTGTGCATTGAAATCAATGAGAAATAAGCGCAAAAATTGAGCAGTAAAATGCACATAAGTTTTGCGTGCCAGGTTGCCCTTGAATAAAAATGACCAGTCCGGACCTCAGATTCTTCCTCCCACCTGGAAAAGGAAAAATCCGAAAAGTAAAGCTTTATGGCCACAAACAATTCGAAGAGAGGATAAGGAGAGGAACAACTTTAATTCATTAAGATAAGGCGAACGCTCAGATTCGGGCAAGGTAGCAAAATAATCACTAGACATATCAATAAATCAAGAAATGAACGTAAACAGGAAATTAAGTGAAATAAGTCTGATACATTTTACACCTAAAAAACACATCAAATTACATTATGGTCAATGGGATCAGAGGTTTTCTATCCCCCAAAAAGGGGCGCGGCCTTGACGTTTGGCGAAGTACCCGGCTGGGTCTATACTATAGAGATGTATAACTGAATCAGAGAGAACGAGGAAGTACCTTTGCTTCAGCCAGTTAGCATGTTTGCTTCCTGCTTCCCTGTTTCCCAAGGATGAAATTTTGTGGCCAAAGATGCTGAAGGTCCACAGACACAGATTGAAATGTGCACATTTTTTTCTGGCTAAATAAAGCGAAAACAAAAGAAAATATATTTGGTAATCCTTCATAATTTTGCTCTTTGTCTGACGCCACTGTTCGATGTTTTCAAGAGGGGCAGTAAAATAAGAACTGCTTCTTAGAGCTTGACGACAGCACGTGCAAGAGTTTGTTTGTCCAGTTGTTGCTCTGACTGCAGCAGTTCAGCAATGAGAGTATTGTGCGTGTGTGTTCCGGATTAACAGCATTGCTCGTCATTTCTCCTCGAGCAAATTTGGCAATCCGCGCGGCCAACACTTTTTCTTGGCCATTTGTGCTGTGTAATCAGTCTGGCAATCTCATGAAATGGTGCCGGAAATAAGCACTAATACAACTCCATTTTTATAGATGACGTCGGTCAATTCCGTACTTCCTGGGCTGAATTAGCTAGCCTAGCATCCTTCATTGAAAGTAATAAGGATGGTACCTCCTCGCTATCTCCAGTTCTGTTATATTACCTCCATGGTCTATACGGTCAGATGCACCTATAGATCCACCCCTCGCTCCACCCTGGATCTTCAATTCATGCTCTCGTCCAATAAGAATCATATCCAGCTACAAAATGGCGCTGTTCAAATAGCCAAAATCAAGGCTTCGTAAATGGTATGCTGAAACCAATGGGTGACGTCAGGGGTGATTCGTCCATATTTTTATACAGTCTATGTAAGCAATGCTAAAGCCCATAAGGGAACTGAATTAAGGCCTCAATCTTGCAGCATAATTAATCTAGATTTAGTGTGCTGAAGTGGAACTATTGTATGATAAAATAACTGTCACTGAGCAATGAGGAAGTATTAGGCAGACAGTGGACACTGAGCACTGAGAGTGAGAGCCTCAGTAAGTTAACGCAGTCAAAGAGTGTTTCTTATGAATCTGAAATTCTGTGGGATTTTTATATGCAATGTTAATGGAAGTGCTGTTTGCCATGTTGTATCGCCTGTATACGGAATACTAATGGGGAAATGCAACTAATAATGAATGGAAGTAAACTATTCGTAATACAACTGAGAACCAGCAGTTCTGCACTTAAAATTGGATTGTATGTCCAAGAGAGTGAACACAGCTTTTTACTGCAGATTCACATGTTACTGATGATAGGTGTTAATTAATCAAGATTTATTTAATATACAGATCTTACAAACTGATAATGTGACATAATGTTAGGTATCTGTTTACTACTTTGCAAAAAAAAAAAGTGATTTTATACGTAGGAAGTAATGATATCAATTGCGTGTTTTTGAGAACCTTTTTTCCCTAACTTTGTGGGGTATTTCTGGAGCTAAAAGTTTTAGGCTTTCTGCTCTAGAAAATGCCTCAACATGCTAGCTTGTTAGCCTCGTGTGAGCAGCGAATAATTCGCCGGATACTTCACTATTATGCTTAATTTTATAGCCTTGTGTCATTTTTAAATGAAAAGGTCTTTATGAAGCTGTTTTGTAATGTTTTTTTTCAGAAAACAATTGTGGGAATTAACCTTTTCAGTGCTGTAATTTGTGCCAAAAGGGGATCATATAGGGCTGCTGGAATTGTTAGCATGTTTTCTGACGTAGGATTTGGTTTGGGCCTGGGATGTGGATCTTAGCTGCTCTGATCAAAAGCTTCTTCTAACCTGCATGCCTTTTGTTTTAGAGGAAGTTATTTGATCATAATGTCTTTTTTATTTGTCATGTATCACATGCAAATTTTGTTTAGTTTGAATTAAATACATGGTACAATTTCTGAATTGATCAGGGCTATAGATTTGCGGTGAATGAATAACTCAGTGCTTCAATATTCAGCTGCTAAATAAAGTATGACAGTAAGGGAAGCCTTGGTCTTCAATGACCACATTGGGCAAAATGATCTTTTAACTTAATTTAGTTTTTCAACTACTTCAAAAGGCACCACACTACCTGGAACTGAGATTAATGATTGAGTTTATGTTTGAACTTCTGATGTTAACACTTAATTGCAAATCTTCATGATAAATGCCTGGATGCTACAGCCTCTCTTTTCTCCTCTCTAACTCTGTTTTGATAAGCCATTTTCAGTGATTGATGTACTTGTCAAATTATTTATGAAGAACAATTGAGGTTTTTGATTGTTGGTAAATCACTGAGGACAAATGTTAATCCAATTCTAATGTCTTTCCTGTATATGATAAGATACCACAGTCTCAGACATTCACTACTAGAAAATTGTTTCAAGCTATGGCCTACCCTCAAGGAATTATCTCATGATTGTGTGATAGGATTTTTGAATTTTTCCTTTGCTTATTCAAATCAGTTCACTACAAAGGCCTATTACAATGTATGTAATGATTTCTAATAAATTTGTTCACAATAATTGTGGCTTTTCACTTTACCATGTTATTAATAAACCATCTTCAATGAAACCACACATTACAACTGAAACACTACCGTATTTCTCAACAGCTGTTATGGTCCAGATCAGGAATCAAGGGCAGAGTCAGGCATATGTTTAAAAGGTAGTTTATTGACAGCAACACAGTACAGATCGAGGACAGAACCCCATACAAGAGAAGCACCGCTGAGCACAGATGTAACAGGCAAGGCTGGGCTGCCAGTGTCAGGGGGATGGGTACGGAGGCCTAGACGCGACAGAAGTGTTGGGTTCTAAAAGCTTCCCTCTTACTGAGAAGCCACTAATAAGGGGATAGAACACAAAAAGGGAACATACACCCCAGCAACAGTGCTAACAGAAAACAACCGAGATGAGCGGGTGAAAATTCCTCTGAAAATAGACCCAAGCGGACAAAGAAAAGAGCAGAAACACAGCCTCCAACTCCCAGCAAGGAGGGAGAACTTACGGAGGCTCAGAGTAAATGGAATAGACTCAAATAACTAGGCGAGGGGAGCAGAAGCACCTCCGCTCTAGAAGCAACAGGCTCAAAAAGAGGTGAGACTGCTCACTAAACCCTGCAGCAGCGCACAACTCAGGCTGAACCAGGGCAGAGTGACAGCAGATAACCGAAAGAAGGTCCAGATAAGGAATAGAGACTTAATCGGAGGCAAAACTTCCTACGCAAAGAAGGATTCTAAAGTAGCCTCAAATATGCAGCTAAACCCTATACTAAGGCTGGCTGCTGGCTTGGTAGTGCACAAGCAGAGTGACACAAAAGCGCAGAGCACTGCTAAGGCAAGTCTTAAATACTGCCAAACACAGCAGGAATCAATTAAGCCACTAATTAACTGAGTCAGAGCTCTGATGGGAGCCTGCCCTCCTGAATCAGCACTTTGATGAGAGAATGAAATTGAGCAGGTAAAAACCATGACAGCCAGTCACCGGTGAGTGGCTTCTGGGATGCAGCCAGATGTTTTGCCGACTTTGCCAGCACTGAACTGTCCCAGAGGATGGGGAGGTTGCTTGAGAAGAATGCAGTCCCATACCTGGACCATGATTAGGATTGGAAATTGTTCCAAAACCAGAGTAGCCCAGAGAATAAACTTGGAAGCGTGAACAAGAATGCGGTTCCAGTCCTCGACCCCAATACTGAATTGGGGTCTTGATAACTGAATAGATGAACAGGCTTGAGTTGGGTTAACTTGAACTCAATTCCAATGACGTGGATTGTGACAACAACACTTTGAACTGTAAACATGAATGTGAATTTAGTCTCACAGTCTATTTTACAAGACACTGTTCCAGTGTGTGAAAGGGCCCAATGTTCTGATATATCGCAAATTAGTACGCTCCTTTATTCTGTCATTCACTCTATTATTCATTCACTGAATGAACCATATGAAATACAAAACCAAATTCCAATGAGGTTGGGACATTGTGAAACGTGAATAAAAACTGTATGCAATGACATGTAAATCTTATAAACCTTTGTTATTCACAGTGGAACATAGTCAACATATCTGATGTTGAAAGTGAGACATTTTACCATTTCATGGAAAATATTGGCTCATTTTGAATTTGATGGCAGCAACACATCTCAAAAAAGTTGAGACAAGGCCATGTTTACCATTGTGTAGCATCCCCTCTTCTAACAACAATCTGTAAACATCTAGGAAGAGATGAGACCAATTGCTGGAGTTTTGGAAAAGGGATGCTGTCCCACTCTTATCTGATGTAGGATTCTAGCTGCTGAACAGTCCTGGGTCTTCTTAGCCAGATTATTTGTTTTATGATGAGCCAGATGTTTTCTATTGGTGAATGGTCTGGACTGCAGGTAGACCATCTCAGCACGTGGACTCTTCTACAGCGAAGCCATGCTGTTGTGATGGATGCAGTATGTGGATTAGCATTGTCTTGCTGAAATAAGCAAGGCCTTCCCTGAAAGAGACGTTACGGTAAAACCTCTGTATCCTTTTCAGCATTGATAATGCCTATCGAAATGCCCTTGCCATCGGCACTAATGCAACCCCATACCATCAGAGGCGCAAGCTTTTGAACTGAGCACTGATAACAAGCTGGATGGTCCCTCTCCTCTTTACTCAAACGACACAGTGCCTCTGTTTTCCAAAAAGAATTTAAAATTTTGATTCTTCTGACCACAGAACAGTTTTCCATTTTGCCTCAGTCCATTTTCAATTAGCTTTGGCCCAGCGAAGACGACGGCATTTCTCGATTGTGTTCACATATGGCTTCTTTGCATGATACTGATTTATCTTGCATTTGTGGATTGCACGGCAATCTGTGTTCACAGACAATGATTTCTGGAAGTGCTCCTAATCCCTTGCAGTGAATTCCCATGCAGAATTACGCCTGTTTTTTTATGCTGTGCCGCCTGTGGGCTCAAAGCATCCAAGATTGATTTTGGCCTCGTCCCTTGCACAATTCAGATTTCTCCTATCTGAATCTTTTGATAATATTATGTACTGCAGATAGTGGGATATTCAAAATCTTTGCAATTTTACATTGAGGAACATTTTAACTGAGATTGTTCCACAATTTTTAGACTCAGTTTTTCACAGATTGGCGAGCCTCTGCCCATCTCTACTTCTGAGAGACTCTGTCTCCCTAAAATACTCTTTTTATTCCCAGTCATATTCTTCACCTATAGTCAATTAATGTACTTAGTGGTAAAATGCTCCCTCGGCTGTTTTTTATTAGCACCTTTAACTTTTCCAGCCTTTTGTTGCCCCTGTCCAACACTTTTTTTGATAAGTGTTGTTGCTATCAAATTCAAAATGACCTAATATTTTTCATGAAATGGTAAAATGTCTCACTTTCAACATTAGATATGTTGTCTATGTTTTATTAAGAATTAAATGTGGGTTTATGAGATTTGCAAATCATTGTTTGTATTCACGTTTTACACAATGTCCCAACTTCATGACTTTCCTGTCAAACAGGCCAAAAGAAGAACCGCAGATCATTTGAGGTTCAATTTTGTCAGTATCTCTCTCAAGGTTACTCTGTTTACTTTTGGACACAAAGAAAAACAAATATTTCTCTTCCAAAAGATGATGCCACCAGAAATCAGTGGGTAGCTTTCTTTGTTTGTTGGCAGCAAACAACCACGGCTGAAGGGAACATTAGCTGTGAGTGCTCAGCATTTCACCAAAGACAGCTTAGCCAATAAAGGATAACTTGACAGAGGATAAGTGTTTCAGCTGCTTCTCAAACCTGAAGCAGTTGCATCGATTAAGTGCTCTGAGCCACAAGCTGTAAGTAACCATTTAACAGCAAATAATACTGTATAAGTGAAGCTAACGTGTTACGGGTGGCTAGCAGGACCGCTAGTGATAGTTCGCACTAACGACTGGCCTCAAATGCAGGCTTTGTAAAATATCTGAAGATAAAGCCTGTATCGGTCGTGACTGTCCGTGACTCACAGGTACAGAAGCTGTAAGTTGCTTTTATTGCATAAGCCAACCTGACGTGATAGCCCGTTGATTGTGGCTGTAGCACAGTGGCTAACGTATCCAAGTTACTGTTGCTAATGTTTGTGTCCTAAATATGCAAAAGTGATATCCGGGGAAATTCTACAGAAGATGTGTGAACATAAACCTTATTTGAAGCTAACTTTTAATACTTGTTTGTAATTTGGATGCTTAGTACAACTGTTCACAGTAACAGAACTTGCTGTCTGTAAAACCTGTATTGCAAGGGTTTGTCTCTGTGGTTATGACCATTTGGTTACCAGCTACTGCATGTTAGTTTGCGTGTGGTGCTAATTACAAATTCTCCTGGTTAACTTATATGCATTAATTCTGATCGGTATGCTTGTCTTACTTCGGTAAGCATCAATGTGGCAGTTTCATCATAACGTTGCCCAATTGTAGCCACTACAGTTAGTGATCGCTTCACTTATCCATGACCGGGATCAGCCGGATACTTCACAAATGTCTGAGCAAGCTCTCAATAGCAAACTCAGAAGCTCTACCAGCTTACAAATGATTTCTCTGCACTACCTTGACATAATTTCATCCCCCTTTAGAAATTGTTGTGGCCAATAAAAAGGCGGAGATTAAATAGGTAATTCTTTCCTGTAGAGGTGATCAATTCGCGGGCTCCACATAAGCAACTTGTCCGCGCTAATGGAACTTACGGTCTGCAAAACCTGTATTATGTTCATAACATAACCGAGCTCTCTCTAGCTGTCGTGTACTATCCATAAAGCTGCTTTCACATAAGACACAAATCAAATTTTTCGCAGGACAGATTAGCCTACATTCAAAGTCAATGCAAAGAGGCAAATACTGGCTTCATGGGCTCGTTAATTTCACATCGGACGTGAAACAAATTTTTCGAGCGACAGATTAGCTACATTCAAGGTCAATGCAAAGACGCAAATACAGGCATTATGGGCTCGTTAAGCAGTTTTCAAACCGGACGCGAAACAAATTTTTCACGCGACAGATTACATTCAAAATCATGACCTCTTATCAGCTACTGCATGTTAGTTTGCGTGCTCTGCTAATTAAAAATGCTTCTGGTAACTTATATGCAGCAATTATGATTGGTATGCTTGTGTTACTACGGTAAGCATCAATGTGACAGTTTCATTATAAGGTTGCCTGATTGTAGCCACTACGGTTGAAGCTAAACGGAGAGGTGCTGTATGTGTCTACTGAGTTGGGCTGCAATTAGACCAGACGTTGATTTTGCAGAACTTGGGGTGCGTTTTTGGGTGCTTATGAAACGATCGCTTTGCTTATCCATGACTGGGGTCAGCCTGACACATCTCCAATGTTTTTGGGCAAGCTCTCTGATACTACCGGTGAAAGCAATAGGGAAGCGCACAGGCTATAACGGTTCGATGTAACAAATGCTGCATTGCCATCGATTGAATATTAAATTCTTTCCTGTAAAAGTGATCGATTCGCAAGCTCCACATAAGCAACGGTTCACGCAGACGGAACTTGCTGTCTGTAAAATCTGTATTATGTTCATGACATAACCGGAGCTCTGTCTAGCTCTCGCACGCTATCCATAATGCACCCATTTTCCGCAAGGAAAAGCTGGTCATTCCGAAGCAATAAGCAATCCATTACCCTGGCCAATTTCCGAAATAGGCATTTAGCTTGGAGCTTTCGCCCCGCCGTCATATACTAGTGCGGAAGCTGTTCGTTTCTCCATGCTAACAACACACAGCTATGCACTCAAACCAGCAGGTCCTGATACACACCGAAGCAGTCCATAAGCTCTTGATCCACTTTTAGCTACTCTTCACTGTCCATGTTTCCCTCTAAACTCAGACCCACCGGATTTCTACGGTCTCCGGTCTACACTTGGGCATGTCGACCCGTTCTACAAATGTGTCTATATGAGGTGGATTCTAGGCTTTCCCTGCATCCAAGCTACGGAGTAGTAAAACCGCTGTACTCACCAACTGTTGCCGTAGCAAACTGTAGCCGATTTGTGCTTGAGCTGCCAGACTTTCGCACTGCGTCCTCCACTTTCGCCGTTGCGTTTATTAGAAAAAGTTAATTTCATTAGATCTATTCACATGTACTGTGTTAGATTGCATAATATGCCCGTTGAGTCCCGTCAGTTTCACTCTTAATGCCAGACCAGGAAAACTGCGTTCAGCTGCCTCGTTCCGCCAGATCCGCCCTCCACAGAGCAGGCCAATCAGAAGAAAGTGGGCACACGGGGAGTGGGGGCCATAGCGGAAGAGCCACCCCAATGAGTGTTTCAGGCAGACTACTATGGACTACAAATGGGGTTTTTTGAGGATGGCAGTATGAGCGAAATAAGTATCCTTTTTTTACCTTGCATGATCAGGAGTACTCTAGGGGAGTCAAAGACCAAAATATAAACTTGGAAAAATAGCATATTAGGTCCCCTTTAAAAAGAAGGAGAAGACACGACAAATGACTCCAGTGAAACTCAGGGGTATGGCACATGAGCTGTGTAAATAGAGCTGCGATGTTGGGAGGTTCCAGCAGACGGCACTAGTAAAAGAAAGAAAAAAAGGCATGGGGTTCATTCAGGTGCTTATCAAAATCAAAATCCCCTCTCTCACAATAAGTAAGTCTATAGTAATTTAATGAAACAATCCGTTTCCTCACACCTTCAGTTATTGCTTGAAATATGTTCCCACCGAAGGTTGATTGTGGACCCGTCAGTGAAATGAAACAATCACCCCCGAGCAGCTAGATAGCGCGCCATCTACGGACTGTTTCTGCAAGAGCAGACCAGATTTTACTGCGCATGTGCGAGACCCCATAGTTTCATTGGAGCCATTTGTCGTGTCTTCTCCTTCATTTTACACTCCTTGACGTGAGCACGGAAGATTACTGTCATGTGTTATGGCTCTGTTGCTTTAACGCTACGGTGAAAGGATCACTCCATTCAAACGAAGAAATTCAATTCTTGCTCGAAATGTAGGCGGACAAAAAATACAATCACAACTGGATACTAGACACAAAATCTCTGAGATTTATGGAATAATTTCTGTGTAGTTACATTTGCGTGGTTATCATAGAATAATAGATCATTGCGTGACAAACTAAAGAAAGTGCGGCTGCGATTTTTCAAAGTGCAGCACGCGGTGCGAAAGTTTGGCGGCTCAGGTTATGAGTCAGGCAGCCCACCCATCCACCTCAGCTAACCAGGCAGCCCACCCATCCACCTCAGCTAACCAGGCATCCTACCCACCCACCATAGCTAACCAGGCAACTAACTCATCTGCTCAACAGCGTTTCAGTCCGTTTGCTATCCATCCATTTCCCCAGACAGGACCAAGGAAGACTGCAAATGGGAAAAGTAAGAAGAGACAATTAGAAATTCTAACAAATACACCCGTGAAAGAGGCATTAGAGGAAGAGCAGAAGAAGAAAACTACATCTATTGGGAAAGGTGTGAACAGGACAATAAATCCATCTGGAAAGAGGCAAAATATATAATAAAAAAAACAAGACCAACAAGCAAAAGGCCCAATAACCAAGAGGACTCTGACACCTCATATGGTGAGAATTTCTGCATTGTGTGCATGGAGCACTTTCCAAACTCAAGACCAAAAGAGGTCTGTGTATTGTGTGTGCACTGTCAGTTCTGGGCCCACAAAGCCTGAACCCCAGGGGCAGCCGCCTATATTTGCCCGAAATGCACTGTGAGTGAAAGAATAGTCCTGGACACATTCACACACATACACGCACACTCACACACACACACACACACCTATACTTACTGAATTCAAAGTTTTTGAGGAACTTTGTTTTTTTGTTTACTTAAAATGGTTCAGGGGTGGCACGGTGGCACAGTGATTAGCATTGCTGCCTCACAGCAAGAAGGTTGTGGGTTCGAATCCGGCCTGGGGCCTTTCTGTGTGGAGTTTGCATGTTCTCCCCGTGTTGCGTGGGTTTTCGCCGAGAGCTCCGGTTTCCTCCCACAGTCCAAAGACATGCATATCAGGCTAATTGGAGACACTAAATTGCCCATAGGTATGAGTGTGAGAGTGAATGGTGTGTGTGCCCTGCGATGGATTGGCAAGCTATTCAGGGTGGGTTCCTGCCTTTGTCAGCTGGGATAGGCTCCAGCTCCCCCCGTGACCCTAGTGAGGAATAAGCGGGTATAGAAAATGGATGGATGGATGGATAAAATGGTTCAGCTTGTTGAAAATGTAAAATATTTATTGTTCAATAAAGACCTAGCAGAAATTGAATTTTGTGTATTTTATTTCAGCAGATCACCTCTCAATGTTATATCTATCCCCACCTAGTGTTACAACTCATCCCAGCAGCGGGGTGGGTTGTAGCAAGTGAACTCTTCATATATGATTCTAATTGGCATATTCTGTGATTGTGTTAGATGTCTAAGTAAGTGATATTTGTAGTCGACAAACATGGCTGCTATGCTTAAAAGTTTGAGAAATCAGGCGTAAAGAAACCCTGAGTTACAGATGGTCAGACAAAAAGGGCTACTATCATCCCCGGGTTCGGTACGATATTACTAGTGTGAAAGGTGGCCAACGGGGGGACAATCGTACTGTGGCACGGTATGGAGCAATTGAACCGAGTGTGAAAGCGCCCTTAATCCATTGGCCAAAACAATGCAAAATAACTAAATAAAAAAAAAGTGTGTGTGTGTATGTATATATATATACATAGAATAATATAAGCTTTAAAGTTGAGACCTCCCATATAGCGGCCAGTGGACCACTGTCAGCCCAGTGGGGGCAAATCTGGCGTTTGCACATCAGGTGGTCCGCAGGTGGGTTACTGACAAAAATCCTACAATCTTGCCAATTTTGATCAAAACACCTTTTAGATCATTTTATCTATATTATGTTTTTGGTCCGACCGCCGCCGCGCCGCCCTACGTGTCAACGCGATAACTTCAGTAATATTTCAATTAGAAATGTCATCTTTGCATATAAGTAAGTATCATAAAGAAGAAGAACTGATTTGATTTTGGACTATTTACAATTTCTAGATAGGCCACCAGGGGCCAAAAACTGAAAAATCACTGTTCTTATCATATCTCCGGAAATATTCGTCCGATTGACCTCAAATCAAGTGTAAATGAAAGGTTATGACGTGAGGATGTGTCCCATGGTGACAATATACCTATTTGGTTCAAAACTTTGACACAAGGTGGAGCTTTGTCACATAATGTTCACCATTTTTGCCATATCTTTGGAACCATTTGTCCAAATGATATGAAACTATGAGCAACTGCAAGGTCATGAACCCATAACGTATCACATGATGACATCATACCTGTATGGTTCAATATTTTACCACCTGGTGGCGCTTTGTGATGGAAAATTACCATTTTGTCCATATCTTCAGAACCGTTTGTCCGATTGACCTGAAATTAAGTTCAAATGAAAGTCCATGCAAGGTCTATTCAAGGATTGGGGGATTGGAGGATTGGGGGTGATATACCCCAAGCCTTCACCTCTGACGGCATAAGCCTAGTTCATTTATACTTCTTAATTCATTTTAATAACAAATTATGTTATCCTCTTGCTATCCAGGCAATTTTAAAATATGAGGGTGCATTGCTGTCTGTCAGTGGGCCAGAAATGGTGGTCCAATATCTGGAAATCTGATTTTGCCATCTGGGCATTAGCTCACAATTTGGTCCCCCTGATTCCAAAAATATCTCCTCCACCCCTGCACTAGAGAGAGCCAGAGATGCGTCAAATCTATACCAAGGCATGTATAAACCATTTTGACCCAACAGTATACTAAGACAATTAATTCTCATTCCATTAATTTGTCACCCATCTGTGTGAGCCTCTTTCTGTTATTTTTGAGGATACATGTGGGGCCAAGACTGCAACGGGTTCTCGAGACTAAACATGAAATAAATTGCTGGGAAAATTTTTGCATAACTGGTTCAGGTCTACCACAGTTCAGGCCCCGATGTCTCTTCACTTCTGAGGTCAGGGTGTTGGTAAGGGCAAAGGACTAGAGTAAATATACTGATATGCGTATGGACTGGTGTGGGCGGAAGTCCCAGCTCAATATAAAGAGAAAAACACCACACAACTTTCTCTTTCCTTTTTTGTCTAGGGGAGTTTCTTTTCTCCTTCAGTTTCTCACTTATGCATGATCATCTTTGTGACAGTGCTTCTGTATAAAGCTCTATATTAATATAATTTAACTGAAATGAATTGAGCATACTGGGTTGAAAGCAGATAAGCCCTCAGTCAGTAGCCATGGGCAAGATGATGCACTTTTGACAGTATGATAGTTCTTAGCTTCCTGTTTTTATGACGGTTGAGTTGAGACAACAAAATAGAGACCCTGCACTTGATGGACAGCAAACCTTAAAAACTGAGCACATTCAAGTGGTCAGGTGACAACAGTTTTGTTGTGGCTGGAAAATAATCATACCGCTAAGAGGAGAAGATTGTTTGACCACAGGTTTCCGGACTCTGTTCGAGTTTCATTTGTTCATGATGACTTCTGTCTTTGCTGCAACCTTTTTACTCTTTTACTATCTGTGGATTCAACTGTATTTTTTCAGATTCCTGCACTCTGGAGGACTCTAAGCTGCTGTTAGTTCTTCTTCTACTTATTCGTCTTCTTCCTTTAACAGAGGAGAAGACTAATGTTTCTACTGCGCCTTGTGAAGAGCAATCCTCTGCTTGCAGTTTATAGGTTTTCACTCTCATCTATATGTGCGTGTGTGTGTGTGAGTGTGTGTGTGTGTGTGTGTGTGTGTGTATGTGTGTGTGGTGCGGGTGGCACAGCATGGAAGGCTAACAGCACAATATATAAGGAGGAAGCCAGACTACTTTGATCAAAACTAGATTTCCCCACTCAGGCAGCTGCTGTTGTTTTATTATGGCAGGAGCGCCTTTATTTATTCAGTAGCACCTTAATCAATGGCTTTAGTACCAGCAGGAATGGATCATTTGGACTCTGTACCTGTTGGACCTGGAAAATTTGGACCCTGCCCAGTTGGACCCCTGACCCTAACGGTTTGGACCCCATACTATTTGGACCCTGGGCAAGTTGGACCCTAGACCAGATAGATCCCAGACCAGTTGGACCCCTAACCAGCTGGATTAGGGTTAGGGTTAGGGTCTGGGGTCCAAACAGCATGGGGTCCAACTGGGTATAGGGTCTGGGGTCCAAGAGGTCAGGGGTCCAACTGGTTTGGGTCCAAATAGTCTGGGGTCCAACCAGTACTGGCCCCATTCAGTTAGGCTCAAACTGATATGTGTCAAACTGGTATGGGGTCCAAAAGCCCTTTACCAGCACCAGCTCCTTAGAAAGCACCTTAATCAGTGGCTTTAGTACCAGGTCTACAGAAAGGCTCAGAATCAGCATCTCACATGTATGAAACGTGTAATACAAAATTACAGTTTTAGAAATGGCTTTCTCTTCATTATCAAGCTCAGTCTTATCTGGTGAAAACAGGGCTATAAATACACACATTGTACCTGTTTTGAACTTCTTGCTTGATATTTCCTGTTTTGTATTTAGTATTATCTTTGACATGGTTTCCAATGCATTTGCAGTATCTGCTGCGGGATCTGGTGTCATTAAAAATATATGTGATGGGTAAGGTTTGGCACAAAGCTATGGAGAATTTTAGGAGCTGTATTTTTTCCCTCAGTGAAGATTCCACTGAAACAAATTAATTGAAATCAAACAGTTACGGGCAACTGTATTTTAGGGGTCCTTCTTCTTTTCAGCAGTTTACGAATATTTCCAGTTCTCAACCTCGGTGTTCTGAATGAAAAACAGGTGAGAGACTTCACAGTTGCCAGTCGCAAAACCTTCCCCAGTGTAATCCTTTTAGCCTGCAAATTAAATTTGTTAAACAATGAAGTCACATCAAAGTCACAATGTACTTCATGGAAGTAAGAGACTTGAGTACAATATAATACTCAGCATTGAGATTATCTTGCATGACATTCAATCACAATGTCATGCTGTCATTGGGACCAGCATTACTTGCACAGGATGGATAAAGGACCAAATACCTCTCAAATTAATATGGCTTTAAATTTGAAGTCTCTAAACAACAATTTCGAAAGCGTCTTCATAGTTGTAGATCATTCTTAATAACCTAAATGTCAATATCAGTGTCACGCCCCGGCACCCACAGATGATAAATGGATGCCAGGGCAAGGAGTGGAGCTGGAGGACCTCAGTGCAGGGATAGAGATTTCATTCAATAATAAACATGAGGAGTAAAACATCAAGTACAAAACTCGGAGGAGAACAGAAAGGGAGTGCATTAAGCATAAAGGCAGAACTGACTATGGCTACCCGCCCATCAATGGAAAAAATAACCTTTAAATAGAAAAGGGAATAATACTTACATAAAAGGAAACAGGTGACTCTCGTTAACAGATAAAAACTGAAGATAACTGAATAATTACGTAAAGGCAGGTAGCCAGACATTGGAATGCCTAAGTTTTGGGGCATTTCAATCCCATCCCCCCCACCCAGCAGGTCTGGAGCCGGGCATGTCACTGCAGCTGGACCGAAGCCAGGTGTGCGCACTGCAGCTGGAGGGGAGCTGGGTGTGTGGACTGCAGCTGGACCGGAGCTGGGCGTGTCACTGCAGCTGGTGCGGAGTTGGGTGTGTGTACTGCAGCGGCACCGGCATCAGACGGCATGCTGTGGCATCAGACGGTTGCTCAGTGCGCTGTAGCTGACTGCTGGAGCTGCTGGCTTACTGATGGGGAGAGACGCTGATTGTTGGAGTCACAGACTCTTTGCTGGGGCAACAGACTTGCTGCTGCTGCCGCTGGACCGCAGGCTGACTGCTGGGGCAGCTGGGGGCACCAGGCTAATTGCTGTGGCCATGAGGGCTGGATTTGCAGGTGCGTTGTCACAATGCCAAAAAAAATAAATGCTTAGTGTAATAAGTTTAACTGTGTCAAAAATTGCAACAGACAAAATAAGAGCTTTGGCCACAAGTTTAAGCTCTCAGGCAAGGACAGCCTTGGTCGGAGAGGTGTTAATAACCAAAGAACTACAGCTCTAAAACTCATCACAAGATTGATTCAATCCATTTCTGTCATGAGCTTCTCAAAGCTAGTATTTCAGTCAGGCAACTCACATGTAAATAGTTCAGTAACATATAGATGCAATGATAGTCTGGCATCTAGGATCAGACCTTGGCTCAACCTGTGGCCTATTTAGCATGAGGAGAAGAGAACAGCGAGTGTCAGGATACCCTCTACCCCACCTTTTGGTGGAAATTCAGAGCCCACAAGAGGCTGGATGCTGGAGTGAAGGTGGGATGTTAACTAGCAGCAGGTAAGAGTGATGCAGCAGCTGGCAATATTGTGAGAGTGATGCAGCGCAGCAGCAGGCAGAGGCAGGAGCAGGAGAGCAGCTTAAACAGCCAAAGTTACAGAGGGTCGAAGCAGTGGCAGATATATCTGGGCAAGTCTATGAAAAAGAGAGCATCTCTCAATTTGTCTGCCTGAACTTGTTCCACGAGCTGCAACCATTTATGGCAGTGCTTCTGATGATTTTCCCTCCCCCTGTGCAATGACCTAATATTGGGAATTAACAAACTTACTATATAAATAACTATTAAAGCTAACAAATAAATAGATGTCAATACCTGTGGGGGGCGGTGGGGGTTCAGTTGGTCAGTGGTCTGGAGTTCATCATATTTCAGGGCTTCTGCTAGTCAGTTGGGCGCCTGTACTCTGCATGTCAAAGCTGCACCGAAACTCCACTCTGTGCAATCTTGGTAGCTGTCTCCTCTGCTTTGCAAACAGATAATGGAGTTACAGATGATATTTTACCACTAGACAGTGTCAGCATGGACTCAGGAACAGACAGCAGAGCTGCATTCAGAAATCTAAACGATAGTTTATATGAAGGACTGAACAAGTCAACACAACCAAGGATGTGACAGAACACTGCCGGTATAGCTCACTCGGTTGAGGCTCCGGATTTGTGGAGCAGTAGTGACTACCACGGCGCGGGTTCAATCCATGGTCATACCAACTAGGAGTGGTTGGCTTTTTCAGAACAGCACACGATTGGCTGAAGCGCTGTAGGGATGCAAATTGGGAAGGAACTGCTGGGAAGGGAAATTAAAAATGATAGCCTTGTTCGTTGCTCAAGTGCCTCCTGTTGGCCAGCCAGGCGCTCGTCAGTGAGATTCTATGCTTGCTCATGTTCTCATTTTGAACTTGCGATAGTTTTGACCAATGAGTGTCAAGATGCAGGGGCTGACAGGCGCGTGCTTTGGAAGAGAGCCGCAAACTTTCTCTCTCTCGTGAGCTGGCAATAGGGGGTTGCATACAAGCAAGCCTAAAACAGAGCTCTTGGATTGGGCATTCCAGATTCGGGTGGAATTGGAGATGCAAAATTTATTTATATCAAAAAAAGCTGTATTAGAAACCTAAGCACAGAAGATATGGGCTGGAAACAGGGGCTGGAATAACAAGGGAGTCTATAGAATCAACTCAAGAATCGACCAATGCAATGAAAATCCAAGATTTAGAAAGCGAAACAATACTAATAAATAAAACCAAGCCTTTTCCTTTACAGTCTGAAGATAACAAGGGTTTAATAAGGAACAGATACCAGTGGAACTGCAACTTAGCTTTAGGAAGTCGGCAGAGAAGGTCAGAAACATGGTCTGTCGTACGAGGCCAGACATTGAATGAGGGGAGAGTGGCTGCTTAAGTTGGGGAGCCCAGGGTGCACAGTTGCCAGTGATTAATATTCTGATGAGTTGGACCGATATCGCGGAGTGGAATCCAGTGGGGGACATCAGATGGAGAGCCGTGACGTGACAGACGTGACAGACAGTCTCTGGTAATGCAACATTCTGCGGTTACAAAGGTGAGGCGAAAGCTGGTTTGGTGAAGGTAATAAATTCAGAATTGGATTGGTAACCATAGGCTGCATTTGTCCCAGATAGGGGTCCCCTGGCAAATTTGCCAAAAAAAGGTCTCATGGCAAAGCCACTGGAGCAACCAGGAGAACATTTACATTTTTAGGGAGGTTATGGGTGGAGTATTGGACCATCAAACCAATGGCATAAGCCAAACGCGTAAGTAAATGACTAGGCACGAGTTTCATCATCCGCCCACCTTCTTACCATTATTTGCACATGGGGTCATGTTTTCCACACAGTGCTTCGTCAGAGAAATCGGAATGGACATCAGAGCATTTCACACCATCTGCATATTTCTCTCACTTTGGTCAGGTAATTCAATATTTTTTTCTTACATACAAAATGTTGGTTATTATAATGACCTCTGTTTGCTATCATTACCTCTGCTCTCCAGATCAAATAAGCTGACTTCATCAAAGAAGTTTAAACTTTCACTGATAAATTACACTGCCCGGCCAAAAAAAAAAAAAGTTGCACACCCAAATAATTAGTTGGAACCCCTGTAGCTTTGATTACAGTGCATATTCATCTTATCATTGTTTTGACAACTATATGCAATGCCAGAACACTTATTTTCGATCAGAAATGGCATATTTTTTGGTCTTGTCTTCTCGACACAATGGTTGAACCACTTGGCCGATTGATTTACGTTTGGTAACCCCTTGGTGACGATCCAGTCCTCTCATAAGAGATAATTAAATGTCGAGCTTAGGGGGTGAAAGGGTTAATTATTCAAAAAACAACTTGGCAAACTGGTAAAACCCTGTCTAAACTTTTACAAAATCCAAAACCAGTGAAGTTGGCACGTTGTGTAAATCGTAAATAAAAACAGAATACAATGATTTGAAAATCCTTTTCAACCTATATTCAATTGAATACACTGCAAAGACAAGTTACTTAATGTTCCAACAGGTAAGCTTTGTAATTTTTTGCAAATATTAGCTCATTTGGAATTTGATGCCTGCAACATGTTTCAAAAAAGCTGGCACAAATGGCAAAAAAGACAGAGAGTTGAGGAATGCTCATCAAACACTTATTTGGAACATCCCACAGGTGAACGGGCTAATTGAGAACAGGTGGGTGCCATGATTGGGTATAAAAGCAGCTTCCCTGAAATGCTCAGTCATTCACAAACAAGGATGGGGCGAGGGTCACCACTTAGAGAACAAATGCGTGAGCTGATGGTCAAACAGTTTAAAAACAACATTCCTCAACGAGCTATTGCAAGAAATTTAGGGATTTCATCATCTACGGTCCGTAATATCGTCAAAAGGTTCAGAGAATCTAGAGAAATCACCGACATCAGTGTGTAAAGGACATCACCACATGGGCTCAGGAACACTTCAGAAAACCACTGTCAGTAACTACAGTTCGTCACTACATCTGCAAGTGCAAGTTAAAACTCTACAATGCAAAGCGAAAGCCATTTATGAACAGCACCCAGAAACGCCGCCGGCTTCACTGGGCCCAAGCTCATCTAAGATGGACTGATGCTAAGTGGAAAAGTGTTCTGTGGTCTGACGAGTCCACATTTCAAATTGTTTTTGGAAACTGTGGACGTCGTGTCCTCCGGACCAAAGAGGAAAAGAACCATCCGGACTGTTATAGGCGCAAAGTTCAAAAGCCAGCATCTGTGATGGTATGGGGTTGTATTAGTGCCCAAGGCATGGGCAACTTACACATATGTGAAGGCACCATTAACCCATTTAATCCCAAAGTACTCTTTGCAATGTAAGTGCATTCATTTTACTCTCCTGACCCCCCAAAAAATAAACTGTAAGTATTTTTGATTTCACGATGGTTAAATTCAAAATAGCATTTTTTTGCCCAAAGCCAACAATAACATTTTTAGAGCTTCTTGAAATAAAAATAAATAAATAAATAAAAATTGCTTACAAATGTGACCAGTGGGATTAAATGGTTAATATTGAAAGGTACATTCAGGTTTTGGAGCAACATATGTTGCTTTTTTTTACGTCTTTTTCATGGACGCCCCTGCTTATTTCAGCAAGACAATGCCAAGCCACATTCTGCACGTGTTACAACAGCATGGCTCCGTAGTGAAAGAGTGTGGGTACTAGACTGGCCTGCCTGTAGTCCAGACCTGTCTCCCACTGAAAATGTGTGGCGCAGTATGAAGCGTAAAATACGACAACGGAGACCCCGGACTGTTGAACAACTTAAGCTGTACATCAAGCAAGAATGGGAAAGAGTTCCACCTGAAAAGCTTCAAAAATTGGTCTCCTCAGTTCCCAAACGTTTACTGAGTGTCGTTAGAAGGAAAGGCGATGTAAGTGGTAAAAAGGCCCCTGTGCCAACTTATTTGCAATGTATTGCTGCCTTTAAATTCTAAGTAAATGATTATTCGCAAAAAAAAGAAAAAGTTTCTCAGTTTGAACATTAAACATCTTGTCTTTGCAGTGTATTCAATTGAATATCAGTTAAAAAGGATTTGCAAATCATTGTATTCTGTGTTTATCTACGATTTACATAACGTGCCAACTGCACTGGTTTTGGGCTTTGTAAATTTAATGTGACGAATCCAATTTTAACCCTTGCATTACCGTGTGCAAAAGAATTTCGCTTAATTCAAAGTGTCCGTGCTCACTGGAGCATGAAGCGTAAACCAAAATAGCAGAAGCAGAATGACCCCCTCTACCAAGGTTTATGCCCACATTTACAGAACGATTATCTATGTTAATCTTATGATTTTTCCAAGAGTATCATGTTTTCTGATACACCCTCTAGGCTGAGGCGGAGCTTAGGTGGAGGTTAGACCCAGAAATATTCAGCATTGTAAAGTACTTTTTACCAGCAAAAGCAGTGGGGTTTCTGCCCCACAATAGGCAAAGAGAGAGATAATGGCAGAGGTAAATGCTTGACACAATGCTGTGTACAGGAAATCTAACAGAGGAGATCAAACGAAAAGAGCTGAGCATGCGGTGTGAAACAACATAAAGTATGGGCATGTAAGAAAAATATTAAAGCGACAGGGGAAGGCCAGGGAATATCTGATATTTGCTGAATGGATGAGTGCGCCATCACTAGCGAGTGTTATGTTCTTGTTCTGTCTGCCTTGTGTCCCTTTAGTCTTGCCTTGAGTCTGTTTTAAGTTTCTGTCCCGCAGTGCCAAATGGAATCCCCCTCATGTCTGCGTTCCCATCCATGTTCTGCTTTCTCGTGTGCATGCACTGCTTCTTTGCCATTGGCTGGCTGCAGTATTTCCATTTTCCTTCAGCGCTGTTCTGGTTTCGGGCCTTTCTAAGCTTAATGTCAATGAACTGCTTTTAGTGACTGACTGTTGAGGATTTGGGGAGGGAAACACTAGGAGCACTGGGAACTTAGAAACAAGACTCGGAACTGAACTCGGAACGACAAAAAGGGGAGAGACGCCAGGAGCGGGGATCCAAAAATAATAATTTATTAAACAAACAAAAAACCAGAGAAGAGGGGGAAAAACTGGGCACTCAGGCCAATATAACCACCATGCAACTACACTGAAAGGGGAGAACTAAGGAATCCAAAAACTGAACCGCAATGGGCAGAACAGGGACACTCAGGAAGGGGAGCTAGGGAAACGCTCGGAAGGGGCAGACTCGGAAAGGGGACACTAGGGAACTGGAGCTAGGGGACACTGGGAAGCAGGGTCTAGGGCAGGCACAAGACAAGATAGTGGGCACAGCTGGCAGATGGCCAACTCTGATAGCACAGCTGGCCGGGAGAAAGGTAAGAGAGAACATCAGGAGGGGGGCAGACACTACGGCAGGAACGTTGGCTGGGAGGCCGGCGAAGGCGGCCGGCACACCTTGGGACTGGAGACGAAGGAGACAGGCACACTGGGCTCTGGAGATGGCGAAGGGGACAGGCACACTGGGCTCAGGAGGACAAGGGCATTAGGGGCTGAGCAGCAGGAAGGGTAGGCTGGGCTGGGTAAGCAGCTGACTGGAACACAGAGAAGAAGTGTGGGGACCAGAGGATAGTGCACAGGGCCGGGAGTAGTGATGGGAGCGGGAGTGGGAGCGAGCGAAGTCAGATCTGGAGGCTTGCTGTAGAGGCTGACAGATATAAGGAAGGGGGGACACACAGACACAGGTGCAGGAACTTAATATAATTAACAAGGGGTGGAACACGAGGGAAACCAATTACATGAAACTGATAAACATTAACACACAGACGGGGATCACAATACAATCCCAAAGACGGGATAAATAAACTGGGTAAAAAGACTCCTAAGTGCACAGAATAAGAGCCAGAATAGATAATAAGAATGCAGAGGGTCTGCAGAAAATTTAGCAAAGCCGGTGAATAGAAAAGCAAGGGACGGAGACAAGAACAGGGCAACCGCTGAGAGATAATTAGTCAATTAGTAAGTGCAGCTATACAATCCCAGGTGCTCGTTAGTAGATTAGTATTATACACAATGTTAGTAGTGGTTTGTAATTTTAGAGAAAACAACAAACTGTTAGTAATTGTTGGTAGATATATAGGAAAGCGAGGGGAAACTAGTAAACGAGAAGGGAAGGAAGGATGAAACCCAGAATCCATTAAATCACCCAAAACAGTGCCACAATCAATTAAGACAGAAACTGCAACAAACAATGACGCGACCGGGGAGAAAGCAAAGACAGTACATGGGTAAAACGTGGACTGGACTAACACGGGAAAGGAATGAAATGTGAACTCAGACATGGACTAAAAACTGACAAAACCAAAATAATGAAACCCTAAAATAAACTAACCAGGCACGCAGACCACGGAACACACTAACATCTACTAACATTCACGTGAGATGTTTTTCTTTGGTAGGCACTTCACTAATATTACTAATTT
Organism: Gymnothorax reevesii; assembly: GCA_029721435.1. Taxonomy (NCBI): domain Eukaryota; kingdom Metazoa; phylum Chordata; class Actinopteri; order Anguilliformes; family Muraenidae; genus Gymnothorax; species Gymnothorax reevesii. Next base: position 40,775,833 of record CM056586.1, on the reverse strand, counting down.
ATGAAGGGTGTTAATTATCATGATTTCCTGCTTCGATATCATTTGAGATCTTGCTTTACTTTGCTGCGTAACTTTTTCACGCTTCCTTCAATCTGCATGCTTCACTGGTACTTAACTGAGCGCCCATTTTCTTAATGGGCTTGTTATGTCATTAAGCCTTTGTCCAATGTCTCATGTTGATGCTTTGTCCCCTCCCAGTCCTTCTCAGGTGTTCCTCGTTCTCTGATCAACCCTGTACCCTTCTTATTCTATGGAGGCAATCAAGTTGGCAGTTGGTTTGTTATTTCCATGCCGCATGTATCATGCTCTTGATCATAGCATCGAGTTTATACCTGCCTATTTGTTTCAGCTCATTACCTGGCCTCCCTCTAGGGGGAGCCAGCTTAAGCAATGATCATGTCTGTGTGTGCGTGTGTGTGTGTGTGTGTGTGTGTTTCTGTCACTCTGTCTCTCAGCCCGTGGCTGGGGCCAGGTCTGCTATCTCTGATTGCCTTGTTGAGTGTAGTTTTTTGTTGGCTTTGTGCCCTGCTTAGTCCTGCAATTTTTTTCAGTTTGGACTTTTCAGATTTTTAAGTGGAGTTTTTTTATTGGCCTTGTGTAGGCACTTAGACATCACCGCTTACTGTTCAGCACACAGTGGGCACTTTTTTGAACCAATGCCCGCAAATTTTGTTGCACACGGCCAGCTTTGCCCAGTTTGCCGTGGAAACGCCGCCATTTTGACATTGGATGCATTTCCGAGGCGTCTGCTTTTTGTCTAGTTCGATTTGGTCAAGATTTGACAAAATTTGAGGAGCTGCAAGGTGAAGGTAGGTTTTGAACACAAAATACCCCCCACCCCCCACATATCACCAGAGATCATTGATCATTCTGAGCCATCCAGAATGGAAGATTAACTTCTATGCTATCATTTTACGAAGTTCCATTGCAATCCATATTACTGCGTCAACTCTGCTAGGTGCCACCGTGTTCAATGCATTATAATGTATGGTGGAGCAGACAGCGAAAAATCGATCGGTGTTTTTACTTCAAACCCCAGTTATACTGAGTGTACCACTAAACTGTGCATATTGAATTATGGAAACCACACAACTTTTCAATTGAGGGTTCGGCACAATTTTTTTTTTATATGCATGGATTGCAAGAATTTTGATTCGATGTAATAATCAAAGTTTTTGTCTCAATTGACTTATGGCTAAGCCCCTCCCCCTCCACTGACTCGGATGAACAATCAACATTTTAGAACAGGCGCTAAAGACAGGTATCACAGTCAGATATTTTTCAGGATGCTATTTGGCGATAGAAGGCTGAAATATCATCAAGTCAGCAAAAAGGGTTGCACTATGCATTGGAGGGATACATTAATGAATTTAGAGTGGAGAAGGTCAACTAAAAGTTTAAATTAGAAGCTAAAATTTTCAGGTCTCAGTGCAAACATGATCAACCACATCTTGTTTCTGTCACCCTCTCCCACAACAAGATAGAGCAGTGGTAGGGAACCTTCTTTAGAAAGTGTCATGGTTTGTGAGGTGGGCGTGTGGTTTGGACTTTTCTTTGCGGCTTTCGTCCCGGGACAATCTCAAATTTCTTGGCTATCGGATTCTTTATCCAGCTGGTTGAGCTGGGGCGGCACCTTCACAGATCTCTTATATAAGGAAGACGGTGTGTGTCTGTGTGTTCGCCATGCACGGCCATATTTGCGCATGGATTTTTTTCTAATTTCACACAGTGATACCTGTGCTTCCAAACTAACACCTAAACCAGGTTTCAATGACGTGCCCTCCCCCTCCCGATCGGAGAAGGTGCCATGCCGACCAAACGGCTTGATCAATCAACTTGATGGGCTTGGCGCTACGGCGTCAAATTCATCCAAGTACAAGTTACAGGTGACGGGCTTGACGGCTAGTTCTATATAAGCAGGTAGTCCGGCATGCCTCCTTCGCTAGAATGTCTGTTTTTAGCTTTGCACTATTGAAGCTATATATATAAATAGTCTGTGTGTGTGTGGGTATATATATATGTGTGTGTGTGTGTGTGTGTGTGTGGGGGTTTACGTGTGTGTGTGTATTTGTGTGTGTGTATGTCTGTATGGGTTTATGTGCGTGTGTGTGTGTGTGTGTGTGTGTATGTGTATGTTTTGTGTGTGTTGTAATGCGAATAGAAGCCACTGGATGGCAGTATTGACCTTTCTTATGTTAAGCCCAGACTGGAGCTAAGTTTGGGCATGTCTTGGTCATGTCTGGGACAAGTCCCAGAGAATAAAAAAAAAGAGGTCTAAATGTGGGAGGGGTCTGCAAAAGAGTATATAAGGAGGAAAATTGAGGGAGTGGGGGAGTAGGAGAAATTGCAAGGAGAAGGATATATGTGACCAGACCTATCATCCTGTTCAAGACCTGTGAAGTTTCAGTGGATTTTTGATTTTTAGTGGATGTTGGAGCATTTTCCTCACCCAGGACATCACCAAGCAACCCAACCAAAGGGACCGTAAATATTTTTGTTCTTCTATTTAACAATCTTGGTCAGTAGAGTAGTTTGTTGGTAGTTACTTTTGTTTAATTAAATCTGTTGAAGTTTTTAAAGTTGTGTCTGTCATCCCTTGCTGTCGTAAATGAAATAACAAATTGGGGCCTTAACAGTGTATGTATGCGTGTGTATGTATGTGTGTATGTCTGTATGGGTTCATGTTTGTGTGTATTTGTGTGTATATGTGTGTGTGTGTGTGTGTGTGTGTGTGTGTGTGTGTGTGTATGTCTGTATGGGTTTATGTGTGTGTGTGTGTGTGTGTGCGTGTGTGTGTGTGTGTATACAGTATGTGTCTGTATGTATGTGTGTGTGTGTGTGTGTGTGTGTGTGTATGTACACTCAACTAAAATGTAAATGCAACACTTTTGTTTTTGCTCCCATTTGTCATGAGATGGACTCAAAGATCTAAAATTCATTCCAGATACACAATATTACCATTTCTCTCAAACATTGTTCACAAATCTGTTGAAATGTGTGATAGTGAGCACTTTTGCTTTGCTGTCACAATCCATCCCACCTCACAGGTGTGCTACATCAAGATACTCATCAGACACCATGATTAGTGCACAGGTGTACCTTAGACTGTCCACAATAAAAGGCCACCCTGAAATGTGCAGTTTTTGCTTTATTGGGGGTCTGGGGACTCAGAACCAGTCAGTATCTGGTGTGACCACCATTTGCCTCATGCAGTGCAACACATCTTCTTCGCATAGAGTTTATCAGATTGTCAATTGTGGCCTGTGGAATGTTGGTCCACTCCTCTTCGATGGCTGTGCGAAGTTGCTGGATATTAGTGGGAACTGGTACGCGCTGTCGTATACGCCGGTCAAGCGCATCCCAAACATGCGCAATGGGCGACATGTCTGGTGAGTATGCTGGCCATGCAAGAACTGGGACATTTTAAGCTTCCAAGAATTGTGTACAGATCCTTGCAACATGGGGCCGTGCATTATCTTGCTGAAACATGAGGTGATGTTCATGGATGTATGGTAAAACAATGGGCCTCAGGATCTCATCACGGTATCTCTGTGAATTCAAAATGCCATCAATAAAATGCACCTGTGTTCTTCGTCCATAACAGATGCCTGCCCATACCATAACCCCACCACCACCATGGGCCACTTGATCCACAACATTGACATCAGCAAAGCGCTCACCCACTCGACGCCACACACGCTGTCTGCCATCTGCCCTGAACAATGTAAACCGAGATTCATCCGTGAAGAGAACACCTCTCCATCGTGCCAGACACCATCGAATGTGAGCATTTTCCCAATCAAGTCTGTTACGGCGACGATCTGGAGTCAGGTTAAGACCCCAATGAGGACGACGAGGATGCAGTTGAGCTTCCCTGAGACGGTTTCTGACAGTTTGAGCAGAAATTCTTTGGTTATGCAAACCAATTGTTTCAGCAGCTGTCTGAGTAGCTGGTCTCAGACGATCTTGGAGGTGAACCTGCTGGATGTGGAGGTCCTGGGCTGGTGTGGTTACACGTGGTCTGCGGTTGTGAGGCCGGTTGGATGTACTGCCATATTCTCTGAAACGCCTTTGGAGAAGGCTTATGGTGGAGAAATGAACATTCAATGCCCGAGCAACAGATCTGGTTGACATTCCTGCTGTCAGCATGCCAATTGCACGCTCCCTCAATGCTTGCGCCATCTGTGGCATTTTGCTGTGAGACAAAACTGCACATTTCAGAGTGGCCTTTTATTGTGGGCAGTATAAGGTACACCTGTGCACTAATCATGGTGTCTGATGAGCATCTTGATGTGGCACACCTGTAATGTGAATATAGGCCACTGGATGGCAGTATTTACCTTGTTTTTATTCAGCTCAGACTGGAGCTATGTTTAGACATGTCCTGGACATGTCTGGGGCAAGTCCCCGAAAATTTAAAAAAAGAGGTCTAAATGTGGGTGGGGTCTGCAAAAGAGTATATAAGGAAAAGAATTGAGACAGTAAAGTAGGAGGAGAAATTGCAAGAAGAAGGATACATGTGGCCAGACCTGTCATTTCTGTTCAAGACCTGTGAAGTTTCTTTTGTGGATTTTTGCCTTTGTTACAGCATTTTCTTCATCCAGGACATCACCAAGCCACCCCACCAAAAAGGGACTGTAATTATTTCTGTTTTTCTTATTTATCAATCTTGTTCATTTAGTTGTAGGTTATTGTTAGTAATTGTCTTTGTTAATTAAATGTGTTTAAGTTTTTAAAAACTGTGTGTCATCCCTTGCTGTTGCTGTTGTTTTAAATGTAATAACAAATTGGGGCCATAACACACCTGTGAGGTGGGATGGATTGTCTCAGCAAAGCAAAAGTGCTCACTATCACACATTTCGACAGATTTGTGAACAATGTTTGAGAGAAATGGTAATATTGTGTATCTGGAATGAATTTTAGATCTTTGAGTCCATCTCATGACAAATGGGAGCAAAAACAAAAGAGTTGCATTTATATTTTTGTTGAGTGTAGATATTAAACGTGAATGTTTTAATAAGAGGGCTCAGTTCTTCAAAATGAGTACCGTGAATTTCAATCAATGTTTCTGTTTAAGCTCGGCTCAATAAAGTGAGTTGACATTGGCGCGAGACAATGTACAATGCCTCCGTGTCTGACAGCCAAAAAAAAAAAAAAGAGGACGATTAGAACAGATTGATAACGAAATAAAGAATAAAAAGAAACATTTTAACAATAGAACATCCAATGAACACTGCGATTAATTTATTTGCGGGTCATCTTTTTTGGATGTTCTGTTGGTTGGTGATGTATATGTATTTTTATTCTTTATTCCGCTATAAATCTGTTCTCATATCAATACTTTTATTTTTTGCTGGGTGCCGGACATGGAGTATTTTGCATTTCGCGTCGGACAGTCTTGATCGTACAAGCGATAATTTATTCACACTGTCAATGGTCATGTATGGAGGGTGATTTGTGCCATAAATACAATACACACATTGAAATACAATGCACTTATTGAAATACAATACACATCTCGAAAACACAATACATGTGTGGCAATAAATACAATACAAAAATGCTTAAATACAATACACATCTTGAAAATACAATACATATATTGAAAATACAATACATGTGTAACAGTAAATGCTTTGTTTTTCAAAGTCGGTCGGGAATATTTGTGGCAAAATTGTGCCAATTGTGCCAAGTTGTGCATTGTATTTCAATGTGAGCATTGTATTTCAGTGTGCGCTTTTGGCACTATGTAAATTTTATTCAATGAGCTCCGATCAATTAATATGATTGGACGAGGCATTCCATAGAGTGCCTAAGTCACGCCCGGTTGGTACTCTGATGTATGCGATGGTCTGGGTGAATACCAAGGACTGTATAAAAGATGGACGGCCGAACGTCTCCTGAAAAGTGAAGCAAAAGCGTCTCGATCGCCAACTACAGGCAGGCTGCAGTACAAATTATAGGCCCGCCCCCTCCATGTTAGTGAAGGGGAGAAATGCGAGACAGGAAAAATTGTGTACATGAAAAATAATTTATTTCTGAAGATGGTTTCTTCATTTTTAGGAAGTTCTTACCATACTGATATATATTCTAGCGTCAATTTTTCTGATCAGTTTTCTGTAAACCTTTTATTTGATATTATGCAAAAGGGGCGTGTAGTCATAATAAACACAGTGACTGACAACCGCAGTGCGCGTGGACTAAGTCCCGATAGCGCCTGCCCCCTGCGTACTTCGTTTTGTGAATAGTAATTTCGCGTAGAGCTGGAGCGGGAACGTCGACAGGAGGCTTGACGTTATCTGACATTCTTCACAGCTAACAGCGAGTGTGCTTCAAACAGGGCAGACTGCAACCAAAAACGACGAAATGAGTTGCTCTGCTGTGAACTTCACTTACAAGTTAACCGTCCGGATCGATGGAAAGGATCTTTGCCGTTTTTTTGGTAAGTTAATTTTATTTTTTGTTTGTTGAAGTTGTACGGTCAGTGAAGTTATTACCAAGTAAGCTAGCTACCTTGGCTACGTTAAGACAGCAAGCAGAGTAGCAGACGTTTTACGATGAATATGGAGAAAATGGTTATCGGTAGCCATTCGTAACTGGCAAAATATACATTTTTAATTTTAGAGAATACCTATTAAGGTAAGCTTTTGAATGAAGTCAACGGCTCTGTTTCATATAATGTCGTTCTTCTGTACTTGAACTTGAAATTTTGAGCCAGTGCCGCAGTAGGTTCAGCCTTTAGCTTCCTGCGAGTGTCTCGGCCCGGTAGGAATTCTGCTTGATGTCGCTTAGGCTAATAAAGGGTAAAGGCTGTAGCGAGCTAATCTACCTTTCAACAGACGAGCCCTAGGTTCGAGTGTTTTCGTAAGCATCAGCAAGCCAACTTCTCGTTTTTCAGTGGGTAACTGTAATGTGAATATAGGCCACTAGATGGCAGTGTTTACCTTTTTTTTGTTAAGCTCAGACTGGAGTCATGTTTAGACATGTCCTGGACATGTCTGGGGCAAGTCTCAGAAAATTAAAAAAAAAGAGGTCTAAATGTGGGTGGGGTCTGCAAAAGAGTATATAAGGAAAAGAATTGAGACAGTAAAGTAGTAGGAGAAATTGCAAGAAGATGACCAGACCTGCCATCCTGTTCAAGACCTGTGACGTTTCTTTTGTGGATTTCTTTGCCTGTGTTAGAGCATTATTTTTCCTTATCCAGGACATCACCAAGCCACCCCACAAAAAGGGACTGTAAATATTTCTTTTTTTTTCCTATTCAATCTTGGTCAGTAGTTTAGTTATTGTCTTTGTTAGAAATTAAATGTGTTTAAGTTTTTAAAACTGTGTCTGTCATCCCTTGCTGTTGCTGTTGCTGTTGTTTTAAATGTAATAACAAATTGGGGCCATAACAAATTGGGGGCTCAAGGTCCGGGATAGACCATTTTGTGAGTAATTTATTGAAAATCTAACATTTCAAATTGTAAAATTGATTTTTTTAATTGAATACATATATATTGACAACAGCAATGGATGATTTCTTGGCATCACCAACCGTAGGGGTTTTGAAGTCTTTTAAAAAGACCGAACTGTTGGAAATATGCAGACATTTGGAGCTGACAGAGGTAAAACCAGCCATGCGAAAAGCAAGACTGGCTAGAGAGATAGTTGAATATTACATTGATGAAAATGTGTTTGCACCAGGAGATCTGGAACAGTTTCCAGTGGAAAATCCAAATATAGAAATGGAACTTAAATTAAAAATGCTAGAGATTGAAAGGGAGGAAAAAGAAAAACAAAGGCAGTTTGAGTTGGAAAAATTAGCAAGAGAAGAGAAAAAAGAAAGGGAGGAAAAAGAAAAACAAAGGCAGTTTGAGTTGGAAAAATTAGCTAGAGAAGAGAAGAAAGAAAGGGAACAAAGAGAATTTGAGTTAGAAAAATTTACAAGACAGAGAGATTTTGAATTAGAGAAATTCGATAGAGAAGAAAGACTCCAAATGGAGCAACTAAAAATTAAAATTCAAACTGAAAATAAATTTCGGGCTAGCCAGGAGGTAAAATTGGTGCCTCCATTTTCGGAAAAGGATGTTGACAACTATTTCCAGTGTTTTGAAAAGGTAGCAAAGAGTTGCCAGTGGCCAAAGGAACACTGGCCTCTGATGTTGCAAACTGTCCTCAAGGGTAAAGCTCAACAAGCCTATTCGGCTTTGTCTGCAGATGATTCCTCTGATTATGAGGTTGTCAAAAAGGTTATTTTGAGAGCTTATGAGTTGGTTCCAGAGGCTTACCGACAGAAATTCAGAGGTTTGAAGAAATCTGAAAATCAGACTTATGTTGAATTTGCTAATGAGAAGCAGGTTTGCTTTGAGCGCTGGTGTACTTCTATGGAGGTCAAGGATGATTTCAACTCCCTAAAAGAGATGGTGTTAGTTGAAGAATTCAAGAACTGTGTTAAAGATGATGTTAAGACCTACCTTAATGAGAAGCAAGCACTGAATTTGCAATCAGCTGCCAAATTTGCAGATGAATATGTTCTCACACATAAGTCCAAATTTCAGTCTAGCAGTAACAATAGATGGTCCCAATTTCAGAAAAAGGATTACGGTGATCCCCAAGATTCCTCACCCAAAGACAAAGACAAATCTGGTGATGGTGCTCAGAAATCCAGTAACAGGTCTGATCAAAGTGTGAAAGCTGACAGTGACAAAAGTGGTCTAGTTTGCAGTTATTGCAAGAAATCTGGTCATGTTACAACTAACTGTTGGTTCCTTAAAGCTAAGAAAGAAAAAGAAAAGGATACCAAACCAAATGCCTTTGTGAAAACAAGGTTAGAAACCCCTGTAGTAGATAACCAATCTGCTAAATTGCCTGCTTCTTGTGGGGCTAAAAAACCTGATACAGCTGACTTCGTGAGGGAGGAATTTCTTCCATTTGTGTCAGAGGGATTTGTGGCTCTGAATGAGCATACTACTCCTGTCCCCATATATATCCTAAGGGATACCGGAGCTTCTCAGTCACTTTTGTTGATGGACTCCTTGGAGTTACGTGATGAGACCGCTTCAGGGGATTTCATACTTGTACAAGGTATTGAAGGGAGGACTGTATCTGTACCCCTGCGCTTTATATTCTTGAAGTCAGATTTAGTTACAGGACAGGTAAAGGTCCGACTTATGTCAAGTCTACCTATAAAGGGTGTATCTCTGTTGCTAGGCAATGACCTGGCTGGGGGCAAAGTAGTTCCCCCTGTACATCTTACTTCACAGCCGAGCACTGAAGATGGGGATGAGGACCCATCTCTGTATCCTTCTTGCGCAGTGACTCGTGCTATGGCCAAGAAGGCTAAAGAAGAAGATGATGTGGTGCCGTCCAGTACATTGAATAGTCAGGACTCAGGTGGTTTGCCTCATGACTCTGATTGGCCTACTATGGTTTCTCCGTTTGAGGACTTATCAGATACTTTTATCAGTTCTCTATTCAGCCAGCCGGATGGGTCTGGTGATTCTGATGTGTCTGGAGACTTGTCTCTGTCCAGAAAGCGGTTGATTGAGGAGCAAACTAATGATCCTGAAATTTGTGTACTAAAGAGGAGAGCCCTTCCTGATAAAGAAATAGACGCAGTTCCAGTTGGGTATTATCTCAAGGATGGTGTGTTGATGCGGAAGTGGCGCCCTCCTGATATCCCTGCCAATGCAGATTGGGCAGTGGTCAGGCAAATTGTTGTTCTGAAGGTCTATAGGAATGAGATCTTAACAATGGCTCATAGTTTACCTTTAGGAGGTCATCTTGGTGTTAACAAGACTGTTGATAAGATCATGAAACACTTCTTTTGGCCTGGGCTTCGGAAAGACGTTTCCAACTTTTGCAAAACCTGTCACACTTGTCAGGTAGTTGGAAAACACCAGTTAGACCCACCTGTAGCTCCATTGCAGCCTATCCCAGCATTTGGGGAGCCATTCTCTAGGGTCATTGTTGATTGCGTTGGTCCATTACCCAAGACTAGATCTGGAAATCAGTACTTGTTGACAATCATGTGTGCATCTACCAGATTCCCCGAAGCCATACCTCTACGTTACATCAAGGCAACTGCAATCTCGAAGGCTTTGATAAAGTTCTTCACGTTGTTTGGCCTTCCCAGGGAAATTCAGTCAGACCAGGGTAGCAATTTCACTTCAGGATTGTTTCAGCAGGTTGTGTATGAACTAGGTGCAAAGCAGATTCTTTCTAGTGCCTATCATCCAGAAAGTCAGGGTGCCTTAGAGCGGTTTCATTCCACTCTCAAGACAATGATGAGGACTTATTGTTATGACCATGAGAAAGACTGGGATGAAGGGGTTCATTTGCTGTTGTTTGCAGCTAGAGAAGCAGTGCAGGAGTCTACTGGATTCAGTCCATTTGAGCTAGTGTTTGGTCATGAAGTGAGAGGACCTTTGCTATTATTGAGTGAACAATGGCAAGAGAAAAAGCCGCATATCAGTCTGTTAGACTATGTTAGCAAGTTCAAGGAAAGATTGCGTGCAGCTTGTGACCTTGCCAAAGAGAACTTGAAATCAAGTCAGGGAAAAATGAAAACTTGGTATGATCATAAGGCTAGAAGCCGTGAGTTTAAACCAGGAGAAAAGGTCCTTGTGTTGTTTCCCTTGCAGTCCAATCCATTGCAGGCTAGATTTCATGGTCCTTATGAAATTCTGACAAAACTCAATGATCTCAATTACATTGTGAAGACTCCAGATAGGAGAAAACCAAAACAATTGTGTCATATTAACATGCTAAAGCCTTATCATGACAGAAATGCTAGGGTTGCAGCTGTCACTTCAGATTCTCCAATGGTCGAAACGTGTGAAGATGAGGGGGAGTTTCAAGATGATGAACCTAGAATTAAAGCTGAAGTTCTTTCATGTAAATTGTCGAATTCTGAAGTGTTGCAAAATCTTGATGTAAAACTCCAGCACTTAGAACCCTCACAGAGAGATCAGTTTGAAAGGTTGATCAAGAAATATGAGGATTTGTTTCCTGATGTTCCAAAGAGAGTTACTATAGCCTCTCATGATGTAGATGTTGGTGATGCCAAACCAATTAAACAGCATCCATACTGGATGAATCCTGAAAAGAGAAAGATTGCTGAGAAAGAGGTTGAGTACATGTTAAAACATGATATTATCAGACCCTCCAACTCCGATTGGAGTTCACCCTGTGTGCTAGTTCCAAAACCTGATGGAAGTACTAGATTCTGTACAGATTATCGCAAAGTCAATGCTGTAACTAGAACTGATGTGTTTCCAATACCTAGGATTGATGATTTTATTGATAGTGTAGGGCAAGCAAAGTTTCTGACCAAGATTGATTTATTGAAGGGTTATTGGTGTGTGCCTTTAACTGAGAGGGCCAAGAGCATCTCTGCTTTTGCCACCATCTGGATTGTACCAGTATGAAGTCCTACCCTTTGGCATGAAAAATGCCCCAGCCACGTTCCAAAGGATGATACAGTTTACAATCGCCGGATTGCCACACACGAGTGCGTACATCGATGACCTGATCACATGGAGTGACTCCTGGGAAGAACATCTAAAAGATGTAGAGACGTTGTTCCAGCGCCTGACCCAGGCTAACCTGACTGTTAACCTGAGCAAGAGTGACTTTGGTTGTGCTACTGTCACCTATCTTGGCTACGTCATAGGCCAGGGTAAGGTGGCACCCATAAATGCTAAAGTCCAAGCCATCATGGACTTTCCAGTTCCTGACAACAAAAAAGCTTTGCGCCGCTTTCTTGGAATGATTGGGTACTACCGCAAGTTCTGCAAGAACTTTGCTGAGATTGCTCTCAGTCTAACTAACCAACTGAAGAAAGGCGTAAAGTTCACCTGGGATGATGCATGCCAGAGAGCCTTCGATCACCTGAAGTCTCTGCTGTGTCACTTCCCCGTGCTCAAATCTCCTGACTTCAACAAACCATTCTCCATCGCGGTCGATGCTAGCGACCAAGCTTGTGGATCTGTGCTCCTACAGAGAAGTGACTCTGATGACATTGAGCATCCCGTGGCATACTTCTCCAGGAAGTTCAATCGCCACCAAAGGAACTATTCCACAATAGAGAAGGAACTGTTGGCTCTGGTCCTTTCTTTACAACACTTTGAGGTTTATGTTTGTACAGGACAAAAGCCAATGATTGTGTACACTGAACACAATCCGTTAATGTTTTTGAGTAAAATGAAAAACAAGAATCGGAGATTGTTGAATTGGAGTTTGATTTTACAGGAGTTTGACTTGGAAATTAAGCATGTGAAGGGTACAGACAATGTAATTGCTGATTGCTTATCCCGTGTTTGAATATGTCTATATATATCATGTGTTTATTTGAATATTGTATGATATGTATATATATGACAAGTGTTTACTTTACCATTTTGTATTGAAAAGAAAAATTTTGCCTTTATGAGTCAAAATTTTTCCCTTTTGGAATGGAGGTGTAATGTGAATATAGGCCACTAGATGGCAGTGTTTACCTTTTTTTTGTTAAGCTCAGACTGGAGTCATGTTTAGACATGTCCTGGACATGTCTGGGGCAAGTCTCAGAAAATTAAAAAAAAAGAGGTCTAAATGTGGGTGGGGTCTGCAAAAGAGTATATAAGGAAAAGAATTGAGACAGTAAAGTAGTAGGAGAAATTGCAAGAAGATGACCAGACCTGCCATCCTGTTCAAGACCTGTGACGTTTCTTTTGTGGATTTCTTTGCCTGTGTTAGAGCATTATTTTTCCTTATCCAGGACATCACCAAGCCACCCCACAAAAAGGGACTGTAAATATTTCTTTTTTTTTCCTATTCAATCTTGGTCAGTAGTTTAGTTATTGTCTTTGTTAGAAATTAAATGTGTTTAAGTTTTTAAAACTGTGTCTGTCATCCCTTGCTGTTGCTGTTGCTGTTGTTTTAAATGTAATAACAAATTGGGGCCATAACAGTAACGTCAATACAACTTAAGTCCAACCTTATTTTGTAATCCTACGGACAGCGGCTAAAACTGCAAGGAAAACTAATTGGATCAATGGTACAGATTATTTTACCAACGACAGTATGACAAAAATGAGACATGCCGAAAGCGGATTCAATTCATTCATACTTTCAATGTGAATTCGGCAGGTTTCGGATGAAATTACGGATGGAATCAATGCATCTACTTCAGTGGAATTGGCTAGTGAACGGGATAACTCTTAAAAGATTGATCGAACGAAGTATCGAGAAAAGCTGACATTTCGAGTTTGGCCTGGAAAGAGAGGGGGCACAAACTGTAAACGAGGGAGTGGTGTAAACTGGGAATAATAAGATTTAGAAATTGTTTGTCGCGTAATGGATGTTGCGCTATTAAATTATACATTAATTATTGCTGCGTTTGCTATGGAGTCACGTTAACTAGCGAGCTAGCTGACTTCAGTTAACGTTAACTGACCTTGCACACGGCAATTTATGATCAATTAATTCAGCCAATGAAACACATTTGTTAAAGTAGTGCTTTCAGTATCTTAATTTCGACAGTCAGAGCTGAGTTTGGGCGTTCCACAATGACAAGATAATATTTTCCATGATCAGCTTTATAATTTCTCGAAAAGCAGAGTGAGTTCTTTTGAAATGTGATGTCTCTTCATATACAAACTATGTTTGAGACACGTTTCAAGTCCGAATAGGTGCATGTATTTCTCAAATTCATTCAACTATCTGGTTGTCAATACGAGATCTCAGCCATAGTTAATGCAATTCCGATTGGAAGTAAATGTTCTGACCTTGCATACAGTTGTCAAGAGAATAACACACAGAATTTGTGCTGTAATTCAAGCTACCGTGGTTTCATTTAAATATTTGAGTGTGCAGCTGTTTTTTGACTGGTGGAGTATTTCTGTATCAGACTTGCTGTACCATGTTACCCCACATAAAAAGGAATGTAAATTGGGAGCAGGAAGAATTTAATTTCTAAGTATTTAAAGCTGCATATCACTCCATTCTATTTTTTTATGTATGTAAAACCTGCCACAAGAAAAATTGCCAGATGTATGGGTTGGAATTCTACTTTACTGCTGTCATGGTAGGGCAGACTGCACTTTAGGTTTCAGACAAAAGCTTCACAAATAATTCAATGTTTTTTTTTTTTTATCAGGTGATTACAGAAGCCGCCCTCAAATTCAGACCTCAGCATTACCCAGTGAAGACTTGGAGCATGCCACAAGCAATTATTTTGTTGTGTTGCTGGAAGATACTTCTGAAGTAATTTGTAAATGAAAACCTGATAAAATGCTTGTCAAAACTGCTCAACTATGCATTGTCACAGAAACCTGCAATGGTTCTGTTTGACCATAATTTACAAGGAAGTAGGTAAGTCCATGTTGGCTGAGTAATAATGGACTTCTAACTGGTTTCTCCAATGTATGCTTGTTCCGTCTGTGTCACCTTCCTTATATGTCATCGTCTTCAAAAATTGGCATAAACTGTCTTTTTTTTTTTTTAAATAATGCATTCAGAAGCTGTTCATCTTCACTACTGAGCCTTCAGTATTCCAACAAAGACTCGAGTCATCTGTCCTTGGACTGGGAGCACATGGGAAATGTTATGTAATTGAATGCACATTTCCTGTTATGGTGGTAAATTAAACCTGTTATGTACAATAAAGGTCTTTACATTTACATTGAGCAAAGACTTCACTCTGGAATTCTTTCACATACATGTCCTCTGCTGCAGTAAATCAGGCATGCAAATGAGTGTTAAATAAAAAAAAATGTATTTAAACAAAAACCACACTGCATGTAGTTGTCTGTGGTCCATCAACAACCTACTGGCTACATTCGCCGTGGGGAAACATGAAGGAGGCCCCATCAGGTGGAAAGGCTGGGGAAAGCAAATGGTTTGGAGAAAGGAAGGTGGATTGAGAGGAAGAGCTGGGAAAACAATAGGTATGATGGCTAGTATAAAATAAATGAATAAAAAGTACATCAAACATCACATATAGCAAACAAACTATGACTTTTTTTGTGCCCATAACTGATGTTGAAAATCCAAATCCAGCATCACCCTTCTGGATTTGGTCTTTCAGATGCAGGGCAATGTTATTTAAAAATATCATTTCCCATAGGGGTGAAATGAACTCTGTCATGCAAAAATTGGCCAGGATCTCTGCTTTATCTGATGATGATACAAAATCTCTCCACCAATATGCGAAACAAAGGTAGCCATCACACAGTTGATATATCGCCGGGCTTTTTCAATCCTCTTTGGATGGGAAGACCTGCACCGGCATCGCTGGGTGATGGCAAAGAAGATAATCTTCATCCAAGAGAACTGCCTATGAACATCTTCCAAGTCCTGCTTGATCCCTGCGACAAGCTTCACACTCTTGATTTTTCCGAAGTCATTCCCACCACAGTGGACCAGCAGGACCTCCTGCACAGCTCTTCCTCTCAGGTACTGGTGGATAAAGGGGAGGAGATTTCCCCAAACTACGCCACCCTAGCCAAACCACTGGACTTGGGCATCCAAACCAAGGTTGGTCTCAATGGTCTCCATGTGCGGTTTTCCCCACGGCAGATGTAGTTGTCCCCTATGATATAAACTTTTGGCCCTGTTGGTTGTGAAGTGCAAATGTCACCTTTAAATGATACACTTCTGCTGGCTTTTTATGGAATTTAGCACATTTAATATTTTTATTCTATTTCTCCATATTTTATCTGGTAGTATTTTGCTTTTTATGCATGAAATGGATGTGATTTAATGTTATAAATCAGTTTTAAGGCATTCTCCCGTGAAAAGTCTTGTGCGTTAATAACCGCAAGCGACGGTTTTTTTACATATTCCCATGAGATTTATACATACTCTTGGCCACTGTGGAGGATGCTGACTCCATTTCGTCGTCTAAAAATTAGGATAACAAAAATTGAACAATTATTATGCATTCAAATACATCGAGTCCACAAAAAAGAACGTGGAGGGGGGTTGCATTGCTAAGTTAACTATCACAGAGAATGAATTGCCGGTCCTCCATGCCTGGTCAGGATGGTTATCTTCAACTGCAAACATTTTTAACAAATACAACATTAGCTAGCGGTAAGATATGCGACTACTTAAACACAGCAAGCTAACTTTGGTTCGATGGACAGTGTATTTTAATTCAAAACTCGATTTAGCGTTCTAACGTGTTAATTAAAAGTTCAACCCATTACTCAGCTAGTACATGCGCATACGAAATGGCACTTTCCCGGTGGAACGTTAATTAGAAGATACAGCGAAAGTCGGCGTTAATATGCTCGCCACTCGCAACGTTGGGTAAGTGACGATGGAGAACATTGGCTTACATTACTTAATGTAATTAGCTGCATACCTAGCTAGTCAAACAAGATTCAGTTCTAAGATATCATAGATAGCCAGTTAGGTACTTCAACTAATTTCGTAACATATGACTGTGAGGTGGGGAATGTTTTGCCAATGAGGCTATTAACTTTTTGAACGAGCCCGCGAATATTTATGCTGCCGGCAGTCGTTGGGTCCTTTCACTTTCCTGCACCGTCTCCGTGTGACAGCTGGGCTGGCCATTACGGGCACTTACGTTAATAGCGCAGCTGCCAGACCAGGTGAAAAGTTCAGGGGGCTGGTCGGATGGTGTGTGGGTGGGATTCGATAGCGCGGCTCAACCCCCCGATCACTACTGCGCCGACTCAGGCTCCGGATGTGCAACATGGCAGCGGCCATATCGAGGATATTTTGGCTCCATTTTTGTTGAATGGGAGTGAATGGAGACGCGTCGTCCATCTTTTATACAGTCCTTGGTAATACACTTGTCTGGTAGGTGTAATCTAAAATCGTGAAACCGCACCATAGGTCGGCCACGTTAGTTTACTGTTCGCAGTGCGAAATTCAACCGCTATCAACCTATAATCATTGCAACATAAGAGCACTGGCATTTGGCTAGATATAACAGAAACCTAGATACTCATTTTTCTCCAGGGGACTGTTTCAACAAACTTTACTTATCCGACCGAGTCAGACCATCAGTCGAGTGTCCGTCAGGTGTTTCAATAAAACAGAAGTAGGATGTCCGACCATGGTCCGACGGTTCATCACTGTTCCTTCGAAGTTGCGTGAGAATTTACACTTCAGCGATGCACTGCTTCGCTGTTTGACGTTCCAATACTCGAAACAAGTTAACGTTAAATGAAAAAAGAAAAAAACCCAATTTTGATTACGTAGATCATTAACTTCTATTCAGACATAAATTAACGGTGCACATCGCTGTACGATGTCACATAAGTTTCATTTTCAGTAGGCTGTTAACTGAATACAGTCTAGCTAATTAAAAGCAGTCTTTGCTCACTGTGCACTCTGTGCTGAAACTATGATTGGCAACAAAACAAAGCTATTCAACACACAAAAGAAATTAAAACATTCCTATCGTCACAATCGCTCATATTACAGAATTGAGTTAAGCTGCTTTCACGTTGGACGAAAAACGAATTTTTCGCACGACAGATTATTCAAAGTCAATGCAAAGACGCGAGATCGTCCTGCGGGGCGGTTAACAATAGGTGCTGCAGCGATAATGACCGTAAAAATTAAAGTAGCTAAGTAATCACCCTTTATTCATTAGACAATAGTAACTGTGTACAGTTACAAAGGGAGCTAACATGTCCACTTCATGTGTCAGCGACTGCTGATAGTTCGCTGACTACGTGCTCTTGACAACAGACTGATTTCAGCTCGCTATCTCTACGGAAACCGTCATTTATTTTTGTAGGTTTGTTGGTCCAAATAAATTCACCGGCCAGCATGGGCGCCTGGCCAATCCTGGCCACGCAGGGCATATCTAGCCAAGAACCAGCCTACATCGTGCCAAAACTGCATATCGAAATACAATACAAGGTGTATTGTATTTCATTGCGAGCCTTTTGGCACAGAGCTCGAAATACAACACATGCCTCGAAAATACAATACATGAGTAACAATAAATACAATACAAACATAATTTGTTTTTCAATGTCGGTCAGGATTATTCATGAAAAAATTAAATACAATGTACACATTGAAATACAATACACATATTGAAAATGCAATTCACATCTTGAAATACAATACACATCTCAAAAATACAATACAGTTGTATTGTTTTAATTTTGCCACAAATATTCCTGACTCACATTGAAAAACAAAGCATTTTTGTATTGTATTTACTGTTACACGTGTATTGCATTTTCAAAATATGTATAGTATTTTCAACATGTGTATTGTATTTAAGCATTTTTGTATTGTATTTATTATTGCCACACGTACTGTATTTTCGAGATGTGTATTGTATTTCAATAAGTGCATTGTATTTCAATGTGTGTAATGTATTTAATTATGGCACAAATCACCCTCCATAGTCATGGAATTGATTTGCTCTCTGATTGCAAGCACTATTTTATCTCTGCTGTGGAAATAATGCATGAATCTGTTTGATCCATCTGACTAATTTTCGAAAGAAAGACCGAATAAAGACTGTTGTCTATCTTCAAAGGAAGAAAACAGACAAATAAAAAGACCAAGAAAAGTCGATAGCTCTTTGCATTGACTTTGACTGTAATCAGTCGTGCGAAAAATTTGTTTCGTGTCCAGTGTGCAAGCGGCTTTACCTAGCATAGAACGCAAGCATTATGTATGCACTGCCTGATGCCGAGGCAGTTTGTGGTTGGCTGAGAAAGATGTGAAGTCGTTAATTTGCATCATTGATTCAGTTGCATTGATTAAGTCAGGTCGAGTTTCCATCACGCGTGCCAACCGCCTTTGACCTGACATCAGGACAGTCGATACAGATACTATAATTTATGTGCTGATTCAGATAGTTACATTAAACAGTGGTTGCTGTAATTACTTACTGTATTGAAACGTGCCTGACATTCTGGAAACCAGCCTGTGAGGTTTCGGTGGTGTGTGCGCACTGCGCGCCGGTCAGCCAAATTACCACTGCACAGAAAGTGAACCAGGTTGGAGCTGGCAAGCTTTCTGCGCAACTGCAGCGAAGACTTTTTCTACTAAATTGTCACTGCGTCTTGATGAATAAGTGACACCTCCCCCTACTACGCCGCCACACCCATCTCGGCGCAGGTCCGTCTGCACACAGTGTTGCACCTCACAAAATTACCACTGCGCGGGCTGCGCCAGACGAAATTACCACTGCGTGGGCTGCGCCACGCTACGCCACCTGCGCTGCGCCAAGAAATTAGAGCCCTAAATGTCTGCATATTTCTAGCAGTTCTGTCTTTTTTAAAAGACTTCAAAACCTCTGCGGTTGGTGATGCCAAAAAATCATCCATTCCTGTTGATCTGTTTATATATATATATATATATATATATATATATATATATATATATATATATATATATATAGGAAAATTCAAAAAACAATTTTACAATTTGAAATGTTAGATTTTCAATAAATGACTCACACAATGGTCTCTCCCGACGACCCCCCAATTTGTTATTACATTTACGACAGCAAGGGATGACAGACACAATTTTAAAACTTAAACACATTTAATTACACAAAGACTTTTAACTAATCTACTATCTACTCTACTGACCAAGATTGATATATACAAGAAAAAAAGATATTTACAGTCCCTTTGGTTGGGTTGCTTGGTGATGTTCCAGGTGAGGAAAATGCTCCAACACAGGCAAAAATCCATAAAAAGCTTCATAGGTCTTGAAAAGAGTGACAGGTCTGGTCAAATGTATCCTTCTCCTTGCAATTTCTCTTACTACTTTACTATCTCAATTTTTCTCGTTATATACTCTTTTGCAGACCCCTCCCACCTTTTTGGACTTTTTTTAATTCTCTGGGACTTTCCATTTCAGACATGCCCAGGACATGTCCAAACCTAGCTCCAGTCTGGGCTTAACAAAAGAAAAGGTCAATACTGCCATCTAGTGGCTTCTATTCACATTACAAACCGTAACTGTAGTCATAGCCCAGTCTCTGTATTACTCTGTATTAATGCGCTATTTCGGAACCTCTGTTCCTTATTGTTTTGTATTGCAATGTTTGTGCCTGCTGCCCTGCAGTTGGTATGAAAAATACAACTAAGTCTCTCCTTGCAGTTGAGTCCAGTCCTCAACTTCCTGTCCTCCGTGCATCTGCACTGTGCACGCGACACAGACCTTACACCCCCACATGTCTGGGATACATACAAGTAGCCTAATGTACCACTACACCAGTAAATACATTTCCAGATCCAGAATTTGATCTGGATCACTCCCAACATGAAATCACTTGGGTTGGGTCAAGGCACAGCTCTGATAAAAATTGCTTGAAAATCTGCCAATAAATTTTCTGTAAATGCAAACAAACAAGCAAACAAACATCCTTACCCACAAACTGAAGTAGCAACACAACTTCCTCGGGGGAGGTAAACAGCAGCAGAACAGAAAGAGCTAAATTTGTCAAACTCTTTGGAAACATACTTTTTCTTGGAATAGTCCATCTACAGTACTTTTCTTGTACATGGTGTGTCATATACCTTTGCCATCCAATTTTTACCTGGTGCTGTACACTGAAGCAATGCAAAATTAAAATCTAAACAATAGGTAAATTGAATTGGGTGAAAAAATGAATTGAAAAGTGTATTTTGTTGGTGGAAAACCTCAGCACTAAAGTCACGTTTTGATAGAACCATTGAGTTATAATAGTACCTACACTACCAGTCAAAAGTTCTTGTCAAGTTTTTATCTGACATGTATGTTTACAGCCAAAAAAAAAAATTAATGGAATGTAATACTTGTTTATTACAAATAATAAATTGACAAGAAAAAATTCCACTAAGAATTCAGCTCAGGTGATTGAAATGATCAGCTCACTATTAACCCCCTGGAGCTGTTTGATAATGAGTAGATCATTTGAATCACCAGTGCTGGAGCAGGGAGAGATCTAACACATGTGGGACAGGTGGTGCTCTTGGAGAGGTTTTAGGAGCACTGGGCCATCATTTCTGATCTGCTTAAATAATGACAAAATGGCTGCTCCTGTTTTTTCTTAACCCTTTCATGCATGGAGTTCACTACAGTGTACAGCTGTGTAAAAGTGTTCTTTCTCTATATATGCCTGCAATTTTGGGCACTGCTGCATATTAGTAAAAAGAAATCCTGATTGAAGTTATCATAATTCATGCATGAGAGGGTTAATTTGTTTTGTTATATACATGGTTTATATATTGGACTTCAATTTTCCTACCTTTCTGTTATACAACCAATATAAGACTACTGTATTACCCAAGAACAAAATATAAAAAATTGTGACAACAGCAGAAAATATTGGGGTGTGCAAAAACTTTTGACTGGTAGTGTACTTTTTCAGTAATATAAAAGAAATATTAAATTTCGAAAATGTTTCTCGTAGGTGTGAAGTCTGAACAACGCAATACATCTCTGATGAAGACTCAGGATGATGGGATTGTCTACAGTGAAGTCAGAGTCGGAATACAACAGAATGACTCCTTCACATAATGAGCTGTAGAAATGCTGGATCTATTCTGACAACACGTTTTCATCCCGACTCATCATATAGTGATGCTATCTGACCAAGCATCAACACAGGATGAAAACGAAGCCTTTTGGTGTCTTAGCGTTCAGGTTAAGGGTTAGGGGTTAGGGGGAAGGGTTTGTTTTAAACTCAAATAAGGATGAAAAAAGCCTTGATTCTTGTTGTATATCAACGTTTGGTTAGGTAGCCTTACTATATGATGAGTCGGGATGAGACCAGGCTCTTTGGGAACACAAGATTCTTTTATTTTCGTAATAAGTATGTGGAAAATAGCCATTGTTTCCTTTGTAGCTTGGACTTTTGCATGTGTTTGTGTATTTTTTCAGCGTATGTGAATAAAAAACTCCTTTCATAACGAGCTGTAAAATGCTGGGTCTATATATAGGGCAGGAGCTGAATTACTTTGATGAAAACTAGTTTCCCACTCAGGCAGCTGTTGTTGTTTTGTTCCGGCAGGAGCGCCTTCATTTACTCAGCGGCACCTTCATCAGTCTTCAGTACCAGATCTACAGAAAGGCTCAAAATCAGCATCTCGCAAGATTTCCAAGTGTTTAACTACCAATATGACTACATTATACAAAACATACAAAACACACACACTGATATCCATTGTGTATGTATGCATGCACTGCAGTGAAGTACAGGGGCTGCTATTTACTCTAGGTTGTATCCATCAGCTTACAAAGCTAATAAATAACAGGATGGGCAGCTGATTCACACAGAAAGTGTGTCGGGGGACTTTTCTTTTTTCATTTTCAACCATTCAGGTGAGGTTGGAGACATGCACTCAAGAGGATTTTTGTATAAATTATGCAAAGATTTTTGGGGGAATAGGTCCAACAAGATTTGTGGCTGAAAAAGATTTACAAATTACAAGGTATGAAATGAGTATTATGAGAATCCCAGTTTTAGAAATGATTTTTTTCATGCTCTTTCTCGCGTCTGGTGAAACAGTGGCTAAAAATTCACTCAGTGTACCTGATCAGAATTTCCTGTTTGGTAAGCATGGTTTCCTGTACATTTACAATGTCTGTTACGGGATCTGGTCTCATTAACAATATACACAGAGAATAAGGTTTGGAGACAGGCTATGGAGAATTTTGTAAACTGGGCTGTGTATTGAAAATTGTGCAAAAAAATTAATTTAAATCAATCACAGTCTTATGCAGCTGCAATTCTGATGTCCTTATTCTACATTACAACAATTTTTCAAAACTCCCAGTCCTCAGCTTCAGCTCTCTGGGTGCAAAACAAGCCAGCGACTCTACAGTCACTAGTCCAGCAATCTGCCACTGAGCTACCCTGCCACTCATAATTACTGGCTGTTCTAACTTGCACATTTGATATGTTATATATTGAACATATATATATATGTTATATATACCCCTCAAAGTCATAATGAACATCATGGAAGTGAAAGATTAAAACACAACACAATAAGCATGGCATTTCCATTAGGCTGCATTCCATGATATTACAGGACATGACATTATGGATATTCAGCAGACACTCTTACGCATGCAGAAAAGCACAATGTCATTCTCCCTTTGCGGGCAAGCGTTAAACACAGGGTTTGGACAAAACATTAAAAGCAACCATGCAAAATTACTTGAAGTTAGAAGTCTCAGAGCAAAAATAACAAAACTAGAAAAAGTGTTTACATGGCCAGGTGAAGTGCAACTATCATGGCAACATACGTTGTATTCCAAACACAAAGTAACAGCAATAGCTGTAAAAAAAAAAAAATGTAGCTGCCATGTAAGCTTTTCGACAGGGACAGATTGGTGGGGTAGGTGCTAATAACCATAAAAGAAAAGGAAATTATATCCCCTCAGGTGTATGCTGTGGTGGAGGTGGGATATTAACTAGTAGCAGACAGGAGTAATGAAGCAGCAGGCAATGTTACAGGCAGAGGCATAGAGTGATGCAGCCGGCAGAGGTAGAGCAGGAGAGCAGCTCACATCCTGACTTACAGAAAAGTTATCCAGTATTGCATATGTATAGGAGTGTCTCTAAGAATGAGGGCATGTCTCGTGTTGTCTGCCTGAACTTGCTCCATAATCTGCTCTCCATTTAGAACAGTGGTCCTAAGTGGGTCTGGCAGAACACAAGATGAGTATGCAGAAAAGCACCTCATGCCCACTGTGAAGTATGGGGCAGGATTGGTGATGCTGTGGGCCTGTTTCTCTTCCAGAGGCCCTGGGAACCTTGTTAGGGTGCATGGCATCATGAACGCTTTGAAATACCAGGACATTTTAAATCAAAATCTGGTGGCCTCTGCCCAAAAGCTGAAGAAGGGTCATCACTGGGTCTTTCAGCAAGATAATGACCCTAAACATGTGGCCAAATCTACACAGAAATGGTTCACCAGACACAGAATCAAGCTCCTCCCATGGCCATCTCAGTCCCCAGACCTCAACCCCATTGAAAACCTGTGGAGTGAGCTGAAGAGGAGAGTACAGAGGAGAGGACCCAGGTAGCTGGATGAGATTGTGCAAAGAGAAATGGTCGAAGATCCCTCTTTCTGTATTCTCCCATCTTGTGAAACATTATAAGAGAGGATAAAGTGCTGTTTTGTCGCAAAAGGGGGTTGTACATAGTATTAACATCAGGGGTGCTAATAATTGTGCCACACATGATTTGATGTAAAAGAATTATATCTTAATGTGGGATTTCTTTTCCCACTGAATAAATGCACTTGAATTAAAGGTTGGATTTTCCTCTTTTTTTCATTGTAGTCCTATATTATTTAGAAAAAAAACTGAACTTATTAGAAGCTAAGGAACACATCTTAACCAGGGGTACCAATAATTATGGAGGGCACTGTATATATATATATATATATATATATATATATATATATATATATGTAATATATATATGGCAAGCCAAACAGGAATTATATATTGAACTTTGATATATACAATGAACTTTGATATATATACAATGAACTTTGATATATACGATGAACTTTGATATATATACAATGAACTTTGATATATACAATGAACTTTGATATATATGGAATGAACTTTGATATATACAATGAACTTTGATATATATGGAATGAACTTTGATATATACAATGAACTTTGATATATCTGGAATGATCTTTCATATATACATTGAACTTTGATATATATGGACTGTACGTTGATATATATATATCGAGTGATCTTTGATATATATACAATGAACTTTGATATATATGGAATGAACTTTGATATATACAATGAACTTTGATATATATGGAATGAACTTTGATATATACAATGAACTTTGATATATATGGAATGAACTTTGATATATACAATGAACTTTGATATATATGGAATGAACTTTGATATATATACAATGAACTTTGATATATATGGAATGAACTTTGATATATATATGGAGTGAACTTTGATATTTATAGAATGAACTTCGATATACTCCGCTGTATTACTTCTGGTCGGTTACATCAAAAAGGAGGTATGGTAATGTTCTTTTCAGCAAACAGTTTGATTTGCGGAAGTTTTATGTTCCCCACTTCCATTTACACTCTTCACCAAATACCAGTTTTGATGGTAATTCATGCATTATATCAAGAGTATTTTCTACTCTAATTTACCCATTTGCTTAATGTCAAAACACTTGTACTCTAACAAGCAATTGTAAGTGCTGATCTGGCATGATAGCACCTCATCAAAATCGCACCCATCACCTTGGCCGAACTACCAACTTCCTTTCCTGTTTATTATGGTTTTTTTTTCACTAATCAATCACAATTGATTATAATCGCAAATCATTCAAGTTTGCTTGCGTATGTTTCTGGACAAAGTACACATTCATTTTTGTTCAACAAGCCTCGTTATATCTTTCCATGTGACGATTATTTGACAGCAAGTACATCACGTAATGTTACTAACGTGATGTCTGCTGTATTTGCGCATTTTATTATTAGCTGTGACGGTACAACCGTCGTTCTCCGATCTAGTGATAGCTTGACCGATGTTCAGAAACGTCGCTACCTCCAGGGGGTCAGGCTCATTCTGTCTTCTGTACAGCCCCAAGCATTTTAAAATCCCTCTTGTACGCATACTAAACACGGTGTCGCCCATCGTGCTCAATAATAGCGTAATCTCGCCATGTTTCAACACAAGCAAGAAGTAGAACTTAATCAAATCATGTGAATGAGCCAAAAGTTTCTTGTCATAATGTGATATTTTCGCGTTGAAATAACGTGAAAATATCTTGTTAAAACGTGAAAATATGTTGTCATAACACCAAAAGGATCTTGTAATAACAAGAAACTTTCTACTCATGCCGTGATTTGGATTACAGACCCGTTTTTTTTCAGGAACGGCAGCAATACGCTACCGTAAGTCAGGGACTCTACCACATGACCTTGCCCATTCATAAGTTTCAATGACGATTGACCAGTCAGAGGACAAGTAAAAGGTGCAATAGAAATAATGTTTGGAGAAAAATAATTTGCGGCCCGCCTGCGTCATGAATATTCATGAGAAAATGCGAAATCTGGCCTCGCTTGGTTACGAAAGAAAAGACGCTTCCCGCGCTGATAATGCTGGTAGCGAACAGACTGTAAAGAAGTACTCTTGAGGGAGAAGACCCCAAATTGCTGACCAAAGTGGTGCCTTGTAGCAAATCGAAGTTCGATGTATATATATCAATCATTTTCATTCAATATAAATTTAATACTTGGCGTTTTCATGTAAATTTCCCAAATTAATATTTTTTTAGTTGTGAGCGAATGAATATAAATCACTCCCCATTGATTACAACGCTATACAATCTGTCAAATATCTTGCGTTTCATAGCACTGTTGATCACTGTCGAGTTAGAATAATAATTTTAAAAAAATTACCACGAGAAAGGGGCACTGCACTGTTTATTTTTTCCTCTATGTCATTGACATCCACGAGTTCAGGTGTTATATGAAAGTTACAGAGCGAGCAGCGTGAATTTTTCAATCAAAATATATTATCTTTTTTTTTTTCATTCAAAATATATCAAAGTTCATTGCATATATATCAAAGTTCATTCTATAAATATCAAAGTTCATTCCATATACATCAAAGTTCATTCTATAAATATCAAAGTTCACTCCATATATATCAAGTTTATTTTATATATATCGAAGTTCATTCTAGAAATAACGAACTTCACTCCATATATATCAAAGTTCATTGTATATATATATCAAAGTTCATTCCATAAATATCGAACTTCACTCTATATATATCAAAGTTCATTCTATATATATCAAAGGTCATTGTATTTATATCAAAGTTTATTCCATATATATCAAAGTTCACTCCATATATATCAAAGTTCATTGTATATATATCAAAGTTCATTGTATTTATATCAACGTTCACTCCATATATATATCAAAGTTCATTCCATATATATCAAAGTTCATTGTATATATCAAAGTTCATTGTATATATATATCAAAGT
The DNA here is from genome assembly GCA_029721435.1 of Gymnothorax reevesii. Taxonomy (NCBI): domain Eukaryota; kingdom Metazoa; phylum Chordata; class Actinopteri; order Anguilliformes; family Muraenidae; genus Gymnothorax; species Gymnothorax reevesii. The sequence goes on along the minus strand of CM056586.1, from coordinate 40,748,847 downwards.
TCACTCCATATATATCAACGTTCATTCCATATATATCAAAGTTCATTGTATATATATCAAAGTTCACTCCATATATATATCAAAGTTCATTCCATATATATCAAAGTTCATTGTATATATCAAAGTTCATTGTATATATATCAAAGTTCATTCCATATATAACAAAGTTCATTGTATATATATCAAAGTTCATTCCATATATATCAAAGTTCATTGTATATATCAAAGTTCATTGTATATATATCAAAGTTCATTGTATATATATCAAAGTCCACTCCAAATATATCAAAGTTCATTCCATATATATCAAAGTTCATTGTATATATATCAAAGTTCATTGTATATATATCAAAGTTCACTCCATATATATATATCAAAGTTCACTCCATATATATCAAAGTTCACTCCATATATATCAAAGTTCATTGTATATATCAAAGTTCACTCCATATATATATCAAAGTTCGTTGTATATATCAAAGTTCATTGTATATATATCAAAGTTCAATATATAATTCCTGTTTGGCTTGCCATAATATGTATATATATATATATATATATATATATATATATATATATAAAGAAAAATCTGTGTGGGGGAGAGGTGTTTTGGAGTTGGGTTCATTTGGTCCAGGGCCCCTGCAGGTCGATCGGTCGGCCGTGATTTGCTAGGCAAAGCTGCTGAACTTCACACTGTACAAGCTTGGCAGCAGTCTCCAGTGTGTTGTGACCTGAGGATAATACATTTAGAATTGGATTGGCTGTATTTGCTCCAGATAGAAGTCCATCATAAATTGGTCATGAAACTGTCTGGTAGCGAAGCCACAAGAGCACCCAGAAGAATATTCACATTGTTCGGGTGGTAACGGGTGGGGGATAGTGCCATCTGACCAATCGCAAAAGCTTGACGTGTAACTGATAGATCAACAGTTTCATTGTCTCACCGCATGCTTGCTATAAATATAGATGGGCTCATATTTTGCACAAAGTGCTTTGTTTATGGAATCAGAATGGACATCAAAGCATTTCTCACCATCTGTATTTTTTTCTCACTTCTGGCAGGTAATTCTATTTTTTGTCTTTAGTAAAATTTTAACTGCTGTAAGATATCCCCTTCTCTCAATTACAGCAAATTGACTTCATGGATGCAGTATAAACTTCTGCTGATAAATTACTTTGAATAAGACCTTCCCAGTCTATCAATTAATTCAGTGAGTCCAGTATGCCAGGTATTGGTATTATTCATTGAACACAAACATCGATTTAACTTTGCGATGCTCTGCAAATAAAAAAAAGTACTAAATAAGAAAATCCTCTCTTCAGAACGAACTATTATTTTCCAGATCAACTGATTCAGTCAATGTCTCACCAATTAACTTGGATAATTTTGAACTGTTGTTAATTTTTAACAACAAGGTTTTTTCTTTTTTCTACACAGGAGACAGCAATGGTCATATGGTGTGTGGTAGGATAGGAGAAGATATATACCTGCATTTGTCGAATGGAAGTTCTCTCCATGATGTTGAATGGAAACATGATGATATATCTATAACTAGGAAAAATCTCAAAAATATGCTACCTTTTGCAGAGGTTTTTGGTAATGGCACACTCAAACTGTACAAAGTTAGGAGAAATAGCCATGGGGTGTACACTGCTTTTGTGTATGATGACAAGGGCAGCTTCATGTTCAAACAAAGTACTCGCTTGACTGTGACTGGTAAGTCTTCACTTGGGCTGATGTGTTTTTTATATATATATATATATATATTTACTTTTTTTAAACATTTAAATGTTGTTTTGTATATATTATATACTATCACATAATATCTATGACTGCGCTGTAGAAACAAAAGGTCAATTGAATGATATGTATCTAATATCCTATGTGATTTTTGGCTATCATTCATAAATACCCAAAAATGGATTTACCAGTGCACTGTACTGTGGTACAAAAGCAAACAGAAAGGCAAAAAAATTTGATCAGACCTCAGCATAATCTTTGAATTCAGCAATCAGCCAGTCTGAGCTGCTGCAACTTGAGATATGCGAGATTGTCAAATTCACCACTGAATAAATGAAGAATATAAATGTTTTTTTTTCTGCACAGGAGAGAGTTGTGACCTGACAGGGTATTGCAATATTGGAGAGGATGTGTATCTGCATTTGCAAGAGCCCAAAGGAGGTTCTTTCCATGATGTTAGACGGGTCCATAATGTTGGATGATGTACATATACACATATGACTACAATATTTGAACAACTGCACATTTTCTTCCTCTAGATCCTCCAGTAGTTGAGCTTGTTGTTTGTACATTGGAGATTACCATATTACACTGTGCTGGAGAGAACGGCCCTGATGCCGCATACGAGTGGAGTGTTAGTGTCCTGAACCAGGGACTTTGGACGGTTTCCAATTACTCTGGGAAATATGTGCTTCTGAACTACTCTTCTGGAAATATCTCCTGCTCTCTGAAAAAGGGCAACTGCTTCAGTCGTAGTGATGCCTATTTCCTATCCTGCACAGGTAAATGATGTTTTATTTTCTCAGAACAGTGATGCATACCTCGATAACTGTCTGTCAAATGCTGCTGCTGTATTCAAACCTGTGGAACTTCAGGCCTAGCTTATATTCTAGCAGAGATCCCAAAGTTTACGAAAATCCAAAATTTGTCTGGCAGAATTACAGAGAAAGGTGTGTAAAATGATGTACAAGCTCTCAATATTTTCTATTTTATGTCATGCTACAGCCATAAAAATATGGGTTTCTGGGTTTGATAATTTCTAATAATATAAGTGTGATGTAGCTTCCGTGAAGCGCTGCAACCAGCAGATACAAAATATGCGTCTAACATTCGTGGGCTGAGAATTAACTGGACCTATCTACATTTTTTACAAAATGAAGAAAATGGGATCTGAAATTTAGCTGCGTCACAATTTCTCACTCCAAGTATACTTTTCAGATATTTATTTGCAGAGGAGTTATTGGGACTGAAAGGTATAATATGCTGTTATAGCTTTAGTAGAATGATTTTAGATAGGGGATCAAGGAAAATATAAATGGAGATAGACCTTTGGAATTTTCAAAATGTCATAAATTTTGCAGCTATATGGTTCTGTCTCCTAGATAGCTCCTTGTATTTCCAGAAATGTTTAGCCCCAAAGTTCTGTCTTGCCTTGTGTTTTTTAAAAAAAGAACACAACAATGTGACTCCACCCAAATCTGCAAATTACATGTTCATGGTAAAAGGTAATACAGAATTTGAAAGAAAAACAGAGTATCTGACAATAATAATCACAGTAAATGGGCAGCCTGTCTGAAAATAAATAGGAAACAAACCTTGGGTAACACTTTATATTGAGTACACATTATTAAGCATTAGTTAAGCATTAATAAATTTAAAGTTTGAAAATGCGATAATTAAGCATGTTATTGATGAGCTTACTAATGAAGAGAAAAAAATAACTGATTATAAGCTACTTACCAAAGAGTATTCATGTTAAAAACATGATCTATAAATTATGAATTCAGTATTTACCAATCCATAACTAACATTCTTATTAATGATGAGTTGAGTAAGACATTTACAACTGTTTATAAACTACATTCTAATGAGTATTAAGATGACAACAATGCTTTATACATGATGAATCAATGCTTAACTATCAATGCTTAACTAACACTTAGTAATGTGTACTCATTATAAAGTGTTACCCACACCTTGTAACACTTAAATGAGCTATGGAGTCTTCAAGGGTGTTCAGTGTTAACTGCTTCTATCTCTATAAACAGTATAAATTCACCTGAGTACATTTAATGCAGACCTGATGCACACTACATAGTAAAAAAATTCTGCCCTTGGGCTTGGTTTCAAGTTTCAGCGAGTACTATGTCCATCACATTGTACTTGTTCATGTGCATACACATGAATCTTGCAATGTATAAAATATAAGATTGCATATCAAGTAGTACTATCAGAGGCCATTTCTCCTATCCACTCTTCAACATGGGAAAGTCAAAGGAACACACTATGCAAGTAAAGCAGATGTGTGTCGACGTTCACAAGTCAGGCAATGGCTACAAGAAAATAACCACTCGCCAGCACCTGCCCATATCTACTGTCGGAGGAATCATTAAGAAGTTTAAAACAACAGGAACAGTAGTAAACAAGTCTGGACGAGGACGCAAGGTTATTTTGCCACCACGCACAGTGAGGAGGATGGTAAGAGAAATAGAAAGTTCTCCAAAGCTCACTGTTAAACATTTGCAACAAATGGTAGCATCTTGGGGTCACAAAGTCTCCAAAACAACGATCAGGTGCTATCTACATACCAACAAGCAGTTTGGGAGGCACGCACGGAAAAAAACCCAGGCCGTTTCTCAATATGCGTTCTTCTCTGTACTTCTGTTCTTGTGAACCTGAGAAACGTCATCCCTCTGAGACCATGTACTGTCTCAATTCAAAGTTCGCATCTCAACGAGAACGGTTACAAGTCCCGGAAGTGTTCTTGATACGCCCATTTTTCCGAGGATGCATCGGATGGTAACTTGTGTGAACTTGACAGCACGCATATCCCAGAATTCTTTTCGGCATCTAAGGGAGAGAGAAGGGCAAGGTTACGTTTCCCTAAAGCGTAGCTGCTAACTAAATTAGCAACGTACATAGTTCGTCCATTCATAGTCAATGGGTCTAACTATGTAAGTTAGCATATGTGATTTCGGGAAAATGCACCCCAGGATCGGTAAAGCTGCTTTCACACCGGACGCAAAACAAATTTTTCGCACGACAGATTTACATTCAAAGTCAATGCAAAGACGCGAAATTGCGACTTTGCATTGACTTTGAATGTAATCTGTTGGTATTCGTTCGCTGTTTCTTAGCTAAATATTATTCTGCTAATTTTCAGGCGAGGAACTATTATCCGAGTACATTTGTAATATTGGCTGCTTTACGATTTTCTATGTCGAATATTCTCCGGTGTTTTTATAGTAGAGAAACTCCGCCACAGCCAGCGGAACGTAGCCAAGCTAAGCACCTTAACTAGCTTACACTCACACACCCATCTTCCCCCACAGATAAAATTACTGGTGGGAAAAAAAAAAAGGATGACCGCAGAGGAAGTCGCGGCTCACTGGCTGGCGTATTGCGTAATACCAACGAGAACGCATCGTCTCAAACTGTCGACAGTTTTCTTAGTGCTCATAGCCTTGGAAGTGCACTCTTGCTAGAACGACTTGAGAAACGACCCTAATCTCACTCACAATCATAGACGCAAACATCTGGAGTTCGCTAAGCGGTACTGGGACTTCAACTGGGACCGTGTGCTTTGGTCAGATGAGAACAAGATACAGCTTTTAGGCAACAAACACTCTGAGTGGGTCTGGCGGGACACAAAAGATGAGTTTGCAGAAAAGCACCTCATGCCCACTGTGAAGTATGGGGGAGGAGCGGTGATGCTGTGGGCCTGTTTCTCTTCCAGAGGCAAATTCCAGGGCATTTTAAATCAAAATCTGGTGTCTTCTGCCCGAAACCTGAAGATGGGTCATAACTGGGTCTTTCAGCAAGATAATGACCCTAAACATCTGGCCAATTCTATGGTTCACCAGACACAGAATCAAGCTCCTCCCATGGCCATCTCAGTCCTCAGACCTCAACCACATTGAAAACCTATGGAGTGCGCTGAAGAGGAGAGTGCAGAGGAGAGGACCCAGTTTACTGGATGATTTAGAGAGATTGTGCAAAGAGGAATGGTCGAAGATCCCTCTTTCTCTATTCTCCCATCTTTATAGTAGAAACATTTTAGGAGAAGATTAGGTGCTGTTTTCTTGGCTAAAGGGGGTTGTACAAAGTATTAATATCAGGGGTGCTAATAATTGTGGCACACATGATTTGATGTAAAATAATTATTTCTTAATGTGGGATATTTTTCCCACTGAATAAATGCACTTGAATAAAAGGTTGGATTTTCCTCTTTTTTCATTGTGGTCCTATATTATTTAGAACAAAACTGAACTTATTAAAAGCTAAAGAACACATCTTAACCATTAATAATTATGGAGGGCGCTGTATCTAACATATACCAGATTTCACCATCTTACAACCTTTGATCTGGTATATTAGAGGGTTTTTGCTTCAAAGTGGTAGAGTGGATAGAACCTTTGCTTAGCGATCTTGTCATCCTGATCAGGTGACTCTATATCCAACTCCCTGATTGGGCATTGTGGACATAGAACTTTTTAAACTGAAGTGGACTGAAAATTCATACTAAGTGCTATGCACTTTCTGGATGTTTCTCCCAGCTGCCATCTCTCACTAAAAAAATTGCATCATGATCCCAGGGTTATTATAGTTAACGAAAACTAAGACTAAAACTAAAACTAGCTGTGAAAAAATAATTTAGTTAACTGAAATAAAAATAAAAATGTCAGTTTTTAAAAAACGAAAACTAAATAAAAACTACAATGGACAATACAAAACTAACTGAAACTAAACTGAATTGCAGGTAAAATTAACTTCGTTTTCGTTGATAGTTTCGTTTTCTCCCTCGATTACTGTCCTGTTCAGTCAGAGTTAACCGGTTGCTTCCAGAGGGGGGGCAGCATAGCGGCTATTAGCTGCCGTAGTTGCTGCAGGCGTCAGCCGAAGATGATGCTTCACGTGCTCAATTCAGCCGAAAGGGTCTAGCTGCAAACGCACAGAGAAGTGAAGCTCCACTACTTCTCTAATTCAGCGCCGTCATAAGGGCTCACAGTCCATTGGGGCCCTCAAAACCCACAGTAGACGCCATGACAAAATTATTTTGCATAGATTTACTTAATATTAATACTAATGCATTAGAGTTTAAACAAAGCCATTACGGCATGCAATATTGATGAAATACATTTCAGTAACCCCCTTCTTTAAAAATGGTTCAATCCATGCTTCATGCTCGTATTGGAAAATTGTCTGTGCGTTTTTGCTGGCGTGGTCACGAACTAAGGCAGCAAACAGGGATCACCGTCCTTGCGAATATGATGTCCAGGAGCAAACAAACAAACGCACACAAATCTGGACGCTCTAAAAGACTAGAGAGAGGACATGAAGAGCAAAGCAGGGGTCCAGAACATTACAAAATTCTTTTCAAAGAGAGGTGAGAGTATTAAACTAGCTTGCTATGTTAGCTGTTCAGGCTGGCTGTTCATCTGCTAACGTTACGTTAATGTAACATGCAGTCAGCTGAGTAAATAATCGCCTGACAAGAATGACATTACTCAGTTATAAACGGTATCATCTACAGAAAAGATCGGTAAGGTTATCATTCGCCAGCTATCATAATATGCCGTCAAAAAATTTGGTAGCAGCAGCCTAGGACACCTTCCTCCGTTCTTATCTTGTGGTTACTGCGTACTCAGCTCTCTCTAGCTGTAATTGACTGTACACGCTAGGTTTGGCTTGCGAACTACATGTAGTCAGTGTGGTAACCTTAGGTGTAACTTAAGTAATCGCTTGTCAAGACTGACATGATTTTACCTTAATTGTTTACTAAAACTAAACTGCTACTTTAGCCTGTTGACATAAGTTTTGTTCACGCGGGGGTAATTTTACAGTGCTTGCCCTCCTCCTAACAATAGCAAAATGAAGCTGTGTGCTTAGAGCTATGGTGCTGAGAGGCCCATTTAGATCCTGTTTATTCCAGGACTCGGTAGGTTAGTTCTTCATCAGTTGTTCCATGGAACATAACCAAAAATGTTTACGAAAGTCATATGAAATGGAACAATTAAACCTTTATGCACTGCTACTTCAGAATCAGCTGTAGTCACTTCATCTGAACCTGACCCAGCAATAGATCCTCACCACCAGCAGTCTGAATATGTTTTTGATGGTGAGTAAATTAGTGAATAAGACAACTAGTAATTCATAATTCACGTATCGAAACTCTCTTTGTTGAGTGGCTAATTTTAAAAAAGGAAAAATTGGGTATATTGCATTAGGCACTATCAAGAACACTGAGAAACAGAAAAATAATGAATAACATCATGATATATTGTCGTTAAAGAGTGGCAATGAAAAGTCAGGGGCGGGGGACCACACCGATATTCTGTCAGGCCAGGGGCCCCAGAATTCCAAGCACCTGCCTTGCGCACATTCAGTGAAGAAGATGGTTAGCTCTCAAACATGGCAAAAGCTGCGGAAATAACTGAGCATGAATGACTGTATGGGGTGAGATGGATTGGATTTTTTTTTTCCCAGTTATATTAGTATCATCAGTGTCACATGTTAAAAAAGATGATGGTTAAAGAATGCAGGATTAATAAAGGACTTGGTAAAAACATATTTGCTGTCATACATTCTTTTATCCTTGTCAGCTTCTACAAATTAAGGCCTTCCTCCTAATAGCTGAAAAACTAAAACTAAGACTAAAACTAAATAAAAACTAAAATGAAACTAGTGAATTCCTCAAAATAAAAACTAAACTAAAACTGCTTAATCACTCGTTCAGCTAGCTAAAACTAACCTGAAATAAAAAAGCAAACTGTAAAACTAAATAAAAATAAAAACTAATGAAAATTTCAAAACTATAATAACCTTGTATAGTACCTGTTAATGCTGAGATTATTTCAATGTTCGAACATAATTTTTGATGAAAAGTGGAGATAAGAATGCTTTTTACGCATCGTCTTATAATATAGAAATTTTTTTTTTTCAATTTTTGAACCTTATTAAGGGGAAAACTCATCTGGAAAAATTAGAAATTAAGGGGTTATACCCCTGACTTGACACAATCAATTTTTATGCTTTTCAATAAAAGCATTATGAAAAGGTTCTTTAGCCTTACTCCAAAAGGCAGGGGCAAAACAACTTGAATTTTTGTTATCTATCTGCATCTAATCTCAGCCCTGACATCACTAGTTTGCAACTCAATGCGCTCTCTTCATCGAATGAGATGTGCTTGGATATGGTAAGTTTGAATACCTTTGGATACCTTTTGCATTTTTGGTGATCTATCGTTGCTTTGAAAATGTGAACTCTCCCTGACTGAACAAGATTTTTACCAAACAAAGAACCCTAGTAAAAAATTGTGGTTTGTCTCTGGAAACACGACCGTTTGATTCCATTCTTTCTGAGTGTGATGTTGGATACATAAACAATGTTAGCGAAAAAAAATTCCAATTTGATCAGTATATTGCTGTGGTTATGGACATAAAATATCATCATGATGATAATTAATAAGCTTTTATTTTAAGGGCCTGGTCCACTTGCTCCAGATATGAACTGGTGTCTCAGTCTTGAGTTCACTGTACTGCTGGTCCTGCTTTGCTTCATGACGTGTGGAATTTCAGTCGCAATACAAATCTGGCGCAAGCTGCAGAATTCGAGTAAGTTTTTATTTTTTTTTGACCTCATGGCGAAAGTTTGATTTGACATGTTTTTAATTTCGCATACAGCCAACGTCTATGCATGAAAATGCGGATCTATGCAGGACAAAAACAGCCAAAATTGTGTCACTCTCAGTTCATGTACTTTTTCTCAGAACAGTCCTCAAACTTTTCTTCGACATTTAAGCAATGTAAAATTAATAATGAACAGAAAGATAATGGTGTGGAAAACAAAAACTTAAAAATGTTTTTTGGTGCAGTGAAACTCTAACATTAAGGCCAGTGTTTGATTGGACCACTGGGTTTTACACTTATTTGAAAGAAACATTTCTAAATAAATTCCTCAATGTTTCTCGTAGGTGAGAAGTCTGAACAAGACAATACATCTCTTGTGAGGACTCAGGATGATGCAGTTATCTACAGTGAAGTCAGAGTCAGAATACAACAGAAATAACTCCCATAAGTAATGAGCCGGAAATTTGCTGAATCTATTCTTACAACACATTCTCAACCTGACTCGTCATATGGTGACGCTACCTGACAAAGTGTGGATACACAATGATAAATGCGATTTTTGGCGTCCTTATTTGACGTTTAGGGTTAGGGTTAGCGTTAAAGCTGCAGTTGATAACTTTGAGGAGAGAGAGAGCACTTGCCTTAAAAGTTTGAAAAAATGCAACTTTCAGATCCCTCCCCCTCCCCTCTCCACTGCGCTCCTGCCGTAAGACCCTCTCCTAGAAGGCTGCCGTACACACGAAGGCACGCAAGCTGTAATGCATGCGACCAAGTTGTCGAGGCTAGACATTACTGTTGTGAACAGTCGACAGGGGTAGACTATAAGGAAAATTTGCCTTGAAGATCACTGGCCCCACCATTGTAACCACTGGCCCAGCACAATGTCAGGTATCAATCCCCATAAGAACGAAAAACAACAATTTGATTCAACCAGCTACTATACATTTGTATAAAGCAAATGTTTATCATTATATTATTCAAATGATTGTAACATAATAATTCCAAGTATCCTATTCTGATTGGGAGGGTGAAATACCTACATTTGTCAGAGTTAGGGGGAGACCTTGAGATATGAAAGTTTGAGAAACAATGATTTAGAGACTGAAGTGTATGATATCGAATCGCGGAAAACGCCAATCTACAAGATCACAGTGTGTCACAAATGGGTCACGTTGTGTGCTAGCAGATCTGCGTTTTCAAGCGAGATTTTTTTCTCCGTAGTTCCACAGCAATTTGTTATCATACACTTCTGTTCATACACGTTAACTTTTCTCTAACTTACTCGTCTGCAAACCTGGGCATTGATCTGCAGAGTTCACAAAAGACCTCATTTTTGGCCTCTTGACCCTCTCCATATCACAGCCAATTCCAGCAGTCTCGCCATTGAGGCTGGAATTTTCTTCGCCTTCTCATCTTCTCGTACTCCTTCTCACTCTCCCTCAACTCTTCCAGTGACTTTTTTTTCTTTGCTTTGTATTTTTCGCCCAGCGTTTGGCCAGGTACTGGGACTTTAGAACATTTTAAAGTAGGGATTCAAAGGAAAAACTGAAATATGGCAATTTCGACATCAATGGAAAGCTTAGAACGCAAAGAATGCAATGAAATGTCATTCCGTCACATTATCACATTATAAAATGGAAACACGCACAAAACAACAGTATTTTATCAATACTTCCGAGATGCTAGGAATGACGCCCATTTTGGGTGATGTCACATACGGGTTTTGCAAGCTCTGCTCTTTTTCGCGTGCAGTGTACGTCACTCTCCAAGCTTTATATTTTGTTATTCAAGGTTCAAATTGGGTCATACTTTACTTGAGATGGATAAATTATAATGAAGAGACATTCATCTGACATTTTTTTATTTAAACTCGTATTTTTCTATATAGTACATTGAAGATTAACATGGACATGTAGGCTAAACGATCTGACGCAAATCGTGTGGCTAAATACGGGGATGGACTGATACCTTAATTTATGATATTATTTTGATGATTAGACTTGATAAGAGGAATGACAAAACAAGAAAGAAAGATTTTTAAAATTTATTCTCTCTCTTAACTCGCGCAGGAATACATGCACTTGCAGCTGCCTGTCGTCAGATCTTTCTATTGCGTATACTGTACCTAGCCTATCTAACATTATTACATTTGCAAGGTTTTGTTTTGTTTTGGCCATTATGGAAGAGGACGAACCTGAAGCTGAAGAAAGAACCATGGGAAGAGATACAACAACTAATAAAAAAGCGATCAAAATAGAATTTCAGTGCATGAGAAGTTCAGGTGGACGATTCAGGCTGCTTTTGAGGTATTGGATGGAGATTTTTAAGGGGTACAATTGTGTTCTAAATGGCATCGACCTCATCACTCCATATTTCTATGTCAGTCAATCACTGTTATGAGAGTCTACTTGATCGTGTCCATTAAATATCTTTTTTGTAGTCCAGAACATTGGCTTATCCAACCTTCCTTGCAATGGTAGCATGACTCCAATAAAAACATAATTTTCTTTCTAAACTAGACAGCTTGTACGTGTAAAGCGTATAGCCAGCACGATCGATCCCTGGACAACACTGCTGGCCAACAAACAAGCAGAAATAAATCATGTCGACATGAAAAGTGATTTACAGCAGTATGTATTCAGGAAAAACCTAGCACACACTAATTTCAGTATGTCCTCCGTTTTTCTGAGTACAGATACTGACGTGAATCCTGCTGAATGGCCAGTAAACCATGTATGACAGCTGTGAGAGCACAGAAACGTTGCACATATTTATGCGGACAACAACACAACCGATAAGACTGCCAGGTCACTTCATAAAGATATTTTCTGCTACTTTCTTATAAAACAATGCCAGTAACATTAGCCCTAGCATCGGAAACAAGCTAACGTTAGCTCAACTGCAGCATCACAGTAACATCACATGCACTACGGAGTACTGTAATAATTACAAGACACTGGCTATTCGAACAGCGACTGTGCTAGTAAGCGACGTTCACTCGCTTATTTACAGAGTGCAAATGATTTGATGCCAGTAAGAGCAATGGTTAGTACCAGCTGTGCATGTGAGCGACGCCAACTCACTTATTTGCTGAGCATTGCGGAGCAAAAATGAACCAACAAATAAGGCTGGGGTTTACGTGTCAAGCAGAAAAGTCGCCAACTCTGTGTTGGTTTTTAATCCTTCCAGATCACGGAGTTCCCTCCACGGCTGAAAAGCCACTCCGATGTTCACTCTGGTTTTATCCCAGGCTTTGTCTAACTCTAATTCTTTCTTTTATGCTTTTTTTCCTGCTGGCTTCCTCTTCTTACTTGTCTTAGCCGTGAGTGCTGTTGTCATTAGCGGAGGCATTGGTATTTTTTTCCTCACTGATGGCACCATTGGTTTTTCTAAGCTCCTGAACCCTCTCTCGGAGATTTGAGCTTGACTGAGCACTGGCGTGAACTGAAGAGGAAGGGGGAGGAGGCTGTCTGCAGCGCGTGCATGTGCACTGTTTGATGGCTGTCAGACACCATCCTGGCTCTTGCTGGTTCTTTTTGGTCGGTCCGAACGATTCTTTTAAATTTTAGTAGATGGGTTTAAAGGAGTTTTAGCAAAAATGACAAAAAGTTACTTTTATGACTTGCCAACTGCTGCTTTAAGGGTTCGGGGTTAGGGGGTTTTAAACTAGCATCAAACAAGGACACCAAAAGCCTCCTTTTTCATTGTATATCAACAGTTGGCCTGGTAGCGTCACTATATGACGAGTTGAGATGAGACTGGGCTCATTCTGAACACAATATTCCTTTATTCTCATAACAATTGAAGTATGTGGAAAATGGCCATCATTCGCTGTGTAGCTTGGACCTTTGCATGCGTATTTTTTCAGTTAATGTGAATAAATCACTCCTTTTACTTATGTGCAGAGCATTGCGGGGTCTATTTTGCTGAACAATTCTTTCATTTTCAGAACAAATGAAATATCACAAAAAAAAAATTATGAGCATTTTTTTTATTGTTTAAAGAAAAAGGGGACTCAATGGTACAACCCCAATTCTGAAATAGTTGGGACAAAGTGGAAAGTGTGAATGAAATCAAATCGCAATTACTTTCAAATCACACCAGCCAGTGTTTTATTCACAATAGAACATAGATAGATAGATAACATAGCAAATGTTGAAATTGAGAAATGTTACAATTTTATCCACAACATGAGCTCATTTCAATTTTGAGGGCTGCTACAGGTCTCAAAAAAGTCGGGACAGGGGCCTGTTTATTATGCTGTAGCATCCCTTCTTCTTTTTAACACAGAGTGGAGGCGTCTGGGTTTCTTGAGTTTAGCCATTGAAATTTGATCCCACTCTTGTTTAATACAGACTTCCAGCTGCTGGAGAGTTTTGGGTCTCCTTTGACAGACTTTTCAGAAAATTTGAAATAAGCTCATTTTGTGAATAAAAATGTGAAATGTCTCAGTTTCAACATTCAAAATGTCATCTATGTTCTATTGTAAATAACATATTGGCTCTTGTGATCTGAAAGTCATTGTATTTTTATTTTATTCACAATTTGTACTTTGTCCCAACTATTTCGGAGTTGGGGTTGTATAATTGATGGGCATTTTTATAGCTGCATTATATATTACTGGAATAAACCCTGTGAAAAGTCTGTGTGTATGTGTGTGTTGTTCTTAACATTGAAGAAATTGCTCTGGGGTGGATTTTTCAGCCAGGCTTTGTACTTGACCTCTGTATTTCTGATAGTATAACTCCACATGAGGGTTGCAACGCTATGTGGATTTAAAGTGTTCAGACAAAAATTAGTAAAGCAGAGCCAAAGAAAGCATGTGGTGTAGTCTTTATGTCATGGTTTGGGAGCTTTGAGAGCTGTTTGAGGCCCTCGTCCAGGACGATATCGTGTTGCTCCCTTTCGAATTCCTGGACCAGCTGGCATTGATTGGGGGCATGGCCCGGACTCTATCTAAGCTACTATTTTGCCTCGCTCCCGTTGGTAGAGTGTCAGTTCTGCTTTGGTGCTTTAGCCGGATAGGTTCTCTAGAGAGATTTTGTCAAGGGCTTGGTTGCTTATCAGGAATAGTGTTAGTGAATGAGGGAGTCTTTGGTTGATTTCCCTTTTCTTTTGTTTTCCTCGAGCTCGCCTGTTTTCTCTACCAAGGACGACGGCAGGTCCGTTGGTAGCGCGAGCCTCGTTATTTTTTTCTGCGTTTAGTCTCTCAGCACACTGTGAGTGTTGCCTTTTATTTCTGGCCGCTTATCTTGGCGTCCACTGCCAGTACCCATTACAATTTAAGTCAAAAGAGGAATTATGACCTGCCTTCACAACAGTAGCACTTGACTTAACATAAATTAGACTTTAGCTTTACATTACATTACATTACAGGTTCTTAGCAGACACTCTTATCCAAAGCAACGTACAAAAGTGTAGAGCTCCTAGGAGACAAGTACAAGTGCTAACAGTAAGTGACAGAACACGTTCCATTGTTACAGATCCAAACCAATAACAAAAAGGCAAGGGCAAGGTCAAGTGAACAAAATGGCAACAAGGTCAAGCGCATCAGAGGCAAGTGCAACAAAGGGGCTTTGACTTAATTTGGGATAAATGGCTCGTCAGGAACACTTCTTCCTACCTAAATCTCAAAACCTAAATCCTAGGAAAACGGACGTTATATCACATTAACGGTTTTCCCCTCCATTGACGCTCATTATTAGAAGATAGTTTAACGTGGCTTAATGATCCAGAACAGTGACTAATAAGACAAAAATTTTCTGTCATCAGAACTGTCTTTTTACGGAAAATTAGAACCGAATTCCCAGGAAAACAGACGTTATGGATGTTTAGCTTTTTCCCCTCCACTTAAGCACATTACGAGAAAAAAATTTTTAGTGGGAGAAAGTGCACCTAGCATCAAATGTCTGATAGGAATTTGGTGATTTTTTTCACTCGCTGTCTTATTTCATTAAGCCTTAAGCCTTTCCCTCATAATATGCGTCAATAGAGAGGGAAACGCTTAAGTAAGGGATAATCAACTCGTAGGTGTGCATTACACGGTTTTAAGGCATGACGTGAAGGTTGCTTCCGCGAAGTGCCTTAAAACCGTGTAATGCAGACCTATGATTATCCTGCTTTTACCATGGTCATTTGCCAGCAATATCAAATCAAAGCATTCTGACATTTTTGGTGAAAGTTTTGCAGTAAAAAACGAGCTGGTAATCATTAAACAGGCGCCGCGCCTTCTCATAGCCAATACTATAGGCCAAGCTAAACTGAACCAGCTTACTTAGTTCAACTTACCTTCATGGAGAAAGAATTTTTTGCGCACGCTAACATCCTAACACGCAACACGCTAATCCAGGCCATAAAATAAAGAGGCCGAGAGACAGCTGAGGTTACAAGTAATCAATCAGATTTTTTTAAAATGAAGCCAAAACATTGCCTTCTAGGTAACCCAGTGATTTGGTAGTGGGAGAGGGCCAAGTCAAGACTAGCTTTACATCATATAGCTAAGTATGATTATTAAAAGCCTTTAATCTCTGTTGTTCAAGCTAAAAATAGCTTATCTGTGAAAGGTTAAATCAACAACTTTCCCTCTCCCGTGGCTGCAATTTACGGTGACACAGTGGTCAGGTATTCTGAGAAAAATTTCTTAAAACAAGCATCCACTTTGCTGAACCTTGCTGTAATGGACGCTCGTCATAAGATGGTGGCTAGACTTGCACTTAGGAATTGTAACATACCGCCTCTAGTTTATATAGCTGGTTGCTTGTATTCACACTTACCAATTAAACTGGACTTACTCAGGCATGCTTCATCCGTACTCGTACCAAATGTGAAAGCAGCCGTATTGAGCATGGAAGATTACTGTTATGTGTTACGGCTCTCTTGCTCTAAGGCAGCGGCGAAAGGATCTCTCCATTCAAACAAAGAAATTCAATGCTTGCTCGAAATGTAGGCGAACGTTATGTACGCGTGGTTATCACAGAACAATAGATCATTGCGTGACAAATTAAAGAAAATGCAGCTGCGATATTTCAGAGTGTGGGACGCGGTGCGAAAGTTTGGCAGCTCAAGTTATGAGACAGATAAATTTTGGTAGTATGAGGCAGTGGACAGCATAATCGGCCAAAAAACACTAGTATTTGGGTGTGACACACTACTCTAGTATTTGGGTGTGAGTAAACATCAAGTATTCACAGTCAAGAAAATTTCGAGTTTAATTTCTTGTGCTGCTATATGGTAATCCATGTTACTAATGACACACAGGGTTGCTAGGGCACGTGCAGGATATGCATTCGCAATATTAATATTCAAGATTAATATTCTAACCCCATTCTCAATAATAACCCCCCCCCCCCCCCCCCCCCCCCCCCAAAAAAAATATATTTGCACCTCCTTTTAAAAGTGTTCCCCATTTAAAACCACCTCGGTGCATACTGCAACACGCTCTATTGGAAATTTGACATATATGCAAGCGTAGGGTAGACCTGTGAGTATTGTAACACTGGGTAAGTTATAACACTGTCTTTTCGACCTATCAAAAATAGATACAGTGATCACACTGGGTTTAAAGTGCTTGAAAGTCTGAAAAAAGTTACTGAAGCAAGACCTGTGTCATTTTGTAGGTCTTAGTGAGCAGATAATGAAAATGCAAAAAAAAAAAAAAAAAATCTGACGGGAATTTCTGGAGAAAATCCATTTCTTCTGTGGCAGTCATCTTGAATGGCAAAATCCTAAGAAAGGGGTTAATAATTGCAAGCCATCATGTTTTTTTCGATAGTTTGTCTTACAAAAGTATTAGACTTATCATACCACAGGGTCAGAGTGGTGAAAATGCAAAATAGTTATCATGGTCACCGAATTTATTGTCAAAAATATTAAAATACTAAATCCCTCAATATAACCCATCATGTTGCTCAATATGTTGGTCAGCTTTAGTCCAATAGTCCAAAACTCTCCTTTTGTGTGGTAGGAACAATTGGCTCCTGATTACATCATGTGTAATAGGCTACAGGGCTCTCAAGTCTCACGCATTGGGCGTGACACTCACGCATTTCAATAAGTTCACACGTTCTCCCGCTACACATGACATTTCTCATGCTGAGAAGTGATAAAACTCGCTGCACATTAGTATCATGAACTGAAAAAGAGATTAGTACTGTGATCTATGAATGGATGAGGCGAAGGCAGATGGGCTCTGTTTGAATCTGCAACCTATCAGCCAATCAGAAAATAGGATTTCTTGTTGCCAGGTGAAATAGCAGCGCCGTAATCACGTCTTCCAGACGCGCGCGAATGCTATTTTGTTCACACGTCAAAGAAGAGCTGGAAGTGGAAGCCCGAAATCAGGTAATCACTTCATCACTTTTTTTTTTTCAAAAAGTGCTTATTAAAGTCTAGGAACTATGTAGGATATTTGCTTTACGGATCATTTTTTTTACCTCAATTTAACAGCTTTGGGCGGTTACGGTTAGATGAATTGACTTCTAAACTTGTGACGGGGAGAGCGGGGGCTCTCTGCCCTCCGTGTATTTTGGCTGAAAACAAATCCTGCTCCGATCCGGTGTAAGAGGTGGTACCGCAAAATCTCGTTTGTGACTGACAAAATGATACAAATACACAAAATAATTATTTAATTCAGCCTTTGTAATACAGGGGAGTCCCAATGAAATTAAAAAAGCACAGATATTGGGGGGAATGAGAGTCACTTCTTATTTCAATTTACTGGCAGTGGTGATATTCAAAAACTGATCCTGGTGTGCCATCTAGTGATAGAATTTTGTAACTGCGTGCATAAATTTGCAGCTCCACGTCCGCTGGCGGACACATCTGCACAAAGATACGGCGTTGTTCTTCTTGAACACGCCGAATCCAGATAATTCGTAAATGAATTAAATTGATGTTTTAATTGTTACCAGTGTCAAAGTAACGAAGTGAAAGTAGGGGTTACTTCGGTCAAGGGGTTAAGTTTGTCACCCGTTTTTTTATTGCAAACGCACTGACGGGAAAAACGAAAATGTACAAATTATGTGACATCCCAGCAACGTCATCTCTTGGAAAGAAGAAGGACTTGTAGTGCCATGTAAGTGTTTTCTGCCTAAATAACAAAATTTTGGCCCAAATTCCAAACTTTAAGTGTCTGAAAGAAATGCGTCTAGTTTCTATGAAGACCAAGATTTCCACAGTGTTTTTACTGTTTCATAAACGCTTGTAACTAGAGTTATTAACAACACATAAGATAAAGGCCTGCTGCGATCATGAGATATGTGGCCTGATTTCCAAAATGGGCGCACGGGGCTACACTGGCTAAGCAACATGGGGTTAGTTTGTCAGGGTGCTGAGGTTCCACCACTTGTAGGTCCTGCGTTTGGCCTATATTAAAATACTCCAAAGTCAAATATAGGAGCCGATTTATTGTTTTCAGACACCTGTACTGTCTTAATTCGAATAATTGCATTTACTTTATGTTTATGATAGAGAACCTATTAGGGCCTTTGTTTGGAGGACACAAGTATGGGTTTGTCAGGGTTTGCTCCTTGCAGCCCCTCCCCTTTCTTACTCTTTCACCTCCACCTGAATGGGCCACAGGTGGGGCCCATTAACGTAGAGGCGTTGGCAGAGTATTTGGGGTTGGCAGGTGCCAGCCTTGGGCCCTCTGCATATCATTCCGTTCCTTTTTCAGTGGGAAAGTTTGCTGTTCCTCTTTGGTGCCGTGGTCCTTACTCATCATCCAAAGGTGGAGAGGAGAGGGTCCACTGCTTCTCATGCAAAGGGTGGGCACATGAGGACTCTACAAATGTCAGTGGGCTCGCCTACAAATGTCATAACTGCTATTCTGATGGTGATTATGCATAAATCATAGCTTGTTTTGGTTCGTTGTAAAAATAAAACCATTCTTAGCATTTCTGTTATGAGAATATTGGACTGTCTTTTTCAGCTTCAGCTGATTGCCAACTATGACAATTTTTCCCCACCCATCTGACGAAGAAACCCCAGGTATGGGGTTACTTCGGCATGTTTGTGATGTATAGAAAATTTAATACTGTGACAACAATATATGTTATATTGAGATTGTATCAATACAACTTTTGTAGGCGACATTCTGCACTACACATTGACCATAAAGGTATTTCTCTAAGTTTTAGCAACAACGAGTTATGAAGCCAAATACGAAATCATGATGAGGTAACCCCAGTCTCCCCAATACTACTTAAACACTGTAACAAAGTACATGTACATCGATAGTATGCACCTTTGAAAATGGGAGTATCATGCACCCCCCCCCCCCCCCCGAAGAAAATCTCACTCTAGCCTGCATTCAAAACTTGAGAGCCCTGGTTATAGGCCATTTCATTCATTACCTCAGCTGGAGTGGAAGTAGAAACAAGATTATCAGAAGCAATCCAGTGGCCAAGGAAGCTACATGTGGTGAAGAAAAAACACCATAAACAGTTTGAGGGAAACGAATGCTTAACCTTATTATGCAGAACTGATGTCTTAGTCCAGCTCATAAGTTCAACGACGAAAACACCAGCAAGCAATCCAGCCACACCCTTCGCAAATGCATTTGCAGCATTGGGAAAGATGGTCACTTCCTGCTTCAGACAAAGCCTAAATAGTGGATGGGAAGACCGTGTTGCCGACTTCTGTGAGGCCTATGCGAAACTTGGCATCTCGATCACACCCAAATTCCACATCATCAGAGACCATCTGCATGAGTTCTGTAAGCGCCATGGCTAGATATTCTGAGCAAGCTTTTGAAGCAGTTCACGCTGACTTCTCAACATTCTGGGAGAGGCAGCAACAAACTATTTGGTTTGCACTTAAAGCAAGCCGTCAAAGAGTACAATAGTGCATATGTCTAAGCATTACATTTAGCTAGATAGAACATTTTTGCCACATGAGGGTTAAATAAAAGAGTTGGACTATTATAACCATTTTTCACATTCTTTTGATCGACAACCCTGCAGAGGAGACTTTCAGAAATAAAACACCAAAGCGCAGAAGTTTTTTTTAACCCTTTAACATCAATTTGAAAATTTCAAGCTGGGTGCCGATGAAAATGTGGATTTTCTCCAAAAATTCCCAACAGGTTTTTTTTATTTTTGCATTTTCTTCATCTGCTCACTAAGACCTACAAAATGGCATAGGTCTTGTTTCAGTATCTTTTTTTCAGACTTTCAGGCACTTTAAACCCAGTGTGTGATGTCATCAATATAGGACACTTCCTACGTCCTTTTTGAGCCCACAGGAGAAGTGGCATATCTCTGTGCGCAACTGTGGATTTTATAACCAAAAAAACAGGTTTTCTGGTAAGAAAGTAAAATTCTACATCAAGATTATTTTTTATCTTGTGTTCATTGTGTTGTAGATACAATTATTTGACATATTTCACTGAAAACAGCAGTTTCTCTAGTTTAATCAGGTACTTTTCATTCATGCTAACTTTAAACCCACGTGCTTAAAAAGCTACCTATGTAATGGCTGCTTGGGGTGGGGATAATTGTAATAGTGAATTAAAAATATCACAACCATCCCCATGTGATTGCTAGCAATGTTTGGATATTTTTCTTTTCTTATATTTTCTTGCATTCCTCTGCAATGGAAGTGCAAAACAGACAGGCTGTCCCAGCAGACATTTTAAGAAATGCTGCAGTTGAAGTTAGGCAGGGATAATGAGAGAGATCATTACAATCTACAACATCCCAAGTTTGGTCAAGACCGCATTCCCTGCTGCTGCAACCCCAAGCAACATACAAGCTGGTTTTAGATATCTGTGGACGGCCCATCCATCCACTTCAGCTAACCAGGCAGCCCACCCACCCACCACAGCTAACCAAGCAGCCCACCCATCCATCACAGCTAACCAGGCTGCTAACTCATCTCCTCAACAGGGTTTCAGTCCATTTGATATCCGTCCATTTCCCAAGGCAGGACCATGAAGACTTCAAGCAGAAGTTCTGGGCCCACAAAGCTTGAACCCCATAGGGCAGCCTCCTACATTTGCCACAATGCAGCAGAGAGTGAAAGAATTGTCCTGGACACAAACGCACATATACACACCTATATTAGCATACATGCACCCATTTAGGTACTCATGCAAACACACATGCAGCAGTTGTTTTGCGCCGAATGAAAAGATTTTGAGGAACTTTGTTTTTTGTTTACTTTGGTTCAGCTTGTTGAAAATGTTAAATCTTTATTGTACAATAAAGTCCAAGCAGAAATTGAATTTTGTGTATTTCATTTCATCCAATTACCTCTCAATGTTACATCTATCCCCACCTAGTGTTACAACTCATCCCAGAAGCGGGGTGGGTTATAGCAAGTGAACTCTACATCTTTGATTCTAATTCTCATGTTCTGTGATTGTGTTATAGATGTCTAAGTAAGTGAAATTTGTAGTCGACAAATGTGGGTACTATGCTGCAAAGGTTGAGAAATCAGCATAATGAACCCCTGAGATACAAATGGTCAGACAAAAAGTGTTACTATCATTCCCGGGTATAGTACGATATTACTAGTGTGAAAGGTGGCCAACGGGAGGACAATCGTACCGTGGCACGGTATGGAGCAATCGAACCAAGTGTGAAAGCGCCCTTAATCCATTGGCCAAAACAATGCAAAATTATTAAATTTAAAAAAAAAAAAAAAAAAATATATATATATATATATATATATATATGTAGAATTGTATCTTCTTAAAAGTAAAAAGTATCTTCTTACTGACAAAAAACCTACAATTTTGATCAAAACACCTTTTAGATCATTCATTTATACTTCTTAGTTCATTTTAATAAGAAATAAGGTTATTCTCTTGATATTCAGGCAGTGTTTAAACATGAGGGTGCATTGCTGTTTGTCAGTGGGCCAGAAGTGGTGGTCTAATATCTGGAAATCTGATTTTTCCATCTGGGCTTTAGCTCACAATTTGGTCCCCCCCCCAACTCTGAAAATATATTCTCTGCCCTTATACTGGGGAGAACAAGAGATGCGTCAAATCTGTACTGAGGCATGTATAAACCATTTTGACCGAACACCATACTAAGGCAATTAATGTTCTTTTCCCTGTAGTTTGCCACCCATCTGTGTGAGCCTCTTTCTATTATTTTTTAGGATACATGTGGGGCCAAGACTGCAACGGGTTCTCTAGACTAAACATGAAATAAATTGCTGGGAAAATTTTTTCATGAATGTTTCAGGTCTACCACAGTTCAGGCCCCGATGTCTCTGAGGTCAGGGTGTTGGTGAGGGCAAAAGACTGGAGTAAATATACTGACATGCGTATGTACTGGTGTGGGCAGAAGTCCCAGCTCAACATAAAGAGAAAAATACCACACAACTTCTTCTTTCCTTTATTATCTTGGTTAGTACTTTTCTACTTCAGTTTCTCACTAATGCAAAGTCATATTTGTGACAGTGCTTTTGTATAAAGCGATATCTATCTATCTATCTATCTATCTATAAAGTAAGAAGCGTGTGTCTGTCTGTGGCTCACATATCTCTCTGACTGTTTGTCAGATCGGCCTAAGCTTTCGGATATGGCTTGTGCATGGCACGATGGTGTGCATCCTTTATTTTGAAGCTTTTTCAATTAATTTTCAAAAAGTTATAATCCCACACGCCCGTGTAGCCTATCTAGCCTGTCCTGCTCTCGCTCTCAACTATAGCCACGCCTCAGGAAAAAAGTTAAAAGAATCCCATACGCTACTGCAATATACCACTCTTCGTCACTGGAAAATTTGTATTGGCTTATGGGATTCTCATCTGTAAGTAGGCTATTTCTTAAGTTCCACCAAGCTGTTCTCATCTGCTCATCGCGCTTGCTGGCATGGCTAGAACATGGTCTGATTGACTGAAACATTGTTCCCATCCCAAAGCATGTTTTCAATATTTCATTTTCATGTCCAGATCTTCTTTCCGATTCAAAGTACTGCGTATGTCCAGTCTTGATTGATACTCCTGGAGTTTTTTCATAGAATGCAGTTCTGCATAGGCTATTCGTTGCTTTATTTTATTAATTTTGAGACCACTGTCCTTTCTCTTCACTGTGATTTCACTTGCTACTAGCAAGTTACTAGCATCTCTGACCTATTGCTAGATACCATTCGAAATACTGCGTTAGCAGTTTATTTTGTTCCTATCTTCCTCTGACAAATAAATGCTGGTCTCAGAAGCTAGCATGGTCTGTTTTTTTTAGATTTTGGTTCTAACCAGCATAATTTCCAGATCACTGCTTAGAGATTGCTTAAATTGGGAACACATTGAAGACATAGTTTAACACACACATTTCCAGCAGCTTAAGTCGGATTTCTGTATTTGAAAACATCTGTAAATATGGACTAGCATACATTGACTTATGGACAGTCTAACCGACCAAACAATTGTTCAAGTCATTTCATTCATTCAGGTTTGTGCAATGAAAGTGGCTTGCTCATTGCATCCTTTATGTTTTAGACCAAAAAAGAAAAGGAAAAATTTACAATAATCCCACTATAGGCTACTGCTATACTGCTCTTGGTCACTGGAACGTTTGCAAATGAAAGGGCAACGTCTGTTTAATTGGCTATGAAGTGAATAATAATAATAATGCATCAATTTTATATAGTGCTTTTCTGGGCACTCAAAGATGCTTCACAATGGATACATTATTCGTTCACTCACACATTCACGCTCTGATGGTGGTAAACTACATTTTTTTTTTGTAGCCACAGTTGCCCTGGGGCAGACTGACAGAAGCGTGGCTGCCAGTAAGCGCCTACAGCCCCCCCGACCACCACCAAACATTCGCACACAGCCATACCAAAGTGTTCCTATATTGCATGTTTTGTGGCTGGGGGAAATCGGAGTGCCCGGAGGAAAAACGCAAACACGGGGAGAACGTGCAAACTCCACACAGAAAGGCCCCAGGCTGGATTTGAACACACAACCTTCTTCTTGCTGTGAGGCAGTAGTGCTAACCACTGTGCCACCGTGCCGCCTAAGTGGTGCAATTTGTATTGTTAATGAAATGGTGGCATTCTATTTGCATGTCCTCACCTCTCCAATAGGTTTTGAGTGCACGGCAATCGCACCCTCCCCCTATCAACGCCGCCCCCCACCCCCAACCAACACACACACACATGTACACACAACCATGCCCCTGCCCCCCTCTGTTCTTTTTGCCTGCCCCCTTCCCCTTACTCAAACACACACATTTGAATCCACCAACCACATTACAGGCAGACAAGATTAAAATATTTTCAGAAATGAGATAAGGCTTTGTCACTCAAGGGCACCAAAACATCACCTGTGCCATTTCCATAGGAATGCACACTTCCTACGGGCACTGCACTAGTACTAATAAAATTTAACTGAAATGAATTGAGTTGAAAGCAGTAGCTTTCTCTGTCAGTAGCCATGGGCAAGATGATGCACTTTTGACAGTATGATAGTTCTTAGCTTCCTGTTTTTATGACGGTTGAGTTGAGACAACAAAATAGAGACCCTGAGCTTGATGAACAGCAAATGTTAAAAATGGAGCACATTCGAGTGGTCAGGTGACAACAGTTTAGTTGTGGCTGGAAAATCATCACACCGCTAAGAGGAGAAGATTGGTCGACCACAGGTTTCCGGACTCTGTACAACACTCATTTCTTCATGATGACTTCTGTCTTTGCTGCAACCTTTTTACTCTTTTACTTTCTTTGGATTCAACTGTATTTATTCAGATTCCTGAACTCTGGAGGACTGTAAGCTGCTGTTAGTTCTTCTTCTATTTATTCATCTTCTTCCTTTAATAGAGGAGAAGACTGATGTTTCTACTGCGCCTTGTGAAGAGCAATCCTCTGCTTGCAGTTTATAGGTTTTCACTCTCATCTATGTGTGCGTGTGAGTGTGTGTGTGCGCGTGAGTGTGTGTGTGTGTGTGTGTGTGTATGTGTTTTTGGTGCAGGAGGCAAAGCGTGGAAGGCTAACAGCACAATATATAGGGAGGAAACAGGATTCCTTTGATCAAAATTAGTTTCCCCACTCAGACAGCTGCTGTTGTTTTATTTTGGCAGGAGAACCTTTATTTTTTTCTGCAGCACCTTAATCAGTGGCTTTAGTACCAGCGGGAATGGGTCATTTGGACTCTGTACCTGGTGGACTTGAACAATTCGGACCCTGTCCAGTTGGAACTTGGACCCCTGACCCTAACGGTTTGGACCCCATACCATTTGGACCCCAGGCAAGTTGGACCCTAGACCAGCTGGATTAGTGTTAGGGTTTGGGCTAGGGTCTGGGGTCCAAACAGCATGGGGTCCAACTGGGTAGGGTCTGGGGTTCATCTGGTTTGGGTCGAAATAGTCAGGGTTCCATCCAGTACTAGGGTCCATTTAGGGTCGAACTCATAAGGGTTAAACTGGCATGGGGTCCAAAAGAGCTATACCCGCACCAGCTCTTTAGAAAGCACCTTAATCGGTGGGTTTAGTACCAGCTCTACAGAAAGGCACAGAATCAGCATCTCAAATGTATGAAATGTGTATTACAAAATTACAGTTATAGAAATGGCTTTCTCTTCATTATTAAGCTCAGTCTTTCTTGTATTTGGCAAAAACAGGGGCTATAAATACAAACAGTGTACCTGTTTAGAACTTCCGGTTTGGTATTTCCTGTTTTGTATTTAGTATTATCTGTGACATGGTTTCCTATACATTCACAGTATCTGTTACTGGATCTGGTGTCATTCAAAATATACACTACAGGCCAAAAGTTTGGGGCCACCCTCAGATTAAAAAAAATTACACATCAACTCTTCTTTCCTTATTTTTTGCACATGAAATGACTTCACTGCATAAAATATAGGAACCCGATAGGTTGTTGGTGAATTCCAGACCTCAAACCACATTTTAAAGCTGTCTTGACTGATTGAACACTGACTAAAATGTTTCATAATCGAGTTCCAATGCCTTTGTGTTACATGATTTTATGTCACTAGGACATGAACAATTTTATGTAACAAGAAGGCATGCTGTATAAATGCCTTCCCCAAAACCAAGGGGTCACATTGCACTTGGTGCACCATTAAAAATCTGAGGCGGCCCCAAACTTTTGGCCTGTAGTGTACGTGATGGGTAAGGTTTAGCACAAAGCTATCGAGAATTTTAGTGAAAAGATTCCACTAATCAAATTAATAGAAATCAAACATAATTATGGGAAACTGCATTTTAGGGGTCCTTTTTCTTCATTTCAGCAGTTTTTGAATATTTCCAGGTCTCAATCTCGGCGTTCCGGGTGAAAAACAAACAAGTGACTTCGCAGTTGCCAGTCTTGAAACCTACCACTGTGTAACCTTTTTAGCTTGCACATTAAATTTGTTGAACAATGAAGTCCCATCAAAGTCACAATGTACTTTATGGAAGTGAGAGACTTGAGCACAATATGACACAACATTGAATGTCAAGCAAGATAATGTCAATCAGAATGTCAAGCTATCCCTGGGACCAGCATTACTTACAGAGGATGGACAAAGTACCAAATGCAGCTCAAATTAAAATGGCTTTAAATTTGAAGTCTCTATACAATTACGAAAGTGTCATCATAGTTGTAGATCATTCTTAATAAGCTAAATGTCAATATCAGTGTCACGCCCCGGCACCCACAGATGATAAATGGATGCCAGGGCAAGAAGTGGAGCTGGAGGACCTCAGTGCAGGGATAGAGATTTCATTCAATAATAAACATGAGGAGTAAAACATCAAGTAAAAAACTCGGAGGAGAACAGAAAGGGAGTGCATTAAGCATAAAGGCGGAACTGACTATGGCTACCTAACCGTAAAAGAAAAACTAAGCTTTATATAGAAAAGGGAATGATACTTAACTAAAAGGAAATTGGTGACAATTAACAGTTATACCATGGTCTGGGTGAATACTCTTTTCTGATTGGCTGGCAGGTATGTATTAAAATCGTGAAACCACTGTTCGAAATTAATTCGCAAGCCAACCTGTAACCATGGCAACGTTAGATCACTGGCATTTAGCTGGGTCTAACAAACCTACTCATCTATCGCCAGTAAATTTTGCAGCGTCAGATAAGTTGCGTCCTGCAGGGTGGATAACAATAGGTGCTTCCGCGATAATGACCGTAAATATAAAGCAGCGAAATAATCAGGCGTTATTCATTAAACTGTAGTAATTGTGTACGGTTACAAAGGAAGCTAGCATGTCCACTTCATGTATCAACAACTATCGACAGTTTG
The DNA here is from genome assembly GCA_029721435.1 of Gymnothorax reevesii. Lineage (NCBI taxonomy): Eukaryota > Metazoa > Chordata > Actinopteri > Anguilliformes > Muraenidae > Gymnothorax > Gymnothorax reevesii. Next base: position 40,721,267 of record CM056586.1, on the reverse strand, counting down.
CTAGCTTTGTGCTTTGTGACAATAGACTGATTTCAGCTCGCTGGCTCTACGGAAACCGTCATAAGTTCATTGTAATTGTGGGTAGCCATTTAGCTACAGTCTGCATAATTGCACCTAATGTTGTGTTATCCATAATCTCTGTTTCAGCTGGAATCCATAACTAAATCATTGGCTGGTAAAAGGATGTTAGCGTGCGCAAAAAATTCTTTCTCCAGGAAGGTAGTGTTGGGGTAATGGCCTCGCACAGAACACCAATGTTGGGGAAATTTGCCAAATGATATTATTAATTTGACTATCAAAAACATATGATATTGTAATATTAATATTATATATTAATACGAATACTCTGGGGCACCATCCTTCCTCAGTGAAGGGGAAACGATAGCCAATTAATAAAACCTCAGTCTCAATATCCACTAAGCTATTAATTTGGAAATTGATCAATAATTAAATTAATAATTGTAACCAACTTACCTAATCAATAGCTAGATTGAAGGATTCGGGAGTTCTATATAGAAGAGGTTGGCAGTTTCGTTCACTTTTGTACAACATTAATAACCACAGCATATGTCTTTAAAGAATATTTATTTAAATGAAACAAATAAAAGACACAATCTAGGCTACAATAAACACTAACACTATATGCACAATGAAGAAGGTGTGTGTGTGTGTGTGTATGCGCGTGCGTGCGCGCGTGTGGGTGTGGGTGAGAGAGAACAAAGGGATGATCTGAGGTGTGAGTGGAGGGGCCTTGCTGCCATGTGGAGTGGGGGAAGGCAACCCTACTGTAACAAAGACCAAGTCTTTGTACCATAGGAAAGTTAAGAGTTTTCGTCAGTCAAATGGCTTAAAACGCTCAATGTTGTTTGTGTGTGTGTGTGTGTGTGTGTGTGTGTGTGTGTATTACATTAAAATGAAGAGATGTGTGTGTTTTGCGCAGGAAACGTGCCGTGTTAGTCTACAGGGGGTTATTTGCATGCAAGACCTTGTCTGCTACACATTAATACCATCCTGTTCGACTAAAACACAATCCGAAAAACAATCACAGCAACTATCATTTTAAAAATACACACAGTCAGTTTTAGTCTTAAAACAAGGTTTCAATGCCCAGTTGTTACCAGTCCTTATTAGAGGAAGGAGGTTTGGAGGTTGCTGGAGGATCCGATCGTGGGCAATGTTGATCCGGCTGGGAAGAGCGGTTCTGGTGCTGCAAAAGTCTGTGTCTTTGTTGTGGGAAGAGGAGGGAAGCTGGCCGCTCCTCAATAGCAAGCTTTTGCTCCCAAGGCTGCTCTACTCCTGGTTGCCTGGCAGATTCTTCCTCATGGCCAGTCTATGCTGGGCCTAAGAGGTGGGGGAGGAGTACCCCAGCCTGAGCAGTCCCCAGGGGTCCAGGAACCTCTCCAAGGGAGAGAGAGAGAGTCCAGAGCCAAGAGTCCAAGAGCCAAGAGAGAAAAGAGGGATAAAATGGTTGACCACAGCTTTTATCTGCCTGGCCTGGTGGCGGGAGGGGCTTACAGGCAGCAAGTAGTCATGGGAAATCCTGGACTCGTTTTGTATCCTCACATATGAAAGTTTTCCTCCATGTGACCCCAACAGTAGGCTGAACTTAGTTAGCTGGTTCAGTTTAGCTTGGCCTATAGTAGTGGCTGTGTGAAGGCGCGGCGCCAAGCTCCGCGTAGTGCCTTATAAACGTGTAATGCACACCTTTGAGTTGATTATCCCTACATAAACTACTATTTTCTCAGGAATTCTGTTTTAATTTTTTAATTGGAGATAGTGCTCCTAACAAGATATGTCCGAGATCAGTTTGGTGATTATTAGTCGCTGTTTTGTTACATTAAACCGCTTTAAGCTTTTTTAACGTTTAGAATTTTAGAATGTCCCCAATTAGATTATATAGCCATCTAGCTAGCTAACATTAACTATGGTTATTTGCCTCCCAGTCATGCCTTAAAACCATGTAATGCACACCTATGAGTTGATTATCCCTTAAAAACTGAGGATAATTGAATAATTAGGTAAGGGCAGGTAGCCAGGCATTGGAATGCCTTAGGGGAGGAGCATCACAGTAGCCCCTCCCCCACAAGGCACGGCTTCCAGACAAGCCTGCAGCTGGACCAGAGCTGGGCGTGTGCACAGCAGCTGAGCTGGAGTTGGGCGTGTGCACAGCAGCTAGAGCCACAGACTCTTTGCTGGGGCAACAGACTTGCTGCTGGTGCCACTGGAGCTGCAGGTTGACTGCTGGGCCAGCTGGGGGCACCAGGCTAATGGCTGTGACTACGAGGAAGCACCAGACTGGCGGCTGGAGCCAAGGGGGAAGCAGACCACTGGATCGGGGGGAGCGCATTGGCCTTCTTGTGCCGGGGCGAACTGGCCTTTTGTGCTGGGGTGAACTGAAGCGAGCATAGAAAGGTGCGTAAATGCAGGAATTGAACCTGCTGTGCACCTTAACACCCAGCTTCTACAGGTGAAAATGGGAGGGAGTGATCCAGGGCGTGGTGGTGTGACAGTCCCCGTTGGATCCTCAGGGTGAGGTAGCCATCTGTCACACCCTGGCACCCACAGATGTTAAACGGGCGCAAGTGCAAGGAGTGGAGCTGGAGGACCCAAGTGCAGGGATGTGGATTTCATTCAATAATAAACATGAGGAGTAACAAAAACAAGTACAAAAAAGTATATGCTACCCTTTATAAAGCATTGGTATGGAGCGAATTAGAATATTGCTCGACCCTGTGGGACACACTACTAAAAGAGATCTAGAGTCACTGGAAAATGTTCAGAGATGTGGCACTTGCCATATCCTTGGCTCAGGTCAAACTTATGTTGAAATGTTAGATAAGCTAAATTTACTTCCTCTTTTTAGGAGAGAAATGGCTGATTTGTCATTTTTTCACAATTCTTTGTATAAAAAAATTTCATATAGACCTGAATACCTTCTTTAGTCCAGTAGTCCGAGGTGATGATCCATTCAAATGTAAAGGTCCATTTTTTTCATACGGAGCAGTATGGTGCTTGTCATTTTAATAGGGCCTGCAGGCTGTGGAATTGTATTCCCTTGCCTATTAGGGCCACCTTCTCCTTTAAGTCTTTTAAAAATCAGTATTTGAAATGTATAAATTAAGGGTTGATTCTGTTGATCTGTCCCATTCTTGAAACTTGGTAACTTATTTTCGCTGGTCAAGATGTAGGCCTGCCTACATTTTAGGATTTTATGCATTGTGCATGACTTTTAGGATTTTATGCATCATGATATTGGGAGCCACCGATACAGGTTTTATCCTTTGTGGATACAACTTTCTGGATTGAACCTGAACTTATGTTACATTGCTTCGATTTTTTTTTTCCATGTTTTTAATTGTGTGCTTTATATTATGTTTAAATTAATTGTTGTATCCATAAAGCTTAAAATAACTAAGAGGAGAACATAAAGGGAGTGCACTAGACAAAAAGGGAAACCGACAATGGCTACCTGCCCGTGAAGGGAAAATCTAAGCTTTAAATAGAAATGGGAATTATAATGAACTAAAAGGAAACAGGTGACACACATTAACTGATAAAAACTGAGGATAGTCGAATGATTAGGGAAGGGCAGGTAGCCAGGCATTGGAGTGCATAAGGGGAGTTGCATTACAAGCAGCATGTGTCAAATACCTTCAAATACCTAATAGCACTTTACAGTGTCGGTTCCAAAAGCAAGATGACACTAACGGAGTTCTGACACCAACGGAGTTCTCAAGGCGCTGGATTTGCAGGTGTGTTGGTTACAATGCCGGAAAATTAAATGTTTAGCATGGTAAGTTTAACTATGTCAAAAATTGCCAAACACAAAATAAAATAAAAAAAACAGCAACAGAGAAAATAGAAGCTGTGTCAACAAGTTGAAGCTCTCAGACAAGGACAGCCTTGGTCGGAGAGGTATTAATAACCACAGATCTGCAGCTCTAAAACTCATCACAAGATTAATTCAATCCATTTCTGTCATGAGCTTCTCAAAGCTTGTATTTCAGTCCGGCAGCTCACATGTAAATAGTTCAGTAACAAAAAGATACAACGATAGTCTGGCATCTAGGCTCAGACCTTGGGCTATTTAGCATGAGGAGAAGAGAACAGGGAGTGTCAGGATACCTTCTACTTCACCTTTTGGTGGAAATTCAGAGCCCACAGGAGGATGGATGCTGGAGTGAAGGTGGGATGTTAACTAGCAGCAGGTAAGAGTGATGCAGCTGCAGGCAAAGTTACGAGCAGCAGCAGAGAGTGATGCAGCGCAGCAGCAGGCAGAGGCAAGTTTTTGCTGCAGAGGCAGAGCTGGAGAGCAGCTTAAACAGCCAAAGTTACAGAGGGTCGAAGCAGTGGCAGATATGTCTGGGCATGTCTATGAAAAAGAGAGCATGTCTCAAGTTGTCTGCCTGAACTTGTTCCACGAGCTGCGACCATTTACGGCAGTGCTTCAGATGATTTTACCACCCCCTGTACAATGACGAAATATTAGCAATAGACTCATTAACTGTATAAATAACTATTTTAGCAAACCAATGAAAAGATCTCAATTCCTGCGAGGGCCGGTGGGGGCTCAGTTGGTCAGGGGTCTGCTGTTCATTAGTATCCAGGGCTCCTGCTGGTCAGTTGGGCACCTGTGTATGTCAAAGCCGCAGCGAAATTCCACTCCGTGCAATCTTGGCAGCAGTCTCCTCTGCTTTGCAAACAGATAATTCAGTTACAGATGATATTTTATTGCTAGATAGTGTCAGGATGGACTCTGCTAGGCAAAGCTGCTGTTAAACTTCACTCTGTACAAGCTTGGCAGCAGTCTCCACTGCCTTGTGCCCAGGTAATGCCTGTTCTGATGTTATGTCATGGCTAAACAGCCTCTGGTAATGCAATATTCTGAATGTACGCGGGCAAAAATGACATAAGTAAAGGTAATAAATTTAGAATTGGATTAGCTGCATTTGCTACAGATAAAAGTCTGTTGCATATTGGTGATGAAAGTGCCTGGTTGCAAAGCCACTAGAACACCCTGAAGAAAATTCAAAATTTTTTGGTGGTAATGGGTGGGGAATAGCACAATCAGACCAATGGCAAAAGCTTGACGTATAAACGATTGATCATAAGTTTCATTGTCTGGGCACAGGCTCATATTTTGCACAAAGCGCTTTGTTAATTGAATCAGCGCGTCATGGTTTGGAGGCATTGAGAGCTTTATTTGTTGCTCTCGTCCGGGACAATGTCGTTTTGCTCCCGAACGGATTCCTGGGCCAGCTCGCATTAATTGGGGATGTTGTCTGGACTCTATTTAAGCTCTAGTTCCGCCTCACTTCTGTTGCTAGACTGTCAGTGTTTCAATTGCACTTTAGCCAGTAAGGTCTTTTAGAAAGAGAGTTGTCAGGGACCTAGCTGCATATTTCAAGATGAGTTGTAGAGAGCAAGGGAATCTTTGTTTTGTTTTCCCTTTTCATTTCGTTCCTTCGAGCTCACTTTGTTTCCTACCCCGGACGACATCTAGGTCCGTTGGTAGCGTGAGTCTCGCATTCTTATTTTATCTGCTTGTTTCACCTTTTTTTGGCCTCTGCTTTTGGCGTCTAATTCTCAACAGCCATCACGCAGAATGGACATCAAAGCATTTCTCACCATCAGTATTTTTGTCTCACTTTTGTCAGGTAATTAAATTCTTTTCTTTTGAAAAATTTTGATAGCTGTAAATATCTCCGCTCTATATGACTACAAATTGACTGATGCATACAGTATAAACTTAAGCTGATAAATTACTTTGAATAAGACCTTAGCTGTCTATCAGGCAATTCTGTGAGTCCAGTATGCCAGGTATTGGTATTATTCATCAAACACGAGCATGGATTTACCTTTTCTATGCTCTGCAAATAAAAACGGGGGGGAAAAAATGAATTAAGAAAATAGCGTCTTCAAAACTCAAATGTCATTTTCTAGATCAACTGATTCAGTCAATGTCTCACCGACTAATTTGGATCATATCAAATTGTTATTGTTAATATTTGACAAGAAATATAAGTGCATGAGGTTTTGTTTTTTTTTTTTGTCCACACAGGAGACAGCAATGGTCACACAGTGTGTGGCAAGATAGGAGAAGATATATACCTGCATTTGCGAGAGTCTAATGGAAGTTCTCTCCATGACGTTGAATGGAAACATGATGATATATCTATAACTAGGAAAAATCTCAAAAATATGCTACCTTTTGCAGAGGTTTTTGGTAATGGCACACTCAAACTGTACAAAGTTAGGAGAAATAGCCATGGGGTGTACACTGCTTTTGTGTATGATGACAAGGGCAGCTTCATGTTCAAACAAAGTATTCGCTTGACTGTGACTGGTAAGTCTTCACTCGGGCTGAGGTTTTTAACGTTTTTATGTTGGATACCTTTCCCAACAGGTCACACTTTATTTGAAGTGTTGCTCATAAAGGCTTTATACAGCATGCATAATGCCTTCATAAATGAGACATAATGTCTTCATAAATAACTCATAAGAGAATGTCATGCTTTGTAAAGGGTGAAATAACACATCCTTATTCAAAATATGATGCCAGATGTGACAATGACAATGTCACTTAGCTGACAATGTCACCCTTTATCGCAATTAGCCACGAGCTATAACTGACATCACATGACATAAGATCAGACCGGGGGAGACAAAGTGCAATGCATGGTATGGAACAAAACACGAACCGGAATCTTACTGAGGGAATGGAATATGGCAAACATGCAAACAAAGCAAAATCATGGGCAGAACATGGTCAGACAAGGCAGAATCATAACAAACGGTGCCTTCAAGGACAGTGCGACAACCCTGCTGCCCTTCGGGACAGTGCCCAAAATCTTAATTATGACTACTTTCCATCCAGTCACTAAAATGGCACTTAACTTGGGTATTGAAATTTATCGCAACAGAGGCCACACATTTACATTCACTAAATACTGAGAACTGAAATTCTATGGCAGAGGGTTTTAAAAAGGGAAAGGCTTCGTGCAGTGAACTCACTAATTTCTGCTTCTGAGATCATGCTAATGTTCTCTGTCTCCGAGTTCAGCTGTTGCCGTCAGCCCACCTGCAACAGGCGCCCGTTAACGTCAGCTAATGTTATGCGCTGCTGCATCTGCCTCATTAGCATTCGCCTCTAACGTACATTGCTAAGTTTTGGAACGTAAGCACTTGTTGCAAGCGCTGGAGGAACGGAATTGACGGGCGAACAGTTGCCTCACTACGACAGCTTCTTTGCCACGACTAAGGTTAAAAAAGCAAGATATGTCTGGTACATTCGGTAGCGTGGATATCTTTCGCACTTTTTTTCTTCTGCTATTTTCCGATTAGCACAACCCCTCGGTTGCTTCCCCCGCCGCTCAGTGTGTTGGAGCACGTGATGTCAGAACGAAGGCACATCGCTGTGATCAACAACTGATTAGAGATTAGTGCCCACTCTGTTTCTAAGTGGCGGGATTCTAGCTCAGCTTGCAACACTGACTGACACTGGCCTTTCTGTGACTTTAGCAGGGCAGTTCCAAATTGCAGTTTTTTATTTGTATTCTCTTAAGAAAATATTCTCTTAGTTGAGTTTGAATTTGTTCATAATATGCATACGCATCTCTTCCGATTAAAATTAAAAAATAAAAAAACTGAGGATTCCTGAATCATTCGATGCCCTTCCCAGCATGATGCCCCATTGTATGCACATCAGTCATTGTATTGATAATCCGGCCTTGTCAATGACCTGGGTGGCCTCATATTGAATGAGAGTACTAACCTGGTTGTCATTGGTAAGTTTCGTTCTGTGATAGCTGATATGTAATACTGTATAAACATACTGATGTTGGATTGTGTACATTATTTTGGATTATATGCAAATATGTATTTGACTGCAAAATATGGACAAGTGGACATTTTCTTCTTCTAGATCCTCCAGTAGTTGAGCTTATTATTTGTACATCGAAGGTCACCGTATTACACTGTGCTGGAGAGAACGTCCCTGATGCCGCTTACGAGTGGAGTGTTTGTGTCCTGAACCAGGGACTTTGGGCGGTTTCCAATTACTCCGGGAAATATGTGTTTCTGAACTACACCACCGCAAATATCTCCTGCTCTCTGAAAAAGGGCAACAACTTCATTCGCAGTGATGTCTATTTCCTGTCCTGTACAGGTAGATAATGTTTTATTATCTCTAACAGTGATGCACTTCTTGATTACCTCATAAAACTAATGGAACCATATATTGTCTGTCAAATTCAGCTGCTGAATTCAAACTTGTGGAACTTCATGCCTAGTTTAAGTACTAGTGGAGATCCCAAGATTTACAATGATCCAAAATTTGTCCAGCAGAATTCCAGAGAAAGGTGTATAAAATGATGTACAAGGTCTCAATATTTTCTATTTGATGTAATTCTGTGGCCATAAAAAACATGGCAAGCTGTGAATATTTCTCACAATATAAGTGTGATGGAGCTTCAGCGAACTGCTGGAACCAGCAGATACAGAATATGTATGTGACATTGTCCTATAAAACGAAAAACATGTTTTTCTGACTTTGAACCTTCTTAAGGAAATACTTAACTGAAAAATGAGAAATTAAGGGGTTAAATCCTCGACTTGACACAATCAATATACTTTTTGATAAAAGGGTTATGTATGGAATCAGATTTGTGTCAAAAGTCGCGGGCGCAAATTTTATTGCTCTGCGCGCACAGAATGGCACCTACGCACATTAAAATTGGCAGCGAGTGTACAAAACAGCCAGCAAACGTAAGGAAACTTCTGCTTCGCGCGCGCTGGAGGGCATACACGCTCTCACAAATTTATATTTCCCCCATGAAGTTCATTTCTGCTCCCACCAGAAGACTGCTCGCACAGAGCACAGACTTTTGACAATTAGGGGCGGAGACCAAAGGAGGCCACTTGCCCTCTTATGATTGGTCACTTTCAATGAGATCACACCCACGCAACCTCCTGGAACCTAGAATAACAGCTTCCGTTATCTGATGTAAACAAGCTACATATGTAATTTCTGAGTCATCTACCGCTTTTGGCAACATGTTTGGCACTGAAGACAAATGAGGTTATCAGTAAATTGTTCATATAGGTGGACAGACATAATGGCTTGCTTGCTGATTATGCCATGATGGCCCATTATTCTGCAATGTGTGGAATCGCATATAATTTTTTAGATTAGTAGCCAGTTAGCTAGCTAACATTAGAGGGAAAATCTTTGCAATTTGGTTTTTTTTTTTTTTTGCCTTTTTTTATTGACTAACCTTGATCTGTAATAGGCAGGAACTTAGCTGATCGCAGTATGCTTCGCTGCGCTGTCGTACCAATCCCCACTTATTCGTTTTGATTTTTGAAACATGGGAGGAATCGCTATTATTATTACTTATACTTATTTAACATATACTGTATGAAAAGATGGATGCAGCACTCAGGTCTGAAAAGTGAGGCCGATGTGGAAATCTCAAAAATTTGCATTATATTTAATGGCCGGCAGATGGCGATGTCCGATGTTGCAGAAAGAAGTTCAATGTTATTATGTTAAAGTCTATGAGAAAATGACCATACTTTGCCACCTGATTTATTATTTCATTTAAGATCTTCCACATTATTTTATGGTAGCTACAGCAAGTTTCATGTCTCCTTTGATATATGTTCATGTTGATGTTCATTTTTGTAAATTATGGTCGCAAGTTGACTAGAATAAAGGATAAAGCCAGAATATGCTTCAGGGGTGTGGCTATCCTCTGGTCCTCGTCCAATACGGTCAGATCCAGAGCCACGCTCCTCCTTGGATCTTCAATTCACGCTCTCGTCCAATAGGAATCCCATCCGGTTGCAAAATGACAAAATAGCACAATTCAAATAGCCAAAATCGAGGCTTCTTAAATGGTCTGCTGAAACAATTGGGTGACGTCACGGTTGCTTCGTCCATCTTTTTAAACAGTCTATGATATTTAACCCTGGCGGCTTCACCATAAAGCCGAAACAGACTGAGTTGGTCGGTCTATCTTCAGCCTTTCACCGTGAATGGAAACGGCAATATAAATGAGCAATTGACTCTGAACTGATTTTATTTACAGTATTGGCCCATGTGAAATTTTATGCACTGCCATCACTACTGTCATTTTCAAAAGGTCTTACTTCAGTCCATAAAGGTGTCCATACTAATTTCTTTTTTTTTTTTTACAGCCAACAGCACACCTAGCCTGTTTGAACAGGCTTCACTGTACTGAAAAGAAATTTTACCTGAATAAATGCATCAAATGATAGACACAGTCAACATACACGCGACCCAAGGTTTCCAAATAGGAAGAGGCTATTCGTCCCACAGCGGTTTAGCGCAAAAGATCAAAGAGCGAGACGGATTATAAAATTAAATCTATTATTGGCCCAACTGCGGGGCAAATAGCAGAACTGCTTCTCTTGTCGGCCCCATTGCGGGGCAGATAGCCGATCTCTTTTCCCCAATTCACCCCGCTGTGGAGCGATTAGCCACTTCCTTCCGGATATTATGTCTGAAAGAAAAATGGAAGTAACGGGAACGTCGTCAGTGTGAGAAGGAAATGATATCAAACCGTAATATAATCCATAGTCTATTATTGAATGTATCTACACTGAACAAAAATATAAATGCACAAACCAAAAATGCTGAGTTAAGTTGACCTATCATAAAATATGCCCACAAATAGTGTCTATTGGTGTACTGAATGATTTTTTTTTTGCTCAATTCTGGTGACCCACTTCTCATTGACCATTCCCAGTGAAATTACTCACTCATTGAGTTTTTCCGCCCCTGAGCAGAGGGCATAACATCGTGACCAGTCAGCGTGACCAATACACAGGGACCAGGGTCAATAAAAGGCCACTGCAAAATGTGCACTTTTGTCACAATTCACAATGCCACAGATGTCACAAGTGATGAGGGAGTGTGCCGTTGGCATGCTGAATGCTGGGATATCTGTGACAGCGGTGTCAACACACTTGAATGTGCGTCATTCCACCATCAGCCAGTTGAGTAGTTAATTCAGAGAGACTGGCAGCACTGGCATAACAGCATAACGGATGGCATAACAGGTGGATATCAGCTCAGACTGTCCGAAACCGCCTAAGGGAGGCAGACCTCTGAGCCCGCCAAACGCACTGAGGTCTTAACCTGACTGCCATCTGTCATCAGTACAGACTCGACTGGGCCAACCATAACCTTCGCTGGATGCTTGCACGGTGGAGGACGGTGGTATTCAGCGATGATTCGCGATTCCAACTGTGCCACACTGATGGCAGGCAACGCGCATGGTGACGTGTGGGCGAGCGTTATTTTATTATGTTGATGTCAGCTCCGAGTTGGGCTGCAGGAGGAATGGGACAACATTCCACAGGCCACTATTGATAACCTTGTGAACGCCATGCGTCAGAGATGTACCGCTTTTTATGTGATGCCGATGGTGAACACACTCATTACTGAGTGCTGTGAACTCTGCCCGCTGACCCCCGTTGGGTTCAGGCTGCGATAAATCGTGCATTGTGTTCAGTAAATTGTAAGCCATCTTTCTGTTGCTTGAATATTAAGGCAAGAGTAAAATAATAATTGTTTTGTTGAAATATTTCCCGATTGAAAAAAATAATTCGAAAAAAATCACTTCATGAGTTTATATTTTCGTTCAGTTCATAATGATATATTTTTAAAGCAACAAAGCGTAGTGGGGGGCTTGGAGCAGCGGGCACATGGGAAATCGAAGGGGAAGACCATTTGTAATAACCTGAAATGTTTTTATCTTAATGCAAGAAGCATAAAAAATAAATTTCCAGAACTTGAGCCCGTTATGATTTGTGTGGGCTATGACATAGTTAGGATTACAGAGGCATGGCTTAGTGAAGAGGATGGAGAAGAATTCAATAGAGAAGGTTGTAAGCTCTTTAGGAAGGATAGATGTAATAAGGGGGGGGGGGGGGGGGGGGTGTAGCACTCTATCTGAACGAAAAATTAAATGTGCTGGAAATTCCTGAAATTGAGCATTCCTTGCCCTGTGAAGATATCTGGGTCAGGCTCAGATATCGGAGACTTCAATTATCCTGGTATCAATTGGGAAATGGTGAAAGGACAGGGTAAAGGTATAGAAGAATTTGTAGATGTTATAAATGATAGTTTTTTGGTGCAGAATGTTAATAAACCTACAAGAGAGAGGGCAATTTTAGATTTAGTGCTCTGTAATGACCCTGATAGAGTTAGCAATATTGAGATACTGGAGCCACTTGGGACTTGTGATCACTTTACTGTTAATTTTGATGTTTCATGGGAAGTTAAAAATGTGTCTTTGAAAATCAAAATGTTCAATTTTAGTCAAGCAAACTTTGACAGGATGTGCTCATATCGATGCAAAATAAAAAGGGAGACACTCCTGGACTGGGAGTCCGTAAATGAGATGTGGGAAAGATTTACGGGGGTTTTATTTGAGTCACCGTGCAAATTCATTCCAAAGGTGGCCAAAAGTAAGCTGAAAAAGCAGAATCATCAGTGGATGACCACAGCTATTCCTAGGAGTTTGAGGGAATAGAGGAATCTTTATAAGATGTACATAAAGGATAACAATGAGAATACTAAGGCTGAATACTGTAAAATGCGGGCTGTGGTCAAGACAGTATGAAAGGCAAATTGCAGAAGGGGCAAAAACTAATCCTAAGAGCTTCTTTCAGTACTGTCGCCGAAAAAGGAAAATCAAATAGGAGGTTAAGCGCATAAAGAATAAAAATGTATCGCTGATTTATGATAACAAAGATAAACAGTTACTTTGTAGAGAATTTTACCTTAGAGCAGGTTTTTATTTGGCCAGAGGGCATGTCCAATGCTCAAAATTATTTAGCCTGAATTGAGGTTAGGGATAATGAAGTATTAGACAAGTTGCATAAACTAAAGGCAGATAAGGTGGCAGGTCCTGATGGCTTATATCCTAGAGTGCTCAGGGAAGTTGGTGAGATCATCTTTAAACTGCTCTCTTCTATCTTCAGGCGGTCTTTTGAAACTGGAGAAATACCAAATGATTGGAAGCTGGGCAATATAATACTAAAATGTAAGAAAAGGGACCGTACTGAGCCAGGAAATTACAAGCCAGTCAGTTTAACTTACATTGCATGCAAAATATTGGAATCTCTCGTAAAAGACGAGCTGGAATTATTTCTTGAACATTATTTTATCTTGAGGGATACCCAGCATGATTTCCGTAAGGGAAGGTCATGCCTGACAAACCCTCTGGAATTTTTTGAAGAGGCCACCGAGTCTTATGACGAGAGCAGGGCTTATGACATCTCATACTTGGATTTTCAGAAAGCATTTGGTACAGTACCGCACAAGACAAAAATTTTTTAAATGAGTTACAGGACGTATTCTGGAGTGGATTCAAAACTGGCTACAGGACAGAACACAAAGAGTGGTGGTCAGTAGAATCTCATCTGAACTAGGTATGGTGGGGAGTGGAGTCCCTCAGGGATCGGTGTTGGGACCCCTGCTGTTCCTCATCTACATTAATGACCTTCATAGGAATATTGGGAGCAAATAAGTTTAATTTGTGGATGATACTAAATTGGGAGGTTTGGCAAATAGAGTCAATGAAAGCGATTCAGGATGATTTGGATAGACTCCAGAATTGGGCAGAAATGTGGTAAATGTAATTTAATCTAGCAAAATGTAAAGTTGTACATATAGGTAATAAAAACATTAGAAAGGATTACTTCATGAGAGGTTTAAAACTGGAATGCACTCCACACGAAAATGATCAGGGAGTGATTGTTGTCAAAACCCTCATAGGTTCTAGCCATACTTTAAGAAAGATATAGGGGCTCTGGAAAAAGCTCAGCGAAGAGCCATTAAGCTAATTCCAGGTATAAAAGATGAAAGCTATGAGAAGAGGCTGAAGATCCTTAATCTCTTTAGTCTTAGGAAAATGAGGTTTAGACGTGATCTGATTTAGGTCTTTAAATATCTTAAAGGGATTAACAAAGTGAATTATGTAGGATTCCTTCGGCCAAGTTTTGTTAGTAGAACTCGGGGTAACACATGGACCAAGGGTAAATTTAGCACTGATATTAGGAAATATTTTTTCACCCAAAGAGTAATTTCAATGTAGAATAGCTTGCCTGACCATACTGTTGAGGCAGAAACCTTGGGAATTTTCAAGAGCAGGATTGATTTAAAGCTAGATACCATTGAGTCATTGAGTATCAGAAGTGATATATTCACAAAAAAAAAGAAAAAAAGAAACTGGAGAGCTTAGTTGGACTGAACGGCCTGTTCTCGGCGCTCATGTAATGTCATGTTATAAATGGTAGACTGCATTTATATAGCACTTTCTAGTCACATGATATGACCTCAAAGCACTTTACAACTATGCCTCACAATCACCCTGATGTCAGAGGCAGCCATGCAAGGCGCCACCCTGCACATTAGGAGCAGTGCGGGGTTCAGTGTCTTGCTCAAGGACAGTTCGACACCTGATTCCTGGGCCATCCGCTCTACCTCCTGAACCATGCCGCCCCCAACATTATATGTTATGTTATGTTATGTTATGTTACGCTACGATACGTTATGTTATGGTATGGTATGGTATGTTATGTTATGTTATGCTATGTTAACAGTGTCCACATAGGGGTGCTGTTGGCTGTAAAAAAAAAAATTGATTCAGACAAATAATAGGCTCATCGTTTATGGACTGAAGTAAGACCTTTTGAAAATGACAGTGGTGATGGAGATGCATCAAATCCTTTATGGGCCAATAATGCAAATACAATCAGTTAGATATAGATATTAGTACAAGCAGACCACATCCATATTGAAATTTCCATCTCAGTAATTTGCAGAATACAGGCTGATCAGCAGTCAGCTTGTTTCGGCTTGATGGTGAAGCCACTTGGATTGAAATACGTGTAAAATAGCGATTCCTCCCACATCCCACAAATTTAAATGAACAAGTTGGGAGGCAGACTGCGCCGCAAAGTGCACCCATCTGATAGGTTCCTGCCTATGACAGAAAGGTCCTGGCTAATAACATTGCGGCAAAAACAAAACCATATCCCTAGCACATGATAATTATTTGCTAAGATTTTCCCTTGCTAAAGTTAGCTAGCTAGCTGGCTACTAATCTAATAATGACATGGAGGAGCACACATTGCAGAATAATGGGCCATCATGGCATAATCGGTAAGTAAGCCATTAAGTTGGACCACAAATATTAACAGTTTACTAATAACCTCATTAATCCTCAGTGCTGAACATGTTGCCAAAAGCACTAAATGGCTGTGAAATTACACCTGGCTTGTTTACGCTAGATAATGGAAGCTGCTTTTCTAGGTTGCAGCAGGAGGTTGTGTGGGTCTGATCTCGTTGAAAGTGACCATGCATAACAGGGCAAGCGGCCTCCTTTGGTCTCCGCGCCCAATTGTCAAAAGTCTGTGTTCCGCGCGAGCAGAAATCAGTTTTGAGCGAGGAAGTATGGCCCGCGCAAGCATGCATGCCTTCTGGCACAGGCAGAAGTGATCTTCACGGGGGAAATATTAATTTGCGAGAGGGTGCATGCCCTCCAGCGTGCACGAAGCTGAAGTTTCCTGGCTATTTTGTGTGCTCTTTGCCAATTTTTACGTGCATAGGCACGCTGTGCGCGCGGAGTAACATAATTTGTGCTTGTGATTTTTGACACAAATCTGATTCCATAGTTATGAAAGGGTTCTTTAGCTTTTCTCCTGAAGACAGTGGCAAACAAACTTAGCTTTTGAGGATCTCTCTGCATCGGATCTCAACCCTCTGGTTTCCTACTCAATGAGATCTCAACTTGAATGAAGTGCGCATGGTTCAGTCAGGACAACTCACGTTTCAATAAAATAGAACAATTTATTCATGGATATGAGCATTACATTGTATTTTGGCGGCAGTTCTGCTCTGGAGGAATAATCTACTTAGGCACAGCAAACATACAAACATAGTCAGGAACAGAAATCAAAATCCCCCCGATGTGAGCAGAACCAAACAGGTGGAGGCTGGGGTGGAGGCGGCAAGCAAAAACCAAACAGCATGTTGCATAGCATGAAGCGTCATTGCGAACAGCAGCGGAAGCAAGTGAGCGTGACGTCTTTCAAATAGACCGCTGCATGACCTCGTGATGTGTATCCTCCAATTGTTTGCCTGCTGATGCTGACGTGCTGGTAGCTTACCAGGCTGCTGTCAGCTGATGTAGCTCTTCTCGAGTTTCCTGCCTGAACTAGTTACACTCATTTATGGTAGGTTTGGTGCCCACTCCCGAAACAGAAACCTTTTTAGCTTTTTATGGATTTGTGCATGGTTGGAGTGAAAAATATAAAAAGCTTTTAATCAGATTTTTACCAGATGAAGAATCCTGGGAAAAATTATGGTAACACAGACATTTGGATCAATTTCCTCTGAGCATATTAAGCGGACTTACCGGATGCATTAACACGTTTAGAGCAACAAGAAAAAAATCCTATTTGATTGGTATATTGCTGTAAATATGGATATCATGAATTCTTGTGATGAGAAATAATTCACTTTTCATGGCCTGGGCCACTTGTTCTAGACATGAAGTGGTTCACTATGTGGCTGCTCCTGCTTTGCTTCATGATATGTGGAATTTCCATCGGAGTACAAATCTGGACCAAGCTGCAGAATCCAAGTAAGATATATTTTTTGACCTCATGGCGAGAGTTTGAACCCAGATTTTTGAAAAAATTTTCAAACAGTCAATGTCTGAAAATAAAATGTATGCATGACAATAGCCGCAGAACGAAAACAGCTGAATTTGTGTCCCTCTCAGTATGCATTGTTTTTCTTGGAACAGTAATGATGAAATGAAAGGTAAATGGAGTTGAAAAAAAAAACTTTGAAAAGTGAAGTGAAATGTTCATTTTCTTGGTGCTGTAAAACTCCAGCATTAAAGCCACTGTTTGATAGGATCACTGAGTTACACAACCCCCACTTCCAAAAGTTGGGACACTGTATTAAATGTAAGTAAAACAGAATGCAGTGATTTGCAAATCAGTTAAAACCCTATATTTGTATATATACTAAACTGTACAATTTACTGTGTTGTATAAGAATGGTCAATAAATTTTTTTCTAAGAGAATTAAATGATTTGCATTGTTCATATTTATTCACTCCCAGATTGAAGATATACATAAGAAAAAACAGTCATCGGTCCAACAAAACAACAGAAAAAGTGGCGTCCTGATGTCAGCCAAGGCATTGTGAAGCAAAATTTGGCAGCCAACTTCATGATATGCTCATGACATGTCTGTTGATACTTTGAAAGAAAGTGAAATGAAATATTGCAGAAAAATACCCATAATAACGATTTCAATTGTCTGGACTAAATTACCAGGACTCGTCTGATCAGAAATGCAATTTGAAATGACTGTCGTGGGCGTAACCAGTCGCGTCCTCACGTGTTACATCCAGACCTGTGGGTTAATTTGCATAATGTAAGCAAATGGTGTGAAGATGACCTCGGCAAACCAAGGCACTCACTTCCTCCATCAAAATTTCACAAGGCGTCAGACAATCATATATACCATGGTAAAAAAAAGAATGATTGAAAAAAGAAAATTTTTCCGTGTCCTAATATCGTGGTACAACCGTAACAACATGAAGGAATATGCATTGATCCTGTCCTGTGCATACACTGTATAAAAAGATGAACCCAGAAAGCGGATCTAAAAAGTGAGGCTGATGCGGAAATCTAAAAAAATTTGCACTATAGTTAAGGGCCACCACATGGCGACGTCGGTATTTGCAGAACGAAGTTCAATGCTACTGAAGTTTATGAGAAAATGACCCTACTTTGCCACCTGATTTATTATTTCGTTTTTATTCTTTGAAATGCTTTCTTGCTAATGAAATAATATATTCCTTTGGTGATTTAGAGCAACAGGTAACCAGTTACAAAATTTTTGCTTTGCACTGAAGCCAGGTGGACGGAATACGAACATTGAGGACAATAGACGTTAAAAACATTTTCTGGCCGTAATTGTCCATAAATGTAACCGATAGACTGAGGCCATATATCATACACAAGAAGTGACTTTGAAATGTATCTGATTTTCAGGAATTCAATATCTGTTTTGTGTCCTCGTTACACCCACAACACCTGCCACCTTACCACATTATGGGGCCACTGAAATGAATTGATCGCTTGGTTTATCTTCTTGCTTGCTTCTTTGTGATGCCCATGGACGGTGTTTCACCACTGCAATTAAAAACTTTGGAGTGTATTTGAATTTTCATGACCATTTTAACACATTTGTACAGTTTAGTATGGAGTGACCCATTTGGAAAGGCCTTTATAAGGGAAGGCCTTGCTTGTTTCAGCAACGCCATTCCAAACAGCATACTCTGCACATATTACAACAACATGACTCTGTAGTAACAGAGTCTGGATGGTAAAGTGGTCTGCTTGCAGTGCAGACCTGTCACCCACTGACAATATTTGGCGCATTATGTTATGAAAAATACGATAAAGAAAGCTACAAAGAATTCAGCGGCTGAAATCCTACATAAAGCAAGAATAGGGAAAGATCTTGCTCTCAAAACTACAGCAGTTGGACCCCTTAGTTCCCAAACGCTTACAGTGGGTTGATTGAAGAAAATATGATGCAACGCAGTGGGAAACTTGCCCCTGTGCCAACTTTTTTGAAAGGTGTTGCTAGCACCAAATTGAAAATGAGCGCATATTTTCCAAAAAACTATAAAATATCTGTTTCAACATCTGATATATTGTCATGGTGCTTTTATCCAACAAATTTTAAGTTCAAAGGATTTGAAAATCATTGCATTTTTTTGTTTTAATTTACATTCTGCACAGCGTCCCAACCTTTTCGGACATGGGGTTGTACAAGCAATTACTTTTCCACTAACATGTAAGACATGTTCAATTTCAAAAATGTCTCTTGTAGGGGAGAAGTCTGAACAAGACAGGACATCTCTTGTGAGGACCCAGGATGACGTGAATATTTACAGTGAAGTCAGATTTGAAATACGACAGAAATAACTCCTCCTAATACTGTGCCGTCAAGTATGAGGGCCCTTACAAGACATAATTCATTCTGGCCCTCACAAACACACATTCACTTACACACATACATTCTCCGTCCACACACATGAATTCTACTTCTCACACACATACATTCTCCTCACACACACATATTGTACAGCCCCTCATAGTCAAGGGCTGGATCTATTCTGACCACAATATTCTTTTATTTTCATTACAATTGAAGTGTCTAGAAAATGGCAATTCTTTGCTTAATAGCTTGGACTTTTGCATGTGTTTATGTGAATAAATAATTCTTTCTAATAATGTGTTGTGCAACATAGAGTCTATATATAGGCCAGGAGCTGAATTACTTTGATCAAAACTAGTTTCCCACTCAGTAAGCTGTTGTTCTATTATGGCAGGAGTATTCATTTACTCAGCAGCACCATATTAGTCCAGGAGCTAGCAAAGATTTAATGCACGTTCCGAGTACGAAAGGTTTGATACTGTTATTGAGTAGGCACATTGGCCCTCATTTATCAAATGTGCGTACACTGAAAAAATGGGTGTACGCCAAATCTCCAGCAAGGATAGGCATTTATCAATCTGAACGTGAGCGTACTGCAAGTCAGGTCTAACCAGGCGTACGCAAATTTGAAACCAGCGTTCAACATGCAGGAACGAGTGCTGCTGTCAAAATGATGAATAAACCATATAGCAATGCAGACGTCATGCTGTTGTTCTTACTGGTAACATGAAAAAATAGGCTAAATAAATACACTGCCCGGCCAAAAAAAAAAGTCACACACTCAAATATATAGTTGGAACCCCTGTAGCTTTGATTACAGTCCATATTCATCTTGTCACTGTTTTGACAACTATATGCAATGCCAGAACATTTATTTTCGATCAGAAATGGCATAATTTTTGGCCAAGCTCTTGTCTTCTCGACATAATGGTTGAACCACTGGTGGTCTTTCATGAGCACATCCCTATAACTTTTAATGTGTTTAAGGTCAGGACTTTGTGGTGGCTAATTTGTTTGCAAAAATGATTCCTCATACTTTTATTTGTCATTCATGGTTTTCTTGGCAAAATACAGGCCAATAACTTGCCCGTTCTGAAATACTGTAACATTTTTCCACCATCAGGGGATGGGTCTTCCGACATGATTTTTTAAGAAATGAGTAGCGACGTGCTTCATCAGTCAGGGTAAAGATGATTATTGCCAGCTGAAACATATTAATAACAGCAATAACGATCCAATTATAGAATTAGTTCATCAATTTCCAAACGGTGACTTTTTTTTTGGCCGGGCAGTGTAAATAAGACACCTGTGTTGGGAAATTGATTAAACTTATATTTTGAGATAACCTGCTTGTCAGGCCAGATGGCTGAAAATTACAATCAATTTGATTAAGCGCAATGCACTTACTAATCAAAGTACAAAAACAGTGATCTCTGCCAACTGTATTTTAATATAATTACCCTCGTGCAGCTCCGATCGAAGCGGTGGGGACTCATCCATGTCCCAACCGCCTCGTATTCCCACGATTGAGGGGTAGCCTATCAGTGCTGCCATGCACTCCTCGAATGGTGACAGCTGGAGGTTTGAACCTGATTGGCCTTCACCGGTCCGTGCGCTGCTTCACCTGAGCACTGCTACTTGTTTTTTGGTGGCGATCTTTAAATCTGACCACTTTTTTTTCCCCTACATGTAAAGCATTTGGATTGTCAGTTATGTAGGCTATATAACATGAAATATCATGGCTCTATAAATTGAATTTATGAATGAATTAAATCAAACCTCTGCTGCACTCTGGTTTTCCACCCCAATCTGAATGGGGCGTTTACCGCAGCAACAATATTTTTCCAAACTGCAGCCTTCTGGGCTCCCTTTATGCCACTCTTGATGCTTCCAAATAAAATTATTTTGTTTTTCTCCACCTCGGACGTGATCCTTTACAAAAGTATATTTCCTCCTCAGTGAAGTTCTTCTTCTTTGCCGTCTTTCAAGAGTCCATGTCGAAAAGTGGGCAGGACTATGCCTCTCAGAGCATGAATTTATAGGGGCGTGTCATGTAAATTACGATTGGTTTCAGCTGCCAGATTTATCAACGCCACGCCAGTTCTACACCGAAGTCAGCGACATACACGCTTTTCTTAAATCAGACGTGACACCTGGCGTTCGCTGATATTTACAGCAGAATCTGCACCAGATCCTAAAAGTTTGATAAATGAGGGCCAATGTGCCTACTCACTAATGGTATCAAACCTTCCGTACTTGGAAGGTGCATTAAATCTTTGCTAGCTCCTGGACTATATAGGTGTCTTTAGTACCAGCTCAACAGAAAGGCTCGAAAATTAGCATCTCACGAGATTCCCAAGCGTTTTACAATAATTGGACTACATTATACAAAACATACAAAACACACACACTGATATGCATTGTATATGTATGCATGTACTGCAGTGAAGTACAGGAGCTGCTATTTTTCAAGGTTGTATCCATCAGCTTACACAGCTAATAAATAACGGGATGGGCAGCTGATTTGCACTGAAAGTGTGTCCACTGATTTGCTTTTTTCAACCATTCAGGTGAGGTTCGAGACATGCGCTCAAGAGGAATTTTGTGTAGATTAAAGATTTTTGGGGGAATAGGTCAATTTAGATTTATGTTCAAAATGGTTTAAAAATTACAAGGCTTGAAGTGAGTACTATGAGAATCCCAGTTTTAGAAATGTCTTATTTCATCTAAATGCTCAGTCTTTCTAGCATCTGGTAAAAGCAGTGGCTAAAATTCACGAAGGATTCCTGTTCAGAACCTCCTGTTGGGTATTTCCTGTTAGATATCTGTGGCATGGTTTCCCTTTCATTTCCAGTGTCTGTTACAGGATCTGTTCTCATTAACAATATACACAGTGAATAAGGTTTGATGAAAGGCTATGGAGAATTTTGTGAACTGGGCAGTTGTCTGCAGTGAAAATTCCACAAAAAATCTATTTAAATCAATGGCAGTCATGTACAGCTGCAATTTATATGTCCTTTTACATTTCAACAATTTTTCTATACTGTCAGTCCTCAACTTCAGCTCTTCGGATGCAAAACAAGGCAGCAACTCTGCAGTCACCAGTCCAGCAATCTGTCACTGAGCTACCCTGCCACTCATAATTACCTCCGCCAAATGAAGTTGTGATCATTGCCGTTTGTTTGTTTGCTTGTTGTGAACAAGATAACTCAAAAAGTAATGAACAGATATCTCTGAAATTTTGTGGGTGGGTCGCTATTACATCAGGAATGGACCTTGATTTTGACCGCGATCGTGTTGTGATTCTGCATTTTCTGTCTTTGCCTTGCCATGTTCCATATCTAGTTTAAGTTCTGTGCCTGGCCTTGCCATGATGATTGTTTCTTGTGTTTAGTGACCACTGCTGCATCTGACCATTCTTAGGATCATGTATTATGTTATTGGTAATTAGGATTTCTGGTTTATTTTCATGTTTTAGTTTCATAGTCCCTTGCCATGTTTTCTTTTCATACCATATTCATGTGCGCCTTCAAAGAGAGCCTTCATCAAAGACCAGATAGATGAAATGCTGCAGTTAGGACTGATTGAAAAATCCACCTCCCCATGGGCTGCCCCGGGGGTTATTGTCGATAAGAAAGGAGGTGAAAAAAGGTTCTGTGTGGATTATAGGCATCTAAATTCGGTGACACAGGATGACGCCTATCCCTTACCAAGAATTAGGGACATTCTAGATGGGTTCCATGGGGCACAGTTTTTCACTTCCCTTGATTTGAGGTCAGGTTATTGGCAGATTGAAATGGAGCCAGCCGATCGAGCCATGACCGCGTTCATCACAACAGAGGGGTTATACCAGTTCTTGGTAATGCCCTTTGGTCTGAAGGGGGCGCCAGCTACCTTTCAGAGGCTTATGAACGAAGTCATGAGAGGGCTGGTGCAGAAGAAATGCTTCGTTTATCTCGTTTATGATGTGATTATCTATTCATCTAGCTTTGAACAACATCTCACGGATCTGGAGATAGTTCTTCAAAGGCTTGCGGACCATGGTCTCACATGTAGGCTAGACAAATGCCACTTTGCACAAAAAAGGCTGCAGTATCTAGGCCACATCGTGTCAGTAGAGGGCATCAGTCCAGACCCCAGTAAGCTGGAGGCTATCAAAAGCTATCCCCAGCCAGAAAATGTAACTGACTTGAGACAGTTTCTCGGCATGTGCTCATGGTATGGCAACTTCATTGAGAATATGGCTGATTTAGCTGAACCTCCCAGCAATTTGAAGTAGTGGAATAGTAGATGAAACTGGTCTGCAGAAGTGGAAAATGCCTTCCAAGCACTGAAGGAAGCTATGTGGGAGGCAAGTCATCTCACACACCCAGATTTCACAAGCCCTTTTCAGCTTCAAACAGATGCGAGCGAAGTGGGAGTAGGAGCAGTGCGTTTTCAGGAGCGGAATGGAACCAAAGCAGTGGTCAGCTTTGCCAGCTCAACTCTCAGTGATGTCCAACGAAGATATCATGCGACCGAAAGAGAGTGTTTGGCTGTGGTATGGGCAATGAAGTGCTTTCGTCCCTACCTTGAGGGACAGCCATTTATAGAAATAACAGACAATAGTGCCCTCTATTGGTTGAATAGAATGTCAGACAGTAACAGCAAGCTCACCGGGTGGTATCTGCAGATCCAGGGGTTCCAATTCCAAGACATTCATCGGGCAGGGATCATGAACCAAGCAGCTGATGCCTTATCCAGACACCCACTTCAGGATGAAAATGATCTGGATGAAGACCAGCCCCACATGGCATGGCCAATGGAAGCCCAACAGGAGAGTGGGTTGGCACTGATGGTCCAGGGAGGGCAAGATGAACTGCCATTCTCGAGAGAGCAGCTGGTGCAGGCGCAGCATCAGGACAGAGTGTGTGAGCAGATAATAAATGCTCTCCAGGGGGATGAAAGCCCACACAGCAGTAAGACTGATCTTCAGAAGAAGTTCACTGTTTATCAGGATCTTCTTTGCAAGGTGGTTGAAAAAGAGGAGGAAACCCCCTCACTCAGAATTGTTATTCCAGAGAGTTTACAGAAAGGTGTGCTAGCTTACTTTCATGACTCCTTGTATGCAGGACACCTGGGACGGCGAAAGACGAAGAAGCGGATTGGAAAACAAAGCCCAGTAACATGAAACCTGCTGGTCTGCTGAACCCAAGTCCCGTACATGAACCCTGGTCCATGGTGGCTCTGGGGTAACACTACAATGCTGGTGGTGGTGGAACCTTTCGCTCTGCATAGAGGCACAACAAATGAAATCATAACAAAACTGGAAAATGAAGTGTTCTGTAGATGGGGAACCCCAAAGTTCTTACTCATTGATAATGGGCCTCAGTTTCGGAGGAAGCAGTGGCAACAGTTCTGCAAGACCTGGGGACTCACAGCCAAACATACCACCCCCTATCATCCACAATCTAACTACACTGAAAGGACAAATAGAAACCTGAAGTTTGTTCTCAGAGCTTATGTGGAAGAGGATCATACTTCCTGGGACAAGCACTTACCAAAGTTTGCTTTTGCTTTGCGAACTGCAGTACACGATACGACTGGGTACAGTCCTGCCGCACTCAATCTGGGCCGAGAACCAAAATGGCCCCTGGACCGAGAGCTAGAGATGAGAGCATATGGAGAGCAGGTAAGCCCGAGTCAGCGGGAGAACAAGCTAAGAAGAAAGCTTAAGTCTTGGTATGAGCAAGCAAAGTTAAACATTCAAAGACGGCAAGCTGTACAAAAAAGGGAATATGACAAGCGCAGAAGACATGTGACCTTAGTTGCAGGGACCTTGTCCTCCTACGAACACATGCTCTGTCTTCAAAGGAGAAAAATTTTTCAGCCAAGTTGGCTAAGGCCTGGGAAGGTCCTTACAGAGTGCGGAGTCAGGTTTCACCTGTGAATTACCTGCTTGCAGAACCAATCAGTAACAAGACAGTGGGAATTCATCATGTGGTCAATCTTCGAGTGTTCTGGTCCAGGGATAAGAGTAAGGTAGAAGAGCCAGAATATCAGCCCAAACTGACACCAATCCCAGACGCACACATGGAGAGATGGAGCCTGACAGACTCCAGTGGGCCCAACATGAGTGGTCAGGAAATGTGCGAAGGGACTCAAGCAGATATAGACCCCACGCAGACACATTGGGCGGCACGGTGGCACAGTGGTTAGCCTTCTTAGCCTCACAGCAAGAAGGTTGTGGGTTCAAATCCGGCCTGGGGCCTTTCTGTGTGAAGTTTGCATGTTCTCCCCGTGTTCGCGTGGGTTTACTCTGGTTTCCCCCACCCACAAAATATGTATGTAATATAGGAATACTGTATGGCTGTGTGTGAATGTTTGGTGGTGGTCGGAGGTGCTGTAGGCGCATACTGGCAGCCTTGTTCCGTCAGTCTGCCCCAGGGCAGCTGTGGCTACAAAAACGTAGTTAAAGGCCCAGTCACACAGCGAAAACGCATGAATTACGCACAGATTTTCGTTTCTGTGCGGAGCGTACGTCGTATGCGTAATTCGTAGGTGGAACGAACGTGGACTGTCAGTGATTGTAAGTGGATGTGCGTCGAAGGCGGTTTGTGCGTGATTTTGAGTTTTGAACGGTTCAAAAATTTTCCGACGCACAACTGTGCGTTGGTGTGCGTAATTCATGAGTCGGCATGCGTAGTTTATGCGTCGAGTATGCGTAACTATGCGCGGGACACTCGTCGGCCGTCAGTGCTTATGCGTCAGAACTGGTTTGAATCCGCGCACGTCCACGTCCGTCCACTGATGCCCCACGTTCATATCACGCATGAAACGCGCACGTATGACGTTCATTCCACTGACATCCACTGACAATCAATTATAAAACTGATGAATAACTGACATATCACTGACGGAAAACGCATAACGACGCACATCCACTGACGAGTGACGCATTTCCGACGCACGACTGACTGACAGAAAACTCATGATTCACTGATGTTCCACTGACGAACCACTGACAACTCACGTATGTATTTTGGCATATAAAAGCAGCCATTTCGGGCACTTTTGCCATTCCAGACCTACGGGACCTCCTATCAGCAGCACCAGCAGCAGGTTTTTCAGCAGCAGCAGCTTCTGGTGGATCTACATGGACTTCTTCTTCAGCAGCTTTCCTCTTCTGCACCCTTGTCTTTGAGGGCAAGCGAGCTTTCCTGGGTGGCATCTCTTGAAGTGTTCTTGATTGGCGAAAGGTACTGAGGAACTCCCGTCGTTCACCGCTTTTTATATGCGCTGAACCGAAGCGATAGTGACGCCGAAGGTGCGTTTTTCGTGCGTGATCCGTCAGTGATTCATCCGTGGGGCATGCGTCGACATGCGCGGAACGAAAGTGCTTGTACGTGGAATGTACGTGAAGCGTTCGTTTTTGGACGTGCTCCGCCGGTGATTCATGCGTCGGGCGTGCGTCGAATGTTCGTGGAATACTGCACCGTGTTTGCTATTATGCGTCGACGTGCGCGATATGTCAGTGATTGTAAGTGATACATGCGTGGTTCATGCGTGATTCGTCCGAGATTTCTACCCCCGACACCCCGAAAAATTGGTCAATTTCTCAACGCACAAGCACGCACAAACCCAATCTGTGCGTGATTTGTGAGTGATTCGTGCGTGATCGGCTGTGTGACTGGGCCTTTACCACCATCAGAGTGTGAGTGAATGAATAATGTATCCTTGTGAAGCGTCTATGAGTGCCCAGAAAGCAGAAAAGCGCTATATAAAATTGATGCATTATTATTATGAGGAAAAAGGCAAATATGTGAACATGACACAGACAAAACACAACACGGACCACTGAATGAGTTTGTGGAGACTGGAAATTAGCTGTCCTTACTGGCCTCGCACAGATGAAAGTGGCTCCAGACAGCGGAAGCCTATGGTCTCGGAGCCACTGAATAAAGTTTAGACTTGGAACACTGCAAATACATCATAAATGCCTGCCTTACCCTCAACATAACTGTTGGCTGACTCATTTATCCAGCCTGCCATTTTGATACGTAACAATTTATTTATGTAATTGTTAAAAATATTTGAAGACAGTAAAATGTGCGAGTTACAATCAATGTGGCCAAACAACACACAGATTGCCGCCTTTTACTGTACATTCTAATTTGGCATATCAATAAGCTAGCTAATGACCCTGAACAAAACCCGATGAATATGAAGTAGAAATAACTAATACTGTCTCAGGTTACACGAAAATATGAATGCTCTGAACAAATTATTTTAACCTCGCCTGGCTAGTGAACGTTAAAAAATAATTGGCAGGTTTGGCAAGTGGTATTAATTAATTGCATTCACACTTTGCTGTCGGCTGTTAATCTCAGTTGATAATGGTGCTTTCTTTTTGCAGCTTAGAAAGAAAATTTTTTAGTTGGCGGCTATACGATTGCTATACTCAGGTAGAGGGATGTGATACAGCCCAATGGTTTTATACTTTAAATCAAGTTTTGATTAAAGCTCAGTGTAATTCATTTGAAAATTGCCAGTCTTGGAACCTACCACTGTGCAACCCTTTTAACTCACACATTAAATATATCAAACTATGAAGGAAAATCATAATGTACATTTTGTGGAAGTGAGAGACTTGAGCTCAATATAAGACACAACATTGAAATCACCTTGCATGGCATTCAATCACGATGTCATGCTATCCTTGGGACCAGCATTACATACGGAGGATGGACAAAGTTCCAAAAGCAGCCCAAATTAAAATGGCTTTAAATTTGAAGTCTCTTGACAACAATCACTAAAGTGTCTACACAGATCATTGTTTTTAATTTGAATGTTAATAGCAGCATGTGTCCAGTACCTAACCGCACTTTATGGCGTCTGCTTCCAAAGCAAGATGAGGACACTAACAGAGTTCTCATCGTGGCCGGATTTGCAGGTGCATTAATCACAATGGCAGAAAAAAAAAATGCTTGGAATTGTAAGTTGAACTGTCAAAAATTGCCAAAGACACACAAAAAAACCCAGCAACAGACAAAGATAGCCCCGCAAAGCAGGCGTTACCCCTCAGCCCCTGGATTGTTTGGAATGAATATAAATTGGCGAAGGCATTTTCAAGTTATCCTATGGAATAAAAAATTCACGATGGTGGCTGTGGCAGCCATGCTGGACATCCGAGTACCGTCAAATTCAAAATACTTCTCCAAGTACACAAGACCAAGCAACAGAGCAAAAATGGCGCAGATCGACGGAGGCATTTTAAAATTATTGTGCGGAATACAAACGTTTACGGGACAGACGGACGGACATCGCTTGTGAGGACAATGCCCTTCTGCCCCTTAATCGGGGCTTAGGGGTAAAAACTGTGGCCATATGTCTAAGCTCTCAGACAAGGACAGCCTTGGTTGGAGAGCTGTTAATAACCACAGAACTACAGCTCTAAAACTCATCACAAGATTGACTCAATCCATATCTTTCACGAGCTTCTGAAAGCTTGTATTTCCGTCTGACAACTCATGTAAAAAGTTCAGTAACAAATAGATACAATGATAGTCTGGCATCTAGGCTCAGACCCTGGCTCAACCTGTGGCCTACATAGCGTGAGGAGAACAGTGCAGGGAGTGTTAGGATACCCCCCCCCCACACACACACACGCGCACACCCACCTCCCCACACACACGCACACCCACCCCCCCCACACCCCCCCTTGCCCCACCACAGGAAATTCATAGCCCACAGGAGGATGGATGGATGCTGGAGTGGAGGAGGGATGTTAACTAGCTGCAGGTAAAAGTGATGCAGCAGCGGGCAGTGTTACAACCAGCAGCACCACGCAGTGGCAAGTTTTTGCTGCAGTGGCAGAGCAGAGCAACATAAATAGCCAGTTAGTTAGTTGCCAGTTGCCAGATACAGTTAGCCAGTTAGTTGAAGCAGTGACAGATATGCATAAGAGTGCCAGTAAGAATGAGGGCATGTCTCAAGTTGACTCACTGCACTAGCTCCACAAACAGCGCCCAATTTAGGGTAATGGTTCAGTTGATTTTACCGCCCCCTGTATATAGAGCTAATGTTAGAAATCAATGTATTCATAAATTACTATTTAAGTAAACTGATAAATAAATGCCTTTTCCTCTGGGGGTTTCGGTTGGTTACGGGTGTGCTTTTCATCTCTGCTGGTCGATTGGGGGCCTGTACTCTGCATTTCAACACCACAGCTGAACTCCACTCTGTATAAGCTTGGCAGCAGTCCCCACTGTGTTACAAACAGATAATTCAGTTACTGGTGACATTCTACTGCTAGACAGCATCTGGTAATGCAACACTCTGCAGTTACAAAGGTGAGTCAAGAACTATATTAGTTAAGGTAATTAATTTAGAATTAGATTTGGAAACCATTGGCTGCATTTTCCCCTGATGGGGGTCCCCTGGCAATTAGGTGAAGAAAGCGTCTATTAGCACAGCCACTGGAGCGGGAGCACCCAGGAGAACATTTACATTTTTTGGGAAGGTAATGGGTGGAGTTTTGCATCATCCAACCAATGGCGAAAGCTTGAGGTATAAATGATAGATCACAAGTTTCATGGGCCGCCCACCTTCTTGCTATATATGCACATGGGTTCTTGTTTCCACAGAGAGCTTCGTCGAGGAAATCGGAATGGACATCAAAGCATTTCACATCATCTGTATATTTCTCTCACTTTGGTCAGGTAATTCAACATTTTTTTCTCACAAAATTTTACCATAATCTTGCCATAATGATCTCAGTTTGCTATAATTACCTCCGCTCCCCGAATCACAATCAGTTGACTTATGTATGAAGCTTAAACTTCAATTGAGAAATTCGATTGAATAATATCTTATCTGTTTATCATTTTAATTTACAGTGTCCACTATGAGATGCTGTGCTGTGTTCATCAAAGACAAACATAGATTTACCCTTGGGCTGCAGAGCTAGGAATAAATAAATAAATACATTGAAAAGGGTCTGGTCAATACTCAGTGTAATTTTACAAATCAACTGATTCAATTAGTGTCTCAACTTCCAATTTGGATCATTTCAATGTGAAATACTGTCGATAGACTTAATATTTGACAAAATAGAATATATCCGGGTTTTTTTCCGATAGAGTTGAGAGCTGGGGTCATTTGATGTACTGTAATTGGAGAAGATGAGCGCCTGCATTTGGAAGTTCTCTCCATGATCTTGACTTAAAAAAATCATAATATATCAATTGAGGAGACCTCTTGCAAAGCCTTCTAAGTCAAGTTGGTCAATTTTTTTGAAAAATCAGATTTTTTGGTCGGCATAGAAATTGTCTTCCATAGATACCAATTTTCACTGTACTGAAACTATTAGCCTTGCAGACATAACTCATGAGGCAATTCATTATTTTTTCAAAGGAATTACTTGCAAAACAAAGTTTTGACTTAGCAGGTTTTGACAGTGGAGTGGAAAGGTGGTGTATAGACAGCCGTCCTACAACATTGTTACTGGTGAAAGAATTTCTTGAAACTTTGCGCAAACAAACTTGGCATACTGCACATACTTTTTACCAAATATTTAGGGTGGATCACTTTGGGAACTATATCAATTTTAATGTTAAACTTTCAATATGTGATGGAAAATGTAGCCATACTATGCTTTTTATGGCTTCAATTCATCCTGGGTCTCATATTTTCAAAGCAATTAAGCCGTGTTTGGTGTCAAATTGTTCATTGAGATGGCAGCAACAATGACAGTTATACATTTTAGAACTAGCACTGTGATAATTGGGAGTTATTCATTGATTGATCCTCATGTGTTGGTTTTAGGGGGGTGCTCATCTAAATTTGGCCCATATCTGTCATAGCACATATGATACAAAAAGCAAATACATTTTTTAGGCCCACATACATCTCTCCACACAGTCAATATGGTAAGGAATGAAAAGCTTCCTTGGGTAATTTTCCCATACTGAGGCAACACCACCTTAAGCTGGTTTTGACAGTGTTTAAACCAGCCATGTCGCTCAATAGGTGAAGGTATTTGACTCAGGACCCACTCTACATGCAAGAAATGCATTCTACGACATGCAAGGATATGATATGTTGATAAGTCAATCAATTGTTAATTGGAAGTGTTTCTGCGACCTTAATTTACATAATTGCAGTGCCTCAGAAACACCTAAAAAGGCGCTGAAGAACAGCCACTGAGAAAATTCTCATGGCATCTAAGAGAAAAAAGAATTAGTGGGCAGAGGTGAGGGTTCAAACTGGAAATGTTCTGAGTCTTCTTAGCTGCAGGAGCAGTGGGGCTTCTGCTCCGGAAAAGGCGAAACTCTGGCAGGAAATAACTGCAGAGGTGAATGCCTGACACAATGCAGTGTACAGGAAATCAAACACAAATAGTTTGACATGCAGTGTGAAACAACAAACAGTATACTCAGAGCTATTAAAACACATGGGTGAGGTATATGCTGGATTTGCTGCAAAGTGAAAAATCAACCCATTTTTATTGCTTTTCCAATGAGATATGAGTGGGGGGAAAAAAAGCTTGTGGTATTGTAATTCCGAAGTGCGCCACATAGACACGCCGAGCACTTCAGTAGTAACAAACATTGAATAGTTTTTGATGTGTACAGTGATGCTTGAATTATTCTTTTCGGTGTGGTCAATAGTTTACGGGTAACTTCACGAAATGAGAAATTACCGAAGCTTACTGCGTCACGAGAACAAACACTTCCGAGACTGGGGACAAATTTTGAGGAGCTCTCTGTCCTGTATAGAGCCAGGGCGACCAGAAGAGCTGAAAGCATCCTGACTGACCCCAGTCATCCGCTAGCCTGCCAATACAGGCTACTGCCTTCTGGTCGCAGGTACATGGCAGCAAAGGTCAGAACAAACAGATTTAAAAACTCATTTGTACCAATGACAATTGGCCTCATTAATATGTTGTGTTGATTGATTCCCTAAAACATTAGTGCACTGTATTTATTTATTTATTTATTATAACTCGTGGTGAATGTGCATGTTGTTGTCTGTTTGTATTGCTGTGCTGTTGTTTTTTTTGCTGGCTGTAAAACAAATTGCCCCCTTGTGGCGATGATAAAGTTCACTAAGACTAAGACTAAGAGACTGCATGAAATATTTGCACTCTAGCACACTTTTTTTTTGCAAGATATGTGGGTCTGATCACCATCCTCCCAATTAGGACAATACACCTCAGTACACTCCATTTTCAAAGCATCCAAATGTTTTTTCAACACCCAGAAAAGACCAGCTTTCCAACAGTGGCGATTGGCCATTGATGGAGCAGATCGCAATTTTTTTAGCCATAGAGGTAATAACCCATTGACAATAAGAGTACTGCCTCGCTAAGAGAGAACTGGAATAGTCGAGCATTCATGGCTGCAACCGGATTAGCATGTGCTGCTTTAAATTTACGGTTTAACAATGACACAATTACAAAAAGTTCCCACAGCAAATGCATGGGCAGTGTTTTTGAAACAAGAAACATTTTAAGGCAAGTAAGTCTTTGCACAGGCTATCCTTCACATAACCGAGCACTTCTAACATGGCAGCTTTGGCGAGCATGACTTCAAAGACAAAGAACCACATTAATTCCGCCGAAGTGCAGTAAACTTTGTTCTAGAAGTTACAGCGATAACGAAAACCACAAGCCTTGTATCACGTGGCTGTGCTTCCTGTGCAAGTGGTTGTTAAGCAAACGCGCTGAGGAGCCGCTTCTCAGGATGACAAGCTTAATCCTTCTCCAGTGGTCGTTGCTACCCCCTTATTTCAGTGTTTGCGGTCGAATTTGACCGGGCTGTTTTAACTGCTCTTATATTGACACAGAAGCCATAAATCATCACTAAATTTTGTTTAAAACCTTTTTCAGCTATGAAACAATGTTTTCAACCAATGCTTTACACGAGTTATTGCAGTGATTACTCAAAGAACAGACCCTAAACATGTATTTCAAAATGGACATTTATTGTAAAAAAACAAGCAAACCAGCAAACAAGCAAGGAAATTCTAAACGAAGACCATATGAACACAATCTCAACATGAACAGTCCTCTGTGTGTGTGAGTGTGTGTGTGTGTGTGCAAGCGCGTGTGCATGCAGGTGTGTTTGTGTGAGTGACTGAGTGAGTGAGTGAGTGAGTGAGAGAGAGAGAGTGTTCACTCACGAGTGGCAATGCACAATCACCATGAAGTGTGCCTTGCAAACATAAGCATGGCATGTGCGGCATGTTTGGCTGGTTTTATTGTCACTTGGGGCACAAAGGTGGCACCATGGCGGCTGGGGAAAAGGTTGGGGAAGTGGCTGCGAGAGCAGTTGGGCAAGCTCTTACTCAGTTGCCGACTCATTGTGTTCACAGAGTAAAATGGGAGGATGGCACACTTACAGTTCGATATGTGTGTTTTGTAGGGAGATATGATACATTGTTTAGTCTTGAGGGTGGGGTTCATGTAGCAAGTGGGCACCAAGCATGAGAAAGTGGCAGGTTCCAGTAACTACCTTCAGTTTATTTGGAAGGTATGTTTTACCTGGGCTGGGGGGAAGGGTGAGGGTGGGGTAAACAAAGCAGGAGACAGAGGTCCCCGCAAATGACACTAAAGATGTTACGTTTAGCCTCTCAGGTGTTGCTCTTGTGGGGGCATGAGCACATAAGCACAAGAGAGGGATGGGGGTGGGGGTGGGGGTGAGGGAGGCGGGGGGGGTGTAGATGTGTGGTGTGGTATGGGGTGGTGGGTCTGGATGTGTGTATGTGGATGTTTTCCATCTGCTGAATGAATATAATGTTGTCTTGACCATTCATGTCCTATGGTGGGAATTTTTGACTGGGAACACCAAGGGTGAAACAAAGTCGAATAAATCTCTCAAAATTCAATGAAAATGGTGATCAGCAATTTTATATGTTCAGGTGCCTGGTTTGGAGGATATCATGAGGTTTCGAGGCAATCGGATGAAAAACACATAATTTATGCTTAAGGAACACTGCAAAATTGGTAAGATTTGACCGAACACTGGAGGAGGGTCAAGTAAGCCAGTATATTATTGGTCAAGCAATCATCTGACAGCAAGGTGCGATGACAGGCTGTGGGGAATCAAGAAGACATACTGCAAAAAAATGCGGTGGAAACAAAATTAGACTTGATTTATTTCTCTCAGGTTTCACAAATACTCTGGTGAGCGAAAGGGGCAGGGGCCAAAAACCAACAAAAATAGCACAATCCGTCCCCACTAGTCGCAGGTCTTGAGGGCTTCCAATTCTCTGTGGTTAGGGTTACTCCGCCGCCTGCCAGTCTTCACACAGTGCTGGGGAGACAGACATTGGTGAAAAAAGCCCCACCACACTGCCAGCTTAGCCTTTTTGAAGACCTAGTCCTCATTAAATCAATGGTGCCCAGGTTTGCCCCCTTAACAACCAATTGGCCAATTAACCAACATGTCTGCAGGAAGATACTGATTGTCAATCACATAGCCCTGTGGTTTCTTCCTGCTAAGTGCTCTTGAGTGCCAGGTTGAATTAGTGGGACACCGAGAAGCACTCGGGGTGCCACAAGGCATGTGCCCTCAAGTGATCCTCTGGCGGGAGAAGCGGCTCCTCTATATTAGCAAGCTTGACTCTGCGGCCTATCAGAATTTACGAGAAAGCTGCATTTATAACATCCAGTAACCTTTTATGAATCATATTATCAATATACTCTTCGAGGCCCCTCTTCATCGACAAGCCTAAGATGAAAAGGAAAAAAATGGTTTCATACTATTCTGTCATTATTTTATCATTTTAGAACACTGTGGTCGATGTTGATCATTTGGCAGATAAAAAAAAACCTAAAGATTCAGGATAGAAGATGAGCTATGCCGTTTCCATGGTCTTGTAAATTTACTTTGTTGGACCAAACAAGTCTTACTCCTGGAAAGGATGATAAATCACAATTTTCACATGTAAATGTGCTAAGATAAAAATACGAGAAATTTGTTCTTATCTTGCTTAACAATGAGGTCCATTGTCTGCATTGACATCTGCATTGTGAAGCACCATGGAAAGAGTTTTTGAAACATTTCGTGGACTCTGTGGAGAACTTAGCCCTGTGGTACTCAGAGCTCACTGCTGTCTTTTTGGCAGTCACATTATCAATGAGCACAATGTAAATGGTTGCATAAGCAGCCATTCATGCCCATACATGACCACGCTTCAAAGATTAGATAATATGCTTCAGATCATGGGCAATAACCTTATCTTCTCCAAATTTTTTCCCCATCTTTCTGGTACAAGTTGATCTTTGTCTCATCTGTCCACAGGCTGTAGTTCAAGAACCACACTTTTTTTTTTAAATAGTTTTGGCAAATATCCTGATTGTGAGAAATGCCAGTGCATTCCATCTGGTGGTAAACTCTCATTATTTATTCTGGTGAAGTCTTTTCTTGATTCCTGATATCAACACAAATATGCTAACCTCTGAGACAGTGCTCATTATCGAGCTAACTGTTTTGAAGGGATTTTTCTTTACCTGGGAAAGAATTCTGTCATCCACCACAGTAGTTTTCTGTGGTCTTCTGGGCCTTTTGGTGTTCCTATGGTCACTGGAGCATTCTACATCTTTAAGATTTCTATTTCTCTAAAGCTTTGTTTTGATTAATCAGTGTAACGAGGGCTTGCAACACTATTGGCGACAGCCCTTTGAAATTCATATTAAAGGGAAAGTTCACCCAAAAATGAAAATTCACTCATCTTCTACTCACCCCAAGGCTAATTGAAGGGCCGGTAAATTTCTTTGATCCTCAAAAAAATTTTGGAGTTTCAAAGAAAAACAGCATTAAAGACAAATGCAAACTAGAAAAGCACTCAGAGAGCGTGGACCTCTGCCAGGTGGCAGCAAAACCCAAATTGGAACTCACAAAATTCCACCATACTGCTCGCGTGGCATAATACAAGTGTCCGTAAACCCTGGCATTGAAATTTGACTCGAAATTACACCTTTTTCCCATTTTTTTAGCTTAAATGTCCAAGGTAGCCACTTAGCTAGGAGCCCTGTTCATCTTTGTGAAAATTGTTTGAGTCAAGACCTGCCTTCGGTGAAGATCTTGAATCTTAAACTTCTTCCAAACTAAGTGGCTACATTTGATATTTAGGCTAAAAACATGGTGAAAAGATGTCTTTTCGAATCACATTTGAATGTTGGGGCTTACAGACTCTTGAATTATGCCACATGAGTAGTATGGAGGCATTTTGTGTTTTTTTAATGTTGTCTTTTACATTTAAAAGAATGGCCAGCATTGACCTCAGTTGATTTGGATTTGTCTTCAATGCTGTTTCTCCAAAAGTTTTTTGAGGACCAAAGAAATTCACTGACCCTTCAATTAGCCTTGGGGTGAGTAGATGATGAGTGAATTTTCATTTTTGGATGAACTATCCCTTTAAGAGTTAATAGCGACAAGGCCAATGCCAAACTTTAAATAGACTCTATACATTTGATCTGCTTATTAGCTCATAAAATAATGGGCTATAACACATATCAAGCCATGGAGCAGCAGCGCAGACACATGCCCAATAACTTTCAATCCCATTTGAAGGGTAAACCATATGTAAAAAGTACCGTAATTCCTAAGCCGTTCATGCATTTTGGAGGTAAATAACCTCAAATTAATGCTATCAGTCTGCACTGTGAGCACATAATCATTATTTACTTTCACCACTGAAATGATGTGCTAAACAGCTAAAACAACAATAATATTACTAATGCCAAAACATATATGGATCTGACTGAGTGTCTTTTTTCTCTCCACAGGAAAGAGATGTGACCATACGGTGTATGTTAAGAAAGGAGAGGATGTGTACCTACATTTGCGGGAACCAAAAGGAAGATCTTTCCGTGATGTTAGATGGGTATATAAAAATGGACCTTTAGCTGAGAAAAAACGGATTGTAAATTCATCATTTGCAAACATTTTTGGAAATGGATCCCTTAAACTACACAAAGTCCAGAGAAACCATAGTGGGCTTTATACCATTAACGTCTTCAATGACCTGGGTCGCCTCATATTGAATGAGAGTACTATCCTGGTAGTGATTGGTAAGTTTTGCTCTTTGTTAGTTGATAAGTAATACTGTATCAACATACTGATGTTGGATTGTGCACATTATGCTGGATTATGTAAATATATGTATATGACTGCAGTATATGAACAAGTGGATATTTTTTTCTTTAGATCCTCCAGTAGTTGAGCTTGTTGTTTGTACATCGGAGGTCATCGTATTACACTGTGCTGGAGAGAACGGCCCTGATGCCGGATACGAGTGGAGTGTTAGTGTCCTGAACCAGGGACTTTGGACGGTTTTCAATTACACCAGTAAATATGTGCTTCTGAACTACTCTCCTGGAAATACCTCCTGCTCTCTGAAAAAGGGCGACTACTTCAGTCGCAGTGATGCCTATTTCCTATCCTGCACAGGTAAATGATGTTTTATTATCTCTAAACATTGATGCATAACTTGATAACCCCACAAAACCTATGGACCTATGTATTGTCTGTCAAATGTAGCTGCTGTATTCAAACCTGTGGAACTTCAGGCCTAGCAGAGATTCAAAGGTGTCCAATGGTCCAAAGATTTCTCCTGCAGCATTACAGATAAATGGTTACAAACTATTTATTTTTTATTTGATGTCATCCTGTGGCCGTAAAAATATGGGGTTCTGGGTTTGAATATTTCTCACAATATAAGTGTGACGGAGTTTCAACGAGGTGCTGCAATCAGTGGATGCAAAATATCTATGCGACATTGTCCTAAGACATGAAAAAAAATCCTTTTTTACAGTATTGTGTAGTAATGATTATACACCACCATTTTCGTCAAAAAGGGTCTCAATATCTATCCTATTGTTTTTTTTTTTGTGAAAACTTATCGAAAAATACTATCGTAGGCAATGAGAACAA
The DNA here is from genome assembly GCA_029721435.1 of Gymnothorax reevesii. NCBI lineage: Eukaryota > Metazoa > Chordata > Actinopteri > Anguilliformes > Muraenidae > Gymnothorax > Gymnothorax reevesii. The sequence continues at coordinate 40,683,281 of CM056586.1, read as the reverse complement.
AAAAATTATTCCCATCAATATATTAAGGTAAAAGCTTGGGTAATACACAAAAACAATTAAAACATGATTTTTTAAAAATTATAATTTTATTTTATAACAGTTGAAAGATCTCACAAATTTTATTTTTTAACACTTGCATAGCCTGAATGCATGTTTGAAGGGTCAATCCATTATCATTGATGCTAAGAATGGGTTTAATCTTATTTGAGGAAAATTTTCTCCACAAAATTACCTCTGATGATCAGTTGTTACGGTGACCTGAACTTTGAGCACTGTGAGAGTGTTAAACACAATGGCAAGATGGAAGGAGTTCTCTGAGATATTTTTTTACCTGCATTGTGGCATTACATGATGCTGAAGACATTGGACTGACAAAAGACTGCAAAGATCTACCCTTGAACACAGTTTTTTTTTTTTATTACAAAATAGCTAAGACAAGGGAAAATATTTGCTCATCGCTGCTGAATGTAAAGTATATGCCTGCTGTTCTTTGAGTGTGGTGTAGGTTTAAAATGACAAGGCTGATGTCATTGGATTCTGTGACTTTCTTCTTTCATTACATGTACTAAGTTTGGTGCTGATATCTTGGATAGTTTCCGAGGTCTGCTCCGGAAACAAAATTATTACGGACGGACGGATGGACAGACAGACGAGGTAATGCCTATATCCACCCGCATTTTTATTCCGGGGGTATAATAAAAAAGGCAGTCTACCAGTCCATCACAAGCAAGTAATGGAGTGTCCATATCCTGATGAAATCACGGAGGTGGGTGATAGGGGTCAATATCAAGTGTGACCACCTCTACCATCAGTCACCACCTGACAGCGACTTCTTTACCACTCCTCTCTCAGCACCACCTGGAGTTCATGCGCTTTTGTTGGAGGCAGAGGGTGATTCTTAATGCGTCTCTTTAATTTATCCCAGAGTTGTTCAATGGGATTTAAGTCTGGAGAACATGCAGGCCACCCCAAATGAGGAACTACACCCCTCTGGATGCGCTCGGTGACAATTCACGCACAGTGTACTCTGGCATTGTCATCCATGAACAGGAAATTAGGGCAGTGACAGCAATGTCGAGAGATATTTGGGTTAATTATTGTGTTTAGATAGCATCGGCCAGTAATTTGCCCATTAATGATGATTAAATCGGTTTTAAAGTCACTTGACATGCCTGTCCACATCATACCACCACCACCTCCGTGTTGCACATGTTCAACAACATTGACACCGGCATAACCTAACCTTTTTCACCTGGGAAAGAGCTAGCAACATCAAAGACTTGAGTTTGCCACGAAATTCAATGATTGGACACCAATGGACTGAGAACAAGTCGTTTGGACTGATGAATCAAAATTCAAATATTTTCTCACCCAAATGCAGAATTTACGTGCGCCGGAGAGTTGGAAAATGTTTCAAAAATTACTGTTTAACCGCTTCAGTAAATCAAGGAGGTGGCAATATTATGGTTTTGGGTTAATTCTTCTCGAAGGGAGCTGAGGATCTTATACAAATTAACAGAGTCACGGATCAAAATAAATATTACTGCACCCTTGTGAGGCATGCCTTGAGAATGATTTCAGTCAGAAAGCAACATCTAGTGACATAAAAATTATGATTTGGCTCAAAGTCCAGACCTTAATCTGATCGAGCAAATCTGTTGTATCATCGAAAGAATTTCTTTGGAATGAATTTCAAGCCATATAGAATGGCTTATCGAGTGAGAAAATGCCTGAAAGATTGAATTCTGTAATCAATGCTAAAGATAGCCGCACTAGATATCGACTTTTTCTCTCAAAAATATATTATTTCTGTTTTTACCATGTTTTGTTATTTATTTACTTTTTTCATCTATATGATCCAAAATTACATGAAATGAAGACATGATTGGTATTTGGTTTCTGATTTATCTTCATATTGCTAAGTGTATAATCATCACTGCACTCTACTGAATCTTTGAGCCAACTTAAGGAACATCTTAACTGAAGAATTATAAATTAAGGGGTTAAATCTTTGACTTGACACTATCATTAACTGTCCTTCAATAAAAGTGTTATGAAAAGGTCCTTTAGCTTTTCTCCAAAGGGCAGTGGAATGCAAACATAGCTTTTGGAGATCCAACTGCATCTGATCTCAAACCTGACCTGTCTAGTTTGTAATTGGATGAGCTCTTTACCTCGAATGAGTAGTGCTCAGATATGGTAAGTTTGGAGACCACAGCCTTAGTGGAAACCTTTTGCATTTTTTGGTCATCTGTGGTTGCTCTGAAAATGTAAAGGCTCCCAGACCAAACCAGATTTTTACCTGATGAAGAGCCCAGGAAAAAAATAATGGATTATCTCTGATAACACAACCTTTTGGATCCTTTTCTTCTGAATGCGTTATGGGGACATGCCGGTTGCATTAGCACTGTTACTAGTGGTGGGCGATGGATGGAAAACTGAGGGGGCGGAAAACATCCCTTGAAACGGATGAGATTAGTGACCTGATTTCAATTATTGTTCTTGGTCAACATGATAGTTTTTCTTATAATGAAATGTCTAAGGGAGTGAATAATAAATTCTATAAAATGTTTAATTCACATGCCTTAATAGGCAATTCTTCATGAAAAAAAACACTGTTGATTTTCCACGTTAAATTTTGTCACATCATAAGCCAGTCGTCAAACCTGCGCGTAATGATTGTTTAATTGAAAAAGATAGAAATGCACGATTTTTTGCATTCAACTGGTGTGTTTGATTTCTCGTCTCAACAAAGACAATTAGCTACACCTGAGAGGGGAGAATTCAAGTGTCTTTTACCAGGGAAATTGACTGAAAAAAGACGAAGACTAATAAGCAGTTTAAAGACGTGTTTATCGCCCTCCTTGTTCTCCGTCCACCGCCCGCCACTGACTGTCCCCGAAAAAAAAAAAAAACTATTTGATCAGTGCATTACCGTTATCATCGGCATAAAGTATTCCCATAATGATAAGGAATGAACTTTTATTTTAAGGGCCTGGTCCACTTGCTCCAGATAAGAACTGGAGTCTCAGTCTTGAGTTCACTGTGCTGCTGGTCCTGCTTTGCTTCATGACGTGTGGAATTTCAGTTGGAGTACAAATCTGGCGCAACCTGCAGAATTCAAGTAAGATTTTTTTTCGACCTCATGGCAAGCGTTGAACACTCAGAGGGCGCAAACTTCCGCAAAGGTTCAACAGTCCCCTGCATATCCGGGATACATACAGGAAGCCTTATAATGTACCACTGCAACAGTAAATAAAACATTTCTTGATCCAGTATTTGATCCAGATCACTCCCAGCATGATATCACTTTTAAGTTGGGTCAAGGCACACATCTGATACAAATTTCATATCTGTGAAGGACTTTTTCTGTAATGTTGCGAACAAACAAAAAACATATTTACCCACAAACTGAAGGGGACACAGAACTTCCTTGGGGGAGGTGAACAGCAGTAGAACAGAAACAGCTACAGTTGTGAAACTCTCTGTAAACATAAGTTTTTTTAGAATAGTCTATATGCAATACTTTTCTTTTACATGGTGTATTGTATACCTATATACCAGGGGTGGTCAACCCTGGTCCTGGAGAGCCGCAGTGTCTGCTGGTTTTTGGTGTTATTCAGCACTTTGATTGATGAATTAAAGTAGTTGATTACACACTTCACTTATCTCACCTGGTGTCTTACGTTTAAATCAGGGTGGAGAAAACCAAACTCAAAACACCCTGTGGCCTGACAGGACCAGCGTTATCCACACCTGCTTTTATCTGCACTCTACTTCTACTTTGCCTGCATTACAACTATGCTAAATATCAAATCACATTGACTAATCTTGGTTAACACATAGATTGCTGTCACAACTTGCAAGTCTGCTTAATTGGCTCTAGGAGTCTTGTGGGTTGTTCCTGCCAATTGCTTGATTGGCTCATTATTACCAAATTAAACCTGAGACATCAGATGAGATCAGTTAAGTGAGTAATCAACTACTTTAATCCACCAATCGAGTGCTGAGTAACACCAAAAATCAGCAGACACTCCGGCTCTCCAGGACCAGGGTTGGCCACCCCTGCTGTATGCCATCCACTTTTACACCTGGTGCTGTGCTCAGAAGCAATGCAAAATTAAAACTAAAGCAAAAGGTAACTGTAATTGAAAACAAAAACAAAAAAAAGTACTGAAAAGTTTACTTTTTACTTTTTTGCCGTAAAACTCGAGCGCAAAAGTCATGTTTTGATAGAACCACTTGGTTAGACTAGCACCTACTTTTCCAGTAATATGAAAGAAATATAAAATTTCTACATTTTTTCTCATAGGTGTAAAGTCTGAACAAGGCAATACATCTTTTATGAGGACCCGGGATGATGAGATTGTCTACAGTGAAGTCAGAGTCGGAATACAACAGAATGACTCCTTCAGTTAATGAGCTGTGGAAATGCTGGATCTATTCTGACAACACGTTTTCATCCCGACTCCTCATACAGTGATGCTATCTGACCAAGCATCAACACAGGATGAAAACGAAGGATGCCTTTTGGCATCTTAGCGTTCGGGTTAAAGGTTAGGGGTTAGGGGAAAGGGTTCACTTTAAACTGGCCTCAAATAAGAAAAAAAAGCCTCTTTTCTTGTCGTATATCGAGGCTTGGTCAGGTAGCGTTACTATATGATGAGTCGAGATGAGACCGGGCTCTTTGGGAGCACAAGATTCTTTTATTTTCGTAACAATGGAAGTATGTAGAAAATGGCCATTATTTGCTTTGCTGCTTGGACTTTTGCATGTGTTTGTGTATTTTTCAGCTTATGTGAATAAATAACTCCCTTAATAAGGAGGTGTCCAATGCTGGGTCTATATATGGGGCAGGAGCGGAATTAGGAGCTTTGATGAAAACTAGTTTCCCACTCAGGCAGCTGTTGTTGTTTTGTTCCGGCAGGAGCGCCTTCATTTACTCAGCGGCACCTTCATCAGTCTTCAGTACCAGCTCTACAGAAAGGCTCAAAATCAGCATCTCGCAAGATTTCCAAGTGTTTAACTACCAATATGACTACATCATACAAAAGATACAAAACACACACACTCACACAAATACACACACTAATATGCACTGTGGATGCGTGCATGTACTGCAGTGAAGTACAGGAGCTGATATTAACTCAAGGCTGTATCCATCAGCTTACTCTGTCCATCAGATAATACAAACCCAAAACCAGTGAAGTTGGCACGTTGTGTAAATCGTAAATAAAAACAGAATACAATGATTTGCAAAACCTTTTCAACCCATATTCAATTAAATACACAGCAAAGACAAGTTACTTAACGTTCGAACTGGTAAACTTTGTAATTTTTTGCAAATATTAGCTAATTTGGAATTTGATGCCTGCAACATGTTTCAAAAAAGCTGGCACAAGTGGCAAAAAAGACTGAGAGAGTAGAGGAATGCTCATTAAACACTTATTTGGAACATCCCACAGGTGAACGGGCTAATTGGGAACAGGTGGGTGCCATGATTGGGTATAAAAGCAGCTTCCCTGAAATGCTCAGTCATTCACAAACAAGGATGGGGTGAGGGTCACCACTTAGTGAACAAATGCGTGAGCTGATTGTCGAACAGTTTAAAAACAGCATTCCTCAACGAGCTATTGCAAGAAATTTAGGGATTTCATTATTTACGGTCCGTAATATCGTCAAAAGGTTCAGAGAATCTGGAGAAATCACTGCACGTAAGCGACAAGGCCGAAAACCAACACTGAATGCCCGTGACCTTCGATCCCTCAGGCGGTACTGCATCAAAAACCGACATCAGTGTGTAAAGGACATCACCACATGGGCTCAGGAACACTTCAGAAAACCACTGTCAGTAACTACAGTTCGTCGCTACATCTGCAAGTGCAAGTTAAAACTCTACAATGCAAAGCGAAAGCCATTTATCAACAGCACCCAGAAACGCCGCCGGCTTCGCTGGGCCCAAGCTCATCTAAGATGGACTGATGCAAAGTGGAAAAGTGTTCTGTGGTCTGCCAAGTCCACATTTCAAATTGTTTTTGGAAACTGTGGACGTTGTGTCCGCTGGACCACAGAGGAAAAGAACCATCCGCACTGTTATAGACGCAAAGTTCAAAAGCCAGCATCTGTGATAGTATGGGGGTGTATTAGTGCCCAAGGCATGGGCAACTTACACATATGTGAAAGCACCATTAATGCTGAAAGGTACATACAGGTTTTGGAGCAACATATGCTGCCATCCAAGCAATGTCTTTTTCATGGACGCCCCTGCTTATTTCAGCAAGACAATGCCAAGCCACATTCTGCACGTGTTACAACAGCATGACTCCGTAGTAAAAGAGTGCGGGTACTAGACTGGTCTGCCTGTAGTCCAGACCTGTCTCCCATTGAAAATGTGTGGCGCATTATGAAGCGTAAAATACGACAATGGAGACCCCGGACTGTTGAACAACTTAAGCTGTACATCAAGCAAGAATGGGAAAGAGTTCCACCTTAAAATCTTCAAAAATGGGTCTCCTCAGTTCCCAAACGTTTACTGAGTGTCGTTAAAAGGAAAGGTGATGTAACAGTGGTAAAAAGGGCCCTGTGCCAACTTTTTTGCAATGTGTTGCTGCCTTTAAATTCTAAGTTAATGATTATTTGCAAAAAAAAAAAGTTTCTCAGTTTGAACATTAAACATCTTGTCTTTGCAGTGTATTCAATTGAATATAAGTTGAAAAGGATTTGCAAATCATTGTATTCTGTTTTTATCTACGATTTACATAACGTGCCAACTTCACTGGTTTTGGGTTTTGTAGATAACGGGATGGGCGGCTGATTACACAGAATGTGTGTTGGCAGATTTTTTTTTTTTTTTCCTTTTTAATCATTCAGGTGAGGTTGGAGACATTTATTACATTTGTATAATAAAAAAAATATTAAAAATAAAGATGTTTATGAATAACTATTTATGCAAAAAAGACAAATCTGTGCAGGGGAGGGGATTTTGGGGGCTGGGTTCATTTGGTTTAGGGTCTGCTATTCATAAATATCCGAATATCCAGGGCCCCTGCAGGTCGATTGCCTGTCATTTGCTAGGCAAGGCCGTCATTGAACTTCAGTCTGCACAAGCTCGGCAGCAGTTTCTAGTAGTGCTTTACGACCAGAAGGTAATAAATTTAGAATTGGATTGGCTGCATTGGTTCCAGATAGAAGTCTGTAACAAATTCGTCATGAAACTGTTCATACTCATACAAGCAATTGAATTCCCACATGCATGAGCAGCTTACACACACATAAGCAGCGGGCTTCTGTAGCTTCGATTAGTAAGCAGGCTTCTGTTTAGTGGATTCAAAAACATAATCATAGGATGTATTTGATTTCTGTAGCTTTGATCAATATTTGTTGAGTAAAATCATTAGTTGTTTCCGAAAACATAATCGATTGAATCATTTATGTATCCACTTGTATCCTATTCATCTGGCTGCATTTTTCCTTTGTCTGTACTTTCATCTCTTGCCTGTAAGTTTCCACTCCTTTTTAGTGATGTGCAGCTTATCTTTGCTTTGAATTCCTGAAGGATTAGCTAGCCGTGTTCGGTTTGCCTGTCCAAATGTAGCGCGAGAATGAGAATACGGAAAGACCATATTTGGAAGATATTTACTGTGATAAAGGTATAAAACCTGGGTGTGAAAAGTAAGAAATCAGTTCTTCTTGCACAAAAAGAACTCGGCTTTAAATTTATCAATATGCCTCAATGAAGCTTAATTTTCTGAAGAATCTGTCTCTCTCCAATTGCTTGAAGATGGGGGAACCTCATGATATGAAAATATGTCTGAATGAAAACCACGACACATATTTTGCACAAAGCGCGTTTTTAATGGAATCAGAATGGACATCAAAGCATTTCTCACCATTTGGATTTTTGTCTCACTTTTGGCAGGTAAATTTTTTATTTTTTTTTTTCATAAAATTTTAATTGCTGTAAAATATCCCCTTGTCTCAACTTCAGGAAATTGACTTCATGCATGCAATATAAACATCAGCTGATAAATTACTTCGAATTAGACCTTAACCTAAATCCCTAACCTAAACCTAATCCTTACCCAAATCCTAATTCTAACCCTTACCCCAACCCCAACCCTAATCCTTACCTAAACTGTTATTTTAAGTGTAAATATGACTGAAACTGTATCTGGAACTGCAACTGTAACTCTAACAGTACCTTCCTGCTGCCAGTAGGGGCACGATTTTAGGAAATGCTCCTGGTAAATCAGAGTAAATGAGAATAAATGACCCATTTGAGCGTATGGTTGGAGCACCAGTTTGCATACTTACATACATGAAAAAATACGCTCATAAATAAATAAAACTATCATCAAGCATTGACAATACTTGTGAAATTGGGATAATTTTATTATCCTTGAGGACGATGGAAGAACATACACTATGTTTGTCTCTTCATGTAATATGACGGTTATGTATTTAGCCTCATATTATGGCAGGAAAAAACATACTTGGCTGTGAGCCATGCTGCACTTTCATCCCCCCCAATAAAAATGGAAGCTTTCCTTCGTCAGGGTACAAAGTGAAGCCTGGTATGACCTTTTCACATTATGGGAAATACATTTTTTGTATATCCTTGTATTTTGGACATGCGCATAGGAGATGCGTTTCAGTTTCAATGTCTTGGTGGCAGTGTATACAGACACGTTCCTCGCTTGGTTTTTAAATGACAACCTCTCTCAATTTCAAGTTCATGGTCACTGACTCTATATTTTGTTAGAATTTGTATTTCTTTTCGATTTTTGTTTTTTAGATATTCGGCTAAATTGATATCTCTGTTCATGGATTGATAACAGAGTAGCTTGTGTTGAGTTTTATTTTAATTTCTCCATTGATCTGCATATTCTTCTTTTAATTTTGTTTCATATCTTTTGATTGATGGTAGAGGATTGTGTCTGTAGTTGGTCCTGCTCTGAGGCTCACAGAGTGCAGTGATGACCTCAGTGTACCTCAGAGCCTGCTGTTGCTCATTGCTCACCAGGAGATTGTTGGTTGCTTTGGAAAGCTTGTATACCATGCTGATCGGCCTGATTTAGATCTTGCCAGAATTCAATTGATCTTTTTTGGATTTGAATTTTTTGTGGGAATATACCAAGTGCTACTCAACATGCATTTCTTGGGGTGTTTCAGTGGTTTTTTTTTGCAAAATTCCAATTGTAATTTTTCATTTTCAGGGGGAGTTTTATTCCGATTTTTAAATTCTGGATTTGAAATTGGAACCAATGTTTCACTTCCAAAGAGTATAACTGGTATTATCAGAGAATTTTATATTTATATCCAAATTCTTGGAGGGATGTTTGTTTTTCTGAATTTACTTTTAATAGCATACAAAGCCCTCCAAGCTTTATTAGAGTTTTTATGACCAGGCTGAAACTCCCTCTCAACCCCTAAGTAGTTATAGGAGGCCACCTGCTGTAGCCTGGTGTGGCCCAGAGTGAAGCTGTATCTCTGACTGTTTCCCTGAGATCTGGCTCTGCTCTGAAATGGTCTTTTTCAGATTGACTGTCAGTGCCCATTTCTGACAGTACTGCTCTAGGACAGATAAGCTTTGCTACAAACCCTCCTCTGTTGAGGACAGCAGGACTAGATCCTCAGCATAGAGCAGGAACTTGATGTTAATATCGTGAAGAGTGAGACCTGGGGCTGCAGATTGTTCCAACATGGTTGCCTATTCGTTGATGTAAATGTTTACAGTGGCAATTCTAACCGCACATTTATTTTCCATATTCATCGATTTAATGATGTCATAAGCTTTACCCCCTACACCACTTTCTGTAAGTTCATATTAGAGCCCATCATGCCAAATTGAATCAAATGCCTTTTCAAAGTCAATAAAACATGCAAATATTTGCCCATTTTAATTAGGGTGTGTAGGGTGTAAATGTGGTCCGAAGTACAGTAATTTGGTAAAAAGCCAATTTGTCCTTTACCTGAGACATTGTGTTTGGTAAGGTAATGGATGTGGTCCCATAAGTGCTTGTGAAGGATGCCTCTGTAGAGAGCTACAGGGACATGCTGCAGTTGATTACACTTCTTTGTAATTTCAACATTGATCGTGTTAATAATGTGTTGCGGTATGTCAGTTCTAGGTGATAGAGAGGATAGTTACCCTTGCTCTGGGGTACTCCTCTTTGGCTTTGCCACCTGCCGCAGTGTTGTCGGTAAGTCACTGATCTTTGCAGTCGGATCGTTGGTGCCCATGCACTGTTAAAATAAAAAGTTTCAACACACTGTTTTCGTGTCCTGAGGCACCAGATCTGGAGGCTGGGGACTGAAGTTTGTTGTTTGGAGGGTGTTTGCTTTAACACCAAATGTTGGTGTTCCGGCACACTCAAAATGAATTTTAAACACAAAAGACAGGGTTTCTGCCAACTCAGGAAGTTTACTGCTGTTCCTGTTAACATGCAACATACCATAAACTCTAAATCAATTAAAAGAATCTTCAGGGTATAATAATCAAGAAATAGCCTATGACCAGAAATTATTTTAGCTTTACATTTTCTTTGTTGTTGTTACGCAGTTATTAGAAGTTTCAAATGGTATGTGTGAAATGTTTTTCTATTGTTTATGCTTCCATGTCCCAGCAATCCTGTAGCTGACTTGTAGGCCCACACACTCACCGAGTGTGAGTTGAAGATCCAGGGAGGAGCGAAGGGTGGATCCAAGGGTGGATCTGACCTTATCTGACAAGGACCAGAAGATAGCCACGCCCCAAAATCATATCTGGCTTTATCCTTTGTTCTAATCCATTCGGGACTATAATTTACACAATTGAACATCATGATACATTGAATGAGACTTGAAACTTGTGATAGACATCATAAAATAATGTGGAAGATCATTGTTCAAATAATAAATCAGGTGAGAAAGTAGGGTCATTTCCTCATAGACATCTATAGTATTGAACTTCTTTCTGCAACTATTGACATCGCCATCTGCTAGCCATAAAATAGAATGCAATTTTTTGAGATTTTAGCATTGGCTTCACTTTTCAAACTCAGGTGCTGCGTCCAACCTTTTAGAAAGTCTATGGGTCAGGGTGAGGTTTAGGCATGAAAACTACTTGGTTATGTTCAACTGCTCGCTTATGTTCAGGGTTGGGTCAGTATTGTGGTCAAGGTGAGGTTTAGGTATCGATATTACTTTGTTTGGTTCAGACCCCAAAACTACTTGGTGAAGTTTGGGAGTCAGACCAGGTTTGCCATTATGGGTACAAATAATAATAATAATAATTATAATAATAATAATAATAACAATTTCACCAGTGCTTGTGCTAATGGCCGAGTGGAAACACAGTGGTTTGACCGACTGACTCGTATGTGGAGAATATGGGTATCAACAACGTGAAACAATTAGACCTATTTTCTACCCAGACAGACAAGTAACATTTAAGTTGAGCCCAGGATTTTTTTTAATTTGGACATGAGCTGACACTTGCTGGAGACACTTTGTTCTTTAACCACACCCACTTTAGAATGACTAATGCTGTACATCGTTTGACATAGTTTAAAACCAGATATTTAACTGTCTAATTTTTAGAAGTCACTTTAATTAACTTTTTATTCATGTCATTTGGTTGCAATCACATCTGGAAAGCCATAAGACCTCTGCATTTGCTTGGCTAATTAATGTTCCCTTGGGGCCAATGTTGGTATTTTGTTCATTCCCTATAAAGCTAAAAAGAAATATGGAATCACTTTTTTTTTTGGTGATGTCTGCATGGCTTCTTGTATATTCATCTTGAGTTCTGCAGAATGCTCTTCTGAATGGCTGTTTCACATCAGAAGCAGTGAGGAAATGGTTACAAATGAATTAGAGAAACACAAAACTCTGCAGACTCTCAGCACTCATTAAATTGACCTTGATTTTGTCCAAAGTATATTTTGCCACAAAGACAATGTAACATATGCAACTGACTTACTAGTCAGTTAGCATTAGTCAGATTTCTATTTTATTCAATTAATTGAGCAATTGAGCTTTTTTTTTTCTTCCAAATTGGCAATTAATGCAATTTTCAAATTTGAAATGACCAACAGGTGAGCAGTGATCTAGAGTGTTTCATGTGAATCTCTGCCATCAAGTCTTTAGAAAATGTTTTCCTTCAGGTTTGCTGAGAACATCAAAGGTATAAGTTTCTACTTCAGGGATGGGCTACTCCAGTCCTGGAGGGCCGGTGTGTATGCAGGTTTTTATATCTATCAATTACCCTGACTAATTGAGTTAATTGGCTGCATACACAAATATAGATTTTTGCAAAGGTTTGATCAAAGAAAAATGTTTTATGTTGGGTGACAAGAACAGTCGTTGGTGGTAATTTATGATAATTTAAAGAAATGTTAGATTTCATGAATAGTTTGGGTAATTTAGATAATTAACTAATTAAAGGCCAAAGGTTGGTGTGAAAACCAGGGACAGATATGGCCCTCGTTGCCCATCCCTGATTTTGCAAAATGTTGACTTGTCCATTACGTTGCATTACCCAATGCAGAACATAGCAAGATCGATGACCTGTCTGGAATTCATAGTAATGGGCCAAATTTCACATTGTCTTGTTACCTCCTGTGTTGAAAGGGAGTAGTGCTGCAAAATATTCTCAAGCATTGGATATTGTACAAACCACGTGTGTAGAATTAATAGAAATATGCTCTCTGATAAATTCCCAGATACTAGTATTTGAAACCTTGATATTAATGTCCGACATGTGATCACAAAGTGGAGAATTTGAGAGCACTGACCTCACATTATGATGCACACTGCAGAAAGTCAATATATTGTTTGTGTGATGAAACACAGTAATGAAGTATACCCTTCATATGAGTACAAATGAAAACGCTCCACTTGAAAAAAGTCAATATTTAAGTTCAAATGAACTTCAATATAATTTTTATACAACAACAACACTACAGTGACGTCACCCGACATGCCAGGTGCAAGAAATGCGAGAATTTCAAGGCAATTTTTTGCAAAAACGCAACACCTTGCACGCACACCATGGGAAAAATTAATTTTACTCTGAATTTGTGCACACATTGCCTTTAAAAGCATGTGAATCCGAATAAAATTTCACTTCTTCACTGACACTTGTGAAACGTCGACACTATGCCGCGACTTACAGCCCCTGAACGGGAACGTGCCATAGGCATGCTTCAAATTGGCGCCAGCACCAGGGAAATTGCCAGACGACTACACTGCGCACACACAACAATCGCAAGACTCCATCAAAGGTTTCTGCAAACGGGGAGCACTCGGGACCGTCCTCAACCGGGTTAACAACGTGTGACAACGGCACGTCAGGACCGTCAGATCGTACGGGATCATGTCCGAGACCAAACACTACCAGCGACAAGAACGGCTGCTCAAGTCCAAGGAGGACGTGGATTAATTCACCCCAACACCGTACGGAACCGTCTGCGAGCTGCAGGCCTGCGTGCACAACGTCCTTATTTCGGCCCCATATTGACGGATCGTCACCGAAACCAGCGTCTACAGTGGGCAAACAGGCACCAGAATTGGCGACTACGACGATTGCACGGTGTCATCTTTTCTGACGAGTCACGATTTCACTTAAGGAAAGCAGATGGCCGTATACGTGTTTGGCAGAGACGTGGTGAACGTTATAACGCCGATTGTGTCGTTCAAACGGACCGTTGGTGTGGTGGCAGCGTTATGGTGTGGGGTGGAATAAGCTACCGTCACAGAACCCCTCTCCATATCTGCAGAGGAAGGGTGAACGGCGTCTACTACCGGGACCAGGTGCTGCAGAACCATGTTGTGCCGTTCTTCAACCAACACCACAATGTCCACACGTTCCAACAGGACAACGCTAGGGCACACACTGCAAGGGTGTCCATGCAGTACCTTGCACAGCAGAACATCCCCGTGCTTCAGCGACCAGCTCTGTCACCCGACCTCTCCCCTATCGAGCACTTATGGGATGAAATTGGACGACGTCTTTCACGTCGACGCCAGATGGACAACATCCGAGAACTTGAGGTTGCCCTTGTTCAGGAGTGGAATGCTATCCCTCAGAACACTATCCAGAGACTGATCAACTCCATGCGACGACGATGCACCGCATGTGTCAATGCAAATGGCGGTCACACCCGTTATTGACTTTCCTGTTTGACCCCTACACCAGTTAAACCTCTCTTGCGCATTAACATTATCGTGAATGAAATTGAATGATGTTTACATGTCTTCTTAAATCATTCATTATCTCAAATGAATCATACGTATATACTTCACATATCAATCCGTGGAGCTATTCCAGATTTCGAGAGTGGTGCGTTTTTATTTGTACTCAGTATATAAGCAGACATCACAGATGTCAACATGGAGTCATTGATTTTGTTGTTAAGGAACCATTTCTGTTTGAAACTTGAGGTATGCTTTGGGTCATTGTCTGGCTAGAAAGTCCACCTATGGCGAAGTCCCAGCCTTCTGGCGGAGGCAACCAGATAGTCAGCCAAAATATCCTGATACTTGGTGGAGTTCATTAAGTCATTATTCTTTACCAGTGCCCCTGGACCTCTTGAAATAAAACACCTCAAAACATGACTGATCCAGCCTCATATTTCACCACGGGTATGAGGTGCTTCTCTTCGTATGCATCACTGCTTCCACGCCAAACAGGCTGATGCTATGTCTGACGGAAACATCTAATTTGGTCTCATCTGACCAAAGCACCTTGTTCCAGTCATAATTTAAATGACATCTGGCGAACTCCAAGCGCTTGTTTCTGTGTCAGAAAAGGCTTTCTTCTGGCAACCCTTCAAAAGAGCCTGTGGTTGTGGAGGTGTCTCCTTATGGCGCTTTTTGAAACCTTTTGACCCCAAGATGCCATCAAGACCTGCGAACCCTTCACAGTGATTCTTTGGGATTTTGTTACTTCTCTCGCCGTCTTCCATAGTATCCTGGGGGGCAAATTGCTGTTGCATTCACTGTGTTTGAGGTTTTCAACAGTTCCATATCTTTGGAACTGTATGATTATTGCCCTGACAGTGCTCAGTTGCGTATTCAATCGTTTGTGAATTTTCTTATAACCATTACTAGATTTATTCATATTTATGACCAAATGACAGTTGTTTTGTTTTCTTCAAGGTGTTGGATGACAATGGGACTTTGTATCTGTGTTATGTCATTTTTATACCCGAGTAAAACAGGAAGTGATGTATTGGGTCAATATAGTTCCTTAAAACATAAGAAGCGTACACCTAATAGTGCGAGGTGTGGATTTTTAGGATATCACGAATTAAAAGGATGAAAAGGTTGCACACTCAAATACCTAGCAGTGTAATATAACCAACATTTCACCAGACAAGCTGGCTTCATCAGGGTTTGTGGCCAAGGCAAATAATGTGCAAAAGATTTAATTAAAGGTTGTGGTCATCCAGGTGTTCTCAATCAGTTGTTAATCAGCCGTAATCACACCCATCCATCAGTGCAGTTCAAACAGATACCAATTTCCACATCCTATAGTAAAAGACAACAAAAAAAAGCCTAATTTACACACTAACAATGTCATGATCTGTTTTTACCCACAGCCTGACTTCAGGCCGAAGGGTATTGTCATCAGTTCGTCGTCTGTCTGTCAGTCTGTCTGTCTGTCAGTCTGTCTGTCTGTCTGTCTGTGTGTGCACTGTCAGGCCGAGGGTGCTCAAACGCGGGCGTTTCTGGTTCTGTATGTTCTAGTTTTATATTTTATTAGCTCCCGCCGCCCGAGCCGCACATGAGCTATGAAATCGGGCTCCATCCATGGATGCGTCCGTCCGTGTGTGCATCCATCAAAAACTTTAAATTTTGCTTTGGTGGGAGATTCTGGGACCGCCAGTGCCCTATATTTCCACTTAGTTTATTAATTTATTAATTCTGTTGAATTTTGTGTTATCTGCCACACCATTGCCGATTACCAGTTCCGTGCACATTGTTCTGCCTGATGTGATGTCTTGCCTTTCTTTTTTTTTTTTTTTTACTGCCAGTGCACCCCCCTGTCTGCGAGCTGTCACATTTTGTGATTTTGGAAGTTTTCTTGTGTTTCACAAGTTCCTTCAACACTAATTACTAATTCAGTAGGAATACCCCTAACACTGTGTTAGTGTCTGTGCAGAAACACTGTGTTTTTCAAGTTTATCTACTAATCCATATTAATATACTTAGCCTGTAAATAACTACCATACTAACTATTGCACTATTTGGGTACTATTATTATCGCACAAACTACTATCTTTAAAAATTGGATCTCTCCACTTTCCACTCTAATCTATAACTCTGCCCGCTTAGCTCAACCAGTCCTTTGTCTTAGTTGCAAAGTATTTGCAGAAACTCTCTACTAATCTGTTTCTCCCATCTTTCCCCACTCAGGCAATCCTTAAATGGAGCTGATGTTGTTTAAGGATGTCTCGTGAAACTAGGCTTTGTCATTGTTTCCCATTTTGTATTGTTAATTACCTCTTGTATTTTCCCCTCTCAGTAAATGTTTAGATTATCCCTCACACCTGTTGCCCTGCCTCACTCGTTACTTCCCTTGTGTATAAGAGTTCCTCACTTTCGCTCATTCTTTGTCAGAACGTGGATCAACTTTTCCTGTGCTGAGCTACCTGTCTGCTAGTGCTACCCTTCTGTCTGATTCCAATACCTGTCTGTGCCTGCCTGGATTTGTTTGCCTCCTGTTATTGACCAATTTCTGTACAACCCTGATTTCTGTCTTTTGCTGCCTTGGCTTATGAGCTCAGATTTCAGACTCTCGACTATCCCTCTGGTTTGCGATTTTGTGCTGTGGTCTTTGCCTTTTTGGTTTTTGTTTTTGATCTTCTGCCTGTTTATAGACCCTGTTTTGGATTACCCTTCTGTACTGTGTCACTGTGATTTTTAGGGATGATACAAAATTTTCCGAAAACACTGAATTACACCTAACCCATCACACACAGGGGACAAAATGGCTTCATTTTGATACCAAAAGCATCTCTTTAGCCAAATCATCAAAGATTTTTATGGCCAATTTTGTACAGGATATTGATACCTTTTGAATTGGGTGGGTGTGGGTGTTTGGGTTTTTTTTTTTTTTTTTAAACATTAGGTGGAGGCAAAAGCTGTGATCTACTCATAAAATAGCCTACTTTGACTAAAAAAGTCATTATGATTTTCATAAAATGTTTTGTTTAAAAAAAAAAAAAACTAATGACGCATGAAAAGCGTTGGGTCTTGTAATTATGGCGTTAGAACACTGCCGAAAATCGCGCATGCGAATGAGAGCTGCGCCCAACATCCACGCACAAATCAAACATCCTAGGAGAAGTACATGCTTGCAAAACTTTTTGCGAGCGCTTTTAAAGCACTTAGCTATATTGTATCCTGCATCTTTGTTCCCTCGAGCAATATTTTAGCCTGCACGGAGAAATACATACTTGCAAAACCTGCTCACGCGCGAGCGAGTTGTTTTTCCGGGTGGCTGGTTTGCGAGTGGGTTTTTTTCGGTGGCTGATTTCTGTCAGTGAGCAGGCCGTTATTGTCAGTAAGGAGGTGGGCCTGAGGGCATGCCAGTATAGTTGGTTGAGCAACTTCGCCGGTCGGACAGCAAGGTACGGAACAAACAACACAGCCCTGAATAACTTGTATCGTGAAAGTTCTTCTCTTTCTACCTGTTCCTTCAGTAGCCAAAGCATGACCAACCACAAAGCGGTAACGTTAATTTTGTATGTAAGAAAATGTATAATTACTATTCAGTGCATAATTGTTGTAACATGGCTTGCCTTATTACCGGTGCTTGACAGGCAATACAGCCTTTCTCTGCTGATTTGCGTTTATTGCCACCCGTCCGCAGACTTCAAAACAGCTATCTGTCTGCAACAGGGTGTCTCAAACACAGACCTCAAAATATTGAAATATGGATTTGTGTCTCGTTTTTGCCTCATAAATTATGTATCTTATTTATTACAATTTAATGTCCAGTGATAAAACAAAAACTATATAGATAAGTTAAGTCTGTATCGTGTTACTCTTACAATCCTTGAAAGCTAACCGTAAACAGGCTATTCAGGCACCTTTTTTTAAGATTTGTGAACCTTGTTCATGAAAAATGGTATAAGAACAATGATCGACTGTCGGACACGGAGTTACATTGAAACCATCCGACTGTCGGACACGGAGTTATGTTAAAAACCTGTCCGACTTTTGGACTCGTACACACTGCAATATATTTTTTGAGAACGGTTATCCAAGTCACTATTTTTCATAGACTTTGCAAACCACTCATTCAGAAAATGAGTACTACGAAAAAAAAAATGAACAAGGAATTTCGAAGTGTCTAACTGACCGCTGCGAGTCAAGGTTTTAAATAGAAAACAAGACCGGCAATCAAAACATTTTTGTAGTTTAGCAGAAAAAGCACTCCTATTAGTCTGAAGAGCATTCCGGTTGGACTGAATAGCTCTGAATAAACTGTTTACTGTTAGCTTTTAATAATGGTAAGAGTAACATGATACAGACTTAAATTATCTATAGTTTTTGTGTTATCACTGGCCATTAAATTATAATAAATAAATAAGATACTTAAAAATTTCCGAGGCGAAAATGAGACACATAGCCTATATTCATATTTCAATATTTTGAGGTCTGCATTTTGAGGTCTGCGGTCTGCGTTTTCAAGACACCCCGTTGCAGACAGATAGCTGTTTCAAAGTCTGCCGATGCGTGGCTATAAACAGAAATCATGGAGAGTAAGGTTTTAAAATATCTGTATTTAGTGTTGCGCGTGAACGGGAAAAAAGAACGGCGTTCACGAACACGTTCATTTTTTTGATGAATGATGAACTGAATGCACGCATCTGCTGAAAATGAACGATTCCCTGAATGAGTTCATTTTGGAAGGGAATAATGGGCTTTCAATATTGTTGCCAAAAATACTTCTTCCGGTAGTTTTGTGATGACGTCATCAAGTGACGTCGCCGCCTCTTTGTCTATGCCAATGAATGTATTTCGAACTGGAGAGGCTGCTGCCGCTTCCCTCTACGAGCACAGTTGAAGAAAACAATATGGCGTCAAGTGCAATGCACTTCTGAATTTCCCATGGAGACTATAAAGGAGAAATTCCTGCTATTTTCTGCCAAACTAAGGGGTCTTCCGAAACAATTTCAACATAGTTGTGATCGAAAAAAATATAAGAATAAAAATTCATGTGCAATTTTACATAACACTGTTCGAGACGTCGGGCATATAAAAACACATCTTAATGGGAAGCACAACACTAACTAGCCACTTTTCTAGCTGGCGTGTTAGGTAATCGGGTCGCTGTAGACGGCTGTGATGGCAAACTTTATCTGTAATTTAGCTAGCTAGATAGACTTAGGTGGCACAATAAACCTAGTTTGCATACAAAGGGTGATGGCCAGCTAGCTCTCATGCCCACGTAATGGTAGCCAAGTTGCATTATCTATATAGCATTAGCCATAGCAAATGACCTGGCAGAAATGTTTGTGTAATGTTAGCGGTGTTCATTCCGGATGAATTGTACAAATAGAAGCATCCTTATCAGGCATCTTCCTATCTAGGGACTATTTAGTGAGCAAGCTGTGAGTTTTTGGGTTTTTTTTTTTTTTAATTACGATAACACAATCCTAGCTAAGGCAGTCAACCAAACTGGCTAGCTTTCTATAATTGCCAGCGAAGTTGGCGTTACAGCATACTGCTCGGCTGTCGGTTCCTTGAGAAGAGAACATAGCTCAATAACCATGGGAGTTCAAACTACTTACGGCAATGTTCTTGCAGACTATTCACCAATGCTATGCGAGTGACCAATCAGAGTCAGATGAGAGTCATATTGACCTACCAATGGATTAACTGTTGACTAAAACAAGCTCTTATAACTTAGTTCTTGAAAAGTGTCAAGCAAAATTGCGCCTTCATTCTTTTTTTATTATGTAATCCAGACCTACGCAGGAAAGATTTATGATTGTATACCTTTTAAATAACAAAATAATAGCAGGAGTTTTTCCATTATAGCCAATGGGAAATTCAGAGGTGCGGTGCACTAGACGTCTTTTACTCAGTGTTCTTGCCTGCCGTAACATTGTTGATCTTGGCTTATGTTTTTGAACTGCATTGGAATGTGATTCATGCAGGTGTAATGAAGGACAATTGCATATAGAGGAACTTTTCTGGACCTTACTTTCAGCATATAGTTTGAATCCACTGACATTTTTTCAGCTCTATAACTTGTTAAATAAAAGCTGTGATTCCATTTTTGGACATTGTGGCAATGATTAGGAGCTGGGGATGAATAGATAAAAAGAGACTCTAATGAAGGAAAAAATGCTTGGATGAGTGTTAAAAATGAAATAAAAAAAAATAACTAGTTCATTTTTTGGGACTGTGAAGTTAGTTCATTTTTTAAAAAAAATATGAACTATGAACTGAACTAGTTCATTTTAAAATCTGTGAACTGAACTTTGAACTAGTTTATATTAATTGTGAACAAACACAACGCTGTCTGTATTGCCTGTCAAGCACAGGAAATTAGGCAAGCTATGTTACAAAAATTATGCACTGAATAGTAATTATACATTTTCTTCCATACAAAATTAAAATGACCTCTTTGCGGTCGGCCATGCTTTGGCTACTGAAGGAACAGGCAGAACATGAACAAGTTTCACAATATAAGTTATTCAGGGATGTGTGGTTTGTTCCGTTTGTCCTAGTGATGTGCCGTACCTTGCTGTCCAACTGGTGAAGTTGCTCAACCAATTATAATCGGGGGTTGGCATGCCATCAGGCCCGCCTCCTTACTGACAATTACCGCCTCCTCACTGACAAAAATCAGCCGCCGAAAAAAACCCACTCGCAAATCATCCACTGAAAAAAAATCCACTCACATGCAAACAGGAGAACATTTTGCAAGCATGTATTTCTCCTCGCAGACTAAAATATTGCTCGAGGGAGCAAAGGTGCAGGATACAACACAGCTCGCGAGTGCTTTGAAAGCGCTCGCTGAACGTTTTGCGAGCATTTATTTCTCCTCTGATGTTTAATTTGCGCTGCGGATGTTGTGTGCGGGTCTCATTTGCGTGCACGATTTTTGTCAGTGTTCTAACGCCATATGTAATGCTAAACTTCCTCTGTATTATGTTTGGAGTAGTACAGCATAGGTGTATTGTGGTTTCAGTTACTCTGTTACTGCACAATTAATCTAATCCTGCAGTTGAAGATATAAACCTGAAAGACGGAAGCCTGCACTTTTTATTTGTAAATTTTTGGTGTGAATTTGACTAAAAGGCTGCATTTTAGTGCCTGATAAAGGACTGTCAACCCTCCGGTTTTTTTTTCTGGGGGAGGATTTATTTTAGTCCCCTTTCCTGCTGTCTTCCCGTTCAAATATTTTTCCGTATTTATTTATTTTTTTTTACCCTTTGAAAAAGGCTGGTGATGTGGCGGTGGTAGGCATTAGACCGCCTATTTAATTATTTTTTTAAATTATAAATTCCCCTCTGTTAAACCAGGCGACAGTATATAGCCTAATATTATTCAATAAAGAAGAAACACGGCTGCGTGGGAAAACATCCAATCACTCACAAATCTGAGAACGGATGCAAAGTCTCAGAGGCTGAACTGTCAAACCCCTGCTCATGGAAAGGCTGAGCCCCATCACCGTACAGTTCATGCCCAGGACCATTCAGTTCAGAGTGGCTCTCTTGGGATAAAACAAATAATATTTTCTTTTAGTTCTGATAGATTCCTGGAATTGTCTCCACTCCTGTATACTTGCCGTACGTTTGTGTACATTGCTTGTGTGCAATATGTAAGTGGGTCAGAGCCCCAATCTTCTTGATGAAAATTAACATGAAAGGAGGCTTCAAACACATTTCTGCCCTTTTCCCCTGTCAAGAGAAGGCCATAAAGTTTCAGTATGGGTTATCAAATTCAAATTTGGAATAATCACCACTTTTGACCCCCCGAAGGAGGGTCACTTCTGAGTTGTGACCATCTTTGGGACCTATTATAAAAATATCAGAGCAAGTATCAAATGTTCTTTTACAATGGATCAAGTCAAGCACTCTGGTCACTGTGAAACAAAAAAGACACCATTAAAAAATTCTGACCTGTTGCCGATTTATGAGGTTGGCAAATTGCCAAAATATGTGAAAAAACCTAAATTTTGGCAACTTTTGAGGCCAGAATTATTCAGAAAGTAAAGGGTTAATGGCCCACTTTTCTGGTTGATAAAAATACTTGGGCATAGCTTGTTATGTGCTAGAAATTTCAGCCAGGTGGCATAAAGAGCAGCTGAGATATTGAATGAAATAAATGGTATGGCCCACTCGAGGGTCGGAAATTGCCTAACAGAGGTATAGAACTTGAGAAGACCATAAAATCCGAGGGAATTTGCTGATGGTCCTAATTGGGAAATGTTCATATGTCTAAACAAATAGATACAAGGACAAGGAAATTAAGAGCCAACAATGTCCAAAAGTTCATTTTTCATACCCAGTTGACATGGAACAGACCTTATGCAACTGGCCTGATGAATGGTCGCCGCTTTCAATGTTGCTGCTGCTCAGAATTGTGGGATAGTGTTATCTCCTGTCTTTTGGAAAAGGATGGTTCTGTGTACCCTATGCTAAAGGACGTAAATTAGAAGCACTGAGCCACCTTTCCTTAACATTTAAAGAATTCAAATGCAGTCATCATGGCTGCCACGTAATTACCTCCAGATCATTTTTTAGGATTTAGGAACTTTTCAAGGCAAAAGAGACTATTTGGACTGTAATCTGAAAAGAAGCCACTAGATGGCAGTATTGACCTTTTTCGTTAAGCCCAGACTGGAGCTAGGTTTGGGCATGTCCTGGGCATGTGTGAGATGGAAAGTCCCAGAGAACTAAAAAAAAAAGTCTTAAAGGTGGGAGGGGGCTGCAAAAAAGTATATAAGCAGAGAAATTAAGAGAGTAAAGTAGTAGGAGAAATTGCAAGGAGAAGGATACATTTGACCAGACCTGTCACTCTTTACAAGACCTGTGTAGCTTTTTGTGGATTTTTCCCTGTGCTGGAGCATTTTCCTCACCCAGAACATCACCAAGCAACCCCATCTCAAGGGACTTGAAATATTTTTTTTCTTGTATATAATTAATTTTGGTCAGTAGTATAAATTGTAGGTTAGTGTTGATCTTTGTTTAATTAAATCTGTTTGAGTTTTAAAATTTTGTCTGTCATCCCTTGCTGTCTTATATGTCGTAACAAATTGGGGCCATAACAGGACGCAGTCATAGATCCAATTCCAAAATGCTCCCTCAACACTAGTACTTCATTACCGAGTGTCACTCTGTGTAAAGTCTCCCTCACAGCTATGGAGGGAGCTTCATAAAGGGGGAGGGTGTAAAAACATGTATAAACTTTGGGATGCCCTTGCCCTTTATCCGATGGGAAGTGATTTTTACTGTACTATCTCTCTGGAGTGCACATGTGAGTCCAGGACAGCATTGTTTTAAACTAATGGAAAAATTCACTTAGATCAGCTAAATGAAGGTCATTGGTGATATTCATGAAGGTTTTCCTGTGGCACCTGCCCACAGAAATTGACTATGCGCTTTAATACCTGACAGCGCCCCCTCCTGGCATAGCAAAGAACTCCACCTCAATGCCAAACAAAATATTTTTTTTCTCATCAGTCCAGTCAATACATTAAGTTTCCAAAGGTTTTACTGTGGCACATCGATGGAGATGCAGTAAAATAAGGTACAGACGAAAGAGCCTCCTAGTGGCAGTTTTAGCTGATATTACGCATCAAATATCTGGCTTACTGTATAAAGTGCCATAATAATTCAACCTTTTCTTGAATCTACATGGTAGAGTCTGAAAATATTCCAAATTTCAAATATTTATCTAGCTGGAGTAAAATTTTATGAACTCCTAAAGATGGTCCCAAATTAGCCGAGAAGGTTGTATTGGCAACTTTGATAGGGGACAGCACTATAATACTTAGTAGTGCCATAGAAATTTTTGGCACCTTTCATACACCGTGTCAGAAGGTATAAATAACCCATTCATTAGCTCCATTCTTTGTGTGGAGTATTGAAATATAAGACATCAAAATTGAGCCAAAACAACTGAAGTTCACTTTTCAAGGCCAAATATCCCGAAACCCGAGCAAGATACCGGAGGTGTTCTCACATTATGCCATTTCATGTTCTTAGACCTTCACCATAAAGCATAGTTTTTCAAGGCATGTCGCTGGAGTAAAACAAAAATAATAAAATCCAAAAAGTGGATTTTCATTTATTTTTCCCCAAACTGTGAGCCCCTACCACACAATTCTTCAAGTTACCACTCTGTAGCAGATGATACACAGGAAAGTTCAAGTACTTAAATATTTACATCCTTCAGAAATAGTTTGGCAGATTTAACCAATTTCCCCTTACACTGCACCTCATAAGACTGTTTTTTTTCCCTATTTCGGCCCTGAATTTTGGTTTCCAGGTGGCGCTGCAACCAAACAAAGTGACCTATGGCAAAATAATTTGAGGATTTTGTGTGATACATGTGTATATACTTACATGCAAAGTTAGACAGTGGATATTTGTATATGTAATATTAACAATGGTAAACGCATTGCCGAATTTTTTTTCTTTTTTGCTGTCAGAACACAATTTTTCAAGGAATAGAGTCATAGAAATTATTTAGAAAGTTTCTTTTTATGTTTGCATGAAGACCTATAACTGTTTTGCAATACCTGCGTGATCTATGTGTGGGAGCCTAACAATTAATATTCACAGTGTTTCAAAAGCCCTGATGAATTTCTACACCTCAACCAGCAGTGTTTCATGATTCCTGAGGAGTGTTCCAATACTGTTCACAAGGTGTTTCATGACTCCCGATGAGGAGTGTTCCAACACTGTCCACAAAGTGTTTAATGACTCCCAATAAGGAGTGTTTTAATACTGTCCACAAGGTGTTTCATGACCCCTAATGAGGAGTGTTCCAATACTGTCCACAAGGTGTTTCATGACTCCCAATGAGGAATGTTTTTATGCTGTCCTCAAGGTGTTTCATGACTCCCGATGAGGAGTGTTTTAATGCTGTCCACAAGGTGTTTCATGACTCCCGATGAGGAGTGTTCCAATACTGTCTACAGAGTGTTTCATGACTCCCGATGAGGAGTGTTCCAATACTGTCCACAAGGTGTTTCATGATTTTCAATGAGGAGTGTTTTAATACTGTCCATAAGGTGTTTCATGACTCCCGATGAGGAGTGTTTTAGTACTGTCCATAAGGTGTTTCATGATTCCCAATGAGGAGTGTTTTAATACTGACCATAAGGTGTTTCATGATCCCTCATGAAGAATGTTCCGTTACTCCACACAGTGTTTGCAAACTCAAATTATGTTGTGTTTTCACACACCACTCTGTGTTTCAAGACATTACATGTTGAGTGCACTGGTTCTTTTGAAGTGATGTTTCATGAACTCTTTTAGTGTGTGTTTCAATAGTTTTTGTAGTGTTTTCAGACACTATAAGAAGAGCGTTCTGTAACACCTTTATTGGTGGCAGCTAAGTTGCCACCAATTTGGGGGTTTCAAAACACTTTCTTTTAACAGTGTGTGAATCAGAATATGTTCCACATCTTCATACTTCTGACCATATAGATGCTCACTGGCCTTTTTCATGGAGGGGCTCCAGAGCTTCGCTGCTTTACGGTCGGTGAAAAGTCGGTTTAATTTCATTTGCTTCCCATTTGAGTCACACAATAATATGATCTGAGCAGAAGGTGCTGTGAGTGTGTGATTAGGTTTATCCGTCCTGTCAGTGTGAGAATTAGTGTGTGTGGTCAGTAAGTGTGTTTGCAGAGGTTTTGGGGTGGGGTTTGGGTGGGGCGTGGTGGTTTCCGATTGGATAGGGTGATGGGAGGGCGGGAAAGGGGATGTAGGGTTGATATGGAGAACGGAGCAGTGCCCCTTCAGCTCTCCTCTCAGGGCCTGGACTTCAGCCTGAGGGGCCTGCAGCTGGTTGCTCTGGACTCTAGGAATTGGGTGAGATCCTCCATTACTCTGCGCAGGGCTACCTCAAAGTCTGGTGGTCTTCCTCTGGTTTCCTCATAGCCTGGTGCAGCTCTTGGATCTCAGCCTTCCGTTGTAAGAGCATTCTACTCATCTCAGCTGCTGGATGTCTTTTCTCATTGCTGTTGTGGAGGGATTTTTGGAGGGGTCTGGGTTTTTTCTTTGACGTGCACAAACTCCCTCTCTATGATGGAGAGTCCCTCTCTCAACACCTTCACACTGGTGAAGAGCTTGGGACTGAAGTATAGAGTGGGGGTCACCTTATTACTGCTAGGGATGGCTGGTCTCTGTGAGGTCACTGGCTGCTGACTGTTTCCCTTTTTCCATTCAGCCACATTTTTCATTGTCTGGAAGCAAAGATTGTCCAAACTGTTTTCTGACCCCTGAATCATGATGGTGCCATTGTGCTGTATGTTGATGGTCAGGTTGGGACTTGTGGGATCAACTTCAGAGACTGTTATATGTCTTCCCTTGTTGATTCCATTCTTTTTAGATCGAGTGAAAATTTCACTGAGGGTTGCATGCTAGGCAGCAGGGTGATGTGTGAAAAAAAAACAGGTTGGTTTTGACCCTGCAGTTCTCTTTCATGGTAAAATCTGCAATGATCCCCTCAGGGGAGTCTTGGAGCACTTTTATTTTGAAAGACATTTTGGCTTTTTAAGAGGTCACATGGTCAGGATACTGGATGTTGTAACCTTTAATGTTTGAAGGCAGAAGCATCAGATTTGAATAGCCTACCGGCAGGTTGACAGCAGAACATTTCTTTATCTCTGTACTCGCTGTTATGCACACCGGCCGATAAAGCAACTTTGGCTACATTTTTCATTTCTGTATTTACTGGTTGATATAAGGTGATCGCTTTGTTTGCCTGCTCTTTTCACTGTATTGCTCAGTCTTTTGTGTATTCTTCTTGTTGTAGTCATTTACAAGCTAGCTAGTTAGTCGTTAGAGTAACGTTAAAGTTTGTTGCCCTCTCTATGTATTTTGAATATATTGAATGTTCGTATTATCAGAAAATGTAAAAGGATTTGTGATGGTTCTGCGCTGCAGTCCCTCCACCTCCTGCATCACCTCCACTTCAACGAGCCACACCTGTTGCTCGTTGAAGTGGAGGTGAAGCTTAGAGTATTTAAGAGCTGCACTGCCTATTGGCAGTGCAGCTGCATTTTGGCATTTTAGCTCTGTGTGTGTTGCTGCTGCTCTCCTGTCTGTTTTTAAGTATATTTATTAAACATCTTTTAGGTTGTACCAGCTTGTCTCCCTTCACGCAACCATGACAGGATTATCCCGATCTTTGTCTCAAAATGATCCTGTCT
Source organism: Gymnothorax reevesii (assembly GCA_029721435.1). Taxonomy (NCBI): domain Eukaryota; kingdom Metazoa; phylum Chordata; class Actinopteri; order Anguilliformes; family Muraenidae; genus Gymnothorax; species Gymnothorax reevesii. The sequence goes on along the minus strand of CM056586.1, from coordinate 40,655,887 downwards.
GTTTACTCTTCGTGATTGTCAAGAGTTATGATTGTATATCAAATATTTTGAAGTTATAATAAATCTTCAAAGTATTTTAGGAGTTTAACAAATGCTTTTCTCAAATCTAAAAATACGGCACCAACTACCCCTCCTTTGTCTAGTTTAGATTTTACCTGCTCGATTGGATGTAAAGCAGCCATTTCAGTGGAGTAATTGGGCCTAAAGCCAAACTGCTATGGATGTAAACAAAAGTTGCTATCGGCAAGATATGAAGTCAGTTATTTTGAAATCACAGGAAGAATACTTCTTGGTCTGAAATTACTGGCTTTATAACAGTCACCAGACTTACAGATGTAAGGGGTTGGCTTGCTTCCAGGCACTTGGAAAAACATTGTGTTTTGTTGATTAATTGATTAAGTGAGTGATTGGTGGTACTAAAGTGTTTTGGTGTTTTTTAATAAATAATCCAAACACAAAATAACAGCAATAGCCAAAACAAACTGTGGCTGCAAGTGAAATCTCTCTGACAGGGACAGACCTAGTAGGATAGGTGCTAATAAACACTAAAGAAAATTTTAAGCCTACTGGTGGATGCTGGGGTGGAGGTGGGATGTTTACTAGCAGCAGAGAGATGCAGCAGCCAGCAGTAGAGGGTAATGCAGTGTGGCAGCAGACAGAGGCATGTTTTGGCTGCAGAAGTACAGCAGGAGAGCCCCTTATATAGCCCAACTCATAGAGGGGTGATGCAGTGGCAGGCGTGTTCATGAATATGAGGGCATCTCTTTTCTCTGACTGAACCAGCTTCATTTATGGCAGTGGTTCTGATTATTTTACTTCCCCTTGTATGATGAAATATTGTTAGAAATCAAGATATTTATGAATTACAATTTAAGTAAAAAAAAAACTTATCTGTGAGGGGGAGGGGTGTTGGAGCATTGGGTTCATTTGGTAAAACTTCAGCTGTTCATTAATATCCAAATATCCAGGACCCCTGCTGGTCGATTGGATGCCTGTAATCTGCAAGGCAAAGCTACAGTTAAACTCCACTCTGTTACGACAGGATAACGCCTTTACTTATGTTCGGCCATATAAAAGAAAAATGAGTCAGTGATCATGCCCTCCCGACTGGCTAAAACGATGCCGACTGTTTTTTTTAAATAATTTTCTTCATTGAAAAAATGTCTAGAATCACGTAAAAATGAAAAAAAAAAACAGTGATTCAAACTTGCGGTATTTCGACTGAACTGGGATGAGTGACCAGCCCTCTCGCAAGCGTTTGTTGAACCACACCGCGCATGCACAAATATATGAACAGTCTTCAGTTAAAATGCATGTCCACCAGTTTTAGCCCCCGTTTACATGTACACAGTTATTTTGACAAACGGAGACATTTCCCTGCATTTGTGCCCTTTGTTTACACGCAAACGGAGAATTTGCCGCTGAAAATGATTCTTTCTAAAAACTCTGGCCAGAGTGGAGATTTTGGTTGCAAGTTTGCTTGTAAAATGAGAAAAACGTTTTAGGTTTTAGGCAGCCGACATCACAATATGCGTCAGAACTTGCACCTGTGGCAAAAGTGTGACCTATGTTTGCATTTTCATTTGGCTGTGGTGATCATGATTCATTTCTGTTGCTATTTTCGGGATTCTGATTGGCTAACGTGGGCTTGAGCTTCTTGTTACACTGCCACCTACAGCTTTGGCATGCTCTTGACGGCATATATACACAGGTACGTGTAAAGAGTCAGTCTTTAAAAAAAAAATCCCCCCCTCCTTTTTTATGCCCAAAAGGATTATCACCAACTTTTTGTTTAATCTGGCCTTATGTGACAGATAAACAGCCTCTGGTAATGCATCAGTCAATGTACATGGGAAAAATCACATCAGTAAAGCTAATAAATTTAGAATTGGTTTGGCTGCATTTGCTTTAGATTGAAGTCATTTGCAAATTGATCATGAAACCGCCTGGAAGCAAAGCCATAAGTGTAATGGTGCGATCAGGAGCCAGTCGTGAGAACCAGGCAATGCAGTAGAACTTGCTTCATTAATTAAGGGAGAGCACCCCCGCAGGGCAGAAGGTAAAAGTCCACAATCCAAAAATCTAAATCCAGTTTGGCAAAAATAGGATCAAAAACCAGGGCAGCAATCACAGTAATCGTAATCAGACAGAAATGGGTCCAGTTCACAGGAATAGGAATATCAGAGAAGCAAAGCCAGAATCCAATGGGCGTAATCCGAATCGTTACCTGGGCAGCAAACAGATCTCGTAGTCGGGCAGAAAAAGGTCAAAACACACAGATGCAACAATAATCCAAAAATCACAAAGGCAAGAATCGAAAATCGGGCGGCCCAGTCAGAAAGATAAACACTGAGTAATCAAGGCAAGAAACGTAGCACAAGAAGACTGTGGGAAAACCATCTGACAGAGACTGGCTGTGAGAAGACACCTAATATACACTTCTGGGGAGATCACATGGGGAGAATCACAGGTGCAGAAAGTCAGACTGATTACAAGGGGAAGGCTCATGAGGAAAAGCCAAGTCACATAAAATTGGTCAAAGCCAAAACGCAGACAGGGAACACGAGACATTCCTATAAACAAACATACGGCTCCAGTCACGGAGTTTCTAACGTGCATGGATAATGAGAAACAGGACAGCGCGATCAGGTGTGAGCTTTCACAGAAAATGCAGCAAAGGTAATCAGGGAGAGCAAAGAGGCGGAGACTAGAACAGGGCGAGTGCTGAGAGCTTGTTAATCAATTAGTAAGTGCAACTATACAAATCCTTGGTGCTCGTTAGTAAGTTAGTATTATATACAAGGTTAGTTGTTGCTAGAAATCTTAGGGGAAAATAATAAACTGTTAGTATTGTTAGTGAATAGAAAAGAAGAGTGAAGCCAGTAAACGAGATCGGAAGGAAGATTGAAAACCAGAATCCAATAATTCACCCGAAGAGTGAAACACAAGACTGGGGCAGAATGCAATGACAAGACATGAGACCAGACTGGGGAAACAAAGTGTAAAGCAAAATGGAAAACATGAACCGGAATTTGATATGGCAAAATGTAAAACATGGAAAAATAATCTAAGATAAAACATGACAAATCAAAGTAACCGATACACAATATATGATACAAAGAATAGTCAGACAAGAGCAATAATTCAGAAACACAGGTCAGTCAGAATATGCAAGGCTAGAACATGGGCAATGCAGAAGAGAACATGAGCAAACAGCAGAATCACCACAATAAGAGCGGCCAGAAGAATATTATATTTTTTGGGCGCTAATGGGCGGGGATTATTAGACCAATGACAAAAGCTTGACGTGTACATGATACAAAGGCTTGTAGATCAAAAGTTTCATTGTCTGCCCACATGCTTGCTATCTATGCACAAAGGCTCATATTTTTCACAAAGCTCTTTGATTAGGGAATCAGGATGGATATCAAAGTTTTTCTCAACATCTGTATTTTTGTCTCACTTTTGTCAGGTAATTAAATTCTTTTCTTTTGTAAAATTTTGATTGCTGTAAATATCTCAGTTCTCTAAGTTACCGTAAATTGACTTCATGCATGCAGTATAAACTTCAGCGCATAAATGACTTTGAATAAGACCTTACCAAGTAATCAATAAATCAATTCATTACCGAAAAACAAATTCAATCCGGAAGTCCAGAATGCCAGGCATTGGTATTATTCATGAAACACAAAAATTGATTTACCTTGCACTAGAAATAAAAAGAAAAAGTGCTAAATAAGAAAATTGACTGTTAAGAACTGGATCAATTGATTCAGTCAATGCATCGATAATTTGGATAATTCAAATTTTTTTGTTGTTAATATTTGACAAAAGAATATGCCAGTTTTTTTTTCTACACAGGAGACAGCAATGGTCATATGGTGTGTGGTAGGATAGGAGAAGATATATACCTGCATTTGCCAGAGTCTAATGGAAGTTCTCTCCATGAGGTTGAATGGAAACATGATGATATATCCATAACTAGGAAGAATCTTAATAATATGTGACCATTTGCAGAGGTTTTTGGTAATGGCACACTCAAACTGTACAAAGTTGAGACAGGCAGCAGTGGGGTGTACACCGCTTCTGTGTATAATGCCAAGGGCAGCTTTATGTTCAAATAAAGCACTCATTTGATTCTAACTAGTCTTCACTTGGGCTGATGTGTTATATTTTTTTAAATGTTTTTCATGTTGCATTGTAAATTTTTTACCATTATATGGTAGTTATGACTGCAATGTACATAAACTAGTGGATACTCTTCAGTTTGTTCAATGATATGTGTCTAATAGCCCATGCATTTTTTGGCTATCATTCCTAAAAATCCAAAATATGGATTCACCATTGCACTGTGCTAAAAAAAGCAAACAAAAGGGCAAAAAAATCTGATTAGACCTCAACGTAATCTTGAAACCCTGTTGAGGCAATCACCCGATATGATTATTTGCAAATTTAGATAAGATTGTTATATTCATCATGCAAAAAATGAAGACTATAAATGTTTTTTTTTTCTTCACAGGAGAGAGTTGTGACCCAACAGTGTATGGTAAGATAGGAGAGGATGTGTATCTGCATTTACAAGAGCCCAAAGGATTTTCTCTCCACGATGTTAGATGGGCACTTACAAACGGACTTTTAGCCGAGACAGAACGTATTGCAAATTCATCATTTGCAAACATTTTTAGCAATGGGTCTCTCAAACTACACAAAGTCCAGAAAAACTGTAGTGGACTTTATACCATTAATGTCTTCAATGATCTGGGCCTCATCATATTGAATGAGAGTACTAACCTGGTTGTGATTGGTAAGTTTTATTCTTTGTTAGCTGATATTTATTGTATCAACGTACTGATGTTGCATTGTAAGCATTATGCTGGATTATGTACATATACATATATGATTGCAAAATATGAACTAGTGGACATTTTCTTCCTCTAGATCCTCCAGTAGTTGAGCTTGTTGTTTGTACATCGGAGGTCACCATATTACACTGTGCTGGAGAGAACGGCCCTGATGCCGCATACGAATGGAGTGTTAGTGTCCTGAACCAGGGACTTTTGACGGTTTCCAATTTCACTGGGAAATATGTGCTTCTGAACTACTCTACTGGAAATATCTCCTGCTCTCTGAAAAAGGGCAACTACTTCAGTTGCAGTGATGCCTATTTCCTGTCCTGCACAGGTTAGTAATGTATTATCTCATAACAGTGATTAGATATTTTTCATTTGATGTCATGCTGTGGCCATAAAAATATAGCATCCTGGGGTTGAATTTTTCAGCCACTAGGCTCGGAACAGACTTACTTAAGTGTGATGTAGCTTCAGAGAAGTGCTGTAATCTACAGAATATGTATGTGACATCGCTATGCAATATGACAAATATTTTTCTCATTTTGAACCTACTTCAGGGCAAACTCAAGGGAAAAAAAATCAAGGGGTTAAATCCTTGACTTGATCTATAACTCTGCTTTTTGATAAATGCATTATGAAAAGCTTTTTTTTACAAAAGGCAGTGGTGACCAACTTTGTTCTCTGAGGTCTATCTGCATCTGATTTAAACCCTGACTTGATAAGTTTGCAACTCAATGAGGTCTCTGCCTTGAATGAAGTGTGCATGATTATGGCAAGTTTGGTTACCGCCACCAAAGCAGAAACCTTTTTTGTTATAAATATAAATAAGGTTGAAGTGAGCAATGTGAAAACTCCCAGTTTGAAGCTGATTTTTACCTGAAGAAGAGCCCTGAAGAGCCATGTCTGGGGAAACACGACCGTTTGGACTTATTCTTTCTGAGTGTGACGCTGGATGCATCAGCACTATGAGGGGGGAAAAAGTCTATTTGATCAGTATATTGCTGTGATTATGGACATAAAGTATCCTCATGATGATTAAGGAATAAACTTCTTTTTTAAGGTCCAGGTCCACTTGTTCCTGATGTGGACTGGTGTCTCAGTCTTGAGTTCACAGTGCTGCTGGTCCTGCTTTGCTTCATGACGTGTGGAATTTCAGTCACGGCACAAATGTGGCGCAAGCTGCAGAATTCAAGTAAGATTTTTTTTTTTTGACCTCATGGTGAGAGTTTGCAGCCAGTCAATGTCTAAAAATAAAATGCGGGTCTATGTTTGAAAATAGCAGCAGAACACAAACAACTGAATTTGTGTTGCTCTTAGTATGCACTTTTCCTCAGAGCAGTCAATTTACTTTTCTTTAACATTGAAGCAATGCAAAACATTGGAATGAAAGGTAAATGGTGTTGAATAGGAAAACTTTAAAATATTATTATTTTTTTAAATATTATTATTATTTATTTTGGCGCAGTAAAACTCCAGCATTAAAGCCAGTGTTTGATGGGATCACTAGTCACTAGTACTAGTACCTACTTTTCCACTGAATTGAAAGAAATATTACATTTTAAAAATCTCTCTCATAGGTGAGAAGCCTGAACAAGACAGGACATCTCTTGTGAGGACCCAGGATGATGGGAATATTTACAGTGAAGTCAGATTTGGAATACAACAGAAATAACTCCGAATAATGTACCGTCAATGTGCTGGATCTAGTCTGAACATGATATTCTTTTATTTTCATGGCAGGTCACAGGTGGAAAATGGAAATTATTCCCTGTGTAGCTCAGACTTTCGCGAATATATTTATATTTTCTCAGTTTCAATTTAATTAGCTTTTTTGGCATGACCAATCAATACATCTGTGTTGCCAAAGCATAAGCTGAATAGATAAATAAATAAACGAGCCTGTCCTCCAACAAAATACGCCCACAGAGGTCATTTGTCAAGCAACTTATTACGACCTAATGTTCTGTTTCGGAGTTAAGCGACCTCTAGCGGTCATTTAAATAACTATTATCTGGTTTCCATTGTCAGCGTGGCCGTCAGTAAATCCCTAACCTAAATCTAATCCTTACCCGAATCCTAATTCTAACCCCTACCCTAACCCTAACCCCAGCCCTAATCCTTACCCAAACCGCAGTCATAGACTTTGTCCTTATGTCACATACCAACAATGGGCCAACGTCATTTTGGCCGCTGGGGACCATAGTTATAGATATAGAAAACTAGATTGCTGATAGGGTACACTCAAGAGAAGCACCTGTTCTAAGAGCCTATACACCCGGGAGTAAAATTCGCTCATAGACACGCATTCATTTTCGCCTACTTTAAAATTACATTTTCAAAAACAACTGCGTGCGAGTCAGTGTTATTTTGGTATCGCTACGCAGACAACATTTTGTCTCCCTAAATACGCGCTTTTCGGAGGGTGGAAAGCAGCACACTTTCGAAAGCAAGGATCAAAATGTGACTCGTGCAGCAGAGAAGTGACGTTAACGCGACCGAGGCTTTTATCTCTGATAAGATAATTGCTTGGAAGTTAGAAATGTCGATGAATGTCCGTATACATGATCAAATTACACTCTGGTTTCCTCACTTCATTGTACCCTGGTTGACTATTTGACATCAATAGAATTGTTTATATTGAATCATATTGCTAATGCCAACGTTGATAAAAGGAAGCGCTAGTGAAGCCTTTCTCCCCCCTTTGTCTTTTGGAGCGCTGTATAAATCAGACAAAGCAACTTGTCCACTGTTTTAAATATTATGCGGGTAAGAAGTATTGTCGTTGAGTGTCAATTTCAAGTAGCTAGCTAGCTTGTTAGCCACCTTTTTAATTTTTTTTTTTTTTTTACCACTACGTCAATGCAGTCCCCGCGACGCCAAGGTAGCTCGCTGGTGACCGTTATCAGTTGCTAGCGTTCGCTTTCAGTCAGCGGTCTGTTCAAGTCCAGGGAACGGCTAATTAGCAAGCTAGCTCAAAGCGCGATTTTTTTCTATTTAAGTGACAACTTTGCGTTTGTACGTTAACTTACGCATGAAGCGTTTTTTACAGCTCTTCAAATAAATATCGCAGCAAAAGGCAGCCGCACATCTCGGCATTTTCTCGCTTGTATCGACTTATTTGAAATTGGCCTCATTAGACGGTGGGCCGAATGCGATTTAAGTGAACTTGATTGATCTGCATCGAGGGAGTACACAATTCTTTGTGTGTGATATCTAGTTATCTTATTAAGTCCAAAACAATTTGTTGGGGGCTAATTTTTGGTCATAGTTTTTCGCAATCTTACATTTAAATGAAATGTTTCCTCAGGCATATCTGTGGACATCTAGCTGTTAAACCAATAAGAATTCGCATACGGGGGTTAAGGACCCCCCAAAATATAAACAGACGATGAGACTGGAATGCTGTCTGGATTATGCTTTGGAAGCAATACAATTTTATTAATACTTTCAAGACTATGATCCAATTTGTGTAGAGTTTTCATTTAATTTTACTAAGATAGTTGAACTCTGGTATGTTACTGACGTTACAGGTGAGCTTGCGATCTATTAAACTAACGTTAGATGGCTAACGTTAACGTGATATTAACGTTAGTGTTAGGCTTAGGAAGTGTACTTCTGAATAAGTCCAAGACAGAAATCCCATGTACAGAATATTTATTGAACACAAGTTACACAACGATCTCCTCCAAAGATTTCAGCTTCACATACCTAGTAAAGTACTATTTCAGCTTCACATTAGTAACGCTAGATCTAACGTTATGCGACCTGCTTAATTCCAGGTTTATGATATGCCTCAAAGTCTTAACCGGATTGGAGTGCTATATAATTCAAAACAAACCGGAAAGGTGGCAAGCTCTCACATCTTGTCTGAATGTCCTTTCCCCAGCCCGACCTTACAGACTCCAATGTTAAGGGTTTGGGCAATGTGTCCATCCTGATTCTCGGAGGGAAGCTATAATGCAAGGTGTCTGTCCTGGTTATCAGATAGCCTCTACCTTAAAAGTACACACCCCCTACAATTGTAAACCAATTGCTCTTAAGGTAGACACTCCCCCCCCCAATAGGACATAACTGGGTGTTGATTGTGTCATACTGGGATAATGAATGAACCCCCCACCTTAAGTTCAAAAGATTACTATAATTTTCCAACAGTCTAGTATTAAATAGGGGGAGGGGGTATTTACAGTGGGGAAGATCATTAAAAGATGGAGTGCTGCATGCATGTGTGTAATTCCTGTAAAGAGCCCGGAAGAATCATACAATTTTCAGAGACAAGTTGGGTCAAATTTATTAACTGTTCGCTGCAGTGGGCTAATTTACACTGAACAAAAATATAAACGCCCCATGTCAAATTTTTGAGTTTTTATTAAGACTGGAACCGGGATTCGTCTGTGAATAGCACTCTTCTCCAGGGTGCCAAGGGCCATAGAACGTGTGCGGTTGCCCATGCGAGTCGGTTCCGACGCTAGACAGCGGTGAGATCCAGACCATGGTGAGAACGCCGAGCATGCAAGTTGGCTTCTCGCAGGCGGTTACGGACTGTCTGTGGTGTGATACGTGTGTTGTGCAGACCAACAGTCTCATCCGCTGTGCGTGTCACTGATCTGAGCCGATCCCGCAGGTGGACAAGTTGGATGTAATGATCTTGTAATGGTGTGGTCGTGCATGGCCGACGTAGGTTAGGTCGATTTGCAGTACTGCCCGTCTGTCGGAAACAAGCTCTCAAATGGCCTATCGTCCGATAGTTAACATTCAGCTGCACAGTGACTGCTCTGGTGGACATCCCTGCATCCAGCATGCCAATGGCACGTTTCCACATGACCCGAAACATCTGAGGCATGATGACTTTTGACAAAATTTTACATTTTCGGGTGGCCTTTTATTGTCCCCAGTATAAGGAGAGTGTGGGTACTGCTCATTCTCTCTGATCACCGTCTGGAAATGCCAGTACCCATGTACTGAGTGAAATCACTGCATCACTGAGCAAATGCTCACTGGCAGAGAGATGGATTAAAAAATGGTACACTAATCAACAGAAATATCCCTATTGTACAAGTAAAAGTCAGCATATGCTCACTTAGAGTTGTTAACTCCATGTGGCATCAATATTTGACATGGGGCGTTTAGATTTTTGTTCAGTGTGGATGGGCCAGAGAGTGCAATAGAAAACTTTGCTGTTAAAACATTTCACTTAAAAGAGAACAGCCCAATTCCAGATGTGCCAGCTAATACCGGTTACCACAGAGAATGCTACATGCTATTTGCAAATACAAAGAACATAGAGGGAGCCCGCAAGAGGATGGAAAAATTAACAAACACTGCAAAAGGTTTGTACCAAAGGCACTTTAATTATATGACACCTGATTACTGTATTTTATTTCACTGGACTGGCCGCGAAATTTGCCCTGGTTTCTCTCTTCAGGAGAAACAATATGGGTGTGAGAGATGTGTATTAATCCTGTAACATGGACAAAGCATCTTAATCCTGTAACATGGGCACAGCATGTATGAGTAAAGGTCAGATCTAGCCTGGAATAGACAGGAGTCAACAGAATGTTGATTTTGTGATGTATAACTAGTGCAGTGCAGGGATGTCTAGCTCAATCTTTGAGTTTGCAAGATTACAATAGACCCCTCAGGATAGGTTAGATTAGATTAGGCCTGCAGAGCCAGCCAGACATTCCTCCACCAATGAGTTATGGATGGAAGATAGTGGGAGACTTCTTTGAGATTGACTGGATGTCACTTCCTCCAGCCCATGTCGGAATCCTGGAACTTGTGTACTGCTCCTGCAAAAAGACACAATGTGTGAGGGGGAGATGCACTTGCAAAGCAAACAACTTACATTGTACAGACTTGTGTGTGTTTGGACTGTCTGAATACTGTTCAGTAATGTTACCGTACTTGTTATTGTGTTACCAGTATAAATGTTCTGTACCACTATGATCGTCTCTTGTTCAATGTAAGTGGTATTCCACTACCCACACAACATGTTAATGTAACACCCAACAAGAATGTGAAACAACTATTATTAGCTTTAGGGTTGTTTGATTTCCACTGACGTTTAAGTAAGATTACAATCTGAGAAAGACGGTAAGGCAAAACCAGGAGTTAACGTTAGCTAACCTTACTCTGTAATGCAAGGTAGCCTCTGTAAGCTAGCTATGTAGGCTATGCATTGCATTGATCACCCTTTGCGTAATCTCTGAAGCCAAAATTGACTGCATATAAACTGCTGATGACTCCTAACATCCTATCACATTTTTAAAATGCTGTAAAGTTCAGTAAACGTGCATTTTCAATATGAATTTATATGAATTAAGACCTTACCGAGTGCGAACAAAGTCCGTTGTTGTCAATATACCGGGGCGACATTTACTTCCTAGTTGGAGGAATGCCATTGGAGGACATCAAGTCACGTGACGTTGTTACGAGTTTTGATTGGCGCTGCAGCAAGGACCCCGTTACAGCAGTGCCTGTTTCGTTTCACCATCAAAACATTCGTTTTCATAAAAAGATGACCGAAAAACAGCTCCCAACAAACAGAAATGTGTTAATATAAAATACATGTAATTCATATTAAAATATCACATCCTCCCTACACCCAGATCAATCATTTCACTAACGAAAGCCTCTAGAGAGCTTCGGCCCGCCGCCTACATAGGAAACCATTCATTTTGATGAAGAAGTTGGGTGTGTCAACATGGCGGCCGGGTGCTTCACTTTGGATAATGTAAATATGACAACATCAGCAATGTAGTGTTCTAAATATATATATATATCTATGCTGGGGACACATTGGGCCAACATTGTGTTGCCAACGTATGTGTAAAGGTTGGCAATACGTTGGCTCATATCCAATTACCGACTTAAAACTAATTTCCTTTTATATTTAGCCCACACACTTTTTATTTTATTTAACCAGGGAAGTCCTGTTGAGATTGAAATCTCTTTCAAGGGGGCTGGGGTGGGGAGGGAGAGGGAAATTTGCACAGCCAATTTGATCAGGGGATGATTAGGTGGCAGGTTGTAACTTTTCACCATGACACGGGAAACCCCCTGCTCCTATTGCAGACTGTCTTTGAATCTTTAATGACCACAGCGAGTCAGGATCTCAGTTTAGCGTCTCATCCGGTAGACGGCATCTCCCACCCGAGGGAAAGATCGTCAACTCGGATTGGTCTCCCATCCTGGTACTAACCAGGCCCACTCCTGCTTAGCTTCAGCTATGCAGCTGGAGCAGATTAAATAGTGGCATGGCTGCTGGCACACTGAATGGGCCAAGGCCTAGGATCGTTACTAAAATTTGAATATAAAGAGGATATGGATGTAGTCTGCAACTAACAGTTATTATATTTATTTACACAATAATTAATAATCAAGTAATTACAATCAAGTAATTACACAACTTAATTACCCTATCAAGAACAATAATAATGATACAAATAATATTTATTTAATAACAGTAATAATAGCTAGCTAAATGGGGCCAACCTCAGACGACCAACGACCCCTCCTTCGAATAGCGGAATACCCGCTTGTTCTCCAACATGGGACCTCCCACTAAAAAACTCGCTTTTATTTCGGACTGACGTATACAGTATGTGGTTTTCGGTGCCCATTGTTTTTTTTTTTTTTTGTTTTTTTTTTACGTTGTATATTGCTTGTTTGTATTCATGTGTGTTTTGTTTCACTTTTCCAGTTGTTCTTTTGTTATATGTGCATGTAGATGTCCTTGTGTCATTAAAGGCGCCTTTAAATAAATAAAATGTATTATTATTATTATTATGATTATTATTATGATTATTATTATATTCCATATTGCTCAATTATAGAGATGAAATGACCTTAAGGCCAACCAACCAACCAACCTCAGTCCTTCAACCAACCTCAGGTAGAATTCCAACATTGGGCCAATGCTGAACCAACTTTAGTTGCCCAACCTATTTATTTGGTTGTTTGCCTTACGTTGGTTCAGCATTGGCCCAACGTTAGAATTCCAACTCTGATGCTGCCAACCATTGCCAACGTTGGGCCAACGTCTGCCATGCTATCTGGGTGCCAGTAGGGGCGCGATTTTAGGAAATGCTCCTATGGGTCGTAAATCAAAGTAATTAAGAATAAACGACCTATTTGAGCATATGGTTGGAGGACAGAGGCCTATTGCACAAAAGGCCTTAATTGATTGCACAAAGCCAGCGTCGGGTGGAGGAGAATTGGCTAAGTGAAGCCCCGTGCCGCTGATCCTGCTGAGTGCGCGCACGCGGCTACCTCAAATAGACTCAGAGATCGATCACAGAATCGCTGATCATCACCATGGGCACGAAGTAACTGCAGCAAACGCATGCGCCAGCAACACTCAAAGACTACGTTCAAACAGAGGGACGATGGGATCGCTGAAATGTTTTTGCTTGCTATTCTTTTAGTTTCTGTCTGAATGGTGCAAGACGTTTGAGAGGAGTATTAAAGTTAGCTAAACTCAAGTGAGAGTAAACTCGGAAGGTGTTTCAGCACCGTCAAAGAGGAGTAGCTGATGCACTTCGTGTTGGGATTCTGGATTCTGCTGTCATGTTAAGTTCTGTGCCTGGCCTAGCCATGTTTAGTATTTCTGTGTTTAGTGACCACTGCTCTGTCTGACTATTCTTAGGATTGTGTTTTGTGTTTTGGTAATTTAGATTTCCTGTTTATTATTTTTCATGTTTAGATCATTTAGTTTCCAAGCCATGTTTTTATTTCCATGCTTTGCACTTTGTCTCCCCTGTCTTGTCATGTGTGTATCTTTGCTCACGGTCCCTTGTCTTGTGTGCCACTCATTCGGGTGATTTATTGGTTTCTGGGTTTCAATCTTCTTTCATTATCTCGTGTTCTTCCTTCCTCTCTCTTTTACTGTCTTACTAACACATACTAACAGTTTATTGTTTTTGCTAAATACTAATCCACACTAACCTTGTATATTTGGACTAACTTACTAACAAGCACTTGGGATTGTATAGCTGCACTTACTAATCGACTAATGATCTCTCAGCTGTCGCCCAATTCTAGTCTCCGCCTCCTTGCCTATCCCTAATTATCTCTGCTGCAAGTTTCTGTGGATTTCCACTTATACTTTGTGCTTTCCTTTTCTTTTATCTTGGCACTTTAGTACTCCTTAACCGGAGCTGTTGTTTTGTACTTAGGTTTGTCTTGTGATCCCTGTCTGCGTTTGGGCTACAGCCAAATTCATGTAATTAGTTTATCCCTCATGTGTCTCTCCCTGATCATTGTTCCCACTGATTGCACCTGTTCTCCCTGGTCATGTGTTTACCCCGGGTGTGTATATAAGATGTCTGTTTGGTACACTTTCTTGTCAGATCGTTCTCCCTAGTTTTCTCGTGCCACGTTTCTCGCCTTGATTGCTCAGTGTTTATCTTTCTGATTGGATTGCTCGACTATTGATTTTGGTTTGCCCTTTTTGGATATTGTTGCATCTGTGAGTTTTGACCTTTTTCTGCCCGACCTTGATTTTGTGATTACTGCCCTGGTTTTGGATTCGGACTGTCTTTGGCTTATGAGTTTGTTTCTCCTCCAAACCTACGCCTGTGTACCGAACCCTTTTTGTCTGACCACGAACTTTGTTATTGGTGCCCTGGTTACGATTCTGGATTACGCCCATTGGATACTGTTTTTGGATTGTGGACTTTGTACCGTTGCCAGCTCTGTTGGGGGGTTTCCCCCTTCAGAAATAAAGCCTCCTTTTTGCATTCTACTGGTTGTCGCTCTTGGTTCATTTCGTAAATCACAACATTACGATCTGACCATGACGGAGCCAGCGTCAGACCAGTCTCTGCAGGAGGCAGTGCACCAACAGGGCGCTCAGTTAGAATTCCAAGAGCGTCAGCTTCGGGCTCTTATGCAACATATGCAAACCATGAGTCTTCAGATGGCGGATCTCACTCGCTCTGTGCAAGACGCTCAGCGGCTACAGTCTCCCCAGCCTGCCGTCCATGCCACTCCTGCTCCTGCGTCTGCTCCGCCACTGCCAGTCTGCGAGCCACGCCTGCCACCGCCTGAGAGGTACGACGGGAACCCGGGAGCATGTCGGGCTTTTCTCACCCAGTGCAAGCTCATTTTCAGCCTACAGCCCTCGTCATTCCCCACCGAAAGAGCTCGGGTTGCTTTCATCATCACGCAACTGACGGGAAGGGCCAAGCAGTGGGCTACGGCTGCATGGGAAGCAGATCTACCCTGCGTGCAGACATCTGGTCTGCTGGGTGAGGAGATGAGGCGCATCTTTGACCGCACGAAGCTGGGTCACGAGGCGGGACGAGAAATTCTGCGCATTCGACAGGGGAGCCGTTCCGTGGCCGACTACGCCATTGATTTCCAGACACTGGCTACCAACAGCAGGTGGGGACATAGAGCTTTGTTCGATGCCTTTTTTAACGGGCTTTCTGAAGCGTTAAAGGATGAGCTGGTTTCCCGGGAGTTACCGGAGGATTTGGATGACTTGGTCGACTTGGCTATTCGCGTGGATTCCCGATTGGAAGAACGCAGACGCTTCGCCTCCCGCAGACGACCTAACCCACTCCTCCAGAGCACTCTGCCTCTACCACCCCCTACTGGCGACAGTCCCCCTGAGCCAGAACCCATGCAACTGGGCTGTACTCGCATCCCTGTGGAGGAGAAGAACCGCCGTCGCAGAGAAGGGGCCTGCTTCTACTGTGGCAAGGGGGGACACCACATTGCTCAGTGTCCCAACAAGAGAAGTTCCCCTGGTGCACAGAGAAGAGTAGTGATTGGAGTGACGCCAGTGCAGGAGACTAAGAACCGTACGTGCCTCCCAGTTATCCTGGAGTGGGGAGGAGGGAGTAAGTCCACCCTAGCCCTCATTGATACCGGCGCTGAGGAGAACCTCATCGATGTGGAGCTGGCTCAAGAATGGGGAATCCCTACCGAGAGGATCTTTCCTGACCGGTTGGCCAATTCACTCAGTGGCCAGAAAATAGCCCAGATAACTCACGCTACCAGCCCCATCAAACTCAAAACCTCAGGAAACCACCACGAAACCATTCAGCTCCTCCTCTTACATTCTCCCCATGCTCCCAATGTTTTGGGCCATCCATGGATGGCCAAACACCTCCCAAATATTGATTGGCGGAAGAATGAGGTTAAGGGTTGGAGCCCCAACTGCTCCCTGGCATGCCTCCACAACGCCCGCGAACCTCAACACAGCCCATCCCAAGAAGAAATACCAGATCTTGAGAAGGTCCCCCTAGAGTTTAATGATCTCAAGGAAGTGTTCTCTAAGTCCCGGGCCACCAGCTTACCACCTCACCGACCTTATGACTGCACCATAGACCTGAAGCCAGGTACTATGCCCCCTTCAAAGCCTGCCTGGGCTACCAGCCCCCTTTGTTCCCGTCCCAGGAGGAGGAGGTAGCTGTCCCCTCAGTCCGCGAATTCGTCCGTAGGTGCAGACGCACCTGGACTGCCACCCGCCAGGCCCTGCTCAGGTCGGTCGCTCGGATGAAAGAACAGGCCGACAAGAGACGCACCGCGGCGCCCATGTACCGACCTGGGCAGCGGGTCTGGTTGTCTTCAAGGGACATTCCCCTCAGAGGTAACGGGGGTAAGCTTTTCCCCAAATTCCTGGGCCCTTTCACCATTGAAAGGGTCCTAAGTCCCACTGCCGTTCGCCTCCGTCTCCCCCTGTCCATGCGACGCATACACCCCACTTTCCATGTGTCCCAGTTAAAACCTGCAGTAACCCACCCCCTGTCCTCTGGACCTGATCCCCCACCACCCGCCCGGATCATCAATGGAGGCGAAGCCTACACGGTCCGTGCCCTCCTGGACTTTCGTCGACGAGGCAGAGGACTGCAGTACCTCGTCGACTGGGAGGGTTACGGACCTGAACATCGCAGTTGGGTGCCAGCAAGGCACATATTGGATAAAAACCTCATCAAAGACTTTCATGCTAGTCACCAGAGACTTTCAGGTTGAACGCCAGGAGGCGTTCGTTGGGAGGGGGGTTCTGTTGGGATTCTGGATTCTGCTGTCATGTTAAGTTCTGTGCCTGGCCTAGCCATGTTTAGTATTTCTGTGTTTAGTGACCACTGCTCTGTCTGACTATTCTTAGGATTGTGTTTTGTGTTTTGGTAATTTAGATTTCCTGTTTATTATTTTTCATGTTTAGATCATTTAGTTTCCAAGCCATGTTTTTATTTCCATGCTTTGCACTTTGTCTCCCCTGTCTTGTCATGTGTGTATCTTTGCTCACGGTCCCTTGTCTTGTGTGCCACTCATTCGGGTGATTTATTGGTTTCTGGGTTTCAATCTTCTTTCATTATCTCGTGTTCTTCCTTCCTCTCTCTTTTACTGTCTTACTAACACATACTAACAGTTTATTGTTTTTGCTAAATACTAATCCACACTAACCTTGTATATTTGGACTAACTTACTAACAAGCACTTGGGATTGTATAGCTGCACTTACTAATCGACTAATGATCTCTCAGCTGTCGCCCAATTCTAGTCTCCGCCTCCTTGCCTATCCCTAATTATCTCTGCTGCAAGTTTCTGTGGATTTCCACTTATACTTTGTGCTTTCCTTTTCTTTTATCTTGGCACTTTAGTACTCCTTAACCGGAGCTGTTGTTTTGTACTTAGGTTTGTCTTGTGATCCCTGTCTGCGTTTGGGCTACAGCCAAATTCATGTAATTAGTTTATCCCTCATGTGTCTCTCCCTGATCATTGTTCCCACTGATTGCACCTGTTCTCCCTGGTCATGTGTTTACCCCGGGTGTGTATATAAGATGTCTGTTTGGTACACTTTCTTGTCAGATCGTTCTCCCTAGTTTTCTCGTGCCACGTTTCTCGCCTTGATTGCTCAGTGTTTATCTTTCTGATTGGATTGCTCGACTATTGATTTTGGTTTGCCCTTTTTGGATATTGTTGCATCTGTGAGTTTTGACCTTTTTCTGCCCGACCTTGATTTTGTGATTACTGCCCTGGTTTTGGATTCGGACTGTCTTTGGCTTATGAGTTTGTTTCTCCTCCAAACCTACGCCTGTGTACCGAACCCTTTTTGTCTGACCACGAACTTTGTTATTGGTGCCCTGGTTACGATTCTGGATTACGCCCATTGGATACTGTTTTTGGATTGTGGACTTTGTACCGTTGCCAGCTCTGTTGGGGGGTTTCCCCCTTCAGGAATAAAGCCTCCTTTTTGCATTCTACTGGTTGTCGCTCTTGGTTCATTTCGTAAATCACAACACTTCGGCGTTACCCTGAACGAGATAAGCCGCCACTGTCAGACTTAAAATCTCTCAATTATTGAATTGCACATTCTCACTTATGTGCCACTTATGTGTGATTACTGTAAATAAAATAGATGTAGACATTATAATAGTTGTACACATAGGTTTCTATGATGCCTCACGATTTTGTTAGATGTTCTCATTTGATCTCCTGAGACTGACTTGATAGTCCATGTAGAAAAAGTTCTCAGATTAGTTGAGTTTACTCTATGCTTATCACCTTTGATGAAGGCATACTCAGATACAAAAGAAGAATGTTAGCGTCAGAAAACTACGTTATGGAGTCCCCCTGATAATGTTATTTCCAGTATCGTGAAGCGAGCGACATTGCACTCGTGTCCAGTATTATAGCAACGAGTCAACCTTACCCGTCACAGTCTGAATAAAGACGGAGTAGAGTAACAGCAGTGCTGTAGGTAGGGTGTTACCGCAGTGATTTAAGACCGCGCTGAAACACGGTAACCTAAATTCATCCAGCACTGCTCATTTTCTACTCTGATGGAAGTCTCAACTTGTGGAATAAGGACAAATCTGATAATGACGGATTCTAAATATGGTTAAAATGTAACATGGATGGGGGACTGATTGAACTGTGATGGTCCCTGTCTGTCACATGGATACTTGAATATAATGATCGAATATTGGCTATTTTACTGGTTTATTTCAATGGTCACGAGTTTAAAAAATAATTACTCTGGGCCTATTATAATTGAGATCGCAATGTGTAGTGGACAATTCAGAATGACTGTTTAGGACATTGATTTTCAAATTGGGCTACTGCTGAATGAGGTGAGGTGAAATTGGCTGCAAACAGGAGCTTAGCTAGTTCGTAAGCTTGCTCCTGAGCTGGCTAGCTCCAAAGACTTTGTTTCCATAGTAACTAGTGCCATGGCTTAGCTCACACGTTCTGTGCAACCGAATTGGGCCTTGAGATCAGGCTAATCCCATGCCGATTCCGGGCTAATCCCATATCCTGCCTTTGTGCAATAGGCTCCAGGTTTGCATGCTTACATACATGAAAAAATACTCTCATAAATAAATAAAACTTTCATCAAGCATCGACAATACTGTAAAATTGGGATTATTTTATTTTCCTTGAAGATATTGGAAGAACAAATATGTGTTATGTGTTTTTCTCTCAATGTAATATGACGGTTATGTATTTAGCCTCATATTATGGCAGGAAAAAACATACTTGGCTGTGAGCCATGCTGTACTTTCATCCCCCTGAATGAAAATGGAAGCTTTCCTTCGTCAGGGTACAGAGTGAAGCCTGAGACTCACAGAGTGCTGTGATGATCTCAGTGTACCTCAGAGCCTACTGGTGCTCATTGCTCACCAGGAGATTGTTGGTTGCTTTGGAAAGCTTGTATACCATGTTGACCGGCCTGATTTAGATGTAGCTAGAATTTAATTGATCTTTTTTGGATTTGAATTTTTAGCGGGAATATATCAAGTTCTGCTCAAAATACATTTCTTGGGGTGTTTGAGCGAACTTTCAGTGTGGTTTTGCAAAATTCCAATTTAAATTTTTCAGGGGGAGTTTTATCCCAATTTTTTAATTCTGGATTTGAATTTTGACCCCATATTTCACTTCCATAGGGCATAACTGGTATTATCAGAGAATTTTGTATTTTTATCCAAATTCTTGGAGGGATGTTTGCTTTTCTGGATTTACTTTTAATAGAGTTTTTATGACCAGGCAGGAACTCCCTTTCAACCCTTAAGTAGTTATGGGAGGCCACCTGCTGTAGACTAGTGTGGCCCAGAGTGAAGCTGTATCTCTTGACTGTTTCCCTGAGATCTGGCTCTGCTCTGAAATACCATAATGCAGGTCTTTTTCAGATTGACTGTCAGTGCCCATTTCTGACAGTACTGCTCTAGGACAGATAAGCTCTGCTGCAAACCCTCCTCTGTTGGGGACAGCAGGACTAGATCCTCGGCATAGAGCAGGAACTTGATGTTAATATCGTGAAGAGTGAGACCTGGGGCTGCAGATTGTTCAAACATGGTTGCCAGTTCGTTGATGTAAATGTTGACAGTGCCAATTCTAACTGCACATTTATTTTCCATATTCATAGATTTAATGATGTCATAAGATTTACTCCCTACACCACTTTCAGTTAGTTTATGAAAGAGCCCATCATGCCAAATTGAATCAAATGCCCTTTTAAAGTCAATAAAACGTGCAATTATTTTCCCATTTTAAATTTTGGTGTGGTTTTTAATAATGGTGTGAGGGTGTAAATGTGGTCAACATCAAAAACTTTACTTAAGTCTGCACACAGCAGACATGAGAGCATTTACAACAGTAAATTCTAAAAAGGATATCAAACTTTCAAGTAGCTCATACAGTGCGGTATGCAATGTACTTCTTAATAAAAGAAAATACTGAAATGTTAACATAAATGTGTAAACGTTACATTAAATTGTAAACCAAAATAAATAGAGGTCCAGCTTACAAAACAAAAAATCCTTCAGTGCTGCAATAAATCACAGGAGTGCTATAACTTGTAATGAACAAAACCTCAAAAACACAGAGCACTTGCTCACTGTGGCAAACATCACAATGAAACTGCAACACAGTATACAAAAGGTAGCATTGAACTACTATTTTATATTGTGGCGTTTCCTCGTTCATAATATCAGTATGTTTACTAAAATAGTCACCATTAAATTAAATTGTAAACAGAAATGTATTAGTATAGACCTGGCCTGGGTATAGTGGTCAATCTTCAAGAGCAAAACATACTGCAGTGCTGCCGGTAATATGTAAAAATAAAAGCAAATAACAAATGTAAAAAAATAACAGCAGTGAGCACACCCTGAATGTGCCACACATCACTGCTCAGCATTTGGGAATTTGCAGGTTTTTCTATAAGAACACCAGTTGATCCACATGCTCTGGTTTAAGAGCGCTTCTTTTGGCAGTAACCACATCCCCTGCGGTGGATAAAACCCGTTCTGCAGACACGCTTGTGCCTGGGATGCACAAGTATCGCTTTGACAGTTGAGAGATGTGGGGAAATGTGACTTCGTGAACACACCACCAGTCCAGAGGGACCTTAGTGAGAGGCAGAGATGGGGCTCTTCAGCCCAAGCATGGGGGCTCTTGGGTTCTGTTGTACCTTCAGAGTCAGTGAAAGACTATCCCAGCAAACTCACAAGCAGCGATGAAGCCTTTCTTTTGGGAGCTAAGGGGCTGTCCACCACGGCCGCTTCGTCTCCCTGAATTTTTATTCCCCCAGGCACCACTTTTTTCCAGTTAGCTGACAGTGTATTCTGACTCTGTATTATTTTGAAAAAAAGAGTTGAAAACAGAAAATAACATTAAACTAGCAGAAAGTGTACAGTCACTACAATAGCGCACATCTACTAGGATAGCTGCTTTTTTTCCAGTCTTTGAAACTTTACTGATGAGCATCTTTAATTTTAATTTTATGAATTTTACAAGTCACATGATATTACCTCCTCAGTTGCAGCCTCCTCAGTCACTCCTCTGTGTACCTCCAATCTCTCCTCCTCTGTGAGAAAAGGCAGTCCCTTGAAACAGGGATCCAAGGCAGAGGCTGTAAGAAGGATCTTCTTCTCGTCCTCACTGCTGTTCCTCTTCAGGAGGTCTGTTTTGATAGGACTCTTGATCTCGTGGATCATGGGTGATTCTCTGTTCTGGAGGAGTTATGGATTTAGAGGAGCAATGAGAGACACTGCTGGATTGCGCTCTCCTTACATCAGTGTGGTTGCATCCTTCATTGGTTTCAATGCACTCACAGCATCCTCTGCATTTCACACATCTGCTTCAGCAGCACAGATTGCAGGTTGCTGCTCCAAGAACCTCTCGGCTGTTCACCTTGTTGAAACATCAGTTATCAGCTTAAGGTTTTTCAAGCCCAGATATTTCTGTTTCTCTATCAGACAGTGGCTCGCTATAGCGCTGCGGTGAAAGAATGTTGATATTTGTCGGACTCTGCCCAGAAGCCCAGGGAGCATAGCCACTTTCAGTGCCCACTGGGACGCGAGATTCAGCATATGGGCGAAGCATTTCACATGCGGGAATTTTCCGACTTGAGCTGCAACCTTCATGTCGCATACAAGGGCTCTCGTTTGCAGCACATGCAACAAAATCTTCAAGTCCTTGCTAACATAATGTGCAGTTACTGTTACATAGGACTCAGGAATCACATGTTACTGCTACTCATGTAGCTCGGCTCATTGATAAAATTACCTGAGCTTTTGTGTCGTTAAAGAGTGCAGGTATCACCCTCTTGGAATAGTGGTTGCGTGCGGACAGCTTGTATTGTGGCTCCAGCGTCTCCATCATGTGGCAAAACCCGGGGTTCTGCAACACAGAATATGGCAATAAATCCTTAGCTATGAAAGTTGCAACCTATTGTGCTATTTTCTATCCCTTTTCCAGAGTTGGGCGGCAAAGTTGAGAGCGACGCCTCTATTTATGGCTGAGCTGGGTCTGCTGTTGCCTCAGCAAGCATTACCATCTCCGGATAAAAGCGACTAACATGGTTTCTCAAATTAGTAGTAGGGGAGAGCCACCTCAATTGTAATGTTTTTCACTTTTCACTCTACAACTAAGAGATCGTTTTATCTACAAATGTAATATTTTCAGGCAAAGCTCCAACACGTCTGCTATCATAAACCACTTAAAGTTTTTCAAATGAGTAATATAACTGAGAGCGAACTCTGTCTGGTGTTACAACTGAAGCGCGTTTGAGTCTTAATTTTTACAGCAGGAGTTACAATTGTAACACTGCTAAAAAGTAGCATTAAACTAATCATTTTCAGGTAAAATCAATTATATTTCATTCAAGCAAATGTTTAACGTTTCTTTAACACTGTAATGTGAATATGTGCCACTAAATGGCAGTATTTACCTTTTTTTTGTTAAGCTCAGACTGGAGTTATGTTTAGACATGTCCTGGACATGTCTGGGGCAAGTCTCAGAAAATAAAAAAAAAAGAGGTCTAAATGTGGGTGGGGTCTGCAAAAGAGTATATAAGGAAAAGAATTGAGACAGTAAAGCAGTAGGAGAAATTGCAAGAAGATGACCAGACCTGCCATTCTGTTCAAGACCTGTGACGTTTCTTTTGTGGATTTCTTTGCCTGTGTTTGAGCATTTTCTCACCCAGGACATCACCAAGCCGCCCCACAAAAAGGGACAGTAAATATTTCTTTTTGTTTTTGTTATAATCAATCTTGGTCTTAGTTGTTAGTTGTTTAGTCATAATTGTCTTTGTTAAAAATTAAATGTGTTTTAGTTGTTAAAACTGTGTCTGTCATCCCTTGCTGTTGCTGTTGCTGTTGTGTTATAAATGCAAATGCAACAAATTGGGGCCATAACAAATTGGGGGCTCAAGGTCCGGGATAGACCATTTTATGAGTAATTTATTGAAAATCTAACATTTCAAACTGTAAAATTGATTTTTTTTAATTGAATATATATATATTGACAACAGCAATGGATGATTTCTTGGCATCACCAACCGTAGGGGTTTTGAAGTCTTTTAAAAAGACAGAACTGCAAGAAATTTGCAGACATTTAGAGCTGAAAGAGGTGAAACCAGCCATGCGAAAAGCAAGACTGGCTCGAGAGATAGTTGAATATTACATTGATGAAAATGTGTTTGCACCCGGAGATCTGGAACAGTTTCCAGTGGAAAATCCAAATATAGAAATGGAACTTAAATTAAAAATGCTAGAGATTGAAAGGGAGGAAAGAGAAAAAGAAAGGGAGGAGAAAGAAAAGCAAGGAGAATTTGAAAGGGAAGAAAAAGAAAAGCAAAGAGAATTTGAAAGGGAAGAAAAAAAAACAAAGGCAGTTTGAGTAGAAAAATTAGCAAGAGAAGAGAAAATAGAAAGGGAGGAAAAAGAAAAACAAAGAGAATTTGAGTTAGGAAAATTTGCAAGACAGAGAGATTTTGAATTAGAGAAATTTGATAGAGAAGAAAGACTCCAAATGGAGCAACTAAAAATTAAAATTGAAACTAAAAATAAATTTTGTGCCAGTCAGGAGGTAAAACTGGTGCCTCCATTTTCGGAAAAGGATGTTGACAACTATTTCCAGTGTTTTGAAAAGGTAGCAAAGAGTTGCCAGTGGCCAAAGGAACACTGGCCTCTGATGTTGCAAACTGTCCTCAAGGGTAAAGCTCAACAAGCCTATTCTGCTTTGTCTGCAGATGATTCCTCTGATTATGAGGTTGTCAAAAAGGTTATTTTGAGAGCTTATGAGTTGGTTCCAGAGGCTTACCGACAGAAATTCAGAAGTCTGAAGAAATCTGAAAATCAGACTTATGTTGAATTTGCTAATGAAAAGCAGGTTTGCTTTGAGCGCTGGTGTTCTTCTATGGAGGTCAAGGATGATTTCAACTCACTAAAAGAGATGGTGTTAGTTGAAGAATTCAAGAACTGTGTTAAAGATGATGTTAAGACCTACCTTAATGAGAAGCAAGCACTGAATTTGCAATCAGCTGCCAAATTTGCAGATGAATATGTTCTCACACATAAGTCCAAATTTCAGTCTAGCAGTAACAATAGATGGTCCCAATTTCAGAAAAAGGGTTACGGTGATACCCAAGATTCTTCACCCAAAGACAAATCTGGTGATGGTGGTCAGAAATCCAGTAACAGGTCTGATCAAAGTGTGAAAGCTGACAGTGACAAAAGTGGTCTAGTTTGCAGTTATTGCAAGAAATCTGGTCATGTTACAACTAACTGTTGGTTCCTTAAAGCTAAGAAAGAAAAAGAAAAGGATACCAAACCAAATGCCTTTGTGAAAACAAGGTTAGAAACCCCTGTAGTAGATAACCAATCTGCTAAATTGCCTGCTTCTTGTGGGGCTAAAAAGCCTGATACAGCTGACTTCGTGAGGGAGGAATTTCTTCCATTTGTGTCAGAGGGATTTGTGGCTCTGAATGAGCATACTACTCCTGTCCCCATATATATCCGAAGGGATACCGGAGCTTCTCAGTCACTTTTGTTGATGGACTCTTTGGAGTTACGTGATGAGACCGCTTCAGGGGATTTCATACTTGTACAAGGTATTGAAGGGAGGACTGTATCTGTACCCCTGCGCTCTATATTCTTGAAGTCAAATTTAGTTACAGGACAGGTAAAGGTGGGACTTATGTCAAGTCTACCTATAAAGGGTGTTTCTCTGTTGCTAGGCAATGACCTGGCTGGGGGCAAAGTAGTTCCCCCTGTACATCTTACTTCACAGCCGAGCACTGAAGATGGGGATGAGGACCCATCTCTGTATCCTTCTTGTGCAGTGACTCGTGCTATGGCCAAGAAGGCTAAAGAAGAAGATGATTTGGTGCCGTCCAGTACATTGAATAGTCAGGACTCAGGTGGTTCGCCTCATGACTCTGATTGGCCTACTATGGTTTCTCCGTTTGAGGACTTATCAGATACTTTTATCAGTTCTCTATTCAGCCAGCCGGATGGGTCTGGTGATTCTGATGTGTCTGGAGACTTGTCTCTGTCCAGAAAGCGGTTGATTGAGGAGCAAACTAATGATCCTGAAATTTGTGTACTATAGAGGAGAGCCCTTCCTGATAAAGAAATAGACGCAGTTCCAGTTGGGTATTATCTCAAGGATGGTGTGTTGATGCGGAAGTGGCGCCCTCCTGATATCCCTGCCAATGCAGATTGGGCAGTGGTCAGGCAAATTGTTGTTCCAAAGGTCTACAGGAATGATATCTTAACAATGGCTCATAGTTTACCTTTAGGAGGTCATCTTGGTGTTAACAAGACTGTTGATAAGATCATGAAACACTTCTTTTGACCTGGGCTTTGGAAAGACGTTTCCAACTTTTGCAAAACCTGTCACACTTGTCAGGTAGTTGGAAAACACCAGTTAGACCCACCTGTAGCTCCACTGCAGCCTATCCCAGCATTTGGGGAGCCATTCTCTAGGGTCATTGTTGATTGCGTTGGTCCATTACCCAAGACTAGATCTGGAAATCAGTACTTGTTGACAATCATGTGTGCATCTACCAGATTCCCCGAAGCCATTCCTCTACGTAACATCAAGGCAACTGCAATCTCGAAGACTTTGATAAAGTTCTTCACGTTGTTTGGCCTTCCCAGGGAAATTCAGTCAGACCAGGGTAGCAATTTCACTTCAGGATTGTTTCAGCAGGTTGTGTATGAACTAGGTGCAAAGCAGATTCTTTCTAGTGCCTATCATCCAGAAAGTCAGGGTGCCTTAGAGCGGTTTCATTCCACTCTCAAGACAATGATGAGGACTTATTGTTATGACCATGAGAAAGACTGGGATGAAGGTGTTCATTTGCTGTTGTTTGCAGCTAGAGAAGCAGTGCAGGAGTCTACTGGATTCAGTCCATTTGAGCTAGTGTTTGGTCATGAAGTGAGAGGAACTTTGCTATTATTGAGTGAATAATGGCAAGAGAAAGAGCCGCATATCAGTCTGTTAGACTATGTTAGCAAGTTCAAGGAAAGATTGCGTGCAGCTTGTGACCTTGCCAAAGAGAACTTGAAATCAAGTCGGGGAAAAATGAAAACTTGGTATGATCATAAAGCTAGAAGCCGTGAGTTTAAACCAGGAGACAAGGTCCTTGTGTTGTTTCCCTTGCAGTCCAATCCATTGCAGGCTAGATTTCATGGTCCTTATGAAATTCTGACAAAACTCAATGATCTCAATTACATTGTGAAGACTCCAGATAGGAGAAAACCAAAACAATTGTGTCACATTAACATGCTGAAGCCTTATCATGACAGAAATGCTAGGGTTGCAGCTGTCACTTCAGATCCTCCAATGGCCGAGATTTGTGAAGATGAGGGGGAGTTTCAAGATGATGAACCTAGAATTAAAGCTGAAGTTCTTTCATGTAAATTGTCAAATTCTGAAGTGTTGCAAAATCTTGATGTAAAACTCCAGCACTTAGAACCCTCACAGAGAGATCAGTTTGAAAGGTTGATCAAGAAATATGAGGATTTGTTTCCTGATGTTCCAAAGAGAGTTACTATAGCCTCTCATGATGTAGATGTTGGTGATGCCAAACCAATAAAACAGCATCCATACCGGATGAATCCTGAAAAGAGAAGGATTGCTGAGAAAGAGGTTGAGTACATGTTAAAACATGATATTATCAGACCCTCCATCTCCGATTGGAGTTCACCCTGTGTGCTAGTTCCAAAACCTGATGGAAGTACTAGATTCTGTACAGATTATCGCAAAGTCAATGCTGTAACTAGAACTGATGTGTTTCCAATACCTAGGATTGATGATTGTATTGATAGTGTAGGGCAAGCAAAGTTTCTGACTAAGATTGATTTATTGAAGGGTTATTGGTGTGTGCCTTTAACTGAGAGGGCCAAGAGCATCTCTGCTTTTGCCACACCATCTGGATTGTACCAGTATGAAGTCCTACCCTTTGGCTTAAAAAATGCCCCAGCCACGTTCCAAAGGATGATACAGTCTACAATCGCCGGATTGCCACACACGGGTGCGTACATCGATGACCTGATCACATGGAGTGACTCCTGGGAAGAACATCTAAAAGATGTAGAGACGTTGTTCCAGCGCCTGACCCAGGCTAACCTGACTGTTAACCTGAGCAAGAGTGACTTTGGTTGTGCTACTGTCACCTATCTTGGCTACGTCATAGGCCAGGGTAAGGTGGCACCCATAAATGCTAAAGTCCAAGCCATCATGGACTTTCCAGTTCCTGACAACAAATAAGCTTTGCGCCGCTTCCTTGGAATGATCGGGTACTACCGCAAGTTCTGCAAGAACTTTGCTGAGATTGCTCTCAGTCTAACTAACCAACTGAAGAAAGGCGTAAAGTTCACCTGGGATGATGCATGCCAGAGAGTCCTCGATCGCCTGAAGTCTCTGCTGTGTCACTTCCCCGTGCTCAAATCTCCTGACTTCAACAAACCGTTCTCCATCGCGGTCGATGCTAGCGACCAAGCTTGTGGATCTGTGCTCCTACAGAAAAGTGACTCTGATGACATTGAGCATCCCGTGGCATACTTCTCCAGGAAGTTCAATCGCCACCAAAGGAACTATTCCACAATAGAGAAGGAACTGTTGGCTCTGGTCCTTTCTTTACAACACTTTGAGGTTTATGTTTGTACAGGACAAAAGCCAATGATTGTGTACACTGACCACAATCCGTTAATGTTTTTGAGTAAGATGAAAAACAAGAATCGGAGATTGTTGAATTGGAGTTTGATTTTACAGGAGTTTGACTTGGAAATTAAGCATGTGAAGGGTACAGACAATGTAATTGCTGATTGCGTATCCCGTGTTTGAATGTGTATATATATGTCATGTGTTTGAATATTGTATGATATGTATATATAGACAAGTGTTCACTTAACCATTTTGTATTGAAAAGAAAAATTTTGCCTTAATGAGTCAAAATTTTTCCCTTTTGGAATGGAGGTGTAATGTGAATATATGCCACTAGATGGCAGTATTTACCTTTTTTTTGTTAAGCTCAGACTGGAGTCATGTTTAGACATGTCCTGGACATGTCTGGGGCAAGTCTTAGAAAATTAAAAAAAAGAGGTCTAAATGTGGGTGGGGTCTGCAAAAGAGTATATAAGGAAAAGAATTGAGACAGTAAAGTAGTAGGAGAAATTGCAAGAAGATGACCAGACCTGCCATTCTGTTCAAGACCTGTGACGTTTCTTTTGTGGATTTCTTTGCCTGTGTTTGAGCATTTTCTCACCCAGGACATCACCAAGCCGCCCCACAAAAAGGGACAGTAAATATTTCGTTTTGTTTTTGTTATAATCAATCTTGGTCTTAGTTGTTAGTTGTTTAGTCATTATTGTCTTTGTTAAAAATTAAATGTGTTTTAGTTGTTAAAACTGTGTCTGTCATCCCTTGCTGTTGCTGTTGTGTTATAAATGTAATAACAAATTGGGGCCATAACAACAACAATAACGTGATGAGAATGTCCTATCAAAAATATTGTATAATATTAAAACTTACCAGATGTACCAGTTGGAGCGTTCCTTGATAGGGAAATGCATTGATTGCGCCTACAAAGTTAGCGACTTTGACTGATGGAGTCGTAAAAATGTTATACAACCCTAATTTGATTTAGAATATAACTGAATAGCCGCTGACTGAACACAGAATATTGGTAAATATGACACATGAGTTTTGAAAAAGTCCCATTCATACCTGCACTGGTACCCCTGCAGAGTCAATTATGCAGCAACACCCCAAATCAAAAACTTTCTAAAAACTCCGGCCAGAGTGGAGATTTTGGAAAACTTTGGTTGCAAGTTTGCATGTAAACTGAGAAAAACTGAGTTTTAGGCAGCCGACATCACAGTGTGCGTCAGATCTTTCGCCTGTGCCTAAAGCGCGACCTATGTTTACATTTTCATTTGGCTATGGTGATCATGGATGATCGTGATTTGATTCTGTTGTTGCTGTTTTCAGGATTCTGATTGGCTAACGTGGGCTTGAGCTTCTTGTTACACTGCCACATACAAGTTTGGCATGCTCATGACGGTATATATACACAGGTACGTGTAAACAGAGAGTCAGTCTTTAAAAAAAAAAGATAACATCCCCCTCCTCCCTTTTTTATGCCCAAAAAGATGATCACCAACTTTTTGTTTAATTTGGCCTTATGGGACAGATAAACAGCCTCTGGTAATGCATCAGTCTGAAAGTACATGGGCAAAACTCAAATCAGAAAAGCTAATAAATGTAGAATTGGTTTGGCTGCATTTGCTTTAGATTGAAGTCATTTGCAAATTGATCATGAAACTGTCTGATAGCAAAGCCATAAGAGCAGCCAGAAGAATATTCACATTTTTTGGGCGCTAATGGGTGGGGACGAGCGCCATTAGACCAATGACAAAAGCTTGACGTGTACATGATACAAAGGCTTGGAGATCAAAAGTTTCATTGTCTGCCCACATGCTTGCTATCTATGCACAAAGGCTCATATTTTTCACAAAGCTCTTTGATTAGGGAATCAGAATGGACGTCAAAGTTTTTCTCAACATCTGTATTTTTGTCTCACTTTTGTCAGGTAATTAAATTCTTTTCTTTTGTTAAATTTTGATTGCTGTAAATATCTCAGTTCTCTAAGTTACCGCAAATTGACTTCATGCATGCAGTATAAACTTCAGGGCATAAATGACTTTGAATAAGATCTTACCAAGTAATCAATAAATCAATTCATTACCGATAAACAAATTTAATCCGGAAGTCCAGTATGCCAGGCATTGGTATTATTCATGAAACACGAAAATTGATTTACCTTGCACTAGAAAAAAAAAGATAAAGTACTAAATAAGAAAATAGACTGTTAAGAACTCAATGTTTTTTCCTGGATCAATTGATTCAGTCAATGCATCACCAACTAATTTGGATAATTCCAATTTTTTGTTGTTAATACTTGACAAAAAATATACAAGTGTTTTTTGTTTTTTTTCTACACAGGAGAGAGCAATGGTCATACGGTGTGTGGTAGGATAGGAGAAGATATATACCTGCATTTGCAAGAGTCTAATGGAAGTTCTCTCCATGAGGTTGACTGGAAACATGATGATATATCTATAACTAGGAAGAATCGCAAAAAGATGTTACCTTTTGCAGAGGTTTTTGGTAATAGCACACTCAAACTGTACAAAGTTGAGACAGGCAGCAGTGGGGTTTACACCGCTTCTGTGTGCGATGCCAAGGGCAGCTTTATGTTCAAACAAAACACTCGTTTGATTCTAGCTAGTAAGTCTTCACTTGGGCTGATGTGTTATATTTTTTTTAATGTTTTTCATCTTGCATTGTAAATTAAAGACCATTATATGGTAGTTATGACTGCAATGTCCATAAACAAGTGGATACTCTTCAGTTTGTTGAATGATATGTGCAAATTGCTTATGCATTTTTTGGCTATCATTCCTAAAAAGCCAAAAAATAGATTTACCATTGCACTGCAATTAAAAAAAAAAGCAAACAAAAGGGCAAAAAAATCTGATTAGACCTCAGCTAATCTCGGAACTCTGCTGAGACAATCAGGCGATTTGATTATTTGCAACTTTAGATAAGATGGTTATATTCATAATTAAATAAATGAAGACTATAAATGTATTTTTCTTTCTTCGCAGGAGAGAGTTGTGACCCGACAGTGTATGGTAAGATAGGAGAGGATGTGTACCTGCATTTGCAAGAGCCCAAAGGATTTTCTCTCCACGATGTTAGATGGACACTTAAAAACGGACTTTTAGCCGAGACAGAACGTATTGTAAATTCATCATTTGCAAACATTTTTAGCAATGGGTCTCTCAAACTGCACAAAGTCCAGAAAAACTATAGTGGACTTTATAGCATTAATGTCTTCAATGACCTGGGCCTCATCATATTGAATGAGAGTACTAACCTGGTTGTGATTGGTAAGTTTTATTCTTTGTTAGCTGATGTTTATTGTATCAACGTACTGATGTTGAATTGTAAGCATTATGCTGGATTATGTACATATACATATATGATTGCAAAATATGAACTAGTGGACATTTTCTTTCTCTAGATCCTCCAGTAGTTGAGCTTGTTGTTTGTACATCGGAGGTCACCATATTACACTGTGCTGGAGAGAATGGCCCTGATGCCGCATACGAGTGGAGTGTCAGTGTACTGAACCAGGGACTTTGGACGGTTTCCAATTACACCAGGAAATATGTGCTTCTGAACCACTCTACTGGAAATATCTCCTGCTCTCTGAAAAAGGGCAACTACTTCAGTCGCAGTGATGCCTATTTCCTGTCCTGCACAGGTTAGTAATGTTGTATTATCTCATAACAGTGATGAGATATTTTCCATTTGATGTCATGCTGTGGCGATAAAAACATAGCATCCTGGAGTCGAATTTTTCAGCCACTAGGCTCGGAACAGACTTACTTAAGTGTGGTGTAGCTTCAGACTATGTGCTGTAATCTACAGCATATGTATGTGACATCGCTAAGCAATATGACCATTTTTTTTTTTTTTTTGAACCTACTTCAGGGCAAACTCAAGCAAAAATAAATAAATAAATAAATACATAAACAAAATAAGGGGTTAAATCCTCGACTTGATCAATAACTCTGCCTTTTGATAAGTGCATTATGAAAAGCTTTTTTACCTTTTTTACAAAAGGCAGTAGTAACCAACTGAGTTCTCTGAGGTCTATCTGCATCTGATTTAAACCCTGACTTGATAAGTTTGCTACTCAATGAGGTCTCTGCCTTGAATGAGGTGTGCATGATTATGGTAAGTTTGGGTGACCACCACCTAAGCAGTAACCTTTTTTGTTATACATATAAATAAGGTTGGAGTGAGTAATGTGAAAACTCCCAAGTTGAAGCTGATTTTTACCTGAAGAAGACCCCTGGAACAAATGGAAACACGTGTGGAAACACAACCGTTTGGACTTATTCTTTCTGAGTGTGATGCTGGATGCATCAGGAATATGAGGGAGGGAAAAGTCCATTTATTTATCGAAGCATTAACTGTTTTTCATTTCAAGTCAGGAAAAGGGTAGTTACACAACTGATATTTCCTATACTTGATTATGCAGATATTGTGTATCAAAACACCACTGACTCCATCCTCAAACCTCTCAATATTTTAACTAACTCTTTATGCAGATTTGTCTTGAGATGCCCATTTAAAACCCACCACTGCCTCATGTATGATGCCCTCACCTGGCTCCATCCTAAACCCAGGCGTCAGTTTCATTGGTTTTTGTTTCTTCATAAATGTATCTACTCAGAAGTCCCACCGTACTTTAAACAGTTGTTGGTCCCTTATACATCTCCCTACCCCCTTAGACACACAGCAAATTTATTTTTCACGGTGCCTATGATTCATAAAGAAATTGGCCGCCGATCTTTCAAATACAAAGCTCCATCTGATTGGAACAATCTACCCCCTGTGTTAAAGTCCATCACCTCCTTCTATATCTTTCGAACAGATCTATTTTCCCATTTAAGAACAAGTTGCTCATGTTTTTGATGCAGTGGTCTACTGTTGCCTCCGATGTGTGTTGCTCTTGTTATTGGGGCTGACCCATTTGTGTATTTGTGTACTTGCCTATGTGTATACTTGCTCACATCTACATTTACACAGTATGTAGGTTTATGTGCATTTTTCAGTGTAAGTCTATGATAAGTTGGGTGGGGTTTGGGGGTTGGTGAAGTGGGTGAGCAGTGTGCTGTGCTTTGTGTCTCCGTGTGTTTTGTAATAATATGTCTTGTTTGTTTATTGTTTGCATTGTTTCTGTATAGGGACCTCCTCGAAAACGAGATGCTGCATCTCAAGGGGCTATCCTAAATAAACTTAAACTTAAAACTTAAATTTGATCAGTATATTGCTGTGATTATGGACATAAAGTTTCCTCATGATGATTAAGGAATAAACGTTTTTTTTAAGGTCCAAGTCCACTCGCTCCAGATATGAACTGGTGTCTCAGTCTTGAGTTCACTGTGTTGCTGGTCCTGCTCTGCTTCATGACGTGTGGAATTTCAGTCGGAGTACAAATCTGGTGCAAGCTGCAGAATTCAAGTAAGATTTTTTTTTTGACCTCATGGCCAGAGTTTGATATGAGATGTTCTTCATTTCACAAACAGTCAACATCTAAAAATAAAATTTGTATGAAACAGCTAAATTGTGTAACTCTCAGTTTACATACTCTTTATCAGAGCAGTCCTAATACTTTTCTTTAACATTTCTGCAATGCAAAATTAATCATAAAAGGAAAGGTAAATGGTGTTGAGAACAAAAACTGTAAAAAAAAAAACCAAAAAAAAAGTTTTTTTTTTTTTACAGAAAGAACAGGAATTGATTTTACTAGATCACTAAACTCCAACATTCAGGCCAGTGTTTGATAGGACCACAAGGTTATACAATTTCCTACTTTGACACAAATATGAAAGAAACATTAAATTTCAAAATATTTCTTGTAGGTGTGAAGTCTGAACAAGGCAGTACCTCAGTTGTGAGGACCCAGGATGATGCGATTGTCTACAGTGAAGTCAGAGCCAGAAAATAACAGAAATAACTTCTGATAATGAGCCATTAAAAAGCTGGATCTATTTTTACAGCGCATTCTCATCCCGTCTCGTCATATAGTGGCGCTACCTGACCAAACGTCATAATGTTGTGATTCTGGTTCTGCCTTGCCATGTTTTGTTCTGACTGCCATGTGTATTTGGGTCCTAGCCATGTCTGACTATTCTTTAGAAATGTGTATTGTGTTATGGTTGCTTTTTCTTTCATGCATTGTATTAGTTTTCGTTTTCCATGTTTTACTTATCCCCATAGTTCTTTTCCGGTCCACGTTTTGATTTATTCCATGCACTGCACTTTGTCTCCCCCCTTTCTGGTCTTTGGCCCTGTCTTTTCTTACAGCCCCAGTAATGCGTGCCACTCCTTCTGGTGATTTAATGGTTTCTGGATTCCAATCTTCCTTCCCGATCTCGTTTACTTCCTTCTCCTTGCTTTTTCTATATTACTAACACATACTAACAGTTTGTCGTTTTTGTTAATTTACTAACCAAGACTAATACTGTATATAAGACTAACTTACTGATGAGCACTAGGGATTGTATAGCTGCACTTACTAATTGATTAACAAGCTCTCAGCACTCACCCTGTTCTAGTCTCCGCACTCTTGTCTCTCCCTTATCTTCGCTGCTGCATTTCAGTGGAGTCTCCACACCTTCTTATGCTTTCCTTTCTCGTGGTATCTGTGCACGGTAGAACTCCTTGACTGGAGCTGTGTTATTGTCTAGAGGTTTGTCCCGTGATCCCTGTCCGCATATACGCTTCTGCCTATTTCATGTGATCAGGTTCTCCCTAATGTGCTGCTCCCTTGTAATCAGTCTGACTGCTTCCACCTGTGTTCTGTTATCATGTGACCTCCCTGAAATGTATATTAGGTGTCTCCTCACAGCACTGCCTTCTCTCATCGTTCTCTCATGTTTACCTGTGCCACGTTCAATTCGCCCTGTTCTCATTGTGATTATCTTTCTGACTGGACCGTCTTGGATTTACGATTTTTGCCTACTCCCTGTACTTCGCCGCCTTCTTGTTTACTGAACTCTTTTTGTCCAACTTTGATTTTTGTGATTGGTGCCCTGGTTACGATTCTAGATTTCGCCCTCTGGTTTCTGATTTTGGATTCTGGACTCTGTACTGTTGTCTGCTCTGTTAGGGGTTTTCCCCCTTCAGAAATAAAGCCTCCTTTTTGTATTTTACTGGTTCTCGCTTGTGGTCCCTTTTGTAAAACCTCACACACAAACGACGAAAGACAAGGTTTTTGCTGTCCTTATTTGTGCAAGGTTAGTGTTCAGGTTAAACGTTAGGGGTTAAGGGGTAGGATTTGTTTTTAACTGACATCAGATAAAGACGCCAAAAGCCTCATATTTTGTTGTACATCGACGATTGGCCAGGTAGCGTCACCACATGACGAGACAGGATAAGACTGGGCTCATTCTGAACACAATATTCATTTATTTTCATGACAGTTGATGTACGTAGAAAATGGAAACCGTTTGCCTTGTAGCTTGGACTTATGCATGTGTATTTGTATTTTTCACTTGATGTGAAAAAAAAATCGCTCCTTTTAATCATGAGCTGTGCAATGCTGGGTCTATTTTGCAGAACAATTCTTTCATTTTCAGAACAAGTAAATGTCACAAAAAACAATTATGAACATATTCCTCATATTTTTAGAAAAGGGGGACTTGATGGTATAATTGCAGATAAAATTGTTTGCAGATCATCATTTTATGTAGCTGCATTATACATATATAAATATATATATATATATATACAGCACCCTCAATAATCATTGGCACCCCCGGTTAAGATGTGTTCTTTAGCTTCTAATAAATTCAGTTTTTTTCTAAATAATACAGGCCAACAATGAAAAAAAGAGGAAAATTCAACCTTTAACTCAAGTGCATTTATTCAGTGGGAAAAAAAATCCCACATTAAGAAATAATTATTTTACATCAAATCATGTGTGCCACAATTATTAGCACCCCTGATGTTAATACTTTGTAGAACCCCCTTTTGCCAACAAAACAGCACCTAATCTTCTCCTATAATGTTTCACACGATGGGAGAATACAGAAAAAGGGATCTTCGACCATTCCTCTTAGCACAATCTCTCTAAATCATCCAGCGACCTGGGTCCTCTCCTCTGCGCTCTCCTCTTCAGCTCACTCCACAGGTTTTCAATGGGGTTGAGGTCTGGGGACTGAGATGGCCATGGGAGGATCTTGATTCTGTGCCTGGTGAACCATTTCTGTGTAGATTTGGTCACATGTTTAGGGTCATTATCTTGCTGAAAAATCCAGTGACAACCCATCATCAGCTTTCATGCAGAGGCCACCAGATTTTGATTTAAAATGTCTGGTATTTCAAAGCGTTCATGATGTCATGCACCCTAACAAGGTTCCCAGGGCTTCTGGAAGAGAAACAGGCCCACAGCATCACCAATCCTCCCCCATACTTCACAATGGGCATGAGGTGCTTTTCTGCATACTCATCTTTTGAGTTCCGCCAGACCCACTTAGAGTGTTTATTGCCAAAAAGCTCTATCTTGGTCACATCTGACCAAAGCACACGGTCCCAGTTGAAGACCCAGTACTGCTTAGCGAACTCCAGACATTTGCGTTTATGATTGTGAGTGAGAAAAGGTTTTTTCCGTGCATGCCTCCCACACAGCTTATTGGCATGTAGATAGCGCCTGATGGTTGTTTTGGAGACTTTATGACCCCAAGATGCTACCATTTGTTGCAATTCTTTAACAGTGAGCTTTGGAGAACTTTTTATTTCTCTTACCATCCTCCTCACTGTGCGTGATAGCAAAATAACCTTGCGTCCTCGTCCAGGCTTGTTTACCACTGTTCCACTTGTTTTAAACTTCTAAATGATTCTTCTGACAGTAGATATGGGCAGGTGCAAGCGAGTGGCTATTTTCTTGTAGCCATTGACTGACTTGTGAAGGTCGACACACATCTGCCTTACTTGAATGGTGTGTTCCTTTGTCTTTCCCATGTTGAAGAGTGGATAAGAGAAGTGGCCTCTATGTCACGTCATATTTATACCCCAGGGAAACAGGACGTGATGAATAACTAATTAAATGTTCCTTGATACTCTGATCAACTTTGTAAACTACTGTAGAAATGACAGAAATACTTCAATTACATTTATTTTCTAGGAATTGTTAGGGGTACCAATAATTGTGTAACAGGTGATTTTATGAAAAATAATTATTTTTTTAGCCACGGATTTTTTTTCCCTTAAAATTCACTTGAGTTGAAGGTTACATTTTTGTACAATTTTCATTGTGAGAGTATGCTTCTGCAATAAAAATTAAATTTATTTTAAGGCTTTTAACACATCTTAAACAGGGGTGCCAATAATTATGTAGGGCGCAGTGTGTGGATATATATATATATATATATATATATATATATATATATATACACATATATAAAGAGTTTGTTTCCAGAATGCAATTTATCCATTTGACTCATTTTGAGTAAGTCAGCTTTCTTTATGTTGGCGCCTATTACATTTTATAGAAAAACACAAACTTTAATCATGAAAAAATGCACCTTATAGCATGAATTTCTAGAATAGATTTTTTTACCATATGTAAGGAGCACAGGGCTATTACACTATGGTATTATCTGAATTTTTGTAATTTTGGCCCTTATTGCATTTTGGAAACAAACTATTCATACATATATATAAAAAAAATTTTTAATTATTTTTTATTTTTTTATTTCATTATATTGTTTGCTGGAATAAACCCTTTGAAAAGTCTGTGTGCATGTGTGTTGTTCTTAACATTAAATAAATTGGATTTTTGGGGTGGGGTGGATTTTTTTGGCCCGGCTATGTACTTGACCTCTGTATTTCTGATAGTGTTACTCCACATGAGGGCTGCAAAAATTAGTAAATTAGTATAGCAGAGCCAAAGTAAAAATGTGAAGTGGGGAAAGAAAGAGTACGAAGTATTTTTCAAGTCTTTAACTCTTTGTTGCATGTTGTTTAATATTTTGGACATATTAAGCTGGCTTTATTTTCTCAAGGCTCATAGATTCCCTGAAAACACAAAATGAACATTTCACTGGATGTTTCCAGACAATAATTTCCTCAATAGGTGCCTCTCTGATTAGTCACATGATTTATCACAAAGAATCATAATGGCTGCATCCACAAGTAAGAGGTAAGTTGACGAAAGTCAGAAATAGTCTTATTTTGTTCAAGTTTTGATCAGAAATTTTTTTTGTTGGGGATTTTGATGGAAATTCATTATATAGCACACACTGAAAACACATAAACTATGTAGTGCATGTCTATTTGTTGGAATAAATCGGAGTCTATGCTCTATCAAAAATATTGTACATTATGCATGCCGAGTAAATAGCTCAAATAAGTAATGTCCAGAATACAGATAGATCATCATGCAGATCAATGACCAGGTTTCTTCAACTTCACATTATTTCTGTCACTCCGCGTGTAGAATGTCCAAAATACTGGATGGCAGTGTGCATCCCACAAGCATAATGTCAAAAATAATGGACAGACAGACCACCTACTATTGTGGTAAATAACATTGGGCATAGGTGAGTGATTGGATCCAACAGATGAATCTGAGGTATAGGTATAGGTATATAATGTAAGATGAAGAAAAGAATGAGATTGTCTCCCTGATTGAATTTGAGTTTAATTACATTTAAATAACTTGAAAGGGCCCAAGGTATGACTTGATTTCTAAGAAGTCAGAAAGGATCATTGATTTCACAGGATAGTGGCAACTTGTAGACTTAACAAAACGCTGAATTTGGTAAAATAATCTGGTAAACTAATTGTTTCCATTTTCTGACAAGGAAAGCAAAATAAAACAAAATTTAAGAATGCTCAATAAGAGGCAACATGCAAACGCAGCGCATCCAAGGCAACTTCTACAGTTGTGTTGGTCATGAGCTTTCAGAACTATCAGATTGAACTGCAGTGAAAATGTTTCACATTTAATATGGCAAAAGGTGGCCATTTTTATGAAGCCAATTTTCTTGATTGCTTGATTAGCTTACCACAAACCTGGAATAAAACTTTTGAATGGCTGGGTAGTATATCAGATAAACATATAAATATGCCGTTACTTAGTGTGAGAAAATGAAAAGGGAGAAAGGGTGAAAAATAATATTTGGATATCGACTGCATTATTATTATTTCAGCTGTTGACCACAGAATTGACCACTCTTAAATTCCATGAATACCACAAATTCCAATGCTAAAATGAAGCTTGACTAGGAATGCTAAGAATGGCTGTGTACCGATCAGTGATTCACTGTAGTGTCCCGCAATGTAGATGAGATATTAGATTTCACACTGATCTTATTTTTCATCGTCTTCCAAAAGATTATCTTCGTAAGGAGAGATGAAGGGCTGGACCTACGGGGGTTTTATGATCATGATACACATTTCCTGTGGTTCCATTTGTCCAGGCATTAGCGATGACCTGATCAGGCCGCTACTGAGGTGCTGTTTATTGCATGACTGTTGTACAATTTAATAGAATCCAATGTAATTTCCGTAAGTGCCATATTAGCAATGGCATCATTCTGCAAACTTAGACTGCGGTCAAGCTATTAGTTTCGCGTTTGAACTGTTTGATATCTTTCACATCATGACTTGAGTTAAGTCCTTGAGCTACAGTTAAGTGAATGAGAAAAATATGTTTTATTTTACTGTCAACTGAGTGGCTAGCTAATGTTAGGTTGCTAGAAAACAAAATGATGTTACATAATAGTTATTGAAAGGTACTGCAAGCACACTGGCAAAGTAACGTTAACTTAGTTATGAGAATGGCACTTAGCGAGCCTGCTACAGTGCCAAGCCATACTGATTTAACCAACATTATACTTGGCATTCAGTCTGGGTAAACATTAAGAGCACGGGGTGATTTTTTTTCTCATGCTATCAGACAATGAAATTTCAGCAAATGTGATATTTACCGAAGGTAATATCAAAAATACGTCAAGAGTTGAGCTATGGGAAAAGTGCTGAAGTTACATGATGAAGAAAAATCTGTAACAAATGCCAATACACTGTTCTCTTCTACGGGCTACTCATTGCAAACCTGAATATTAAGAGCAGTCAATATTGGAATTCAAATCAAGTAATAACAATGAGACAAATTCCAGAGGGGCCAAAAACTAACACTAAGTGCTTCTTTCAATACTGTAGCAGAAAAAGGAAAGTCAAAGAGCAGGTTAAGTGCATAAAAAATAAAAATGGATTGCTGCTATATGATAACAAGGATATTACGGATACCTTAAACAGCTAATTTTGTTAGAAATTGCTGATTTATATGTTTGTTTTTAGTATGTTTTAGTAGTTTTTATTGCGATTTATTTATTTATCATATTTATTCGTCTAGAGTATGTATGTTTCTGTTACGATTGCGCTGTCTTTAGTCTTGAACGTTTTCCTTTCGTTTCCGTTGTGTAGCGTCTTGTCAGTCTTCACACTCTCTTCCCTGTAATTCGGTGAGGTAATTCCCCTTCCTTCTCTCTGGCTGTTCTCATTGGCTATCTGCACCGAAGAATAGTTAGCGAGGCATGGGTGATTAGTTAGATCAGAGTTAGGACTCCACCTGCTTCTTCTCGCTTTCCTATCACTGTCCTTGCTTTTCTAGTTCCGCCTTCCTCGACAGCTGTTCTGCATTCTAGCTGGGATCTCACCTGAGTAGTGTGTGTTTAAAAAGACGCATTTTTTCGGCAGCTTCTTGTCGACTCGTTTCTTCCCATAGCTCGTTTTTGGTTAAGTCTCGTTTCTGCGCTTTTCTGGTTTCGACAGTTGATTGCTCGTTTCTTGTTATATATTCCGTAAGTCTTGTTATTGGTTGGTTGTTTGTATTACGTTGTTTGATTGCTGGCTGATTGATTAGTACTCTGTTCTCCCTTATGCCCATTTTGTACCCTACTGTTTAGTTTCTCCTTTGTTCTCCCTTATCCCATCCAACTCCCTTTTTCGTTCCCCTTCCATTCCCTTAGCTCAGCCCCCTTTTGTTACTGTCTTTGTGCGGATTGATTCTCTGGTTACTGAACTACTTGCTTGTCCCCTGACCTTGATTCTGACTATTCTGCATTACTCTGTTTGCCTGGCTATTGATCCATTTCTGTCCTTGACCATGAGCTTTGGTAACCCTAATAAACGCCCTGCCGATGCTGAACTGCATTTGGAGTCTAAGCCCGTTCCTTTCAACTTTGAGAATTTTACCACAGAGCGGGTCTTTATTCGGCCAGAGGGCATGTCCAATGCTCAAGACTATTTAGAGGAAATTGTGGCTAGGGATAATGAAGTATTAGACAAGTTGCATAAAGTAAAGGCAGATAAGGCGGCGGGTCTTGATGGCTTATATCCTAGAGTGCTCAGGGAAGTTAGTGAGATCATCTTTAAGCTGCTATCCGCCGT
Organism: Gymnothorax reevesii; assembly: GCA_029721435.1. Taxonomy (NCBI): domain Eukaryota; kingdom Metazoa; phylum Chordata; class Actinopteri; order Anguilliformes; family Muraenidae; genus Gymnothorax; species Gymnothorax reevesii. The sequence goes on along the minus strand of CM056586.1, from coordinate 40,614,252 downwards.
CTTCAGAAACGGGAGAAATGGCAAATCATTGGAAACGGGGCAATATAATACCAATATGTAAGAAAGGGGACCATACTGAGCCAGGAAAAGACAAAACTTGCATTGCGTGCAAAATATTGGAATCTGTCATTAAAGATGAGCTGGACTTATTTCTTGAATGTAACAATCTTGTTACAGTATCCCCACTCTTCTTTACTCCTCTTTTGGTGCATTTGGACCTCTACCGTGAACTTGCATAACTTCAATATTTGGTTGCTGTTTTCTGTACACAAGAGCATTAGAAGAGCACTTACCTAAAGCCTAACCATCAATGACATTTGTTTTGAATGAATTAGATACATTTAATTGCTATACAGAGCTGTGGTGACATTACATATCTTCATGATAGAGAATAGCTCCAGTTTGGTGTGCGGCATCAGACACCGAATGCCAGCAGATAAGTTACATTGCATTATACAGTATGGATAAATATTTAGGAAATTATTTTTAATTCAAAGTGAATGTAAATAGGCCTACATGCGTTTCACCTGTATTTGCGTGTTAGATTACATTCAAAGTCAATGCAGTCCTGCGAAAAATTCGTTTCGCATCCTATGTGAAAGCAGCTAAACTCAGACACAATCAAAGAAAGGGTTTTACAGACAAAATGCGATTCCGGTTTGCTATGCAACAAACTAAGGACATAAGGCAAGACTAGCTTGTGGACTTGTTGATCATAAAGAAGTGGTCTGCTCGCCTGCATCCAAGCAACTGCTCTGACAGCAGATTATTGTGGAAACATCGCTTATGATGTGCCTGACATAGATATGTATGATGATGGAATTGTGTTTTCCTGCTAGACATTTTACAATCGACTAAAAAAGTTTCATAGCCGGAATGTTTTTTAAGGGTTTGCTTTGCTTCCAACAGTGGACGTTGGGTAACCTAGCTTGCAGACTCGTTTTGATCATGAAGAATTGGTCTGCTCGCCATCTAAGGAATATTTAGTCTAACGCTTGTGGATTATCGTGGAAAAAATTCCATGGATTTTACCGGTCTACAAGAAAAGGTATTTAATTGTTTATGGGCCTGATGACAGGCAGGCTAGCTGACAGGTAGGTGTGGGAGTGAGACGTTGGCGAGCCGGCGCCGACTATCACTGACTGTAACTTCAGGGCTGTACAGTAACAATGCTTTGATGCACGGCTAAACAAAGCCAGTGTACCTTAACTCAACGTCAGCATCCTGAAACAAAGGCTAAGCACAGTAACTGGAGTCAAATTGACTCAAAATATTCATCCACATGATAGAGGAGGACTTCAATACTCCCAAAATGGCAATAGCTCATTTTTGACCAAATGTGATGTTACGGTGTTTTGCCTTTGCACGGCAGCATAGAACGTGCGGTCATGTTGCTGACCTGAACCAGTCCTGTATGTAGCTACACCCAGCCGCTGTACACACAGGCATATTGTTCTCTCTCTCTCTGCCTTGAAACAGCCTTCTTGAATATTTTCAAGAATAGTAGGGTCTGTTTGTGACTAACAATGTCCTTTGGCTCAGAAAAATGCCATGTATAGCATCAACGTGCTGCACCCATGTGACGTCAGAGCATCTCCGCGAGGATTCTCCTGATTGCTTGAAATACTTTCAATGGCGGCATCCATGAAATCGTCAATTCTGCTTCTGAACCGACTTTCGGAGATGGATAGCTTAGTTGTATGAATGCTAAATGTTCAAACATTCGCATGAATCGTTAATGACATGATCTATCTTCCAAACTGTATTTTGAAATTCCATTGTCTATTCATTGAACGTAGCGTTTAATGATAGTAATTTGCGGAAACCTTCTGCCTTGCTTAATCAATTGGAACAAGCTACCAAGCTTAATTCAGGACCCAGGATTGGGACCACATTCTTTTTAACCCTGTCCAAGTATGTTCCTCTGTCCAGTTTATAAGGAACAAGTTCCTAATCCCTCTTCAGTCATCAGGATTGGATCCAAGTTCCTCTTCAAGGGAAAATTCACACATCATATTCTCACCCCTAGGCTAATTGAAGGGTCAGTTAATTCATATTGTCCTTAAAACAGTTTTGGAGTTTCAAGGAAAAACGGCATTGAAGAGAAATTCAAATGAATGGAATGAAATAGTGGCCACTCTTTCAAGCTTAAAAAAGCAACTTTAAAAAACATAAAATGCCTCAATACTGCTCGTGTGATATTTTCTAAGTGTCTGTAAGCCCTGACATTATGATTTGCCTCAAAAAGACGTCATTTTGACTATGTTTTTTGCCTAAATGTCCAATGTAGCCACTTAGCCAGGAGCCATGTTTTTTTTCCCTCAGGAAGAATGACGTTCCGTTACCAGGAGGTCTCAAAATACGAAGAAGAAGAGGACCTAGAAAACCTGAGGTGGCCTCGAACTTGCCTTACATGCAAGCAGTGAATTATTGCTGCACGCAAGATAGAGAAGTCTGCTGGAGGTACAGCGATCAAAAAGTATCTTTGTTGCACTGATAATAACACTCTCTGGGTTTTACCTGTGACCACACGGTTTAGTTTTTTGAATTAGGTCTTTCATCTGTTTCCAAACTGTTGCAGCTTCTTTCAGTCGTGCCGATTCATAGAACAATGGTTTGAGTGTGTGCTTTTCCTGGATGCTTCAACGGAGAGAAGCATGCGAGATCGGTGACGTCCACTGACTACCAATACATGACCAATACAGACTGCGGCTGTGGCTAATCGCTCACCAATTTCACACAGAATTACAATTTACAGAAAACTGCTTTAGATATTCTCGCTCTATAAACTTTACAAATGTTTAATAAAATCAAATGGTGTAATAACTTAAAGCTCATAGAGGATAGTGATTTTCTTAGCAATTGATCACTACTGCCAAATGTTGGGGCATGTACTGGCAAATCACCAACCCCTTTATCCTGCATCAAATAGTGCATTTATGTTTCATTCTCCATCTTATTTTTTTTATCTCACTTATGTCCAATCCATGTTGTTTCTTATGTGAAGCTCCCAATACATTTAATATCTTTATTTTAAAGGACTATGCAATGCATTTATTTTTCTTACAGTAATCATTTCCCAAGATCCTCACTTTTTGCTCAAAGCAAATCAGTTACCAACAACATTATAAATTTTTCTATTAAAAAAATTCAGAAAAAAAAATCTGAAATCGAAGTAGACAGTTTGCGCTTCAAGCATCTCTTGATTATGTCTTTCAAATCCATTATGCTGGCAAGCAGAACTAAAACAATAAAAATTGTATCTCTGTCCAGTTATTTATGGACCCAACTGTATGAACACACACGCTTACACACATATATAATATATATATATTATATTTATATATAATGTGTGTGTATATATAACAAGTTGCATTCAAAAGGACAAGAGTCAGTGGATTGATTCTGAGTAGATAAATTTAGGTTCAGAAAATAAAAAGTGCCAAGACCCGCCCTCCTCTAAGTATAACATCTATTTGACAATGTTGCTTCATATATCGCTTTGGGAAAGTGAGCCACGCTCTATATATTCTTCTCCGCTGAAACATATCCTAGAAGTGACATTTGATAAAAGAAGCGTCATAATGTATATTTTTAATTTTTTCACGGTGTCTTGGAAAGTGAAACTGTGTCAGGGTGAGCTTGCATTAGACAGGTTTTCATGAGTCATTGAAGACCCACAGATCTCATACGCATAAGGAACAGACACTTCAGTGCTGCTCTAATACTCCTGTTTCCCATATTTAACTGCTTTTTTCTAGACTTTATTTTGAAGAACAATGCATGCACATCAGTATTACATCCTGTCCCCATTTTCAGAAGCAATGCAAGATGTCTTTGAATGTTTCATGTCAAAGTTCTGTTTTCCCCTAGTTACGGATTATTGGATTGTCTTAAAATCTCTCAAAACATCATTTTGGTTTTTTGGAGATGAACATTTTTAGTTCTCTAAGGTTCTTCACATATAAAAACTTTATGCACATCACCCTTCTTTTGTGTACATTTTTGCAATGAAAAGGGGCAAGAGATATGTCTGTCACTGAATGTGCATTTTGCGATGCGAGTGCCAAAATGGCTTGTTGGTGTGGCAGGCCTTTATTTGTTGTTCGTTCACACTTCTGTAACGCTCTCAGCCTTGGAGCTGGTGGCTATACTTACAGTGGTCTGAGAGCCTTTTCATCTGACCCCATAAATAGCCATACTTTAACTTCCTGTCTGGGGAAATGGATGCAAAAACAGTCCCTCGTCTTCACCAAACATTGACGAGAAGCAACCGTCTAAGCAACCATTTAAGAGAAGCAAAGAACTGAGCAGTTCTTTACAATCTCTTACTACAGCTAAGCCCATCACCTGGATGCTTTGGTGCACATTTCAACTTCAAAAGTTCTCTTGTCACATCAAAACTGACGCCATGTGCTAAGCCAAAAAATTAGCCACGCCATTCCTCATTGCTTTGTGATCATTTATATCTTCGCCATGGAGCATCCAGCATGTGGATCCAAAAAGGTGTGCGTCACAGTTATTGAGTGAATGAAATCAGCATAATGACCTTTAACAAACAAATTGCTAGTCAACCATATTGGAAGGCTGGAGGTCATTCGCTTGTTAGCATGCTAGGTAATTTGTTAGCCACCCAACCAAATTAAAGAAACATCACTGGTTCCAGCTCACATAATATCACATATCCATAATATAATGGATTAGTACAGGCGAACATGGAAGTCAGTACTAGTTTCAAAAGCCTCATTCTGTCCAATCATGCTTGAGTGCAGTATCTCCCATCCAATAAGCCATCTTTTATAAGGAAAGCAGTGTTTATTCTACTCTCCTGCTGTGTGCCCGCTACACTGCTCCTTCTCTGGCCGACAACGAATCTGCATCTCATCTCTGCCATCTTTCCAGCTTCCTGTTTCATAAATAACATAATTCATTGTTTCTATTCATATTGTGTTCATTAGTTTTCACATCCTGAATGTCAGGCCCTGCCATGGCTTTGTCATCTCAGAGACTGTCATGCTTGCTCAGATTATCACGCGAGCTGGGCCACAGCCGATCTTAAATGGAAGTCGTTTCGTGATGAATATTTATAGTTGCGCAGTGCATGTTTGCTCTGTTGATTTTTGTGGTGAAAATTCTGCAAAAATTATGTTTCATGGTCAAATTGGCACATTTGTGATTGTGTTTTTCTATTTATATATTTAAATTATAATGAATAACTGGTTTTGCTTGCATTTTGAAGTGTTGATTTGCACTTATTAATAATTTATTTTTTTGTTGCCTGAGTTTGTCTTGTCTTTTGTGGTTTTACCTCTTGTGGTGATGGTTTTTCTTGTACAGCAGTTTCCTCTTTGATAAATAAAGAGAAGCAGTGTATTAGTTCTCATGCGCACTTCCTGCCTTGAAGTTTTGATATTAGCCTAAAGACACACGGCGCTACTTTAAGAGAATCTGTTGAAGGGGCCCTTTCTCTTTTTGTTGTCACAATTCCTACTGTATTCCAAGTGACTTCTTGCACTGTTACAGCAGTGGCGCTCTTAAATTTCATAGGTAGGGGGACATGCTTAATTTTTCACTGCCAGTAAAAGTAAAAGCCCTCCCCCAATCCCTCATAATTACTCCTTTGAGTAATTACTCGCCCTCACATTGAACGGACGACCAGTTTGCCCGACCAAATTAAGCAGCTTTGATCTGCGCTGTCCAGCTGGAGACCAGCTTTGTCCATCCACAGACCAACAATGACCAGCTAGAAGGGCCTAAAAGTTAGTCCAAACCACTTTAAACCACCTTCCTGAAACCGAGCTGGGCTTAGCTGGAATCGTATGCTTTCAAAGCCCATTAACTCATTTTACAATTGTGACACTTTGGTCCTCCACTGTTACGGACTATTTGTAGGTCTACTTCCTACCTGTAAGACTCATGCAGTATCAGTTCTTCAAAGAACTCATGAGCAAATAATAGACTAGGCTTTCCAACCGAGCTGCAGAAGCCAATTCAGTGCACAAACTGCTGCCAAGAATCGGCAGTTTCAGGGCTTAACTTCAGCTTGGCTTGTGCAATGGGCAGAAGATGTTATTTTTTGTTTTATCTGATATGGAATGTAACATACGTCCAGAATGGTATGTACAGCATCATTGAGTCACGCCATCATGTGCAGTGGTGGATTTAATTGAAATGCATGTCGTAACATACCCTGTGAAAAATTGATGCTTTCAATTTTCTGAATTATTCCATTTTCTTATAACTCTCAGCCAAGACATTAGAAAAACACAATTATTTAAGCACAATTTTATTATGTTGTGATCTGTACGTGAATTTGTATTTTGAGCATTAACCACTTTTAATAAGCATGCATTCTCTTTGTATTTCAGCTCATAGAATATTTAAACTCCAGGGAGAATCTGTGATCTTTCCCCTCAGTTCAGACACGGCAAACCTCTCTGATGTGACCCTAAGAAAAAATGGCACCTACCTTTTCAGGTGGAGCAGGAATGAAGTGAATCAGAGGTACGTTGGCAGATTGAGCTTCCATGGAAACAGGACCCTGAGGTTAGACGAGCTCGAGGAGCGAGATGCCGGCCTTTACAAGGTGGAGCAGTTTGATATGAAAGGCGAAGTGACATATGAGGAGATCACTGTAACCCTAACATGTGGGTACCTTCCAGTTCTGTATGCAATTAATTGGAATGAGCTTATTTATCAGGAAAACGGCCAAAGCCAGTCCATCTGGCGTTAGCGGCTTAAAAGATCAAATTCCTCGGTTTCTCTTTCTCAGGTTTTAAAGGATTCCATGTGGTGTATGGGGAATTGGGTGGCTCTGTGGCCGTTTTTGGGGAAAACCTAACAGGCCTCTCTGAGCTTTCTGATGCGAAGTGGGAAAAAAACGGATCACTGATTGCCCAGCTTAACCAATCAAGGCCCGTGTACTCAGTGAAGCCTGAAGGTCGCCTGATGATGTTGCCGGGAGGAGAGTGCAGGCTGTTGAGGGTGCAGTCCAGTGATGCGGGCAACCACACCCTGGAGGTTTCTACTAGATACTTGAATCTCCGATGGACAGCCCAACTGGTTATAAGAGGTACTACAGGCGACTTCGACAATTGGCTCAGTCAGAAAAGATGGCATGACGTCACACTCAGCTTGACCCTGAGAAGTCATGGTTACATTAAATATTCATAATGGCTGACCAAGTTTGATTATATGCAGTGCAAAATCTGACCCTGACCAAAAGCAATGTAATTTATGAAGAGATGCGTCAATACAGCTGTGCTCCTAGCATTTGTAATGAGAGATCATACAAAAATTCTGAAAGAGTGAAATTTTACGGAGAACATGTACCAGAGCCGCTGAAAACAGCCTGGAAAAAGATAACCCTGTCAGTATCGATATGTAGCCAGGGTTCTAACCTTGAGCAGCTACGGCAACCAAGAGAAATCAAAAGAGCCAAGAAGCTCTCTAGCTAACATTACTCTTTAATAAATACATCATGGCCAAATTAACCTCTTACTTAAATGTTACCCTAATAATTAAACATGACATCCCATATCCCTACTCAAAAATGGTAGCGGTAGCCATCTAATGTTTGCTAACTAACGTCAAGCAGCTACAACATTCAAGAGCAACCGGAAGATACCCCCTGGTTAACATTAGTCTTTAATCAAGACAACCAAGCTTAATGAACGGCTCATTTCCCCTGCTTTAAAATGTTGTATTTATTAGAGGGCTTTTACGCCTCACGGGTATCTTGGCTGCAATAGCTGCCTTAGCTGGCTATCTAGCTAGATTCCGCAAGAGTTTTTAAGTCAGGTTCTGGGCTAATGTCATTATAAAGCAAAGAAAGTGAGTCATTCAGTCGGCTTGGTAGTATTAATTAAAGACTAATATTAACCAGGGGGCTCTTACCCTTCTCAGGTTCCTCTTGGTTGTCGTAGCTGTTTGTTGTTAGTTAGATAGGTACCGCTACCATTTTTAGTCGGGATATAGTAGGGATTTTAACATCTCGTGTTTAGTTATTTGGTAATATTTTAATGTGTGGTTAAGTTGGCCAGGATGTTTTTATTAAAGAGTAATTTTAACTGGGGGTGCTTCACCCCGTTAATTTCTCTTAGTTGCCATAGCTGTTCAAAGCTGTTCAAACCTTGGGTACATATTGATGCTGGCTGAGTACAAAATGATATTGTTACAGAAATGTGGGTACATTTCGATATCTAATTGTACTTTGGGAAGGTTTTGATGGAACTCTGGTCTACAGTGACCTTATTAGCTTCACTAACCACTATGCATGCACATAAAACAGTGTTACTTGCATGTAAAGATGCAGTCGCAGCCCTCTCTTTCATGCATTGCTGGACTTTCTTTGTCTCTGTGCCTTTGACTTATTTAAACTACTGACTACATCATCGCCATCTATTCTGACTGGGCCCATGTATTTGCGTATGAAATGTTCAATCTAAAGTTATGCACTGTAAGTAGGCATTACAATGAATTTAACAGCAGAACAGCAAACAATATAGTTAGCACCTTTTCAAGAATTACACTTGTTGATATTATTCTGCCCTTCTATTGATTTGTATCCCAAATTGAGTGGCGGAGTAGGGAAAACTGTTGCCTCACAGCAAGACAGTTGTGCTTGGGACCTCTCTGTGCTTCCTTTTTTCTCCGTATCGACTGGATCGCTATTGGGGGTGTATTCCCATCTAGGTTAGGTAATGGATGGATGTTACCAGTTTTTTATTTTTATGCTGGTTTTTATTTCTATCAGTTACCCTGACTAATTAAGCTAATTGGTCGTGCACATAAATATTAATTTGTGCAAAGATTTGATCTAAGATTAATATTTTATGAAGGGGGACAAGAACAGTCTTTAGTGGTAATTCATGATAATTTAAAGAAATGCACCAGAAACATCAGATTTCATAAACAGATTGGCTAATTTAGATAATTAACTAATTAAAGGCCAAAATCTGACGTGAAAACCGGGGACAGATGCAACCCTCGTTGCTAACCCTCTGGCCTAAGTTCACATTCAGTGCAGCGTTACCATCAAACAAAGTTCAAATGTCCGTACTGATCCACTGCCTATAAATATCTACTGCACACGTCTTTTTCCTGCAATTGTCTACTGAATTGGTCTGTTTCCTTCAAATATCTACTGAATAAGTCTGCTGGCTGGGTCAGCCAATGGCTGCTGCAGAAATGTAGTCTTAGTTGACCATATTAAGGATTGACATTTATTTCATATGCAGTCATGCGCATATACGCTCCTCATCTGCATATGCATCGTCCTGTGTAAGTTTTATATTTTATGTACGCCGGCATGCACACAGTACGGCCCAGTACACCTGATAGTTTTGGGCATGCACAAAACTAAGTTAAGCATACTATTAGGCAGGTCTTAAGTTATAAATACGCAGTGCATCAATCCCGCATCGGTCCCGCACGGTACGAGTACGCTATGTGTTCGTGGGGGATAAGCGGTTTATACTTGGTAATACGCTGATCTCCCGGCACGAGCTATGAGCCGCGTGCATTGGGCGTATACATAGCGTAATTGCAGTGCAGATACAACGCATGCTGAACGAACTCATAACGAATGCTGTCGTATTGCATGAATTAGTACTGTTTGTCCTGCGATCAGGCAGCGCACTGTACTGATTAGTAACTTATGACAAATGCACAGATAGCCTACAGATAGCGTACTTGCCAAACATCCAGGGTACAATCGAGATTTGGTATAAATATGATGGCTCCTCTAGACTCCAGGGTGTACAGACCTCCTGAAAGATTAACGTTCACACTATGGATTCTGCACTGGTAATGAAAACAGCAGGATGCTGCCGCCTTTTTAATAAATCAGAAATAGCTCAGAATAAGGTTGGCATTCATCAGAAGTGCGTTAGGCATGCGGTCGGCATAATTTGGGTGCGTCTGGAGTACGCTTGGCATGCGCACTGCATATGCAGCTATTCGCAGCAAGAAAAATAGTGTTGCGCACTGCATACGCAAAATACTTATAAGGAATAAGGATACAAAGAAGTGTGACAGGGCCTTTAAGAAAGTATTGAAGTGTTGGAGCACAGATGTAGGTTCCTGTTTTGTCTTCTATATTGTGATAGACGGTTGTTCCTGGGTCAAACCTGATTTTTTATCACTAGCGCTACTCCTTGAAGTTTCATGATTCCAGCCTGATGCCCGAAAAATTGCCCATCAGCTATTCTTATAGTTCCCACTTGTTTGTTTCGGGCCAGACTGACTAATGCCTGACATGCAATATATTTTTGCCTCTGTAAAACCAGTGACATGGTCAGTGATTGGCCAGGGTATTTGTTTTGTACCAGTCATTAGTCATGAGACGTTGCTGGTTTTGTGATAAGGTTTTGCACTTGCAAAAGCTCTTGTTGAATTTTGCCCTTAGACATTACATTCATTTTCTCTTACTTTAAACCCGAATGCCCCTGGTACTGGGGAAAATCAATAAACATCATAAAAACAGCAGTGTCTTAATAGCAACATTATCATGTGGCATATTGACTTAAAGGGATGAAACTCAGCAAAAAGCTCATGATGACTATTTTTACCTCAACCGAACACAAACGAGTAATAAGCACCAAGCAAAAAGTAGGATGACATAATATTAGTGCTCGGTCGCTAGTGTTTCTTCTGAATATGTGCTATGCATACAAATGATACATCAAATGAAAGTGGAAAGTCCACAGAATCTAACAATATTAGCCATGTCATTTTAAACTGACATCACACTCAAAGAACAGCAGGCATGCACATTGATATTTTGTGATAAAAAAACTCTGTTTGAGGGTAAATCTGTGCTGGCTATTGTTACTCCAATATGTCCTAGTAATATTGAAACTAAATCTGCCAGTATGCATGCATGTTTTATTTCCTGGCACTGCTTCCAATAAGATCAGACCCTGAGCATTCCGCTTGAATGCAATGTATTTTCTTTTCTGTGATCAGCTTATGATGCCGTCATTTTGACTTTGCGGGTGGCCATTTGATTCTACGGGCTCTGAAGTTTCCAACGACCCCTCAATCAATGCAATCTCACAAACCTAGACTGAGATAGAGTCTTGCGTTTCCGGTGCGTTTAACTGAGATTATGCACATGAACCCTAAGAGTTCATATGCAATATAAATGTTTAACTGGTTTGTTTTCAGTATTTTCGATATAATTACCCACTAAATATTCTACAGTCATTTTCTGACTGAGAATCCTTGCGCCATTACGTGTGAATACCGAAAGAGTGCAACAATACAAACGATAAATCAGGGTGCATGACGTATTTTGTTGTCTCACTCTTCAGATTTGCAATGAGACAGCAGTGATACAGATTCCTTAGCTGGTGTAGTGTTTAAAATGTTTGAACCATATGTGGAGAAACCTGAGTTCTAACCTTGGTGTGGCATTTTTTGGGCAGTGGAAGCATTGTCCTTGCATAATTGTTGGGATGTTTATTCTTTTTACTTTTTACCATTTTTTACCTTTTCTTTCATTTATAATTTTGTTCATTTGCTTGTTTTATTGAAAATAAAATCTGATCCAGTGGAGTAAAACTTAATTTCCTTTGAATGTATTTTCTTTGAATGGGAAAATGTCCACAGGACTGGCTAAAATATATATATTTCATTTTCAAAAAAAAACATTTTTTTTTTAATTAAAAAAAAATAACAAAACTGATTGTATCTGAATAGAATATAGTGACAAATAAGTGAAATTAATTGAGTTTTACAGTTTGGTATCTGAGAAATATCAACAGGCACAAAGTGCTCAAAAAGGTGGTCGAAATGCCAATTTGGAGATGCCACCTCGACGTTCCTCTGTAATTTTGCTCTGATTTACTTGATAAGAATAAACTTTGGCACAGATAATGGTGAGATTCTGTGCTGTAATTTTTAGACGTTTGTGACTGCAACTACATAAATTCAAAAGGGGTAAAAGGAAAAATTTTGTTAGGCAGAAATGAGATTTTTCATTTATGCTGTGTTCCATCTTCATTTACGCTGACATATAGCTGAATTTTACACCATGACAAAAATCCCCTTGGTGTTCCCTTTATTATGATACCAAGATTATTCAAATGGACCAAGTAGTTGCAGCGATATACTCATTTCATTTTGGGCATATCATTTTCGAGTCAGAGGCTCAGGGCTTATGAGGTTAATGATTTAAAAATGGCCTACATCATATTTCACCAAATCGTCCCATGAATAACAAAAGGTCGTAAGTTACATTCCTGATGAAACCTGTTTTTCTGCACCACGAAGTACTACAACTGCTGTAGTACTGGTAATGCACTGGTAATGAAAACCACGTTTAGCAACCAATCAAACAGCAGTATAGGTATCCTTGTGGCCATTTTTAAAAAATACAACACACTGAAGAGAGGCATGGCAGGACTTCACTCCACACGACGAAGTAAGGACTATATTCAACAGTTTTATTCACATTTATAGATATTTGGGCAAAGATATCATACTTTTAAAACAATATTGACAGATGGAATGTTTGAATTAAAGCATAATATCAAATGTTTAACAGCAAGTTTTGACTCAGGATTTTTTCAAATGTTGCTGTCCATTTGAAAGGACAGTGGGTCTGAAACTATGTCATTGAACTCAATTCTACACTAGGGAAGAATGAATTTGTCACCATAAAAATAACACATCAGAGAATGAATTGATAATCAGGGATTGCTATATTTTTCACAACCTTGGAACATAATTCAGGTCTGAAGGGGTTAAGAGATTAACCTTTATTTAACAGGGTAATCAGCCCATTGACATTAAGGATCTCTTTCACAGGGGAGACCTGTAGCCAAGAAAGGCAGCAGCACATGTCAATATCTCAAGATTGAAAAACAGTTAGCGCAACATTAAGCAGCAAATCAGTATAAAGCGCAAGGGAGAAACACAAATCACCAGTAGCAATCATAATAAAATAGACATTTTGTGATTACACAGATGAAAATTAAGTGCATCAACACTGTCCAATGGATTCTAGCTCAAAGGCCTTCAAGATTCTGACAATTTTAAATCTTTCTGGAGGGTGCTCCATGTGTAATGTGAATAGAGGCCACTACATGGCAGTATTTACCTTTTTTTTTAAGCCCAGACTGGAGATAGGTTTGGGCATGTTTTAGGCATGTCTGGGACAAGTCCCAGAGAAAAATAAAAACAAGCCTAAAAGGTGGCAGGTCTGCAAAAGAGTATATAAGGGGGAGAATTGAGACAGTGAAGGAGTAGGAGAAATTGCAAGGAGAAGGATACGTGTGACCAGACCTGTCATTCTGTTCAAGACCTGTGAAGCTTTTAGTGGATTTTTGCCTGTGTTAGAGCATTTCCCTCACCCAGGACATCACCAAACATCCCACCAAAGGGACTGTAAATATTTCTGTTTTTGTATATAATCAATCTTGGTCTGTAGAATAGAGTAGTTTGTCGTTAGTTGCCTTTGTCTAATTAAATGTGTTTTAGTTTTAAAATTTTTGTCTGTCATCCTTTGCTGTTTGTTAATGTCATAACAAATAGGGCCATAACACATGTAGAAGGGACAGCGAAGGCATTGGCCATAAGAGCAGTGTTATGCTCTGTCTCCCCCCCATAGTTCCGCACCCATCCATTGAGCACAGCTGTCGGCCGGACGGACAGGCCTCGTTCCGCTGTGTGGTGACCCGGGAGCTCCCCACTGTGTGGTTCTTCAATGAAAGCTCGCAGGGTGTCAGGGTCATGAATGGCTCTGAGCTCCTGCTGAGTTACTTCCCCGGGAAGCTTGTCTGTGCGCTGAAGGAACATCGCGATATGAGCATCTCTGTGTCCTTTACATGTGCGGGTGAGTCAAACGGTCAACCCACTCGCTCAGGGGTATCATCATAAAAAATAATCCTGTGTGAAGAATAAGTTTTATTGGTGATTTTGGTAAAAAAAAAAATTTGTTTTTATTCACTGCTGCCAAGGGTTTTCTGAATCCATTTTGAACGAACATCGATCTGGCACTATAATTAGCATGACGTCATCAAAGGGACTCGCAATTAAAACAAAGCCAGCCTGTTAATGGAAAACATGAAATGGAAACGATGAATGGTCATCGTGGACAAAGACAGATTAGTTTATGCCGTGTAGTGTGCCATAGTGGACGACAACCGTCGTAGCATCTGCGATGCCTCACAACGCCCCGACAGAAAGTCTAGCATGTTTAATTTTTTTCTTCGTCTTCCGCAACAGGTTGCCTCGCTGACCAATAGGACCATAGCTGATAGCTCTGCAGGAAGAGATTAAGCCGCAGCGCACACATTTGTAAACATAGCCTAGAGAAAGAAGAGTGATGCTGTTATTGCAAGGTGGAGCAGTGAAACGCAGAAAATGTTCGTCGTCCTCTGGCAACAACATTCGTCCTTTCTTGGTAATTCCTCAAGAGACTATATTATGACGAAGGGAATAAAGCTGATATCTGGCGAGTAATAGGCGAGACACTTCAGCAGACCGCCGAATACAGCCAGTAGCATTGAGCTGGAAACTCAGTGATAACGTTTTAGTTTGTTCCCTCAATATTTCGGTTTCTGATGGGGGTATTGAGGTACTCTGGTAATGCAGTAACACATGTAAGCAACATTAACCGATTAAGCCCTTTTGTCATGGTTTTGGAGCTTTGAGAGCTCCTTTTGTTACTCTCGTCTGGGACGATATCGTTTTGCTTGCCATCGGATTCCTGGGCCAGCTGGCATTAATTGGGGACGTTACCCGGTCTCTATTTAAGCTCCTGTTCTACCTCGTTCGTGTTGCTAGAGTGTCATTTTCTCCTTGTCGCTTTTGCTGGTAAGGTCTTTTGAGAGGGAATATTATCAGGATCTTAGCTGCATAACAGGATAAGTGTTTGTGAGTAAGGGATTCTTTGGTTTATTTCCCTTTTCTTTTGTCTTTTTTCAAGCTCGCTTGTTGTCTACCACGGACGGCGTCAGGTCCGTTGGTAGCGCGAGTCTCGTGATTTCTATCTGTTTTAGTCTCTCAGCACGCTGCTGATTTTTCCTTTTATGTCTGGCCACTGCACTTGGCGTCCTACTACCAACATCCTTCACACCTTTTTCCAGTTATGATAAACCCTAATAAGATAGCTGGGTTACACCAGTAATAACATAAATATTTTGGCAAGCTTATACCTTGCCGCAGTTACTACTGTCTATACACGCTCTGAAAAGGCATAGTTTTTAAGGTATTATGGGAAAGGTTACACGCCATTCCTAGAAAAATGCGGCGCACGTCCTGATAGACTGCAAATGACAGTTGGTTGTGTAGCATGCCGCTTCTCTCGGCCTTGTCATGGAAAGAATATTTAACTCTATAATCGCTTAATTTAACTCTATAATCGCTGACATAGCAACCTTTAGAACAGACAAAAACATTGTGTAGTCTGATCCTGGCATAACACTTAAGAACACGTTTCTTGGAAGATTCAGACTCCCAAGTCGGCAGATTTTTCTAACAATAAAATGTGAATTTCCCCAAAATGGTAGTTACTTGTCGAGAATCAATCATCAACAAGAACTGCATATAGTGAGTTGTTTGAATGGACAAAACTAAGTTTTTCGGCCTCCTGGCACTTTAAGAAGTTTTCAAGATGAAGTGTGCATGATTCACATCCAATTACGGGGTAAAACTACAAAATTTTCCCCTTATTTTTTCAGATTTATCCCATAAATTTGCAAAAAAGAGGAAACCCTTCATTTAACATGTTATTAACAATTAAATGTAGCTTAAGGGGTTTCACACATGGCTTAAATAACATTTTTTGGTAAAATTAAGGAGTGTTTTACAAAGTAAAAGCTACTTAATTCAAATTGAGTAGTTTGGGATATTTTCAGGGATAAATGAATAGAAATGTAAGTATATTGCCTTTTGCAGTGTAGTAGTTGCAGCATAACTATATTGTGTATTGTAGTGTAGTAGTGGCAATATTTGCATTAGTAGTCATGGTTGTAGTGATAGCAGTGAAGTTGTGCACTATGTTGCACTTCCGTTAGGATATTTGCAAATTTCCCTCATTGTGATCCCTCAAGCTCCGGGCATGGCTACAACTGAGTATATACTCATCGCAGTCTGCAGCTCTCTTGTGTTGGTGCTGATGTTATCGCTGGCTGGGCTTTACATTCATGTTAAGAGGCAAAGACCGGACCGAAACTTACAGCTGGGTAAGTGTCTTGTGTTTTCATCTTATAAACACCATATGGTATTTCGCAAAGGATGATAACAGTTAGCTGTATAATTGTGCCACGTAAAACCTTAAACAGGTCTTTTTTACAGTTCACATTCCAGTTTTAGGACAGCTCCAGGTTTTACAAGTTTTGTAATAACCCAGCAAAGGTAGAGTCCCACTAAGGATGTCTTCTGGCCCAAACCACCAAATTCAAAATGATTTTCAGCATTGAAAAATCACTCCATGGGTTTCATGAATCCACTAGAGAAACCTGGGATATCAATTTTCTTTATGATAAAAAAAAAAAAAATTTTTTAACTTTTTTCGTTTTTGGGAGGGGCTACCCATTCTGGGGCCCCACAAAGTGTCACCAGAGATTATAATCATGTGCTTATCAATGCACATTGTAGCTGATATATCATCCTAATGAATAAAAAAAGAATTTGTTGAAATTGATGTCATAATGCCGAGATAGGAGGATATTTGTTCAAAAAGTATGTTCTGAATTGGAGATTTCCAATGGCCACGTGTGAATTTGACATTTGACAAAGTTCCCGGCCATGACACACTAAGGGAATTCGCTGAATATTTTTTGAACAAATATCTTCCTATCTCTGCAGTACGACATCAATTTCAACAATTTTTTTTTCATTCATTTGGAAAATATATCAGCTACAATGTGCATTGATGATGCAAATGATGATAATCATTGGTGATACTTTGCGGGGCCCCAGAATGGGTGGCCCCTCCCAAATGCTAAAAAAATGCTAAAAGTATCATTTTTTTTGTCATAAAGAAAATGGATTTTGCAGGTTTCTCTGGTGGAATCAGGAACCCCATCAGATGGTTTACGCTGAAAATTATTTGAAATCAGTGGTTTGGGCCAGAAAACACCCTTTATGAGACTCCATCTTTAATGATTCTGCTTTATGAAACCAGTCTCTCTCAGATTCATTGTAATAAAATTACATTTATTATGTTGTGCTCTCCAATATTTTTTACATAGTATTTGAAAAAAAAAACAGATTCTTAAAATGAAAAAAAAAAAAAAAACATCAGCAGTTGATTAATTTTGCCTCAAATGCATAATAAGGAAACACAATGTAGGTCATGTTAAAAAAAAAAGAAAAAAGATACCTTATTGAAATACCCCAACAGCTTTGTGATTGATACTCCCTGGAGTGCACAACTGAAAAAAAAATGATTTAGGAAAATGAATCAAAATGGGGATAACTTTTTTTTGCAAATTAATCATTCATTTGCACAATGTAATTTTCTAATAACTGTTGCATTTTATGACGATAAGCAGTTGATTTTACAGCTAATTATGCAGAGAAAATTTACATTTCTACATGGGTCTGGACTTATGGTGTTCCCATCCTTACAGCGACTATGGCTCCCGGGGAATGTATTAATGTGTACGAGCTGACCGACATGAACACGATTCCATCACGACCTGCCTCGGTCCCGTGTGAGGAGATACCATTGTCCTCTCGTCTCAGCATATCAACTGCAATGACGACCTTCCACTACTGACCACCAGAGGGCAGTTACGCACAAAAACACAATGGATCAGCAGGGCCAAAAACAGCCACCTGCATCCCTGTCTGTGTGTCTTGCATGCAAGTTGCCACAACAAAGTTAAAATATTTGAACATGGGGGAACGGGTAAAATTACAATGGACAATCAGTAACTCTTCAAGCCTATCAGGAATCCCTCTCATCAATCATAAACCTCCCCTAAAATCATGTCTCTTTTATTAACCAGCAACCTCTCTGGCCACTCAAGAATTCCCTTTATCAGTTTGCACTGCCTAAAGAGTCCAGGTCAGTTATTCACAGTCCCTCTGACCAATCAGGAATGATTCTATTCAATAAGCATCCCCACTGGCCAATGAGTGGACTTTTTCATTAATCAACTGCTCATCTGGCCAATGCAGTTATTTCACCGTTGCGCCTGTATAGACCTGTGTGTTGTGTGCCATTAGTGTGTGTGTGTGTGTGTGTGTGTGTGCGTGTGTGTGTGTGTGTGTGTGTGTGTGTGTGTGTGTGTGTGTGTGTGCATTTGTATATGTGTATGAATAATTCTCCACAGTCTTGACCGTTAACAGTGCTAAAATATTGTTGTACATTCGAATGCGTGATCAATATAATGTCTGATACAATGTGAAGCCGAAAAAATGATCTGTATCAATCCATCTCTCCACGTAGATAATGCTGGTGCCAGCGAAATTTAACTAATACTCTAAATAAATAAACAACCAGGGTGTTAGTGACTATGTGTGGTGTTGAGATTAAGTGACATGGAATGAACTGCTGAGTCTGCATTTATCAAGAATGATCTTTATAGGAAGAGCAGCAACACTTGGGCGATCAAAAATGTATTAATTCCTGTTTATTCTGAAAGTATTCAGGGTCTTTTAAAATTTGACTTGTAATTGCAATTCATCCATTGCTGACATTCATATGACTTTTCAATTTTTTGAGTGAGTGCAGAATATCAAACCCTCTGAGAAAGCAGTTTTGAATGTTCCTTTGTGGTCATGCAATTGGTATCCAGCACAGATGCAGCTTATTTTAACTTTTTTGTTTGTTATTACATTCAATAAGTTCTCTTCCTTCCTTTAGTTTCTCCGTCCCCTGTTGTGTTTGTGCCTCAGTGCGCAGAGATCCTAGGGACTGGCATGTAACTGTAAGATAAAAAAATTAGAACATGAATCAAAAATGGCTGTTAGTTTACCTCTGTTTCATTTGAATACACTGGTGCTGAAAGTACTGAAGTGTCTATTTTGCACTAACAAGGACAGAAAAAAGGATTGGGAGGCCCCGATGCACAACTGTTCAAGAAGACAAATATCTGAGAGTGTGTAGTTTTAGACAAAGACGCCTCGCAGATTGTCAACTAGCAGCTGCGCTAAATAGTTC
This sequence comes from Gymnothorax reevesii, assembly GCA_029721435.1. NCBI lineage: Eukaryota > Metazoa > Chordata > Actinopteri > Anguilliformes > Muraenidae > Gymnothorax > Gymnothorax reevesii. Next base: position 40,595,129 of record CM056586.1, on the reverse strand, counting down.
CAATCAAACACCAGGTTCAGTATCAACAGTGAAGGTGGTTTCTTTTTTCTGATGAAGCCAAAGTTTGAAGTACGTATTCATCATTTTCATTAAATTCATTCTATCGAACTCAGACAATGTCAGCATGTTGTGTTAATTTGCGATATTTCCTATTCAGACTAATTTCATGGGTGTTTCCATAGAAAACAAGAAAATTTCCAAGTGATCCCAAACTTTTGAGCGGTAGTGTACAGTTTAAAACCAAATTATTCAACCCCTGTTGCCAATTAGGCTTACTGGGAAAATTCACGATCTTTCCGCAGCTTGCAATGAACAAATCAAACAAAAACTAGAACGGGCACTCGGTAGAGCGCATACCTTCGCCGACGCCACTGAATCCCTCGCCACTGGCGTTGGTTTCATGCCGATCGGATAAAAATTGACCGAGATATGGCCGAAAGTCGGTTTTGACCTTTTCGTGGCCTTGACCTTGACCTTTGACCCGATCACTCCCAAAATCTAATCGATTGATCCTCAGGTCATGCCAAATCAACCCACCAAATTTTATGAAATTCCGTTTGGTACTTTTTGAGTTATTCGATACACATACAGACAGACACACAAACAAATAAATACACGGGGATCAAAACATTACCTTCGTCAGCGAAGTCGCTGGCGAAGGTAATAATTTAAATGGCTCAACACAACAAATATTACAAGTGGCTTCTCCAAATTCAACGCGAAATGGCATTTTTAATGACTACTGCAGGCTCAAAATTATTCAACCCCTTCATGACAAGCATCTATAATACTTAGTAGAGAACCCTTTTGCCACTATGACCTGTTGGAAATGTGATCCATAAGCGGACACCAGCTTTTGGCAGCATTCCCAAGGAATCTTAGCCCAGTCCTCATGGATCATGGCCTCCAGTTCACTAATATTTTTGGGTTCGCATGCTGCAACTGTCTTCTTCAAATCCTACCAGAGATTTTTTTTTTTATGGGGTTCAAGTGAGACGACTGTGAAGGGCACTCTAGAATCTTCCCTGACTTCTTCTGAAACCAAGCCTTGGTGGATGTTGAGGTATGCTTAGGATCATTATCCTTTTGGAAGGTCCAACAATGCCCTAGTGTCAGCTTCCCTACAGACGGCATAATATTTTCTCCTTGGATATCCTGGTACTTGACTGAATCCATCTTGCCCTCCACACTTTGCAGGTTTCCAGTGCCAGAGGAAGCTAGGCAGCTGCAGGGCATCAAAAAGCCCCCACAATTCTTCATTGTAGGCAGGGGTACTTTTAAGCGTATGCTTCTTTATTCCTCCGGCAGACATACCACTGATTCATAAACTCAAAATATTCCAGTTTTGTTTCATCACTCCACAGGAAAATACCCCCAAACTTCTTTGGCTTATTTATATGGTTTTGAGCATATTGGAGCTTGTGCTTTTGGATCAGTTGTGGTGTATGCCTTAGAGCCCATCAACATTTAGTTTGCGCCCTACTGTGCAAACTGAAGCTTCAATGCCTCCTGTCTCCAAGTATTGCGACGGGTCTCCTGCAGTCACTCAAGGGTTTTTGACCACCTGTCTCCTCAGGAATCTGGTGACAGCCATTGATAGCTTCCTCTTTCTGCCACATCCTGGTACTATAGCCACCCTTCCTTTAACTCTGAACTTGCGAACGGCGCTTCTAACTGTATCTCTATGAAATTTCAGTGCCTGTGCTACCTTTTTGTATCCTTTTCCTTGCTTGTGCCAGGCGATGATCTCTTCTATTAGCTTTTTGGACAATAATCTCTTGACAGCCATATTTCTGATATGCAATCAAATGTCACTGTCAACAAACCCCTAGCAAGTGCAAGTATTTGATGTGTTCTATCTCAAGCAAACCTGATGCATCTAATTTAGCTCTTGATTAGCTGCATTAGGTGCGCTTTAGACAACACCTAATTTGCAAATATTCTCTCAAGACGGATTCTATTCGGGGGGTTGAATAATTTTGAGACTGCAGTAATCATTGAAAATGGAATTTTGTGTTATATTTGGAGAAACCACTTGTAATATTAATTGGGTTGACCTATTTGAAATGTTCTTGTTTAATCTGTTTATCACAAACAGCTGAAAGTTTGTACATTTTGATATTAAACCCGATGTACAATTGGGGTTTAATAATTTTTATTGCAACTGTATATTCAATTGAGTACACTACCAAGACAAGATATTCAATGTTCAAACTGATAAACTTCATTGTTTTTCTTGGAAATATTCACTCATTTTGAATTTGATGCCTGCAACAAGTTCCAAAAAAACTGGGACCGGGGCAATAAAAGACTGGGAAAGTTGAGGAATGCTCAAAAAACACCTGATTGGAACATTCCACAGGTGAACAGCTTAATTGGAAACAGGTGAGTGTCATGATTAGGTATAAAACAAGCACTCCCGAAAGGCTCAGTCATTCACAATCAAGAATGGGACGAGGTTAACCACTTTGTGAACAACTGGGTGAGCAAATAGTCCAACAGTTTTAAAAACAATGTTTCTCAACATGCAATTGCAAGGAATTTAGGGAATTCATTGTCTACAGTCCATAATATCATCAAAAGATTCAGAGAATCCAGAGAAATCTCTACATGTTAGCGGCAAGGCCAACAACCAACATTGAATGCCCGTGATCGTTGGTCCCTCAGGCGGCACTGCATTAAAAACCAACATCACTCTGGAAAGGATAGTACTATGTTGGCTCAGGAACACTTTGGAAAACCATTGTCAGTCAACAGTTTGTCGCTACAAATTGTTTTTGGAAATCGTGGATGTCCTGTCCTCCAGGCTAAAGAGAAAAAGGACCATCCAGATTGTTATCAGCACAAAGTTCAAAAGCCAGCATCTGTGATGGTATGGAGATGAGTTCGTGCCCATGGCATGGGTCACTTGCACATCTGTGAAGGCACCATTAATGCTGAAAGGTACAGATTTTGTAGCAACGTATGCTGCCATCCAAGCCACGTCTTTTTCAGGGATGCTGTATGTGGTGCGTTTGGGTTTTCATTTTGTAAATTTATGCTCCCTTTTATTGTGGCCAGATAATTTCAGAATTATCAGGCAAAGTGTGCTCACCCTGTTGTGGTGTGCGTGTGTGCGCGCGTGTGTGCGCGCGTGTGTGCGCGCGTGTGTGCGCGCGTGTGTGCGCGCATGTGTGCGCGCATGTGTGCGTGTGTGTGTGTGTGTGTGTGTGTGTGTGCGCGTGCGTGTGTGTATGTGTTTGCTTGCGTGTATAAGCACACAGATGTGTGCCTTATGTGTAAGAGAGATGTATATGGTCCGACAGTAAGCTGGTCTTCATACTTTTTGGTGACACAATTTCTGTATTGTTTTATTGAATGTATGTAAGCCTGTCTATGATCTATGAAGAGTATTTAGTGCCATAACAGTCATAAAAAGAAACTGCAATCATGAGTGATAGTTATTGCATTATTGTATGCAAAGTACGCAGGGCTGATTTTGTGCAGTCGGGACAGGGCATTAGTGGAGATGGTGTGTGTTATTCCCAGATGACAAAACATTCGACTGCTAACCTTTTCCAGGTGATTCAACCCCCGTGGAATTTGAATATCGAACAAAGATTGCAAGCAAACAGGCTATTCTCCGCTGAATGGGGGCGCCATTTTATTACAGCAGTCTCTTTTTCGGCACTTAGCTGTGATGTTACTCTCGCTGCTCGGCATATATACACCACATACAGCATACACATAGTAAAATCGCCGTCTTTCCACCGCAATTTTTGTGAAGTGAGCTAGCTAGCCAGCATGCAAAGAGTACCTTTCCATAACCATTATGTCACATTAGTTCGCAGGCTAGCTGGCCAGTCAGTGTTGACTGTGAATTTAATGGCAGGTTCCACTAGGTGAAATTTTTTGTTCACTCTTTTAGGACGTCACCTAGTCGTGGGAGATGTCGTTTTTGGAGAAATTTATTGGTTTGATCAAATAGAATTTGTTTTAACAAAATACACAGCGAATATACATTGCAGGATAAAGTTCTTAGATAGGATTATTCACTTTGATCCCTAGAACACGTTCATGTTTAAAAAAGACCAGATATCGACAAAAACTTATTTTTCTGAAATGTGCCTAATATCAAATGCTGTTATGCACAGATGCAGCAGCCCCAGGATATCTTCCCTCACCCCCCAACCCCCCCCCCCCCCCCCATACACAAGATACAGTCGAATGGGAGGAAGGTGTGCACTATAGGTTACAAGATGATACACTGCCTACAATAGTCCCTGAATAAAAGTCTTTTAGGTTAGGATTTCCGCAAACTGAATATTTTTGCAAACTTGCTAGGCTACCTTAGTGTACAATTATTGAAATGAACTGAAAAACTGGCACACTAAGACAGGTTTGTGAGTTACTTTTATTTAAAATGCTGCAGAGTTGATGTTTCCTTGCAGGTTATCCATGCCCAGCTCATTCCAATAAAATTGTTAGCCTGTATTAGAACTATGTGTCGCTAATTTAGCCTATAGCCTACTGTTAAGGCCCATGACAGATTCTGAGAATATGATTTTTCTGGGTGCTTCAGAGTCAGTGTGGTGTTTAAGGTTGCAGGATCTATCTTTTTATTTGATATTGAATCCCAATTTTGAATGATTTCCTGTTCTTACGGGACTGTTACTGTGTTCTCTATTAAATTTGCACACTGCCAAAATAGTTTTTAGAGAATTGCAATATTCAATAATAATGAAACAGTTATTAATTTCAACTGCAGACACAAATGCTCAGTTCCCACTGTCGTGCATTCTGTTACGAACCGAGTCTGACCATCCATCGCATGAAAAGTCAAACCTTCGTCAGGTGTCCGTCAGGTGTTTCGATAAAAAAAGGATGTCCCGCCATGGTCCAATGCGGATGGATTGTTCATCACTGTCCATTCGGAGTTGCGTGATAATTTACAACTCAGATATGCACAGCTTTGCTATTTGGCATTCAAATATTCAAATATGTCAATATTAATTGAAAAAAACAACTCTGGGTTGTTTCCTAAAAGGGTAGTTGCTAAAGGTAGGATGCCACATTCATTTTCAGTATTAAATGAATACAAGCTAGCTGGCTAACCAAAAGCAGCCTTTACTAACTGTACACTCTGTACTAAAAGCTATGAGTAGCTATCGAGTTGCAACACAACAAAGCTATTCATCGTACAAAAGACATTAAAACATTCATATTGTCTCAACTGCTTATTTACAGACTTGAGAGAAGTTAAAAATTGGCAGTAAGAAGAGTTCCACTCTCAGTCACACACAAGCACCACGAATGTGGTGATTTATAACTACCATTCAGAGCCATGCCGAGACCGCTTTTAAGGCAATGTCCCATTAGTGCTCACATAGCCTGAATAAATAACTTTTCATCATTATTGAGGAAAACGGCATCAGTGATTTAAAAGTGAAATATTCATATATTTTATATTAATTATGTGTGGTTGTTAGAAAAATTAATTTGTGGATTTAACAGAGCCCCATTTCTGGGTGCACAGTATATCGATTTTGTGGGCACTGTCTTTCCATTCTCAAAATATTTTCGGCTGCCTTTGCCTACAGGCAACATCAAAAAAAAAAAAAAAAACGTAATACATTTTTTTTAAAGTGGTCCCAGAAAGTCGAACAGTCCGACTGGATTGGAGGACTACAGGCCATTTATTGAAATGCTTAAAAAAAAAAGACGGATGGTCCTATTCAATCAGGGGTAGTCCATCGTTAGTTTGACGGTTTGTCGTGTTTATTGAAACAGCCCCCAGGACACAACTTTTCCATAGCCACAGCATTGTATCAAGTGTAAAATATCAAGATCTTGAACATCATTTTTATATGCATTTCCTTGCAATTCAGCAGAACAAGTTTTGAATCTAAAATAGACCTGAAATTCCACAATTATGAATACACTGGGTGCATTTCATGAACCTATTTGTGGCGCCGTAGGTTTCGTGGGGTTAAGATTGTCATAGCCTCTTGCTACACTCAACCATTAAGTTGATCACTTACCATAAACAGAGTCTTCAGTTGGCGCAGCTTCTTCTTCAGGATTTTCCAGACTCGCTGCTCGACAACCCTCCATGGTAACATAGATGTTCTCCCCCTTTTCTGTAAAAGTGTTCAAAATCTTTAGGACCGGTCTGTCATACTCCGAAATTTCAAGCTGTGCTTGTCCTTTGTCATTACAAGCCACTGTTGAGTTCAAACCTGGGGCATTGAAATGCACCCTCAAATATTGTAGTCTCGGCGGGGCAGGGTGGGGGGAGGGCAGGGGGTCTAATCAGGGCCAGTGGGAATGCATGTTGGTACAAATGGCCTAATGCTATTACCCCTAATTCTTCTTATCAAGGACTCAACTGAACGCCTGGTTCAGTTAATTAGTTGAATCAAGTGTCATATCACAGGGCTGAAATAGAAAACTGCAGCCACTCCAGCAGTTAGAAGATTGGACTCCTAAATTGGCAGTAATTGTGGCAACCAACAGTGGTGTTAAATTTTATTTTGATCTGATTTCTTTTTCACATGCAATCATTGGTTTATAGCTTGTTTGCTTGTTAGCAGTGGTTTATAGTTAACGGCATTTTTTGAGCCTTTATATGGCGGATATTGATTTATGAAAATACCGACAACAACATCATCAATAATAGTAATGTGTGAGAATCCATGACTGACCTTCTTTGTCTTCTCTTGGTTTCTTGTTGAACTTCACCGAGGCCATGGAGCACATCAGGGTGCAGAGAAACAATCCAAATACGATGCACACAGGAACACGACCTTTCAGATCAAATTAGATTGGAGTCAATTAGATGAATATCTTTTGAAATATACTGTTTTGAACGTAATCTGTACAAACTGAGTTGCAGAGTATGCTGGATTGTCGAGATTTCTTGAATGCTTTTTCAAATTGCAAACTTTACTACACTTGGAAAAGCACCTTGAAATGCTTCCTTCACAAACACAAGCACAAAAACAAAAATTGCGAGACTGACATTTTGCTTGGATCATATGACAACTCACATTTGGGATGATATGTGGTTGTCGTATTAACGAACAGTAAATCAAATATTTTCATGATTCAACAAAGATTACGCCTTCTTCAAGCCCTGCTCTCATGATGAACGGTGCACTATAGAAATATTCACGCAAACAGGCTTAGAGCTATTAAGATTTTCTTCACAAATGCATCAACCAGGTTGATGCAAAAAAAGGGAAACCTCAGCCATTTTCATCGGTTTCTTATGCTCCATCTTTTTTTCCAAGAATCTCTTGCTTTAATGATTACATAGTCAGCATTAGGAGTGCTTAATCAACAGATTAAAGCAGTGGTTCTCAAGGTCAGTCCTGGTGCCCCATTCTGGGCTTTGTTCCAACCACTATTGCAATCTTAGGATTTTAAAAAGCTGTTGTCTTATTTAGGTGCATTTATGTTTAGGGGTCATTCCATATGAAATCAGCCAATTTTCAGACAAGTTCCATGGGCACAGTCATGGATTTTCTTCAAACCGTGATAGAATGTTGCTTTGGGTGCCAAATAGAAAACTACCAAGTTTTAGCTGAATTGGCCCACTTGTTTTGATTTCCTCTGTTGGTGAAATTAGCATTTTTTAAATTTTAAACAGGTTGTAACTCTAGAAATGATAAACCTATTCCCATTATTCTTTAGGACTTGTTCTCTAGGCACTGTACAACCCCGTATTGCCAATCAAAGTAGTTTTAACCCTTTAATTGCGGTTCTATAGACTCTCAAAAATGCTACTTTTACAAGCCGATCAGTATCAAAACATACATTTAAGAGTACCATTTTCACACTTATTTGATGACGTGTGGATTTGTGGTAATATTAGCTATTATTAATGGTCAAGAGCTTTCTCTAGCCCCTAATTAATATCCTGTAGCATTTATAGTTATTTGGTAATATTGATCCTTATTTTACCTCACTGTGGGGAGTGACCCTTTTTCAACCCCTTTTTTCAGGATGTAAGTATCCTTCAATTTTATTGAAACCTATATTTGGAGAGCTCTTGATGTGCACTGCCACCAAAATAAATTTCACTATGAACTAGCATACCTTCATTATTGTTCAGTCATTTTCTTCAATTTCCATCCTAAAACTTTCCACCTTTTAGGCGTCGCCGTTCGCAATTCTCAACGTTTTAACAAGTGTACAGAGTACATTGTTTCAGATCCTCCTCCCCCAAAAAATTTACTCTAAGATATTTGGTTTTACCTCAATATTTCCTCTTTTTTAAATGTAAGAAGTGTACACAGATAACCCCACACCAACTCTCGTGATCTTGAAAATTTGTGAATGGCACTTTAAGCTGCTTTAGTTCTAACCAGTACCATCACAAGAGTCACTGGTTAAAACCACTTCTGTCGAATTCATAATCAGCAAGAGTGTACTGCCTTCCAGATCAAGCAGTACTTGGTGCAGCAATGGTTTAAAAAATGGTTTGGGGTAACATCACTAATGTCATCTTTATTCTGGGGTCACTGAAAGTTTCATGTTGGTCTGTGAGGATGCATGAACTTGACATTGATGTCCTCATATTCTTCAGATGTATCCAAGACAGCTGACAGCCACAGTTGCCATCATACTGGCAGGCAACATAAAATACTGATTAAAGATTGACTGTTCTTTGAGATGAGCACCCATCATTTGCCCAAACTGAAAGGGTAGGACAGGACCAAGAGAACAAGTCCCGAAAACCGTCCCGCTGTTTCCCCCAACTCCGGCTTCTTCTGTTGGCTTCCTGCGTTGTCACCCCGGGCATTGGCAGCTTTGCCCTGACAGCAGTCCCAGTCTCAAGGTTAGCATTAGTGGCAGTCTTTGTGGTCATCAAGCTAATGTTACTTGCTGTAACCCCTGAAAAAAGGGGTTGAAAAAGGGTCACTCCCCACAGTGAGGTAAAATAAGGATCAATATTACCAAATAACTATAAATGTGGGGCGGCACGGTGGCACAGTGGTTAGCATTGCTGCCTCACAGCAAGAAGGTTGTGGGTTCAAATTCGGCCTGGGGCCTTTCTGTGTGGAGTTTGCATGGTCTCCCCGTGTTCGTGTGGGCTTTTGCCGGGTACGCCGGTTTCCTCCCACAGTCCAAAGACATGCATATCTAATTGCTAATTGGACACACCAAATTGCCCATAGGTGAGAGTGTGCTCATCCAATACAGTCAGATCCTCCCCTCGCTCCTCCCTGGGTCCTCAATTCATGCTCTCGTCCAAAAGGAATCACATCTGGTTTCAAAATGGTGCTGTTCAAATTGCCAAAATCAAGTCTTCCTAAATGATTCGCTGAAACCAATGGGTGACGCCATGGTTGCTTCGTCCATCTTTATATACAGTCTAATGGTTGTTTCTCTAATTGCGTGAGTGATGTTTATGGCATAGCGTTGCCACGCCTCGGTGGTCACGGCTAGAACAAAGTTAATTAATCCTTAATCACCGGCATAAATCATGCATCAGTAATTGCTGTTTTAAAAATAAAGAAAAATAAAAATGTAATGCAAAAATTAAATATTGTCAACATTTTAGAGACCCCCCAAAATTTCACAAATTGTGTTTTCAGGGGAGCTCACATCTTATTAAGAGGAGTCGAGCTCCCTCTTGCTCCCCCTTTTGGTGCTTTTCCACTATGCGGTACTGGCTCTATTCTACTCCCTTTTTTGCTTTTTCATTAGGAAAAAGTACCTAGTACTTGGTACCTGGTACCACCTTTTCTGGTACCTGCTTTCCTGGGGTTCCAAAAAAAAGCCGAGCAGGTACTAGTAGGTACTAAAAATTGACGTGACAACACCGCAGCCCACTGACTGGTCAGAATCATCACTGCGAAATACAATCCCAATTCTGAAATAGTGGGGACGAAGTGTAAATTGTGAATACAATAAAAATGCTATGACTTTCAGATTACGAGCCAATGTGTTATTAACAAGAGAACATATATAACATTTCAAATGTTGAAACTGAGATATATCACATTTTTATTCACAAAATTAGCTTATTTCACATTTTCTGGCTGCAACGGGTCTCAAAAAAGTTGGGACACAGGTAAAAAAAGGGCTGAAAAGGCTATTAATATATAAGAGAATCAGCTGAAAGAACATTTAGCAAGTAATTAAGTTAACTGGCATCAGGTGTGTAACATGATTGGCTGTAAAAGGAATGTCTTAGAGAGGCTGAGTCTCTCAGAAGTAAAGATGGCCAGAGGCTCTCCAACCTGTGAAGGCTTGCGTAAAAAAATTGTGGAATACTTTAAAAACAATGTTCCTCAGCTGCCGGATAGCTCACTTGGTAAAGCATCGCGTTGCGAAGCAGAAGTGACTATCATTTCGTCGTACCAGCCGGCAGTGGTCGGCAGCTTTTTCAGAGTAGCGCACAATTGGCTATTGTGCTACAGGGTTGCAAATTGGGAAGGAATTGCTGGGAAGGGAAAATAGAAGTTGCCTTGTTTGTTGCTCAAGCGCCTCCTGTTGGCCAGATGGGCGCTCGTCAGGAAGATTCTAAGCCTGTTCATGTCCGTGTATCCTCCGCCCTCGTTCTGAACTTGCGAAGATTCAACCAATGACTGTATAAGAAGCAGCAGGCTGACAGGCGTGTGCTTCGGAGGAGAGCCGTGAACTGTCTTCACTCTCCTGAATTGGCAGCAAGGGGTCGCATACGAGCAAGCCATGTACATACCCATGATCTTCAGGCCCTAAGATGTCACTGCATCACTCACCGGCATGATTCTGATTCATGAGTCCAAATTTGACATTCCTGTTGGAAATCATGGGCGTCGTATCCTCTGGGCTAAAGAGGAGAAAGCACACACCGCCTATTATCAGCGTTCAGTTCAAAAGCCAGCATCTCTGATAGTATGGGAATGCATTAATGCATATGGTGTGGGGCACTTGCATGTTTTAAAATGCACCATGAATGCTGAAAGATATACATTATACAGGTTATGCAGCAAAATATGCTCCTCTCCAGACGACATCTATTCCAGGGAAGGCCTTGGGTATTTCAGCAGGACAATGCAAAACCACATACTGCAGCTATTACAACAGCATGGCTTTGTAGTAGAAGAGTCCATCTGCTGAAGTTGCCCGCCTACAGTCCTGATCTTTCACCGATTGAGAACATTTGGCTCATAATTAAACAAAAAGTCCGTCAAAGGAGACCCAAACTCTTTAGTAGCTGGAAGCCTGTATTAAACAAGAGTGGGATCAAATTCCAATGGCTAAACTCAAGAAACTTTTCTCCTCAATGCCCAGACGCCTCCGCTCTGTATTAAAAAGAAGAGGGCATGCTACACCATGGTAAACTAGCCCCTGTCTCAACTTTTTTGAGACCCGTAACAGCAATCAAAATTGTTGAAATGAGCTCATTTTGTGGGTAAAATTGTAAAATTTCTCAGTTTCAACATTTGCTATGTTGCTAGGGAGTTAGTGATAGTGGGGGACTCAATACTTGGAGTAATAGACAGCTTAGTCTGTTCGCGCGACAAGGAGTCTCGTATGGTTTGTTGCCTGCTTGGTGCTCAGGTAGGAGACTTCCTGGAGCGTGCGGACAAGCTCCTGGCCAGAGCGGGGAGAGATCCAGTTGTCATGGTGCATGTTGGGACAAATGACGTAGGTAAGGGTTGGTTTGAGGTTCTGCAAGACAAATTTGTGGAATTAGCTGAAAAGCTTAGGAGCAGATCCTCCATGGTAGTTTTCTCCAAGATTCTACTGGCACCACGTGCATTTTATCTGGAAGTTTAACCCGTGGCTACGAACCTGGTGGAGGATAGAGGGGTACAGGTTTATGGGGCACTGGAACTTTTTCTGGGACCGGGGTGGCCTGTTCAAGCTGGACGGTCTACACCTGAACCGGAGGGGTACCTTTGCACTGGGTTAGCGTATGTTGAGGGTAACACAGGATTATTTAAACTAGGGACTTGGGGGGCAGGGAGGTTAGAGAGTGTTATACATAGGGAAATGCAGACTGCCCTGATGGAAGCTGACAGCGTTACACTGTTGACAATATGTTTTTAAAGCAACAAAGCGTAGTGGGGGGCTTGAAGCTGCAGGCACATGGGAAATCGAAGGGGAAGAGCATTGGTAATAACCTGAAATGTTTTTATTTAAATGCAAATTAATTTCCTGAACATGAGGCCAGTTCTATTAGTGAGGGCTATGACATTGTTGGGATTGTTACATTGACGTGGCTTAGTGAAGAGGATGGAGATGAATATAATATAGAAGGTAATAAGCTTTTTAGGAAGGATAGATGTAATAGGCGAGGAGGGGGCGTAGCAATCTATGTGAACGAAAACATAAATGTACAGGAAATTCCCGGAATTGAACATTCCTTGCCCTGTGAAGATATCTGGGTCAAGATTATTGGCAAACACCAGACAGGTTTAAACGTAGGAGTATGTCATCGACAGCCAGCTTTGGACAATATTGTCAAAGAAATGCTCTTTAAGAGGATTAGGCAAGCTTATTGAGGAGGAGGGACTATTTTTATGGGAGACCTCAACTATCCTGGTATCGTTTGGAAAATGGTAAAAGGACAGGGTAAAGGAAGGGAAGAATCTCTAGATCTTATAAATTACATTTTTTTGGTGCAGTAAGTTAATAAACCTACAAGAGAGAAGGCAATTTTATATTTTGTGCTTTGTAATGACCCTGATAGAATTAGCAGTGTTGAGGTACTGGAGCCACTTCGGACTAGTGATCACTTTACTGTTAATTTTGATGTTTCATGGCAAGTTAAAACGGTGTCTTCGAAAACCAAAATTTTCAATTTTAGGCCAGCAAACTTTGACAGGATGCGCTCATATTTAAGCAAAATAAAATGGGACACACTCCTGGACTGTGAGTCTGTAAAATGTAAATGACATGTGGAAAACATTTCAGTTGGTTTTATTTGATTCACAATGCAGATTCATTCCAAAGTTGTCCAAAAGTAAGCTGAAAAAGCAGAATCCTCCGTGGAAGACCACAGCTATTTGTAGGAGTTTGAGGAAAAAGAGGAATCTTTATAAGATCTACATAAAGGATAACAATGAGAACACTAAGGCTGAATACTGTAAAATGCGAGCCATGGTCAAAAGAGCTGAGGATTGCTGGAAGACTGTATGAAAGGCAAATTGCAGAAGGGGCAAAAGCTAATCCTAAGTGCTTCTCTCAGAACTGGGGCAGAAAAAGGAAAGTTAAAGAGCAGGTTAAGTGCATGAAGAATAAATCTGAATCGCTGCTATAAGATAACAAGGATATTGCGGATACCTTAAACAGTTACTTTACTGAGAATTTTACTTTGGAGCGGGTTTTTATTTAGCCAGAGGGCATGTCCAATGCTGAACATTATTCAGCGGAAATTGAGGTAAGGGTTAATGAAGTATTAGACAAATTGCATAAAGTAAAGGCAGATAAGGCGGTGGGTCCTGATGACTTATGCTCAGGGCAGTTATTTTTAAACCCCTCGCCACGGTTGTCTGTGACCGCGTTCGTGGTGAAATGAAGTGATGTTGTTGGGTCCAGTTCTGTTACCCTAACTAATTCCCAATGGTAATGTGTTGCCACCCCTGTTTAAAGAAAATTGAGCAGAAAAATAACTTTACGGGTGTTGACAAATTATTTTTCTCTTAAATTTATCACAGATGAGATGACGCATCATAAAGCGATTAATTCTGATTCTCTGCCATCTCCATCGATTTTCGCATTTGCAATATGGAACTCAGCTCTGCAACGATCACTTAATAATCCCATTTAACAGTGTTGCCGTCAAATTCAGGATGAAATGTACATTCGTTTTCCATGCCTTTTATGGATATCGTTGCTTTGCGTTGTTTGGTGGTACACAAATGTGCGAATGAATCGGGCACGACAACAGAAAAAACAATTCAATACAGTGTTTCCCCTAGAAATTGTTTCTGCAGCGGTGCTACTGTGTCCGTCTCCTGAGGATGCGACGTCGACCCGTATTCAGGTGCGTGAAAATAGTTTAAAATTAAATGACATTGGAATCCTTATAGACAGGATTATAACATGTTTGTATTTTGTCTCAATTTACAGCTTTTGACATTTATCTGAAGAAAATAAAAATAACCGCGGCTCCTCTCCTTGCATCTCTCCCTGCTCCTCTCTTCGCTCCTCTCCCTTCTCCTCTCTTCGCTCCTCTCCCTTCTCCTCTCTTCACTCCTCTCCTGCTCCTCTCTTCGCTCCTCTCCCTGCTCCTCTCTTCGCTCCTCTCCCTTCTCCTCTCTTCACTCCTCTCCTGCTCCTCTCTTCGCTCCTCTCCCTGCTCCTCTCTTCACTCCTCTGCTCCTCCTCTCTTCGCTCCTCTCCCTGCTCCTCTCTTCGCTCCTCTCCTGCTCCTCTCTTCGCTCCTCTCCCTGCTCCTCTCTTCGCTCCTCTCCTGCTCCTCTCTTTGCTCCTCTCCCTGCTCCTCTCTTTGCTCCTCTCCCTGCTCCTCTCTTCGCTCCTCTCCCTGCTCCTCTCTTCACTCTTCTCCCTGCTCCTCTCTTTGCTCCTCTCTTCACTCCTCTGCTCCTCTCTTCGCTCCTCCCCCTGCTCCTCTCTTCACTCCTCTGCTCCTCTCTTCGCTCCTCTCCCTGCTCCTCTCTTCGCTCCTCCCCCTGCTCCTCTCTTCACTCCTCTGCTCCTCTCTTCGCTCCTCTCCCTGCTCCTCTCTTTGCTCCTCTCCCTGCTCCTCTCTTCACTCCTCTGCTCCTCTCTTCGCTCCTCTCCCTGCTCCTCTCTTCGCTCCTCTCCCTGCTCCTCTCTTCGCTCTTCTCCCTGCTCCTCTCGTCACTCCTCTCCCTGCTCCTCTCTTAGCTCCTCTCCCTGCTCCTCTCTTTACTCTTCTCCCTGCTCCTCTCTTCACTCCTCTCCCTGCTCCTCTCCTTGCCTCTCTCCCTGCTCCTCTCTTCGCTCCTCTCCCTGCTCCTCTCTTCGCTCCTCTCCCTGCTCCTCTCTTCGCTCCTCTCCCTGCTCCTCTCTTCGCTCCTCTCCCTGCTCCTCTCTTCGCTCCTCTCCCTGCTCCTCTCTTCGCTCCTCTCCCTGCTCCTCTCTTCACTCCTCTCCCTGCTCCTCTCTTCGCTCCTCTCCCTGCTCCTCTCTTCGCTCCTCTCCCTGCTCCTCTCTTCACTCCTCTCCTGCTCATGACCTCCTCCTGCTTCTCTTTCCTCTCACCTGCACTACTGATCTTTTCTTTATCACCCTTCGCAACTTTAGCAACATGTCACCAGCACTCTCACTTACATCATCATATATAAACAGTTGTACATTAAAATCCAAAAGATACTCATTATCTTAAAGGTGACTAGTTTGCATCCATAATTTACTTAACTAGCTTCAGCTCCTCCATGGTCGCCATCCTCCTTTCTCTTCCTAACCACCCAGTTTAACAGACTCATCTGAAAATTGAAATATCATTTAACTATCAACATGTAGAAAAATAAATATATACAAGCTAAAATATGTCTACGAAAAGACAGTGGCAAAGATATAAACATTATAAATATGGCAAGTGCAGTAGTATAAACAGAATTAACAGAATAAATATGGCGGTATAAACAGAATTAACAGTATGAATACGGCTAATATGCAGTGACGGTCCGTCGGTAGAAACACAGGGCCAGCAATAACCTCACCTTTCACTTTTCAATGACGGACACCTCTCGCAGTTTACCTCCCCGATTAGAAACAGTTGCTCAGACTGATTGGTGGAACCGTGGAGAATCTAATTCATTTTTGAAAGCCGCGTTATACATTGCACTACGAATATATGGGGCGTTTACTTCCACACATCAATGACGATGAAAAATATCAATCGCCTATGTCTTTACAATTTCTGGATTTGCATAAATTAGTTTGCGAGGTTCATTGAGCAATAAGCCATGAGAATCCGTTCTATAGTCTGAATGTTGTGACAGCTAAAGCGCATTGTTAGGTATGATGCTCAGCTGAGTGATAATAACGAAAATAATTGCTATGAAGTCAGCGAAAGTTCCGGATTTTTTGCTGATTGTCATCCTTGCGGAGTCACATCAATTATATCAACATAGCCAATAGGTAATCACTTTGTCATTCGTTAATCATTACGTGTCATGCATTGGTGGTGGCAGTTCAGTTAATAAACTGATTGTTAATCAGGCAAACCTGATCGCAAACAGTTATGCGGGAAAGGGTGATGTTACTGAAGGCCTTCCTGACATCTGACGGTACGCCACTGCTAATATGCCATAAGAATCTTGGCTTGAGAAGCTGTAGCATTTATTAACTGACAAACAGTACATTTTCTGTCAACTTACGGCTAATCTTTCTGAATCGCTGAGCGCCGCTCGCTATCACCGTCACTTTCTAATCTCTTCCCGCTAACTGCGCGAAGGAGCTACGCTGTTACGTTAATGTGACGTTACCTGCGCTACTCGCTATATAGACAGTGTATAAGCTTGAATTTTACCTTTTACGTTGATGTCCTAAGAGGGTCCGATAGGATTTGATGCGCTCGTTGATGACTCAAAACAAGTCCAAAATAACTTTGTGTGTTGTTGCGCTCACACAATGCGAGTAAACATCATTAGTAGTGCATTGATTGTAATGATCGTGTGAAATTTCAGGGGCGGCGCTCGTGAATGAATGTAAGGGAAACACTGCAATACTCGACGGACTTTATTGTCATAAAGTGGTGATGGTACTGCACGTCCCCTGATCTGAGTACATGAATCTTAAACAAAATTGTCAGAATAAATGTAAACTAGATGTAACTGCAGTGTCATGTTGAGGATGACATTGCGAAAGTTTCGTGCTTCGCCGCTATGTTGACCAGCTACACTGAGGAAGTGCTGTCCATTCATGGGAAATGACCCCCTAGAAAAGTACCAAGGCGGGTGGAGTAGAGTAGAGCCGGTACCACATGGTGGAAAAGCGCCATTAGTTCGCACCCCTGCCTTTGCACATGTGGTATTTGGTATTGCTTGGCGTCAATCAGCTCATGTTGTGGCAGTATAGAACAGTTTAATTTTTCAAGCGCCAGCTTTAAAGATTTATTCTGCCGATTATGACTGCGGACTTCTCACGCTTCTCTTTACTCAGGGGTTGGAATCAATTCATGTGGCTCATGATCGTTGAAATGAAGGTTTTTGGAGTTTCAGTGATGGTAATTTAAATGAATGATTGCAAACAGGTCATGACCAATCGTTAATTTTAAGGGATTGTTTGAGCTTCCCCTATTGCCAGCTCACGAGCCGCCACTGACTGCAGCCTGCAACTGAACACATCTTTGACATAATTGTAGAGATTTAGTCAATAATTTGGTCAATTTTCGTGGAACACAATACGCAAAAATACTATACAAACCAAAGAATCACAAACGCCACTAACCACATTTGACCTGCAACTACTTTTTTTTAGGGGCGGGGCTTAGAACTGCGTGAGCTAGTTTTCAGAAGGTTATAAAATGTAACAGAGAGCAAAAATCAATTTGTGATGCATATTTCTTGGCTCCAGATAGCCCACTTTTATAAAAAAAAATTGACTAATACTATTTTAATTCAGTCACCATTTGGCCCATTTGTGCAGATGTAGACACCAGCAGACATGGAGACGAGTCAAGATAATTGTGGCATTTAAAATTCCATCGTATTTGAGTTTATTTTCATAATTTTGGTTGAGAAAACGGGCTGCAAACATAAAAGATTTTAAGGAAAATTCAGCAATGAAATTGTAAAAAAAAAAATGGAGAATTGAAAAATGGCTGGGGGTTAAAACTATACATTTCTGGTATCATGAACTCCTGAACCAAGTATAATTCATCTGAGCATGAAATTCTAAATTATCTACTCTCTTGGAGTCAAACACAACAGCTCTCCTGGCAGCTCCCCAAACTCTAAGATCCCTATAAAATTGGTGCACAGTCAAATAATGAAATAATTATATATTTAACACAAATCTACTTTTGACACTTGAACTTTAATATGAATTGATGATTTTCTGGTTGAATTTAGTGTGAGTTTATCAATATCGATGCATTTTGACATCTATGGTCACCTGTAAACCCCAAACACGCCTTTTCTCCATGAGAAAGTATAGAATTTTGTCCATTTTTCTTCAGAGTCCCACAAGCCAGCGCACACGCTCATTAAAGGAACTGTGTATTTAACGGTCAGAACATTCACCCTAGAATGAAAAGCAAGCAGTTCCCACTTCCAAGCTCGCAACCTTATATAAACACTTTCCACAGCTTATAATGAGCAAGTATGACTCACTAACTCAACACTATCTGAAATATACTTTATAATAACAGAAGAAACGTTCCACTATCAGGAAAAATCAAAACCACCACCACATGCGGTATTATTAGCAAAGAGTAATGGTTGGTCCTACTAACCAAAGTGGCAAACAAGCTCTGTGATAATTGTGGTTATGGTAGACTGAAAATAAAAAAAAACAAGTAGCCAGCCAGCCATAAGTAAAAAATGAATAAATAAAGTAAGAAATAAATAAAATTTCACTTCTCAAAAAAATGAACAAAAACTTTTTTTCACCAAATTCCCCCAGAGACATAGATATGCTCCACAGAAGGAACCCTCCAGTCCTGTTTCATTTGGAATAATTCCCATCGACTAAGTCCATATTTCATTTAAATCCTGTAAATGTAAGTGACCACTTCAGGCTAGTTTTGGAAGTCTTTTTTTTCAGTGCAATTGTGTCATTTTCAGATGCGCAACATTAAGAGAATATGACCAAACTGCTGTTACGCAAAGGCTTAAATACCTTTCTGATGGTCCAATCAATGTCTTTCAGTTACTGTGGAAAGTTTATATTCTCTGAAATTAGATTAGAAAAGTGTAAAGCAATACATCATTACTGAGGTAGTTTCACATGGGCATGATCTATAAGTGTGCATTACGCAGATGAGCCTCAGTAAATAATTGAGTGATTGGCTATGTACATGAGCAACGAGGAGGATATAAAGGAACGTTGAATTTGTTGATGTAAGAATGTACGTGTAAATCCACAGTAGGGAACTAAGCGTTTTGATATTTGATAGCAAAATTGATAGCAGTATGACATAGTATCAATACCACATTGAATTTTTGCTTCAGAAAGCTGATTTTTCCTCAGTACTAATTGGGTTACCATTGGCTCACTTATAGCTGAACTAGTTGCAACAAAGGTCAACGATTCTATTACAAGATTTTTATTAACTGCTGGACAGATACTATGGGCAAGTAAATTAGGCAGTTTGCAAATCAGGCTTGGCTTAGGAGTTCAATTCATACAATTCCTGGGAAACAGGGATGGCACTTAACTCATCCATATTCTAAACCGTGCTTGAGCTTGGCTTGCTAGTGAAAATTCAATAACTGATCCGGGTGTGCCATCTAGTGACGCAATTGTGTAACTGTGTGCATAAATAGAGCTGCTCCGTGTCCGCTGGTGTCAACGTCTACACGGAAGGGTTAAGGATAGCCAGTGTACTGTTTGGGAATTTTTTCATTGTAAGCTACATACCTGACAATTCGTACAAGATTGAATTATTCCAGGCAATGGGACCTCTGGGTTTTGTCTAACTGGGATGCGTCTATCTGAGATGAAACCCAACAGCCCTATATGGAGTATTCAGAGCCTGCTATGTTCTTTTACCTTGCTACATGTGACAAAGTCGCTATAAGATGCAAGCATCACTGGCCGTGACGCTAGTGGACCGTACCTCTGCATCCCCTAACTGAGACGCTGGCGGTCTTTTTGCTGATGGCATTTTCCGCCACACAGATCACATGATCGGGCACGAAGCTGAACCAAGACAGGCTTGGCGCTGTCTTTCTCTGCAATGTCAGCTGGGGCAGTTTGGACAGATTGGTGTGACCGCCCCACTGCAGCCAGACTTGGTTCCCTCCCTCAACCCAACAGGTCAGCAGAAGGTTTCCAGTTACCGTGCAGGAGGAGGTTATCACCGGCTTGGACACGACATCTACAGAGGAATGGGGACAGATTTGTGAAATAACCGCTGGGCCAAAACTCATATCAATCAGTCCTCATGTATATTTTTGTGTTGTTTCTATGGATTTTACTGAAAGCACTTTTACCGCAGTCAGACCAAAATATTGCTGATATTGAAATATTTGACTCGCCACAGGAAACAATTTATAGTATGAGCTATTTACAAGAAAACCAGACTCAGGTAGTAATCATTTTATAATCATTAACATTTAAAAAATCCTACCCAACACAATGAGCTCAATGTCGGTTTTTAAAATATGGCGGCCTAAATGACTCCACAAGTCCACAGTATAATTTCCAGAGTCATTTGCATTGGCCATTTTGATTAGCAGTGATCCATTAGGGAAAAGCACAGTCCTATTTCCCAAAGTACTCCCCTTCCTTGATCTGTGAATTAGTGAGTTTAATTTTCTCCACTGAGCGTCGACAGTGTCTCTTTTTGGCCCACCAGGATGCAAAAACACGGCGTCACCAACTCGTCTGACCTCTCTGGATGTGTTCCGTGCCATAACTAAATTATAAATATAAAACAAAGACTATAATAATGTAATACACACAGATCTCTCTGCAATTAAAGCGTGTACGTGACTTTTACAACAACAACAAAGATAATAATAATAATAATAATAATAATAATGATTATGCTAATAATAATGATAATAATAATTACTATTTTTTACCCCTTAAACTCAAACTTTTTATTTCAGTTTCCACGTAAGTCCTTAGTCAGAGAAAGCACTTTTTCTTATACTCAGCCAAAATAAAAACTTCACACTCATGTAAGTCAATAAGTTGAACATAGAAGAAATGAGGTTTTAAATAATGATTTTCTTTAATTCTGTACTCATTATAGATGGTGTATCATAAAAATAATGTCCATAATGTAACAAGTTCCACCGGAAATGCTACGGAAATGTCCAAGAGTAAAAATGGTAAGTTACAACTTGAATAAGAGCAGTGCGCAGGCGATTACGTATGGTTTGGGCTGTCACACAACCTCTAAACCAGGGATGTCAAACTGACCCGTGAAAGGGCCAAAAGGCTGCAGGTCTTCAATCCTACCAAGCAGAAGCACATCTGAAAGCACTGATTTAATCAACTGATCTAGGCCTGCACAACTGATTAGTTGTATCAGGTGTGCTTCTGCATTGATGGAGTGAAAACCTGCAGCCTCTTGGCCCTTTTACGGGTCAGTTTGACACCCCTGCTCTAAACAATTCATTCCTAGTAGAAGTTGCAGTGACAAATCGATAATGCAAATGACGTTACACAATTTGTCGGTCTTCTGCTTTTGACATCACACGTGGGCTACCAGAACGAGGTCGGTCAACTGTGGTGCCAGTTTGTTGGAGACGTGTCCGAAGATCATGGATAGTCCGTCGACTGCATCCCATAACCCTTGCAACGTCAGTGACAGACATTTCCGTATTCAGCATGCCAATGGCACGTTCACGCTGAATGTTTCACAGCCATGGCATTGAAAATCAACGAATAATTAACTGTAAAAACTTGTTTTTCCGAGATGTCACTCTAACATGCTAATGTGGGCTCAGTTGCACATCTCTCATATGGTCATGTGACTAGGAACACGAGAAAACATTATTTTAGCTGGCACAGTGGTTAGCACTACTGCCTCACAGCAGGAGGGACGTATATTCGAATCCGGCCTGGGGCCTTTCTGTGTGGAGTTTGCAAGTTCTCCCCGTGTTTACGTGGGTTTCCTCCGGGTACTACGGTTTCCCCCACCCACAAAACATGCAAAATAGGAACACTCTGATATGGCTGTGTGTGAATGTTTGGTGGTGGTCGGAGGGGCCATAGGCGCATAATGGCAGCCACACTTCCGTCAGTCTGCCCCAGGGCAGCTGTGGCTACAAAAATGTAGTTTACCACCATCAGAGCGTGAATGTGTGAGTGAATGAATAATGTATCCATTGTAAAGCGTCTTTGAGTGCCCAGAAAAGCAGAAAAACGCTATATAAAATTGATGCATTATTTAGCTTAAAGTATGCTCGCACGTGCTACGTACCTGTGCACGTCGGAGTTGATATGTGTCACGCATTTAACCCTAGTGGTAATAAAAACTCTTTTATTAAAAGTTTCAAGAAAATATTTACAAATTTATGAGTGTGAAGTTTCATTTTTGACTCAGTATATTATAGGAAAATGCAACATAGACATTCTGTATCTGCTGGTTGCAGCGCTTCACTGATGCTACATTACGCTTATATTGATAGAAATATTCAAACGGGACACCATGTTTTTTGGCCACAGGACTACATGAAATAGAAAATATCTAGATTTTGTGCACAATTTTATACACATTTCCCTATAATTCAGCAGGACATATTTGGGAACATTGGAAACCTTGAAATTTTTGCCGGAATTTGAAATAGCCTGAAGTTTTGCAGGTTTAAATACAATGTGGAATAATTCAGAAAGCGGTATTGTTAGGTTCAGAGAGAATCATCCATAAAGTCCCATCCATCTAAGGTGGGTTGTTGTCACCTGATTAGGACTGTTTAACATTTTGTAACGATGAAAATGCAGCAACACTACTACTTCTACTACTATTACTATTACTGGCACTAGTACTACTACTAATAATAACTGAAGCACCTATTACTAAAACCCCATAGGTCACACTTGACTTGACTTGACTTGTGGGGTTTTAGTAATCAGTGCTTCAATTATTATAATAACAAGTACTTTCATTTTTTGTGACCCAAGTACTTCTCATTATTTGTGAATGGTTGCTTGGTAAACTAATAAAAGAGCAATAGAAGTCCCTGTTAAAAAAAGTAAATGTAACTCACCATGTTGCACACAGATGTACAGACCCATCAGGTTGAAGGCAACACTTTTCGCTGATGGTAAATGGTAAGCTGAGGGGACAGAATTCATGCTGCTGCATTGATACTGTGGTCTTGGGTAATGGCTACTGTCCAGCATCAAGCTCTGGTGCTTTCTGTTCAGGAGAGAGTTTGTGCTCGTGTGTGTGTGTGTGTGTGTGTGTGTGTGTGTGTGTGCGCGTGCGTGCATACGTGCCTCTGCTTAGGGTCTTTGTTATTCATCAATGTTAAAAAAATCATGGTGGTTATTAAATACGGTCAGATGTACGACTGCTTCCTCTAATAACTCTACACATACGGCACTCAAGTGGCAATGAGTGAAACCTATCGTTGAGGTACAACCCCAATTCTGAAACAGTTGGGACAAAGTGTAAATTCTGAAAAAAATCAAAACGCAATGACTTTCAAATCACACCAGCCAGTATTTTATTCACAACAGAACAGAGATAACATTGCAAATGTTGAAAATGCAGGAATTTTACAATTCTATCCACAAAATGAGCTCGTTTCAAATTTGATGGCTGCTACAGGTGTCAAAAAAGTTAGGACAGGGGCCTGCTTAAGCCCCCGTCACACCGGATTGACGGTGCCACAGCGGTGCTTGTACGGCATAAGCCGCAGTGGCACCGCTATGATCTCCATGGTTCCTCAGTAGTTCCGCAATTGTCGTAGCACCGCAGAAAACTGTCAAAACCGCAGTCCTCCACGGTGGCATGGAGGAAACTTTGAACATGTTCAAAACTTCCGCTGTGCCACCGCAGGTTGGGCCAATCCACACTGGGATCGCCTTGGCACCGCCATCACCGCCATGGAACCGAACAAGGACCTCATTAGCAACTCCATCACCGTCGTGCCTCCGCAGTACAACCGCCGTGCAATCGCAAAAAAAAAATAGACTGGCGACCCTACAGCGATCCCGCGGCGGTTGTGTGGGTGTTAAGACGGCGCTACCACAGGAGCACTGCGGGTATGGGGGTGCTGCTGCGAAGTCAGGGAGGAATTATAGAGAATTTGGCGATCTTAAAAGTGCTTGTAAGGCAATGACGTTTCCACTGAGGTTGCACAGAGGTTACACTGAGGTGCTTGCACGGTGCTACTGTGGTCATATTCAAGTATGATTTTGGTATTACTATGGTGTAGCATCCCCTCTTCTTTTTGACACAGAGTGGAGGCGTCTGGTTCTTGAGGAGACGAGTTTCTTGAGTTTAGCCATTGGAATTTGATCCCACTCTTGTTTAATACAGGCTTCCAGCTGCTGGAGAGTTTTGGGTCTCCTTTGAAAGACTTTTTGTTTAATTATGCGCCAAATGTTCTCAATCGATGAAAGATCAAGACTGCAGGCAGGTCATTTCAGCACACGTACTCTTCTACTATGACGCCATGCTGTTGAAATAGCTGCAGTATGTGGTTTAGCATTGTCCTGCTGAAATACACAAGGCCTTCCCCGGAACAGATGTCGTCTGGAGGGGAGCATATGTTTCTCTAAAACCTTTATATACCGTTCAGGATTCATGGTGCTTTTTAAAACATGCAAGTGTCCCACACCATATGCACTAATGCATCCCCATACCATCAGAGATGCTGGCTTTTGATCTGAACGCTGGTAACAGGAGGGGTGGTCTTTCTCCCCTTTAGGCCAGAGGACACAATGCCCATGATTTCCAACAAGAATGTCAAATTTGGAATAGTCTAACCACAGGACACTTTGCTACTTTGTTACTGTCCATTTTAAATGAGCCTTGGCCAACAGAACATGGCAGCGCTTCTGAATCATGCTCAACAATGGCTTCCTTTTTGCATGATAGAGATTTAGGTGACATCTGTGGATGACACGGCGGACTATGTTTACAGACAGTGGTTTCTTGAAGTATTCCTGGGCCCATTTAGCAATGTCAATGACAGAATCATGCCGGTGAGTGACTCAGTGGCATCTGAGGGGCCCGAAGATCGTGGGCGTCCAGTAAAGGTCTTCGGCCTTGTCCCTTATGCATGGAGATTTTTCCAGTTTCTCTGAATCTTTTGATGATGTTGTGCACTGTTGATGATGAGACCTTCAAAGCCTTTGCAATTTGATGCTGAGAAACATAAATGTTTTTAAAGTTTTCCCACAATTTTTTTACGCAAGCCTTCACAGGTTGGAGATCCTCTGGCCATCTTTACTTCTGAGAGACCCAGCCTCTCTAAGAGATCCCTTTAATAGTCAATCATGTTACACACCTGATGCCAGTTAACTTACTTATTTGCTGAATGGTCTTTCAGCTGATTCTCTATATTACTTGCTTATTCAGCTCTTTAACCTGTGTCCCAACTTTTTTGAGACTTGTTGCAGCCAGAAAATTTGAAAAAAGCTCATTTTGTGGAAGTATGTAAAAAAAAGAAGTAAAATTTATCAGTTTCAACATTTGAAATGTTACCTATGTACTACTGTAAATAACATATTGGCTCATGTGATCTGTAAGTCATTGCATTTTGATTTTATTCACAGTTTACACTTTGTCCCAACTATTTCAGAATCTCTCTCTCTGGCATGTCTGTATTTAAGCACTAACTTCCCTCCAGTCTGGGCTTCTGTAAAATTTTGTCTTGAGCTGGTATGGTATAGGTGGTTGTTGACGGTCTGGCAGAATCTTTGTAAAAAGAGATTTTAAATTTTGCATCAACTTAGTGGTTTCATCCGGTGTCAATACGCCTTCAGAAAAATACACAATTACCTTTTGTTTTCTCTTTATATTTTCTGTTGCTCCTAAGTAGTCCTTGCTGGAACATAGACCAGTATTTTCATTTTGGGCTGCGACCGGCCTGGGATATCTGGGGTTGGGTTATTTCACTCGGTTGTTCCTAGTGGGGGTTTATTCCTGAGTGAGTTCGGGTTCAGAGTTTTTCTTTCTAATGAGCTGTGACTCATACTAGCTGGTTCACTGCTGAGAAACCTCTACACTTCCAACCTGCATTACATGACATTTCCTCTCATTTATTTTCTTGGCACATTACCTGTTTCTATACAGAAACTGATAATTTATTTAGGTGATCAGTTAGCTGCTTCTCAATCTTTATTGCTGCGCCTTATTAAGTTCTGTTCGTCTAGACCGAGACACCTCTGCACTGGAATTTGTTTTGCCTTTCGGCACAGTTGGGAATCCAATTCAGTTTTCTTATTTACTATTTAGGTTTTTCCATTTGCAGGCACTTATTAAGCAGCACTACTCATTGAGTCTCTGTGTCTTCACCCTTATTGTGTTACTTTTTGTTTATCTT
Organism: Gymnothorax reevesii; assembly: GCA_029721435.1. Classification (NCBI taxonomy): domain Eukaryota; kingdom Metazoa; phylum Chordata; class Actinopteri; order Anguilliformes; family Muraenidae; genus Gymnothorax; species Gymnothorax reevesii. The sequence goes on along the minus strand of CM056586.1, from coordinate 40,569,036 downwards.
TTGGTTGGTTTAGTTTATCCCAATGAGACACTGGCCCGTATTCAGAAATGACACTCACACTAATTGAGTGCGACTGAGCACTAAAACTTGGTTAGTGTCAGGTTATACTAAATGAGTCAGAGGTTGTCCTAATCCTCATTTGCTTTCAGAGAGCTCACTCACACTGAAAATAGCGTCTCTTTCTGAGTGAAGGTTGAGTGCAGGGAACACCTCCCTTGAGCCGCACTAGCTTGGGCCGGTATTTCGTTGTGTTATGGCCCCAATTTGTTATTACATTTACAACAGCAAGGGATGACAGACACAATTTTAAAACTCAAACACATTCAATTCAACAAAGGCAACTAACAACAAACTACTCTACTCTACAGACCAAGATTGATTATATACAAAAACAGAAATATTTACTGTCCCTTTGGTGGGTTGCTTGGTGATGTCCTGGGTGAGGAAAATGCTCTAACACAGGCAAAAATCCACTGAAAGCTTCACAGGTCTTGTACAGAATGACAGGTCTGGTCACATGTATCCTTCTCCTTGCAATTTCTCCTACTACTTTACTGTCTCAATTCCCCTCGTTATATACTCTTTTGCAGACCCCTCCCACATTTAGATCTCTTTTTTTTATTCTCTGGGACTTGTCCCAGACATGCCCAAAACATGCCCAAACCTAGCTCCAGTTTGGGCTTAACAAAAAAAGGGTAAATACTGCCATCTAGTGGCCCATATTCACATCACAGTTGTCATGGCTTTCAGGTGCCTACGAACATTAGAAACTCTGGATCATTTACAGCCAGTGCTGGACGCAATCGCAACTAGGCAAATTTTAACTCTAATGATGATAACCATGCCGGTAACTTACTAACTGACCACCTGGTTTTAGTGTTTATGAATTGCACTGTGGTGAACTCGAGGTTAGCATTTGTGTACCCACCAGTACCTACTGGCAATAGAGAAAACTGGCAATAGGGGAAGATCAAAACCATCCCTTAAAAATAATGATTGAAAAAAGGTCATATCCAATCATTTAATTAAATTTTATTTACAAAACCCAAAACCAGTGAAGTTGGCACGTTATGTAAATCGTAGATAAAAACAGAATACAATGATTTGCAAATCCTTTTCAACTTATATTCAATTGAATGCACTGCAAAGACAAGATGTTTAATGTTCAAACTGACAAACTTTATTTTTTTTTGGGAACTGAGGAGACCAATTTTTGAAGCTTTTCAGGTGGAACTCTTTCCCATTCTTGCTTGATGTACAGCTTAAGTTGTTCAACAGTCCGGGGTCTCCGTTGTCGTATTTTACGCTTCAAAATGCGCCACGCATTTTCAATGGGAGACAGGTCTGGACTACAGGCAGGCCAGTCTAGTACCTGCACTCTTTTACTACGGAGCCATGCTGTTGTAACACGTGCAGAATGTGGCTTGGCATTGTCTTGCTGAAATAAGCAGGGGCGTCCATGAAAAAGACGTTGCTTGGATGGCAACATATGTTGCTCCAAAACCTGTATGTGTATCAGCATTAATGGTGCCTTCACATATATGTAAGTTGCCCATGCCTTGGGCACTAATACATCCCCATACCATCACAGATGCTGGCTTTTGAACTTTGCGCCTATAATAGTCCGGATGGTTTTTTTCCTCTTTGGTCCGGAGGACACAACGTCCTCAGTTTCCAAAAACAATTTGAAATGTGGACTCGTCAGACTACAGAACACTTTTCCACTTTGCATCAGTCCATCTTAGATGAGCTTGGGCCCAGCGAAGCCGGCGGCATTTCTGGGTGCTGTTGATGAATGGCTTTCACTTTGCATTGTAGAGTTTTAACTTGAACTTGCAGATGTAGCGACGAACTGTAGTTACTCTGACAGTGGTTTTTTGAAGTGTTCCTGAGCTCATGTGTTGATGTCCTTTACACACTGATGTTGGTTTTTGATGCAGTACCGCCTGAGGGATGGAAGGCCACGGGCATTCAATGTTGGTTTTCGGCCTTGTCGCTTATGTGCAGTGATTTCTCCAGATTCTCTGAACCTTTTGACGATATTACGGACCGTAGATGATGAAATCCCTAAATTTCTTGCAATAGCTCATTGAGGAATGTTTTTTTTAAACTGTATGACAATCAGCTCACGCATTTATTCACTAAGTGGTGACCCTCGCCCCATCCTTGTTTGTGAATGACTGAGCATTTCAGGGAAGCTGCTTTTATACCCAATCATGGCACCCACCTGTTCCCAATTAGCCCATTCACCTGTGGGATGTTCCAAATAAGTGTTTGATGAGCATTCCTCAACTCTCTCAAGTCTTGCCAGCTTTTTTGAAACATGTTGCAGGCATCAAATTCCAAACGAGCTAATATTTGCAAAAAATTACAAAGTTTACCTGTTCAAACATTAAGTAACTTGTCTTTGCAGTGTATTCAATTGAATATAGGTTGAAAAGGATTTGCAAATCATTGTATTCTGTTGTTATTTACGATTTACACAACGTGCCAACTTCACTGGTTTTGGGTTTTGTACTTGCACTCCAAAAGTCTGAAGGATTATTATGTTTCGCCAGTTCTACTTGTTAAGTTAGAATGAGCACTGATAATTATTGCCCTGTTTTCGATTCATTAAATTACCATTGCAGAAATTCTAAAAACTCTCAACATTATCAGGTGTGGCCAGTTTTAATTCATTACACATATTTGTCAACTCTCACGCATTCGGATTTCTCGAGCTTTTCTTTACTCAGGGGTTAAATAATTCTGCGCTCAGCTGGCTCGTGGGGCGCGTGTGGATTGGTCTACAAGGCTCATGTAGCAGTAAGTCACGAGAATCCATTCTTTTCTACACTCTTAATTGCTGAATGTAGAAGGAAATGTCCGGCACGTTTCACAGCTTGTTGCTTCGTGAGCCTCGCGGGCTGTCCTGCACCTTTCGCGAGCCACTCGACCACAGAATTTATGAAGACATGCTGATATTTACGTTGTCATTTATGTACGAGAAAAACGCCTCAATTTTGTGAAGCAATGTATAACAACGCTATTAAAAATACATTTCATTGTCGTTTTACCAATTCGTCTGAGAAACTTTCTAATCAAGAAAAGTGAACCGCGACAGGCTTAGGTCATTCAGCACTGAAGGGTGAGGATTCAGCGTCTCTTTGCAGCGGCCGATGCACTGCCTGTGGTACCCAGTGCCCACTACTGTCAGTTATGCTCGAGTGGCATTTGTGAATATCAACCGGCGAGGAGTGGGACCGCTCTCTCCGTTAGTGGTAGGTCTATCTCTCTCTCACACTCCACTTACATTTCAATCATACTCACTAAATGGTGAGTGGAGGGTGAGTGTGAGTGTCGTTTCTGAATACGGGCCCTAGTGGCCAATCAGTCGACTGGCTTTCAGATCCCTTATTACCGTCACATTTGGTTCTCCACTAAAAACCCCTCCCTCACATTAACATAATAGTCCACCAATAAACAGCAGCTCTGCTGGTAACATCATGAAGATACAATAGGAAAAGTGTGTTGCTCATCTGTTGTTCATTCTCGTCTCAGAGATCAATTTGAGCTTCTCATATTTGTATCATTCTGTGATTGTTTGTTTCTGAGTTAATTCTCCTAAGGGTCCCTTAGGAGAATTTGAGCAATACTTGAGAAGTGGGATTAACAGGGGAGATCTCATAATTACATGCCCTGATCTCAATTCTGTCTTGGTTATTTTGAAGGAGAATTAAAGAGAAGAACTCAAAAATAAATAAATAAATTCTGGGGCAATCACAGACAAAACCAAATAAAAGTATCCCCAAAAAACATACTTTTTCATCCCGCTGCTTGGAGAATTTTGAAAGGTTTTTTTTGGGGGGGATACTTTTTTTCGGTTTTGTCTGTGATTACCGTAGAAATCTTTATCTTTTTTTTGAGTTGTTCTCTTTAATTCCCCTTTAAAATAACCAAGACAGAATTGAGATCAGGGGCACATAGTTATGAGATCTCCTCTGTTTGTCCCACTTCTCAAGTATTGCTCAAATGGTTATCTCTACTCATCCTCCTTTGTCTTAGTGATGTCTTGTCTCTTTTTAGCTTATCTCTTGCACCTAAGGGACCTTTTGGAGAAGTAACTTAGAAACAAATGATCACAGAATGATATGAATAGGAGAAGCTGAAATTGATCTCAAGAGAAAAGATTGAGCGACACATTTTTCCTACATGCAGCCAGCAAGGACTTTTGGCAGTCAGTTTGAACTTGAAAGTGTAGTCTAGACTAGAAACTAGAAAGGTTTGAACTAGTGAAATCACAAGAAAGTGAGCAAATTAAGAGTGAAAATGATGTGTAAATTATATACAATTCATAAGGCAGAAACTATTTTGGGTTTTGTTAACAACAATCACCTCTGTAAGTCTCTGCCGATCTGCATGAAGAGCCTGTTGATATCTGCTAGTTTAGACAACAAAACATATCACATTTGTGAGTGCCACAAACAGATATCACAGTTGCTATTTATCGGAGGACTATGTTGCTCCTGGATGAGAATTATCTTGTTGATTTCAGACAACATGGCGGTATCAGATTGTGTATCGTTAATGCACAAGAGACATGGAACAGGCAATCACCATGATTTGCACGTTTGCGCACCATGTCTACTTGGCAGTTTACTAAATAGCCACCGCCCAAAAGGTGACAATCTAAATTCAGTGCATGTAAGATGCTCAAGGCACATTATCTTGCAGAGGCTTGTAGCCTTGTGGTTTTGGTCCTTAACTGAAATATATGAGGTTAGTGGTTCTGTCTCAATAAGAACTGTGGGGGGCAGCTGAGCAAGACCCTCTACTACATATAACTCATGTGTGGGTTTGTAATTGCTGGTAATGTGGAGTTTCAGATGCCGTGGCAGGCGAAGCTGCACCAAGCACTGAGCCGGCGCAGCTGAAAGTGATAGAGTGAAAATTAGAAGGGAAAGAAGCTTGCGTTTCTGAATACACAAAGACTTAAGTGCCAGAAACGAAGCGAGCAACCAGAGAGGAAAAGAAATCTCAATGAGAGAGAAACTAACAAGGCACTAGACAATTGTGCTGAAAAACCTCAAGAAGCAAAGCTTCCTAGAAACAAAAATAATAGTATATAAACTGGCAAACCCTGACAAAAGATTTCCCGAGCCGAAGCAAGCAACATAACATCAGACACTCCAGCAAAGGAGGCGTGGCGGTCTTCGGCTTAAATAGACTCCGGGGAAGGACCGGCCATGAATAATCAGCCAGCTGGGTGAAAAATCCGATGGGGAAAGAAAACAATGTCGTCAGGAACGAGAGTAACAAAGAAAGCAAAAAGCACATGCACAAACCATGACAGGGTTAGCTTCATGTGATCAACTGCTCTTTTTATAATCAGCAGTTGTTTTGGATGGAAATATCCTGTAAGTGCAAAAGTCATGAAGGTGTAATAAAAGCAGAAAACTGGGAACGAGGTGACATGGTGCTGCAGCACCTTCGCCTCGCAAAAAAGAGGTTCCAGGTTTAACCCTGGACCTCTGGTTCCTGTGGATTTCCCTAGCATGCAGTATTATGAGAATAGTCCTCCCATCGTCCTTTATCAAGACTCAGAACTGGAGCTGGTACCTAGATGGTCCCAGTCCTCTTAGGATGGGATGAAATATTCCCACGGGCTTCACTGTCATATGAAATAAGTCCCAATTAAAGTTTACTGTATCTATGAGGGTTACCCATGTGGATTCCACCCGGAATAGCAGCGCAGGAAGGTTCCTAACCTGAGTTGCTGACAAAACCATCCAGCTGTATCACGTTCTTCAGCAAATTGAAGAATGTGTGCCTGATATAGCACTGTCACCAGAGTGTCCAACATGCTATACATGACAGTGCTAAAGCTGGCGGTCATCTGACGCTTACTCTCTTGTCCCACCACTGCTGATATATTTTTATACTCTTTCTAGCCATTATTCAAAAATATCGTCAAACAGATGTACTTTCACACGAGTGCATGTGCACCCTCACAGACGCTCAAATGCACATGCACGCACACCCACACACACACACTCCAACACAAATACACACACACATACACACCCAGACAGGCTTACACACACATCACATAAAAAATGGGAAAATGTATTGAAAAGCCAAAACATTATGTCCTGCCTAATATGCTATTTATCTACATGCCGCGCAATGCCCACTTGAATTTCCAACCTAAAGGTTTCTCAGTTGAACATTTCCCACAGCATCAAACTCCCTCATCCAGCTAGTTCTCTTCCCACAGTGCCATCTACTGCCCAGGGAAAACAGAGCATGTGTACTTGGCACCATGTTGCCGGTTCATGGTCTGTTCCTCCTTGGACCACTGTCAGTTGAATGGGAGTGCCCCATAAACCTTAATATCTGTCTTCTGGCGTAAGTGGTTTGGCCGTTTTCAACGAAGTTTAGATCCCATTTCTGCCACATCCAACACGTTGACTATGAGAACTGACTGTTTGCTTCCTGGTTTAACTTAAGCTCTGAGCCTCTGGTTCGAAAATGACATGCCCAAAATGAAATGAGTATATCACTGCAACTGCTTGGTCACTTTCAATAATCTTGGTGTCGTTATAAGGGTGACACCTTGGGGATTTTTGTCAAGGTGTATAAATCAGTGTATATGTCACTGAGTCAGAGTAAATGAAGATGGAACACAGCAAAAACGAAAGATCTTGTTTGCACAGAACAAAGATTTACTTATATCCCTCCTAAAATTATTCAATTGCTGCCTGAAACCTCTAAAAACAATAACAGCAGAGAATCTCACCATTAGCTGTGCCAAAGTTTACTCTAATCAAGTAAATCAGAGCAAAGGCGGAGAGGTTTTAGTTCAGGAATGTCTAGGTGGCCTCTGCAAATTGGCACAGTGTGCCATTTTGTATTTCTCGGGTACCAAATTTTAAAACTCATTTAAGTCACTGCAGGAATAAATTCCATCTAATTACAACAAATTTATTTATTATTTAAATTTTTTTTTATTGCAACCAGTCCTGTATACATCCTCCCATTCAAAGAAAATACATACAAAGGAAATTATGTTTGACTCAGCTGGAGCAGATTTATTTTCAATAAAACAAGCAAATAAAGAAAATTATTAATACAAAGATAAGGTAAAAAGTAAAAACAACAAACATCCAGCAATTACTTATTCAAGAACTATGCCCCTGCTGCTTCAGAAAAAAAAAAGAGAGAGAGAACTTTTATCCAAGCCTGATTTGACCTGTGACCCTTCCGCACATGAGCACACCATCTAATTCACTGAGCTGGCTAAAATGCTAATCATCCTAAAGCCGCATTGTCAATTTCAAGAGTGAGTCAGCAAAACACTTAGTGCACCCATTTCTAGCACTTAAATTTCAGCGTTCTCTCAGTTATGCTCCCAGCAGCCATGGCAATAACCTTTCAGGCCACCATGGACAAAATGAGATGGACGTGAGATGCGGGGGTACAGGATAAGCAAGCGTGACAGGCTGTTATTGCCGTGGATGCCGGGCCAGATTTTTAAACTGTTAAAATATTCGCCATGGCAGTCATGGTGCGGAGAAACGGAGTTGGCCGTAGTAAACTAACTGATCCCATTTTGTCCCATTTTGCACGGCTCTCACAGCAAGTTAGGGTGTATGGTAGCCGTTTCGTCGCGTTCAATCATGATGCAACCCGGCGCGTTCCAGAATGTTAAGGTCACCTTGCATTCCACTACGGTCTGACACGGCGCGCGGGGTCTTGGAGGGAGTATGTAGAAGCCGGGCCTGGCATGGGAGCTTCATTTGAGTCTGAGAATTCGCGACACAAGATCTTTGATAGATTATTGCAGATTACTATATGTTACTGTATTATATTAAGGAACTTTAGCCTTCCCTCTCTGCAACTGCTGCTTGCCTTCTTCTTGCTGATGCAAGAACTGGATGTATGCACCCAGCAAACATGCAAACACAAAAACTTTTTCATTTTGGGTATTCATGATGTTGTCAAGTTGAAGTCTCTGAATACAATGATTACAGAGGTATATAAAGTACTGAAAAAAAACTAAGTAAAAGTAGAAGTACCTTAACTGAAAGTTACTTTGATAAAAGTTGAAGTCACCCATAAGAAAATTACTTGAGTAAATGTCTTAAAGTAGCTCACATTAAATGTACTTAAGTACTAAAAGCATCTTGTGAAAAAATATACTGAACTACCAAAAGTGCAAGTACAAGTACAAAGCATTTTTCATATTAGGCATAGAAAGAAGCAAAGCAACCGCGCATTATTCTCTCGTTTTGCTCTTTAATCAATTTTCAGGTGAATGAAAGATACAGTATTCAAAAACAAACAGGCAGTCTCTGCTTTATATACTTCTTCTTCTTCTTCTTCTTCTGGTTTACTGTCAGTTTAAAAAACCATTATAATTGAGTAGAATCGCAGAATTACATAGTATCAATACAATGTCAAATTTTTGCTCAGGTAACTGATTTTTTTAAACTACTAATTGGGATACCATTGGCTCATTGTAGCTGAAGTGGTTGCTACAGAGGACAAAATTTTTCTGTAGCAAGAGATAATGTTTTTGAACTGCATATGAATGTTAATTCATCATTTAAGGATCATCTGGATTTGGTGTGTTTGAGAAGAACAGCGGTGTTCGGCAGGGTATCTTAAGAGCTTTGTGCAGATGTGTCCGCCAGCGGACATGGAGCTGCAAATTTATGCACACAGTTACAATAGTAACACTTTACTTGAAGGTATCGTCATAATAGGGACATGAGACAGTCATGAACATGTCATAAACATTATGTCAATGTCATAAACCTTGTCATTAAGTGTCATTTGGTTTTTGAGATGATAAGTTGACATTGTTTGGGTTGTCTTGATTATGACAACTTCGTCATAAGAGTGACATGAGACTGTCATTATTGTCACATGACACATGTAACAGTTATGGCAGTGAAGCGGCAATTCCGGGGTTCAAGCCAAGAAAGACCATTAGTAGTTGAAAGCTTTAAAAGCTTAATTAACAAGTACTGCCACTAAACGTGGCCACGTCCTTGCCAGGGGACGGAAATCGACTGGGGTTGGCGTATCACAAAATTACACATTGAAGCCAAAGATGAATAAAATCGGTCAAAGTGTTCTCAAGATTTTGCGTTCACAACAAACGGGACATGATGGATGGACAGACGAACATCTGGATGGACTGATGAACCTGAATGCTATGTCCCCCGGCCCTAATACACCTTGACCCCAAAGATGAATGCAATCGGTCAAACGGTTCTTGAGATATCGCATTCACAACAAATGGGATGGGACGAACGGACGGCCGAACGGATGGAGCTGAATACTATATTCTCCGCCCTTAATATACCTTGACACCAAAGATGAATGGAATCGGTCAAACCATTCTTGAGATATCATGTTGACAAGGTATTTGCAAGTGGTCAAATGGTCATAATGACCTTGAGAATAATGGCAAGGTCACGTAAAATGGGTGAAATGGGTCAAATGGGCTGTGAGCACTCCCCCAATACAACTTGACACCAAAGATGAATGGAATCGGTCAAACCATTCTTGAGATATCGGGTTCACAACAAACGAGTCATGACAAACGGATGGATGGACGGACTGAGGGAGCCGAATACTATGTCCCCCGCCCCTATACACCCTGACACCAAAGACTAATAGAATCGGTCAAACCGTTCTTGAGATATCACGTTCATAATAAACGGGACGGACGGACGAACTGCCGGGCGGACGGATGAAGCTACATAATATGTCCCCTGCCCCTAATACACCTTGACACCAAAGATGAATGGGATTTGTCAAACCATTCTTGAGATATCATGTTGACAAGGAATTTGTAAGTGGTCAAATGAATGTAAAGACCTTGAGAATAATGCCAAGGTCACAGAAATTTACTGGGGTGTGCGTATAACACCAATATATCTTAACATGAATGGAATCGGTCAAACTGTTCTTGAGATATCGCGTTCAGAACAAAGGGACATGATGGACGGCCGGATGGAGCTGAATACTATGTCCCCCGCTCAGCTCGCTACTGTGGTGGCGGGGGACAAAAACCACCTTAAGAGTATGTTGTAGGTATTTATGTGGACATATTTTGCCAGTGTAATGATAGGACCAACAACTTATGATGAATTGTCTGATTTGTGTTATGTTGGGCTAGTTTGTTTATTTATGGGGCCCCCTACTAATTTATTTGATTGAAACTTTCAGGCTATGTTTCAGGTTCTTATGTGGACATATCCTTTGAGTTTTGTAATGATTGGGAAAACTATATATGATTTATAGTCTGATTTTTGTGAAACGGCATTGCTTTGTTTTGCATTTATAGCGCCCCCTATCGGTCAATTTGAATGAAAATTTCTGGGTATGTTTTAAGTACTTATATAAATATATTCTGGGAGTTTTGTGGCTATAGGACAAACAATTGCTGATTTGTAGTCTGATTTGTGGTATACCATGCTGCTTTGTTTTACAGTTATAGCGCCCCCTGTCAGTCAATTTGAATGAAATTTTCTTGGTATGTTTCAGGTACTTAAGTGAATATATCCTGTGAGTTTTATGGCTATAGGACAAACAATTGCTGATTTATAGTCTGATTTGTGTTATACCATGCTGCTTTGTTTTCCATTTATATTGCCCTCTATCAGTCAATTTTAATGATATTTTCTGGGTATGTTTCAGGAACTCATTAATATATTATGGATATAGAACAAAAAATTGCTGATTTATAGTCTGATTTGTGTGATAGTGCCCCCTATGGGCCGATTTGCATGAAACTGTTAAGGTATGTTCCTGGTACTTATATGGACATATTCTACAAGTGATAATTGACCCAATGATTGTTGAATTTTGTCCATTTATGTGCTAAGCCACGCCCCTACTGAATTTCATTGGTCAATATCTTGGAAACGAAATAAGATTTCAACAAGCTCTATGCAGTCTTTAATAAGCTTGGTCCACTGATGATCCACAGCAAATTTTGAAGGAATTGGACCCACGGCCTAGGAGGAGATGTCAAAAATGGGGTTTTCAAAAAAATTCTAAATTCCGGAATATGAAATTTGGTGGACCTTAGAGGTCCTTATGGGAAAGTTGTAGAGAAGGAACCAACAAATGACTGTACCGAGTTTCGTATAAATCGGACTTACCGCGTAGGAGTTATGACCTTTAGAGTGAAAAACAGTTCAACTCCTCAGCTAAGCCTGATTTGCAAACTGCTCAATATACTTGCCCATAGTACCTATCCAGCAATTTCAAAAAATGATCTCTTGCGACAAAAAAAAAACTCTTTGTCCTTTGTAAGATCCGCTTCAGTTATAGTGAGCCAATGGTATCCCAATTAGCAGTTAAGAAAAATCTGTTTTCTTAAGCGTAATCAGTTACGTTGTATTCTTTCTGCTTTTTGCGGCCAAAAAAAGACGTGAACGCATTGAAAAAAAAGACTTCCAGAACTGACTCTGGGGTGTTGAACTGAGTTATATTTCTGGGATGGGTATGTGATTCTGAGATGGAAAATGGCAGTTATTCTGAATAACAGACTGGAGGGCTGACAGCATTTGAAGGAGAAATTCATTGATGGAGAGTTAAAGTGTGAGTCAAAGTGTCTTTGTTATTTTTTAATAACAGTTGTTGGTTTTCAAAGAATTATGAAAAATATGAATGTTACACTGTTCTTCAACTTATATCAATCACGTTAACTGGGAACCATATTCCATCCATTAGTCAGTGATTGTCACCCCATTTATTAGCCAAAAAGAAGGACGTCCACACCCTGCTCACACAATAGCATATTTACTGCCACTCCAAGATATTGCAGATGGTGCCCTATAGAGGGAACAAATTTTCCATGAGCATATATTGACAGTTAATGGGAATCTTTAGGCTACCCAGGGCTGTCCACTTGGACCTTTGTGATCATTTGGGACCAGCACTTCGGAGGTATACAAGACAGTCTAAACCTGTTCCACCACAATGCGAAGGTATTATCCACCTTGGGGTTTTTAGCCAGCAGGACCTTACAGCGGAAGCTGGGAGACAGGAGGTGCTGCTGTTGGGAGGCACTGACTGCGCTGGGTGGGACTGTGAGGTTCCAGGTTGCGGCGCAGCGGGTGGTTGGCTCAGGACTTCATCTGTAGATAATCGATAATTAAAACACTGTAGTGACCTTTATCTGAGATTGTTAAACAGGTCCAAAGGTCTAAATTTCGAATACAAGCAGGTATTCTTTTCAAACGTGATGTTGCAAGTAATACGTGCCTTTGGGACACTTGTTATAAATTATATTATCAGAGAAAAATAGCTTGCTCTCTGATTTCTCTTTGATAGGAGATGAAGAAGGAGGAGATGAAGGTGCTCATTCAGGGCCCAGGTCTGTGTCCAGACCCTCAGCTGATGGCACACCTGATAGTGCCATCTCTCCAATGAGCCCTGATGCGCTGGTCCAGCTCCGAAAATTCTTTCAATTTCTCTGCTGTCCCCCTTCAGTGCATCTCGTCTGAATATATTTATTTATTTAATTCATTTCTTTTTTTGGTGTCAGATTTCAAGTCAAATAATTCTTTTAACTTCATCTGTGGTGCATCCCATCTGCAGATAAAGGACTGACAGAAACTGCATCCCATGCATCTTTTTTGGGTTATATTATATACAAAAGTAGCACCACTAAATATCAGTTTGTTTGCAGTTCACTTCCTGTAGCAGTACCTCCACTTGAAACTCGCTATTTGTGTTTTTATTCTGGTGCTTCGTTTTTAGCCCTCGGCCGACTCCGGCCCGGAGGGGTATTGTCGTCACCTGCGTGTGTGTCTGTCGTCAGTCGTTCGTCATCCATGATTTTGTCCGGGTCAGTGCTCAGCAACAACTTACTATGACCCATAGATGTGCAATGTCACGTTTTTTGCTGGATTTGACCTTTGACCTTTGCGCTGTGACCTTGAGCCTGGAAATCTTGTCTGGGTCAGTACTGGGTAGCTAATTATCGCAGCTTCACCAAATTTGGTATGGTAACTCACTATGACCCATAGATGTGCGACGTTAGGTTTTTTGCTGGATTTCACCGTTGACCTTAGCGCTGTGACCTTGACCCTGAAATATTGTCCGGGTCAGTACTCGGCAACTAATTATCGCAGCTTCACCAAATTTAGTATGGTAACTCATTGTCACACATATATGTCCAATGCAATGTATTTTGCTGGATTTCACCTTTGACCTTTGCGCTGTGACCTTCAGCCTGGAAATCTTGTATGGGTCAGTACTCGGCAACTATTGATCGCAACTTCACCAAATTTGGTATGGTAACTCACTATGACCCTATACATGTGCAAAGTCAGTTTTTTTTGCTGGATTTGACCTTTGACCTTACCTCTGTGACCATGACCCTGGAAATATTGTCCGGGTCAGCAATCGGCAACTAATTATCGCAGCTTCACCAAATTTGGTATGGTAACTCAATGTTACACATATATGTCCAATGTCATGTTTTTTGCTGGATTTCACCTTTGACCTTTGCGCAGTGACCTTGAGACAGGAAATCTTGTATGGGTCAGTACTCAGCAACTACTGATCGCAGCTTCACCACATTTGGTATGGTAACTCACTGTTACACATAGATGTGCAACATCACTTTTTTGCTGGATTTGACCATTGACTTTAACGCTGTGACCATGAGGCAGAAAATCGTGTCCGGGCCAAGGGGTATTCAGCAATGCGTTATGTTTAGATTTCCGTTTTTGCATTACCTCTACTTTCCCTCAAGGAATCTCTTTGTGACTTCTCTGTGTCTGCACGCGGCCCTTCCGATTCATGCTCTTTCAAGGGCATTTGTGGGTGTTTACTTATGCTAATTAGGGACAACTGGCACGCGATTCCAATTTACGACCAGCACGCAGTGTTGCCAACTTGGCGACTTTCTCGCTAAATCTGGTGACTTTCCAAATCCTCTTGGCGAGTTTATTTGTCTAAAGCGACTAGCGACAAATCTTGTTACTTTTTCTGGTGTTATTGGTGACTTTTCTGGTGTTTTGGGGACTGATGTGAAAGCATGTTTCGTTCTATAGTTACTGTCCTTGACGAGCAGCGGGTGCTGCCGTGAGCCCCTCCCCCATCCCAAAGCACTCACTCTTTAAATTATCGAATTTAAAGAGTGCTGGAAGATGCGCAACTGAGTTCTCAATATGAATGAAAAGAACTGCGCCCCCCCCAACAAAATACACGCTGTCTCCCCCGCCCCCGGTCAGGGTGTTTAGCGACTTCTGGCGACATTTAGGATAGCCCATAGCTACTTTCCTTACTGAGGAGTTGGCAACACTGGGAGCACAGCATTCACCAATCTAAGAACACAAGTGTGAACGATTATACGGGTTAAGAACACATTCGTAAATCTGGCGAAGACTTTTCATAAGAACTTTCTTAAGAACAACTTAAGAAGGAATTTAAGAAAATACTTATGAAGATATTGGTGAATGAGGCCCATTGTTCCTCCTCATCTGCAGTTCATCCTCGCTTGCTGTTGTGCAGCTGCACATCTTGAGGCTAAGCTTTGTAGCACCCATTATTATAATCCATTATCATATGTCCGTGTATTCAACCATGTCCCAAACATTGTGGTCTCTGGATAGGAGCAATCTGATATACAATACGGCACATTGGAATGCGGATATGCTTGCCGATAATGACGGCTCGACGGTCAAAATGTCGACAAGTGAACTTCCGCTCATATTTGTGCATCGTTGAATGCTAGCTAATATAATGGCGATTTATAGCGTTTAGTTCCAGGACGTGAACTCCGGCTTTGACTCAAATGTAGAGTTTATTCGAATTTTCCAGTATTTTCATATTCATATCTGTGTATCCATGATAGTACTGGACTGTGCAGCTGGGCAATGCTCATCGCCTTTCATCGTGCATGCACTGACTTGGCGAAGCTGGTCTTATTACCGGAAGTGCGGACGTCGACAAAAAATCCTCTTCCTTCATCTCATCTCCTGATTTATGAAGGCTTTGCTCTATATCAGATCCCTCCTATTCAAACCCCTACCTCACTGAGTACAGGTCCTCAGGCTTCTCAGGTTTAGCAAAAGGTGACCATTTTAGCTAAAGTTTTCATTAAATAACCTTTGAGCACTCACTCAGAGCGTTTACATGATGTTCAAAAAAATCTAATTATTGTGTTAGTTTGACTATAAACGGACTTTTAAAATACATGTTAACATGTTATTCTGCCTGGAATCATACTAAATGAAATTTCTCATAGTCCGCCCTGTGAAAATTCCAGCTTTGACCAGCCTAGGCTGGTCAGGCAGGTTTAAGCTGTGTTTTGTACAGTTTTAGTTGATCGACCAGCCCTTCACCAGCTTTGACCACCTTCATCAAGCTATAAAGACCAGCTATAAATAATAATAATAATAATAATAATACATTTTATTTAAAGCGCTTTTCAAGATACCCAAGGACACTGTACAATAAAGTGGGAGGGCAAACAAGCAATAAAAAAGAGCCTAAACAATAATGACAAAACAACAAAGACAATACAAGGCATGACAATAACACGGTAAAGGTAATAAATAACAATAAAACCCCAAAAAAGAAAAGCAAGAGTGAAAAGATGAGTTTTGAGCCTTGTTTTAAAGGTAGACAGAGAAGTGCACTGTCGTAGTGAGAGTGGGAGAGAGTTCCAGAGTTTAGGGCCGGCTACACTAAATGCCCTGTCACCCATAGAGCGGAGATGTGTGGTGGGGGTGGAGAGAAGGTGTGTATCAGTGGAACGTAGAGTGCGGGTAGGTTGGTAAGGGGAGAGGAGATTTGTGAGGTAGGGGGGTGCTAGGTTGTGCTGGGCCTTGAAGACTAGAAGGAGGATTTTGAACTGGATGCGTGACTGAACAGGGAGCCAGTGTAGCTGATGTAGGACAGGTGTGATGTGTTGCCAAGATCTGGTGTTGGTCAAAAGTCTTGCTGCAGAATTCTGGATGTATTGTAATCTGTTTATTAGTTTGGCTGGGAGACCAACAAAAAGGGCATTGCAGTAATCCAGTCTGGAGGTTATGAAGGCATGAATGAGGGTTTCTGCAGTGGCAAGACTGAGTGAGGAACGGAGTTTAGAAATGGTTTTCAGATGGAAGAATGCTGTTTTGGTGACATATCTAATGTGGGAGTCAAAAGAAAGTGATGAGTCCATGATGACGCCAAGATTTTTTACTTCAGAGGAGGTGGTGATGAAATAGCCGGGGATGGAAAACTGTGAGTGATTTAATTTCTTGAGTAGTGTGGGGGTAGCAATAACTATGGCTTCCGTTTTGTCGTTGTTGAGTTTGAGAAAGTTGCGGGTCATCCAGTTGCTGATATCATCAAGGCAGGTAGCCAGATCAGAGAGGGAAGGTGGATGTGAGGGCTTAGTGTGGTTGTAAATTTGTGTGTCATCGGCATAACAGTGGAAGTGTAGGTTATGCCGACGGAGGATGTAGCCAAGGGGGAGAATATAGATAATGAAAAGCAGAGGACCTAGGACAGAACCTTGTGGAACACCATGTGTGAGGGGTGTACTAGGGGACCGAAATTCACCAATAGTGACAAATTGTTCCCTACCTGTGAGATATGACCTAAACCAGGAAAGTGCAGTGCCCGTGATGCCCAAAAGTGTTTCAAGACGGGTGAGCAATGTGTTATGGCAGACCGTGTCGAAAGCAGCTGTCAAGTCAAGTAGGAGGAGGATGGTGAAAAGGTTAGAGTCAGCAGCAACGAGTAGGTCATTTACAACCTTGACCAGGGCAGTTTCGGTGCTGTGTTTAGCCCTGAAACCCGACTGAAACTCCTCCCACAGGTCGCAAGATGTTAAGTGGTCTCGGAGCTGTATGGCCACTGTGCGCTCTAGCAATTTAGAAATAAAAGGCAGGTTGGAGATGGGCCGGTAATTTTTAAAGTCGTCAGAAGCTGCTCCTGTTTTTTTTAAAATAGGCGTGATGGCCGCAGTTTTTAAAGGGCAAGGTACAACGCCTAAGTGGAGAGATGAATTGATAATGTTAACAAGGAGGGGACATAGAGCTGGAAGACAGGCTTTGACAAGAGGGGTGGGCATAGGGTCCAAGAGGCAGGTGGTGGGCCTGGCCCTGGTGACAAGGTCAGACACAGTAGTAACATCTACAGGGGAGAAGGAGGAGAGTGACTGAGCAGGTGAGGGCAGGGATGGGATGTCACTGCAAGTGGGTATAGGTAGTGACTGGAGCTGCCTGTAGATGGTACTGATTTTGCTCCCATAGTAATTTAGGAAGTCACAGCAAAGATCTGTGGAGGGGGTGAGTGGGAAAGGTTTAGATGGTTGGACCAATTTGTTTACTGTGGAGAATAGGGCTCTGGGGTTACCCTGACCTCTAGTAATAACTGAAGAGTAATGCAGTGACTTGGCCTCATTCAGGGGCTGCTTATATGCTAGGACGTGCTCTTTAAAAGCCTGGGCATGTACAGTCAGCCCAGTCTTCTTGCTGAGCCTCTCCAGCTGACGGCCGGCTGCCTTCATTTTCCTCAACTCAGGTGTAAACCAGGGAGCGGACCGTGTGAAGGAGACAGTGCGAGTTTTCAGGGGAGCAAGTTGGTTTAATGTGTTGGTCAGGAGAGAGTTGTATAACAGCACTAAGTCATTAGAGCGCGAACTGAGCGGCTCCTCTGCACACAGTGTTTGTAATAAGCCACCAAGCTCAGACGTGTTAATGTTCTTAGTGCTTCGGTATGTAATAGAGCGCTGAGGGCGGAGATGGCGCTGAGGCACAGGTACAGCGATGCGGAACAGAATAGCCATGTGGTCTGAAATAGAAAGATCTTTGGATAGAAGATCAGATGGAAGTATTCCACTGGTACACACAAGGTCTAGGGTGTGACCTTTTGTGTGTGTAGGGAAATGTACATGTTGGGTAAAATCAAAGCAGTTCAGTACACTTAAAAACTGAGTAGCAAATTTACAGTGGTTAGAATCAACATGTATGTTAAAATCACCTAAAACCAAGATGGACGCATACCTAGGACAGACAGAGGAGAGCAGCTCAGCAAAGTCAATTAAAAAGGCAGAGGATGTCTTTGGGGGCCTATACACTAATACAATGAGTAATGGTTGGCTACCAGTAAAACTTAGGGCAAGGCACTCAAAAGATGTAAAATCTTGGAGGGGCACAAACACAGCCTTAAAACAAGAGCGATGTAATACAGCCAAGCCTCCCCCACGCCCTGACAGTCGAGGCTTATCAAGGAAAGTGTAGCCTGCAGGCACAGCTTCATTGAGAGAAATATAATCCTTAGGTGTCTGCCACGTCTCAGTTAAGCACATAAAATCTAAGTCCAAGTCTGTTATTACATCATTAATGAACGCCCCTTTGTTATTAAGGGATCGCACATTTAAAAGACCAAAAGAAGACAATGTAGTTGAGCCACGGATTGGAGGAGGTTCAGTAAACTTAACAGTGTATAAATTATTCACATTCACAGAGCGCACCTCAGCACAAGAAGCGGTGTGGCTGCGACACCAGCTCCAGACAGAGTTAATGTTGTTGGGATGGGAAAAATGGTCAAACTTCCTACGAGAGCCTCTGTGAGTGTATTTAGGCCGACGACGGAGAATGCCACGGTGTTGGTGTATTTTGAGGGCATCTGGGAGTTTATAAGTGTTCCTCCGTAGGCTGAGCAAGAACGCCGCTGAGTATCTTAGAGCCATCGAGTGCGATAGTACGTGGCGATATTGACAGGGCTCAGGTGACAGCAACCAAAGCTCAAAGAAGAGGAGCCATAGCAGCGCCACCGTAGATCGCATCAGGAAGAGTGGGAGGGCAAGCAGGTGGGGGAGTGGTATGCCGATAGGTTTACGGCAGGGGCACTGATCTGTGACAGTAGCCTACAGGCTAAATCTAGCACTAGCACGTTAGCCAACAGGAGTAACCACCAACGCACAAGTAGAGACTTACCCACTAACACAGCAAGCAAGACACCTACTGAGCAGACCCAGCGGAGTACCCAAGAGAGGGCTCGCACAGATAAAACCTTCATTCATGAAGTACGTTAGCCAGCAAGAGTAACCACCGACATGCATAAGTAAGAGACTCACCCACTGAAGTAGCAAGTAAGACACTTACCAAGCAGATCCAGTAGAATACCCAAGACAGGGCTCGCACGAACAGAATGGCATAAGCAGGCACATCAACAGATCAGCCCACGATGGCAGATGATCCAGGGTTGAATACAGACCACAAGTAACCCACTCGGTCCACTCGTAGTGAGAAACAGGCAGGTTAGATCCACTGGTTGCAGCACTTGAGTTAGCGAAAACGTTTGCTCCAGGGTTGAATACAGCCACAGCTCCACTCACTAAATAAGGTAAAACCCACAGATTACTACACTGGATTTAGCGAAAAACGTTTGTTCCAGCAGGTCCACGGATTGTAGCAGGGAAAGTCGACCAGCAGTACACTTTATCACACCCCCAGGCAGAGTTGACATATCCGGGCTGAGTGTCCGCACCAGCAGGCAGGTAGCTCGATGCACACAGGTAAACAGGCCAGAAATTTCGCGAATGAAAAATAGTCACGAGTAAGGAGCGAGTAAGACGTTGAATAGAATAGACGGGTCACTGATTTCGGAATAACAGCACATACAGCAGGATTAACCCATAGCAAGAAGTAGCAGCAAACAAATGATTCAGGGAGCAGCGGCAGCCAGACGCGCCAGCGTTCACTTCGTGAGAGAGCTGGATAATGATGTCTAAACATCTAGACCAGCTAATAACATCTTAACCAGCTCAGACCATCTTAAACCAGCTTAGAATTCTAGCAGCCAGAATTGAAAGATTAGGTTGTTTTGTTGGCAAAAGGGGGTTGTACAAAGTATTAACATCAGGGGTGCTAATAATTGTGGCACACATGATTTGATGTAAAAGAATTATTTATTAATGTGGTATTTTTTTCCCACTGAATAAATGCATTTGAATTAAAGGTTGAATTTTTTTCATCGTGGTCCAATATTATTTAGAAAAAAACTGAATTTATTAGAAGCTAAAAAACACATCTTAACCAGGGGTGCCAATAATTATGGAGGGGGCAGCATATCCGTAGGTTTACTTGTATACTTTCATAAATTGAAAAGAACGCTAGAAGTATACAACTAGTTCACTCCCAGTATACAAAAAAAGTTCACTTGTAGTGTACTTGCAGTATGGAATAAAACTTAGATGTAAACTACATGGGTACTTTCAGTTTACTTTGCTTAAACTTGAAGTATACTTAAAAGTAGGGGTGCCGACATTTACCATTTTTTCTACACGTGTACACGGGACTTCAAACCGACGTGAACCCAGTTACACGTTGGGGATTTATGAGCTTTTTCTATCGCAGTTGCGCTATATAACCAAAGAAAGTAAAATGAGTTGAAAATATAATCCTCTATCATTTTGACAGATAAGAAAACATACAAGTCAAAGCTGAAAAAGGGTATACCTTCTTTAATCATTGTTTTAACTATTGCTCACTTTTGTCCTTTTTTTTTAACTTAAATTGCAAACTGCATCCCTCTCTTGCAACAGGAGCTGTGTCTGAATTTTAATATACGTTTCATAATACAAGTAATGTGGAATTGGCGAGAGAAAGCAACTCAAAAAGAAGCCAAAGTAAGCTGAAGTGAGAGGAAAAAACTTCACCTTTATATCCACAAAGTTAAAAAAGAAGAAGAGGACTCTCACAATTATTCACTAAAATTGGCGAAAAAAATATGTTTTCTTCCTCCTCTTTAGACGCGAGGATATGTGATCAGGTCGTGAAAAGCCGACAGAACACTAACCAACAATATAACGTACAACAACACGCAACAATATAGGCTAAAATAACAAGCCATTAACAGTTTTTGTTTTCAGCTGCGCGACATTTGCACATGGAGAAGAAGATGAGCGCCGCGCTCTTAAGTCCTCTGCAGCCTATTCTTGAAGTGGCGCGACACTGGCTGTGGCTGCGAGGTTTTTTTTTATTTTTATATCGAGGCAACATTGCGCCCCATGCTTCTGTATGCGCTAGTGGGAATATTTAAGTGTATAGTTAGTTAATGTTATTATCTGAAGCTTTCAGGCAACATTATCACCCCTAAAAATAGGGGACTATTTGTATTGGTGAGAAATGAACGAGGAGGAGGAAGAGGAGGAAAAAATGGCGTGTACGCGGTTATTGATTTTTCTAAACTGTTATTATTTGTTATTCGTGTAACCGTTTACACGTGTAGTTGTTGACACCCCTACTTAAAAATATACTTTTATGAACTTAAAATGTTCCAATTTAGTCCGAAGAAGTATTAAATTAGTATACTTTCTAGTACACTACAAGTACATGGTCCATAGTATGCTTGCTATCATTATACTCAAGTATACTTAATAAAATTAACTTCAAGTATACTACTTTTTGCTAATGGACATCTAAAATACTGTAACATTTTTCCTGTACATACACACGCTATGCTCCGCACACGTCGATTGTTGAGTAGGCCTACGTATGTTCAAAACAGGAAGGATACACAAATGTTCGTAGATCACACCCTTAGACTGTATAAAAAAGATGGACGTAGCACCCTGGTCTGAAAAATGAAGCCCATGTGGAAGTACTGTAACATGGCACTCTAATTCTAATGGTCAGCAGATGGCGAAGTCGGTGTTTGCAGAAAGAAGTTCAATGCTATAGAAGTCTATGAGAAAATGACCCTACTTTCCCACCTAATTTTTCATTTAAATAATGATTTTTTCACATTATTTTATGGTAGCTATAGCAAGTTTCAAGTCTCCTTCGATATATCATGATATATCATGTTCATTTTTGTAAATCATGGTCCCATATAGACTTGAATAAAGGATAAAGCCAGAATATGCTTTAGGGGCATGGCTATCCTTTGGTCCTCGTCAGATACGGTCAGGTCCAGAGCCACGGTCCTCCCCGGATCTTCAATACACGCTCTCATCCAATAGAAATCACATCCGGTTTCAAAATGACAACAATCGAAGCTTCCTTTATGGTATGCTGAAACCAATGGGTGATGTTACGGTCGTCCATCTTTTCATAAAGTCTATGATCTCAGCGTTACAATTCAATATGGAAGAAGACTACAGCAAAGGACTTGTACCTAAAAATGTGTGCTATGTCCAAAAATGTTTTTTGCTTTGAAGTGATGCAGTTCTTGTTGGATGTCTTCATGAATTTTAAAATCCGCTCAGATTTTTTTTTTTTTTTTGAAGGATGAATGCAGATAGTGATAGAGAAATGCCACTCTGCAATTGGCTGGGTATATGAATGGACACTTGAGCAAACTGTTACTGGTTGGATCCACGCATGGACAAGGAAGTATACTCTTATCTCAGCGTACGTGTCGCTACGAAACACTCGCATCTCGTCAACAAAGGATAATAATAACAATACATTTTATTTATAAGCGCCTTTCTGACACTGAAGGTCACCATTAACAGGATGAGAAGGATAAGGGAAAAGAGTCAATGCTCCAGAGGTCAGGAGGGAGGGAGTTCTCTGGACCCCATGGTGGTCAGGCGAGCCGGTGGAACGGTGAGTTGGATGGATGAGGAGGATCTGAGGGAGCGAGTGGGAGTGTTGGTATGAAGGAGCTCGGTCAGATACGGAGGACCGAGGTTGTGGATGGTCTTGAAGGTGAGAAGTAGAATTTTGTTATCTGTGCGAAATTTAACTGGAAGCCAGTGAAGCTGGTGAAGTACTGGAGTGATGTGACTGGGAGAGGGAGTTCTGGTGATGATTCAGGCCGCAGCGTTCTGAACCAGTTGAAGCTTGTGAATGGACGAGGATCGAGTGCACAGCTTTCGCGTGTGTCGTGGGGCTTGGCCGTCAGCTTGCTCCGTGGCTTCTCTGACAGCATTGTGTCAGCGCCTCGCATCCTCGGGCACTTTCACCTCGCCGTAGATCACCTCATGCTCTTGCTCTCGCTTTTTTTCCCCCTTGTTCTCGCCCACCAGCACCAGGCAGTATGCTATCTCCTGTGAGTCGTCCGACTTGTCACCTGAGAGGCGAGATTACACGACAATCACTAACCCATTAATCAAACATTTTTCACCTAAGTTTTACCTTAAGCGGGTTCAGAAAGTCAGAAAAAGCCTTTTTTTATATTGTAGGAAAATGTCACACACAAATTGTGTATTTGGTGGCAGTGCTTAAATGTAAAGACATTGAACTTACATAGAAATATTCAAACCCAGGACACCATGCTTTAATGACCACAGCACTACATCAAATGGAAAATGTCTAGATCTTGTACATCATTTTGTACAATTTTATATAATTTGCCTGTAATTCAGCAGGACATATTTGGGATCATTGGTTTATGGCAGTGTTTATAGTTTATCACCTTTTTTAGCTTTTAATCTAGTGGGTTATAATAACAAAAAAACAACATCAATAATAATAATGATAATATCAATGTAAGAGAATCCATTACTGACCTTCTTTATCTTCTCTTGGTTTCTTGTTGAACTTCAGCAAGGCCATGGAGCACATCATAATACCAAGAAACAATCCAAATGCGATGAACACAGAAACGCGACCTTAGATATCAGATTAGATTGGAGTCAATGAGATGAATATCCCTGTGAGGCATATTGTGATGCAAATATTCTATAAGAAGTATAAAAAAAAGTTAGTTGCATAGTATGCTGGATTGTCTGGATTGCTTAGTTGCTTTTTCAAATTGCAGACTTTACCACACTTGGAATTGCACCTGTAAGGCCACGCCTCCAGCGCTCCAACTCACCAGTCTATTTAGACCCGGACCGCATTTTTCAGTCCGCAATGATTGCCTGCATCTGTTACCTATTTCCACTGTGTAGTATAACTCTTGAGACGTAGTGCTGTCTAATGTTTTATTCAGCACTTTAATATTATAATTAGGAACCTTGATTCCTTGTCATTTTCTATTAGTAATACATTGTACTGTAGTCTATACGCCCAGTGTTTGTATCAATATTATTAATATCATTATCCAGGAACCTCGATTCCTTGTTCTTTAGTATCTTTTTTTATTTGCATTTATTGAACAGGGACAAATGCATTAGACATTATTTCATATAAAATACAAAACTGATGTCCTGCATACGGGTTTCTAGCCAAGGCTAATTTGCAACCCCTGTCTCAGTATCGTATCCTACGTTGCCTTCTTGCTGTGCCGAAGACATAATAAATACAACCAAGTCCATCTTTGCATCCGAGTCCAATCCTTCGTGCACATCACAGGTGCTAAGAGCACAACCCTTACAGCACCTTGAAATGCTTCCTTTACCTTCCAAGCATTAATAAAAGTGTAATATGCAGAAAAGATTTCACTCGTACAAACACATATTAAGTTGTGAGAAAGACCAATTGCTCAGATAGTGATGACTCTGTCACATTTAGGATGCAACTTACTAGAGAGCAAGTCAAATATTTTTATAAAATATTTATTTTATACAAAGAAAATGCCTTCCTCAAGCCCTGCACTCATGACAAATGGGACCATTTATAAACGTGCATCCAAACAGCCTCAGAGCGATCAGGATTTTTCTTTGCAAATGCATCCCTCAGGCCATTGAAGACAACAGCAGATTCAGTGTCTAGACTCATCAAGGGCTGTTTACAGCAGTGGTAACTGGTGAACTGGCAACGGGAAGCTCAAACCATCCTGAAAAATTAATGATTGGTCATGACCTGTTTTCAATCATTTATTTCAATTGCCATTACAGAAACTCTGTAAACTCTCAGCATTATCAGGTGTGGTCAGTTTTCATGAGTTCTTGCGCGAAATTGAAGTCCTTGTTCGTGGAGATTTATCAGTTTCACGTACCTTACGGTGGGTTTCACCACTGGTAATTTGAAACCATTTATGACTCAAGCAATGGAATTGCTTAAAGACATCTCAAATTATTTTATTTCATTTAAAAAATATAAACGATCATGAAACCAATGCATTACTTCCAACCCCTGAGTAAACAACAGCGTCATCATCGGTTTCCAATTACTAGCCGTGAAATCCACCATAAGGCACGTGAAACTGATAAACCTCCATGCAGAAGGACTTCAGTTCTGTGAGAGGATCCGTTTCATATGCGTTGATTGAATAATTACTGACTACAGCAGGGGGACGTAAATATGCCACGAAAACTCATGCGGAATATGTGAGAGTTGACTGGGATGCTTTGTTAATGAAAACTGACCACACCTGATAACATTGGGAATTTTTGGAGTTTCTGTAATAGTAATTTAAATTAATGGTCATGACCTGTTTTCAATCAATCATTATTTTTAATGGCTAGGTTTGGGCTTCCCCTGTTGCCAGTTCACCAGCTGCCACTGGTTCCTGGTGTCAATTGAATCCTTGTGAATGCAAAGTTATTTGGAGTTTATCTATTATTTGACATCTCTTTTCAGGCGGGGGTGGTTTCTTCAAGTATGACAATAATCTCAGGGAGGATGATGGGTTACTGAATGGTTTGATGAGCATAAAAAGGATTTGAAACATATGGCGCACACGCTCATTAAAGGAACTGTGTATTTAACGGTCAGAACATTCACCCTGGAATGAAAAGCAAGCAGTTCCCACTTCCAAGCTCGCAACCTTATATAAACACTTTCCACAGCTTATAATGAGCAAGTATGACTCACTAACTCAACACTATCTGAAATATACTTTATAATAACAGAAGAAACGTTCCACTATCAGGAAAAATCAAAACCACCACCACATGCGGTATTATTAGCAAAGAGTAATGGTTGGTCCTACTAACCAAAGTGGCAAACAAGCTCTGTGATAATTGTGGTTATGGTAGACTGAAAATAAAAAAAAACAAGTAGCCAGCCAGCCATAAGTAAAAAATAAATAAATAAAGTAAGGAATAAATAAAATTTCACTTACTCAAAAAAATGAACAAAAACTTTTTTTCACCAAATTCCCCCAGAGACATAGATATGCTCCACAGAAGGAACCCTCCAGTCCTGTTTCATTTGGAATAATTCCCATCGACTAAGTCCATATTTCATTTAAATCCTGTAAATGTAAGTGACCACTTCAGGCTAGTTTTGGAAGTCTTTTTTTTCAGTGCAATTGTGTCATTTTCAGATGCGCAACATTAAGAGAATATGACCAAACTGCTGTTACGCAAAGGCTTAAATACCTTTCTGATGGTCCAATCAATGGCTTTCAGTTACTGTGGAAAGTTTATATTCTCTGAAATTAGATTAGAAAAGTGTAAAGCAATACATCATTACTGAGGTAGTTTCACATGGGCATGATCTATAAGTGTGCATTACGCAGATGAGCCTCAGTAAATAATTGAGTGATTGGCTATGTACATGAGCAATGAGGAGGATATAAAGGAACGTTGAATTTGTTGATGTAAGAATGTACGTGTAAATCCGCAGTAGGGAACTAAGCGTTTTGATATTTGATAGCAAAATTGATAGCAGTATGACATAGTATCAATACCACATTGAATTTTTGCTTCAGAAAGCTGATTTTTCCTCAGTACTAATTGGGTTACCATTGGCTCACTTATAGCTGAACTAGTTGCAACAAAGGTCAACGATTCTATTACAAGATTTTTATTAACTGCTGGACAGATACTATGGGCAAGTAAATTAGGCAGTTTGCAAATCAGGCTTGGCTTAGGAGTTCAATTCATACAATTCCTGGGAAACAGGGATGGCACTTAACTCATCCATATTCTAAACCGTGCTTGAGCTTGGCTTGCTAGTGAAAATTCAATAACTGATCCGGGTGTGCCATCTAGTGACGCAATTGTGTAACTGTGTGCATAAATAGAGCTGCTCCGTGTCCGCTGGTGTCAACGTCTGCACGGAAGGGTTAAGGATAGCCAGTGTACTGTTTGGGAATTTTTTCATTGTAAGCTACATACCTGACAATTCGTACAAGATTGAATTATTCCAGGCAATGGGACCTCTGGGTTTTGTCTAACTGGGATGCGTCTATCTGAGATGAAACCCAACAGCCCTATATGGAGTATTCAGAGCCTGCTATGTTCTTTTACCTTGCTACATGTGACAAAGTCGCTATAAGATGCAAGCATCACTGGCCGTGACGCTAGTGGACCGTACCTCTGCATCCCCTAACTGAGACGCTGGCGGTCTTTTTGCTGATGGCATTTTCCGCCACACAGATCACATGATCGGGCACGAAGCTGAACCAAGACAGGCTTGGCGCTGTCTTTCTCTGCAATGTCAGCTGGGGCAGTTTGGACAGATTGGTGTGACCGCCCCACTGCAGCCAGACTTGGTTCCCTCCCTCAACCCAACAGGTCAGCAGAAGGTTTCCAGTTACCGTGCAGGAGGAGGTTATCACCGGCTTGGACACGACATCTACAGAGGAATGGGGACAGATTTGTGAAATAACCGCTGGGCCAAAACTCATATCAATCAGTCCTCATGTATATTTTTGTGTTGTTTCTATGGATTTTACTGAAAGCACTTTTACCGCAGTCAGACCAAAATATTGCTGATATTGAAATATTTGACTCGCCACAGGAAACAATTTATAGTATGAGCTATTTACAAGAAAACCAGACTCAGGTAGTAATCATTTTATAATCATTAACATTTAAAAAATCCTACCCAACACAATGAGCTCAATGTCGGTTTTTAAAATATGGCGGCCTAAATGACTCCACAAGTCCACAGTATAATTTCCAGAGTCATTTGCATTGGCCATTTTGATTAGCAGTGATCCATTAGGGAAAAGCACAGTCCTATTTCCCAAAGTACTCCCCTTCCTTGATCTGTGAATTAGTGAGTTTAATTTTCTCCACTGAGCGTCGACAGTGTCTCTTTTTGGCCCACCAGGATGCAAAAACACGGCGTCACCAACTCGTCTGACCTCTCTGGATGTGTTCCGTGCCATAACTAAATTATAAATATAAAACAAAGACTATAATAATGTAATACACACAGATCTCTCTGCAATTAAAGCGTGTACGTGACTTTTACAACAACAACAAAGATAATAATAATAATAATAATAATAATGATTATGCTAATAATAATGATAATAATAATTACTATTTTTTACCCCTTAAACTCAAACTTTTTATTTCAGTTTTGACGTAAGTCCTTAGTCAGAGAAAGCACTTTTTCTTATACTCAGCCAAAATAAAAACTTCACACTCATGTAAGTCGATAAGTTGAACATACAAGAAATGAGGTTTTAAATAATGATTTTCTTTAATTCTGTACTCATTATAGATGGTGTATCATAAAAGTAATGTCCATAATGTAACAAGTTCTACCGGAAATGCTACGGAGATGTCCAAGAGTAAAAATGGTAAGTTACAACTTGAATAAGAGCAGTGCGCAGGCGATTACGTATGGTTTGGGCTGTCACACAACCTCTAAACCAGGGATGTCAAACTGACCCGTGAAAGGGCCAAAAGGCTGCAGGTCTTCAATCCTACCAAGCAGAAGCACATCTGAAAGCACTGATTTAATCAACTGATCTAGGCCTGCACAACTGATTAGTTGTATCAGGTGTGCTTCTGCATTGATGGAGTGAAAACCTGCAGCCTCTTGGCCCTTTTACGGGTCAGTTTGACACCCCTGCTCTAAACAATTCATTCCTAGTAGAAGTTGCAGTGACAAATCTATAATGCAAATGACGTTACACAATTTGTCGGTCTTCTGCTTTTGACATCACACGTGGGCTACCAGAACGAGGTTGGTCAACTGTGGTGCCAGTTTGTTGGAGACGTGTCCGAAGATCATGGATAGTCCGTCGACTGCATCCCATAACCCTTGCAACGTCAGTGACAGACATTTCCGTATTCAGCATGCCAATGGCACGTTCACGCTGAATGTTTCACAGCCATGGCATTGAAAATCAACGAATAATTAACTGTAAAAACTTGTTTTTCCGAGATGTCACTCTAACATGCTAATGTGGGCTCAGTTGCACATCTCTCATATGGTCATGTGACTAGGAACACGAGAAAACATTATTTTAGCTGGCAGAGTGGTTAGCACTACTGCCTCACAGCAGGAGGGACGTATATTCGAATCCGGCCTGGGGCCTTTCTGTGTGGAGTTTGCAAGTTCTCCCCGTGTTTACGTGGGTTTCCTCCGGGTACTCCGGTTTCCCCCACCTACAAAACATGCAAAATAGGAACACTCTGATATGGCTGTGTGTGAATGTTTGGTGGTGGTCGGAGGGGCCATAGGCGCATAATGGCAGCCACACTTCCGTCAGTCTGCCCCAGGGCAGCTGTGGCTACAAAAATGTAGTTTACCACCATCAGAGCGTGAATGTGTGAGTGAATGAATAATGTATCCATTGTAAAGCGTCTTTGAGTGCCCAGAAAAGCAGAAAAACGCTATATAAAATCGATGCATTATTTAGCTTAAAGTATGCTCGCACGTGCTACGTACCTGTGCACGTCGGAGTTGATATGTGTCACACATTTAACCCTAGTGGTAATAAAAACTCTTTTATTAAAAGTTTCAAGAAAATATTTACAAATTTATGAGTGTGAAGTTTCATTTTTGACTCAGTATATTATAGGAAAATTCAACATAGACATTCTGTATCTGCTGGTTGCAGCGCTTCACTGATGCTACATTACGCTTATATTGATAGAAATATTCAAACGGGACACCATGTTTTTTGGCCACAGGACTACATGAAATAGAAAATATCTAGATATTGTGCACAATTTTATACACATTTCCCTATAATTCAGCAGGACATATTTGGGAACATTGGAAACCTTGAAATTTTTGCCGGAATTTGAAATAGCCTGAAGTTTTGCAGGTTTAAATACAATGTGGAATAATTCAGAAAGCGGTATTGTTAGGTTCAGAGAGAATCATCCATAAAGTCCCATCCATCTAAGGTGGGTTGTTGTCACCTGATTAGGACTGATTAACATTTTGTAACGATGAAAATGCAGCAACACTACTACTTCTACTACTATTACTATTACTGGCACTAGTACTACTACTAATAATAACTGAAGCACCTATTACTAAAACCCCATAGGTCACACTTGACTTGACTTGACTTGTGGGGTTTTAGTAATCAGTGCTTCAATTATTATAATAACAAGTACTTTCATTTTTTGTGACCCAAGTGCTTCTCATTATTTGTGAATGGTTGCTTGGTAAACTAATAAAAGAGCAATAGAAGTCCCTGTTAAAAAAAGTAAATGTAACTCACCATGTTGCACACAGATGTACAGACCCATCAGGTTGAAGGCAACACTTTTCGCTGATGGTAAATGGTAAGCTGAGGGGACAGAATTCATGCTGCTGCATTGATACTGTGGTCTTGGGTAATGGCTACTGTCCAGCATCAAGCTCTGGTGCTTTCTGTTCAGGAGAGAGTTTGTGCTCGTGTGTGTGTGCGCGCGTGCGTGCATATGTGCCTCTGCTTAGGGTCTTTGTTATTCATCAATGTTAAAAAAATCATGGTGGTTATTAAATACGGTCAGATGTACGACTGCTTCCTCTAATAACTCTACACATACGGCACTCAAGTGGCAATGAGTGAAACCTATCGTTGAGGTACAACCCCAATTCTGAAACAGTTGGGACAAAGTGTAAATTGTGAAAAAAAATCAAAACGCAATGACTTTCAAATCACACCAGCCAGTATTTTATTCACAACAGAACAGAGATAACATTGCAAATGTTGAAACTGCAGGAATTTTACAATTCTATCCACAAAATGAGCTCATTTCAAATTTGATGGCTGCTACAGGTGTCAAAAAAGTTAGGACAGGGGCCTGCTTAAGCCCCCGTCACACCGGATTGACGGTGCCACAGCGGTGCTTGTACGGCATAAGCCGCAGTGGCACCGCGATGATCTCCATGGTTCCTCAGTAGTTCCGCAATTGTCGTAGCACCGCAGAAAACTGTCAAAACCGCAGTCCTCCACGGTGGCATGGAGGAAACTTTGAACATGTTCAAAACTTCCGCTGTGCCACCGCAGGTTGGGCCAATCCGCACTGGGATCGCCGTGGCACCGCCATCACCGCCATGGAACCGAACAAGGACCTCATTAGCAACTCCATCACCGTCGTGCCTCCGCAGTACAACCGCCGTGCAATCGCAAAAAAAACATAGACTGGCGACCCTACAGCGATCCCGCGGCGGTTGTGTGGGTGTTAAGACGGCGCTACCACAGGAGCACTGCGGGTATGGGGGTGCTGCTGCGAAGTTAGGGAGGAATTATAAAGAATTTGGCGATCTTAAAAGTGCTTGTAAGGCAATGACGTTTCCACTGAGGTTGCACAGAGGTTACACTGAGGTGCTTGCACGGTGCTACTGTGGTCATATTCAAGTATGATTTTGGTATTACTATGGTGTAGCATCCCCGCTTCTTTTTGACACAGAGTGGAGGCGTCTGGGCTTTGAGGAGACGAGTTTCTTGAGTTTAGCCATTGGAATTTGATCCCACTCTTGTTTAATACAGGCTTCCAGCTGCTGGAGAGTTTTGGGTCTCCTTTGAAAGACTTTTTGTTTAATTATGCGCCAAATGTTCTCAATCGATGAAAGATCAAGACTGCAGGCAGGTCATTTCAGCACACGTACTCTTCTACTATGACGCCATGCTGTTGAAATAGCTGCAGTATGTGGTTTAGCATTGTCCTGCTGAAATACACAAGGCCTTCCCCGGAACAGATGTCGTCTGGAGGGGAGCATATGTTTCTCTAAAACCTTTATATACCGTTCAGGATTCATGGTGCTTTTTAAAACATGCAAGTGTCCCACAACATATGCACTAATGCATCCCCATACCATCAGAGATGCTGGCTTTTGATCTGAACGCTGGTAACAGGAGGGGTGGTCTTTCTCCTCTTTAGGCCAGAGGACACAATGCCCATGATTTCCAACAAGAATGTCAAATTTGGAATAGTCTAACCACAGGACACTTTGCTACTTTGTTACTGTCCATTTTAAATGAGCCTTGGCCCACAGAACATGGCAGCGCTTCTGAATCATGCTCAACAATGGCTTCCTTTTTGCATGATAGAGATTTAGGTGACATCTGTGGATGACACGGCGGACTATGTTTACAGACAGTGGTTTCTTGAAGTATTCCTGGGCCCATTTAGCAATGTCAATGACAGAATCATGCCGGTGAGTGACTCAGTGGCATCTGAGGGGCCCGAAGATCGTGGGCGTCCAGTAATGGTCTTCGGCCTTGTCCCTTATGCATGGAGATTTTTCCAGTTTCTCTGAATCTTTTGATGATGTTGTGCACTGTTGATGATGAGACCTTCAAAGCCTTTGCAATTTGATGCTGAGAAACATAATTGTTTTCCCACAATTTTTTTGCGCAAGCCTTCACAGGTTGGAGAGCCTCTGGCCATCTTTACTTCTGAGAGACCCAGCCTCTCTAAGAGATCCCTTTAATAGTCAATCATGTTACACACCTGATGCCAGTTAACTTACTTATTTGCTGAATGGTCTTTCAGCTGATTCTCTATATTACTTGCTTATTCAGCTCTTTAACCTCTGTCCGAACTTTTTTGAGACTTGTTGCAGCCAGAAAATTTGAAATAAGCTCATTTTGTGGAAGTATGTAAAAAAAAGAAGTAAAATTTATCAGTTTCAACATTTGAAATGTTACCTATGTACTACTGTAAATAACATATTGGCTCATGTGATCTGTAAGTCATTGCATTTTGATTTTATTCACAGTTTACACTTTGTCCCAACTATTTCAGAATCTCTCTCTCTGGCATGTCTGTATTTAAGCACTGACTTCCCTCCAGTCTGGGCTTCTGTAAAATTTTGTCTTGAGCTGGTATGGTATAGGTGGTTGTTGACGGTATGGCAGAATCTTTGTAAAAAGAGATTTTAAATTTTGCATCAACTTAGTGGTTTCATCTGGTGTCAATACGCCTTCAGAAAAATACACAATTACCTTTTGTTTTCTCTTTATATTTTCTGTTGCTCCTAAGTAGTCCTTGCTGGAACATAGACCAGTATTTTCATTTTGGGCTGCGACCGGCCTGGGATATCTGGGGTTGGGTTATTTCACTCGGTTGTTCCTAGTGGGGGTTTATTCCTGAGTGAGTTCGGGTTCAGAGTTTTTCTTTCTAATGAGCTGTGACTCATATTAGCTGGTTCACTGCTGAGAAACCTCTACACTTCCAACCTGCATTACACGACATTTCCTCTCATTTATTTTCTTGGCACATTACCTGTTTCTATACAGAAACTGATAATTTAATTAGGTGATCAGTTAGCTGCTTCTCAATCTTTATTGCTGCGCCTTATTAGGTTCTGTTCGTCTAGACCGAGACACCTCTGCACTGGAATTTGTTTTGCCTTTCGGCACAGTTGGGAATCCAATTCAGTTTTCTTATTTACTATTTAGGTTTTTCCATTTGCAGGCACTTATTAAGCAGCACTACTCATTGAGTCTCTGTGTCTTCACCCTTATTGTGTTACTTTTTGTTTATCTTTTGGTTGGTTTAGTTTATCCCAATGAGACACTGGCCCGTATTCAGAAATGACACTCACACTAATTGAGTGCGACTGAGCACTAAAACTTGGTTAGTGTCAGGTTATACTAAATGAGTCAGAGGTTGTCCTAATCCTCATTTGCTTTCAGAGAGCTCACTCACACTGAAAATAGCGTCTCTTTCTGAGTGAAGGTTGAGTGCAGGGAACACCTCCCTTGAGCCGCACAAGCTTGGGCCGGTATTTCGTTGTGTTATGGCCCCAATTTGTTATTACATTTACAACAGCAAGGGATGACAGACACAATTTTAAAACTCAAACACATTCAATTCAACAAAGGCAACTCACAACAAACTACTCTACTCTACAGACCAAGATTGATTATATACAAAAACAGAAATATTTACAGTCCCTTTGGTGGGTTGCTTGGTGATGTCCTGGGTGAGGAAAATGCTCTAACACAGGCAAAAATCCACTGAAAGCTTCACAGGTCTTGTACAGAATGACAGGTCTGGTCACATGTATCCTTCTCCTTGCAATTTCTCCTACTACTTTACTGTCTCAATTCCCCTCGTTATATACTCTTTTGCAGACCCCTCCCACATTTAGATCTCTTTTTTTTTATTCTCTGGGACTTGTCCCAGACATGCCCAAACCTAGCTCCAGTTTGGGCTTAACAAAAAAAAGGTCAATACTGCCATCTAGTGGCCTATATTCACATCACAGTTGTCATGGCTTTCAGGTGCCTACGAACATTAGAAACTCTGGATCATTTACAGCCAGTGCTGGACGCAATCGCAACTAGGCAAATTTTAACTCTAATGATGATAACCATGCCGGTAACTTACTAACTGACCACCTGGTTTTAGTGTTTATGAACTGCACTGTGGTGAACTCGAGGTTAGCATTTGTGTACCCACCAGTACCTACTGGCAATAGAGAAAACTGGCAATAGGGGATGATCAAAACCATCCCTTAAAAATAATGATTGAAAAAAGGTCATATCCAATCATTTAATAAAATTTTATTTACAAAACCCAAAACCAGTGAAGTTGGCACGTTATGTAAATCGTAGATAAAAACAGAATACAATGATTTGCAAATCCTTTTCAACTTATATTCAATTGAATACACTGCAAAGACAAGATGTTTAATGTTCAAACTGACAAACTTTATTTTTTTTTGGGAACTGAGGAGACCAATTTTTGAAGCTTTTCAGGTGGAACTCTTTCCCATTCTTGCTTGATGTACAGCTTAAGTTGTTCAACAGTCCGGGGTCTCCGTTGTCGTATTTTACGCTTCAAAATGCGCCACGCATTTTCAATGGGAGACAGGTCTGGACTACAGGCAGGCCAGTCTAGTACCTGCACTCTTTTACTACGGAGCCATGCTGTTGTAACACGTGCAGAATGTGGCTTGGCATTGTCTTGCTGAAATAAGCAGGGGCGTCCATGAAAAAGACGTTGCTTGGATGGCAACATATGTTGCTCCAAAACCTGTATGTGTATCAGCATTAATGGTGCCTTCACATATATGTAAGTTGCCCATGCCTTGGGCACTAATACACCCCCATACCATCACAGATGCTGGCTTTTGAACTTTGCGCCTATAATAGTCCGGATGGTTTTTTTCCTCTTTGGTCCGGAGGACACGACGTCCACAGTTTCCAAAAACAATTTGAAATGTGGACTCGTCAGACCACAGAACACTTTTCCACTTTGCATCAGTCCACCTTAGATGAGCTTGGGCCCAGCGAAGCCGGCGGCATTTCTGGGTGCTGTTGATGAATGGCTTTCACTTTGCATTGTAGAGTTTTAGCTTGAACTTGCAGATGTAGCGACGAACTGTAGTTACTCTGACAGTGGTTTTTTGAAGTGTTCCTGAGCTCATGTGTTGATGTCCTTTACACACTGATGTTGGTTTTTGATGCAGCACCGCCTGAGGGATGGAAGGCCACGGGCATTCAATGTTGGTTTTCGGCCTTGTCGCTTATGTGCAGTGATTTCTCCAGATTCTCTGAACCTTTTGACGATATTACGGACCGTAGATGATGAAATCCCTAAATTTCTTGCAATAGCTCATTGAGGAATGTCTTTTTAAAACTGTATGACAATCAGCTCACGCATTTATTCACTAAGTGGTGACCCTCGCCCCATCCTTGTTTGTGAATGACTGAGCATTTCAGGGAAGCTGCTTTTATACCCAATCATGGCACCCACCTGTTCCCAATTAGCCCGTTCACCTGTGGGATGTTCCAAATAAGTGTTTGATGAGCATTCCTCAACTCTCTCAAGTCTTGCCAGCTTTTTTGAAACATGTTGCAGGCATCAAATTCCAAACGAGCTAATATTTGCAAAAAATTACAAAGTTTACCTGTTCAAACATTAAGTAACTTGTCTTTGCAGTGTATTCAATTGAATATAGGTTGAAAAGGATTTGCAAATCATTGTATTCTGTAGTTATTTACGATTTACACAACGTGCCAACTTCACTGGTTTTGGGTTTTGTACTTGCACTCCAAAAGTCTGAAGGATTATTATGTTTCGCCAGTTCTACTTGTTAAGTTAGAATGAGCACTGATAATTATTGCCCTGTTTTCGATTCATTAAATTACCATTGCAGAAATTCTAAAAACTCTCAACATTATCAGGTGTGGCCAGTTTGAATTCATTACACATATTTGTCAACTCTCACGCATTCGGATTTCTCAAGCTTTCTTTACTCAGGGGTTAAATAATTCTGCGCTC
The DNA here is from genome assembly GCA_029721435.1 of Gymnothorax reevesii. Classification (NCBI taxonomy): domain Eukaryota; kingdom Metazoa; phylum Chordata; class Actinopteri; order Anguilliformes; family Muraenidae; genus Gymnothorax; species Gymnothorax reevesii. The sequence continues at coordinate 40,532,816 of CM056586.1, read as the reverse complement.
AGCTGGCTCGTGGGGCGCGTGTGGATTGGTCTACGAGGCTCATGTATCAGTAAGTCACGAGAATCCATTCTTTTCTACACTCTTAATTGCTGAATGTAGAAGGAAATGTCCGGCACGTTTCACAGCTTGTTGCTTCGTGAGCCTCGCGGGCTGTCCTGCACTTTTCGCGAGCCACTCGACCACAGAATTTATGAAGACATGCTGATATTTACGTTGTCATTTATGTGCGAGAAAAAACGCCTCAATTTTGTGAAGCAATGTATAACAACGCTATTAAAAATACATTTCATTGTCGTTTTACCAATTCGTCTGAGAAACTTTCTAATCAAGAAAAGTGAACCGCGACAGGTTTAGGTCATTCAGCACTGAAGGGTGAGGATTCAGCGTCTCTTTGCAGCGGCCGATGCACTGCCTGTGGTACCCAGTGCCCACAACTGTCAGTTATGCTCGAGTGGCATTTGTGAATATCAACCGGCGAGGAGTGGGACCGCTCTCTCCGTTAGTGGTAGGTCTATCTCTCTCTCACACTCCAGTTACATTTCAATCATACTCACTATATGGTGAGTGGAGGGTGAGTGTGAGTGTCGTTTCTGAATACGGGCCCTAGTGGCCAATCAGTCGACTGGCTTTCAGATCCCTTATTACCGTCACATTTGGTTCTCCACTAAAAACCCCTCCCTCACATTAACATAATAGTCCACCAATAAACAGCAGCTCTGCTGGTAACATCATGAAGATACAATAGGAAAAGTGTGTTGCTCATCTGTTGTTCATTCTCGTCTCAGAGATCAATTTGAGCTTCTCATATTTGTATCATTCTGTGATTGTTTGTTTCTGAGTTAATTCTCCTAAGGGTCCCTTAGGAGAATTTGAGCAATACTTGAGAAGTGGGATGAACAGGGGAGATCTCATAATTATATGCCCTGATCTCAATTCTGTCTTGGTTATTTTGAAGGAGAATTAAAGAGAAGAACTCAAAAATAAATAAATAAATTCTGGGGCAATCACAGACAAAACCAAATAAAAGTATCCCCAAAAAACATACTTTTTCATCCCGCTGCTTGGAGAATTTTGAAAGGTTTTTTTTTTTTGGGGGGATACTTTTTTTCGGTTTTGTCTGTGATTAACGTAGAAATCTTTATCTTTTTTTTGAGTTGTTCTCTTTAATTCTCCTTTAAAATAACCAAGACAGAATTGAGATCAGGGGCACATAGTTATGAGATCTCCTCTGTTTGTCCCACTTCTCAAGTATTGCTCAAATGGTTATCTCTACTCATCCTCCTTTGTCTTAGTGATGTCTTGTCTCTTTTTAGCTTATCTCTTGCACCTAAGGGACCTTTTGGAGAAGTAACTTAGAAACAAATGATCACAGAATGATATGAATAGGAGAAGCTGAAATTGATCTCAAGAGAAAGGATTGAGCGACACATTTTTCCTACGTGCAGCCAGCAAGGACTTTTGGGAGTCAGTTTGAACTTGAAAGTGTAGTCTAGACTAGAAACTAGAAAGGTTTGAACTAGTGAAATCACAAGAAAGTGAGCAAATTAAGAGTGAAAATGATGTGTAAATTATATATAATACATAAGGCAGAAACTATTTTGGGTTTTGTTGACAACAATCACCTCTGTAAGTCTCTGCCGATCTGCATGAAGAGCCTGTTGATATCTGCTAGTTTAGACAACAAAACATATCACATTTGTGAGTGCCACAAAGAGATATCACAGTTGCTATTTATTGGAGGACTATGTTGCTCCTGGATGAGAATTATCTTGTTGATTTCAGACAACATGGCGGTATCAGATTGTGTATCGTTAATGCACAAGAGACATGGAACAGGCAACCACCATGATTTGCACGTTTGCGCACCATGTCTACTTGGCAGTTTACTAAATAGCCACCACCCAAAAGGTGACAATCTAAATTCAGTGCATGTAAGATGCTCAAGGCACATTATCTTGCAGAGGCTTGTAGCCTTGTGGTTTTGGTCCTTAACTGAAATATATGAGGTTAGTGGTTCTGTCTCAATAAGAACTGTGGGGGGCAGCTGAGCAAGACCCTCTACTACATATAACTCATGTGTGGGTTTGTAATTGCTGGTAATGTGGAGTTTCAGATGCCGTGGCAGGCGAAGCTGCACCAAGCACTGAACCGGCGCAGCTGAAAGTGATAGAGTGAAAATTAGAAGGGAAAGAAGCTTGCGTTTCTGAATACACAAAGACTTAAGTGCCAGAAACGAAGCGAGCAACCAGAGAGGAAAAGAAATCTCAATGAGAGAGAAACTAACAAGGCACTAGACAATTGTGCTGAAAAACCTCAAGAAGCAAAGCTTCCTAGAAACAAAAATAATAGTATATAAACTGGCAAACCCTGACAAAAGATTTCCCGAGCCGAAGCAAGCAACATTACATCAGACACTCCAGCAAAGGAGGCGTGGCGGTCTTCGGCTTAAATAGACTCTGGGGAAGGACCGGCCATGAATAATCAGCCAGCTGGGTGAAAAATCCGATGGGGAAAGAAAACAATGTCGTCAGGAAAGAGAGTAACAAAGAAAGCAAAAAGCACATACACAAACCATGACAGGGTTAGCTTCATGTGATCAACTGCTCTTTTTATAATCAGCAGTTGTTTTGGATGGAAATATCCTGTAAGTGCAAATGTCATGAAGGTGTAATAAAAGCAGAAAACTGGGAACGAGGTGACATGGTGCTGCAGCACCTTCGCCTCGCAAAAAAGAGGTTCCAGGTTTAACCCTGGACCTCTGGATTTCCCTAGCATGCAGTATTATGAGAATAGTCCTCCCATCGTCCTTTATCAAGACTCAGAACTGGAGCTGGTACCTAGATGGTCCCAGTCCTCTAAGGATGGGATGAAATATTCCCACGGGCTTCACTGTCATATGAAATAAGTCCCAATTAAAGTTTACTGTATCTATGAGGGTTACCCATGTGGATTCCACCCGGAATAGCAGCGCAGGAAGGTTCCTAACCTGAGTTGCTGACAAAACCATCCAGCTGTATCACGTTCTTCAGCAAATTGAAGAATGTGTGCCTGATATAGCACTGTCACCAGAGTGTCCAACATGCTATACATGACAGTGCTAAAGCTGGCGGTCATCTGACGCTAACTCTCTTGTCCCACCACTGCTGATATATTTTTATACTCTTTCTAGCCATTATTCAAAAATATCGTCAAACAGATGTACTTTCACACGAGTGCATGTGCACCCTCACAGACGCTCAAATGCACATGCACGCACACCCACACACACACACACTCCAACACAAATACACACACACATACACACCCAGACAGGCTTACACACACATCACATAAAAAACGGGCAAATGTATTGAAAAGCCAAAACATTATGTCCTGCCTAATATGCTATTTATCTACATGCCGCGCAATGCCCACTTGAATTTCCAACCTAAAGGTTTCTCAGTTGAACATTTCCCACAGCATCAAACTCCCTCATCCAGCTAGTTCTCTTCCCACAGTGCCATCTACTGCCCAGGGAAAACAGAGCATGTGTTCTTGGCACCATGTTGCCGGTTCATGGTCTGTTCCTCCTTGGACCACTGTCAGTTGAATGGGAGTGCCCCATAAACCTTAATATCTGTCTTCTGGCGTAAGTGGTTTGGCCGTTTTCAACGACGTTTAGATCCCATTTCTGCCACATCCAACACGTTGACTATGAGAACTGACTGTTTGCTTCCTGGTTTAACTTAAGCTCTGAGCCTCTGGGTCGAAAATGACATGCCCAAAATGAAATGAGTATATCACTGCAACTGCTTGGTCACTTTCAATAATCTTGGTGTCGTTATAAGGGTGACACCTTGGGGATTTTTGTCATGGTGTATAAATCAGTGTATATGTCACTGAGTCAGAGTAAATGAAGATGGAACACAGCAAAAATGAAAGATCTTGTTTGCACAGAACAAAGATTTACTTATATCCCTCCTAAAATTATGCAATTGCTGCCTGAAACCTCTAAAAACAATAACAGCAGAGAATCTCACCATTAGCTGTGCCAAAGTTTACTCTAATCAAGTAAATCAGAGCAAAGGCGGAGAGGTTTTAGTTCAGGAATGTCTAGGTGGCCTCTGCAAATTGGCACAGTGTGCCATTTTGTATTTCTTGGGTACCAAACTTTAAAACTCATTTAAGTCACTACAGGAATAAATTCCATCTAATTACAACAAATTTATTTATTATTTAAATTTTTTTTTATTGCAACCAGTCCTGTATACATCCTCCCATTCAAAGAAAATACATACAAAGGAAATTATGTTTGACTCCACTGAAGCAGATTTATTTTCAATAAAACAAGCAAATAAAGAAAATTATTAATACAAAGATAAGGTAAAAAGTAAAAACAACAAACATCCAGCAATTACTTATTCAAGAACTATGCCCCTGCTGCTTTAGAAAAAAAAAAGAGAGAGAGAATTTTTATCCAAGCCTGATTTGACCTGTGACCCTTCCGCACATGAGCACACCATCTAATCCACTGAGCTGGCTAAAATGCTAATCATCCTAAAGCCGCATTGTCAATTTCAAGAGTGAGTCAGCAAAACACTTAGTGCACCAATTTCTAGCACTTAAATTTCAGCGTTCTCTCAGTTATGCTCCCAGCAGCCATGGCAATAACCTTTCAGGCCACCATGGACAAAACGAGATGGACGTGAGATGCGGGGGTACGGGATAAGCAAGCGTGACAGGCTGTGATTGCCGTGGATGCCGGGCCAGATTTTTAAACTGTTAAAATATTCGCCATGGCAGTCATGGTGCGGAGAAACCGAGTTGGCCGTAGTAAACTAACTGATCCCATTTTGTCCCATTTTGCACGGCTCTCACAGCAAGTTAGGGTGTATGGTAGCCATTTCGTCGCGTTCAATCATGATGCAACCCGGCGCGTTCCAGAATGTTAAGGTCGCCTTGCATTCCACTACGGTCTGACACGGCGCGTGGGGTCTGGGAGGGAGTATGTAGAAGCCGGGCCTGGCATGGGAGCTTCATTTGAGTCTGAGAATTCGCGACACAAAATCTTTGATAGATTATTGCAGATTACTATATATTACTGTATTATATTATGGAACTTTAGCCTTCCCTCTCTGCAACTGCTGCTTGCCTTCTTCTTGCTGATGCAAGAACTGGATGTATGCACCCAGCAAACATGCAAACACAAAAACTTTTTCATTTTGGGTATTCATGATGTTGTCAAGTTGAAGTCTCTGAATACAATGATTGCAGAGGTATATAAAATACTGAAAAAAAACTAAGTAAAAGTAAAAGTACCTTAACTGAAAGTTACTTTGATAAAAGTTGAAGTCACCCATAAGAAAATTACTTGAGTAAATGTCTTAAAGTAGCTTACATTAAACGTACTTAAGTACTAAAAGCATCTTGTGAAAAAATATACTGAACTACCATAAGTGCAAGTACAAGTACAAAGCATTTTTCATATTAGGCATAGAAAGAAGCAAAGCAACCGCGCATTATTCTCTCGTTTTGCTCTTTAATCAATTTTCAGGTGAATGAAAGATACAGTATTCAAAAACAAACAGGCAGTCTCTGCTTTATATACTTCTTCTTCTTCTTCTTCAGGTTTACTGTCAGTTTAAAAAACCATTATAATTGAGTAGAATCGCAGAATTACATAGTATCAATACAATGTCAAATTTTTGCTCACGTAACTGATTTTTCTAAACTACTAATTGGGATACCATTGGCTCATTGTAGCTGAAGTGGTTGCTACAGAGGACAAAATTTTTCTGTAGCAAGAGATAATGTTTTTGAACTGCATATGAATGTTAATTCATCATTTAAGGATCATCTGGATTTGGTGTGTTTGAGAAGAACAACGGTGTTCGGCAGGGTATCTTAAGAGCTTTGTGCAGATGTAACCGCCAGCGGACATGGAGCTGCAAATTTATGCACACAGTTACAATAGTAACACTTTACTTGAAGGTATCGTCATAATAGGGACATGAGACATTCATGAACATGTCATAAACATTATGTCAATGTCATAAACCTTGTCATTAAGTGTCATTTGGTTTTTGAGATGATAAGTTGACATTGTTTGGGTTGTCTTGATTATGACAACTTCGTCATAAGAGTGACATGAGACTGTCATTATTGTCACATGACACATGTAACAGTTATGGCAGTGAAGCGGCAATTCCGGGGTTCAAGCCAAGAAAGACCATTAGTAGTTGAAAGCTTTAAAAGCTTCATTAACAAGTACTGCCACTAAACGTGGCCACGTCCTTGCCAGGGGACGGAAATCAACTGGGGTTGGCGTATCACAAAATTACACATTGAAGCCAAAGATGAATAAAATCGGTCAAAGTGTTCTCGAGATTTTGCGTTCACAACAAACGGGACATGATGGATGGACAGACGAACATATGGATGGATTGATGAACCTGAATGCTATGTCCCCCGGCCCTAATACACCTTGACCCCAAAGATGAATGCAATCGGTCAAACGGTTCTTGAGATATCGCATTCACAACAAATGGGATGGGACGAACGGACGGCCGAACGGATGGAGCTGAATACTATATTCTCCGCCCCTAATACACCTTGACACCAAAGATGAATGGAATCGGTCAAACCATTCTTGAGATATCATGTTGACAAGGTATTTGCAAGTGGTCAAATGGTCGTAATGACCTTGAGAATAATGGCAAGGTCACGTAAAATGGGTCAAATGGGTCAAATGGGCTGTGAGCACTCCCCCAATACAACTTGACACCAAAGATGAATGGAATCGGTCAAACCATTCTTGAGATATCGGGTTCACAACAAACGAGTCATGACAAACGGATGGATGGACGGACTGAGGGAGCCGAATACTATGTCCCCCGCCCCTATACACCCTGACACCAAAGACTAATAGAATCGGTCAAACCGTTCTTGAGATATCACGTTCATAATAAACGGGACGGACGGACGAACTGCCGGGCGGACAGATTGAGCTACATAATATGTCCCCTGCCCCTAATACACCTTGACACCAAAGATGAATGGGATTTGTCAAACCATTCTTGAGATATCATGTTGACAAGGAATTTGTAGGTGGTCAAATGAATGTAAAGACCTTGAGAATAATGCCAAGCTCACAGAAATTTACTGGGGTGTGCGTATGACACCAATATATCTTAACATGAATGGAATCGGTCAAACTGTTCTTGAGATATCGCGTTCAGAACAAAGGGACATGATGGACGGCCGGATGGAGCTGAATACTATGTCCCCCGCTCCGCTCGCTACTGTGGTGGCGGGGGACAAAAACCACTTTGAGAGTATGTTGTAGGTATTTATGTGGACATATTTTGCCAGTGTAATGATAGGACCAACAACTTATGATGAATTGTCTGATTTGTGTTATGTTAGGCTAGTTTGTTTATTTATGGGGCCCCCTACTTATTTATTTGATTGAAACTTTCAGGCTATGTTTCAGGTTCTTATGTGGACATATCCTTTGAGTTTTTTAATGATTGGGAAAACTATATATGATTTATAGTCTGATTTGTGTGATACGGCATTGCTTTGTTTTGCATTTATAGCGCCCCCTATCGGTCAATTTGAATGAAAATTTCTGGGTATGTTTTAAGTACTTATATAAATATATTCTGGGAGTTTTGTGGCTATAGGACAAACAATTGCTGATTTATAGTCTGATTTGTGGTATACCATGCTGCTTTGTTTTACAGTTATAGCGCCCCCTGTTAGTCAATTTGAATGAAATTTTCTTGGTATGTTTCAGGTACTTAAGTGAATATATCCTGTGAGTTTTATGGCTATAGGACAAACAATTGCTGATTTATAGTCTGATTTGTGTTATACCATGCTGCTTTGTTTTCCATTTATATTGCCCTCTATCAGTCAATTTTAATTATATTTTCTGGGTATGTTTCAGGTACTCATTAATATATTATGGATATAGAACAAAAAATTGCTGATTCATAGTCTGATTTGTGTGATAGTGCCCCCTATGGGCCGATTTGCATGAAACTGTTGAGGTATGTTCCTGGTACTTATATGGACATATTCTACAAGTGATAATTGACCCAATGATTGTTGAATTTTGTCCATTTATGTGCTAAGCCACGCCCCTACTGAATTTCATTGGTCAATATCTTGGAAACGAAATAAGATTTCAACAAGCTCTTTGATAAGCTTGGTCCACTGATGATCCACAGCAAATTTTGAAGGAATTGGACCCACGGCCTAGGAGGAGATGTCAAAAATGGGGTTTTCAAAAAAATTCTAAATTCCGGAATATGAAATTTGGCGGACCTTAGAGGTCCTTATGGGAAAGTTGTAGAGAAGGAACCAAGGAATGACTGTACCAAGTTTTCGTTTCGTTTCGGACTTACCGCGTAGGAGTTATGACCTTTAGAGTGAAAAACAGTTCAACTCCTCAGCTAAGCCTGATGTGCAAACTGCTCAATATACTTGCCCATAGTACCTATCCAGCAATTTCAAAAAATGATCTCTTGCGACAAAAAAAAACTCTTTGTCCTTTGTAAGATCCGCTTCAGTTATAGTGAGCCAATGGTATCCCAATTAGTAGTTAAGAAAAATCTGTTTTCTTAAGCGTAATCAGTTACGTTGTATTCTTTCTGCTTTTTGCGGCCAAAAAAAGACGTGAACGCATTGAAAAAAAAGACTTCCAGAACTGACTCTGGGGTGTTGAACTGAGTTATATTTCTGGGATGGAAATGTGATTCTGAGATGGAAAATGGCAGTTATTCTGAATAACAGACTGGAGGGCTGACAGCATTTGAAGGAGAAATTCATTGATGGAGAGTTAAAGTGTGAGTCAAAGTGTCTTTGTTATTTTTTAATAACAGTTGTTGGTTTTCAAAGAATTATGAAAAATATGAATGTTATACTGTTCTTCAACTTATATCAATCATGTTAACTGGGAACCATATTCCATCCATTAGTCAGTGATTGTCACCCCATTTATTAGCCAAAAAGAAGGACGTCCACACCCTGCTCACACAATAGCATATTTACTGCCACTCCAAGATATTGCAGATGGTGCCCTATAGAGGGAACAAATTTTCCATGAGCATATATTGACAGTTAATGGGAATCTTTAGGCTACCCAGGGCTGTCCACTTGGACCTTTGTGATCATTTGGGACCAGCACTTCAGAGGTATACAAGACAGTCTAAACCTGTTCCACCACAATGCGAAGGTATTATCCACCTTGGGGTTTTTAGCCAGCAGGACCTTACAGCGGAAGCTGGGAGACCGGAGGTGCTGCTGTGGGGAGGCACTGACTGCGCTGGGTTGGACTGTGAGGTTCCAGGTTGCGGCGCAGCGGGTGGTTGGCTCAGGACTTCATCTGTAGATAATCGATAATTAAAACACTGTAGTGACCTTTATCTGAGATTGTTAAACAGGTCCAAAGGTCTAAATTTCGAATACAAGCAGGTATTCTTTTCAAACGTGATGTTGCAAGTAATACGTGCTTTTGGGACACTTGTTATAAATTATATTATCAGAGAAAAATAGCTTGCTCTCTGATTTCTCTTTGATAGGAGATGAAGAAGGAGGAGATGAAGGTGCTCATTCAGGGCCCAGGTCTGTGTCCAGACCCTCAGCTGATGGCACACCTGATAGTGCCATCTCTCCAATGAGCCCTGATGCGCTGGTCCAGCTTCGAAAATTCTTTCAATTTCTCTGCTGTCCCCCTTCAGTGCATCTCGTCTGAATATATTTATTTATTTAATTCATTTCTTTTTTGGTGTCAGATTTCAAGTCAAATAATTCTTTTAACTTCATCTGTGGTGCATCCCTCTGCAGATAAAGGACTGACAGAAACTGCATCCCATGCATCTTTTTTGGGTTATATTATATACAAAATTAGCACCACTAAATATCAGTTTGTTTGCAGTTCACTTCCTGTAGCAGTACCTCCACTTGAAACTCGCTATTTGTGTTTTTATTCTGGTGCTTCGTTTTTAGCCCTCGGCCGACTCCGGCCCGGAGGGGTATTGTCGTCACCTGCGTGTGTGTCTGTCGTCAGTCGTTCGTCGTCCATGATTTTGTCCGGGTCAGTACTCAGCAACAACTTACTATGACCCATAGATGTGCAATGTCACGTTTTTTGCTGGATTTGACCTTTGACCTTTGCGCTGTGACCTTGAGCCTGGAAATCTTGTCTGGGTCAGTACTGGGTAGCTAATTATCGCAGCTTCACCAAATTTGGTATGGTAACTCACTATGACCCATAGATGTGCGACGTTAGGTTTTTTGCTGGATTTCACCGTTGACCTTAGCGCTGTGACCTTGACCCTGAAATATTGTCCGGGTCAGTACTCGGCAACTAATTATCGCAGCTTCACCAAATTTAGGATGGTAACTCATTGTCACACATATATGTCCAATGCAATGTATTTTGCTGGATTTCACCTTTGACCTTTGCGCTGTGACCTTCAGCCTGGAAATCTTGTATGGGTCAGTACTCAGCAACTATTGATCGCAACTTCACCAAATTTGGTATGGTAACTCACTATGACCCTATACATGTGCAAAGTCAGTTTTTTTTGCTGGATTTGACCTTTGACCTTAGCTCTGTGACCATGACCCTGGAAATATTGTCCGGGTCAGCAATAGGCAACTAATTATCGCAGCTTCACCAAATTTGGTATGGTAACTCAATGTTACACATATATGTCCAATGTCATGTTTTTTGCTGGATTTCACCTTTGACCTTTGCGCTGTGACCTTGAGACAGGAAATCTTGTATGGGTCAGTACTCAGCAACTACTGATCGCAGCTTCACCACATTTGGTATGGTAACTCACTGTTACACATAGATGTGCAACATCACTTTTTTTGCTGGATTTGACCATTGACTTTAACGCTGTGACCATGAGGCAGGAAATCGTGTCCGGGCCGAGGGGTATTCAGCAATGCGTTATGTTTAGATTTCCGTTTTTGCATTACTTCTACTTTCCCCCAAGGAATCTCTTTGTGACTTCTCTGTGTCTGCACGCGGCCCTTACGATTCATGCTCTTTCAAGGGCATTTGTGGGTGTTTACTTATGCTAATTAGGGACAACTGGCACGCGATTCCAATTTACGACCAGCACGCAGTGTTGCCAACTTGGCGACTTTCTCGCTAAATCTGGTGACTTTCCAAATCCTCTTGGCGAATTTATTTGTCTAAAGCGACTAGCGACAAATCTTGATACTTTTTCTGGTGTTATTGGTGACTTTTCTGGTGTTTTGGGGACTGATGTGAAAGCATGTTTCGTTCTATAGTTACTGTCCTTGACGAGCAGCGGGTGCTGCCGTGAGCCCCTCCCCCATCCCAAAGCACTCACTCTTTAAATTATCGAATTTAAAGAGTGCTGGAAGATGCGCAACTGAGTTCTCAATATGAATGAAAAGAACTGCGCCCCCCCCAACAAAATACACGCTGTCTCCCCCCCCGGTCAGGGTGTTTAGCGACTTCTGGCGACATTTAGGATAGCCCATAGCTACTTTCCTTACTGAGGAGTTGGCAACACTGGGAGCACAGCATTCACCAATCTAAGAACACAAGTGTGAACGATTATACGGGTTAAGAACACATTCGTAAATCTGGCGAAGACTTTTCGTAAGAACTTTCTTAAGAAAAACTTGAGAAGGAATTTAAGAAAATACTTAAGAAGATATTGGTGAATGAGGCCCATTGTTCCTCCTCATCTGCAGTTCATCTTCGCTTGCTGTTGTGCAGCTGCACATCTTGAGGCTAAGCTTTGTAGCACCCATTATTATAATCCATTATCATATGTCCGTGTATTCAACCATGTCCCAAACATTGTGGTCTCTGGATAGGAGCAATCTGATATACAATACGGCACGTTGGAATGCGGATATGCTTGCCGCTAATGACGGCTCGACGGTCAAAATGTCGATAAGTGAACTTCCGCTCATATTTGTGCATTGTTGAATGCTAGCTAATATAATGGCGATTTATAGCGTTTAGTTCCAGGACGTGAACTCCGGCTTTGACTCAAATGTAGAGTTTATTTGAATTTTCCAGTATTTTCATATTCATATCTGTGTATCCATGATAGTACTGAGACTGTGCAGCTGCGCAATGCTCATCGCCTTTCATCGTGCATGCACTCACTTGGCGAAGCTGGTCTTATTACCGGAAGTGCGGACGTCGACAAAAAATCCTCTTCCTTCATCTCATCTCCTGATTTATGAAGGCTTTGCTCTATATCAGATCCCTCCTATTCAAACCCCTACCTCACTGAGTACAGGTCCTCAGGCTTCTCAGGTTTAGCAAAAGGTGACCATTTTAGCTAAAGTTTTCATTAAATAACCTTTGAGCACTCACTCAGAGCGTTTACATGATGTTCGAAAAAATCTAATTATTGTGTTAGTTTGACTATAAATGGACTTTTCAAATACATGTTAACATGTTAGTCTGCCTGGAATCATACTAAATGAAATTTCTCATAGTCCGCCCTGTGAAAATTCCAGCTTTGACCAGCCTAGGCTGGTCAGGCAGGTTTAAGCTGTGTTTTGGACAGTTTTAGTTGATCGACCAGCCCTTCACCAGCTTTGACCACCTTCATCAAGCTATAAAGACCAGCTATAAACATCTAGACCAGCTAATAACATCTCAACCAGCTCAGACCATCTTAAACCAGCTTAGAATTCTAGCAGCCAGAATTCAAAGATTAGGTGTTGTTTTGTTGGCAAAAGGGGGTTGTACAAAGTATTAACATCAGGGGTGCTAATAATTGTGGCACACATGATTTGATGTAAAATAATTATTTATTAATGTGGTATTTTTTTCCCACTGAATAAATGCATTTGAATTAAAGGTTGAATTTTTTTCATCGTGGTCCAATATTATTTAGAAAAAAACTGAATTTATTAGAAGCTAAAAAACACATCTTAACCAGGGGTGCCAATAATTATGGAGGGGGCTGCATATCCGTAGGTTTACTTGTATACTTTCATAAATTGAAAAGAACACTAGAAGTATACAACTAGTTCACTCCCAGTATACAAAAAAAAGTTCACTTGTAGTGTACTTGCAGTATGGAATAAAACTTAGATGTAAACTACATGGGTACTTTCAGTTTACTTTGCTTAACTTGAAGTATACTTAAAAGTAGGGGTGCCGACATTTACCATTTTTTCTACACGTGTACACGGGACTTCTAACCGACGTGAACCCAGTTACACGTTGGGGATTTATAAGCTTTTTCTATCGCAGTTGCGCTATATAACCAAAGAAAGTAAAATGAGTTGAAAATATAATCTATCATTTTGACAGATAAGAAAACGTACAAGTCAAAGCTGAAAAAGGGTATACCTTCTTTAATCATTGTTTTAACTATTGCTCACTTTTGTCCTTTTTTTTTTAACTTAAATTGCAAACTGCATCCCTCTCTTGCAACAGGAGATGTGCCTGAATTTTAATATACGTTTCATAATAAAAGTAATGTGGAATTGGCGAGAGAAAGCAACTCAAAAAGAAGCCAAAGTAAGCTGAAGTGAGAGGAAAAAACTTCACCTTTATATCCACAAAGTTAAAAAAGAAGAAGAGGACTCTCACAATTATTCACTAAAATTGGCGAAAAAAATATGTTTTCTTCCTCCTCTTTAGACGCGAGGATATGTGATCAGGTCGTGAAAAGCCGACAGAACACTAACCAACAATATAACGTACAACAACACGTAACAATATAGGCTAAAATAACAAGCCATTAACAGTTTTTGTTTTCAGCTGCGCGACATTTGCACATGGAGAAGAAGATGAGCGCCGCGCTCTTAAGTCCTCTGCAGCCTATTCTTGAAGTGGCGCGACACTGGCTGTGGCTGCGGGGTTTTTTTTTTTTTTATTATATTGAGGCAACATTGCGCCCCATGCTTCTGTATGCGCTAGTGGGAATATTTAAGTGTATAGTTAGTTAATGTTATTATCTGAAGCTTTCAGGCAACATTATCACCCCTAAAAATAGGGGACTATTTGTATTGGTGAGAAATGAACGAGGAGGAGGAAGAGGAGGGAAAAAAGGCGTGTACGCGGTTATTGATTTCTCTAAACGGTTATTATTTGTTATCCGTGTAACCGTTTACACGTGTAGTTGTTGACACCCCTACTTAAAAATATACTTTTATAAACTTAAAATGTTACAATTTAGTCCGAAGAAGTATTAAATTAGTATACTTTCTAGTACACTACAAGTACATGGTCCATAGTATGCTTGCTATCATTATACTCAAGTATACTTAATAAAATTAACTTCAAGTATACTACTTTTTGCTAAGGGACATCTAAAATACTGTAACATATTTCCTGTACATACACACGCTATGCTCCGCACACGTCGATTGTTGAGTAGGCCTACGTATGTTGTTATGGCCCCAATTTGTTATTACATTTATAACACAACAGCAACAGCAAGGGATGACAAACACAGTTTTAACAACTAAAACACATTTAATTTTTAACAAATACAAAGACTAATAACAACCTACAACTAAAGACCAAGATTGATAAATAAAAAAAAACAGAAATAATTACAGTCCCTTTTTGGTGGGGTGGCTTGGTGATGTCCTGGATGAAGAAAATGCTCAAACACAGGCAAAGAAATCCACAAAAGAAACGTCACAGGTCTTGAACAGAATGGCAGGTCTGGTCATCTTCTTGCAATTTCTCCTACTACTTTTACTGTCTCAATTCTTTTCCTTATATACTCTTTTGCAGACCCCACCCACATTTAGACCTCTTTTTTTTAATTTTCTGAGACTTGCCCCAGACATGTCCAGGACATGTCTAAACATGACTCCAGTCTGAGTTTAACAAAAAAAGGTAAATACTGCCATCTAGTGGCCTATATTCACATTACACCTCCATTCCAAAAAGGAAAAATTTTGACTCATAAAGGCAAAATTTTTCTTTTCAATACAAAATGGTTAAGTGAACACTTGTCTATATATACATATCATACAATATTCAAACACATGATATACACATTCAAACACGGGATAAGCAATCAGCAATTACATTGTCTGTACCCTTCACATGCTTAATTTCCAAGTCAAACTCCTGTAAAATCAAACTCCAATTCAACAATCTCCGATTCTTGTTTTTCATCTTACTCAAAAACATTAACGGATTGTGGTCAGTGTACACAATCATTGGCTTTTGTCCTGTACAAACATAAACCTCAAAGTGTTGTAAAGAAAGGACCAGAGCCAACAGTTCCTTCTCTATTGTGGAATAGTTCCTTTGGTGGCGATTGAACTTCCTGGAGAAGTATGCCACGGGATGCTCAATGTCATCAGAGTCACTTCTCTGTAGGAGCACAGATCCACAAGCTTGGTCGCTAGCATCGACCGCGATGGAGAACGGTTTGTTGAAGTCAGGAGATTTGAGCACGGGGAAGTGACACAGCAGAGACTTCAGGCGATCGAAGGCTCTCTGGCATGCATCATCCCAGGTGAACTTTACGCCTTTCTTCAGTTGGTTAGTTAGACTGAGAGCAATCTCAGCAAAGTTCTTGCAGAACTTGCGGTAGTACCCGATCATTCCAAGGAAGCGGCGCAAAGCTTTTTTGTTGTCAGGAACTGGAAAGTCCATGATGGCTTGGACTTTAGCATTTATGGGTGCCACCTTACCCTGGCCTATGACGTAGCCAAGATAGGTGACAGTAGCACAACCAAAGTCACTCTTGTTCAGGTTAACAGTCAGGTTAGCCTGGGTCAGGCGCTGGAACAACGTCTCTACATCTTTTAGATGTTCTTCCCAGGAGTCACTCCATGTGATCAGGTCATCGATGTACGCACCCGTGTGTGGCAATCCGGCGATTGTAGACTGTATCATCCTTTGAAACGTGGCTGGGGCATTTTTCATGCCAAAGGGTAGGACTTCATACTGGTACAATCCAGATGGTGTGGCAAAAGCAGAGATGCTCTTGGCCCTCTCAGTTAAAGGCACACACCAATAACCCTTCAGTAAAGCAATCTTGGTCAGAAACTTTGCTTGCCCTACACTATCAATACAATCATCAATCCTAGGTATTGGAAACACATCAGTTCTAGTTACAGCATTGACTTTGCGATAATCTGTACAGAATCTAGTACTTCCATCAGGTTTTGGAACTAGCACACAGGGTGAACTCCAATCGGAGTTGGAGGGTCTGATAATATCATGTTTTAACATGTACTCAACCTCTTTCTCAGCAATCTTTCTCTTTTCAGGATTCATCCGGTATGGATGCTGTTTTATTGGTTTGGCATCACCAACATCTACATCATGAGAGGCTATAGTAACTCTCTTTGGAACATCCGGAAACAAATCCTCATATTTCTTGATCAACCTTTCAAACTGATCTCTCTGTGAGGGTTCTAAGTGCTGGAGTTTTACATCAAGATTTTGCAACACTTCAGTGTTTGACAATTTACATGAAAGAACTTCAGCTTTAATTCTTGGTTCATCATCTTGAAACTCCCCCTCATCTTCACACGTTTCGACCATTGGAGAATCTGAAGTGACAGCTGCAACCCTAGCATTTCTGTCATGATAAGGCTTTAGCATGTTAATATGACACAATTGTTTTGGTTTTCTCCTATCTGGAGTCTTCACAATGTAATTGAGATCATTGAGTTTTGTCAGAATTTCATAAGGACCATGAAATCTAGCCTGCAATGGATTGGACTGCAAGGGAAACAACACAAGGACCTTGTCTCCTGGTTTAAACTCACGGCTTCTAGCCTTATGATCATACCAAGTTTTCATTTTTCCCTGACTTGATTTCAAGTTCTCTTTGGCAAGGTCACAAGCTGCACGCAATCTTTCCTTGAACTTGCTAACATAGTCTAACAGACTGATTTGCGGCTCTTCCTCTTGCCATTGTTCACTCAATAATAGCAAAGGTCCTCTCACTTCATGACCAAACACTAGCTCAAATGGACTGAATCCAGTAGACTCCTGCACTGCTTCTCTAGCTGCAAACAACAGCAAATGAACACCTTCATCCCAGTCTTTCTCATGGTCATAACAATAAGTCCTCATCATTGTCTTGAGAGTGGAATGAAACCGCTCTAAGGCACCCTGACTTTCTGGATGATAGGCACTAGAAAGAATCTGTTTTGCACCTAGTTCATACACAACCTGCTGAAACAATCCTGAAGTGAAATTGCTACCTTGGTCTGACTGAATTTCCCTGGGAAGACCAAACAACGTGAAGAACTTTATCAAAGCCTTCGAGATTGCAGTTGCCTTGATGTTACGTAGAGGTATGGCTTCGGGGAATCTGGTAGATGCACACATGATTGTCAACAAGTACTGATTTCCAGATCTAGTCTTGGGTAATGGACCAACGCAATCAACAATGACCCTAGAGAATGGCTCCCCAAATGCTGGGATAGGCTGCAATGGAGCTACAGGTGGGTCTAACTGGTGTTTTCCAACTACCTGACAAGTGTGACAGGTTTTGCAAAAGTTGGAAACGTCTTTCTGAAGCCCAGGCCAAAAGAAGTGTTTCATGATCTTATCAACAGTCTTGTTAACACCAAGATGACCTCCTAAAGGTAAACTATGAGCCATTGTTAAGATCTCATTCCTATAGACCTTCGGAACAACAATTTGCCTGACCACTGCCCAATCTGCATTGGCAGGGATATCAGGAGGGCGCCACTTCCGCATCAACACACCATCCTTGAGATAATACCCAACTGGAACTGCATCTATTTCTTTTTCGGGAAGGGCTCTCCTCTTTAGTACACCAATTTCAGGATCATTAGTTTGCTCCTCAATCAACCGCTTTCTGGACAGAGACAAGTCTCCAGACACATCAGAATCACCAGACCCATCCGGCTGGCTGAATAGAGAACTGATAAAAGTATCTGATAAGTCCTCAAACGGAGAAACCATAGTAGGCCAATCAGAGTCATGAGGCGAACCACCTGAGTCCTGACTATTCAATGTACTGGACGGCACCACAACATCATCTTCTTTAGCCTTCTTGGCCATAGCACGAGTCACTGCGCAAGAAGGATACAGAGATGGGTCCTCATCCCCATTTTCAGTGCTCGGCTGTGAAGTAAGATGTACAGGGGGAACTACTTTGCCCCCAGCCAGGTCATTGCCTAGCAACAGAGAAACACCCTTTATAGGTAGACTTGACATAAGTCCCACCTTTACCTGTCCTGTAACTAAATCTGACTTCAAGAATATAGAGAGCAGGGGTACAGATACAGTCCTCCCTTCAATACCTTGTACAAGTATGAAATCCCCTGAAGCGGTCTCATCACGTAACTCCAAGGAGTCCATCAACAAAAGTGACTGAGAAGCTCCGGTATCCCTTAGGATATATATGGGGACAGGAGTAGTATGCTCATTCAGAGCCACAAATCCCTCTGACACAAATGGAAGAAATTCCTCCCTCACAAAGTCAGCTGTATTAGGCTTTTTAGCCCCACAAGAAGCAGGCAATTTAGCAGATTGGTTATGTACTACAGGGGTTTCTAACCTTGTTTTCACAAAGGCATTTGGTTTGGTATCCTTTTCTTTTTCTTTCTTAGCTTTAAGGAACCAACAGTTAGTTGTAACATGACCAGCTTTCTTGCAATAACTGCAAACTAGACCACTTTTGTCACTGTCAGCTTTCACACTTTGATCAGACCTGTTACTGGATTTCTGAGCACCATCACCAGATTTGTCTTTGTCTTTGGGTGAGGAATCTTGGGTATCACCGTAACCCTTTTTCTGAAATTGGGACCATTTATTGTTACTGCTAGACTGAAATTTGGACTTATGAGTGAGAACATATTCATCTGCAAATTTGGCAGCTGATTGCAAGTTCAGTGCTTGCTTCTCATTAAGGTAGGTCTTAACATCATCCTTAACACAGTTCTTGAATTCTTCAACTAACACCATCTCTTTTAGTGAGTTGAAATCATCCTTGACCTCCATAGAAGTACACCAGCGCTCAAAGCAAACCTGCTTCTCATTAGCAAATTCAACATAAGTCTGATTTTCAGATTTCTTCAGACCTCTGAATTTCTGTCGGTAAGCCTCTGGAACCAACTCATAAGCTCTCAAAATAACCTTTTTGACAACCTCATAATCAGAGAAATCATCTGCAGACAAAGCCGAATAGGCTTGTTGAGCTTTACCCTTGAGGACAGTTTGCAACATCAGAGGCCAGTGTTCCTTTGGCCACTGGCAACTCTTTGCTACCTTTTCAAAACACTTGAAATAGTTGTCAACATCCTTTTCTGAAAATGGAGGCACCAGTTTTACCTCCTGACTGGCACAAAATTTATTTTTAGTTTCAATTTTAATTTTTAGTTGCTCCATTTGGAGTCTTTCTTCTCTATCGAATTTCTCTAATTCAAAATCTCTCTGTCTCTGTCTCTCTCTTTCTGCTCTTTCCTCTTTCTCTCTCTCAAATTCTCTTTGTTTTTCTTCTCTTGCTAATTTTTCTAACTCAAACTGCCTTTGTTTTTCTTTTTCTTCCCTCTCAAATTCTCTTTGTTTTTCTTTTTCCTCCCTTTCTTTTTCTCTTTCCTCCCTTTCAATCTCTAGCATTTTTAATTTAAGTTCCATTTCTATATTTGGATTTTCCACTGGAAACTGTTCCAGATCTCCTGGTGCAAACACATTTTCATCAATGTAATATTCAACCATCTCTCTAGCCAGTCTTGCTTTTCGCATGGCTGGTTTTACCTCTGTCAGCTCCAACTGTCTGCAAATTTCTAGCAGTTCTGTCTTTTTAAAAGACTTCAAAACCCCTAAGGTTGGTGATGCCAAGAAATCATCCATTGCTGTTGTCAATATATATCTAGGAAAATTCACAAAAACAATTTCACAATTTGGAATGTTAGATTTTCAATAAATTACTCACACAATGGTCTATCCCGGATGAGCCCCCAATTTGTTATGGCCCCAATTTGTTATTACATTTATAACACAACAGCAACAGCAAGGGATGACAAACACAGTTTTAACAACTAAAACACATTTAATTTTTAACAAATACAAAGACTAATAACAACCTACAACTAAAGACCAAGATTGATAAATAAAAAAAAACAGAAATAATTACAGTCCCTTTTTGGTGGGGTGGCTTGGTGATGTCCTGGATGAAGAAAATGCTCAAACACAGGCAAAGAAATCCACAAAAGAAACGTCACAGGTCTTGAACAGAATGGCAGGTCTGGTCATCTTCTTGCAATTTCTCCTACTACTTTTACTGTCTCAATTCTTTTCCTTATATACTCTTTTGCAGACCCCACCCACATTTAGACCTCTTTTTTTTAATTTTCTGAGACTTGCCCCAGACATGTCCAGGACATGTCTAAACATGACTCCAGTCTGAGCTTAACAAAAAAAGGTAAATACTGCCATCTAGTGGCCTATATTCACATTACAATGTTCAAAACAGGAAGGATACACAAATGTTCGTAGATCACAGCCTTAGACTGCATAAAAAAGATGGACGTAGCACCCTGGTCTGAAAAATGAAGCCCATGTGGAAGTACTGTAACATGGCACTCTAATTCTAATGGTCAGCAGATGGCGAAGTCGGTGTTTGCAGAAAGAAGTTCAATGCTATAGAAGTCTATGAGAAAATGACCCTACTTTCCCACCTAATTTTTCATTTAAATAATGATTTTTTCACATCATTTTATGGTAGCTATAGCAAGTTTCAAGTCTCCTTCGATATATCATGATATATCATGTTCATTTTTGTAAATCATGGTCCCATATAGACTTGAATAAAGGATAAAGTCAGAATATGCTTTAGGGGCATGGCTATCCTTTGGTCCTCGTCAGATACGGTCAGGTCCAGAGCCACGGTCCTCCCCGGATCTTCAATACACGCTCTCATCCAATAGAAATCACATCCGATTTCAAAATGACAACAATCGAAGCTTCCTTTTTGGTATGCTGAAACCAATGGGTGATGTTACGGTCGTCCATCTTTTCATAAAGTCTATGATCTCAGCGTTACAATTCAATATGGAAGAAGACTACAGCAAAGGACTTGTACCTAAAAATGTGTGCTATGTCCAAAAATGTTTTTTGCTTTGAAGTGATGCAGTTCTTGTTGGATGTCTTCATGAATTTTAAAATCTGCTCAATTTTTTTTTTTTTGAAGGATGAATGCAGATAGTCATAGAGAAATGCCGCTCTGCGATTGGCTGGGTATATGAATGGACACTTGAGCAAACTGTTACTGGTTGGATCTTCGCATGGACGTGGAAGTATACTCTTATCTCAGCGTACGTGTCGCTACGAAACATGCGCATCTCGTCAACAAAGGATCATAATAACAATACATTTTATTTATAAGTGCCTTTCTGACACTGAAGGTCACCATTAACAGGATGAGAAGGATATAATTGATTTTCAGAGACAATACACCAGTTTGAACTGATGGGTTTTGAGTTGGGTTTTGAACAAGGGAAAAGAGTCAATGCTCTGGAGGTCAGGAGGAAGGGAGTTCTCTGGACCCCATGGTGGTCAGGCGAGCCGGTGGAACGGTGAGTTGGGTGAGTGGAACGGATGGATGAGTAGGATCTGAGGGAGCGACTGGGAGTGTTGGTATGAAGGAGCTCGGTCAGATACGGAGGACCGAGGTTGTGGATGGTCTTGAAGGTGAGAAGTAGAATTTTGTAATCTGTGCGAAATTTAACTGGAAGCCAGTGAAGCTGGTGAAGTACTGGAGTGATGTGACTGGGAGAGGGAGTTCTGGTGATGATTCAGGCTGCAGCGTTCTGAACCAGTTGAAGCTTGTGAATGGACGAGGATCGAGTGCACAGCTTTCGCGTGTGCCGTGGGGCTTGGCCGTCAGCTTGCTCCGTGGCTTCTCTGACAGCATTCTGTCAGCGTCTTGCATCCTCGAGCACTTTCACTGCGCCGTAGATCACCTCATGCTCTTGCTCTCGATTTTTTTCCCCCTTGGTCTCGCCCACCAGCACCAGGCAGTATGCTATCTCCTGTGGGTCTTCCGACTTGTCACCTGAGAGGCGAGATTACACGACAATCACTAACCCATTAATCAAACATTTTTCACCTAAGTTTTACCTTAAGCGGGTTCAGAAAGTCAGAAAAAGCCTTTTTTATATTGTAGGAAAATGTCACACACACACACATTGTGTATTTGGTGGCAGTGCTTAACCCCTTTGTGCAGAAGCCAAATTTGGCTTTTTATGGGTTACCCACTTTAATGCTGTATAATTCAAGATTTATGCTTCATAAAGAGGAAAAATGTTGCTCAATTCAGGAAAGACACTTACAGCATTTAGAATTACATTGTATTTCAGTTTATTTTCATGATTTTGGTAGAGAAAATGAGCTGCAAACATAAAAAATCTTCATGAGAATTCACCATTGAAATTGCAAAAAAAATCATTCTGACGATTGAAAAACTTCTGGGGCTTAAAACTATACATTTCTGGCATCATAAACTCCTTGAGCACAAGTAGAATTCATCTTCAACATTACATTCTAGATTACCTACATGCTATTAGCCAAATTATACAGCTACCCAAGTGTCTCCCCAAAGTCTCAAAATGATTTGCTGTCAAATCATTAAAAAATCATGTATTTAACACAAATAAAGCTTTAAGGCATGAAATCTAATATGAACGAATGATTTTCTGGTTGAGTTTAGTATGAATTTATTACGGAGCCCCTAAAGTGTCATGCAGAAAAAAAATATATATCGTGCGCACGACATAGTAAAACGAGCGCACGAGATATGAAAACGTGTGCACGTTTTATTATCTCGTGTGCACGTTTTAATATCTCGTGCGCACGAGATACTTAAACGTGCACACGTTTTCATATCTCGTGTGCACGAGATAATAAAACGTGCTCACGTTTAAGCTAAATCGTGCGCACGAGATACTAAAACGTGCGCTCGAGATATTAAAACGTGCGCTCGAGATACAATTATTTTCCAGCTTTGACTTGTCCGTGCATACGGCTCTCGGTAATGTAGTGACCACTTCAGATGTTCACAGTAACACACGCGATACGATACAATGGAGAGAACTCGGCTAATTAACTTTTATTTTCACCTCGGAATGTCATATAATGACATTCTTGTTGCTCTGGCCAGGAGACATAGGATCATCATCAGCAGGAGTACTTTGCTGCGCATACTGAAGAGCAATAGGCTCAGCCGACGGAAGGACTATGCAGATTTAGGCCGTGTTATTGACTTCATCGAGGAACAATTACAGGGTCCGGGGAAGATGCATGGATATCGATGGATGTTTACCAAGTGCCAAGAAAATGGCCTAAAAGTTAAAAAAGAAGAAGTAAGAGTCATATTGGCCGAGCTGGATCCAGAGTGGTCTGCATTCAGACAGCGACGGAGACTTCACAGAAGACAGTACTTTTCAAAGGGACCTAATCACCTCTGGCACATCGATTCATACGACAAGTTAAAACATTTTGGTGTGTGTATTAATGGCTGTATCGACGGCTTCTCCCGGAAAATAATTTGGATGAATGCCTATAACACGAGTAGTGACCCGAGAGTGATCGGTGGCTATTTTGTGGAAGCTTTAGAAACATTAGAGAAATGTCCCAAACTTGTGCGCACTGACCGTGGCACAGAAAACGGCCTTGTGCGAGACCTGCAGGTACATTTACGTACAACCCATGGAGACGAATTGTCCGGAGAGCGAAGCTACATCGCTGGAGCGAGTACAGCAAACCAACGCATCGAGTGTTGGTGGGGCATCCTCCGCAAAGAGGGTATGGAGTATTGGATCCAGCTTCTTGGGGAATTACGGGACGAAGGAGGCTTTGATGGAGGTTTACTGGACAAGGCCATACTTCAGCTGTGCATAATGGGATTAATTCAGGTATGATGATTGTGTGTTAATGTCGTCACGCATGAATTATTGCCGGTGGTAAACGAAGTATTCAGATCATTTATTTCATTAAAAGTAGACTAATACCACACTGTGGAAATACTCCACTGCAAGTCCTGCATACAAAGCCTTACTGAAGTAAAAGTGTGTGTATTATCTGCAAAATGTACTAAAAGTATCATATGTAAAAGTACTCACTGACTACGTTTCCATTCACAAAATATTCCGGTTTTTGCCCTTATTCTGAAAAAGACAATATTCCTACTAAGCTTTTTACATGGCTAATGAAAATGAATATTACTCATTTTAACTCCTTTTTATACTGTTGTGTATTTTAATAGATCATTATATGTTTGTAGCATCGCTGTCCTCTGAGAACCACATCTTTACAAAATCAGTTTTTCTTGTGCACATAATAACAGCCCGTTTTCAGCTATGTGATAATGCATTTTCAGGCTAATCCAAGAGCATTTTTAACACAAGAAGCGGCGGAATTTTATCACTACTAGAACCGCCATGAACGGTCGTTTGGACCGCTAGGTTCAAAGCATTCTAATTCGTCTCCCTGAGCACCTAATTAAGCAATTAATGCATCTTGTATGTTACCGTGTATCTTAAAAGAATGAAACAACACCAGCATTACGTTTTAACAAGTTTAATAATACATGTATGAATATTTAGGTAATAGAATTATGTATAATTAACAAGAATTAAGCTGCTTTGACACCGGACGCGTAACGAATCTTTCGCAGGACAGGTTACATTCAAATTAAATGCAAAGACGCAAATACGCGTTTCACGCGGATTCGCGTCTTTGCATTGACTTTTGAAAGTGATCTGTCGTGCGAAAAATTTGTTCGAGTCCAGTGTGAAAGCGGCTTTATTGTAAACATTCACAACGATATTTTTGGGTAAAGAAATAATTAAACAATTCAGAACGACAAAAACAATTAAAAATATCTATTTTGATTAATACACATTCGGATTCAACATTTATAGCCTAACAACATAACCATATGGAATATCTTATTTATTATGAAATAATTAATCGGAACAATGACACGGATTAGAAAACAATAGGTAGGTGCTGAACGTTTTTTTCTGATGACCTTTTTATTTACGCAGTGTCTACGTGTCCGAAAGTCGGACAGGGTTTTAATATAACTCCGTGTCCGACAGTCGATTATTGTTTTTAATCTCTTAAAATCTGCCGAATCTTTTAGATATTAAACGTGAATGTTTTGATCAGAGGGCTCATTTCTTCAAGATGAGTACCGAAAATTTCAACCAAAAACAATCAGAACATCCAATGTGCTCTGCAATCAATTCATTTGGGCAATTTTTATAAATACAATGAAGTCCGTACAATGCCTGTCGAATATTAAATGCAAAATATTCCGTGTCTGACAGCCTAAAAAAGAGGACGATTAGAACAGATTGATAACGAAATAAAGAATAAAAAACATTTTAACAACAAACAGAACAACCAATGAACACTGCAATTTATTTATTTGCGGGCCATCTTGTTTGGATGTTCTGTTTGTTGCTGATATATTTTTATTCTTTATTTCGTTATAAATCTGCTCTCATATCAATACTTTTACTTTTTGCTGTCTAACAGACATGGAGTATTTTTCATTTCGCGTCTGACAGTCTTGATTGTGCATGCAATATTTAATTCACACTGTCAATGGTCATGGAATTGATTTGCTCACTGACTTCAAGCACTATTTTATCTCTGCTGTGGAAATAAAGGGTGAATCTGTTCGGTCCATCTGACTAATTTTCAAAAGAGAGACCGAATAAAGACTGTTGTCTCGTCTGTCTTCAACGAAAGAAAATAGACGAATCAATAAAAGATCAAGAAAAGTCGATAGCTATCAATTTGCATTTTGTGAAGGTCGAATACAAACATGGCCAAGTTTCTACGTCTAATTATTGCTGGAATAATCGAAAAATTTAAACTCTTATAACTTTCGGACACGGAATATTTTAGGATCTCTGCCCAACAGACGCTAAATTCGTCATAAATGCACGAAGTCCCGCGCCAGTGTCGACCCACGTTATTTAGCAGAGCTCAAACAGAAACTTTGATTGAAATTCTCGGTACTCATCTTGAAGAAACGAGCCCTCTGATCAAAACATTCACGTTTAATATCTAAAAGTTTCAGTAGATTTTAAGAGATTAAAAACAATAATCGACTGTCGGACATGGAGTTATATTAAAACCCAACACTGCGTTTTATTTATTGGTGTGGCGTAGCATTTAGTCTACTCGTAACGGTCTGCGCCGGTGACCCCCGTTCTTCTGGTGCAATTCCCACTGACGGGTCTGACGCATCTTCAGCAGGTGACGAGCGTCTTAATTTGTGAGCAGCTTCTGCGGACCTGGCACTGCCTCCGTTTTGGTGCCAGCGTCTCACGCTACTGCTGGCTCAAACTTTTTGCCAGTGCTGCCCAATAAAATAATCATAGACGGCTCTACTCTACCAACTCTGACAGTGTCATCGGTTAGTTGCAAGGCAACCAAAAGATTAATTTTCGAAAAAAATAACAGCCGCAAAACTATACGGTCAGTGAGACCGCTAATGGCAGAAATTGGTAGATTTGGTGGTATTTTATGCTTCGTAGGTGTCATCTATTTAAAATCAATTGCACGTTAAAATATTGACACTTTTAGGAAAAGTCAGTGACCCTCAAGGTCGTATTCTTTTATTTTGAAAAGTTATGACGCAAACAAATTTAAAAACAGTCAAAATGACCGTCATGGCGGTTCTAGTGTTAAAGAGAATTTTCTCAACTGAAAATAAATACATCATCCTTCACTTCATCACAAACATTAAAAATCAGCACATCTGGAGATACATGGTTTCCACTGGAGAGGAAGAACTTGAAAAATTGCTATCTGAAAAGTAACTAAAGCTGTCAGACTAATGCAGTGGAGGCAGTATAAAGTAGCATAAATGGAAATACTCAAGTACAGCACAAGTACCTCAGATTCGTGCATAAGTACGTTATAGTGCTTGAGTAAATGAACAAGTTTGTCCATCATTCACTATTGTAACACGTATCAGGCAATTAAAATAAGTCATGATTATGATTAACTCAGTTATGAATGTGATTTTCCAGTAGGTTGTTTCATTTTGGTCATTAAAGTGGATATCTTTTTCATAGGAAGAGCTGAATAACATAAAGGATGTCTGGAATGCACACAGAATCCGACCCACGTCCAACCCAAACGTGCCGCATGGAATCCCCAATGTGATGTACTCCATCCCAGAGTTATGGGACACTGAGGACTGTGCCATGCCACTTGATCAAGAGGAGCTGGATGTGTCCAAGGGACAATGTGTGTTTCGCAGTTGTGTTCCTTGCGATGAAGATATATTTGATCTTTGTATGATACTTGTGGAGGAACTGGGCTTACAGTTCCACAGTAAAAGCCCTCTGGAAGCCATTGATCTATATTTAACACTAAGGAATGCAATCAACACAGAATTAAGGGATGGCTAGACAGTGGTGGATAAAGTGTTCAGATTCTTTACTTCAGTAAAAGTACTATACCACTGTGAAAATAGTCCACATGTAAGTCCTGCATTCAAAAACCTAAGTAAAAGTATGTTTCAGCAAAATGTACTTTAAGTATCAACAGCAAAAGCACTCATTGTGCATTAAAACGCTCCTTCTCAGTGTTTTACTATTATATGGGATGTTTTTGGATTAATATTACAAATGCTTTAATGTGTATGTTTTGTTTTACTATTGTAGAAGTTTAAGGTTGATTTAAGTTTAACTACCTTTACCTACACAACAGTTTATACTCTGTAAGACCATCATAGCCTGTTTACAGCATTGCTGTCCTGTGAGATCCATGTACTATATCTCCAAAAAAAATCCAACTTTTCATGAGCTCAGAAAGGTCAGGGTATAGAAAATAGTCATCTGAAAAGTAACTAGTAACCAAAGCTGTCAGACAAATGTAGTGGAGTGAAAAGTAGCTCCCTGTGGCTTAGATTAAAAAAAAACTTCAAGAAATATTATTATTTTTTTTTTTTTTAACATTTCAATTTTCATTCAGCATTGTTGTATGCCTTAAGTGATTCTTACATTGTTTACATTTTTCAAACAAAAATGAAAGTTTCTTCATTGTCAGAAATTAAACATTTGTAAACAAATAAATAGCCCACTGCTGACTGACCACATGTGGTAAAACATTAATGAATGCTCATGTAGACCTATTGGGTCATAGGCAGATTTATGCTTAATTAGCTGTTACGACATTTTTTGTGGCTCTTATTAAAAAAATGGCTCTTTAGATAGTAAAAGTTGCTGACGTGGTGTATGGGGAAGCATGCAAAACAAACTGCCCGCTGTTTCTATGCACCTCCTCGTGCTGATTTAGAACAAGAATCATCCATAAATTCAACTAATGGTTGCTGTTCAACAGCACAGTATGGGTTCCAGCTTTTTTTGACAGTGTATAACATGCTGTTGACCCTGCAATGAAGCAGTGAATGAGTATTTAATGCCAGTGTAAAATGATGAAACAATCAAATACAAAGGGGAGTGTTTTTAATTTATTTTAACAGTCGGCCAAAATTTGGCAGACTTAACTTCAACAATGACTTAATAGGCATTGGCATTAGAACTGGAGTGGCAGGTGCCCACTGCTCATCAACAGTTAAAATGGGTAAACAGTATAGTATAAAAATATAAATTAAAATAATAATAATTGAAATATTTTACAGGCCTTAGTTTTGGGACCCATTCATGATACAAATAAGTTTTGAACCAAAATCTGAGACGGTTCTGCAACAACCTTATCGGATTTCACACGGAATGACCCTCATGGTAAACAGAAAGATGCAAAACAGTCATATGAAAAGACTGATTAAAAAATATATACCCATAAAAACAGGAACAATAAAGACATGGCAATAACATTTCTGAAAAGTAGATAAAACAAATAAAATATCCCTCTACAGCAAGGGTGTCAAACTGACCCGTAAGCGGGCCAAGAGGCTGCAGGTTCACTCCAACAATGCAGAAGCGCACCTGATACAACTAATCAGTTGTGCAGGCCTAGATCAGTTGATTAAATCAGTGCTTTAAGGTATGTTTCTGCTTGGTTGTATTGAAGACCTGCAGCCTCTTGGCCTGTTTACGGGTCAGTTTGACACCCCTGCTCTACAGTGATACTACCTTTAGGAAAAATACCTGTCTAACAGGAACAATAAAGTCATTGAAATAAAATTTTCCATAAAAGCATCTTTGAACCCCCATGAAATGATTCTTTTAACTATCAGAATTTGACCAATTATGTACAATAGCATTTGGAAAGCCTAGAAGAGCCTCACAATTAAATTATTTTATCAAAATGCAAGTTAGAAGGGGGCTAACTAGAAGCCAGTCGGCTTTGAAGGTGGAATTCTCTTGTACTATGTACAGGTACTCTGTATGCTGTGAAATACAGAGATTTACAGGGCAGTGATAGACTTAATCAAAATTGTGTGAATTTGGTTGTCAAGGGTGTGAAATAACAGTTATATGTCAAAGTTACACACTACACCGTTCAGCCACAACATTTAAACCACCTGACTAATAGCTGGTTTTAATGTTTTGATGTTATTGCAGCGAGCTGGGATGCACCGTGTGTGCTGACAGCTTTCTATCATAGCCAACATTCCCTTTTTCAGCAATTTGTGCTACAGTAGCTCTTCTGTGGGATTAGAATAGCCTTTGCTCCCAACACATTTCAGTGAGTCTTGGGTGTCCATGATGCTGCCACCTGTTGTTATCTTGGACCACAAGACCTGTTGTAGAGATGCTCTGATCCAGTCGTCCAGCCATCACAATTTGGCCCTTGTCAAAGTGGCTCAGGTCTTTACGCATTCCTGCTTACAACACATCACTTACTAAAAAATGGGCACACAAGGATATGAGCCACTTTGACAAGGGACAAATAGTGATGTCTAGACAACTAGGTCAGAGCGTCTCAACAACAGCAGGTGTTGAGGGGTGTTCTCAGTATGCATATGGTCCAAGGAAGCAGTCAGAACTGGTGACAGGATCATGGACACCCAGGGGCTCACTGATACATGAGGGGCCAGAAGAGCTACTGTAGCATAAATTGCTGAAAAGGGACTGTTGGCTATAATAGAAAGCTATCAGAACACACAATGCATCACAGCCTGCTGCAACAACATTAAACAACAACATTAAAACATGAAAACAACCAAATAGGCAGCTGGTTTAAATGTTGTGACTACTCCATGTATATTTTGTTTTAACTTCTGTCTTTAAATGTTCATCCCAGGAATTTCCATTCAGGATTTTCAGAACCATAACAACAGTGTCCAGTGGTACCTATAGGCACTCTCATCCTACTGGCCTAGATTATATCCATCACCCATACAGAGCTTGTGAGTATGCTATTGAAGTCACTGCGGAGATCAGGATAATTTTGGTAGCCTACAGGCAGCTTTAAAAGAAAGCCACATGTATGGGATTGTGGTCTTCGCTCAAAATCGGACATTTCAATGAACTCTACCTTTATTGGCTGTTCCACTAAATTGGAACCAGTGCAAAAGCGGAGAAAAAGCTGAAGGGTGCGGGAATCAACTTCACCCACATATCTCCTCAGGTAGCGGGCAACTGCTGTCTGGGTAGGGGTCATGTCGTCTGGGAACTGCAGGAGCTCCTTCACTGCTTTTCCAGTTGGTTTTTTCTGCTAAATGACGTGATGTAGAGCATCAGGTGGCAACACACCTGCTAACTGCAACACAATGGGGCGCCAACACTCAATTATATACATTGGTGCCTGTATTAGAGCCTTGTGTCCAATCTGTGACAACAGTGGGATCAAATTGTCCTTTGTAGGGATATGCTGGCACTCATGTGCCTCAAGGGCATCAAACAGTGCATCGCTGTCAACGGAATCAAAGTTCTCCAAAGCCTTCAGAAGTACTTCTCTCTCCTGATCAGACACATACTGAATGAAGGTGTCTTTTAAGCTGCTGGTGGTTTTGCCGTACAGTGCCTCCTCAAGGAATGGTGCTGCCAGTTTCACAGGGAAATAGCGGGCAATTTGCCACCCCACTACTAAGATTCTGGCAACTGCCTGCCACTCTTCAGACAGAAAATCATGCCTAATAAAGGGAACTTTCACATCCCCTCCCAAAGTGCACTTTTCATAAAAGTCTGTCCAAAACTCTGTTAAGCAGTCCCGAGTCACCACACTTCCCTCCCCTTCTTCAAGTTTTCCATTAGGTAGACGCATCTTAATAAAAACCTCAGTACTTAAAATGTCTGGGTCTTTGAAGGCTTGGATTAGGTCAGTGAGACAATGCCCCCTCCTAATAATCAGTGTAACAGGAGCAGGTTCAGGATAACCCAGTGTCTGGTCATTCCATGGCTGTAAAACAGGAGCAGGTTGCAGCTCGCTCAATCCCTCTGTTGGCTGTTCATCCCAAGTATCAAGTTGCTGTTCGCTTGGTCTCTCTGATGGCTGGTTATTCGAAGGATCAGGCTGAGTTTCATCCAGTCCCTGAGATGACCGATCATTCCACAGCACCGTGTCATCTAATGACACATCTTGATTTTCCCCAGCCCCAATTATTACCTCAAGGTCGATCTCGTCAACCATGGCATCCATCCCTTGTACCTCAGTTGAACAATGTGGCTCAGTTCCAGTGAGATCTACAACAGTGGCTGGGGTTAACTGCACGTCTGCTTCCTCCTCGTCTGAGAACAGCTCCTCTTTCTTCATTTTGGTATGAAGATAGAGTCTGAGGATTCTAACTTTGCTTTGTTCATACAACTCTTCCACAGAGCTAGAACTGCAGACTTTTATCTGAGAAGATTCAATTTCTGTTGAATAATCTGAGAGTTTTTTTTTCATCTTAGAAAAACCATTTGGGAAGAACAGATTTTCAGCCATTTCTTTGATTTCCGGTACCGTTTTGTCCCTGTCGATGGTCAGGTGTCTTGTTCCTCCTCCATTGATTGCCTTCACTTGTTTGTAACGCTTTTCTTTTTCAAAAAAGTCCATCCAGCCAAGCTCAATCCGTCTCTCGTTTTTTTTTGCACTTGTATTTCCGACCCATTGCTTTTTTCTGGCAGGTACTGTCACCTCACTAGACACCAATCTATGTCGCAGCCTTTTGAGTATCGAGTCTTTCCTGCTCCTTGTCTCCATCGATGCGCTGGCTTGTCGGCAAAAGGCCACAGTGGCTAATCTATCTCCATATTTGGGGATGTACTTTGCCAAATCACCATCAGTCATTACAGGAATTACAGATGCATCAATCTGGAAAAACAAAATTTAAAAGAATGATTACACTGTTGAACTGCATTCAAGTAGTACAACTGTAAATGATTTTAGTCTTAAACATTTTTTCCATACACTTTCAATAGGGGATACTGTAACTTTTCACCATCTTAGAGATACTCTTTTCATGTCAACATATCTGTTATTCAATCCCTGCTAAAAATTCTTTGATTTGAAGGTTTAACATTTTGATTAAACAGGAAGTTAAGCCCTCATTTTGGCCTAAAGTTGTGCTGATATCAGAATTTGTATAAAGTTTTCTCAGTTATTTTTTGAATATCTTCCCTATTTTCTTCTCAGTTGAAATTTCTTACACAGTATCTCCTTGTATTCCTCTGCAGCCTGAATGACAAGCAGATTTTAATATTTTTATTATAGGTCAGTCAAAATAAAGCCTTCGTTTTTGCTAAATTCTAACTTGGATGATTCTTCACTGGTTATAGTGAAATCATATGGTTCCCCAATTCACAATAAAATTTCGAGTTTTGTTCATTTTTAGATCAGTTCATTAAGACATGTCAACGTCCCCCTTTTGGGATGTTTTTCACTTTAATAATTCAGATAAAAATCAAACACTGGTTAGATTTGCCATTGCTAGCTCTTATGGTCACATACACCAGGAGAAAAAAAAAAAAAAAAAAAAACCAACATTAAATATGTTTTAGCCCTGTTAAGTATTTCGAATCTCTGTCTGTGAATAATTACTACCTTTTTGCCACTTGTATTGTGATGCTGAACACACTGTTTTAGTAGAACAAAAATGTCAGAGATACAGCCCGCCAGCAAGTTTCATCCACCCCAAAAATAATCATTTTTGTATTTCTCTCCTCTATTTTAGGTAATTTTACATAATGTGTTATTTTCATGTACCAAAATGAAATTTCTCATTAGTAGGCTGCAAATTATTTGATTTAATAATCATAAAGTAGCCTAAAATAGCTATGTATTAACTCAAGTCATACTGATGTTAGCAAAAAATAATCCAGCCCTGTGAGATCCCGCTGGAAAGAATGTGGCCCTCTACCCAACATGAGTAAGACACCCCTGTATAGAGCCACCATCTGGTCAACCTGAGTACTGGTATTTCTTTATATTCATTGTATAACATAGCTCCTTTTATATAGTCCTTCAACCAACATTAGTTAAAAGTTCCTGTTCATCTGTTTTATTGGAAACCATGCCTAGTTACATACTGTATAGGAGTATGGAAACTTCACAGTTTGTGAATTTAGTTGTTGTTGGGTGGCCGTTGTCCATTCTTTCAATACACAAGACATGATTATGTCATGGTGTGCAACACATAATCCAACTAGCATTTCAGTTGAATCACAGCTTGTTCAAATCCCCCAAATTACTATTCTAAATCAGTGGCAGTCAGCATAGCAATGACAGAGTACACATCAGTTTAAGTATTAAAAAGGGACAGTTCACCACAAAATCAAAAAAGTATATTTTTTCTCTCATCTGTAGTGCTATTCATACATCTAGATCATTTTGCTGTTAGTTGATGAATTATGGAGATATGAGGCCTAGGAATGTTTGCATTCTCTCAAATAAAATGGGACTGAATGGATTTTTTCTTGTGGTGCTCACACTGTGAAAGCAAAAACAGTGCAACATAAATATGTAAAGGGCAATGTCTCTTTCCAGAAATCATGACCTGGTCACTCAAGATAATCCACATTCTTTGTTGTGAGCAGTTTTTTGTAGGTATGTCAAAAGATAACAGTTCCTACAGATGTGAAACTGCTCACAACAAGGTGTGTGTATTATCTTGAGTAACTGGGTCATATTTCTGTTGAGTATTTCAAATGTACTGTTTGGTGCTGTGAGCAGTACAGGAAAAGGTATATTCAGTTTGGCTGTATTGCAGAGAAGGCAATTATCTCTAAAGCCCATACCTCCAAAATTCGACAACTCACAGCAAAACCATCAAGATGGATGAGCAGCACCACAGGTAAGAGGAATTTTTTTTTCTTTTTATTTTGGGGTGAATAACACACAAAAGGGGAATGGAAACATACGTGAAGAGGCTTACCTTTTCATTTTCCAGCTGTTGGATAAATTCCTCAGGAATTTTCCGCTTGCATAAGAAGTCCCTCAGCTCTGCATCCATTGTCCTAATTGTCTGCTGTGTAAAGGGGATTACACAAAATAGAGGTACTTACTACTTAGTATGTGGTGTCTTGTATGCCCATGCTGACTGGGCATACAATTGAATGTATTAACACAATAATAAAACTTCTTTCAATCATTCTTCATTCGTATAAAATTCTAAAATAGCATAACTTTTATGATTGCAGAGAACTTGGATTTGTACAGTATGTTGAATAGCAAAGTTACAGTGACTGATATTAATATCGAGCAAATTAATTCGGATCCAGATCCATCTCGTCTGGGGGTTTAAACTCGGCCTAGCTGATAAACGCCTGGAACACAAACGGCATGAGAGCTGCACTTCCAGCTCTATAGAGAAAACCCCAGCTGCGTTCAGACTGTTTTATTATAGCACAGCTGCACTCACAGTTACGTTTCATACCTGTCTGTCAAACAGCAAGCAAACCATAAAACTTCTCTAGATAGCCCGGATCTGAGTGAAGTCCTGCTGGGGTCAACAAACGTGAAGTCTGCGTTGTCGCTCGGCCTGCAAGCTGCTGCGGCTAACGACAGTCGGAGCTTATTAACTGCAAACAGCTACGAATCCACTGACCGGCTCCTCCAGCCACAGCCAGACATAACCATACAACAGCTTATTTTCTTCCACGTTACAGCTAAAAACTCCCACTGACAGCTGACGCAGCTCTGGCCAGTGTTTTGTAGGCAAGCGAGACGTAGAGGCTGGCGCCGTCTACTAACTGAAATTTATCAAGCCGCTGCTGCTCCGAATCTGAACATTTTAATCGTTGGTTTTGCAGTGATGTACAGTTACCTCTAACTATTGCACCAGTTTTCTATTCAGAATCAGTTCATCTTGTTTATTGTATTAGTGTCCTGACCTGGGATGCCCAGGGGGGATTGGTTTGCGGTTACAGAGCCGAAGTTGTAGCTAACGTCGGGGCTAACTCCCTCCAGTTTATTTAGCAGGTGGCAGCAAGACATACAAGCTTGGCTTGAGTCTTGAAAGTTGTGTAGCTTTTATTTAAGGTACTGATAAACAGCCTTGGGGACTTACATTCACAGACAACCCTTGGCTAACGTTGGCTGACTGCTGGTCCCGCGGCGGACTTCACAGTCACAAACCCAGTCAATGTGCACTAAGCTACCGTCATACAGATAGGTTGTTTGCATACCTAGTTGTCCCTTTCCAGAATGATTTACACTGAGATGAGCTCGCAATACAATCAAATTAACTTACCGATACTTGAAGTAGGTGTACTTGTAGGTGTTGTACTTTGAAGCTTCAACAACGGAGCCCGGCTGCGTGGTCTATTGTTGTTGCTATACCTGTCTGTGTAAAGTGGATTAAAGCGAGCGTGCGTTTTATCATCTCCTGCGCATGTTTTAGTATCTCGTGCGCACGAATTAGCTTAAATGTGCTCACGTTTTAATATCTCGTGCGCACGATATAGTTTTTTTTTTTTGCATGACACTTTTAGTTTTTTATTTTTTTTTTGCATGACACTTTAGGGGCTCCGTAATTTATCAATATCAGTGCAGTTGAATATCAGTGGTCACCAGTACCCTCTCCAAACACTAAACATGCCTTTT
The DNA here is from genome assembly GCA_029721435.1 of Gymnothorax reevesii. Lineage (NCBI taxonomy): Eukaryota > Metazoa > Chordata > Actinopteri > Anguilliformes > Muraenidae > Gymnothorax > Gymnothorax reevesii. Next base: position 40,496,893 of record CM056586.1, on the reverse strand, counting down.
CTCCATAATAAATTTTAGAGTTTTGGCCATTTTTCTTCAAAGCCAGCACAAACACGCATTAAATAAACTGCTTATTAAACGGTCAGAACATTCACCCTGTAATGGAAGCTGCCAGTCCCCTCTTCTAAGCTCACGCACCCATTTCAACACTTATAAGGACCAAGTGCAACTCACTAACTCAGTAATATCTGAATTCTGAAATATACCTTATTTTAACAGAACAGACACTCCACTTTCAGGGAATATCAAGCAATCCATTGCCTCTCCCGATTCAAAAGAAACGTGCAACGAACGTACCAGGGGGTCCATCCAAATGCACGGGCAGATCGCGTTTTAACCAGGACAAAAACCTTGACATTCGACTTTGTCGAGTACGTATACATTCCCAAACGAAACAAAAAAAAAAAAAAAAGGAGCAGCCTGACCTTTTTCATGAATCCCTCTACCAGAGACCGATCCAGTAGCAAGAACCCTCCTGTCCTGTTTCATTCGAAATAATTCCAATTGACCATATCCTTATCTCATTTAAATCCTGTAAATATAACTGAACACTTCAAGGCCAGTTTTGCGAACCTGGCCTTGGCGATATAAATCGCGTCTATTTTAGCCGCGTAATGTGCATTACGTAGACAGGATACAACCGAGCATGCTGATACGCATTGGTTTGTATGCTCTGTGTTTGACCAATCAATGTGTTTCACTTACTCTAAAATGTTTAAACACTCGGGAATCGGATAAGAAACGAGCCAATCAATACATTGTTACCAGGGAAACTTCACGAGGGCATGAGGTGTAACTCTACAATTACGCAGAAGAGCTTGAGTGTATGGTTGAGTAATTGGCTATCAACGCCAGTACTCGGGTGGATATAAGGAAGCGCTGGATTTGTCAATGAAGGAATCTACGCGTAAATCCACGGTAGGGAACAACGAATTTTTTTGTATGTGACAACTGTAATTGACAGTAGAATGTGAGAGAATCAATACCATGTCGATTTTTTTGCCTCAGAAAACTGATTTTTCTGAACTACTAATTGGAATACTGTTGGCTCACTGTGGCTAAACTGGTTGCTACAAAGGATAACGATTTTTTCTGTGTCAAGATATCGTTTTTTTAAACTGCTGGATCGATACTATGGGCAAGGATACTGACCAGTTTGCACATCAGGCTTAGCTGAGGAGTTTAATTCATGCAGCTCTCGAAAAACAGGGAGCGGAGTGAACTTCCCCATGTTCAGAACCGCGTTCAAGGTCTGCTTGCTTGTGAACATTCAATAACTGATCCGGGGGTGTCATCTAGTGATCGAGTACAGTAACAGCGTTCTTAAATTTGCATGTCTATCGACGCAGGCGTCTACATCTGCAGAAAGGGGTTAAATGTAATGACATCGAACTTACATAGAAATATTCAAACCCAGGACACCATGCTTTAATGACCACAGCACTACATCAAATGGAAAATGTCTAGATCTTGTACATCATTTTGTACAATTTTATATAATTTGCCGTTAATTCCGCAGGACATATTTGGGATCATTGGTTTATGGCGGTGTTTATAGTTTATCACTTTTTTTGTGCTTTTAATCTAGTGGGTTACAATAACAAAAAAAACAACATCAATAATAATAATGATAATATCAATGTAAGAGAAACCATTACTGACCTTCTTTATCTTCTCTTGGTTTCTTGTTGAACTTCAGCAAGGCCATGGAGCACATCACAATACCAAGAAACAATCCAAATACGATGAACACAGAAACGCGACCTTAGATATCAGATTAGATTGGAGTCAATGAGATGAATATCCCTGTGAGGCATATTGTGATGCAAATATTCTATAAGAAGTATAAAAAAAGTTAGTTGCATAGTATGCTGGATTGTCTGGATTGCTTAATTGCTTTTTCAAATTGCAGACTTTACCACACTTGGAATTGCACCTGTAAGGCCACACCTCCAGCGCTCCAACTCACCAGTCTATTTAGACCCGGACCGCATTGTTCAGTCCGCAATGATTGCCTGCATCTGTTACCTATTGCCACTGTGTAGTATAACTCTTGAGACGTAGTGCTGTCTAATGTTTTATTCAGCACTTTAATATTATAATTAGTAACCTTGATTCCTTGTCCTTTTCTATTAGTAATACATTGTACTGTAGTCTATACGCCCAGTGTTTGTACCAATATTATTAATATCACTATCCAGGAACCTCGATTCCTTGTTCTTTAGTATCTTTTTTTATTTGCATTTATTGAACAGGGACAAATGCATTAGACATTATTTCATATAAAATACAAAACAGATGTCCTGCATACGGGTTTCTAGTCAAGGCTAATTTGCAACCCCTGTCGCTGTATCGTATCCTACGTTGCCTTCTTGCTGTGCCGAAGACATAATAAATACAACCAAGTCCATCTTTGCATCCGAGTCCAATCCTACATTTCTTGTCCTTTGTGCACATCACAGGTGCTCAGAGCACAACCCTTACAGCACCTTGAAATGCTTCCTTTACCTTCCAAGCATTAAAAAAGTGTAATATGCAGGAAAGATTTCATTCGTACAAACACATATTGAGTTGTGAGAAAGACCAATTGCTCAGATAGAGATGACTCTGTCACATTTAGGATGCAACTTACGAGAGAGCAAGTCAAATATTTTTATAATTAAACAAAGAAAATGCCTTCCTCAAGCCCTGCACTCATGGCAAATGGGACCATTTATAAACGTGCATCCAAACAGCCTCAGAGCGATCAGGATTGCAAATGCATCCCTCAGGCCATTGAAGACAACAGCAGATTCAGTGTCTCGACTCATAAAAATAATAATAATAATGCATCAATTTTATATAGCGCTTTTTTGGACACTCAAAGACGCTTTACAATGGAGGCATTATTCATTCACACTCTGATGGTGGTAAACTACGTTTTTGTAGCCACAGCTGCCCTGGGGCAGACTCATGAAGGGCTGTTTACAGCAGTGGTGACTGGTGAACTGGCAACGGGAAGCTCAAACCATCCTGAAAAAATAATGATTGGTCATGACCTGTTTTCAATCATTTATTTAAATTGCCATTACAGAAACTCTGTAAACTCTCAGCATTATCAGGTGTGGTCAGTTTTCATGAGTTCTTGCGCGAAATTGAAGTCCTTGTTCGTGGAGGTTTATCTGTTTCACGAGCCTTACGGTGGGTTTCACCACTGGTAATTGGAAACCATTTATGACTCACGCAATGGAATTGCATAGAGACATCTCAAATGATCTTATTTCATTTAAAAAATATACTCAGCAACAAAAGTTTCTGTGACACCATTTATGTGTATGTTATAAATGACACGCAAAGATCTCAATGCAATCAATATGTTTATTTAACAGGAGAAACACTGACTTTTCAGTGCCAACGTCACTCAAAACGAAAAATTCATTTTCATTTTCATGCGTCATGAAGCACTTGTCTGACGTCTAACCAATTGTGACCTTCACACTTCAATACCGGGTGTGACTTCCTCGTGCCATGATGCAAGCAACGCATCTCCAGCGCATGGACCGAATCAGATGTGCCAGAAATTGCTGTGGGATGTCATTCCAAATCTGACGTAGACGTTGTCGCAATTCCTGGAGTGTAGCTGGCGGGTTATCCAACCGCCGCAAACGTCGATCCATCTCGTCCCAAAGATGCTCGATTGGGGACATGTCTGGGGATCTGGCTGGCCATGGCAGGACATTGACATGTTGTTGCATCAGATACTGCTGTACAATCCTTGCAACGTGTGGTCTGGCGTTATCATGTTGCAGCGTTATTCCGGGACCATGTTGCATCAAAAACGGTACCACCAATGGCCGTAGCACTTCATCGCGATATCTTTGACCTGTCAGATTTCCATCAATAACAAGCAAATCTGTTCTGTTTCTAGCCGTGATCCCTCCCCAAATCATGACACTACCACCTCCAAAACGATCAAATTCCTGAACACAGTTGTTGGCATAACGTTCTCCACGTCGACGGTATACACGTAAACGACCATCACATCGGTTAAGCATGAATCTTGATTCATCAGTGAAGAGTCAGATCCACTGACGTTGGATCCACCGTCGATGTTGTTGTGCCCACTGTAGACGCAGTCGTCGGTGTTGTACTGTGAGTATTGGACGTCTTGCTGGCCGACGTGGGACAATGCCAAAATGACGGAGACGGCGACGGATTGTCTGTGCAGACAGTCGCCTCAAACCAGGTATCGTTCTTGCAGTTATGGTTGCAGGTTGGAATCGATTTCGGAGATGGGTTGTTCGAATCCAGTTGTCCTGTCTGGGAGTGGTTACTCGTGGACGGCCGCTGCGAGGACGGTCTCTGACATGTCTTGTCTGCTGATGACGCTGCCATAAGTTCCAAATGGTGTTTCGGTGGACATTCAGGCGATGAGCAACTTCCCTCTGCGAGGTTCTGGATTCAATCATCCCAATGGCCCTCCAACGATCATTTTCAGACAGTCTTGGCATTTAGAGGGTAGAGTTCCTGATCCGAAATGGCTGTGTTTTCGATAAGTGATGCTTCCGTCGTTCATCAGGCACAATGTGAACATTCCAAAAATTCTCCTCTTTTATTGCCATCCACAAGCATGATTTATGCAAATTTTCACGTGCAAAGTCATTTTCTCGCATTTTCATGATTTCCATTTCAATGTTGTGTTTACGTGTACTGTTTCAGTCTGATATCACCATGTATGACAATTTCATAATTGCGTTATGAAAAATAATTAACAATATTGGTGTCACAGAAACTTTTGTTGCTGAGTATATAAATGATCATGAAACACATGCATTGCTTCCAACCCCTGAGTAAACAACAGCGTCATCATCGGTTTCCAATTACTAGCCGTGAAATCCACCATAAGGCACGTGAAACTGACAAACCTCCTGGCAAAAGGACTTCAGTTCTGTGAGAGGATCCCTTACATATGGGTTGATTGAATAATTACTGACTACAGCAGGGGGACGTAAATATGCCACGAAAACTCATGCGGAATGTGTAAGAGTTGACTGGGATGCTTTGTCAATGAAAACTGACCACACCTGATAACATTGAGAATTTTTGGAGTTTCTGTAATAGTAATTTAAATTAATGGTCATGACCTGTTTTCAATCAATCATTATTTTTAAGGGCTAGGTTTGGGCTTCCCCTGTTGCCAGTTCACCAGCCGCCACTGGTTCCTGGTGTCAATTGAATCCTTGTGAATGGAAAGGTATTTGGAGTTTATCTATTATTTGACATCTCTTTTCAGGCGGGGGAGGTTTCTTCAAGTATGACAATAATCTCAGGCAGAATGATGGGTTACTGAATGGTTTGATGAGCATAAAAAGGATTTGAATCATATGGTGCGGCCTTCAGGGGAACCAGGTCTCTATCCAGTGGAAACATATGCAAGCGGTTTTGGACCAAAGTGTTCGCGCTCTCTACCGTGGACTTTAAGACTTCAAATGAGGGAAATATCTTTGAGAAGACTTGAGTTCCAGGGATATAATCCATGCTTTCAGGTTGTTCTGGGGCTGCATATCTGCCCAACACCTTACTAACATTTGGTTACATTGCTGCAAAACTGAACCAGCCCACAAATTCATGAAAATTTAGATAGTAATCCAGTCTTCTGTATTGCAGCGTGAAATACTATGTCAACCAAACAGCATAGGTCTCTATGACACTGATTAGCAAATTACACTTAAAACACAACCGACAGAGCCCAAAACAGGGATATAATAATGCCAGAGAGAACTATCAACTCCTGTCAAAATTTTTTAAATGCTGATGTGAATCACCCATTCCAGTATACATTGAGACTCAGCTGTCTTTCTTCAAAAACCTTCCATTTTTGTATCTGCAGAATAATCATTACATTAAATCTGCTATCTTTTTGAAGTTCATGACTTGCATCAAAGAGATAGTTCTGACTGACTGTTGTTGCATTGATGGCTTCTCACTTCAAGTTGGACTGTGAAATAATACTGTTCAATGCTTAGACATCTCAGTGATGAACTTGACTGAAAATGCTATAATGGACATGGTGGTCAACTTTCCTCAACAGTAGTCACTGACAGCGGATTATACTGCTTTTATCAGTGTAATGAGTATTAGAATGATGTTGATGAAAACCCCCTCCATCAGATTCCTGTCTGTCAAACCTGCACTACAGTCACACTCAACCTGGTTCCATTTAACTCAGGAATTCCCCCATGATTACTTGGGTTCCGCAATTCTGAGATGCTGTGAAAACTTCCTGGAAGGGCAGTAGTATTTCAATGATGAACGATGTACGATGAACGTTAATTTCCAATGAAGAAGACTGTTGTGTAACATTGTGAAAAGTGTATGAAGATGGTCATGTTTGAAAGTTACCTAGTTTTGCCATATTTGATTATTCCTTTCCATTACATTTAACTTCAAAGCAATCGAAAGCGTGAATGAACGTGCGAGTCAAGCAGTACTTGTATAGGTACTTTAAAGCCGCTTGCACACTGGACGTGAAACGAATTCTTCGCACGACACATTATTTTGACTTTGAAGGTAATCTGTCGTGCGAAAAATACGTTTCGCGTCCAGTATGCAAGCAGCTTAATTCACTGAAAAAATGTACAGGAATGGCCCGCTTTGACTATTTTTGCGAGAATCCTGCAATCGTGCTGCTTGGCGGAAGCCCTGCCAAAACTTAGTTAACATGTCTCACCTGTGTGTTGGATGTATGGGCTCCAGCAAGTTGACCTGACCGGCCGAACGCCATCTTTGCAAGCCAAGCGGACATTACACTGCGTTCACAGTGCTATGTTGAAATCGGACATTTCAGCACTTAAAATGTGACTGTTGAACTGCAAAATCTGGCATAATCTATCTCTCTTATACCGCAATTGGTACTCAGTACTGTCTAAAACAGATTTTTAAATGGAAGTTTGTCACTGGCATCAATTCTTACACTGCCAATTACATGAATATGGTGTATATAAGTGTTGAATTAGATTTCTTTTAGTTCTCACGTTCCCTGAAGGCACTGTCACTGGGGAAGGTTCCAAGTCTTTTTGTTCAGCTGTCACTTACGATTCCACGCCCAGCTCAGCTGATACCACGCTCCCCACGCCACATCAGGGTCAAAAGTCTGAAACTCAAAAAACAGATTTGAAACTGGAAAAAAAAAAGATCTGAAAGTGAAAAAAAAATTGAAACTGAAAAAATAAGACCTCAAATCTCAAAATATATATGGAAGTGAAAAGTGAAAATAAATAATTTATTCAAAAGAATTACCAAAGTGAATCAAATTATATTTAACCTGAAAAAACATTTCATACACTTATATTTATTTTGAATACATTGTTATATTATCAAAATTCAAGATTAACACATGAATTTTCAGTTTCAAATGTTATTTTTTTAAGTACAAAACTGTTGACCCTATTGTAACTCCATAGTTTGTGATTTTACACGACCTCTTTCAAACTTGTTCATTCAGATCTGAAAGTTGGAAAGTTAAAATGTCCGACATCTCAAAATGTCTTCTGTGTGGATTGGTTCAGCCTGACTGCAAGGTATCCATTTTATATAAGCTTTTCCTGTTATTGGTCATCCATCTGTACTTGTTATCTAATGCAGTGGTTCTCAACTCCAGTCCTGGGGACCCACAGCACTACAAATTTGTGTTCCAGCTCAGTAGTGGGATGATTCACTTAATCAGCTAATACTAATTGTCAATCTCTTAGTTCAATGAATCAGGTGTCCCCCAATAAAGAAACTCTGCCTTCAGACATTAAACTTTCTGATTAAGAACAGCATTCTACGATGACCTAACCTTGAGCACACTAAGTAGAATAAGTTGCAATAAAAGTAGACAGAAAACTAACTTCACCGTGTGGGTCATTTTTTTTAATTTCATGAAGTATCCTAATCCATTAAATCTGGAGGCCAGAATAACAAATAAGAATAAAATATTTTATTTTTGGTCCCCTAAGCTTAAGATAATCATGAAAATCTATTTTTAAATAAAGAATTGTTGCTGTGACATCAAATTTAAATTATGTCATCCTGCAAATCCTCTTTAATGGTGTTTCTTAACTCAAAAAGTAGCCAAAGTATCATGTATGATTGTACTAGCCCAGGTTTACTACACCTATTTCAATTTAGCAAGAGATTGATGATTAAGATTTGATTGACTGAATCGTGCCATTGCTGAGCTGGCAGACAAATGTGTAGGGCAGTGGGTCCCCATTGGATTGGAGTAGAGAAACACTGATCTAATGCCTCAGAGCAGAGGTTCTCAACCTTACCAGGAGAAGGTGATTGTGAGGGCAGACTTTCGTACCAACTGTGCAGCTACAGTACTGATTGGGGCGGCATGGCTCAGGAGGTAAAGTGGCTAGACTAGGAATTGGAAGGTTCCTGGTTCGATCCCCACCTCCTCCAGAGAACATGTCCTTGAGTAAGACAGTGAACCCCATACTGCTCCTGGTGTGCATGTTGGTGCCTTGCACGGCAGCCTCCGCCATCAGGGTGAATGAGAAGCATGATTGTGTGGCGCTTTGTGTCATCTGACTAGAAAGGCGCTGTGTAACTGCAGTCCATTAGATTGGACTAATTAACCCTGAAGACCTTTTGCAAAAGATTTGCTAAAGACTTTAATATTACTTTAATATTATCAGAAGTGTAACTTCTTGGTTGTACCCACAACAGCGGGTGTCATCCCAGGTCGACACGTCTCGGTTAGACACTTCCCAACTAAATGTAACTGTTTAATGCTTGCAAAGGATAGCCATTGTATGGTCTGGGAATTTTTTTCATTGGAAGCTCCGTACCTAACAATTGGTACAACATTGAATTGGGATGATGGGATCCCATGAGAGAGTGTGTAATCTACGATATGGGGCCGATGGGTTTTGTTCAACTGGGATGCGTCTATGTGAGATGAAACCCAACAGCCCTATCTGGAGCATTCAGAGCCTGTGTTGCTCTTTAACCCTCTTTAAGATGCAAACATCACTGGCCGTGCCATTAGCGCACCATACCTCTGCATCTCCTTATGGAAACTCTGGCGGTCTTTTGGCTGATCGCATTTTTTGCCTCACAGATCACATGATCGGGCAAATAGCTGAACAGGGACAGTCTTAGCTCTGTCTGTTTCAGCAATGTCAGCTGGTGCAGTTTGGACAGATTGTTGTGACCATCACACTGCAGCCAGACTTGGTTCCCTCCCTCAACCCAACAGGTCAGCAGAAGGTTTCCAGTTACCGTGCAGGAGGAGCTTATCGCTGGCTGGGACACGACATCTACAGAGGAATGGGAACAGAGTTGTGAAATAACCGCTGGGCAAAAAGTCATATTATATCAATCAGTCTTCCTGGATATTTTAGTGTTGTTTTTATGGCTTTTACTTAAAGCACTTTTACCTCAGTCAGACCAAAATATTGCCAATATTGAAATGTTTGTCGACACAGGAAATGAGTCACAGTATGAACTATTTACAAAAAAACAAAACCAGGGTAGTGATCATTTTATAATGATAAACATTTAGAAAATCCTACCCAACACAATGAGCTCAATGTTGGTTCTTAAAATATGGCAGCCAAACTGATCCCACAGGTCCACAGTATAATTTCCAGAGTCATTTGCATTGGCCGTTTTGATTAGCAGTGATCCATTGGGGAAAAGCACAGTCCGATTCCCCAAAGTACTCCTCTTCCTTGATTTGTGAATTAGTGTGTTTAATTTCCTCCACTGAGCATCGACAGCGTCTCTTTTTGGCCCACCAGGATGCAAAAACACGGCGTCACCAACTCGTCTGAACTCTCTGGATGTGTTCCATGCCAGGACTAAATTATAAATATGAAACAAAGAATATAGTAATGTAATACATACAGATCTCTCTGCAACAAAAGCATGTACATGACTTTTACAACAACACCAACAACAATAACAACAACAACAATGATAATAATAATGATGATAATAATCATTATTATTTAAAACTCAAACGTTTCATTGAAGTTTTCACTTCAGTAGGTCCTAAATCAGAAAAAGCACTTTTTCATATTGTAGGGCAATGTAACATACATATTCTGTGTCTGCTGGTTACAGCTCTTCACTGAAGCTACATCATACTTATATTGAGAAAAATATTCAAATCCATGACACCATACTCTTATGGCCATGGCGCTACATCAAATGGAAAATATCTTGATATTGTGCATAATTTATACACATTTCCCCACAATTCAGCAGGACATGCTGCATTTGGGATCTTTGGAAACCTTGAAACTTCCACCGGAATTTAAAATTGGCTTGAAGTCCCACGGGTTTGAAAACAACGTGGAACAATTTAGAAAACGGTATTGTTAGGTTCAGCGAGAATCATCCTTCGAGTCCTATCTGTCTAAGGTGGGTCATTGTCATCTGTCATCTAGGACGAGAAACCAGTGATTAACATCTTGTTACTGCGAAAACATAGCCATATTACTACTACTACTACTACTACTACAACTACTACTACTACGATTACTACTAGCAATTTTAAAAAGAAGAAGAAGAAGAAGATGACAGTGTCATCACTATCCCCCACCACTTTAAAGGGCCATAACTCCATAAAAGTATGCTTTGACATCCATCTTCAAACTCAGCGTAGATCAAAAGTAGAGAAATCCTGTCCCCATTGCAGCCCAAACAGAGAGACGGACCCCCGTCCAATATTGCCCAAATGTTTCTCAGTATTTGCGAATAGTAGCTTAGTAAACTAATAAAAGAGCAATAATGAAGTAGGAGTTCCAGTGAACAACAGTAAATGTGACTCACCGTGTTGCACACAGATGTACAGACCCATCAGGTTGAAAGCAACACTTTTCGCTGATGGTAAATGGCCAGCTGAGGGGAGAGAATCCATGATGCTGCACTGAAACAGTGGTTCTGGGTAATGGCTACCGCGCAGCATCAAGCTCTGGTGCTTTTTCTTCATGAGAAAGTTCTTGTGTATGTGTGTGTGTGCGTGCGTGCATACGTGCCGGGTCTTTGTTATTCATCAACTATAAGAAAAAATTCATTGTGGTCATTAGATGTGGTCAGATGCAGATCCACACAACGACTGCTGCCTCTGGTAACTCTGCACATACAGCATTCAAGTGGCAATGAGTGAAACCTATCATAGAGGTACACAGGGAAATAAAATGGCGATTAAATATCAATAAAATCAGCAGGTATTTTGAAAATTCCTATCGGCGTAAAGTACAGTAAATCATTAATGCACATGCTGATATCATCGTTTAAGTATTATTCATGGATCTACAGAATAATACCTGCTCAGGACTAACGTAGTCCACCAATAAACAGCAGCTCTGCTGGTAACATCTTGAAGACACAAAGGCTGTACAACCATCATTGAATGCAACTAGCAAGGACTTTTGGCAATCAGTTTGAACCACTAACTGTAGTTTGAGGTTTGACCCAGTGAAATCATGATAAGGTGAGAAATTTGAGAGTGAAAGTGATATTTAATTTCAATACACTTCACAAGGCTGAAACTTTTTTGGGTTTAGTTGATGGCAATCACCTCTGTAAGTCTTTGCTCATTTATATGAAGAGCATGCTAACATCAGCTAGCTAACTGAAATGTGTGAGGTTTGTGGTTCTGTCTCAATTAGAACTGGGGGGCAGCTAGGCAAGGCCGTCTACCATATATAACTCATGTGTGGGTTGGCTTCATGTGATCAACTGTTCTGCCATTTAGATAAACACATAAATAATGCTTTTATCCAAAAAGCATTTTAAAAATTATTTAAAAGTTTAATATTAACATAACATGAATGGCAAGGACAGGCCGGTCAGCCCAAATAGGCTTGTCAGTTTCTTTATACTATTGTGAATATATCCCTTCAGATACTCAATGATTCAATGGTATCTAGCTTTAAGTCAAGCCTGCTCTTGAAAACCCCCAAGGTCTCTGCCTCAGCTATTTGGTCAGGCAAGCTATTCCACATTGAAATTACTTTTTGGGTGAAGAAATATTTCCGAATGTCAGTGCTAAATTTACCTTTGGTCATCTTCCATTTGTGACCCCAAGTTCTACCCTAACACTTAGTCGAAGGAATCGTGCATAATTCACTTTGTTAATCCCTTTAACATATTTAAAGACCTCAATCAAATCACCCCTGAGTCTCCTTTTCCTAAGACTGAAGAGATTAAGGATCTTCAGCCTCTTCTCATAGCTTTCATCTTTTATACCTGGAATTAGCTTAGTGGCTCTTGTCTGAACTGTTAGAGAATAAGAGGTTGTGAAAGCTTGAACTCAGCTCTATATGTTTTCCTATAATCTGCAGTTGTTTTAGACAAAAATGTACTGTAAGTATAAATGTCATGAAGGCGTAATAATGAAAGAAAACTAGGAACGAGGTGAAGTGGTGATGCAGAGCTAAGCACAGTCACCTCGCAATAAAGAGGTTCAAGATTTAACCCCAGACCTCTGTCTGTGTGGAGTCTGTGAGAACCCCGCGCCCCCCCAGGTTCCTGTGGATTTCCCTGGGTTTCCTGCCCGTCCAAAAAGTGATACAGCATCGTGAGAACAGTCCTGCCATCGCCCTTTATCGAAACTCAGAACTGGAGCTGACCCCCAGATGGTCCCAGTCCTCCAAAGATGGGACAAAATCACCCTACGGGCTTCACTGTCATATGAAATAAGTCCCAATTAAAGTTTACTGTATCTATAAAGGTTACCTATGTGGATTCCATTCAGAATCGCAGCACAGGAAGGTTCCTGACCTGAATTGCAGACAAAAACGTCTAGCTGTATCATGTTGTTCAGCAAAGTGACGAATGTGAGCTGGATATAGCACTATCACTTGAGTGACTAAATTACTACATGACAGTGCTAACACAGGAAGTCATGTGACACTTACTCTCTTGTTCCAAGGGGGCTGATATATTTTCATATTCCTCCTTCGCATTCTTCAAAAATATCATCAAACAGAGGTGTACTTTCGCATTTGTGCACCCTTGCAGACGCACAAATCCACAAACACACCCGCCCACCCTGACAGGCTTGCACACGCGTCACATGAAAACACCTAAATATATCGCAAAGCCGAAACATGCCCACCTGCCTAATAGCTATTGGTTCTCTACATGCTGCAAAAGACTTGAATTTCTAACTTCAAGGTTCTCAGAGCATCACACTCCCTCTAACCAATAGCTCTCTCCCCACAGTCCCATCTACTTGTCCCGTAGGATGCTTAAAAAATAGCTCACGCATTTGTGTCCTCTTGGCTAGACTATTGCAACATCTTACTGTCTGGTTGTGCAAGCTCTGCCCTGAAACACCTTCAATTACTTCAGAATGCTGCCGGTAGGGTTCTGACTAGGACTAAGAAATATGATCACATTAGTCCAGTACTCAAAAATCTTTATTGGCTGCCTGTAAAGTTTTTAATCGAATATAAAATACTACTACTAACTTACAAAGCTTTAAATGACTTGGCCCTAGAATATCTTTGCAGCCTTCTCATTACTTACTCCACACTAAGATTACTTCATTCACAGGGTGCTAATTGGAGCACTGATTACTAAAACCCCACAAGTCAAGTCAAGTGTGACTTATGGGGTTTTAGTAATAGGTGCTTCAATTATTTGAAAATTCTACTTATATCCAAAGTTATAATTGGAGGCAGTGCATTCTCTTACAAAGTGCTAATTTTATGGACCAATTTCCCAAAACAAATCCAGGCTTCAGACACTCTGTCTCCAAGAGCAGGCTAAAAATATCCCTTTTTAATCAAGCTGACGCTTAATAAACATATCATTAGTTATGTATATTGATTTGGTTCTGGTGGGACTGACTACTGCCTTGTTTTGTGTGTTATGGCCCAAATTTCTTATGACATGCAGGACAGCAAGGGATGACAGACAAAACTGTAAAACTTTAACAGATTTCATTAAACAAAGGCTGACCAAGATTGAAATAATAAAGAAAAATGAGATATTTACAGTCCCTTCAGATGGGGTTGCTTTGTTGTGATGTCCTGGGACAGGAAAAGACTCCAACACAGGCAAAAATCCACAAAACAAGCTTCACAGGTCTTGAAAAGAGTGACAGGTCTGGTCAAATGTATCCTTCCACTATTTCTTCTTGACATTTCTCCTCCTACTTTACTCTCTCAATTTTTCTCCTTATATACTCTTTTCCAGCCCCCTCCCACCTTCCAGACGTTTTTCAATTCTTTGGGACTTTCCCCTCTGAGACATGCCCAGGACATGCCCAAAACCCTAGCTCCAGACTGGACTTAACAAAGCCATCTAGTGGCATTTTTCCCCCCACATTACATGTGACAGGATCACTAGTGGTAGCATCAAGTATATCCATGAGGAACCGGTGGCACTGAGCATGCAGTAACGCATGCCGGTGGAGCTTGCCACAACCTTACTCAAAGGGATGGTCCGCATGGTACATGTGGTGGCCATTGTTCAGAATATCCATGTGATCTTACAGCCTGGTATAATTGTAGGGCCTTTGTGCTGCAATAAGTGGATGATGGGAGTGTTGTTACTCTTAAATTGTTACTTGGTACCTGACACAGGACAGAATTTTTAGTGATGTGCAGTAGTTTTATCCAGTGCCTAACCCCCCTGTTTCTGTGTCTTTTTCTGGGGATCTTTTCCCTCCGAAACACTGAGTCCATGGACCATCCGAGCCCTGTCCCTCAGCATAACTGCTGGCTGCTGCTGTCCCCCTGTCCTGGTCCGGTCCTGATCCAGTTCTGCTCCATCCTTGCCATGCCACTTCCTGGAGCTATAGATACCACTGCTTAGATGTTTTAATGAGTTTTAATGGACTTTGATTGACTTTATTACAACTTTATTTTATCTTATTAGTTTATTATTGTTTTATTTTATTACTAATTAGCTAGCCAGCGGAGGATAGGTTCCCCCACTATAGCCGGCTTCCTCCTGAGATCTCTTCCCCCTGCGGAGTGTTTTCTGTGTGGACTCGCCTCCAGCCGTTCAGCTCAACGGTCCACTGAAGCGCGGAGCAGTCCTCACTCATTATTCAATAATCACTTCTCATTATTCAATCAGCCAGTTCACCTACACCCTGTTTGCACTGAGTGGAAGGAGTGCCTAGCTTCACACTGTCTCTTTGTGAAGTCTGTGTAACCCTATGCCTGTGAAATCGTAGCCAGTATAGGTTTTATTTCCATACTCCCGTATTTGTACTTGAAACCTAGAATCTGTGCTGCTTGTAAGCCACATCAGCATGTTTAACTGTTTAAAGGAACATTGCTTCCAATTTTGTAGTGATGGGTAGATGATGCCTCAAAGAGTGTGTGGCACATTTCCCTGTGTTTGACCACTGGTATCGCTCAGTGGCGACATCTGCTGAAATTAAAAAAAAATCATTGCAGGTAACCCTGGATATTGAGTAGGTAGTGAGACTGAACGAGATTCATTCATTCTGAGACATGGACCTAAGTGAGTGATAAATGGCCCTGTTTCCATAACATGTGAGGGGAGAAGACAGGGTTTAAACATTTTTATGCAGAAACAGCAGTTTTTGTAGCATGTTAGGGCAATGGCGATCTGATCTGGTGTTGTAGGATCAAAATGATCCTAGACAGGAGAAAATTTCCTTTTTCTCTATGCTAGTTCCATATCACTGAGTGATTACGAGCCAAAAAAAAATAAAAATCACAGAACAGCAACAAAAAAAGTCTCCTCCCCTGCCAGTACGAGGCAAACGAGAGGGAAGTGTCACTTGCTTTTAAACACAGTTTGAAAGCTCGCCCGCCAAGCGATAAGGCAACCGTGTTGGTCATGTGGTTTTTCTGAAAGCAATACGCACACCAACATGGGGGATTGCTCTTTGTGCTCGATACACGCACTGACGTGCCGGTGCTGTTTGACCCATCACTACTATTTTGCTTTCCTGTTTGCACTAGTGTAGCATTTGTGCTACTGAGGAACCTTTGTTCCTTTTTCTTGTTTTGAAAATGCTACGTTTATTAAAACTACAACCAACTGCACCTCTGCACTTGAGTCCAGTCCTCCAGTTTCAGTCCGCCGTGCAGCTGACCACGCACGACAGATGAAGTGCAGCTGACCACGCACGACAGACGAACCATTACATTTTCTCACCACTGTTTGAGGATTTTTCTCCCTTCTGGGAGTTTTTTTTTTTTTTTTGCCTCATTTGCTATAGCGGGAAATAGGTAGGGCAAAGCCCCCATTTTTTTTGCACTGTGAAGCGTCTTTGTGACGGTCTCTGTGAAAAGCTCCATAAAAATAAAACTGAATTGAATTGAACTGCATTTGGAAAATGGAGCATGTGCACTAGGCACAGTTTTGCCAGTTCATGGTTTGTTTCTCCTTGGACTGCAGACTTAATAAACCTTAATGTCTGTCATCGGGCCTGTATCAACGAAGCTTAGGTCCCATTTCTGCCATATCCAACACGTCAACTGCGAGAACTGACTGTTTGCTTCCCGGTTGAAGATCTGTTCACAGACTTTGACATGTGCCATTGTTTCAAAACAAGCAATTTTATTCACTTCTATAAGCAGTAATGAAATTTTGGCTCGGTGAACATACACAAGGTCACACGGTCTCACACACAAACCACTGATCTATATAGAAAAACTAGATTGCTGACATGACAGAGAACTGCGTTGGGAGGTCGAAGCAAACGGAAATGGTCGAGCGGCCATTTTACTATGCCCGGTAGTAAGCAACCGTTATATAGTATTCAATGGCAGAGAAGAGCTGAGGTGCAGCTTTCCAATGCAGAGCGACATTTTTTGGGGGGATGTGGCAACACAATGCACTGGCTGAAGTAAAGACAGATACACATAAATTCATTTCAATGAATATATTGCTTATTATTAGCCACTGGCAATCTACCTTAACGGCAGATAATGTGTCAACGTAAGCCCAGCTAACGGTAATTATTGGAATACTTCAAATTAATGTTAGCTAACGTGATCCATCAGGTTAGCCTAAAGCTACCTAGATTACTTAATTGAAGTTAACCAGATCAATCAATGTCACATAGGATAAATGAGATAATCCAGTAAAACTGCTGTGTAAGGCTGTCTATAATATTAGACCAGACTAACTAGACAACAAAACCAGGTGTTGACTGGTCGAACCATTAAGGCTAATTTACGCCAGTACTGAAAAAAGGCTAAAGTTTTGTTGACACTAAATTACTGTTGACGGACAAATTTAATTTTGCCAGGTTATCAATAAGGATGTAACATTAGAGCTACTTAAACAGTTAATGTGATTCACACTCGACAATAATTGGCAGGCAGTTTTACAAAACCCAAATCCAGTGAAGTTGGCACGTTATGTTAATCGTAGATAAAAACAGAATACAATGATTTGCAAGTCCTTTTCTACTTATATTCAATTGAATACACTGCAGACAAGATGTTTAATCTTCAAACTGAGAAACTTTTTTTTTTTTTGCAAATAATCATGAACTTAGAATTTAAAGGCAGCAACACATTGCAAAAAAGTTGGCACAGGGACCTTTTTACCACTGTGTTACATCGCCTTTCCTTTTAACGACACTCAGTAAACGTTTGGGAACTGAAGAGACCCATTTTTGAAGCTTTTCAGGTGGAACTCTTTCCCATTCTTGCTTGATGTACAGCTTAAGTTGTTCAACAGTCCGGGGTCTCTGTTGTCATATTTTACGCTTCATAATACGCCACACATTTTCAATGGGAGACAGGTCTGGACTACAGGCAGGCCAGTCTAGTGCCCGCACTCTTTTACTACGGAGCCATGCTGTTGTAACACGTGCAGAATGTGGCTTGACATTGTCTTGCTGAAATAAGCAGGGGCGTCAATGAAAAAGACATTGCTTGGATGGCAACATATGTTGCTCCAAAACCTGTATGTACCTTTCAGCATTCTCAGAGCATCACACTCCCTCTAACCAATAGCTCTCTCCCCACAGTCCCATCTACTTGTCCCGTAGGATGCTTAAAAAATAGCTCACGCATTTGTGTCCTCTTGGCTAGACTATTGCAACATCTTACTGTCTGGTTGTGCAAGCTCTGCCTTGAAACACCTTCAATTACTTCAGAATGCTGCCGGTAGGGTTCTGACTAGGACTAAGAAATATGATCACATTAGTCCAGT
Organism: Gymnothorax reevesii; assembly: GCA_029721435.1. Taxonomy (NCBI): domain Eukaryota; kingdom Metazoa; phylum Chordata; class Actinopteri; order Anguilliformes; family Muraenidae; genus Gymnothorax; species Gymnothorax reevesii. The sequence continues at coordinate 40,478,749 of CM056586.1, read as the reverse complement.
ACTCAAAAATCTTTATTGGCTGCCTGTAAAGTTTTTAATCGAATATAAAATACTACTACTAACTTACAAAGCTTTAAATGACTTGGGCCTAGAATATCTTCGCAGCCTTCTCATTACTTACTCCACACTAAGATTACTTCGTTCACAGGGTGCTAATTGAAGCACTGATTACTAAAACCCCACAAGTCAAGTCAAGTGTGACTTATGGGGTTTTAGTAATAGGTGCTTCAATTATTTGAAAATTCTACTTATATCCAAAGTTATAATTGGAGGCAGTGCATTCTCTTACAAAGTGCCAATTTTATGGACCAATTTCCCAAAACAAATCCAGGCTTCAGACACTCTGTCTCCAAGAGCAGGCTAAAAATATCCCTTTTTAATCAAGCTGACGCTTAATAAACATATCATTAGTTATGTATATTGATTTGGTTCTGGTGGGACTGACTACTGCCTTGTTTTGTGTGTTATGGCCCAAATTTCTTATGACATGCAGGACAGCAAGGGATGACAGACAAAACTGTAAAACTTTAACAGATTTCATTAAACAAAGGCTGACCAAGATTGAAATAATAAAGAAAAATGAGATATTTACAGTCCCTTCAGATGGAGTTGCTTTGTTGTGATGTCCTGGGACAGGAAAAGACTCCAACACAGGCAAAAATCCACAAAACAAGCTTCACAGGTCTTGAAAAGAGTGACAGGTCTGGTCAAATGTATCCTTCCACTATTTCTTCTTGACATTTCTCCTCCTACTTTACTCTCTCAATTTTTCTCCTTATATACTCTTTTCCAGCCCCCTCCCACCTTCCAGACGTTTTTCAATTCTTTGGGACTTTCCCCTCTGAGACATGCCCAGGACATGCCCAAAACCCTAGCTCCAGACTGGGCTTAACAAAGCCATCTAGTGGCATTTTTCCCCCCACATTACATGTGACAGGATCACTAGTGGTAGCATCAAGTATATCCATGAGGAACCGGTGGCACTGAGCATGCAGTAACGCATGCCGGTGGAGCTTGCCACAACCTTACTCAAAGGGATGGTCCGCATGGTACATGTGGTGGCCATTGTTCAGAATATCCATGTGATCTTACAGCCTGGTATAATTGTAGGGCCTTTGTGCTGTAATAAGTGGATGATGGGAGTGTTGTTTCCAGGCTAGTTACTCTTAAATTGTTACTTGGTACCTGACACAGGACAAAATTTTTAGTGATGTGCAGTAGTTTTATCCAGTGCCTAACCCCCCTGTTTCTGTGTCTTTTTCTGGGGATCTTTTCCCTCCGAAACACTGAGTCCATGGACCATCCGAGCCCTGTCCCTCAGCATAACTGCTGGCTGCTGCTGTCCCCCTGTCCTGGTCCGGTCCTGATCCAGTTCTGCTCCATCCTTGCCATGCCACTTCCTGGAGCTATAGATACCACTGCTTAGATGTTTTAATGAGTTTTAATGGACTTTGATTGACTTTATTACAACTTTATTTTATCTTATTAGTTTATTATTGTTTTATTTTATTACTAATTAGCTAGCCAGCAGAGGATGGGTTCCCCCACTATAGCCGGCTTCCTCCTGAGATCTCTTCCCCCTGCGGAGTGTTTTCTGTGTGGACTCGCCTCCAGCCGTTCAGCTCAACGGTCCACTGAAGCGCGGAGCAGTCCTCACTCATTATTCAATAATCACTTCTCATTATTCAATCAGCCAGTTCACCTACACCCTGTTTGCACTAAGTGGTAGGAGTGCCTAGCTTCACACTGTCTCTTTGTGAAGTCTGTGTAACCCTATGCCTGTGAAATCGTAGCCAGTATAGGTTTTATTTCCATACTCCCGTATTTGTACTTGAAACCTAGAATCTGTGCTGCTTGTAAGCCACATCAGCATGTTTAACTGTTTAGAGGAACATTGCTTCCAATTTTGTAGTGATGGGTAGATGATGCCTCAAAGAGTGTGTGGCACATTTCCCTGTGTTTGACCACTGGTATCGCTCAGTGGCGACATCTGCTGAAATTAAAAAAAATCATTGCAGGTAACCCTGGATATTGAGTAGGTAGTGAGACTGAACGAGATTCATTCATTCTGAGACATGGACATAAGTGAGTGATAAATGGCCCTGTTTCCATAACATGTGAGGGGAGAAGACAGGGTTTAAACATTTTTATGCAGAAACAGCAGTTTTTGTAGCATGTTAGGGCAATGGCGATCTGATCTGGTGTTGTAAGATCAAAATGATCCAAGACAGGAGAAAATTTCCTTTTTCTCTATGCTAGTTCCATATCACTGAGTGATTACGAGCCAAAAAAAAATAAAAATCACAGAACAGCAACAAAAAAAGTCTCCTCCCCTGCCAGTACGAGGCAAACGAGAGGGAAGTGTCACTTGCTTTTAAACACAGTTTGAAAGCTCGCCCGCCAAGCGATAAGGCAACCGTGTTGGTCATGTGGTTTTTCTGAAAGCGATACGCACACCAACATGGGGGATTGCTCTTTGTGCTCGATACACGCACTGACGTGCCGGTGCTGTTTGACCCATCACTACTATTTTGCTTTCCTGTTTGCACTAGTGTAGCATTCGTGCTACTGAGGAACGTTTGTTCCTTTTTCTTGTTTTGAAAATGCTACGTTTATTAAAACTACAACCAACTGCACCTCTGCACTTGAGTCCAGTCCTCCAGTTTCAGTCCGCCGTGCAGCTGACCACGCACGACAGATGAAGTGCAGCTGACCACGCACGACAGACGAACCATTACATTTTCTCACCACTGTTTGAGGATTTTTCTCCCTTCTGGGAGTTTTTTTTTTTTTTTTTTTTTGCCTCATTTGCTATAGCGGGAAATAGGTAGGGCAAAGCCCCCATTTTTTTTGCACTGTGAAGCGTCTTTGTGACGGTCTCTGTGAAAAGCTCCATAAAAATAAAACTGAATTGAATTGAACTGCATTTGGAAAATGGAGCATGTGCACTAGGCACAGTTTTGCCAGTTCATGGTTTGTTTCTCCTTGGACTGCAGACTTAATAAACCTTAATGTCTGTCATCGGGCCTGTATCAACGAAGCTTAGGTCCCATTTCTGCCATATCCAACACGTCAACTGCGAGAACTGACTGTTTGCTTCCCGGTTGAAGATCTGTTCACAGACTTTGACATGTGCCATTGTTTCAAAACAAGCAATTTTATTCACTTCTGTAAGCAGTAATGAAATTTTGGCTCGGTGAACATACACAAGGTCACACGGTCTCACACACAAACCACTGATCTATATAGAAAAACTAGATTGCTGACGTGACAGAGAACTGCGTTAGGAGGTCGAAGCAAACGGAAATGGTCGAGCGGCCATTTTACTATGCCCGGTAGTAAGCAACCGTTATATAGTATTCAATGGCAGAGAAGAGTTGAGGTGCAGCTTTCCAATGCAGAGCGACATTTTTTGGGGGGATGTGGCAACACAATGCACTGGCTGAAGTAAAGACAGATACACATAAATTCATTTCAATGAATATATTGCTTATTATTAGCCACTGGCGATCTACCTTAACGGCAGATAATGTGTCAACGTAAGCCCAGCTAACGGTAATTATTGGAATACTTCAAATTAATGTTAGCTAACGTGATCCATCAGGTTAGCCGAAAGCTACCTAGATTACTTAATTGAAGTTAACCAGATCAATCAATGTCACATAGGATAAATGAGATAATCCAGTAAAACTGCTGTGTAAGGCTGTCTATAATATTAGACCAGACTAACTAGACAACAAAACCAGGTGTTGACTGGTCGAACCATTAAGGCTAATTTACGCCAGTACTGAAAAAAGGCTAAAGTTTTGTTGACACTAAATTACTGTTGACGGACAAATTTAATTTTGCCAGGTTATCAATAAGGATGTAACATTAGAGCTACTTAAACAGTTAATGTGATTCACACTCGACAATGATTGGCAGGCAGTTTTACAAAACCCAAATCCAGTGAAGTTGGCACGTTATGTTAATCGTAGATAAAAACAGAATACAATGATTTGCAAATCCTTTTCAACTTATATTCAATTGAATACACTGCAGACAAGATGTTTAATCTTCAAACTGAGAAACTTTTTTTTTTTTGCAAATAATCATGAACTTAGAATTTAAAGGCAGCAACACATTGCAAAAAAGTTGGCACAGGGACCTTTTTACCACTGTGTTACATCGCCTTTCCTTTTAACGACACTCAGTAAACGTTTGGGAACTGAAGAGACCCATTTTTGAAGCTTTTCAGGTGGAACTCTTTCCCATTCTTGCTTGATGTACAGCTTAAGTTGTTCAACAGTCCGGGGTCTCTGTTGTCATATTTTACGCTTCATAATACGCCACACATTTTCAATGGGAGACAGGTCTGGACTACAGGCAGGCCAGTCTAGTGCCCGCACTCTTTTACTACGGAGCCATGCTGTCGTAACACGTGCAGAATGTGGCTTGGCATTGTCTTGCTGAAATAAGCAGGGGCGTCAATGAAAAAGACATTGCTTGGATGGCAACATATGTTGCTCCAAAACCTGTATGTACCTTTCAGCATTAATGGTGCCTTCACATATGTGTAAGTTACCCATGCCTTGGGCACTAATACACCCCCATACCATCACCGATGCTGGTTTTTGAACTTTGCGCCTATAACAGTCCGGATGGTTCTTTTCCTCTTTGGTCCGGAGGACACGACGTCCACAGTTTCCAAAAACAATTTGAAATGTGGACTCGTGAGACCACAGAACACTTTTCCACTTTGCATCAGTCCATCTTAGATGAGCTTGGGCCCAGCGAAGCCGGCGGCGTTTCTGGGTGCTGTTGATAAATGGCTTTCGCTTTGCATTGTAGAGTTTTAACTTGCACTTGCAGATGTAGCGACGAACTGTAGTTACTGACAATGGTTTTATGAAGTGTTCCTGAGCCCATGTGGTGATGTCCCATACACACTGATGTCGGTTTTTGATGCATTACCGCCTGAGGGATCGAAGGTCACGGGCATTCAATATTGGTTTTCGGCCTTGTCGCTTACGTGCAGTGATTTCTCCAGATTCTCTGAACCTTTCGACGATATTACGGACCATAGATGATGAAATCCCTAAATTTCTTGCAATAGCTCGTTGAGGAATGTTGTTTTTAAACTGTTCGACAATCAGCTCACAAATTTGTTCACTAAGTGGTGACCCTGGCCCTATCCTTGTTTGTGAATGACTGAGCATTTCAGGGAAGCTGCTTTTTTTACCCAATCATGGCACCCACCTGTTCCTAATTAGCCCGTTCACCTGTGGGATGTTCCAAATAAGTGTTTGATGAGCATTCCTCAACTCTCTCAGTCTTTTTTGTCACTTGTGCCAGCTTTTTTGAAACATGTTGCAGGCATCAAATTCCAAATGAGCTAATATTAGCAAAAAATTACAAAGTTTACCTGTTCGAACATTAAGTAACTTGTCTTTGCAGTGGATTCAACAGAATATAGGTTGAAAAGGATTTGCAAATCATTGTATTCTGTTTTTATTTACGATTTACACAACGTGCCAACTTCACTGGTTTTGGGCTTTGTACATACATCTCCATAATGCACAACTAACTTCACTTCTCATGTGACCTTGATAAGTTTACATTGCGTTCTCTTCAGCGAACCCGCTTTTAAATTAGCCTACAGATTCATGGCAGCTACTGAGTGAAAAAACTCAATACAAGACATCCGTTGGAACTTACATATGTGTTATGCGCGACTGAATCTCACAGCCAGTATTTCTAAAATAAAGACAATGGTTAACAAGATGCAAGCTTACGGCTAATTTAATTTTTCATGACGTTTTTAATTCCCCCCACACAGAACAATCATAATGCGTTCAGGATTGACATCCTGTCTACTTCAGTCTCATTGACTTTGGACTTCAATTTCGTTGTACCACAGCCGCACTCAGGCAAAATGTAGAAAAATCCGTATAGATTTCCTATGGAACGTTCTCATTGGTCGTACATATTGTGAAATGCTAATGTTGTCCATTGAAAATGTTAAAGGCACGTACAACTGCTGCCTACTGTAGTTAAATCTGCGGTCCTTGAGGCCTTTTTCTTACAGTCAGGTCGATCTGAGGAAACATAAAATACTGCCTGTTCCGTGTCTGTGAAAAGATATCTTCTCAATGAATTATATCGTTGGCTGCAACGTGTACAATATGAGTAATGTTCTGAGAGACTATAGTTGGGCATACCAATATCGTGGCACGGTTACTTCAAAATTATAACGTCATCAGCTATCCAGTTATTTTATGTAGATTAGTGATACAAATGCATAAATATGTACAGTAGTGTGCAGTGATGATTATACACTTAACAATATGAAGATAAATCGGAAACCAAGTATAATTCAAGTATTTTTTGCATGTAAGTTGACAACAATACAGTATATGAAGAGTTTGTTTCCAAAATGCAATAAGTGCCAAAATGAGAAAAACTGAGATAGTACCGTAAAGTGACAGCCCTGTGCTTCTTACACATGGTGCAAAAATCCATTTTTAGAAATTCGTACTATAAGCTGTGTTTTTTTTCATGGTCAAAGTTTGTGTTTTGCTATAAAATGCAGTAGATGCCAGAAAAAGCTGATTTACCAAAAATGAGTAGAATGGATATATTGTGTTTTGGAAACAAACTCTTCATATAGTAAAAAGGAAAAAATTTGTCGTTTTGAGACAAAAAAGTCAATGTCTAGTGTGGACACCCTTTTCTTTCAACACAGTATCTAATCTTTCAGGCAAAGTTTTCATATATTTTTCGACTTTCTCATTCGCTAACTATTCCATTTGGTTTGAAGGTCATTCAAGATTTTTTTCGATGTTACAACAGATTTGCTTAATTGGATTAAGGTCTGGATTTTGAGCAGGCTTAATCCCAACTTTTTTTTTTACCAGATGTTCCTTTCCGAATGAGAAAATTCATGCACAACTTAGAAGTGAGTTTAGGGTCATTATCTTCTTGAAAATAAAATCCCTGACCAATCAGTGTCTGTCTAGATGGCAATACGTGCCTCACAAGGATGTTGTGATATTTCTTTGATCCACGATCCCGTCGATTTTTATGAGATCACTAGCTCCTCTCAAGCAAACTGAACCCAAAACCATAATATTACACCTCCATGTTTCACTGAAGGGTTATATTAATCACTGCTGAAACGTTCTCCAACTCAACGGCGCATATGTTCAGTGTTTGGGTGAGAAATTTTGAATTTTGATTCATCGATCGAAAGGACTTCTACCCAGTTTATTGGTGCCCAGCCCATGAATTTCTTGGCAAACTCAAGTCTGGTAGCAGTTGATCTTGATACTTTTATCACTTCACTTCTGGCACTACAAATATCATCAAGGGGTTATTCATGCTGTCAACCGCCAATTTTTTTTTTAACCTGTCATTGACTGTGCCTCAGTGCGGAGAGATCCCAGCGACTGGCAGGTAACTGCGAGATAAAAAAAGAGAACATAAATTAAAAATGGCAGTTATTTTACCATTGTGTGTGTGTGTGTGTGGGTGTGTGTGCAATTATCTGACCCAATAAGTATCTGTACAGTTCCATTTTGAGTCACAAAACTTATAATACTCACCTAAAATTGATGATGTTACAGGACATGGTTGACTCACTTGGTCTGATTTGGTCAAGCGTGACCATACTGGACACTCCCTCTGTACACAGACTGGCCTATGTAAATGGCCTGACCATGCCCATAATGTATTCCTGTGATATATGGCTAAGACAGGCAAGATACCCCGTCAAATGCGGGAGCAAATCATTCAGTTTCATAAAGTAGGTCAAAGCACCAGAAAAATTGGAACTCGGCTATCGTTACGCCACACGACCGTGCAGTACATCATCAAGAAGTACAAACAGTCTGAACGCATAGCCAATGCAGCCAGGAAAGGACGTCCCAGGAAGACCAGCCAGCGCACTGACCAGTACATCTCCCTGCTGGTACAGAGGGAGAGACAGTCCTCGGCCTCCAGTCTTGCCACCAAAGCCATGTTTGTGCCCAGGCCATCCGTAACCGGCTCCATGAAGTACAGTAGTGTACAAATACTTATTGGAGCCACTGTAAGTGCACAAATGTGTGAGTTATGTGTAAGAGAGATGTACTGTACATATTGTCCAACAGTTAAACTTTTTGGTGTGGCAATTTTTGTATTGTTTTATTGACAATATGTAAGCCTCTCTGTAATAAATGAAAAGTATTTTGTGCCATTACAGCCATAAAATGAAACTGCAGACATGAGTAAATGTTGTTGCATGCATCATTGTATGCAAAGTAAGAGGGGCTGATGTTGTGCAGGCGCAGCAGGGCAGTAGTGTAGTTGTGATGGTATTTGGCGCAGCGGCAGTGGAGGGGGAAGGGGTGGCCCTTGAAAAAGTGTTAGCTCTAGGGCCCATGGTGCTTTAATGCGGCCCTGTGCACTGGTCACTACTGTAACAGTGCACTCTAACTTACACTCTAACTTTTCACTAAAGTTTTCCCTTAATTAGGCTCAAGGTCAGAAAAAGTATTTTTTCATACTGTAAGACATGGTTGCATTGATATTCCGTATGTGCTGGTTCCAGTGCTTAACCGAAGCTACATCACACTTACATTGAGAGAAATGTTCAAAATCAGGACGAAACGTTTTCATGGCCACATTATGTGGAAAATATCAAGGTCTTGTGCATCATTTTATATGCATTTCCTTGTAATTTAGCAGGAGAAATTTTGAATTTAAAATCGAACTGAAATTCCACAATTTTGAAAACAGCGGGTGCGTTTCACAAACCTATATGTGGCTCCCTAGGTTTTATGGGGTTAAGATTGGCATAGCCTCTTGCCATACTCAGCCATTGAGTGCATCTCTTACCATAAACAGGGTCTTCAGTCTCCACAGCTTCTTCTTCAGGATTTTCCAGACTCTGCGTTCGACAACTCTCCATGGTAACATAGATGTTCTCCTCCTTTTCTGAAACAGTGGTCAGAATCTTTAGGACCGGACTGTCAGACTCTGAAATGCCAAGCTGGGCGTGTCCTTTGTCATTACAGGCCAGTTTTTTCCAAACCTGGGGAACTGAAATGCGCCTTCAAATACTGTAGACTGGGGGGGTCTAATCCGAACAGGGCCAGCGGATATATTCAATTCAATTCAATTCAATTCAATTCAATTCAATTCAATTCAATTCAATGTATTTGCAATGCGCTTTTCACAGATAGACTGCCACAAAGATGCTATACAGTGAGAGATGAAGTAAATGAACGGGAAGTGCCCAGCCTATTCCCCACTTCAGCAAATGAGACAAAAAAAATTCTAACTCTTTAACATAATCCTGTTTATTGTTGATATCAGTACTTTAACTTTATAATTAAGGAACCACTTTTCCTTTTTACTTTATCTATTCAGTAATACATTGTATTTTGTTTTGGATTGCTTCCTGTGTGCCTGCCTTTTGCGCAGGAGGCATACACTACCGGTCAAAAGTTTTCAGACACCCCAATTTTTCCAGTTTTTTATTGAAAATTATGCAGTTCCAGTCCAACAAATAGCTTGAAGTGTTACAAAGGTAAGTGGTGAACTGTCAGAAGTTTTAAACAAAAGGTAAGGTTACCCAGTTTTTTTGTAAGGTGTCTGTTATGTATGCCAGTACTGTATGGTTATGTTAGTTTACAACAGTACGGCTTATGGGAGGAGAGGGCGTGTAACCATGACGACGGAATAAGCGTTTGGGTAGTTGTATCAAGACCTGTGGAGTGTGTGTGTTGTCAGTGTGCGTGGCAGACGTTATTAAAGTGAGAACGAAGTTTGAAGCCATAGTCAGCCGACTGATTTCCAATACAACAGTGTCGAGTTGGTGAAAGAGTGGTTCCTCAGAGTGTAACATCAACTGTCAAACATGGAGGAGGAAGCATGATGGTCTGGGGCTGTTTTGCTGGATCCAGGGTCGATGGCTTATAGAGTGAAAGGCACCCTGAACCAAAAACGGCTACCCCAGCATTCTGCAGCGCCATGCAGTACCCTCAGATATGTTTCTAGTTGGTCAGGGGTTCATCCTACAGCAAGGTAATGACCCAAAGTCCAAGCTCTACCAGAACTACCTTAGGAAAATAGAGCAAGATGGTAAGCTTGAAAACATGGAGTGGCCAGCACAGTCTCCAGACTTACACCCCATCAAGATGGTTTGGGATGAAATGGACAGAAGAGTGAAAGCAAAGCAACCTGCAAGTGCCACACATGTATGGGAACTTCTGCAATAGAGTTGGGAGGAACTTTCTGAAGAATATTTGTTTTCCATTGTAGAAAGAATGCCAAGAAGGTGATAAGCCGTTATACCTGCCAAAGGTGTCAACTTTGACTCAAAAGTTTGAAATACATTTTGGTTTATAAAGTGATTCCATGACTTCTTTTTTTTAACTTTGATTGTTAATTTGTTCTATGGTGTCTATGCTTTAATTTCAGAGTACAATGAGACATTAAACTGCATAATTTTCTATTATAAAACTGAAAAAATTGGGGTGTCCTAAAATTTTTGACCGGTATATACAGTGGGGTGCAAACATTTGGGCTGTTAGAATTAATCTCCAAATGACTGAAAGCAAACCCGAACACTAAATAATACAAAGTTAAAGGACACATATAATGCCATTTTCAGTACGCTAATGTTCCCATTGTGTCAGTTCTGAATATCTACTGAGTAGTTTAGCACGACTTTCAGCTTGAAAAACTCCCTACCTTTCTAGGAGCTGCATCCAGAACAAGTATGTCCGAAAGATCTAATAGCTGCGACCTCGCCTAGCATCCGTCACGTGGCCTAGTGTCCATGACTGGTGGTTTCTTGTACAAGTGTGATCTCAAAATTGGCAAATGACCTTGAAAATCAATAGGGGACCCTTCCTCTGTACCAAGAAGCTTGTTCTAAGATGTAATAGCCATCCATGAAGTTAAAGTGGAGTTACGGTGCGAAAACTGTGAAATTGGGGCAAAATCAACACTTTTTTGACCGGTGTGACCTTGGGATTCAACAGATGACCTTGAAAACTAATATGGAACCCTTCCTCTATACCAAGAAGCTTGTTTTAAGATTTCATAGCCATTCATTGAATGAAACTGGAGTTACGGTGCGAAAACCATCAAATCGGGCAAAACTGACAGTTTTTTGACCTTTGTGACCTTCGGATTTGACGGATGACCTTGAAAACAATAGGGAACACCTCCTCTATGCCTAGAAGCTATTTCCAAATTTTCATAGCGATCCATGAATTCTAACTGGAGTTACAGCGCGAAAACCCGCAAACAAGGTCGTGACCTCTGTGAACTTGACCTTTGACCTTTGACCTCAACCTTGTGCATGGACATCACTTTGGTGAAGGACAATAAACGCATTGCCAATGCAGCCAGGAAAGGACGTCCCAGGAAGACCAGCCAGCGCACTGACCAGTACATCTCCCTGCTGGTACAGAGGGAGAGACAGTCCTCGGCCTCCAGTCTTGCCACCAAGGCCATGTTTGTGCCCAGGCCATCCGTAACCGGCTCCATGAAGTACAGTAGTGTACAAATACTTATTGGAGCCACTGTAAGTGCACAAATGTGTGAGTTATGTGTAAGAGAGATGTACTGTACATATTGTCCAACAGTTAAACTTTTTGGCGTGGCAATTTTCGTATTGTTTTATTGACAATATGTAAGCCTCTCTGTAATAAATGAAAAGTATTTTGTGCCATTACAGCCATAAAATGAAACTGCAGACATGAGTAAATGTTGTTGCATGCATCATTGTAGAAGCTATTTCCAAATTTTCATAGCGATCCATGAATTCTAACTGGAGTTACAGCGCGAAAACCCGCAAACAAGGTCGTGACCTCTGTGAACTTGACCTTTGACCTTTGACCTCAACCTTGTGCATGGACATCACTTTGGTGAAGGTCAATAACTCCTGAAAATTTCATGATGATACGATGACAGGAACATGGTCAAAAAGGTGTCACAGACGGACAGACAGACAGAAGCGTTCATAGAGCTGCTTGGTAGCAGCTAAAAATACCCATATTAACAGCCTTGCAGCCACTTTCTGAAAACTGTCAGGTTTGGACTACACTCTGCCATGATTGGCCGGTTTAATGGACCCTTCTAGGGGCGGAACCAGAGGCAGAAAGGGCAGACCTAGGTTTCCAAGGCCCGCTGCCACCTGGCTCCACATGCTCCTTTAGGATACACTGTATACTCTATACCAGTGGTTCCCAAACTCAGTCCTGGGGACCCACTGTGTCTGCTGGTTTTTGTTCCGACCACAACTCCAATCTTAGAATGTTAATGAGTTGCTAATTTGAGTTGGTAATTGTTCTTAATTGCACTTTTCTCATTCATACTGATTATTTACCCTTTTAGACAACATGTCAAGAATGGCCATGATGAAAAAAGTTTCAAATTTGGCTATACTGTAAATTACTTTTCTCACATAAAAAATAGCAAATTTGCAATTGATGACATTAAACGATGAACTGGCTTCTAATTGATAAAAAAGAGGACATATGGTCACTAAAACTAACTATTACTAAGCTATTAAGAAGACACAGCATTTTAGAATGAGTCAAACCTGTTAAATGTTACCTCTTTGGTTTCTGGAAAGAATTTGAACATGTGCATTCAGAACCCTAAAAATTGATAACTTCTTAAAATACTGGTATGGCAATTGTGGTTGGGACAAAAACTAGCATACACAGTAGGTCCCCAGGCCTGACTTTGAGAACCATTGCTCTATACTACAACCCCAATTCCGAAATAGTTGGGACAAAGTGTAAATTGTGAATAAAATCAAAACGCAAAGATTTTCACATCACACCAGCCAGTATTTTATTCACAATAGAACAGAGTTAACATAGCAAATGTTGAAACTGAAAAATTTTCCAATTTTATCCACAAAATTAGCTCATTTCAAATTTGATAGCTGCTAGAGGTCTCAAAAAAGTTGGGACAGTGGCCTGTTTACCACGGTGTACCATCCCCTCTTCTTTTTAACACAGAGTGGAGGCTTCTGGGCATTGAGGAGACAAATCTCTTGAGTTTAGCCATTGGAATTTGATCCCGCTCTTTTTTTATACAGGCTTCCAGCTGCTGGAGAGTTTTGATTCTCCTTTGACAGACTTTTCGTTTACTTATGGGCCAAATGTTTTCAATCGGCGAAAGATCAGGACTGCAGGCAGGCCAGTTCAACACACAGACTCTGCTACCACGAAGTCATGCTGTTGTAAGAGCTGCAGTATGTGGTTTGCATTGTCCTGCTGAAATACACAAGGCCTTCTCTGAAATAGATGTCATTTGGATGGAGCATATGTTGCTCTAAAACCTTTATTTACCTTTCAGCATTAATGGTGCTTTTTGAAACATACAAGAGTCCCACACCATATATACTTATGCATCCCCATACCATCAGAGATGCTGGCTTTAGGACTGAATGCTGATAACAGGAGGGGTAGTTTTCTTTCTCCTCTTTAGCCCGGAGGACACAATGCCCATGATTTCCACAAGAATGTCAAATTTGGACTCATTTGACCACAGGACACTTTGCCTCTTTACTACTGCCCATTTTAAATGAGCCTTAGCCCACAGAACACGGTGGCGCTTCTGAATCATGCTGAACAATGGCTTCCTTTTTGCATGATAAAGCTTTAGGTGGCATCTGTGGATGGCCCGGCAGACTGTGTTTACAGGCAGTGGTTTTTAGAAGTATTCCTGGGCCCATTTAGTAATGTCAATGACAGAATCATGCCGGTGAGTGATGCAGTGGCGTCTGAGGGCCTGACGATCACGGGCATCCAGTAAAGGTCTTCGGCCTTGTCATTCACGCGCCGAGATTTTTCCAATTTCTCTGAATCTTTTGATGACCTTATGCACTGTCGATGATGAGACCTTCAAAGCCTTTGCAATTTGACATTGAGGAACATTGTTTTTAAAGTATTCCACAATTTTTTTACGCAAGCCTTCACAAGTTGGAGAGCCTATGGCCATCTTTACTTCTGGGAGACTCCCTTTTATGGCCAATCATGTTACACACCTGATGCCAGTTAACTTATTTACTTGCTCAATGTTCTTTCAGCTGTTTCTCTCATATATTAATTGCTTTTTCAGCCCTTTTTTGCCTGTGTTCCAACTTTTTTGAGACCTGTTGCATCCAGAAAATTTGAAATAAGCTCATTTTGTTGATAAAAATGTAAAATCTCTCAGTTTTAACATTTTAAATGTTATCTGTTACATTATAAATAACACTTTGGCTCATGTGATCTGAAAGTCATTGCATTTTGATTTTATTCACAAATTACACTTTATCCCAACTATTTTGGAATTGGGGTTGTATATCAGGGCTCCGAAGTCTCACGCAATGAGCGTGATTGTCACTCATTTCAGTCGGATGACATGCACTTACGCCACACATACTATTTCTCAAGCAAAAAAAAGATTAAAACAAAAACAGTTTCCAACAGTAGGCGTACATTCCCAGCAGCACCGCTATAACTGTGGAAACCAGCAGGAATCAAGAACGTTTCTCCTGGAGTTCTCGATGGCAGTTCGCCACCTGCCCGCCAATCAATAAAAGGAAAGGGGCTACATAATAGCAAATCAGATAATAGCACTATTGTATCTGGGTAAGATTTAGGGCAACAACCAATGAAAAAAAAAAAACGGTGTAAACTGCGTGCCTATAGAGGTCTTGATCACAGATGTGTGGGCAGAGACGCTGACCCCTGTGTGCTTCTTGGCGGTTTGGGGGTGGGTGTCGTGGGCGTGTTAAGAGTGGATTCTTCCTGATTCATCACGGGTTTTATACATTCCTCCTGATTGCCTTGAAATTGTGACGAAAAAATTTCGACAGATCTCCCAAAGTTCTCGTTACGAGGCGTTCTAAGAGGCAAGAAATCATGTGAATTCCCATTTGAGAATTACGGCAGAACCCCGGTGCGTCATTTTTGACAACTTTTTCGACGTTCGAAATGGAGGTGGAAGCTTATGGAATTCTCAGAATGTCAAAAAGCATGGATCAGCATAATATGTCTCCTTTAAACATGACACCTTTCTGAAAATTTGAAAGCAAGGTTTCTTTTTATTTTAATTTTTCTGAGTTTTTTAATGATAAGAAAGAGAAAGGACCCAGTGCAAAAGTTTGGGAACCTTTTTGGATTATTCTTTGTTACCTTTTAAGAAGATGATTACTAAGGCCCGGACCCAGGTGATTTACTCGTTAGGGCTTCATTGAGTCAAGTGAATATAATTCCAGAGTTGAAATTTATATTTTGAAGTAAGTGCATGCCTTCTAAAGTATCCGTCTGAGGTGGCTGTTGTGTCTGGTATTAAAAACCATGTGCTCCCCTAAACAGTTGTCCAAGGATGTCAAAATCAAGATAATTCACTTCCACCAACAAGGAGAGGGCTACAAAAAGCTCTCGCAACATTTCAAACTGCCCATTTCTACTGTCAGAAACATTGTAAGAAAAAGGAAAATAAATGGAACAATTGAAGTCAAGGCAAGATCTGGAAGACCATGAAAAATTTTAGATAGAGTGGCCCAAGATCTGGTGAGAAATGTTCAGAAGAACCCACACATCACTCCAAAAGAGCTGCAAAAAGAGTAGCAGACACAGGTCTAGTTGTTCACCAGACAACAATACAGCGTACCTTAAACAATAATACATGGCAGAGTTGCAAGAAAGAAGCCTTTCCTATGGCCTCAGCACAAAATTAAGCATCTGAAGTACAATCCCAATTCCGAAACAGTTGGGACGAAGTTTAAATCGTGGATAAAATCAAAATGTAATGACTTTCAGGTCACAGGAGCCAATATGCTATTTACAATAGAACACAGATAACATTTCAAATGTTGAAACTGGGACATTTTAGATTTTTATCCACAAAATGAGCTTATTTATAATTTTCTGGCTGCAACAGGTCTCAAAAAAGTTGGGACACAGGCAAAAAAGGGCTGAAAAGGCAATTAATAAATAAGAGAATCAGCTGAAAGAACATTTAGCAAGTAATTAAGTTAACTGGCATCAGGTGTGTAACATGATTGGCTATAAAAGGGATGTCTTAGAAAAGCTGAGTCTCCCAGAAGTAAAAATGGCCATTGGCTCTCCAACCTGTGAAGGTTTGCATTAAAAAATCGTGGAATACTTAAAAAAACAATGTTCCTCAATGTCAAATTGCAAAGGCTTTGAAGGTCTCATCATCGACAGTGCATAACATCATCAAAAGATTCAGAGAAATCTCTGTGCGCAAGGGACAGAGGCCGAAGTCTTTTACTGGATGCCCATGATCTTCGGGCCCTCAGAAGCCACTGCATCACTCACTGGCATGATTCTGTCATTGACATTACTAAATGGGCCTAGGAATATTTCAAGAAATCAATGTCTGTTAACACAGTCCACCGTACTATCCACAGATGCCACCAAAAACTTTACCATGCAAAAAGGAAGCTATTGCTGAGCATGATCCAGAAGTGCCGCTGTGTTCTGTGGGCCAAAGCTCCATTAAAATGGAGTGTAGCAAAGTGGCAAAGTGTCCTGCGGTCAGACAAGTCCAAATTTGACATTCTTGTTGGAATTCATGGGCATCGTGTCCTCCGGGCTAAAGAGGAGAAAGACCACCCCTCCTATTATCAGCATTCAGTTCAAAAGCCAGCATCTCTGATGGTGTGGGGATGCATTAGCGCATATGGTGTGGAACACTTGCATATTATAAAAAGCACCATGAATGCTGTAAGGTATATAAAAGGTTTTAGAGCAACATATGCTCCCCTCCAGACAACATCTATTCCAGGGAAGGCTTTGTGTATTTCAGCAGGACAATGCAAACCACATACTGTAGCTGTTACAACGGCATGGGTTCGTAGTAAAAGGGTCCGGGTGCTGAAGTGGCATAATCTTTCACTGATTGAGAACATTTGGTGCATAATTGAACAAAAAGTCCGTCAAAGGAGACCCAAAATTCTCCAGCAGCTGGAAGGATGTATTAAACAAGAGTGGGATCAAATTCCAATTCCTAAACTCAAGAAATTTGTCTCCTCAATGCCCAGACACCTCCACTCTGTGTTAAAAATAAGAGGGGATGCTACACCATGGTAAACAGGCCCCTGTCCCAACTTTTTTGAGACCTATAGCAGCCATCAAATTTGAAATGAGCTCATTTTGTGTATTAAATTTTAAAATTTCTCAGTTTCAACATTTGCTATGTTATCTCTGTTCTTTTGTGAATAAAAAAATTGGCTGGTGTGATTTGAAAGTCATTGCATTTTGATTTTATTCACAATTTACACTTTGTCCCAACTATTTCAGAATTGGGGTTGTATAAGAAAACCTTGAGAAACCTCAAGCCTACTGGAACAATGTGCTTTGGACTTAGGGAACCAAAATTGAATTTTTTAGCCACAGCCAAAGAGGGTATGTTTGGAGAAAAAAGGGTGAAGTATTTGTAGAGAAGAACACGTTGCCAACTGTTAAGCATGGAAGTGGTTCCATTATGGGCTTGGGGTTGTGTAGCGGCTGGGGGCACAGGCAATATTGTGCGGGTGGAAGGAAGAATGGATTCCACCAAATATCAAGACATTCTAGAGGCTAATGTTCAAAGCTCAGTCAAGAAATTGAAGTTGAAGAGACGTTGGGTATTCCAGTAAGACAATGACCCGAAGCATACCTCAAAATCCACCATGAATTGTCACCAGGAAAGACATTTGAAGGTTTTGGAATGGCCATCACGGTCCCCAGACTTGAATATTATTTAAAGTCTGCGGAGAGACCTCAAACATGCCGTGCATGCAAGAAGGCCGAAGAATATTTCTGAGCTAGAGGTGTTCTGTCCGGAAGAATGGGGAAAAATTCCAAAGACAAGAATTGAAAGACTCTCAACTGGCTACAGGAAGCGTTTGCAAGCTGTTACAGCAGCCCAAGGTGGAGTTACAAAGAAATAGCTGACAGGGTTCCCAAATTTTTGCACAAGGCCTTTTTCCTTGTTTGAAACTGTAAAAAGTTAAAACTAAAAATTATTTTCGTTTTAAAATGTGATGAAATGTGTCATGTTTAACTTTTTAGTAGCATTTAGTGTTCTGGTTTGCTTTCAATCACTTTGAGATTAATTGTAACAGACATTTAACCAGGCGTGCCCAAATTTTTGCACCCCACTGTAAATACAACCAAGTCCATCGTTCCACCTGAGGCCAGTCCCCAACTTCCTGTCCTCCGTGCTCATTATCAGTGTGCAAAGCACAACCCTTACAGACAACAACGAAAGCAATAATAATAATAATAAATATTACCGCAAGCGGTGATTACGGGGTCCAAGCACAATGAAACAAGAATCAATTTTGAAGTGGTGAAGACAAACAAACCCAGAAAATGCTATGAGAAAAGGTTATCGCTGACTTACTTTAGGCTTGAAATGCATTTCTACAGTCATTTTTAATTGCAAGCTTTTATCTTGTCAGTATATCCTCAAGTTTTAGCTCATGAGATAAAGCCCTTGCGGGAATTTTAGATCTTGCTCTGCAGATATTGTTTTTCAAATGTTGAGCAAATTGATCCAACTGAGAGCATTCAGAAATTACAGGTAAAACATGGATTTCACAATGGCAGTTTGCACATCAGGCTTAGCAGAGGAGTTTTATTCATGCAACACTTGAAAAGCAGGGATGGAAGTGAACTTGTCCATATTGTAAATCAGAAAAGGCCAGAGTGGGTGCTGGCTTACATTGCAACCAAGCAATTACACTGCTGATACTACTCATCATCCCCTGGGCTCTTTGCTAATAAGCCTGATTAGAGGAATCAGTTGTGTAGCTGTTTGGTTGCAATGAAAGCCTGCACCCACATTAGCCCTTTCTGGGAAAGATTTGGGATCCCTGTTCTAAACCATGGAGCTGTGCTTGCAACTGAAAATTCAATGATTGATCCGGGACTGCCATCTAGTTATGAAATAGTGTAACTGCATGCATAAATACAGCAGTTCCATGTTTGCAAGCATCTAAATCTGCACAAAAAGGTGAAATGCCTCTACATATTTTCAAAAGGCTGCAGAGTTCATTGAATAATATGTATGATAACATCCGGTTTAAAGGAAACAAGAATTCTCTCTTTAATCTTTATCAATTTTTAGCTGCAGATCAACATCAGTGGACATCTGTAGCCTCTCCAAACACTATACATGCCTTTTCTCCATGATAAAGATAAGAATTTTGTCCATGTTTCTTCAGAGGTGAGCAAGACAGCACATACAATCAATTAAATAACTGCTTAAACAACATTGGGATGGTTTTGTGTGTTTTCCCCCTTTGTCGTGATAATGCATAACTGAGAAGAGTAACATTTTAATATCGCAATAAAGTCCAAATAAGTGTTGAGGCTAATGAAAATTCTTTGGCTGATTTCGGCCATTTAGTTTCGGCTATCACTTTGTTCTTGAAGGATTTACTGCCAAACTGTCCCACTGTGAAGCACGCAGAATTTCAAGTTCATTGGCCAGGTGGTTTAGCAGTTATGCCCATTTGTTTGCTGTAGCGCCCCCTATGGACCAATTTGCACCAAATTTAGTAGGCAAAAGTGCAGTGGCCTGCCGATGTTATTTATTAAGTTTGGTGAGGATCAAACATTGCTTAAAGGAGTTATTAGCCTTTATATCAATCTAGGCCACACCTTTAAAATTGATTGGCTTATTATGGCAACATCTTGGACTTTATCAAAATTTCCATCAGTTGGGCTTTAGAGCTTGGTCCTAGGAGGCTGTATACCAAATTTTGTGCAAATGGATAGCACCCATTAGGTGGAGATAGAAATTAAAGGTTTCACAAAGAATTTGAAATACTAGATAATTTTTTGCAGAAATATAGATTTTTTTGTATTATTTGATTTTTTTAAATTCAGAGAATCCAAACGAAAAAAAAATTGTTTCTTTGCCGACCGTTTCAGAAATTATAGCCCAAAATGCATTGTACCTATTAATAGCGCCGCCATTTGGCCCATCAAAATAATTTTCAAGAATGTTGCTTAGTTTTACATCCTTAACTAGAGATTCATGATGATAGCTTTCAAATAAAGTAATTAAAAGAGCTACTTAAATTTGATTGGCTGATGTCAGCCATTTTTTTTAACTAGCAAGTCATTCTTATCAATTTAAATGTTAACTGTGTCCTCCATGAAGCCTGCAAAATTTCAAGTTGATCGATCAATTGGTTCAAGAGTTATAACCATTTTTTAGAACAGCGCCACCTATAGACGGATTTAAACCAACTTTGGTGGGTTTGTGTCTTATCCCCTGTGGATAAAATATCTGAAGTTTGGTGAGGATTGGATTTTGGATTCAAGATTAACAGTTCATAATATTAACTGAGGCCACATCTTTAAAATTCATTGGCTTACTGCAACCATTTATTTTAACAAATCAAAATGTCATATATAGGCTTATAGAGCTTGGTCTACAAATGCTGTCTACCAAATTTGGTGCAAATTGATCACACCATCTAGAAGGAGATAGATTTTAAAGGTTTTTCATATAATTCAAAATGGCGGGAGATTTTATAAACATAAATGGGCGTGGCCTATATGGATTGATTAGGCTTGACCCACAGAATCTACTGGAAGGAAGTTTCTAGGACTTACGGTTCAGAAGATACAGCCCAAATTGCATTATACATCTCTGTAGCGCCGCCATATGGCAAATCAGGACAGTTTTTTTTAGCTGAGTAGTGGGTGACTATGGAAACCTTTAAGCCAAATATGGTATGTCTGTCACAGTTTTTTGCTGTGCAAACACTTTCATGGAAGAAAAATAAGATGAATAATAATAATTATAATAATAATCAGCATCATCAGCATCATCAGAATGATTACAATAGGATTCCAGCACTTCGTGCTTGGACCCCTAATAATGTAAGAGAATCCATGACTGACCTTCTTTGTCTTCTCTTGGTTTCTTGTTGAACTTCACCGAGGCCATGGAGCACATCAGAATGCAGAGAAACAATCCAAATGCGATGCACAGTGAAACGCGACCTTTCAGATCAAATTAGATTGGAGTCAATTAGATGAATATGCTGTTGAAACATACTGTGTTGAAAGTAATCATACTGTGTTGAACGTAATCTGTCCAAGCTGAATTGCACAGGTATGCTGGATTGTCTATATTGCTTGAATGCCTTTTCAAATTGGAAACTTTACCACACTTGGAAATGCACCTTGAAATACTTTCTTGACAAACACAAACAAAAACATACACAAAATAAGAGCAAAGCAGAGCGTGGCATATGCCCCCGCCTGTATGTTGATCAAGGGCATATTGAGATGGCTGCTGTGGCGGCGATATTAGATATCGCACGACGCTGGTTTTCAAAAGGAACCTTCCTCTAGCCACTCCCAATACGCCATTAAGAAATGGCATCAATCCGACGAGGGATTCTATAGTTATCCCACGGAAACAAAAAGTTAACGGACGACGGACATGGTGTCGACATAATGCCCCCTTTCCTCTTTGGAGGGCGGGGGCATAAAAAATTATGAGCCTGACATTTTGCTTGGATCAAATGACAACTCTGCCACATTTGGGACGATACGTAATTGTTGTATTAACGGACAGTAATTAAAGTATTTTCATTATTCAACAAAGATAAAGCCTTCTTCAAGCCCAGCTCTCATGACTAACTGCGCACTTTATAAACCTGTATCTAAACAGCCTCAAAGTGATTAAGATTTTCTTCACAAATGCATCTATCAGGTCGATGCAAAAAAAATAAAAAAAGGGAGACCTCAGGCGTTTTCATCGGTTTCTTTTGCTCCATCCTTTGTTCCAAGAATCTCTTGCTTTAATGATTACTGAATACTCAATCAACAGGTTTAAGCAGTGGTTCTCAAACTCGGTCCTGGCGCCACATATTGTGTCGGTTTTTTGTTCCAACCACAATTGCAATCTTAGGATTTGAACAAGCTGTTGTCTCATTTAGGTGCATTTATGTCTCAGAGCATTTATTTATCCTCTCAAGCCTCGTTTGACACGGCGCTCGGCATACGCTTATCACGCACTGTGCGTAGGGCACCAACTGCTTGGGGGGGGCACCAAAAAAATCAAGCCCATAAAAAATAATAATAATAATAACAGTATTTAATATTTAAAATAAAAGTTTGTAAAGCATGTTAATAAATATAAGTAATACAAAAATAACGTAGGCTTATTTACGCTAAAAAAGATTAATCTCCTGCGCGGCCCTCTCATCGGTCTACCTTTGGTGCCCCCTCCCCCCCTCCCCCATTCCCTAGTAGTTTGCTCCATTATGCTTCAATCGCAAATTTGGCAGAAGTTTATTCCGGAGATCTGGACATGTCATCGAAATCGAAAAGGCATCAAGAGTCGGGGGCGGAAAAGCGGAAAAGAAAAAAACTGCGAGATGATCCTCGCGCGTCACTGGCAGGTAAGACAATGTTTTAATTAACAATGATTTATTTTGTAACAGCTACGTTTACATGACCACAATAATCGGATAACTGGGAATAATCGGGTAATGGCAATAATCGGATTTGACGCGTTTTCATGTACTTCAGTCATGTGATAATCGGAAAAACCTGGTTTACATGGTTCAGTCAATAGTTCGATTTCTTTCCAAGTACATGACGTAAAACTCTTGGTCTCAGCATAGGCCTTCCTTCCCTCCTACCAAAAACCCGTGCCTGCTGGATGTGCGTTAGGAGTAAGGACTGGTGGGAGAGAGTGGTGCTCAATGAATTTTTTAGATGCAAAATGAAGAGAGAATTTCAGGATGTCTCGGGGATCATTCGTGAAACTGTGTGATGAAATGAAGGATATCATGAGCCCAGAAGAGATGACTGCTGTACCACTAGAAATGCGAGTGGCGATTGCGTTATATGAGCTCGCTAGCTGCAGAGAGTATAGGCTGATAGCGAATCAGTTTGGTGTCCATAAAGCGTCTCTAGTTAGCTACATTCGTTTTTCTATTTGTACACATTCGCAGATGTATCCCTGTCAGTTTCCTCAGCTGAGCGAAGCTTCTCCAAACTTAAACTCATTAAAACATACCTGCGCTCATCAATGGGCCAGAAGCGTTGAAGTGGTCTGGCTGTCATCAGCATCAACGGGGAAATTGCTCAGAAACTGTCATATGATGACCTGATAGCTGATTTCGCAGCCCGAAAATGCAGACGTGTGCCTCTGTAGGGCCTTTAACAACTGGTGCTTGCATTTTAAAATATGTATTTAAAGTTCCTTACTCAGAACTGTGATAACAGTTAAAAACATGTTTATTTGTTAATAGTCGTGGCATTTTTTAAAATTTAGATTATTTATTTTTATTTGAGTATTTGATGCTATTGTTAGTGTTTTATAAAGACTTAATTATTGTTATTTATCTCTCAATAATAATAATACTAATAATAATAATTATTATTATTATTGTTATTATTATTATATTATTATTATTATTATTTATTATTATTATCTCAGTTTTTGAACCTATTGACAACTTATTTTGTAAAATAAAGCAAAACTGAAAAATACTCAGATATTGTTCATTTCTGTCAGGGGTGGGTGAGTATGTGGGGGGGGGGGGGCACCACAAATCATTTATGCTTAGGGCACCAAAATGGCTAGTGCCGGCCCTGCAAAACAAATCATGTTTGTGGTCAGTTGTCATTAATAACGCATACCAGTTAACTCTCAAGCATTCCGCATGAGTTTAAGTGGCATATTTACATTCCTCTGCTGCAATTATTAAACGCATATGTGAAAGATTCTCGCGTGGAACTGAACTACTTGCACATGGAGGTTTATGAGTTTCACCTGCGTTATGACTCCGGACTTCTCATGCTTTTCTTTACTCAGGGGTTGGAAGCAGGGGTTGGGCGGTGTCACATATTCATCAACACGCAGTGTCAGTTTCGTAGAAAAAGTCTCCACTGGAGTAGCGCAGAAAGCTCACCAGCTCCAACCTGGTTTACTTTCTGTGCAGTGGTAATTTGGCTGACCGGCGCACAGTGCGCACACGTCACCGAAATCTCACTGGCAGGCTTCCAGAATATCAGGCACATTTCAATGAAATAAATAACTAGAAAAGCACTCAGAGAGTGTAGAACCTCCGCCAGGGGGCAGCAAAGCCAAAAGCACGGCGATTGGAACTCCGGCCCATTGGAAAGACTTGAAATCTTGAAGTTTGGCGTATATCTCAGCAGTACTTTGGCCTAGATATGCCAAAATTAAATCACTTCTTCCTTGAGTTAATACCCACCTACCCTGAAAATTTCGTCAAAATCTGGCCATAAGTTTTTGAATTATGTTGTACACAAACAAACCAACAAACAAACGGCACCAAAAACATATACCTCCTGGCGGAGGTTAATTACAGGAAGCGCTATTTAATAACTATCTGAATAAGGACATAAATGATAGTATCTATATTGATTGTCCTGATGTCAGATTAAAGGCGGTTGGCAAGCGTAATGGAAACTTGACCTGGCTTAATCATCGCAGCTGAATCTGTGATGCAAACTAATGACTTCACATCTTTCTCAGCCAACCACAAACTGGCTAGAATTTTTGCATTCTATGCTCAGTAAAGCCGCTTGCACACTGGATGTGAAACAAATTTTTCACACGACCAATTACAGTCAAAGTCAATGCAAAGACGTGAAAGTCAGACAGGGTTTTAATATAGCTCCGTGTCCGAAAGTCATAAAAGTTCTAATTTTGAGTATTCCAGGAATTATTAGACGTGCAAACTTGGCCATGTTTGTGTTCGACCTTCACAAAATGCAAATTGATGGCTATCGACTTTTCTTGGTCTTCTTAGCCTATTCGTCTGTTTTCTTCCTTTAAAGATAGACAACAGTCTTTATTTGGTCTTTCTTTTGAAAATTGGTCAGATGGATCGAACAGATTCACGCTTTATTTCCACAGCAGAGATAAAATAGCAGCAGGGGCTACCAGTCCCCTAACGGAGCAGGACAGTAATTGCAGCGGTCCGTGTTTCAAGACAGTACAGTACACAAAATGTTATAGCCCTCTCTCTGAAATAGTGTGTGACCAAATCAAATCCTTAACCATTGACAGTCTGAATAAATTATCGCATGCACGATCAAGACTGTCCGACGCGAAATGCAAAATACTCCATGTCCGGCAGCCAGCCAAAGGTAAAAGTACTGATATGAGAACAGATTTATAACCAAATGAAGAATAAAAATATATCACCAACAAACGGAACATCCAAAAAAGATGAGCCGCAAATAAATAAATTGCAGTGTTCATTGGATGTTCTGTAGTTAAAATGTTTCTTTTTATTCTTTATTTTGTTATCAATCTGTTCTAATCATCCTTTTTTTTTTTGGGCTGTCAGACACAGAGGCATTGTACATTGTCCCGCGCCAATGTCGACTCACTATATTGAGCAGAGCTTAAACAGAAACATAGATTGAAATTCTCGGTACTCATTTTGAAGAACTGAGCCCTCTTATCGAAACATTCACGTTTAATATCTAAAAAATTTAATATATTTAAATCACACTGGACGCGAAAAATTTGTTTTGCATCCAGTGTGCAAGCAGCTTAATACTAGGCTACTATTATTGTCACTTCGGTTTTATCATTTTTAGTGGGGGAAAGAAATACAGCCAGATTGCTATAATGTCGTACTGAGTCAAGATCACATATTGAAAATGAATGTGTAACATATCTTGCATTGTTGTCCATGCATGTTAATCCCAAAATTTTAAGCAGCAACAGGGTGTAATAATAGGAACATGCTATCCATCGTTTCTCTTCCCAATGATGCAAGCAAAATAAATAAATGAGCAACCATTGTATTTCATTCCAACTTCATAAGTTTGAATGATCTGACGTAGCTTCGATTTGAAATTCCATACAAGTTCGCTAATGGTAATAATTGGTGAATGCCCTAGCTAGCCAACTAACTTCGTAATGCTTAATATAGACGGTAAGCGGTGTAGAAAACATGCCTGACGCAGCAAAGTAAAATGCAACATTAATGCATCATGCAGATATAGGACAGATGATTCTATATTCCAACACATTAAAGGTGAGAAGAGGAGCTCATTTGATTGGTAAAGATTTGACTTGGCTTTGTTATACCCAAACACGCCTTTTTTGCCACTTGCGCCGGAAGGAGGGACAGAGGCGGGACAGAGGAGTACTTGCGCCAGGCTACGCCAGGCACTAAATTAAAACCACAGAGATGTAAGAAAACTAGAGTGGACAATCTCGTCGTTTCCGTGGCAGCACGCTGCCGCCATCTTGTTTATGTATATCGGGGCAGATGTTCAATGGAAAATGCAGTATAACTGGCCTAAACCGCGCTCGAAAAAAAGAAAACTCGCTCATACGGGACAACAGCTCTGATGATAAGTTCTGATTTATCTGTAATGTCTTCCAATTAAATAAACATCGAATACACCGGATTTAAAAAAAAACATTTTTTTAAATTAATTTTGTTGTTTGATTACAATTCCTTATTCGTGTCCATTTTAAGTATGAAAGGATAAAAAGAACACAGAAAACAAGTCTCTAAGTTGTCGACACCCATGTTTAGCCTACTGTTTACATGTGCCTCATTGGACATTTATACATACACAAGATGGCGAAGCTATTCTGCCGTTTCTGCTTTGGTCCAGCCCACACGTCGACCACTGTAGTTTTCTTACATCTTTGATTGCAACATACGCCTGGAGACCCCCCATTCGCCGCGCCTGCGCCTGGTCAACGAATTTAGAGCCCAATGACTTCATTCGCGTGTACGCTGCAATTCGAGACTGCAAGGATAGAAATCTGAGTAATCAATTAGGAAAAATTCTCGGCTCTCTGTAATTCTGTATATCGTTTAAATATTTTATTAATCGGATTACAAAAGAAGACTGAAAATAAACGCCTGCTTTTTGTTTGGGTGTAAAAGCATGTATTTAAAGGAGAATACATTGTATAGGCTATTGATTAAGCATTGAACTCTGCATAAGTCGAACTGTGTTAATATTTTTTCCATGACATTGCTTCGGCTTCCTGCAAGCAAGTACGCGCAAATCTGCTTCCCTATGAGCATTTCAGGTTCGATATACTGAGTAATAACACCGCGGAAACTGAAACTGGCCAGTCATTCTGCCGAATAGTCTTACTAAACTAGTTAATTGTCTGATTGCTAATCAAGCAAAGGGGAGGTTTCTGCCCCACCAAACTAACCTCCACCACACGTCACTGGGTTTTGGACCAAAGTGTTCGCACTTTCTACCATGGACTTTGAGACATCAAATGTGAAAAATATCTTTGTGATGACTGGAATTCCAGGAATATAACCCATGCTTTCAGGTTGTTCTGGGGCTGCCCACAACCACACAAATATTTTATGTAAGCTTTTCCTGTTATTGTTCGTCCGTCTGTATTTGTTATCTCATGCCTTACTCGGAAAAGGCCAGTGTGAGGGCAGGCTTTTGTTCCAACCATGCAGCTAATTAACTAATTAATTAATGGACGAAATAACCCGGAACGTATTTGCTAATGACCTTGATTAATATTATCAGGAATGTAACTTGCTTGGAATCAAAGTCTATACCCACAACAGCTGATCTCATCCCAGATGAACGTGTGCCAGCTGGACGTATGGGTATTTTTGGAGTTTCATTTTTGGGCATGTCCCGGTAAGACAAGAGGCTATTTGTCCGAGTTGTATTTTAATAAGAATCCCAGATGGGTGCTTCCCAGTTAACATCCCAATTAAATGTGACAGTTTTAATGCTTGAAAAGGCCATTATATTGTTTCGGAATATGTTTTATTCAAAGCTACGTAGCTGACAAATGGTACAATTAGGCCCATGAAAAAGTTTGTAAGCCAGGCTATGGGACCTTTGGGTTTCTTCTAGCTGGGATGCGTCTATCTGGGATGAAAGCCTACCTGGGGTGTTCAGAGCCTGGGATGCTCTTAAACCTTCCAACATGCCACCACGTCGCTATAAGATGCGAGCATCGCTGGCCGTGCCGCAAGTGGACCATACCTCTGCATCTCCTCACGGAGAGTCTGGCGGTCTTTTTGCTGATGGCATTTTCCGCCTCACAGATCACATGATCAGGCACATAGCTAAACAGGGACAGGCTTCGCTCTATCTTTCTCCGCACTGTCTGCTGGAGTGATTTGGACAGATTGGTGTGACTGGCCCACTGCAGCCAGGCTTGGTTCTCTCCCTCAACCCAACAGGTCAGCAGAAGGTGTCCGTCTGCCGTACAGGTGGAGCTTATCACCGGCTGGGACACAACATCTACAGAGGAACAGGAACAGTGAAATGACCGCTGTGCAAAAACCCATATATTGATCAGTCTTTAAGCATATTTTCGTGTTGTTTTTTTAAAGATTTTACTTTAGTACTTTTTCCTTCAATAAGACCAAAATTTTGCTGATATTGAAACATTGACTTGCTTCAAGAAATGAGTCATAGTATTGTAAGGCAAAAGCCCAGCAAAATGGCTGCAAACCACAAGAACAGCCATTTTAACTACATTTCCCAGAACTGCAAAAACATTATCTCTAATGCAATTAAGCCTAATGACGTCACACCCCCTATAAGAGCATCAGGCAACCCATTGTTCTTCCTCTCTGGACTTCTGCCACGGCAAGGATAAAGGGAAATCAGGGGTACACTTCCATCTGACTGAAAAGTTTCCTTGGAATAGAACAAATAACAATGTTTTTTGGACCTCTCCCGTTGGCCACGGTAGAGTTAAAGAGAAACTACGTTCTGTTCCATAATTACTTTTCTTGACTATAGGCACATTTATTCAAGAACCGATAAAAGAATTCTCACTGGGAGACGACAGTGGAATTTCTTTTGTTTCAACAACTTTAACTTTTGGAAGAAAAACGAAAAGGCGACCAGCTTCCCTTTTTGCTATTTTTCCCGATCAACAAGACGACGAACTTTCTGCATTTCTCTCGAGCATCATTATGACTTGAAAAGCTGACATCGTTTCCTGTCCGCTGACGAGCTCTGGAAACAAAGGGACCGACGCCCGAAGCCTTCACTCGGACACAGTCATTGACACTGGAGAACTGGGTCACTCACTCGGTAGTGATCTCAAGTAAGGCAATTTGCATATAAAACGCACGATTCTATGCTAATTGTTGATGCTTGAACTTAATAATTACTGTAAACTTTGAGCTGTGTTTTTTTTTGCTTGCTGTTTTAATAACAACATAACATAACATGAATGGCAAGAACAGGCCTTTCAGCCCAACTAAGCTCACCAGTTTCTTTATACTATTTTAAATATATCCCTTCAGATACTAAATGACTCAATGGTATCTAGCTTTAGGTCAAGCCTGCTCTTGAAAACCCCCAAGGTCTCTGCCTCAACAATATGGTCAGGTAAGCTATTCCACATTGAAATTACTCATTGGGTGAAGAAATATTTCCGAATATCAGTGCTAAATTTACCTTTGGTCAACCTCCATTTGTGACCCCGAGTTCTACTCACAACACTAGGTCAAAGGAATCCTACATGATTCACTTTGTTAATCCCTTTAACATATTTAAAGACCTCGATCAAATCACCCCAAAGTCTCCTTTTCCTAAGACTAAAGAGATGAAGGATCTTCAGCCTCTTCTCGTAGCTTTCATCTTTTATACCTGGAATAAGCTTGGTGGCTCTTCTCTGAACTTTCTCTAGAGCCTCTATATCACTCTTAAAGTATGGTCCCCAGAACTGTACACAATACTCCAGGTGTGGTCTAACGAACGTGTTGTACAAAAGAAGCATCACCTCCTTAGTGTAGGGATTCTATGATTCTGTTCTGCCTTGTGCCTTGTTTAAGTTCTGTGCCTGGCTTGGCCATGATTAGTGATTTTCGTGTTTAGTGACCACTGCCTCTCTTTTGACCATTCTTGGATTGTGTATTGTGTTTAGGTATTTTAGATTATCCTGTTTTATTACTTTTCATATCCAGTTTATTTTTAGTCTTTGCCTTAGTTCTCTAGATTCCTGATCATGTTTATTTATCTGCCTTGCCTTGCTTTGCACTTCGTCTACCCAGTCTTGTCTAGTGTAGGTCTTTGCTCACGGTCCCTTGTCTTGCGTGCCACTCATTCGAGTGATTTATTAGTTTCTGGGTTTCAACCTTCTTTCTTTATCTCGTGTTCTTCCTTCCTCTGTTTTGCTATATACTAACCCATACTAACAGTTTGTTGTTTTTTATAATTACTAACCAATATTAACATTGTATATTTTTACTAACTTACTAACATGCACTCGGGATAGTATAGCTGCACATACTAATTGACTAATGATCTATCAGCAGTCGCCCAATTCTAGTCTCCGCCTCCTTGCCTATCCCTAATTATCTCTGCTGCTAGTTTCTGCGGATTTCCACTTCTTCGTTGTGCTTTCCTTTTCTTTTATCTTTGCACTTTAGTACTCCTTGACCGGAGCTGTTGTTTGTACATAGGTTTGTCTCGTGAACCCTGTCTGCGTTTTGGCTTTTGCCTTATTCATGTAATTAGATCATTCCAAATGTGTCACTCCCGATGATTGTACCATTGATTGCACCTGTTTCTCCCTGGTCATGTGTTCACCCGGATGTGTATTCAAGATGTCTGTTTAGTCACTTCCAGTGTCAGATCGTTCTTCCTAGTTTCCTGTGCCACGTTTGTTTTCCACCTCGATTCATTGTGATTTATCTTTCTTACTGGACCTCCTGACTACCGAGCTTTGCCTATTCCCTGTATTGTACCGCATTCTTGTGTATCGACCTCTTTTGCCTGACTACGGATTTTGTGATTGGTGCCCTGGTTACGATTCTGGATTACGCCCATTGGAATTTGTTTTTGGATTGCGGACATTGTACTGTTGCCAGCTCTGTTGGGGGGTTTCCCCCTTCAGAAATAAAGCCTCCTTTTTGCATTTATCTGGTTTTAACTATTGGTTCATTTCGTAAATCACAACATTAAGATTTATACTCAATACTTTTGGCAATGTATCTTAGCATCCGATTAGCTTTTTTAAGTGCTACGGCACAATGGCTAGAACCTGTGAGGGTTTGGTTAACAATCACTCCCAGATCTTTCTCTTGTGCAGCACATTCCAGTTTTAAACCTCCCATGACGTAATCCCGTCTAATGATTTTATTACCTACATATACAACTTTACATTTTGCTAGATTAAATTTCATTTGCCACATTTCTGCCCAATTCTGGATTCTATCCAAATCATCTTGAATCACTTTAGTGGACCCTAGACCATTTGCAAAACCCCCCAATTTAGTATCATCTGCAAATTTAACCAATCTGCTCTCAATATTCCTATCAAGGTCATTAATGTAAATGAGGAATAGCAGGGGTCCCAACACTGATCCCTGGGGGACGCCACTCCCCACCATACCCAGCTCAGATGAGATATCACTGACCACTACTCTTTGTGTTCTGTCCTGTAACCAGTTTTGAATCCACTTCAGAATACCTCCTGTAACTCCAATGGAGCTCATTTTAAAAATTAGTCTCTTATGCGGTACTGTATCAAATGCTTTCTGAAAATCCAAGTATATGATGTCATAAGCCCTGCTCTGGTCGTAAGACCTGGTGGCCTCTTCAAAAAATTCCATAGGGTTTGTTAGGCATGACCTTCCCTTCCGAAAACCATGTTGGCTATCCCTCAAGATACTTGTAACGTAACGTTCAAGAAATAAGTCCAGCTCATCTTTTATAATATATTCCAATAGATTCCAATATTTTGCACAAAATGCAAGTTAAACTCACTGGCCTGTAGTTTCCTGGCTCGGTACGGTCCCATCATAATTAACAGCAGAGTGATCACTTGTCCCAAGTGACTCCAGTACCTCAACATTGCTAATTCTATCGGGGTCATTACAGAGCACTAAGTCTAAAATTGCCTTTTCTCTGGTAGGTTTATTAACATACTGCACCAAGAAATTATCTAGAAATTCTTCCTCCCCACTACCCTGTCCTTTCACCATTTCCCAACTGATACCAGGATAATTTAAGTCTCCCATGATAATAGTCCCACCACCACTACAAGCTTGCGTAATCCTCCTAAAAAGTATTTAATTAATTGTACTGTCCAAAGCTGGTGGTCGATAGCATACTCCTATGTTTAAACCTCTCTTTTGTTTGCCAGTGAGCCTGACCCAGATATCTTCACAGGACAAGGAATGTTCAATTTCGGGAATTTCCAGTACATTAATATTTTCGTTCACATTGAGTGCTACGCCCCCCCTCGCCTAATACATCTATCCTTCCTAACGAGCTATTAACCTTCTATATTATATTCATCTCCATCCTCTTCACATAGCCATGTCTCTGTAATCCCAATTATGTCATAGCCCTCACTGATCACTACAGCCTCAAGTTCTGAAAATTAATTTTTTATGCTTCTTGCATTTAAATAAAAACGTTTCAGGTTGTTACTAATGCTCTTCCCCCTTGATTTCCCATGTGGCCACCGCCTTGAGCCCCCCACTACGCTTTGTTGCTTTAAAAGTAAATCATCGTTAGTGCATATTACTCCGTCAGCTTCCATCAGGGCAGTCTGCATTTCCCTATGTGTAACACTCACTAATCTCCCTGCCCCCCAAGTCCCTAGTTTAAATAATCCTGTGCTACCCTCAACATACGCTGGCCCAGTGCAAAGGTACCCCTACGGTTCAGGTGCAGCCCGTCAGGCTTGAACAGGTCACCCCTGTCCCAGAAAAAGTTCCAGTGCCCCATAAACCCCTCTGTCCTACACCAGGTTTGTAGCCTCGTGTTAAACCTCCAGATACAATTCTGCTTACCTCTGCTTGCACGTGGTACCGGTAGAATCCCGGAGAACACTACCGTTGAGGATCTGCTCCTAAGCTTCTCACCTAATTCCACAAATTCGCCTTGCAGAACCTCAAACCTACCCTTGCCTATGTCATTTGTCCCAACATGGACCATGACAACTGGATCCCTCCCCGCTCTGGCCAGGAGCTTGTCCGCACGCTCAAGGAGGTCTCCTACCTGGGCACCAAGGCCCTTGTCATGCAAACAGACTAAGCAATCTATTCCTCAAAGTATTGAGACCCCCACTATCAATAACTCTCTTTTCTGAGGGGCAGAGGCCAACAGGGTGCCCTGCTGCTCATCAGTCCTCTCACTCTCAGGGTCAGGGGCCAAGTCGAGTTCCTGCAAGGGCTGGAATCGGTTGGACACCCCAACCACTGGAGGAGCTGTCGCTGTACGGTGTGCGCGCCCTTTCCTGCGCTGTTGACCTACAGTCACCCAACTTTCTGTCCCTGCCTGCTCTGGGATCCCAGTACCACCCTGCTTTGGCGTACACACCATTTCTCTAAACGACATACTACTTAGTTCCTCTAGGAACTCTACTGATTGCGAACTATGCCGCGCCGCCAACTGGCCCTGAAGATCAAGGATCTTGCTCTCCAGATGCTCAATTAGCTGGCACCGGTGGCAGACAAACCCACCCTGGAAATCTATTTCCAAAAGTGCGATCATCCTGCAACCGTCACATAGTTTTGGCCACATTTTGAACCCCCTACCTAATGACTTTGCTCACCCTAGATAAAAGAAAATTACTAATGCCGAGATAGAAGCCGAGGAACCACAATTTATTAATTTATTTACTAACCTAGGAAGCCCTAAGCAGCAGTCACAATAGAAACCCCGGGGAAACAATGTAAATTTATTATAAGCCTCTTTTAACAGGGGCTTAGTTTCAGTTAACAGAAATGAAATACCAAACTGAGCCAAACTCTATATGTAATAAGCACTCCTAATAGGCGGCTTGAATTTATATAGTCCCAGTTCAATTGATATACTAAACTAAAAATATCACAGGGCTTTGCTGAGAGCCCAGATAAAACAGACTGGCTTCAGCGCCCAAAAACTGGAGGAGACGGAGCACTTCGATAAAAACTTACCTTTAAAATTCCAACCTAACCTAACGAACGAGTCAACTGACTGCTGCACCACTAACTAAATACTAAATCTCAGATGCCCAGCCAAGAATGCAAACAGTACTTATCTAGCTAGCTAGCCGCAAATAGAAACTAAGGGTAAGCGAGAAAAGAGTAAAGCCGCGGTTCCCTTTAATTAAAACGGATCGAATAAACAAGTCGTTTACTATGTGAGCGAAATAAACACGGTACCTACCCCTACAAACTGTCCTAAGCACTCGAAAAAGTGCTTTAATCAGCTGATCAAGGCACAGCAACAGGAAAATACAAAGATAGGGTATTTACAATGTGTTTAATCAGAAGAGCCCTTCAGTAATAATAAAATGCAAGAAAGACAAAAACCCTGGTTCGCATTAATATTCAGCCTGGCAATGCGTTTATGCGGCAATGCAGTCAGGATAGAGAATGAAGGGGACTAAAAACCCCGGTGAACGTCAATATTTATTGGCTAGAAGACTGTATGAAAGGCAAGAGACCAAGTATGAAAAAAAAAAACAGGCAAGTACCACAGTCCCTGAAAACTGTTTTACTTTGTATACCGCACTATTCACTTAGTTCGACAATTATTTAGCATTTAATTTATTCACTTAATTTAGCGTTTAAATTTATTTTACTTTACCTTACTTTGCTTTGCTCCCAGGAGACTGAAACCCCCCAAAAAACCCCCGTCGCTTTTATTTGACCAGATTAGCGACTTAATTTGGCTGTTTGCTCACTGAGTTGTTACAGGGGGGAAAAGGGGGAAAGATGCGGGGGGAAGATTCTCCCTGTCCCTACTGCGACAAAGGTTATACCTCAGGAGCAAATCGTCTAATCTCTATTATTGTTTGAGTCTTAACACACAAATTATTTTAAGAAAGCCCCGTAAATGTACTGGATCTTTTAATTTACTGGTTTTTACTATTGAACTGGTTGAAAACTTCGGTATGTAAGAAAATTTGTCTGGAAATCGCGGATATTTACTCTATATTGCTGCATTGCTGAGCTGTTAAAAATCTGATCTTTGAGTGAGTTCATTTAACCTGCGGATTGTTTGTTTTACATTGTTGCTGTGCTCTTTGTAAATCATTGGAACTCTTGAGAGTGTGAACTGAATTGGGACGTTTTGGCTTGTCTGACTGATTGGGTAGCAAGCCGAACAATCTCATTAGACTTTGCCTGCACCCTTCTTTTCGGCGCTTATCTCTCATACCTTCTCACTCTCTCCCTATTCTCATATATTTTTTTCCCAGCCAATGTCTTGATACTATGCATTGCTTTTTGAGTAGGAAACACTGACTCTGGCCTAACTCGTGCAGGAGTCTTTCTCATTCTCCCGCCTTTGCCATCCAGTTCTTTGTTCCTCCTCACACTTCCTCCACTCTCAAGCACTCGTGGTTCTCAGACTGCCACATCATCAGTTCACCCACTTAGATCGAAGTCCACCATTTAAGATCTGAGTCCAAGCTGCCATTTTAACCCCTCCCTTATGGGTACTCAGACTTACACACACACACACACACACACACACGCACACACACACGCACACACACACACACACACACACACACACACACACATCCTACCCTTAGTCTATTTGTATATGCTGTTTCATTATATAACCATTATATAATCCTTCCTGTGTGTTTTATTGTTTTATTCAAGTAGTGTTGATTGCCTCTTCATTGCTACTGAAACATAATAAACCTTTATATATTTTTTCAACAAGTGCTTCTGATTGTCTGAATATTGGCTGAATATTAGCTTGAATCTAACCTCTGCCAGGTCAAGAGCTCCTCTTACCTTCAGTGTGTGGCTATATTATGTTGAAGGTAAATATATTGCGCTTGAATTTTAGCATTGATAATTAAGCCTGTTTTCCCAATTTTGTTGAATATTGCAATCATTCATTTATAACATAAATTATGATGATAGTAATTTGGCATTTATGTTGAAACGTTAATGAGACTTAATCATTCAATTGCTATTAATTTTCCCTTTTCTAGAAAGGTGGTGCCCCGAGGAACTTTACTTATTAAATTAAAGTCTAAATAAATAATTATCTAATTTATTAGTTACTAACTACATTTAATAGCCATTGTAATGCCCTTTTAAGCTGTTTCACCTACAGTATGAACTGTTTCCCAGAAAACAACACTCAATTAATAATCATTTTGCAATGATTAACTATTAAGAAATCCTACCCAACACAATGAGCTCAATGTCAGTTTTTAAAATATGGCGGCCAGACTCATCCCACAGGTTCGCAGTATAATTTCCAGTGTCATTTGCATTGGCCCTTTTGATTAGCAGTGATCCATTGGGAAAAAGCTCAGTCCTATTCCCAATTGTACTCCCCATCCTTGATTTGTGAATTTGTCCGTCTGATTTAGTCCATCGAGCGTCGACAGTGTCTCCACTTGGCCCGCCAGGATGCAAAAACACGGAGTCACCAACTCGTCTGACCTCTCTGGATGTGTTCCAAGCCATGACTAAATTAGGAAATGGAACAAAGACTACAGTGATATAATACATACGAATATCTCTGAAACAAAAGCACGTACGTGACTTTTACAACAACAACAACAGCGATAATAATGATGCCTATTTAACCCTTTAAATTCTAACTTTTCATTTAACTTTTCACTTAAGAAGGTTTTAAGTCAGAAAAAAACACTTTTTCATTTTGTTGGACAATGTAACATATATATTCTGTATCTGCTGGTTGCAGCGCTTCACTGATGCCACTTATATTGAGAGAAATATTCAAACCCAGGATACCATGTTTTTTGGCCATAGCACTGCATCAAATGGAACATATCTAGATATTGTGCACAATTGTATATGCATTTCCCCATAATTCAGCAGGACGTATGTGACCCGCCGTGGTAAAATGTACCTCCGAGCGGCAATCATGCTATTGAGAAAAATGTGATTTAAATGTCCTGCAGGCCACGTGGACTGTGTTTACTTCCACATTTGGAAATCTGCTTCTGATCCACTGGATTTAGCTCCATATACGTCATGTGGAATCCCCTCAGTGTCTCGATAAATTTCCATTTCAATACTGCAGTAAATTGGCTATTATTCAGTGGCGGAGCTAGAACTGCTGGGCTTCCACTGGTGCTCGCCAAATTCGCCAATAGCGAATTTAGAAAATGTATGGCTACCAAGGAAAATATTTGGAATTTTTTTTTGCGAATCTAAATAAGAATAAATTAAAATCTCCCTAAAATACCTTAAAAGTGACCTAATATGCTATTTTTCCAAGTTTATATTTTGGTCTTTGACTCCCCTAGAGTACTCCGCGCAAAGTAAAGAAAGGGGACTTATTTCGCTTATACTGCCATCCTCAAAAAACCCCATTTGTTGTCCATAGTTGTCTCTGCCTGAAACGCCTCATTGGGGTGGCTCTTCCGCTATGGACCCCACTCCCCGTGTGCCCACTTTCTTCTGACTGGCCAGCT
The DNA here is from genome assembly GCA_029721435.1 of Gymnothorax reevesii. Classification (NCBI taxonomy): domain Eukaryota; kingdom Metazoa; phylum Chordata; class Actinopteri; order Anguilliformes; family Muraenidae; genus Gymnothorax; species Gymnothorax reevesii. Next base: position 40,441,348 of record CM056586.1, on the reverse strand, counting down.
CTGTGGAGGGTGGTTCTAAGCGGGACGAGGCAGCAGAACGCAGTTTTCCTGGTCCGGCTCCAGAGTGAAACTGGAAACTCCCAAAGGAATTGACGGGCATATTTTGCAATCTAACGCAGTACATGTGTATAGATCTAATGAAATTAACTTGTTCTAATAAACGCAACAGCGAAAGTGGAGGACGCAGAGCGAAAGTTTGGCAGCTCAAGCACGAATTTGCTATTGGCAACAGTTTGCTACGGCAACAGTTGATGAGTACAGCGTTTTTTCTACTCCGTAGCTCGGATGCAGGGAAAGCTAGAATCCAATCATATAGACACATATGTAGAACGGGTTGACATGCCCAAGTGTAGACCAGAGACCGTAAAAATCCGGTGGGTCTGAGTTTAGAGGGAACTGATTTTCCTCCCTTTATCTGGAGGCGGTGGAAGTTGGCTGGCAGACAGTCTCAATCTTCATGTCCTTGAGTGCCACAGTGTTAATTGCAGTATTTACGGGTTTTTTTTTTCATAGCCAAGCCAAGTTCTAGTTGTTTGTATTCCTAGTCTAATTATTCTTTTCTGTTCATGGTTTTCTTCCTGGAGGTTCCAGTGGTTTTGTTTTCGTCGTTTTGGATTTTTAGTTTACAGCCCCGTGAAGCTTTTCTTAGTTGGATTTTTGCAACCCTTTGGGCCAAGTTTTTTATTGGCCCTCGTGTCTGTTTTCTTTTGTTTTAATAAATTCCCTGTTCCCTTGCATCTCGCGATTAGCGTCTTACTGATTTCACATCAGTAAAGTGTTTCTTTATGCCTTAATATTGCAATATGAATCAGCCTACAGTGGTAACTTTGTTATTTGTAAGCTTGTTATAACATAAACAGATGTTACAATGTGTTGGAGAAGTTTGTTCAAAAAGATACATGCCGCACATCATCTAATTTCTGCATTTTCAAGAAACCCCAGCCTGTACATGCAAATATACACGCTTACAAGTCGAAAGGTGCACTGAATAAAAAAGTGATTTCATGATTTTCGAAGATATTTAAGATGCAAGTGAAGAAAGAGCCCAAGATTTTCGGTCTGCGCAAGTGCAGAACCGCGAGGTAGCATATTCTGATAGGTAGCAAAAATTGACCGAACACCAGCAGTCCGGCGCATCAGGAAATTTAGATGCACGGTCGGTGGCATTACATGTAAACATTGTCCGAAACATTACAGTGCTCTGCGCGTGACTAATCACCCTCTTTCAAATCGAACGAAAAAGGGTTCCAGCTTTGTTACTTTGTGTTCTTTCAAGTTTTGATAGTGAAAATTATGTAATTTATGGGCAGAGAATTCTTGAGGGACAGTCACCAATCACTCAGTTTGAGATGTTTGAGACTGATAAACCGTGTTACACTCACTGTAGGCTGTTAAAAGTTTTCCCTTCAATTCAAGTTCATATACCGGTACATGTAGATGTTTGAACAATTTTTGACTTTTTGAGTCAGGTGAATCACTAGACTGGTGGAATACCTTGCGCCCCCCTATTTCTGTGGACTGACTTTTCGAAGACAGCCTTTTTCGCACATTACACACAGGGCTTAAAGCTCGAAAAATTGCCATGAAAAATGAAATTATTGAATGAATGAAATCCAAAAAAATGAGTTGCGTCCTAACGCACTTGGTAATGGTGTATAGAAACGAACACTAGCCTACTTTTTTTTGAGGATTTGTACTTAACTTTTTTTTTGTTTTGATTTTGTACTTTTACTCTACTATATTTCAAAGATAAAAAGTATACTTTCACTTTGTTACGTTGACACTGGCCACTTCGTGACTCTTTACTAATTTAAATATGAATGTAATTCATCATAAGGATTATCTGGATTCGGCGTGTTCATGAACAACGGTGCTCGGCAGGGTATCTTAGTACAGATGTTGATGCCAGCGGACATGAAGCTGCAAATTTATGCACGTAGTTACAATATTCTATCACTAGATAGCACACCAGGATCAGTTATTGAATATTCTCAAGCAAGCCAAGCTTAACACAGTTTTATGGATGATTTCACTCCTAATTAAAATGCAAGATTTCTACTTTTATTAAAGCATTTACATAGTGATATTGACACTTTTAGTTAAGTTAATCCTTTGAGTATTTATTGCACTACAGTTTAAATGCTATATTTTAACACGGGACAACTAGACCTCTTCAATATTGATGATTTCTATAGCTAAATGTATAAAATAGCAAGTGACTATTCAACTCTGACAACTGTACACTGTCTGTTGTATGCAGTCCCACATGGATTAACTATAAGACGAGCTATAAAGTTTGTTTAATAGTGATAACAGCGCTATATCTAAAAGTAACGTTTGTGCCAGTGCAACTGGAACTTAAACTTGATTAGGACAAAGTGATGAATGTGTACGCCTGTAGATACCCCCGAAGAATGCTCTTCATCAACCCATTCAGTGAGAATTAAAAATTTCCAACTGTTTTGATTGCAGTTGACTCTGCAAAGACAAACTTATACCTTAAATAGAGATAATTGTTAATGCAAAAAATGCAAACTATAAGACCTTGAATTTTGGTCCCAGATGCCAGGAAAGCGTGTATTTGGAACTTTAATTTTCAAATTTTTCAGGGGGAGGGTCCCCAGACCCTCCAGGCTTCACGCCTTTGGCGCTCGTATGCGGGCTGGGCCATCCCTTTCCAATATTCCTCGATGCGCCCCTGTTGACTGAGCCTCAACTCCCAGGGCTGTCCATGTAGGCTTCCTTGTCTGGAATTGATTCTTCTGCAAGGCGAGGAGATAACCAGGCCAAAGTAACAATGTAATGCTGAAAAATCGTCCTTTCGCTGGCCACAGGTCCAGCTGTTCTCCCAAGGGGTGGTGGCTTCAGAAGAGGACAAGTAGTACAAAAAAAAAACCTGGCTAGGAGAAAAATCGAGTGGCTACAAAATAAAAAGAAAAAAAGCCAGAGGAAGCTGTGGAACTGGGAATTGGGGGGGGGGGCACAGATGCGTCCCTTTATGACAACAATTAGTCCTGGTTAGTTCTGAAACATCTTCCTTCATTGACGCGTTGTCCAATTATAATTGACAACTGAAGACACGGTTTATCTCCATATGCAAATTAACAGCAATTAAATCATGGGCTAAATTCAGCACAGAAAAATTTACTTATTTACTTATTATTTACTTATTAATAGGCCAGCGCTTTGCGTTGGCTGAACTGGTCCACGTTTCAACGAAATATCGCCTTTCACTGTCGGTATTGCGTGGGTTGATAAAAAAAAAAAGAGGCACTGGTAAGTTAAATAGGCTGTGAAAAACATGTGGCTCAAGCTATTTACGTGAGAGTCGACAGGTATGCAATTATGAATAATGTTAATTTAAATACAGCAAATACTTGTCCAGATGAATGATTGTGGTCTTATCTAATTGGGTAGAACAGGCAGCACCTTTTAAGTGTGGAGTGCTCTCAGAGTGAACCTTTTGTTAATCATGAAAATGACCGAGAACATGTCAGGACTAACAATTGTTTTAAACGGATGTTTTGTGCACCCCATTCCCAGTTCTAGCTCCGCCACAGAATAATAGCCAATTTTCGGCAGTATTGAAATGGAAATTTATCGAGACACTGGAGGGATTCCGCGTGACATATATGGAGCTAAATCCCGTGGATCAAGAGCAGTTTTCCGAATGTGGAAATTTGGAAGTAAACACAGCTCACGTGGCGGAACATTTAAATTGCGTGTTTCTCAATGGTGTTACGGATACACGAGGGGAACATGAGCTTGCAAACAAGGACATGGAAACATGAACATGAGCGTGAACTTGGAAACTCTCGGAAGACCCCGGAACGGGAGGGAGACACAAAAGGGGAGTGAGACGCCAGAAGTGGGAATCCAAAATGATATTTATTAAAATAAATACAGAAATAATCCAGGGGAAAAAGGGGGCATTCTGCCCAACAAAAACACCTTGCCTAGCACTGAAACAGGAGAACTCAAGAATCCAAAACACTAACAGATACCAGGGGGACAGACTCGGAACAAAACTTGGAACAAGACTTGGGAACAAACAGAACTCAGGAAGCTAGGAAATACTCACAAGACAAGACAGTTGGCACAGCTGGCAGATGGCTAACTCGGGTGGCACAGCTGGCCAGGAGAAGGGTAAGGGAGAACATCAGGAGGGGGACAGACAGGACACAGGGCTCAGGGCAGGCAGGAACGCTGGGCTTGGGCTATGGCAATGGCTTGAGGCTATGGCTATGGCTATGACTTGGGGCTATGGCTAAGGAACTATGGCTTGGGCTTGGGACTATGGCTTGGGCTTGGCTTGGGCTCGGGACTATGGCTTGGGCTTGGCTTGAGCTCAGGACAGGCAGGGCGGCTGGTGCTCAGGACAACTCGAGACGGAGGAAGAAGACTGGCACAAGGACACAGAAGACGCTGGAGGAGACAGGGGGCACCAGGGGCTTGAAGGCGGCAGGAAGGGCAGGCTGGTCAGGGAAGGAGGCTGAACTTGAGAACACAGAGGAAAACTGAGGGGACCAGAGGAGAAGTGCACCGGGCAGGGAGAGTGAGAGTGGGAATGCGTGCGAAGTCAGATCTGCTCGTGTGCAGAAACTGCTCAGACATATAGGGCAGGGGCACACAGACACAGGTGTTGAAACTTAATCTAATTAACAAGGGGTGGTTCATGAGGGAAACCAATTACTTGAAAACAGATTAACATTAACACGCAGACAAGGATCACGAGACAATCCCAAAGATGGGATTAATAAACTGGATAAAAAGACTCCTAAGTGTACAGAAAAAGAGCCAGAACAGGTTATAAGAATGCAGAGATTCTGCGGGAAACTTTAGCAAAGCCAGTGAACAGTACAGCAAGGGGCGGAGCTAGAACAGAGCGACTGCTGAGAGATAATTAGTCAATTAGTAAGTGCAGCTATACAATCCCGGGTGCTCATTAGTAGATTAGTAATATATACAAGGTTAGTTTGGTTAGTAATTTTAGAAAACAACAAACTGTTAGTAATGTTAGTATGAATAGAAAGGCAAGGGGAAACTAGCAAATGAGAACAGAAGGAAGGATGAAACCCAGAATCCATTAAATCACCCGAAATAGTGTCACAATCAATTAACACAGAAACTGCTACAATCAATGACGCGACCGGGGAGAAAGCAAAGACAGAACATGGGTAAAACATGGACTGAACTAACACGGGAGAGGAATGAAATGTGAAACACTAAGACAAGGACTAAAAAACTGACATACCAAAATGATAGAAACCTAAAATTGACTAACCAGACACTCAGACCACGGAACACAACAAATGGCATGATCGCCGCTCGGAGCTACCTTTTACCATGGTGGGTCATATATTTGGGATCATTGAAAAACAAATTTTTTCCAAAATTTGAAATACAGTTGCAATAAAAATTATTCAACCCCCCATTGCAAATTGGGTTTACTGGAAAAAGGTACAAACTTTCAGCTGTTTGTGATAAACAGATTAAACAAAAACATTTAAAATAGCTCAACACAACTAATATTACAAGTGGTTTCTCCAAATTTAACTCAAACTGCCACTTTTAATGACTACTGCAGTCTCAAAATTATTCAACCCCTGAATAGAATCCATTATTACAGCATATTTGCAAGTCGGGTATTTTCTCAAGCACACCTAATGCAGCTAATCAAGAGCTTAATTAGTTGCATCAGGTTTGCTTGAGATAAAACACATCAAATACTTGAAATATGGCTGTCAAAAGAATTGTCCAAAAAGCTAATAGAGGAGATCATTGCCTGGCACAAACAAGGAGAAGGATACAAAAAGGTAGCACAGGCACTGAATTTTCAAAGAGATACAAACAGCATAGTCTGCAAGTTCAGAGTTTAAGGAAGAATGGCCATAGTACCAGGATGTGGCAGAAAGAGGAAGCTATGAATGGCTGCCACCAGATTCCTGACAGGACAAGTGGTCAACAACCCTTGAGTGACTGCAGGAGACCCTCAGCAAGGCTTGGACGCAGGAGGCACTGAGGTTTCAGGTCGCACAGTAGGGCGCATAATAAATGTTGAAGATCTCCAAGACAAACACCACAACTGATCAAAATCACAAGCTCCAATATGCTCAAAACTATAAAAATAAGCCACAGACGTTTTTGGATACTGTTCTGTGGAGTGATGAAACAAAACTGGAATTTTTTGGGCTTATGAATCAGTGGTATGTCAGCGGTGGGAATAAAGAAGCCTATGCTGAAAAGTATACACTGCCTACAGAGAAGAGTTGTGGGGGCTTTTTGATGCTCTGCGGCTGCCTTACTTCCTCTGACACTGGAAACCTGCAAAGTGTGGAGGGCAAGATGGGTTCAGTCAAGTACCAGGACATCCAAGGAGAAAATGTCATGCCATCTGTAGGGAAGCTGACACTTGGGCATCATTGGACCTTCCAAAAGGACAATAATCCTAAGCATACCTCAACATCCACAAAGGCTTGGTTTCAGAAGAAGTCTGGGAAGATTCTAGAGAGCTCATCACATTCGCCTCACTTGAACCCCATAAAAAAATCTCTGCTGGGATTTGAAGAAGGCAGTTGCAGCATGCAAACCCTAGAATATTAGTGAACTGGAGGCCATTGTCCATGATGACTGGGCAAAGATTCCTTAGGAATGCTGCCAAAAGTTGTCTGCCTATACATCACATTTCCAGCAGGTCATAGCGTGCTCTGTTAAGTATTAATGATTCTTGTCATGAAGGGGTTCAATAATTTTGAGCCTGCAGTAGTCATTAAAAGTGGCATTTTGTGTTGAATTTGGAGAAGACACTTGTAAAATTTGTTACATTGAGCTATTTAAATTGTTCTTGTTTGATTTGTTCATTGCAAACAGCTCCAAGTTTGTAAATTTTGCCAGTTAACCTAATTTGCAGCGACGGTTGAATAATTTTGATTGCAACTGTAGGCTTGAAGTCCCGCAGGTTTGAAAACAATCTGCAATAACTCTGAAAACTGTATTGTTAGGTTCAGTGAGAATCATCCATAAAGTCCTATCTGTCACAGGTGGGTTGTTGTCACCTGACTCTAAGACTGATTAACATTTTGTTACTATGAAAATACAGCTTCTCTACGACTACTACTACTACTACTAAAAATAATAATAATAATTACAATAATAAATACTTTTATGTTTTGCAGCCCAAGTGTTTCTCATTATTTGCAAATAGTTGCTTAGTAAACTAATAAAAGAGCAATAATGAAATAGGAGTTCCAGTTAACAAGAGTAAATGGAACTCACCGTGTTGCGCATAGATGTACAGACCCATCAGGTGGAAGGCAACGCTTTTCGCTGATGGTAAACGGCTACCTGAGGGGTGAGAATCCATGATGCTGCATTGAAACTGTGGTTCTGGGTAATGGCTACCGCGCAGCATCAAGCTCTGGTGCTTTCTGTTCAGGAGACATTTGTGTGTGTGTGTGTGTGTGTGCGTGCGTGCCTGCGTGTGTTTGTGTGTGTGTGCGCGCACCTTTGTTTGGGGTCTTTATGATTCGTCAAGGTTAAAAAAAGTAATTGTGGTCATTAGATGTGGTCAGATGCAGAGTCACACAATGACTGCTTCCTCTGGTAACTCCACACATACAGCACTCAATTGGGGATGAGTAAAACCTATGTTGAAGGTACACAGAAAAATAAAATGGAGATTAACTATAAATGGAATTAGTTGGAAACTTTTTTTTTTAATCGCATCAGTGTAAAGTACTGTAAATCATTAATGCACATGCTGATATCACCGTTTAAGTATTGTTCAGGGATCTACCGAATAATACCTGCTCAGGACTTACATTTTAGTCCACCAATAAACAGCAGCTCTGCTGGTAACATCGTGAAGACACAAAAGTTGTGCTACCATCATTGGATGGAGCCAGCAAAGACTTATGGCAATCAGATTGAACCACTAACTGTAGTCTGAGATTTGAACCAGTGAAATCATAATAAGGGGAGCAATATAAGAGTGAAAGTGATATTTAGATTATATACAATTCACAAGGCAGACACTATTTTGCGCATTGTTGATAACAAGTCTCTCTTTATCTGCACATTAGCATCTGCTAGCTTAGACAACTAAAACATATGACGTTTGTAAGTGCAGCAAGGAGATATCAGGGTTACAAAGCATTGGAGGATTATGTTACTCCTGGAAGAGCATTACTTGTTGATTTCGAACAACATGGCGGTATCAGATTGTGTATCATTAATGCACAAGAGACATGGAAGAGGCGACCACTACGATTTGCATGTTTGTGTCCACTTGGCAGTTCACTAAATAGCTACCACCCAAAAGGTTAAAATCTAAATGCAATGCATGCAAAATGCTCAAGGCACATTATCTTGCAGAGGTTGGTAGCCTTGTGGTTTGGGTGCTTAACTGAAATATATGAAGTTGGTGGTTATGTCTAAAAAAGAATTGTGGGGAGCAGCTGGGCCATGACCTCGACAACATTCACACTACAGGCAAGAAGTGATTATTAACTGATTATTATGCGGCAATGTGAAAACCTGGTCAGGGAAACTCCTATATCTGACTATCACATATCTGATCACTGGTCTGTTATTTGCCTGCTGAACCTTGATAAGCCTAGTATAACAAAGAAAACTGTAACATTTTGGAGGATCAAGCGTGTTGATCTGGGAGCTTTGTCAAATTAACTCTCTGCCTCTGATTTATGTATGAATACCCTCAAAACGCTTGGTGATCTCGTTGATTGTTACAACACACACTTCTGCTCTTGACCGTCATGCTCCACTCGTAACTAGGACAGTTACAGCCTGGCCCCTTGTTCCATGGTTTAATGATGACATAAAGGAGGCGAGGAGGAAAGGCGCTGGGGAGAGAGAACATGGTGTCGCACAGGCCTGGATTCTGATTTGCGTGCGTTCAAAGATCTTAGGAATAGGACAAATAATTTGATGAATAAACCACACAGAGTGTTCCACAAAGGCTTCATTGAGGAGAATAGTGACAATCAAAAGAAACCATTCTCAGCAACAAAAAGGCTGCTTGGGGAGGGAGAGAGATATCCTCCTTTAAAAGACAAGGTTGTACTCGCTAATAGGTTTGGTGATTCATTCACCCAGAAGATTGTTGTTAGACAGAACAAGCTAGATGAATTGGCTGCAGCAGTGCCGCATAGCAGTGCTGAATGTGCACCAGACACCCCTGTCATCCAACCTATGGATGATTTCAGACAACTGAGTGAGACAGAAGTCCGAAAACTCATTGAGACGACACCCAAAAAGTCATGTTTGCTTGATCCAATGCCTACGTCTCTAGTTTTTGACTGTATTGATATTCTGTTGCCAGTCATTACCAAGATAATTAATTTATCGCTAAAGACGGGTACATTTGCTGATCAATAGAAGAATGCGCTAGTCCATCCTCTCCTGAAGAAGACTGGCCTTGACTTGATTTTTCAGAGCTTTAGACCGATCAGTAATCTGCAGTACATCTCTAAGCTTACCGAAAAGGCTGTATTTAGGCAAATGCATGAGCACATGGTTGTGAATGACATCTATCCTGAGCTGCAATCGTCTTACCGCCAATACCATAGTACTGCAACAGCCCTGCTGAAAGTGATAAACGACGTTCTTTTGAAAATGATCTCGCAGCATGTGACTTTGATGGTCCTATTGGATCTTAGGGCGGCATTCGGCACGATCAATCTGAATATCTTGTTGGAGCGATTGCGCAAGGATGATGGCACGCGTGGGAAAGCACTTGACTGGTTCTGGTCATATTTACTGAATCGGAGCCAGCGAATCTCCATTGATGGCTCGCTGTCCAGGCAGTTTTCACTTTTCACTTTTCACCTCTGTTTTTCATCATGTACACTTCCACACTGTTCAAGGTTATCAAACGCCACCCTCCCCAAGTTCACTGTTATGTGGATGATACACAATTGTACCTTAGTTTCAGGCCAGATGATGATGATGCCCAGGATGTGGCGCTGCACGCTATGGAGAAGTGCATATGTGATATAAGGAACTGGCTGATTGATGGGAGGTTGTTACTGAATGATGATAAAACTGAGTTTCTTATCATTGGGACTCGTCAACATCTCAGTAAACTTAGCCCCTTTACTCTACAAGTTGGTGATCATAATAATGATCCTTCATTACATGTTAGGAATCGATAACTCACTAAGCATGAAAAATCATCTTAACCAACTGTGTAAAGTTTCTTTCTATTACATTCACAGTATTTGTCGTATTTTTAAATATTTAACTAAGGAGTGGCTTCAGACATCAGTCCATGTTTTTGTCATCTCACGACTGGACTATTGTAATATTTTACTTTATGACCTGCCTAAATATCAGATTTCTAAACTACTGCGAGTCCAGAACACTGCAGCTAAACGAATAATGAATACAAAGAAGTGTGATCACATTACTCTAGTTTTGTATGAGCTTCACTGGTTACCAGTGTTTTATCGCATCCATTTTAAAGTAGTGATTATCACTTTCAAGGCCATTCATGGTATGTCACCTAGATATATCAGTTAGTTAGTCAGCACTAACGTATTCACTAAGATCGTGTTCTACTATTTTTTTGGAACGCCCTAAAGGGCGGATGTTCTGAACTTTAGGCGCTTGATTGTTTTACGCTGCTGCCCCTTCCTTGTGCCTGCCTGCGCATATCCGTGAAATTGAATCATTTGCCGCTTTCAAGAAATATGTCAAGACACATCTTTTTAGATTAGCTGTTAATTAATTCGTTGAAGAATTTTAATACTCGTTTTTTTTTCTCTGTTTTTTGTCCCTCCGTATATAGTAGTCTAGGAATTTTATGTCGGGTTTCTATCAAAATTAGATTCATTTTTGATATTTTAGCTTGAATGTAAAGTGCTTTTGATCATTTACATGTTAAAAGGCGCTATATTAAGTCAATAAATTAAAATTTAAAATTTAAAATAAGAAGTTTGGAAGCAAGGCCAATACAGGTCAAATTTTGGAAGAACTTATACCATATACCATTTTTATTTATACCATTTTCCTCTGTTTACCTTTAGGTACTGTATACATTGATATTACCAGACCATTGCTGAATTAATGTTAGCAAAAGAAAGGAGTGGCTTAGTTTTTGGGTTGAGAAGATTTGCAAGAGTCACAACTTCAGTGAATAAGTAAAAAACGAATCACAGTTTGCTTTATTTACTTTATGTCATGGTTTACAGCCCACCGGATGCCTACGGAAACCCGGTGGGCACTATGACCATGGGCCTAGTAATTTGGGCCTGATAATTTGAGTAAAAATGTTGTCTGATAAGTGACTCTTTATATTATAATCATGTTTATTTTGTTGCAAAGTCTGCCAATGAAACTATGATCTTTTTTTTTTTCTCAAATTTGATCTTGCTTCAAAACTTTTGGCCTGTAGTGTAACTCATGCATGGGTTGGCTTCATGTGATCAACTGTTCTTCTCTTTAGATAAGTACTACTAATGCTGTTATCCAAAAAAAAAGCATTTTAAAAATTATATCAAAGTTAAATAATGTTTGAGAATAACAGGTTGTGAAAGCTAGAACTCAGCTCTATATGTTTTCCTATAATCTGCAGTCATTTTGGACAGAAATATACTGTAAGTGTAAATGTCACGAAGGCGTAATAATAAAAGAAAATTAGGAACGAGGTGACGTGATGATGCAGAGCTAAGCACAGTCACCTCGCAATAAAGAGGTTCCAGGTTTAACCCCAGACCTCTGTCTGTGTGGAGTCTGTGAGAACCCCCCGCCCCCCCCAGGTTCCTGTGGATTTCCCTGGGTTTCCTGCCCGTCCAAAAAGTGATACAGCATCGTGAGAACAGTCCTGCCATCGCCCTTTTTCGAGACTCAGAACTAGAGCTGACCCCCAGATGGTCCCAGTCCTCCTAGGATGGGACAAAATCACCCCACGGGCTTCACTGTCACATGACATAAGTTCCAATTAAAGTTTACTGTATCTATGAAGGTTACCTATGTGGATTCCATTCAGAATCGCAGCTCAGGAAGGTTCCTTTCCGGAATTGCTCACAATTGCTCGATGAAGCACTGTCACCTGAGGGACCAAAAATACTATACTTGACAGTGCTAACACAGGAAGTCATGTGACTCTTATTCGCTTGTCCCACTTAGGCTGATATGTTTTCATATTCCTCCAACGCATTCTGAAAAAAACAGAGGTGTACTTTCATCTGTGTGTATGTGCACCCTCGCATATGCACAAATACACAAACACACACACACACACACACACACACACACACCCAGGCAGGCTTGAACACACGTCACATAAAAACATGCAAATATATTGAAAGGCCAAAACATGATGACCACTTGCATAATATACTTTTGGTTTTCTATGTGCCGTAAAACCGTCCTCTTGAATTTCCAACCTCAAGGTTTCTCAGTTGAACATTTCCCAGAACATCACACTCCCTTCGCCAGCTAGATCTCTTCACACAGTGCCATCTACTGCCCGGGGAAAATATTGCATGTGTACTTGGACTATATTGCCGGTTCATGGTCAGTTTGGACCAGAGACAGTGGGTACTCTCTACTGCTGACTACTGCTGACATAAACCTTAATGTATGTCTTCTGGCCAGAGTGGTTTGGCCCGTATCAACGAAGCTTAGGTCCCATTTCTGCCACATCCAACACGTCAACTGCGAGAATTGACTGTTTGCTTAACATTTTAAGATCTGTTCACAAACTTTGATATGTGCCATTGTTACAGTAAATCAATTTTCTCTGTGAGCCGGTTGGCTCAGTGAACATACACAAGCTCACATGGTTGCACACACTTGCACATGCAGACACTAACACATAAACATGTGTACAGTGGTGTACAGTGATGATTATACACTTAACAATATGAAGCAAAATCAGAAACCAAGTACTAGTCAAGTATTTATTTCATTTAATAATGCATCATATGGATAAAAATACATACACTACCGCTCAAAAGTTTGGGATCACTTGCAAATGGAAAGAAAAACATTTTTTTTTTCCATTTCACAAACATTTTTATCCATTCATAAACAATTAAAATTAATCAGATGATTTTCAAAGAATGATCTACATTTTTGCATAGAGGCCTATTATCAGCAACTGTCAGTCCTCTACATCAATCTCCTGGTATGGTTGCTAATCCAAGTTAAGCATTTTGTAAGGCTAATTGATTATTAGAAAACCCTTCTGCAAATGTGTTGCACAGCGGAAAACCGTTGAACTAATATGGGAGCGCAAAAGGGAGCATGGCATTCTTGAGGTTGGTTTAGTACCTGAAGCATCAGCAGTTGTTTGTTTGTTTACAGGCTCAAAATGGCCAGAAAGAAAGAACTTCCGCTAGAGACCCGTCAGTCTATTGTTGCGCTTAGAAAAGAAGGCTATTTGATGCAAGAAATTGAAAACTTAAAATCTCTGACCATGCTGTCAACTACTCCCTTCAGGGAGCAGCACAAACTGGCACTAACAAGGACAGAAAAAAGGAGTGGGAGGCCCCGTTGCACAACTGTGCAAGAAGACAAATATCTGAGTGTGTAGTTTAAGACAAAGACGCCTCACAGGTTGTCAACTAGCAGCTACGCTAAATAGTTCCCGTCCAACACCAGTTTTAGTATCAACAGTGAAGCTGTTTTTTTTTTTTTGATGAAGGCAAAGTTTGAAGTACATATTTATCATTTTCCATTAAAATCATTATTTCTAACTCAGACAATGTCAGCGCGTTCTGTTCATCTGCTATATTTCCTTTTCAGACTAATTTAATGTGTGTTTCCATGGAAAACAAGAAAATTTCCAAGTGATCCCAAACTTTTGAGCGGTAGTGTAAATAGACAACAGTATATAATATAAACAAAAATAATGTCTTTCTGAGAGAAAATGTCAATATCTAGTGTGGCCACCCTTAGCTTTCATAACAGTATTTAATCTTTCAGGCATAGTTTTTGCATACTAATCTATTTCTTCACCTGCTAAACCGTTCCAAATGGTTTGAAGTTCATTCCAGATTTTTTCAATGTTACAACAGATATGCGCAATCAAGTTAAGGTCTGGACTTTAAGCAGGCCAAGACATAACTTTTATGTTAGCAGAGATTTCTTTCCAACTGAGTTGGAAAGAAATAATTCGAGCACAACTTAGAAGTGTGTATAGGGTCATTATCTTGTTGAAAATAAAATCCCTGACCAATCAGTCTCTTTTCAGATGGCAATGTGTGCCTCACAAGGATGCAGTGATATTTCTCATGATACATGATTCCATCAGCTTTTATAAGATCACTGGCTTCTCTCAAGCAGACTGAACCCCAAACCATAATATCACCACCTCCATGTTTTTCTGAAGGGGTTACACAGTCATTTTTGAAACGTTCTCCAACTCTACAGAGCACATGTTCTGCGTTCATGTGAGAAAATTTTGAATTTTGATTCATCGATCGAAAGGACTTGTTCCCTGTCCATCGGTGCCCAATCCTTGAATTTCTTGGCAAGCTCAAGTCTCTTTTTGATGTTACTAGCTCTTTGCAGCAACACAACTAAATTATTATTAATTAATAAAAGTAAATAGTAAATAATAATAAATTATAGACCTTAATACTTCATCTCTTCACTTCTGGCACTATTTATACCATCACCGAGTTGCCATGCTGTCGATCGCTAATTTTAAAAAAAAAAATTTTTTTTAACTTCTCAATTTGTAACGTTCTGGTGGTGGGTGATATATTGTATGTCTGTTAGATATTTGACTGATTTTTTTTCCAGTGGAAGGCCTTTGGTTAGACAGGAAAATCCCAAATTTTCAGGTTCCGAAAGTGAACAGTTTGGTTGCTAGGGCCTCCAGAAGGGTCACCCTCTGGAGGGCCAAAATTCAACTTTTAAGAAAAATAGGTTTTTGATTTGAAATATCTCAGCGTGCCCCCAATAGCCCAGCCTCATTTTCTCTGTCAATCTATGTGGGGAGGAGTTAGGAAAATCATGACATTTTGGTGGGCTGTTGAGGGCGCCACTGATAGGGGGCGCTTGAAAACAGCACTCAAGCCCAAGTAGCACTTACGTCTGAGGCATTCCTTGCCTGCGCCCTCACTAGCCCAAGCTTTTTTTATGCATATTATGATTCTATAACAGGGCCGTGTGCTAATCCACTTGAAATTTTACTGGGATGGTGACGGCGCCGAATTATAGGAGGCACTCAATTGGTGAAAATGCAAAAACAGGGGTATTCTGTGACTGTAAATCTCCATGCGCCCCCATCAGATATGAATGAAATTTCTTTTATTTGATAGCGCTACATGTCCCCTATATGCACTAAAAACATTGAAGTGGGGATCAACTGTTTTAACCCCTTTTTGACCATCCCAGTAAGACAAGGTTTCAAACGTGAAAGTACAATATATGGCCTATAGATTTATTAAAGGGATGAAGGCAACAAGGCATGATGGAAAGGTAACAAACTGAAGATGCACAAGTATGATTTCAACTCACTAAAAGAGATGGTGCTGGTTGAAGAATTCAAGAACTCTGTTAAGGATGATATTAAGACTGACCTTATTGAGAAGCAAGCACTGAATTTGCAGTCAGCTGCCAAATTCGCAGACGAATATGTTCTCACACATAAATCCAAATTTCAGTCCAGCAGTAACAATAAATGGTTCTAGTTCCAGAAGAAAAGTAACGATAAAACACAAGATTCCTCACCCAAAGGAAAAGACAAATCTGGTTTGGGGAATGAGACTAATTACATCGGGAGAATCACATGAGGGAAACCCTAACCACGGAAATTGGCGAGATACGAAATACGGACAGGAATCACACAAACAGCCTATGACATTTAAACAGCTCCGGTCCAGGAGTTCTACGTGCACAGATAACAAGAGCAGGAAAGGAATTAAGCACGTGCGAGAGATTCTCGCTGAACATAGGGAGAGGACGGTGGAAAGCAAAGGGGCGGAGAATACAACAGGGCGATTGCGAAGAGGGAATTAGTCTATTAGTAGCGGTGCAGCTTTACAACTTAAACTAGAGTGCTCATTAGTGATTTAGTAATCGAATATATACATGGTTAGTTGTGTTAGTAGACTATAATACAAAATACAAATGTTAGTCTTGTTAATTAGAACAGAAGGTTGATGGAAGAAAACGAGATACGAAGGAATATTTTTAAACACCGGACTTCATTTAAATCACCCAAAGTCAGTGAGCACACAGACAGGGAAGACGGACTAAACCAAATAGATCACAAGACAGGGGAGACAAGTGCAATGCAACTGAAACATGGAATGAACCAAAAACCAGAATATTACAAAAACCAAAAAGAATAAATAAAAGACAATAATCATAAACACAAAACATGAACAAAAACCAGAACCATGACATTTAAAGTACTGTCTTTGAGTCTTATTTACATTTTCTTCAAGTCATTACATTAAGATGTGTTTTAAGTCAGAAAGGGAAATTAGTTAAAACATAATGCTAAGTGGGATTTAAAAAAAAAAGTAATTCATATTTTCCTGCCAAATGGAGGCGCTTCCATTTAATTAATATTCATAATTAGGTTTTAAAAATGGGTTAAATACAATTCATTACTCTAGTGTTACACAGGTTAAATAGTGAGCCATTAACAAAAGTACTCAAGGCCCCGTCCATAGTACTGCAACGCCCCCAAGCTAAACAGTTAACCTATGAGCTACAAATGACGGGTGCTACAATTGCTTAATACAAATGTTACATGCTGCTGAATGGAAAGGCATGAGTGTAACTAGTTCAGGCAGGAAACTCGAGAAGAGCTACATCAGCTGACAGCAGCCTGGTAAGCTACCAGCACGTCAGTATCAGCAGGCACACAATTTGAGGATACACATCACAAGGTCATACTGCGGTCTATTTGAGAGAAGTCATGCTCACTTTCGTCCGCTGCTGTTTGCAATGACTTTTCATGCTATGCAACATGCTGTTTAGTTTTTTGCTTGCCACCTTCACCCCAGCCTCCACCTGTTTGGTTCTGCTCACATCGGGGGGGGGGGGGATTTTGATTTCTGTTCATGACTATGTTTGTATGTTTGCTGTGCCTAGGTAGGACATTCCTCCAGAGCAGAACTGCTGCCAAAATACAATGTAATGCTTATACCCATGAATAAATTGTTCTATTTTATTGAAATGTGTTTTCCTGACTGAAATGACACTTCCTCAAATGCCAGAAAATGTTTTTTCCTTTGAAGTGATGCAGTTCCTGTTGAACGTCTTCATGAATTGAAGAACTGTGAGCAAGAAGTACCCAAGTCACTTAATAACACTTCTGTGATTTTGGGGGTCAAAGTTTTCAAAACGTTGCAGATATGCAACATGTTTTGAAAAATATGACCCCCCCCCAAAAGAAGTGACTTAGGTACTTTTTGCACTCAGGTCCTCATGAATTTTAAAATCCTTTTAGATTTTTGGAAGGATTTATGCAGACACTGACAGAGCAATGCCTCCTGGGTATACATATGGAGAGAACTAGAGAACTATGACCTGCTGGATCTATGCATGGATGCTGAGGTACATTCTGTGATTGGCCGGAACTGTGGTTGGATGCTGAAAATACATTCTGTCATAGGAGGGGATGTACATGCGGACACAGGAGCAAACCGTGTCAAGGTGAAACCCCACAGCACAAAATAAATCGATGAGTATTTCGTATGGCACATGGCCATTGTCCTCTTGTTTGCCTGTCAGGTGGAGGCGTTTATGTCATCCAATATAACAGTTCGCAAACGTAGCAAAAAAGTTCTTATGCTCCTTCTAGGTTTTTCAGCAAATGTGACCTGCTTCCGTCATTAGAGCACCATAATTATTTGCATGAAGTTCAAAACGTTCAACTTTTGTCCCTCCCAATTTTCCATACGTAGGCCAGCTCACATCCAAAGTTATCTCAGCGTACGGAGCGCTACGGAACACTGGCATCACGTCGACAAAGGATTGCGTGCAGGGTTTTCGCGTGTGTAGCGGGGCTTGGCCGTCAGCTTGCTCCGTGGCTTTTCTGACGGCATTGTGTCAGCATCTCGCATCCTCGGGCAGTTTCACCTCGCCGTAGACCACCTGAGGTTCTTGCTCTCTTCTCTTGCTGCCCCATGTTGTCACCCACTTGCACCAGGCAGTACACCACCTCCGTTAGGCGAGGCGTTTTTGATTGTTTGGTTCACGGAACCGCCGACGTAAAAAATTGGCATTCTTGGAAAAAAATATTTTTTTATTTTTCGCATATTCGCGGATCCGCCGATTTATATTTCACCAAAATTAGGAAAAAAATATTATTTTATTTTATTTTATCGCCCGCCCACTTTTTGAATAGTTCTCCGATATGTACACTGTGTAACAATTCATATAAGCCAAATAGATAAATGAACGCTACAACGCAAATTAAGGCAGCAGGCGGACCTCATATTCCATGCAGTTATTAGACTGCGCCGACCGTCCGACCTAAAAGCAACGAAAAAAAACCAAGATCAGAGGAAATTCTCACTTTTAAGTGACTTAATTATTTAAATACAATACACTCTAACGAAAAAAGGCGAGAGAAAGTTCAGTTTTCCAAAGTATATTAATGTAACAAGTTAACAAAAAATCACATCCTAACTGGACGGAAAGCATTCAAAAGACATCGGGGCGATAGGTGCGCGCCGGAACAATCAAAGGAAATAATAATCACAAACACAAATCAGATGGTATTCGCAAAACCCAAGTCCATTTAAAAAAGTCCCAAATTTCCCAAAAGAAATTATGTCGACCTTAGCACTCAGTTAGTGTAGGATCCGGAGTTCAGGATTACACTCCACCACCAGAATGAGTATTACTGTGAAAGAACACTGAACAATACTACAAAGTACATATTAATTAATGACAATAGAGGAGATGATGCACAAATATGTCGACACTAATGCAGCGAGCAATGTGAACCAATGTGAGCCTGAGTGGGGTGTGGGGGTGGGGGGGATAATGGGGCCTCTTTCTTTAGGGTAAGGCAGTAAGAGCCCCATCATGTCTCTTTGAGTATGATTAATGAGTGTGGCTCCCCCAAGCTATCCTAAGAGAGTGATTTTGAACTCTCCTGTACTTTTCAAATCTGAAGTTTCACATGCACAAACGGACGGGTGGTACCACTGTTTTCTCAATGTACACCAAATTTTATCGCCCGCTAGAAGTCAGATCTGAACCATATTTTATTCATTTGTGATCAGTTTCTTACTTGACTGATTGGAGTTGAGGGCCCAATGCATTTGCCATAGTACCTACTTAGTTTATAAATGTTCTAGTATTGACATTCAATGTATTGGAAAACTGTAATATTTTGGAAAAAAAAAAAAAATGTATTCTGTCTTCCGATCTTTATTCTGTCTTCCGATGTCTTGACATAATCCGTGAATATCGGGAAAATAAATATTTATTTTTATTTTTATTCCCCCCTCCCCAAAATATTTTGCCTGAAAAAATCCGTGAACCAAACAATCAAAAATGTCTCGCCTTAGGTCCTCAGATTCGTCACCTAAGAGGCAAGAGTACTATACATTGCGCTGCTCTAACGTACATGAAAGTCGCTACCCATTAATCTCTAACTTTTTACTTAAGTTTTACTGTAAGCAGGTACCGAAAGTCAGAAAAAGCTTTTTTTTTTCAAACTGTAGGACAATGTCACGTAAATATTTTGAATCTGCTGGTAGCAGCGCTTCAGTGAAGCTGCAAACCCCAATTCCAATGAAGTTGGAACATTGTGTAAAATGTGAATAAACCTGCAGCGCCCTCCATAATTATTGGGACCCCTCGTTTAGATGTGTTAAAAACCTTAAAATAAATTCAATTTTTATTGCAGAAGCATACTCTCGCACTGAAAATTGCAGAAAAATGAAACCTTCAACTCAAGTGAATTTTAAGGGAAAAAAAAACCCTGACTAAGAAATTTTTATTTTTCATAAAATCACCTGTTCTACAATTATTGGCACCCCTAACAATTCCTAGGAATGAAATATAATGAAGTATTTCTGTCATTTCCACAGTAGTTTACACAGTTGATCAGAGTATCTAGGAACATTTAATTAGTAAATCATCACTTCCTGTTTTCCTGGGGTATAAATATGACGTAACACAGAGGCCATTTCTCTTATCCACTCTTCAACATGGGAAAGACAAAGGGACACACCATTCAAGTAAGGCAGATTTGTGTCGACCTTCACAAGTCAGACAATGGCTACAAGAAAATAGCCACTGGCCTGCACCTGCCCATATCTACTGTCAGAGGAATCATTAAGAAGTTTAACACAACTGGAACAGTGGTAAACAAGCCTGGACGAGGACGCAAGGTTATTCTGCCACCACGCACAGTGAGTATAACAGTATAACCCGGGCACCTTGATTGGTCCCAATGGGCAAAAATTTGACCTTTGGCAGAAGGACTATTACCCAAGGGCACTTAATTTGGCGCAAATGCATCCCCTTTTATGCAGCATGGACACTAGATGAGAAAATGGTATCTGAGCCAGTCGTAAAGTAGCAAAGACACTTCCGTCACGCTTTGCACTGGGTGCAAGATAGAGGCCAATGACTGCTGCCTCTTATAACGCTCTAGACATGCAGCATTCAGGGGCAATGAGTGAAACCTTACAGGTATACTGGAAAATAAAATGGAGATTTAACATAAATGAAATCAGCAGCAGAATTTTTTTTTTTTATCATTTCCATCAGTGTGAAGTATATCATTAAGGCACGGTCTGATATTGCCATTTTAGTGTTGGTTAGGGATTAACAAATTAATACCGTGTCAGGAATAAAATGATTGAGCACCAATAAACAGCAGCTCTGCTGATAACATAATGAAGACAAAAAGGCTGCACAACCATGCATCACACTCAGCTGACTTTTGGCTGTCAGTTTGAGTCACTAACTCTAGGCTGAGGATTGAGCCAGTAAAATCACTTGAAGGTGAGCAATTAACGGTGATAGTGATGTTTAAATTATATAAAATCTATAAGGCAGAAACTATTTTTGGGTTTTGTTGAAAACCTGCAAACATCTGCTAGCTTAGACTACCAAAACTCATGACATTTGTTAGTGCAGCAAAGAGATATCATATCCATATACCATATACCATGTCCTCTTGGCAGTTCACTTAATGGCTACCACCCATAAGGTTAGACTCTAAATACAATGTGATGTTTGATGATCAGAGTGCGTCACCTTGCAGAAGTTTGTCGCCTTGAAGTTTGGGTGCTTTACTGAAATGTATGAGGTATGTGGTCCTATCTCAGTAATAACTGTGGGGGGCAGCTGAGCAAGGCCCTCTACCACATATAACTCATGTGTGGGTTGGCTTCATAAACAGTACCAATCAAAAGTTTGGACACACTTGGCTAATGTCACAGCACTCTGTTTATAGAGAAATTTATGAGGCTTAACTTCCCTTTATAATATCAAAGGGAATCTAGTCAGAGGTAAACGTTCAGAAGTTAAAGTTAAAAGAGAATAATTTCCTTGTTTGAATAGTGTCCGAAATTTTGGAATTCTCATAGAAGCCAAATTTCTCAAGCACCTTCCATTTTCCAAGGGCCAAATTGAAGTCAAGCCGTTTTGGAACTTATTTTGCAAAAAGGTCAATGAAAAGCAAATGACCACAAGTGCAGTACATCTTTGGGAACTTAGACGGCCACTCAGCTGCAAACTCATTATAGCCATGTAACTGCCCTAGCAAAAGAAAAATAAATATGAATATGCTCATAAATTATGACAAAAATTCTGGTTAGGTTGATTGATTTCAGAATTAGATTTTTTTTTTTTCGAGATGAAGGGTGCTTGTTTCTTTATTACCTTCGCCAGTGACTTCGCTGACGAAGGTAATGTTTTGTTCCCCGTGTATTTATTTGTTTGTGTGTCTGTCTGTCTGTCTGTGTGTATGTATGTGTATCGAATAACTCAAAAAGTACCAAACGGAATTTCATAAAATTTGGTGGGTTGATTTGGCATGACCTGAGGATCAGTCGATTAGATTTTGGGAGTGATCGGGTCAAAGGTCAAGGTCAAGGCCACGAAAAGGTCAAAACCGACTTTCGGCCATATCTCGTTCAATTTTTATCCGATCGGCATGAAACCAACGCCAGTGGCGAGGGATTCAGTGGCGTCGGCGAAGGTATGCGCTCTACCGAGTGCCCGTTCTAGTTCAGCATGTATTGTAAGAAAAATGTGGGTATGTCCAAACTTTTGACTGGTGCTGCAATCAACTTTTCTTCCCTTTAGATAAGCACATAAATAGTGCTTTTATAAGGAAAATAAATTAGAAATTTTTTTATTTTATTATTTTTATTTTTTTATTTTTATTATTATTTAAAAGTTTAATAATGCTAGAGAACAACAGGTTGTGAAAGCTTGAACTCAGCTCTATATGTTTTCGTCTAATCTGCAGTTATTTTGGACAGAAATACTGTAAGTATAAATGTCATGAAGGCGTAATAATGAAAGAAAACTGGGAACGAGGTGAAGTGGTGATGCAGAGCTAAGCGTAGTCGCCTCGCAATAAAGAGGTTCCAGGTTTAACCCCAGACCTCTGTCTGTGTGGAGTCTGTGAGAACCCCCGCCCCCCCAGGTTCCTGTGGATTTCCCTGGGTTTCCTGCCCGTCCAAAAAGTGATACATCATCGTGAGAATAGTCCTGCCATCGCCCTTTATCGAAACTCAGAACTGGAGCTGACCCCCTGATGGTCCCAGTTTTTATAGGATCGGACAAAAGCAACGGAAAAAATATCACCCAAAGGGGTTCATTAATGAGAAAAAAATTTAGTCCCCATCAAAGTTTACTGTATTCATGAAGGTTACCTATGTGGATTGCATATAAATCGTGGCACATGAAGGTTCCTAAACTGTATTGCAGGCAAAACCATTCAGCTGTATTACGTTCGGTGAAGAATGTGTGCTCAATATAGAACTGTTATCTGAGTGATCAAAATATTATACGACAGCGCTCACACAGGAAGTCGTGTGACTCTTTTATTCTCTTTTCCCAAAGGGGCTGATATATTTTCATATTCCTCGGACACATTTTGGAAAAATATCATCAAACAGAGGTGTACTTTCATCTGCGTGCATGTGCACCCTTGCACACACACAAATGCAGAAACACACACAAGCGTGCGCGCACCCAGGCTGGCTTTAACACATGTCACCAGATAGATCGAAAACATTATGACCACCTGCCTAATATGCCTTTGGTTCTCTACGTACCGCAAAACGGTCCACTTGAATTTCCAACCTAAAGGTTTCTCAGTTGAACATTTCCCACAGCATTACACTCCCTCCACCGGCTTGTTCTCTTCCCACAGTGTCATCTACTGCCTGGGGAAAATAGTGCATGTGTACTTGGCACCGTTTTGCTGGTTCACGGTCTGTTCCTCCTTGGACCACTGACAGTGGGTAGTCACCACTGCTGACTGGGAGCCCCCCATAAATCACTACTGCTGACATAACCTTAATGTCTGTCTTCTGGCCAGAGAGATTTGGCCCTTATCAACAAAGGTTAGGTCCCATTTCTGCGAGCCTGCAAGAACTGACTGTTTGCTTAACGGTTAGAGATCTGTTCACAGACTTTCACATGTGCCGCTGCTACAAAATAATCAATTTTA
This sequence comes from Gymnothorax reevesii, assembly GCA_029721435.1. Classification (NCBI taxonomy): domain Eukaryota; kingdom Metazoa; phylum Chordata; class Actinopteri; order Anguilliformes; family Muraenidae; genus Gymnothorax; species Gymnothorax reevesii. The sequence continues at coordinate 40,417,704 of CM056586.1, read as the reverse complement.
TTCACTTCAGCTGTGCGCCGTAATGATATTTTGGCTCGGTGAACATACACAAGCTCACAAGGTCACACACTCGTGCACATGCGTGCACAGACACATGAAAAAAATGCACATTTAAACGCACAAAAACACACACGAGAGGATTTACACACACCAATCACATGCACATGTATGAGCAGGAAGAATGTGGAAATCTTAAAATGAAATTCTCACCAGACTGACAAATAAATCTTCATAACAATTGTTTTTAGTTAGCCTAAATGCCTTTGCAGACTGGGTGGATGCATACTCGCAAAAACTTGACGGCAGCACTGATAACCTGTCTGTCAGCATTGCAGTAACTGCTTTATTGAAGAATACACGTGATTGCAGTAGGACTGTGAATTTAGGGGACCATAAAGTAAAAGCCTTGCCAACCATATTTTTACTAGCTGTGAATTCAGCCCGATGATGATGATGATGAAGAATGGTTTTTTCAGATTTGAATTCCCTTGCAGCCAATTGGCTGAATTGTGGATTTCATTACAACATTCTCTAAAATGTAACAATGGTCATTACTTAAAAGTCATAACATTATACATTCATAACATTTACATTCAGTGCACAAATATTAAAAGTTTCGATTACAAATAAGTAAGGTTTATTGACAATTTTATGCAATAAAAGGACAGATTAAAACAGAATTCCAGACTTCTATAATTCAATCATTTAAAAGGCGCACAATACATGGTATCGCAGAATTTTGGTAACGTTCAGTTCTACATATTATGGGTCTATATTTGTCTCTGGTGGTTTTGTTGTGATAGAAAGAAGCCGTCAAGGGAAGTATGGACGGCATAAAAGTTTCTAGTTGAGTTCCAAACTTGCGACACAGTTCCTGCCTGCATTCTAAAAGCAGAAGAAGGTTCAAGTCTTCTCTGTCCTGTTTATAGCTAGTTTACTGTCTCCCTAGTATCGTGTGGAATTCTCGCTTTTGAACTCACTCGAGTTTGTCTGATGTCACCAATTACTACTACCTCCTGGCTGAAGAATTTTGGGGGGCAGAAAATCAATATGATTCGGAACAAAATAATTGCTGGATGGAGAAATAACAATCTCTTAAACGTGGTTAAAGTTAATGTGGGAGTAGTTAGATGCCAAAACAGTGTCAATAATACAACCCCAATGCCAAAATAGTTGGGACGAGGTGTAAATTGTGAATAAAATCAAAATGCAATGACTTTCTGTTGGGATTTAACCAATCGCGAAAACCAGTAGAATGCAAAAGGAGGCTTTATTTCTGAAGCCCCCCAACAGAGCTGGCAACAGTACAATGTCCGCAATCCAAAAATCAGAGTCCAATGGGCGAAATCCAAAGTCATACACAGGGCACTAATCACAAAACCGTTGTCAGACAAAACAGGTCGAAAAACAAGAATTCAGCAAAAGTACGGGGAATTGGCTAAACTCAGTGTCTAGGGCGGTCCAGTCAGAAAGATAAATCACAATGAATCAAGGTGAAAAACAAGCGTGGCACAGGAAACAAGAAAGATACGATCTGACAAAGGAAGTGAATAAAACAGACATCTTAAATACACATGCGGGGTGAGCACATGACCAGGGATAACAGGTGCAATCAATGGTAACAATAATCAGGGAGAGACACATGAAGAATAAACTGATTACATGAATTAGGCTGTAGTAGAAACGCAGACTGGGATCACGAGACAAACCTACGAACAGAACAACAGCTCCGGTCAAGGAGTACTAAAGTGTATAGATTAGAGAAAGAAAAGCACAAAGTATTTGTGGAGATCCACAGAAAATCGCAGCAGAGGTAATTAGGGAAAGGCAAGGAGGCGGAGACTAGAATAGGGCGACTCCTGAGAGATCATTAGTTAATTAGTAAGTGCAGCTATACAATCCAGAGTGCTTGTTAGTAAGTTAGTCAAAATATACAAAGCGAAAACAATAAACTGTTAGTATGTGTTAGAAAGATAGTAAAGTAAGAGGAAGGAAGAATACGAGATAATGAAAAAAGATCGAAACCCAGAAACCAATAAATCACCCGAATGAGTGGCACGCAAGACAAGGGACGGTGAGCAAAGATACACACATGACAAGACAGGGGAGACAACGTGCAAAGCATAGAAAATAAACATGGAACGGGAAACTGATACATGGCAAAGAACTGAAAACATGGCAAGGAGACTATGGAAACAAAAACAAGAAAATAATAAAACCAGAAATCCAAATACCAAAAAACACAATACATAATCCTAAGAATGGTCAGATAAAGCAGAGGTCACTAAACACTAGAATCAATCATAAACATGGCAAGGCCAGGCACAGAACTTGAACTAAGCATGGAACATGGCATGGAACAGACAGAAAAAGCAGGATCACAACACTTTCAGATCACATGAGCCAATATGTTATTTACAATAGAACATAGATAACATTTCAAATGTTGAAACTGAGACATTTTACATTTTTAACTGCAAAATGAGCTTATTTCAAATTTTCTGGCTACAACAGGTCTCAAAAAAGTTGTGACACAAGCAAAAAAGAGCTGAAAAAGCGATTACTATATAAGAAAATCAGCAGAAAGAACATTTAGCAAGTAATTAAATTAACTGGCATCAGGTGTGTAACATGATTGGCTATAAAAGGGATGTCTTAGAGAGGCTGAGTCTCTCAGAAGTAATTACGGTGAGAGGCTCTCCAATATGTGAAGGCTTGTGTAAAAAAAATTACGGAATACTTTAAAAACAATGTTCCTCAACGTCAAATTGCAAAGGCGTTGAAGGTCTCATCATCAACAGTGCATAACATCATCAAAAGATTCAGAGAAACTGAAAAAATCTCTGTGCGTAAGGGATAAGGCCGAAGACCTTTACTGGATGCCCGTGATCGTCGGGCCCTCAGACGCCACTGCATCACTCACCAGCATGATTCTGTCAGTGACATTACTAATTAGGTCCAGGAATATTTCAAGTAATCACTGTCTGTAAATACCGTCCACCTTGCCATCCATAGATGCCACCTAAAACTCTATCATGCAAAAAGGAAGCCATTGTTGAGCATGATCCTGAAGCCCCGCCGTGTTCTGTGGGCCAAGGCTTATTTAAAATGGACTGTAGCAAAGTGGCAAGGTGTCCTGTGGTCAGACGAGTCCAAATTTGACATTCTTGTTGGAAATCATGGGCTTCGTGTCCTCCGGACCACCCCCCCTGTTATCAGCGTTCAGTTCAAAAGCCAGCATCTTTGATGGTATGGGGATGCATTAGTGCATATGGTGTGGGACACTGGCATGTTTTAAAAAGCACCATGACTGCTGAAAGGTATATAAATGCATTAGGGCAACATACAGTGGCTCCAATAAGTATTTGTACACTACTTGAAAATTCGACTACATAACAGCTTTTGTATATTCGGCTAAATGCTTGCTATTGTGTGTAAAAGTGATTAAAATATTTGATAATCAATATGTTTCAAACAAATATTTAATGTCAAAATGGCATATTTGGTCAGAAAGGCGATTATCTGACCCAATAAGTATCTGTACAGTTCCCTTAGTGAGTCACAAAACTTGTAATACTCACCTAAAATTGACTCAAGATGTTTACAGGACATGGTTGACTCACTTGGTCTGATTTGGTCAAGCGTGACCATAGTGGACACTCCCTCTGTACACAGACTGGCCTATGTAAATGGCCTGACCATGCCCATAATGTATTCCTGTGATATATGGCTAAGACAGGCGAGATACCCCGTCGAATGCGGGAGCAAATCATTCAGCTACATAAAGAAGGCCAAAGCACCAGAAAAATTGGAACTCGGCTATCGTTACGCCACACGACCATGCAGTACATCATCAAGAAGTACAAACAGTCTGAACGCATAGCCAATGCAGCCAGGAAAGGACGTCCCAGGAAGACCAACCAGCGCACTGACCGGTACATCTCCCTGCTGGTACAGAGGGAGAGACAGTCCTCGGCCTCCAGCCTTGGCACCAAAGTGGAGGAAGCAACTGGAAGCCATGTTTGCGCCCAGGCCATCCGTAACCGGCTCCATGAAGTACAGTTGTGTACAAATAATTAACTATAACTATAGACCAACTATAGACCATATATTCCTCTCATACCAATCTTCAAAAAATAAGGATTTACAGTGGTCTGTCATCTGGAATTGTGCTTGCTGTCAGATTACCCACAATGCATGGCAAATGTGACTGGGAGGACCCCTGGTGGAATGTAATAATGGGTTCTCGAATTAGTTACATTCAGCCCAGGGTTCTTGGCTGTAGCATTTCAACATCTCATACATCTCTGTTCTGAGCCTTCGTGTCTGACGTCATGAACCATATTTTATTCACAGCTTAGTCATCATCAGAACTTCTGCTTTTCTTTGCTGAACAGTTCTTTTTCACACCAAACTATTACAGCCCAGATAGATAGATGGACTTTATGAACTCCATGGGGTAAATTGTCGTCTGCATTTAACCCATCCTAGTTACTTAGGAGCAGTGGGCAGCCACAGTACAGTGCCCAGGGAGCAATTCCAGTTTCCTAGGGCATGGTTGATAGATAGATAGATAGATCTAGATATGATAGATAGATATAGATATGCATGTAACTTATCAGGATAAATATGCTGGAGGGATAAATATGCTGAATCAAATCAGCTGAAATTCAGGAGGTAATGTCTGTGATGCATACTCTGGTACACTCACTGGCCTGTCATAGTAACTCTGAATGTGCAGTGAGGAAAATAAGTGTAAAGATGAAGTGTCTTGACAAGGACAGTTACAATTATGAAATCACAAAAGAAAAGTTGATCACAAAAAGAGTGATGAGATTACATGTTATTGTAGAAATCATCATATTGAAGAGACCTCCAAAAAAAAAAAAAAAAAAATCAGTGGAATCAATTTGTGACGTTCTTTTATTGACACATTCTCATGTTGATTAACCTCAAGCAGCTTGTTATCACAAATGTTATCAGGAATCAGTGTAACACTACACATTTGCTTTCATTGACTTAAACTGTAATTATTTGTATTAATTTTTACCCCTCGGCCGACTCTGGCCAAAAAGGTATTTTCGTCACCTGCGTGTCCGTTTGTCGTCCGTCCATGGTTTTGTCCGGGCCAGTACTCGGCAATTAATGATCGCAGTCTCACCAAATTTGGAATGGTAACTCAATATCACCTATAGATGGGCAACGTCAGGTTTTTAGTTGGATTTGACCTTTGACCTTAGTGTTGTGACCTTGACCCGGGAAATCTTGTCCGGGTCAGTACTCAGAAACTAATTATTGGAGCTTCACCAAATTTGGTATGGTAACTAACTATGACCCATAGATGTGCAACGCCATGTTTTTTGCTGGATTTCGCCATTTGACCTTAGTGCTGTGACCTTGAGGCAGGAAATCTTGTCCGGGTCAGTACTCAGCAACTACTGATCGTTGCTTCACCAAATTTGGTGTGGTAACTCACTATAACACATGGATGTGCAAGGTCATCTTTTTGCTGGATTTCACCTTTGACCTTAGCGCTGTGACCTTGAGGCAGGAAATCTTGTCCGGGCTGAGGGGTATTCAGCAATGCGTTATGTTTATTAATTGCCCACAATGTTACTCCTCATCTGCTGTTCATCCTCGCCAGCTGTTGTGCAGATACACATCCTAAGGCTTAGCACAATGGAACCCATTACTAGAACCCAATATTATATGTTCTAATGTTCAACCATGTCCCAGACTTAACACATAGGAGTAAACCATTTTAAGGTTAAGCTCCTGTACACAAGATAAATCACACCTTACCTGTGTGTTTGCCTGTCAAATGGAGGCTGTTATATCATCCAATATAATGAACCCCTTTCATGTTTGTAAACAGCATTTACGTTTTGGAGGGCGGAGCTTTACTGGAGGCAGAAAGAGACAGCTCTCCAAACCGGTGTCAGGAGGACCAAAAACAAACATGGATGATTCGGACGTCTTTTCCGATTATTTTAAGAGACATTTTAAGAGACACAAGACACTTATAGTATTATGAATCATTTGATAAAGTTAAGTAAACGCTGGCATAAATACTGATCGAGTAATGTTAGCTGACCCATCTATGAATAATTTGGTTTATTTAGCCACATGCTAGCTTTCATGTTACTAATGCTCAGGTTGGTAAACTGTTTACAATTATTGAATATCATATTGAGAACGCCAGCTTGTTGATTGCTGCTGTCACTAATTTTTCGTTTGTAACTTCATGATAGAAGATCGATAGGCAGCAAGTAAAAACAAATAAGAACATTTCCTCAAAGTGGTACGCCCGATGTCGCTTTGCTTTCATAATTATTTTAATGGTATGTTGTTTAAAATGTATAGCGCGGCATACAATATTCTTGGTCAGATTTTTTGCATCGCCAACTGAATGCACGAAGCTTCCCATGGCAAAGAAACTGCAACGCTATGCATACCATTCGTGCAACTGTAAGCGCACAGCTTCTCTTTATTACATTGCCAACATATGACTCCAGTAGATCGCATAAGTCATGAATTCCCGCAGCTGTGAATCTGTAGCGTTCATAGAGAATATTGTCAAAAAAATCCAATGGGTCTTACACTATTATGAGCTTGCACCTTTTTTTCCAGTCAATTTAACTGGCACCTTTTTTGCCAGTTATTTAAACTGTAATTTTACTATATAAATTTACAACAGAGTTCCGTGTATGTTAAGTCTAAACCACAGTTAAATCCTAGCAGGACGCCAGTCACAGTTCAAATAACCATAAAACAATGCGTTAATTTAACTGTTAAAGTCAGTTGATAACAGTGTATCGGTCTCTGTAGACTCTCCCCCTCTGAAATTTATAGCCAATTTAAGGTGAAACTCGGCACATAACCTGCTCCTGACCAGGTTAAGTTTGCAACGTACTTTACCATGGTGATCTAGTCGCGTAAAGAGAGAGCCACCGTCCTGACATTGAAAAGCCTGGCTTTAAGCCTGATATACCCTGCTATCCCTCTACTATTGCATCGTAGTATACCCCGCGAATGAAATGAGCACGACAGAGTCGAGAATTCCAGATAATTTCATCTACCCAGTCAGCCCTTTCGATAGATTGCAACCAAAAATGTCTAGGGTTGGCTTCTAATAGCGTCCTGGACGACGGTTTTCTATAAAGGTGAAGGTCGTTTTTTCTTGCATTTATTTTCTGACATCCTATGGCACAAAAAGACATGCCTTTTTTTTGTTTACGTGGATGCTGCCAGTCGCCCTCTGGCAATGTGACAAACTCTTCCGTTGTTTTTCTGCCTCCACTGTGCGCGAGCAACTACAAGTGACATAACCACTCTGCCATCAGAATAGCATATTCATTTGCATAAAGTTCAAAACGCTCAACTTTTATTTCTCCCAATTTCTGACACCATAGGCCAGCTCGTATCAGAAGTTATCTCAGCATACGTAGCGGCACAAAACACTCTCATCCGGCAAACAAAGGATGGAGTGCAGGGATTTTGCATGTGTAGCAGGGCTTGGCGGTCAGCTCGCTCTTGTATCTTGCGTCAGTGTCATGCATCGTCGGGCACTTTCACTTCCCCGTAGACCACCTGAGGTTCTGGTTCTTTCTTCTTTGGCCGCTTCTTTTTGTCGCCCACTTGCACTTGGCAGTACACGATCTCCTGTGGGTCTTCCGACTTTTCACCTGCAAGGCAAGAGGACAATACATTGCACTGCTCTAACGTACACAATAATCATTAACCCCTTAAATTTTTCACTTATGTTTTACTTTAAAGTGATAGTAAACTCTGCCATGCTGTGTATATCTATCGAAAGAATTATCCAATCTCTCTGAAAAAGTGAACATCAATTTTATGTCAACGCTCCATCCCTCATGATCTGCACCATTTTGACTGGGCTCAATCTAAGACGTGATGTCAGATTGACCCAGCCGCTCTCCAATATCTGAAAACGAGTTGCATCCAGCTGCAGCCCCGGAGCAGAAGCCCCTGACATGACGAAAGCTCCTGACTTGATGGAAGTGCCCCTGGCATTACAGAATAATGGCTATTCACAGTTTTTATTCACTTAGCTCGCTCGCTAGCTAGGCTCGCAAATTAGTTAGCGAGCTATTTCACTTGCCTAGCTAGTGATACTTACGCTAGCGAACCACCTAGCTAGCCAGCTTGTGAACTAATTGCATCATGTGCACATAGCTAAACTTATAGAAACAGTAAATGGTTCGTCTACCGTCACTTAATGTTATTCAGCAGGCTAGCTAGCATGACTATTCAATAAATATCACTAGCTAGGCTAGCGAAATAGCTAGCTAGCAAGTTCACTAGCCTAGCTAGTGAGCTAGCTAAGTGAATAAAAACAGTAAATAGCCATTATTTCACTTCCGTCACGCCAGGGGCTTGTGTCACGTCAGGGGCTTCAGCTCCAGGGCTGCAGCTGGATAGTATTGCTGAAATTATAAAACGATGCTGGACACGCGCACTGCGTTCTAACTCGTCCAGCATGTCGAACAGAGAAGATGATGACAGTGTTACAAGTTCAGACGAGGAAATTACACATGATGGAGGTTTGCAGGGATACCATTTTGAACCTAAACAAACAAATTTTGTGGATAGTGACAGCGAGGTGTAAGAACAGGAAACACATAGGGCGTATTCGAATCCCTGTTCTTGGTGACACTCGGGTTGACTCGACTCAAGAACAAAGTACCGACACAAGTACCGAACAGCCGAGAGCCAACAGGAGAATGCGCTATTATCACTCCCCACTTTTTTGAGAGTGGGACAAGAACAGGCACGGTGTAATGGGTGGACCTAGGCCCACCCACTCATCTACAGGCCCACCCTAAACTTTTAAAAAGTAATAATAATAAATAATATATTGTATTAAATACATGTAATGATTCAATTCATTAATGATTAAAATTAGGTAATTTTAAAAACTATTTCATAGGGTTGGTTACGTTGACGCTTTAACCATGGTCAACGTGGCCGCTTTTAAGGAGATGCACTGCAGCGCAGCCAAGGAGAGCCGTCGCATATAGGTAGCCTATGCACTGAAACATTAAAAAATACAACAAAATATTTAAGTAAAATTATCAGCCAAATTCGATATAAAAGAGATAATATAGTAGTACATCAGTCAGACGTTTATAGTAGCTAAGTGAAGATTAAAGCCCAGATCAAAGATTCGTGAGGAGACGAGTTGAAACTTCCGACTACTTGCGACACACGAATCTGCGATGTTCTGAACCCTGCCAGTTGACATCGATGCGACGAGATGAGAGGATGTATCGTTTCCATAGCACTGACTCTCATCGCATCCATTTTAACTGCCGGCTTTTTAGGCCTATATTCCTCGTGTTGATGAGTAATGCCTGTGATCCACCTATGCTTTTAAGGCTTCAACACACAATCAATCGTGGCCAGTTGGAAACTTTTGGAAGCGCCGGGAACCATTCGAAACTCGCGCAAACAATCGTCAGAGTGATTGGGGGAAAAATTTTATCCCATGATCCACTAACGCAAGCATTTCCGACCGATTTTTGCCAACATCAACAATAAGTATGGCAGTTGTTTTTATAAATGGCTTCTAATTGGCTAATTGCAGAGGAAATATTCGTCACCTAGTTTGCACTTTACCAACCAATACTCCCGCGTCTTTCCGACAACTCTTACCTTCCGACAAAATCAAACCGGTTTCATTTTGTCGGAAAAGGTTATCCGCATGATCTGATTCAGTCGGAACCTGTCTTATTCAAGCGGAAGGGTCAGTACAGGTCGGAAGTCATGATCCACCTATGTCTTGCTCGTAACAGAAATTTCCACTCGTAATTGCTCATAACTGGTCGGAAGGGGAGAATCGGGACAATCAGAGATCTTAAAAGCGTAAGTGGATCACAGGCATAAGGCGCAACAGTTGCATTTCAGCTATTAAGAAAACAGAGGACAAAAAAAAAGAAAGAAAGGGGCGATCATTTGGAGCCATCCATGGCCGTGGCTTAGCCAGAACTTAAAATTGGGTGGGCTCTAAAAATCTCTTTAAAACAATTATTCTGATTATCGGAATCATATGCATTCAATCCGAAAACACTCCGCACTATCCGGTGTTGCTTGTTCACTTCGTTAAGGCAAACAACAATCGTTCATTTGGACGCGCAACTTTGTGCATTTCAAATTAGTGGCATAGCCAGAACTGAAAAATGAGCGGTCACACAATATCGCTTTACTACAATTATTAGTCATAATTTGTTCTTAGTCATTTTCCTGTGTTAAAACAATTTTCCACTAATAATAATCAAGATTGATAAATGTTGATAAATGGCTTTCGCTTTGCATTGTAGAGTTTTAACTTGCACTTGCAGATGTAGCGAAGAACTGTAGTTACGGACAGTGGTTTTCTGAAGTGTTCCTGAGCCCATGTGATGATGTCCTTTACACACTGATGTCGGTTTTTGATGCAGTACCGCCTGAGGGATCGAAGGTCACGGGCATTCAATGTTGGTTTTTGGCCTTGTCGCTTACGTGCAATGATTTCTCCAGATTCTCTGAACCTTTTGACGATATTTCGGACCGTAGATGATGAAATCCCTAAATTTCTTGCAATAGCTCGTTGAGGAATGTTGTTTTTAAACTGTTCGACAATCAGCTCATGCATTTGTTCACTAAGTGGTGACCCTCGCCCCATCCTTGTTTGTGAATGACTGAGCATTTCAGGGAAGCTGCTTTTATACCCAATCTCTTTTTTGCCACTTGTGCCAGCTTTTCTGAAACATGTTGCTGGCATCAAATTCCAAATTAGCTAATATTTGCAAAAAATTACAAAGTTGACCTGTTCGAACAATAAGTGACTTGTCTTTGCAGTGTATTCAATTGAATATAGGTTAAAAAGGATTTGCAAATCATTGTATTCTGTTTTTATTCACGATTTACACAACATGCCAACTTCACTGTTTTGGGTTTTGTATGTATAGAAGCATGAAGTGACTTTCAGGCCCGGTTACTAGGGTTGATCTTGCTGAAATTTTGTAATAACCGTTGGTATCGCGATAATTCAATTCAATTTTATTCTGCACGAAAACGAAAAACGAAAAACCCCGCACCTCGCACTAGTGTTGACTCATGTTGGGGATTCGAATACGCCCATACAGTCCACCATTGTAAACTCGACTGGACTGGGTCACTCAAACGTCACAAGGAAAAAACGTGATATGGGAAATGCTTTTGATTGGCGAACGCGCTTCCAACTTTTCACAATGGCAGTGCTGTACAGTTTGCTATAGAGCCATGCATTCTCAATGTTTGACAGCTTCGCAATTATTCAAAAAATGATGTTTGGTTTTTCTGATATTAGAGATATATTTCTTTGAAGATAGAATACTCTGTGATGGCATATATTTATCACTTTAAGCAGGGTCAGAAAAAAATTTTTTTTCTTTCATTTTGTAGGACAATGCTACGTACAAATTCTTTATCTGGTGGTAGTAGTGCTTCAGTGAAGCTACATACCATTAACACTAAGAAAAATATTCAAGATCCTGATGCCATGTCTTTATGGCCACAGCATTACATCAAACAGAAAATATGTAGATCTTTTTTTACATATTTCCCTGTAATTCAGCAGTGCATATTTAGCATATTTTTTGGAAACCTTGGGATCTCCACTAGAATTTAAACGAAGCCAGAAGTTCCACAGATTTGTATACATCTGCTGCATTTGATGGACCATAGGTTTCTTGGCATTCACCCGGCCAACTTATCTGCACTGACCAAAACCAGAGGGGACTAGCTGTTATACTTGCAATAATATAAAATGCACTGTGACCAAGAAGGCAGAGCGGCCTTAACACAGAGGTCTATGTGATACTCATGGTAATGAACAAATATCCTTGGAGTTTGGTGGATTTGATACACATAGTACCTGGTAAAGTGTCATTTGCACTAGTCCTTCTATCAGTTGTCTGCAGTAGCCTTTGTTTCTTCTTGTAGTAGTAGCCCACCCCACATAGCAGAGCTAGGAGTAAAAAGCATGTTCCAAGCGTTGCAAAAATCACTGTCTCTGTTGAGTGCCCTGCAGAGAACCAAGATAGCAAATTCATGACACCATCAAAATGGACAAATGCGTATATTTTCAGAAGCTTGGGACTGTCAATCAATCGGTGAGCATCACTAATGTTGCAGTATAATGGTGCAGAGAGTTTGGAATACATCAATAATTATGGTAAATATAGTCCAGTTAGCCAACTCATGAGTGAATAGTTAATTGCAGCATTAAAAAATGGATTCAACAATATCACTGGTCTGACCCTGAGACATTTTGTGGCCCACTGAGCTTAAGGAGCAAGGAGGAGGGAAAATCGATTAGGTAAGACGGATGAATGATTGTCGGGGAGAATAAGCAGCACCTGTTAAATGTGGAGTGCTCTCAGATTGAACGTTCTGGTAATTATGAAAATGACTGAGAACAGGTCAGGCCTATTAATTGTTTTAAACGGAAGTTTTGTGCAACTCGGATCTTGTTCTGCAACTGTACTGAATTTAGCCCATGATTTCATTGCTGTAAGATCGCATATGGAGAGAAACTGTATCTTCAGTTGCCAATTACGATAATTGGAAAACTCAATAAAGGAAAATGATTGAGAACTAGCCAGGACTTATTGCTGTCATAAAGGGACGTGTTTTGGCACTCCCGCTGGCTACGCCACTGATATATATATACTATTTTTACTGTTAGTGCCTTGCCAGTCAGGGGTGCCAGTAATTTTTGAGACCTACTGTAAACTGGTGTGATTACAGGCTCTGGCTATAAACGCTTATCTTATTAGTTATACATGCATGTGTGGACCAAATCGGTCATTCATCTAGAAGAAATGAAAAGTCACATTCACTAACTGTATCCCTGGAGAGGATCGGTGATCGTGGATCGGCGATCGTGACACAATGTCCACAGCATCTGTCACCGCATCCGCCACAACCGTAAAGATTTGCTTGTGAGCACTCCACAGGCCAGAAATTTCAACCGATTTGTTTCATATTTGGTGTGGGCCTTGTTTTCAGTAAAGTCGCAAAGTCTATTAATTTTGGGCGCAATGGCTTCAGGGGGTCTGGGGATACATGTCGACCTGTGGGTGAATGATTTCTAATTATTTACTACAATTGAAAGCAACATTGAAAGGTGGCATTGCTTTTGATGAGATGTAACATGTAATATGTAATTTATTCCTTTTTGAATCTACTTCCCCGAGACTGATTACTGATTGCTTATTACAGTATAACTGATAGAGTCTGGCTTCACTGAAACTCCCATTTTTCAAGCTGCTCGTTGAACCCCTGCGCAACGTGTTTTGGCTATTCTGGAGGTATGTAAGGGTCCAAGTATTATATTTGTACTAAATAAAGCGGCTGATGGGTGCATCATAGCTGCTGCAAATTACTGTGTTTTTACAGTTTTAGCCAAAACCATGTTGATCAGTCAGTGCAGTTGGTGACAGCATTGGCTTCAATGGGATTGGGGTTTTGCTGATGTTTTTCGCTTTAATTTCTTGAGGATTAATCAACCTCCAATATACCAACTGTGACAAAGAAAGTAATTATTTACCTTGAATGGACAGAGACACGCTTGCCTTGAGGATGTTGTGACCTTCCTCGTCAAACACGTCAAAAGTATAAGTGCCAGAATAACGTTTGGTTAAATTATCCAGCCGCAAGGTCCCATTCTTTAAGAAGTGGCAATGATCTTTATAGGGCCCAGACATTGACTTGTTTTTTGCCCTGTACCTGCAAATATCATTTTGACTGAATTTGACAATGAAATTATCGAATTTTTTGTCAGTTATCAGATTTATGTAGACCGGCTGTCCCAGAGCTTCAGAACATTTAACAAATGATCCATTTGATATGTTGCAGGAGGTTGGGGTACCTGAAAACAAAGGGGAAAAAAATCAACAAATAAGCCCACATATTGTCATTTTCATGACACTGAAGTACACAAAGCAGTTTTGTTATAAATGAATGAATAAGTACAAAAATAAATACTTCTTGCGCCTGCTTTGATCAAATTTTCATGGTTTTAAAAAAAATTAGTTCTGCCTGGTATTTTAAACCTTGAAAAAATCATTACCAAGAGCTGCCGGATAGCTTACTCGGTTAAAGCATCACATTGCAGAGCAGAAGTGACTATCACGGCGAAGGTTCAAGCCCCGGTCGTACCAACCGGCAGTGGTCGGCAGCTTTTTCAGAGTAGCGCACAATTGCACTACAGGGATACAAATTGGAAAGGGTCTGCCAGGAAGGGTAATATAAAAAAAAATGGTCCCTTTGTTTGCTGCACAAGCGCCTCCTGTTGGCCAGCTGGGCACTTGTCAGGAATTCTAAGCTTGTTCGTGTTTGGGTATCCTCTGCCCTCGTTCTGAACTTGCGAAGTTTCCACCAATCCTTGTAAAGATGCAGTGGCTGACAGGCGCGTGCCTTAGAGGAGAGCAATGAACTGTCTTTTCTCTCCCAAGTTGGAAAAATGGGGTCGCATACAAGCAAGCCTTGTACACAGTTCTCCAACTGGGATTTCCAGATTTGGGTAGGATTGGAGATGCCAAATTAAAAAAAAGAAAAAAAATCATTGCCAGTCATTCGAAGGAATGCTGTATACAGCAAGAATTGAACATAGCACAAAACTATTATGCAATATTATTTCACAGTCAGTTCAGTCCATAAGTATGAGGACGGTGACATAATTTTAACTGTTTTTACTCTGCCAGCCACTATAATGGATTTTATATGGAATAAATAGAATGTGCTTGAAGTGTTGACTTTCAGCTTTAATTTAAGGGACCTATGTGGCAACTGGGAAGACTATCGTAGTCATCCATTCAATTGCCATTTTACTACTTGGTCGCAAATTTTTCAACATGAAAGACTGCCTGAAGTCCGGAACCTAAAGACAACATCAGAAACTGGGTTTGCTCTCAGCAGGTGATGCTCTGAATGTGTTCTGCCAAAATTATTGTTTTAAGTTAGTGAAGTGCGCTGAATTGGATTCAGGTCAGGTAGTTGTGGAAGATTACTCTTTTTTTTTTTTGCCTTACAAAAGTCTTAGGTGGCTCTTTCAGTACTCATGCTATTGAGCCATCTGTGAAGTGGCGTCCAGTGGGTTTTGACGCACTCAGTTGAATCTGAGCAGATAATACAACACTCAACAATTCATAATTGTCTCATCATTAATGGATACAGGGGAACCAGCTCAATCTGCAGCCATACGAGTCCACATATGACCACTTGGCAGATGAGATGGCATCTTTGGACCATGAGCAGGCCCCTCCCCTCTTCACACTCCCATCCTCCCATCATTCTGTTATAAGTCGATTTTTGTCTCATCTGTCCACACTGTTATAAATTGACTGGATTTAACAATCAAATTAACATATTATCCTCTGGTTATTTTGACTGTAAGTAGAATCCCACACGCATTTAACTGTGGTTTACAGTTTACTCCCCAAAGCCCAACGTCCCCCTGGTAGTAACGCCAACATTACAGGATTTTCAAATGACACTTTTCTTTAATGTTACAGACCTAAAATCCGCTTGGGTGTCTGTATGTATATGTTCGTTACTAGTTTGCATTGTTTTAACATATTATGATTGTTAGGTCCATTCCTTAAACAACACCAAATGAATGGATGCACAAAAATGCACATTTTAAAAAAGCACTAGATGCAGAACAGAACATAATATAATGTTCTCTGCACTGAGATGTAGGCTTAGTCCTACCTTGAAATTTAATTAGCTAACCTTTTTGGTTCTGTCTGTAGGCAAATGTTATTGTAGCCTATTTTGGATTTTTGCAATAAATCTTTAAAATACAATTAGATTGTTCTTCTATAGCATAGACTGTAAAAAAATAAGTGAGTTGGGGTGTTGCTACATAATAGACTCTGCAGGGGTATCAGTGCAGGCATGAATAGGACTTTTACAAAACTCATGAGTCATATTTGCCAATATTTTGCGTTCAGTCAGCTGTCATTCAATTGTATTTTAAGTCAAATTAGGGTTGTATAACATTTTTACAACTCCATCAGTCGCTTACTTTGTAGGCACAATCAATGCATTTTCCTATCAAGGAACTCACACAAACGCTCTAACTGGTACATCTGTTAAGTTTTAATAATATACAATAGTTTTGATAGGACGTTCTTATCACATTATTGGTGTTAAAGACACGTTAAACAGTTGCCTGAATGAAATATAATTGATTTGACCTGAAGACAATGAGTTTAAAGCTACTTTTTAGCAGTGTAACAACTGTAACTCTACCGGTTACAAATAAGACTCAAACACGCTTCAGTTGTAACATCGGACAGAGTCCGCTTTCAGTTATATTACATAAGACCTGTTTTACAAATTGAACACCTTTAAGTGGTTTATGATAGCAGACATGTGTTGGTGCTTTGCCAGAAAATATTACATATGTAGGTAAAACGATCTCTTAGTAATAGAGTGAAAAGTGAAAAACGTTACAATTGTGGCAGCTCTCCCCTACTTACAATGGGTAACACGCTTAATTGGAACATTTGAAATGAACACATCTGGAACAACAGCTGACTACAGTGATATTCTGCTCCGATCATAGGACACTTACACTTTTTCACATTCAAATCCTATTTTTTTCCTTTTTAACCATGCATCAATGATGAGCAAGTCTGCATTTAACATTTCAGTTAATGACTCCGGATTTTGACTGGCTTAGTATAGGCAAGTATCATCGGCAAATCAGGATTTTTTGGTTTACTTAAACATGATTACAAGTCATATAAATTCAACCCCAATTTCGAAATAGTTGTGAATAAATTGTGAAATTGTGAATAAAATCAAAATTCAATGACTTTCAGATCACACGAGTATGTTATTGACAATAGAACACAGATAACATTTAGAGTATTCAAAACTGAGACATTTTACATTTTTATCCACCAAATGAGCTTATTTCAAAGTTTCTGCCTGCAACAGGCCTTAAAAAAGTAGGGACACAGGCAAAAAAAGGGCTGAAAAAGCTATTAATATATAAAGCCCCCGTCACACTTATTCAAAATCAGCTTTGAAATTCTTACAGCTTTGAAAGCATTCTGTTCGAATACATAGAACCTGCCTCAAATGATTTTTGCACTTTCGCTCTCGAATGCAGCTTGAATGTAGTTGGAACACAGCAGGAATATTTAGAATGCTGTCAGAATGCAGTCAGAACATTTTGAACACACATCGAATGTTGGACGAGTGCGGTTCAATTGCTGCCTGAACACCACCCAAAGTTTGGTTGGAAGGTGCCTCTAATGCTGTACGAATTCACCTTGAATGCAGACAGAACGCTCCGGGAATGGCCGTCTAATATGGTTGGAACGTCCAAGAATTCAAACAGAATGCAGCTGTAATACTCAGAATGTACTTGGAATGTAACACAAGTGTCCCATATGCGTTGATTGAGTAATTGCTGACGACAGCAGGGGAACATAAATATGCCACTAAAACTGACACCGAATGAGTGAGAGTTAACAAGTATGCGTGATTAATGAAAACTGGCCACACCTGTTAATATTGAGAGTTTTCAGAGTTTCTGTAATGGTAATTTAAATGAATAATTGAAAACAGGTCATAACCA
Source organism: Gymnothorax reevesii (assembly GCA_029721435.1). Classification (NCBI taxonomy): domain Eukaryota; kingdom Metazoa; phylum Chordata; class Actinopteri; order Anguilliformes; family Muraenidae; genus Gymnothorax; species Gymnothorax reevesii. The sequence goes on along the minus strand of CM056586.1, from coordinate 40,400,063 downwards.
ATCATTATTTTTATGTCAGTTCACCAGCCGCCACTGATCCCAGCGGCAATCGAAAGATTCCAACAGCATTCGAAGCACATTCGAGCTGAATTGTTATAATATCAAAATAGATTCCTGCAGCAATCAAAATGCATTTGAGGTGCATTCTGGCTCATTAGAGGCGCATTCTGGCAGGATTTGATGTGGCATGGCGTTTCGATTCTCCCTCGAATGCAATCAGAATGTTTTGAATGTTGTTGGAATGCAGTAAGAATATTTATAATGCAGTCAGAGTGCAGTTTGAATACACTTTGAATGCCGTTTGATATTTCTCCACTTCGAATGCACCTGGAAAGTTTTGAGCACGAGCAAAACATTAGGGCAGGCCACAAGAATGAGCCCGAATATTTGGAATGCACTCAAAATACAGTCAGAATTTTTAGAAAACACTTTGAATATCCAGGAATATACGAAGAATTTTCATTCCGACAGCATTCTGGCTCATTCCACCTCTGTGACTAGGGTTTAAGAGAATCAGCTGAAAGAACTTTTAGCAAGTAATTGTTGAAATTAACTGGCATCAGGTGTATAGCATGATTGGCTCTAAAAGGGATGTCTTAGAGAGGCTGAGTCTCCAATAAGTAAAGACGGCCAGAGGCTCTCCCACCTGTGAAGGCTTGCGTAAAAAAAAAAATTGTGGAATTGTGGGTATAGGAGAGTCACTCCGGAAGAAATTATAGAGCTGGCTTGAATACATCAGCTACAGCAGAGCTCTGAAAACGGCTCAGAATTTTAGATGCTTTTCCCAAGGGGTAACCCCCACTCCTTGCTGAGGGCCATAAATCATGAACTAATGTTGAGGGGAACCAAATACTTTGCAAAGTCTCCTTAGAATAGTTGATTTACATATGGGTGGAGTTTGAAGAAAATCTGAGATGGTCGAGCTGGGACCCTTGCCTGACTCGGCATGGAATGACTCAGCTGTTACCGTTCGTGGAGCGCATGGCAGCACTGGTAGGCTCCCCTTCCCCACCGCCTCGATCGGAGCTGCATGAGGCTAATTGTTAAAATACAGTCTGCAGAGATCACTCGTCATTGTACTTTTATTAGTATTACTCCACGGTATTTTATTGGGTGTCACACAAAACGAGCAGCCACCCGTATCTTTCCCGGAGGAGATCTCTGCACCGAAAGTTCATCTCACATCAGACAGCAGCGTATTCTTGTAACAATAGAAGATCTGCCATTGTCAAAATGTGATCACGGTGAAAGTGTCTGTAAGCCTATATATACTGAGCAACGAAAGAAACACAAGTTTGCTAGTTAGTTAATGTAGCCTACTCTTATGGTTACTCAGGCAAAGTGACCGCAAAACAAAGAAAGGTTTGATGAAACGAGTGTAAATATGCACGCGCGAGTAATAAATTTGGTTTTCTAAAATAATTATGCGCAAACATATTTGCCAGTCTGCCTTTCATTAACTTGCGTTTCTTTTGTTGTTCAGTATATGTGACTGGATGAGCATCTGACATACCACACTGCATATCTGCCAAGCCACGTACTGCGCTTAATCAAATTGATGGTAATTGTCAGCCATCGGGCCTGACAAGTAGGTTGTCTCAAAATATAACTTTAATTTCTCAACCCAGGTGTCTTATTTATTTATATATTTAGCCAACTTATTCATTTTACTTATAAGAACAACAACAGTATGATGTCCGCATCACTGCATATGGTTTATTTATCATTTTGACAGCTGCACTCGTTCCTGCATGTTGTACGCTGGATTCAAATGTGCGTACACCTGGTCAGACCTGGCGTGCGATTTTTGTGGACTGTTCGCTCATGTCCAGATTGATAAATGCAGATTTTTGCAGGAGATTTGGCGTACACCCATTTTTTGGTGTACGCACGTTTGATAAATGGGGGCCATTGAGTTTTGATTTTATTCATAATTTACACTTTGTCCCAGCTATTTCGGAATTGGGGTTGTATAGAACAAACAGTACTGGGCAATGATTTGACCCGTGTTATTCCACAGTGCATTCTATTCCTTTGTGGAATAGACTCTATTGCATTCACACAAGTATATTGTATGCAATTAGACTACTGCTAAACTATTTTTATTATAAATCGTCCGCCTCAATAAAGCGTAGCTTATTCAGAAGAAATGATTGGTCAACCATACCAAATTCTCTTTGTAAGTCGAGCGTTACACCTCCAAAAAAATGACCTTTGTTTACGCTATGGAGCCAGTCTTCTGTGACATAGAATATTGCAGTCAGATAGAATGTGTTGGTCTGAAACCATGCTGAAAAGGACTTAAAATTCATTTCTGGTCCATGTAAGTATAAAGTTCATCAAAAGCTAATTTTTCAACAATTTTAGCTGAAACGGAAAGCATAGAAATTGGTCTGTAAATATTCATATCAGACTTATTGCTTTAAATTTAAATACTGGAATAACATTTTTTTTTCCATTCTGAGGGGCAGATCTTAAAGATAAATTGATTATGTACAAAACCCAAAACCAGTGAAGTTGGCACGTTATGTACATCGTATAAAAAAACAGAATACAATGATTTGCAAATCCTTTTCAACTTATATTCAATTGAATACACTGCAAAGACAAGATGTTTAATGTTCAAACTGAGAAACTTTATTTTTTTTTTGCAAATAATCATTAACTTCGAATTTAATGACATTTGGGAACTGAGGAGACCAATTTTTGAAGCTTTTCAGGTGGAACTCTTTCCCATTCTTGCTTGATGTACAGCTTAAGTTGTTCAACAGGCCGGGGTCTCTGGTGTCGTATTTTACGCTTCATAATGCGCCACACATTTTCAATGGGAGACAGGTCTGGACTACAGGCAGGCCAGTCTAGTACCCGCACTCTTTTACTACGGAGCCATGCTGTTGTAACACGTGCAGAATGTGGCTTGGCATTGTCTTGCTGAAATAAGTAGGGGCGTCCATGAAAAGGACGTTGCTTGGATGGCAACATATGTTGCTCCAAAACCTGTATGTACCTTTCAGCATTAATGGTGCCTTCACATATGTGTAAGTTGCCCATGCCTTGGGCACTAATACACCCCCATATCATCACAGATGCTGGCTTTTGAACTTTGCGCCAATAACAGTCCGGATGGTTCTTTTCCTTTTTGGTCCGGAGGACACAACGTCCTCAGTTTCCAAAAACAATTTGAAATGTGGACTCGTCAGACCACAGAACACTTTTCCACTTTGCATCAGTCCATCTTAGATGAGCTTGGGCCCAGCGAAGCCGGCGGCGTTTCTGGGTGCTGTTGATAAATGGCTTTCACTTTGCATTGTAGAGTTTTAACTTGCACTTGCAGATGTAGCGACGAACTGTAGTTACTGACAGTGGTTTTCTGAAGTGTTCCTGAGCCCATGTGGTGATGTCCTTTACACTCTGATGTCGGGTTTTGATGCTGTACTGCCTGAAGGATCGAAGGTCACGGGCATTCAATGTTGGTTTTCGGTCTTGTCGCTTATGTGCAGTGATTTCTCCAGATTCTCTGAACCTTTTGAAGATATACGGACCGTAGATGATGAAATCCCTAAATTTCTTGCAATAGCTCGTTGAGGAATGTTGTTTTTAAACTGTTCAACAATCAGCTCACGCATTTGTTCACTAAGTGGTGACCCTCGCCCCATCCTTATTTGTGAATGACTGAGCATTTCAGGGAAGCTGCTTTTATACCCAATCATGGCACCCACCTGTTCCCAATTAGCCCGTTCACCCATGGGATGTTCCAAATAAGTGTTTGATGAGCATTCCTCAACTCTCTCAGTCTTTTTTGCCACTTGTGCCAGCTTTTTTGAAACATATTGCAGGCATCAAATTCCAAATGAGCTAATATTTGCAAAAAATTACAAAGTTTACCTGTTCGAACATTAAGTAACTTGTCTTTGCAGTGTATTCAATTGAATATAGGTTGAAAAGGATTTGCAAATCATTGTATTCTGTTTTTATTTACGATTTACACAACGTGCCAACTTCACTGGTTTTGGGTTTGTAATTTACTGGTTTCAGGGTATGTTCGGCTAAAATTTTTTAGAAGATGACTGGCATATTGTCTGGGTCACAAGCTCTCTTTTCTTTTAAAATTATTTATGACAGTTAAGACCTGTTGCTCATCAACTGCTTCAAAAAGGTGCCGGCACACTAAGGAAAAGGCAAGTGTCCCAGTTTTTCATTTTGGCTGCACTTCAATACCAAACCTGTTCTCACATCCAAGAAGTCAACGCTAAAGAAAATTTGACCACTGAAATATCGGTACGGTCACTTTCAGTCTTACCTTGCGGCACTGCCGCTAAAAGCAGCAGAAGTTTGAGAAGGGAAGTGAGCTTCTTCATATCCCGTTGGACGGGAGTCCCGGAGACAAGTCTTGAAATGATGAAGACAATGTTGTTATTTATGTCGTATGTTGAAAAACACCGCAAAAACGATCTCGTCGCAAAGAAACCCCTGAGTGTTTTTCTGAAGGTTGGACATATCAGCCTTGTCTGCGTGAAGAAAGCTGACAGCCCAGACCGCACTTCTTTCCTGAGAAAAGAGGAAGTTATTGAGGAGAAAAACAGAATAACTCTTCTGTCACCAGTTCTCCATTTAACCCTGGCGTTCTGTTCACTTTTTGTGGACATAAATTTGTGAGTGAATGTGGGGAAAGGGGTGAGGGGTGCAGAAGTTATGCTGAAAGAAAATGTACGACATTCAACTCAAAAAACAGACTCAAATCATGGAGTGTTGCATTAAAAAAGTGATATAATTTTTTTCTGAAAGTAAATAAAAAAGTTAGCATGAAAAGGGGGAAAAAATTGAACCCAGTGGTTAAAACACCAAAGTGGGACTGCATGTGCATCTGTCTGTTCCCTATGCTCATTTCATAGGGTGCATTTCTGTTCTCTTCACAGCACAACTGGGGTTATTTAGTCATATCATACACCATATACTGCTCATCATTTATAACTCCATTTGTTTCTAGCAAACCCCGGTGACCTCGTAAAACATTGAATACATATGGTCCTTCAGTAATATTGTCCGCCATTGTGGTCTAGTGACAGTCCCGTCTCCCCCTGAGCGTCAGCAGCCATACTCGAAATGACCCTTGTTCACTACATACTCCATACAGGATCAGTATATACTGGATACTTCAAGCTACTCTCCATGATGGTAAACATTGTAGTGACCAGTATGTGCTAATAACCATCTCCCCCAGGCCAATAAGTACACCTGAGTCTCGGTGTGGGGTTTCCATTGACAACCTTGCATTATATCATCAGAGAACACCAGATCAATTTTCACAACTATGCCGACGACACTCAACTGTATATTTCCCTGTCCCCTGATTATACCAGCCCTATTAACAGACTAGTTCAAAGCATTGAACATATTAACCAATGGATGTCACACAATTTCCTGCAACTGAACAAAGACAAGAAAGAGGTTTTGATTATTGGAGGAAAAGTACAGAGGGAGATGCTTTGTACACATCAAAAAAAATCACACAACACCAAGCCCCTAGTAAAAAATCTAGGTGTGCTTTTTCACTCTGACCTAAATTTTGAGCCACACATTAGCAATGTCTCTCGAACTGCTTTTTATCATCTTAACAATATTGGCAAGGTACAGCCTTCTCTCACCCAGACAGACACAGAGAGTCTAATGCATGCTTGTATCACTAGCAGGCTTGATTTCTTGTTGCTCTCCTTTCTGTTCTACTTCAGAAAGCTATGAATAAGCTACAGCTTATCTAGAATGCAGCAGCCTGTATATTAACTAAGACCAGAAGGAGAGCACACATCTCACCCATTTTAAAATCCCTTCATTGGTTACCAGTCTGTTTTAGAATAGATTTTAAAATCCTATTATTGGTTTTAAAATCAATCAATGGACTGGCTCTTGAATATTCGTCAGACATGTTTATGAAAACCGCTCTGGAAAGATCACGCAGTCCTCTGGCACCGGTCTTTAAGTTGTTCCTCGTTTGCAAACCAAATAATTTGGGGAAGCAGCATTTACAGTCTGTGGTCCTCCTGGAGGATCTGAGGGCACCACAAACTATTCATACTTTTAAATGAAACATTAAGACCTACCTTTTTAGTTTGGCGTTCCCTTAATTTTCATTTTAGGCACTACTTTTAATGAATATTACACATTTTCTATTTATCAGTGTGGAACATTTTATTATTATTTGTGTAGGTGTGTGTCTATTCAGTTTGTGTTTTCCATTATTTTATTGCCTTGTTTTATATTTACCCATGTTCAGCACTTTGTATTGCAGCTTTGCACGAAAAGAGCTATGTAAATAAACTTTGATTAGATTTGATTATTGTATAATACAGGGATACAGTGCATCACAATGATACTGCGGATTTGGCAACCTTTTACAAAATTTGGCCAGGATATTATGTCATCTGGCTATGTTTCGTAAACTGGTAAATTTCATGTTGGTCACAGACTACTTGCTACTTTCGGCTGCAATCATTGACCCAGCCCTGGCATCTAATTTTTAGTCTGTGCCTGTAAATTGTGTGCCGTCGTATATTTTGTGTACATTAATTGGAGGAAAAGTGTCCAGGTGGGGTAATTTAGGATATAGGAACTGTAATAGCTGGTTAGAGCACGGCAGGCGAAGCTGCATCGAGCACAGAGCCGACGAAGCTGAAAGTGAGAGGGCGAGAGAGGAGAGGAGCTTGCGTTACTGAATAAACAAAAGACTTAAGTGCCAGAAACGGAGCGAGCAACCAGATAGAAAAAGAAATCTCAATAAAAGAGAAAAACTAACAAGGGACCTGACAGTAGTGCGAAATAACCTAAAGAAGCAAAGCTTTCCGGAAACAAAGAATATATATATATATATATATATATATATATATATATATATATATATATGTATTTCGGCAAACCCCTGACTAAAGATATATCGAGCCGAAGTGAGCAAAGTCATATCAAACACTCCAGCGAAGGAGGCGTGGCAACCTCTGGCTTAAATAGACTCCTGGGAAGGAACGCCCAGAAATAATCAGCCAGCTGGGTAAAGAATCCGATGTGGAAAGAAAACGATGTCATCAGGGACAAGAGTAACAAAGAAAGCAAAAAGTACATTCACAAACCATGACAGGACCCCCCCCAAGGGACGGCCCCAGACGTTCCCAAAGAACCCCTTGCACGGAACTCAGAAATAAAGACAGGGTCCAGGATATCCCGAGCAGGGACCCAACAATGCTTCTCGGGACCGTATCCCTCCCAATCTACCAAAAAGTGGAATCCCCGACCGACACGCCTCTCAGCCAAAATACGACGTACAGTGTACGCTGGGCCCCCCTCAATCATCCGCGGCGGGGGTGGGGATTTGACGGCAGGTGCCAGGATGCTGGTGCTAACAGGTTTAAGCCTGGACACATGAAAGGCGGAATGGATCCGCAAGGATTTAGGGAGCTTAAGATGCAGTGACAGGGTTAATCTTCCGCACAATCTTAAATGGACCGATAAAGCGAGGGGCCTATTTCCGAGACTCAACTTTCAAGGGGAGATCCTGAGTGGAAAGCCAAACTCTCTGGCTCACTCGAAAAGATGGGACCAAGCGGTGCTTTTTGTCAGCTGCAGATTTCTGACTACGCCCAGCCTACAACAAGGAGGAACTGACCTTAGCCCAAACAAAGCAGCAGCGTCGAATGAAGTGTTCAACAGAGGGCACTTCTGACTCCTTCTCAGACTCTGGAAATAGAGGATGTTGATAACCCAACTGGGCCTTGAAAGGAGGAAGACCCGTAGAGGAGTTACATAATGAGTTATGGAAGTATTCTGTCCATGCCAAAAAACAACTCCAGGACGCAGGATTATTGGCCGCTAAGCACCGAAGAGTATTCTCTAGGGACTGATTAGTGCACTCAGTCTGCCTGTTAGTCTCAGGATGAAACCCTGACGACAGGCTTACTGAGGCCCCCAACTGTTTACAAAAAGCACGCCAAAATTTGCCCGCAAACTGAGAACCCCTGTCAGAAACCACATCAAGGGAAGACCGTGCAACCAGAACACGTCCATTAACGTCTCCCAGGCAGAAGGCAGTTTAGGTAGCGCGATAAAATGAGTGGCCTTGGTAAAACGGTCGACTACGACCAGGATGACAGTATTGCCATCAGAGACAGGCAGGCCCGTGATAAAATCAAGCACAATATGGCTCCAAGGGCTTTTGGGTACCGGCAACGGATGCAACAGTCCAGCGGCGGGAAGATAGGACATTTTATTCCTAGCACAAGTGCCGCATGCTGACACAAATTCCTGAATTTCCTTCATCATACTGGGCCACCAGAATCGTCGGGCTAAGAACTTAGTCCGATGGGCCCCAGGGTGACCTGCCAGACGGGAAGATTGTCCCCATTGGAGAATGTGTGAACGAACCGCAATGGGAACAAACAGACAACCGGGGGGTTCCCCACCAGGACCGGGATCGGTTCTTAAGGCCTCCTGTACCACAGGTTCCACGTCCCACTGGACGAGTGCCAAAATCTGATCAACCGGAATGACCGGCTTCGGCATCGGATCACAGTCGGAACGATCGTAAATCTACGATAAGGCATCTGGCTTAATATTTTTTGAGCTAGGGTGGTAAGTTAACGTGAAGTTAAAACGGTTAAAAAACAACGACCACTGCGCCTGCCGGGAATTACGTCCAGCCAATGGCGCCACTCCTCTAATGCCAGCTTAACGGCTAACAGCTCCCTGTCATAGATGCTTTAATTTCACTCAGCAGCAGACAGTGACCTGGAAAAGTAGGCGCATGGGTGTAACTTATTGTCCCAAAGGGGGCGCTGGGACAAGATAGCACTAACTTCAACCTCCGAGGCATCAACCTCCACCACAAATGGGAGGGATGGGTCGGGCAAAACCAGAATAGGTTCTGAGCTAAACAATTTCTTTAGCTCTTGAAAGGCAGCCTTGACCGTTGACGACCAGGCGAAAGGAGTGGAGGTCTTTATCTTAGTGAGGGCGATATTGGGAGCAGCTTCCCCATTAAAATTGCGAATAAACCTCTAGTAAAAATTGGCAAATCCCAGAAAACTTTGGACCTCCTTGACATTTTGAGGTACAGGCCAATTCCTGATGGCTGCCACCTTGTCAGGGTCCATGTGGACCGACCCCTTAGAAACAATAAAACCAAGAAATGAGACCGTCTTGGCGTGAAAGATGCATTTCTCGGCTTTAACAAAAAGCTTAACTTTGAGAAGAGCCTCCAGTACCTCTTGGATGTTTAGTATGTGTTCAGAAAGAGTTGAAGAAAAAATAAAAATGTCGTCAAGATAAACAAAAACGAATTTCTACAACATCTCTCGGAGGACATCATTAAGGAGTACCTGGAATACAGAGGGGGCATTAACCAATCCAAACGGCATAACTAAATATTCGTAGTGCCCGTCATGCGTATTAAATGCCATCTTCCACTCGTCATCATCTTGTATCTGAACAAAGTAATACGCATTGCTCAGGTCCAGCTTAATTAAAAAACGACGCCTCCCGCAAGCGGTTGAATGCGGAATTCATCAGAGGAAGTGGGTATCGATTTTTAATATTAATAGTATTTAATCTGTAATCAATTCAAGGTCTAAGGCTACCATCCTTTTTTTCGACAAAAAAGAACCCCGCCCCGGAGTGGGACGTGGACGGTCGAATAAAACCATTAGTCAGGGCCTCCTGAATATATTCCCATATGGCCTTCTGTTCAGGACCTGACAGTGAGTATAATGACCCTCTGGGGGGAGTGGTGCCAGGGTGGAGATTGATCTAGCAATCGTAAGGGCGATGAGGAGGTAAAGTAGAGGCCCGTTGTTTACTAAAAACCTCCACGAGATCAGTATAAGCAGTAGGCACGTTATGAGGCAAACAAAAATTCAAAGCAAAGCAGCCCCTAAATTCTCAACCTGTTTGTACTCAGCCGCATCAATGACAGTCTCTAGATCGGAGCCACACTCGGAATTACAATCATCCTCTGGCTGTCACCAGTCAAATTGAGGGTCCCACTCTAACCCCTCCTCGGCCCCCTTCTCTCGATTGGGAGGACAGTGTGGAATAATCTCCGCTGAATCGCTCCAGGCGTCACTTTCTCTCATGGATTGAAGTCCAGGCCAACACATAGAGCTATCCATGCAATGGGATCTACAATTGGAACCCCACTGCGCTACAGAGTTATCCTTATTACCCCAAAGAATACAAGGCTTGTGTTTTCGTAACCAAGAATGTCCTAACACCACTGGGAACACAGGGGAACTGATCAAAAAAAAAAAACGGATTTCCTCAGAGTGTCTACCAAGGAAATTGAACAAAGACAAAGGTTCAGAGATCTTAAATATAACTCCATCTCCCAACGGGCGACCATCCAAAGTTTTAACTGCGCGTGACTGCAAAAGAGGGCAACCCGGAATGGAGTGTCTCTTTGCCCATTCCCCATCCATAAAACAGTCTACAGCCCCAGAGTCCAAAAACACATTAATAAAAATTCTCTGTCTTCCCGTAATCAATTCAACAGGAATTAAAGTCCGATGGGGAAATTGGTTCCGACCCTCAAGTGCTCCCCATTCCACTAGGGGGGACTTCCCGTTTCCTGATGAAAGACTGATTCCATAGCTCTAACGAGGGTTTCAACAGTTTTCACGATCGGTGAATTAGATCGGATTAGTGGACCCACCCAAGTCAGTGTAGTATCAGTCAACAGGGATAAAATAATTGATACTCAAAACTCCTCATTAGCGAACCGTGAAGATTGGGCTTTATAGAAAATTTCGTATTGTGCAACAAAGTCCTTACTTTTCCCTGCTTCACCCCCATATCTAGAAGGCATTTGCAGTTTCGGTTCTCAGTAGGAGCTTAAAGATTGTGCTTGTGCAACGCTGTGTGTAATTGTGTGTAACACTCTCCGTCAGGGAGTTTCCATTCTCTGAATGCTGCTTTCTTGTAATCTTAGTCTCTCAGCGAACTCTGATTGTTGAGCATTCAGAGCTGAGAGACCCTTGCTATGCCCAGAAAGGACAGCCTGCTGGTTAGCTACCACTTTCTCAAATGCAGCCGCGGCTGATGACTTCATGCCTGGCAGTAATTTTGTAATGGCTGGTTAGAGCGGAGTTTCAGATGCTGCAGCAGGCGAAGCTGCACCGAGCACAGAGTCGACGCAGCTGAAAGTGATAGGGCGAGATAAGAGAGGAAAGGAGCTTGCGTTCCTGAATAAACAAAAGGCTTAAGTTCCAGAAACGGAGCGAGCAACCAGATAGAAAAGAAATCTCAATAAAAGAGAAAAACTAACAGGGCACCTGACAGTAGTGCCAAATAACCTAAAGAAGCAGATCTTCAAAGAAACAAAGAATATATAATCGGCAAACCCCTGACTAAAGATATATCAAGCCGAAGTGAGCAAAGTCATATCAAACACTCCAGCGAAGGAGGCGTGGCAACCTCCGGCTTAAATAGACTCCAGGGAAGGAACACCAAGAAATAATCAGCCTGCTGGGAAAGGAATCCGATGTGGAACGAAAACGATGTCATCAGGGATGAGAGTAACAAAGAAAGCAAAAAGCATATTCACAAACCATGACAGGAACTTATGGAAAGAAAGCTAAAAGTTGCTGTGTGGCAGAGGTCAGGCCTGGTATATCTGTCTGATTCGGTAACAGGATGGGCTGAGATCCATTGAATAAAATGAATAAATTTGTTTTAGAAAATTATCAACTAATGGTTTCATTTATGCAATTATGACTTAAAAAATCAAAACACTCAAAAGAAAATGTGGTCAACAATAAGAGTCCCTCTCATGCTCTCTTCCTCAAACAACACAGGTGAAACACACAGGTGATCATTATGACCTATGAGCGTCACATATCTATGTAATCGAACACTACCAATAATTGCAGTCACAAAAATCTATCCAACCAAACGTTAAGGACCACAGAGTTTTTCTTCTCTTGTCCTGAGCTTCCCAAGACACTGTCGAGTTGTGGTGAGAGCATGTGGTGCTCACACAGGGTATTGAAATGACTTTGGACACACATTTTTATTGAATGATCTGGAATTGGTGCGATTCTGGTCTTCCATATGGATGCCCTCTATTGGGTCAAAAAAGTTGTTGATCAAATGATTTGATGCATTTTGTGTTTTGGATTAACACCAGTGCGGTAAACAACACTTGGGATTTATGGTCATGTAATTATTATATAATTTATGTTTATATTCCACATACTCAGGTCAAAATCAAGTGTTCCTTTACTTTATTGTTGAAAATAAATGACAATACCCAAAACAATAACCAGACTGTAACAAATGGGTCGCGTCCCCATGTGACTGGCACGGAGGACTGGAAAATTAGGACTGGACTCAGGTGCAAGGATGGATTTGGCTGTAGGTTTTATGATGCCTACTGCGCAAGCAGCAGACATACACACAAAAGATATAAAGAAAATAGGAAGCGAGGTTCCTTAATGAGCACAGGCTATTTGCATTACAAAAAATAGACCATATTATAGCAACACTGTATTATAAAAATATGCTGGAACTACGCAGCACTGTATTCAATAGTTTAGTTTACAATAAGCGCGATACGCAAACTAGTTCCCTTAGACAAAAGACACATAACACAGGTGTGTGGCTTACAGGACTTTGCAGAGAAAGTGCGAAGATCTGACAGTTATGCCCGCTGCTACCACTCAGCAGCAATGATGAACAGATGATTCTAGTTGACTGATGAGTGGGGGTGCGGTCCAGGTTTGAATAAGCAGGCGTGCTGGACCGCAGGAGGCGAGGCCTGACACATACAGTTCCTAATTATAAACCATGTCAAACCTCATTTAAAATACAAAATCTGTTCTTTTCCTGAGTTAATGCACTGAGTCAGATATGGTAACGTTTTGAAAGAAGAGGGGTTCTAAGGAGCGAGGAGAGAGTGGGGCACATGATGAGATGTAGGTTCTCTGTGCATAAGCCAGGGGCCGTGTCTGACCAATTTTGTGCTCTACTACAAAAACAGTGCGTGCTGGGCCTTCACAAGCTGCCAGATTGGCTTCGACATGCCTTGGCATTGAGTCTAAATGAGTAAAGCTTCACTGGAGGGATGCAGCACCTTTCCTCAAAGAGAAACTCCCTCAGTTGGAGTTTTGATGATGGTGACACTGTCTAACACCTTGTTCCATCGTCTCCCATTTGAACTCACTTGGTTTGAGATCTGGTGACTGTGAAAGCAGTGGCGCTTGCTTAGGATCATTTTCATAATCATAAAATTACTCACTATAACCTCATGCCCAGTGCGGCTTGGATCATTGTCATCCTGAAAGAGAGCCCTCCGTCACAGTAGGAATGCTTCATCATAGGATTCAAAGGTGATCACATAGAATATACCGCTGCATTGATTTTCAGTGACCCTTCAATATAAAATAAATCCTTCCAACCATTTTAATCTTGTATTTAGACTAAAACATAAAAATTTCTATCACCCTTTTTCTCAGTAAAAAATAAATTCTGCCTGAGACTGCAAGATAATATTGAAGTGAAAATGTTCTTATCCCATGGAAAAAAGTAGTCTTGAGTTAAACTGACAAACTCACACTGTGGCAGAATTTTTTTGTTTGCTTTACTGAGAAAACGGTAATAAAATTAAGCCTGTTTATATTACATGCAAGACTAAAATGCTAACGCACCACTTGAAAAAAGTCAATATTTAAGTTCAAATGAACTTCAATATAATTTTTATACAACAACAACAACTGTAACTCAGGGCAATTTTTTGCTAAAACGCAACATCTTGCACGCACACCACGGGAAAAATGAATTTCACTCTGAATTTGTGCACACATTACCTTTAAAAGCATGTGAATCCGAATTAAATTTCACTTCTTCACTGACACTTGTGAAACGTCGACACTATGCCGCGACTTACAGCCCCTGAACGGGAACGTGCATTAGGCATGCTTCAAATTGGCACCAGCACCAGGGAAATTGCCAGACGACTACACTGCGCACACACAACGATTGCAAGACTCCATCAAAGGTTTCTGCAAACGGGGAGCACTCGGGACCGTCCTCGACCGGGTCAACAACGTGTGACAACGGCACGTCAGGACCGTCAGATCGTACGGGATCATGTCCGAGACCGAACACTACCAGCGACAAGAACGGCTGCTCAAGTCCAAGGACGACATGGATTTATTCACCCCAACACCGTACGGAACCGTCTGCGAGCTGCAGGCCTGCGTGCACGACGTCCTTATTTTGGCCCCATATTGACGGATCGTCACCGAAACCAGCGTCCACAGTGGGCAAACAGGCATCAGAATTGGCGACTACGACAATGGCACGATGTCATCTTTTCTGACGAGTCACGATTTCACTTAAGGAACGCGGATGGCCGTATACGTGTTTGGCGGAGACGTGGTGAACGTTATAATGCCGTTCATACGGACCGTTGGGGTGGTGGCAGCGTTATGGTGTGGGGTGGAATAAGCTACCGTCACAGAACCCCTCTCCATATCTGCAGAGGAAGGGTGAAGGGCGTCTACTACCGGGACCAGGTGCTGCAGAACCATGTTGTGCCGTTCTTCAACCAACACCACGATGTCCACACATTCCAACAGGACAATGCTAGGGCACACACTGCAAGGGTGTCCATGCAGTAACTTGCACAGCAGAACATCCCCGTGCCTCAGTGGCCAGCTCTGTCACCCGACCTCTCCCCTATCGAGCACTTATGGGATGAAATTGGACGACGTCTTTCACGTCGATGCCAGATGGACAACATCCGAGAACTTGAGGTTGCCCTTGTTCAGGAGTGGAATGCTATCCCTCAGAACACTATCTAGAGACTGATCAACTCCATGCGACGACAATGCACCGCATGTGTCAATGCAAATGGCGGTCACACCCGTTATTGACTTTCCTGTTTGACCCCTACACCAGTTAAACCTCTCTCGGGCATTAACATTATGGTGAATGAAATTGAATGATGTTTACATGTCTTCTTAAATCATTCATTATCTCAAATGCATCATACGTATATACTTCACATATCAATCCGTGGAGCTATTCCAGATTTTGTGAGTGGTGCGTTTTCATTTGTACTCAGTATATATAGTCATCGCCCCATAGCTAAAAAAATCCCTCTCTTTTAAATCATACGCAGATACACATGGCAGTAATCTCTTTCTGCAGACCACAGCAGATTGTGTTTCAAAGCATCTAAAAATAATGGAAGTTCCTTGTGCTGATGAATAATTATTTATACTGAAGTCATGCGTTGGTTTATAAAACACCCCTGGTTGCCACAGTTAACTTTAAACACAGCATTTAAAATGAGGCAGTAATGCACATACATGTTCAGCAGAAAAAGAATGTGGTTTATTTACTTATTTTAAAAAAGAATTTTAAAAAAATTTGGAGGTTTACAAAAACTTTAATACATGATACAGAAAATGGATGTAATGGTATTATACATTAACAATGTTGAACACATGGCTATAAAAATTTAAAGACACGTCAAGAAGTCATTAAGCAAACAAAGAAGTTTGGTTTGTCTCAAGATACTCGAGCAAGCATTACCTTCATTCACGTTGCTCCATGATTGTTGAAAATTCTATTTCCTGAAAAATTATTTGTGTAAGCTGAACACATTCCAGTGATAAGATCATTATTAGAGATATTTCAACATCTCCACCCTCCTCCTCCTACTGAGAATTTGCGTCAGAGGTCAGAAACTATACGTTTCTCAAATTTCATTCACCAGAACTTCTGCTTCTCTGTGCATGTTCTGCTTCAGACCAAATATATGAACTTTGTACAACTTTCCTCCAAGAAAAAAAATTTATTCTGAGAATAAATGCGGGACATTTATCAAAATGTCTGTGTTCAGCACAAGGACCCAGCCAATCAGACTATGGGCTCTAATTTCTTGGCGCAGCGCAGGTGGCGAAGCGTGGTGCAGCCCACGCAGTGGTAATTTTGTCTGCCACAGCCCGCGCAGTGGTATTTCGTGAGGTGCAACACCGTGCGCAGACGAACGTGCGCCGAGATGGGTGTGGCGGCGTAGTAGGGGGAGGTGTCACTTATTCATCAAGACGCAGCGACAATTTCGTAGAAAAAGTCTTCCCTGCAGTTGTGCAGAAAGCTCGCCAGCTCCAACCTGGTTCACTTTCTGTGCAGTGGTTATTTGGCTGACCGGCGCGCAGTGTGCACACGTCACCAAAACCTCACAGGCAGGTTTCCAGAATGTCAGGCACATTTCAATACAGTAAATAATTACAGCAACCACTGTTTAATGTAACTATCTGAATCAGCACATAAATTATAGTATCTATATCGATTGTCCTGATGTCAGATCAAAGGCGTTGGCACGCGTGATGGAAACTCGACCTGACTTAATCAACGCAACTGAATCAATGATGCAAATTAACGACTTCGCATCTTTCTCAGCCAACCACAAACTGCCTCGGCATCAGACAGTGCGTATATAATACTTGCGTTCTATGCTCGGTAAAGCCGCTTGAAAACTGGACGCGAAACAAATTTTTCGCACGACTGACTACAGTCAAAGTCAATGCAAAGAACTATCGACTTTTCTTGGTCTTTTTATTTGTCTGTTTTCTTCCTTTGAAGATAGACAACAGTCAACATAGACAACGGAATAAAGAATAAAAATACATATACATATACATCACCAACCAACAGAACATCCAAAAAAGATAACCCGCAAATAAATTAATTGCAGTGTCCGTTGGATATTCTGTTGTTAAAATGTTTCTTTTTATTCTTAATTTCGTTATCAATCTGTTCTAATCGTCCTGTTTTTTTTTTTGGTTTTTTTTTGGCTGTCAGGCAAGGAGACATTGTACATTGTCTCGCGCCAATGTCGACTCACTTTATTGAGCAGAGCTTAAACAGAAACATTGATTGAAATTCTCGATACTCATGCTGAAGAACTGAGCCCTCTTCTCTAAACATTCACGTTTAATATCTAAAAGAGTCAGTAGATTTGAAGAAATTAAAAACAATAATAGACTGTCGGACACGGAGATATATTGAAACCTTGTCAGACTTTCGGACACAAGACACTGCTTTTAACGCAATCTGTCGTGCGACAGAGGAGTGCTTGCACCAGGGTACGCCGGGCACGAAATTGCAACACACGCCTGGACACACCCCGTTGGCGCGGCACACCCCGCATTCGTCGCGCCTACCACGCCTGCACCTGGTCAACGAAATTAGAGCCCAATGTCTTCTTGCATTCACATTAAGATTCAACCAATTACAAATGGTGCATTAATATCTTCTGCGAGATTCTCCAAATTAGAGTGCACCCTTTGAACACAAAGAATATAACAGTGTATTACCACATCCACACAAAGATCTGGCATCAATATCTTTACATCACTAAAGTTAATTGAACTGGAGTCCTGTAAAACAGCCAATCACAGAGTGCACTCCGGCGACCACATGAAGACCTGGCCAATCAAGGGGCTCTTAAACGATGTGTTATTCTGTGTTTATAGCCTGTCCTTTAGCATTAACATGAAGATTCAGCCAATTAGACTCCAAACTCCAAGAAATAAGCCAGTTTTGCCACAAGATGGCGGCAGAGGACACTTGTAAAATGTATAGAGCCTTGACAGCCTTGAGCCAAGCCTTGACATTTCCTCCACTGTGCATCACAGTTCAGCCTGGATGTTTTTGATGAGCAGATCCCTCCTTTCTCCACACCTTGGCCTTTTTATCTCTTTGATTGAGGTTACTCTTGGTCTAATCAGTTCACAAAACTTTGTTCCAGAACGTGAGCAGATATTATTCAAAAAACAATAAAATTTATCAATTTCAACATCTGATATATTGTCTTTGTACTATATTCAAACAAAGGTAAAGTTCAAATGATTATCAAAACATGTTTGCCTCCATACAGTCAAACGTTTCACTTATGTTGTCTCTTAAGTAGTTTCAAAGTCAAAGAAAGCATTATTTTCGTATTGTAGGAAAATATCACATACATACTGTATGCTGTAGTATCTGCTGGTTGCAGCTCTTCAGTGAGGTGACATCACATTTTTATTGTGAAAATCATTCAAACCCAGTACGCCATGTTTTTCTGGCTTTTGTCCATAATATTGCAGTAGAATGGTGGTCTTGATGACTAGACCATTTAAGCAGTATTTTTTTAAATATCTTTTTTCCCAGAGGTTCTTTACAGTTCAAGAACTGTAACGTTTTACATCAGTGTTCTGGATCTCCGTTGCTTTGAGATTACAGTTCCTACGTTGTGATGTGAATAGAGGCCACTACATGGCAGTATTTACCTTTTTTTTGTTAAGCCCAGACTGGAGTTATGTTTAGACATGTCCTGGGCATGTCTGGGGAAAGTCCCCGAAAATTAAAAAAAAAAAGAGGTCTAAATGTGAGTGGGGTCTGCAAAAGAGTATATAAAGAAAAGAATTGAGACAGTAGTGGGAGGAGAAATTGCAAGAAGAAGGATACGTGTGACCAGACCTGTCATTTCTGTTCAAGACCTGTGAAGTTTCTTTTGTGGATTTTTGCCTGTGTTTGAGGCTTTTTCCTCACCCAGCTCATCACCAGGAAACCCACCAAAGGGACTGTAAATATTTCTGGTTTTTTTTTGTGTTCAATCTTGGTCAGTAGATTAGTTAGTAGTTAGTTTGTCTTTGTTAAAAATTAAATGTGTATAAGTTTTAAAAACTGTGTCTGTCATCCCTTGCTGTTGCTGTTGTAAATTGTAATAACAAATTGGGGCCATAACAAATTGGGGTCTCAAGTCCGGGATAGACCATTTTGTGAGTCATTTATTAAAAATCTAACATTTCAAATTGTAAAATTTTTTTTCTGAATTTTTCTATATAAATATATTGACAACAGCAATGGATGATTTCTTGGCATCACCAACCGTTGAGGTTTTGAAGTCTTTTAAAAAGACAGAACTGCTAGAAATTTGCAGACATTTAGAGCTGACAGAGGTAAAACCAGCCATGCGAAAAGCAAGACTGGCTAGAGAGATAGTTGAATATTACATTGATGAAAATGTGTTTGCACCAGGAGATCTGGAACAGTTTCCAGTGGAAAATCCAAATATAGAAATGGAACTTAAATTAAAAATGCTAGAGATTGAAAGGGAGGAAAAGGAAAAACAAAGGCAGTTTGAGTTGGAAAAATTAGCAAGAGAAGAGAAAAAAGAAAGGGAGGAAAAAGAAAAACAAAGAATTTGAGAGAGAGAAAGAGGAAAGAACAGAAAGAGAGACAGAGACAGAGAGATTTTGAATTAGAGAAATTTGATAGAGAAGAAAGATTCCTAATGGAGCAACTAAAAATTAAAATCCAAACTGAAAATAAATTTCGGGCTAGCCTGGAGGTAAAATTGGTGCCGCCATTTTTGGAAAAGGATGTTGACAACTATTTCCAGTGTTTTGAAAAGGTAGCAAAGAGTTGCCAGTGGCCAAAGGAACACTGGCCTTTGATGTTGCAAACTGTCCTCAAGGGTAAAGCTCAACAAGCCTATTCGGCTTTGTCTGCAGATGATTCCTCTGATTATGAGGTTGTCAAAAAGGTTATTTTGAGAGCTTATGAGTTGGTTCCAGAGGCTTACCGACAGAAATTCAGAGGTCTGAAGAAATCTGAAAATCAGACTTATGTTGAATTTGCTAATGAGAAGCAGGTTTGCTTTGAGCGCTGGTGTACTTCTATGGAGGTCAAGGATGATTTTAACTCACTAAAAGAGATGGTGTTAGTTGAAGAATTCAAGAACTGTGTTAAGGATGATGTTAAGACCTACCTTAATGAGAAGCAAGCACTGAATTTGCAATCAGCTGCCAAATTTGCAGATGAATATGTTCTCACACATAAGTCCAAATTTCAGTCTAGCAGTAACAATAGATGGTCCCTATTTCAGAAAAAGGGTTACGGTGATACCCAAGATTCCTCACCCAAAGACAAAGACAAATCTGGTGATGGTGCTCAGAAATCCAGTAACAGGTCTGATCAAAGTGTGAAAGCTGACAGTGACAAAAGTGGTCTAGTTTGCAGTTATTGCAAGAAATCTGGTCATGTTACAACTAACTGTTGGTTCCTTAAAGCTAAAAAAGAAAAAGAAAAGGATACCAAACCAATTGCCTTTGTGAAAACAAGATTAGAAACCCCTGTAGTAGATAACCAATCTGCTAAATTGCCTGCTTCTTGTGGGGCTAAAAAGCCTGATACAGCTGACTTCGTGAGGGAGGAATTTCTTCCATTTGTGTCAGAGGGATTTGTGGCTCTGAATGAGCATACTACTCCTGTCCCCATATATATCCTAAGGGATACCGGAGCTTCTCAGTCACTTTTGTTGATGGACTCTTTGGAGTTATGTGATGAGACCGCTTCAGGGGATTTCACACTTGTACAAGGTATTGAAGGGAGGACTGTATCTGTAGCCCTGCGCTCTATATTCTTGAAGTCAGATTTAGTTACAGGACAGGTAAAGGTGGGACTTACATCAAGTCTACCTATAAAGGGTGTTTCTCTGTTGCTAGGCAATGACCTGGCTGGGGGCAAAGTAATTCCCCCTGTACATCTTACTTCACAGCCGAGCACTGAAGATGGGGATGAGGACCCATCTCTGTATCCTTCTTGCGCAGTGACTCGTGCTATGGCCAAGAAGGCTCAAGAAGAAGATGATGTGGTGCCGTCCAGTACATTGAATAGTCAGGACTCAGGTGGTTCGCCTCATGACTCTGATTGGCCTGCTATGGTTTCTCCGTTTGAGAACTTATCAGACACTTTTATCAGTTCATTGTTCAGCCAGCCAGATGGGTTTGGTGATTCTGATGTGTCTGGAGACTTGTCTCTGTCCAGAAAGCGGTTTATTGAGGAGCAAACTAATGATCCTGAAATTTGTGCACTAAGGAGGAGAGCCCTTCCTGATAAAGAAATAGACGCAGTTCCAGTTGGGTATTATCTCAAGGATGGTGTGTTGATGCGGAAGTGGCGCACTCCTGATATCCCTGCCAATGCAGATTGGGCAGTGGTCAGGCAAATTGTTGTTCCGAAGGTCTACAGGAATGAGATCTTAACAATGGCTCATAGTTTACCTTTAGGAGGTCATCTTGGTGTTAACAAGACTGTTGATAAGATCATGAAACACTTCTTTTGGCCTGGGCTTCGGAAAGACGTTTCCAACTTTTGCAAAACCTGTCACACTGGTCTGGTAGTTGGAAAACACCAGTTAGACCCACCTGTAGCTTCATTGCAGCCTATCCCAGCATTTGGGGAACCATTCTCTAAGGTCATTGTTGATTGTGTTAGTCCATTACCCAAGACTAGATCTGGAAATCAGTACTTGTTGACAATCATGTGTGCATCTACCAGATTCCCTGAAGCCATACCTCTACGTAACATCAAGGCAACTGCAATCTCGAAGGCTTTGATAAAGTTCTTCACGTTGTTTGGCCTTCCCAAGGAAATTCAGTCAGACCAAGGTAGCAATATCACTTCTGATTTGTTTCAGCAGGTTGTGTATGAACTTGGTGCAAAGCAGATTCTTTCTAGTGCCTATCATCCAGAAAGTCAGGGCGCCTTAGAGCGGTTTCATTCCACTATCAAGACAATGATGAGGACTTATTGTTATGACCATGAGAAAGATTGGGATGAAGGTGTTCATTTGCTGTTGTTTGCAGCTAGAGAAGCAGTGCAGGAGTCTACTGGATTCAGTCCATTTGAGCTAGTGTTTGGCCATGAAGTGAGAGGACCTTTGCTATTATTGAGTGAACAATGGCAAGAGGAAGAGCCGCACATCAGTCTGTTAGACTATGTTAGCAAGTTCAAGGACAGATTGCATGCAGCTTGTGACCTAGCCAAAGAGAACTTGAAATCAAGTCAGGGAAAAATGAAAACTTGGTATGATCATAAGGCTAAAAGCCGTGAGTTTAAACCAGGAGACAAGGTCCTTGTGTTGTTTCCCTTGCAGTCCAATCCATTGCAGGCTAGATTTCATGGTCCTTATGAAATTCTGACAAAACTCAATGATCTCAATTACATTGTGAAGACTCCAGATAGGAGAAAACCAAAACAATTGTGTCACATTAACATGCTGAAGCCTTATCATGACAGAAATGCTAGGGTTGCAGCTGTCACTTCAGATTCTCCTATGGCCGAGATTTGTGAAGATGAGGGGGAGTTTCAAGATGATGTCCCTAGAATTAAAGCTGAAGTTCTTTCATGTAAATTGTCAAATTCTGAAGTGTTGCAAAATCTTGATGTAAAACTCCAGCACTTAGAACCCTCACAGAGAGATCAGTTTGAGAGGTTGATCAAGAAATATGAGGATCTGTTTCCTGATGTTCCAAAAAGAGTTTCTATAGCCTCTCATGATGTAGATGTTGGTGATGCCAAACCAATAAAACAGCATCCGTACCGGATGAATCCTGAAAAGAGAAAGATTGCTGAGAAAGAGGTTGAGTACATGTTAGAAAATGATATTATCAGACCCTCCAACTCAGATTGGAGTTCACCCTGTGTGCTAGTTCCAAAACCTGATGGAAGTACTAGATTCTGTACAGATTATCGCAAAGTCAATGCTGTAACTAGAACTGATGTGTTTCCAATACCTAGGATTGATGATTGTATTGATAGAGTAGGGCGGGCAAGCAAAGTTTCTGACCAAGATTGATTTATTGAAGGGTTATTGGTGTGTGCCTTTAACTGAGAGGGCCAAGAGCATCTCTGCTTTTGCCAAACCATCTGGATTGTACCAGAATGAAGTCCTACCCTTTGGCATGAAAAATGCCCCAGCCACGTTCCAAAGGATGATACAGTCTACAATCGCCGGATTGCCACACACGGGTGCATACATCGATGACCTGATCACATGGAGTGACTCCTGGGAAGAACATCTAAAAGATGTAGAGACGTTGTTCCAGTGCCTGACCCAGGCTAACCTGACAGTTAACCTGAACAAGAGTGACTTTGGTTGTGCTACTGTCACCTATCTTGGCTACGTCATAGGTCAGGGTAAGGTGGCACCCATAAATGCTAAAGTCCAAGCCATCATGGACTTTCCAGTTCCTGACAACAAAAAAGCTTTGCGCCGCTTCCTTGGAATGATCGGGTACTACCGCAAGTTCTGCAAGAACTTTGCTGTGATTGCTCTCAGTCTAACTAACCAACTGAAGAAAGGCGTAAAGTTCACTTGGGATGATGCATGCCAGAGAGCCTTCGATCGCCTGAAGTCTCTGCTGTGTCACTTCCCCGTGCTCAAATCTCCTGACTTCAACAAACCGTTTTCCATCGCGGTCGATGCTAGCGACCAAGCTTGTGGATCTGTGCTCCTTCAGAGAAGTGACTCTGATGACATTGAGCATCCCGTGGCATACTTCTCCAGGAAGTTCAATCGCCACCAAAGGAACTATTCCACAATAGAGAAGGAACTGTTGGCTCTGGTCCTTTCTTTACAACACTTTGAGGTTTATGTTTGTACAGGACAAAAGCCAATGATTGTGTACACTGACCACAATCCGTTAATGTTTTTGAGTAAGTGAAAAACAAGAATCGGAGATTGTTGAATTGGAGTTTGATTTTACAGGAGTTTGACTTGGAAATTAAGCATGTAAAGGGTACTGACAATGTGATTGCTGATTGCTTATCCCGTGTTTGAATATGCGTATATATCACGTTATGAGCATATTGTATGATATGTATATATAGACAAGTGTCCACTTAACCATTTTGTATTGATAAGAAAAATTTTGCCTTTATGAGTCGAAATTTTTCCCTTTTGGAATGGAGGTGTGATGTGAATTGAGGCCACTAGATGACAGTATTTACCTTTTTTTTGTTAAGCCCAGACTGGAGTTATGTTTAGACATGTCCTGGGCATGTCTGGGGAAAGTCCCCGAAAATTAAAAAAAAAAAGAGGTCTAAATGTGGGTGGGGTCTGCAAAAGAGTATATAAAGAAAAGAATTGAGACAGTAGTGGGAGGAGAAATTGCAAGAAGAAGGATACGTGTGACCAGACCAGTCATTTCTGTTCAAGACCTGTGAAGTTTCTTTTGTGGATTTTTGCCTGTGTTTGAGGCTTTTTCCTCACCCAGCACATCACCAGGAAACTGTAAATATTTCTGTTTTTTTTTGTGTTCAATCTTGGTCAGTAGATTAGTTAGTAGTTAGTTTGTCTTTGTTAAAAATTAAATGTGTATAAGTTTTAAAAACTTTGTCTGTCATCCCTTGCTGTTGCTGTTGTGTTGTAAATTGTAATAACAAATTGGGGCCATAACAACGTAGAGAGAGTTGTGACATGAGGGTTCCAGGAAAACCTGGTCACGCGACATATGGAGCCATGAAGTTTCCATCGTGTCGTCAGGTGCTGTCCCAAAGTGATTGAGTTTGCACGAGTGAGCTCATAATTTTGAAGGTAAGTATTCAGAATTTGTTAATGTGATGGGTCAGGGAAAGGCTATGAATTGTATAGCCAACCTGCTGATCCACAAAAAAGAAAACATGGACTATTACAATCCGTTGTCATAATGGCTGGAAACCAGTGGCTTCATCGTTATTTTGTGACTTAAGTCCCTCCTCTTGCCGTTAATTTTCATCGGCGACAGGGATACATTTTATCTCTGTTATCGACAAAACTTAACTCGATAAATTAAATGAATAGAATTTCCTCTGCTTGATAGTATATGGTAGCCTACAGTGTAGCTCACCAAGAATAGCTATATTAAAACAATGACAGGGCTCATACTAATAATTAACTTTTGCTAAGAGATGCATTTAAGCCACATCCTGATTCCAAGGTTTGTTGTATTTATTATAGATTAACAAAAACTAACAAGCATTTACTTTCACCAGCTACCATGGTGAAAGGTTGATTCGGATTAATATGAGTCAGGTTGTATGAAGTAGCCTATTCAGTGATCTAAGGTATTCATAGTCAGTGAATTACTGACAATCAGCAATCTGAACGCCCCAGTTCAGTTCAGAAAAGCCATTGGGAATAACAGCACATAAGCTATGCCCTGCACTGCTACGGCTAGGAGCACAACATATTTTTGTGACCTAATTAAGCTCACCAAAGAAAATCATTACCTGATTATGTGTACGCTATATTTACCATATTGTCACCAGTTTACCTTGCCATCAGATGGCCAAATTATTTGGATCAAACATTTTTCTCAACTGTAGAACTTAGGTAGTTAGCGAGTAAGGCTATTCCTAATCCTTGTTTGTTGCGTACTTGTAAAAGTTCTCCATGAAATGCTTGTGTAATTAATAAAAAATTGCCATAAGACAAAAAAAAAATTATAAATGAAGATGGAAAAAACAGCATTTAGTTAGTTTCACATGGGAAGAAACAGCCTGAAATGCAACAGAATGCTTTTAAAGAAGAGAGTGAAATATATTACACCACTCCAGTTCACTGACAAAGTTTTCTGTTTTCCCTTTTCTCATTTTGGGACATTTTCCCTTTTTATGCTTGTCAACACCATCGCTAGCTGGTTTATTGTTTTCCTCCCGAGACAACAGTAAAAACAAAAAAATTTAAAGATTTCCATTGCATGCAATGAACACTAAATGGCTCCTATTCTTTAGTAGAAGCAACTCTATCCTGGAACTCTTATTTGAGAACCTACAGAAACTGTTACATCAACATTTGTAGGCAGTGTGAAGAAGGCTTTCATCACAAATTTGCGATCAAGCGGCACTCCTGAAAAGGTTATGCCAAGCAGAACTCCATCAGTCTCGGCTTGTCAGGCTTGTCATCAGGACCTGTCAAGAATACAAAAACACCACATGAAGGCACAGACAGAGGTCATGGTAAATGGGCAAGTAACTCTCTCCAGCCACACTCAGGCCATCTAAAATGGGGCCCACCTGAAATAATATCCCTATTAAGGGTTCCTCGGAAAACACGGAGAGAAAACACAGAGAATAGAACACACTCGGAACAAGGGGGGAAGAGACGCCATATGCAGGGAAACCAGATTTAATTATAAAACTTGGGAGGAATTATAATTCCTTGGGAGGAATATAAACGTGGCACACAGGCCAAAAGAACTACCATGCTCAGGCACTGAAAAGGGGAGAAACTCAGAAACTAACATAACCAAAAACTCGGGCACTTTGGAACATAAAGAGGCTGGGCACGGACATGGGCGCTCGGGACAAATTGGGGCACTCGGGAACACTAGGGAGCTCGGGACAGACTGGGGCACTCGGGAACACTAGGGAGCTCGGGACAGACAGGGGCACTCGGGAAGACTAGGGAGCTCAGGACAGACAGGGGCACTGCTGGCACAGATGGCAAACACGGGAGGGCACAGCTGGCGCAGATGGCAAACTCTGAAGTGCACAGCAGGCAGAGGGCAGACTCGGAAGGGAACAGCAGGCAGAGGGCAAACTCGGTAGGGCACAGCTGGCGCAGATGGCAAACTCGGAAGGGCACAGCAGGCAAATGGCAGACTCGGAAGGAACAGGAACACTTGGACATAGAGGACACAGAACTGGGATGGGAGGAATGGTGAGAGGAGTGGGAGATGAGCAATGAGAGGAATGGGGCCGATGAGTGGAATGAGCGCAAAGTCTGATCTGACCAGCTCTGCACTGCCGGGAAATATATAGGGAGGGGGCACGGACAACACAGGTGCTGAAAATTAATATAATTAAAAAGGGGTGGAACATGAGGGAAACCTAATAACATGAAACAGTAAAACATCAACACACGGACAAGGATCACAAGACTCTCCCATAGACGGGATAAATAAAGTGAAAAAGAACTCGTAAGTGCATAGAGTGACAGGCCGGACAGATGAGAATAATGCAGAGAATCTGCGGGAAACACAGTGAAGCAGATTATGTGAAAGCGAGAGGCGAAGACTAGAACAGGGCGAATGCTGAGAGGTTGTTAGTCAACTAATAAGTGCAGCTGTACAATCCCGAGTGCTCGTTAGTACGTTAGTCTAATATACAATGTTAGTATTGGTTAGTAAATTATAGGAAAACAACAAACTGTTAGTTCGGGTTAGTAATATAGAAAAGCAAGGGGAAATAAGAAAACGAGAACAAAAGGATGGCTGAAACCCAGAATCCATTAAATCACCCGAAATAGTGACACAATCTATAAAGACAAAAACGATAATGAACTAATGACGCGACCGGGGAGAAAGCAAAGACCGTACATGGGTAAGACGTGGACTGGAATAACACGGGAGAGATATGAAATGCGAAACACTAAGACATCAGACTAAAAACGGACATCACAAAAATAACAAAAACCTAAAATTGACTTACCAAAAGACAGAAACCCACAGAACACAACACCTACAGGCCCTGCAGAGAGAATGTGTACTAACTCGAAATGCCTGAAAATAGGCCTCTAAACATGTGACTTTGATCACAAGACTTATGGTTTTCATGTGAACTTGATTATGATCAGGTAGGGGTTACGGCCCCTTTATGTAATACAGGGCTCAAAGGGTTAAGTGTGAACTATATTTTGATTATTTTCAGTCTTTTGCACCTTGTCATTGGCACAAACGTTACATTTTCTTAACGATAGTTAAACTTTCATCTCCTGACACCAATTGAAAACTGTATTTTCAAAATAAAGGACCGTCTGAAGACAAAGTAAACTCAGAAAGTATTGTCAATATAGTGCACAATTAAACAGATATTGATTTATTCTAGATGGGCCCGATTTTAGGCGGCTAAGATACATTTCGCTTTTGAGTCTGTTCACATCAGTGCATTTGTCTGCTTCCATGCCGGCACCGCGCTCTGCTTCTACAAACTGGGAGTTTGCTGACAACTGTTGACTGCAGGTCAGACACTGACTAGAGAAAAGTAACTTGCATAACCCCACATCACAAAATCTAAATCTATCTTCTTTGTTAAAAGGGAAGTTAAGAAAACCAAGTAACTATGAGAGAGTACTGTCTGTGCCAGCTGGTCCCAGCACGGCGAGTCATCTACTTCCTCCAAGCTTTGGTGTTCAAGACAGTGAACAGTCTAGCGCGCCATTACCCTCAGATCGCCTTCCGAGAACAAACCTGGGACCTGTCTCTGACCACGGCTTGCCTCATCCCATTTGAACCTGCTCATCCCTCGCCTGACAGACTGTTCCTGACCTCCTGAACACTTAAATGCCCAGAAGTTTTTGAGTTTTTATTTTCTGTTTGTGCCAAATGCAGCTTCATCTTTCTCATTTAAAAAATGTCCAAGTGGCTTTTCTGTGGATCTGTGGCTGGTTCTGTCTCTGCAACTCTAGTTCTTATAATTGTTGTTTTTTTTCCCATGAGCTAAAGAGCATATAATGTACTAATACACGACTTCTGCTCTATAATTTGTAAAGATAATTGTAAATCCTACCTGGAAATTTGAGAAGTTCCTGTGTGGCTTCATTCTTGCTCACGCGGTTACTTACTGTACAGGTGATCAGAGGACAGGACAGCGGTTCTGTAAGGGGAAGAACAGAAAACATTAAAAAAAAGTGAAGCACATGAAAAATGAACAAATTTAATAAATAAGAACTTTCTTCTCAAAGGTTTGTGACTTAAAATCAGACTCAACGTCAGATTTTTTTCTCTCAAGTAGAAAGTACCTTGTTTTTAGCAACTGTGTATTAGACCAGTAACACATTCTGACATACAGATTGTCCCACCTTACAAGCAGATTTTTTTTATTTTGGTCTCATCAAGCAAGAAGTCATCACAGAAAGATTTTAAGGTCAAATATAAGATGAAAGTAGTTGTTAGATTTAATTATTTGTTCCTTTTTGCCTTGAAAAAGAAAGGAAGGCCTCCTGCTTGATCAACGGTCACTATGTCAACCATTATAAAGCCATTTGCTATCCATTTCAGGCCAAATTGTTTGTTAAACATGACTGGGTATGAATTACATGAGGCCCATGGGCCTTAACAGTCACCTGAGTTGAATAAAAACTGATGTTATTGATGTGACGTAAGCAAATATAGCCATCATTTTCCTATATAAAGTATAGTAAACTTCACCCCCTCCCAATGGGCAAATATGGAGCCCTGGGGCCATGAAATTAACAATTTTCATATAGCACCTGAAGACCCTTCCATCTATGAGGAGTATCGTTTTCCAGCATATCTAGGTATGGAGAAGAAAAGTTTGAAAATTTCAGGCGATTTGACAACTTTTAGCCCCGCCCCTCAAAGCACCTGGGGATGGGCACTATATAAATCACAATTTTGGTGCATATTTGACCAAGGAAGGCTCCTGCAAAATTCCATTGAAATCGAATTAGCGGTTTCTGTGAAGAAGTCAAAAATGTATTGACAAGTTTTAGCCCCGCCCCTCAAAGCCCCCTGGGGGTGGGAACCATAGAATTAAAAAAAAATTGGTGCATATTTGGCCAAGGAACGCTGCTGCAAAATTTTATAGAAATCGGATGAGCGGTTTTTGAGTAGAAGTGGAAAATGCATTGACCACTTTTAGCCCTGCTTCTCAGAGTCCCTGGGGGTGGGCACTATATAATCCACAATTTTGGTGCATATTTGACCAAGGAAGGTTTCGGCAAAATTAAATTGAAATCAGATCAGCGGTTTCTGAGAAGTCAAAAATGTATTGACCATTTTTAGCCCCGCCCCTCAGAGCCCCTGGGGGTAGGTATCATAGAATTAACAAATTTGGTGCAGATTTGCCCAAGGAAGGTTCTTGTAAAATTTTATTGAAATCGGATCAGTGGTTTCTGAGTAGAAGTGGAAAATGTATTGACCACTTTAAGCCCCGCCCCTCAGAGCCCCTGGGGGTGGGCACCATATAATAAACACTTTTGGTGCAAATTTGCGCAAGGAAGGTTCCTGCAAAATTTTATTGAAATCAGATCAGCGATTTCTGAGAAGTCGAAAATGTATTAACCAGTTTTAGCCCCGCCCCTCAAAGCCCCTGGGGGGTGGGCACCATAGAATTAACAAATTTGGTGTATATTTGGCTAAGGAAGATTCCTAAAAAAATTTTTTGAAATTGGTTTGGCGGTTTCTGAGTAGAAGTGGAAAATATATTGACCACTTTTAGCCCCGCCCCTCAGAGCTTCTGGGGGTGGGCACCATATAATTCATCATTTTGGTGCATATTTGACCAACAAAGGTTCCTACAAAATTTTTTTGAAATCGGATCAGTGATTTCTGAGAAAAAATTGAAAATGTATTGACCAATTTTAACCCCGCCCCTCAGAACCCCTGGGGGTGGGCACCATTTAATTCATAAATTTGATTCAAATTTGACCAAGGAAGGGTCCTACAAAATTCTATTGAAACCGGCTCAATAGTTTCTGAGAAGAAGTCGAAATTGTAAATTGTTTACGGACGCACAACGCAGGACGGACAACAGACGACGACGGACAAAATGCGATTAGAATAGGTTGCTTTGAGACTTTGGGCTCTAATTTCTTAGCGCAGCGCAGGTGGAGTATCGTGACGCAGCCCGCGCAGTGGTAATTTCGCGAGGTGCAACACCGTGCGCAGCCACTTTGGCAATTTGGTAGACGCGTGTGTGCCAAGATGGGTGTGGCGGCGTAGTAGGGGGAGGTGTCACATATTCATCCAGACGCTGTGACAATTTCGTAGAAAAAGTCTTCGCTGGAGTTGCGCAGAAAGCTCGCCATCTCCAAACTGGTTTACCTTCTGTGCAGTGGTAATTTAGCTGACTGGCGCACAGTGTGCACATGTCACGGAAACCTCACAGGCAGGTTTCCAGAATGTCAGGCACATTTCAATGCAAGAAATAATTACAGGAAGCACTATTTAACCCCTTTGCGCAGAAGCCAAATCTGGCTTTTTAGGTGTTACCTGATTTAAGGCTTTATAATTTAAGATTGCAGCTTCACAGAAAGAAAAACTTTGGCTCAATTGAGTCTAGACACTTGAAGCATTTAGACTCCCATCGTATTTCAGTTTATTTTTATGATTTTGGTGGAAAAAAGGGGCTGCAAACATAAAAAATCTTCATGAGAATTCACCACTGAAATAGCAAAAAAATAATACTGACAAATGAAAAACTGCTGGGGCTGAAATCTTTACATTTCTAGGATCATAAACTTCTTGACCAAAAGTACAATTCATCTTGAACATTACATTCTAGATTGCCCGCTTGCTATGAGCCAAATTAGACAGCTATCCAGGTGTCTCCCCAAAGTCTGAGATCCATCAAAATGGTTCACTGTCAAATCATACATTAATCATATATTTAACACAAATTAACTTTTGGGGCATGAAATTCAGCATGAACTAATGATTTTCTGGTGGAGTTTAGCATGAAATTATCAATATCAGTGCAGTTGAACATCATTGGTCACCAGTAACCTCTCCAAACACAAAACATGCCTTTTCTCCATAATAATGTTAACAATATTGTCTATTTTTCTTCAAAGTTCCCAAAGCATTAAAAGTGCTGATTAACCAGCTATAACATTCAAGCTGCAATGAAAAGCTAACCACTCTCACATCCAAGTTCATAACCTTACACCTTATAAGGGAAAAAACTCACTACCTCAGTAATATCTGAATTCTGAAATATACCTTATTTTAACAGCACAGAAATGTCACTTTCAGGAAAAATCAAACGACATTTGCCTCCATATTCAACAGAATGGTGTAATTAACGTACCGATGGATCTACCGACTTGCGTGGGCAGCATGCATTTGGAGAAACGAAAACCTCAGCATTCGATATCTTTAAACGCGGTATAAATTCTACAGCAAAAAGCCATATTGAGCAAAATAAAAAAACAGAGTAGAAGTATAACCTGTTTTCTTCATTGATGCCCTCCTCCAGAGACAGATGTATCGGGTAGAAGGAACCCCCCAGTACTGTTTCATTCGAAATAATTCCCATTAGCCGCGTCCATACAACATGTATCTCGTAAATGAAACTGAACACTTCAGGCCAGTTTCGAGTGTCTTCGTTTCTTTGATATCGCATCATTTTCAGCTGCGCAACCGTGGCCAACATTCGAAGAACACAACCGACCTTACTTTTACGCTTAGCTTTGTATCCTATTCTTATTGTCCGATCAATGTATTTCAGTTATTGAGGAAAGTTTAAACACCCAGGAACTGGATTAGAAACGAATCTATCAATACATCGTTACCGGGGAATCTTCACGAGGGCGTGAACTATAACTGTAGAGTTATGCTGATGCATCTGAGAATATAATTGGGTGACTGGCTATCGACACCAGTACTTGGGTGAACAGAAGGTAGCGCTGAATTTGTCAATGGAGGAATATACGCGTTAATCCACGGGAGGAAACTACGCATATTTTGTGTGAGATGACTGTAATTGACAGTAGAATGTGAGAGAATCAACACTAAGTCGGATTTTTTGCTTCACAAAATGTATTTTTTTAACCACCAATTTGAATACTGTTGGCTCACTGCAGCTAAAATGGTTGCTACAGAGTACTAAGTTTTTTTCTATCGCAAGTGATAATTTTTAAAAACTACTGGATCGATGCTATGGGCAAGGATATTGACCAGTTTGCACAACAGGCTTAGCTGAGGAGTTTAATTCATGCTAGTCCTGAAAAACAGGGATTGGAGGGAACTTCTCCTGTTATGATTCTGCCCTTTCGTGTGTTGTCCCGTGCGTATTTGTGCTTGTGATTTTCTTTCGTTTCGTTTATTTCCAGCCTTCAGCTCAGCCGTCTGACGATTACATCCAATCTACCGTCAGTGATGTCGCGTGACTGCCTTCAGCATGCCTGGGTCTCGTCGTCCAATCACGTTTCTACTTTCGTTTTGGCTTTGGTATTTCATTAATTGCTTCCAGCTGAGTTTAATTCCGGGTCTCGCGAAACTGAGGCCGTTCCTCAATAACAAATACATCAAATTCGTACTTATGAACTCCGTGAGTCTGGACTTGCCGAGTTCAGATGAAAGAACGAACTCCCTGGGGACGGGAGGACGAGAGTACGGTCTTTCTGCAATTGGAGCAGGAACGTACTTGATGACGTTAACGTCGTCATCTTCGCTAGTGTCGGCATTTCAACTTCTGATTATTTTCACTGGTTTACTTAAAATAAAATGCAAATGTAGCGCTTATCCCCGATAACTAACAAAGACAGCGCCCTGGGTTCTTCCTCCGAAGATAAGTATCTATACAATTTTTAAAGGATCAATGTGGGAATACAATGAAACTCAATGACTCTCTGTGTATATTATATACATGAGCCAATTACTAACCTTTTCTGTCTCCTTTCTTTCAGCTCCACGCTAGTAATCACGAGGAAATGACACCTTAACCAGGTAAGTAAATCAATTTAACTTTAAATATGGTAGGCTACTTTACCCTTTTTTACAGGTAGGCTATCAATACTGCAATTGAAAGTCAATGGTTTTCTATCGAAAGGAATACACACTCACACAGGAATAGCAAAATATGAACATTTAAATAAAGATTGAAATAAGTGCAAACAAATAAACATTAGTGCATTGTCTAGATAGACCCCTCAATGTCCAATACAAATAACCCAGATGTCCAACCCACCCTCGTTGCAGGCCTGTTAAATTCTGGGGCGGTGTGGCTTAAAACAAATAGCCCCTTCGCTCAAACTGAGCCAAACAAGAAGAACGGTACCTTACTTGTAACATAACATAACATAACATAACATAACATAACATAACATGAATGGCAAGAACAGGCCTTTCAGCCCAACTAAGCTTGCCAGTTTCTTTGTACTATTGTGAATATATCCCTTCAGATACTAAATGACTCAATGGTATCTAGCTTTAGGTCAAGCCTGCTCTTGAAAACTCCCAAGGTCTCTGCCTCAACAATATGGTCAGGTAAGCTATTCCACATTGAAATTACTCTTTGGGTGAAGAAATATTTCCGAATATCAGTGCTAAATTTACCTTTGGTCAACCTCCATTTGTGACCCCGAGTTCTACTAACAACACTTGGCCGAAGGAATCCTACATGATTCACTTTGTTAATCCCTTTAATATATTTAAAGACCTCAATCAAATCATCCCTGAGTCTCCTTGTCCTAAAACAAACGAGATTAAGGATTTTCAGCCTCTTCTCGTAGCTTTCATCTTTTATACCTGGAATAAGCTTAGTGGCTCTTCTCTGAACTTTCTCTAGAGCCTCTATATCTCTCTTAAAGTATGGTCCCCAGAACTGTACACAATACTCCAGGTGTGGTCTAACAAACCTGTTGTACAGAAGAAGCATAACCTCCTTAGATTTGTACTCAATACTTTTGGCAATGTATCCTAGCATCCAATTAGCTTTTTTAACTGCTACGGCACAATGGCTAGAACCTGTGAGGGTTTGGTTAACAATCACTCCCAGATCTTTCTCTTGTGCAGCACATTCCAGTTTCAAACCTCCCATGAAGTATCCCGTCTAATGTTTTTATTACCTACATGTACAACTTTACATTTTGCTAGATTAAATTTCATTTGCCACATTTCTGCCCAATTCTGGATTCTATCCAAATCGTCCTGAATCACTTTAGTGGTCCCTAGACTATTTGCCAAACCCCCCAATTTAGTGTCATCTGCAAATTTAACCAATCTGCTCTCAATATTTCTATCAAGGTCATTAATGTAAATGAGGAATAGCAGGGGTCCCAACACCGATCCCTGGGGGACGCCACTCCCCACCATACCCAGCTCAGATGAGATATTCCTGACCACTACTCTTTGTTTTCTGTCCTGTTACCAGTTTTGAATCCACTTCAGAATACCTCCTGAAACTCCAATGGAGGTCATTTTAAAAATTAGTCTCTTATGCGGTACTGTATCGAATGCTTTCTGAAAATCCAAGTATATGATGTCATAAGCCCGGCTCCGGTCGTAAGCCCTGGTGGCCTCTTCAAAAAATTCCAAAAGGTTTGTTAGGCATGACCTTCCTTTCCGAAAACCATGTTGGCTATCC
The DNA here is from genome assembly GCA_029721435.1 of Gymnothorax reevesii. Classification (NCBI taxonomy): domain Eukaryota; kingdom Metazoa; phylum Chordata; class Actinopteri; order Anguilliformes; family Muraenidae; genus Gymnothorax; species Gymnothorax reevesii. The sequence goes on along the minus strand of CM056586.1, from coordinate 40,365,158 downwards.
CTCAAGATACTGTTACGTTCAAGATCCAGTCCAGCTCATATTTTATAATAGATTCCAATATTTTGCACGAAATGCAAGTTAAACTCACTGGCCTGTAGTTTCCTGGCTCTGTACGGTCCCCTTTCTTATATATTGGTATTTTATTGCCCTGTTTCCAATCATTTGGTATTTCTCCAGTTTCTAAAGACCGTCTGAAGATGGTGGATAGCGGCTTAAAGTTGAACTCACCAGCTTCCCTGAGCACTCTAGGATATAAGCCATCAGGACCCACCGCCTTATCTGCTTTTAGTTTATGCAACTTGTCTAATACTTCGTTATCCCGAACCTCAATTTCCGCTAAATAATCTTGAGCATTTGACCTGCCCTCTGACCAAATAAAGACCCCCTCTGAGGTAAAATTCTCAACAAATTAACTGTTTAAGGCATCTGCAATATGCTTGTTGTCATATAGCAGCGATCCATTTTTATTCTTTTTGCACTTAACCTGCTCTTTAACTTTCCTATTTCTTCTACAGTACTGAGAGAAGCGCTTAGGGTTAGTTTCTGCCCCTCCAATTTGTCTTTCATACAGTCTTCTAGCCTTCCTCAGCTCTTTTTTTTTACCATAGCCCGCATTTTACAGTATTCAGCCCAAGTATTCTCATTGTTATCCTTTATGTAGATCTTATAAAGATTCCTCTTTTCCCTCAACATCCTACGAATACTTTTGGTCATCCACTGAGGATTCTGCTTTTTCAGCTTACTTTTGGATACCTTTGGAATGAATCTGTATTGTGATTCAAGTAAAACCCCCTTAAATCTTTCCCACATCTCATTTACAGACTTACAGTCCAGGAGTGTCTCCCAATTTATTTCAGCTAGATATGAGCGCATCCTGTCAAAGTTTGCTCGCCTAAAATTGAAAATTTTTGTTCTAGAATGCACCTTTTTAACTTCCCATGAAACATCAAAATTAACAGCAGAGTGATCACTTGTCCCAAGTGGCTCCAGTACCTCAACATTGCTAATTCTATCGGGGTCATTACAAAGCACCAAGTCTAAAATTGCCTTCTCTCTGGTAGGTTTATTAACATACTGCACCAAGAAATTATCATTTATAACATCTAGAAATTCTAACTAGTGTTAGGGGGACGGGTGGGGGAGACAGATCTCTCCTCTCAACATGCAGACTTGGCGTACTAGCACGCTGGCTTGGTGAATGCGGTCCGATTACAGGTGCTCCCACGAGGTCGGTGGTCCCCAGAGTCGCCCTCGTATGACTAGGGTGCTGACCATTCCCTCGACGCCAGAGGAACCGCTGGCAAAACCCTCGTGGCCAGCGGTGCTATCTGGTGAAGTCCTCTGTCTGGGTCTTCACGTGGTGGATAGCGGAGTGAAACGCGAGATAGGCTACAGCCAATTAGCCTCGCTTAGCTGGCGGGCTCACGCCTAACACTACAAGCTGAACTAGCTAGCTAGCACTTAACCTACGCGAACACTTCGCACTCAGCGACTACCTCTAAACAATCTAGCCGACCCTTCAGGCAGTCCCGTTAACCACAGTCCCTTTATAACCGTTTAGTCACCAAGCAGATAACTTCAATAACTGCAAATGATGGCTGAGTTCTCTTCTCTGTTACAGCATTGATTCTCACCGCATGTGTTTTATCTCAACCTCTCTTCCGCATCCCTCTTCACCTCTCTCTAGGTCCTCAGCTCACCCCACAGCCCCTCTCTCGGACAGCCACACCCCCCACCTGCCAGCCAATTATCACCATACTTTCCGCAAAACTCGAACCCTCTCCATCAACATCAAAGGTACATTCAGAAATGAAAATAACATATTTGCATGACGATATGAAATGAAACATGTTAATAACATAACATTGTCCAATTAACATTTTATCTCTTTACAGGGGATGAAATACCAACAATGCATGAAAATGCATGACCAAAAATAAAGGTATTATTAATTATATGTTTTTGAATAAACTACATCTACAGAAAAAGACTGTGTCTTTTTTATCAGGGCTATACAAACACAATGTGCACTTCCAAGGCTAGGAACACTCAGAAGAGGGGAAGGGGGTCTGTGAGCGTGAGCTACTTTAGGTGCTTAGCTACGTTCCGCTGGCTGTTGCGGAGTTTCTCTACTCCGAAAACACTGGAGCATATTCGACATAAAACATCATAAAGCAGGCAATATTCCAAATGTACTCGGATAATAGTTCCTCGCCTTAAAATCACCAGAAGAGTATTCAGCCAAGAAATAGCAAACAAATATTGGAACAAAAGACTTAAGCCGCTTTCATACTGGACGCGAAACGAATTCATCGCACGACAGGTTACATTCAAAGTCAATGAAAAGACGTGAACACACGCGTTTTCGCATTGACTTTGAATGTAATCTGTTGGGTGAAGAATTTGTTTCGCGTCCGATGTGAAACCGACTTTAGGATGTTAAATACATTGGCATGCAAGCTATAACATAATAGATATTGATGTCTCTTTATCTTGCTAGCTAGCTAGCCAAATAGCTCGCTCGCGACTATTCCATTGTGAGCAAACTGTAGCTCGCTAGCCAGTTGGCCATGTAACTACATTGGCATGCTTGTTTTGATACACAGTTCAATAATTGCAACCCAGATAGCAAGCACCTCCGCTCCAGATCTGCCGCGGCTATGTGCCGACACCAGCTGATCCGGCTCAGAGCTGGGGCAGATCCGGAGCGGAGGAGGTTGATTTCTAGGAAGCCAACTAGCTCGCTAATGAGTATGACAGTGTACGCAAACTGTAGCCTTATTTTGTCGGCGTAATTATGTCGGAGAATATTTCGGTCATTGAAAGCGAACTGCAGCTTTTTCAGCACGCAAGCCAGTTGCCTATGTAGTTCAATACACTGGCGCGCTCGCTATACTATTACTAGCTAGGTAGCCAAACAGCTCGCTAGCCAGTAATACTGAAGGCAAACGGTAGGGGGACCAGAATTCCAGAATAGCAACGCATTAACGTTATGGAAAAAAATATCGCGCCCCGCTCGCGCTTGGATGCCGAAAAGAATTCTGGGTTATGCGGGCTGTCAAGTTCACACGTTACCATCCGATGCATCCTCGGCAAAATGGGCGTGTCAAGAACACTTCCGTGACTGGTAACCCTTCTCGTCGAGATGCGAACTTTGAATTGAGAAAGTACTTGGTCTCAGACGGATGACGTTTCTTAAGTTCACAAGAACAGAAGTACAGAGAAGAACGCATTTGAGAAACTGCCTGAGTGAATGCGTACTCTGATAGGATTACTAACCCGTACTAACCAGCACTTATTTAAGGGTGATTGTAAATATTTTGTCATGTAGTATTAACATTGATTAACTCATTTAGCGGGTGTGTGCATTCTGGCTTCTCTGCATTCAGTCTGAGCTTTCTGATTAACTGCATTTAAAACCCTGTGCTTTCCTTTCGCTTTTCTTGTGGTGCTTTTTACTTGTCACGTTAAGATTGCCTTAATCTAAACTGTCTAGCTTGATTGCTCGTCTCAGCGTCTTGTCTCGAGTCATTAGTGTTTACCCGGTTCTCGTGTAATTGTTTATTAATCCCATGTGTTTCTGTTTCAGTCTGTGATTGCATTCCGAGTCCCCGCCTCCTCTCATGATCATAAATGTGGTAGCATTTGGAAGCCATCGTCAGACGGATCCTTGTTTGACTCAGTCTTCATTCTGATATCTCTGCTCCTGTGTTTTTCTAGTGTTTCCCTTGAGCCTGTCCTGAGTCTTGTATTTTGCTGTATTTTCGCCCTCGTATTGTCTTCCTCTTGTTTAGTCTCCCAGTGTTGTCCGTCAGTTAGCTAGGTTCAGTTTTAGTTTTTTAGTTTAGCCACTCATTGATTGTGCACCTTGGTTCTCCCCCTGCCTTTGGCAGTGTATTTTAGTTCTCCCTTCTGTTCAGTGCATGTGCACGGTGTTTTGTTTCTGGCGTACCAGCCATCTTTTCCCTTAGTGTTTGTGTGTTCAATAAACACTTCTGCATCCTGCGCCTGGTGTTCCCGGCTCCCTTCTTACATTCTCCATACACTAAATCGCGTTTCAGCTCTGCCTGTTTGTGAATATTCAATAGCTGATCCGAGGGTGCCATCTCGTGGTCGAGTACTGTAACTAAGTGCTTAAATTTGCAAATCTATAGACGCAAGCGTCTACATCTACAGAAAGGGGTTAAAGTAACTATCTGAATTAGGACATATAATATCTATATCGATTATCCTGATGTCAGATTAAAGGCGGTTGCCACGCGTAAACTAACTACTGCAAACGAACAACTTCATATCTTTCTCAGTCAACCACAAACTGCGTATATATATTTACATATATATATATATATATATATATATATATATATATATATATATATATATATATATATATATATATATATAGAATGCTTGCGTTCTATGCTCATTAAAGCCGCTTGCACGGTGGACGCGAAACGAATTTTTCGCACGACTGATGTTACGTCCACGGAGGTATGCTGTTGTGTATGTGCTTCTTGTTCTCCTCAGGTGGTCCTGCTAATGAGTGGCACTCGATTGGACCTGGCGACATTCACAATGGCATAAAAGGCTGCGGAAGCTGCGTGACGGAAGTCTCTCCCTTCTCCGCCCCCTCAGTTGGTGGCGTTGGTTCGCGTGTTGTATTGAGCTTTTATAGTGTGTAAACGTTTATTTGTTGAACCGGTTGCGAAATGGTAATTTATTCTCCAGTTGGACGCAGTTGTTGTGAGTTGACACAAGTTGCTGTGTATAGTTGACACATTGAGAAGCTGTGTAACTGCTGAGCTTAAAGGGGTGGGTGCCATTTCTTTTGATTACTCTTGGTTTCCTGGTTATGTTAAAGACTAGGTAAGTTCATTTGTTTTTGTTTGTTTGGTCAGGTAAGTTAGTTTTTCATTTAAAGATCCCTTTTATTTATTATTTTGGCGTTGTCCACCCTGGAGTTGAATAGCTCTTTTAACCAGTGTGAATTATATAATAAATACTCTGTTAATCTTCCTCGTAACCATTCTGTGCCTGCGATCTCTGGGGAAGGAAAAGGGGAGGCTCAATTAAGCTGTTTTACAGCTCGTACCCTAGACTAGGGCCGTAACACTGATTTAAGTCAATACAAAGACGCGATAGTCGGACGGGGTTTTAATATAGGCCTAGCTCCGTGTCCGAAAGTCCTAAGTTCTATTCTTTCCGAGTATTCCAGGAATTATTAGACGTGCAAACTTGCCCATGTTTGTGTTCGACCTTCACAAAATGCAAATTGATAGCTATAGACTTTTCTTGGTCTTTTTAACCTATTCGTCTGTTTTCTTCTTGAAGATAGCCTTTACTCGATGTTTCTTTTGAAAATTAGTCAGATGGATCGAACAGATTCATGCTTTATTTCCACAGCAGAGATAAAATAGTGTGTGAGCAAATCAATTCCACGGCCATTGACATTGTGAATAAATTGTCGCATGCACAATCAAGACTGTCCGACGCGAAATGCAAAATACTCCATGTCCGGTACCCAGCAAAAAGTATTGATTAGAACAGATTTGTGATGAAATAAAGAATAAATATATCACCAACAAACGGGACATCCATCAAAGATGACCGCCAATAAATGAATCGCAGTGTTCATTGGATGTTCTGTTAAAATGTTCCTTTTTATTCTTTATTTCATTATCTGTTGTTATCGTCCTCTTTTTTTTTTTGGCTGTCATACACGGAGGCATTGTACATTGTCCCGCGCCAATGTCGACTCACTTTATTGAGCAGAGCTTAAACAGAAACATTGATTGAAATTCTTGGTACTCATCTTGAAGAACTGAGTCCTCTTATCAAAACATTCACGTTTAATATCTAAAAGAGTCAGTAGGTTTTAAGTAATTAAAAACAACAATCGACTGTCTGAGGTTTGACGAAATGAACTAAGTGCGACAGCCAGTAAAATATAAAAAAGGAGGCCCCTTTTTTCTGAAGGGGGAAACCCTCCAGAGCTGGCGACAGTACAAAGTTCACAATCCAAAATCAGAATCCAAGGGGCGAAATCCAGAACCGTAAACAGGGCACCAATCGCAAAAATCGTAGTCAGAGAAAAATGGGTCAATAAACAAGAATGCGGCAAAGTACAGGGAGAAGGCAAAGCTCGAGGTCTAGGATGGTCCAGTGAGAAAAGATAATCACAATGATACAAGGCGAGAGAAGCATGGCACAGGTAGCAACATAAATAACGATCTGACAAGGAAGTGCTGCAGACATCTAATATACATTTCCTTGAGACCACATGACAAAGGAACACAGGTGCAATCAATGGGGATGATAACAATGGAGAGACACATTGGGAACAAACTAATTACATGAAATTAGCCGTCGCCAAAACGCAGACAAGGATCACAAGACAAACCTATATACAAATAGCCAGCTCCAGTCAAGGTGTTCTAAAGTGCATAGGTAATGAGCGAGAAAAGACCGTATGATGTAGTTGTGGAAGTCCCACAGAAAAGTAGCAGAGATAATTAGGGAAAGACAAGAGGCGGAGACTAGAATAAGGCGAACGCTGAGAGATCGTTAGTCAATTAGTAAGTGCAGCTATACAATCCCAAGTGCTCGTTATTAAGTTTGTCAAATACAATGTTAGTGTTGGTTTGTAATTAGCAAAAATAACAAACTGTTAGTATGTGTAGTAAAATAGCAAAAGCAGGAGGAAGGAAGAACGCAAGATAATGAAGGAAGATTGAAACCCATTAACTAATAAATCACCCGAAGGAGTGGCACGCTATACAAGGGACTGTGAGCAAAGACAAGACTCATGACAAGATGGGGGAGACGAAGTACAATGCCATCCATCCATCCATTTTCAACCGCTTATCCGGGGCCGGGTCGCGGGGGCAGCAGTCTAAGTAGGGATGCCCAGACTTCCCTCTCCTCGGACACTTCCTCCAGTTCTTCCGGGGGTATCCCGAGGCGTTCCCAGGCCAGCCGAGAGACATAGTCCCTCCAGCGTGTCCTGGGTCTTCCCCGAGGCCTCCTCCCGGTGGGGCATGCCCGGAACACCTTCCCAGGAAGGCGTCCAGGGAACATCCGATAAAGATGCCCGAGCTACCTCAGCTGGCCCCTCTCGACGTGGAGGAGCAGCGGCTCTACTCTGAGCTCCTTCCGGGTGACAGAGCTCCTCACCCTATCTATAAGGGAGCGGCCCGCCACCCTGCGGAGGAAACCCATTTCAGCCGCTTGTACCCGAGATCTCGTTCTTTCGGTCATGACCCAGAGTTCATGGCCATAGGTGAGGGTAGGAACGTAGATTGACTGGTAAATCGAGAGCTTTGCCTTTCGGCTCAGCTCCTTCTTCACCACGACAGATCGGTACAACGACCGCATTACTGCTGCGGCTGCACCGATCCGTCTGTCAATCTCACGCTCCATCCTTCCCTCACTCGTGAACAAGACCCCAAGATACTTGAACTCCTCCACTTGAGGCAAGAACTCTCCTCCAACCCAGAGGGAACATATCACCTTTTTCCGGTCGAGAACCATAGCCTCGGACTTGGAGGTGCTGATTCTCATCCCAGCCGCTTCACACTCGGCTGCAAACCGCCCCAGTGCATGCTGAAGGTCCTGATTCGAAGGAGCAAACAGGACAACATCATCCGCAAAAAGCAGAGATGAGATCCTGTGGTCCCCAAACCGGACTCCCTCCGCCCCCTGGCTGCGCCTAGAAATTCTGTCCATAAAAATAATGAACAGAACCGGTGACAAAGGGCAGCCCTGCCGGAGTCCAACATGCACCGGGAACAGGTCTGACTTACTGCCGACAATGCGAACTAAGCTCCTGCTCTGGTCATACAGAGACCGCACGGCCCTTAGTAGAGGGCCCCGGACTCCATACTCCCGAAGCACCTCCCACAGAATGCCACGAGGGACACGGTCGAATGCCTTCTCCAAGTCCACAAAACACATATGAACAGGTTGAGCAAACTCCCATGCACCCTCAAGCACCCTGCGGAGGGTATAGAGCTGGTCCAGTGTTCCACGACTAGGACGAAAACCGCATTGTTCCTCCTGAATCCAAGGTTCGACTATCGGCCGGATTCTCCTCTCCAGCACCCTGGAAGAGACTTTACCCGGGAGGCTGAGAAGTGTGATCCCCCTATAGTTGGAGCACATCCTCCGGTCCCCCTTTTTAAATAGAGGAACCACCACCCCGGTCTGCTAATCCAGAGGCACTGTCCCCGACTGCCACGCGATGCTGCAGAGGCGTGTCAACTAAGACAGCCCTACTACATCCAGAGACTTGAGGTACTCAGGGCGGATCTCATCCACCCCCGGTGCCTTGCCACCGAGGAGCTGCCGAACTACCTCAGTGACTTCAGCCCGAGTGATGGATGAGTCAGCCTCTGAGTCCCCAGCCTCTGCTTCCTCTACGGAAGGCGTAACAGCGGGATTGAGGAGGTTCTCGAAGTATTCCTTCCACCGGCCGACAATATCCCCAGTCGAAGTCAACAGTTCCCCACCTCCACTGTAAACAGTGTTGGCAGGGTACTGCTTTCCCCTCCTGAGGCGCCGAACGGTTTGCCAGAATTTCTTCGGGGCCGACCGATAGTCCTCCTCCATGACCTCCCCGAACTTTTCCCATACCCAAGTTTTTGCTTCCGCCACCGCCCGGGCCGCAGCACGCTTAGCCTGCCGGTACCGGTCAGCTGCCTCAGGCGTCCCGCAAGCTAGCCAAGCTCGGTAAGACTCCTTCTTCAGCTTGACGGCATCCCTTACTTCCGGTGTCCACCACCGGGTTCGGGGATTGCCGCCACGACAAGCACCAGAAACCTTACGGCCACAGCTCCGAACAGCCGCGTCAACAATGGAGGTGGAAAACATGGTCCATTCAGACTCAATGTCTCCAGCCTCCCTTGGGATCTGGTCAAAGCTCTCCCGGAGGTGAGAGTTGAAAACCCCTCTGACAGAGGGTTCCACTAGACGTTCCCAACAAACCCTCACAACACGTTTGGGCCTGCCAAGTCTGTCCAGCTTCCTCCTCCGCCAGCGGATCCAACTCACCACCAGGTGGTGATCAGTGGACAGCTCAGCCCCTCTCTTCGCCCGAGTGTCCAAGACATACGGCCGGAGGTCAGATGACATGACCACAAAGTCGATCATTGACCTCCGACCTCGGGTGTCCTCGTGCCACGTGCACTGATGGACACCCTTATGCTTGAACATGATGTTCGTTATGGACAAACCGTGACTAGCACAGAAGTCCAATAACAGAGCACCACTCGGGTTCAGATCGGGGAGGCCGTTCCTCCCAATCACGCCCCTCCAGGTTGCCACTGTTGCCACCCACGTGGGCGTTGAAGTCCCCCAGTAGAACGATGGAGTCCCCAGTCGGAGCACTTTCCAGTACCCTTCCTACGGACTCCAAGAAGGTCGGGTACTCTGCACTGCCATTCGGCCCATAAGCCGAAATGACAGTGAGGCACCTGTCCCCGACCCGAAGGCGCAGGGCAGCAACCCTCTCGTACACCGGGGAAAACTCCAACACCTGACGGCTAAGCTGGGGAGCTATAAGTAAACCCACACCAGCCCGCCGCCTCTCACCGCGGGCAACTCCAGAGTAGAAGAGAGTCCAGCCTCTCTCAAGGAGTTGGGTTCCAGAGCCCAGACTGTGCGTGGAGGTGAGCCCGACTATCTCTAGCCGGTATCGCTCGGCCTCCCGCACAAGCTCAGGCTCCTTCCCCCCCAGTGAGGTGACATTCCATGTCCCCAGAACCAGATTCAGAGTCCGAGGATTGGGTCGCCGGGGCCCCCGCCCACGACTGCCACCAAAAACACAAGGCATCAGCCCCTTCTGAACCCTCCCGCGGGGGATGGGCCTACGGGAAAGCGGGCCCACGTCGCTCATTCGGGCTATGCCCGGGAGGGTCCCGTGAGCAGAGGCTCGACCACCAGGCGCTCGCCTACCAACCCCAACCCCAGGCCTGGCTCCAGGGTGGGGTCCCGGTGAGGCCAATCCGGGCGACGTAAGCTTCCTTGATTTTTTGACATTCATTCGGGGTTTTCGAATCGCTCTTTGTCTGACCTGTCACCTAGGACCTGTTTGCCCTGGGAGACCCTACCAGGGGCAAATAAGACAACATAGCTCCTAGAATCATCCAGGTGCTCAAACCCCTCCACCATGATAAGGTGGCGATTCAAGGAGGGGGAAGTGCAATGCATGGAACTGAAAACATGGCATGGATAAACTGAAACTAAAACATGGAAAATAATAAAACATGGAATCTGATTACCAAAACACAATACATGATTCTAAGAATGGTCAGACATAAGCAGAATTTCAAAACACAGAGGTCAATCAGAAACATAGCACATGGCTAGGCAGAAACTTGATACATGGGCAGGCAAGGCAAAATACAGAAGCACAACACTGTCGGACACAGAGATATATTAAAACCCTGTCAGACTTTCGGACACGAGACATTGCGTTCAACGCAACCTGTAGTGCGAAAAATTTGTTTCGCGTCCTACTAGGCTTCTATTATTGTCACTTAGGTTTTATCGTTTTTAGTGGGGTAAAGGAATACAGCCTGATTGCTATGATCTCACACTGAGTTAAGATCACATATTGAAATTAAATGTGTAACGTATCTTGCATTGTTGTCCATGCATGTTCATGACAAAATTTTAAGCAGCAACAGGGTGTAATAATAGGAACACGCTATCCATCGTTTCTCTTCCCAATGATGCAGGCAGAAGAAATAAATGAGCACCCGTCGTATTTCATTCCAACTTCATAAGTTTGAATGATCTGACGTAGTTTTCGTTTTGAAATTCCATTCAAGTTCGCTACTGGTAATAATTTGAGAATGCCTCATATTGGTAATGCTTAATATAGACGTAAGCGGTGCAGAAAACAAGCCTGAAGCAGCAAAGTAAAATGCAACATTAACGCATCATGTAGATATAGGACAGAGGCTTCTTTATTTCAACACGTTAAAGGTGAGGAGAGGAGCTCATTTTATTGGTGAAGAGTTGACTCGGCTGTGTTAAACCCACTTAAGCCTTTTCTCCTACCTCTTTTTTACTTGCGCCGGAAGGCGGGGCAGAGGCGGGACAGAGGAGTACTTGCTCCAGGCTACGCCGAGCACGAAATTGCAACATACTGCGCCTGCGACTGGTCTACGAATTTAGAGCCGTTTGTCTCAGGTGACAGGGTTTGTTTACACTTGATTTTGACTGTTGATTTACAAAGACCTGTATTGGACCAACACTGAGCACTTTGGTGTCATCAACAGTGGCAGGTCATTTCCAAGGAGTCCCAACAAATTTCTGTCACATCACTGTGCCAAACTACAAATTCAGTCAAAATTTTGGATTTTGCTGGCTATTAGATTTTATAACAGTTATTATAAATAATTTTTTTTTTGTTTGTTTGTTTGTTTTAGCCACAGAATGTAGCTGCTTGCAGTGTAAGAGAATGGCTATTGTGGCTTAAGTGTGAGAGCGGGATTAGCTTTTTTTTTCTTTGCATTTTATTTTCATTGGTAAATCAACCTGCAATATTACAAGTGTGACAGACAAATTAATTCTTTACCTTGAATGGTCAGCAACATGCTTGCCTTCTGGATCATTCTGCCATCATTATCAAACACTTCAAAGATACAATTGCCAGAATTACTTTTGTTTAAATCATCCAACTGTGCGGTCCCACAACTTTTGAAAAGACACTTGTCTTTTTGAGATCCAGAAGTTGAACTTCCTTTCATTTCTCTGCATTTGTGCAAAAAGCTTCCAGTGAATCTGACGTCTATACTCTTGACTTTGGTGTTCATCATCACTTTTATGTAAACTGGCTCTCCCAGTCTTCCATAACATTCAGCTAGTGGTCTAACCTCTGTGATGCTGCAGAATACACTCGAGCCTGAAATTAAAAAATAAAAAAATGAAAATATATTGCCTTTCATGACAGTTACACACACACACAACAGTCTTGTAGCAGGTTTTATAAATTATTTTATTAATTTATTTTTTGAAAGAAAGAATGTGCCTTGAATTTTCAACCTTCAAAAAATAACCCAAGAGAAGCACGGTGGTTCACAACTTTGGTCCAATGCGTATGCTGGTTTTTGTTCCAAATTGCAATGGTAAGTATTGAGCAAGCAATTATTTATTGATATGGAATCAGTGACACCAGATGCGGGAAAAGGGAATGAGGATTTTATTATAAACCAAAACAAAACAGGCACGAGGGCCAACAAAAAACTTGGCCCAAAGGGTTGCAAAAAACAAACTAAGGAAGCTACACAGAGCTATAAACAATAAATGCAAAAAGGCAAAAAACAAAAAGGCACTGGAAACTCCAGGCAAGATGCTCAAGAAAAGTAAATAACAAGACTAAATATATATACACAAAACAAGAGGCTAGGACAAGACTTGAAACTAGAAATGCTAGGGAACTTGACAACAAGAACTTGGCTAAACTTGCACATGCAACGAGACGCGAGACACTGTCTGCCAGCCAACTTCCACCGCATCCAGATAAAGGCTTGAAAATCATGACATGAGGGGTAACACCTGGAGAGAGAGAAACAAGAGGCATGGCAAGATCAAGACATGGACATAGATTGGATGACATGACCTGCTCATTAAGAAAATGAGCGTGCTCAGCTGAAGTACCAATTAAGTATGCAGTTTGGAAGCAAGCATGAATGTTAAGAACAGAAAAGCACAGCAAGATCTTGAAATAGCAAAGCAGGAATCATGACAATAAACACCCTGTCTAAATTAGTAATATTAGTAATGTGCCTATCTAAGAATTACACCACCCAGTGAGTGTTAGTAAATGTTAGTAACTTAAAAACAGTTAATTGTCAATTAAGCTTAGAGAGCCCCAAATCAGCACAGCACAGAAGGAAGAGGGAAATACCAAAGCCAACCAGAGCTCTGAAATGTGCAACAACGAAGGCACGGGGCGGAACGCAGACAAGCGGTGGAGTGGCATGGCAGACCTGGCAAAAACAAAAACATGGAAAAGTAAAAACATGGACATGGAATGTGAAATCCTGAAACAAGAAACTGTTAAAACTATGGCATGAACTATGAGCATGAACTATGAACTATGGAACATGGAACATGAAACTGTTAAAACCATGAGCATACTGTTCTGGCCAAAGGCCAGAACCCCGGAACACAACAATTTATGATATTTGGGAGCATTTCATGCTCAGAGCAGTTATTTTCCCCTTACGCCACATCTTTGCAGATACATCTATGTGTGCCATGATAAATAAAAGAATGAAAGATCCTTAAATCTGTAGTGCTTTTATCTGCATTGCAGGTAATTTCAAGTAGGACTGACAATTAATTGCATTTGTGATAATATCACAATATGACAAAATTAGATGCTCCAATCGCAAAGGATGCGATTACACTCTGGTCACGTGACATGTAAGCGAGAGCTGAGCAGAGGATGGCGGGATAAACATAACGCACTTCCCGCGTCGGACTTTTACCAGTTGCACCATGGCCCCAGACTCAACAGAACCAAACCATGACGAAACTTCGGTGTCAAAGAGGAACAGCACATTGGTTGAGTGGAACTATTTTCTGGGCTGGTGATAAGTGGTATGATAGCATTATGAGTGGTAATGCTATCAGTTTTTCTAAAATGCTCCAATTTGCAACGGGCTTTTGAGTCCCCATCACAAAAACACTGGACTGGCGACACGCCTACAAGCACGACCATTATTTTTTTACGGGTGTTTGCTGCCAAGAAATGCTTAATTGTTAGTTACAATGAAAAAAAAAACTAAAATTAACTGTAAATATACATATAAGGGGTTCGAAATTCCCGCTAGTCTGCGCACTAGTAGGCAAAAAATTAAGGCGGAATAGTTAACTTGTCTTCAAACTACTCAGAGTGTCTAGTAACGAGTTGTCTTCTAGGCTTCTCATAAATTTTGTATAAAACCTCCACTTTTTTCGGTTTTTTATTCGCCAGAATGTTATGATTCTGCCTTTCATGTGCTGTCTTTGTGCATTTGTGCTTGTGCTTTACTTTCGTTTTATATATCAGCTTTCATTTCGGCCGTCCGACGATCCACTCCCTCTCTGCCAAACAGTGATGACAGCCTTCAGCATGCCTGCGTCTCGTCCAATCACGTTTCCTCTTTCGGTTTCGTATGGAGTTACATTAGGGTCAAAAGTTTTGTACTTAAGAAAATAAAATTTGAAAAATTAATGTGTTGATATTAAATTTTGAAAAATATAACAATGTATTCAAAATTAAAATAAGTGTATGAAACGTTTTTTCAGATTAAATATAATTTTGATTCACTTTGGTAATTCTTTCGAATAAATTATTTATTTTCACTTTTCACTTCCATATATATTTTGACATTTGAGGTCTTATTTTTTTCAGTTGCATGTTTTATCTTTTCAGATTCAGATCTTATTTTTTACAGTTTCAGATTTTATTTTTTCAGTTTCAAATCTTTTTTTTCACTTTCAGATCTTTTTTTTTCAGTTTCAAATCTGTTTTTTGAGTTTCAGACTTTTGACCCTGATGCGGCGTGTGGGGCGTGGTATCAACTGAGCTGGGCGTGGAATCATGAGTGACAGCTGAACAAAAAGGCTTGGAACCTTCTCCAGTGACAGTGCCTTCAGGGAACGTAGGAAGTAAAACGAATCTAACTCAAAATGTATATACGCCATATTCATGTGATAGGCAGTGTAAGAATTGATGCCAGTGACAAACTTCCATTTAAAAATCTGTTTTAGACAGCACTGAGCACCAATTGCGGTATCAGAGCCATAAATTATGCCAGAGTTTGCAGTTCAACAGCCACATTTTAAGTGCTGATATGTCCGATTTCCACATAGGACTGTGAACGCAGCGTACTGTCCGCTTGGCTTGTAGATGGCCTATGGCCGGTCGAGTCAACCTGCTGGAGCCCATACATCCAACACACAGGTGAGACATGTTAACTAAGTTTTGGGAAATCATAACAAACACGGAGATATAAGAAAACTAGAGTGGACAATCCCGTCGTTCTCGTGGCTGCATGCCGCCGCCATCTTGTGTATGTATATCGAGGCAGACGTTCAATGGACAATGCTGTATATCGAAAAAAACGAAAACTCGCTCATACGGGTCAACAGCTGAAGTTCCGATTTCTCTGTAATGTCTTCCGATCAAATAAACATCGAATACACTGGATTTTAAAAAAAATATTTTTTAAAATAAATGTTGTTGTTTGATTACAATTCCTTATTTGTGTCCATTTTAAGTATGAAAGGATAAAAAGAACACGGAAAACAAGTCTAAGTTGTCAACACCCATGTTTACATGAGCCTCATTGGACATTTATACATACACAATATGGCGAAGCTATTCTGCCGTTTCCGCTTTGGTCCAGCTCACATGTCTTCCACTCTAGTTTTCTTATATCTCTGTGTTTGTTATGATTTCCCAAAACTTAGTTAACATATCTCACCTGTGTGTTGGATGTATGGGCTCCAGCAGATTGACTCGACTGGCCGGACGCCATCTTTGCAAGCCAAGCGGACACTACGCTGCGTTCACAGTGCTATGTGGAAATCGGACATATCAGCACTTAAAATGCGGCTGTTGAACTGCAAAATCTGGCATAATCTATCGCTTTTATACCGCAATTGGTGCTCAGTACTGTCTAAAGCAGATTTTTAAAATGGAAGTTTGTCACTGGCATCAATTCTTACACTGCCAATCACATGAATATGACATATATAAGTGTTGAGTTTGATTCGTTTTAGTTCCTAAAATACAAGCACTATGGTATGTAAAAAAAAAGATTCTTGCATACAATTCTCAAAAGTACTTGAAAGTACTTGGACCCAACTCTGGTTGAAGGTACACTAATTCTAATATTGATAGTTTGTCCTGATGGTGGCACTAGAGGAAAGGGCATGGGGTAACCAAAATCGATAGAATTTATTCTCTAAGGGTCATGCATGTGCAGACCGAGTTAGAAAAGATTTGGCTGAAAGATTTTCAAGATACACTCATTCTAAAGCTGAAAGTTTGACCTGATGGTGGCACTACAGGAAAGGTTCAGGGGGTCACCAAAATTTGTAGGGTTCATCCTCTTGTGGTCATTAATGTGATAAGCAAGTTTGAAAAGATTTGGATGAAATCTTTTCAAGATACACTAATTCTAATTTGAATGTTTGGCCTGATGGTGGCACTGGAGGAAAGGCCATGGGGTTATCAAAATTAATCTGGTTCAGCATGAAGGTGTTATCAATGTGGCCAACAAGTTTGAAAAGATTTGAGTGAAAGCTGTTGGGAGTTATCACACTGATGCAAGAACTGTCGCAACAGTGGTGGAAACTGTGGCAGTGGCAGTCTGGGTAAAACCATAATATCCTTGACTCATCACTTGGTGATAAAATAAAAGACATTTAAACATCTTTCTTTCCAACTTCGTCAATAAAAACAAAGTTTTGGTGATTTGTATATTTCTCTAGTTGAATAATATGTCATCTGAATGTATGGAGTTATGGTGGGTGGGTGTAGGGGGGTGGGGGTGGCATGTAGGGGGAGGGGTATGTTTTATTCGAAGGGGTACTTAGGTATTTAACCAATAAAGTGCCTGACAAAATTTGGTTCACAATTTCAATTAAATAATTTTCTGGAGGCAGGTATCCCTGGGGTCAAATTGACCCCAAGGATGAAATGTATTTGCAATAATGAGGATAACAGGAGGGTTAAATTACAAATGCATCTGACTCATTTACATTTCTGTGATCTATGCCAGGAATGGTTCCATTTTCGCACAAGTTAATTTTCTTCTTTTTTTAACATATCAGATGTTCATAAGAAGCTGTTTCTGATAGGACTGTGAATCATTCACTGTAGGGCTGTTCCCCCCATCCAGTACCTGAGCAAGACTCTCTTAGCTGTAGAGAGAGCAACCATGAGCTGCTGGGCCTTCGTTCCCCGCTTATGTTTCAATTTCCTTTTTAGCAAATCATTGAAGATCACCACCCCAGAGTCGTAAAGTGTGAGGTACCGTTCTGGAACCAAATGAGACCAGGAAGTTTCAGCAAAAGAGGGTTTTATTGAAGTTGGGGGGGTAAACCCCCACAGGGCAGGAGGCAAATGGTACAAAGTCCACAATCCAAAATCTGAATCCCAGGGACGTAATCCAAACAGCTCAAAGGGCAGCAAGCACTTAACTCAGTGTCAGGCAAAACAGATACAGAACATGGGCAGATAAGTATCAAAGAAAAAGCCAAAGTCAGAATTGGGGACGTTCCAATCAGAAGTATAACACTAAGAGTACAAGGCATCAAAAATCGCAGCACAGGGAAAACATTCTGACAAGAACTGTAAGTGAAATGACTGCTGAAATACACGTAGGGGAAGTCACATGCTATGATAGGGCACAGGTGAGTGGGATCAGAGTAATTACAAAGCATGTAACATGTGGAAGTTCCTGATTACAAGAAATTGGCAAAAGCCAAAAAGGTGGACAGAGATCACAGAGACAGCCTACTGACAAACATACGGCTCCGGTTAGGGAGTTCTACCGTGCACAGAATGAGAGGCAGGACAGTGATTAGCCAGGTGCAGAAAATCTGCTTGAAGCACAGCTAAGTAAGTTGAGAGAAGGCAAGGGGCGGAGACTAGAGCAGAGCGAGTGCTGAGTGCCTGTTAGTCATTTAGTAATGTGCAATATACAATCCCTAGTGCTTGTTAATAAGTTAGTACTATAGAAAAGCAAGGTGATGGAGGTAAACGAGATTGGAAGGAATGGTTGAAATCCCAAAAAACATGAAATCACCCGAAAATTTGGCACACAATACTGGGGCAGTGAGCGATCACATGACAAAAGACCAGACAGGGGGAGACAAAGTGCAATGCATGGTATGAGTCAAAACATGGACCGGAATATAACTGCAATGGTGGAATTTGGCAAACAGACAAAGACAAGGCAAAAACAAAACGTGGCATGGAATCAGAATCACAATACAAAATACAGAGCATGGTCGGACAAAGCAGAATTCATAATCAGATGTGGGAGTCAGGCAGAAACAAAAACATGGTCAGGCAGAAGAAGATCACAACATAAAGATGATCAAAGCAGCTGAAATAAAAAAATAAATAAAAAACATAAATTAATATACCATTGAATGGACCAAAAATAATTTAAAATAAATGAAAGCACTCCTTGATAAAATGAGGCATAAATTGATATATCTCATTGTTACGACCGCGGTCGTAAGGTATTTTATTATATACTGTACCTTGTAGATGCCCCAAACTTGCTGTGTGTCCTGAGTTGTCTTCCACCTTATTAGGTGTGCCAGTGCTGCTCCAGTTCTCTTGTGGGGTGGTGATAGGTTGCGGTGGAGCCGGTCTTCGATTTAAACCAGCCGAAGTGATGTCATCGGAGCAGCAGGGGGAACCCCGTCACCCTCGGATCGCAACCGGCCACGTCATTACTTGTAAAAGCTCTTATGTGTCAGTTTGTGTGTTGATAAGAGTAAGGGTGAACCTTTGAAGTTTTTTCTTGTATAGGTTGTTCTCACCATGAGGTAAAAAACCCACTTGTTTCTGTGAACTTGTAGGTGTAAAATAAATGACCTTACTAACGGACTTTCGAAACTTAGCCTTCGTGGCTGCTTGGGATCCGAGTGTTGCGGGGTGTATTTCATGTTGTGTCCTAGCCACCCCTAGACGGGACATAACACTCATAATTTGCCATGTTAAGCTTTTTCCTTATAATGTGCATCAATGGAGGGGAAAAAGCTTAATGTGATAAAACGTCTATTTTCTTAGGACTTTGGTTTGATATTTTGATCGGAGGAAGTGTTACTGACAAGAAATGTCAAAGAAGTATTTGGTGATTATTGGTCGCTGTTTAGGAACATTAAGTCACGTTAAGCTTTTTTTTCTCATAATGTGCGTCAATGGAGGGGAAAAAGCTTAATGTGATATAATCTCCCTTTTCTTCGGACTTCGGTTTTGATTTTTTGACAGCAAGAAGTGCTCCTGATTAGAAATGTCTATGGTTTATTTGGAGACAATTGGTCGCTGTTTTGGAACATGAAGTCACGTTAAGCTTTTTCCTTGTAATATGCGTAAACACACGTACGCACACACACACACACACATGCACAGGCACATGTACACATGCACATTCACACACAGACACACTCACATACAAGCAATTCCATTCACACATGCATGAGCAGCTCACACACACATAAGCAGCGGGCTTCTGTAGCTTTGATTAGTAAGCAGGCTTCTGTTCAGTGGATTCAAAAACATAATCAGGTGATGTATTTGATTTCTGTAGCTTTGATCAATACTTGTTCAGTAAAATGATTAGTTGTGACTGAAAAACATAATCAATTGAATCATTTATGTATCTACACTCAAAGATCTAAAATTCATTCAAGATGCACAATATTACCATTTCTCTTGCTTTGCTGAGACAATCCATCCCACCTCACAGGTGTGCCACATCAAGATGCTCATCAGACACCATGATTAGTGCACAGGTAATAATAATAATAATAATAATACATTTTATTTATAACGCACTTTAAATTTGTAAAACAAATCTCAAAGTGCACAAAGCAACAAACAAGGTAACTGACAAGTAACTGATAAATCAATAATAAAGAAAAAATAAAATCCAGGAAATAGCAAAAGTAAAAACCAAACATGGGGGTAAAATTAAGCTTGAAAAGCTTTACTAAAAAGGAAGGTTTTCAGTCCTTTTTTAAAAGCATCCACCATCTGTGGAGCCCTAAGATGGTCAGGAAGGGCATTCCACAGACGGGGAGCAGTAGTCTCAAAGGCTCTGTCGCCCATGGTTTTCAGCCGAGTCCTGGGCGGGCGCAGACGGTGCATTTGGCCTGACCAGGTTCTGTCTGAGGTATGTGGGGTGAGGAGTTCAGTGAGATAAGTGGGGGCTGCACCATGCACACAGTGGTGGGTGTGGAGGAGGATTTTGTATTGAATGCGGAGGTGGATGGGGAGCCAGTGCAGAGAGTGGAGGATGGGGGTGATGTGCTCATGTTTACGCACCCTCATCAGGACCCTGGCAGCGCTGTTCTGAACGTATTGGAGCCTTTGGAGACTCTTGCCAGGGATCCCGATGAGGAGTGCGTTACAGTAGTCCAACCTGGAGGAGACAAAGGCATGGACGAGTTTCTCTGCAGCAGAACGGGAGAGAGATGGTCTGAGTTTGGCGATGTTACGGAGGTGAAAAAAGGAAGTTTTGCAAATATGGGTGATGTGCTCGTCAAAGCTAAGATGGGAGTCAAATCTGACCCCCAAATTAGTTACAGAAGGAGAGAGGGAAATGTTGTGACCAAGCAAGAAGACAGAGGAAATAGGGGAGGAGCGGAGCTGGTGAGGGGTGCCGATCTGTATGGCTTCAGTTTTGGAACTGTTCAGCTGCAGGAAGTTTTTACTCATCCATGCCTTGATCTCCCCCAGGCAGGAGTCCAGTTTAGTGATGGAGGAGGGGGATGTGAAGGACAGCGTGACCTTGAAGTAAAGCTGAGTGTCGTCAGCATAGCAATGGAATTGTATTCCATGCCTGCTGACGACACAGCCGAGGGGGAGCATGTATATGGTGAAGAGGGTTGGACCGAGCACGGAGCCCTGGGGTACCCCACACGTGACAAAGTGGGGGCAAGATTTAATGTCCCCCAGAGCAACATACTCGGTCCTTCCTGTGAGATAAGAACGGAGCCACTGGAGGGCGGTACCGGAAATGCCAATGTAGTGTTGAAGGCGGTGGAGGAGGATGTGATGATCAATAGTGTCAAATGCAGCAGAGAGGTCGAGAAGGATAAGGAGGGAAGTAGCACCGGAGTCAGAGGTCATCAAGAGGTCATTGGTGACTCTGATGAGCGCTGACTCTGTGCTGTGGGAGGGACGGAAACCAGATTGAAATTTTTCATATAGGCTGTTAGAGTTGAGGTGGTTGTGAAGTTGACTGGAAATGACTCTTTCTAAAATTTTGGAGATGAAAGGCAGATTGGAGATGGGTCTGTAATTTGACAGGGGTTCAGGGTCTAGAGTGGGTTTTTTGAGGAGGGGCTTGATGATGGTTTTAAGGCTGGCCGGAACAAGGCCGGTATGGAGTGAGAGGTTGATGATTGTGGTTATGAGAGGGCTGATGGAATGACTGTGTGCTTTAAGCAGAGGGGAGGGGATCAAGGGAGCATGTGGATGGTTTGGAGTTATGGATTATTTTCTCGACCTCCTGCTGCATTGTGGGGGAGAAACGTGATAGGGGGAGTGAGGTAGGTGAAATGTCGTTGAGTGGAAATGTACTGTTGGGATTTGTGAGAGATGATCGGATACTGTCGATTTTGGAGGTGAAGCAGTCAATAAATTTGTTGCACTGAGTGACTGTTTGGTTGTGGTGTGGCGGGGTTTGTGGATTTAGAAGGTGTCTGACAGTAGTGAAGAGTTGTTTAGAGTTACCTGGGTTATTGTTGATAATGCTGGAGTAATATGATGATCTGGCCTTGGACAGTGCTGTGGCGTATGTCCTGCGATGTTCCCGGTAGGCCAACTTATGCACCGTCAGCCCAGATGTAACAAACGCCCGCTCCAGGACTCGGCCAGTCCTTTTCATTTGTCGCAGGTCATGGGTGAACCAGGGAACAGAACGGGTGAAGGTGACAGTCCGGGTTCTTAGTGGAGCGTGGAAATCCAGGATGGACGCCAGGTTGTTGTTATAAAAGTCCATGAGATCACTGACAGATGAGTTTTGGGGAAGAGAAAGGACCTGAAGATGTTGACTGAGAGAGGTGGAGTCAATGTTTCTGATGTTCCTGAAAGAAATTTGACGTTGTGGTTTGGTGGGGGGGGAGGGGAGAGGCATCCTAAAGGAAATTGCCTGGTGGTCAGAGATGCCAATGTCATGGATGTGAAGGTCAGAAATAGGGATAGAGTCTGTGATGACAAGGTCCAGTGTGTGTCCTTTAGTGTGGGTGGGACCAGTCATGAGTTGGTGGAGGTTGATGGAGTCCAGGACATGTTTGAATTCGGCAGCCAAGCGGCAGGAGTGAGAGTCCATGTGGATATTGAAGTCACCTAGAATCAGAATATTTGTATGTGAAGTGCAGAGTGAAATAAGGAAATCATGGAATTCAGAGAAGAACAATGAATGCGGTTTTGGTGGACGGTAGATGAGTGCTATTGTTGTGGTAGTGATGTGTTTGCATTTAAAAACCAGATGTTCAAAAGAGCTGACGGTAGGGACAGACAGAATGGAGGTGTGAAAGGTGCTACGGTGCAAAACGGCGAGGCCGCCCCCCCGGCCTGTTGTACGGGCCTTACAGAGATAGTTAAATCCGGGGGGGCAGGCCTCGTTGAGGGCAGAGTATACACCTGGCTGTTGCCAAGTCTCAGTGAGACAAAGAATGTCTATCCCTTTCTCACTGATGTGGTTGTGGATGAGTCCAGATTTATTCGTAAGTGATTGGATGTTTAATAATTCCAGTGTGGAGTGGTTTATGGAGTCCAGTTTATTGAGAGGGCGGAGGGCGCTGTGATCCACTCCGGGTTTTCTGATCGACCGGATTTTCGGGCTCCAGTATTTTGATGATGACTGGTTGGCGCTCTGATGACGGCATCGATTTGCGTCGGTGCGTACTACAGACCAGAAGGAAGCGATGGAGTGCTGTTGGTCACCGTGGTCGCCGCGTTTGGATATTACAAGCCGCCGTCCAGATCCTCGGTGGACATATCAGGGTCGGCGTGGTAGTCCAAGCTGACCCGATAGAGCAGCACTGTAGTGGAGACTCCGAGGCGGCGCAGAGATGTCAATCATGTTGGCCGGAGCCCGGGTGTTAGCCGTTAGCCAGGATCCAGGATAGCGATGGTGAACAACAGTCGCATAGACCAGGATGGTGCAGAGCCAGAGGAACCACGGTCGGCGTGCAGACATCCGTTTCAGGACAGTGGACATGGAGACGTGGTTGGCCAAAACAACAGAGCCGGGCAGTTGACAGCTAGCGCCGTCGTAGCACCGCCGTTCCAGCCAGGGGTGAACCCGGCTAGCCAGACGCCGTGAGAGACGAGCCTCGAGTGGATTCCAAGAGTTCGGTGAGATGATAACCGAAACTAAAAACTAAACTAAACTAAAATAACCAAAACTCTGGCGGAGGTTCGGTAGAGTTGGTAGGGTAAAGGGGAGAGATATTACGGAGAAGCGGCGAACAATCAACGCCAGCGTCCTCTCCAGCATCCTCCCGGTGTACCTTAGGCTGTCCACAATAAAAGGCCACTCTGAAATGTGCAGTTTTTGCTTTATTGGGGGTCTGGGGACTTAGAACCAGTCAGTATCTGGTGTGACCACCATTTGCCTCATGCAGTGCAACACATCTTCTTCGCATAGAGTTTATCAGATTGTCAATTGTGGCCTGTGGAATGTTGGTCCACTCCTCTTCAATGGCAGTGCGAAGTTGCTGGATATTAGTACGCGCTGGTACGCGCTGTCGTATACGCCGGTCAAGCACATCCAAAACATGCTCAATGGGTGACATGTCCGGTGAGTATACTGGCCATGCAAGAACTGGGACATTTTCAGCTTCCAAGAATTGTGTACAGATCCTTGCAACATGGGGCCGTGCATTGTCTTGCTGAAACATGAGGTGATGTTCATGGATGTATGGCACAACAATGGGCCTCAGGATCTCATCACAGTATCTCTGTGAATTCAAAATGCCATCAATAAAATGCACCGGTGTTCTTCGTCCATAACAGATGCCTGCCCATACCATAACCCCACCACCACCATAGGCCACTCGATCCACAACATTGACATCAGCAAAGCACTCACCCACACAACGCCACACACGCTGTCTGCCATCTGCCCTGAACAATGTAAACCGAGATTCATCCGTGAAGAGAACACCTCTCCAACGTGCCAGACGCCATCGAATGTGAGCATTTGCCCACTCAAGTCTGTTACGGCGACGATCTGGAGTCAGGTTAAGACCCCGATGAGGACGACGAGCATGCAGTTGAGCTTCCCTGAGACGGTTTCTGACAGTTTGTGCAGAAATTCTTTGGTTATACAAACCAATTGTTTCAGCAGCTGTCTGAGAAGCTGGTCTCAGACGATCTTGGAGGTGAACCTGCTGGATGTGGAGGTCCTGGGCTGGTGTGGTTACACGTGGTCTGCGGTTGTGAGGCCGGTTGGATGTACTGCCATATTCTCTGAAACGCCTTTGGAGACGGCTTATGGTGGAGAAATGAACATTCAATGCCCTTGCAACAGATCTGGTTGACATTCCTGCTGTCAGCATGCCAATTGCACGCTCCCTCAATGCTAGCACCATCTGTGGTATTTTGCTGTGTGACAAAACTGCACATTTCAGAGTGGCCTTTTATTGTGGGCAGTATAAGGTACACCTGTGCACTAATCATGGTGTCTGATGAGCATCTTGATGTGGCACACCTGTGAGGTGGGATGGATTGTCTCAGCAAAGCAAAAGTGCTCACTATCACACATTTAGACAGATTTGTGAACAATGTTTGAGAGAAATGGTAATATTGTGTATCTGGAATTAATTTTAGATCTTTGAGTCCATCTCATGACAAATGGGAGCAAAAACAAAAGTGTTGCCGTTATATTTGTGTTGAGTGTACTTGTATCCTATTCTTTTAGCTGTATTTTTCCTCTCTTGACTGTAATTTCCCTCTCCTTTTTAGTGATATGCATGCTTAACTTTTGGTTGCAGTTTTCAAGGGAAGTTGGCAGTGTTTTGGTTTGGCTATCCTGTTGTAGCGTGAGAATGAGATGGCGGAAAGACAATATCTGGAAGATATTTCCTGTGATGAAGGTATAAAAACTGGGTGTGAACAGCAAAAAGTCGGTTCTTCTTGCGCAAAAAGAACTCGGCTTTATATTTATCAATATGCCTCAATGAAGCCTAATTTTGTCTGAAGAATCTGTCTCTCTCCAATTGCTTGAGGATGGGGGAAGCTCATGGTATGAAATATGTGTCAATGAAAACCTCAACAACCTCAGTTCCTTTTTGTTTCATCCTGATTGCAACGCTGATGCTCGCTGCACTGCTGTGCGGGCATGATAAAAGCTCAAATCAATCCTTACATCTGAGTCCATATCACTTCCTGTCCTCCTGACTAGTTACTGCACAGGACAGGAGACGTTACACAATGATTGAAACAAATGTGGAAGCTAAGGATTATGTTGGGTGTGTGCATGCGTGGGTTTGCTTTTGTTTGCATGCACATGGGTGTTTTAACCATGGTAAGAGTCTGTAAGGGTGGAAAAAGAGCGCCTTCTCTGAGGCTGCAAGTACCTTTTGGGTGCTTAAAAAAGTATATGTGTGAAATAATCTTTAAAAGTGCAGACAAACACCCATTAGAAAAGATGCATAGGCCTATGTGCACCCTGTGAAATGGTGATAACAAGAACCTTAAACGCTCGCATTCACCCTTAATGGGAGTGCGGTGATTATCCCTAATAAGGGTCCTCATCTGCACCTTTTAAGGTTCATATGTTACTCCTTTATAAAGGTGCTCATTTGCACCTTTTAGGGTTGTCGTATTCACCACATGCAAGGGTACTCATTAACACCTTTTTGGGGTGTTTATGTTCACCCCTTTTTAGGATGTTCATAAGCACCGTTTAGGGTACGTATGTCCACCCCTTTTTATGGTGCTTGTAAACTCCTTTAAAAAAGGTGCTGCTAAAGTAGCAAATGTGCGCACCTGTAAAAGGGGCTGAAATGAACCTTTTTTTATTGGTGTGTAGATGTAAAGCATCAAATTTTGCGAGGGACAGAGTTTATGGGTGAGAATCGGAAAAGAGTTCCCTCAGCGCACAACCATTACAATACACTGTTTTCTGAATTTAAAAAAGCAAATACTCGAGCCTATGATAGAATCGTTGTTGCAGTGATGAATATTGTCCAGCTGGAAATACAAACCCAATTCTGAAATAGTTGGGACAATGTGTAAATTGTGAATAAAATCAAAACGCAATGACTTTCAAATCACACCAGCCAGCATTTTATTCACAGTAGAACAGAGATAACATCGCAAATGTTGAAACAGAAAAACTTTATAATTTCATCCACAAAATGAGCTCATTTCAAATTTGATGGCTGCTACGGGTCTCAAAAAAGTTGGGACAGGGGCGTGTTTACCATGGTGTAGCGTCCCCTCTTCTTTTTAACACGGAGTGGAGGCGTCTGGACATTGAGGAGACAAGTTTCTTGAGTTTACCCATTGGAATTTGATTCCACTTTTGTTTAATACAAGCTTCCAGCTGCTGGAGAGTTTTGGGTCTCCTTTGACGGACCTATCGTTTCATAATGTGCCAAATGTTCTCAATCGGTGAACGATCAGGACTGCAGGCAGGCCAGTTCAGCACACGGACTCTTCTACTGCGAAGCCATGCTGTTGTAATAGCTGCAGTATGTATTTTGGCATTTTCCTACTGAAATACACAGGGCCTTCCTTGGAATAGATGTCGTCTGGAGGGGAGCATATGTTGCTCTAAAACCTTTATATACCTTTCAGCATTAATGGTGCTTTTCAAAACATGCAAGTGTCCCACACCATCTGCACTAATGCATCCCCATACCATCAGAGATGCTGGCTTTTGAACTCAATGCTGATAATAGGAGGGGTGGTCTTTCTCCTCTCTAGCCCGGAGGACACGACGCCCATGATTTCCAACAAGAATGTCGAATTTGGACTTGTCTGACCACAGGACACTTTGCCACTTCGCTACAGTCCATTTTAAATGAGCCTTGGCCCACAGAACAGACATAGTGGCGTCTGAGGGCCCGAAGATCACGGGCATCCAGTAAAGGTCTTCGGCCTTATCCCTTATGCACAGAGATTTTCCAATTTCTCCGAATCTTTTGTTGAGGTTATGCACTGTTAATGATGAGACCTTCAAAGCCTTTGCAATTTGACGTTGAGGAACATTGTTTTTTTAAGTATTCTACAATTTTTTTACGCAAACCTTCACAGGTTGGAGAGCCTCTGGCCATCTTTACTTCTGAGAGACTCAGCCTCTCCAAGCCTACCTTCAGACAGCAGGTCTTAATGCATAATTCGGATTTTTTGGAGAAATCCGATTTTTTTGTGTGCATTATATGCGACTTCTATCAGTTTTGAGTGTGAACTGAAAGTGACCCTGAAGTGACCCGCATGCGCAAAAATGGCTGTTGTTGTTATTGTTTGTCCCGCCGCTCCTCCTCCTGGGACACAGATTTGTGACGTTTGTCACATTTCAAAGACGTAAAGGTCGGATAAATGCGACCTGGCCGTTCATACAGTAGTCGCATTGCAAAATATCAGATACGCATCTGATTTAGGACCGCATATGAAAATGGCCTAGGTCAGATTTTTTTTTTAAATTGGATATGTGCTGTTCAAACTGTCTTTAACAGGCCTTTTCTTGAAAAATCCTTCGGAACACAAACATTTGCCAGCGTAAACTTAATTTTTCAGCCTTAGGTGCGCATTTTTTTAATGCAGCTCAAATGCTATTTTGGGCAAGCAAACCGTCCCCTGCATGAAAAGTTAAGGTGATATGAATGTTGTACATAATTAAGCTTAACTCAAAAAAGCAATATATTATGGTGATCTTTCAAATATGTAAATCTACCATGTGCAACACCACCTTTCTTTTCCTGCATTATATCCTTCTAACATCGGCACGCAAGTGTGCGTTTCAGTTGTGTCCTAAGATCTAAGATTAACTACAATTAAGATAAGTGATATAGCATTAGTTTCTCACTTCAATATAGTCTTGGAACATAATGTTAAAGAAGAAAAACCAGGAGTCGCAGATTATTAGAAAAAAATTGAATGAATTTGAAAGCAACATTTCACTTACCCAGCTCAACTAAGAATGGGGCAACCACTTGAGAACGGTAAATCTGTTTACTTAGTATTCTCTCCGCGCATAAGCTTGTTAAATGTGCTTTATAGGTGAACATTAATATTAAGTTGTTATATGGTAATTTGAACCGCTAGTTAATCAGGCTATTTAAATTGAAAATGAATGAAGAGGTGCATCTCCACTGCATTGTGAGCAGTGATATTGCAACTTGTAGGTTTAACGCAAACGCAGCCTGCTAATATTTCCGAAAAAGGAAGCGCGATAAATGATGTCTCCGAAGCCAATCTGCCAAGCCTAAACTGCATGAAAACAAACCCAATAAAACTTATTTTTAGCTTATTTTGTTACTTAGCGGAATGCATTACACCATAACAAACTTCATGTTGCGGATCATTGACCAGCCATGTATGATTCAAATTAAAAAACCCAACAAATGACCTTGTAAACAATTAACAGCAGAAATGAAAACAAAGTGCTCTCATTCAGCCTAATTTCTTATTTAATGTCAAATTCCATTTTGTGTTCATTTGAGCGACATTGGAGTCCATGAGAATTTTTGACTTCATGATAGTTACAGCTAACAATAAAACGATACTGGGACTTAAATTCTCATTAGCAGAAATAAGATGAACCAGGTCTATTCAATATAACAACCAACAAAGTTTTATGGTGGGGTCAAATACAGGCATCAGTCTATTTTGCAGTCATCCTTCAACTTCTCAAGTGCATCAGCAGAATCACAAAGGATAGTGAAAATAGGAGGCTTCAAAGAGTTCTCTCATTTTGAATGATTGGGGAAAAAAAGGCCGATTATCGGTCAACCAAGATTTGTTTTAGTAGGGGGCAGCCCTAGTAATTTATTAATTAAATCACGGCAAAAACTGCAGTCGAGATGTGAATAGAGCTAATCTGGTTTGCGTGACTCAAAATCATTGATGCTAACTTCCATGGTTGAAACCATTGACTTTGAATGGACCAACTACGTCAGTTGCCAACCTGAGCAACTATGCTTTTGGGAAACGAACCAGGGCTCCATTTATTAGCAGGAATGACAGATTGATCACTGTTATGGCATGTGTCTGCAGGCCCTTCCCCCTGCTGCATTCTTTGCCTCCACCTTAACGAGCCACACCTATTGCTCGTTAAGGTGGAGGTGAAGTGTTAGTATTTAAGAGTTGGCTGCACCTTATTTCGGTGCAGCAGTCTTCTGTTTGTGTTCCTGAGCCCTGCTATGTTTTGTCATGCTGCTGCTCTCCTACGGTTTATTTCTGTTCTTTTTCTTCCTTTTACTCAGCCTGTGCTTTTGGGTCCCTAAACCTGCTTTTGGGTACATGGTCCCTGTGCTCGCCGGCTTCATGCCTTCTGCCGGCAGTGGATAAACCATGACAATCACACCAAGTTTCACCGTCAAAACAACCAAAATTCGGCTATGAAAACTTTTGTACGATAGATAAGAGGAAGCTTTCTTCCATGCCCACTCCTTCCCGTCCTTTCTGACAGTTTAAACAGGTTTTATGTCCTTGGTCTCGACATCCCACGTTCTACGAGTGGAAAGCTGAATGATATGTCCGACCCGCTTCGCCATCTTTGGTGGGTTTTTATTTTATTTTATTTTTTATCTTAAGTGGTTGATGCACGCAGTTCCATTGGTTGAAGTCCGCGTCCACACACTGTTTCTCATGGGCCTTCGGGCGTATTGCGAAAGAGTTTGGAAATGCTGTCTAGATGGCGCTGCAGTTCAGATAGCGAGGTGCGCAGAAATTGAACGTTTTTTGACGGATAGGCGCGCTTTTATGCTTTTATGCTTATGCGCAATTGCGCGCCTTTCATAAAAAGACCTGGTATGTTTGTGTGTGTTACTGCTGCATACATAATATGTATATATGTATGGTTGCTGTTTATGATTATTGATTATGGTTATTGATTAACTGATGAATATGATGGGAGATATTGAAATATGATCCTCAACAAGGTTCCACGAAGATAGATGGTAATACAGCAGTAGACAAAGTATTACATGATCAAAGAAAACAGAAAGAGGTTCTTTCAAACAAAAAAAATAAAGGGTCTCCTGTAAAGAGAGCGGCTCTTAGTTTATGAATTTGTAAACCTGAAACACGCCAAATTGTCTAACACAGGGGTCCCCAATCTTTCCCAGAAAGGGCCGGTGCGGTTGCAGGCTCTCACTGCAACCAAGCAGGTACCCACCTGATTCTACTAATCAAGCTTACTAGCAAAGAGTCCAGGTGTTGATTTGTAGTATCAGGTGTGTAATTACTTAGTCGCAACGAAAGCCTGCCCTGCACCCACAAAGACCCTTTCTGGGAATCATTGGAGACCCCTGGTCTAACAAAAGACCTATAGCACCACTACTAAATGTCATTTAAAAGACATCACAAAGAGCCTTCGCACAGGACTCATATATCCCTCTGCTTCTTCAGAGGGAACAACAAACGCAGATGGTAATTGAATAATGATTAGAAGTGCGCTCCGGGGTCTAATGGAGCCATGAGCTGACTGGCAGGAGGCGTGATCTTACACATTGTCTTTACACTTCAAAGGGGTAAACAAGTCAGGTTGTCCAGCAGTCCCCTAAAACAAAATTCCCTGACTTTTCCCTGACTTTTCCCTGACCAATTTGTGAATTTCCCTGACCATATATCGCACTATATTCATTGGGATTTACAACTTTGTCATCATATAAAATGCAAAAATCATGTTTAGATCCTCATATATATTACCTCAATGTTCTAAATAGTGACAGAACTAAATATATGATCATCGGATCCAATTTTGCAATATCCAACATTACTTACAATCAATAAACAAATTTGTGGATTATTTTGAATATTCTATTTTATTGCCACATACCTTAACACAACAAGCGAGAAGTGGCTATCAAACCTTTCCAATAATGGAGAAATTCCAACCGTGTACAACAGCTTTAAAATATACTTAACCATCCCTTGAAGTACAGGGAACAGTTTCATAGCATATACTTATCCTGACTAAAAATACAGGGAAACAGTTTCATGACTTAAGACTTATCCTGACTACAAATACAAGGTTCAGCTTCATGACTTAGACTTGACTTTGACTAAAAGTACAAGGAAACAGCTTAACCATAACTTCACCAAGGACAGTGATCTTGACACAGATCAGCATTGTTAAGACAGGAAAAAATCTGGCAAACTTCCAGTGAATCGTATACAGTGTATCATAATTCATCACTGAAAGTGACATAATAAAGGAATAAGGAATAAGAATAGGAATAAGCAGTGGGTTACAGTGATTTTATAACGGCGGAGGGGCGTTCTAAGGCACAACGCGCAGCGGAGCCCCTCCGCCGTTATAAAATCACTGTAACCCAGTGCTTCGAGGGGCTTATTCCTTTTATAAAATGGTTACCCTACATATAGCCCATTAAATAAACACACAAGAAAAAAAAAATCGACAATTTATCGGTAATAATGCAACAATAAAGTTGAGAATTTCTTCCACCAAGCAATTAAGAGTGGACAGAATGGTTGGCCAGCAACACCGATGCTAAGATTGCTTATTCATCTAGCGCCATTATCATGTCACATCAGGCTATTTGGGCTCGCTAATGCAGACATACTATGAAAGCAGGCTAGTTTGAATGTCTCCTTCAGCCTCCCAAAGACCCCGTTTAAAATTTTGCTTTCGTGTCGGTTTCCGAGTTTCCTTGTTCTCAACTTGTGCCGATCGGCCAAATCATTACAACAAGCAGCGTTTAGGAAACTATTGACTTTTGTCCTCCACACTTGCCGGTGTCCAGGAAAATATGTTTAACTGTGCATTAGTTTGCTAGCCAGCTAGTCAACTAGCTTGACCTCTTCATTAATTTTACATGCGTTTTGGTTTTCGAGTTTCCTTGTTCTCTACTTGCGCCGATCGGCCAAATCATTACAACCAGCAGCGAGGGTAGGGAACGATTGACTTTGTCCTCCACACTTGCCGGTACCCAGGAAAATATGTTGAATTGTGCATTAGTTTGCTAGCCAGTTTGTCAACTAGCTAGCGTTCACTACAATGGATGTGGTTATCCTACACACAGCCCATAAAATAAACACACAAGAAAAAGTCAACAATTTTTAGGCTACTTAAATAACAAGCAAGTTAGCACCATAGCTTGCAACACAAAAGTGATATCAAACGTTGTAATGCAATAGCTAGCTGGGTAGTTAGCCAACTGGTTATCTGGTTAAAAGGCTAAACTTCGCGGAGACTGAAATAGCCAGCTTAAACTCTTGAAACAAACATAACCTGACGAGTCAGCTGAGCACAGAGCAGTTCGTTGCGCGCAGGGATATTTTGTGCTGCGGCCTGCCACAGTGGGTTACAGTAAATTTATACCAGCATGGAACGCGGCTCAACCAATCACATTTAAGGATGGGAAGCACCCGTTTTATAAGACCAAAACAGCTTCCAATTGGTCACTTTACACGTTGTAAAGTCCAATGAGCTAGAGACTGAATGAAGTTTCCCTCAGTTTTCCTTCATTGGGAACGAACTGTGTAACTGCGCAAAATGTTGCAAAATCCGTCATCAAAATAGCACGCGCGAAGTTGTTCAATCAAAATTCCCTGACTTTTGGAGTTTACTAATTTTTCCCTGACCACTTTCAAAATTCCCTGACTTTTCCCTGACCTGGAAAAATGTTCACCTCTCCCTGACTTTTCCCTGACCGCTGGACGCCCTGCAAGTGCATGTCCATGACAATCACATTGCTGCCCAGTTTTGCAGATATGAAGACGTTTTTGTCGTGTGCATTCATCCTCTGTGGGCTCTGCCACACTGACACTGGGAAAAAAAT
This sequence comes from Gymnothorax reevesii, assembly GCA_029721435.1. Taxonomy (NCBI): domain Eukaryota; kingdom Metazoa; phylum Chordata; class Actinopteri; order Anguilliformes; family Muraenidae; genus Gymnothorax; species Gymnothorax reevesii. The sequence continues at coordinate 40,332,425 of CM056586.1, read as the reverse complement.
AGAAAGTAACACATCTGAATTTCATTTAAAGTAAAATCACTTGTTTTTAAACCAGATATCTAAGCAGCTGCATAAAAGATATGATGAGAAGAAATGGCAAAACAAATTCATTTTAGTCTTTGCGGGATTTCGGCAGCCTTGTGGCAAAGTGAGCTCGCCTATAAAGCTTGATGAACAAAGCCAGCTTGAACGCGACAAAGTCAGTTATTGTCCACGTTGATTTTCCTCGTTCATACAAGTGCCGCGCTACCATTGATTATTGTATTTTCTCAAGGAATAGACTGATCGAAAGTCGTCACTCGTGTCGGTTGTAATTTTTGTGTCCCAATTTATTTTAATCGAATAAGTAAATTTAAAAATTCGGCAGCGTTGCATTCTACTAATTTTGCTCGATTAAAAAATATGGTATACAAGAAGTTCAACACAAAATGGGCCAAAGCGTTAATATGATCGGTAGTGCGGTTGAGTGAGAGACTATTCAAGGGTGCGGACGGGCATCAGCTCCATCTATAGGTTCTGAGGGGAACCATTCTTAAGTACGAACCTTTTCAGTGCCAGCGAGCACCCTTCAATTACCTTTTTTTTCTCAGAGTGTAGGCCTATACTTTTTCCGCAGTGGCATAAGTCATTTATTTGCGCTTATGAGTGCAGTCGTTGTGAAATGGAATATCGGCATGACGTATACAAAGATCCAGCGAGTGCAGTTCTGGGGAAAGAGTCTATTATGACGGCATTTAAGCCTCATAGGGCTGCGTTCTATGTCGTCATTCCGAAAGTCAGTTGAATATAAGTATTTCTGCCTGGAAGAAGAATTTCATAAGACGGAGAGCGAGAGATCAAAGAAGGTAAGTGTGAACTATTGCATTAGCGCACATCTCCAGCACACCTTGACACATCATGCTAATCAAGGCTCTACTGTAGGGGTTCAAAATCTCAAATCGCATAAACTCATCCATGGAATCCTAAGACTTTGCGATCAATGAACAGGAAAGCATGTAGCGATAATGTTTGTACTTCTTTGCCCCATAACACAGTGGCAATTATCAGTTTTATTCCGTATTGTTTGGAGGAAAAAAAGATCACTTGAGACTAGCAGATTATGTTATCAATTGCTTGGCAGTGGATATTTTGCCGTGAACGGTTTGACATTTCTTCCGCTATTTGGCCGTGACCTCCGGTACACATGCGCAGTTGTATTTTTTTTTTTTTTTTTTTGGACTTGGAACACAGAAAACTATGGAGTGTGATTGGCCAACGTTAGTGAATGAACTCAGTAGCTCGAGAACAGCTAATCAGGGGTGCGTTTCCCAAAAGCGTACTTGGTTACTACTTTAGCAACTTGCGTAGGCTAGTTGGTCCATTCGCTGTCAATGAGTCCCAACTATGTAAGCTAGCGTCAGTGATTTCGGGAAACGCATCCCAGCCTCGCCAATGCATAACTGACCTAGCTACGCTGCTAATGCGAAATAATTGCGATTCTTTTTTATTATTGATTTATATGCACCACAAATAGGTAGCTGAGCAAGCGAACTAGCTTGCTAGCCTAGCGTGCGAGCTAGTCGGTTGGTTTCTTAGTCCAGTGTTAGCTGGCAACCTGCATATTCAGTGCATATAAATGCCAGCTAGCGAGCTAAATGTGCGCGGTGCGACTCCGGCTTAGTTCGCGTAATAATGGCGATACACATTTTAAATTGACTTAAATGCATGAAATATAACGTCAAGTAGATAACAAGAGAGCCTTCACGCCGACCTAGCCAGCAATATTTCATGGATGTAAATGCGAGTTAGCTAACTAAATGGCGAAGTTATAACTTTTCACTATTATCCATTGATTTCTGTTACCAAGTCCAAAATGAATACAACTGCGCATGTGTCCCGGGTGTCACGACCAAATAGACGGAGAAATGTATAATTGGTTCACGGCAAAATATCCACTGCCTAATTGCTTATTTCCCTATTGGCCCGAGGGTCGCCCTATCGGCCTAATACCGCGACCCAAAAGGCAGTACCAAGGCAATGCGAAAATAAGAAATCGATAATATTTTTATTGATTGGTTAAGTATGTTGTTCTATTGTCTTTTCGATCTGATTTTTGCGCATTTTTTAGGTCTCATTTTCGTGAAATAATTGGAGAGAGACAAAATCTTCAGAAGTTCTTTATTCATCGAGTCGTGCAATAATCCAAACACGGTGAGTAGTCTTCGTCCAAGAAGTACTAGTCAGCGTTCTTGCAGAGCAATATTTGTGGGAAAAACTGAACCAACTTTGCTCCAATCACAACACATGGGTTGTTCACACATTATCTCTTTAGGTATTTTTTTCCCCTTATCGGTCGGTCAGGCTCTGAAAAAAAATCATGGCGCACAAAGATATCATAAAAAAATGAAAGGAAATATACTAAAAAAGGAGAGGAAAATTACGAGAAAAGAGAGGAAAAATACAGCCAAAGGTATAGGATGCAAATGTATACATTAATGATTCAGTTGATTGTGTTTTCAGCAATAACTCATGATTTTACTGAAAAAATGTGATTCATAGCTACAGACACCAAATACATTTTAACGTCTCACCTGATTATGCTTTCAAATCAACAAAATAGAAAAGGTACTTATCAAAGCTACAAAAGTCAACTGCGTGTGTGTGTGTGTGTGTGAGCTGCTTGTGTGTGTATTTTGTGTATCTGCTACTTGTGCACGTGCTGAACTCGGCCGATGCCGGTCGGCCAAAACAAGATATATTGGCAGGCCGTTTTACTGTATGCGGGCAATAACATACAACCCCAATTCCAAAATAGTTGGGACAAAGTGTGAATTGTGAATAAAATCACAACGCAATGACTTTCAAATCACACCAGCCAATATTTTATTCACAATAGAACAGAGATAACCTGGCAAATGTTGAAACTGAGAAATTTTACAATTTTATCCACAAAATGAGCTCATTTCAAATTTGGTGGCTGCTACAGGTATCAAAAAAGTTGAGACGGGGCCTGTTAACCATGGTGTAGCATCCCCTCTTCTTTTCAACAGAGCGGAGGTGTCTGGGCATTGAGGAGGCAAGCTTCTTGTGTTTAGCCATTGGAATTTAATCCCACTCTTGTTTAATACAGGCTTCCAGCTGCTGGAGAGTTTTGGGTCTCCTTTGACGGACTTTTTGTTCAATTATGCGCCAGATGCTCTCAATCAGTGAAAGATCAGGCCAGTTCAGCGCACGGACTCCTCTACTACGAAGCCATGTCATTGTAATAGCTGCAGTATGTGGTTTGCATTGTCCTGCTGAAATACACAAGGCCTTCCCTCGAATAGATGTCGTCTGGAGGGGAGAATATGTTGCTCTAAAACTTTTTATATAACTCTCAGCATTCACGGTGCTTTTTAAAACATGCAAGTGTCCCACGCCATATGCACTAATGCATCCCCATACCATCAGAGATGCTGGCTTTTGAACTGAACGCTGATAACAGGAGGGGTGGTCTTTCTCCTCTTAAGCCCGGAGGACACAACGCCCATGATTTCCAGCAAGAATGTCAAATTTGGACTCGTCTGACCACAGGACACTTTGCCACTTTGCCACAGTCCATTTTCAATGAGCCTTGACCCACAAAACACAGCGGTGCTTCTGAATCATGCTCAACTCTGGCCATCTTTACTCTCTAAGACATCCCTTTTATGCCTTTTATGGCCAATCATGTTACACATCTGATGACTGTTAGCTTAATTACTGGCTGAATGCTCTTTCAGCTGATTCTCTTTTTTATATTAATTGCTTTTTCAGCCCTTTGTTGCCTGCATCTCAACTTTTTTGAGACCTGTTGTAGCCAGAAAATTGAAATTAAGCTCATTTTTTGGATAAAAATGTAAATGTCTCAGTGTCATTTGAGATGTTATCTATGTTGTAAATATCATATTGGCTCATGTGATCTGAAAGCCATTGCATTTTGATTTTATTCACAATTTACACTTCGTCCCTGCTATTTCTGAATGGGGTTGTACATAACACTGAAATATCCGATTTTATTAATTGGTTAAGAGCTGGCAATATTAGATTCAATTTCTTTGCTTGTGCACCGTACCAGATCCAGCCTTATGTAATATTTTCAGGAAATGGCATCCTCGATCTTAATGAATATAATGTTAAATATTTTAATGCTGGTCTGATTTTGTATGAAATTATCCATTTGCTTTGACTTATTGCAGATATGGAGCGGAAACCGAACAGAAGAAATTCTGCAGGGAGAAAATGTCCAAAAGTAAGTCAATGAAAATTGAAAGATCATATGTATGTTATTTTTGTTTGTTTATCCCACGCTTTCTCCAAATATTCAGCAAGTGCAAATATTTTATTATCAAAAATCCATTTCAGTCTCTCTGCATCGCTTAACCACATCAAATCAGAGTTCTTACACCTCTTAAATAATTTCTGCCACAACTCATAATATAAAGGAAAATAAAAAACAAAATGGAACTCATTTTCAATATCATTTGTATCACAGTAAATACAAATACGCTCCTGTCGTATACGCTCCTGTAACGACCTGTCTCCAGGTGTAAGGGTAAGATCCCAGAGCGGAGCTGTGCATACACTGATCGTTTTCTTTTGGTTAAAGGGGCACGGACATACTCACTACTATAACTTGTTTTAATCAGTGTAAATATTCTTAATTTTGGCTTATACAGAATATCCTATGTCCATTTGATCTGATGTGCATTAAACAGTACATCTTTAACAAAAGAAATATCTACAGTGTTTTCACTTTGAAAAATATCCAGTGCCCCAATCCTCATAAATATGTCTTCTACCTTGTTTGCCCTTACACCTTTTATCATAACATCCCACTTAAATATTTTCTTCGCAACTCTACTCTCTGGCATTTTTATTAATCTATTCCACAAGGCCAACATACTACCTCTCCATCTTATCTCACACAGCTCCCATCCCATATCACCCATTATTGCTAGTTTGGGTGCAAATTTATGGACTCCTAAAAATAGCGAATTGCCCTATTCTGCACCATTTGCCCTTTGATATTTACTTTAGAGCCTCAAACTCCGGCCATATGATCCATAACAGGGCAGACACACGTGAGAAATAATTTGGAGTAGGCAGCATAACCTACATTACCAAGCTTTTTAGCTTTTGCTATTACACCACCAAGTGCTTTACTTCCAGATTCAGCCAACAAAGATACACCATACTCGAAATTAAGATGCTCATCCAAAATTAAACCTAAATATTTATAATTTTCTACATACTCTAATTTTTGTTCCCCAAAATAAAATTGCTGGTCACTTCTTTTAATCCCAGACCGTCTAAAATGCACGATCTGAGTTTTGCTATAATTAACTGCAAGTCTCCACTTCTTACACCAATTCTCTGCGCACGTAAACATTTCCTGCAAATCTGATTCATTTTCAGCTGCAAAAATTATGTCATCCGCATAAAGTAAAATATCTAATTTATTACTACCACCATAACGGAGACCCAGTCCTAAATGTTTTATTTCTTTACCTAAATTGTTAATAAAAATGGCAAACAAGGTAGGAGACAGACAGTCCCCCTGGTCGACCCCAGATGGCGTGGGGAACCACCCTGAACAATATTTGTTAACTCTGACACAGGCCGGAGGATCTTTATACAATGACCGAATGGCCCAGTAAAATTTTCCTCCTATCCCTTCCTCTAAAAGACGATAGGCTAATAAATCTCTTAACAGAATCAAACGCTTTTTGAAAATCAACATAACAGACAAATGATGATTTGTTTGGCATGATTCTATTTCTGACTACAGTGGTGATTGAATACACATGATCAACACAAGCTCTGGACTTTCCAAAACCGTTCTGTTCTTCAACTAAACAATTGTTTTCTTCCAAATAGGCCACGAGCTTGGTATTGAGAATAGATGTATATAATTTATATACTGCGCTCAATAAACTAATACCACGATAATTGGAAGGTATTCTTGGATCATGTTTTAAAGATTTCGGTATCGGGCTAACTATAGGTTTATACCATTCTGAAGGAATCAATCCATTTTCACAACAAAAATGAAACAAAACATATAAAAGTTCTGTAAACAAGGAGCATTTCAAAATTTCATTTGTAAATTCATCATACCCTGAGGCTTTCCCCTCTTTCAGGGTCAAAATGGCTCTCTTCACCTCCTCTCGATTAATTTCTTCATTTATAACATTTTCCTGAATGGAATTGACGAGAGGTGATTGACTTTCTAGCTGTTGTTTAAAAAAACAAATGTGGGATGTCTGAAATTAATTGGCCCTTTTTATCATACACCTCCAATGGTATTTTACTTTGTCTTCTTGGCCCAAGTTTGTTAATCTGATCCCAAAAACGCTTGGGATTAGTTGTATACGTTTCCTCCAATTGCAGAATATATCCCTTATTATAATGTTCTTTAAAAAAACGGAGCCTTTTAACAAACAGGTTTTGTTTCAACTTGAAATTGACTCTATACTGTTCCCCCTGATCTTTGTCACCTTTATGTTTAAAATAAAAATGTTCTGCTCTGCGCATATCCCTCCACAAATGCCCCAGCTCCTCATTCCAAAAAGGTTTGTTTAACCTATGAGTATTATTTTGTAACCTGGATAATCCTCCTTTCTTTGATCCAGTTCTCCCAAGCTCCCTATTTTGTAAAAGCTCACACACTCCACTATACCATTTATCTACATCTTCCTGTGTTTTCAGAATATCCTGCATATCTTCAACCAATTTATTTACACTTTTTTCCATTTTATCTGAAAACAGTTTTGGCACATTCCTACATAATCTTCGGGTGGGTATACTCTGTATGAATTTATTTGATCTGCGCTCATTCTCTTCAAAATATCGATTTGTGGCCGTACCATGAACTTGAGAAATAACAAAGAGTGATCTGGAACCCGACATCCATCGCTAATCAAATCATAGCATTGGTAGTCTGATATAATCTGAAATGAAGATAATACCTTAAACTCTAGGCAAGTTTCTAAACTATCAAAAGGCTCAACCATATAGTCTACAACAGCCCTCCCTTAATTTGAAATGGAAGTGAAATTATCATTAAGCGGATTTATTCGACCATTTAACACACACATTTTAGACTCTAATAAAAATTCCAGAAAGCTTCTCCATGGTTATTCACACAATCATCAACTGAAGTACGTATAGGAATATTATCCACTTCACTTATATAATCTAACAATCCTCCAATACGGCTATTAAAGTCTCCACTTATATAAATTGCGTGCAGATTTGAAAACAAATAAACCTGGCTCAGTAAATGAGCAAAAAAAGAAGACGCATTTCTTCCCCAGTAAGACATTTCAGGTGGTAAATAACATGAATAAACAACAAATGAATAATCTGAACATTTATGTGTGAAGCAGATCCCTATAATTCCTTCCACTATTTTATCTACTATTTCAATTTCATATTCACCGAAAAGGTAAGATTTAACAAATATCCCTACACCACCTGAACCTCTTGGAGCCTTAATATGTGTCACTCTATTATGACCATACCACACATATCCTTCTAAGTAAATATTTTCATCCCCCTTTAAATGAGTTTCATTTAAAGAAATTATATCAGGAGATAAAGATGTTAAAACAGTGGATCGTAATCTACTATTCAAATTAGTCCAGGCGTTAATGTTCCAATGTACTAGTGTTAATGTAGCTGATAAGGGATGGATAGATCCTCACGCACGTCCTGCACCACGCTGCTCCATCGTCACAGAGCCCCCTTGATTGTCCTCCCTTTTCCGAAGGCGGCCGTTTCCAGCCACATAGAACTCCGTCCCTCCTGGAAAATCCATAAGGAGCGTCTTGAAATTGATCTCAATCAGCCTGTCAGTATGAGACTTTGCCAATCGTATGTACACCTGACCAAATTCCCGGTGCTCCTGGAGTTGCTGCTTTTGTGCAATATAGCGACCTTCCCATACATAGAGCTGAACTCGGCTTTAACCCGCCCCGGCGCTCTCCCCCGACTACGAACTCTCTCCACCGCAACAGGTACAGCCTCGCTGCCAAGACCCTTCGAAATGAGCTGCAGTACCTTCAGCTGAAGATCTTCATTGTCATCTTCCCGGAGCCCGAAAATCACTATCGACACGTCTGGATCAAACTTTACTTTTGCTTTATTCATATCCTCATTGATCTTTCCCTCCAGGGTGTCATACGCGCCTCCAGACGCCCGATCTCCGAGTCCATATGAGCCCGCATTTCTTTGCTCTGCTTCGCAAGCTCGAACAGAACTTGGCTTTGATTTTGCTTAATGGTAGACTCAAGATGGTCTACTTTACTATTCAACTCCTTTCGCATACATCCGTTCATCTCGTCAATTTTAGAAGAGAGTTTTTTAAGTTCTGGCGCTACATTGCCTTTGTCTTTACCCGACATGTCTACGGTTGCTGCGTCCGTGTTTTTAACACCTCTTCTTAGCTGTCTGGTGGTGTCCATTAACAGAGTGCCTCACCACACCGCGCAGATTATTATTACTGGCTATTTGAATTTAAAATACTCGAACCAAAATTGTAGCTTTACATTTTTTTTTAAACAAACAATTCACTCGATCTGGCGTGCCGCATGCAGCCTCCCGGAACCGGAAACGCTGTGAGCACAGTCGGCTAAGTTTGAGGCACCTGCTCTAAATTGAAATTTATGAATGCATACCTGATATAGTCGAGCAATTTCATGATCATAGGCCTACAGTCCTTCCAGCAATCATAATTGACATTATAATGTGCAGCATTATTCATGCAAGATGCATGTTCAGTTTTTACTTTTGAAAGGAAAATTTTTCTTTCCATCTCATATCCAGGGAAAAGTTAAATATGCGAAGAAACTGGCCTGGATGATGCCCATAAATTGCGCTATATGGCAGAACTATCAATTATCCTTGAAATCATCCCAATGTGGTTAGCAGCAGAAATCCAACTGGGTGCCATTTGCATCTGTAAACTCATACCAAATGAGACATTTTTTCTCTCTAAAATATTCATTGTTTTCCATCTAATTACAGGAAAATGCACAATGTGAGCAGAAACTAGCTGCCTTGTCGGAGAAAATTGATTTACTTGCCCTTGCGGTAACAGAGGTAAGTTAAGTCTGGAGTTATCTTTTTTTTCCCCTGAAAATGTAGACCAATTGCTACATTTACCATGGGTCAATAGTTATTTCCCCTCAGTCACTTCCCCTCAGACCTTGGTATGATGTAGCATATACATCACATGGAGGGCTGAGGCAAAGTGGGCGGGGCATTGAAATTGAACGCACTTGCCCTTGCACATTCACAGCCCAAGCTATCGTTGATCGACTGCCGCATGTAAACTCTGTGTTCAATACTTTCTTAGTTTGATCAATATGAATGCATTCCTGATATAGTTGAGTAATTTCATGATCACACCTAAAAGCCTTACAGCGATCATAATGTACATCATAATGTGCAATGCATCATTATTAATGCAAAATGAGTGACCTGTGTTAACGTTTGAAATGGTAATTTGTCTTTCCATTTATAACCAGAAAAATTCAGAATTCGAGAAGAAACTGGAGGCCATAGTTGGTGTACTTGCTAAGGAGAAAGCGGTGGTAAGTCTTACTGTCAGTAGGAATTTTATTCTTAAAATTAAACGGGGCGGAGGTTATGTTTTAGCCCCCATTTGTTTGTTTTGTTTGTTTGTTTGTTAGTCTGTCTGTTTGTGAACAACATAACTCAAAAAGTAATGCACGGATTTGTCTGAAATTTTGTGGTTGGATTCCAATTACATCAAGGATGGACCCTATTGATTTTTACTGCGATCACTGAGACAATATGGCTGCCACGGCAGCCATCTTGAAATCCTATCGCACGTGATCATTCAACTTTGCTCCCACTCTTGCACATTTGGATTGTGCCACCTTGGCGGAGGTTGGCACTCTACGAGTGCCTCTCTAGTTTTCCATGTGTATGCATCAGGTTCTCAAATCCTGAACAGGGTAATTAAACAAAATAACGATCACACAAAATAGCACAGCTAAATAAAATATCTCATTTTGAATGTGCACGAAATGGCACGATAGCACATCGAAGAATTATCAGTTATTCTTAATCATCCCAATGCAGGTTACAATAGGAATCCTACACATTGGCCACCATTAGAATCTGAACTCATTCGAAACGAGAGATGTTTTTCGCTCTATTCAAATTTTTTCCTACTGTTATGTGAGGGACTGTTGGGCCTTGGTTGAGGTATGCACTCTCTGTGTGCTCTTGTTCTCTCTTAAATGTTCCTGTTTTCCATCTAAATGCAGGAAAAAGCAGAATTTGAGCGGAAACTTGCAGCCATGTCCGAGAAAATTAATTTACTGCAGGAGAAAATGAAGGTAAGTTAACAGTCTATGGAAACTTTAATCTGAAAATGTAGATGAGCACGTAGCTATATTTCCTGTAAATGTATGTTTCAGTATCTCAATTTAAAGAAATAACTATCTGACATACATAATGGCTCAACTACACAGAATCTGTGGCCTGGATAAAAGCCATAAATTGCTTCACATAATGGAAACACTGCATTAGCTTTTCTCAAAATTATCGAAATCCAGGTACACAAGAGCAAAAATCTGAGAAACTGGCTTCCAATAGAATTTGTGAAGTGATGCAAATTGAAGTATTTATTTATTTATATTTTTACCTCTTCCATGGCAGTTATGTTTTTCCTTCAGTTTGTGGGTATGTTTATTACTTTGTTAGCAACATTTTGGAAAAAGTTATGGGTAGATTTTTATGATTTTTTTTTTTTTTTTTTTTTACCTGTGGTGTTTCTTGGCAGCACTTCAAGGTTTTTTATTCTGGGTGCAATCGGGATCAAATTCTGATCCTAGAAATAAGCAAGCTACGTAGTGTATGTGAAATCCTCAGTGTGGAGGGCTAAGTGTACTCAACGCGTAGCAAAAGAATCCCATAGTCTGGCCAATAACTGTTTGGGTGGCTTTCCCATTTATTACCAAAAAAAAATCTAAGATCATATGAAATTGGATACTTCACCCGTGCGGGTTAAATTCAATCAAGCGCTGTAGTATTAAAAAGGTTTTCCATGTGGTGTGCTATCGGAGTGGATTTCTCACGGCTATGGTAAGAACTGTGCCTCCCCCGCCATGCAGACCTTGTCCTAATCGATTGAATCACCTGTGGATATATCTAAAACCATGTGACACGCCTCACCCCATCCCAATACTTGCCCCAAGCTACCAAAAATAAATAATGGAAAATAAACCTGTCTAAAAGGGGAATATAAATGACTCTTGTTCTCTCTTGTCTTGTTCTCTCTTAAATGTTTCTTTTTTCCATCTAAATGCAGACAAAAACAGAATTCGAGGAAAAACTTGCTGCCATGTCTGACAAAATTGATTTACTCTCGGAGAAAATGGAGGTGAGTTTGCAACCTGAAGAAGCTTAGTTAATGTATATGAACTACTATATTTCCCACAAGTCTATGGTTTAGAAGCGCACGTCCAAAAGAAGCTATTTTTGCATACTTATTAAAAACAGTGTTATTAAATTAAAATCCGAGTGCAGTGCTGATCTGTCGTCTGAAAGGTCAATCACTATTCTGATGAATTATTTCACAGACCCTCAAAAAAAGTGACCTGAGCCCTGATAATCATTTTCACTCATTAATACAAATATGAGAATGATCCCTTGCACTTATAATTCTGAATATAGGAAAAAATTGCGGCCAAGTCAGCCGAGCCCACTGCAATTGCATCAATCGCACCAGGATCCTGCGCCCGCAGCATGCTAGCAAACAGCTCAGAGCAGAGGAGGAGCCTGCAGCCCCAGCTCGAGATGGCTCCAAGTCAGGAAGAAGCTGAAGAGCAGCCTTGCAGTCTGCCCCTGGTGGACAAACGGGGCAGTACGCATTCTTGCACCCCGCTCTCAGTTTCTTTTGATGTAATTTTTGAGCCGCCAAAGACGACCCAGCCCCCGAAGCTTTCCCGAAGTAGAGTGAAATTAAATGAGGAAGGCCAGGACATTACCAATAAAGGTCTGAACTTGGATCAGAAGGAGAGTACAGCCGCACTGGACAGCAGCACGTTATCACAACCCCAAGAGGAGATGAGACTTCCCCCCTGCTCCCTTTCTGCCTTTGCAGTGAAGACTGAGTACCCCACACTGACAAAAGTAGTGAAGAAGGAGGCATGGCCCTCAGAGACGAGAGCAGAGAAGAAGACGGTGTACTCCACACAGACAAAAGCAGTAAAGAAGGAGGTGTGCCCCTCAGAGACGAGAGCAGAGAAGAAGACTGTGTGCCCCACACAGAAAAAAGCAGTGAAGAAGGAGGTTTGCCCCTCAGAGACGAGAGCAGTGAGGAAGACTGTGTGCCCCACGCAGACAAAAGCAGTGAAGAAGGAGGTGTGCCCCTCAGAGACGAGAGCAGTGAAGAAGACGGTGTATCCCACACAGACAAAAGCGGTGAAGGAGGTGTGCCCCTCAGAGACGAGGGCAGTGAAGAAGACGGTGTACCCCACCACGACAAAAGCAGTGAAGAAGGAGGTGTGCCCCTCAGAAACGAGAGCAGAGAAGAAAAAGGAATTGCGCCGCACATGGACAAAACACACTCTAAAAGTGCAAGAGAAATCAGGTGAGTCTGCCCTAGCTTGAATGCATTACATGCTCCTGTTTTAAGTAAAGTATCATGTATAACGATTGACTTCACCATAACAGATCCATCCCTGGGTGTCAGGACAGAGGATTAATCTAAGGACTTCCTCCGTAATCAACACACATGAAGATTTGCATCCCGAACCACGCGCAAAAAATAAAAATAATACAAGGAGCAGATGGTCCTGAAAACTAGATAACTACAAGTACAACCCCAATTCCTAAATAGTTAGGACGAAGTGTAATTTGTGAATAAAATCAAAATGCGATGACTTACAGATCACAAGCCAATATGTTATTGACAAGAGAACATGGATGACATTTCAAATGTTGAAACAGACATTTTACATTTTTATCCATTAAACAGTGGCGTGCCGTCAGATGTCGGGAAGGCCTTCAGTAACATCGCCCTTTACTGTATAATTTCTCTTAAACGGTTTGCGATCAGGTTTGCCTGATTAACAATCAGTTTATTAACTGAACAGCCACCGCCAATGCATGACACGTAATAATTAACGAATGACAAAGCGATTACCTGTTGGCTATGTTAATAGAACTGATGTGACTCCGCAAGGATGACAATCTGCAAAAAAATCCGGAACTTTTGCTGACTTTGCGGCAATTACTTTCGTTATTATTACTCAGCTGTGCGTCTAACAACGCACTTGAGCTGTCACTACATTCAGACGAGAGAACGGATTCTCTTGGCTTGTTGCTCAATTAACCTCGCGAACTAATATAAGCAAATCCAGAAATTATAAAGACGTAGGCGATTGATATTTTCCATCGTCATTGATGTGCGGAAGTAAATGCCGTATATATTCGTAGTGCAATGTATAACAAGGGTTTCAAAAATAAATTAGATTCTCGTCGGTTCCACCAATCAGTCCGAGCAACTGTTTCTAATCGGGGAGGTAGACTGCGAGAGGTGTCTGTCATTAAAAAGTGAAAGGGGGGGTTATTGTAGGCCCTGTGTGTCTGCCGATGGACCGTCACTGCCATTAGATGAGCTAATTTCAAATTTTCTGGGAGCAATAGGTCTCAAAGTTGGGACACAGGGAAAAAAAGGGCTGAAAAAGCAATTAATATTTAAGAGAATAAGCTGAAAGAACATTTAGCAAGTAATTATGTTAACTGGCATCAGGTGTGTAACAGGATTGGCTATAAAAGGGATGTCATAGAGAGGATGAGTCTCCCAGAAGTAAAGATGGCCAGAGGCTCTCCAACCTGTAAAGGCTTGTGTAAAAAACAATTGTGGAATACTTTAAAAACAATGTTCCTAAATGTCAAATTTCAAAGGCTTTGAAGGTCTCATCATCGATAGTTCATAATATCAGCAAAAGATTCAGAGAAACTGGAGAAATCTCTGTGCGTAAGGGACAAGGCCGAAGACCTTTACTGGATGCCCGTGATCTTCGGGCCCTCAGATGCCACTGCGTCACTCCCCGGCATGATTCTGTATTGACATTACTAAATGGGCCCAGGAATACGTGAAGAAACCACTTTCAGTAAACACAGTCCACTGTGCCAGCCACACATGCCACCTAAAAAACTCATGTAAAAAAGATGGCATTGTTAAGCACGACCCATAAGTGCCGCCGTGTTCTGTGGGCCAAGACTCAATTAAAATGGACTATAGCAAAGTGGCAAAGTGTCCTGTGGGTGTCATGTCCTCTGGGCTGAAGAGGAGAGAGACCACCCCTCCTGTTATCAGCGTTCAGTTCTAAAGCCAGCATCTCTGATGGTATGGGGATGCATTAGTGCAGATGGTGTGGGACACTTGCATGTTTTAAAAACCACCATGAATGTTGAAAGGCATATAAAGGTTTTAGAGCAGGGGTGCAAGGGTGAAATTGGTCAGGGGGCCAGATTGTTTTCAAGTGGGACCTCGGGGGGCCAAATTACCAGTACACTTTTGGCCTGACAAGACCAAACACTAAACAAATAGACATGCTATTTGGTATCATTTATGGAAGCCTGCTACACATCAAAAATGAATTGCAATACAATAGCCTCACAGCCAAAAGCAATTTACCAGCAATACAACAATCAACAGATGGTACATTAACTTTGTCAGACAACTTCCACACACCTATCTCCTTTATTCCCTCCCCATCATTACTTCCCACCACTTTGTTACATGGGGGAGACAAGCCAGCTACATTTTACATGTCGAAGCCAGAAGCCTTTTAGTTTTCACCAGCTTGTCCACATTGGGGGACAGGCTCTGGGCTGCGGCTATTTTCATGACATCATTAAGATGTCCATGTTTCAGACGATTGCGCACTTTCGATTTATTAATATTCATAACTGAAAATGCCTGCTCACATAAATATGTTGTCCCAAACATACAGAGTATTTTACCTGCAAAGGCGGTGGTAATTGGGTACTCGGGTGGCAACGACTGGTAGAATGAATTAATTCCAACAGATGCGTACGTACCCTTCAACCGCGCGCAGCATTGCAAGTCTATCAGTTCCATTTGCATCGCCTTTGGGACCTCGGAAGCATCCATCGTGAATGGAGAGCGAAAAAGCGCAAAGTCCTTTTCCAGTTCAGTGGAAACCGTGAATCGATTGGCAAACTCATGCATGAGGCTGGAAAGCAAGCTTGCATACTTGTCCATGGTCTGATGATTGACAGGTAGAGATTTCAAACAGGGGAAGTGGGCAGCATTGCGCTGGCAGAGCTGTGTCTTCCATAACGCATGTTTACTTTGAAACGCACGGACACTGTCGTAATACTCGGTAACGAGTCTGTTGCGACCTTGCATAGTAACATTCAAGACGTTTAAGTGTTCGGTAATGTCCACTAAAAAGGCAAGGTCTCTGGTCCATTCGGGGTCGTCAATTCCTCCACAGGCTTCCCTTTAGCCTGCATAAACTCGGCTATCTCTTTGCGCAATTTGTAGAACCGTTTGAGCACTGCGCCTCGGCTCAACCAACGCACATCGGTGTGATAGGGAAGGCCATGATGGATGTCATTTATCAAATAAAAATACATCGAATTGCCGATGGTTAAGCCCTCTAGCTCTGATAAAATTGACAGTGGCGATAACAACACACATAACATGCTCCATTTTCAGACTTGCAGCACAGTGTCTCGGTGTAATATACAGTGAAAGTTCCAGAATACCCGGTCTGGGTTAGCCTCTCGTACCTTTTCTCCCAACTTGACAACTACTCCGGCCTTTCTTCCTACCACGGAAGGTGCACCATCCGTAGCCACACTGACAGCGCGACTCCAGTCCACCTCCAGATTTTCAAGGGCTCCGACAAGGCTAACAAACACGCCGTTAGCTGTAGTCGTGTTTGTCATAGGCACGACGGACACAAACTCCTCCGTGACATTCAAGGAAGCATCCACTCCGCGAATAAATATCGCCATCTGGGCCGTATCAGTCACGTCAGTGCTCTCGTCGAGAGCAATGGAGAACGCGATGAAGGACTTAATCTTCTCTTTAAGTTGGCTGTTCAAGTCGCTGGAGAGCTCTTCCACTCACTGTAGGTCGGGATAAGCTGATGTTCGCTAGAGCCTGTCGATTTTCTGGACACACTAGCTCGGCTGCCTTTATCATGCACGTCCTCACGAATTCCCCCTCAGAGAAAGGCTTGGATGCTTTTGCTATCTCCCATGCGATGACATAGCTCGCCTTCACTACCCCTAAACAAGAAATAAAATGTAAAGTTATACAGAAATCCCTATTCGAAAACAGCTGCAGTTAACGTAAAAATAAGCCTTGGAGAAGATATACAATTAAAACGAACCTTCATATGTCTCCCGGCATCTCGAGAAAGCTGCTTGCTGTTTTTGGAGGGATGAGGCTAGCTCGTTTAGCTTTTGTGTCCGACGTTGCCCTGTGTATTTGTCGTACTTCTCCAGATGGTCTCGTAATGCCGTCTGATGTTGTACTCCTTTGGCACAGCCACTTGTTGCGAAAAAATTAAACATACTGGTTTGCCCCCCACTTCCCAAAAGAAATACTTTTCTTTCCATCTCTACTGAAAGATGCGACATTCAGCGTCAACCTTCCGCTTTTTAGATAACATCCTGACTGATATCCAGCGTGAGCGACTCATCCGCACGCCCTGCTTACAGAGATGGGCACGAGCGAGAGACAAACTGTTGGATTACATGGAAATTGAATAAAAAATAAATATTATACTTAAAACCATTAAGGATTAAAACACAACATTAGGTTTAAATGTGTTGATATTATATAATAGCATTAAAAAAAAAAAAAAACACATGAACGGATGTAACCGGGCCGGATGTGATGTCCATTTGGGCCGGTTTCGGCCCGCGGGCCGTTACCATGGCACCAGTGTTTTAGAGCAACATAATCTCCCCTCCAGAGGACAGCTTTTCCAAGGAAGGCCTTGTGTATTTCAGCTGGACAATGCAAAACCACATACTGCAGCTATTACAACAGCATGGCTACGTAGTAGTTGAGTCCGTGTGCTGAACTGGCCTGCCTGCAGTCCTGATCTTTCACTGATTGGGAACATTTGGCGCATAATTAAACAAAAAGTCTGTCAAAGGAGACCCAGAACTCTCCAGCTGCTGGAAGCCTGTATTAAACAAAAGGTGGATCAAATTCCAATGGCTAAACTCAAGAAACTTCTCTCCTCAATGCCCAGCCGCCTCCACTCTGTGTTAAAAAGAAGAATGAATGCTACACCATGGTAAACAGGCCCCTGTCCCGACTTTTTTGAGACTTGTAGCAGGCATCAAATTTGAGATGAGCTCATTTTGTGGAAAAACTTGTAAAATTTCTCAGTTTCAACATTTGCAATGTTATCTCTGTTCTATTGTGAATAAAATACTGGCTGGTGTGATTTGAAAGTCATTGGGTTTTGAATTTATTCACAATTTACTCTTTGTCCCTACTATTTCAGAATTGGCGTTGTATAAGCAGATAGAACTCAGCACATATTAGTTAAATAGCCTATCACCAATAAGCCGATACATCATGTCACCGTTAGTTAAATGGCCGTTCAGCTTTTAGCAGATAGATCTCATCACTTTTAACTGAATGGCCGGGCAGTGGCCAGTAGATAGATTTCGACAGCGTTAGTTCAATGGCTAATGATCTGTAAGCACATAGATCTCGTCACCATTAGTTCAATTGCCAGTCGCCAAAAAGCAGATGGAACTCATCACTGCTAGTTAAATGGCCAGTCAGGATAGTATTTGCATTAGGAACTGCTCAACATGAAAAATAAGCTGAGAAATGAATGCGCAATAAGCAGAATACAATCTGGAATGAATTAATTGACATGAAATATTCATGTGCCAAATGGCATAGAGGGATTTGTTTAATGCTACAGTCTTGTGCTGTGGGAAATATTATATTTCAAAGTACTCATGCAAAAGGCCCATCAAATCTCTAATGATTAATAACCAATTTAATAGTGGGAACTTCTGAGGGACACCAGGAAGCAGCACAAAGTAATGCAGTGTATGTTCCGTCTTCTTTCATGTTACTCGCTGCTCAGGTGACCCTCCAGAGGATCCGCCATTGGATGCCAAACAACAACATTCACTGGAGGACAGCTTAGTGTGCCTGAACTCTCATGAAGGGTAGGGAGACACGCTCACCACTCACAGCAAGAAACAATGAACCGAATGATTGTTGCAGTTTGCAGACATCTCACTTTCTATATGGCAGTGAGCAGG
Source organism: Gymnothorax reevesii (assembly GCA_029721435.1). Lineage (NCBI taxonomy): Eukaryota > Metazoa > Chordata > Actinopteri > Anguilliformes > Muraenidae > Gymnothorax > Gymnothorax reevesii. The sequence continues at coordinate 40,314,098 of CM056586.1, read as the reverse complement.
ACTTTCAGATGTTGCAATGCTTATTATGAGCTCCACTGTCAAATTTCAAAGACGTCAAACTCCCAGAGAGAAACAGAATATACAATACTTTATTGCAAATACTGCATATATAAATTGTTTGAAAAATGCAGTTTTACAGTCAAGTCAACATTGATTTGGAGTGATTATTATTGTGCTTCATGGTATTTCAATCCAGAGTCTCATTTTAATAAAAAAAAATTGTTAACATTTCATACGGAAATATTGCAAACTCACAAAGAGAGGCAAAATTTATCCTATTTAATAAAACCTTAAGGTGAGCTAAATGGCATGATATTTACTTATTTAGTCAGGATCATGTTGGCGTTTTTCCATATACACACGGTCTTATTCATGAAGCGTGTTTTTTAGTGTCAGGGTTTTTTATAAAAATTTGAAATCCGCAAGGTAAGAGACATGTGAAATTTCTCTGTGCCCATGCATTGTTTATTAATGAGGCCCCTGGTCTTTGTTAGCAAAAATCCAGCATAGGAACCTAGGGGCCATGAAGTGGGTTGATTTTGATTGGTTGCGTGTTATGCATCAACAGATTGGTCCAGTATAAAAGATTGTGATTGGTGTAAACTAGGGGGAAATCCTGTTGCAGCCTATTCTGACTAACAAAGCATTGTATTCTTAGTAGTTCAGTGTGGCTCCTGATGATATATTGGCGAAACTATGTTTTGTCGAGATGGAATCCTCATCTCTGTCACGTCCACGTGCACCACAAATCCTTCATGTCAACGTGAAAACTCAAAAACCTCTTTAATTGTTTTTATGTTTCTATAGAGCTGATCAAAGCCTGAGAACTGGATTTATTTTGGGCTTTATATGATTCTTAAAGTAGGGATTCAAAGAAAATAAGTACCTATGCCGTTATGGCAATGTCACAATAGTTTGAAGGTATTCACTTGTATAACAAGAGAAAGAAAAGTTTCCTGCCACTTGATATTCGCTTTGAAAATGTTGCTCCTTTCCCACCGTAACCAGTCCGCCGACAGTCTCATGTTCTGTGATGTCACATATGGGTTGTGTACTCTGAAAGTACCCAGATGGTCCATAGTTATAGCTAATCCAGTGAATACTGTGAAAACTGTTTTCAGTTTTGTTTTTAAGGCCTGACAAGTCAGAACTCTTTATAGATTTGTTCCAGATCTTCCAGTAGCTCATAGTTTTAAATCCCATGTCCCATCTTTTTTTTTTTAAGCTACTGTTGCATAAAGGTCATTTCTTTCATCGATGCATATTAGTTTTCCGGCTTATTTTCGTTCGTTCCGTGCCTGCAAAAAGTCCGGTCGCCACGATGGCTATATGCTATACACGAACATGTTGTCTAGTTTAGAAATAAATTATGTTTTTACTGGAGTCATGCTACTATTCCGAGGAAGGTTGGATAAGCCAAAGCTGGGCTGCAAGAAGGACAGTATTTTATGAGCACGATCAAGTGGACTCTTATAACAGTGATTGACTGACATAGACATTTTGAGTGACGAGGTCAATGCCATTAAGAACACAATCGTAACCCTCAAATATCTCCACCCACTACCTCAAAAGCGGCCTGAATCATCCGCCTGTAGGGGAGAATGGGGTCCGATGAGCCATGGAGACCAGTGAGCCATATCACTATTTTGCGATCAATCGATGCCAATGGTGTTTAAAATAGGCAAAACAGTGATCTGGCCCATTTATCCCCATGACTCTCCAGTCAATGGTCAAATATTTTAAGCCTATTTTAAGCAGCTCTGTTGTCGATTGATCGCAAAAAAAGTAGCCAAATATTGCTCATCGGACGGGGCTCATCGGACCCCAGTCTCCCTACTTCTCATGCACTTAAGCTCAATTTCAGGTCTTAATTGCTTTTTAAAGCTGTTGTGTCTCTTTCCATGGTTTTTTCTTCAACATCTGGTCCATCCTCTTCCATGACAGCCAAAACGAAACAAAACCTTATCTAATACACACAAAATACACAAACCTTTTTAACACACCTGTGCGTCTAGTTAAGGTGTTGATTTTTCTTTATTTATTAATATATTTATTTTTTAGTTTTTTACATATTTTGTGTTGAAATCAACACAAAATGTGTTTATTCGTGATAACACATTTTTCTGTGTTATTTTTCAACACATTCATTCTAAGAGTGTGTGGGAGTTAAGAGTAAACATTCCAAAAATCTTCCTGTCTTGTTCTGTCGTCGCTTTTATCAAGTCTACTCATCGAAAAAATTTAATAATTTAAGGTGTCAATCCTTCCCCCCAGGGGTTTCCGCTACGTGTGGCGTGCCGCCACGCCTGTGTAAAATGACTTTACCTAAACTCCAAAAAATTCTGCGGACAATCAGGTTTCACCAGTTTGCATTGTTCAGGTAAAATGAGCGCTAATAATTCTTGACCTGTTGTCAATCATTATGCTTGATGAACACGTTGTCCAATGAATAAAAATTAGTCATCGGCAGTAAAACAAGCTGCTTTCCTCATGCAATGTGTGCAACGATGAGAGAAAAAATGTATTGTTCACTTTGCAAAACATTAAACTACGATGTTAACTTCTGCGTTTGCTGTGAGCACATCCTGCTCTACCTAATTGTATCTTCATGGTTATTTAATTCCAATTCCGGAGTCATAATCGGTTTTCATATTACATGTGAAATCCACCGTGATGCATGTGAAACTGATAAACCTCCGTACACATAGACTACATCACCTACATGCTGATTAATGAAAACTGGCCACACCTGATAATGCTGAGTTTTGACCCGACGCTGAAGCCCTCCGACACAGTTTCAAAAAATCCTGGAAGAAACGCTGCTTTTCCCGTATTTACACGATTTCTACAGATCGTTTATATGTCCATGTTAATGTTCAATGTACTGGGCCTTTTTAGAAAAATGAGTTTAGATTAAAGAATAAAATAGACACATGTTTCTCCATTATAATGTATCCATCTAAAGTGATATACGACTCAATTTTAACCTTTAACAAAATATGAATCTTAGAGAGACATAGTATTTCTACTGACATGTAACAGAGCAGTGTTTGCAACACCCGTATGGGAAGTCACCCAAAACGGGCCTCTTTCTTAGCATCACGGTATTCGCGCTCAATAAAGTACCGTCGTTTTGTGCGTGTTTCCATTTACTTGTGTGGATATTGTGACAGAATGACAGTACATTGCATTCTTTGTGTTCTAAGCTGTCCATTGATGTCGAAATGGCCATATTTCAGTTTTTCCTTTGAATCCCTACTTGAACAATAAATTAATTCATTTCCTGGAATACCTAAATTCCATCATATTGCCTGATATGTTGGCAATATCACCTTTAAGTTTTGCCAATTGATTCTTTCACTCGTGACCAGTTATTGTTAAACACTACAGGAAAATATCAGAAGCTTAAGTAATGAATTGTGTGAAGTTCATTACTGACCACATGAAAAAGAGTTGTGAATTTTTATCCCCCCGGCATATAATGCGGGGGGATATAGCGATCAGTGTGTCCGTCCGTCCGTCTGTCTGTCATAAAATCGTTTCCGGACCAGAACTCGAAAACTATACCACTTACAAACACCAAATTTGGTATGGAGCTTCTCCTTATGGTCTAGTTGTGCCTTTTGGGGGTTTCGGTCCGTCCGACTGTCCACACAACCTGTAGGTTACACAACCTACAACCGGGGGGATCCGCCATTGCCAGATGGCTCTTGTTTAACTATTATGTAGTAAAAATAGGCAGTCAGAGCATGTATAACATAAAACTTGGGTTTGTCCTAATTTCATAAAGCTGTTTGGGGCAGTGCTGTAGCCAGGCTTTCTTTTTGGGGAGCTTTTGCTCGGGGGCCTACGCTGATATCCCCTTTGCTGTCAGGGGCCACAGCATAGGCCTTGTTTGATCAACAAAAGTCATATTCTGATTGGTCCAGCTGAGGGGCCAAATTGGAATTGAGTAACGACTAAGTCTCATGAGTTTACAATGGGGGTGGTTACTAATTGGTCCAGCATAATACACATTCTGGTTGGTTTATCATAGGTGCAGATCCTGACTTGCCCAAAGTTTGGGGTACAGTATTTGGATTATTCTATACAGGGGTATATTGTGATTGGTCTTCCTTACAATGTAGGTTGATGAAGATGAAAGGACTGGAATTAATCGCGCAGTTGGCTCACCTTCAGCCAGGAATCCTCATCCCAAAAAGAGAGGAGGTCTGCCAAGCAATCATAGCACAGGTGAGCCTGTTTATCTGTCTGGAGCCTGTTCCACAGAGACGGTTTACTGAGTTACCAGGACTTAACACCAAGTTAAACATGGACTAATCTCAACTCTACTTGGACTTTACTTCTAAGAGCTGCTGTACGTTTCACCACAAACATTACAGTCCTGTAACTCAGTGAAGATGCTCCGTGGGTCAGGACCCCGAACTTTCTATTCTGCGTGTTTTTATGTTTTGATGTGTCCGGCTTCAAAAATAATGTCAAAACATTTCCGTGGCTCATTGGATAGTGGTCAGTGAGGTCTGCAGGTCCTCATGATGGATATTTCTGAGGCTCATTGGATAGTGGTCAGTGAGGTCTGCAGGTGCTCATGATGGCTATCGAGTCCTCAGTATTGCCAGGAAGAGCAGTGCATCACAACAGCCAAGTAACTCCTAGTGTTGGAAATATTCCTGGCAGGCAGATACATCCATAAATATGTTAGTGAGTGTTGGCCAACATTTGCTGTATTGAACACACTTCTGTTTGCGTTTGTATTCAGATAAAGGACCGGCGATGGCAGGTGTCCCAATTCGCGATGTGGGCGCTTGGAAAACTGTTTATTCACCTCAAGAGGGACATGGACCCAGAGTTGGTTGGGGTTGCTGAGCTGCTGCTCCAAAAATCCACCTCGGCCAACCGCTTCCTCCATCAAGCCGCCACCTTCGCCTTGGGTCACATGATTCATAACTGCTGCCCGTTACGCTGCCTGGAGGCCCTGCTTAGCAGACTAAGGTGGGTGGAGCCACAGGCGGGCCATGGACAAGGGGGCTGGTCAATGGGGGCCTGATGTGTGTGGAATCAAGGGTGGGGCTACGTAATGTGGGCGGGGTCTATCATGACACTCATTTGGAAGAAGCTTTTTTCCAAAGCGTCACACAGTAAATGCGCACGGAAGATTATTGCCACTGCCACGGAGCACGAGTCGGATTAAAAATCTACACTGAATTCATTCAGGTGAACTTCTCAATAACATCCTCAATCATGTTAGTGAATTAGGACCCTTTATTGCTATTGGCCTCGGCAAAGTGTAATGAACTTAGGGCATTTTTTTGTTGGTTGGAAGCATAAGTAGGAGTATGTAGGCCAGAGGCCTTTTTTTTTGTTTGTTTGGTACCAATAACAAATCTGTTCCTCTCCAGTGACCAGAGCGAGCAAGACCTTGACCAGAGAGAGGTAGTCCAGGGAGACAGTGATGATAATGTGGCCGTCCGGGAAAGCATCGTTGCGCACCTACTTACTCTTGTGGAGACAGCAGGAGCCCAGCCCTTCCTTGGCTTGGAACAGGAAATGCTAGAGCACTTCCTTTCCACAGTCAGCCGCCAGACCCAGGACGCCTCAGAGAGAGTCAGGTGGGTGGATCCTCTTTACTTGCCTGTCTGTAGCCTCACTTCAATCGCTCGTATTACATTCGTTTCTTTCCTTCCACCAGACCCTGGGAATTGTTTGTGGCTGTCCTTCAATTATGGCTTGTAATCCATCACATTTGGTTTTAAGGACCTTCTGCAGTTTTCCCCAGATAACGTTTAGCAAAGGAGTCCACTTACTTTCTTATTTTGTCTTGAATGTGTGGCATATGAATGATCAACCTGAAAACTCCTCTCCACCTCTCTACATCTGCCACGGATCTGTGACACCTGTGACTTAGAGTTTGCTTTGAGCTGAGGCTTGAAGGAGCAAGGACAATCCAATGTAGCCCAGTCTGATAAATAAACCTCATTTTTTTTTACCACAGGAGCTGGGCCGAAAAGACTCTGGCAATCCTTTCAGCACAGGAGGAGATAAATCAGTTACTCGCCCAGTTACAGTAATCTGGCTTCTTCAACTCCATAGATTTCAAATTAAGGTGAAGTCTTTTTGATTATTTACCGGTAAATGATTTTTGTGGCAAGCGATTTTAAAAGCATTTTTATTTCTCAGTTTCCAGATAGTTTTATGAAATAAGTCATTTAAAAGCATTTTTATAGATCAAGTTATACAAACCACAATTCCACTGAAGTTGATGTTGTGTAAAACATGAATAAAAATAGAATGTAATGATTTACAAATCTTTTTTGACCTACACTGAACAAAAATATAAACGCCCCATGTCAAATATTGATGCCACATAGAGTTAACAACTCTAAGGGAACATATGCTGACTTTTACTTGAACAATAGGGATATTTCTCTTGATTTGTGTACCATTTTTTAATCCATCACTCTGTCAGTGAGCATTTGCTCAGTGATGCAGTGATTTAATTCAGTACATGGGTGTGGCATTTCCAGATGGTGATCAGACAGAATGAGCAGTACCCAGACACTCCTTATACTGGGGACAATAAAAGGCCACCCCGAAATGTCAAATTTTGTCAAAAGTCATCATGCCTCAGATGTCTCAGGTCATGCGGGATTGTGCCATTAGCATGCTGGATGCAGGGATGTCCACCAGAGCAGTCTGCATGCAGTTCCTTGAAGCAGAGCACATTCCAGTTCTGGACTGGCCTGCGTATTCACCGGACGTGTCGCCCAAATGTTCTGGATTGACGTATCCGTGGCCCTGCGGGAAGAATGGAATAACATTCCACAGGCCACAATAGACAAGCTGATCAACTCCACGTAAAGGAGATGTGTTGCTCTGAGAGACGCAAATGGTGGACACACATGATATTGAACATTCAACATTCAACAAGGTTTAAGTCTTGTCTATTGCTGTCTGTCCTTCTGTTTTGCCCTCTCCGTTTGTTGCTGTATGCTTTACTCTGTCTATATCTATATCTATATCAGCCCCCCACTTGATTGTACTATTTGTCTATTGTTTTCACTGTTTATTTTTATTACTTTATTTACTTTCATTGCATAATTTGCTTTGTTTTGTTATAGCCCTCCCTCAGAGAGGTTTCACCATGATGTTTTTTTTTTTGTATAACACTTAATTAAAAATACAGTTGTCCCCCAAAGAGGGGGGGTGGCGGCGGGCAAAAAAAATAAAGAAAAGCAAATCACTGTATTCTGTTTCCATTCATGTTCCATGCTATGTTCCAACTTCATTGGAATTGGGTTTTTCAAATTGTTTAACTTGATTCTCTTCTGCTTGAAAGTAGGGTCAAGAATATTTGTGAATGCCCTCAACCGTAGACGTGTTTTTTCCAATCAGCACTGATGCAGGCCCGGCGCTAGAACAGGGAATTGGGGAGGCACAGACATGTCCCTTTATGACAATTAGGATAGTCCTGGCTAGTTCTCAATTATTTTCCTTTATTGACGCTTTTCCAAAGAGATCGTAATTGGCAACTGAAGACACGGTTTCTCTCCATGTGCTATCTAACTGTGATGAAATCAGGGGGTAAATTCAGTAGAACCTAGAATTGGGGTGGAAAAAACATCCGTTTTAAACGATTATTAGTCCTGACCTGTTCTCAGTCATTTTCATGGTTAACAAAAGATTCCCTCCGAGAGCACCCCACACTAAACAGGTGTTGCTTGTTCTCCCCGATTAGGTCGGACGACAATCATTCATCTGGACGCGTGTTTGCTTAATTTAAATCAACGTTATTCAAAATTGCATGCCTGCGCAAATAGCTTGAGCTGCATGCTTTTTATAGCCTATTTCACTGGTGAGTGCCACTTTTTTCACTAGATGCTGAGAGTAATTTTGAATATAGTTGATTTCAATTAAGCAAATACGAGTTTTGATGAGGAAGTTCCTGATTACAAGAAATTGGCAAAAGCCGAAACGCGGACAGAGATCACAGAGACAGCCCACTGATAAACATACAGCTCTGGTTAGGGAGTTCTACCGTGCACAGAGTGAGAGGCAGAACAGTGATTAGCAAGGCGCAGAAAATCTGCTGAAGCACAGGAAAGTAAATTGAGTGAAGGCAAGGGGCGGAGACTAGAACAGAGCGAGTGCTGAGAGCTTGTTAGTCGATTAGTAATGTGCAGCTATACAATCCCTAGTGCTTGTTAGTAAGTTAGTACTATAAACAATGTTAGTCTTGGTTAGTAAGTTTAACTAAAACAACAAACTGTTAGTATTGTTAGTAATATAGAAAAGCAAGGTGAAGGAAGTAAACGAGATTGGAAGGAATGGTTGAAATCCCAGAAACCATGAAATTCTGAAAGTGTGGCACACAATACTGGGGCAGTGATCGATCACATGACAAAAGACCAGATGGGGGAGACAAAGTGCAATGCATAGTATGACACAAAAAATTGACAGGAATATAACTGCAGGAGTGGAATATGGCAGAAAATACAGAATCAGAAACAAAACATGGCATGGAATCAAGGCATGACAAAACATGAACAGAACATGAACAGAATCATAAACAATGCATGGTCAGACAAAGCAAGGTCATAACAAAACATGGCAAACAAGAGAGAATCATATCCAAAACATGGTCAGGCAGATCAGGATCATAACAGGCTGGGGCTACGACTGTGATTCAATGAAGCTAGTTCACCCAAAATTTATTGCTTGGGGAGCTTTCCTCCAAACGACTTCAGCCCTTCAGCTTCAGAAAGTACAACAAAGGTCCTTAAAGTTATTTCACCCAGCTATACAGTATAATCCAAGTCTGCAATAGGTCTCCCGAGTAGAAAATACATTCGATAAATTCAAAGAAACCAAGTCAGTTGGCATTAGTACTGGTCAGTTGGTACTTGTTTCTTTCAAATCTTGCAAGATGCAGTTCTCTCTTGCATCTCCAAAACTTCCACAGCCACAGTGGCCCCAGAGAGATCAAATAGATGAATAACAATGGATTCTATTGGATAATGGATACAGTTAGGTCCAGAGGTATTTAGACAGTGAAACAATTTTCATTATTCTACCCATGTACACCACCACAATGAATTTGAAACAAATCAAATTTGATTTCAGTGTAAACTTCCAGCTTTAATACAAGGGGTCTCACAACAATCCTGCTGTAACCATTAGGAAACGCAGTCATTTAGGGCTCCATTCTCAGAAGTAATTGGATGATTGACTGTCAATCAATTCCAATGCCAGATGAGGTCTGTTCTGTTCCCTCATTATTGAATGACAAATTAAGCAGATAAATGGTCCAGCAGTGTTCCCAACCCTCTCCTGGAGGCCCACCAGTACTGCTTGTTTTAGATCTCTTCCTGCTCCAGCACAGGTGATTCAAACGATCAGGCTGACATCAATCAGCATAAGGGGGTGATTAACGAACTGATCATTTGAATCACCTGTGCTGAAGCAGGGAGAAATCTAAAGCATGCAGGACAGGTGGGCCTCCAGGAGAGGGTTGGGGAACACTGAGGTACAGAGGCTATTTCAATTGTTGAATATGCATTTGGTAGCTGTTCATGGGAACTCTCAATATGTGGTCCAAAAATGCATCGATGCGGGTAAAGGTCCTTATTATGTTGAAAAAACAAACAAAAAAACCTATCAGACAGATACCAAAAACTTAAGGAAAGGTAAAATCTACAATTTGGTACATTATGGAAAAGAAGGAATTCTCTGGCGAGCTCAGCAACATCAAATGGCCAAGAAGACCTCATAAGACAACTAAAGTGGATGATCACAGAATTCTTTCCTTGCTGAAGAAACAGACCATCACAATTTCTAGCCAGATCAAGGACACTCTCAAAGACATAGGCATAGCATTGCCCTAGTCTACAATCAGAGACCTCTTCATGAACGTAAATACAAAGTTTACAACAGTCCACTACCACTGATAACACTGAAGATCTGTAAGGCTAAATTAGACTTTGCCAGCGAACCACTAATTGATGATGTGACTGCTGATGGGGTTGCAGGACAAATTCTCGAGTAAACATAGCCATACCATCTGCTTAGACTTAGCCAAACACTCCAAAACAGATAGAATAATGTTTCACAGTACAGATGGATAATGACCCGAAACATACTGAAAAAGCAACACAAGATAAAGAAATGGAATTTTCTTGAAAGGCTAAGTCAGTCAACTGACCTAAATCTGACTCAGTTGCTTTTCACTCACTGATGACAAAACTGATGGCAGAAAGACCAACAAACTAGCAGCTGCAATAAAGACCTGACAAAACATTTTAAGGGAGAAAACTCATCATTTGGTGATGTCCATGGGTTCCAAACTTCAGGTGATCATTGGCTGCAAAGGATATTCATCCAAGTATGAAAAATAATCCTTAAATTTATATGTTGGTTAGTCCACTTACTTTTAAGCCTCTGAAGATGAAGGACAATGTGTACAAATGGCTGTAATTCCTTGACAGTTAATCCAACACTTTTGTAAAACCCCTTGAATTAACGTTGAAAATCTACACTTCAATCAAATCTCGATTAATTTGTTTCAAATAAATTGCTGTTGTTCACAGAGGTAAAACAATGAAAATTGTGTCACTGCCCAGGTACTTCTGGACCTAAGGCAATCACATGGCATCAGAAGACTTCATCTTCAAAATCAGATTGAAAACAGTCCTTTACTTCCACACCTTGACATCCATGGTCATCAGCTGTGGATCTCTACAGGCATAGTCTGTCCACATGACCTGAAATCATAAAATGGATGGATATTGTGAAAAGGTTGCATTCCATTCACACACTACATTTTCCATAGACTCAATGAAAAACCCTCGAATAGAAATTCAGTTCTAGTGAGTGTTGAAAAGTGATGGGGGGTCCTTCCATCAAACATCTTCCCTCTGCTGCTGACTATGGTCTGGAAGCTGAGCCGGAAATGCTATCAGTCAAATTATGAGATTTTCTGGCTGCACTGTGGGGCTATTTAAATTCATAGGAGGCAACATTAATTATTTGATTAAGATCCACGATATTACAGCCAATTTGCAACCTACTTATTCAATATAAGATGGTCAGGGAGACCAAACTGGTGCACAACTCTGTCCAGTTGGCATGCATCTTAAAGGAGCTATGTCACGATTACTGCGCAGCTCCCAACTTTGAACGAAGTAAAAAGGCCCGAATGCAAGTTAAAATCTGCGCCCAGTCTTGCAAGTCTGTCATTGTTTTGCATTTTATTTGTAAATAAAACTCGCATATGAAATTTGTATATAAAAACACAGCAAAACTCCACACAGCCATGAAATTGTGACGCGCGCTGATTGGCTGGCGCTTGAGAGACCTGCCAGGCCTCTCAATTGCCAGCCAATCGGTGTGCGTGTCACAATTTCATGGCTGTGATGTGAACGATTCTGGGCAGGAAGTTAGATTTCAGAGGAAGAGTATGCTGCTTTCATTGTTTGTAATATATATGGTTTCAACTCTCAAGCCTCCAACAAGGTTTTATTTAACGAAGTATTCTCTAAACTGAAAGGACTGCAAAATAAATATTTAGACTCTTACACAATTCTCTGTGGAGACTTTAATGAATGCCCTGATGAAACAATTGACAGATATCCGCCCAAATTTAGTCCATCATTTCAGAGTACTAATCTTATTTCACTATGCTGCTCCAGCCTCTCCTTGACTGATGCCTGGAGATTTTTCAATCCCAACACCAAAATTTTACATGGTGTAATAATAGGCTGTCCTCGAGATCAAGGATTGATTTATTTTTAATTTCTTCTTCAATTCTTCAATTCGTAAAAGACATCAATCATATTTATGCCCCTTTATCTGACCACAAACAAATAGCTTTGAAACTTTCTGCTTCTCAGGAGACCGCTGGCATTAGAGGCTACTGGAAACTCAATAATTCTCTCTTAACAGACAATGTATTCAATGATTCAGTTAAGAATTTGGTAATTCAAATTCTCAATGATGGTGTGAATGACAATTATTGCAAAAAATAGGAATTCTTCAAATATAAAGTAAGGTGCTCAGCAATCAGAAGAAGCAAGGAAATTAAACAAGAAAGACAAAAGCAAGAAATAGTCTTGACTGAAAAGCTCAACCTCTTGCTCTCTAAAGACATTATCACCGTAGAAGAAAAAATTGAATTAAAAAACATTCAGATGCAGCTAGACCAATTTTACTTGAATTTGGCAAAGGGTGCCGTTATCAGATCGAGAGCCAAATGGATAGAAGAAGGCGAAAAAAACACAAACTATTTCTTTACACTTGAAAAAAGGAATATTAAACGCAAATCCTTAACTGCTCTTAATATTAACGGTACTCTCGCTAAAGACCCAAAATTAATTTCTGACTTTGTCACTGACTTTTATGGAAACCTTTACAAATCTAACTTTAATTCCAAAGACTGTGTAACTTTCTTAGACAACATTCATAGACATATTCCTTTAATTTCTCAATTAAGACGAATTAAGACTTAAAATACACTTGTGAATCTGACCTATCAGCTATCGAAAGTAAAAATGCCTTGTTTTCAATAAAGAAAGGAAAATCGCCGGGAGTTGACGGTTTATCCGTTGAATTTTACACCCATTTTTGTGATCTCATTCAAGTCCCATTATTATGCATGTACAAAGAATGTATCTCCCAAGGCGAAATGACTCCTTCTATGAAACAAGGCATAATTTCCCTTATACCCAAACCTGAAAAAGACTCCACGATCATAGAAAATTGGCGACCAATTACTCTCTTGTCTATTGACTACAAAATTCTTGCTTTATCATATGCTAACAGATTAAAAAAAGGTTTAGACACCATTATCAGTGAAACTTTTTATGAAAAAAAAGACACATTAGCTGCAATATTAGACTTATTTTAGACCTTTTAGATTATTCGGACGCAGTAGACTCTAAAGCACTCATCTTATTTCTAGACTTCTATTGAAATAATTGAAATTCTATTCTACTATACTATTGAACATAAATTTATTTTTCATTCCCTCAAAACTTTTTGGCTTTGGTAATAGTTTAATTGATATTGTCTCCATGTCCTATAACGACATTAACAGCTCAGTCATTATTAATTTGAGTACTTCTAAGAGATTTCAGATTAACAGAGGTGTTCAGCAAGGCTGCCCCATCTTACCCTTCTTGTTTATTTAATCACCGAATTATTGTGAATTCACATTAAAAATGATATAAACTTTAAAGGTATTTCAATTTTTGACAAGGAATTAAAACTTTCCCAGTTGGCGGACGATACTACAATTTTCCTGAGAGATAAGAACCAGCTATTTATCTCTATTAACTTGATCAATCAGTTCTCCAGTGCCTCGGGCCTTAGATTAAACATGTCAAAATGTGAAATTTTACCCCTCCACGACTGTGAATATTCGTCAATTGAAAACATTCATGTTAAAGATTCGGTCAAATATCTTGGCATTTACATAACAAAAAATCATATTAACAGACAATACCTCAACTTTTCCAATAGAATTAAAAAAACTGCTTCAATTCTTAATCTTTGGTTGCAAAGGGACCTTTCGATTTACGGAAGAGTTCTCCTATCTAAAGCAGAAGGTCTGTCACGCCTTGTATACCCCGCCCTATCCTTATTTGTTAATAATTTGACAGCGGCACAAATTAATAAATTATTCTCAAACTTTATTTGGAAAAATAGATCACACAAACTTAAAAAAGCAGTGCTCTCAAATAACAGAGATGAAGGAGGCCTTGAAGTGTTGATCTTCGAGGATGTTGTTAATACTTTCAAAATCAATTGGCTAAGGAGATGTTTGATGAATCGAGACTCGATCTGGTACTTTATTCCAAACCATATATTTAACCAAATCGGTGGCCTATCCTTTATTTTAAAGTGCAACTTTCTACCCAACAAATTACCAGTCAATCTGTCAAAATTCCATCAACAAGCCCTTATAGCTTGGAAGTTAGCCTTTGTCCACAATTTTTCACCACACAAAACTTTCCTTTGGAACAACTGCATTATACTTAGAAGGAATAAGTCTTTGTTCTTATCTAAATGGTTCCAAAGAGATATTCTCTTTGTGTTTAATCTTTTTGATGAAAATGGCAATATGTTTACATATGAACGCTTTATGACGGTATATAATTTTCCTGTTCCTTTCAAAGAATTTAATGCTGTAATCCAGGCTATTCCAAAGGAGCTTTCTCATGCCGTGAAAAATCATCTGACTTTCAATGGACATGGAACTGCTCAACCGTTGCTGATGTTGGATGGTCTAGATCCTAAGGACAAAAAGTGTTATAATAAACATATTCGTCAAATATTTCAGAGAAAGAACACTATTGTACCTAAAGGAAAGTTTTTTTGGAGTTCTCAGATTGTGGACATTGGTTGGCGAAGGACCTGGCTTTTACCACACAAATATTGCATCTCTAACAAAATCAAAGAAATTCACTTTAAAATTTTACATAAAATCTACCCTGTTAACTGTCTCATCGCCAAATTTACAGAAATAGATAATTTCTGTTCTTTTTGTAACCAAAATGACGAAACCATTTCACATTTATTTTTTGATTGCAGAATCACCAAAGCGTTCTGGTCAGCTCTTAATCTGTATTTTTTCAACTCTGCCAATATCCAATACTCCTTTACATTAAGAGATATCATCTGCTACTACAATAACAAAAATAACAAAGACTTTGAATTTTTATTAAATTTTGTAATCTTCAATGGTAAATTTTACATTCACAAACAAAAATTTGCCAAATCCTGCCCCAATTTTAAAATCTTCCTCTTAGAATTTGAACATACTATGAAAGCTTTACGCCTAATTGAAAACAGTAAAAGTATCAAACTTACTGCTCTTTATGAAACGTTTTTCCCATCCTCTAACTAAAATAAGTTTTTCATATTTTGTCCCGTTATACTGTCTTTATGTCTGTACCAACACTTCTCAGAGTCTTGGATGCATTTTTGCACTGTCCCCTTGTGGTGTACCTGCTTGTTAATTCTTTCAATAAAAAAAAAAAAAAAAAAAAAATTCAGTTTTGCCTTTCCAGACGTATTTTTCGGAACGGGAGGGAGTTATGATGAATGGTTGGTGCCGAACAAATCTTTAATATGTCGTTGTTACGCCGACACCAGACACAAGGTAAGACAAAAGAAAGTTTTGACGCTAGCAGCGGTAGAAGACAAGTGGTTTCTGGTGATTTCCATTTTTGCCGGTTTAGTCAATAGCACGCTATATGACTCCGCTGGGCCAGTAAATGTCAGAATGTTATCATAAGCCCTCGGAGGCACATGAAGGGGGCTAACCCACTCTCACATATGACAGAAATGCCAAGTCTCAAGCATTCAGCGTAGGTCTCACACATTTTTTAGGCTTATTCACTGTAGTCTGCATTAATGAACGCTTCTTAAAGACATTCTCAAGCGGAATTAAAATCCTTGTGCATTGAAGTGTCAGTTTCACTGGCGTAAAGGTGGACCTCATCACAAGTAACATGAAAAGCGATTATGACACCAGACTTCTCGTGCTTCTCTTTACTCTGGGATTGGAAACAATGCATGTGTTTTATAATCATTTAAATTGTGTAAATAAAATAGGACCATATGAAACGTCCTTGTGCAATTCCATTGCTTTCAATCCCTCAGTAAAGACAAGCGTGAAAATTCCCGAGTCATAATCGATATCTGTGTCAGTAATGGGGAGATCCACCGTAATGCACGTGAAACTGATTAACTTAATGCACAATGACTTAAATAAATTCCGCGAGTGAATTTCTTCAGTGCTCGTTGATTGAATAATTGCTGACGACGGCACAAGAACGTGAATGCCACTAAGAGGCGAGAGAATCATGCCAATGCGAGTGACTTGGCATCTCTGTACACACCACATACACACAAACACTCACAACTTTTTGATCAAAGGTTTTAATTCCCATTTATTTATGGCGTTGAAAATACAACACTGCTGTTTCAGTTATGCTTTTTTTTTTTGTGATTATACTTTTTATTTGCACTTTCAGAAGAATATGTACAAGCAAGATATGGCTTAATAGTGCACACCAGTATGGACAAAACAAAAACAAAAAATGGGCAGATCAAATAAATTAAACAAACATAGCAGGGACATCATATCAATAGACTTCAACTGGTTAGAATATTCTTAATACTTGAGCAAAGTCCTTTCCATGCATTCACTGTAGATAAACTTGCATTGTTCATTTGAGCTGTGGTCTCCTCTAATGAAGCAATGTCCAGTAAGGATCTGATCCAGTAGCATTTTGCACTGATATCTGGCTTGAACCACTGCTGGAGGATTGTCTTTTTTGCAGCTGTGAATCCAGCAAACACCAGACGTTTTTCACGTTGAGAAATCTTAAGTGAGGAAACATCATTCAGTAAACAAAATCAGGGGTCTAACACAAGAGTCGTATCAAGTAATTTGGATAACATTTCAATAACATAATTCCAGAATATACTTATAGTGGGACATTCCCAGAACATGTGAAGAAAGGTACCTATGGCGTTCTGGCAAAGCATGCATTGTGGACTTTGAGAGATAATCGTCTTGAAACGTATATATGGGGTTGTGTATGCTTTGTGGATCAGCTTATAATGAATTAATTGGTGCGCCAAGCATTTGGACGTTAGTGGTAGATTGTCCCATATCTCCTACCAGTCAGGTTCAACACCCACTGCCCTAAGCTCCCTATCCCATATTGACATAACAGGAAGAGGTTTCATTGAGTTTCTTATCAGAAGGTTATACAGTTTTGTTACCAGGCCTCGTGAGTGGCTGTTGAGACCAATATGAATAGACAGTGGATGTGTTCGTACTGGGTGCCAGGGCACTCCATACACCTTCATTGCAGATCTAAGTTGGAGATAAAGGAAATAGGATGATCCGGGGAGATCATAATGATGTTGGAGGTCTTGGAATGTGCGCAGGGTGCCGTTATCGCAAATGTCGTTAACTAAGTGAATGCCTTTGGATGACCAGGTAAGGGATGTAAAGGGTTGCTTGCCTGATGTTAAACAAGGATTGCGCCATAGAGGAGAGGACAAAGTTAGTTTGAATGGACCACCCAGCAACTTTTCAGCATTATGCCAAGCTTTCAGAGTAGAGGAGAGAATAGTACCGTATCTTAGTGTACTTTTTTTCCTGCCTGCATGAAAAGTATATCTGTAAGTTGGTTGGGATAGATCAACCTAGCTTCTATTGATCGTTATGGAATCTGGGATTCTGGATCCATCCAAACATGTAAAGATCGGATCTGAAAGGCGAGAAAGTAAAGTTTTAAATCTGGGACAGCTAGTCCACCCTCTTTTTTTGGCCGATGTAGTGTTGAGAGACGAATACTGGCCCGTTTGCCCAAATAAACTTAGAAAATTGTGAGTGAGTATTTTTTTAAAAAGTTATATGTGGTTGCATAGGCAACATAAAAAATAGGAAATTAAAACGTGGTAGAATGTTCATTTTGAGAATAGTGACTTGCTTGCTTTGAGATTTTTAGAGAGCTCCATCTTTTAAGATCTGCAGTTATTTTTTGTGTGAGTTCAGAGTAGTTCTCTCGCAGGATGGTTGACAAGGAGTCGCTTATTTTAACTCCTAGATACACAAAGGAAGTCACAATTGGAATAAATGAGGGTAAAGAGAGTTTGTTTTTTTAAAGGACCTGTTTCAGTTATGCTTTGAGAATATTGTAATCAATGTCAAAATGCTAAATGATCTCAAATTTAAACCATTTTTTTTCTTGGTGTTGGTCTATCGTTCTGTTATTGTGAATTTGGTTTTTGAAACTTCCAAGCCGAAAAAGCAATAAATCAAATGCAATATTTTGGTTATTCTTTTCAACCTATATCAATTAAATGCAGTAACTACAAAGAGAAGATTTTTACCTCTGCCAGGGAGGTTATGTTTTCACCTTGCCCCAGCTTGTTTTTTTTTTTTTTTTGTATGTCTGTTGGCCTGTCTGTCTATTAACAGGGTAACTCAAAATGTTATGAACGATTTGGGAGAAAATTAGGCAGGATGATGGGTGGTGGGCCAAGGATGAGTTGATTCAATTTTTTAAGTGATCTGGAACATATTCTGGATCTAGAAGAATTAAGATATTTTTATCTTACGCGGTTCTCTGTCATATTTCTGACCGGATAACTCAAACCGTTATGATGTATGACATTGGTAGTAAACTTGATCACCATGTATTGAAAGTGACTTTGGAAAAAATGGGTTCATTAAAATGGTTAACCTGCGGAAGCAGTATCATTTTGCGCTAGAATAACAGTTAATTGCTGAGGATAGATTAATTTTTCTGTGTATGGCACACATATAAATCTTAAGGAAAATATTTGTCATCAGACATTTTTATTGGTTTGGGAATTCTGGTAATATCTGGCAGAGCACAAATTTGAAAAATAGTAGCACTTTCCGTGAGCTATCTCTAAAATGCCTTTCTAAAATATTGTACTTTTTCTCTGTGACAATACTATTAATTTCCTTTGGCAAAACATAAAATCACATAACCTACACATGCTTGACTTGCAACTTATGGAAAACCTAGTCACCGATTTCTGTCATTTTGAAGTCCCGAATGTGTCATGAACAGGAAAAACTTGTAAAATATTACATCACATTTTTTTTAAAGTCACATTTTAAAACTAGAAATACAATATATTTCTATTAAAAAAACTGTGGGATGTGATTTTCCCGCTAATTCACGGAATTCCGCTTTTTTATCTTCAAAATTAAAAATATAAATAAAACTCTGATTTTCAGTCATGAAAATCCAATTTCATATCTACAGTATTCCGACTTTTTGTATTTCCATAACGGAATTGATCTTATGCGTGATGCATTCTACAGAACTTCCGTTTTCAAATTGGCCAGCTAATTCGGGTCAAAAGTCATGCTGTGTTGGCTACTAATTAATAGTCCGTATCCCTGTATTTTGTGTAGCCCATTCGGCTAGTGGAGCGAGGATGAAACAGTCTTGTAGCCTAACTTTCAGCGGCGTGAGTGGTTGACGGCTGAACACTGCTGCGTCCCTTTATGTAACCCTTCGAGACAAATGCTGTACACTGCTGGTAAGTTGTGTGGTTGGTTCAGTTAATGGTAGTGTGGCCAGTCAAACCATAACATAGCATTGCGTAAGCTTACCAACAAACCTGATGGACCTCTATTTTCCTACCTCACATTCGCACACTTTAATATGAAGCATTATCACCCCACATTTTGACTTTGGTGAATGCTGAATTAATTGGTTACTGTGGCCAGCATGCGCATGGGTTATCAGTGCTAACGCAGCTGGGCATCTTGCTCCAAAGCTAAATCATGGTTATTTCATCAGCTGCCCAGCTAATCCATGACCTTTAGCAAAATTAGCGAACGATTCCACTAAGATACGCAACTTTTCTATCGCGTCGTTTAATTAAAGGTGCTTCAGGACCTCGAGGAGGAGCCCTTCCTCGTAGTTTCACTTTTGTTTTTCATGTAAATGAAGCGTAACTGGACTCCGAATATAGCCAAATGTGGCTAGTTAGTGACACTGTTTTCCGTTGTCGTTTGGCTTATTCAGTTGGTCAATATGTAATGCATGATATGTAATGCATATTTCCAGTAGTTACATCAGGATTGTGTTTTTAGTCAGTGGGTGATTCCTGTTTTGGACCACATATTTGGTTTTCTGTTTTCTCAAAATTCAAGTGATTATATTTTAATATTTTAACAGTTTGTTAGAACTGTTCCGTACTTAGCTATGAGGAATGCATGTTGGCCAAGCTCAGGGGCTGAAAATATTGTAATTATGGGATGTTTTTTGTACATTTTTCTCCATACGTTTTCCGCCCTGTCAGGGACATGTACATGGTAATCACATATTTCAAATAATATACAAGTCAAACAATACTGATCTTTTCTTGGGTAGAATATGTCCCCTGTGCTATGATAAAATTTTCATTCTTGTAGCATTAACTATTTTAATTCTATGAAGAGTAAATATCTTGAATATTGGAAGTTCTGTGTTTTTGGTCCCCATTTTGTTGTCTAGTATGAATAATTTTATTAATCAGAAATAAATTTATATGTATGTACATGATATGAACCTCAGTTAACAAAACAACATACCAATATGCCAAATACTTGAAGTTGTGATTAAATTATTTTTTAAAAACCCTTGCCTAACAGGGTGGAATGGAACTTAACAGGGTGGAACTGAGTAGACCTCTCTCAAGTGACACTCAGATTCACCCTACCATGCAATGTCATTTTATTATAAAGTACATAGTTGCCCTTGTATTACACTGTAGTTCCAGAATTAAACAACAGTAATATTACTTCTACCACTACTAATTATAATGCTAATAATAATAAGGTAACACTGTATTTAAGAGGGTCTCTGAACCAATGTATCTACCTCATTAAGTACAGTGTAAAAACCAATATACTTTTGTAAAATAATAATATGCATTTACTTTGTTCCTTACCCTGCATAATGCATACACGATCTAATGCTGGATATTACGTTGTGGATTATTATTTTGGTTGAGGAGGATAGTGACCATTGCACTGTTTCATCGCTGTAGGTAAGAGTGCTCTTGTTTCTCCTCATATGGTAACTTAGCCTTGTTTTAGCAATATACATTTTACAATGGTAAATTCAACAAGAGTCCTGGGCCTGTATTAGACCGGCTTTTATTTGCTTTGGCCAACAATGCCCACTATAAGAGACCCAGCCGCTAATGGAATTCATGCCACTGTTCAAGGATACAGTATTTACTTGGCTAGCCTAGCTGAATGCTGTTTAATAAAATATAGGCCTATTTTCCTAGTAAACTGATGCATAAAAATGGTAAATGGGTGCCCCCGCTAAATGTGTCCCCCCCAATGTCTACGGGAAATTTGTGCCCTTGTTTTAATGTAATGTCATATTAAGTCGTAATTCAACAAAAATATTGATTATTTATATCATGAAAAGCAAATATTCTTGTAGAATTAATACTGAGTACATTGCATATCCCAAAAAACCCTGTGAGGTTCCACCCTGTTAGGCATACATAGCCTAACAGGGTGGAACCTAACAGAGTGGACATTTTTAGCCAAATAAGCCCTAGCCCTAGCAACATTTAGCTAGCACACACTCTACAGATGAACAGCTCTTAAATAACTATTTTTAACATGTTTTTAAAATTATTTTATCCAAAAAACATTATCCATAATATACACTAACAGGGTGGAACTTTAAGGTTTCCTCAAGCAGCCATGTCATATGAAATTGAGAAAAATAAAGGAGAGAATGACTGATGGAGCTTACCTCAGTTTTCCACCTGAATTTCCCTCCAAAAACAAATGTTGTATCATCAAGTAATGGCTATAGGGATTTGTAGTGTTTTTTGGGGGGTCATGAAAGTACTAACAAACAGGGTGGAAAAGGACTGCAGGGACATATTAAATATTATATAACCACAGAAAATAAATGTAGCTTCACCATTTTTACTTGTTTGTTTCATGTAAGTAGTCCCTTGTCTATCAGATAAATGAAGAATAAGTTTAAGTTTTGATCATTTTAAGTTTTATATTAACTGAAGAAGTTGATTACATTGCATTGGGGACATGCTTAAATTATCATGTATACCACAGAGAAGGTGCCTTAAAGAGATTAAAAAATAAAATAAAGTTATTTAAATATGTTGAAGCAATAGACCACACCTAAACACATAATACAATACATTTTTATGAGAATTTGTCTAATTAAAAAAAAAAATGATAAGAGCCAGTAAATCACAGGGACATGGATATGTGGACCAAAAGAGGAATCACCCCAATAATCAGAAGCTGAAAATACTCACAAAACGCATACAGTAGATGGTATCTACAGATGATTGGATAAAGAAAAAAGATTTATTAGTGTTGTGCATCTAAAGTGATTATGTTCTTATTTTTCATTTTTGCTATTACCCAGTACATTCAGAGTAGTCTAAATTCATAAGAAACCCATGAGCATGGGACTTTGTGATATGATTCTGGAGTTGACTAAGAAGTCAATGATTTTATTGATATATTGGCTATATTCAATGAATGTTATTTGACTTCTATCTGAGTGCAGTAGTGGCAGATTTAATTCTTTACAAGCTTGGAGCTTGTGACTAATTTGGACTTGACTTAAAAATCAATTATTGCATGTGTTTGTTGGCTTGAATATACATTGGATAATAATTCTGTTTTTTATTATTTTATTGAATTCTTAGTACACTTAGGGCACTAAACATGCCTAAAACCTAGGAGCTTCGGAGGGGCTTTGATGTCAGTGTGTTATTAAATTGAGTGATATAGGTCCTAAATACCACAAGTAATGGAACATATAAAAAATTATCTGACACAAATGCTGAAGTGATGAATAAAACAAGCAGCAAAAAAATGAAATGAAAAGTAAAAATTGTGGTGATGATGGTGATTAGCTAAGCCTCGCGGTTGGCATCACATGACAGGAATACTGTGGTCATGCGGTTATCATCACAGCCCTACTGGTCATTGGTGCCTCTGGCAGTGCTTGATCCAAAAGATGTGGTGCTGTCATAATGGCGTTATCGTCAGGAAGTGGTCTTCTCGTGCTGTTGTTGACTGATTCTTCCACAATGGGCGATTCTGAACATTTTTAGTTGTCCGGAACCTCTGCCAGAGTCTGCCGATAATTCTTTGGCTTACATTTAGATGCTGAACCACAGCTCTCTGAGTTTGCCCATCTTGTAAGCAGCCCTGCACTTCCCCTGCCTTTGATGCCGAGCTGTCATCAAACCATCTTCAAATTTCAAGTGATAATGAATCGTGAATGCTCAGGCCTTTTATTGCTAAAATTGGCATGCAAGGAATGACACTCATGCATTGACAGCATGCATTAACAGTGCCAGTGGGGCTTGCTGCAGCCTTAGTTACCGGGGAGGTCCACATGGTACTTGTGGTGGCTGGTGATTAGAAAAACCCAGTGATCTTACAGTCTGGTGTAAGTGTTGGGTCTCTGTGCTGCAGCAAGTGGATGGAGCGGTGTTGACTGCTTTTCGACCAGTTGCTCCTAAATTGTTACCTGGAACATGACACAAGATGGAATTTTTTTATTAATATGCTGTACTTTTATCCAGTGCCAAACCCCCCTTTATTAATGTATTTCTTTTGGTGAACCTCTCCCTCTATAACTCTGAGTCCTTGGACAATCCAAGCCCTGTCTTTCACCATAAGTGCTGTCTGCTGCTATCCTGATCCAGTTCTGCTCCATCCTTGCCATGCCACTTCCTTGAGCTACAGATACCACAATTTGGATATTTTAACCATTTTTAATGGACCATAATCAAACTTTATTACCATTCTATTTTATTATTACTTTTATTATTTATTAGCTAACTAGTAGAGGATGGGCTCCCCCTCTATAGCTGTGTTCCTCCTGAGATTTCTTCCCACTGGGGAGTTTTGTCTCACCACTGTTTAAGGATTTTCTTCCCTTCTGGGAAGTTTTTGCCTCATTTGCTGTAGTGGGGATTAGGTCAGGTTATTTACTCTGCAAGCTATCTTTATAACAGGCCACTGAAAAGCACAATACAAATAAAATTGAATTTAATTTAATGGAGTTGAAAAAATAATGAGGAAAAAAAGTCATCATGGAAATCTAAAAAAAATTTTTTGCAATAAAATTACTTTCCTGTCCAAATCAACTTGTTTGATCAGAGTAGTTATTTATTATGCAACTTAAGGCAGTGCGCTCAAAGACATTCAAAGACAGCTGGGGCATTTATACAGTACAGCTTTATACAATAACATATTGACCTGCTTATTGCTCTTATTGGCAGTAAAAGGGAAGCAACTGTTCATGTATTAATTATAACTTTTGTGCACTCAGAACGCACATGGCCACCACAAATCTTTCCCAAATCGGTGACAGGTGTCTCATCAAAGTAAGTACAGTTAGCATATGATAACGCAACTTGCTGGGCAATGAAATATATATTAATGTAATGTAGTGTGTTGTGCTGTATGAAGAGATGCAAAACAAAACTTTCCAACGTAAAGAGGGAGTGTGGACTACATAGATTGCATGGTCATAGTGACCAAGGTATCAGTACGGTAAGGGTTAATTTAGTTGGCAAGATTCAGCATGGTTAAATAGTATAATTTAGATAACGAATGACGATAATGATTATCAGGGGTTCTGTTTGATTTTTTTTTCTTTTGTCCCACAACAAGGATTTTAGCTCCTTGACAGTAAGGTGAAAACTCATTAAATTTAGCAGGCTGGCTAAGAATGGAATATGCCGCAATCTATTAGAAACTATCAGAAATTGACCAAATGGTTGCGCTATAGCACTGGGTCAAATTTCTTGAAATTTTAAGGACCATAATTTTTGAAGGGTTTGGTATAGAGAGCAGAGTTGTATGAGCACACACTGAATACAGGCCTATACTTTCTGCCCACATGAGGGTAAAAGAAAGGGAAGGAAGGCATGATCAGAGGAGAACCTGCAGATTGGTGAAGGTGTGAGAAATGTTTGGAACTGAACTGTTTCCCATGAAACTGGCTAATTATGCGTTGAAGTTTATTCCTTATATTATCAGAAACATAGTGGAATTCTAAGCATTATCAGCGTATTGCCCACGATCGACAATCGAAACGCCCCCAGTTCAGAGAAGCAAGTAGGGACAGTGGCACAGAAGCTATGCCATATTGTTATGACTCGAAAAAAATGACGACAAAGAAAACCAGCAATGACAACTTAAACAAATTTATTCTGCATTAGAAAAAGGACCCCTCATTTCATGATCAGTTTTGGTTGCTGTCCAGAATCCATCACGTACAGGCTTTAACCTGATGTGGCGCTCTTGAGCTGCAATCGTCACTCGTGGCTGCCCTAAGGGGGGTCGGTCAGTGACAATGCCTGTGTTCCATTCTCAGATAGACAGCTGACTGATTGTTGAACGATGACAGTGCAAATGACGCACCACCTCTCAGCGGGTGAGCTCTGCCCGTAACATGCCAAAGGCCTCTTTTTCTCTCTCCTCTGTCACAAGCTGTTGCATTTTCTTGATGCAGTAGCATTTTTCGATTTTTTTTGTTGGCTTTATGTTGGCTATTGACCACACCAAAAAAAACAAGTCAAGTGTCACTGTACACATCACGAACAGCTCAATGTTTGTAATGTGAATAGAGGCCACTAGATGGCAGTATTTACCTTTTTTTGTGAAGCCCAGACTGGAGATAAGTTTGGGCATGTTTTAGGCATGTCTGGGACAAGTCCCAGAGAAAAATAAAAAAAAGCCTGAAAGGTGGGAGGGGTCTGCAAAAGACTATATAAGGAGTAAAATTGAGACATTAAAGTAGTAGGAGAGATTGCAAGGAGAAGGATACATGTGACCAGACCTGTCATTCTTTTCAAGACCTGTGAAGCTTTCAGTGGATTTTTGCCTGCGTTAGAGCATTTTCCTCACCCAGGACATCACCAAGCAACCCACCAAAGGGACTGTAAATATTTCTGTTTTTGTATATAATCAGTCTTGGTCTGTAGAGCAGAGTAGTTTGTTGTTAGTTGCCTTTGTTTAATTAAATGTGTTTTAGTTTTACAATTTTTATGTCATCCTTTGCTGTCGTTAATGTCATAACAAATTGGGGCCATAACAAATTGGGGGCTCGTCCGGGATAGACCATTGTGTGAGTCATTTATTGAAAATCTAACATTTCAAATAGTAAAATTGTTTTGTGAATTTTCCTATATATATATATATATATATACATATATATATGACAGATAGACAGCAATGGATGATTTCTTGGCGTCACCAACCGTAGAGGTTTTGAAGTCTTTTAAAAAGATAGAACTGCTAGAAATATGCAGACATTTAGAGCTGACAGAGGTAAAACCAGCCATGCGAAAAGTAAGACTGGCTAGAGAGATTGTTGAATATTATATTGATGAAAATGTGTTTGCAGCAGGAAATCTGGAACAGTTTCCATTGGAAAATCCAAATGTAGAAATTGAATTTAAATTAAAACTGCTAGAGATTGAAAGGGAGGAAAGAGAGAAAGAAAGGGAGGAAAGAAAAAAACAAAGAGAATTTGAGAGGGAAGAAAGAGAGAAAGAAAGAGAAGAAAAACAAAAAGACAGTTTGAGTTAGAAAAATTAGCAAGACAGAGAGATTTCGATTTACAGAGATTCGATGGAGAAGAAAGGCTCCAAATAGAGCAGCTAAAAATAAAAATAGCAACTGAAAATTAATTTCGGGATAGCCAGGAGGTAAAACTGGTGCTTCCATTCGCAGAGAAGGATGTTGGCGACTATTTCTAGTGTTTTGAAAAGGTAGCAAAGAGTTGCCAGAAACTGTCCTCAAGGGTAAAGCTCAACAAGCCTATTCGGCTTTGTCTGCAGATGATTCCTCTGATTATGAGGTTGTCAAAAAGGTTATTTTGAGAGCTTACCAGTTGGTTCCAGAGGCTTACCGACAGAAATTCAGAGGTCTGAAGGAATCTGAAAATCAGACTCATGTGGAATTTGCTAATGAGAAGAAGGTTTGCTTTGAGCGCTGGTGTACTATGGAGGTCAAGGATGACTTCAACTCACTAAAAGAGATGGTGTTAGTTGAAGAATTCAAGAACTGTGTTAAGGATGATTTTAATGAGAAGCAAGCACTGAATTTGCAGTCAGCTGCCAAATTTGCAGATGAATATGTTCTCACACATAAGTCCAAATTTCAGTCTAGCAGTAACAATAGATGGTTCCAATTTCAGAAAAAAGGTACCGGCGATACCCAAGATTCCTCACCCAAAGACAAAGACAAATCTTGTGATGGTGCTCAGAAATCCAGTAACAGGTCTGATCAAAGTGTGAAAGCTGACAGTGACAAAAGTGGTCTAGTTTGCAGTTATTGCAAGAAATCTGGTCATGTTACAACTCACTGATGGTTCCTTAAAGCTAAGAAAGAAAAAGAAAAGGATACCAAACCAAATGCCTTTGTGAAAACAAGGTTAGAAACCCCTGTAGTAGATAACCAATCTGCTAAATTGCCTGCTTCTTGTGGGGCTAAAAAGCTTGATACTGCTGACTTTGTGAGGGAGGAATTTCTTCCATTTGTGTCAGAGGGATTTGTAGCTCTGAATGAGCATTCTCATCCTTTACCCATATATATCCTAAGGGATACCGGAGCTTCTCAGTCACTTTTGTTGCTGGACTCCTTGGAGTTACGTGATGAGACCACTTCTGGGGATTTCTGTTTAAGGTATTGAAGGAAGGACTGTATCTGTACCCCTGCGCTCTGTATTCTTGAAGTCAGATTTATTTACAGGACAGGTAAAGGTGGGACTTATGTCAAGTCTACCTATTAAGGGTGTTTCTCTGTTGCGAGGGAATGACCTTGCTGGGGGCAATGTAGTTCCCCCTGTTCATCTTCAAAGCCGAGCACTGAAGATGGCAATGAAGATCCATCTCTGTATCCTTCCTGTGCAGTGACCCGTGCTATGGCTAAGAAGGCTCAAGAAGAAAATGATGTGGTGCCGTCCAGCACATTGAATAGTCATGACTCAGGTGGTTCGCCTCATGACTCTGTTCGGCCTACTATGGTTTCTCCATTTGAGGACTTATCAGACACTTTTATCAGTGCTCTGTTCAGCTAGCCAGATGAGTCTGGTGATTCTGATGTGTCTGGAGACTTGTCTCTGTCCAGAAAGCGGTTAATTCAGGAGCAAACTAATGATCCTGAAATTTTTGTACTAAAGAGGAAAGCCCTTCCTGATGATACCCAACTGGAACTGCGTCTATTTCTTTATCTCAAGGATGGTGTGTTGATGCGGAAGTGGCGCCCTCCTGATATCCCTGCCAATGCAGATTGGGCAGTGGCCAGGGCAATTGTTGTTCCGAAGGTCTACAGGAATGAGATCTTAACAATGGCTCATAGTTTACCTTCAGGAGGTCATTTTGGTTTTAACATGACTTGACAAGATCATGAAACACTTCTTCTGGCCTGGGCTTCGGAAAGATGTTTCCAACTTTTGCAAAACCTGTCACACTTGTCAGGTAGTTGGAAAACACCAGTTACACCCACCTGTAGCTCCATTGCAGCCTATCCCAGCATTTGGGGAGCCCTTCTCCAAGGTCATTATTGATTATGTTGGTCCATTACCCAAGACTAGATCTGAAAATCAGTACTTGATGACAATCATTTGTGCATCTACCAGATTCCCTGAAGCCATACCTCTTTGCAACATCAAGGCAACTACAATCTCAAAGGCTTTGATAAAGTTCTTTAAGTTGTTTGGCCTTCCCAGAGCAATTCAGTCTGACTAAGGTAGCAATTTCACTTCCAGATAGTTTCAGCAGGTTGTGTATGAACTAGGTGCGAAGCAGATTCTTTCTAGTGCCTATCATCCAGAGAGTCAGGGTGCCTTGGAGCGGTTTGATTCCACTCTCAAGACAATGATGAAGACTTATTGTTATGACCATGAGAAAGACTGGGATGAAGGTGTTCATTTGCTGTTGTTTGCAGCTAGAGAAGCAGTGCAGGGGTCACGCAACTAGATGCAGTGGATTCAGTCCGTTTGACCTATTGTTTGGCCATGAAGTGAGAGGACATTTGCTATTGTTGAGTGAACAATGGCAAGAAAAAGAACCGCATATCAATCTGTTAGACTATGTGAGCAAGTTCAAGGAAAGATTGCGTGCAGCTTGTGACCTCGCCAAAGAGAACTTGAAATCAAGTCAGGGAAAAATGAAAACTTGGTATGATCATTAGGCTAGAAGCCGTGAGTTTAAACCAGGAGACAAGGTCCCATAATCATCCCAATGATTATGGAGCTGTTAGGAGACACATTCAGTCACTTCTGGAAGCTGGTGTGATACGGGAGTCAGAATCTCCTTGCTCTTTCCCCATCATCATTGTAAGGAAAAAGAATGGTGATGTTCGCCTTTCTGTCAATTATCGGAAGCTGAGCATGCCAACTATAAAAGATGTTTATGCATTACCAAACCTTGAAGAAGCACTTTCTGCTCTTACTGGGTCTAGATGGTTTTTGGTAATGGACCTAAAGTCGGGCTATTGCCAAATTGAAATGGAGGAGTGTCACAAAGCCAAGACCGTTTTTGTTTGTCTGCGGGGGTTTTGAATTTAACTGAATGCCTCAAGGGATAACGAATGCCCCTACACTTTCTAACGGTTAATGGTGAATTGTATGAGTGACATTAACCTAAAGGAGGTGCTAGTGTTCATTGATGATCTGATTGGGAGTTTTCTGACTCCCTGCAGGAACACAAAGCCAGGCTTCTGCACATACTCCAAAGACTTAGAGAAAATGGTCTCAAACTTTCTCCCGAGAAGTGAAAATTTTTCCAAACCTTAGTGCATTACCGTTGACATGTCGTCTCAACAAATGCTGTGGAAAATGACCCTGGGAAGGTGGGTGCATTCAAAAGCTAGCCAAAGCTTCAGACTATGAAAGAATTGAAGCCATTTTTAGGCTTTTCTGGTTACTATCACCGTTTTGTGAAGGACTATTTCAAAATAGTGAAGCCACTAAATAACCTTCACTCCGGATACCCACCTCTCAAAAGAAGTCAGAAGATGATGATATGTAAAAAGTAGTATTTGTACCCAAAAGAACCGTTTGCAGATAGACGGACACCTGCTTGTCAGGAAGGCTTTGATTGCATCATAGAGAAGCTGACCTCCGCGCCAGTCCTTGGATTTGCAAACCCAATGTTACCGTATATATTGCACACAGATGCTAGCATTACAGGTTCGGAGCTGCTCTGTACCAGGAGCAAGACGGACAAACATGGGTCATTGCCTATGCCAGTAGAGGTCTTTCAAATAGCGAGGCAAGATACCCAGCACACGAGCTGGAGTTTCTAGCGTTGAAATGTGCAATCTTGGAGCAATTCCAAGATTACTTCTATGGGAATACTTTTACTGTCATAACAGATAATCCGTTGACTTATATACTCACCTCTGCTAAACTAGATGCCGCCAGTCATCGTTGGCTGGCAGCCCTTTCTATGTGGGTCACTCCATACTAAACTGTACAATTCACTGTGTTGTATAAGAATGGTCAATAAAATTTTTTCTAAGAGGATAAAATGATTTGCATTGTTCTTATTTATTCACTCCCGCATTGAAGATACACAAAGGAAGAAAACAGAGTCATTGGTGCAACAACACAGCAGAAAAAGTGGTGTCCTGATTGGCAGCCAACTTCATTAAATGCTCATGACATGTCTGTTGATACTTTGAAAGAAAGTGAAATGAAATGTTGCAGAGAAATATCAATAATAACAGTTTCAATTATCTGCACTAAATTACCGGGACTCTGATCAGAAATGCAATTTGAAATGACCTTCATGGGCGTAACCAGTCACGTCCTCTCGTGTTACGTCCAGACCTGTGGGTTAATTTGCATAATGTCTGCAAGTCGCGTAATGATGACCCTGGCAAATGAAGGTACTCACTTCCTGCATCAAACTTTCACAAGGTGTCACACAATCAGATATACCATGCTTTAAAAAATAATGATTGAAAAAAGAAAAATTTTACATGTCCTATTATCGTGTTAGAAACATAACAACATCAAGAAATATGGGTAGATCGTGTCCTGTGCATAGACTGTATAAAAAGATGGTTGCTGCACCCAGATCTAAAAAGTGAGACGATGCATAAATCTAAAAAAATTAGCAAAATTATATTTAATGGCCAGCGGATGGCGACGTTGGTAGTTGCAGACAGAAGTTCACTGCTTCCAAAGTCTATGACAAAATGACCCTACTTCGCCACCTGATTTATTATTTCATTCTTATTCTTTGAAATATGGAGGACTAAATGTGCCAAAATGAAATAAATAAATTGACCATTAAATAATTAAGTGTCATGAATTAATTAAAATAAATTCACCATTAAATAATTAATTAAATGTGTCATGAATTAAAATTTCAATTAAATACATGCATGTGTCATTGTATGTGTCATTAATTCATTGAAATACCAATTCATTTTATGTGAAAAACATATATCATTATTTCACTCTTTAATTATTTTATGGTCCTGTGTTGCAGTGCTTCATGACTTTATTTTATCTGTCAACCTCGCCCATCAAAGTTGATGATTGGTTACCCTGATTGGTTACCCTGCACATCAAGTCAGGGCAAATAGGCCTATCTCACAATATGGTGCTCATATCCGGATATGGGCGCCTTGCTTGGCTTTGCTACATGGCTAAGTTACTAGCTAGCTTTGCTCACAATTAATTTAAAGGAACATTATAACCTTAGCAAAAGCAAAGTTCAATGGATTTTGTTTTGGTTGTATTTACAGTAAGTTGTTTGTTTGCTGTGTCATGTGATATTGTGAAACTTTCATTGCTGGCTGTCTGTTAGCATGTAGGCTACATTGCTACTTTCGTAAAATGGCACAAATTTTCTTAGTTGGTAGGATTTCAGGTCCAGTGGGACCTACGACCTGAAATCTGACTGACAAGTGTAATGTGAATATTGGCCACTGGATGGCAGTATTTACCTTTTTTTTTATTCAGCTCAGACTGGAGCTATGTTTAGACATGTCCTGGACATGTCTGGGGCAAGTCCCCGAAAAGTTAAAAAAAGAGGTCTAAATGTGGGTGGGGTCTGCAAAAGAGTATATAAGGAAAAGAATTGAGACAGTTAAGTAGTTGGAGAAATTGCAAGAAGAAGGATACGTGTGACCAGACCTGTCATTTCTGTTCAAGACCTGTGAAGTTTCTTTTGTGGATTTTTGCCTGTGTTTGAGCTTTTTTTCCTCACCCAGCACATCACCAGGAAACCCACCAAAGGGACCGTAAATATTTCTGTTTTTTTTTATTCAATCTTGGTCATTTAGTTATTGTTAGTTATTGTCTTTGTTCATTAAATGTGTTTGAGTTTTTAAAACTGTGTCTGTCATCCCTTGCTGTTGCTGTTGCGTTGTAAATCTAATAACAAATTGGGGCCATAACAAATTGGGGGCTCGTCCGGGAGAGACCATTGTGTGAGTAATTTATTGAAAATCTAACATTTCAAATTGTAAAATTGATTTTTTTTAATTGAATACATATATATTGACAACAGCAATGGATGATTTCTTGGCATCACCAACCGTAGGCGTTTTGAAGTCTTTTAAAAAGACAGAACTGCTAGAAATGTGCAGACATTTAGAGCTGACAGAGGTGAAACCAGCCATGCGAAAAGCAAGACTGGCTCGAGAGATAGTTGAATATTACATTGATGAAAATGTGTTTGCACCCGGAGATCTGGAACAGTTTCCAGAGGAAAATCCAAATATAGAAATGGAACTTAAATTAAAAATGCTAGAGATTGAAAGGGAGGAAAGAGAAAAAGAAAGGGAGGAAAGAGAAAAAGAAAGGGAGGAAAAAGAAAAGCAAAAAGAATTTGAGAGGGAAGAAAGAGAGAAAGAAAGGGAAGAAAAAGAAAAACAAAGGCAGTTTGAGTTAGAAAAATTAGCAAGAGAAGAGAAAATAGAAAGGGAGGAAAAAGAAAAACAAAGAGAATTTGAGTTAGAAAAACTTGCAAGACAGAGAGATTTTGAATTAGAGAAGTCGGATAGAGAAGAAAGACTCCAAATGGAGCCACTAAAAATTAAAACTGAAAATGAAAATAAATTTCGAGCTAGCCAGGAGGTAAAACTGGTGCCTCCATTTGCAGAAAAGGATGTTGACAACTATTTCCAGTGTTTTGAAAAGGTAGCAAAGAGTTGCCAGTGGCCAAAGGAACACTGGCCTCTGATGTTGCAAACTGTCCTAAAGGGTAAAGCTCAACAAGCCTATTCGGCTTTGTCTGCAGATGATTCCTCTGATTATGAGGTTGTCAAAAAGGTTATTTTGAGAGCTTATCAGTTGGTTCCAGAGGCTTACCGACAGAAATTCAGAGGTCTGAAGAAATCTGAAAATCAGACTTATGTGGAATTTGCTAATGAGAAGAAGGTTTGCTTTGAGCGCTGGTGTACTTCTATGGAGGTCAAGGATGATTTCAACTCACTAAAAGAGATGGTGTTAGTTGAAGAATTCAAGAACTGTGTTAAAGATGATGTTAAGACCTACCTTAATGAGAAGCAAGCACTGAATTTGCAATCAGCTGCCAAATTTGCAGATGAATATGTTCTCACACATAAGTCTAAATTTCAGTCTAGCAGTAATAATAGATGGTCCCAATTTCAGAAAAAGGGTTATGGTGATACCCAAGAATCCTCACCCAAAGACAAAAACAAATCTGGTGATGGTGCTCAGAAATCCAGTAACAGGTCTGATCAAAGTGTGAAAGCTGACAGTGACAAAAGTGGTCTAGTTTGCAGTTATTGCAAGAAATCTGGTCATGTTACAACTAACTGTTGGTTCATTAAAGCTAAGAAAGAAAAAGAATAGGATACCAAACCAAATGCCTTTGTGAAAACAAGGTTAGAAACCCCTGTAGTAGATAACCAATCTGCTAAATTGCCTGCTTCTTGTGGGGCTAAAAAGCCTGATACAGCTGACTTCGTGAGGGAGGAATTTCTTCCATTTGTGTCAGAGGGATTTGTGGCTCTGAATGAGCATACTACTCCTGTCCCCATATATATCCTAAGGGATACCGGAGCTTCTCAGTCACTTTTGTTGATGGACTCCTTGGAGTTACGTGATGAGACCGCTTCAGGGGATTTCATACTTGTACAAGGTATTGAAGGGAGGACTGTATCTGTACCCCTGCGCTCTATATTCTTGAAGTCAGATTTAGTTACAGGACAG
This sequence comes from Gymnothorax reevesii, assembly GCA_029721435.1. Lineage (NCBI taxonomy): Eukaryota > Metazoa > Chordata > Actinopteri > Anguilliformes > Muraenidae > Gymnothorax > Gymnothorax reevesii. The sequence goes on along the minus strand of CM056586.1, from coordinate 40,280,325 downwards.
GTAAAGGTGGGACTTATGTCAAGTCTACCTATAAAGGGTGTTTCTCTGTTGCTAGGCAATGACCTGGCTGGGGGCAAAGTAGTTCCCCCTGTACATCTTACTTCACAGCCGAGCACTGAAGATGGGGATGAGGACCCATCTCTGTATCCTTCTTGCGCAGTGACTCGTGCTATGGCCAAGAAGGCTATAGAAGAAGATGTTGTAGTGCCGTCCAGTACATTGAATAGTCAGGACTCAGGTGGTTCGCCTCATGACTCTGATTGGCCTACTATGGTTTCTCCATTTGAGGACTTATCAGATACTTTTATCAGTTCTCTATTCGGCCAGCCAGATGGGTCTGGTGATTCTGATGTGTCTGGAGACTTGTCTCTGTCCAGAAAGCGGTTGATTGAGGAGCAAACTAATGATCCTGAAATTTGTGCACTAAAGAGGAGAGCCCTTCCTGATAAAGAAATAGACGCAGTTCCAGTTGGGTATTATCTCAAGGATGGTGTGTTGATGCGGAAGTGGCGCCCTCCTGATATCCCTGCCAATGCAGATTGGGCAGTGGTCAGGCAAATTGTTGTTCCGAAGGCCTACAGGAATGAGATCTTAACAATGGCTCATAGTTTACCTTTAGGAGGTCATCTTGGTGTTAACAAGACTGTTGATAAGATCATGAAACACTTCTTTTGGCCTGGGCTTCGGAAAGATGTTTCCAACTTTTGCAAAACCTGTCACACTTGTCAAGTAGTTGGAAAACACCAGTTAGACCCACCTGTAGCACCATTACAGCCTATCCCAGCATTTGGGGAGCCATTCTCTAGGGTCATTGTTGATTGCGTTGGTCCATTACCCAAGACTAGATCTGGAAATCAGTACTTGTTGACAATCATGTGTGCATCTACCAGATTCCCCGAAGCCATACCTCTACGTAACATCAAGGCAACTGCAATCTTGAAGGCTTTGATAAAGTTCTTCACGTTGTATGGCCTTCCCAGGGAAATTCAGTCAGACCAGGGTAGCAATTTCACTTCAGGATTGTTTCAGCAGGTTGGGTATGAACTAGGTGCAAAGCAGATTCTTTCCAGTGCCTATCATCCAGAAAGTCAGGGTGCCTAAGAGCGGTTTCATTCCACTCTCAAGACAATGATGAGGACTTATTGTTATGACCATGAGAAAGACTGGGATGAAGGGGTTCATTTGCTGTTGTTTGCAGCTAGAGAAGCAGTGCAGGAGTCTACTGGATTCAGTCCATTTGAGCTAGTGTTTGGTCATGAAGTGAGAGGACCTTTGCTATTATTGAGTGAACAATGGCAAGAGAAAGAGCCGCATATCAGTCTGTTAGACTATGTTAGCAATTTCAAGGAAAGATTGCGTGCAGCTTGTGACCTTGCCAAAGAGAACTTGAAATCAAGTCAGGGAAAAATGAAAACTTGGTATGATCATAAGGCTAGAAGCCGTGAGTTTAAACCAGGAGACAAGGTCCTTGTGTTGTTTCCCTTGCAGTCCAATCCATTGCAGGCTAGATTTCATGGTCCTTATGAAATTCTGACAAAACTCAATGATCTCAATTACATTGTGAAGACTCCAGATAGGAGAAAACCAAAACAATTGTGTCATATTAACATGCTAAAGCCTTATCATGACAGAAATGCTAGGGTTGCAGCTGTCACTTCAGATTCTCCAATGGTCGAAACGTGTGAAGATGAGGGGGAGTTTCAAGATGATGAACCAAGAATTAAAGCTGAAGTTCTTTCATGTAAATTGTCAAACACTGAAGTGTTGCAAAATCTTGATGTAAAACTCCAGCACTTAGAACCCTCACAGAGAGATCAGTTTGAAAGGTTGATCAAGAAATATGAGGATTTGTTTCCTGATGTTCCAAAGAGAGTTACTATAGCCTCTCATGATGTAGATGTTGGTGATGCCAAACCAATAAAACAGCATCCATACCGGATGAATCCTGAAAAGAGAAAGATTGCTGAGAAAGAGGTTGAGTACATGTTAAAACATGATATTATCAGACCCTCCAACTCAGATTGGAGTTCACCCTGTGAGCTAGTTCCAAAACCTGATGGAAGTACTAGATTCTGTACAGATTATTGCAAAGTCAATGCTGTAACTAGAACTGATGTGTTCCCAATACCTAGGATTGATGATTGTATTGATAGAGAAGGGCAAGCAAAGTTTCTGACCAAGATTGATTTATTGAAGGGTTATTGGTGTGTGCCTTTAACTGAGAGGGCCAAGAGCATCTCTGCTTTTGCCACACCATCTGGATTGTACCAGTATGAAGTCCTACCCTTTGGCATGAAAAATGCCCCAGCCACGTTCCAAAGGATGATACAGTCTACAATCGCCGGATTGCCACACACCGGTGCGTACATCGATGACCTGATCACATGGAGTGACTCCTGGGAAGAACATCTAAAAGATGTCGAGACGTTGTTCCAGCGCCTGACCCAGGCTAACCTGACTGTTAACCTGAGCAAGAGTTACTTTGGTTGTGCTACTGTCACCTATCTTGGCTACGTCATAGGCCAGGGTAAGGTGGCACCCATAAATGCTAAAGTCCAAGCCATCATGGACTCTCCAATTCCTGACAACAAAAAGGCTTTGCGCCGCTTCCTTGGAATGATCGGGTACTACCGCAAGTTCTGCAAGAACTTTGCTGAGATTGCTCTCAGTCTAACTTACCAACTGAAGAAAGGCATAAAGTTCACTTGGGATGATGGATGCCAGGGAGCCTTCGATCGTCTGAAGTCTCTGCTGTGTCACTTCCCCGTGCTCAAATCTCCTGACTTCAACAAACCGTTCTCCATCGCGATCGATGCTAGCGACCAAGCTTGTGGATCTGTGCTCCTACAGAGAAGTGACTCTGATGACATTGAGCATCCCGTGGCATACTTCTCCAGGAAGTTCTATCGCCACCAAACAAACTATTCCACAATAGAGAAGGAACTCTTGGCTCTCGTCCTTTCTTTACAACACTTTGAGGTTTATGTTTGTACAGGGGAAAAGCCAATGATTGTGTACACTGACCACAATCCGTTAATGTTTTTGAGTAAGATGAAAAACAAGAATCGGAGATTGTTGAATTGGAGTCTGATTTTACAGGAGTTTGACTTGGAAATTAAGCATGTGAAGGGTACAGACAATGTAATTGCTGATTGCTTATCCCGTGTTTGAATATGTATATATATATATCATGTGTTTATTTGAATATTGAATGATATGTATATATAGACAAGTGTTCACTTAACCATTTTGTATTGAAAAGAAAAATTTTGCCTTTATGAGTCAAAATTTTTCCCTTTTGGAATGGAGGTGTAATGTGAATATAGGCCACTGGATGGCAGTATTTACCTTTTTTTTATTGAGCTCAGACTGAAGCTAGGTTTAGACATGTCCTGGACATGTCTGGGGCAAGTCCCTGAAAATAAAAAAAAAGAGGTCTAAATGTGGGTGGGGTCTGCAAAAGAGTATATAAGGAACAGAATTGAGACAGTAAAGTAGTAGGAGAAATTGCAAGGAGAAGGATATATGTGACCAGACCGGTCATTCTGTTCAAGACCTGTGAAGTTTCTTTTCTGGATTTTTGCCTGTGTTAGAGAAGTTTCCTCACCCAGGACATCACCAAAGGACTGTAAATATTTTTGTTGTTATATATTCAATCTTGGTCAGTAGATTAGTTTAGTTAATAGTCCTTGTTTGTTAATTAAATGTGTTTAAGTTGTTAAAACTGTGTCTGTCATCCCTTGCTGTTGCTGTTGCGTTTGTGTTGTAAATGTAATAACAAATTGGGGCCATAACACCCTGTATTGGGTCAATAAAGTTGTTGATCAAATGATTTGATGCATTTTGTGTTTTGGATTAACACCAGTGCTGTAAACAACACTTGGGATTTATGGTCATGTAATTATTATATAGTTTATGCTTATATTCCACATACTCAGGTCAAAATCAATTGTTCCTTTACTTTATTGTTGAAAATAAATGACAATACCCAAAACAATAACCAGACTGTAACAAATGGGTCGCGTCCCCATGTGACTGGCACGGAGGACTGGAAAATTAGGACTGGACTCAAGTGCAAGGATGGATTTGGCTGTAGGTTTTATGATGCCTACTGCGCAAGCAGCAGACATACACACAAAAGATATAAAGAAAATAGGAAGCGAGGTTCCTTAATGCGCACAGGCTATTTGCATTACAAAAAATAGACTATATTATAGCAACACTGTATTATAAAAATACTAAACAAGAGAGGAAGCGAAATGCCTTAAATATTAACGTGCTGGAACTATGCAGCACTATATTCAAAAGTTTAATTTACAATAAACGCGATACGCGAACTAGTACCCTAAGACAAAAGACACATAACACAGGTGTGTGGCTTACAGGACTTTGCAGAGAAAGTGCGAAGATCTGACAGTCATGCCCGCTGCTACCACTCAGCAGCAATGATGAACAGATGATTCTAGTTGACTGATGAGTGGGGGTGCGGTCCAGGTTTGAATTAGCAGGCGTGCTGGACCGCAGGAGGCGAGGCCTGACACATGCAGTTCCTAATTATAAACCATGTCAAACCTCATTTAAAATACAAAATTCATTCTTTTCCTGCAGCACCTTTCCTCCAAGAGAAACTCCCTCAGTTGGAGTTTTGATGATGGTGACACTGTCTAACACCTTGTTCCGTCGTCTCCCATTTTAACTCAATTGGTTTGAGATCTGGTGACTGTGAAAGCAGTGGCGCTTGCTTAGGATCATTTTCATGATCATAAAATTACTCACTCTATCCTCATGCCCAGTGCGGCTTGGATATTGTCATCCTGAAAGAAAGCCCTCTGTCACAGTAGGAATGCTTCATCATAGGATTCAAAGGTGATCACATAGAATATACCGCTGCATTGATTTTCAGTGACCCTTGAATATTAAATAAATCCTTCCAACCATTTTAATCTTGTATTTAGACTAAAACATAAAAATTTCTATCACCCTTTTTCTCAGTAAAATATAAATTCTGCCTGAGACTGCAAGATAATATCGAAGTGAAAATGTTCTTATCCCATGGAAAAAAGTTAAACTGAGTTAAACTGACAAACTCACACTGTGGCAGAATTTTTTTTTGTTGTTGTTGTCGTTTGTTTTACTGAGAAAACGGTAATAAAATTAAGCCTTTTGATATTACATGCAAGACTAAAATGCTGGGTAAAATTTTCTTTGTAATGTATATAGTCATCGCCCCATAGCTAAAAAAAAAATCCCTTCTTTGAAACCATAGGCAGATCCAAATGGCAGTAATCTCTTTCTGCAGACCACAGCAGATTGTGTTTCAAAGCATCTAAAAATAATGGAAGTTCCTTGTGCTGATGAATAATTATTTATACTGAAGTCATGCATTGGTTTATAAAACACTCCTGGTTGCCACAGTTAACTTTAAACACAGCATTTAAAATGAGGCAGTAATTCACATACATGTTCAGCAGGAAAAGAATGTGGTTTAATTACTTATTTTAAAAAAAATTTTAATAAAATTGACATTTTCATACATGATACAGAAAATGGATGTAATGGTATTGTACATTAACAATGTTGAACACATGGCAATGTTATGGCCCCAATTTGTTATTACATTTATAACACAACAGCAACAGCAAGGGATGACAAACACAGTTTTAACAACTAAAACACATTTAATTTTTAACAAAGACAAAGACTAATAACAACCTTCAACTAAAGACCAAGATTGATAAATAAGAAAAAACAGAAATGATTACAGTCCCTTTTTGGTGGGGTGGCTTGGTGATGTCCTGGATGAAGAAAATGCTCAAACACAGGCAAAGAAATCCACAAAAGAAACGTCACAGGTCTTGAACAGAATGGCAGGTCTGGTCATCTTCTTGCAATTTCTCCTACTACTTTACTGTCTCAATTCTTTTCCTTATATACTCTTTTGCAGACCCCACCCACATTTAGACCTCTTTTTTTTAATTTTCTGAGACTTGCCCCAGACATTTCCAGGACATGTCTAAACATGACTCCAGTCTGAGCTTAACAAAAAAAGGTAAATACTGCCATCTAGTGGCCTATATTCACATTACACCTCTATTCCAAAAGGGAAAAATTTTGACTCATAAAGGCAAAATTTTTCTTTTCAATACAAAATGGTTAAGTGAACACTTGTCTATATATACATATCATACAATATTCAAACACATGATATATATATACACATTCAAACACGGGATAAGCGATCAGCAATTACATTGCCTGTACCCTTCACATGCTTAATTTCCAAGTCAAACTCCTGTAAAATCAAACTCCAATTCAACAATCTCCGATTCTTGTTTTTCATCTTACTCAAAAACATTAACGGATTGTGGTCAGTGTACACAATCATTGGCTTTTGTCCTGTACAAACATAAACCTCAAAGTGTTGTAAAGATAGAACCAGAGCCAACAGGTCCTTCTCTATTGTGGAATAGTTCCTTTGGTGGCGATTGAACTTCCTGGAGAAGTATGCCACGGGATGCTCAATGTCATCAGAGTCACTTCTCTGTAGGAGCACAGATCCACAAGCTTGGTCGCTAGCATCGACCGCGATGGAGAACGGTTTGTTGAAGTCAGGAGATTTGAGCACGGGGAAGTGACACAGCAGAGACTTCAGGCGATCGAAGGCTCTCTGGCATGCATCATCCCAGGTGAACTTTACGCCTTTCTTCAGTTGGTTAGTTAGACTGAGAGCAATCTCAGCAAAGTTCTTGCAGAACTTGCGGTAGTACCCGATCATTCCAAGGAAGCGGCGCAAAGCTTTTTTGTTTGGCAGGAACTGGAAAGTCCATGATGGCTTGGACTTTAGCATTTATGGGTGCCACCTTACCCTGGCCTATGACGTAGCCAAGATAGGTGACAGTAGCACAACCAAAGTCACTCTTGCTCAGGTTAACAGTCAGGTTAGCCTGGGTCAGGCGCTGGAACAACGTCTCTACATCTTTTAGATGTTCTTCCCAGGAGTCACTCCATGTGATCAGGTCATCGATGTACGCACCCGTGTGTGGCAATCCGGCGATTGTAGACTGTATCATCCTTTGGAACGTGGCTGGGGCATTTTTCATGCCAAAGGGTAGGACTTCATACTGGTACAATCCAGATGGTGTGGCAAAAGCAGAGATGCTCTTGGCCCTCTCAGTTAAAGGCACACACCAATAACCCTTCAATAAATCAATCTTGGTCAGAAACTTTGCTTGCCCTACACTATCAATACAATCATCAATCCTAGGTATTGGAAACACATCAGTTCTAGTTACAGCATTGACTTTGCGATAATCTGTACAGAATCTAGTACTTCCATCAGGTTTTGGAACTAGCACACAGGGTGAACTCCAATCTGAGTTAGAGGGTCTGATAATATCATGTTTTAACATGTACTCAACCTCTTTCTCAGCAATCTTTCTCTTTTCAGGATTCATCCGGTATGGATGCTGTTTTATTGGTTTAGCAACACCAACATCTACATCATGAGAGGCTATAGAAACTCTCTTTGGAACATCAGGAAACAAATCCTCATATTTCTTGATCAACCTTTCAAACTGATCTCTCTGTGAGGGTTCTAAGTGCTGGAGTTTTACATCAAGATTTTGCAACACTTCAGTGTTTGACAATTTACATGAAAGAACTTCAGCTTTAATTCTTGGTTCATCATCTTGAAACTCCCCCTCATCTTCACACGTTTCGACCATTGGAGAACCTGAAGTGACAGCTGCAACCCTAGCATTTCTGTCATGATAAGGCTTTAGCATGATAATATGACACAATTGTTTTGGTTTTCTCCTATCTGGAGTCTTCACAATGTAATTGAGATCATTGAGTTTTGTCAGAATTTCATAAGGACCATGAAATCTAGCCTGCAATGGATTGGACTGCAAGGGAAACAACACAAGGACCTTGTCTCCTGGTTTAAACTCACGGCTTCTAGCTTTATGATCATACCAAGTTTTCACTTTTCCCTGACTTGATTTCAAGTTCTCTTTGGCAAGGTCACAAGCTGCACGCAATCTTTCCTTGAACTTGCTAACATAGTCTAACAGACTGATTTGCGGCTCTTCCTCTTGCCATTGTTCACTCAATAATAGCAAAGGTCCTCTCACTTCATGACCAAACACTAGCTCAAATGGACTGAATCCAGTAGACTCCTGCACTGCTTCTCTAGCTGCAAACAACAGCAAATGAACCCCTTCATCCCAGTCTTTCTCATGGTCATAACAATAAGTCCTCATCATTGTCTTGAGAGTGGAATGAAACCGCTCTAAGGCACCCTGACTTTCTGGATGATAGGCACTAGAAAGAATCTGCTTTGCACCTAGTTCATACACAACCTGCTGAAACAAACCAGAAGTGAAATTAGTACCTTGGTCTGACTGAATTTCCCTGGGAAGGCCAAACAAGGTGAAGAACTTTATCAAAGCCTTCGAGATTGCAGTTGCCTTGATGTTACGTAGAGGTATGGCTTCGGGGAATCTGGTAGATGCACACATGATTGTCAACAAATACTGATTTCCAGATCTAGTCTTAGGTAATGGACCAACGCAATCAACAATGACCCTAGAGAATGGCTCCCCAAATGCTGGGATAGGCTGCAATGGAGCTACAGGTGGGTCTAACTGGTGTTTTCCAACTACCTGACAAGTGTGACAGGTTTTGCAAAAGTTGGAAACGTCTTTCCGAAGCCCAGGCCAAAAGAAGTGTTTCATGATCTTATCAACAGTCTTGTTAACACCAAGATGACCTCCTAAAGGTAAACTATGAGCCATTGTTAAGATCTCATTCCTATAGACCTTCGGAACAACAATTTGCCTGACCACTGCCCAATCTGCATTGGCAGGGATATCAGGAGGGCGCCACTTCCGCTTCGGAACAACAATTTGCCTGACCACTGCCCAATCTGCATTGGCAGGGATATCAGGAGGGCGCCACTTCCGCATCAACACACCATCCTTGAGATAATACCCAACTGGAACTGCATCTATTTCTTTTTCAGGAAGGGCTCTCCTCTTTAGTACACCAATTTCAGGATCATTAGTTTGCTCCTCAATCAACCGCTTTCTGGACAGAGACAAGTCTCCAGACACATCAGAATCACCAGACCCATCCGGCTGGCTGAATAGAGAACTGATAAAAGTATCTGATAAGTCCTCAAACGGAGAAACCATAGTAGGCCAATCAGAGTCATGAGGCGAACCAGTCCTGACTATTCAATGTACTGGACGGCACCACATCATCTTCTTCTTTAGCCTTCTTGGCCATAGCACGAGTCACTGCGCAAGAAGGATACAGAGATGGGTCCTTATCCCGATCTTCAGTGCTCGGCTGTGAAGTAAGATGTACAGGGGGAACTACTTTGCCCCCAGCCAGGTCATTGCCTAGCAACAGAGAAACACCCTTTATAGGTAGACTTGACATAAGTCCCACCTTTACCTGTCCTGTAACTAAATCTGACTTCAAGAATATAGAGCGCAGGGGTACAGATACAGTCCTCCCTTCAATACCTTGTACAAGTATGAAATCCCCTGAAGCAGTCTCATCACGTAACTCCAAAGAGTCCATCAACAAAAGTGACTGAGAAGCTCCGGTATCCCTTAGGATATATATGGGGACAGGAGTAGTATGCTCATTCAGAGCCACAAATCCCTCTGACACAAATGGAAGAAATTCCTCCCTCACGAAGTCAGCTGTATCAGGCTTTTTAGCCCCACAAGAAGCAGGTAATTTAGCAGATCGGTTATCTACTACAGGGGTTTCTAACCTTGTTTTCACAAAGGCATTTGGTTTGGTATCCTTTTCTTTTTCTTTCTTCGCTTTTAGGAACCAACAGTTAGTTTTAACATGACCAGATTTCTTGCAATAACTGCAAACTAGACCACTTTTGTCACTGTCAGCTTTCACACTTTGATCAGACCTGTTACTGGATTTCTGAGCACCATCACCAGATTTGTCTTTGTCTTTGGGTGAGGAATCTTGGGTATCACCGTAACCCTTTTCTTGAAATTGGGACCATCTGTTGTTACTGCTAGACTGAAATTTGGACTTATGAGTGAGAACATATTCATCTGCAAATTTGGCAGCTGATTGCAAATTCAGTGCTTGCTTCTCATTAAGGTAGGTCTTAACATCATCCTTAACACAGTTCTTGAATTCTTCAACTAACACCATCTCTTTTAGTGAGTTGAAATCATCCTTGACCTCCATAGAAGTACACCAGCGCTCAAAGCAAACCTGCTTTTCATTAGCAAATTCAACATAAGTCTGATTTTCAGATTTCTTCAGACCTCTGAATTTCTGTCGGTAAGCCTCTGGAACCAATTCATAAGCTCTCAAAATAACGTTTTTGACAACCTCATAATCAGAGGAATCATCTGCAGACAAAGCCGAATAGGCTTGTTGAGCTTTACCCTTGAGGACAGTTTGCAACATCAGAGGCCAGTGTTCCTTTGGCCACTGGCAACTCTTTGCTACCTTTTCAAAACACTGGAAATAGTTGTCAACATCCTTTTCCGAAAATGGAGGCACCAATTTTACCTCCTGGCTAGCCCGAAATTTATTTTCAGTTGCTATTTTAATTTTTAGTAGCTCCATTTGGAGTCTTTCTTCTCTATCGAATCTCTCTAATTCAAAATCTCTCTGTCTCTGTCTCTCTCTTTCTGCTCTTTCCTCTTTCTCTCTTTCTTTTTTCTCTTCTCTTGCAAATTTTTCTAACTCAAATTCTCTTTCTTTCTCTTTTTCCTCCCTTTCTTTCTTCTCTTCTCTAGCTAATTTTTCCAACTCAAACTGCCTTTGTTTTTCTTTTTCTTCCCTTTCAATCTCTAGCATTTTTAATTTAAGTTCCATTTCTATATTTGGATTTTCCACTGGAAACTGTTCCAGATCTCCTGGTGCAAACACATTTTCATCAATGTAATATTCAACTATCTCTCTAGCCAGTCTTGCTTTTCGCATGGCTGGTTTTACCTCTGTCAGCTCCAAATGTCTGCATATTTCCAACAGTTCGGTCTTTTTAAAAGACTTCAAAACCCCTACGGTTGGTGATGCCAAGAAATCATCCATTGCTGTTGTCAATATATTTATATAGGAAAATTCACAAAAACAATTTTACAATCTGAAATGTTAGATTTTTAATAAATGACTCACAAAATGGTCTATCCCGGACCTTGAGCCCTCAATTTGTTATGGCCCCAATTTGTTATTACATTTATAACACAACAGCAACAGCAAGGGATGACAAACACAGTTTTAACAACTAAAACACATTTAATTTTTAACAAAGACAAAGACTAATAACAACCTACAACTAAAGACCAAGATTGATAAAAAAGAAAAAACAGAAATAATTACAGTCCCTTTTTGGTGGGGTGGCTTGGTGATGTCCTGGATGAAGAAAATGCTCAAACACAGGCAAAGAAATCCACAAAAGAAACGTCACAGGTCTTGAACAGAATGGCAGGTCTGGTCATCTTCTTGCAATTTCTCCTACTACTTTACTGTCTCAATTCTTTTCCTTATATACTCTTTTGCCGACCCCACCCACATTTAGACCTCTTTTTTTTAATTTTCTGAGACTTGCCCCAGACATGTCCAGGACATGTCTAAACATGACTCCAGTCTGAGCTTAACAAAAAAAGGTAAATACTGCCATCTAGTGGCCTATATTCACATTACAGCAATAAAAGTTTCAAGACACGTCAAGAAGTCATTAAGCAAACAAAGAAGTTTGGTTTGTCTCAAGATAATCGAGCAAGCATTACCTTCATTCACGTTGCTCCATGATTGTTCAAAATTCTATTTCCTAAAAAATCATTTATGTAAGCTGAACACATACCAGTGACAAGATCATTATTAGAGATATTTCAACATCTCCACCATCTTCCTTCTTCTGAGAATTTGCGTCAGAGGTCAGAAACTATGCATCTCTCAAATTTCATTCACCAGAACTTCTGCTTCTCTGTGCAAGTTCTGCTTATGACCAAATATATGAACTTTGTACAACTTTCCTCCAAGAAAAAAATTTATTCTGAGAATAAATGTGGGACATTTATCAAAATGTCTGTGTTCAGCACAAGGACCCAGCCAATCAGACTATGGGCTCTCATTTCTTGGCGCAGCGCAGGTGGCGAAGCGTGGTGCAGCCCACGCAGTGGTAATTTCGTCTGGCGCAGCCCGCGCAGTGGTAATTTCGTGAGGTGCAACACCGTGCGCAGACGAACGTGCGCCGAGATGGTTGTGGCGGCGTAGTAGGGGGAGGTGTCACTTATTCATCAAGACGCAGTGACAATTTCGTTGAAAAAGTCTTTGCTGCAGTAGCGCAGAAAGCTCGCCAGCTCCAACCTGGTTCACTTTCTGTGCAGTGGTAATTTGGCTGACCGGCGCGCAGTGCGCACACGTCACCGAAACCTCACAGGCAGGTTTCCAGAATGTCAGGCACATTTCAATACAGTAAATAATTACATCAACCACTGTTTAATGTAACAATCCGAATCAGCATGTAAATTATATTATCTTTCTCGATTGTCCTGATGTCAGAGGCGTTGGCACGCATGATGGAAACTCGACCTGACCTAATCAACGCAACTGAATCAATGATGCAAATTAACGACTTTGCATCTTTCTCAGCCAACCACAAACTGCCTCATCATCATGCGTATATAATGCTTGCGTTCTATGCTTGGTAAAGCAGCTTGTACACTGGACACGAAACAAATTATTCGCACGACTGATTACAGTCAAAGTCAATGCAAAGAACTATCGACTTTTCTTGGTCTTTTGGCTATAAAAATGGCTATAGTAAACCCATGTGAAAAAAGTGAATAAAATAAAAAGTGCTCAAAACAAAAAGAACGTTTCGGCTTAAACAGCCATCCTCAGCCTTGCCAACTGATGTTATCACAATGCTTTAAACAAGCAACACACAGTGGCAGCAAACCATAGCAGCAGGTGTCAATCGTCAATTAATAAACAATGAGGATCAATTAGATCACACAGCCAAATAATAATATGCAGTGACATGTAAAGAAACATTACCTGCTAAAAGTAACCATATGCACTGACCAGAAGATTATACTTTACACATCAAAATTTACATCTACAAAGTACAAACCCCAAAACCAGTGAAGTTGGCATGTTATGTAGAATACAGAATACAATAAATTGCAAATCCTTTTCAACTTATATTCAATTGAATACACAGCAAAGACAAGATGTTTGATGTTCAAACTGAGAAACTTTTTTTTTTTTGCAAATAATCATTAACTTAGAATTTAAAGGCAGCAACACATTGCAAAAAAGTTGGCACTGGGGCCTTTTTACCACTGTGTTACATCGCCTTTCCTGTAAACGTTGGGAACTGAGGAGACCAATTTTTGAAGCTTTTCAGGTGGAACTCTTTTCCATTCTTGCTTGATGTACAGCTTAAGTTGTTCAACAGTCTGGGGTCTCTGTTGTCATATTTTACACTTCATAATGCGCCACACATTTTCAATAGGAGACAGGTCTGGACTACAGGCAGGCCAGTCTAGTACCCGCACTCTTTTACTACGGAGCCTTGCTGTTGTAACACGTGCAGAATGTGGCTTGGCATTGTCTTGCTGAAATAAGCAGGTGCATCTATGAAAAAGACGTTGCTTGGATGGCAACGTATGTTGCTCCAAAACCTGTATGTACCTTTCAGCATTAATGGTGCCTTCACGTATGTGTAAGTTGCCCATGCCTTGGGCACTAATACACCCCCATACCATCACAGATGCTGGCTTTTGAACTTTGCGCCTATAACAGTCTTTATACTGTTCTTTTCCTCTTTGGTCCGGAGGACACAACGGCCACAGTTTCCAAAAACAATTTGAAATGTGGACCATAGAACACTTTTCCACTTTGCATCAGTCCATCTCAGATGAGCTTGGGCCCAGCGAAGCCGGCGGCGTTTCTGGGTGCTGTTAATGGCTTTCGCTTTGCATTGTAGAGTTTTAACTTGCACTTGCAGATGTAGCGACGAACTTACTGACAGTGGTTTTCTGAAGTGTTCCTGAGCCCATGTGGTGATGTTGTTTACATACTGATGTCGGTTCTTGATGCAGTACCGCCTGAGGGATCGAAGGTCACGGGCTTTCAATGTTGGTTTTCGGCCTTGTCGCTTACGTGCAGTGATTTCTCCAGATTCTCTGAACCTTTTGATGATATTACGGACCGTAGATGATGAAATCCCTAAATTTCCTGCAATAGCTCGTTGAGGAATGTTGTTTTTAAACTGTTCGACAATCAGCTCACACATTTGTTCACTAAGTGGTGACCCTCGCCCCATCCTTGTTTGTGAATGACTGAGCATTTCAGAGAAGCTGCTTTTATACCCAATCATGGCACCCACCTGTTCCCAATTAGCCCGTTCACCTGTGGGATGTTCCAAATAAGTGTTTGATGAGCATTCCTCAACTCTCTCAGTCATTTTTGCCACTTGTGCTAGCTTTTTTGAAACATGTTGCAGTCATCAAATTCCAAATGAGCTAATATTTGCAAAAAATTACAAAGTTTACCTGTTCGAACATTAAGTAACTTGTCTTTGCAGTGTATTCAATTCAATTTAGGTTGAAAAGGATTTGCAAATCATTGTATTCTGTTTTTATTTACGATTTACACAATGTGCCAACTTCACTGGTTTTGGGTTTTGTAATATACATAGGGTCAAGCACCACAATTAAAGTTCCACACTAATAGACTGTAGAGTAAAGCCCTAGAGAGAGAGGGCCAGAGGGAGGAAGTGTATTACAAGAAGCATGAGAGAGACAATTCTTCATTAAGACCCTCTGGATGTAAAGTTTTCAGATAATAGATCCATTTACATTCAGATTTAAGTAATCTCTGATTAATATCACCACCTCTACGTGTTTTAGAAAATTGCTGTATAACACAAAATGAGAGCTTAGATACAGGATGCTTGGCTTCATGAAAATGTTTAGCAACAGATGACTTCATGTCTTTCCTGCGAATTGCGCTCTTGTGTTCAATAACCCGTGTCCTAGCAGACCTGATGTCATAATTCTGCTCAGCAGGGTTCAGTCGCCGGGAAAAGTAGGCACATGGGTGGATCTTGCCGTCCTTGGGAAACCTCTGGGAGAGTACTGCTCCGACTCCCACATTGGAGGTGTCCACCTTTACCAAGAACTGAAGCTTGGGATCAGGAATGGTTAGTACAGGGGGAGAAGTAAAATGAGATTTGAGCATGCAAAAGGCCTCCTCAGCTTTCTTGGACCATTGAAACTTGAGCTTGGACGATGTGAGTGCTGTGAGGGGTGCGGCAACTGAACTATAGTTTCTAATAAAACGTCGATAAAAATTTGCGAAGCCCAGAAAATGTTGGAGGGACTTAACGATCGTGAGGAGTGGGCCAGTTGGTGACTGCCTCAACCTTGACAGGGTCCATCTGGATAGAATCAGGGGAGATAATGTATCCCAGGAAGGAGGTGGTAAGCACTGAGAATTCACATTTCTCTGCCTTGACAAACAGCCGATTCTCCAGTAGGCGCCCGAGTACTCGTCGCATGTGATGGGTATGCTCCTCCTGAGACTTGGAAAAAATCAAGATGTCATCAAGTACACGAACAAAAACTTATTAATCATATCTCGTAAAACCTTGTTAACTAAATTTTGGAACACAGCTGGAGCGTTGGTAAGGCTAAAGGGAAGAATCAGGTACTCCTAGTACCCTGTAGGAGTATTAAATGCTGTTTTCCACTCATCCTCCTCACGTTTACGCACTAAGTGGTAGGCATTGCGTAAGTCCAACTTAGTAAATACTTTGGAGCCTTGCAGGAGATCAAAAAGCAGTGTTCATGAGGGGGAGAGGGTAGCGGTTCTTATTAGTGATTTCGTTGAGTCCTCGGTAGTCAATGCAGGGGCGAAGAGAGCCATCCTTCTTTCCCACAAAGAAAAACCCCGCTCCAGCTGGTGACGATGATGGGCGTATAATCCCTGCGGCGAGGGATTCAGCGAGATATTTCTCCATGGCTTGAGTTTTAGGACGAGAAAGGGAAAAAAGGCGCCCACTAGGGGGCAAAGTTCCTGGCTTGAGCTCAACGGCGCAGTCATAAGGTCGATGTTGGGGTAGACTGGTGGCCCGAGACTTAGAAAACAACTCCTTGAGGTCATGGTATTCAGGGGGAACCTTCTCCAGGTTTGGGATTTCTTCTGTGGAAGCAGGGGGCACATAATCCAGAGGTCTGGGCACAGTTGGGACTCCATTCCTTGATTTCATGTTTTCCCCAATCAATAACTGGTAGGTGTTTGGCCATCCAAGGATGGCCGAGAACGACTGGGGGATGGGGAGACTGAATTAAAAGAAGCTTAATCTGTTCGTGGTGGTTGCCAGAAATGCTCAGTTTGACTGGACTGGTAACCTGAGTGATGTCACTGATCTTCTGGCTATTGATAGAACTGACCGCTCGATCCAGGAAGACTGATTCCACAGGGATGCCCCACTTCTGGGGTAGATCAAGATCGATGAAATTCTCCTCAGCACCAGAGTCTCAGGGCAGTGGTCTTCCTTCCTCCCCCAGCCCAGTCCAGGGAGACAGGAAAGCAGATTCGGTTCTTAGAGGAGTGATCCACAAAACTAACGCCCACTACCGCTCCTCTCCTCGTCAGCGGGCGTCGCCCCTTCTCTGGACATTGTGAGATGAAATGCCCCCCCTGGCCACTGTAGAAGTAGGCCCACTCCTTACGTCGACGGTCCCTTTCTTCTCCAGAAAGTCTCGTCCGACCCAACAGCATGGGTTCCGTCTCGGGAGGAAGCTTGCCAGGGTTAGGTAGTGGCAACGAGGGGGTCACAGGTGGCTTGAAAGAGCTGGGTCGGAATGTAGATCGTCTTTGTTCCTCCAATCGGGAGTCGATGCGAATGGCCATGCTTATAACACGTTCCAGGCTTTCGAGCAGATCACAAGGGAGAAGCTTGTCTTATATCCGTTCAGAGAGGCTAGCAACAAACGCGTTGTAGAGGGCCCTCTCATGCCATCCGCTGTTGGTCGCCAGAGTTTGGAAATCGATGGCATAATCAGACACAGAGTGACCCCCTTGGCGGATGCGGAGAATCTCCCTCCCGGCCTCATGTTCGTGTCTTGAACGGTCAAAAACTCTTTTCATCTCCTCCTCAAAACAGTCGAATGACTGGACACAAGATAGTCCCGCCTCCCAGGTAGCAGTAGCCCACTGCTTCGCTCTGCCAGTAAGCTGCGTGATGACATATGCCACTCGTGCTGGCTCAGAGGGAAAGGTGGAAGGTTGTAGGCTGAATATCAGTTTACACTGAGTGAGGAAGGCACGGCAAGACCCCGGATTACCATCAAACTTCTCCGTAGGAGGTGGAGTGGAGCAGGTGGTGCAGGGGCTGGACTGGACGCAGGCATGCTGACGACCGGAAGCTGGGGTGCGTGGATGTTCGGTGCACTCTGCAGCGAGTGAGCAATATCCGCCATCTGGTTGCTCATAGCCTGCATTTGTTGCATCAAGGCCCAGAGCTGCCATTGCTGCAGCTCCAACTGGATACCCTGCTCTTCTACTGCCCCTGAAGAGGCTTGAAACTCGCTGGCTCCATGCTGGTCAGGTCGTACTGTAACAGTACCGATCAGGAACCAGTCGCGAGAACCAGGAAATGCAGTAGAGCTTGTTTTATTGGCAAAGGGGGAGAACCCTCGCAGGGCAGAAAGCAACAGTACAGAGTCCACAATCCAAAAGTCAAAATCCAGTTGGGCAAAAATAGTATCAAAAACCAGGGCAGCAATCACAGTAATCGTAGTCGGACAGAAATGGGTCTGGTACACAGGAATAGTTCTATCAGAGAAGCAAGACTGAATCCACAGGACGTAATCCGAATCTTTACCAGGGCAGCAAACATAGATCTCATGGTCGGGCAGAAAAATGGTCAAAACACACAGATGCAACAATAATCCAAAATCACAAAGGCAAACAACGAAAGTCGGGCAATCCAGTCAGAAAGATAAACACTGAGAAATCAAGGCGAGAAACATGGCACGAGAAAACTAGGGAGAACGATCTGACAAGAAAGTGAACCAAACAGACATCTTATATACACATCCGGGGTAAACACATGACCAGGGAGAACAGGTGCAATCAATGGTAACAATGATCAGGGAGAGACACATCAGGAATAAACTAATTACATGAATTTGGCTGTAGCCAAAACGCAGACAGGGATCACAAGACAAACCTAAGTACAAAACAACAGCTCCGGTTAAGGAGTACTAAAGTGCCAAGATAAAAGAAAAGGAAAGCACAAAGTATAAGTGGAAATCCACAGAAACTTGCAGCAGAGATAATAAGGGATAGGCAAGGAGGCGGAGACTAGAATTGGGCGACTGCTGAGAGATTGTTAGTATGGGTTAGTTGATAGCAAAAAGAGAGAGGAAGGATGAACACGAGATGAAAGAAGGTTGAAACCCAGAAACCAATAAATTACCCGAATGAGTGGCACGCAAGACAAGGGACCGTGAGCAAAGACCTACATAAGACAAGACTGGGTCGACGAAGTGCAAAGCAAGGCATGGCAGAAATAAACATGGCAAGGAATCTAGGAATCTATGGCAAAGACTAGGAATACACAAGACATGAAAAATAATAAAACAAGAATTCTAAAATGACCAAAACACAATACATAATTCTAAGAACAGTCAGACAGAGCAGTGGTCACTAAACACAGAAATCAAAAAGCATGGCAAAGCCAGGTACAGAACTTAAACAAGGCATGAGCATAATCAGAATCACAACACCTTCACAAGCAAATGGCCTGACTCTTTCTCAGTTCTGAGACCTGTAACCCGATATCCTGCCAGGTTAAATTATGAGGCTCTCTAGTTGGAGGAGGGGGTAGCTGGTTTGGTTTATAGGAAAGAGAAATGAGCTGTTTGGGGAGAATCGTTTTCGATTCGTTTTCCCCGCGTGCTTGAGTGCGTGGCTGGTCTGTGTGGTTGGGGAGAGTGGTGTCCGGGCTCTTCCCTCGCACGTGTGGCTTTTCCTCTCTTTCTAAATTGTGTGTAACTTATAATTGGCTTAACGTTGATTTGTTTGATCTGAGCTGGTGCCTACCTGATGAATAAATTATTGTTATTCCTTTAAGCTTGCCTGGTTTCAGTGACTCTGAACACATGTACATTCTTTTTAGCCCTGTTGCGGCGGATACCTAGGGGTTTAATCCCAACCGAGGAACGACTGGCCAGCGGCCCGGTATGGGAATTGGTTTTATTAAGTTGGAGAGACAATCATGATCTACTTAAAGTGTTTATGAATTGCTGGTTCTGGGATTTTAGCCTTAATTAAGGAAACCCATAGACGAAAAGTCGGTTATTCGTAAAAATTCCCTTAACCCCTTTGTGCAGAAGCCAAATTTGGCTATTTATGGGTTACCCACTGTAATGCTGTATAATTCAAGATTTAAGCTTCACAAAGAGGAAAAATGTGGCTCAATTCAGGAAAGACACTTACAGCATTTAGAATTACATTGTATTTCAGTTTATTTTCATGATTTTGGTAGAGAAAATGAGCAGAAAACATAAAAAATCTTCATGAGAATTCACCATTGAAATTGCGAAAAAAATAATTCTGACGATTGAAAAACTGCTGGGGCTTAAAACTATACATTTATGGTATCATAAACTCCTTGAGCACAAGTAGAATTCATCTTCAACATTACATTCTAGATTACCTACATGCTATTAGCCAAATTATACAGCTACCCAAGTGTCTCCCCAAAGTCTCAAAATGATTTGCTGTCAAATCATTAAAAAAATCATGTATTTAACACAATTAAAGCTTTAAGGCATGAAATTTAATATGAACGAATGATTTTCTGGTTGAGTTTAGTATGAATTTATCAATATCAGTGCAGTTGAATATCAGTTGTCACCAGTAACCTCTCCAAATACGAACGTGCCTTTTCTCCATAATAAAGTTTAGAGTTTTGGCCATTTTTCTTCAAAGCCAGCACAAACACGCATTAAATAAACTGCTAATAAACGGTCAGAACATTCACCCTGTAATGAAAGCTACCAGTCCCCTCTTCAAAGCTCACGAACCCATTTCAACACTTATAAGGAGCAAGTACACCTCACGAACACAGTAATATCTGAATTCTGAAATATACCTTATTTTAACTGAACAGACACTCCACTTTCAGGGAATATCAAATCCATTGCGTCTCCCGATTCAAAAGAAACGTGCAATGAACGTACCGGGGGTCCACACCAAAATGCACGGGCAGTTCGCGTCTTAAACAGGAAAAAAACCTCGAAATTCGACTTTGTTGAGTACATATACATTCCGAAACAGAAAAAAAAAAACAAACAAAATTAGCAGCCTGACCTTTTTCGTGAATCCCTCCTCCAGAGACAATGACTGTATAAAATAGAGACCGATGTATCCAATAGCAAGAACCCTCCGGTCCTGTTTCATTCGAAATAATTCCAAAAGAGCATATCGTTCTCATTTAAATCCTGTAATGTAACTGAACACTTTAAGGCCAGTTTTGCGAACCGATTTTCTATAAATCCCGTCTATTTTAGCCGCGTAATGTGCATAACGTAAACAGGATACAACCGAGCCTGCTGATACGCATTGGTTTGTATGCTCTGTGTTTGTCCAATCAATGTGTTTCACTTACTCTAAAATGTTTAAACACTCGGGAATTGGATAAGAAACGAGCCAATCAATACATTGTTATCAGGGAAACTTCACGAGACTATGAAGTGTAACTCTACAATTACGCAGAAGAGCTTGAGTGTATGGTTGAGTGATTGGCTATCAACGCCAGTACTCGGGTGGATAGAAGGAAGCGCTGGATTTGGCAATGAAGGAATCTACGCGTAAATCCACGGTAGGGAACTACAATTTTTTTTGTATGGGACAACTGTAATAGGCAATAGAATGTGAGAGAATCAATACCATGTCGATTTTTTTGCCTCAGAAAACTGATTTGTATGAACTACTAATTGGAATACTGTTAGCTCACTGTGGCTAAACTGGTTGCTACTAAGGATAACGATTTTTTCTGTGTCAAGATATCGTTTTTTCAAACTGCTGAATCGACACTATGGGCAAGGATACTGACCAGTTTGCACATCAGGCTTAGCTGAGGAGTTTAATTCATGCAGCTCTCAAAAAACAGGGGGTGGAGTGAACTTCACCGTATTCAGAACCGCGTTCGAGGTCTGCTTGCTTGTGAACATTCAATAACTGATCCGGGGGTGCTATCTAGTGATCGAGTACAGTAACAGCGTACTTCCAATTTGCAGGTCTATAGACGCGGGCATCTACATCTGCAGAAAGGGGTTAAGGAACCCATGGGCGTGCATTAATCTGGGTTCGCTGTATATAGCCAAAAGATGCTGTTGCAGTGATGGCTGACTTCCAACCTCTAATCAACGAACCTAGGATCCGGACATGGTGTTAAAACCCGGGAACATTAATGGAAGTGATGGCGGTTGTCTTTTAGGAGTTTGAGGTATAATTAACTTCAAGATCCATTCATGCTTTCCCTAGATTATTAATTTCTAATTCTAATTTGGAGTCAGATATTTACCGAGAGTATAACTAAATTTGGTATTCTTAATGTATTATGGAGTCAAATTACTTGTAACCGTTGTGCTTTTGTGCCCCGTCCTTTGAATGGAGAGAAATATCCATTTATTTGTGACTCACACCAGCCAGCTAAAAGAACTGGTGGAGCCTTCAGCTCTGGCAATGTCCATATTTGGGATTGTTTTGTGGGGTTTTAAAGTAGTAAAAGAGTGCAGGTAATAGAATAGCCGGCCTGCAGTCCAGACCTGTCTCCCATTGAAAATGTGTGGCGCATTATGAAGGGCAAAATACGACAACAGAGACCCTGGACTGTTTTTATTTAACCTTTATTTAACCAAAGAAGTCCCATTGAGATTAAAATCTCTTCTTCAAGGGAATTCTGAGGGGTTGAGGTGGAGAGGGAGAGGACAACCCAGATAGCAAGCTCCTCCGCTCCGGATCTGCCGCGGCTCCAGCTCATCCGGGGCAGATCCGCGGCAGAGGAGCTTGCTATCTGGGAAGTAACATTGGCAGGTTGAAAGAGCCAGGATAGGAATTTAGCCATGACACCGGGGAACCTACTCTTGTATAAGAGTGTTAAAGGATCTTTAATGACCACAGAGAGTCAGGACCTCGGTTTAATGTCTCAACTGAAAAATGGCGTCTCCTTCAGTACACTGTCCCCATCACTACACTGGGGCATTGGGGATTATTCCACCAGAGGGAACATTGCAACCTACTGGCCCAGTAACACCCCGTCCTGCAGCAACTTGGTTTTCCCTGGTGGCCTCCCATCCTAGCACTAACCAAGCCCACAGCTGCTTAGCTTCAGCCACAGTTGCTGTTAAGCAACTGAAGCTGTACATCAAGCAAGAATGGTAAAGAAATCCACCTACAAATCTACACTTCTACAATTCGTGTTCTCAGTTCCCAAAGGCATATTGAGTGTTGTTAAAAGGAAAGGTAATGTAACATAGAGGTAAACATGCCCTTGTCCCAGCTTTTTTGGAATTTGTTGCAGGCATCAAATTCAAAATGAGTGAATATTTCCAAAAAAACAATGAGGTTTTATCAGTTTAAACCAAGCCGGGGCTGAAAAGTGAAGCAAATACAGAAGCGCCAAAAGCTGCAGTTCCTTGAATGGCCACTTGAGGCTGTCTGCAGAAAGGAGTCAATCCCCATTGACCCCCATGTTAAAAAGCCCAATTTTACAGCAAAAATAAATGTTTACAGCCTGGTTAAAAAAAAAAAAGGTTTTGGTCTGAATGGCTAATTTGGTGATGAAATTCTAATATTATTTCAAATGACATTATACTATATGTCTATACAAAGTAGCATTATTTCGTTCACCAGCCAAACAGCCAGGGACTGACTCCAGTACCCCCCCCCCCCCCAGTAAGTTTTTGTTCAGCTGTCCCAGCGGGAATGTCTGCCTGCCACAGTTATTATATTGGCATGCAGTGAAATAATAGCGTAACAGAAATCTGAATTCAGGGTGAACATACTTTGGAACAAAAGCTGTCAGTCAGAGGTAGGAAAACTGTCACGGATTCCCCAACAGGTTGCCAACGGAACTAGCTAGTCTGCTACAACATGAGAACCATGATAGCACGCTACCAAATGACGGGGTCCCTTTGCTGATTCTCCGGAGTATTCGGAGGGCTTGGCCGGAGATTGCCATGCTTATACATTCAATAGACTCGCACAGCAATGTCTTATCAAACTTTATTTGCCACCAATGGATTCATTCCATTTTCAGTGCAATGGCTAATGCAGTATCACTGTACAAAAAAAGGCTAGCTAGCTAGTTATATAGCTAATTTAACATATCTCACATTATCTAGCAAGCTAGCTAGCTGTCACTAAATGTGTTTCTACATTTAAGTCCATCATCCACAAGCTGGCTAGCAACATTAACGGAACTAATAAGCTAGACGGAAACTGAAAAAAGTGTCCTGAACTAGCCACGTTCGGCTATATTTGCTGTCTCTAAGAGCAATGGTTTTTTTTCCGAAAGTAACATCAATTTTACAACGCAATAAAAAGTTGCGCATCGCAGTGGTATCATTAGCTAATATAAAGGTCAGAGAACCATGGAGCCTAGGACCCTGATGCCCAGATGTTTGTGCATTGATGAGCCCATGTATCCTGGCTACAGTAACCAATTAATTCAGCATTCAACCAATGTCAAAATGTAGGGTGATAGTTCTTCATATTGTGGCGACTTCCGAAGTAAGCGGATGCAGAGTCAGGGATCTGTGTTTTTGAATCGCTCCTTCTGAGCTTCATTTTATTCTATCAACGTTCAAAATCTTCAACAGCAGTCAAACAGCAGGTAAAGTTGAGGGTTCACATTAAGACTAACTCAAAGCTCTATAGCCCTCTACTTATATACCCGATCGGGGTTTTCTGATTAGGCAATTCTCTGGGACCCGCGAGCCAATCACAGGAGCTCAGGCCAATTAATGCAAATTAGCAAGGAGCAGTTACACCAACATTCATTTCATCTACCTAAGTGGCAGGAATGCCAAAATATCAAAATTTGCCAGTGTAAGGTAGGAAAATAAAGTTCTATTTCGTATGAGCTTCGCCCCTTAAGGCTGTCGCTATTGGGTTTATCCCTCTGCGCATGCGCAGTTCTGAAGATTTTCTTTCCCCCCATTGTCCTGCACGATGGCTCAATCAGGTCCACATCCATCGTATATTACATTCGCGTGACCTGAGTGTAAATTGTGAATAAAATCTAAATGCAATGACTTTCAAATCACACCAGACAATATTTTTTTCACAAAAGAACAGAGATAACATAGCAAATGTTGAAGCTGAGAAATTTTACTATTTATTCCACAATATGAGCTCATTTCAAATGTGATGGCTGCTACAGGTTTCAAAAAAGATGGGACAGGGGCCTGTTTACCATGGAGTAGCATCCCCTCTTTAACACAGAGTGGAGGTGTCTTGGCATTGGGGAGACAGGTTTCTTGAGTTTAGCCATTGGAATTTGATCCCACTCTTGTTTCATACAGGCTTCCAGCTGCAGGAGAGTTTTGGGTCTCCTTTGACGGACCTTTAGTTAAATTGTGCGTCAAATGCTCTCAATCAGTGAAAGATCGGGACTGCAGGCAGGCCAGTTCAGCACACGGACTCTTCTACTACGAAGCCATGCTGTTGTAATAGCTGCAGTGTGTGGTTTTGTATTGTCCTGCTGAAATACACAAGGCCTTCCCTGGAATAGATGTCGTCTGAAGGGGAGAATATCTTGCTCAAATATCTTTATATACCTTTCAGCATTCATGGTGCTTTATAAAACATGCAAGTGTCCCAAACCATATGTACTAATGCATCCCCATACCATCAGAGATGCTGGCTTTTGAACTGAGTGGTGATAACAGGAGGGGTGGTCTTTCTGCTTTTTAGTTCGGACGACACATCGCCCATGATTTCCAACTAGAATGTAAAATTTGGACTCGTCTGACCACAGGGCACTTTGCAACAGTCCAATGAAAGGAGCCTTGGCCCACAGAACATGGCAGTGCTTCTGAATCATGCTCAACAATGGCTTCCTTTTTGCATGATAGAGTTTTAGGTGGCATCTGTGGATAGCACGGCGGACTGTATTTATAGACAGTGGCTTCTTGAAGTATTCCTGGGCCCATTTAGTAATGTCTATGACAGAATCATGCCGGTGAGTGATGCAGTGGCATCAGAGGACCCGAAGATCACGGGCATCCAGTAAAGGTCTTCGGCCTTGTCCCGTACGCACAGAGATTTTTCCAGTATCTCTGAATCTTTTGATGATGTTATGCACTGTCGATAATGAGACCTTCAAAGCCTTTGCAATTTGACGTTGAGGGATATTGTTTTGAAAGTATTCTCCATTTTTTTTTTTTCGCAAGCCTTCAAAGGTTGGAGAGCCTCTGGTCATCTTTACTTCTGAGAGACTCAGTCTCTCTCAGAAATACCTTTTATAGCCAATCATGTTACACACCTGATGCCAGTTAACCTAATTACTTGATAAATGTTCTTTCGGCTGATTCTCTTATATATTGCTTTTTCAGCCCTTATTTGCCTCTGTCCCAACTTTGAGACTCACTGCAGCCAGAAACTTTTAAAGTGCCAGTAAATACCTTGCATGTCTTCAATGATATTGTGACAAGATATAAAAATGGTATCAGTAAGTAGGGAAATCATTCATCTTCACATCGATATGTTATACAAATTTTTACAACATCGAAAAATATGGATTTTGATGTTTAAAACTCACTAAACCCTCAAACTGTCGCGCGAGTGAAAATGTGATGTCATTAGAGTAAGCTCCCTTTCTTGTGTACCACGTGACGTGTGACGTAGCACACACAACAGCAATGGCGGAAAGAATCAAGTTGACAGCCTCGGAGAGAAAACGCTGGAAAATTGCCCTTGATGCCAAAAGAAGACGATCCCTAGTATATATTGGGAGTGCTATTGATCGGTGGAAGAGTCTGAGAGAGCGACTGGGCATTGACAATGATGAGTTGGCCCTAACTTTGATGGATTAGTAAGTTGAAATACCGTGTTGGTTTTTCTTAGCAACATTTCTCGCGCTACACGAGTTCATAAAAGTATACAACGTAAATGGTAGTGTGCCTCGAATGGGGGAATTATGTTTTGCTTATCGTGTTTGCCTCCATATTCTCCAAAAACGTTCCTGTCTGTCTTCATTTTCGTCCGCGCGACGCCATCTTTGTTTACAGTGCGCGATTTCGACCCACAATGCTTTGCGCGGTTAATAATCTAGCCGATCTATTTTTAGACCGGGAAACCCTTTTTTGAAAAATTGCATTTCCTAAGGTTATTTTTGGTCAAATATTTTTTATAATTTTTTTTGGGCCATATTACAGATAGCTTGACTTTTGGAATTCTTGAAAAAAACACATGCAAGGTATTTACTGGCACTTTAAATAAGCTCATTTTGTGGATAAAAATGTAAAATGTCTCAGTTTTAACATTTGAAATGTTATGTATGTTCTATTTAAAATAACATATTGGCTCGTGATCTGAATTTGAATCTTTGATAAACGTTGTTCATACTAATCAAATCTAAAATTTCAAGCAAAAGAATCCTAGAAGAGGGCACGGTTGATGTTTTTTACTTTGAAAGTGCATGATGAAGTGACTTCTGTTGGCAGCTGTTAAGTGTATGTAGGTCAGAAGTCATGTAATAAAATGTGATACTTTTGCCTATTTTTCATTGTTTATTATGTGTAGATATTGCCATATGAGTTTTAAATACGTTATTGCAATAATAGGAAAGAAAATTCTAAAGAGGTTTTTTTGGAGAGTTTACACTGACATGAGATCTTCTAAAAAGGGGTGTCCTTCATTGTCTCTCATTTTTTATCAACGCTTTGTAAGAGCCGAAAAAAGTCAAATTATGATCTTTCAACATGTATTGTTCATTCTAACTCAAAATTGGACGAACTTTGGGCAAGTTTATGAAAGTGGGCTGGAATGATTGGAAAACAGGACATATCCTTTCCAATTTTAGGGTCTGCCTCGACATGATTTTCACTATTGACGCACAAAGACTGATATCACACCTAGATTAAGGACTTTTTTGTGATCAACTGTGAGAAGCCAGTTCTGAGAACTCCAAACAAATTTCAGTAACATCACTGATGGCCAATTAGAAATTCAGTCTGAACTGTGTTGAATATGGATTTTGCCAACTATCTGATTGTATAACAGTTATCAGAAATCAGTGGGCTTTTGAAATTTTAGCTCCATAATGTAACTGCAGCTGTGTCAGCCAGTGGTTTATTTTTGACCAGAGCAGCCGTTACGGGCTCAGTGTGATTGCAGGTGTAGCTGTTTCTTTTTTTCATTTTATCTCACCACAGCCCTTATGGGCTGATGAGGCATTGCTATACCCTGTGGCATTTGGGCGGGCAGGCGGTGGCTCCATATGTCGTCCGGCCTATATCTCCAAAAATGTTTGCCACTTGAGCTTCAAATTTGGTGTGCAGGTACCTTGTGAGGGTTCGGTTTGCAAGGTAAGGGTCATTAGTGGATTTCACCTTTAACCTTAGCACAGTGACCTTGAACTTAAAAATATTTTCCGGGCCATATTTCCAAAAGAGTTAACCTCAGCTGCTTCAAATTTGATATGCAAGTGCCTCGTGAGGGTTCGGTGTGAAACGTAAGGGTCATTCGTGGATGTGACCTTTGACCTTAGCACCGAGACCTTGAACTTAATTATATTGTCCGGGCCATATTGCCAAAAGTGTTAACCTCAGCTGCTTGAAATTTGATATGCAGGTCCCTCGTGAGGGTTCGGTGTGAAAGGTAAGTGTCATTCGTGGATTTCCATTTCTTTGGCTGTGTGTAATTTAGATTAATTCCCAGACAAGGGACTCTGATTTAGAATTTCTCCAAGTCATTTAAATGACAGATCTAAAGTGTTTTTGTTTATTGTTCATGATGTTTTTTTTTTTTTAAATAATCTGTCTTCCTTTGTCTTTTGATATGCTGCAGGTACCCAATTAGCCTTTGCTGCACTTCAATTTCAAAAGTAATTGGGCCAACCTGATTGAATGTTCTTGTGTGTCATTATTGTTCCAGTGTCTATTCTCATTTTAATTGAGTCATTACAAAAAAGTATGTATAGTGGTGGTTGAATCACTTTTTCCTTAAACCCTGAGGAAGACTGTGGTCGAAACGTCAGTTATATATTAAACTTACTGCATTGTGGCCATGAGTGTGCGACTGCAACTTCTTTATAGCATTAGTGGATTTGACCTTTGACCTTAGCACAGACCTTGAACTTAAAAGAACAGACCACCGTATTTTCATAATGAAATATGTTTTTCTATGAAATGAGACGAGATGATGCGTACCTCTCCGAGCTTTGAGCGATTACCCAGTCAGCCAGACGGGCTGCCACTCCTGTTAGCATTTGTAGCTAGACTCATTGTGGTCAACGGTATTTTTCGGGGCTGTAGTTAGATGCGACCAAAGTCTTCCACGTTTTTCCTGTTTACATAGGTTTATATGACCAGTGACATGAGTTCGGGTTCGGGGACGCAAATCCAAAAGTGGCTTTTTCTATGCTGTGGGAAGTGTGTACTATAATGACAGACGTAGTAACACCTTCTGCGCGCTTCGACAGCGCATTGATACCTAGAGTGGACACGTTAGCTTCATTTGTAACCGCACACAGTTACTAATGGATAAAGCCTGATTACTTCGCTGCTACAATATTTACGGTCATTATCGCTTGAGTACCCACTGTTAACCGCCCCGCAGGACGCACTTATATGACGCTTAACCAGCGGACTGTCCCTGACCAGTACACTGTTCCTAAAATTGAGGATGCCCTCCATTGTCTCTCTGGTAGTAAGTGGTTCTTTGTGTTGGATTTGAGAAGTGGCTACTACCAGATTCCCATGAGCGAGGCTGATAAAGAGAAGACTGCCTTCATCTGTCCTTTAGGCTTCTATCAGTTTGACCGCATACCTCAAGGAATCTGTGTTGCGCCTGCCACGTTCCAGAGAGTCATGGAGCAGACCGTAGGGGATATGAACTTTCTAGAGGTTCTTGTGTACTTAGATGATTTGATTGTTTTTGGCCGTACCCTGGAAGAACATGAGGAGAGGCTCCTGAAGGTTCTTGACCGTCTGAGAGAGGAAGGTCTTAAAATCTCTCTGGATAAATGTCAGTTTGGTCGGACGTCAGTGAACTATGTTGGGCACATAGTTTCACAGGACGGCATAGCCACTGACCCTTCAAAAATTGAGGCTGTTGTGTCTTGGCCTCGACCTCAGACTGTAATGGAGCTGCGGTCATTTCTGGGGTTTTGTGGGTATTACCGTCGATTTGTGAAGGGTTTTTACACATTGTACCGTCCCCTCAATGAGTTGCTGCAGGGCTGGCCGTCCAGGAAGACAAACTCAAGTTCACAGGCTGCTGACCGGAAACCTTGTTTCCGGCCCTCTGAGCCTTTTGATCCCAGGTGGAGTGACCATTGTGAGGCTGCTTTTCAAGAGCTTAAGCAAAGGCTGACTAGGGCTCCAGTTTTGGCTTTTGCAGATCCCCAAACGCTGTATGTTTTGCATGTGGATGCAAGCCTGGACGGCTTGGGTGGCGTTCTGTACCAGGAGCATGTTGACGGGTTGCGTCCAGTGGCATTCATCAGTCGCAGTCTTTCCCCTTCAGAGAAGAATGACCCTGCTCACAAGTTGGAGTTTTTAGCTTTGAAGTGGGCTATTGTGGATCGGCTGTATGATTACCTTTATGGGGCCACCTTTGAAGTCAGGACAGACAACAACCAGCTGACTTATATAACTAAGTCTGCAAAACTTGATGCCACTGGTCACCGTTGGCTGTCAGCTTTGTCAACTTACAACTTCAGCCTGAAGTATAGGCCAGGGAAACGGAACCTGGATGCAGATGCACTGTCACGACGCCCTCACATCAGTCTGTCCCCTGATGATGAGTGGCAAGAGATTCCAGCCCCTGGGGTGCGAGCAATTTGTCAGGTGGTGGCCACACAGAGGGCAGGTTGCCCTTCTTTTTCGCGTGTGGCAGATCAGATTTGCAGTCACGAGTCAGCTGTTCCCGAGGCGTACTCGCATGTTGCTGCAGTAGCGCCTGATGAGTTGCCTGTGTTTAGTTCTGATGAGCTTCAAGAAGCCCAGAAGAATGATGCTTGTATAGGGGAGGTTTGGCATGCGGTGAATCTTAAGGAGCCTGCTAGCAGCATCCTGACACGGCATCCTGACATGAAGGTCCTGAAAAAGGAGTGGGCTAAGCTCTCTATTGACAATGGGTTGTTGCACAGGACGGTTAAGCACGGTGATCAGCAGGTCAGACAGTTGGTGCTGCCACGGCAGTTTCATGATCTTGTTTTTAGGCTGCTGCATGATGACATTGGCCACTTAGGATTCGATAAATCATACAGCTTAGAGCGTGACAGATTTTACTGGCCTCGCATGAAAACTGACGTAGAGAAGCACGTAAGACTTGCGAACGCTGCATCAAGCGGAAAACGCTGCCACATAGAGTTGCCCCTCTTTCGCATCTCCAGAGTTCCGGGCCGATGGATCTGGTATGCATTGATTTTCTTTGCCTTGAGCCTGATTCTCGCAATGTCTGTAATGTGTTAGTCATTACCGACCATTTCACTCGGTATGCACAGGCCTTTCCTACTAAGGACCAGACAGCGGTCACAGTGGTGAGGACCCTGTGGGAGAAGTATTTTATTCATTACGGCTTGCCCACTCGTATTCACTCTGACCAAGGTAGGGATTTTGAGAGCAGACTGGTAACAGAGATGTTGACCATGTTGGGTGTGAAAAAGTCGAGAACATCTCTTTATCACCCACAGGGTGACCCACAACCTGAAAGGTTCAACCGGACTTTGTTGGACATGCTGGGCACCCTGGAGTCACACCAGAAGTCTAAATGGAGTCAGCACATTGCGCATTTTGTGCATGCGTATAATTGTACTCCTAATGAGGCAACTGGCTACTCGCCCTATTTCTTATTGTTTGGTCGGGAGGCCCGGCTCCCAGTAGATGTGTGTTTTGGTGTTTCATCTAAGGACGCGTCATCTGTGTCACACTTGAGGTATGTGACCAAGATGAAAGAGGAGTTGCAAGTTGCTTACCAGCTGGCACGAGCCTCAGTGGATAGGATGAACCAGAGCAACAAGGAGCGTTATGACCAGAAAGTCCGATATCATAGCCTGAATTCTGGGGATCGAGTTTTGATTCGGAATCTGGGTCTGAAAGGGCAGCAGAAGTTGGCTGACAGGTGGAATTCTTTTCCTTACATTGTGGACAGTCAGCTGTCTGATCTTCCGGTGTACAGACTGAAACCCTTTGATGGTAAAGGGCCAGTCAAGATGTTGCACCGCAACCACATATTGCCTTTGGGACAGGAGGTGAGATTAGGCCCTGTGGTTGACGCCCCCTCAGCTTTGTGCCCAAGAGCTGTGAGACGTAGGAGGACTAAGGAGAAGCACAGAGGTGGTGTGCCTGAAGTGTTGCCCCCTGTAGTGCCCACACATTTTAGCTCTGTAGGTTCTGATTCTGATTCGGAATATGGCTGTTATATTGAGGATGCTGTGCAACACACTCCTTTGGGAGCCAGCACACAGGTTAGCCAGCCTACACCGGAGTCCCCTGTGCCGTGTGTCTCCACGACATCTAGAAGCCCTAGTTTAGTACACACGCCTAGTGATAATTTGCTAGCTTCAATCAACACTCCACTCCCTGCCTCTTCACATAAGTCCCCTGAGGTGGTAGAAGATTTAGTAGATGCTGATCAGGATGGTAGTTGTTACGGCTGATGCCGAGTGAGTGTTTGAGTGTGTCTGCGTGGGTGCATGCGTGTGTGCCTGTGACCGTCTCCCCTTAGATTGCCAGGTGGAGGTGGAGGATTGGGGCGACTGCTTATGGGAGTGTTCGGTTGTCTTCCAATCGGCAACCGACAAGAAAATGGCAACTCCTTTAAAAGGCTGGAGAGAGCGTCATTCGACGGCGGCTGTTTCCTGAAGTGGATTGTCGCCCAAACTTCGTCTGGCTCGGCTTATTAAAACTTAGAAATTCCTGCTTATGAATATGTTGTTCCTGTCTGACTCGACTTGTTAAAACTTAGAAATTGCTGCTTTTGAATATGTTGTTCGCGTCTGACTCGGCCCGATAAAACTTAAACTGTTTCTGATTCTATTGTTCCCGTATATTGTTCAGATTTGAACTGAACTCTGCAAATTGTTCGGTGTGGCTTTATTCATTGTCGGCGATTGTGGAACGGTTATTCATGTTTGGGTAAATCCTTTTTGTTTTATTAAAAAACCTCTGTAAAACCTTTACATCTGGTTTTATGTTACCTCCTTTTAACCCCTTTAAGAGCTGAGGACGTAACAGTAGTCCTCCTGATGCTCACTCTGTAGCTGACCCTGCAACTGCCTCAGTCGCAGTACCCCTTGCAATGCGTAGGTCACATAGGGAAAGACAGCCGACTAATCGCTTGAATTATGGCAAGCTGGGAGTGCAGAGTGGGCACACTGGAGTAGCATCCACTCTAGCCTCAGTGCAACCATCCTTTGAAAGGTATAATTCTCATGCCTGGTGGTGTTCTCCACAGGCTCTTTGTAGCACATGCACACACAGGCCAGTTCTTATGCCATGTAAGACTGTCATGACACCCATTGCTAGTTTAACATACTAGTTTATGTTTGTTGTTTTGCGACTTTGTTTTGTTTGTTTTGTTACCTGTACTTTCCTTTTCAATGTATTTGACCCAGCACGGGGGCATGCTGTTTGTTTGGTGGGGGGAGAGTGTAAGGTCCTCTAAAACAATACTGTGTACTGTGTATTTTACATAACTCCATTTACCATAATGCTTTGTGTTTGGGAATATTTTCACTGTACTGATGTGACACACTGTATTAGCTAATCAGATGTATTTCTTCTGTTTTTATTTGAATTTTATAATCCACCAATAAAAATTAGTACATGTTTTATGCTCGTGCTGATTACCGGAGACCGTTGAGACATAGCTCGTTACGTTGGCCGGTTTTTTGGAGTGGAGACAGGACAGAGCCTGGTGTGATTCGACGGTTAAGCTTGTTTTTTTTTTTTCCCTTGAAGTTTCTAATAACCTCGCTAAATATTAACGATAGGGTTACGGATTCCTTCAGGCTAAGGTGAACTTTGTGGGCTGTTGAAGACCTCGGACTGGCGGCGTGAGTGCTCCGTGTTTGAGGAGGACTCGGTGCTGGACCGACAGGGGTCGTAGTTGCACCGCCAAGCTGCGTGTACCGCTAGGCGAGCCAGAGCAGATTGCGATCTGTTAATTTCCCCCCTCCGTACAGTTAGTCTGGAGGCTGGTAGACAGACACAGCCGTAAGCCCCATGACTGAGTGGGAAGACTGATCGTTATACAACACACATTTTTTTTTACGAGCGAGTCGAATCAAGGGCACTGTTGCGGTTGCTACTTTGCTTACGGCTCAGAGAGCTGTGGATCCTTGGCGGAGCTAACGTTTGCTCAAAAGCTGACGTAACCTTTGTGCACCAACGTACGGGCCTCAACTGCGCGCTGCGTTTTTTTTTATCTTTGTTAATCAGAAATCGGTTTACTTGTTATTCACATGGGAAATCACTTAATGTGTTGTATTTTAAATGTTTTCACTTTTATGGTTGATATATATAATCTTTGTTCAATTAGAAATCGCTTTACTGGTTATTCACGCAGGAAATCACTTAATGTGCTGTTGTAATTTAAATGTTTTTTAACTTTCATGGTTGATATAATTGAAGGGTAAACTTAGCCACTGGGCTAATTGTAGGTTTGATATCTCTTTCCCTCAACTGACCTTAACAGAGACCTTGGCCATCTGGAGGTGGAAATTGTTTTCACCTCTGTCTCCGTCAGGTAGTTTTATTTTATTTTATTTTATTTATTATTATTGGATATCAACACTCTTTTATTTGTTTTTATTACTGTGATATATTTACATATCAATAATATTTCCTATTATTATTATTATTGCTTATTAATAAATATAATCATTATTATTTAATTCTATCTGGGGTGTTGGCAGCTCATTTTTTTTTACCTGGCTAATGGTATTGCCATGAAGAGTGCTATTTAGGTAGCCTAATGAGTGTATTGTAATTGAATACACTACAGTTACACAGCTAGAGCATTCATTATAATAGATTGAACATAATGTATTTGAATTCTGGGGAGATACATCCTGCACTGGCTTGAGGGTAAGTGTAGTTTTTCCACAGTGGAGGCACCGCGCTACTAAATTTGTAATCATTTATAAGTATTCATATTCCTATTTACTACTACTACACAGTTATTCAATTACGCTTGTGGTATAAGGAATCTCAGCCAGCTCACCATTCCACCGCTGAGAACTTTGGATCCTGTTGCGCCATTATTTATTGTGATTTAGGGTAACTATAAGTAGCCTGTACTGTGCTGGGTGATTAACACCCGTCCAAAAAAGGGGTTACATGTAGTATCTGCTGGTTGCAGCTCTTCAGTGAGGTGACATCACATTTTTATTGTGAAAATCATTCAAACCCAGTACGCCATGTTTTTCTGGCTTTTGTCCATAATATTGCAGTAGAATGGTGGTCTTGATTACTAGACCATTTAAGCAGTATTTTTTTAAATATCTTTTTTCCCAGAGGTTCTTTACAGTTCAAGAACTGTAACGTTTTACATCAGTGTTTTTGATCTCCGTTGCTTTGAGATTACAGTTCCTACGTAGAGAGAGTTGTGACATGAGGGTTCCAGGAAAACCTGGTCACGCGACATATGGAGCCATGAAGTTTCCATCGTGTCATCAGGTGCTGTCCCAAAGTGATTGAGTTTACATGAGTGAGCTCATAATTTTGAAGGTAAGTATTCAGAATTCGTTAATGTGATGGGTCAGGGAAAGGCTATGAATTGTATAGCCAACCTGCTGATCCACAGAAAAGAAAATATGGACTATTACAATCCGTTGTCATAATGGCTGGAAACCAGTGGCTTCATCGTTATTTTGTGACTTAAGTCCCTCCTCTTGCCATTAATTTTCATCGGCGACAGGGATACATTTTATCTCTGTTATCGACAAAACTTAACTCGATAAATTAAATGAATAGAATTTCCTCTGCTTGATAGTATATGGTAGCCTACAGTGTAGCTCACCAAGAATAGCTATATTAAAACAATGACAGGGCTCATACTAATAGTTAACTTTTGCTAAGAGATGCATTTAAGCCACATCCTGATTCCAAGGTTTGTTGTATTTATTATAGATTTATAGATTAACAGAAACTAACAAGCATTTACTTTCACCAGCTACCAAGGTGAAAGGTTGATTCGGATTAATGTGAGTCAGGTTGTATGAAGTAGCCTATTCAGTGATCTAAGGTACTCATAGTCAGTGAATTACTGACAATCAGCAATCTGAACGCCCCAGTTCAGTTCAGAAAAGCCATTGGGAATAACAGCACATAAGCTATGCCCTGCACTGCTACGGCTAGGAGCACAACATATTTTTGTGACCTAATTAAGCTCACCAAAGAAAATCATTACGTGATTATGTGTACGCTATATTTACCATATTGTCACCGGTTTACCTTGCCATCAGATGGCCAAATTATTTGGATCAAACATTTTTCTCAACTGTAGAACTTAGGTAGTTAGCGAGTAAGGCTATTCCTAATCCTTGTTTGTTGCGTACTTGTAAAAGTTCTCCATGAAATGCTTGTGTAATTAATAAAAAATTGCCATAAGACAAAAAAAAAATTATAAATGAAGATGGAAAAAACAGCATTTAGTTAGTTTCACATGGGAAGAAACAGCCTGAAATGCAACAGAATGCTTTTAAAGAAGAGAGTGAAATAACACCACTCCAGTTCACTGACAAAGTTTTCTGTTTTCCCTTTTCTCATTTTGGGACATTTTCCCTTTTTATGCTTGTCAACACCATCGCAAGCTGGTTTATTGTTTTCCTCCCGAGACAGCAGTAAAAACAAAAAAAATTTAAAGATTTCCATTGCATGCAATGAAAACTAAATGGCTCCTATTCTTTAGTAGAAGCAACTCTATCCTGGAACTCTTATTTGAGAACCTACAGAAACTGTTACATCAACATTTGTAGGCAGTGTGAAGAAGGCTTTCATCACAAATTTGCGATCATGCGGCACTCCTGAAAAGGTTATGCCAAGCAGAACTCCATCAGTCTCGGCTTGTCAGGCTTGTCATCAGAACCTGTCAAGAATACAAAAACACCACATGAAGGCACAGACAGAGGTCATGGTAAATGGGCAAGTAACTCTCTCCAGCCACACTCAGGCCATCTAAAATGGGGCCCACCTGAAATAATATCCCTTTGAACCCAACTATTAAGGGTTCCTCGGAAAACACGGAGAGAAAACACAGAGAACAGAACACACTCGGAACAAGGGGGGAAGAGATGCCATCTGCAGGGAAACCAGATTTAATTATAAAACTAAAGAGACTTGGGAGGAGTATAAACGTGGCACACAGGCCAAAAGAACCACCGTGCTCAGGCACTGAAAAGGGAAGAAACTCAGAAACTAACATAACCAAAAACTCGGGCACTTGGGAACATAAAGAGGCTGGGCAAGGACATGGGCGCTCGGGACAAATTGGGGCACTCAGGAACACTAGGGAGCTCGGGACAGACTGGGGCACTCGGGAACACTAGGGAGCTCGGGACAGACAGGGGCACTCGCGAACACTAGGGAGCTCAGGACAGACTCAGGACAGTTTGCCATCTGCGCCAGCAGATGGCAAACTCGGGAGGGCACAGCTGACGCAGACGGCAGACTCGGGAGGGCACAGCTAGCGCAGACGGCAGACTCGGGAGGGCACAGCTGACGCAGACGGCAGACTCGGGAGGGCACAGCTAGCGCAGATGGCAGACTCGGGAAGGCACAGCTAGCGCAGACGGCAGACTCGGGAGGGCACAGCTAGCGCAGACGGCAGACTCGGGAGGGCACAGCTGACGCAGACGGCAGACTCGGGAGGGCACAGCTAGCGCAGACGGCAGACTCGGGAGGGCACAGCTAGCGCAGACGGCAGACTCGGGAGGGCACAGCTAGCGCAGACGGCAGACTCGGGAGGGCACAGCTAGCGCAGACGGCAGACTCGGGAGGGCACAGCTAGCGCAGACGGCAGACTCGGGAGGGCACAGCTGACGCAGACGGCAGACTCGGGAGGGCACAGCTGACGCAGACGGCAGACTCGGGAGGGCACAGCTAGCGCAGACGGCAGACTCGGGAGGGCACAGCTGACGCAGACGGCAGACTCGGGAGGGCACAGCTAGCGCAGATGGCAAACACGGGAGGGCACAGCTGGCGCAGATGGCAAACTCTGAAGTGCACAGCAGGCAGAGGGCAGACTCGGAAGGGAACAGCAGGCAGAGGGCAGACTCGGAAGGGAACAGCAGGCAGAGGGCAGACTCGGAAGGGCACAGCAGGCAGAGGGCAAACTCGGTAGGGCACAGCTGGCGCAGATAGCAAATTCGGAAGGGCACAGCAGGCAAATGGCAGACTCGGAAGGAACAGGAACACTCGGACATAGAGGACACAGAACTGGGATGGGAGGAATGGTGAGAGGAGTGAGAGATGAGTGATGAGAGGAATTGGGGCGATGAGTGGAATGAGCGTGAAGTCAGATCTGACCAGCTCTGCACTGCCGGGGAATATATAGGGAGGGGGCACGAACAACACAGGTGCTGAAAATTAATATAATTAACAAGGGGTGGAACATGAGGGAAACCTAATAACATGAAACAGGAAAACATCAACACACGGACAAGGATCACAAGACTCTCCCATAGACGGGATAAATAAAGTGAAAAGGGACTCGTAAGTGCATAGAGTGACAGGCGGGACAGATGAGAATAATGCAGAGAATCTGCGGGAAACACAGTGAAGCAGATTATGCGAAAGCGAGAGGCGGAGACTAGAACAGGGCGAATGCTGAGAGGTTGTTAGTCAATTAATAAGTGCAGCTGTACAATCCCGAGTGCTTGTTAGTACGTTAGTCTAATATACAATGTTAGTATTGGTTAGTAAATTATAGGAAAACAACAAACTGTTAGTTCGGGTTAGTAATATAGAACAGCAAGGGGAAATAAGCAAACGAGAACGAAAGGAAGGCTGAAACCCAGAATCCATTAAATCACTCGAAATAGCGACACAATCTATAAAGACAAAAACGGTAATGAACTAATGACACGACCGGGGAGAAAGCAAAGACCGTACATGGGTAAGACGTGGACTGGAATAACACGGGAGAGATATGAAATGCGAAACACTAAGACATCAGACTAAAAACGGACATCACAAAAATAACAGAAACCTAAAATTGACTTACCAAAAGACAGAAACCCACAGAACACAACACCCACAGGCCCTGCAGAGAGAATGTGTACTAACTCGAAATGCCTGAAAATAGGCCTCTAAACATGTGACTTTGATCACAAGACTTATGGTTTTCATGTGAACTTGATTATGATCAGGTAGGGGTTACGGCCTCTTTATGTAATACAGGGCTCAAAGGGTTAAGTGTGAACTATATTTTGATTATTTTCAGTCTTTTGCACCTTGTCATTGGCACAAACGTTACATTTTCTTAACGATAGTTAAACTTTCATCTCCTGACACCAATTGAAAACTGTATTTCCAAAATAAAGGACCGTCTGAAGACAAAGTAAACTCAGAAAGTATTGTCAATATAGTGCACAATTAAACAGATATTGATTTATTCTAGATGGGCCCGATTTTAGGCGGCTAAGATACATTTCGCTTTTGAGTCTGTTCACATCGGTGCATTTGTCTGCTTCCATGCCGGCACCGCGCTCTGCTTCTACAAACTGGGAGTTTGCTGACAACTGTTGACTGCAGGTCAGACACTGACTAGAGAAAAGTAACTTGCATAACCCCACATCACAAAATCTAAATCTATCTTCTTTGTTAAAAGGGAAGTTAAGAAAACCAAGTAACTATAAGAGATTACTCTCTGTGCCAGCTGGTCCCAGCACGGCGAGTCATCTACTTTCTCCAAGCTTTGGTGTTCAAGACAGTGAACAGTCTAGCGCACCCCGTTACCCTCAGATCGCCTTCCGAGAACAGACCTGGGACCTGTCTCTGACCACGGCTTGCCTCATCCCATTTGAACCTGCTCATCCCTCACCTGACAGACTATTCCTGACCTCCTGAACACTTAAATGCCCAGAAGGTTTTGAGTTTTTATTTTCTGTTTGTGCCAAATGCAGCTTCATCTTTCTCATTTAAAAAATGTCCAAGTGGCTTTTCTGTGGATCTGTGGCTGGTTCTGTCTCTGCAACTCTAGTTCTTATAATTGTTGTTTTTTTCCCAGGAGCTAAAGAGCATATAATGTACTAATACACGACTTCTGCTCTATAATTTGTAAAGATAATTGTAAATCCTACCTGGAAATTTGAGAAGTTCCTGTGTGGCTTCATTCTTGCTCACACGGTTACTTACTGTACAGGTGATCAGAGGACAGGACAGCGGTTCTGTAAGGGGAAGAACAGAAAACATTTAAAAAAGTGAAGCACATGAAAAATAAACAAATTTAATCAATAAGAACTTTCTTCTCAAAGGTTTGTGACTTAAAATCAGACTCAACGTCAGATTTTTTTCTCTCAAGTAGAAAGTACCTTGTTTTTAGCAACTGTGTATTAGACCAGTAACACATTCTGACATACAGATTGTTCCACCTTACAAGCAGATTTTTTTTATTTTGGTCTCATCAAGCAAGAAGTCATCACAGAAAGATTTTAAGGCCAAATATAAGATGAAAGTAGTTGTTAGATTTAATTATTTGTTCCTTTTTGCCTTGAAAAAGAAAGGAAGGCCTCCTGCTTGATCAACGGTCACTATGTCAACCATTATAAAGCCATTTGCTATCCATTTCAGGCCAAATTGTTTGTGAAACATGACTGGGTATGAATTACAAGAGGCCCATGGGCCTTAACAGTCACCTGAGTTGAATAAAAACTGATGTTATTGATGTGACGTAAGCAAATATAGCCATCATTTTCCTATATAAAGTATAGTAAACTTCACCCCCTCCCAATGGGCAAATATGGAGCCCTGGGGCCATGAAATTAACAATTTTCATATAGCACCTGAAGACCCTTCCATCTATGAGGAGTATCGTTTTCCAGCATATCTAGGTCTGGAGAAGAAAAGTTTGAAAATTTCAGGCAATTTGACAACTTTTAGCCCCGCCCCTCAAAGCACCTGGGGGTGGGCACTATATAACTCACAATTTTGGTGCATATTTGACCAAGGAAGACTCCTGCAAAATTTCATTGAAATCGAATAAGCGGTTTCTGTGAAGAAGTCAAAAATGTATTGACAAGTTTTAGCCCCGCCCCTCAAAGCCCCCTGGGGGTGGGAACCATAGAATTAACAAATTTGGTGCATATTTGGCCAAGGAACGCTGCTGCAAAATTTTATAGATATCGGATAAGCGGTTTTTGAGTAGAAGTGGAAAATCCATTGACCACTTTTAGCCCCGCTTCTCAGAGTCCCTGGGGGTGGGCACTATATAATCCACAATTTTGGTGCATATTTGACCAAGGAAGGTTTCGGTTAAATTAAATTGAAATCGGGATCAGCGGTTTCTGAGAAGAAGTCAAGAAGTAGACGTGGAAAATGTATTGACCACTTTTAGCCCCGCCCCTCAGAGCCCCTGGGGGTGGGCACCATATAATAAACACTTTTGGTGCAAATTTGCGCAAGGAAGGTTCCTGCAAAATTTTATTGAAATCAGATCAGTGATTTCTGAGAAGTCGAAAATGTATTAACCAGTTTTAGCCCCGCCCCTCAAAGCCCCTGGGGGGTGGGCACCATAGAATTAACAAATTTTGTGTATATTTGGCTAAGGAAGGTTCCTAAAAAATTTTTTTGAAATTGGTTAAGCGGTTTCTGAGTAGAAGTGGAAAATATATTGACCACTTTTAGCCCCGCCCCTCAGAGCTTCTGGGGGTGGGCACCATATAATTCATAATTTTGGTGCATATTTCACCAACAAAGGTTCCTACAAAATTTTTTTTGAAATCGGATCAGTGATTTCTGGGAAGAAGTTGAAAATGTATTGATCAATTTTAACCCCGCCCCTCAGAACCCCTGGGGGTGGGCACCATTTCACTCATAAATTTGATTCAAATTTGACCAAGGAAGGGTCCTACAAATTTTATTGAAACCCGCTCAATGGTTTCTGAGAAGAAGTCGAAATTGTAATTTGTTTACGGACGCACAACGCAGGACGGACAACAGACGACGACGGACAAAATGCGATTAGAATAGGTTACTTTGAGACTTTGGGCTCTAATTTCTTGGCTCAGCGCAGGTGGAGTATCGTGACGCAGCCCGCGCAGTGGTAATTTCGCGAGGTGCAACACTGTGCGCAGCCACATTGGCAATTTGGTTGACGCGTGTGTGCCAAGATGGGTGTGGCAGCGTAGTAGGGGGAGGTGTCACATATTCATCCAGACGCTGTGACAATTTCGTAGAAAAGGTCTTCGCTGGAGTTGCGCAGAAAGCTCGCCATCTCCAAAC
The DNA here is from genome assembly GCA_029721435.1 of Gymnothorax reevesii. Lineage (NCBI taxonomy): Eukaryota > Metazoa > Chordata > Actinopteri > Anguilliformes > Muraenidae > Gymnothorax > Gymnothorax reevesii. The sequence goes on along the minus strand of CM056586.1, from coordinate 40,238,623 downwards.
TGGTTTACTTTCTGTGCAGAGGTAATTTAGCTGACTGGCGCACAGTGTGCACACGTCACGGAAACCTTACAGGCAGGTTTCCAGAATGTCAGGCACATTTCAATGCAAGAAATAATTCCAGGAAGCACTATTTAACCCCTTTGCACAGAAGCCAAATCTGGCTTTTTAGGTGTTACCTGATTTAAGGCTTTATAATTTAAGATTGCAGCTTCACAGAAAGAAAAACTTTGGCTCAATTGAAGCATTTAGACTCCCATCGTATTTCAGTTTATTTTTATGATTTTGGTGGAAAAAAGGGGCTGCAAACATAAAAAATCTTCATGAGAATTCACCACTGAAATAGCAAAAAAATGATACTGACAAATGAAAAACTGCTGGGGCTGAAATCTTTACATTTCTAGGATCATAAACTTCTTGACCAAAAGTACAATTCATCTTGAACAGTACATTCTAGAGTGCCCGCTTGCTATGAGCCAAATTAGACAGCTATCCAGGTGTCTCTCCAAAGTCTGAGATCCATCAAAATGGTTCACTGTCAAATCATACCTTAATCATATATTTAACACAAATTAACTTTTGGGGCATGAAATTCAGCATGAACTAATGATTTTCTGGTTGAGTTTAGCATGAATTTATCAATATCAGTGCAGTTGAACATCATTGGTCACCAGTAACCTCTCCAAACACAAAACATGCCTTTTCTCCATAATAACGTTAACAATATTGTCTATTTTTCTTCAAAGTCCCCAAAGCATTAAAAGTGCTGATTAACCAGCTATAACATTCAAGCTGCAAAGAAAAGCTAACCACTCTCACATCCAAGCTCATAACCTTACACCTTATAAGGGAAGAAACTCACTGACTCAGTAATATCTGAATTCTGAAATATACCTTATTTTAACAGCACAGAAATGTCACTTTCAGGAAAAATCAAATGACATTTGCCTCCATATTCAACAGAATGGTGTAATTAACATACCGATGGATCTACCGACTTGCGTGGGCAGCATGCATTTGGAGAAACGAAAACCTCAGCATTCGATATCTTTAAACGCGGTATAAATTCTACAGCAAAAAGCCATATTGAGCAAAATAAAAAAAACAGAGTAGAAGTATAACCTGTTTTCTTCATTGATGCCCTCCTCCAGAGACAGATGTATCGGGTAGAAGGAACCCCCCAGTACTGTTTCATTCAAAATAATTCCCATTAGCCGCGTCCATACAACATGTATCTCGTAAATGAAACTGAACACTTCAGGCCGGTTTCGAGTGTCTTCGTTTCTTTGATATCGCATCATTTTCAGCTGCGCAACCGTGGCCAACATTCGAAGAACAAAACCGACCTTACTTTTACGCTTAGCTTTGTATCCTATTCTTATTGTCCGATCAATGTATTTCAGTTATTGAGGAAAGTTTAAACACCCGGGAATTGGATTAGAAACAAATCTATCAATACATCGTTACCGGGGAATCTTCACGAGGGCGTGAACTATAACTGTAGAGTTATGCTGATGCATCTGAGAATATAATTGAGTGACTGGCTATCGACACCAGTACTTGGGTGAATAGAAGGTAGTGCTGAATTTGTCAATGGAGGAATATACGCATTAATCCACGGGAGGAAACTACGCATATTTTGTGTGAGATGACTGTAATTGACAGTAGAATGTGAGAGAATCAACACTAAGTCGGATTTTTTGCTTCACAAAACGTATTTTTTTAACCACCAATTTGAATACTGTTGGCTCACTGCAGCTAAAATGGTTGCTACAGAGTACTAAGTTTTTTTCTATCGCAAGTGATAATTTTTAAAATCTACTGGATCGATGCTATGGGCAAGGATATTGACCAGTTTGCACATCAGGCTTAGCTGAGGAGTTTAATTCATGCTACTCCTGAAAAACAGGGATTGGAGGGAACTTCTCCTGTTATGATTCTGCCCTTTCGTGTGTTGTCCCGTGCGTATTTGTGCTTGTGATTTTCTTTCGTTTCGTTTATTTCCAGCCTTCAGCTCAGCCGTCTGATGATTACTTCCAATCTACCGTCAGTGATGTCGCGTGACTGCCTTCAGCATGCCTGGGTCTCGTCGTCCAATCACGTTTCTACTTTCGTTTTGGCTTTGGTATTTCATTAATTGCTTCCAGCTGAGTTTAATTCCGGGTCTCGCGAAACTGAGGCGGTTTCTCAATAACAAGTACATCAAATTCGTACTTATGAACTCCGTGAGTCTGGACTTGCCGAGTTCAGATGAAAGAACGAACTCCCTGGGGACGGGAGGACGAGAGTACGGTCTTTCTGCAATTGGAGCAGGAACGTACTTGATGACGTTAACGTCGTCGTCTTCACTAGTGTCGGCATTTCAACTTCTGATTATTTTCACTGGTTTACTTAAAATAAAATGCAAATGTAGCGCTTATCCCCGATTACTAACAAAGACAGCGCCCTGGGTTCTTCCTCCGAAGATAAGTATCTATCCAATTTTTAAAGGATCAATGTGGGAATACAATGAAACTCAATAACTCTCTGTGTACATTATATACATGAGCCAATTACTAACCTTTTCTGTCTCCTTTCTTTCAGCTCCACACTAGTAATCACGAGGAAATGACACCTTAACCAGGTAAGTAAATCAATTAACTTTAAATATGGTCGGCTACTTTACCCTTTTTTACAGGTAGGCTATCAATACTGCAATTGAAAGTCAATGGTTTTCTATCTAATGGAATACACACTCACACAGTAATAACAAAATATGAACATTTATATGAAGATTGAAATAAGTGCAAACAAATAAACATTAGTGCATTGTCTAGATAGACCCCTCAATGTCCAATACAAATAACCCAGATGTCCAACCCACCCTCGTTGCAGGCCTGTTAAATTTGGGGGCGGTGTGGCTTAAAGCAAATAGCCCCTTCGCTCAAACTGAGCCAAACAAAAAGAACAGTACCTTACTTGTAACATAACATAATATAACATAGCATAACATAACATGAATGGCAAGAACAGGCCTTTCAGCCCAACTAAGCTTGCCAGTTTCTTTATACTATTGTGAATATACCCCTTCAGATACTAAATGACTCAATGGTATCTAGCTTTAGGTCAAGCCTGCTCTTGAAAACTCCCAAGGTCTCTGCCTCAACAATATGGTCAGGTAAGCTATTCCACATTGAAATTACTCTTTGGGTGAAGAAATATTTCCGAATATCAGTGCTAAATTTACCTTTGGTCAACTTCCATTTGTGACCCCGAGTTCTACTAACAACACTTGGCCGAAGGAATCCTGCATGATTCACTTAGTGAATCCCTTTAACATATTTAAAAACCTCAATCAAATCACCCCTGAGTCTCCTTTTCCGAAGACTAAAGAGATTAAGGATTTTCAGCCTCTTCTCGTAGCTTTCATCTTTTATACCTGGAATAAACTTAGTGGCTCTTCTCTGAACTTTCTCTAGAGCCTCTATATCTCTCTTAAAGTATGGTCCCCAGAACTGTACACAATACTCCAGGTGTGGTCTAACGAACCTGTTGTACAGAAGTAGCATAACCTCCTTAGATTTGTACTCAATACGTTTGGCAATGTATCCTAGCATCCGATTAGCTTTTTTTACTGCTACGGCACAATGGCTTGAACCTGTGAGGGTTTGGTTAACAATCACTCAGATCTTTCTCTTGTGCAGCACATTCCAGTTTTAAACCTCCCATGAAGTATCCCGTCTAATGTTTTTATTACCTACATGTACAACTTTACATTTTGCTAGATTAAATTTCATTTGCCACATTTCTGCCCAATTCTGGATTCTATCCAAATCGTCCTGAATCACTTTAGTGGTCCCTAGACTATTTGCCAAACCCCCCAATTTAGTGTCAACTGCAAATTTAACCAATCTGCTCTCAATATTCCTATCAAGGTCATTAATGTAAATGAGGAATAGCAGGGGTCCCAACACCGATCCCTGGGGGACGCCACTCCCCACCATACCCAGCTCAGATGAGATATTCCTGGCCACTTCTCTTTGTGTTCTGTCCTGTAACCAGTTTTGAATCCACTTCAGAATACCTCCTGAAACTCCAATGGAGCTCATTTTAAAAATTAGTCTCTTATGCGGTACTGTATCGAATGCTTTCTGAAAATCCAAGTATATGATGTCATAAGCCCTGCTCTGGTCATAAGTCCTGGTGGCCTCTTCAAAAAATTCCAAAAGGTTTGTTAGGCATGACCTTCCTTTCCGAAAACCATGTTAGCTATCCCTCAAGATACTGTTACGTTCAAGAAATAAGTCCAGCTCATCTTTTATAATAGATTCCAATATTTTGCACGAAATGCAAGTTAAACTCACTGGCCGGTAGTTTCCTGGCTCTGTACGGTCCCCTTTCTTATATATTGGTATTATATTGCCCTGTTTCCAATCATTTGGTATTTCTCCAGTTTCTAAAGACCGTCTGAAGATGGTGGATAGCGGCTTAAAGATGAACTCACCAGCTTCCCTGAGCACTCTAGGATATAAGCCATCAGGACCCACCGCCTTATCTGCTTTTAGTTTATGCAACTTGTCTAATACTTCGTGATCCCGAACCTCAATTTCCGCTAAATAATCTTGAGCATTTGACCTGCCCTCTGACCAAATAAAGACCCCCTCTGAGGTAAAATTTTCAACAAATTAACTGTTTAAGGCACTTTCAATATGCTTGTTGTCATATAGCAGCGATCCATTTTTATTCTTAATGCACTTAACCTGCTCTTTAACTTTCCTTTTTCTTCTACAGTACTGAAAGAAGCGCTTCGGGTTAGTTTCTGCCCCTCCAATTTGTCTTTCATACAGTCTTCTAGCCTTCCTCAGCTCTTTTTTTTACTACAGCCCGCATTTTACAGTATTCAGCCCAAGTATTCTCATTGTTATCCTTTATGTACATCTTATAAAGATTCCTCTTTTCCCTCAACATCCTACGAATACTTTTGGTCATCCACTGACGATTCTGCTTTTTCAGCTTACTTTTGTACACCTTTGGAATGAATCTGCATTGTGATTCAAGTAAAACCCCCTAAAATCTTTCCCACATCTCATTTACAGACTTACAGTCCAGGAGTGTCTCCCAATTTATTTCAGCTAGATATGAGCGCATCCTGTCAAAGTTTGCTCGCCTAAAATTGAAAATTTTTGTTCTAGAATGCACCTTTTTAACTTCTCATGAAACATCAAAATTAACAGCAGAGTGATCACTTGTCCCAAGTGGCTCCAGTACCTCAACATTGCTAATTCTATCGGGGTCATTACAGAGCACTAAGTCTAAAATTGCCTTCTCTCTGGTAGGTTTATTAACATACTGCACCAAGAAATGATCATTTATAACATCTAGAAATTCTAACTTGTGTTAGGGGGAGGGGTGGGGGAGAATGATCTCTCCTCTCAACATGCGGACTAGGCGTACTAGCACGCCGGCTTGGTGAATGTGGTCCGATTACAGGTGCTCCCACGAGGCCGGTGGTCCCCAGAGTCGCCCTCGTATGACTAGGGTGCTGACCGGTTCCCTCGACGCCAGAGGAACCGCTGGCAAAACCCTCGTGGCCAGCGGTGCTATCTGGTGAAGTTCTGTGTCTGGGTCTTCACGTGGAGGATAGCGGAGTGAAACGCGAGATAGGCTACAGCCAATTAGCCTCGCTGTGCTAGCGGGCTCACGCCTAACACTACAAGCTGAACTAGCTAGCTAGCACTTAACCTACGCGAACACTTCGCACTCGGCGACTACCTCTAAACAATCTAGCCGACCCTTCAGGCAGTCCCGTTAACCACAGTCCCTTTATAACCGTTTAGTCACCGAGCAGATAACTTCAATAACTGCAAATGATGGCTGGGTTCTCTTCTCTGTTACAGCATTGATTCTCACCGCATGTGTTTTATCTCAACCTCTCTTCCGCGTCCCTCTTCACCTCTCTCTAGGTCCTCGGCTCACTCCACAGCCCCTCTCTCGGACAGCCACACCCCCCACCTGCCAGCCAATTATCACCATACTTTCCACAAAACTCTAACCCTCTCCATCAACATCAAAGGTACATTCAGAAATGAAAATAACATATTTGCATGACGATATGAAATGAAACATGTTAATAACATAACATTGTCCAATTAACATTTTATCTCTTTACAGGTGATGAAATACCAACAATGCATGAAAATGCATGACCAAAAATAAAGGTATTATTAATTATATGCTTTTGAATAAACTACATCTACAGAAAAAGACTGTGTCTTTTTTATCAGGGCTATACAAACACAATGTGCACTTCCAAGGCTAGGAACACTCAGAAGAGGGGAAGGGGGTCTGTGAGCGTGAGCTACTTTAGGTGCTTAGCTACGTTCCGCTGGCTGTTGCGGAGTTTCTCTACTCCGAAAACACTGGAGCATATTCGACATAAAACATCATAAAGCAGGCAATATTCCAAATGTACTCGGATAATAGTTCCTCGCCTTAAAATCACCAGAAGAGTATTCAGCCAAGAAATAGCAAACGAATATTGGAACAAAAGACTTAAGCCGCTTTCATACTGGACGCGAAACGAATTTATCGCACGACAGGTTACATTCAAAGTCAATGAAAAGACGTGAACACACGCGTTTTCGCATTGACTTTGAATGTAATCTGTGGGGTGAAGAATTTGTTTCGCGTCCGATGTGAAAGCGACTTTAGGATGTTAAATACATTGGCATGCAAGCTATAACATAATAGATATTGATGTCTCTTTATCTTGCTTGCTAGCTAGCCAAATAGCTCGCTCGCGACTATTCCATTGTTAGCAAACTGTAGCTCGCTAGCCAGTTGGCCATGTAAGTACATTGGCATGATTGTTATGATACACAGTTCAATAATTGCAACCCAGATAGCAAGCACCTCCGCTCCAGATCTGCCCCGGCTATGTGCCGACACCAGCTGATCCGGCTCAGAGCTGGGGCAGATCCGGAGCGGAGGAGGTTGATTTCTAAGAAGCCAACTAGCTCACTAATGAGTATGACAGTGTACGCAAACTGTAGCCTTATTTTGTCGGCGTAATTATGTCGGAGAATATTTCGGTCATTGAAAGCGAACTGCAGCTTTTTCAGCGCGCAAGCCAGTTGCCTATGTAGTTAAATACACTGGCGCGCTCGCTATACTGTTACTTGCTTGGTAGCCAAACAGCTCGCTAGCGAGTAATACTGAAGGCAAACGGTAGGGGGACCAGAATTCTAGAATAGCAACGCATTAACGTTATGGATAAAAATATCGCGCCCCGCTCGCGCTTGGATGCCGAAAAGAATTCTGGGTTATGCGGGCTGTCAAGTTCACACAAGTTACCATCCGATGCATCCTCAGCAAAATGGGCGTGTCAAGAACACTTCCATGACTGGTAACCCTTCTCGTCGAGATGCAAACTTTGAATTGAGAAAGTACTTGGTCTCAGACGGATGACGTTTCTCAAGTTCACAAGAACAGAGGTACAGAGAAGAATGCATTTGAGAAACTGCCTGAGTGAATGCGTACTCTGATAGGATTACTAACCCGTACTAACCAGCTCTTATTTAAGGGTGATTGTAAATATTTTGTCACGTAGTATTAACATTGATTAACTCATTTAGCGAGTGTGTGCGATTCTGGCTTCTCTGCATTCAGTCTGAGCTTTCTGATTAAATGCATTTAAAACCCTGTGCTTTCCGTTCGCTTTTCTTGTGGTGCTTTTTACTTGTCACGTAAAGATTGCCTTAATCTAAACCATCTAGCTTGATTGCTCGTCTCAGCGTCTTGTCTCGAGTCATTAGTGTTTACCCGGTTCTCGTGTAATTGTTTGTAAATCCCATGTGTTTCTGTTTCAGTCTGTGATTGCATTCCGAGTCCCCGCCTCCTCTCATGATCATAAATGTGGTAGCATTTGGAAGCCATCGTCAGACGGATCCTTGTTTGACTCAGTCTTCATGGTGATATCTCTGCTCCTGTGTTTTTCTAGTGTTTCCCTTGAGCCTGTCCTGAGTCTTGTATTTTGCTGCGCCCTCGTATTGTCTTCCTCTTGTTTAGTCTCCCAGTGTTGTCCGTCAGTTAGCTAGGTTCAGTTTTTGTTTTTTAATTTAGCCACTCATTGATTGTGAACCTTGGTTCTCCCCCTGCCTTTGGCAGTGTATTTTAGTTCTCCCTTCTGTTCAGTGCATGTGCACGGTGTTTTGTTTCTGGCGTACCAGCCATCTTTTCCCTTAGTGTTTTTGTGTTCAATAAACACTTCTGCATCCTGCGCCTGGTGTTCCCGGCTCCCTTCTTACATTCTCCATACTCTAAATCGCGTTTCAGCTCTGCCTGTTTGTGAATATTCAATAGCTGATCCGAGGGTGCCATCTCGTGGTCGAGTACTGTAACTAAGTGCTTAAATTTGCAAATTTAAGCGTCGCAAGCGTCTACATCTGCAGAAAGGGGTTAAAGTAACTATCTGAATTAGGACATATAATATCTATATCGATTATCCTGATGTCAGATTAAAGGCGGTTGCCACGCGTAAACTAACAACTGCAAACTAACAACTTCATATCTTTCTCAGTCAACCACAAACTGCATGTATATATTTACATATATATATATATATATATATATATATATATATATAGAATGCTTGCGTTCTATGCTCATTAAAGCCGCTTGCACACTGGACGCGAAACGAATTTTTCGCACGACTGATATTACGTCTACGGAGGTATGCTGTTGTATATGTGCTTCTTGTTATCCTCAGTTGGTCCTGCTAATGAGTGGCACACGATTGGACCTAGCGACATTCACAATGGCATAAAAGGCTGCGGAAGCTGCGTGACGGAAGTCTCTCACTTCTCCGCCCCCTCAGTTGGTGGCGTTGGTTCGCGTGTTGTATTGAGCTTTTATAATGTGCAAACGTTTATTTGTTGAACCGGTTGCAAAATGGTAATTTATTCTCCAGTTGGACGCAGTTGTTGTGAGTTGACACAAGTTGCTGTGTATAGTTGACACATTGAGAAGCTGTGTTACTGCTGAGCTTGAAGGGGTGGGTGCCATTTCTTTTTATTACTCTTTTTTCCTGGTTATGTTAAAGACTAGGTAAGTTCATTTGTTTTTGTTTGTTTGGTCAGGTAAGTTAGTTTTTCTTTTAAAGATCCCTTTTATTTATTATTTTGGCGTTGCCCACCCTGGAGTTGAATAGCTCTTTTAACCTGTGTGAATTATATAATAAATACTCTGTTAATCTTCCTCGTAACCATTCTGTGCCTGCGATCTCTGGGGACGGAAAAGGGGAGGCTCAATTGAGCTGTTTTACCGCTCGTACCCAAGACTGGGGCCGTAACACTGATTAAAGTCAATACAAAGACGCAATATTCGGACAGGGTTTTAATATAGGCCTAGCTCCGTGTCCGAAAGTCCTAAGTTCTATTCTTTCCGAGTATTCCAGGAATTATTAGACGTGCAAACTTGCCTATGTTTGTGTTCGACCTTCACAAAATGCAAATTGATAGCTATAGACTTTTCTTGGTCTTTTTAACCTATTCGTCTGTTTTCTTCTTGAAGATAGCCTTTATTCAGTCTTTCTTTTGAAAATTAGTCAGATGGATCGAACAGATTCATGCTTTATTTCCACAGCAGAGATATAAAAGTGTTTGTGAGCAAATCAATTCCACGGCCATTGACATTGTGAATAAATTGTCGCATGCACAATCAAGACTGTCCGACGCGAAATGCAAAATACTCCATGTCCGGCACCCAGCAAAAAGTAAAAGTATTGATTAGAACAGATTTGTAATGAAATAAAGAATAAATATATCACCAACAAACAGGACATCCATCAAAGATGACCGCCAATAAATAAATTGCAGTGTTCATTGGATGTTCTGTTAAAATGTTCCTTTTTATTCTTTATTTCGTTATCTGTTCTTATCGTCCTCTTTTTTTTTTTTGGCTGTCATACACGGAGGCATTGTACATTGTCCCGCGCCAATGTCGACTCACTTTATTGACCAGAACTTAAACAGAAACATTGATTGAAATTCTTGGTACTCATCTTTAAGAACTGAGTCCTCTTATCAAAACATCCACGTTTAATATCTAAAAGAGTCAGTAGGTTTTAAGTAATTAAAAACAACAATCGACTGTCTGAGGTTTGACGAAATGAACCAAGTCCGACAGCCAGTAAAATACAAAAAAGGAGGCTTTTTTTCTGAAGGGGGAAACCCTCCAGAGCTGGCGACAGTACAAAGTTCACAATCCAAAATCAGAATCCAAGGGGTGAAATCCAGAACCGTAAACAGGGCACCAATCGCAAAAATTGTAGTCAGACAAAAATGGGTCAATAAACAAGAATGCGGCAAAGTACAGGGAGAAGGCAAAGCTCGAGGTCTAGGATGGTCCAGTGAGAAAAGATAATCACAATGATACAAGGCGAGAGAAGCATGGCACAGGTAGCAACGGAAATAACGATCTGACAAGGAAGTGCTACAGACATCTAATATACTTTTCCTTGAGACCACATGACAAAGGAACACAGGTGTAATCAATGGGGATTATAACAATGGAGAGACACATTGGGAACAAAATAATTACATGAAATTAGCCGTCGCCAAAACGCAGACAAGGATCACAAGACAAACCTATATACAAATAGCCAGCTCCAGTCAAGGAGTTCTAAAGTGCATAGGTAATGAGCGAGAAAAGACCGTATGATGTAGTTCTGGAAGTCCCACAGAAAAGTAGCAGAGATAATTAGGAAAAGACAAGAGGCGGAGACTAGAATAGGGCGAACGCTGAGAGATCGTTAGTCAATTAGTAAGTGCAGCTATACAATCCCAAGTGCTCGTTAGTAAGTTAGTCAAATACAATGTTAGTGTTGGTTAGTAATTAGCAAAAATAACAAACTGTTAGTATGTGTAGTAAAATGGCAAAAGCAGGAGGAAGGAAGAACGCGAGATAATGAAGGAAGATTGAAACCCATAAACCAATAAATCACCCGAAGGAGTGGCACGCTATACAAGGGACTGTGAGCAAAGACAAGACTCATGACAAGACGGGGGAGATGAAGTGCAATGCATGGAACTGAAAACATGGCATGGATAAACTGAAAATAAAACATGGAAAATAATAAAACATGGAATCTGATTACCAAAACACAATACATGATTCTAAGAATGGTCAGACATAAGCAGAATTTCAAAACACAGAGGTCAATCAGAAACATAGCACATGGCTAGGCAGAAACTTGATACATGGGCAGGCAAGGCAAAATACAGAAGCACAACACTGTCGGACACAGAGATATATTAAAACCCTGTCAGACTTTCGGACGCGAGACATTGCGTTCAACGCAACCTGTAGTGCAAAAAATTTGTTTCGCGTCCTACTAGGCTTCTATTATTGTCACTTAGGTTTTATCGTTTTTAGTGGGGTAAAGGAATACCGCCTGATTGCTGTGATCTCACACTGAGTTAAGATCACATATTGAAATTAAATGTGTAACGTATCTTGCATTGTTGTCCATGCATGTTCATGACAAAATTTTAAGCAGCAACAGGGTGTAATAATAGGAACACGCTATCCATCGTTTCTCTTCCCAATGATGCAGGCAGAAGAAATAAATGAGCACCCGTCGTATTTCATTCCAACTTCATAAGTTTGAATGATCTGACGTAGTTTTCGTTTTGAAATTCCATTCAAGTTCGCAACTGGTAATAATTTGAGAATGCCTCATATTGGTAATGCTTAATATAGACGTAAGCGGTGCAGAAAACAAGCCTGAAGCAGAAAAGTAAAATGCAACATTAACGCATCATGTAGATATAGGACAGAGGCTTCTTTATTTCAACACGTTAAAGGTGAGGAGAGAAGCTCATTTTATTGGTGAAGAGTTGACTCGGCTGTGTTAAACCCACTTAAGCCTTTTCTCCTACCTCTTTTTTACTTGCGCTGGAAGGCAGGGCAGAGGCGGGACAGAGGAGTACTTGCTCCAGGCTACGCCGAGCACGAAATTGCAACATACGCCTGGATACACCCCGTTGGCGCGGCACTCCCACTATTCGCTGCGCCTGCGACTGGTCTACGAATTTAGAGCCGTTTGTCTCAGGTGACAGGGTTTGTTTACACTTGATTTGGACTGTTGATTTACAAAGACCTGTATTAGACCAACACTGAGCACTTTGGTGTCATCAACAGTGGCAGGTCATTTCCAAGGAGTCCCAACAAATTTCTGTCACATCACTGTGCCAAACTACGAATTCAGTCAAAATTTTGGATTTTGCTGGCTATTAGATTTTATAACAGTTATTATAAATAATTTTTTTTTGTTTGTTTGTTTGTTTTGGCCACAGAATGTAGCCGCTTGCAGTGTAAGAGAATGGCTATTGTGGCTTAAGTGTGAGAGCGGGATTAGCTTTTTTTTTCTTTGCATTTTATTTTCATTGGTAAATCAACCTGCAATATTACAAGTGTGACAGACAAATTAATTCTTTACCTTGAATGGTCAGCAACATGCTTGCCTTCTGGATCATTCTGCCATCATTATCAAACACTTCAAAGATACAATTGCCAGAATTACTTTTGCTTAAATCATCCAACTGTGCCGTCCAACTACTTTTGAAAAGACACTTGTCTTTTTGAGATCCAGAAGTTGAACTTCCTTTCATTTCTCTGCATTTGTGCAAAAAGCTTCCAGTGAATCTGACGTCTAAACTCTTGACTTTGGTGTTCATCATCACTTTTATGTAAACTGGCTCTCCTAGTCTTCCATAACATTCAGCTAGTGGTCTAACCTCTGTGATGCTGCAGAACACACTCGAGCCTGAAATTAAAAAATAAAAATATATTGCCTTTCATGACAATTACACATACACAACAGTCTTGTAGCAGTTTTATAAATTATTTTATTAATTTCTTTTTTTGAAAGAAAGAATGTGCTTGTGCCTTGAATTTTCAACCTTCAAAAAATAACCCAAGAGAAGCGTGGTTCTCAACTTTGGTCCTCTGCGTATGCTGGTTTTTGTTCCAAATTGCAATGGTAAGTATTTAACAAGTGATTATTTATGATATTTGGGTGCATTTCATGATCAGAGCAGTTATTTTCCCCTTACGCCACATCTTTGCAGATACATCTATGTGTGCCATGATAAATAAAAGAAAGAAAGATCCTTCAATCTGTAGTGCTTTTATCTGTATTGCAGGTAATTTCAAGTAGGACTGACAATTAATTGCATTTGTGATAATATCACAATATGACAAAATTAGATGCTCCAATCGCAAAGGATGCGATTACACTCTGGTCACGTGACATGTATGCGAGAGCTGAGCAGAGGATGGCGGGATAAACATAACGCACTTCCCACGTCGGACTTTTACCAGTTGCACCATGGCCCCAGGCTCAACAGAACCAAACCATGTAGAAACTTCTGTGTCAAAGAGGAACAGCACATCGGCTGAGTGGAACTATTTTCTGGGCTGGTGATAAGTGGTATCGCATCGCAAAATGCTATCAGTTTTTCTAAAATGCTCCAATTTGCGACGGGCTTTTGACGTCCCCATCACACATTTTGCGATAGACCTACAGTCTTCGGATAATGTGAGTAAAAGTTTTAGTCCAGTTTTGAACAAATGCAGGCTCATACAGTCTCATAAATATTGTTCCGATTGGCTTCCGCAACCGCACTATGGACAACCTAACAACGCGACTCTGAAGCCATGGTAGCGCGAGTGGAATAACTTCACTTTTCCTTCCACCAGGCCTGACCACAGAGCTAAAGAAAACAGGAGTGGGAAACGTCATTGGCTGAACCAACCACAAAACCCAAAACGCATCCGCCTCCCATTGTAAAGTATCGGCTGGGGAATTGCTCAATCTACAGTGTGTATGCGACTAGATATGAAACGGAAAAACACTGGACTGGTGACACGCCTACAAGCACGACCATTATTTTTTTACGGGTGTTTGCTGCCAAGAAATGCTTAATTGTTAGTTACAATGAAAAAAAAACTAACTGTAAATATACATATAAGGGGTTCGAAATTCCCGCTAGTCTGCGCACTAGTAGGCAAAAAATTAAGGCGGAATAGTTAACTTGTCTTCAAACTACTCAAAGTGTCTAGTAACGAGTTGTCTTCTAGGCTTCTCATAAATTTTGTATAAAACCTCCACTTTTTTCGGTTTTTTATTCGCCAGAATGTTATGATTCTGCCTTTTGTGTGCTGTCTTTGTGCATTTGTGCTTGTGCTTTACTTTCGTTTTATATATCAGCTTTCATTTCGGCCATCCGATGATCCACTTCCTCTCTGCCAAACAGTGATGACAGCCTTCAGCATGCCTGCGTCTAGTCCAATCACGTTTCCTCTTTCGGTTTCGTATGGAGTTACATTAGGGTCAAAAGTTTTGTACTTAAGAAAATAAAATTTGAAAAATTAATGTGTTGATATTAAATTTTGAAAAATATAACAATGTATTCAAAATTAAAATAAGTGTATGAAACGTTTTTTCAGATTAAATATAATTTTGATTCACTTTGGTAATTCTTTCAAATAAATTATTTATTTTCACTTTTCACTTCCATATATATTTTGACATTTCAGGTCTTATTTTTTTCAGTTGCATGTTTTATCTTTTCAGATTCAGATCTTATTTTTTACAGTTTCAGATTTTATTTTTTCCGTTTCAAATCTTTTTTTCACTTTCAGATCTTATTTTTTCAGTTTCAAATCTGTTTTTTGAGTTTCAGACTTTTGACCCTGATGCGGCGTGTGGGGGGTGGTATCAACTGAGCTGGGCGTGGAATCATGAGTGACAGCTGAACAAAAAGGCTTGGAACCTTCTCCAGTGACAGTGCCTTCAGGGAACGTAGGAAGTAAAACGAATCTAACTCAAAATGTATATACGCCATATTCATGTGATAGGCAGTGTAAGAATTGATGCCAGTGACAAACTTCCATCTAAAAATCTGTTTCAGACAGTACTGAGCACCAATTGCGGTATAAGAGCCATAAATTATGCCAGAGTTTGCAGTTCAACAGCCACATTTTAAGTGCTGATATGTCCGATTTCCACATAGGACTGTGAACGCAGCGTAGTGTCTGCTTGGCTTGTAGATGGCCTATGGCCGGTCGAGTCAACCTGCTGGAGCCCATACATCCAACACACAGGTGAGACATGTTTACTAAGTTTTGGGAAATCATAACAGACACGGAGATATAAGAAAACTGGAGTGGACAATCCCGTCGTTCTCGTGGCTGCATGCCGCCGCCATCTTGCGTATGTATATCGGGGCAGACGTTCAATGGACAATGCTGTATATTGAAAAAAACGAAAACTCGCTCATACGGGACAACAGCTGAAGTTCCGATTTCTCTGCAATGTCTTCTGATCAAATAAACATCGAATACACTGGATTTAAAAAAAAAATATTTTTAAATAAATGTTGTTGTTTGATTACAATTCCTTATTTGTGTCCATTTTAAGTATGAAAGGATAAAAATAACACGGAAAACAAGTCTAAGTTGTCAACACTCATGTTTACATGAGCCTCATTGGACATTTATACATACACAATATGGCGAAGCTATTCTGCCGTTTCCGCTTTGGTCCAGCTCACACGTCGTCCACTCTAGTTTTCTTATATCTCTGTGTTTGTTATGATTTCCCAAAACTTAGTTAAAATATCTCACCTGTGTGTTGGATGTATGGGCTCCAGCAGGTTGACTCGACTGGCCGGACGCCATCTTTGCAAGCCAAGCGGACACTACGCTGCGTTCACAGTGCTATGTGGAAATCGGACATATCAGCACTTAAAATGCGGCTGTTGAACTGCAAAATCTGGCATAATCTATCGCTTTTATACCGCAATTGGTGCTCAGTACTGTCTAAAACAGATTTTTAAATGGAAGTTTGTCACTGGCATCAATTCTTACACTGCCAATCACATGAATATGACATATATAAGTGTTGAGTTTGATTCGTTTTAGTGCCTACGTTCCCTGAAGGCACTGTCACTGGGGATGGTTCAGCTGTCACTCATGACAGCTAATCATGCGGCGGGGGATAATAAAAATAACAAGCTCATTTACGCATATTAGAAGGAAAAAGCTAAACAATGCTTAATGCACCAAAACAGCAACCAATAAGCACCAAATTCCTCTCTGCTGACAGAGATTGGTCAAGTACTTAGACCAATATAAGTATTTGGATATAAGTACATGAACATATTATTAGGTATTATTAGGCATTAGGCCTAATAATATTATTTGGCCTAATGCCTAATATCAGGTATTATCAGGTAGTACTCAGATATAAATACAAGCACTATGGTATGTAAAAAAAAGATGCTTGCATACAATTCACAAAAGTACTTGAAAGTACTTGGACCCAACTCTGGTTGAAGGTACACTAATTCTAATATTGATAGTTTGTCCTGATTGTGGCACTAGAGGAAAGGGCATGGGGTAACCAAAATCGATAGAATTTATTCTCTAAGGGTCATGCATGTGCAGACCAAGTTAGAAAAGATTTGGCTGAAAGATTTTCAAGATACACTCATTCTAAAGCTGAAAGTTTGACCTGATGGTGGCACTACAGGAAAGGTTCAGGGGGTCACCAAAATTCGTAGGGTTCATCCTCTTGTGGTCATTAATGTGATAAGCAAGTTTGAAAAGATTTGGATGAAATCTATTCAAGATACACTAATTCTAATTTGAATGTTTGGCCTGATGGTGGCACTGGAGGAAAGGTCATGGGGTTATCAAAATTAATCTGGTTCAGCATGAAGGTGTTATCAATGTGGCCAACAAGTTTGAAAAGATTTGAGTGAAAGCTGTTGGGAGTCATCACACTGATGCAAGAACTGTCGCAACAGTGGTGGAAACTGTGGCAGTGGCAGTCTGGGTAAAACCATAATATCCTTGACTCATCACTTGGTGAAAAAATAAAAGACATTTAAACATCTTTCTTTCCAACTTAGTCAATAAAAACAAAGTTTTGGTGATTTGTATATTTCTCTAGTTGAATAATATGTCATCTGAATGTATGGAGTTATGGTGGGTGGGTGTAGGGGGGTGAGGGTGGCATGTAGGGGGAGGGGTATGTTTTATTCGAAGGGGTACGTAGGTATTCAACCAATAAAGTGCCTGACAAAATTTGGTTCACAATTTCAATTTTCCTGAGGCATGTATCCCTGGGGTCAAATTGACCCCAAGGATGAAATGTATTTGCAATAATGAGGATAACAGGAGGGTTAAATTACATATGCATCTGACTCATTTACATTTCTGTGATCTATGCCAGGAATGGTTCCATTTTCGCACAAGTTAATTTTCTTCTTTTTTTAACGTATCAGATGTTCATAAGAAGCTGTTTCTGATCGGACTGTGAATCATTCACTGTAGGGCTGTTCCCCCCATCCAGTACCTGAGCAAGACTCTCTTAGCTGTAGAGAGAGCAACCATGAGCTGCTGGGCCTTCGTTCCCCGCTTATGTTTCAATTTCCTTTTTAGCAAATCATTGAAGATCACCACCCCAGAGTAGTAAAGTGTGAGGTACCGTTCTGGAACTAAATGAGACCAGGAAGTTTCAGCAAAAGAGGGTTTTATTGAAGTTGGGGGGGGAAACCCCCACAGGGCAGGAGGCAAATGGTACAAAGTCCACAATCCAAAATCTGAATCCCAGGGACGTAATCCAAACAGCTCACAGGGCAGCAAGCACTTAACCCAGTGTCAGGCAAAACAGATACAGAACATGGGCAGATAAGTATCAAAGAAAAAGCCAAAGTCAGAATTGGGGACGTTCCAATCAGAAGTATAACACTAAGAGTACAAGGCATCAAAAATCGCAGCACAGGGAAAACATTCTGACAAGAACTGTGAGTGAAATGACTGCTGAAATACACGTAGGGGAAGTCACATGCTATGATAGGGCACAGGTGAGTGGGATCAGAGTAATTACAAAGCATGTAACATGTGGAAGTTCCTGATTACAAGAAATTGGCAAAAGCCAAAAAGGTGGACAGGGATCACAGAGACAGCCTACTGACAAACATACGGCTCCGGTTAGGGAGTTCTACCGTGCACAGAATGAGAGGCAGGACAGTGATTTGCCACGTGCAGAAAATCTGCTTGAAGCACAGCAAAGTAAGTTGAGAGAAGGCAAGGGGCGGAGACTAGAGCAGAGCGAGTGCTGAGTGCCTGTTAGTCATTTAGTAATGTGCAATATACAATCCCTAGTGCTTGTTAATAAGTTTGTACTATAGAAAAGCAAGGTGAAGGAGGTAAACGAGATTGGAAGGAATGGTTGAAATCCCAAAAACCATGAAATCACCCGAAAATTTGGCACACAATACTGGGGCAGTGAGCGATCACATGACAAAAGACCAGACAGGGGGAGACAAAGTGCAATGCATGGTATGAGTCAAAACATGGACCGGAATATAACTGCAATGGTGGAATTTGGCAAACAGACAAAGACAAGGCAAAAACAAAACGTGGCATGGAATCAGAATCACAATACAAAATACAGAGCATGGTCAGACAAAGCAGAATTCATAATCAGATGTGGGAGTCAGGCAGAAACAAAAACATGGTCAGGCAGAAGAAGATCACAACATAAAGATGATCAAAGCAGCTGAAATAAAAAAATAAATGAAAAACTCCAAAAATAAAGTAATATACCATTGAATGGACCAAAAATAATTTAAAATAAATGTAAGCACTCCTTGATAAAATGAGGCATAAATTGATATATCTCATAGTTACGACTGCGGTCGTAAGGTATTTTATTATATACTGTACCTTGTAGATGCCCCAAACTTGCTGTGTGTCCTGAGTTGTCTTCCACCTTATTAGGTGTGCCAGTGCTGCTCCAGTTCTCTTGTGGGGTGGTGATAGGTTGCGGTGGAGCCGGTCTTCGATTTAAACCAGCCAAAGTGATGTCATCGGAGCAGCAGGGGGAACCCCGTCACCCTCGGATTGCAACCGGCCACGTCATGACTAGTAAAAGCTCTTATGTGTCAGTTTGTGTGTTGATAAGAGTAAGGGTGAACCTTTGAAGTTTTTTCTTGTATAGGTTGTTCTCACCATGAGGTAAAAAACCCACTTGTTTCTGTGAACTTGTAGGTGTAAAATAAATGACCTTACTAACGGACTTTCGAAATGTAGCCTTCGTGGCTGCTTGGGATCCGAGTGTTGCGGGGTGTATTTCATGTTGTGTCCTCGCCACCCCTAGATGGGGCATAACACTCATAATTTGCCATGTTAAGCTTTTTCCTTATAATGTGCATCAATGGAGGGGAAAAAGCTTAATGTGATAAAACGTCTATTTTCTTAGGACTTTGGTTTGATATTTTGATCGGAGGAAGTGTTACTGACAAGAAATGTCAAAGAAGTATTTGGTGATTATTGGTCGCTGTTTAGGAACATTAAGTCACGTTAAGCTTTTTTTTCTCATAATGCGCGTCAATGGAGGGGAAAAAGCTTAATGTGATATAATCTCCCTTTTCTTCGGACTTCGGTTTTGATTTTTTGACAGCAAGAAGTGCTCCTGATTTGAAATGCCTATGGTTTATTTGGAGACAATTGGTCGCTGTTTTGGAACATGAAGTCACGTTAAGCTTTTTCCTTGTAATATGCGTAAACACACTTACGCACATACACACACACACACACACACACACACACACATGCACAGGCACATGTACACATGCACATTCACACACAGACACACTCACATACAAGCAATTCCATTCACACATGCATGAGCAGCTCACACACACATAAGCAGCGGGCTTCTGTAGCTTTGATTAGTAAGCAGGCTTCTGTTCAGTGGATTCAAAAACAAAATGAGGTGATGTATTTGATTTCTGTAGCTTTGATCAATACTTGTTCAGTAAAATGATTAGTTGTGACTGAAAAACATAATCAATTGAATCATTTATGTATCTACACTCAACAAAAATATAAATGCAACACTTTTGTTTTTGCTCCCATTTGTCATGAGATGGACTCAAAGATCTAAAATTCATTCAAGATGCACAATATTACCATTTCTCTTGCTTTGCTGAGACAATCCATCCCACCTCACAGGTGTGCCACATCAAGATGCTCATCAGACACCATGATTAGTGCACAGGTAATAATAATAATAATAATAATACATTTTATTTATAACGCACTTTAAATTTGTAAAACAAATCTCAAAGTGCACAAAGCAACAAACAAGGTAACTGACAAGTAACTGATAAATCAATAATAAAGAAAAAATAAAATCCAGGAAATAGCAAAAGTAAAAACCAAACATGGGGGTAAAATTAAGCTGTAAAAGTTTTACTAAAAAGGAAGGTTTTCAGTCCTTTTTTAAAAGCATCCACCATCTGTGGAGCCCTAAGATGGTCAGGAAGGGCATTCCACAGACGGGGAGCAGTAGTCTCAAAGGCTCTGTCGCCCATGGTTTTAAGCCGAGTCCTGGGCGGGCGCAGACGGTGCATTTGGCCTGACCAGGTTCTGTCTGAGGTATGTGGGGTGAGGAGTTCAGTGAGATAAGTGGGGGCTGCACCATGCACACAGTGGTGGGTGTGGAGGAGGATTTTGTATTGAATGCGGAGATGGATGGGGAGCCAGTGCAGAGAGTGGAGGATGGGGGTGATGTGCTCATGTTTACGCACCCTCATCAGGACCCTGGCAGCGCTGTTCCGAACGTATTGGAGCCTTTGGAGACTCTTGCCAGGGATCCCGATGAGGAGTGCGTTACAGTAGTCCAACCTGGAGGAGACAAAGGCATGGACGAGTTTCTCTGCAGCAGAACGGGAGAGAGATGGTCTGAGTTTGGCGATGTTACGGAGGTGAAAAAAGGAAGTTTTGCAAATATGGGTGATATGGTTGTCAAAGCTAAGATGGGAGTCAAATCTGACCCCCAAATTAGTTACAGAAGGAGAGAGGGAAATGTTGTGACCAAGCAAGGAGACAGAGGAAATAGGGGAGGAGCGGAGCTGGTGAGGGGTGCCGATCTGTCTGGCTTCAGTTTTGGAACTGTTCAGCTGCAGGACGTTTTTACTCATCCATGCCTTGATCTCCCCCAGGCAGGAGTCCAGTTTAGTGATGGAGGAGGGGGATGTGAAGGAGGGCGTGACCTTGAAGTAAAGCAGAGTGTCGTCAACATAGCAATGGAATTGTATTCCATGCCTGCTGACGACACAGCCGAGGGGGAGCATGTATATGGTGAAGAGGGTTGGACCGAGCACGGAGCTCTGGGGTACCCCACACGGGACAAAGTGGGGGCGAGATTTAACGTCCCCCAGAGCAACATAATCGGTCCTTCCTGTGAGATAAGAACGGAACCACTGGAGGGCGGTACCGGAAATGCCAATGTAGTGTTGAAGGCGGTGGAGGAGGATGTGATGATCAATGGTGTCAAATGCAGCAGAGAGGTCGAGAAGGATAAGGAGGGAAGTAGCACCGGAGTCAGAGGTCATCAAGAGGTCATTGGTGACTCTGATGAGCGCTGACTCTGTGCTGTGGGAGGGACGGAAACCAGATTGAAATTTTTCATATAGGCTGTTAGAGTTGAGGAGGTTGTGAAGTTGACTGGAAATGACTCTTTCTAAAATTTTGGAGATGAAAGGCAGATTGGAGATGGGTCTGTAATTTGACAGGGGTTCAGGGTCTAGAGTGGGTTTTTTGAGGAGGGGCTTGATGATGGCAGTTTTAAGGCTGGCCGGAACAAGGCCGGTATGGAGTGAGAGGTTGATGATTGTGGTTATGAGAGGGCTGATGGAATGACTGTGTGCTTTAAGCAGAGGGGAGGGGAGGGGATCAAGGGAGCATGTGGATGGTTTGGAGTTATGGATTATTTTCTTGACCTCCTGCTGCATTGTGGGGGAGAAACGTGATAGGGGTAGTGAGGTAGGTGAAATGTCGTTGAGTGGAAATGTGCTGTTGGAATTTGTGAGAGATGATCGGATACTGTCGATTTTGGAGGTGAAGAAGTCAATAAATTTGTTGCACTGAGTGACTGTTTGGTTGTGGTGTGGTGGGGTTTGTGGATTTAGAAGGTGTCTGACAGTATTGAAGAGTTGTTTAGAGTTACCTGGGTTATTGTTGATAATGCTGGAGTAAGATGATGATCTGGCCTTGGACAGTGCTGTGGCGTATGTCCTGCGATGTTCCCGGTAGGCCAACTTATGCACCGTCAGCCCAGATGTAACAAACGCCCGCTCCAGGACTCGGCCAGTCCTTTTCATTTGTCGCAGGTCATGGGTGAACCAGAGAACAGAACGGGTGAGGGTGACAGTCCGGGTTCTTAGTGGAGCGTGGAAATCCAGGATGGACGCCAGGTTGTTGTTATAAAAGTCCATGAGATCACTGACAGATGAGTTTGGGGGAGGAGAAAGGACCTGAAGATGTTGACTGAGAGAGGTGGAGTCAATGTTTCTGATGTTCCTGAAAGAAATTTGACGTTGTGGTTTGGTGGGGGGGGAGGGGAGAGGGATCCTAAAGGAAATTGCCCGGTGGTCAGAGATGCCAATGTCATGGATGTGAAGGTCAGAAATAGGGATAGAGTCTGTGATGACAAGGTCCAGTGTGTGTCCTTTAGTGTGGGTGGGACCAGTGATGAGTTGGTGGAGGTTGATGGAGTCCAGGACATGTTTGAATTCGGCAGCCAAGCGGCAGGAGTGAGAGTCCATGTGGATATTGAAGTCACCTAGAATTAGAATATTTGTATGTGAAGTGCAGAGTGAAATAAGGAAATCATGGAATTCAGAGAAGAACAATGAATGCGGTTTTGGTGGACGGTAGATGAGTGCTATTGTTGTGGTAGTGATGTGTTTGCATTTAAAAACCAGATGTTCAAAAGAGCTGACGGAAGGGACAGACAGAATGGAGGTGTGAAAGGTGCTATGGTGCAAAACGGGGAGGCCGCCCCCCCGGCCTGTTGTATGGGCCTTACAGAGATAGTTAAATCCGGGGGGGCAGGCCTCGTTGAGGGCAGAGTATACACCTGGCTGTTGCCAAGTCTCAGTGAGACAAAGAATGTCTATCCCTTTCTCACTGATGTGGTCGTGGATGAGTCCAGATTTATTCGTAAGTGATTGGATGTTTAATAATTCCAGTGTGGAGTGGTTTATGGAGTCCAGTTTATTGAGAGGGCGGAGGGCGCTGTGATCCACTCCGGGTTTTCTGATCGACCGGATTTTCGGGCTCCAGTATTTTGATGATGACTGGTCGGCGCTCTCATGACGGCATCGATGTGCGTCGGTGCGTACTACAGACCAGAAGGAAGCGATGGAGTGCTGTTGGTCACCGTGGTCGCCGCGTTTGGATATTACAAGCCGCCGTCCAGATCCTCGGTGGACATATCGGGGTCGGCGTGGTAGTCCAAGCTGACCCGATAGAGCAGCACTGTAGTGGAGGCTCCGAGGCGGCGCAGAGATGTCAATCATGTTAGCCGGAGCCCGGGTGTTAGCCGTTAGCCAGGATCCAGGATAGCGATGGTGAACAGCAGTCGCATAGACCAGGATGGTGCAGAGCCAGAGGAACCACGGTCGGCGTGCAGACATCCGTTTCAGGACAGTGGACATGGAGACGTGGTTGGCCAAAACAACAAAGCCAGGCAGTTGACAGCTAGCGCCGTCGTAGCACCGCCGTTCCAGCCAGGGGTGAACCCGGCTAGCAAGACGCCGTGAGAGACGAGCCTCGAGTGGATTCCAAGAGTTTGGTGTGTTATGGCCCCAATTTGTTATTACAATTTACAACACAACAGCAACAGCAAGGGATGACAGACACAATTTAAAAACTTAAACACATTTAATTTTCAACAAAGACAAACTAACTACTAACTAATCTACTGACCAAGATTGAAAAAAAATTAATAAAATTTACAGTCCCTTTGGTGGGTTTCCTGGTGATGTGCTGGGTGAGGAAAAAGGCTCAAACACAGGCAAAAATCCACAAAAGAAACTTCACAGGTCTTGAACAGAAATGACAGGTCTGGTCACATGTATCCTTCTCCTTGCAATTTCTCCTACCACTTTACTGTCTCAATTCTTTTCCTTATATACTCTTTTTCAGACCCCACCCACATTAAGACCTCTCTTTTTTATAATTTTCGGGGACTTTCCCCAGACATGCCCAGGACATGTCTAAACCTAGCTACAGTCTGAGCTGAATAAAAAAAAGGTAAATACTGCCATCTAGTGGCCTATATTCACATTACAGGTGAGATGATAACCGAAACTAAAAACTAAACTAAACTAAAATAACCAAAACTATGGCGGAGGTTCGGTAGAGTTGGTAGGGTAAAGGGGAGAGATATTACGGAGAAGCGGCGAACAATCAACGCCAGCGTCCTCTCCAGCATCCTCCCGGTGTACCTTAGACTGTCCACAATAAAAGGCCACTCTGAAATGTGCAGTTTTTGCTTTATTGGGGGTCTGGGGACTCAGAACCAGTCAGTATCTGGTGTGACCACCATTTGCCTCATGCAGTGCAACACATCTTCTTCGCATAGAGTTTATCAGATTGTCAATTGTGGCCTGTGGAATGTTGGTCCACTCCTCTTCAATGGCAGTGCGAAGTTGCTGGATATTAGTAGGCGCTGGTACGCCCTGTCGTATACGCCGGTCAAGCACATCCAAAACATGCTCAATGGGTGACATGTCCAGTGAGTATGCTGGCCATGCAAGAACTGGGACATTTTCAGCTTCCAAGAATTGTGTACAGATCCTTGCAACATGGGGCCGTGCATTGTCTTGCTGAAACATGAGGTGATGTTCATGGATGTATGGCACAACAATGGGCCTCAGGATCTCATCACGGTATCTCTGTGCATTCAAAATGCCATCAATAAAATGCACCTGTGTTCTTCGTCCATAACAGATGCCTGCCCATACCATAACCCCACCACCACCATGGGCCACTCGATCCACAACATTGACATCAGCAAAGCGCTCACCCACACAACGCCACACACGCTGTCTGCCATCTGCCCTGAACAATGTAAACAGAGATTCATCCGTGAAGAGAACACCTCTCCAACGTGCTAGACGCCATCGAATGTGAGCATTTGCCCACTCAAGTCTGTTACGGCGACGATCTGGAGTCAGGTTAAGACCCCGATGAGGACGACGAGCATGCAGTTGAGCTTCCCTGAGACGGTTTCTGACAGTTTGTGCAGAAATTCTTTGGTTATGCAAACCAATTGTTTCAGCAGCTGTCTGAGAAGCTGGTCTCAGACGATCTTGGAGGTGAACCTGCTGGATGTGGAGGTCCTGGGCTGGTGTGGTTACACGTGGTCTGCAGTTGTGAGGCCGGTTGGATGTACTGCCATATTCTCTGAAATGCCTTTGGAGACGGCTTATGGTGGAGAAATGAACATTCAATGCCCGAGCAACAGATCTGGTTGACATTCCTGCTGTCAGCATGCCAATTGCACGCTCCCTCAATGCTAGCACCATCTGTGGTATTTTGCTGTGAGACAAAACTGCACATTTCAGAGTGGCCTTTTATTGTGGACAGTATAAGGTACACCTGTGCACTAATCATGGTGTCTGATGAGCATCTTGATGTGGCACACCTGTGAGGTGGGATGGATTGTCTCAGCAAAGCAAAAGTGCTCACTATCACACATTTAGACAGATTTGTGAACAATGCTTGAGAGAAATGGTTATATTGTGTATCTGGAATGAATTTAAGATCTTTGAGTCCATCTAATAACAAATGGGAGCAAAAACAAAAGTGTTGCGTTTATATTTGTGTTGAGTGTACTTGTATCCTATTCCTTTAGCTGTATTTTTCCTCTCTTGACTGTAATTTCCCCCTCCTTTTTAGTGATATGCATGCTTAACTTTTGGTTGCAGTTTTCAAGGGCAGTTGGCAGTGTTTTGGTTTGGCTATCCTGTTGTAGCGTGAGAATGAGATGGCGGAAAGACCATATCTGGAAGATATTTCCTGTGATGAAGGTATAAAAACTGGGTGTGAACAGCAAAAAGTCGGTTCTTCTTGCGCAAAAAGAACTCGGCTTTATATTTATCAATATGCCTCAATGAAGCCTAATTGTCTGAAGAATCTGTCTCTCTCCAATTGCTTGAGGATGGGGGAAGCTCATGGTATGAAATATGTGTCAATGAAAACCTCAACAACCTCAGTTCCTTTTTGTTTCATCCTGATTGCAACGCTGATGCCCGCTGCACTGCTGTGCGGGCATGATAAAAGCTCAAATCAATCCATACATCTGAGTCCATATCACTTCCTGTACTCCTGACTAGTTACTGCACAGGACAGGAGACGTTACACAATGATTGAAACAAAGGTGGAAGCTAAGGATTATGTTGGGTGTTTGTATGCGTGGGTTTGCTTTTGTTTGCATGCACATGGGTGTTTTAACCATGGTAAGAGTCTGTAAGGGTGGAAAAAGAGCGCCTTCTCTGAGGCTGCAAGTACCGTTTGGGTGCTTAATAAAGTATATGTGTGAAATAATCTTTAAAAGTGCAGACAAACACCCATTAGAAAAGATGCATAGGCCTATGTGCACCCTGTGAAATGGTGATAACAAGAACCTTAAACGCTCGCATTCACCCTTAATGGGAGTGCGGTGATCATCCCTAATAAGGGTCCTCATCTGCACCTTTTAAGGTTCTTATGTTACTCCTTTATAAAGGTGCTCATTTGCACCTTTTAGGGTTGTCGTATTCACCACATGGAAGGGCGCTCATTAACACCTTTTTGGGGTGTTTATGTTCACCCCTTTTTAGGATGTTCATAAGCACTTTTTAGGGTACGCATGTCCACCCCTTTTTATGGTGCTTGTAAACTCCTTTAAAAAAGGTGCTGCTAAAGTAGCAAATGCGCGCACCTGTAAAAGGGGCTGAAATGAACCTTTTTTTATTGGTGTGTAGATGTAAAGCATCAAATTTTGCGAGGGACAGAGGTTATGGGTGAGAATCGGAAAAGAGTTCCCTCAGCGCACAACCATTACAATACACTGCTTTCTGAATTTAAAAAAGCAAATACTTGAGCCTTTGATAGAATCGTTGTTGCAGTGATGAATATTGTCCAGCTGGAAATACAAACCAAATTCTGAAATAGTTGGGACAATGTGTAAATTGTGAATAAAATCAAAACGCAATGACTTTCAAATCACACCAGCAAGCATTTTATTCACAGTAGAACAGAGATAACATTGCAAATGTTGAAACAGAAAAACTTTATAATTTTATCCCCAAAATGAGCTCATTTCAAATTTGATGGCTGCTACAGGTCTCAAAAAAGTTGGGACAGGGGCGTGTTTACCATGGTCTAGCGTCCCCTCTTCTTTTTAACACGGAGTGGAGGCGTCTGGACAATGAGGAGACAAGTTTCTTGAGTTTACCCATTGGAATTTGATTCCACTTTTGTTTAATACAAGCTTCCAGCTGCTGGAGAGTTTTGGGTCTCCTTTGACGGACCTATCGTTTCATAATGTGCCAAATGTTCTCAATCGGTCAACGATCAGGACTGCAGGCAGGCCAGTTCAGCACACGAACTCTTCTACTGCGAAGCCATGCTGTTGTAATAGCTGCAGTATGTATTTTGGCATTTTCCTACTGAAATACACAGGGCCTTCCTTGGAAAAGATGTCGTCTGGAGGGGAGCATATGTTGCTCTAAAACCTTTATATACCTTTCAGCATTAATGGTGCTTTTCAAAACATGCAAGTGTCCCACACCATCTGCACTAATGCATCCCCATACCATCAGAGATGCTGGCTTTTGAACTCAATGCTGATAATAGGAGGGGTGGTCTTTCTCCTCTCTAGCCCGGAGGACACGACGCCCATGATTTCCAACAAGAATGTCGAATTTGGACTTGTCTGACCACAGGACACTTTGCCACTTTGCTACAGTCCATTTTAAATGAGCCTTGGCCCACAGAACAGACATAGTGGCGTCTGAGGGCCCGAAGATCACGGGCATCCAGTAAAGGTCTTCGGCCTTATCCCTTATGCACAGAGATTTTCCAATTTCTCCGAATCTTTTGTTGAGGTTATGCACTGTTAATGATGAGACCTTCAAAGCCTTTTCAATTTGACGTTGAGGAACATTGTTTTTTTTAAGTATTCTACAATTTTTTTACGCAAACCTTCACAGGTTGGAGAGCCTCTGGCCATCTTTACTTCTGAGAGACTCAGCCTCTCCAAGCCTACCTTCAGACAGCAGGTCTTAATGCATAATTCGGATTTTTTGGAGAAATCCGATTTTTTTGTGTGCATTATATGCGACTTCTATCAGTTTTGAGTGTGAACTGAAAGTGACCCTGAAGTGACCCGCATGCGCAAAAATGGCTGTTGTTGTTATTGTTTGTCCCGCCGCTCCTCCTCCTGGGACACAGATTTGTGACGTTTGTCACATTTCAAAGACGTAAAGGTCGGATAAATGCGACCTGGCCGTTCATACAGTAGTCGCATTGCAAAATATCAGATACGCATCGGATTTAGGACCGCATATGAAAATGGCCTGGGTCAGATTTTTTTAAAAATTGGATATGTGCTGTTCAAACTGTCTTTAACAGGCCTTTTCTTGAGAAATCCTTCGGAACACAAACATTTGCCAGCGTAAACTTAATTTTTCAGCCTTAGGTGCGCATTTTTTTAATGCAGCTCAAATGCTATTTTGGGCAAGCAAACCGTCCCCTGCATGAAAAGTTAAGGTGATATGAATGTTGTACATAATTAAGCTAAACTCAAAAAAGCAATATATTATGGTGATCTTTCAAATATGTAAATCTACCATGTGCAACACCACCTTTCTTTTCCTGCATTATATCCTTCTAACATCGGCACACAAGTGTGCGTTTCAGTTGTGTCCTAAGATCCGCCCTAACTACAATTAAGATAAGTGATATAGCATTAGTTTCTCACTTCAATATAGTCTTGGAACATAATGTTAAAGAAGAAAAACCAGGAGTCGCAGATTATTAGAAAAAAATTGAATGAATTTGAAAGCAACATTTCACTTACCCAGCTCAACTAAGAATGGGGCAACCACTTGAGAACGGTAAATCTGTTTACTTAGTATTCTCTCCGCGCATAAGCTTGTTAAATGTGCTTTATAGGTGAACATTAATATTAAGTTGTTATATGGTAATTTGAACCGCTAGTTAATCAGGCTATTTAAATTGAAAATGAATGAAGAGGTGCATCTCCACTGCATTGTGAGCAGTGATATTGCAACTTGTAGGTTTAACGCAAACGCAGCCTGCTAATATTTCCGAAAAAGGAAGTGCGATAAATGATGTCTCCAAAGCCAATCTGCCAAGCCTAAACTGCATGAAAACAAACCCAATAAAACTTATTTTTAGCTTATTTTGTTACTTAGCGGAATGCATTACACCATAACAAACTTCATGTTGCGGATCATTGACCAGCCATGTATGATTCAAATTAAAAAACCCAACAAATGACCTTGTAAACAATTAACAGCAGAAATGAAAACAAAGTGCTCTCATTCAGCCTAATTTCTTATTTAATGTCAAATTCCATTTTGTGTCCATTTGAGCGAAATTGGAGTCCATGAGAATTTTTGACTTCATGATTGTTACAGCTAACAATAAAACGATACTGGGACTTAAATTCTCATTAGCAGAAATAAGATGAACCAGGTCTATTCAATATAACAACCAACAAAGTTTTATGGTGGGGTCAAATACAGGCATCAGTCTATTTTGCAGTCATCCTTCAACTTCTCAAGTGCATCAGCAGAATCACAAAGGATAGTGAAAATAGGGGGCTTCAAAGAGTTCTCTCATTTTGAATGATTGGGAAAAAAAAAGGCCGATTATCGGTCAACCAAGATTTGTTTTAGTAGGGGGCAGCCCTAGTAATTTATTAATTAAATTACGGCAAAAACTGCAGTCGAGATGTGAATAGAGCTAATCTGGTTTGTGTGACCCAAAATCATTGATGCTAACTTCCATGGTTGAAACCATTGACTTTGAATGGACCAACTACGTCAGTTGCCAACCTGAGCAACTATGCTTTTGGGAAACGAACCAGGGCTCCATTTATTAGCAGGAATGACAGATTGATCACTGTTATGGCATGTGTCTGCAGGCCCTTCCCCCTGCTGCATTCTTTGCCTCCACCTTAAAGAGCCACACCTATTGCTCGTTAAGGTGGAGGTGAAGTGTTAGTATTTAAGAGTTGGCTGCACCTTATTTCGGTGCAGCAGTCTTCTGTTTGTGTTCCTGAGCCCTGCCATGTTTTGTCATGCTGCTGCTCTCCTACAGTTTATTTCTGTTATTTTTCTTCCTTTTACTCAGCCTGTGCTTTTGGGTCCCTAAACCTGCTTTTGGGTACATGGTCCCTGTGCTCGCCGGCTTCATGCCTTCTGCCGGCAGGGGATAAACCATGACAATCACACCAAGTTTCACCGTCAAAACAACCAAAATTCGGCTATGAAAACTTTTGTACGATAGATAAGAGGAAGCTTTCTTCCATGCCCACTCCTTCCCGTCCTTTCTGACAGTTTAAACAGGTTTTATGTCCTTGGTCTCGACATCCCACGTTCTACGAGTGGAAAGCTGGATGATATGTCCGACCCGCTTCGCCATCTTTGGTGGGTTTTTATTTTATTTTATTTTTTATCTTAAGTGGTTGATGCAACGCGCAGTTCCATTGGTTGAAGTCCGCGTCCACACACTGTTTCTCATGGGCCTTCGGGCGTATTGCGAAAGAGTTTGGAAATGCTGTCTAGATGGCGCTGCAGTTCAGATAGCGAGGTGCGCAGAAATTGAACGTTTTTTGACGGATAGGCGCGCTTTTATGCTTTTATGCTTATGCGCAATTGCGCGCCTTTCATAAAAAGACCTGGTATGTTTGTGTGTGTTACTGCTGCATACATAATATGTATATATGTATGGTTGCTGTTTATGATTATTGATTATGGTTATTGATTAACTGATGAATATGATGGGAGATATTGAAATATGATCCTCAACAAGGTTCCACGAAGATAGATGGTAATACAGCAGTAGACAAAGTATTACATGATCAAAGAAAACAGAAAGAGGTTCTTTCAAACAAAAAAAATAAAGGGTCTCCTGTAAAGAGAGCGGCTCTTAGTTTATGAATTTGTATACCTGAAACACGCCAAATTGTCTAACACAGGGGTCCCCAATCTTTCCCAGAAAGGGCCGGTGCGGTTGCAGGCTCTCACTGCAACCAAGCAGGTACCCACCTGATTCTACTAATCAAGCTTACTAGCAAAGAGTCCAGGTGTTGATTTGTAGTATCAGGTGTGTAATTACTTAGTCGCAACGAAAGCCTGCCCTGCACCCACAAAGACCCTTTCTGGGAATGATTGGAGACCCCTGGTCTAACAAAAGACCTATAGCACCACTACTAAATGTCATTTAAAAGACATCACAAAGAGCCTTCGCACAGGACTCATATATCCCTCTGCTTCTTCAGAGGGAACAACAAACGCAGATGGTAATTGAATAATGATTAGAAGTGCGCTCCGGGGTCTAATGGAGCCATGAGCTGACTGGCAGGAGGCGTGATCTTACACATTGCCTTTACACTTCAAAGGGGTAAACAAGTCAGGTTGTCCAGCAGTCCCCTAAAACAAAATTCCCTGACTTTTCCCTGACTAATTTGTGAATTTCCCTGACCATATATCGCACTGTATTCATTGCGATTTACAACTTTGTCATCATATAAAATGCAAAAATCATGTTTAGATCCTCATATATATTACCTCAATGTTCTAAATAGTGACAGAACTAAATATATGATCATCGGATCCAATTTTGCAATATCCAACATTACTTACAATCAATAAACAAATTTGTGGATTATTTTGAATATTCTATTTTATTGCCACACACCTTAACACAACAAGCGAGAAGTGGCTATCAAACCTTTCCAATAATGGAGAAATTCCAACAGTGTACAACAGCTTTAAAATATACTTAACCATCCCTTGAAGTACAGGGAACATTTTCATAGCATATACTTATCCTGACTAAAAATACAGGGAAACAGTTTCATGACTTAAGACTTATCCTGACTACAAATACAAGGTTCAGCTTCATGACTTAGACTTGACTTTGACTAAAAGTACAAGGAAACAGCTTAACCATAACTTAACCAAGGACAGTGATCTTGACACAGATCAGCATTGTTAAGACAGGAAAAAATCTGGCAAACTTCCAGTGAATCGTATACAGTGTATCATAATTCATCATTGAAAGTGACATAATAAAGGAATAAGGAATAAGAATAAGAATAAGCAGTGGGTTACAATGATTTTATAACGGCGGAGGGGCGTTCTAAGGCACAACGCACAGCGGAGCCCCTCCGCCGTTATAAAATCACTGTAACCCAGTGCTTCGAGGGGCTTATTCCTTTTATAAAATGGTTACCCTACATATAGCCCATTAAATAAACACACAAGAAAAAAAAATCGACGATTTATCGGTAATAATGCAACAATAAAGTTGAGAATTTCTTCCACCAAGCAATTAAGAGTGGACAGAATGGTTGGCCAGCAACACCGATGCTAAGATTGCTTATTCATCTAGCGCCATTATCATGTCACATCAGGCTATTTGGGCTCGCTAATGCAGATATACTATGAAAGCAGGCTAGTTTGAATGTCTCCTTCAGCCTCCCAAAGACCCCGTTTAAAATTTTGCTTTCGTGTCGGTTTCCGAGTTTCCTGGTTCTCAACTTGTGCCGATCGGCCAAATCATTACAACAAGCAGCGTTTAGGAAACTATTGACTTTTGTCCTCCACACTTGCCGGTGTCCAGGAAAATATGTTTAACTGTGCATTAGTTTGCTAGCCAGCTATTCAACTAGCTTGACCTCTTCATTAATTTTACATGCGTTTTGGTTTTCGAGTTTCCTTGTTCTCTACTTGCGCCGATCGGCCAAATCATTACAACCAGCAGCGAGGGTAGGGAACGATTGACTTTGTCCTCCACACTTGCCGGTACCCAGGAAAATATGTTGAATTGTGCATTAGTTTGCTAGCCAGTTTGTCAACTAGCTAGCGTTCACTACAATGGATGTGGTTATCCTACACACAGCCCATAAAATAAACACACAAGAAAAAGTCAACAATTTTTAGGCTACTTAAATAACAAGCAAGTTAGCACCATAGCTTGCAACACAAAAGTGATATCAAACGTTGTAATGCAATAGCTAGCTGGGTAGTTAGCCAACTGGTTATCTGGTTAAAAGGCTAAACTTTGCGGAGACTGAAATAGCCAGCTTAAACTCTTGAAACAAACATAACCTGACGAGTCAGCTGAGCACAGAGCAGTTCGTTGCGCGCAGGGATATTTTGTGCTGCGGCCTGCCACAGTGGGTTACAGTAATTTTATACCGGCATGGAACGCGGCTCAACCAAACACATTTAAGGATGGGAAGCACCCGTTTTATAAGACCAAAACAGCTTCCAATTGGTCACTTTACACGTTGTAAAGTCCAATGAGCTAGAGACTGAATGAAGTTTCCCTCAGTTTTCCTTCATTGGGAACGAACTGTGTAACTGCGCAAAATGTTGCAAAATCCGTCATCAAAATAGCACGCGCGAAGTTGTTCAATCAAAATTCCCTGACTTTTCCCTGACTTTTGGAGTTTACTAATTTTTCCCTGACCACTTTCAAAATTCCCTGACTTTTCCCTGACCTGGAAAAATGTTCACCTCTCCCTGACTTTTCCCTGACCGCTGGACGCCCTGCAAGTGCATGTCCATGACAATCACATTGCTGCCCAGTTTTGCAGATATGAAGACGTTTTTGTCGTGTGCATTCATCCTCTGTGGGCTCTGCCACACTGACACTGGGAAAAAAATTGAAAGTAACACATCTGAATTTCATTTAAAGTAAAATCACTTGTTTTTAAACCAGATATCTAAGCAGCTGCATAAAAGATATGATGAGAAGAAATGGCAAAACAAATTCATTTTAGTCTTTGCGGGATTTCGGCAGCCTTGTGGCAAAGTGAGCTCGCCTATAAAGCTTGATGAACAAAGCCAGCTTGAACGCGACGAACGTCAGTTATTGTCCACGTTGATTTTCCTCGTTCATACAAGTGCCGCGCTACCATTGATTATTGTATTTTCTCAAGGAATAGACTGATCGAAAGTCGTCACTTGTGTCGGTTGTAATTTTTGTGTCCCAATTTATTTTATTCGAATAAGTAAATTTAAAAATTCGGCAGCGTTGCATTCTACTAATTTTGCTCGATTAAAAAATATGGTATACAAGAAGTTCAACACAAAATGGGCCCAAAGCGTTAATATGATCGGTAGTGCGGTTGAGTGAGAGACTATTCAAGGGTGCGGACGGGCACCAGCTCCATCTATAGGTTCTGAGGGGAACCATTCTTAAGTACGAACCTTTTCAGTGCCAGCGAGCACCCTTCAATTACCTTTTTTTTCTCAGAGTGTAGGCCTATACTTTTTCAGCAGTGGCATAAGTCATTTATTTGCGCTTATGAGTGCAGTCGTTGTGAAATGGAATATCGGCATGACGTATACAAAGATCCAGCGAGTGCAGTTCTGGGGAAAGAGTCTATTATGACGGCATTTAAGCCTCATAGGGCTGCGTTCTATGTCGTCATTCCGAAAGTCAGTTGAATATAAGTATTTCTGCCTGGAAGAAGAATTTCATAAGACGGAGAGCGAGAGATCGAAGAAGGTAAGTGTGAACTATTGCATTAGCGCACATCTCCAGCACACCTTGACACATCATGCTAATCAAGGCTCTACTGTAGGGGTTCAAAATCTCAAATCGCATTAACTCATCCACGGAATCCTAAGACTTTGCGATCAATGAACAGGAAAGCATGTAGCGATAATGTTTGTACTTCTTTGCCCCATAACACAGTGGCAATTATCAGTTTTATTCCGTATTGTTTGGAGGAAAAAAAGATCACTTGAGACTAGCAGATTATGTTATCAATTGCTTGGCAGTGGATATTTTGCCGTGAACGGTTTGACATTTCTTCGGCTATTTGGCCGTGACCTCCGGTACACATGCGCAGTTTTTTTTTTTTTTTTTTGGACTTGGAACACAGAAAACTATGGAGTGTGATTGGCCAACGTTAGTGAATGAACTCAGTAGCTCGAGAACAGCTAATCAGGGGTGCGTTTCCCAAAAGCGTACTTGGTTACTACTTTAGCAACTTGCGTAGGCTAGTTGGTCCATTCGCTGTCAATGAGTCCCAACTATGTAAGCTAGCGTCAGTGATTTCGGGAAACGCATCCCAGCCTCGCCAACGCATAACTGACCTAGCTACGCTGCTAATGCGAAATAATTGCGATTCTTTTTTATTATTGATTTATATGCACCACAAATAGGTAGCTGAGCAAGCGAACTAGCTTGCTAGCCTAGCGTGCGAGCTAGTCGGTTGGTTTCTTAGTCCAGTGTTAGCTGGCAACCTGCATATTCAGTGCATATAAATGCCAGCTAGCGAGCTAAATGTGCGCGGTGCGACTCCGGCTTAGTTCGCGTAATAATGGCGATACACATTTTAAATTTACTTAAATGCATGAAATATAACGTCAAGTAAATAACAAGAGAGCCTTCACGCCGACCTAGCCAGCAATATTTCATGGATGTAAATGCGAGTTAGCGAACTAAATGGCGAAGTTATAACTTTTCACTATTATCCATTGATTTCTGTTACCAAGTCCAAAATGAATACAACTGCGCATGTGTCCCGGGTGTCACGACCAAATAGACGGAGAAATGTATAATTGGTTCACGGCAAAATATCCACTGCCTAATTGCTTATTTCCGTATTGGCCCGAGGGTCGCCCTATCGACCTAATACCGCGACCCAAAAGGCAGTACCAAGGCAATGCGAAAATAAGAAATTGATAATATTTTTATTGATTGGTTAAGTATGTTGTGCTATTGTCTTCTCGATCTGATTTTTGCGCATTTTTTAGGTCTCATTTTCGTGAAATAATTGGAGAGAGACAAAATCTTCAGAAGTTCTTTATTCATCGAGTCGTGCAATAATCCAAACACGGTGAGTAGTCTTCGGCCAAGAAGTACTAGTCAGCGTTCTTGCAGAGCAATATTTGTGGGAAAAACTGAACCAACTTTGCTCCAATCACAACACATGGGTTGTTCACACATTATCTCTTTAGGTATTTTTTTCCCCTTATCGGTCGGTCAGGCTCTGAAAAAAATCATGGCGCACAAAGATATCATAAAAAAATGAAAGGAAATATACTAAAAAAGGAGAGGAAAATTACGAGAAAAGAGAGGAAAAATACAGCCAAAGGTATAGGATGCAAATGTATACATTAATGATTCAGTTGATTGTGTTTTCAGCAATAACTCATGATTTTACTGAAAAAATGTGATTCAAAGCTACAGACACCAAATACATTTAAACGTCTCACCTGATTATGCTTTCAAATCAACGAAATAGAAAAGGTACTTATCAAAGCTACAAAAGTCAACTGCGTGTGTGTGTGTGTGTGTGTGAGCTGCTTGTGTGTGTATTTTGTGTATCTGCGCGTACGTGTGTGTGTGTCACTGCTGTTTACATAATATGGTTGCTAATTATGATTATTGAATGTGGTTATTAAATATGGTTATTGATTTCCTGTTCACTAGTGAATATAATGAATAGTGATTACTAGTGAATATGATGAATAGAAATGAAATATAATCCTCAAAATATCATGACAATATTATGATTATGACTTCAAGACTCATTAAAGAGATAAATGCTATGTCAGCGACTGTCGTCTGCTTCTCTGAAGATCTGAGCGAATGCCACAGTTGCCAGTGGTTACTTGTGCACGTGCTGAACTCGGCCGATGCCGGTCGGCCAAAACAAGATATATTGGCAGGCCGTTTTACTGTATGCGGGCAATAACATACAACCCCAATTCCAAAATAGTTGGGACAAAGTGTGAATTGTGAATAAAATCACAACGCAATGACTTTCAAATCACACCAGCCAATATTTTATTCACAATAGAACAGAGATAACCTGGCAAATGTTGAAACTGAGAAATTTTACAATTTTATCCACAAAATGAGCTCATTTCAAATTTGGTGGCTGCTACAGGTATCAAAAAAGTTGAGACGGGGCCTGTTAACCATGGTGTAGCATCCCCTCTTCTTTCAACAGAGCGGAGGTGTCTGGGCATTGAGGAGGCAAGCTTCTTGTGTTTAGCCATTGGAATTTAATCCCACTCTTGTTTAATACAGGCTTCCAGCTGCTGGAGAGTTTTGGGTCTCCTTTGACGGACTTTTTGTTCAATTATGCGCCAGATGCTCTCAATCAGTGAAAGATCAGGCCAGTTCAGCGCACGGACTCCTCTACTACGAAGCCATGTCATTGTAATAGCTGCAGTATGTGGTTTGCATTGTCCTGCTGAAATACACAAGGCCTTCCCTCGAATAGATGTTGTCTGGAGGGGAGAATATGTTGCTCTAAAACTTTTTATATAACTCTCAGCATTCACGGTGCTTTTTAAAACATGCAAGTGTCCCACGCCATATGCACTAATGCATCCCCATACCATCAGAGATGCTGGCTTTTGAACTGAACGCTGATAACAGGAGGGGTGGTCTTTCTCCTCTTAAGCCCGGAGGACACAACTCCCATGATTTCCAGCAAGAATGTCAAATTTGGACTCGTCTGACCACAGGACACTTTGCCACTTTGCCACAGTCCATTTTCAATGAGCCTTGACCCACAAAACACAGCGGTGCTTCTGGATCATGCTCAACTCTGGCCATCTTTACTCTCTAAGACATCCCTTTTATGCCTTTTATGGCCAATCATGTTACACATCTGATGACTGTTAGCTTAATTACTGGCTGAATGCTCTTTCAGCTGATTCTCTTTTTTATATTAATTGCTTTTTCAGCCCTTTGTTGCCTGCATCTCAACTTTTTTGAGACCTGTTGTAGCCAGAAAATTGAAATTAAGCTCATTTTTTGGATAAAAATGTAAATGTCTCAGTGTCATTTGAGATGTTACCTATGTTGTAAATATCATATTGGCTCATGTGATCTGAAAGCCATTGCATTTTGATTTTATTCACAATTTACACTTCGTCCCTGCTATTTCTGAATGGGGTTGTACATAACACTGAAATATCCGATTTTATTAATTGGTTAAGAGCTGGCAATATTAGATTCAATTTCTTTGCTTGTGCACCGTACCAGATCCAGCCTTATGTAATATTTTCAGGAAATGGCATCCTCGATCTTAATGAATATAATGTTAAATATTTTAATGCTGGTCTGATTTTGTTTGAAATGATCCATTTGCTTTGACTTATTGCAGATATGGAGCGGAAACCGAACAGAAGAAATTCTGCAGGGAGAAAATGTCCAAAAGTAAGTCAATGAAAATTGAAAGATCATATGTATGTTATTTTTGTTTGTTTATCCCACGCTTTCTCCAAATATTCAGCAAGTGCAAATATTTTATTATCAAAAATCCATTTCAGTCTCTCTGCATCGCTTAACCACATCAAATCAGAGTTCTTACACCTCTTAAATAATTTCTGCCACAACTCATAATATAAAGGAAAATAAAAAACAAAATGGAACTCATTTTCAATATCATTTGTATCACAGTAAATACAAATACGCTCCTCTTCTGGGACTCCCTGGTAACGACCTGTCTCCAGGTGTAAGGGTAAGATCCCAGAGCGGAGCTGTGCACACACTGATCGTTTTCTTTTGGTTAAAGGGGCACGGACATACTCACTACTATAACTTGTTTTAATCAGTCTAAATATTCTTAATTTTGGCTTATACAGAATATCCTATGTCCATTTGATCTGATGTGCATTAAACAGTACATCTTTAACAAAAGAAATATCTACAGTGTTTTCACTTTGAAAAATATCCAGTGCCCCAATCCTCATAAATATGTCTTCTACCTTGTTTGCCCTTACACCTTTTATCATAACATCCCACTTAAATATTTTCTTCGCAACTCTACTCTCTGGCATTTTTATTAATCTATTCCACAAGGCCAACATACTACCTCTCCATCTTATCTCACACAGCTCCCATCCCATATCACCCATTCTTGCTAGTTTGGGTGCAAATTTATGGACTCCTAAAAATAGCGAATTGCCCTATTCTGCACCATTTGCCCTTTGATATTTACTTTAGAGCCTCAAACTCCAGCCATATGATCCATAACAGGGCAGACGCACGTGAGAAATAATTTGGAGTAGGCAGCATAACCTACATTACCAAGCTTTTTAGCTTTTGCTATTACACCGCCAAGTGCTCTACTTCCAGATTCAGCCAACAAAGATACACCATACTTGAAATTAAGATGCTCATCCAAAATTAAACCTAAATATTTATAATTTTCTAGATAATCTAATTTTTGTTCCCCAAAATAAAATTGCTGGTCACTTCTTTTAATCCCAGACCGTCTAAAATGCACGATCTGAGTTTTGCTATAATTAACTGCAAGTCTCCACTTCTTACACCAATTCTCTGCGCACGTAAAATATCTAATTTATTACTACCACCATAACGGAGACCC
The DNA here is from genome assembly GCA_029721435.1 of Gymnothorax reevesii. NCBI lineage: Eukaryota > Metazoa > Chordata > Actinopteri > Anguilliformes > Muraenidae > Gymnothorax > Gymnothorax reevesii. The sequence goes on along the minus strand of CM056586.1, from coordinate 40,199,106 downwards.
AGTCCTAAATGTTTTATTTCTTTACCTAAATTGTTAATAAAAATGGCAAACAAGGTAGGAGACAGACAGTCCCCCTGGTCGACCCCAGATGGCGTGGGGAACCACCCTGAACAATATTTGTCAACTCTGACACAGGCCGGAGGATCTTTATACAATGACCGAATGGCCCAGTAAAATTTTCCTCCTATCCCTTCCTCTAAAAGACGATGGGCTAATAAATCTCTTAACAGAATCAAACGCTTTTTGAAAATCAACATAACAGACAAATTATGATTTGTTTGGCATGATTCTATTTCTGACTACAGTGGTGATTGAATACACATGATCAACAAAAGCTCTGGACTTTCTAAAACCGTTCCGTTCTTCAACTAAACAATTGTTTTCTTCCAAATAGGCCACGAGCTTGGTATTGAGAATAGATGTATATAATTTATATACTGCGCTCAATAAACTAATACCACGATAATTGGAAGGTATTCTTGGATCATGTTTTAAAGATTTCGGTATCGGGCTAACAATAGGTTTATACCATTCTGAAGGAATCAATCCATTTTCACAACAAAAATGAAACAAAACATTTAAAAGTTCTGTAAACAAGGAGCATTTCAAAATTTCATTTGTAAATTCATCATACCCTGAGGCTTTCCCCTCTTTCAGGGTCAAAATGGCTCTCTTCACCTCCTCTCGATTTATTTCTTCATTTAAAACATTTTCCTGAATGGAATTGACGAGAGGTGATTGACTTTCTAGCTGTTGTTTAAAAAAACAAATGTGGGATGTCTGAAATTAATTGGCCCTTTTTATCATACACCTCCAATGGTATTTTACTTTGTCTTCTTGGCCCAAGTTTGTTAATCTGATCCCAAAAACGCTTGGGATTAGTTGTATACGTTTCCTCCAATAGCAGAATATATCCCTTATTATAATGTTCTTTAAAAAAACGGAGCCTTTTAGCAAACAGGTTTTGTTTCAACTTGAAATTGACTCTATACTGTTCCCCCTGATCTTTGTCACCTTTATTTTTAAAATAAAAATGTTCTGCTCTGCGCATATCCCTCCACAAATGCCCCAGCTCCTCATTCCAAAAAGGTTTGTTTAACCTATGAGTATTATTTTGTAACCTGGATAATCCTCCTTTCTTTGATCCAGTTCTCCCAAGCTCCCTATTTTGTAAAAGCTCACACACTCCACTATACCATTTATCTACATCTTCCTGTGTTTTCAGAATATCCTGCATATCTTCAACCAATTTATTTACACCATTTTATCTGAAAATAGTTTTGGCACATTCCTACATAATCTTCGGGTGGGTATACTCTGTATGAATTTATTTGATCTGCGCTCATTCTCTTCAAAATATCGATTTGTGGCCGTACCATGAACTTGAGAAATAACAAAGAGTGATCTGGAACCCGACATCCATCGCTAATCAAATCATAGCATTGGTAGTCTGATATAATCTGAAATGAAGATAATACCTTAAACTCTAGGCAAGTTTCTAAACTATCAAAAGGCTCAACCATATAGTCTACAACAGCCCTCCCTTAATTTGAAATGGAAGTGAAATTATCATTAAGCGGATTTATTCGACCATTTAACACACACATTTTAGACTCTAATAAAAATTCCAAGAAAGCTTCTCCATGGTTATTCACACAATCATCAACTGAAGTACGTATAGGAATATTATCCACTTCACTTACATAATCTAACAATCCTCCAATACGGCTATTAAAGTCTCCACTTATATAAATTGCGTGCAGATTTGAAAACAAATAAACCTGGCTCAGTAAATGAGCAAAAAAAGAAAACGCATTTCTTCCCCAGTAAGACATTTCAGGTGGTAAATAACATGAATAAACAACAAATGAATAATCTGAACATTTATGTGTGAAGCAGATCCCTATAATTCCTTCCACTATTTTATCTACTATTTCAATTTCATATTCACCGAAAAGGTAAGATTTAACAAATATCCCTACACCACCTGAACCTCTTGGAGCCTTAATATGTGTCACTCTATTATGACCATACCACACATATCCTTCTAAGTAAATATTTTCATCCCCCTTTAAATGAGTTTCATTTAAAGAAATTATATCAGGAGATAAAGATGTTAAAACAGTGGATCGTAATCTACTATTCAAATTAGTCCAGGCGTTAATGTTCCAATGTACTAGTGTTAATGTAGCTGATAAGGGATGGATAGATCCTCACGCACGTCCTGCACCACGCTGCTCCATCGTCACAGAGCCCCCTTGATTGTCCTCTCTTTTCCGAAGGCGGCCGTTTCCAGCCACATAGAACTCCGTCCCTCCCGGAAAATCCATAAGGAGCGTCTTGAAATTGATCTCAATCAGCCTGTCAGTATGAGACTTTGCCAATCGTATGTACACCTCACCAAATTCCCGGTGCTCCTGGAGTTGCTGCTTTTCTGCAATATAGCGACCTTCCCATACATAGAGCTGAACTCGGCTTTAACCCGCCCCGGCGCTCTCCCCCGACTACGAACTCTCTCCACCGCAACAGGTACAGCCTCGCTGCCAAGACCCTTCGAAATGAGCTGCAGTACCTTCAGCTGAAGATCTTCATTGTCATCTTCCCGGAGCCCGAAAATCACTATCGACACGTCTGGATCAAACTTTACTTTTGCTTTATTCATATCCTCATTGATCTTTCCCTCCAGGGTGTCATACGCGCCTCCAGACGCCCGATCTCCGAGTCCATATGAGCCCGCATTTCTTTGCTCTGCTTCGCAAGCTCTAACAGAACTTGGCTTTGATTTTGCTTAATGGTAGACTCAAGATGGTCTACTTTACTATTCAACTCCTTTCGGATACATCCGTTCATCTCGTCAATTTTAGAAGAGAGTTTTTTAAGTTCTGGCGCTACATTGCCTTTGTCTTTACCCGACATGTCTACGGTTGCTGCGTCCGTGTTTTTAACACCTCTTCTTAGCTGTCTGGTGGTGTCCATTAACAGAGTGCCTCACCACACCGTGCAGATTATTATTACTGGCTATTAGAATTTAAAATACTCGAACCAAAATTGTAGCTTTACATTTTTTTTAAACAAACAATTCACTCGATCTGGCGTGCCGCATGCAGCCTCCCGGAACCGGAAACGCTGTGAGCACAGTCGGCTAAGTTTGAGGCACCTGCTCTAAATTGAAATTTATGAATGCATACCTGATATAGTCGAGTAATTTCATGATCATAGGCCTACAGTCCTTCCAGCAATCATAATTGACATTATAATGTGCAGCATTATTCATGCAATATGCATGTTCAGTTTTTACTTTTGAAAGGGAAATTTTTCTTTCCATCTCATATCCAGGGAAAAGTTAAATATGCGAAGAAACTGGCCTGGATGATGCCCATAAATTGCGCTATATGGCAGAACTATCAATTATCCTTGAAATCATCCCAATGTGGTTTGCAGCAGAAATCCAACTGGGTGCCATTTGCATCTGTAAACTCATACTAAATGAGACATTTTTTCTCTCTAAAATATTCATTGTTTTCCATCTAATTACAGGAAAATGCACAATGTGAGCAGAAACTAGCTGCCTTGTCGGAGAAAATTGATTTACTTGCCCTTGCGGTAACAGAGGTAAGTTAAGTCTGGAGTTATCTTTTTTTTTCCCTGAAAATGTAGACCAATTGCTACATTTACCATGGGTCAATAGTTATTTCCCCTCAGTCACTTCCCCTCAGACCTTGGTATGATGTAGCATATACATCACATGGAGGGCTGAGGCAAAGTGGGCGGGGCATTGAAATTGAACGCACTTGCCCTTGCACATTCACAGCCCAAGCTATCGTTGATCGACTGCCGCATGTAAACTCTGTGTTCAATACTTTCTTAGTTTGATCAATATGAATGCATTCCTGATATAGTTGAGTAATTTCATGATCACACCTAAAAGCCTTACAGCGATCGTAATGTACATCATAATGTGCAATGCATCATTATTAATGCAAAATGAGTGACCTGTGTTAACGTTTGAAATGGTAATTTGTCTTTCCATTTATAACCAGAAAAATTCAGAATTTGAGAAGAAACTGGAGGCCATAGTTGGTGTACTTGCTAAGGAGAAAGCGGTGGTAAGTCTTACTGTCAGTAGGAATTTTATTCTTAAAATTTAACGGGGCGGAGGTTATGTTTCAGCCCCCATTTGTTTGTTTTGTTTGTTTGTTAGTCTGTCTGTTTGTGAACAACATAACTCAAAAAGTAATGCACGGATTTGTCTGAAATTTTGTGGTTGGATTCCAATTACATCAAGGATGGACCCTATTGATTTTTACTGCGATCACTGAGACAATATGGCTGCCACGGCAGCCATCTTCAAATCCTATCACACGTGATCATTCAACTTTGCTCCCACTCTTGCACATTTGGATTGTGCCACCTTGGCGGAGGTTGGCACTCTACGAGTGCCTCTCTAGTTTTCCATGTGTATGCATCAGTTTCTCAAATCCTGAACAGGGTAATTAAACAAAATAACGATCACACAAAATAGCACAGCTAAATAAAATATCTCATTTTGAATGTGCACGAAATGGCACGATAGCACATCGAAGAATTATCAGTTATTCTTAATCATCCCAATGCAGGTTACAATAGGAACCCTACACATTGGCCACCATTAGAATCTGAACTCATTCGAAACGAGAGATGTTTTTCGCTCTATTCAAATTTTTTCCTACTGTTATGTGAGGGACTGTTGGGCCTTGGTTGAGGTATGCACTCTCTGTGTGCTCTTGTTCTCTCTTAAATGTTCCTGTTTTCGATCTAAATGCAGGAAAAAGCAGAATTTGAGCGGAAACTTGCAGCCATGTCCGAGAAAATTAATTTACTGCAGGAGAAAATGAAGGTAAGTTAACAGTCTATGGAAACTTTATTCTGAAAATGTAGATGAGCACGTAGCTATATTTCCTGTAAATGTATGTTTCAGTATCTCAATTTAATGAAATAACTATCTGACATACATAATGGCTCAACAACACAGAATCTGTGGCCTGGATAAAAGCCATAAATTGCTTCACATAATGGAAACACTGCATTCGCTTTTCTCAAAATTATCGAAATCCAGGTACACAAGAGCAAAAATCTGAGAAACTGGCTTCCAATAGAATTTGTGAAGTGATGCAAATTGAAGTATTTATTGATTTATATTTTTACCTCTTCCATGGCAGTTATGTTTTTCCTTCAGTTTGTGGGTATGTTTATTACTTTGTTAGCAACATTTTGGAAAAAGTTATGGGTAGATTTTTTTTATTTTTTATTTTTTTTTTTTACCTGTGGTGTTTCTTGGCAGCACTTCAAGGTTTTTTATTCTGGGTGCAATCGGGATCAAGTTCTGATCCTAGAAATAAGCAAGCTACGTAGTGTATGTGAAATCCTCAGTGTGGATGGCTAAGTGTACTCAACGCGTAGCAAAAGAATCCCATAGTCTGGCCAATAACTGTTTGGGTGGCTTTCCCATTTATTACCAAAAAAAATCTAAGATCATATGAAATTGGATACTTCACCCGTGCGGGTTAAATTCAATCAAGCGCTGTGGTATTAAAAAGGTTTTCCATGTGGTGTGCTATCGGAGTGGATTTCTCACGGCTATGGTAAGAACTGTGCCTCCCCCGCCATGCAGACCTTGTCCTAATCGATTGAATCACCTGTGGATATATCTAAAACCATGTGACACGCCTCACCCCATCCCAATACTTGCCCCAAGCTACCAAAAATAAATAATGGAAAATAAACCTGTCTAAAGGGGGAATATAAATGACTCCGACAAGTATTCTTTCAGAGGATTAGGCCATTTTTGTTTCTAACTTGAGAAATACACAGTTCTAAGACGCAAAAATTCCAGCGAATCCTCCTGAATGAGGGCTACTAGCGCTATTTGTATGTTTCCCAGACTTGTGTGGGACTGTTGGGCCTTGGCTGAGGTATGCACTGTCTGCGTGCTGTCTTGTTCTCTCTTAAATGTTTCTTTTTTCCATCTAAATGCAGACAAAAACAGAATTCGAGGAAAAACTTGCTGCCATGTCTGACAAAATTGATTTACTCTCGGAGAAAATGGAGGTGAGTTTGCAACCTGAAGAAGCTTAGTTAATGTATATGAACTACTATATTTCCCACAAGTCTATGGTTTAGAAGCGCACGTCCAAAAGAAGCTATTTTTGCATACTTATTAAAAACAGTGTTATTAAATTAAAATCCGAGTGCAGTGCTGATCTGTCGTCTGAAAGGTCAATCACTATTCTGATGAATTATTTCACAGACCCTCAAAAAAAGTGACCTGAGCCCTGATAATCATTTTCACTCATTAATACAAATATGAGAATGATCCCTTGCACTTATAATTCTGAATATAGGAAAAAATTGCGGCCAAGTCAGCCGAGCCCACTGCAATTGCATCAATCGCACCAGGACCCTGCGACCGCAGCATGCTAGCAAACAGCTCAGAGCAGAGGAGGAGCCTGCAGCCCCAGCTCGAGATGGCTCCAAGTCAGGAAGAAGCTGAAGAGCAGCCTTGCAGTCTGCCCCTGGTGGACAAAAGGGGCAGTACGCATTCTTGCACCCCACTCTCAGTTTCTTTTGATGTAATTTTTGAGCCGCCAAAGACGACCCAGCCCCCGAAGCTTTCCCGAAGTAGAGTGAAATTAAATGAGGAAGGCCAGGACATTTCCAATAAAGGTCTGAACTTGGATCAGAAGGAGAGTACAGCCGCACTGGACAGCAGCACGTTATCACAACCCCAAGAGGAGATGAGACTTCCCCCCTGCTCCCTTTCTGCCTTTGCAGTGAAGACTGAGTACCCCACACTGACAAAAGTAGTGAAGAAGGAGGCATGGCCCTCAGAGACGAGAGCAGAGAAGAAGACGGTGTACTCCACACAGACAAAAGCAGTAAAGAAGGAGGTGTGCCCCTCAGAGACGAGAGCAGAGAAGAAGACTGTGTGCCCCACACAGAAAAAAGCAGTGAAGAAGGAGGTGTGCCCCTCAGAGACGAGAGCAGTGAGGAAGACTGTGTGCCTTACACAGACAGAAGCAGTGAAGAAGGAGGTGTGCCCCACAGAGACGAGAGCAGTGAAGAAGACGGTGTATCCCACACAGACAAAAGCGGTGAAGAAGGAGGTGTGCCCCTCAGAGACGAGGGCAGTGAAGAGGACGGTGTACCCCACCACGACAAAAGCAGTGAAGAAGGAGGTGTGCCCCTCAGAAACGAGAGCAGAGAAGAAAAAGGAATTGCGCCGCACATGGACAAAACACACTCTAAAAGTGCAAGAGAAATCAGGTGAGTCTGCCCTAGCTTGAATGCATTACATGCTCCTGTTTTAAGTAAAGTATCATGTATAACGATTGACTTCACCATAACAGATCCATCCCTGGGTGTCAGGACAGAGGATTAATCTAAGGACTTCCTCTGTAATCAACACACATGAAGATTTGCATCCCGAACCACGCGCAAAAAATAAAAATAATACAAGGAGCAGATGGTCCTGAAAACTAGATAACTACAAGTACAACCCCAATTCCTAAATAGTTAGGACGAAGTGTAATTTGTGAATAAAATCAAAATGCGATAACTTACAGATCACAAGCCAATATGTTATTGACAAGAGAACATGGATGACATTTCAAATGTTGAAACCGAGACATTTTACATTTTTATCCATTAAACAGTGGCGTGCCGTCAGATGTCGGGAAGGCCTTCAGTAACATCGCCCTTTACTGTATAATTTCTCTTAAACGGTTTGCGATCAGGTTTGCCTGATTAACAATCAGTTTATTAACTGAACAGCCACCGCCAATGCATGACACGTAATAATTAACGAATGACAAAGCGATTACCTGTTGGCTATATTAATAGAACTGATGTGACTCCGCAAGGATGACAATCTGCAAAAAAATCCGGAACTTTTGCTGACTTTGCGGCAATTACTTTCGTTATTATTACTCAGCTGTGCGTCTAACAACGCACTTGAGCTGTCACTACATTCAGAGGAGAGAACGGATTCTCTTGGCTTGTTGCTCAATTAACCTCGCGAACTAATTTACGCAAATCCAGAAATTATAAAGACGTAGGCGATTGATATTTTCCATCGTCATTGATGTGCGGAAGTAAACGCCGTATATATTCGTAGTGCAATGTATAACAAGGCTTTCAAAAATAAATTAGATTCTCGTCGGTTCCACCAATCAGTCCGAGCAACTGTTTCTAATCGGGGAGGTAGACTGCGAGAGGTGTCTGTCATTAAAAAGTGAAAGGGGAGGTTATTGTAGGCCCTGTGTGTCTGCCGATGGACCGTCACTGCCATTAGATGAGCTAATTTCAAATTTTCTGGGAGCAACAAGTCTCAAAGTTGGGACACAGGGAAAAAAAGGGCTGAAAAAGCAATTAATATTTAAGAGAATAAGCTGAAAGAACATTTAGCAAGTAATTATGTTAACTGGCATCAGGTGTGTAACAGGATTGGCTATAAAAGGGATGTCATAGAGAGGATGAGTCTCCCAGATGTAAAGATGGCCAGAGGCTCTCCAACCTGTAAAGGCTTGTGTAAAAAACAATTGTGGAATACTTTAAAAACAATGTTCCTAAATGTCAAATTTCAAAGGCTTTGAAGGTCTCATCATCGATAGTTCATAATATCATCAAAAGATTCAGAGAAACTGGAGAAATCTCTGTGCGTAAGGGACAAGGCCGAAGACCTTTACTGGATGCCCGTGATCTTCGGGCCCTCAGATGCCACTGCGTCACTCCCCGGCATGATTCTGTATTGACATTACTAAATGGGCCCAGGAATACGTGAAGAAACCACTTTCAGTAAACACAGTCCACCGTGCCAGCCACACATGCCACCTAAAAAACTCATGTAAAAAAGATGGCATTGTTAAGCACGACCCATAAGTGCCGCCGTGTTCTGTGGGCCAAGACTCAATTAAAATGGACTATAGCAAAGTGGCAAAGTGTCCTGTGGGTGTCATGTCCTCTGGGCTGAAGACGAGAGAGAGCACCCCTCCTGTTATCAGCGTTCAGTTCTAAAGCCAGCATCTCTGATGGTATGGGGATGCATTAGTGCAGATGGTGTGGGACACTTGCATGTTTTAAAAACCACCATGAATGTTGAAAGGCATATAAAGGTTTTAGAGCAGGGGTGCAAGGGTGAAATTGGTCAGGGGGCCAGATTGTTTTCAAGTGGGACCTCGGGGGGCCAAATTACCAGTACACTTTTGGCCTGACAAGACCAAACACTAAACAAATAGACATGCTATTTGGTATCATTTATGGAAGCCTGCTACACATCAAAAATGAATTGCAATACAATAGCCTCACAGCCAAAAGCAATTTACCAGGAATACAACAATCAACAGATGGTACATTAACTTTGTCAGACAACTTCCACACACCTATCTCCTTTATTCCCTCCCCATCATTACTTCCCACCACTTTGTTACATGGGGGAGACAAGCCAGCTACATTTTACATGTCGAAGCCAGAAGCCTTTTAGTTTTCACCAGCTTGTCCACATTGGGGGACAGGCTCTGGGCTGCGGCTATTTTCATGACATCATTAAGATGTCCATGTTTCAGACGATTGCGCACTTTCGATTTATTAATATTCATAACTGAAAATGCCTGCTCACATAAATATGTTGTCCCAAACATACAGAGTATTTTACCTGCAAAGGCGGTGGTAATTGGGTACTCGGGTGGCAACGACTGGTAGAATGAATTAATTCCAACAGATGCGTACGTACCCTTCAACCGCGCGCAGCATTGCAAGTCTATCAGTTCCATTTGCATCGCCTTTGGGACCTCGGAAGCATCCATCGTGAATGGAGAGCGAAAAAGCGCAAAGTCCTTTTCCAGTTCAGTGGAAACCGTGAATCGATTGGCAAACTCATGCATGAGGCTGGAAAGCAAGCTTGCATACTTGTCCATGGTCTGATGATTGACAGGTAGAGATTTCAAACAGGGGAAGTGGGCAGCATTGCGCTGGCAGAGCTGTGTCTTCCATAACGCATGTTTACTTTGAAACGCACGGACACTGTCGTAATACTCGGTAACGAGTCTGTTGCGACCTTGCATAGTAACATTCAAGACGTTTAAGTGTTCGGTAATGTCCACTAAAAAGGCAAGGTCTCTGGTCCATTCGGGGTCGTCAATTCCTCCACAGGTTTCCCTTTAGCCTGCATAAACTCGGCTATCTCTTTGCGCAATTTGTAGAACCGTTTGAGCACTGCGCCTCGGCTCAACCAACGCACATCGGTGTGATAGGGAAGGCCATGATGGATGTCATTTATCAAATAAAAATGCATCGAATTGCCGATGGTTAAGCCCTCTAGCTCTGATAAAATTGACAGTGGCGATAACAACACACATAACATGCTCCATTTTCAGACTTGCAGCACAGTGTCTCGGTGTAATATACAGTGAAAGTTCCAGAATACCCGGTCTGGGTTAGCCTCTCGTACCTTTTCTCCCAACTTGACAACTACTCCGGCCTTTCTTCCTACCACGGAAGGTGCACCATCCGTAGCCACACTGACAGCGCGACTCAAGTCCACCTCCAGATTTTCAAGGGCTCCGACAAGGCTAACAAACACTCCGTTAGCTTTAGTCGTGTTTGTCATAGGCACGACGGAAACAAACTCCTCCGTGACATTCAAGGAAGCATCCACTCCGCGAATAAATATCGCCATCTGGGCCGTATCAGTCACGTCAGTGCTCTCGTCGAGAGCAATGGAGAACGCGATGAAGGACTTAATCTTCTCTTTAAGTTGGCTGTTCAAGTCGCTGGAGAGCTCTTCCACTCTCTCGGTCACTGTAGGTCGGGATAAGCTGATGTTCGCTAGAGCCTGTCGATTTTCTGGACACACTAGCTCGGCTGCCTTTATCATGCACGTCCTCACGAATTCCCCCTCAGAGAAAGGCTTGGATGCTTTTGCTATCTCCCATGCGATGACATAGCTCGCCTTCACTGCCCCTAAACAAGAAATAAAATGTAAAGTTATACAGAAATCCCTATTCGAAAACAGCTGCAGTTAACATAAAAATAAGCCTTGGAGAAGATATACAATTAAAACGAACCTTCATATGTCTCTCGGCATCTCGAGAAAGCTGCTTGCTGTTTTTGGAGGGATGAGGCTAGCTCGTTTAGCTTTTGTGTCCGACGTTGCCCTGTGTATTTGTCGTACTTCTCCAGATGGTCTCGTAATGCCGTCTGATGTTGTACTCCTTTGGCACAGCCACTTGTTGCGAAAAAATTAAACATACTGGTTTGCCCCCCACTTCCCAAAAGAAATACTTTTCTTTCCATCTCTCCTGAAAGATGCGACTTTCAGCGTCAACCTTCCGCTTTTTAGATAACATCCTGACTGATATCCAGCGTGAGCGACTCATCCGCACGCCCTGCTTACAGAGATGGGCACGAGCGAGAGACAAACTGTTGGATTACATGGAAATTGAATAAAAGATAAATATTATACTTAAAACCATTAAGGATTAAAACACAACATTAGGTTTAAATGTGTTGATATTATATAATAGCATTAAAAAAAAAAAAAAAAACACATGAACGGATGTAACCGGGCCGGATGTGATGTCCATTTGGGCCGGTTTCGGCCCGCGGCCGTTACCATGGCACCAGTGTTTTAGAGCAACATAATCTCCCCTCCAGAGGACAGCTTTTCCAAGGAAGGCCTTGTGTATTTCAGCTGGACAATGCAAAACCACATACTGCAGCTATTACAACAGCATGGCTACGTAGTAGTTGAGTCCGTGTGCTGAACTGGCCTGCCTGCAGTCCTGATCTTTCACTGATTGGGAACATTTGGCGCATAATTAAACAAAAAGTCTGTCAAAGGAGACCCAGAATTCTCCAGCTGCTGGAAGCCTGTATTAAACAAAAGTTGGATCAAATTCCAATGGCTAAACTCAAGAAACTTTTCTCCTCAATGCCCAGACGCCTCCACTCTGTGTTAAAAAGAAGAATGAATGCTACACCATGGTAAACAGGCCCCTGTCCCGACTTTTTTGAGACTTGTAGCAGGCATCAAATTTGAGATGAGCTCATTTTGTGGAAAAACTTGTAAAATTTCTCAGTTTCAACATTTGCAATGTTATCTCTGTTCTATTGTGAATAAAATACTGGCTGGTGTGATTTGAAAGTCATTGGGTTTTGAATTTATTCACAATTTACTCTTTGTCCCTACTATTTCAGAATTGGCGTTGTATAAGCAGATAGAACTCAGCACATATTAGTTAAATAGCCTATCACCAATAAGCCGATACATCATGTCACCGTTAGTTAAATGGCCGTTCAGCTTTTAGCAGATAGATAGAATGGCCGGGCAGTGGCCAGTAGATAGATTTCGACAGCGTTAGTTCAATGGCTAATGATCTGTAAGCACATAGATCTCGTCACCATTAGTTCAATTGCCAGTCGCCAAAAAGCAGATGGAACTCATCACTGCTAGTTAAATGGCCAGTCAGGGTAGTATTTGCAGTAGGAACTGCTCAACATGAAAAATAAGCTGAGAAATGAATGCGCAATAAGCAGAATACAATCTGGACTGAATTAATTGACATGAAATATTCATGTGCCAAATGGTATAGAGGGATTTGTTTAATGCTACAGTCTTGTGCTGTGGGAAATATTATATTTCAAAGTACTCATGCAAAAGGCCCATCAAATCTCTAATGATTAATAACCAATTTAATAGTGGGAACTTCTGAGGGACACCAGGAAGCAGCACAAAGTAATGCAGTGTATGTTCCGTCTTCTTTCATGTTACTCGCTGCTCAGGTGACCCTCCAGCGGAGCCGCCATTGGATGCCAAACAACAACATTCACTGGAGGACAGCTTAGTGTGCCTGAACTCTCATGAAGGGTAGGGAGACACGCTCACCACTCACAGCAAGAATTAATGAACCGAATGATTGTTGCAGTTTGCAGACATCTCACTTTCTATATGGCAGTGAGCAGGACTTTCAGATGTTGCAATGCTTATTATGAGCTCCACTGTCAAATTTCAAAGACGTCAAACTCCCAGAGAGAAACAGAATATACAATACTTTATTGCAAATACTGCATATATAAATTGTTTGAAAAATGCAGTTTGACAGTCAAGTCAACATTGATTTGGAGTGATTATTATTGTGCTTCATGGTATTTCAATCCCAGAGTCTCATTTAAATAAAAAAAAATTGTTAACATTTCATACGGAAATATTGCAAACTCACAGAGAGGCAAAATTTATTCTATTTAATAAAACCTTAAGGTGATCTAAATTGCATGATATTTACTTATTTAGTCAGGATCAAGTTGGCGTTTTTCCATATACACATGGTCTTATTCATGAAGCGTGTTTTTTAGTGTCAGGGTTTTTTATAAAAATTTGAAATCCGCAAGGTAAGAGACATGTGAAATTTCTCTGTGCCCATGCATTGTTTATTAATGAGGCCCCTGGTCTTTGTTAGCAAAAATCCAGCATAGGAACCTAGGGGCCATGAAGTGGGTTGATTTTGATTGGTTGCGTGTTATGCATCAACAGATTGGTCCAGTATAAAAGATTGTGATTGGTGTAAACTAGGGGGAAATCCTGTTGCAGCCTATTCTGACTAACAAAGCATTGTATTCTTAGTAGTTCAGTGTGGCTCCTGATGATATATTGGCGAAACTATGTTTTGTCGAGATGGAATCCTCATCTCTGTCACGTCCACGTGCACCACAAATCCTTCATGTCAACGTGATAACTCAAAAACCTCTTTAATTGTTTTTATGTTTCTATAGAGCTGATCAAAGCCTGAGAACTGGATTTATTTTGGGCTTTATATGATTCTTCAAGTAGGGATTCAAAGAAAATAAGTACCTATGCCGTTATGGCAATGTCACAATAGTTTGAAGGTATTCACTTGTATAACAAGAGAAAGAAAAGTTTCCTGCCACTTGATATTCGCTTTGAAAATGTTGCTCCTTTCCCATCCGTAACCAGTCCGCCGACAGTCTCATGTTCTGTGATGTCACATATGGGTTGTGTACTCTGAAAGTACCCAGATGGTCCATAGTTATAGCTAATCCAGTGAATACTGTGAAAACTGTTTTCAGTTTTGTTTTTAAGGCCTGACAAGTCAGAACTCTTTATAGATTTGTTCCAGATCTTCCAGTAGTTCATAGTTTTAAATCCCATGTCCCATCTTTTTTTTTTTAAGCTACTGTTGCATAAAGGTCATTTCTTTCATCAATGCATATTAGTTTTCCGGCTTATTTTCGTTCGTTCCGTGCCTGCAAAAAGTCCGGTCGCCACGATGGCTATATGCTATACACGAATATGTTGTCTACTTTAGAAATAAATTATGTTTTTACTGGAGTCATGCTACTATTCCGAGGAAGGTTGGATAAGCCAAAGCTGGGCTGCAAAAAGGACAGTATTTTATGAGCACGATCAAGTGGACTCTTATTACAGTGATTGACTGACATAGACATTTTGAGTGACGAGGTCAATGCCATTTAGAACACAATCGTAACCCTCAAATATCTCCACCCACTACCTCAAAAGCGGCCTGAATCGTCCGCCTGTAGGGGAGAATGGGGTCCGATGAGCCATGGAGACCAGTGAGCCATATCACTATTTTGCGATCAATCGATGCCAATGGTGTTTAAAATAGGCAAAACAGTGATCTGGCCCATTTATCCCCATGACTCTCCAGTCAATGGTCAAATATTTTAAGCCTATTTTAAGCAGCTCTGTTGTCGATTGATTGCAAAAAAAGTAGCCTAATATGGCTCATCGGACGGGGCTCATCGGACCCCAGTCTCCCTACTTCTCATGCACTCAAGCTCAATTTCAGGTCTTAATTGCTTTTTAAAGCTGTTGTGTCTCTTTCCATGGTTTTTTCTTCAACATCTGGTCCATCCTCTTCCATGATGGCCAAAACGAAACAAAACCTTATCTAATACACACAAAATACACAAACCTTTTTAACACACCTGTGCGTCTAGTCAAGGACAACACAATCAGTGTTGATTTTTCTTTATTTATTTATATATTTATTTTTTAGTTTTTTACATATTTTGTGTTGAAATCAACACAAAATGTGTTTATTCATGATAACACATTTTTCTCTGTTATTTTTCAACACATTCATTCTAAGAGTGTGCGGGAGTTAAGAGAAAACATTCCAAAAATCTTCCTGTCTTGTTCTGTCGTCGCTTTTATCAAGTCTACTCATCGAAAAAATGTAATAATTTAAGGTGTCAATCCTTCCCCCCAGGGGTTTCCGCTACGTGTGGCGTGCCGCCACGCCTGTGTAAAATGACTTTACCTCAACTCCAAAAAATTATGCGGACAATCAGGTTTCACCAGTTTGCATTGTTCAGGTAAAATGAGCGCTAATAATTCTTGACCTGTTGTCAATCATTATGCTTGATGAACACGTTGTCCAATGAATAAAAATTAGTCATCTGCAGTAAAACAAGCTGCTTTCTTCATGCAATGTGTGCAACGATGAGAGAAAAAATGTATTGTTCACTTTGCAAAACAATAAACTACGATGTTAACTTCTGCGTTTGCTGTGAGCACATCCTGCTCTACCTAATTGTATCTTCATGGTTATTTAATTCCAATTCCGGAGTCATAATCGGTTTTCATATTACATGTGAAATCCACCGTGATGCATGTGAAACTGATAAACCTCCGTACACATAGACTACATCACCTACATGCTGATTAATGAAAACTGGCCACACCTGATAATGCTGAGTTTTGACCCGACGCTGAAGCCCTCCGACACAGTTTCAAAAAATCCTGGAAGAAACGCTGCTTTTCCCGTATTTACACGATTTCTACAGATCGTTTATATGTCCATGTTAATGTTCAATGTACTGGGCCTTTTTAGAAAAATGAGTTTAGATTAAAGAATAAAATAGACACATGTTTCTCCATTATAATGTATCCATCTAAAGTGAAATACGACTCAATTTTAACCTTTAACAAAATATGAATCTTAGAGAGACATAGTATTTCTACTGACATGTAACAGAGCAGTGTTTGCAACACCCGTATGGGAAGTCACCCAAAACGGGCCTCTTTCTTAGCATCACGGTATTCGCGCTCAATAAAGTACCGTCGTTTTGTGTGTGTTTCCATTTACTCGTGTGGATATTGTGACAGAATGACAGTACATTGCATTCTTTGTGTTCTAAGCTGTCCATTGATGTCGAAATGGCCATATTTCAGTTTTTCCTTTGAATCCCTACTTGAACAATAAATTAATTCATTTCCTGGAATACCTAAATTCCATCATATTGCCTGATATGTTGGCAATATCACCTTTAAGTTTTGCCAATTGATTCTTTCACTCGTGACCAGTTATTGTTAAACACTACAGGAAAATATCAGAAGCTTAAGTAATGAATTGTGTTAAGTTCATTACTGACCACATGAAAAAGAGTTGTGAATTTTTATCCCCCCGGCATATAATGCGGGGGGATATAGCGATCAGTGTGTCCGTCTGTCCGTCTGTCTGTAATAAAATCGTTTCCGGACCAGAACTCGAAAACTATACCACTTACAAACACCAAATTTGGTATGGAGCTTCTCCTTATGGTCTAGTTGTGCCTTTTGGGGGTTTCGGTCCGTCCGACTGTCCACACAACCTGTAGGTTACACAACCTACAACCGGGGGGATCCGCCATTGCCAGATGGCTCTTGTTTAACTATTATATAGTAAAAATAGGCAGTCAGAGCATGTATAACATAAAACTTGGGTTTGTCCTAATTTCATAAAGCTGTTTGGGGCAGTGCTGTAACCAGGCTTTCTTTTTGTGGAGCTTTTGCTCGGGGGCCTACGCTGATATCCCCTTTGCTGTCAGGGGCCACAGCATAGGCCTTGTTTGATCAACAAAAGTCATATTCTGATTGGTCCAGCTGAGGGGCCAAATTGGAATTGAGTAACGACTAAGTCTCATGAGTTTACAATGGGGGTGGTTACTAATTGGTCCAGCATAATACACATTCTGGTTGGTTTATCATAGGTGCAGATCCTGACTTGCCCAAAGTTTGGGGTACAGTATTTGGATTATTCTATACAGGGATATATTGTGATTGGTCTTCCTTACAATGTAGGTTGATGAAGATGAAAGGACTGGAATTAATCGCGCAGTTGGCTCACCTTCAGCCAGGAATCCTCATCCCAAAAAGAGAGGAGGTCTGCCAAGCAATCATAGCACAGGTGACCCTGTTTATCTGTCTGGAGCCTGTTCCACAGAGACGGTTTACTGAGTTACCAGGACTTAACACCAAGTTAAACATGGACTAATCTCAACTCTACTTGGACTTTAGCTCTAAGAGCTGCTGTACGTTTCACCACAAACATTACAGTCCTGTAACTCAGTGAAGATGCTCCGTGGGTCAGGACCCCGAACTTTCTATTCTGCGTGTTTTTATGTTTTGATGTGTCCTGCTTCAAAAATAATGTCAAAACATTTCCGTGGCTCATTGGATAGTGGTCAGTGAGGTCTGCAGGTCCTCATGATGGATATTTCTGAGGCTCATTGGATAGTGGTCAGTGAGGTCTGCAGGTGCTCATGATGGCTATCGAGTCCTCAGTATTGCCAGGAAGAGCAGTGCATCACAACAGCCAAGTAACTCCTAGTGTTGGAAATATTCCTGGCAGGCAGATACATCCATAAATATGTTAGTGAGTGTTGGCCAACATTTGCTGTATTGAACACACTTCTGTTTGCGTTTGTATTCAGGTAAAGGACCGGCGATGGCAGGTGTCCCAATTCGCGATGTGGGCGCTTGGAAAACTGTTTATTCACCTCAAGAGGGACATGGACCCAGAGTTGGTTTGGGTTGCTGAGCTGCTGCTCCAAAAATCCACCTCGGCCAACCGCTTCCTCCATCAAGCCGCCACCTTCGCCTTGGGTCACATGATTCATAACTGCTGCCCGTTACGCTGCCTGGAGGCCCTGCTTAGCAGACTAAGGTGGGTGGAGCCACGGGCGGGCCATGGACAAGGGGGCTGGTCAATGGGGGCCTGATGTGTGTGGAATCAAGGGTGGGGCTACATAATGTGGGCGGGGTCTATCATGACACTCATTTGGAAGAAGCTTTTTTCCAAAGCGTCACACAGTAAATGCGCACGGAAGATTATTGCCACTGCCACGGAGCACGAGTCGGATTAAAAATCTACACTGAATTCATTCAGGTGAACTTCTCAATAACATCCTCAATCATGTTAGTGAATTAGGACCCTTTATTGCTATTGGCCTCGGCAAAGTGTAATGAACTTAGGGCATTTTTTTGTTGGTTGGAAGCATAAGTAGGAGTATGTAGGCCAGAGGCCTTTTTTTTTTGCTTGTTTGGTACCAATAACAAATCTGTTCCTCTCCAGTGACCAGAGCGAGCAAGACCTTGACCAGGAAGAGGTAGTCCAGGGAGACAGTGATGATAATGTGGCCGTCCGGGAAAGCATCGTTGCACACCTACTTACTCTTGTGGAGACAGCAGGAGCCCAGCCCTTCCTCGGCTTGAAACAGGAAATGCTAGAGCACTTCCTTTCCACAGTCAGCCGCCAAACCCAGGACGCCTCAGAGAGAGTCAGGTGGGTGGATCCTCTTTACTTGCCTGTCTGTAGCCTCACTTCAATCGCTCGTATTACATTCGTTTCTTTCCTTCCACCAGACCCTGGGAATTGTTTGTGGCTGTCCTTCAATTATGGCTTGTAATCCATCCCATTTGGTTTTAAGGACCTTCTGCAGTTTTCCCCAGATAACGTTTAGCAAAGGAGTCCACTTATTGTCTTTTTTTGTCTTGAATGTGTGGCATATGAATGATCAACCTGAAAACTCCTCTCCACCTCTCTACATATGCCACGGATCTGTGACACCTGTGACTTAAGAGTTTACTTTGAGCTGAGGCTTGAAGGAGCAAGGACAATCCAATGTAGCCCAGTCTGATAAATAAACCTCATTTTTTTACCACAGGAGCTGGGCTGAAAAGACTCTGGCAATCCTTTCAGCACAGGAGGAGATAAATCAGTTACTCGCCCAGTTACAGTAATCTGGCTTCTTCAACTCCATAGATTTCAAATTAAGGTGAAGTCTTTTTGATTATTTACCGGTAAATGATTTTTGTGGCAAGCGATTTTAAAAGCATTTTTATTTCTCAGTTTCCAGATAGTTTTATGAAATAAGTCATTTATAAGCATTTTTATAGATCAAGTTATACAAACCACAATTCCACTGAAGTTGATGTTGTGTAAAACATGAATAAAAATAGAATGCAATGATTTACAAGTCTTTTTTGACCTACACTGAACAAAAATATAAACGCCCCATGTCAAATATTGATGCCACATAGAGTTAACAACTCTAAGGGAACATATGCTGACTTTTACTTGAACAATAGGGATATTTCTCTTGATTTGTGTACCATTTTTTAATCCATCACTCTGTCAGTGAGCATTTGCTCAGTGATGCAGTGATTTAATTCAGTACATGGGTGTGGCATTTCCAGATGGTGATCAGACAGAATGAGCAGTACCCAGACACTCCTTATACTGGGGACAATAAAAGGCCACCCCGAAATGTCAAATTTTGTCTAAAGTCATCATGCCTCAGATGTCTCAGGTCATGCGGGATTGTGCCATTGGCATGCTGGATGCAGGGATGTTCACCAGAGCAGTCTGCATGCAGTTCCTTGAAGCAGAGCACATTCCAGTTCTGGACTGGCCTGCGTATTCATCGGACGTGTCGCCCAAATGTTCTGGATTGACGTATCCGTGGCCCTCCGGGAAGAATGGAATAACATTCCACAGGCCACAATAGACAAGCTGATCAACTCCATGTAAAGGAGATGTGTTGCTCTGAGAGACGCAAATGGTGGACACACATGATATTGAACATTCAACATTCAACAAGGTTTAAGTCTTGTCTATCGCTGTCTGTCCTTCTGTTTTGCCCTCTCCGTTTGTTGCTGTATGCTTTACTCTGTCTATATCTATATCTATATCAGCCCCCCACTTGATTGTACTATTTGTCTATTGTTTTCACTGTTTATTTTTATTACTTTATTTACGTTCATTGCATAATTTGCTTTGTTTTGTTATAGCCCTCCCTCAGAGAGGTTTCACCATGATGTTTTTTTTTTGTATTACACTTAATTAAAAATACAGTTGTCCCCCAAAGAGGGGGGGTGGCGGCGGGCAAAAAAAATAAAGAAAAGGATTTGCAAATCACTGTATTCTGTTTCCATTCATGTTTCACGCTATGTTCCAACTTCATTGGAATTGGGTTTTTCAAATTGTTTAACTTGATTCTATTCTGCTTGAAAGTAGGGTCAAGAATATTTGTGAATGCCCTCAACCGTAGTGTGTTTTTTCCAATCAGCACTGATGCAGGCCTGGCGCTAGAACAGGGAATTGGGGAGGCACAGACATGTCCCTTTCTGACAATTAGGATAGTCCTGGCTAGTTCTCAATTATTTTCCTTTATTGACGCTTTTCCTAAGATATCGTAATTGGCAACTGAAGACACGGTTTCTCTCCATGTGCTATCTAACTGCGATGAAATCAGATGGTAAATTCAGTAGAACCTAGAATTGGGGTGGAAAAAACATCCGTTTTAAACAATTATTAGTCCTGACCTGTTCTCAGTCATTTTCATGGTTAACAAAAGATTCCCTCCGAGTGCACCCCACACTAAACAGGTGTTGCTTGTTCTCCCCGATTAGGTCGGACGACAATCATTCATCTGGACGCGTGTTTGCTTAATTTAAATCAACGTTATTCAAAATTGCATGCCTGCGCAAATAGCTTGAGCTGCATGCTTTTTATAGCCTATTTCACTGGTGAGTGCCACTTTTTTCACTAGATGCTGAGAGTAATTTTGAATATAGTTCATTTCAATTAAGCAAATACGAGTCTTGATGAGGAAGTTCCTGATTACAAGAAATTGGCAAAAGCCGAAACGCGGACAGAGATCACAGAGACAGCCTACTGATAAACATACAGCTCTGGTTAGGGAGTTCTACCGTGCACAGAGTGAGAGGCAGAACAGTGATTAGCAAGGCGCAGAAAATCTGCTGAAGCACAGGAAAGTAAATTGAGTGAAGGCAAGGGGCGGAGACTAGAACAGAGCGAGTGCGGAGAGCTTGTTAGTCGATTAGTAATGTGCAGCTATACAATCCCTAGTGCTTGTTAGTAAGTTAGTACTATAAACAATGTTAGTCTTGGTTAGTAAGTTTAACTAAAACAACAAACTGTTAGTATTGTTAGTAATATAGAAAAGCAAGGTGAAGGAAGTAAACGAGATTGGAAGGAATGGTTGAAATCCCAGAAATCATGAAATCACCCGAAAGTAGGGCCCTATGATTTCCACGATCACGGAATCGGGGACAGAATCGCGGAATTGGCCAATAAAAACGGAATCTATTGATAAACGCGGAATTTCGCGGAAATCGGCATAATTCTACTGAAATGCTTTTCCTATAGCCACGTTTCCACTGAATGCTGAACAAACTATTTGCGCGTCCAGATTACATTCAAAGTCAATGAAAAGACGCAAATGCACGCGAAAGTGTGAGCAGCCTATGTGAA
Source organism: Gymnothorax reevesii (assembly GCA_029721435.1). Classification (NCBI taxonomy): domain Eukaryota; kingdom Metazoa; phylum Chordata; class Actinopteri; order Anguilliformes; family Muraenidae; genus Gymnothorax; species Gymnothorax reevesii. The sequence continues at coordinate 40,177,492 of CM056586.1, read as the reverse complement.
ATTCACCAGCCCCGAGTGTTGGAGCAGCGCATCCCTTCGGTGCTACAGAAGATCCACGGGAAGAAGTTATTCGTTGTTGTTGTTGACGAGGCCACTGATGCCTGGGATTGCTGAGTCCTAAACATCGTCTTTTGTCATCTTATGTTAGCTTAACTACTTATATAACCGTTAAATAGCCTCCAATACTTCTTTTCACAGTCTACTCAGTCAATTGTGTGCATGCAAATTATGGCGTAATGTTGTCTCCCCCCAGTGGTGAAATAGTAGCTGATGCATTATTGAGTCAGTTTGTTCATGTTTAATCATTACTGTAGAACATTTTGTCATAGAATGTAATAAAATGTATTGGGATTACTGAACAAAAGATTCTTAAAAAAAAAAAAAAATTAAATATAGCTGATGCATCCAAATCAGAAAAGTGTTGATTCGTGGGGAAAACAGTGTCATTACTGCCTCTCTGGAAAAAAAAAACAACAACAATAACGGTGGCATATTGGTAAACACTGTCGCCTCACAGCAATCCAACCCGGGGCCTCTCTGTGTGGAGTTTGCATGTTCTCCCCGTATTCACGTGGGTTTCCTCTGGGTACTCCGGTTTCCCCCACCCACAAAAACATGCATCATAGGAACACTCCTGCCAGAACCCCTGACCAAGGAACTGGCTTTAGAACTGGAGTTGGTCCCCGGGCGCTGCTCTGTGGCTGCCCTCTGCTCCTAACTATAGGATGGGTCAAATGCAGTGGACTACCGCACGGGGTTCAATGATGTTTATATTATCTTACTCTCATACATTCATATATTTGCACAACATATACAATAAGATTATAAATGATTAAATAGGGGCAGTAAGAATAATACATGTCAGTACAGACGTTGTCTGCAGCTTACACTTCCTTTAAAAAGAGACAATTTTATTTTTCTTGTATTTTAGGTTGAAAAAAACCATCACAGTGCCATATTATATTGCGTCATTATGCAGTACTTGTTCTGACTTTAAGTACTGAGGAAAATGGAGGGTTGAATCAAATCATTTAAGGTTATTTCAATTTAATTAGTGAACATTTTATTCATTAACATAAATAGCATACTCGCTGTGATGGTAAAATTGGTGTAATTGGTAAAAAACAGAATTCCAAAAAATTAAAATGGAAAAAACAGAATTTTGGAAAAAATGAAATGGAATTTGGAAAAAAAGAAAACGGATTTCAAAGGGCCCTACGAAAGTGTGGCACACAATACTGGGGCAGTGAGCGATCACATGACAAAAGACCAGATGGGGGAGACAAAGTGCAATGCATAGTATGACACAAAAAATAGACCGGAATATAACTGCAGGAGTGGAATATGGCAGAAAATACAGAATCAGAGACAAAACATGGCATGGAATCAAGGCATGACAAAACATGAACAGAACATGAACAGAATCATAAACAATGCATGGTCAGACAAAGCAGGGTCATAACAAAACATGGCAAACAAGACAGAATCATATCCAAAACATGGTCAGGCAGATCAGGATCATAACAGGCTGGGGCTACGACTGTGATTTAATGAAGCTAGTCCACCCAAAAATTATTGCTAGGGGAGCTTTCCTCCAAACAACTTCAGCCCTTTAGCTTCAGAAAGTACAAGAAAGGTCCATAAAATTATTTCACACAGCTATACAGTATAATCCAAGTCTGCAATCGGTCTCCAAGTAGAAAATAAATTTGATAAATTCAAGAAAACCCTGTCAATTTGCATTGCACTCATATCTTTCAAATCTTGCAAGATGCAGATCTCACAGTTGCATCTCCAAAACTTCCACAGCCACAGTGGCCCCAGAGAGATCAAATAGATGAATAGTAATGGATTTTATTGGATAATGGATAAGGTTACATCCAGAGTACAGTGACACAATTTTCATTATTTTACCCATGTACACCACCACAATGAATTTGAAACCAATCAGATTTGATTTCAGTGTAGACTTTCAGCTTTAATACAAGGGGTGTCACAACAATCCTACAGTAACCATTAGGAATTGCAGTCATTTAGGGCTCCATTCTCAGAAGTAATTGGATGATTGACTGTCAATCAGTTCCAATGCCAGATGAGGTCTGTTCTGTTCCCTCATTATTGAATGACAAATTAAGCAGATAAGAGGTCCAGCAGTGTTCCCAACCCTCTCCTGGAGGCCCACCAGTACTGCTTGTTTTAGATCTCTTCCTGCTCCAGCACAGGTGATTCAAACGATCAGGCTGTCGTCAATCAGCTTTAGGGGGTGATTAACGAACTGATCATTTGAATCACCTGTGCTGAAGCAGGGAGAAATCTAAAGCATGCAGGACAGGTGGGCCTCCAGGAGAGGGTTGGGGAACACTGAGGTACAGAGGCTATTTCAATTGTTGAATATGCAATTGGTAGCTGTTCATGGGAACTCTCAATATGTGGTCCAAAAATGCATCGATGCGGGTAAAGGTCCTCATTATGTTGAAAAAACAAACAAAAAAACCTATCAGACAGATACCAGAAACTTAAGGAAAGGTAAAATCTACAATTTGGTACATTATGGAAAAAAGGGAATTCTCTGGCGAGCTCAGCAACATCAAATGGCCAAGAAGACCTCATAAGACAACTAAAGTGGATGATCACAGAATTCTTTCCTTGCTGAAGAAACAGACCATCACAATTTCTAGCCAGATCAAGGACACTCTCAAAGACATAGGCATAGCATTGCCCTAGTCTACAATCAGAGACCTCTTCATGAACGTAAATACAAAGTTTACAACAGTCCACTACCGCTGGTAACACTGAAGATCTGAAAGGCTAAATTAGACTTTGCGAGCGAACCTCTAATTGATGATGTGACTGCTGATGGGGTTGCAGGACAAATTCTCGAGTAAACATAGCCATACCATCTGCTTAGACTTAGCCAAACACTCCGAAACAGATAGAATAATGTTTCACAGTACAGATGGATAATGACCCAAAACATACTGAAAAAGCAACACAAGATAAAGAAATGGAATTTTCTTGAAAGGCTAAGTCAGTCAACTGACCTAAATCTGACTCCGTTGCTTTTCCCTCACTGATGACAAAACTGATGGCAGAAAGACCAACAAACAAGCAGCTGCAATAAAGACCTGACAAAACATTTTAAGGGAGAAAACTCATCATTTGGTGATGTCCGTGGGTTCCAAACTTCAGGTGATCATTGGCTGCAAAGGATATTCATCCAAGTATGAAAAATAATCCTTATATTTATATGTTGGTTAGTCCACTTACTTTTTAGCCTCTGAAGATGAAGGACAATGTGTACAAATGGCTGTAATTCCTTGACAGTTAATCCAACACTTTTGTAAAACCCCTTGAATTAACGTTGAAAATCTACACTTCAATCAAATCTCGATTAATTTGTTTCAAATAAATTGCTATTGTTCACAGAGGTAAAACAATGAAAATTGTGTCACTGCCCAGGTACTTCTGGACCTAAGGCAATCACATGGCATCAGAAGACTTCATCTTCAAAATCAGATTGAAAACAGTCCTTTACTTCCACACCTTGACATCCATGGTCATCAGCTGTGGATCTCTACAGGCATAGTCTGTCCGCATGACCTGAAATCATAAAATGGATGGATATTGTGAAAAAGATGCATTCCATTCACACACTACATTTTCCATAGACTCAATGAAAAACCCTCGAATAGAAATTCAGTTCTAGTGAGTGTTGAAAAGTGATGGGGGGTCCTCCCATCAAACATCTTCCCTCTGCTGCTGACTATGGTCTGGAAGCTGAGCCGGAAATGCTATCAGTCAAATCATGAGATTTTCTGGCTGCACTGTGGGGCTATTTAAATTCATAGGAGGCAACATTAATTATTTGATTAAGATCCACGATATTACAGCCAATTTGCAACCTACTTATTCAATATAAGATGGTCAGGGAGACCAAACTGGTGCACAACTCTGTCCAGTTGGCATGCATCTTAAAGGAGCTATGTCACGATTACTGCGCAGCTCCCAACTTTGAACGAAGTAAAAAGGCCCGACTGCAAGTTAAAATCTGCGCCCAATCTTGCAAGTCTGTCATTGTTTTGCATTTTATTTGTATATAAAACTCGTATATGAAATTTGTATATAAAAACACAGCAAAACTCCACACAGCCATGAAATTGTGACGCCCGCTGATTGGCTGGCGCTTGAGAGACCTGCCAGGCCTCTCAATTGCCAGCCAATCGGTGCGCGTGTCACAATTTCATGGCTGTGATGTAAACGATTCTGGGCAGGAAGTTAGATTTCAGAGGAAGAGTATGCTACTTTCATTGTTTGTAATATATATGGTTTCAACTCTCAAGCCTCCAACAAGGTTTTATTTAACGAAGTATTCTCTAAACTGAAAGGACTGCAAAATAAATATTTAGACTCTTACACAATTCTCTGTGGAGACTTTAATGAATGCCCTGATGATATTGACAGATATCCGCCCAAATTTAGTCCATCATTTCAGAGTACTAATCTTATTTCACTATGCTGCTCCAGCCTCTCCTTGACTGATGCCTGGAGATTTTTCAATCCCAACACCAAAATTTTACATGGTGTAATAATAGGCTGTCCTCGAGATCAAGGATTGATTTATTTTTAATTTCTTCTTCAATTCTTCAATTCGTAAAAGACATCAATCATATTTATGCCCCTTTATCTGACCACAAACAAATAACTTTGAAACTTTCTGCTTCTCAGGAGACCGCTGGCATTAGAGGTTACTGGAAACTCAATAATTCTCTCTTAACAGACAATGTATTCAATGATTCAGTTAAGAATTTGGTAATTCAAATTCTCAATGATGGTGTGAATGACAATTATTGCAAAAAATAGGAATTCTTCAAATATAAAGTAAGGTGCTCAGCAATCAGAAGAAGCAAGGAAATTAAACAAGAAAGACAAAAGCAAGAAATAGTCTTGACTGAAAAGCTCAACCTCTTGCTCTCTAAAGACATTATCACTGTAGAAGAAAAAATTGAATTAAAAAACATTCAGATGCAGCTAGACCAATTTTACTTGAATTTGGCAAAGGGTGCCGTTATCAGATCGAGAGCCAAATGGATAGAAGAAGGCGAAAAAAAAACACAAACTATTTCTTTACAGTTGAAAAAAGGAATATTAAACGCAAATCCTTAACTGCTCTTAATATTAACGGTACTCTCGCTAAAGACCCAAAATTACTTTCTGACTTTGTCACTGACTTTTATGGAAACCTTTACAAATCTAACTTTAATTCCAAAGACTGTGTAACTTTCTTAGACAACATTCATAGACATATTCCTTTAATTTCTCAAGACTTAAAATACACTTGTGAATCTGACCTATCAGCTATCGAAAGTAAAAATGCCTTGTTTTCAATGAAGAAAGGAAAATCACCGGGAGTTGACGGTTTATCCGTTGAATTTTACACCCATTTTTGGGATCTCATTCAAGTCCCATTATTATGCATGTACAAAGAATGTATCTCCCAAGGCGAAATGACTCCTTCTATGAAACAAGGCATAATTTCCCTTATACCCAAACCTGAAAAAGACTCCACGATCATAGAAAATTGGCGACCAATTACTCTTTTGTCTATTGACTACAAAATTCTTGTTTTATCATATGCTAACAGATTAAAAAAAGGTTTAGACACCATTATCAGTGAAACTCAAATCGGGTTTTTGAAAAAAAGACACATTAGCTGCAATATTAGACTTATTTTAGACCTTTTAGATTATTCGGACGCAGTAGACTCTAAAGCACTCATCTTATTTCTAGACTTCTATAAAGCCTTCGATACTATTGAACATAAATTTATTTTTCATTCCCTCAAAACTTTTGGCCTTGGTAATAGTTTAATTGATATTGTCTCCATGTTCTATAACGACATTAACAGCTCAGTCATTATTAATTTGAGTACTTCTAAGAGATTTCAGATTAACAGAGGTGTTCAGCAAGGCTGCCCCATCTCACCCTTCTTATTTATTTAATCACCGAATTATTGTGAATTCACATTAAAAATGATATAAACTTTAAAGGTATTTCAATTTTTGACAAGGAATTAAAACTTTCCCAGTTGGCGGACGATACTACAATTTTCCTTAGAGATAAGAACCAGCTATCTATCTCTATTAACTTGATCAATCAGTTCTCCAGTGCCTCGGGCCTTAGATTACACATGTCAAAATGTGAAATTTTACCCATCCACTACTGTGAATATTCGTGAATTGAAAACATTCCTGTTAAAGATTCGGTCAAATATCTTGGCATTTACATAACAAAAAATCATATTAACAGACAATACCTCAACTTTTCCAATAGAATTTAAAAAAATGCATCAATTCTTAATCTTTGGTTGCAAAAGGACCTTTCGATTTACGGAAGAGTTCTCCTATCTAAAGCAGAAGGTCTGTCACGCCTTGTATACCCCGCCCTATCCTTATTTGTTAATAATTTGACAGCGGCACAAATTAATAAATTATTCTCAAACTTTATTTGGAAAAATAGATCACACAAACTTAAAAAAGCAGTTCTCTCAAATAACAGAGATGAAGGAGGCCTTGAAGTGTTGATCTTCGAGGATGTTGTTAATACTTTCAAAACCAATTGGCTAAGGAGATGTTTGATGAATCGAGACTCGATCTGGTACTTTATTCCAACCATATATTTAACCAAATCGGTGGCCTATCCTTTATTTTAAAGTGCAACTTTCTACCCAACAAATTACCAGTCAATCTGTCAAAATTCCATCAACAAGCCCTTATAGCTTGGAAGTTAGCCTTTGTCCACAATTTTTCACCACACAAAACTTTCCTTAGGAAGAACTGCATTATACTTAGAAGGAATAAGTCTTTGTTCTTATCTAAATGGTTCCAAAGAGATATTCTCTTTGTGCTTAATCTTTTTGATGAAAATGGCAATATGTTTACATATGAACGCTTTATGACGGTATATAATTTTCCTGTTCCTTTCAAAGAATTTAATGCTGTAATCCAGGCTATTCCAAAGGAGCTTTCTCATGCCGTGAAAAATCATCTGACTTTCAATGGACATGGAACTGCTCAACTGTTGCTGATGTTGGATGGTCTAGATCCTAAGGACAAAAAGTGTTATAATAAACATATTCGTCAAATATTTCAGAGAAAGAACACTAATGTACCTAGAGGAAAGTTTTTTTGGAGTTCTCAGATTGTGGACATTGGTTGGCGAAGGACCTGGCTTTTACCACACAAATATTGCATCTCTAACAAAGTCAAAGAAATTCACTTTAAAATTTTACATAAAATCTACCCTGTTAACTGTCTCATCGCCAAATTTACAGAAATAGATCATTTCTGTTCTTTTTGTAACCAAAATGTTGAAACCATTTCACATTTATTTTTTGATTGCAGAATCACCAAAGCGTTCTGGTCAGCTCTTAATCTGTATTTTTTCAACTCTGCCAATATCCAATACTCCTTTACATTAAGAGATATCATCTGCTACTACAATAACAAAAATTACAAAGACTTTGAATTTTTATTAAATTTTGTAATCTTCAATGCTAAATTTTACATTCACAAACAAAAATTTGCCAAATCCTGCCCCAATTTTAAAATCTTCCTCTTAGAATTTGAATATACTATGAAAGCTTTACGCCTAATTGAAAACAGTCAAAGTATCAAACTTACTGCTCTTTATGAAACGTTTTTCCCATCCTCTAACTAAAATAAGTTTTTCATATTTTGTCCTGTTATACTGTCTTTATGTCTGTACCAACACTTCTCAGAGTCTTGGATGTATTTTTGCACTGTCCCCTTGTGGTGTACCTGCTTGTTAATTCTTTCAATAAAAAAATTAAAAAAAAAAAATTTTAGAGGAAGAGTTTTGCCTTTCCAGACGTATTTTTCGGAACGGGAGGGAGTTATGATGAATGGTTGGTGCCGAACGAATCGTTAATATGTCGTTGTTACGCCGATACCAGACACAAGGTCAGACAAAAGACGCTAGCAGCGGTAGATGACAAGTGGTTTCTGGTGATTTCCATTTTTGCCGGTTTAGTCAATAGCACGCTATATGACTCCGCTGGGCCAGTAAATGTCAGAATGTTATCATAAGCCCTCGGAGGCACATGAAGGGGGCTAACCCACTCTCACGTATGACAGAGATGCCAAGTCTCAAGCATTCGGCGTAGGTCTCGCACATTTTTTAGGCTTATTCACTGTAGTCTGCATTTATTCAATGAACGCTTATTAAAGACATTCTCAAGCGGAATTAAAATCCTTGTGCATTGAAGTGTCAGTTTCACTGGCGTAAAGGTGGACCTCATCACAAGTAACATGAACAGCGATTATGACACCAGACTTCTCGTGCTTCTCTTTACTCAGGGATTGGAAACAATGCATGTGTTTTATAATAATTTAAATTGTGTAAATAAAATAGGACCATATGAAACGTCTTTGTGCAATTCCATTACTTTCAATCCCTCAGTAAAGACAAGCGTGAAAATTCCCGAGTCATAATCGATATCTGTGTCAGTAATGGGGAGATCCACCGTAATGCACGTGAAACTGATTAACTTAATGCACAATGACTTAAATAAATTCCGCGAGTGAATTTCTTCAGTGCTCATTGATTGAATAATTGCTGACGACGGCACAAGAACGTGAATGCCTCTAAGAGGCGAGAGACTCATGCCATTGCGTGTGACTTGGCATCTCTGTACACACCACATACACACAAACACTCACAACTTTTTGATCAAAGGTTTTAATTCCCATTTATTTATGGCATTGAAAATACAACACTGCTGTTTCAGTTATGCTTTTTTTTGTGATTATACTTTTTATTTGCACTTTCAGAAGAATATGTACAAGCAAGATATGGCTTTATAGTGCACACCAGTATGGACAAAACAAAGACAAAAAATGGGCAGATCAAATAAATTAAACAAACATAGCAGGGACATCATATCAATAGACTTCAACTGGTTAGAATATTCTTAATACTTGAGCAAAGTCCTTTCCATGCATTCATTGTAGATAAACTGGCATTGTTCAGCTGAGCTGTGGTCTCCTCTAATGAAGCAATGCCCAGTAAGGATCTGATCCAGTAGCATTTTGCACTGATATCTGGCTTGAACCACAGCTGGAGAATTGTCTTTTTTGCAGCTGTGAATCCAGCAAACACCAGACGTTTTTCACGTTGAGAAATCTTAAGTGAGGAAACATCATTCAGTAAACAAAATCAGGGGTCTAACACAAGAGTTGTATCAAGTAATTTGGATAACATTTCAATAACATAATTCCAGAATATACTTATAGTGGGACATTCCCAGGACATGTGAAGAAAGGTACCTATGGCATTCTGGCAAAGCATGCATTGTGGACTTTGAGAGATAATCGTCTTGAAACGTATATATGGGGTTGTGTATGCTTTGTGGATCAGCTTATAATGAATTAATTGGTGCGCCAAGCATTTGGACGTTAGTGGTAGATTGTCCCATATCTCCTACCAGTCAGGTTCAACACCCACTGCCTTAAGCTCCCTATCCCATATTGACATAACAGGAAGAGGTTTCATTGAGTTTCTTATCAGAAGGTTATACAGTTTTGTTACCAGGCCTCTTGAGTGGCTATTGAGACCAATAGGAATAGACAGTGGATGTGTTCGTACTGGGTGCCAGGGCACTCCATACACCTTCATCGCAGATCTAAGTTGGAGATAAAGGAAATAGGATGATCCGGGGAGATCATAATGATATTGGAGGTCTTGGAATGTGCACAGGGTGCCGTTATCGCAAATGTTGTTAACTAAGTGAATGCCTTTGGATGACCACGTAGGGGATGTAAAGGGTTGCTTGCCTGATGTTAAACAAGGATTGCGCCATAGAGGAGAGGACAAAGTTAGTTTAAATGGACCACCCAGCATCTGTTCAGCATTATGCCAAGCTTTCAGAGTAGAGGAGAGAATAGTACCGTATCTCAGTGTACTTTTTTTCCTGTCTGCATGAAAAGTATATCTGTAAGTTGGTTGGGATAGATCAACCTACCTTCTATTGGTCGCTATGGAATCTGGGATTCTGGATCCATCCAAACATGTAAAGATCGGATCTGAAAGGCGAGGAAGTAAAGTTTTAAATCTGGGACAGCTAGTCCACCCTCTTTTTTTGGCTGTTGTAGTGTTGAGAGACGAATACTGGCCCGTTTGCCCGCCCAAATAAACTTAGAAAATTGTGAGTGAGTATTTTTTTAAAAAGTTATATGTGGTTGCATAGGCAACATAAAAAATAGGAAATTAAAACGTGGTAGAATGTTTATTTTGAGAATAGTGACTTGCTTGCTTTGAGATTTTTAGAGAGCTCCATCTTTGAAGATCTGCAGTTATTTTTTGTGTGAGTTCAGAGTAGTTCTCTCGCAGGATGGTTGACAAGGAGTCGCTTATTTTAACTCCTAGATACACAAAGGAAGTCACAATTGGAATAAATGAGGGTAAAGAGAGTTTGTTTTTTTAAAGGACCTGTTTCAGTTATGCTTTGAGAATATTGTAATCAGTGTCAAAATGCTAAATGATCTCAAATTTAAACCATTTTTTTTCTTGGTGTTGGTCTATTGTTCTGTTGTTGTGAATTTGGTTTTTGAAACTTCCAAGCCGAAAAAGCAATAAATCAAATGCAATATTTTGGTTATTCTTTTCAACCTACACTACCTGACAAAAGTATTAGGACGTCACTATTTATGTGTGTGATTTTCTTACAGTGCAGTTGAAAATAGTGAATGTATCATATTTGGAAATAGTTGTTTATTCAAATAAAAATGCAGACCCCATTTTGGATACACCAAACTGAATTATTCTAAGTCTTGACCCTCCTTTTATAGAGAATCAAAATCACCCCATGTGCCACACCTGATCATATTGATTGAACTAATAGTAGCCGTGGTCTTCCATTATAACAAAGACACAATTCCAAACTTGTTAATTTGAAGATTACCATCTTGCAAGCACTATTTATTATAATATCTCTTATTTATTACAGACCCAAAGTGAGAGTTTTTTATGCAGAGAAAAAATATGCCAATTTGTATATCTGTAGCATCCCCAAATGTTCAAATAATGTTCTGTGATGTTTACATGTACATTTTAGGACACCATTAAATTCCTACAATGCTCACATGTGTAATATAGCACGTACATCAAAGGTTGAGTGAGAATGAGGATCGTCCTAATACTTTTGTCAGGTAGTGTATATCAATTAAATGCAGTAACTACAAAGAGAAGATTTTTACCTCTGCCAGGGAGGTTATGTTTTCACCTTGCCCCAGCTTGTTTTTTTTTTTTTTTTTTTTTGTATGTCTGTTGGCCTGTCTGTCTATTAACAGGATAACTCAAAATGTTATGAACGATTTGGGGGAAAATTAGGCAGGATGATGGGTGGTGGGCCAAGGATGAGTTGATTCAATTTTTTAAGTGATCTGGAACATATTCTGGATCTAGAAGAATTAAGATATTTTTATCTTACGCGGTTCTCTGTCATATTTCTGACTGGATAACTCAAACCGTTATGATGTATGACATTGGTAGTAAACTTGATCACCATGTATTGAAAGTGACTTTGGAAAAAATTGGTTCATTAAAATGGTTAACCTGCGGAAGCAATATCATTTTGCGCTAGAATAACAGTTAATTGCTGAGTATAGATTAATTTTTCTGTGTATGGCACACATATAAATCTTAAGGAAAATATTTGTCATCAGACATTTTTATTGGTTTGGGAATTCTGGTAATATCTGGCAGAGCACAAATTTGAAAAATAGTGGCACTTTCCGTGAGCTATCTCGAAAATGCCTTTCTAAAATATTGTACTTTTTCTCTGTGACAATACTATTAATTTCCTTTGGCAAAACATAAAATCACATAACCTGATCTTTTCTTGGGTAGAATATGTCCCCTGTGCTATGATAAAATTTTCATTCTTGTAGCATTAACTATTTTAATTCTATGAAGAGTAAATATCTTGAATATTGGAATTTCTGCGTTTTTGGTCCCCATTTTGTTGTCTAGTATGAATAATTTTATTAATCAGAAATAAATTTATATGTATGTACATGATATGAACCTCAGTTAACAAAACAACATACCAATATGCCAAATACTTGAAGTTGTGATTAAATTATTTTTTAAAAACCCTTGCCTAACAGGGTGGAATGGAACTTAACAGGGTGGAACTGAGAAGACCTCTCTCAAGTGACACTCAGATTCACCCTACCATGCAATGTCATTTTATTATAAAGTACATAGTTGCCCTTGTATTACACTGTAGTTCCACAATAAAACAACAGTAATATTACTTCTACCACTACTAATTATAATGCTAATAATAATAATAAGGTAACACTGTATTTAAGAGGGTCTCTGAACCAATGTATCTACCTCATTAAGTACAGTGTAAAAACCAATATACTTTTGTAGAATAATAATATGCATTTACTTTGTTCCTTACCCTGAATAATGCATGCACGATCTAATGCTAGATATTACGTTGTGGATTATTATTTTGGATGAGGAGGATAGTGACCATTGCACTGTTTCATCGCTGTAGGTACGAGTGCTCTTGTTTCTCCTCATATGGTAACTTAGCCTTGTTTTAGCAATATACATTTTACAATGGTAAATTCAACAAGAGTCCTGGGCCTATATTAGACCGGCTTTTATTTGCTTCGGCCAACAGTGCCCACTATAAGAGACCCAGCCGCTAATGGAATTCATGCCACTGTTCGAGGATACAGTATTTACTTGGCTAGCCTAGCTGAATGCTGTTTAATAAAATATAGGCCTATTTTCCTAGTAAACTGATGCATAAAAATGGTAAATGGGTGCCCCCGCTAAATGTGTCCCCCCCAATGTCTACGGGAAATTTGCGCCCTTGTTTTAATGTAATGTCATATTGAGTCGTAATTCAACAAAAATATTGATTATTTATATCATGAAAAGCAAATATTCTTGTAGAATTAATACTAAGTACATTGCATATCCCAAAAAACCCTGTGAGGTTCCACCTTGTTAGGCATACATAGCCTAACAGGGTGGAACCTAACAGGGTGGACATTTTTAGCCAAGTAAGCCCTAGCCCTAGCAACATTTAGCTAGCACACACTCTACAGATGAACAGCACTTAAATAACTATTTTTAACATGTTTTTAAAATTATTTTATCCAAAAAACATTATCCATAATATGCACTAACAGGGTGGAACTTTAAGGTTTCCTCAAGCAGCCATGTCATATGAAATTGAGAAAAATAAAGGAGAGAATGACTGATGGAGCTTACTTCAGTTTTCCACCTGAATTTCCTTCCAAAAACAAATGTTGTATCATCAAGTAATGGCTATAGGGATTTGTAGTGTTTTTTGGGGGGTCATGAAAGTACTAACAAACAGGGTGGAAAAGGACTGCAGGGACATATAAAATATTATATAACCACAGAAAATAAATGTAGCTTCACCATTTTTACTTGTCTGTTTAATGTAAGTAGTCCCTTGTCTATCAGATAAATGAAGAATAAGTTTAAGTTTTGATAATTTTAAGTTTTATATTAACTGAAGAAGTTGATTACATTGCATTGGGGACATGCTTAAATTAACATGTATACCACAGAGAAGGTGCCTTAAAGAGATTAAAAAATAAAATAAAGTTATTTAAATATGTTGAAGCAATAGAACACACCTAAACACATAATACAATACATTTTTATGAGTATTTGTCTAATTTAAAAAAAATGATAAGAGCCAGTAAATCACAGGGACATGAATATGTGGACCAAAAGAGGAATCACCCCAATAATCAGAAGCTGAAAATACTCACAGAACGCATAGATTGTATCTACAGGTGATTGGATTAAGAAAAAAGATTTATTAGTGTTGTGCATCTACAGTGATTATGTTCTTATTTTTCATTTTTGCTATTACCCAGTACATTCAGAGTAGTCTAAATTCATAAGAAACCCATGAGCATGGGACTTTGTGATATGATTCTGGAGTTGACTAAGTTGTCAATGATTTTCTTGATATATTGGCTATATTCAATGAATGTTATTTGACTTCTATCTGAGTGCAATAGTGGCAGATTTAATTCTTTACAAGCTTGGAGCTTGTGACTAATTTGGACTTGACTTAAAAATCAATTATTGCATGTGTTTGTTGGCTTGAATATACATTGGATAATAATTCTGTTTTTTATTATTTTATTGAATTCTTAGTACACTTAGGGCACTAAACATGCCTAAAACCTAGGAGCTTCGGAGGGGCTTTGATGTCAGTGTGTTATTAAATTGAGTGATATAGGTCCTAAATGCCACAAGTAATGGAACATATAAAAAATTATCTGACACAAATGCTGAAGTGATGAATAAAACAAGCAGCAGAAAAATGAAATGAAAAGTAAAAATTGTGGTGATGATGGTGATTTGCTAAGCCTCGCGGTTGGCATCACATGACAGGAATACAGTGGTCATGCGGTTATCATCACAGCCCTACTGGTCATTGGTGCCTCTGGCAGTGCTTGATCCAAAAGATGTGGTGCTGTCATAATGGCGTTATCGTCAGGAAGTGGTCTTCTCGTGCTGTTGTTGACCTGATTCTTCCATAATGGGCGATTCTGAACATCTTTAGTTGTCTGGAACCTCTGCCAGAGTCTGCCGATAATGCTTTGGCTTACATTTAGATGCTGAACCACAGCTGTCATCAAACCATCTTCAAATTTCAAGTGATAATGAATCGTGAATGCTCAGGCCTTTTATTGCTAAAATTTGCATGCAAGGAATGACACTCATGCATTGACAGCATGCATTAACAGTGCCAGTGGGGCTTGCTGCAGCCTTAGTTACCGGGGAGGTCCACATGGTACTTCTGGTGGCTGGTGATTGGAAAAACCCAGTGATCTTACAGTCTGGTGTAAGTGTTGGGTCTCTGTGCTGTGTTGACTGCTTCTCGACCAGTTGCTCCTAAATTGTTACCTGAAACATGACACAAGATAGAATTTTTTTATTAATATGCTGTACTTTTATCCAGTGCCAAACCCCCCTTTTTTAATGTATTTCTTTTGGTGAACCTCTCCCTCTATAACTCTGAGTCCTTGGACAATCCAAGCCCTGTCTTTCACCATAAGTGCTGTCTGCTGCTATCCTGATCCAGTTCTGCTCCATCCTTGCCATGCCACTTCCTTGAGCTACAGATACCACAATTTGGATATTTTAACCAGTTTTAATGGGCTATAATGGAACTTTATTACCATTCTATTTTATTATTACTTTTATTATTTATTAGCTAACTAGTAGAGGATGGGCTCCCCCTCTATAGCTGTGTTCCTCCTGAGATTTCTTCCCACTGGGGAGTTTTGTCTCACCACTGTTTAAGGATTTTTTTCCCTTCTGGGAAGTTTTTGCCTCATTTGCTGTAGTGGGGATTAGGTCAGGTTATTTACTCTGCAAGCTATCTTTATAACAGGCCACTGAAAAGCACAATACAAATAAAATTGAATTTAATTTAATGGAGTTGAAAAAATAATGAGGAAAAAAAGTCATCATGGAAATCAAAAAAAAAATTTTTGCAATAAAATTACTTTCCTGTCCAAATCAACTTGTTTGATCAGAGTAGTTATTTATTATGCAACTTAAGGCAGTGCGCTCAAAGACATTCAAAGACAGCTGGGGCATTTATACAGTACAGCTTTATACAATAACATATTGACCTGCTTATTGCTCTTATTGGCAGTAAAAGGGAAGCAACTGTTCATGTATTAATTATAACTTTTGTGCACTCAGAATGCACATGGCCACCACAAATCTTTCCCAAATCGGTGACAGGTGTCTCATCAAAGTAAGTACAGTTGGCATATGATAACGCAACTTGCTGGGCAATGAAATATATATTAATGTAATGTAGTGTGTTGTGCTGTATGAAGAGATGCAAAACAAAACTTTCCAACGTAAAGAGGGACAGTGGACTACATAGATTGCATGGTCATAGTGACCAAGGTATCAGTACGGTAAGGGTTAATTTAGTTGGCAAGTTTCAGCATGGTTAAATAGTATAATTTAGATAACGAATGACGATAATGATTATCAGGGGTTCTGTTTGATTTTTTTTTTCTTTTGTCCCACAACAAGGATTTTAGCTCCTTGACAGTAAGGTGAAAACTCATTAAATTTAGCAGGCTGGCTAAGAATGGAATATGCCGCAATCTATTAGAAACTATCAGAAATTGACCAAATGGTTGCGCTATAGCACTGGGTCAAATTTCTTGAAATTTTAAGGACCATAATTTTTGAAGGGTTTGGTATAGAGAGCAGAGTAGTATGAGCACACACTGAATACAGGCCTATACTTTCTGCCCACATGAGGGTAAAAGAAAGGGAAGGAAGGCATGATCAGAGGAGAACCTGCAGATTGGTGAAGGTGTGAGAAATGTTTGGAACTGAACTGTTTCCCATGAAACTGGCTAATTATGCGTTGAAGTTTATTCCTTATATTATCAGAAACATAGTGGAATTCTAAGCATAATCAGCGTATTGCCCACAATCGACAATTGAAACGCCCCCAGTTCAGAGAAGCAAGTAGGGACAGTGGCACAGAAGCTATGCCATATTGTTATGGCTTGAAAAAAATGACGACAAAGAAAACCAGCAATGACAACTCAAACAAATTTATTCTGCATTAAAAAAAGGACCCCTCACATGGCTCAACACTAACTTTTTCACTGGTAGCACTGGTGCTACCAAATTTTTTAGTTGGTCGCACAATCATCTTATTTGGTCGCACCTTTTTTTTTTTTTTTTTGTTTTGTTAGAGCATGGTATTTGTCAATTACTTTGCATGCTGAAGTTGTCTTAATAAATATACATTACCCAGTTTTGCAGTGATGTAAAGAATGACTGCGACTCAAAGCTTGATGTTTGCATATTTATTGATTTTGGCATTAATGAGCAAAAAACTTAAAAGTTGCACCGCATGCCTTTAAATAACATAAATAAAAATGAACAGCTACATTCCTCCACCCCCTACAGTTCAACTTAGAGGAGCGAAATCTTAAATTTGGGCCTCCTCACCCTGTTTCCCTGGGAGAACCACTATTTAACATCTGGCCTGGCATCATAGTCCATCAGTTCTGGCCCCTTAACACTGATTCGGATGAGGTCCTCCACAGTATCAGTATGCAGACTTGCCCTAACATCAGACTTAATTCTCTTCTGTGATGAGAAGCCTCTCTCACAGACTGCTGCAGAAATTGGGAGCACCAGCAAGAACTTGACCAGGTGTAGGATATTCTGCAAAAAACACAAGTGCTGATCAAACTAACTGCCCAAATCTACTTTGACAATAATATGTCATGTTCATATAAAAATAACAAATAGCCTACCACATAGTCTGAGCAGTAGGGCTCTTTTGTGAGCATGACTTCCCACAGTCTGAGATAACTTTTATCTTTGAATGACGTGTTTATTGCCATTTTCATATCTCGGAACTCCTCTTTTGCCTTCTCTTTGTCACACCCATTCCTGGCATTAGATGGAATAAAAATAGGGAAACAAGGTCCTTATCAACATAATTTCAGGCATAATATTAACAGAAATATTACAAATGTAGCACAAAAAACTCACCTGTCCAGGACAGTGGAGAAGTGGTCAAGGAAAAATTTTACCTCCGCTACACCATGGTCCAGGAGCTTCAGTGTGTCATCTGGCTAAGAGTCGTGGTTGAAGACACTGAAACACCACACTGCCTTGGCTGTTGGTGAATCCTGCATGTTCTCCTCTATTACCAAAGCACAGACACCAAAAGGTAAGGCCTGTCAACAGTGTTGTAAACATGCCAGTGTTCTCATGATATGATGATCAACTACGACAACTCGCCAATTAGGCTGCTGAATCTCTTCTTCAGCTGTTTCACTGTAGACCGACAGGTCATTTCAATGGCTCTTTGCAGTCAGGGGACACACTCATTGACTGGTTGACCTTCTGCCAGCTTTGCAGCTTCATCTTTAAGAAGGGCGACTTCCTGTAATGCATGAAAAACACTAAGTACATTTTATCAATATGTAAAATAATATTTAAGATAAGTTTAGGCTACCTGAAACTTAACCCCGCGTCTTTCAGTTTCTTCTCCTTGCTCTTGGTGCTGCTTCCTCAGGGCAGCCAGGAATGCAGACAGCTTACCATCAGGTTTGGGTTTGTCTGCCATAGATTCTATGGTAGCGAGGAGACTTTTGATGCCACTAACAGCCTGGGAAGACAGTTTTTAATAGCATATAAAAAAGTATCAAGTATCAAGCAAAAATATTTCACCACCCCCTGGCTCCCTTTTCTTTCTGTCTCACTTACCTGAGGTAAGATTATTTCATTCCTCTGGAGCAGCAGGCTGAAAGAGCTGACTAATGAGAAAAGGTCTGAAAGGAAGTGGCAGTATGCCACAAATGTCCCATCCTCCATGGTGGCTTTGATCTGAAAATATATCAGGGACCGGCTAGTTCTCATAATTAATTTGAAATTATTTCAATAATAAGATACTGTCCAACTTAAAATAGTGAAACAGTACGAACCTTCTTTGCTCTGCCAGCTACATCGGCATTGGGTGAGGCACCTGCCAGGTGATCCATGTGCATGTACACGGCAGTATACTGACCAGAGCTACCGTCCTTCCCTGGTTTTAGGAGTGTGCTCAAACTCCGGGAAACATGCGGCAGCCACCGTGTCCCTTTCACCCCACCGGCTGTATTCACTGTGACTCCGACTTCAGCTCCCAAAGCTTTGAGCTCCCTCATAGACTTGGGGCTGAAGTGGTAGGTTTTCCAGATAAGGTGGAGCAGGTCATATACCTGCCCAATCATCGAAATTTCCTTTTGTACATCCAACAACCCCAGCTCCAATCTTAAGACAAAAAATAAAATTAAGTCTTTGGGTATAATATAATTGGAATTTGAAGAATTAATGTCTAGTACTGTATACCCAGGTGTTGAACAGCAACCTACCTGTGTGGCATGCAGTGGAATGGGATGACAAAGGACCCAGCCTCCCCTTGAAGAAGGGCTATTACGCCACCTGTGTGGCCCAGATTTACTGCTGCACCATCCGCCCCCATGGCTACCGTTTTCTCCATCCAGTTTGCACATTCTGGACCAAGCTTGGCAAAGGCATTTTTGGTTGCATCATAAATGCCTTAAATGAAACAGACATATCATGGAATATCTGTTTTTTAGTTTTACTTTAAATCAAATCTGATGTATGTATATTGTGATTTTCTTGTCATGAGACACAAAGTGCTTCACATAACATCAAATATAATATCAGGTAGGAGATAAAAACAACACAAAACAGGATAAAATTAGAGAAAGTGACAGAATAATTACAATGAAATAAATTATGAAACAAAACATAAAACCTAAATTCCTTGAACTGGATTAGCCTATGTGTATTTATTGATTAATGTGATTCATGAAAACATTAATTGAAGTATGTACATTCAATTCAAAATATTAGGCTCCTAATTAATAACAGGGCATTTTTAATTCACATTATCATCATTACATGTATATGGAAATTCAGACATGAAATGAGGACATGTGCACGCACACACGCATACCTGCTGCATGGGCGTGTTCAATCTCAGTATGGCCAACCAGGTTATTGCACGGTCTTCCATTGACAATGATACGTGCATATACAATCTCACATTCTCTGGTGGCAACGTCAGTGTCACCATCGATCATAAATGATAGATATGGGGCGGAGGCTATTCTATCAGCCTTCTTTCCCTGGAGGCTGTCGGATATCACTCCAATGAATTGGGCACACGCCTTGTCGTTTGCGTATGTTGGATTCACATTCAACCCGTTCTTCTTCATTAGTATCAGCTCCGACTTAAATTTCGTGAACGGGAGTTCTTCTTTGGCAATATGATAGGTGAGTGATTACGGTCATCTGTCCCATGGACCTATAAAACATCCTTGATCTGTCCCCTGAAAACACGTCAGGAGGGGCTCAGTGCTGCGAGTCACACAACGGTCACGGCAGGTTTTGTGTTTTTTGCTATCATTGTGTAGCTTCAAAGTTTCGACCTTAAACTGCGTTGAGCCTGTTACAAACTTTGAATTGCCTGCGATGGACGAGCCACATTTACTTCAGTATGCGCAAAGCATTAAGCCCCCCTCATATCGCAGCCATTCGTACTGTGTTAGCCATTGTGGCTGAAAGTTGTACCGTTTTTTTTAAAACTTGTTCAGTATTTGTCGATGTGCCTGCTGCACTCCTATCAGCATCGATATCATCACCAATCTCTTCTGTCTCACTACCAGCCTCTTCCTCCCGCTCCTGGGTAGTTTTACTTTTAAAGTAATCTGCAATAGTTCTTTTCATGTTTCGTTACTGCTGAGCGACGTTCGTTGAGCGTATAAGCGGTACTTTTAGCGCAAACCCATCTCGGCCAAATGCCGCCCTTTAGCCTTGCTGCACTTAATAGTATGTGCATTCGGCGACACAGTGTTGGCCAGGCTGCGCGGTGAAAGCGGCCTTTTACAGTAGCAATCGTGAACTCGCGTTAATGCGACTGAAAAACAAATTTAGTCGCTCACTCCCAAAAAAAGGTCGCAAATGCTACCAATCTAGTCGCAGTCTCGAGCCCTGTTAAGGCGTTGGCACGCCTGATGGAAACTCGACCTGACTTCATCTACGCAACTGAATCAATGATGCAAATTAACGACTTTGCATCTTTCTCAGCCAACCACAAACTGCCTCAGCATCAGACAGTGCGTATACAATGCTTGCATTCTAAGCTCGGTAAAGCCGCTTGCACACTGGACACGAAACAAATTATTCGCACGACTGATTACAGTCAAAGTCAATGCAAAGAACTATCGACTTTTCTTGGTCTTTTTATTTGTCTGTTTTCTTCCTTTGAAGATAGACAACAGTCTTTATTCGGTCTTTCTTTTGAAAATTAGTCAGATTGATCGAACAGATTCACGCTTTATTTCCACAGCAGAGATAAGAAATAAAGAGAGTTTGCGTTCTTAGATACTCAGCTGTCCAGGATTGATACAGGTGCATGAAGCTGGGTGAAATTATGCAAAATGAAAAAGATAGCCCGCACACTGCTACAAAAAAGAAAGAGGCACAAAAATGCAAAAAATGGCTATAGTAAACCCATGTGAAAAAAGTGAATAAAATAAAAATTGCTCAAAACAAAAAGAACGTTTCGGCTTAAACAGCCATCCTCAGCCTTGCCAACTGATGTTATCACAATGCTTTAAACAAGCAACACACAGTGGCCGCAAACCATAGCAGCAGGTGTCAATCGTTAAATCAATTAATAAACAATCAGGATCAATTAGATTACACAGCCAAAT
This sequence comes from Gymnothorax reevesii, assembly GCA_029721435.1. Taxonomy (NCBI): domain Eukaryota; kingdom Metazoa; phylum Chordata; class Actinopteri; order Anguilliformes; family Muraenidae; genus Gymnothorax; species Gymnothorax reevesii. The sequence goes on along the minus strand of CM056586.1, from coordinate 40,156,112 downwards.
AATAATATGCAGTGACATGTAAAGAAACATTACCTGCTAAAAGTAACCATATGCACTGACCAGAAGATTATACTTTGCATATCAAAAATTACATCTACAAAGTAATATACATAGAGTCAAGTACCACAATTACAGTTCCACACTAATAGACTGTAGAGTAAAGCCCTAGAGAGAGAGGGCCAGAGGGACGAAGTGTATTACAAGAACCATGAGAGATACAATTCTTCATTAAGACCCTCTGGATGTAAAGTTTTCAGATAATAGATCCATTTACATTCAGATTTAAGTAATCTCTGATTAATATCACCACCTCTACGTGTTTTAGAAAATTGCTGCATAACACAAAATGAGAGCTTAGATACAGGATGCTTGGCTTCATGAAAATGTTTAGCAACAGATGACTTCATGTCTTTCCTGCGAATTGCGCTCTTGTGTACAATAACCCGTGTCCTAGCAGACCTGATGTCATAATTCTGCTCAGCAGGGTTCAGTCGCCGGGAAAAGTAGGCACATGGGTGGATCTTGCCGTCCTTGGGAAACCTCTGGGAGAGTACTGCTCCGACTCCCACATTGGAGGTGTCCACCTCCACCACGAACTGAAGCTTGGGATCAGGAATGGTTAGTACAGGGGGTGAAGTAAAACGAGATTTGAGCATGCAAAAGGCCTCCTCAGCTTTCTTGGACCATTGAAACTTGAGCTTGGACGATGTGAGTGCTGTGAGGGGTGCGGCAACTGAACTATAGTTTCTAATAAAACGTCGATAAAAATTTGCGAAGCCCAGAAAATGTTGGAGGGACTAACGATCGTGAGGAGTGGACCAGTTGGTGACTGCCTCAACCTTGATAGGGTCCATCTGGATAGAATCAGGGGAGATAATGTATCCCAGGAAGGAGGTGGTTAGCACTGAGAATTCACATTTCTCTGCCTTGACAAACAGCCGATTCTCCAGTAGGCGCCCGAGTACTCGTCGCACGTGATGGGTATGCTCCTCCTGAGACTTAGAAAAAATCAAGATGTCATCAAGTACACGAACACAAACTTATTAATCATATCTCGTGAAACATTGTTAACTAAATTTTGGAACACAGCTGGAGCGTTGGTAAGGCCAAAGGGAAGAACCAGGTACTCCTAGTGCCCTGTAGGAGTATTAAATGCTGTTTTCCACTCATCCCCCTCACGTATACGCACTAGGTGGTAGGCATAGCGTAAGTCCAACTTGGTAAATACTTTGGAGCCTTGCGGGAGATCAAAAGCAATGTTCATGAGGGGGAGAGGGTAGCGGTTCTTATTAGTGATTTTGTTGAGTCCTCGGTAGTCAATGCAGGGGCGAAGAGAGCCATCCTTCTTTCCCACAAAGAAAAACCCCGCTCCAGCTGGTGACGATGATGGGCGTATAATCCCTACGGCGAGGGATTCAGAGAGTTATTTCTCCATGGCTTGAGTTTCAGGACGAGAAAGGGAAAAAAGGCGCCCTCTAGGGGGCAAAGTTCCTGGCTTGAGCTCAATGGCGCAGTCATAAGGTCGATGTTGGGGTAGACTGGTGGCCCGAGACTTAGAAAACACCTCCTTGAGGTCATGGTATTCAGGGGTAACCTTCTCCAGGTTTGGGATTTCTTCTGTGGAAGCAGGGGGCACATAATCCAGAGCGTCACTGAGGCAGGTCTGGGCACAGTTGGGACTCCATTCCTTGATTTCATGTTTTCCCCAATCAATAACTGGTAGGTGTTTGGCCATCCAAGGATGGCCGAGAACGACTGGGGCATGGGGAGACTGAATTAGAAGAAGCTTAATCTGTTCGTGGTGGTTGCCAGAAATGCTCAGTTTGACTGGACTGGTAACCTGAGTGATGTCACTGATCTTCTGGCCATTGATAGAACTGACCGCTCGATCCGGGAAGACTGATTCCACAGGGATGCCCCACTTCTGGGGTAGATCAAGGTCGATGAAATTCTCCTCAGCACCAGAGTCTCAGGGCAGTGGTCTTCCTTCCTCCCCCAGCCCAGTCCAGGGAGACAGGAAAGCAGGTTCGGTTCTTAGAGGAGTGATCCACAGAACTAACGCCCACTACCGCTCCTCTCCTCGTTAGCGGGCGTCGCCCCTTCTCTGGACATCGTGAGATGAAGTGCCCCCCCTGGCCACAGTAGAATTAGGCCCACTCCTTATATCGACGGTCCCTTTCTTCTCCAGAAAGTCTCGTCCGACCCAACAGCATGGGTTCCGTCTCGGGAGGAAGCTTGCCAGGGTTAGGTAGTGGCAATGAGGGGGTCACAGGTGGCTTGAAAGAGCTGGGTCGGAATGTAGATTGTCTTTGTTCCTCCAATCAGGAGTCGATGCGAATGGCCATGTTTATAACACGTTCCAGGCTTTCGGGCAGATCACAAGGGAGAAGCTTGTCTTTTATCCGTTCAGAGAGGCCAGCAACTAACGCGTCGTAGAGGGCCCTCTCATGCCATCCGCTGTTGGTCGCCAGAGTTTGGAAATCGATGGCATAATCAGGCACAGAGCGACCCCCTTGGCGGATGCGGAGAATCTCCCTCCCGGCCTCATGTTCGTGTCTTGAACGGTCGAAAACTCTTTTCATCTCCTCCTCAAAACAGTCGAATGACTGGACACAAGATAGTCCCGCCTCCCAGGTAGCAGTAGCCCACTGCGTCGCTCTGCCAGTAAGCTGCGTGATGACATATGCCACTCGTGCTGGCTCAGAGGGAAAGGTGGAAGGTTGTAGGCTAAATATCAGTTTACACTGAGTGAGGAAGGCACGGCAAGACCCCGGATCACCATCATACATCTCCGTAGGAGGTGGAGTGGAGCAGGTGGTGCAGGGGCTGGACTGGACGCAGGCATGCTGACGACCGGAGGCTGGGGTGCGTGGATGTTCGGTGCACTCCGCAGCGAGTGAGCAATATCCGCCATCTGGTTGCTCATAGCCTGCATTTGTTGCATCAAGGCCCAGAGCTGCCATTGCTGCAGCTCCAACTGGATACCCTGCTCTTCAACTGCCGCCTGAAGAGGCTTGAAACTCGCTGGCTCCATGCTGGTCAGGTCGTACTGTAACAGTACCGATCAGGAACCAGTCGCGAGAACCAGGAAATGCAGTAGAGCTTGTTTTATTGGCAAAGGGGGAGAACCCTCGCAGGGCAGAAAGCAACAGTACAGAGTCCACAATCCAAAAGTCAAAATCCAGTTGGGCAAAAATAGTATCAAAAACCAGGGCAGCAATCACAGTAATCGTAGTCGGACAGAAATGGGTCTGGTACACAGGAATAGTTCTATCAGAGAAGCAAGACAGAATCCACAGGACGTAATCCGAATCTTTACCAGGGCAGCAAACATAGATCTCATGGTCGGGCAGAAAAATGGTCAAAACACACAGATGCAACAATAATCCAAAATCACAAAGGCAAACAACGAAAGTCGGGCAATCCAGTCAGAAAGATAAACACTGAGAAATCAAGGCGAGAAACATGGCACGAGAAAACTAGGGAGAAAGATCTGACAAGAAAGTGAACCAAACAGACATCTTATATACACATCCGGGGGAAACACATGACCAGGGAGAACAGGTGCAATCAATGGTAACAATGATCAGGGAGAGACACATCAGGAATAAACTAATTACATGAATTTGGCTGTAGCCAAAAAGCAGACAGGGATCACAAGACAAACCTAAGTACAAAACAACAGCTCCGGTTAAGGAGTACTAAAGTGCCAAGATAAAAGAAAAGGAAAACACAAAGTATAAGTGGAAATCCACAGAAACTTGCAGCAGAGATAATAAGGGATAGGCAAGGAGGCGGAGACTAGAATTGGGCGACTGCTGAGAGATCGTTAGTATGGGTTAGTTGATAGCAAAAAGAGAGAGGAAGGATGAACACGAGATGAAAGAAGGTTGAAACCCAGAAACCAATAAATTACCCGAATGAGTGGCACGCAAGACAAGGGACCGTAAGCAAAGACCTACATAAGACAAGACTGGGTCGACGAAGTGCAAAGCAAGGCATGGCAGAAATAAACATGGCAAGGAATCTAGGAATCTATGGCAAAGACTAGGAATACACAAGACATGAAAAATAATAAAACAAGAATTCTAAAATTACCAAAACACAATACATAATTCTAAGAACAGTCAGACAGAGCAGTGGTCACTAAACACAGAAATCAAAAAGCATGGCAAAGCCAGGTACAGAACTTAAACAAGGCATGAGCATAATCAGAATCACAACACCTTCACAAGCAAATGGCCTGACTCTTTCTCAGTTCTGAGACCTGTAACCCGATATCCTGCCAGGTTAAATTATGAGGCTCTCTAGTTGGAGGAGGGGGTAGCTGGTTTGGTTTATAGGAAAGAGAAATGAGCTGTTTGGGGAGAATCGTTTTCGATCTCTCCCCGCGTGCTTGAGTGCGTGGCTGGTCTGTGTGGTTGGGGAGAGTGGTGTCCGGGCTCTTCCCTCGCACGTGTGGCTTTTCCTCTCTTTCTAAATTGTGTGTAACTTATAATTGGCTTAACGTTGATTTGTTTGATCTGAGCTGGTGCCTACCTGATGAATAAATTATTGTTATTCCTTTAAGCTTACCTGGTTTCAGTGACTCTGAACACATGTACATTCTTTTTAGCCCTGTTGCGGCGGATACCTAGGGGTTTAATCCCAACCGAGGAACGACTGGCCAGCGGCCCGGTATGGGAATTGGTTTTATTAAGTTGGAGAGACAATCATGATCTACTTACATAAAGTGTTTATGAATTGCTGGTTCTGGGATTTTAGCCTTAATTAAGGAAACCCATAGACGAAAAGTCGGTTATTCGTTAAAATTCCCTTAAGGAACCCATGGGAGTGCATTAATCTGGGTTCGCTGTATATAGCCAAAAGATGCTGTTGCAGTGATGGCTGACTTCCAACCTCTAATCAACGAACCTAGGATCCGGACATGGTGTTAAAACCCGGGAACATTAATGGAAGTGATGGCGGTTGTCTTTTAGGAGTTTGAGGTATAATTAACTTCAAGATCCACTCATGCTTTCCCTAGATTATTAATTTCTAATTCTAATTTGGAGTCAGATATTTACCGAGAGTATAACTAAATTTGGTATTCTTAATGTATTATGGAGTCAAATTACTTGTAACCTTTGTGCTTTTGTGCCCCGTCCTTTGAACGGAGAGAAATATCCATTTAATTGTGACTCACACCAGCCAGCTAAAAGAACTGGTGGAGCCTTCAGCTCTGGCAATGTCCATATTTGGTATTGTTTTGTGGGGTTTTAAAGTAGTAAAAGAGTGCAGGTAATAGAATAGCCGGCCTGCAGTCCAGACCTGTCTCCCATTGAAAATGTGTGGCGCATTATGAAGGGCAAAATACGACAACAGAGACCCTGGACTGTTTTTATTTAACCTTTATTTAACCAAAGAAGTCCCATTGAGATTAAAATCTCTTCTTCAAGGGAATTCTGAGGGGTTGAGGTGGAGAGGGAGAGGACAACCCAGATAGCAAGCTCCTCCGCTCCGGATCTGCCGCGGCTCCAGCTCATCCGGGGCAGATCCGCGGCAGAGGAGCTTGCTATCTGGGAAGTAACATTGGCAGGTTGAAAGAGCCAGGATAGGAATTCAGCCATGACACCGGGGAACCCTCTACTCTTGTATAAGAGTGTTAAAGGATCTTTAATGACCACAGAGAGTCAGGACCTCGGTTTAATGTCTCAACTGAAAAATGGCGTCTCCTTCAGTACACTGTCCCCATCACTACACTGGGGCATTGGGGATTATTCCACCAGAGGGAACATTGCAACCTACTGGCCCAGTAACACCCCGTCCCGCAGCAACTTGGTTTTCCCTGGTGGCCTCCCATCCTAGCACTAACCAAGCCCACAGCTGCTTAGCTTCAGCCACAGTTGCTGTTAAGCAACTGAAGCTGTACATCAAGCAAGAATGGTAAAGAAATCCACCCACAAATCTACACTTCTACAATTAGTGTTCTCAGTTCCCAAAGGCATATTGAGTGTTGTTAAAAGGAAAGGTAATGTAACATAGAGGTAAACATGCCCTTGTCCCAGCTTTTTTGGAATTTGTTGCAGGCATCAAATTCAAAATGAGCAAATATTTCCAAAAAAACAATGAGGTTTTATCAGTTTAAACCAAGCCGGGGCTGAAAGGTGAAGCAAATGCAGAAGCGCCAAAAGCTGCAGTTCCTTGAATGGCCACTTGAGGCTGTCTGCAGAAAGGAGTCAATCCCCATTGACCCCCATGTTAAAAAGCCCAATTTCACAGCAAAAATAAATGTTTACAGCCTGGTTAAAAAAAAAAGGTTTTGGTCTGAATGGCTAATTTGGTGATGAAATTCTAATATTATTTCAAATGACATTATACTGTATGTCTATACAAAGTAGCATTATTTCGTTCACCAGCCAACCAGCCAGAGAATGACTGCAGTAACCCCCCACCAGTAAGTTTTTGTTCAGCTGTACCAGCGGGAATGTCTGCCTGCCACAGTTATTATATTGGCATGCAGTGAAATAATAGCGTAACAGAAATCTGAATTCAGGGTGAACATACTTTTGAACAAAAGCTGTCAGTCAGAGGTAGGAAAACTGTCACGGATTCCCCAACAGGTTGCCAACGGAACTAGCTAGTCTGCTACAACATGAGAACCATGATAGCACGCTACCAAATGACGGGGTCCCTTTGCTGATTCTCCGGAGTATTCGGAGGGCTTGACCGGAGATTGCCATGCTTATACATTCAATAGACTCGCACAGCAATGTCTTATCAAACTTTATTTGCCACCAATGGATTCATTCCATTTTCAGTGCAATGGCTAATGCAGTATCACTGTACAAAAAAAGGCTAGCTAGCTAGTTATATAGCTAATTTAACATATCTCACATTATCTAGCAAGCTAGCTAGCTGTCACTAAATGTGTTTTTACATTTAAGTCCATCATCCACAAGCTGGCTAGCAACATTACGGAACTAATAAGCTAGACGGAAACTGAAAAAAGTGTCCTGAACTAGCCACGTTCGGCTATATTTGCTGTCTCTAAGAGCAATGGTTTTTTTTCCGAAAGTAACATCAATTTTACAACGCAATAAAAAGTTGCGCTTCGCAGTGGTATCATTAGCTAATATAAAGGTCAGAGAACCATGGAGCCTAGGACCCTGATGCCCAGATGTGTGTGCATTGATGAGCCCATGTATCCTGGCTACAGTAACCAATTAATTCAGCATTCAACCAATGTCAAAATGTAGGGTGATAGTTCTTCATATTGTGGCGACTTCCGAAGTAAGCGGATGCAGAGTCAGGGATCTGTGTTTTTGAATCGCTCCTTCTGAGCTTCATTTTATTCTATCAACGTTCAAAATCTTCAACAGCAGTCAAACAGCAGGTAAAGTTGAGGGTTCACATTAAGACTAACTCAAAGCTCTATAGCCCTCTACTTATATACCCGATCGGTGTTTTCTGATTAGGCAATTCTCTGGGACCCGCGAGCCAATCACAGGAGCTCAGGCCAATTAATGCAAATTAGCAAGGAGCAGTTACACCAACATTCATTTCATCTACCTAAGTGGCAGGAATGCCAAAATATCAAAATTTGCCAGTGTAAGGTAGGAAAATAAAGTTCTATTTCGTATGAGCTTCGCCCCTTAAGGCTGTCGCTATTGGGTTTATCCCTCTGCGCATGCGCAGTTCTGAAGATTTTCTTTCCCCCCATTGTCCTGCACGATGGCTCAATCAGGTCCACATCCACCGTATATTACATTCGCGTGACCTGAGTGTAAATTGTGAATAAAATCTAAATGCAATGACTTTCAAATCACACCAGACAATATTTTTTTCACAAAAGAACAGAGATAACATAGCAAATGTTGAAACTGAGAAATTTTACTATTTATTCCACAATATGAGCTCATTTCAAATGTGATGGCTGCTACAGGTTTCAAAAACGTTGGGACAGGGGCCTGTTTACCATGGAGTAGCATCCCCTCTTTAACACAGAGTGGAGGTGTCTTGGCATTGAGGAGACAGGTTTCTTGAGTTTAGCCATTGGAATTTGATCCCACTCTTGTTTCATACAGGCTTCCAGCTGCAGGAGAGTTTTGGGTCTCCTTTGACGGACTTTTCGTTAAATTGTGCGTCAAATGCTCTCAATCAGTGAAAGATCGGGACTGCAGGCAGGCCAGTTCAGCACACGGACTCTTCTACTACGAAGCCATGCTGTTGTAATAGCTGCAGTGTGTGGTTTTGTATTGTCCTGCTGAAATACACAAGGCCTTCCCTGGAATAGATGTCGTCTGAAGGGGAGAATATCTTGCTCAAATATCTTTATATACCTTTCAGCATTCATGGTGCTTTATAAAACATGCAAGTGTCCCAAACCATATGCACTAATGCATCCCCATACCATCAGAGATGCTGGCTTTTGAACTGAGTGGTGATAACAGGAGGGGTGGTCTTTCTGCTTTTTAGTTCGGAGGACACAACGCCCATGATTTCCAACTAGAATGTAAAATTTGGACTCGTCTGACCACAGGGCACTTTGCAACAGTCCAATGAAAGGAGCCTTGGCCCACAGAACATGGCAGTGCTTCTGAATCATGCTCAACAATGGCTTCCTTTTTGCATGATAGAGTTTTAGGTGGCATCTGTGGATAGCACGGCGGACTGTATTTATAGACAGTGGCTTCTTGAAGTATTCCTGGGCCCATTTAGTAATGTCTATGACAGAATCATGCCGGTGAGTGATGCAGTGGCATCAGAGGACCCGAAGATCACGGGCATCCAGTAAAGGTCTTCGGCCTTGTCCCGTACGCACAGAGATTTTTCCAGTATCTCTGAATCTTTTGATGATGTTATGCACTGTCGATAATGAGACCTTCAAAGCCTTTGCAATTTGACGTTGAGGGATATTGTTTTGAAAGTATTCTCCATTTTTTTTTTTCGCAAGCCTTCAAAGGTTGGAGAGCCTCTGGTCATCTTTACTTCTGAGAGACTCAGTCTCTCTAAGAAATACCTTTTATAGCCAATCATGTTACACACCTGATGCCAGTTAACCTAATTACTTGATAAATGTTCTTTCGGCTGATTCTCTTATATATTGCTTTTTCAGCCCTTATTTGCCTCTGTCCCAACTTTGAGACCTACTGCAGCCAGAAACTTTTAAAGTGCCAGTAAATACCTTGCATGTCTTCAATGATATTGTGACAAGATATAAAAATGGTATCAGTAAGTAGGGAAATCATTCATCTTCACATCGATATGTTATACAAATTTTTACAACATCGAAAAATATGGATTTTGATGTTTAAAACTCACTAAACCCTCAAACTGTCGCGCGAGCGAAAATGTGATGTCATTAGAGTAAGCTCCCTTTCTTGTGTACCACGTGACGTGTGACGTAGCACACACAACAGCAATGGCGGAAAGAATCAAGTTGACAGCCTCGGAGAGAAAACGCCGGAAAATTGCCCTTGATGCCAAAAGAAGACGATCCCTAGTATATATTGGGAGTGCTATTGATCGGTGGAAGAGTCTGAGAGAGCGACTGGGCATTGACAATGATGAGTTGGCCCTAACTTTGATGGATTAGTAAGTTGAAATACCGTGTTGGTTTTTCTTAGCAACATTTCTCGCGCTACTCGAGTTCATAAAAGTATACAACGTAAATGGTAGTGTGCCTCGAATGGGGGAATTATGTTTTGCTTATCGTGTTTGCCTCCACATTCTCCAAAAACGTTCCTGTCTGTCTTCATTTTCGTCCGCGCGACGCCATCTTTGTTTACAGTGCGCGATTTCGACCCACAATGCTTTGCGCGGTAAATAATCTAGCCGATCTATTTTTAGACCGGGAAACCCTTTTTTGAAAAATTGCATTTCCTAAGGTTATTTTTGGTCAAATATTTTTTATAATTTTTTTTGGGCCATATTACAGATAGCTTGACTTTTGGAATTCTTGAAAAAAACACATGCAAGGTATTTACTGGCACTTTAAATAAGCTCATTTTGTGGATAAAAATGTAAAATGTCTCAGTTTTAACATTTGAAATGTTATGTATGTTCTATTTAAAATAACATATTGGCTCGTGATCTGAATTTGAATCTTTGATAAACGTTGTTCATACTAATCAAATCTAAAATTTCAAGCAAAAGAATCCTAGAAGAGGGCACGGTTGATGTTTTTTACTTTGAAAGTGCATGATGAAGTGACTTCTGTTGGCAGCTGTTAAGTGTTTGTAGGTCAGAAGTCATGTAATAAAATGTGATACTTTTGCCTATTTTTCATTGTTTATTATGTGTAGATATTGCCATATGAGTTTTAAATACGTTATTGCAATAATAGGAAAGAAAATTCTAAAGAGGTTTTTTGGAGAGTTTACACTGACATGAGATCTTCTAAAAAGGGGTGTCCTTCATTGTCTCTCATTTTTTATCAACGCTTTGTAAGAGCCGAAAAAAGTCAAATTATGATCTTTCAACATGTATTGTTCATTCTAACTCAAAATTGGACGAACTTTGGGCAAGTTTATGAAAGTGGGCTGGAATGATTGGAAAACAGGACATATCCTTTCCAATTTTAGGATCTGCCTCGACATGATTTTCACGATTGACGCACAAAGACTGATATCACACCTAGATTAAGGACTTTTTTGTGATCAACTGTGAGAAGCCAGTTCTGAGAACTCCAAACAAATTTCAGTAACATCACTGATGGCCAATTAGAAATTCAGTCTGAACTGTGTTGAATATGGATTTTGCCAACTATCTGATTGTATAACAGTTATCAGAAATCAGTGGGCTTTTGAAATTTTAGCTCCATAATGTAACTGCAGCTGTGTCAGCCAGTGGTTTATTTTTGACCAGAGCAGCCGTTACGGGCTCAGTGTGATTGCAGGTGTAGCTGTTTCTTTTTTTCATTTTATCTCACCACAGCCCTTATGGGCTGATGAGGCATTGCTATACCCTGTGGCATTTGGGCGGGCAGGCGGTGGCTCCATATGTCGTCCGGCCTATATCTCCAAAAATGTTTGCCACTTGAGCTTCAAATTTGGTGTGCAGGTACCTTGTGAGGGTTCGGTTTGCAAGGTAAGGGTCATTAGTGGATTTCACCTTTAACCTTAGCACAGTGACCTTGAACTTAAAAATATTTTCCGGGCCATATTTCCAAAAGAGTTAACCTCAGCTGCTTCAAATTTGATATGCAAGTGCCTCGTGAGGGTTCGGTGTGAAACGTAAGGGTCATTTGTGGATGTGACCTTTGACCTTAGCACCGAGACCTTGAACTTAATTATATTGTCCGGGCCATATTGCCAAAAGTGTTAACCTCAGCTGCTTGAAATTTGATATGCAGGTCCCTCGTGAGGGTTCGGTGTGAAAGGTAAGTGTCATTCGTGGATTTCCATTTCTTTGGCTGTGTGTAATTTAGATTCATTCCCAGACAAGGGACTCTGATTTAGAATTTCTCCAAGTCATTTAAATGACAGATCTTAAGTGTTTTTGTTTATTGTTCATGATGTTTTTTTTTTTTTAAATAATCTGTCTTCCTTTGTCTTTTGATATGCTGCAGGTACCCAATTATCCTTTGCTGCACTTCAATTTCAAAAGTAATTGGGCCAACCTGATTGAATGTTCTTGTGTGTCATCATTGTTCCAGTGTCTATTCTCATTTTAATTGAGTCATTACAAAAAAGTATGTATAGTGGTGGTTGAATCACTTTTTCCTTAAACCCTGAGGAAGACTGTGGTCGAAACGTCAGTTATATATTAAACTTACTGCATTGTGGCCATGAGTGTGCGACTGCAACTTCTTTATAGCATTAGTGGATTTGACCTTTGACCTTAGCACAGACCTTGAACTTAAAGGAACAGTCCACCGTATTTTCATAATGAAATATGTTTTTCTATGAAATGAGACGAGATGATGCGTACCTCTCCGAGCTTTGAGCGATTACCCAGTCAGCCAGACGGGCTGCCACTCCTGTTAGCATTTGTAGCTAGACTCATTGTGGTCAACGGTATTTTTCGGGGCTGTAGTTAGATGCGACCAAAGTCTTCCACGTTTTTCCTGTTTACATAGGTTTATATGACCAGTGACATGAGTTCGGGTTCGGGGACGCAAATCCAAAAGTGGCTTTTTCTATGCTGTGGGAAGTGTGTACTATAATGACAGACGTAGTAACACCTTCTGCGCGCTTCGACAGCGCATTGATACCTTCACTTCTGATTTCTTTTCTCTCCTACGACCCCCCCTACTTCCGTAAATACAACCAACGTGACTGCACTGAACTACTTGGTACACAGTCAGGAAGCCAGAGCTTGCAGAAAATTATAAGTAAGGGATAATTAACGAGAAGGTGTGCATTCCACGGTTTTAATGCACGACGCGGAGTTCGCGTCGGGTGGTTGCCTCCGCGAAGAGCATTAAAACCGTGGAATGCTCACCTTCGAGTTGATTATCCCGCTTATACCATGGTCATTTGCCAGCAATATCAAATCGCAGCATTAATCTGAAACGGAGATTATGCATAACCCAACATTATGCGCGATTATGCGGACTGTAGCTTACTTGCTACCCACAATTACAATGAACTTATGACGGTTTCCGCAGTCAGCAAGGTGAAATCAGTCTGCTGGCATAGCAGGTAGCTCGCGAACTGTCAGCAGTTGCTGATACATGAAGTGGACACGTTAGCTTCATTTGTAACCGCACACAGTTACTAATGGATAAAGCCTGATTACTTCGCTGCTACAATATTTACGGTCATTATCGCTTGAGTACCCACTATTAACCGCCCCGCAGGACGCACTTATATGACGCCGCTAAATTTAGTGGAAATAAATGAGCTGCTAGGTTTCTGTTGTACCCAGTCAAATATCAGCTCTAGCATTGCTATGGTTACGAGTTGGGTAGTGGATGAATTTCGAATGGTGAAACGACCGTAGCCGAACTACCTGTGCGGTTCCACGGTTTTAATGCATGCCAGCCGCCAGCCAATTAGAAAAAATTAGAAAAAGGTATTCACCCAGACCATGGTATAAAAGAAAATAATCAAGTGTGCTAATATGGAACATTTTCAAATGGAGGACGTAGATGCGGAGGACTGGCTTGTGGCGGAGCCGGAGCCATATCTATTTGAACCGGAATATACCGAGGAGAAGCTAGCCGAAATGGACCGTGAGAGGGAAGAAGAAACGGACGAAGATGAATCGTATGTGAAGAAGTGAAGTGAAGGTTCGCAAGCTACGTGCTTTGCCAGCTGACTGATTTCACCTCGCTGACTGCGGAAACCGTCATAAGTTCATTGTAATTGTGGGTAGCAAGTAAGCTACAGTCAGCATAATCGCGCATAATGTTGGGTTATGCATAATCTCCGTTTCAGATTAATGCTGCGATTTGATATTGCTGGCAAATGACCATGGTATAAGCGGGATAATCAACTCGAAGGTGAGCATTCCACGGTTTTAATGCTCTTCGCGGAGGCAACCACCCGACGCGTACTCCGCGTCGTGCATTAAAACCGTGGAATGCACACCTTCTCGTTAATTATCCCTTACTTATAATTTTCTGCAAGCTCTGGCTTCCTGACTGTGTACCAAGTAGTTCAGTGCAGTCACGTTGGTTGTATTTACGGAAGTATGGGGGTCGTAGGAGAGAAAAGAAATCAGAAGTGAAGGTATCAATGCGCTGTCGAAGCGCGCAGAAGGTGTTACTACGTCTGTCATTGTAGTACACACTTCCCACAGCATAGAAAAAGCCACTTTTGGATTTGCGTCCCCGAACCCAAACTCATGTCACTGGTCATATAAACCTATGTAAACAGGAAAAACGTGGAAGACTTCGGTCGCATCTAACTACAGCCCCGAAAAATACCGTTGACCACAATGAGTCTAGCTACAAATGCTAACAGGAGTGGCAGCCCGTCTGGCTGACTGGGTGATCGCTCAAAGCTCGGAGAGGTACGTATCATCTCGTCTCATTTCATAGAAAAACATATTTCATGATGAAAATACGGTGGACTGTTCCTTTAATTACCCCCTTCCGTACAGTTAGTCTGGAGGCTGGTAGATAGACACAGCGTAAGCCCCAGGACTGAGTGGGAAGACTGATCGTAAGTTATACAACACACATTTTTTTTTACGAGCGAGTCGAATCAAGGGCACTGTCGCGGTTGCTACTTTGCTTACGGCTCAGAGAGCTGTGGATCCTTGGCGGAGCTAACGTTTGCTCAAAAGCTGACGTAACCTTTGTGCACCAACGTACGGGCCCCAACTGCGCGCTTTGTTTTTTTTATCTTTGTTAATCAGAAATCGCTTTACTTGTTATTCACACGGGAAATCACTTAATGTGTTGTATTTTAAATGTTTTCACTTTTATGGTTGATATATACAGTATAATCTTTGTTCAATTAGAAATCGCTTTACTGGTTATTCACGCAGGAAATCACTTAATGTGCTGTTGTATTTTAAATGTTTTTTAACTTTCATGGTTGATATAATTGAAGGGTAAACTTAGCCACTCGGCTAATTGTAGGTTTGATATCTCTTTCCCTCAACTGACCTTAACAGAGACCTTGGCCATCTGGATGTGGAAATTGTTTTCACCTCTGTCTCCGTCAGGTAGTTTTATTTTATTTTATTTTATTTTATTTTATTTATTATTATTGGATATCAACACTCTTTTATTTGTTTTTATTACTGTCATATATTTACATATCTTTAATATTTCCTATTATTATTATTATTGCTTATTAATAAATATAATCATTATTATTTAATTCTATCTGGGGTGTTGGCAGCTCATTTTTTTTACCTGGCTAATGGTATTGCCATGAAGAGTGCTATTTAGGTAGCCTAATGAGTGTATTGTAATTGAATACACTACAGTTACACAGCTAGAGCATTCATTATAATAGATTGAACATAATGTATTTGAATTCTGGGGAGATACATCCTGCACTGGCTTGAGGGTAAGTGTAGTTTTTCCACAGTAGAGGCACCGCGCTACTAAATTTGTAATCATTTATAAGTATTCATATTCCTATTTACTACTACTACACAGTTATTCAATTACGCTTGTGGTATAAGGAATCTCAGCCAGCTCACCATTCCACTGCTGAGAACTTCGGATCCTGTTGCGCCATTATTTATTGTGATTTAGGGTAACTATAAGTAGCCTGTACTGCGCTGGGTGATTAACACCCGTCCAAAAAAGGGGTTACATTTTGGAGGCACCGCTGGGATTTTCCTGTTTACCAGAGCGAGTAGGTAGCTGTGTTTTGCTTAGTGTTTGTCTTGTTTTAGCCCAAGTTTTTGCTGTTTTGCTGTGCACCTTTTAACATGGACCTTAGTCAGGCTGTTGAGTGGAGCTGTGAGGAGAATGTTGATTTGTCTCATGCAGCTGTTCTTAGCAGAGTGCCACTGGAGGCTAGTGATGATGTGGTTACCCATTTGCTCAGTACAGTCAAGGTTCTGGGTAGGACCCAGATACGTGGTCGCCGTGGTGACAAAACTGGTAGGCACCTGTACATTTTAGTGGAGTCTTCTGCTGAGTTGGATCAGAGCTCTGTCCCTCCTGAAGTGGGAATTGCAGGTGAGGCAGGTCCATGGGCTGTTCATGTAGTGAGTAGCTTGCTGCCTGCTAGTCCTGCTCCTGAAGGGAATGATTTTGAAGCTAAGCTGTTGGTATTGTTGCAGAAGGAGGGTAAGTCCATGGGTGATGTAAAGGCAGCTGTTCTGGGCCCTCAACCTCCTAAGCCTGATGTCAGCATTGATCTTGTGAATGCCATAGGTCAGCTCGTAGACCGCTGTAATCAGGCATCTGTTGATGCACCTGGCTATAGAAAACTGAGGCTGTTTTCTGGATTACAACCTGTTCCTGCTGGTGAGGAAGAGTATGAGGTGTGGATGGAGCAGGCTATTCAGATGGTTACTGAGTGGCAGTGCACTGATGCTGTGAAGTGGCAACGCATTGTTGAGAGTTTGCGTGGGCCTGCTGCGGATATTATTAGATTTTTGAAAGTCAGTAACCCTTGGCTTCTGATTATGTAGCGGCACTTGAAATTACTTATGGGTCCACAGAGTGTGGAGCAGACCTTATGGCTTCATTTCGCCATACTTTTCAAGAGGATGGTGAGAAACTGTCTGTTTTCTTGTACCGCTTGGACAAGCTTCTTCATCGCGCTCTTTTGAGAGGAGGGATTGATGCTGCAGGTCTGAATCGTGCACGCGTGGAGCAGCTCTTCAAGGGTGCTCTCACCAATGACCTTGTGGCTTTGCGTGTGCGTGTGATGCACACTTTGCAAAATCCGCCTTCTTTTTCACAGCTAATGCGAGCAGTGAGAGAGGAAGAGCACTGGGTAAGTGCTAGAGAGAGTGCAAAGGTTTCTGCGGCCACTTCCACTGTTCGCCAGGTCCCTGTGACAGCTGCTGTCGCTCTTCCCCATGTGCCTGTTACTTCAATAATGTCTGATGTGGACAGTCTGAGGAAAGAGGTTAAGGAGCTGACCTCTTTAGTAACTAGAATGTTGACTGCTACTACAGCGTCTTCTGCTACTCCACCAGTCTCACAGTGTGGCTCAAGCCAGGGCACAGGAACCACTGCTCCAGCTGCCCCCACAAGGGCTGTTTCTTCTGCTTCTTCAAACTTTCCGAAGTCTATGGCAGCCTCTCCTGTTCCTGCCATTTTCTGTTATAAGTGTGGAGAAGACGGCCACACCAAGCGAGAGTGCACACGTCCTGAGAACTTGAGATTAATGAATCAGAAGCTGCTTAAGAGGGTCACGCAGCAGGGAAACTTCCCCGGAGCTCAGTGAAGGAACGGCACAGAGCTCCAACAAATAAGACGCGTTCCGCTCATTGCTCTCCTCCAATCAAAGTCAGCCAATCACAATTACCATCTGGGTTAGTAGGGCCCTCGGCTGAGGTGCCCGTGCAGATAGAGGGCATTTATGCTAAAGCTTTGCTTGATAGTGGTTCTCAGGTCACCATCTTGTATCGTAGCTTTTACAATACATACTTGAAGCACCTGCCGCTGCAGTCAGTGGAAAGTCTCGAAATATGGGGTTTGAGCTCTCACAAATACCCATATGATGGATATTTGACTCTCAGGTTGGAGTTCACTGAAGCTGTCACAGGTGTGTCTCAGGTAGTGGACGCTTTAGCGCTTGTGTGTCCTGACCCTAAGACAAAAGAGGGTATAGCCATTTTGGTTGGCACAAACACTCTCTTAGTGCGGAAACTGTTCCACTCTTGTCACGAACAGGCTGGAGACGGGTTTCTTAACACGCTTACTATACACCCAGTGATGAAAGAGGTTTTTGAGTCCATTAAGCACACAGTTGTTTTGCCAGAGGATGTGGATAAGCATGGCACAGTGTGGTTCACTAGAACTAAGCCTGTTGTTTTAAAGCCTGGGCAGGAGCTGCAGCTCTCCGGCCTGCCCAAGTTTCCTGGTGAGATTCATGACTCTTTAGTCCTTATAGATCAGCATGTTAGTGCTGATGGCGCGTCTGCCCCGGAGCTCGAGGTTAGGCCTGAAGTACATCCGGTCTCTGCTGTGTTGTGTCGTCGCATCACGGTAAATGTGAGGAATGTCTCTTCTAGGGATATTCTTGTGAAACGAGGTAGTCCCCTTGCTCACATATTCCCTGTAGACATGGTGCCGCAGATTCCGTCCACTTGGCTGTTCCACAGACACTAGTACACTCTCTTCTGCTTCTTTTGACTTTGGCACTTCTCCTATGCCAGAGGAGGCAAAGCAGTGCCTCTGTGAGAAAATGCTGCAGAGAAAGGAAGTGTTTTCATGTAGTGAGTGGGATGTAGGCTGCTCGAGAAGCACCCAGCATGAGATTCGGTTGAATGATTCACGGCCTTTTCGAGAGAGATCTCGGCGCTTGGCCCCGGCTGATTTGGAGGATGTGCATCAGCATTTGATGGAACTACAGAAACATGGCATTATCTCAGAGTCCAGGAGTCCATATGCCTCACCTATTGTAGTAGTGCGTAAGAAGTCTGGTAAGGTCAGGATGTGTGTGGATTACAGAACGCTTAACCCGCGGACTGTCCCTGACCAGTACACTGTTCCTAGAATTGAGGATGCCCTCCATTGTCTCTCTGGTAGTAAGTGGTTCTTAGTGTTGGATTTGAGAAGTGGCTACTACCGGATTCCCATGAGCGAGGCTGATAAAGAGAAGACTGCCTTCATCTGTCCTTTAGGCTTCTATCAGTTTGACCGCATACCTCAAGGAATCTGTGGTGCGCCTGCCACGTTCCAGAGAGTCATGGAGCGGACCGTAGGGGATATGAACTTTCTAGAGGTTCTTGTGTACTTAGATGATTTGATTGTTTTTGGCCGTACCCTGGAAGAACATGAGGAAAGGCTCCTGAAGGTTCTTGACCGTCTGAGAGAGGAAGGTCTTAAAATCTCTCTGGATAAATGTCAGTTTGGTCGGACGTCAGTGAACTATGTTGGGCACATAGTTTCACAGGACGGCATAGCCACTGACCCTTCAAAAATTGAGGCTGTTGTGTCTTGGCCTCGACCTCAGACTGTAATGGAGCTGCGGTCATTTCTGGGGTTTTGTGGGTATTACCGTCGATTTGTGAAGGGTTTTTCCACATTGTACCGTCCCCTCAATGAGTTGCTGCAGGGCTGGCCGTCCAGGAAGACAAACTCAAGTTCACAGGCTGCTGACCGGAAACCTTGTTTCCGGCCCTCTGAGCCTTTTGGTCCCAGGTGGAGTGACCATTGTGAGGCTGCTTTTCAAGAGCTTAAGCAAAGGCTGACTGGGGCTCCAGTTTTGGCTTTTGCAGATCCCCAAACGCTGTATGTTTTGCATGTGGATGCAAGCCTGGACGGCTTGGGTGGCGTTCTGTACCAGGAGCATGTTGACGGGTTGCGTCCAGTGGCATTCATCAGTCGCAGTCTTTCCCCTTCAGAGAAGAATGACCCTGCTCACAAGTTGGAGTTTTTAGCTTTGAAGTGGGCTATTGTGGATCGGCTGTATGATTACCTTTATGGGGCCACCTTTGAAGTCAGGACAGACAACAACCCGCTGACTTATATAACTAAGTCTGCAAAACTTGATGCCACTGGTCACCGTTGGCTGTCAGCTTTGTCAACTTACAACTTCAGCCTGAAGTATAGGCCAGGGAAACAGAACCTGGATGCAGATGCACTGTCACGACGCCCTCACATCAGTCTGTCCCCTGATGATGAGTGGCAAGAGATTCCAGCCCCTGGGGTGCGAGCAATTTGTCAGGTGGTGGCCACACAGAGGGCAGGTTGCCCTTCTTTTCCGCGTGTGGCAGATCAGATTTGCAGTCACAAGTCAGCTGTTCCCGAGGCGTACTCGCATGTTGCTGCAGTAGCGCCTGATGAGTTGCCTGTGTTTAGTTCTGATGAGCTTCAAGAAGCCCAGAAGAATGATGCTTGTATAGAGGAGGTTTGGCATGCGGTGAATCTTAAGGAGCCTGCTAGCAGCATCCTGACACGGCATCCTGACATGAAGGTCCTGAAAAAGGAGTGGGCTAAGTTCTATATTGACAATGGGTTGTTGCACAGGACGGTTAAGCACGGTGATCAGCAGGTCAGAAAGTTGGTGCTGCCACGGCAGTTTCATGATCTTGTTTTTAGGCTGCTGCATGATGACATTGGCCACTTAGGATTCGATAAATCATACAGCTTAGAGCGTGACAGATTTTACTGGCCTCGCATGAAAATTGACGTAGAGAAGCACTGTAAGACTTGCGAACGCTGCATCAAGCGGAAAACGCTGCCACATAGAGTTGCCCCTCTTTCGCATCTCCAGAGTTCCGGGCCGATGGATCTGGTATGCATTGATTTTCTTTGCCTTGAGCCTGATTCTCGCAATGTCTGTAATGTGTTAGTCATTACCGACCATTTCACTCGGTATGCACAGGCCTTTCCTACTAAGGACCAGACAGTGGTCACAGTGGTGAGGACCCTGTGGGAGAAGTATTTTATTCATTACGGCTTGCCCACTCGTATTCACTCTGACCAAGGTAGGGATTTTGAGAGCAGACTGGTAACAGAGATGTTGACCATGTTGGGTGTGAAAAAGTCGAGAACATCTCTTTATCACCCACAGGGTGACCCACAACCTGAAAGGTTCAACCGGACTTTGTTGGACATGCTGGGCACCCTGGAGTCACACCAGAAGTCTAAATGGAGTCAGCACATTGCGCATTTTGTTCATGCGTATAATTGTACTCCTAATGAGGCAACTGGATACTCGCCCTATTTCTTATTGTTTGGTCGGGAGGCCCGGCTCCCAGTAGATGTGTGTTTTGGTGTTTCATCTAAGGACGCGTCATCTGTGTCACACTTGAGGTATGTGACCAAGATGAAAGAGGAGTTGCAAGTTGCTTACCAGCTGGCACGAGCCTCAGTGGATAGGATGAACCAGAGCAACAAGGAGCGTTGTGACCAGAAAGTCCGATATCATAGCCTGAATTCTGGGGATCGAGTTTTGATTCGGAATCTGGGTCTGAAAGGGCAGCAGAAGTTGGCTGACAGGTGGAATTCTTTTCCTTACATTGTGGACAGTCAGCTGTCTGATCTTCCGGTGTACAGACTGAAACCCTTTGATGGTAAAGGGCCAGTCAAGATGTTGCACCGCAACCACATATTGCCTTTGGGACAGGAGGTGAGATTAGGCCCTGTGGTTGACGCCCCCTCAGCTTTGTGCCCAAGAGCTGTGAGACGTAGGAGGACTAAGGAGAAGCGCAGAGGTGGTGTGCCTGAAGTGTTGCCCCCTGTAGTGCCCACACATTTTAGCTCTGTAGGTTCTGATTCTGATTCGGAATATGGCTGTTATATTGAGGATGCTGTGCAACACACTCCTTTGGGAGCCAGCACACAGGTTAGCCAGCCTACACCGGAGTCCCCTGCGCCGTGTGTCTCCACGACATCTAGAAGCCCTAGTTTAGTACACACGCCTAGTGATAATTTGCTAGCTTCAATCAACACTCCACTCCCTGCCTCTTCACATAAGTCCCCTGAGGTGGTAGAAGATTTAGTAGATGCTGATCAGGATGGTAGTTGTTACGGCTGATGCCGAGTGAGTGTTTGAGTGTGTCTGCGTGGGTGCATGCGTGTGTGCCTGTGACCGTCTCCCCTTAGATTGCCAGGTGGAGGTGGAGGATTGGGGCGACTGCTTATGGGAGTGTTCGGTTGTCTTCCAATCGGCAACCGACAAGAAAATGGCAACTCCTTTAAAAGGCTGGAGAGAGCGTCATTCGACGGCGGCTGTTTCCTGAAGTGGACTGTCGCCCAAACTTCGTCTGGCTCGGCTTATTAAAACTTAGAAATTCCTGCTTATGAATATGTTGTTCCTGTCTGACTCGACTTATTCAAATGCAGCAATTTCTAAGTTTTAACAAGTCGAGTCAGACGCGAACAACATATTCAAAAGCAGCAATTTCTAAGTTTTAACAAGCCGAGTCAGACAGGAACAACAAATTCAAATGCAGCAATTTCTAAGTTTTAACAAGTCGAGTCAGACAGGAACAACATATTCAAATGCAGCAATTTCTAAGTTTTAACATGTTGTTCCTGTCTGACTCGACTTGTTAAAACTTAGAAATTGCTGCATTTGAATTTGTTGTTCCTGTCTGACTCGGCTTGTTAAAACTTAGAAATTGCTGCTTTTGAATATGTTGTTCGCGTCTGACTCGGCCCGATAAAACTTAAACTGTTTCTGATTCTATTGTTCCCGTATATTGTTCAGATTTGAACTGAACTCTGCAAATTGTTCGGTGTGGCTTTATTCATTGTCGGCGATTGTGGAACGGTTATTCATGTTTGGGTAAATCCTTTTTGTTTTATGAAAAAACCTCTGTAAAACCTTTACATCTGGTTTTATGTTACCTCCTTTTAACCCCTTTAAGAGCTGAGGACGTAACAGTAGTCCTCCTGATGCTCACTCTGTAGCTGACCCTGCAACTGCCTCAGTCGCAGTACCCCTTGCAATGCGTAGGTCACATAGGGAAAGACAGCCGACTAATCGCTTGAATCATGGGCGTAAAAATGCGTATGGACGCTATGGACGTGTCCATACCAATATTTTGATGTGTTTAAAATGTCCACCATACCAATTTTGAATGGGGCATTGCACGGCATTCAGCCCACAAAAGGTTAATTTTCCCCTCCTTAGTTCCGCCTCTCAAAGACGGCGTGTCATTGGTGGGGACAGCCTTCCTATCTGTGATTGGCTCCCCTTCCTGTATCCATCATCATGACTGGGTTGTCATTGGTAAGTTGGTAGGCTACGCGGTGAAAATAAAAACAACAGCGTAATAACAGCGTCTACTGTCGCTGGCTCGGGGAATCATGTCTGACTCGGGCAGGAAAAGAAAAAAGCCGGACATTAGACATTATTTCACCCAGTCAATGGTAAGTTACTCACTCGAAATAGTCTTGTAAAAACCTGTTCAGACCGCGACGCATTTTCTCTTCCAAGCGCTCGATTTCATTGTTTTTCTGTAGCACAGCATGAACCTCAACATGCAGTAGCCTAATAACTTCCGTGCTTCCCATTCCCATGCTTGTCGTTCTGGAGGGGGGGTGCGTTGCAGTCTGACACGGATTCTACTGAAACAGATTAATCATGCTAAAAGTCTCTTAGAGCGGAGTGAAATAAGAACAGAAAATCTTTACATAATTTTTAGAATCCGCTCATCTTTAGCCCTATTCGGACGAGAGAACAGAACGTGAGAGGGGTAGATCTTCACGCACGCACTGTTGTGAGTGCCCGCCATCTCCGCAATGCATGTTGATGCATCTGAGTGCATTTTTACCCCACGTCCCCCCATAAAACTAGTCCCGTCCTAATAGGGCTTTTGATGGAATGGTTAGATGAATAATAATATAGAAGGACAATGTATTATTAATGCAATAAACAGCCAGCCAGCATAAAATGTATTATTATTATTACTATTATTATTATTATTATGCAACAAGAGACAAAAATAGGTAGTGTTTCTTGATCATAAATTTTGTTTTACAGCCACAACACAGCAGCTCTGCAGATCAGTCTCCATCAGGCAGACAGGTATATTTCATGTGGAAATTAAGCAACACACTGTATTGCTGATTGATGAAGCTGTATTTTGAGTAGGTTAGGTCATGACATAGGGAGTCATGGGAGGCAAATTATGTCCCCACCAATGTCAACACCATTATTACGCCCTTGGCTTGAATTATGGCAAGCTGGGAGTGCAGAGTGGGCACACTGGAGTAGCATCCACTCTAGCCTCAGTGCAACCATCCTTTGAAAGGTATAATTCTCATGCCTGGTGGTGTTCTCCACAGGCTCTTTGTAGCACATGCACACACAGGCCAGTTCTTATGCCATGTAAGACTGTCATGACACCCATTGCTAGTTTAACGTACTAGTTTATGTTTGTTGTTTTGCTACTTTGTTTTGTTTGTTTTGTTACCTGTACTTTACTTTTCAATGTATTTGACCCAGCATGGGGGCATGCTGTTTGTTTGGTGGGGGGAGAGTGTAAGGTCCTCTAAAACAATACTGTGTACTGTGTATTTTACATAACTCCATTTACCATAATGCTTTGTGTTTGGGAATATTTTCACTGTACTGATGTGACACACTGTATTAGCTAATCAGATGTATTTCTTCTGTTTTTATTTGAATTTTATAATCCACCAATAAAAATTTGTACATGTTTTATGCTCGTGCTGATTACCGGAGACCGTTGAGACATAGCTCGTTACGTTGGCCGGTTTTTTGGAGTGGAGACAGGACAGCCTGGTGTGATTCGACGGTTAAGCTTGTTTTTTTTTTTTCCCTTGAAGTTTCTTATAACCTCGCTAAATATTAACGATAGGGTTACGGATTCCTTCAGGCTAAGGTGAACTTTGTGGGCTGTTGAAGACCTCGGACTGGCGGCGTGAGTGCTCCGTGTTTGAGGAGGACTCGGTGCTGGACCGACAGGGGTCGTAGTTGCACCGCCAAGCTGCGTGTACCGCTGGGCGAGCCAGAGCAGATTGCGATCTGTTAATTTCCCCCCTCCGTACAGTTAGTCTGGAGGCTGGTAGACAGACACAGCCGTAAGCCCCATGACTGAGTGGGAAGACTGATCGTTATACAACACACATTTTTTTTTACGAGCGAGTCGAATCAAGGGCACTGTTGCGGTTGCTACTTTGCTTATGGCTCAGAGAGCTGTGGATCCTTGGCGGAGCTAACGTTTGCTCAAAAGCTGACGTAACCTTTGTGCACCAACGTACGGGCCCCAACTGCACGCTGTGTTTTTTTTATCTTTGTTAATCAGAAATCGCTTTACTTGTTATTCACACGGGAAATCACTTAATGTGTTGTATTTTAAATGTTTTCACTTTTATGGTTGATATATATAATCTTTGTTCAATT
Source organism: Gymnothorax reevesii (assembly GCA_029721435.1). Classification (NCBI taxonomy): domain Eukaryota; kingdom Metazoa; phylum Chordata; class Actinopteri; order Anguilliformes; family Muraenidae; genus Gymnothorax; species Gymnothorax reevesii. Next base: position 40,131,714 of record CM056586.1, on the reverse strand, counting down.
AGAAATCGCTTTACTGGTTATTCACGCAGGAAATCACTTAATGTGCTGTTGTAATTTAAATGTTTTTTAACTTTCATGGTTGATATAATTGAAGGGTAAACTTAGCCACTCGGCTAATTGTAGGTTTGATATCTCTTTCCCTCAACTGACCTTAACAGAGACCTTGGCCATCTGGATGTGGAAATTGTTTTCACCTCTGTCTCCGTCAGGTAGTTTTATTTTATTTTATTTTATTTTATTTATTATTATTGGATATCAACACTCTTTTATTTGTTTTTATTACTGTCATATATTTACATATCTTTAATATTTCCTATTATTATTATTATTGCTTATTAATAAATATAATCATTATTATTTAATTCTATCTGGGGTGTTGGCAGCTCATTTTTTTTACCTGGCTAATGGTATTGCCATGAAGAGTGCTATTTAGGTAGCCTAATGAGTGTATTGTAATTGAATACACTACAGTTACACAGCTAGAGCATTCATTATAATAGATTGAACATAATGTATTTGAATTCTGGGGAGATACATCCTGCACTGGCTTGAGGGTAAGTGTAGTTTTTCCACAGTGGAGGCACCGCGCTACTAAATTTGTAATCATTTATAAGTACTCATATTCCTATTTACTACTACTACACAGTTATTCAATTACGCTTGTGGTAAAAGGAATCTCAGCCAGCTCACCATTCCACCGCTGAGAACTTTGGATCCTGTTGCGCCATTATTTATTGTGATTTAGGGTAACTATAAGTAGCCTGTACTGTGCTGGGTGATTAACACCCGTCCAAAAAAGGGGTTACATGTAGTATCTGCTGGTTGCAGCTCTTCAGTGAGGTGACGTCACATTTTTATTGTGAAAATCATTCAAACCCAGTACGCCATGTTTTTCTGGCTTTTGTCCATAATATTGCAGTAGAATGGTGGTCTTGATTACTTGACCATTTAAGCAGTATTTTTTTAAATGTCTTTTTTCCCAGAGGTTCTTTACAGTTCAAGAACTGTAACGTTTTACATCAGTGTTCTGGATCTCCGTTGCTTTGAGATTACAGTTCCTACGTAGAGAGAGTTGTGACATGAGGGTTCCTGGAAAACCTGGTCACGCGACATATGGCGCCATGAAGTTTCCATCGTGTCATCAGGTGCTGTCCCAAAGTGATTGAGTTTACACGAGTGAGCTCATAATTTTGAAGGTAAGTATTCAGAATTCGTTAATGTGATGGGTCAGGGAAAGGCTACGAATTGTATAGCCAACCTGCTGATCCACAGAAAAGAAAATATGGACTATTACAATCCGTTGTCATAATGGCTGGAAACCAGTGGCTTCATCGTTATTTTGTGACTTAAGTCCCTCCTCTTGCCATTAATTTTCATCGGCGACAGGGATACATTTTATCTCTGTTATCGACAAAACTTAACTCGATAAATTAAATGAATAGAATTTCCTCTGCTTGATAGTATATGGTAGCCTACAGTGTAGCTCACCAAGAATAGCTATATTAAAACAATGACAGGGCTCATACTAATAGTTAACTTTTGCTAAGAGATGCATTTAAGCCACATCCTGATTCCAAGGTTTGTTGTATTTATTATAGATTTATAGATTAACAGAAACTAACAAGCATTTACTTTCACCAGCTACCAAGGTGAAAGGTTGATTCGGATTAATGTGAGTCAGGTTGTATGAAGTAGCCTATTCAGTGATCTAAGGTATTCATAGTCAGTGAATTACTGACAATCAGCAATCTGAACGCCCCAGTTCAGTTCAGAAAAGCCATTGGGAATAACAGCACATAAGCTATGCCCTGCACTGCTACGGCTAGGAGCACAACATATTTTTGTGACCTAATTAAGCTCACCAAAGAAAATCATTACCTGATTATGTGTACGCTATATTTACCATATTGTCACCGGTTTACCTTGCCATCAGATGGCCAAATTATTTGGATCAAACATTTTTCTCAACTGTAGAACTTGGGTAGTTAGCGAGTAAGGCTATTCCTAATCCTTGTTTGTTGCGTACTTGTAAAAGTTCTCCATGAAATGCTTGTGTAATTAATAAAAAATTGCCAAAAGACAAAAAAAAAATTATAAATGAAGATGGAAAAAACAGCATTTAGTTAGTTTCACATGGGAAGAAACAGCCTGAAATGCAACAGAATGCTTTTAAAGAAGAGAGTGAAATAACACCACTCCAGTTCACTGACAAAGTTTTCTGTTTTCCCTTTTCTCATTTTGGGACATTTTCCCTTTTTATGCTTGTCAACACCATCGCAAGCTGGTTTATTGTTTTCCTCCCGAGACAGCAGTGAAAACAAAAAAAATTTAAAGATTTCCATTGCATGCAATGAAAACTAAATGGCTCCTATTCTTTAGTAGAAGCAACTCTATCCTGGAACTCTTATTTGAGAACCTACAGAAACTGTTACATCAACATTTGTAGGCAGTGTGAAGAAGGCTTTCATCACAAATTTGCGATCATGCGGCACTCCTGAAAAGGTTATGCCAAGCAGAACTCCATCAGTCTCGGCTTGTCAGGCTTGTCATCAGAACCTGTCAAGAATACAAAAACACCACATGAAGGCACAGACAGAGGTCATGGTAAATGGGCAAGTAACTCTCTCCAGCCACACTCAGGCCATCTAAAATGGGGCCCACCTGAAATAATATCCCTTTGAACCCAACTATTAAGGGTTCCTCGGAAAGCACGGAGAGAAAACACAGAGAACAGAACACACTCGGAACAAGGGGGGAAGAGACGCCATCTGCAGGGAAACCAGATAAAACTAAAAAGACTTGGGAGGAGTATAAACGTGGCACACAGGCCAAAAGTACCACCGTGCTCAGGCACTGAAAAGGGGAGAAACTCAGAAACAAACATAACCAAAAACTCGGGCACTTGGGATCATAAAGAGGCTGGGCAAGGACATGGGCGCTCGGGACAAATTGGGGCACTCAGGAACACTAGGGAGCTCGGGACAGACTGGGGCACTCGGGAACACTAGGGAGCTCGGGACAGACAGGGGCACTCGCGAACACTAGGGAGCTCAGGACAGACTCAGGACAGTTTGCCATCTGCGCCAGCAGATGGCAAACTCGGGAGGGCACAGCTAGCGCAGACGGCAGACTCGGGAGGGCACAGCTAGCGCAGACGGCAGACTCGGGAGGGCACAGCTGACGCAGACGGCAGACTCGGGAGGGCACAGCTGACGGAGACGGCAGACTCGGGAGGGCACAGCTAGCGCAGACGGCAGACTCGGGAGGGCACAGCTGACACAGACGGCAGACTCGGGAGGGCACAGCTAGCGCAGATGGCAAACTCTGAAGTGCACAGCAGGCAGAGGGCAGACTCGGAAGGGAACAGCAGGCAGAGAGCAGACTCGGAAGGGCACAGCAGGCAGAGGGCAAACTCGGTAGGGCACAGCTGGCGCAGATAGCAAACTCAGAAGGGCACAGCAGGCAAATGGCAGACTCGGAAGGAACAGGAACACTCGGACATAGAGGACACAGAACTGGGATGGGAGGAATGGTGAGAGGAGTGAGAGATGAGCGATGAGAGGAATTGGGGCGATGAGTGGAAGTCAGATCTGACCAGCTCTGCACTGCCGGGGAATATATAGGGAGGGGGCACGGACAACACAGGTGCTGAAAATTAATATAATTAAAAAGGGGTGGAACATGAGGGAAACCTAATAACATGAAACAGGAAAACATCAACACACGGACAAGGATCACAAGACTCTCCCATAGACGGGATAAATAAAGTGAAAAAGGACTCGTAAGTGCATAGAGTGACAGGCGGGACAGATGAGAATAATGCAGAGAATCTGCGGGAAACACAGTGAAGCAGATTATGCGAAAGCGAGAGGCGGAGACTAGAACAGGGCGAATGCTGAGAGGTTGTTCGTCAATTAATAAGTGCAGCTGTACAATCCCGAGTGCTCGTTAGTACGTTAGTCTAATATACAATATTAGTATTGGTTAGTAAATTATAGGAAAACAACAAACTGTTAGTTCGGGTTAGTAATATAGAAAAGCAAGGGGAAATAAGCAAACGAGAATGAAAGGAAGGCTGAAACCCAGAATCCATTAAATCACGCGAAATAGTGACACAATCTATAAAGACAAAAACGGTAATGAACTAATGACACGACCGGGGAGAAAGCAAAGACCGTACATGGGTAAGACGTGGACTGGAATAACACGGGAGAGATATGAAATGCGAAACACTAAGACATCAGACTAAAAACGGACATCACAAAAATAACAAAAACCTAAAATTGACTTACCAAAAGACAGAAACCCACAGAACACAACACCTACAGGCCCTGCAGAGAGAATGTGTCCTAACTCGAAATGCCTGAAAATAGGCCTCTAAACATGTGACTTTGATCACAAGACTTATGGTTTTCATGTGAACTTGATTATGATCAGGTAGGGGTTACGGCCTCGTTATGTAATACAGGGCTCAAAGGGTTAAGTGTGAACTATATTTTGATTATTTTCAGTCTTTTGCACCTTGTCATTGGCACAAACGTTACATTTTCTTAACGATAGTTAAACTTTCATCTCCTGACACCAATTGAAAACTGTATTTTCAAAATAAAGGACCGTCTGAAGACGAAGTAAACTCAGAAAGTATTGTCAATATAGTGCACAATTAAACAGATATTGATTTATTCTAGATGGGCCCGATTTTAGGCGGCTAAGATACATTTCGCTTTTGAGTCTGTTCACATCAGTGGATTTGTCTGCTTCCATGCCGGCACCGCGCTCTGCTTCTACAAACTGGGAGTTTGCTGACAACTGTTGACTGCAGGTCAGACACTGACTAGAGAAAAGTAACTTGCATAACCCCACATCACAAAATCTAAATCTATCTTCTTTGTTAAAAGGGAAGTTAAGAAAACCAAGTAACTATAAGAGATTACTCTCTGTGCCAGCTGGTCCCAGCACGGCGAGTCATCTACTTTCTCCAAGCTTTGGTGTTCAAGACAGTGAACAGTCTAGCGCGCCCTGTTACCCTCAGATCGCCTTCCGAGAACAGACCTGGGACCTGTCTCTGACCACGGCTTGCCTCATCCCATTTGAACCTGCTCATCCCTCGCCTGACAGACTATTCCTGACCTCCTGAACACTTAAATGCCCAGAAGTTTTTGAGTTTTTATTTTCTGTTTGTGCCAAATGCAGCTTCATCTTTCTCATTTAAAAAATGTCCAAGTGGCTTTTCTGTGGATCTGTGGCTGGTTCTGTCTCTGCAACTCTAGTTCTTATAATTGTTGTTTTTTTTCCCAGGAGCTAAAGAGCATATAATGTATAATACACGACTATAATGTATGTATAATACACGACTTCTGCTCTATAATTTGTAAAGATAATTGTAAATCCTACCTGGAAATTTGAAAAGTTCCTGTGTGGCTTCATTCTTGCTCACACGGTTACTTACTGTACAGGTGATCAGAGGACAGGACACCGGTTCTGTAAGGGGAAGAACAGAAAACATAAAAAAAAAGTGAAGCACATGAAAAATGAACAAATTTAATAAATAAGAACTTTCTTCTCAAAGGTTTGTGACTTAAAATCAGACTCAACGTCAAATTTTTTTCTCTCAAGTAGAAAGTACCTTGTTTTTAGCAACTGTGTATTAGACCAGTAACACATTCTGACATACAGATTGTCCCACCTTACAAGCAGATTTTTTTTATTTTGGTCTCATCAAGCAAGAAGTCATCACAGAAAGATTTTAAGGTCAAATATAAGATGAAAGTAGTTGTTAGATTTAATAATTTGTTCCTTTTTGCCTTGAAAAAGAAAGGAAGGCCTCCTGCTTGATCAACGGTCACTATGTCAACCATTATAAAGCCATTTGCTATCCATTTCAGGCCAAATTGTTTGTTAAACATGACTGGGTATGAATTACATGAGGCCCATGGGCCTTAACAGTCGCCTGAGTTGAATAAAACTGATGTTATTGATATGACGTAAGCAAATATAGCCATCATTTTCCTATATAAAGTATAGTAAACTTCACCCCCTCCCAATGGGCAAATATGGAGCCCTGGGGCCATGAAATTAACAATTTTCATATAGCACCTGAAGACCCTTCCATCTATGAGGAGTATCGTTTTCCAGCATATCTAGGTCTGGAGAAGAAAAGTTTGAAAATTTCAGGCAATTTGACAACTTATAGCCCCGCCCCTCAAAGCACCTGGGGATGGGCACTATATAAATCACAATTTTGGTGCATATTTGACCAAGGAAGGCTCCTGCAAAATTCCATTGAAATCGAATTAGCGGTTTCTGTGAAGAAGTCAAAAATGTATTGACAAGTTTTAGCCCCGCCCCTCAAAGCCCCCTGGGGGTGGGAACCATAGAATTAAAAAAATTTGGTGCATATTTGGCCAAGGAACGCTGCTGCAAAATTTTATAGAAATCGGATAAGCGGTTTTTGAGTAGAAGTGGAAAATGCATTGACCACTTTTAGCCCTGCTTCTCAGAGTCCCTGGGGGTGGGCACTATATAATCCACAATTTTGGTGCATATTTGACCAAGGAAGGTTTCGGCAAAATTAAATTGAAATCAGATCAGCGGTTTCTGAGAAGTCAAAAATGTATTGACCATTTTTAGCCCCGCCCCTCAGAGCCCCTGGGGGTAGGTATCATAGAATTAACAAATTTGGTGCAGATTTGGCCAAGGAAGGTTCTTGTAAAATTTTATTGAAATCGGATCAGTGGTTTCTGAGTAGAAGTGGAAAATGTATTGACCACTTTTAGCCCCGCCCCTCAGAGCCCCTGGGGGTGGGCACCATATAATAAACACTTTTGGTGCAAATTTGCGCAAGGAAGGTTCCTGCAAAATTTTATTGAAATCAGATCAGCAATTTCTGAGAAGTCGAAAATGTATTAACCAGTTTTAGCCCCGCCCCTCAAAGCCCCTGGGGGGTGGGCACCATAGAATTAACAAATTTGGTGTATATTTGGCTAAGGAAGGTTCCTAAAAAAAATTTTTGAAATTGGTTTGGCGGTTTCTGAGTAGAAGTGGAAAATATATTGACCACTTTTAGCCCCGCCCCTCAGAGCTTCTGGGGGTGGGCACCATATAATTCATCATTTTGGTGCATATTTGACCAACAAAGGTCCCTACAAAATTTTTTTGAAATCAGATCAGTGATTTCTGAGAAAAAATTTAAAATGTATTGACCAATTTTAACCCCGCCCCTCAGAACCCCTGGGGGTGGGCACCATTTAATTCATAAATTTGATTCAAATTTGACCAAGGAAGGGTCCTACAAAATTCTATTGAAACCGGCTCAATAGTTTCTGAGAAGAAGTCGAAATTGTAAATTGTTTACGGACGCACAACGCAGGACGGACAACAGACGACGACGGACAAAATGCGATTAGAATAGGTTGCTTCGAGATTTTGGGCTCTAATTTCTTAGCGCAGCGCAGGTGGAGTATCGTGACGCAGCCCGCGCAGTGGTAATTTCGCGAGGTGCAACACCGTGCGCAGCCACTTTGGCAATTTGGTGGACGCGTGTGTGCCAAGATGGGTGTGGCGGCGTAGTAGGGGGAGGTGTCACATATTCATCCAGACGCTGTGACAAATTCGTAGAAAAAGTCTTCGCTGGAGTTGCACAGAAAGCTCGCCATCTCCAAACTGGTTTACCTTCTGTGCAGTGGTAATTTAGCTGACTGGCGCACAGTGTGCACATGTCACGGAAACCTCACAGGCAGGTTTCCAGAATGTCAGGCACATTTCAATGCAAGAAATAATTACAGGAAGCACTATTTAACCCCTTTGCGCAGAAGCCAAATCTGGCTTTTTAGGTGTTACCTGATTTAAGGCTTTATAATTTAAGATTGCAGCTTCACAGAAAGAAAAACTTTGGCTCAATTGAGTCTAGACACTTGAAGCATTTAGACTCCCATCGTATTTCAGTTTATTTTTATGATTTTGGTGGAAAAAAGGGGCTGCAAACATAAAAAATCTTCATGAGAATTCACCACTGAAATAGCAAAAAAATGATACTGACAAATGAAAAACTGCTGGGGCTGAAATCTTTACATTTCTAGGATCATAAACTTCTTGACCAAAAGTACAATTCATCTTGAACATTACATTCTAGATTGCCCGCTTGCTATGAGCCAAATTAGACAGCTATCCAGGTGTCTCCCCAAAGTCTGAGATCCATCAAAATGTTTCACTGTCAAATCATACATTAATCATATATTTAACACAAATTAACTTTTGGGGCATGAAATTCAGCATGAACTAATGATTTTCTGGTGGAGTTTAGCATGAAATTATCAATATCAGTGCAGTTGAACATCATTGGTCACCAGTAACCTCTCCAAACACAAAACATGCCTTTTCTCCATAATAATGTTAACAATATTGTCTGTTTTTCTTCAAAGTTCCCAAAGCATTAAAAGTGCTGATTAACCAGCTATAACGTTCAAGCTGCAATGAAAAGCTAACGACTCTCACATCCAAGTTCATAACCTTACACCTTATAAGGGAAAAAACTCACTACCTCAGTAATATCTGAATTCTGAAATATACCTTATTTTAACAGCACAGAAATGTCACTTTCAGGAAAAATCAAACAACATTTGCCTCCATATTCAACAGAATGGTGTAATTAACGTACCGATGGATCTACCGACTTGCGTGGGCAGCATGCATTTGGAGAAACGAAAACCTCAGCATTCGATATCTTTAAACGCGGTATAAATTCTACAGCAAAAAGCCATATTGAGCAAAATAAAAAAAACAGAGTAGAAGTATAACCTGTTTTCTTCATTGATGCCCTCCTCCAGAGACAGATGTATCGGGTTGAAGGAACCCCCCAGTACTGTTTCATTCGAAATAATTCCCATTAGCCGCGTCCATACAACATGTATCTCGTAAATGAAACTGAACACTTCAGGCCAGTTTGAGTGTCTTCGTTTCTTTGATATCGCATCATTTTCAGCTGCGCAACCGTGGCCAACATTCGAAGAACACAACCGACCTTACTTTTACGCTTAGCTTTGTATCCTATTCTTATTGTCCGATCAATGTATTTCAGTTATTGAGGAAAGTTTAAACACCCGGGAATTGGATTAGAAACGAATCTATCAATACATCGTTACCGGGGAATCTTCACGAGGGCGTGAACTATAACTGTAGAGTTATGCTGATGCATCTGAGAATATAATTGGGTGACTGGCTATCGACACCAGTACTTGGGTGAATAGAAGGTAGCGCTGAATTTGTCAATGGAGGAATATACGCGTTAATCCACGGGAGGAAACTACGCATATTTTGTGTGAGATGACTGTAATTGACAGTAGAATGTGAGAGAATCAACACTAAGTCGGATTTTTTGCTTCACAAAATGTATTTTTTTAACCACCAATTTGAATACTGTTGGCTCACTGCAGCTAAAATGGTTGCTACAGAGTACTAAGTTTTTTTCTATCGCAAGTGATAATTTTTAAAAACTACTGGATTGATGCTATGGGCAAGGATATTGACCAGTTTGCACAACAGGCTTAGCTGAGGAGTTTAATTCATGCTACTCCTGAAAAACAGGGATTGGAGGGAACTTCTCCTGTTATGATTCTGCCCTTTCGTGTGTTGTCCCGTGCGTATTTGTGCTTGTGATTTTCTTTCGTTTCGTTTATTTCCAGCCTTCAGCTCAGCCGTCTGACGATTACATCCAATCTACCGTCAGTGATGTCGCGTGACTGCCTTCAGCATGCCTGGGTCTCGTCGTCCAATCACGTTTCTACTTTCGTTTTGGCTTTGGTATTTCATTAATTGCTTCCAGCTGAGTTTAATTCCGGGTCTCGCGAAACTGAGGCCGTTCCTCAATAACAAATACATCAAATTCGTACTTATGAACTCCGTGAGTCTGGACTTGCCGAGTTCAGATGAAAGAACGAACTCCCTGGGGACAGGAGGACGAGAGTACGGTCTTTCTGCAATTGGAGCAGGAACGTACTTGATGACGTTAACGTCGTCGTCTTCGCTAGTGTCGGCATTTCAACTTCTGATTATTTTCACTGGTTTACTTAAAATAAAATGCAAATGTAGCGCTTATCCCCGATAACTAACAAAGACAGCGCCCTGGGTTCTTCCTCCGAAGATAAGTATCTATACAATTTTTAAAGGATCAATGTGGGAATACAATGAAACTCAATGACTCTCTGTGTATATTATATACATGAGCCAATTACTAACCTTTTCTGTCTCCTTTCTTTCAGCTCCACGCTAGTAATCACGAGGAAATGACACCTTAACCAGGTAAGTAAATCAATTTAACTTTAAATATGGTAGGCTACTTTACCCTTTTTTACAGGTAGGCTATCAATACTGCAATTGAAAGTCAATGGTTTTCTATCGAAAGGAATACACACTCACACAGTAATAGCAAAATATGAACATTTAAATAAAGATTGAAATAAGTGCAAACAAATAAACATTAGTGCATTGTCTAGATAGACCCCTCAATGTCCAATACAAATAACCCAGATGTCCAACCCACCCTCGTTGCAGGCCTGTTAAATTCTGGGGCGGTGTGGCTTAAAACAAATAGCCCCTTCGCTCAAACTGAGCCAAACAAAAAGAACGGTACCTTACTTGTAACATAACATTACATAACATAACATGAATGGCAAGAACAGGCCTTTCAGCCCAACTAAGCTTGCCAGTTTCTTTATACTATTGTGAATATATCCCTTCAGATACTAAATGTCTCAATGGTATCTAGCTTTAGGTCAAGCCTGCTCTTGAAAACTCCCAAGGTCTCTGCCTCAACAATATGGTCAGGTAAGCTATTCCACATTGAAATTACTCTTTGGGTGAAGAAATATTTCCGAATATCAGTGCTAAATTTACCTTTGGTCAACCTCCATTTGTGACCCCGAGTTCTACTAACAACACTTGGCCGAAGGAATCCTACATGATTCACTTTGTTAATCCCTTTAATATATTTAAAGACCTCAATCAAATCATCCCTGAGTCTCCTTTTCCTAAGACAAAAGAGATTAAGGATTTTCAGCCTCTTCTCGTAGCTTTCATCTTTTATACCTGGAATAAGCTTAGTGGCTCTTCTCTGAACTTTCTCTAGAGCCTCTATATCTCTCTTAAAGTATGGTCCCCAGAACTGTACACAATACTCCAGGTGTGGTCTAACAAACCTGTTGTACAGAAGAAGCATAACCTCCTTAGATTTGTACTCAATACTTTTGGCAATGTATCCTAGCATCCGATTAGCTTTTTTAACTGCTACGGCACAATGGCTAGAACCTGTGAGGGTTTGGTTAACAATCACTCCCAGATCTTTCTCTTGTGCAGCACATTCCAGTTTCAAACCTCCCATGAAGTATCCCGTCTAATGTTTTTATTACCTACATGTACAACTTTACATTTTGCTAGATTAAATTTCATTTGCCACATTTCTGCCCAATTCTGGATTCTATCCAAATCGTCCTGAATCACTTTAGTGGTCCCTAGACTATTTGCCAAACCCCCCAATTTAGTGTCATCTGCAAATTTAACCAATCTGCTCTCAATATTTCTATCAAGGTCATTAATGTAAATGAGGAATAGCAGGGGTCCCAACACCGATCCCTGGGGGACGCCACTCCCCACCATACCCAGCTCAGATGAGATATTCCTGACCACTACTCTTTGTGTTCTGTCCTGTAACCAGTTTTGAATCCACTTCAGAATACCTCCTGAAACTCCAATGGAGGTCATTTTAAAAATTAGTCTCTTATGCGGTACTGTATCGAATGCTTTCTGAAAATCCAAGTATATGATGTCATAAGCCCTGCTCTGGTCGTAAGCCCTGGTGGCCTCTTCAAAAAATTCCAAAAGGTTTGTTAGGCATGACCTTCCTTTCCGAAAACCATGTTGGCTGTCCCTCAAGATACTGTTACGTTCAAGATCCAGTCCAGCTCATCTTTTATAATAGATTCCAATATTTTGCACGAAATGCAAGTTAAACTCACTGGCCTGTAGTTTCCTGGCTCTGTACGGTCCCCTTTCTTATATATTGGTATTTTATTGCCCTGTTTCCAATCATTTGGTATTTCTCCAGTTTCTAAAGACCGTCTGAAGATGGTGGATAGCGGCTTAAAGTTGAACTCACCAGCTTCCCTGAGCACTCTAGGATATAAGCCATCAGGACCCACCGCCTTATCTGCTTTAAGTTTATGCAACTTGTCTAATACTTCGTTATCCCGAACCTCAATTTCCGCTAAATAATCTTGAGCATTTGACCTGCCCTCTGACCAAATAAAGACCCCCTCTGAGGTAAAATTCTCAACAAATTAACTGTTTAAGGCATCTGCAATATGCTTGTTGTCATATAGCAGCGATCCATTTTTATTCTTTATGCACTTAACCTGCTCTTTAACTTTCCTATTTCTTCTACAGTACTGAGAGAAGCGCTTAGGGTTAGTTTCTGCCCCTCCAATTTGTCTTTCATACAGTCTTCTAGCCTTCCTCAGCTCTTTTTTTTTACCACAGCCCGCATTTTACAGTATTCAGCCCAAGTATTCTCATTGTTATCCTTTATGTAGATCTTATAAAGATTCCTCTTTTCCCTCAACATCCTACGAATACTTTTGGTCATCCACTGAGGATTCTGCTTTTTCAGCTTACTTTTGGACACCTTCGGAATGAATCTGCATTGTGATTCAAGTAAAACCCCCTTAAATCTTTCCCACATCTCATTTACAGACTTACAGTCCAGGAGTGTCTCCCAATTTATTTCAGCTAGATATGAGCGCATCCTGTCAAAGTTTGCTCGCCTAAAATTGAAAATTTTTGTTCTAGAATGCACCTTTTTAACTTCCCATGAAACATCAAAATTAACAGCAGAGTGATCACTTGTCCCAAGTGGCTCCAGTACCTCAACATTGCTAATTCTATCGGGGTCATTACAGAGCACCAAGTCTAAAATTGCCTTCTCTCTGGTAGGTTTATTAACATACTGCACCAAGAAATTATCATTTATAACATCTAGAAATTCTAACTTGTGTTAGGGGGACGGGTGGGGGAGACAGATCTCTCCTCTCAACATGCGGACTTGGCGTACTAGCACGCTGGCTTGGTGAATGCGGTCCGATTACAGGTGCTCCCACGAGGTCGGTGGTCCCCAGAGTCGCCCTCGTATGACTAGGGTGCTGACCAGTTCCCTCGACGCCAGAGGAACCGCTGGCAAAACCCTCGTGGCCAGCGGTGCTATCTGGTGAAGTCCTGTGTCTGGGTCTTCACGTGGTGGATAGCGGAGTGAAACGCGAGATAGGCTACAGCCAATTAGCCTCGCTTAGCTAGCGGGCTCACGCCTAACACTACAAGCTGAACTAGCTAGCTAGCACTTAACCTACGCGAACACTTCGCACTCGGCGACTACCTCTAAACAATCTAGCCGACCCTTCAGGCAGTCCCGTTAACCACAGTCCCTTTATAACCGTTTAGTCACCAAGCAGATAACTTCAATAACTGCAAATGATGGCTGAGTTCTCTTCTCTGTTACAGCATTGATTCTCACCGCATGTGTTTTATCTCAACCTCTCTTCCGCATCCCTCTTCACCTCTCTAGGTCCTCAGCTCACCCCACAGCCCCTCTCTCGGACAGCCACACCCCCCACCTGCCAGCCAATTATCACCATACTTTCCGCAAAACTCGAACCCTCTCCATCAACATCAAAGGTACATTCAGAAATGAAAATAACATATTTGCATGACGATATGAAATGAAACATGTTAATAACATAACATTGTCCAATTAACATTTTATCTCTTTACAGGGGATGAAATACCAACAATGCATGAAAATGCATGACCAAAAATAAAGGTATTATTAATTATATGTTTTTGAATAAACTACATCTACAGAAAAAGACTGTGTCTTTTTTATCAGGGCTATACAAACACAATGTGCACTTCCAAGGCTAGGAACACTCAGAAGAGGGGAAGGGGGTCTGTGAGCGTGAGCTACTTTAGGTGCTTAGCTACGTTCCGCTGGCTGTTGCGGAGTTTCTCTACTCCAAAAACACTGGAGCATATTTGACATAAAACATCATAAAGCAGGCAATATTCCAAATGTACTCGGATAATAGTTCCTCGCCTTAAAATCACCAGAAGAGTATTCAGCCAAGAAATAGCAAACAAATATTGGAACAAAAGACTTAAGCCGCTTTCATACTGGACGCGAAACGAATTCATCGCACGACAGGTTACATTCAAAGTCAATGAAAAGACGTGAACACACGCGTTTTCGCATTGACTTTGAATGTAATCTGTTGGGTGAAGAATTTGTTTCGCGTCCGATGTGAAAGCGACTTTAGGATGTTAAATACATTGGCATGCAAGCTATAACATAATAGATATTGATGTCTCTTTATCTTGCTAGCTGGCTAGCCAAATAGCTTGCTCGCGACTATTCCATTGTGAGCAAACTGTAGCTCGCTAGCCAGTTGGCCATGTAACTACATTGGCATGCTTGTTTTGATACACAGTTCAATAATTGCAACCCAGATAGCAAGCACCTCCGCTCCAGATCTGCCGCGGCTATGTGCCGACACCAGCTGATCCGGCTCAGAGCTGGGGCAGATCCGGAGCGGAGGAGGTTGATTTCTAGGAAGCCAACTAGCTCGCTAATGAGTATGACAGTGTACGCAAACTGTAGCCTTATTTTGTCGGCGTAATTATGTCGGAGAATATTTCGGTCATTGAAAGCGAACTGCAGCTTTTTCAGCGCGCAAGCCAGTTGCCTATGTAGTTCAATACACTGGCGCGCTCGCTATACTATTACTAGCTAGGTAGCCAAACAGCTCGCTAGCGAGTAATACTGAAGGCAAACGGTAGGGGGACCAGAATTCCAGAATAGCAACGCATTAACGTTATGGAAAAAAATATCGCGCCCCGCTCGCGCTTGGATGCCGAAAAGAATTCTGGGTTATGCGGGCTGTCAAGTTCACACGTTACCATCCGATGCATCCTCGGCAAAATGGGCGTGTCAAGAACACTTCCGTGACTGGTAACCCTTCTCGTCAAGATGCGAACTTTGAATTGAGAAAGTACTTGGTCTCAGACGGATGACGTTTCTTAAGTTCACAAGAACAGAAGTACAGAGAAGAACGCATTTGAGAAACTGCCTGAGTGAATGCGTACTCTGATAGGATTACTAACCCGTACTAACCAGCACTTATTTAAGGGTGATTGTAAATATTTTGTCATGTAGTATTAACATTGATTAACTCATTTAGCGGGTGTGTGCATTCTGGCTTCTCTGCATTCAGTCTGAGCTTTCTGATTAACTGCATTTAAAACCCTGTGCCTTCCTTTCGCTTTTCTTGTGGTGCTTTTTACTTGTCACGTTAAGATTGCCTTAATCTAAACTGTCTAACTTGATGCTCGTCTCTGCGTCTTGTCTCGAGTCATTAGTGTTTACCCGGTTCTCGTGTAATTGTTTATTAATCCCATGTGTTTCTGTTTCAGTCTGTGATTGCATTCCGAGTCCCCGCCTCTTCTCATGATCATAAATGTGGTAGCATTTGGAAGCCATCGTCAGACGGATCCTTGTTTGACTCAGTCTTCATGGTGATATCTCTGCTCCTGTGTTTTTCTAGTGTTTCCCTTGAGCCTGTCCTGAGTCTTGTATTTTGCTGCGCCCTCGTATTGTCTTCCTCTTGTTTAGTCTCCCAGTGTTGTCCGTCAGTTAGCTAGGTTCAGTTTTAGTTTTTTAGTTTAGCCACTCATTGATTGTGCACCTTGGTTCTCCCCCTGCCTTTGGCAGTGTATTTTAGTTCTCCCTTCTGTTCAGTGCATGTGCACGGTGTTTTGTTTCTGGCGTACCAGCCATCTTTTCCCTTAGTGTTTTTGTGTTCAATAAACACTTCTGCATCCTGCGCCTGGTGTTCCCGGCTCCCTTCTTACATTCTCCATACACTAAATCGCGTTTCAGCTCTGCCTGTTTGTGAATATTCAATAGCTGATCCGAGGGTGCCATCTCGTGGTCGAGTACTGTAACTAAGTGCTTAAATTTGCAAATCTATAGACGCAAGCGTCTACATCTGCAGAAAGGGGTTAAAGTAACTATCTGAATTAGGACATATAATATCTATATCGATTATCCTGATGTCAGATTAAAGGCGGTTGCCACGCGTAAACTAACAACTGCAAACGAACAACTTCATATCTTTCTCAGTCAACCACAAACTGCGTATATATATTTACATATATATATATATATATATATATATATATATATATAGAATGCTTGCGTTCTATGCTCATTAAAGCCGCTTGCACAGTGGACGCGAAACGAATTTTTCGCACGACTGATGTTACGTCCACGGAGGTATGCTGTTGTGTATGTGCTTCTTGTTCTCCTCAGGTGGTCCTGCTAATGAGTGGCACTCGATTGGACCTGGCGACATTCACAATGGCATAAAAGGCTGCGGAAGCTGCGTGACGGAAGTCTCTCCCTTCTCCGCCCCCTCAGATGGTGGCGTTGGTTTGCGTGTTGTATTGAGCTTTTATAGTGTGTAAACGTTTATTTGTTGAACCGGTTGCGAAATGGTAATTTATTCTCCAGTTGGACGCAGTTGTTGTGAGTTGACACAAGTTGCTGTGTATAGTTGACACATTGAGAAGCTGTGTAACTGCTGAGCTTAAAGGGGTGGGTGCCATTTCTTTTGATTACTCTTGGTTTCCTGGTTATGTTAAAGACTAGGTAAGTTCATTTGTTTTTGTTTGTTTGGTCAGGTAAGTTAGTTTTTCATTTAAAGATCCCTTTTATTTATTATTTTGGCGTTGTCCACCCTGGAGTTGAATAGCTCTTTTAACCAGTGTGAATTATATAATAAATACTCTGTTAATCTTCCTCGTAACCATTCTGTGCCTGCGATCTCTGGGGAAGGAAAAGGGGAGGCTCAATTAAGCTGTTTTACAGCTCGTACCCTAGACTAGGGCCGTAACACTGATTTAAGTCAATACAAAGACGCGATAGTCGGACGGGGTTTTAATATAGGCCTAGCTCCGTGTCCGAAAGTCCTAAGTTCTATTCTTTCCGAGTATTCCAGGAATTATTAGACGTGCAAACTTACCCGTGTTTGTGTTCGACCTTCACAAAATGCAAATTGATAGCTATAGACTTTTCTTGGTCTTTTTAACCTATTCGTCTGTTTTCTTCTTGAAGATAGCCTTTACTCGATGTTTCTTTTGAAAATTAGTCAGATGGATCGAACAGATTCATGCTTTATTTCCACAGCAGAGATTAAATGGTGTGTGAGCAAATCAATTCCACGGCCATTGACATTGTGAATAAATTGTCGCATGCACAATCAAGACTGTCCGACGCGAAATGCAAAATACTCCATGTCCGGTACCCAGCAAAAAGTATTGATTAGAACAGATTTGTGATGAAATAAAGAATAAATATATCACCAACAAACGGGACATCCATCAAAGATGACCGCCAATAAATGAATCGCAGTGTTCATTGGATGTTCTGTTAAAATGTTCCTTTTTATTCTTTATTTCATTATCTGTTGTTATCGTCCTCTTTTTTTTTTTTGGCTGTCATACACGGAGGCATTGTACATTGTCCCGCGCCAATGTCGACTCACTTTATTGAGCAGAGCTTAAACAGAAACATTGATTGAAATTCTTGGTACTCATCTTGAAGAACTGAGTCCTCTTATCAAAACATTCACGTTTAATATCTAAAAGAGTCAGTAGGTTTTAAGTAATTAAAAACAACAATCGACTGTCTGAGGTTTGACGAAATGAACTAAGTGCGACAGCCAGTAAAATACAAAAAAGGAGGCCCCTTTTTTCTGAAGGGGGAAACCCTCCAGAGCTGGCGACAGTACAAAGTTCACAATCCAAAATCAGAATCCAAGGGGCGAAATCCAGAACCGTAAACAGGGCACCAATCGCAAAAATCGTAGTCAGAGAAAAATGGGTCAATAAACAAGAATGCGGCAAAGTACAGGGAGAAGGCAAAGCTCGAGGTCTAGGATGGTCCAGTGAGAAAAGATAATCACAATGATACAAGGCGAGAGAAGCATGGCACAGGTAGCAACGGAAATAACGATCTGACAAGGAAGTGCTGCAGACATCTAATATACATTTCCTTGAGACCACATGACAAAGGAACACAGGTGCAATCAATGGGGATGATAACAATGGAGAGACACATTGGGAACAAACTAATTACATGAAATTAGGCGTCGCCAAAACGCAGACAAGGATCACAAGACAAACCTATATACAAATAGCCAGCTCCAGTCAAGGTGTTCTAAAGTGCATAGGTAATGAGCGAGAAAAGACCGTATGATGTAGTTGTGGAAGTCCCACAGAAAAGTAGCAGAGATAATTAGGGAAAGACAAGAGGCGGAGACTAGAATAGGGCGAACGCTGAGAGATCGTTAGTCAATTAGTAAGTGCAGCTATACAATCCCAAGTGCTCGTTATTAAGTTTGTCAAATACAATGTTAGTGTTGGTTTGTAATTAGCAAAAATAACAAACTGTTAGTATGTGTAGTAAAATAGCAAAAGCAGGAGGAAGGAAGAACGCGAGATAATGAAGGAAGATTGAAACCCATAAACTAATAAATCACCCGAAGGAGTGGCACGCTATACAAGGGACTGTGAGCAAAGACAAGACTCATGACAAGATGGGGGAGACGAAGTGCAATGCCATCCATCCATCCATTTTCAACCGCTTATCTGGGGCCGGGTCGCGGGGGCAGCAGTCTAAGTAGGGATGCCCAGACTTCCCTCTCCTCGGACACTTCCTCCAGTTCTTCCGGGGGTATCCCGAGGCGTTCCCAGGCCAGCCGAGAGACATAGTCCCTCCAGCGTGTCCTGGGTCTTCCCTGAGGCCTCCTCCCGGTGGGGCATGCCCGGAACACCTTCCCAGGAAGGCGTCCAGGGAACATCCGATAAAGATGCCCGAGCCACCTCAGCTGGCCCCTCTCGACGTGGAGGAGCAGCGGCTCTACTCTGAGCTCCTTCCGGGTGACAGAGCTCCTCACCCTATCTCTAAGGGAGCGGCCCGCCACCCTGCGGAGGAAACCCATTTCAGCCGCTTGTACCCGAGATCTCGTTCTTTCGGTCATGACCCAGAGTTCATGGCCATAGGTGAGGGTAGGAACGTAGATTGACTGGTAAATCGAGAGCTTTGCCTTTCGGCTCAGCTCCTTCTTCACCACGACAGATTGGTACAACGACCGCATTACTGCTGCGGCTGCACCGATCCGTCTGTCAATCTCACGCTCCATCCTTCCCTCACTCGTGAACAAGACCCCAAGATACTTGAACTCCTCCACTTGAGGCAAGAACTCTCCTCCAACCCAGAGGGAACATATCACCTTTTTCCGGTCGAGAACCATAGCCTCGGACTTGGAGGTGCTGATTCTCATCCCAGCCGCTTCACACTCGGCTGCAAACCGCCCCAGTACATGCTGAAGGTCCTGATTCGAAGGAGCCAACAGGACAACATCATCCGCAAAAAGCAGAGATGAGATCCTGTGGTCCCCAAACCGGACTCCCTCCGCCCCCTGGCTGCGCTTAGAAATTCTGTCCATAAAAATAATGAACAGAACCGGTGACAAAGGGCAGCCCTGCCGGAGTCCAACATGCACCGGGAACAGGTCTGACTTACTGCCGACAATGCGACCTAAGCTCCTGCTCTGGTCATACAGAGACCGCACGGCCCTTAGTAGAGGGCCCCGGACTCCATACTCCCGAAGCACCTCCCACAGAATGCCACGAGGGACACGGTCGAATGCCTTCTCCAAGTCCACAAAACACATATGAACAGGTTGAGCAAACTCCCATGCACCCTCAAGCACCCTGCGGAGGGTATAGAGCTGGTCCAGTGTTCCACGACTAGGACGAAAACCGCATTGTTCCTCCTGAAGTCAAGGTTCGACTATCGGCCGGATTCTCCTCTCCAGCACCCTGGAAGAGACTTTACCCGGGAGGCTGAGAAGTGTGATCCCCCTATAGTTGGAGCACATCCTCCGGTCCCCCTTTTTAAATAGAGGAACCACCACCCCGGTCTGCTAATCCAGAGGCACTGTCCCCGACTGCCACGCGATGCTGCAGAGGCGTGTCAACTAAGACAGCCCTACTACATCCAGAGACTTGAGGTACTTAGGGCGGATCTCATCCACCCCCGGTGCCTTGCCACCGAGGAGCTGCCGAACTACCTCAGTGACTTCAGCCCGAGTGATGGATGAGTCAGCCTCTGAGTCCCCAGCCTCTGCTTCCTCTACGGAAGGCGTAACAGCGGGATTGAGGAGGTTCTCGAAGTATTCCTTCCACCGGCCGACAATATCCCCAGTCGAAGTCAACAGGTCCCCACCTCCACTGTAAACAGTGTTGGCAGGGTACTGCTTTCCCCTCCTGAGGCGCCGAACGGTTTGCCAGAATTTCTTCGGGGCCGACCGATAGTCCTCCTCCATGACCTCCCCGAACTTTTCCCATACCCAAGTTTTTGCTTCCGCCACCGCCCGGGCCGCAGCACGCTTAGCCTGCCGGTACCGGTCAGCTGCCTCAGGCGTCCCGCAAGCTAGCCAAGCTCGGTAAGACTCCTTCTTCAGCTTGACGGCATCCCTTACTTCCGGTGTCCACCACCGGGTTCGGGGATTGCCGCCACGACAAGCACCAGAAACCTTACGGCCACAGCTCCGAACAGCCGCGTCAACAATGGAGGTGGAAAACATGGTCCATTCAGACTCAAAGTCTCCAGCCTCCCTTGGGATCTGGTCAAAGCTCTCCCGGAGGTGAGAGTTGAAAACCCCTCTGACAGAGGGTTCCACTAGACGTTCCCAACAAACCCTAACAACACGTTTGGGCCTGCCAAGTCTGTCCAGCTTCCTCCTCCGCCAGCGGATCCAACTCACCACCAGGTGGTGATCAGTGGACAGCTCAGCCCCTCTCTTCGCCCGAGTGTCCAAGACATACGGCCGGAGGTCAGATGACATGACCACAAAGTCGATCATTGACCTCCGACCTCGGGTGTCCTTGTGCCACGTGCACTGATGGACACCCTTATGCTTGAACATGATGTTCGTTATGGACAAACCGTGACTAGCACAGAAGTCCAATAACAGAGCACCACTCGGGTTCAGATCGGGGAGGCCGTTCCTCCCAATCACGCCCCTCCAGGTAACACTGTTGCCACCCACGTGGGCGTTGAAGTCCCCCAGTAGAACGATGGAGTCCCCAGTCGGAGCACTTTCCAGTACCCTTCCTACGGACTCCAAGAAGGTCGGGTACTCTGCACTGCCATTCGGCCCATAAGCCGAAATGACAGTGAGGCACCTGTCCCCGACCCGAAGGCGCAGGGCAGCAACCCTCTCGTACACCGGGGAAAACTCCAACACCTGACGGCTAAGCTGGGGAGCTATAAGTAAACCCACACCAGCCCGCCGCCTCTCACCGCGGGCAACTCCAGAGTAGAAGAGAGTCCAGCCTCTCTCAAGGAGTTGGGTTCCAGAGCCCAGACTGTGCGTGGAGGTGAGCCCGACTATCTCTAGCCGGTATCGCTCAGCCTCCCGCACAAGCTCAGGCTCCTTCCCCCCCAGTGAGGTGACATTCCATGTCCCCAGAACCAGATTCAGAGTCCGAGGATTGGGTCGCCGGGGCCCCCGCCCACGACTGCCACCAAAAACACAAGGCATCAGCCCCTTCTGAACCCTCCCGCGGGGGATGGGCCTACGGGAAAGCGGGCCCACGTCGCTCATTCGTGCTATGCCCGGGAGGGTCCCGTGAGCAGAGGCTCGACCACCAGGCGCTCGCCTACCAACCTTAATCCCAGGCCTGGCTCCAGGGTGGGGTCCCGGTGAGGCCAATCCGGGCGACGTAAGCTTCCTTGATTTTTTGACATTCATTCGGGGTTTTCGAATCGCTCTTTGTCTGACCTGTCACCTAGGACCTGTTTGCCCTGGGAGACCCTACCAGGGGCAAATAAGACAACATAGCTCCTAGAATCATCCAGGTGCTCAAACCCCTCCACCATGATAAGGTGGCGATTCAAGGAGGGGGAAGTGCAATGCATGGAACTGAAAACATGGCATGGATAAACTGAAACTAAAACATGGAAAATAATAAAACATGGAATCTGATTACCAAAACACAATACATGATTCTAAGAATGGTCAGACATAAGCAGAATTTCAAAACACAGAGGTCAATCAGAAACATAGCACATGGCTAGGCAGAAACTTGATACATGGGCAGGCAAGGCAAAATACAGAAGCACAACACTGTCGGACACAGAGATATATTAAAACCCTGTCAGACTTTCGGACACGAGACATTGCGTTCAACGCAACCTGTAGTGCGAAAAATTTGTTTCGCGTCCTACTAGGCTTCTATTATTGTCACTTAGGTTTTATCGTTTTTAGTGGGGTAAAGTAATACAGCCTGATTGCTATGATCTCACACTGAGTTAAGATCACATATTGAAATTAAATGTGTAACGTATCTTGCATTGTTGACCATGCATGTTCATGACAAAATTTTAAGCAGCAACAGGGTGTAATAATAGGAACACGCTATCCATCGTTTCTCTTCCCAATGATGCAGGCAGAAGAAATAAATGAGCACCCGTCGTATTTCATTCCAACTTCATAAGTTTGAATGATCTGACGTAGTTTTCGTTTTGAAATTCCATTCAAGTTCGCTACTGGTAATAATTTGAGAATGCCTCATATCGGTAATGCTTAATATAGACGTAAGCGGTGCAGAAAACAAGCCTGAAGCAGCAAAGTAAAATGCAACATTAACGCATCATGTAGATATAGGACAGAGGCTTCTTTATTTCAACACGTTAAAGGTGAGGAGAGGAGCTCATTTTATTGGTGAAGAGTTGACTCGGCTGTGTTAAACCCACTTAAGCCTTTTCTCCTACCTCTTTTTTACTTGCGCCGGAAGGCGGGGCAGAGGCGGGACAGAGGAGTACTTGCTCCAGGCTACGCCGAGCACGAAATTGCAACATACTGCGCCTGCGACTGGTCTACGAATTTAGAGCCGTTTGTCTCAGGTGACAGGGTTTGTTTACACTTGATTTTGACTGTTGATTTACAAAGACCTGTATTGGACCAACACTGAGCACTTTGGTGTCATCAACAGTGGCAGGTCATTTCCAAGGAGTCCCAACAAATTTCTGTCACATCACTGTGCCAAACTACAAATTCAGTCAAAATTTTGGATTTTGCTGGCTATTAGATTTTATAACAGTTATTATAAATAATTTTTTTTTTTTTGTTTGTTTGTTTGTTTTAGCCACAGAATGTAGCTGCTTGCAGTGTAAGAGAATGGCTATTGTGGCTTAAGTGTGAGAGCGGGATTAGCTTTTTTTTTCTTTGCATTTTATTTTCATTGGTAAATCAACCTGCAATATTACAAGTGTGACAGACAAATTAATTCTTTACCTTGAATGGTCAGCAACATGCTTGCCTTCTGGATCATTCTGCCATCATTATCAAACACTTCAAAGATACAATTGCCAGAATTACTTTTGTTTAAATCATCCAACTGTGCGGTCCCACAACTTTTGAAAAGACACTTGTCTTTTTGAGATCCAGAAGTTGAACTTCCTTTCATTTCTCTGCATTTGTGCAAAAAGCTTCCAGTGAATCTGACGTCTAAACTCTTGACTTTGGTGTTCATCATCACTTTTATGTAAACTGGCTCTCCCAGTCTTCCATAACATTCAGCTAGTGGTCTAACCTCTGTGATGCTGTAGAATACACTCGAGCCTGAAATTAAAAAATAAAAAAATGAAAATATATTGCCTTTCATGACAGTTACACACACACAACAGTCTTGTAGCAGGTTTTATAAATTATTTTATTAATTTCTTTTTTGAAAGAAAGAATGTGCTTGTGCCTTGAATTTTCAACCTTCAAAAAATAACCCAAGAGAAGCGCGGTGGTTCACAACTTTAGTCCAATGCGTATGCTGGTTTTTGTTCCAAATTGCAATGGTAAGTATTGAGCAAGCGATTATTTATGATATTTGGGAGCATTTCATGCTCAGAGCAGTTATTTTCCCCTTACGCCACATCTTTGCAGATACATCTATGTGTGCCATGATAAATAAAAGAATGAAAGATCCTTCAATCTGTAGTGCTTTTATCTGTATTGCAGGTAATTTCAAGTAGGACTGACAATTAATTGCATTTGTGATAATATCACAATATGACAAAATTAGATGCTCCAATCGCAAAGGATGCGATTACACTCTGGTCACGTGACATGTAAGCGAGAGCTGAGCAGAGGATGGCGGGATAAACATAACGCACTTCCCGCGTCGGACTTTTACCAGTTGCACCATGGCCCCAGGCTCAACAGAACCAAACCATGTCGAAACTTCGGTGTCAAAGAGGAACAGCACATCGGTTGAGTGGAACTATTTTCTGGGCTGGTGATAAGTGGTATGATAGCATTATGAGTGGTAATGCTATCAGTTTTTCTAAAATGCTCCAATTTGCAACGGGCTTTTGAGTCCCCATCACACATTTTGCGATAGACCTACAGTCTTCGGATAATGTGAGTAAAAGTTTTAGTCCAGTTTTGAACAAAAGCAGGCTCATACAGTCTCATAAATATTGTTCCGATTGGCTTCCGCAACCGCACTATGGACAACCTAATAACGCAACTCTGAAGCCATGGTAGCGCGAGTGGAATAACTTCACTTTTCCTTCCACCAGGCCTGACCACAGAGCTAAAGAAAACAGGAGTGGGAAACGTCATTGGCTGAACCAACCGCAAAACCCAAAAGCATCCGCCTCCCATTGTAAAGTATCGGCTGGGGAATTGCGCAATCTACAGTGTGTATGCGACTAGATATGAAACGGAAAAACACTGGACTGGCGACACGCCTACAAGCACGACCATTATTTTTTTACGGGTGTTTGCTGCCAAGAAATGCTTAATTGTTAGTTACAATGAAAAAAAAAACTAAAATTAACTGTAAATATACATATAAGGGGTTCGAAATTCCCGCTAGTCTGCGCACTAGTAGGCAAAAAATTAAGGCGGAATAGTTAACTTGTCTTCAAACTACTCAGAGTGTCTAGTAACGAGTTGTCTTCTAGGCTTCTCATAAATTTTGTATAAAACCTCCACTTTTTTCGGTTTTTTATTCGCCAGAATGTTATGATTCTGCCTTTCGTGTGCTGTCTTTGTGCATTTGTGCTTGTGCTTTACTTTCGTTTTATATATCAGCTTTCATTTCGGCCGTCCGACGATCCACTCCCTCTCTGCCAAACAGTGATGACAGCCTTCAGCATGCCTGCGTCTCGTCCAATCACGTTTCCTCTTTCGGTTTCGTATGGAGTTACATTAGGGTCAAAAGTTTTGTACTTAAGAAAATAAAATTTGAAAAATTAATGTGTTGATGTTAAATTTTGAAAAATATAACAATGTATTCAAAATTAAAATAAGTGTATGAAACGTTTTTTCAGATTAAATATAATTTTGATTCACTTTGGTAATTCTTTCGAATAAATTATTTATTTTCACTTTTCACTTCCATATATATTTTGACATTTGAGGTCTTATTTTTTTCAGTTGCATGTTTTATCTTTTCAGATTCAGATCTTATTTTTTACAGTTTCAGATTTTATTTTTTCAGTTTCAAATCTTTTTTTCACTTTCAGATCTTTTTTTTTCAGTTTCAAATCTGTTTTTTGAGTTTCAGACTTTTGACCCTGATGCGGCGTGTGGGGCGTGGTATCAACTGAGCTGGGCGTGGAATCATGAGTGACAGCTGAACAAAAAGGCTTGGAACCTTCTCCAGTGACAGTGCCTTCAGGGAATGTAGGAAGTAAAACGAATCTAACTCAAAATGTATATACGCCATATTCATGTGATAGGCAGTGTAAGAATTGACGCCAGTGACAAACTTCCATTTAAAAATCTGTTTTAGACAGCACTGAGCACCAATTGCGGTATCAGAGCCATAAATTATGCCAGAGTTTGCAGTTCAACAGCCACATTTTAAGTGCTGATATGTCCGATTTCCACATAGGACTGTGAACGCAGCGTACTGTCCGCTTGGCTTGTAGATGGCCTATGGCCGGTCGAGTCAACCTGCTGGAGCCCATACATCCAACACACAGGTGAGACATGTTAACTAAGTTTTGGGAAATCATAACAAACACGGAGATATAAGAAAACTAGAGTGGACAATCCCGTCGTTCTCGTGGCTGCATGCCGCCGCCATCTTGTGTATGTATATCGGGGCAGACGTTCAATGGACAATGCTGTATATCGAAAAAAACGAAAACTCGCTCATACGGGTCAACAGCTGAAGTTCCGATTTCTCTGTAATGTCTTCCGATCAAATAAACATCGAATACACTGGATTTAAAAAAAAAAATTTTTTTAAATAAATGTTGTTGTTTGATTACAATTCCTTATTTGTGTCCATTTTAAGTATGAAAGGATAAAAAGAACACGGAAAACAAGTCTAAGTTGTCAACACCCATGTTTACATGAGCCTCATTGGACATTTATACATACACAATATGGCGAAGCTATTCTGCCGTTTCCGCTTTGGTCCAGCTCACATGTCGTCCACTCTAGTTTTCTTATATCTCTGTGTTTGTTATGATTTCCCAAAACTTAGTTAACATATCTCACCTGTGTGTTGGATGTATGGGCTCCAGCAGGTTGACTCGACTGGCCGGACGCCATCTTTGCAAGCCAAGCGGACACTACGCTGCGTTCACAGTGCTATGTGGAAATCGGACATATCAGCACTTAAAATGCGGCTGTTGAACTGCAAAATCTGGCATAATCTATCGCTTTTATACCGCAATTGGTGCTCAGTACTGTCTAAAGCAGATTTTTAAATGGAAGTTTGTCACTGGCATCAATTCTTACACTGCCAATCACATGAATATGACATATATAAGTGTTGAGTTTGATTCGTTTTAGTTCCTAAAATACAAGCACTATGGTATGTAAAAAAAAGATTCTTGCATACAATTCTCAAAAGTACTTGAAAGTACTTGGACCCAACTCTGGTTGAAGGTACACTAATTCTAATATTGATAGTTTGTCCTGATGGTGGCACTAGAGGAAAGGGCATGGGGTAACCAAAATCGATAGAATTTATTCTCTAAGGGTCATGCATGTGCAGACCGAGTTAGAAAAGATTTGGCTGAAAGATTTTCAAGATACACTCATTCTAAAGCTGAAAGTTTGACCTGATGGTGGCACTACAGGAAAGGTTCAGGGGGTCACCAAAATTCGTAGGGTTCATCCTCTTGTGGTCATTAATGTGATAAGCAAGTTTGAAAAGATTTGGATGAAATCTTTTCAAGATACGCTAATTCTAATTTGAATGTTTGGCCTGATGGTGGCACTGGAGGAAAGGTCATGGGGTTATCAAAATTAATCTGGTTCAGCATGAAGGTGTTATCAATGTGGCCAACAAGTTTGAAAAGATTTGAGTGAAAGCTGTTGGGAGTTATCACACTGATGCAAGAACTGTCGCAACAGTGGTGGAAACTGTGGCAGTGGCAGTCTGGGTAAAACCATAATATCCTTGACTCATCACTTGGTGATAAAATAAAAGACATTTAAACATCTTTCTTTCCAACTTCGTCAATAAAAACAAAGTTTTGGTGATTTGTATATTTCTCTAGTTGAATAATATGTCATCTGAATGTATGGAGTTATGGTGGGTGGGTGTAGGGGGGTGGGGGTGGCATGTAGGGGGAGGGGTATGTTTTATTCGAAGGGGTACTTAGGTATTTAACCAATAAAGTGCCTGACAAAATTTGGTTCACAATTTCAATTAAATAATTTTCTGGAGGCAGGTATCCCTGGGGTCAAATTGACCCCAAGGATGAAATGTATTTGCAATAATAAGGATAACAGGAGGGTTAAATTACAAATGCATCTGACTCATTTACATTTCTGTGATTTATTACCTGGAATGGTTCCATTTTCGCACAAGTTAATTTTCTTCTTTTTTTAACATATCAGATGTTCATAAGAAGCTGTTTCTGATAGGACTGTGAATCATTCACTGTAGGGCTGTTCCCCCCATCCAGTACCTGAGCAAGACTCTCTTAGCTGTAGAGAGAGCAACCATGAGCTGCTGGGCCTTCGTTCCCCGCTTATGTTTCAATTTCCTTTTTAGCAAATCATTGAAGATCACCACCCCAGAGTCGTAAAGTGTGAGGTACCGTTCTGGAACCAAATGAGACCAGGAAGTTTCAGCAAAAGAGGGTTTTATTGAAGTTGGGGGGGTAAACCCCCACAGGGCAGGAGGCAAATGGTACAAAGTCCACAATCCAAAATCTGAATCCCAGGGACGTAATCCAAACAGCTCAAAGGGCAGCAAGCACTTAACTCAGTGTCAGGCAAAACAGATACAGAACATGGGCAGATAAGTATCAAAGAAAAAGCCAAAGTCAGAATTGGGGACGCTCCAATCAGAAGTATAACACTAAGAGTACAAGGCATCAAAAATCGCAGCACAGGGAAAACATTCTGACAAGAACTGTGAGTGAAATGACTGCTGAAATACACGTAGGGGAAGTCACATGCTATGATAGGGCACAGGTGAGTGGGATCAGAGTAATTACAAAGCATGTAACATGTGGAAGTTCCTGATTACAAGAAATTGGCAAAAGCCAAAAAGGTGGACAGGGATCACAGAGACAGCCTACTGACAAACATACGGCTCCGGTTAGGGAGTTCTACCGTGCACAGAATGAGAGGCAGGACAGTGATTAGCCAGGTGCAGAAAATCTGCTTGAAGCACAGCAAAGTAAGTTGAGAGAAGGCAAGGGGCGGAGACTAGAGCAGAGCGAGTGCTGAGTGCCTGTTAGTCATTTAGTAATGTGCAATATACAATCCCTAGTGCTTGTTAATAAGTTAGTACTATAGAAAAGCAAGGTGAAGGAGGTAAACGAGATTGGAAGGAATAGTTGAAATCCCAAAAACCATGAAATCACCCGAAAATTTGGCACACAATACTGGGGCAGTGAGCGATCACATGACAAAAGACCAGACAGGGGGAGACAAAGTGCAATGCATGGTATGAGTCAAAACATGGACCGGAATATAACTGCAATGATGGAATTTGGCAAACAGACAAAGACAAGGCAAAAAACAAAACGTGGCATGGAATCAGAATCACAATACAAAATACAGAGCATGGTCGGACAAAGCAGAATTCATAATCAGATGTGGGAGTCAGGCAGAAACAAAAACATGGTCAGGCAGAAGAAGATCACAACATAAAGATGATCAAAGCAGCTGAAATAAAAAAATAAATAAATAACATAAAGTAATATACCATTGAATAGACCAAAAATAATTTAAAATAAATGAAAGCACTCCTTGATAAAATGAGGCATAAATTGATATATCTCATTGTTACGACCGCGGTCGTAAGGTATTTTATTATATACTGTACCTTGTAGATGCCCCAAACTTGCTGTGTGTCCTGAGTTGTCTTCCACCTTATTAGGTGTGCCAGTGCTGCTCCAGTTCTCTTGTGGGGTGGTGATAGGTTGCGGTGGAGCCGGTCTTCGATTTGTTCTCACCATGAGGTAAAAAACCCACTTGTTTCTGTGAACTTGTAGGTGTAAAATAAATGACCTTACTAACGGACTTTCGAAACTTAGCCTTCGTGGCTGCTTGGGATCCGAGTGTTGCGGGGTGTATTTCATGTTGTGTCCTAGCCACCCCTAGACGGGACATAACACTCATAATTTGCCATGTTAAGCTTTTTCCTTATAATGTGCATCAATGGAGGGGAAAAAGCTTAATGTGATAAAACGTCTGTTTTCTTAGGACTTTGGTTTGATATTTTGATCGGAGGAAGTGTTACTGACAAGAAATGTCAAAGAAGTATTTGGTGATTATTGGTCGCTGTTTAGGAACATTAAGTCACGTTAAGCTTTTTTTTCTCATAATGCGCGTCAATGGAGGGGAAATGCTTAATGTGATATAATCTCCCTTTTCTTCGGACTTCGGTTTTGATTTTTTGACAGCAAGAAGTGCTCCTGATTAGAAATGCCTATGGTTTATTTGGAGACAATTGGTCGCTGTTTTGGAACATGAAGTCACGTTAAGCTTTTTCCTTGTAATATGCGTAAACACACGTACGCACACACACACACACACACACACACACACATGCACAGGCACATGTACACATGCACATTCACACCCAGACACACTCACATACAAGCAATTCCATTCACACATGCATGAGCAGCTCACACACACATAAGCAGCGGGCTTCTGTAGCTTTGATTAGTAAGCAGGCTTCTGTTCAGTGGATTCAAAAACATAATCAGGTGATGTATTTGATTTCTGTAGCTTTGATCAATACTTGTTCAGTAAAATGATTAGTTGTGACTGAAAAACATAATCAATTGAATCATTTATGTATCTACACTCAACAAAAATATAAATGCAACACTTTTGTTTTTGCTCCCATTTGTCATGAGATGGACTCAAAGATCTAAAATTCATTCAAGATGCACAATATTACCATTTCTCTTGCTTTGCTGAGACAATCCATCCCACCTCACAGGTGTGCCACATCAAGATGCTCATCAGACACCATGATTAGTGCACAGGTAATAATAATAATAATAATAATACATTTTATTTATAACGCACTTTAAATTTGTAAAACAAATCTCAAAGTGCACAAAGCAACAAACAAGGTAACTGACAAGTAACTGATAAATCAATAATAAAGAAAAAATAAAATCCAGGAAATAGCAAAAGTAAAAACCAAACATGGGGGTAAAATTAAGCTGTAAAAGTTTTACTAAAAAGGAAGGTTTTCAGTCCTTTTTTAAAAGCATCCACCATCTGTGGAGCCCTAAGATGGTCAGGAAGGGCATTCCACAGACGGGGAGCAGTAGTCTCAAAGGCTCTGTCGCCCATGGTTTTAAGCCGAGTCCTGGGCGGGCGCAGACGGTGCATTTGGCCTGACCGGGTTCTGTCTGAGGTATGTGGGGTGAGGAGTTCAGTGAGATAAGTGGGGGCTGCACCATGCACACAGTGGTGGGTGTGGAGGAGGATTTTGTATTGAATGCGGAGGTGGATGGGGAGCCAGTGCAGAGAGTGGAGGATGGGGGTGATGTGCTCATGTTTACGCACCCTCATCAGGACCCTGGCAGCGCTGTTCTGAACGTATTGGAGCCTTTGGAGACTCTTGCCAGGGATCCCGATGAGGAGTGCGTTACAGTAGTCCAACCTGGAGGAGACAAAGGCATGGACGAGTTTCTCTGCAGCAGGACGGGAGAGAGATGGTCTGAGTTTGGCGATGTTACGGAGGTGAAAAAAGGAAGTTTTGCAAATATGGGTGATGTGGTCGTCAAAGCTAAGATGGGAGTCAAATCTGACCCCCAAATTAGTTACAGAAGGAGAGAGGGAAATGTTGTGACCAAGCAAGAAGACAGAGGAAATAGGGGAGGAGCGGAGCTGGTGAGGGGTGCCGATCTGTATGGCTTCAGTTTTGGAACTGTTCAGCTGCAGGAAGTTTTTACTCATCCATGCCTTGATCTCCCCCAGGCAGGAGTCCAGTTTAGTGATGGAGGAGGGGGATGTGAAGGAGGGCGTGACCTTGAAGTAAAGCTGAGTGTCGTCAGCATAGCAATGGAATTGTATTCCATGCCTGCTGACGACACAGCCGAGGGGGAGCATGTATATGGTGAAGAGGGTTGGACCGAGCACGGAGCCCTGGGGTACCCCACACGTGACAAAGTGGGGGCAAGATTTAACGTCCCCCAGAGCAACATACTCGGTCCTTCCTGTGAGATAAGAACGGAGCCACTGGAGGGCGGTACCGGAAATGCCAATGTAGTGTTGAAGGCGATGGAGGAGGATGTGATGATCAATAGTGTCAAATGCAGCAGAGAGGTCGAGAAGGATAAGGAGGGAAGTAGCACCGGAGTCAGAGGTCATCAAGAGGTCATTGGTGACTCTGATGAGCGCTGACTCTGTGCTGTGGGAGGGACGGAAACCAGATTGAAATTTTTCATATAGGCTGTTAGAGTTGAGGTGGTTGTGAAGTTGACTGGAAATGACTCTTTCTAAAATTTTGGAGATGAAAGGCAGATTGGAGATGGGTCTGTAATTTGACAGGGGTTCAGGGTGTCTAGAGTGGGTTTTTTGAGGAGGGGCTTGATGATGGTTTTAAGGCTGGCTGGAACAAGGCCGGTATGGAGTGAGAGGTTGATGATTGTGGTTATGAGAGGGCTGATGGAATGACTGTGTGCTTTAAGCAGAGGGGAGGGGATCAACGGAACATGTGGATGGTTTGGAGTTATGGATTATTTTCTCGACCTGCTGCATTGTGGGGGAGAAACTTGATAGGGGTAGTGAGGTAGGTGAAATGTCGTTGAGTGGAAATGTACTGTTGGGATTTGTGAGAGATGATCGGATACTGTCGATTTTGGAGGTGAAGAAGTCAATAAATTTGTTGCACTGAGTGACTGTTTGGTTGTGGTGTGGCGGGGTTTGTGGATTTAGAAGGTGTCTGACAGTAGTGAAGAGTTGTTTAGAGTTACCTGGGTTATTGTTGATAATGCTGGAGTAATATGATGATCTGGCCTTGGACAGTGCTGTGGCGTATGTCCTGCGATGTTCCCGGTAGGCCAACTTATGCACCGTCAGCCCAGATGTAACAAACGCCCGCTCCAGGACTCGGCCAGTCCTTTTCATTTGTCGCAGGTCATGGGTGAACCAGGGAACAGAACGGG
This sequence comes from Gymnothorax reevesii, assembly GCA_029721435.1. Taxonomy (NCBI): domain Eukaryota; kingdom Metazoa; phylum Chordata; class Actinopteri; order Anguilliformes; family Muraenidae; genus Gymnothorax; species Gymnothorax reevesii. The sequence continues at coordinate 40,098,932 of CM056586.1, read as the reverse complement.
TGAAGGTGACAGTCCGGGTTCTTAGTGGAGCGTGGAAATCCAGGATGGACGCCAGGTTGTTGTTATAAAAGTCCATGAGATCACTGACAGATGAGTTTGGGGGAAGAGAAAGGACCTGAAGATGTTGACTGAGAGAGGTGGAGTCAATGTTTCTGATGTTCCTGAAAGAAATTTGACGTTGTGGTTTGGTGGGGGGGGAGGGGAGAGGGATCCTAAAGGAAATTGCCTGGTGGTCAGAGATGCCAATGTCATGGATGTGAAGGTCAGAAATAGGGATAGAGTCTGTGATGACAAGGTCCAGTGTGTGTCCTTTAGTGTGGGTGGGACCAGTCATGAGTTGGTGGAGGTTGATGGAGTCCAGGACATGTTTGAATTCGGCAGCCAAGCGGCAGGAGTGAGAGTCCATGTGGATATTGAAGTCACCTAGAATCAGAATATTTGTATGTGAAGTGCAGAGTGAAATAAGGAAATCATGGAATTCAGAGAAGAACAATGAATGCGGTTTTGGTGGACGGTAGATGAGTGCTATTGTTGTGGTAGTGATGTGTTTGCATTTAAAAACCAGATGTTCAAAAGAGCTGACGGTAGGGACAGACAGAATGGAGGTGTGAAAGGTGCTACGGTGCAAAACGGCGAGGCCGCCCCCCCGGCCTGTTGTACGGGCCTTACAGAGATAGTTAAATCCGGGGGGGCAGGCCTCGTTGAGGGCAGAGTATACACCTGGCTGTTGCCAAGTCTCAGTGAGACAAAGAATGTCTATCCCTTTCTCACTGATGTGGTCGTGGATGAGTCCAGATTTATTCGTAATTGATTGGATGTTTAATAATTCCAGTGTGGAGTGGTTTATGGAGTCCAGTTTATTGAGAGGGCGGAGGGCGCTGTGATCCACTCCGGGTTTTCTGATCGACCGGATTTTCGGGCTCCAGTATTTTGATGATGACTGGTCGGCGCTCTGATGACGGCATCGATTTGCGTCGGTGCGTACTACAGACCAGAAGGAAGCGATGGAGTGCTGTTGGTCACCGTGGTCGCCGCGTTTGGATATTACAAGCCGCCGTCCAGATCCTCGGTGGACATATCAGGGTCGGCGTGGTAGTCCAAGCTGACCCGATAGAGCAGCACTGTAGTGGAGACTCCGAGGCGGCGCAGAGATGTCAATCATGTTGGCCGGAGCCCGGGTGTTAGCCGTTAGCCAGGATCCAGGATAGCGATGGTGAACAACAGTCGCATAGACCAGGATGGTGCAGAGCCAGAGGAACCACGGTCGGCGTGCAGACATCCGTTTCAGGACAGTGGACATGGAGACGTGGTTGGCCAAAACAACAAAGCCGGGCAGTTGACAGCTAGCGCCGTCGTAGCACCGCCGTTCCAGCCAGGGGTGAACCCGGCTAGCCAGACGCCGTGAGAGACGAGCCTCGAGTGGATTCCAAGAGTTCGGTGAGATGATAACCGAAACTAAAAACTAAACTAAACTAAAATAACCAAAACTCTGGCGGAGGTTCGGTAGAGTTGGTAGGGTAAAGGGGAGAGATATTACGGAGAAGCGGCGAACAATCAACGCCAGCGTCCTCTCCAGCATCCTCCCGGTGTACCTTAGGCTGTCCACAATAAAAGGCCACTCTGAAATGTGCAGTTTTTGCTTTATTGGGGGTCTGGGGACTTAGAACCAGTCAGTATCTGGTGTGACCACCATTTGCCTCATGCAGTGCAACACATCTTCTTCGCATAGAGTTTATCAGATTGTCAATTGTGGCCTGTGGAATGTTGGTCCACTCCTCTTCAATGGCAGTGCGAAGTTGCTGGATATTAGTACGCGCTGGTACGCGCTGTCGTATACGCCGGTCAAGCACATCCAAAACATGCTCAATGGGTGACATGTCCGGTGAGTATGCTGGCCATGCAAGAACTGGGACATTTTCAGCTTCCAAGAATTGTGTACAGATCCTTGCAACATGGGGCCGTGCATTGTCTTGCTGAAACATGAGGTGATGTTCATGGATGTATGGCACAACAATGGGCCTCAGGATCTCATCACAGTATCTCTGTGAATTCAAAATGCCATCAATAAAATGCACCGGTGTTCTTCGTCCATAACAGATGCCTGCCCATACCATAACCCCACCACCACCATAGGCCACTCGATCCACAACATTGACATCAGCAAAGCGCTCACCCACACAACGCCACACACGCTGTCTGCCATCTGCCCTGAACAATGTAAACCGAGATTCATCCGTGAAGAGAACACCTCTCCAACGTGCCAGACGCCATCGAATGTGAGCATTTGCCCACTCAAGTCTGTTACGGCGACGATCTGGAGTCAGGTTAAGACCCCGATGAGGACGACGAGCATGCAGTTGAGCTTCCCTGAGACGGTTTCTGACAGTTTGTGCAGAAATTCTTTGGTTATACAAACCAATTGTTTCAGCAGCTGTCTGAGAAGCTGGTCTCAGACGATCTTGGAGGTGAACCTGCTGGATGTGGAGGTCCTGGGCTGGTGTGGTTACACGTGGTCTGCGGTTGTGAGGCCGGTTGGATGTACTGCCATATTCTCTGAAACGCCTTTGGAGACGGCTTATGGTGGAGAAATGAACATTCAATGCCCTTGCAACAGATCTGGTTGACATTCCTGCTGTCAGCATGCCAATTGCACGCTCCCTCAATGCTAGCACCATCTGTGGTATTTTGCTGTGAGACAAAACTGCACATTTCAGAGTGGCCTTTTATAGTGGGCAGTATAAGGTACACCTGTGCACTAATCATGGTGTCTGATGAGCATCTTGATGTGGCACACCTGTGAGGTGGGATGGATTGTCTCAGCAAAGCAAAAGTGCTCACTATCACACATTTAGACAGATTTGTGAACAATGTTTGAGAGAAATGGTAATATTGTGTATCTGGAATTAATTTTAGATCTTTGAGTCCATCTCATGACAAATGGGAGCAAAAACAAAAGTGTTGCCGTTATATTTGTGTTGAGTGTACTTGTATCCTATTCCTTTAGCTGTATTTTTCCTCTCTTGACTGTAATTTCCCTCTCCTTTTTAGTGATATGCATGCTTAACTTTTGGTTGCAGTTTTCAAGGGAAGTTGGCAGTGTTTTGGTTTGGCTATCCTGTTGTAGCGTGAGAATGAGATGGCGGAAAGACCATATCTGGAAGATATTTCCTGTGATGAAGGTATAAAAACTGGGTGTGAACAGCAAAAAGTCGGTTCTTCTTGCGCAAAAAGAACTCGGCTTTATATTTATCAATATGCCTCAATGAAGCCTAATTTTGTCTGAAGAATCCGTCTCTCTCCAATTGCTTGAGGATGGGGGAAGCTCATGGTATGAAATATGTGTCAATGAAAACCTCAACAACCTCAGTTCCTTTTTGTTTCATCCTGATTGCAACGCTGATGCCCGCTGCACTGCTGTGCGGGCATGATAAAAGCTCAAATCAATCCTTACATCTGAGTCCATATCACTTCCTGTCCTCCTGACTAGTTACTGCACAGGACAGGAGACGTTACACAATGATTGAAACAAATGTGGAAGCTCAGGATTATGTTGGGTGTGTGCATGCGTGGGTTTGCTTTTGTTTGCATGCACATGGGTGTTTTAACCATGGTAAGAGTCTGTAAGGGTGGAAAAAGAGCGCCTTCTCTGAGGCTGCAAGTACCTTTTGGGTGCTTAAAAAAGTATATGTGTGAAATAATCTTTAAAAGTGCAGACAAACACCCATTAGAAAAGATGCATAGGCCTATGTGCACCCTGTGAAATGGTGATAACAAGAACCTTAAACGCTCGCATTCACCCTTAATGGGAGTGCGGTGATCATCCCTAATAAGGGTCCTCATCTGCACCTTTTAAGGTTCTTATGTTACTCCTTTATAAAGGTGCTCATTTGCACCTTTTAGGGTTGTCGTATTCACCACATGCAAGGGTGCTCATTAACACCTTTTTGGGGTGTTTATGTTCACCCCTTTTTAGGATGTTCATAAGCACCGTTTAGGGTACGTATGTCCACCCCTTTTTATGGTGCTTGTAAACTCCTTTAAAAAAGGTGCTGCTAAAGTAGCAAATGTGCGCACCTGTAAAAGGGGCTGAAATGAACCTTTTTTTATTGGTGTGTAGATGTAAAGCATCAAATTTTGCGAGGGACAGAGGTTATGGGTGAGAATCGGAAAAGAGTTCCCTCAGCGCACAACCATTACAATACACTGCTTTCTGAATTTAAAAAAGCAAATACTCGAGCCTATGATAGAATCGTTGTTCCAGTGATGAATATTGTCCAGCTGGAAATACAAACCCAATTCTGAAATAGTTGGGACAATGTGTAAATTGTGAATAAAATCAAAACGCAATGACTTTCAAATCACACCAGCCAGCATTTTATTCACAGTAGAACAGAGATAAAATCGCAAATGTTGAAACAGAAAAACTTTATAATTTTATCCACAAGATGAGCTCATTTCAAATTTGATGGCTGCTACAGGTCTCAAAAAAGTTGGGACAGGGGCGTGTTTACCATGGTGTAGCGTCCCCTCTTCTTTTTAACACGGAGTGGAGGCGTCTGGACATTGAGGAGACAAGTTTTTTGAGTTTACCCATTGGAATTTGATTCCACTTTTGTTTAATACAAGCTTCCAGCTGCTGGAGAGTTTTGGGTCTCCTTTGACGGACCTATCGTTTCATAATGTGCCAAATGTTCTCAATCGGTGAACGATCAGGACTGCAGGCAGGCCAGTTCAGCACACGGACTCTTCTACTGCGAAGCCATGCTGTTGTAATAGCTGCAGTATGTATTTTGGCATTTTCCTACTGAAATACACAGGGCCTTCCTTGGAATAGATGTCGTCTGGAGGGGAGCATATGTTGCTCTAAAACCTTTATATACCTTTCAGCATTAATGGTGCTTTTCAAAACATGCAAGTGTCCCACACCATCTGCACTAATGCATCCCCATACCATCAGAGATGCTGGCTTTTGAACTCAATGCTGATAATAGGAGGGGTGGTCTTTCTCCTCTCTAGCCCGGAGGACACGACGCCCATGATTTCCAACAAGAATGTCGAATTTGGACTTGTCTGACCACAGGACACTTTGCTACAGTCCATTTTAAATGAGCCTTGGCCCACAGAACAGACATAGTGGCGTCTGAGGGCCCGAAGATCACGGGCATCCAGTAAAGGTCTTCGGCCTTATCCCTTATGCACAGAGATTTTCCAATTTCTCCGAATCTTTTGTTGAGGTTATGCACTGTTAATGATGAGACCTTCAAAGCCTTTGCAATTTGACGTTGAGGAACATTGTTTTTTTAAGTATTCTACAATTTTTTTACGCAAACCTTCACAGGTTGGAGAGCCTCTGGCCATCTTTACTTCTGAGAGACTCAGCCTCTCCAAGCCTACCTTCAGACAGCAGGTCTTAATGCATAATTCGGATTTTTTGGAGAAATCCGATTTTTTTGTGTGCATTATATGCGACTTCTATCAGTTTTGAGTGTGAACTGAAAGTGACCCTGAAGTGACCCGCATGCGCAAAAATGGCTGTTGTTGTTATTGTTTGTCCCGCCGCTCCTCCTCCTGGGACACAGATTTGTGACGTTTGTCACATTTCAAAGACGTAAAGGTCGGATAAATGCGACCTGGCCGTTCATACAGTAGTCGCATTGCAAAATATCAGATACGCATCTGATTTAGGACCGCATGTGAAAATGGCCTAGGTCAGATTTTTTTTTTAAATTGGATATGTGCTGTTCAAACTGTCTTTAACAGGCCTTTTCTTGAAAAATCCTTCGGAACACAAACATTTGCCAGCGTAAACTTAATTTTTCAGCCTTAGGTGCGCATTTTTTTAATGCAGCTCAAATGCTATTTTGGGCAAGCAAACCGTCCCCTGCATGAAAAGTTAAGGTGATATGAATGTTGTACATAATTAAGCTAAACTCAAAAAAGCAATATATTATGGTGATCTTTCAAATATGTAAATCTACCATGTGCAACACCACCTTTCTTTTCCTGCATTATATCCTTCTAACATCGGCACGCAAGTGTGCGTTTCAGTTGTGTCCTAAGATCCGCCCTAACTACAATTTAGATAAGTGATATAGCATTAGTTTCTCACTTCAATATAGGAACATAATGTTAAAGAAGAAAAACCAGGAGTCGCAGATTATTAGAAAAAAATTGAATGAATTTGAAAGCAACATTTCACTTACCCAGCTCAACTAAGAATGGGGCAACCACTTGAGAACGGTAAATCTGTTTACTTAGTATTCTCTCCGCGCATAAGCTTGTTAAATGTGCTTTATAGGTGAACATTAATATTAAGTTGTTATATGGTAATTTGAACCGCGAGTTAATCAGGCTATTTAAATTGAAAATGAATGAAGAGGTGCATCTCCACTGCATTGTGAGCAGTGATATTGCAACTTGTAGGTTTAACGCAAACGCAGCCTGCTAATATTTCCGAAAAAGGAAGCGCGATAAATGATGTCTCCGAAGCCAATCTGCCAAGCCTAAACTGTATGAAAACAAACCCAATAAAACTTATTTTTAGCTTATTTTGTTACTTGGCGGAATGCATTACACCATAACAAACTTCATGTTGCGGATCATTGACCAGCCATGTATGATTCAAATTAAAAAACCCAACAAATGACCTTGTAAACAATTAACAGCAGAAATGAAAACGAAGTGCTCTCATTCAGCCTAATTTCTTATTTAATGTCAAATTCCATTTTGTGTCCTTTTGAGCGACATTGGAGTCCATGAGAATTTTTGACTTCATGATTGTTACAGCTAACAATAAAACGATACTGGGACTTAAATTCTCATTAGCAGAAATAAGATGAACCAGGTCTATTCAATATAACAACCAACAAAGTTTTTTGGTGGGGTCAAATACAGGCATCAGTCTATTTTGCAGTCATCCTTCAACTTCTCAAGTGCATCAGCAGAATCACAAAGGATAGTGAAAATAGGGGGCTTCAAAGAGTTCTCTCATTTTGAATGATTGGGAAAAAAAAGGCCGATTATCGGTCAACCAAGATTTATTTTAGTAGGGGGCAGCCCTAGTAATTTATTAATTAAATCACGGTAAAAACTGCAGTCGAGATGTGAATAGAGCTAATCTGGTTTGCGTGACCCAAAATCATTGATGCTAACTTCCATGGTTGAAACCATTGACTTTGAATGGACCAACTACGTCAGTTGCCAACCTGAGCAACTATGCTTTTGGGAAACGAACCAGGGCTCCATTTATTAGCAGGAATGACAGATTGATCACTGTTATGGCATGTGTCTGCAGGCCCTTCCCCCTGCTGCATTCTTTGCCTCCACCTTAACGAGCCACACCTATTGCTTGTTAAGGTGGAGGTGAAGTGTTAGTATTTAAGAGTTGGCTGCACCTTATTTCGGTGCAGCAGTCTTCTGTTTGTGTTCCTGAGCCCTGCTATGTTTTGTCATGCTGCTGCTCTCCTACGGTTTATTTCTGTTCTTTTTCTTCCTTTTACTCAGCCTGTGCTTTTGGGTCCCTAAACCTGCTTTTGGGTACATGGTCCCTGTGCTCGCCGGCTTCAATGCTTCTGCCGGCAGGGGATAAACCATGACAATCACACCAAGTTTCACCGTCAAAACAACCAAAATTCGGCTATGAAAACTTTTGTACGATAGATAAGAGGAAGCTTTCTTCCATGCCCACTCCTTCCCGTCCTTTCTGACAGTTTAAACAGGTTTTATGTCCTTGGTCTCGACATCCCACGTTCTACGAGTGGAAAGCTGGATGATATGTCCGACCCTCTTCGCCATCTTTGGTGGGTTTTTATTTTATTTTATTTTTTATCTTAAGTGGTTGATGCAACGCGCAGTTCCATTGGTTGAAGTCCGCGTCCACACACTGTTTCTCATGGGCCTTCGGGCGTATTGCGAAAGAGTTTGGAAATGCTGTCTAGATGGCGCTGCAGTTCAGATAGCGAGGTGCGCAGAAATTGAACGTTTTTTGACGGATAGGCACGCTTTTATGCTTTTATGCTTATGCGCAATTGCGCGCCTTTCATAAAAAGACCTGGTATGTTTGTGTGTGTTACTGCTGCATACATAATATGTATATATGTATGGTTGCTGTTTATGATTATTGATTATGGTTATTGATTAACTGATGAATATGATGGGAGATATTGAAATATGATCCTCAACAAGGTTCCACGAAGATAGATGGTAATACAGCAGTAGACAAAGTATTACATGATCAAAGAAAACAGAAAGAGGTTCTTTCAAACAAAAAAAAAAAAGGGTCTCCTGTAAAGAGAGCGGCTCTAAGTTTATGAATTTGTATACCTGAAACACGCCAAATTGTCTAACACAGGGGCCCCAATCTTTCCCAGAAAGGGCCGGTGCGGTTGCAGGCTCTCACTGCAACCAAGCAGGTACCCACCTGATTCTACTAATCAAGCTCACTAGCAAAGAGTCCAGGTGTTGATTTGTAGTATCAGGTGTGTAATTACTTAGTCGCAACGAAAGCCTGCCCTGCACCCACAAAGACCCTTTCTGGGAATGATTGGAGACCCCTGGTCTAACAAAAGACCTATAGCACCACTACTAAATGTCATTTAAAAGACATCACAAAGAGCCTTCGCACAGGACTCATATATCCCTCTGCTTCTTCAGAGGGATCAACAAACGCAGATGGTAATTGAATAATGATTAGAAGTGCGCTCCGGGGTCTAATGGAGCCATGAGCTGACTGGCAGGAGGCGTGATCTTACACATTGTCTTTACACTTCAAAGGGGTAAACAAGTCAGGTTGTCCAGCAGTCCCCTAAAACAAAATTCCCTGACTTTTCCCTGACTTTTCCCTGACCAATTTGTGAATTTCCCTGACCATATATCGCACTATATTCATTGGGATTTACAACTTTGTCATCATATAAAATGCGAAAATCATGTTTAGATCCTCATATATATTACCTCAATGTTCTAAATAGTGACAGAACTAAATATATGATCATCGGATCCAATTTTGCAATATCCAACATTACTTACAATCAATAAACAAATTTGTGGATTATTTTGAATATTCTATTTTATTGCCACATACCTTAACACAACAAGCGAGAAGTGGCTATCAAACCTTTCCAATAATGGAGAAATTCCAACAGTGTACAACAGCTTTAAAATATACTTAACCATCCCTTGAAGTACAGGGAACAGTTTCATAGCATATACTTATCCTGACTAAAAATACAGGGAAACAGTTTCATGACTTAAGACTTATCCTGACTACAAATACAAGGTTCAGCTTCATGACTTAGACTTGACTTTGACTAAAAGTACAAGGAAACAGCTTAACCATAACTTAACCAAGGACAGTGATCTTGACACAGATCAGCATTGTTAAGACAGGAAAAAATCTGGCAAACTTCCAGTGAATCGTATACAGTGTATCATAATTCATCATTGAAAGTGACATAATAAAGGAATAAGGAATAAGAATAAGAATAAGCAGTGGGTTACAGTGATTTTATAACGGCGGAGGGGCGTTCTAAGGCACAACGCGCAGCGGAGCCCCTCCGCCGTTATAAAATCACTGTAACCCAGTGCTTCGAGGGGCTTATTCCTTTTATAAAATGGTTACCCTACATATAGCCCATTAAATAAACACACAAGAAAAAAAAATCGACAATTTATCGGTAATAATGCAACAATAAAGTTGAGAATTTCTTCCACCAAGCAATTAAGAGTGGACAGAATGGTTGGCCAGCAACACCGATGCTAAGATTGCTTATTCATCTAGCGCCATTATCATGTCACATCAGGCTATTTGGGCTCGCTAATGCAGATATACTATGAAAGCAGGCTAGTTTGAATGTCTCCTTCAGCCTCCCAAAGACCCCGTTTAAAATTTTGCTTTCGTGTCGGTTTCCGAGTTTCCTTGTTCTCAACTTGTGCCGATCGGCCAAATCATTACAACAAGCAGCATATAGGAAACTATTGACTTTTGTCCTCCACACTTGCCGGTGTCCAGGAAAATATGTTTAACTGTGCATTAGTTTGCTAGCCAGCCAGTCAACTAGCTTGACCTCTTCATTAATTTTACATGCGTTTTGGTTTTCGAGTTTCCTTGTTCTCTACTTGCGCCGATCGGCCAAATCATTACAACCAGCAGCGAGGGTAGGGAACGATTGACTTTGTCCTCCACACTTGCCGGTACCCAGGAAAATATGTTGAATTGTGCATTAGTTTGCTAGCCAGTTTGTCAACTAGCTAGCGTTCACTACAATGGATGTGGTTATCCTACACACAGCCCATAAAATAAACACACAAGAAAAAGTCAACAATTTTTAGGCTACTTAAATAACAAGCAAGTTAGCACCATAGCTTGCAACACAAAAGTGATATCAAACGTTGTAATGCAATAGCTAGCTGGGTAGTTAGCCAACTGGTTATCTGGTTAAAAGGCTAAACTTCGCGGAGACTGAAATAGCCAGCTTAAACTCTTGAAACAAACATAACCTGACGAGTCAGCTGAGCACAGAGCAGTTCGTTGCGCGCAGGGATATTTTGTGCTGCGGCCTGCCACAGTGGGTTACAGTAATTTTATACCGGCATGGAACGCGGCTCAACCAATCACATTTAAGGATGGGAAGCACCCGTTTTATAAGACCAAAATAGCTTCCAATTGGTCACTTTACACGTTGTAAAGTCCAATGAGCTAGAGACTGAATGAAGTTTCCCTCAGTTTTCCTTCATTGGGAACGAACTGTGTAACTGCGCAAAATGTTGCAAAATCCGTCATCAAAATAGCACGCGCGAAGTTGTTCAATCAAAATTCCCTGACTTTTCCCTGACTTTTGGAGTTTACTAATTTTTCCCTGACCGCTTTCAAAATTCCCTGACTTTTCCCTGACCTGGAAAAATGTTCACCTCTCCCTGACTTTTCCCTGACCGCTGGACGCCCTGCAAGTGCATGTCCATGACAATCACATTGCTGCCCAGTTTTGCAGATATGAAGACGTTTTTTTCGTGTGCATTCATCCTCTGTGGGCTCTGCCACACTGACACTGGGAAAAAAATTGAAAGTAACACATCTGAATTTCATTTAAAGTAAAATCACTTGTTTTTAAACCAGATATCTAAGCAGCTGCATAAAAGATATGATGAGAAGAAATGGCAAAACAAATTCATTTTCGTCTTTGCGGGATTTCGGCAGCCTTGTGGCAAAGTGAGCTCGCCTATAAAGCTTGATGAACAAAGCCAGCTTGAACGCGACGAACGTCAGTTATTGTCCACGTTGATTTTCCTCGTTCATACAAGTGCCGCGCTACCATTGATTATTGTATTTTCTCAAGGAATAGACTGATCGAAAGTCGTCACTTGTGTCGGTTGTCATTTTTGTGTCCCAATTTATTTTACTCGAATAAGTAAATTTAAAAATTCGGCAGCGTTGCATTCTACTAATTTTGCTCGATTAAAAAATATGGTATACAAGAAGTTCAACACAAAATGGGCCCAAAGCGTTAATATGATCGGTAGTGCGGTTGAGTGAGAGACTATTCAAGGGTGCGGACGGGCATCAGCTCCATCTATATGTTCTGAGGGGAACCATTCTTAAGTACGAACCTTGTCAATGCCAGCGAGCACCCTTCAATTACCTTTTTTTTTCTCCGAGTGTAGGCCTATACTTTTTCAGCAGTGGCATAAGTCATTTATTTGCGCTTATGAGTGCAGTCGTTGTGAAATGGAATATCGGCATGACGTATACAAAGATCCAGCGAGTGCAGTTCTGGGGAAAGAGTCTATTATGACGGCATTTAAGCCTCATAGGGCTGCGTTCTATGTCGTCATTCCGAAAGTCAGTTGAATATAAGTATTTCTGCCTGGAAGAAGAATTTCATAAGACGGAGAGCGAGAGATCAAAGAAGGTAAGTGTTAACTATTGCATTAGCGCACATCTCCAGCACACCTTGACACATCATGCTAATCAAGGCTCTACTGTAGGGGTTCAAAATCTCAAATCGCATAAACTCATCCATGGAAACCTAAGACTTTGCGATCAATGAACAGGAAAGCATGTAGCGATAATGTTTGTACTTCTTTGCCCCATAACACAGTGGCAATTATCAGTTTTATTCCGTACTGTTTGGAGGAAAAAAAGATCACTTGAGACTAGCAGATTATGTTATCAATTGCTTGGCAGTGGATATTTTGCCGTGAACGGTTTGACATTTCTTCGGCTATTTGGCCGTGACCTCCGGTACACATGCGCAGTTGTATTTTTTTTTTTTTTTTTTTGGACTTGGAACACAGAAAACTATGGAGTGTGATTGGCCAACGTTAGTGAATGAACTCAGTAGCTCGAGAACGGCTAATCAGGGGTGCGTTTCCCAAAAGCGTACTTGGTTACTACTTTAGCAACTTGCGTAGGCTAGTTGGTCCATTCGCTGTCAATGAGTCCCAACTATGTAAGCTAGCGTCAGTGATTTCGGGAAACGCATCCCAGCCTCGCCAATGCATAACTGACCTAGCTACGCTGCTAATGCGAAATAATTGCGATTCTTTTTTATTATTGATTTATATGCACCACAAATAGGTAGCTGAGCAAGCGAACTAGCTTGCTAGCCTAGCGTGCGAGCTAGTCGGTTGGTTTCTTAGTCCAGTGTTAGCTGGCAACCTGCATATTCAGTGCATATAAATGCCAGCTAGCGAGCTAAATGTGCGCGGTGCGACTCCGGCTTAGTTCGCGTAATAATGGCGATACACATTTTAAATTGACTTAAATGCATGAAATATAACGTCAAGTAGATAACAAGAGAGCCTTCACGCCGACCTAGCCAGCAATATTTCATGGATGTAAATGCGAGTTAGCGAACTAAATGGCGAAGTTATAACTTTTCACTATTATCCATTGATTTCTGTTACCAAGTCCAAAATGAATACAACTGCGCATGTGTCCCGGGTGTCACGACCAAATAGACGGAGAAATGTATAATTAGTTCACGGCAAAATATCCACTGCCTAATTGCTTATTTCCGTATTGGCCCGAGGGTCGCCCTATCGGCCTAATACCGCGACCCAAAAGGCAGTACCAAGGCAATGCGAAAATAAGAAATTGATAATATTTTTATTGATTGGTTAAGTATGTTGTGCTATTGTCTTCTCGATCTGATTTTTGCGCATTTTTTAGGTCTCATTTTCGTGAAATAATTGGAGAGAGACAAAATCTTCTGAAGTTCTTTATTCATCGAGTCGTGCAATAATCCAAACACGGTGAGTAGTCTTCGGCCAAGAAGTACTAGTCAGCGTTCTTGCAGAGCAATATTTGTGGGAAAAACTGAACCAACTTTGCTCCAATCACAACACATGGGTTGTTCACACATTATCTCTTTAGGTATTTTTTTCCCCTTATCGGTCGGTCAGGCTCTGAAAAAAAATCATGGCGCACAAAGATATCATAAAAAAATGAAAGGAAATATACTAAAAAAGGAGAGGAAAATTACGAGAAAAGAGAGGAAAAATACAGCCAAAGGTATAGGATGCAAATGTATACATTAATGATTCAGTTGATTGTGTTTTCAGCAATAACTCATGATTTTACTGAAAAAATGTGATTCAAAGCTACAGACACCAAATACATTTTAACGTCTCACCTGATTATGCTTTCAAATCAACAAAATAGAAAAGGTACTTATCAAAGCTACAAAAGTCAACTGCGTGTGTGTGTGTGTGTGTGAGCTGCTTGCGTGTGTATTTTGTGTATCTGCGCGTACGTGTGTGTGTGTCACTGCTGTTTACATAATATGGTTGCTTATTATGATTATTGAATATGATTATTAAATATGGTTATTGATTTCCTGTTCACTAGTGAATATAATGAATAGTGATTACTAGTGAATGTGATGAATAGAAATGAAATATAATCCTCAAAATATCATGACAATATTATGATTATGACTTCAAGACTCATTAAAGAGATAAATGCTATGTCAGCGACTGTCGTATGCTTCTCTGAAGATCTGAGCGAATGCCACAGTTGCCAGTGGTTACTTGTGCACGTGCTGAACTCGGCCGATGCCGGTCGGCCAAAACAAGATATATTGGCAGGCCGTTTTACTGTATGCGGGCAATAACATCCATCCATCCATTTTCTATACCCGCTTATTCCTCACTAGGGTCACGGGACGAGCTGGAGCCTATCCCAGCTGACTACGGGCAAAGGCAGGGACCCACCCTGAACAGCTTGCCAATCCATCGCAGGGCGCACACACCATTCACACACCATTCGCTCTCACACTCATTCCTATGGGCAATTTGGTGGCTCCAATTAGCCTGATATGCATGTCTTTGGACTGTGGGAGGAAACCGGAGTACCCGGCGAAAACCCACGCAACACGGGGAGAACATGCAAACTCCACACAGAAAGGCCCCAGGCCGGATTCGAACCCACGACCTTCTTGCTGTGAGGCAGCAATGCTAACCACTGTGCCACCGTGCCGCCCCGCGGGCAATAACATACAACCCCAATTCCAAAATAGTTGGGACAAAGTGTGAATTGTGAATAAAATCACAACGCAATGACTTTCAAATCACACCAGCCAATATTTTATTCACAATAGAACAGAGATAACCTGGCAAATGTTGAAACTGAGAAATTTTACAATTTTATCCACAAGATGAGCTCATTTCAAATTTGGTGGCTGCTACAGGTAACAAAAAAGTTGAGACGGGGCCTGTTAACCATGGTGTAGCATCCCCTCTTCTTTTCAACAGAGCGGAGGTGTCTGGGCATTGAGGAGGCAAGCTTCTTGTGTTTAGCCATTGGAATTTAATCCCACTCTTGTTTAATACAGGCTTCCAGCTGCTGGAGAGTTTTGGGTCTCCTTTGACGGACTTTTTGTTCAATTATGCGCCAGATGCTCTCAATCAGTGAAAGATCAGGCCAGTTCAGCGCACGGACTCCTCTACTACGAAGCCATGTCATTGTAATAGCTGCAGTATGTGGTTTGCATTGTCCTGCTGAAATACACAAGGCCTTCCCTCGAATAGATGTCGTCTGGAGGGGAGAATATGTTGCTCTAAAACTTTTTATATAACTCTCAGCATTCACGGTGCTTTTTAAAACATGCAAGTGTCCCACACCATATGCACTAATGCATCCCCATACCATCAGAGATGCTGGCTTTTGAACTGAACGCTGATAACAGGAGGGGTGGTCTTTCTCCTCTTAAGCCCGGAGGACACAACGCCCATGATTTCCAGCAAGAATGTCAAATTTGGACTCGTCTGACCACAGGACACTTTGCCACTTTGCTACAGTCCATTTTCAATGAGCCTTGACCCACAAAACACAGTGGTGCTTCTGGATCATGCTCAACTCTGGCCATCTTTACTCTCTAAGACATCCCTTTTATGCCTTTTATGGCCAATCATGTTACACATCTGATGACTGTTAGCTTAATCACTGGCTGAATGCTCTTTCAGCTGATTCTCTTTTTTATATTAATTGCTTTTTCAGCCCTTTGTTGCCTGTATCTCAACTTTTTTGAGACCTGTTGTAGCCAGAAAATTGAAATTAAGCTCATTTTTTGGATAAAAATGTAAATGTCTCAGTATCATTTGAGATGTTACCTATGTTGTAAATATCATATTGGCTCATGTGATCTGAAAGTCATTGCATTTTGATTTTATTCACAATTTACACTTCGTCCCAGCTATTTCTGAATTGGGGTTGTACATAACACTGAAATATCCGATTTTATTAATTGGTTAAGAGCTGGCAATATTAGATTCAATTTCTTTGCTTGTGCACCGTACCAGATCCAGCCTTATGTAATATTTTCAGGAAATGGCATCCTCGATCTTAATGAATATATTGTTAAATATTTTAGTGCTGGTCTGATTTTGTTTGAAATGATCCATTTGCTTTGACTTATTGCAGATATGGAGCGGAAACCGAACAGAAGAAATTCTGCAGGGAGAAAATGTCCAAAAGTAAGTCAATGAAAATTGAAAGATCATATGTATGTTATTTTTGTTTGTTTATCCCACGCTTTCTCCAAATATTCAGCAAGTGCAAATATTTTATTATCAAAAATCCATTTCAGTCTCTCTGCATCGCTTAACCACATCAAATCAGAGTTCTTACACCTCTTAAATAATTTCTGCCACAACTCATAATATAAAGGAAAATAAAAAACAAAATGGAACAAATTTTCAATATCATTTGTATCACAGTAAATACAAATACGCTCCTCTTCTGGGACTCCCTGGTAACGACCTGTCTCCAGGTGTAAGGGTAAGATCCCAGAGCGGAGCTGTGCACACACTGATCGTTTTCTTTTGGTTAAAGGGGCACGGACATACTCACTACTATAACTTGTTTTAATCAGTCTAAATATTCTTAATTTTGGCTTATACAGAATATCCTATGTCCATTTGATCTGATGTGCATTAAACAGTACATCTTTAACAAAATAAATATCTACAGTGTTTTCACTTTGAAAAATATCCAGTGCCCCAATCCTCATAAATATGTCTTCTACCTTGTTTGCCCTTACACCTTTTATCATAACATCCCACTTAAATATTTTGTTCGCAACTCTACTCTCTGGCATTTTTATTAATCTATTCCACAAGGCCAACATACTACCTCTCCATCTTATCTCACACAGCTCCCATCCCATATCACCCATTATTGCTAGTTTGGGTGCAAATTTATGGACTCCTAAAAATAGCGAATTGCCCTATTCTGCACCATTTGCCTTTTGATATTTACTTTAGAGCCTCAAACTCCAGCCATATGATCCATAACAGGGCAGACACACGTGAGAAATAATTTGGAGTAGGCAGCATAACCTACATTACCAAGCTTTTTAGCTTTTGCTATTACACCACCAAGTGCTCTACTTCCAGATTCAGCCAACAAAGATACACCATACTCGAAATTAAGATGCTCATCCAAAATTAAACCTAAATATTTATAATTTTCTAGATAATCTAATTTTTGTTCCCCAAAATAAAATTGCTGGTCACTTCTTTTAATCCCAGACCGTCTAAAATGCACGATCTGAGTTTTGCTATAATTAACTGCAAGTCTCCACTTCTTACACCAATTCTCTGCGCACGTAAAATATCTAATTTATTACTACCACCATAACGGAGACCCAGTCCTAAATGTTTTATTTCTTTACCTAAATTGTTAATAAAAATGGCAAACAAGGTAGGAGACAGACAGTCCCCCTGGTCGACCGCAGATGGCGTGGGGAACCACCCTGAACAATATTTGTTAACTCTGACACAGGCCGGAGGATCTTTATACAATGACCGAATGGCCCAGTAAAATTTTCCTCCTATCCCTTCCTCTAAAAGACGATAGGCTAATAAATCTCTTAACAGAATCAAACGCTTTTTGAAAATCAACATAACAGACAAATTATGATTTGTTTGGCATGATTCTATTTCTGACTACAGTGGTGATTGAATACACATGATCAACACAAGCTCTGGACTTTCTAAAACCGTTCTGTTCTTCAACTAAACAATTGTTTTCTTCCAAATAGGCCACGAGCTTGGTATTGAGAATAGATGTATATAATTTATATACTGCGCTCAATAAACTAATACCACGATAATTGGAAGGTATTCTTGGATCATGTTTTAAAGATTTCGGTATCGGGCTAACAATAGGTTTATACCATTCTGAAGGAATCAATCCATTTTCACAACAAAAATGAAACAAAACATAAAAAAGTTCTGTAAACAAGGAGCATTTCAAAATTTCATTTGTAAATTCATCATACCCTGAGGCTTTCCCCTCTTTCAGGGTCAAAATGGCTCTCTTCACCTTTTCTCGATTAATTTCTTCATTTAAAACATTTTCCTGAATGGAATTGACGAGAGGTGATTGACTTTCTAGCTGTTGTTTAAAAAAACAAATGTGGGATGTCTGAAATTAATTGGCCCTTTTTATCATACACCTCCAATGGTATTTTACTTTGTCTTCTTGGCCCAAGTTTGTTAATCTGATCCCAAAAACGCTTGGGATTAGTTGTATACGTTTCCTCCAATTGCAGAATATATCCCTTATTATAATGTTCTTTAAAAAAACGGAGCCTTTTAACAAACAGGTTTTGTTTCAACTTGAAATTGACTCTATACTGTTCCCCCTGATCTTTGTCACCTTTATGTTTAAAATAAAAATGTTCTGCTCTGCGCATATCCCTCCACAAATGCCCCAGCTCCTCATTCCAAAAAGGTTTGTTTAACCTATGAGTATTATTTTGTAACCTGGATAATCCTCCTTTCTTTGATCCAGTTCTCCCAAGCTCCCTATTTTGTAAAAGCTCACACACTCCACTATACCATTTATCTACATCTTCCTGTGTTTTCAAAATATCCTGCATATCTTCAACCAATTTATTTACACCATTTTATCTGAAAATAGTTTTGGCACATTCCTACATAATCTTCGGGTGGGTATACTCTGTATGAATTGATTTGATCTGCGCTCATTCTCTTCAAAATATCGATTTGTGGCCGTACCATGAACTTGAGAAATAACAAAGAGTGATCTGGAACCCGACATCCATCGCTGATCAAATCATAGCATTGGTAATCTGATATAATCTGAAATGAAGATAATACCTTAAACTCTAGGCAAGATTCTAAACTATCAAAAGGCTCAACCATATAGTCTACAACAGCCCTCCCTTTATTTGAAATGGAAGTGAAATTATCATTAAGCGGATTTATTCGACCATTTAACACACACATTTTAGACTCTAATAAAAATTCCAAGAAAGCTTCTCCATGGTTATTCACACAATCATCAACTGAAGTACGTATAGGAATATTATCCACTTCACTTATATAATCTAACAATCCTCCAATACGGCTATTAAAGTCTCCACTTATATAAATTGCGTGCAGATTTGAAAACAAATAAACCTGGCTCAGTAAATGAGCAAAAAAAGAAGACGCATTTCTTCCCCAGTAAGACATTTCAGGTGGTAAATAACATGAATAAACAACAAATGAATAATCTGAACATTTATGTGTGAAGCAGATCCCTATAATTCCTTCCACTATTTTATCTACCATTTCAATTTCATATTCACCGAAAAGGTAAGATTTAACAAATATCCCAACACCACCTGAACCTCTTGGAGCCTTAATATGTGTCACTCTATTATGACCATACCACACATATCCTTCTAAGTAAATATTTTCATCCCCCTTTAAATGAGTTTCATTTAAAGAAATTATATCAGGAGATAAAGATGTTAAAACAGTGGATCGTAATCTACTATTCAAATTAGTCCAGGCGTTAATGTTCCAATGTACTAGTGTTAATGTAGCTGATAAGGGATGGATAGATCCTCATGCACGTCGTGCACCACGCTGCTCCATCGTCACAGAGCCCCCTTGATTGTCCTCCCTTTTCCGAAGGCGGCCGTTTCCAGCCACATAGAACTCCGTCCCTCCTGGAAAATCCATAAGGAGCGTCTTGAAATTGATCTCAATCAGCCTGTCAGTATGAGACTTTGCCAATCGTATGTACACCTTACCAAATTCCCGGTGCTCCTGGAGTTGCTGCTTTTCTGCAATATAGCGACCTTCCCATACATAGAGCTGAACTCGGCTTTAACCCGCCCCGGCGCTCTCCCCCGACTACGAACTCTCTCCACCGCAACAGGTACAGCCTCGCTGCCAAGACCCTTCGAAATGACCTGCAGTACCTTCAGCTGAAGATCTTCATTGTCATCTTCCCGGAGCCCGAAAATCACTATCGACACGTCTGGATCAAACTTTACTTTTGCTTTATTCATATCCTCATTGATCTTTCCCTCCAGGGTGTCATACGCGCCTCCAGACGCCCGATCTCCGAGTCCATATGAGCCCGCATTTCTTTGCTCTGCTTCGCAAGCTCTAACAGAACTTGGCTTTGATTTTGCTTAATGGTAGACTCAAGATGGTCTACTTTACTATTCAACTCCTTTCGGATACATCCTTTCATCTCGTCAATTTTAGAAGAGAGTTTTTTAAGTTCTGGCGCTACATTGCCTTTGTCTTTACCCGACATGTCTACGGTTGCTGCGTCCGTGTTTTTAACACCTCTTCTTAGCTGTCAGGTGGTGTCCATTAACAGAGTGCCTCACCACACCGCGCAGATTATTATTACTGGCTATTTGAATTTAAAATACTCGAACCAAAATTGTAGCTTTACATTTTTTTTTAAACAAACAATTCACTCGATCTGGCGTGCCGCATGCAGCCTCCCGGAACCGGAAACGCTGTGAGCACAGTCGGCTAAGTTTGAGGCACCTGCTCTAAATTGAAATTTATGAATGCATACCTGATATAGTCGAGTAATTTCATGATCATAGGCCTACAGTCCTTCCAGCAATCATAATTGACATTATAATGTGCAGCATTATTCATGCAATATGCATGTTCAGTTTTTACTTTTGAAAGGGAAATTTTTCTTTCCATCTCATATCCAGGGAAAAGTTAAATATGCGAAGAAACTGGCCTGGATGATGCCCATAAATTGCGCTATATGGCAGAACTATCAATTATCCTTGAAATCATCCCAATGTGGTTAGCAGCAGAAATCCAACTGGGTGCCATTTGCATCTGTAAACTCATACCAAATGAGACATTTTTTCTCTCTAAAATATTCATTGTTTTCCATCTAATTACAGGAAAATGCACAATGTGAGCAGAAACTAGCTGCCTTGTCGGAGAAAATTGATTTACTTGCCCTTGCGGTAACAGAGGTAAGTTAAGCCTGGAGTTATCTTTTTTTCCCCTGAAAATGCAGACCAATTGCTACATTTACCATGGGTCAATAGTTATTTCCCCTCAGTCACTTCCCCTCAGACCTTGGTATGATGTAGCATATACATCACATGGAGGGCTGAGGCAAAGTGGGCGGGGCATTGAAATTGAACGCACTTGCCCTTGCACATTCACAGCCCAAGCTATCGTTGATCGACTGCCGCATGTAAACTCTGTGTTCAATTCTTTTTTAGTTTGATCAATATGAATGCATTCCTGATATAGTTGAGTAATTTCATGATCACACCTAAAAGCTTTACAGCGATCGTAATGTACATCATAATGTGCAATGCATCATTATTAATGCAAAATGAGTGACCTGTGTTAACGTTTGAAATGGTAATTTGTCTTTCCATTTATAACCAGAAAAATTCAGAATTTGAGAAGAAACTGGAGGCCATAGTTGGTGTACTTGCTAAGGAGAAAGCGGTGGTAAGTCTTACTGTCAGTAGGAATTTTATTCTTAAAATTTAACGGGGCGGAGGTTATGTTTTAGCCCCCATTTGTTTGTTTTGTTTGTTTGTTTGTTAGTCTGTCTGTTGGTGAACAACATAAATCAAAAAGTAATGCACGGATTTGTCTGACATTTTGTGGTTGGATTCCAATTACATCAAGGATGGACCCTATTGATTTTTACTGCGATCACTGAGACAATATGGCTGCCACGGCAGCCATCTTGAAATCCTATCACACGTGATCATTCAACTTTGCTCCCACTCTTGCACATTTGGATTGTGCCACCTTGGCGGAGGTTGGCACTCTACGAGTGCCTCTCTAGTTTTCCATGTGTATGCATCAGTTTCTCAAATCCTGAACAGGGTAATTAAACAAAATAACGATCACACAAAATAGCACAGCTAAATAAAATATCTCATTTTGAATGTGCACGAAATGGCACGATAGCACATCGAAGAATTATCAGTTATTCTTAATCATCCCAATGCAGGTTACAATAGGAATCCTACACATTGGCCACCATTAGAATCTGAACTCATTCGAAACGAGAGATGTTTTTCGCTCTATTCAAATTTTTTCCTACTGTTATGTGAGGGACTGTTGGGCCTTGGTTGAGGTATGCACTCTCTGTGTGCTCTTGTTCTCTCTTAAATGTTCCTGTTTTCCATCTAAATGCAGGAAAAAGCAGAATTTGAGCGGAAACTTGCAGCCATGTCCGAGAAAATTAATTTACTGCAGGAGAAAATGAAGGTAAGTTAACAGTCTATGGAAACTTTATTCTGAAAATGTAGATGAGCACGTAGCTATATTTCCTGTAAATGTATGTTTCAGTATCTCAATTTAATGAAATAACTATCTGACATACATAATGGCTCAACTACACAGAATCTGTGGCCTGGATAAAAGCCATAAATTGCTTCACATAATGGAAACACTGCATTAGCTTTTCTCAAAATTATCGAAATCCAGGTACACAAGAGCAAAAATCTGAGAAACTGGCTTCCAATAGAATTTGTGAAGTGATGCAAATTGAAGTATTTATTAATTTATATTTTTACCTCTTCCATGGCAGTTATGTTTTTCCTTCAATTTGTGGGTATGTTTATTACTTTGTTAGCAACATTTTGGAAAAAGTTATGGGAAGATTTTTATGATTTTTTTTTTTTTTTTTTTACCTGTGGTGTTTCTTGGCAGCACTTCAAGGTTTTTTATTCTGGGTGCAATCGGGATCAAATTCTGATCCTAGAAATAAGCAAGCTACGTAGTGTATGTGAAATCCTCAGTGTGGATGGCTAAGTGTACTCAACGCATAGCAAAAGAATCCCATAGTCTGGCCAATAACTGTTTGGGTGGCTTTCCCATTTATTACCAAAAAAAAATCTAAGATCATATGAAATTGGATACTTCACCCGTGCGGGTTAAATTCAATCAAGCGCTGTGGTATTAAAAAGGTTTTCCATGTGGTGTGCTATCGGAGTGGATTTCTCACGGCTATGGTAAGAACTGTGCCTCCCCCGCCATGCAGACCTTGTCCTAATCGATTGAATCACCTGTGGATATATCTAAAACCATGTGACACGCCTCACCCCATCCCAATACTTGCCCCAAGCTACCAAAAATAAATAATGGAAAATAAACCTGTCTAAAAGGGGAATATAAATGACTCCGACAAGAATTCTTTCAGAGGATTAGGCCATTTTTGTTTCTAACTTGAGAAATACACAGTTCTAAGACGCAAAAATTCCAGCGAATCCTCCTGAATGAGGGCTACTGGCGCTATTTGTATGTTTCCCAGACTTGTGTGGGACTGATGGGCCTTGGCTGAGGTATGCACTGTCTGCGTGCTGTCTTGTTCTCTCTTAAATGTTTCTTTTTTCCATCTAAATGCAGACAAAAACAGAATTCGAGGAAAAACTTGCTGCCATGTCTGACAAAATTGATTTACTCTC
Organism: Gymnothorax reevesii; assembly: GCA_029721435.1. Classification (NCBI taxonomy): domain Eukaryota; kingdom Metazoa; phylum Chordata; class Actinopteri; order Anguilliformes; family Muraenidae; genus Gymnothorax; species Gymnothorax reevesii. The sequence continues at coordinate 40,075,707 of CM056586.1, read as the reverse complement.
GGAGAAAATGGAGGTGAGTTTGCAACCTGAAGAAGCTTAGTTAATGTATATGAACTACTATATTTCCCACAAGTCTATGGTTTAGAAGCGCACGTCCAAAAGAAGCTATTTTTGCATACTTATTAAAAACAGTGTTATTAAATTAAAATCCGAGTGCAGTGCTGATCTGTCGTCTGAAAGGTCAATCACTATTCTGATGAATTATTTCACAGACCCTCAAAAAAAGTGACCTGAGCCCTGATAATCATTTTCACTCATTAATACAAATATGAGAATGATCCCTTGCACTTATAATTCTGAATATAGGAAAAAATTGCGGCCAAGTCAGCCGAGCCCACTGCAATTGCATCAATCGCACCAGGATCCTGCGACCGCAGCATGCTAGCAAACAGCTCAGAGCAGAGGAGGAGCCTGCAGCCCCAGCTTGAGATGGCTCCAAGTCAGGAAGAAGCTGAAGAGCAGCCCTGCAGTCTGCCCCTGGTGGACAAAAGGGGCAGTACGCATTCTTGCACCCCGCTCTCAGTTTCTTTTGATGTAATTTTTGAGCCGCCAAAGACTACCCAGCCCCCGAAGCTTTCCCGAAGTAGAGTGAAATTAAATGAGGAAGGCCAGGACATTACCAATAAAGGTCTGAACTTGGATCAGAAGGAGAGTACAGCCGCACTGGACAGCAGCACGTTATCACAACCCCTAGAGGAGATGAGACTTCCCCCCTGCTCCCTTTCTGCCTTTGCAGTGAAGACTGAGTACCCCACACGGACAAAAGTAGTGAAGAAGGAGGCATGGCCCTCAGAGACGAGAGCAGAGAAGAAGACGGTGTACTCCACACAGACAAAAGCAGTAAAGAAGGAGGTGTGCCCCTCTGAGACGAGAGCAGAGAATAAGACTGTGTGCCCCACACAGAAAAAAGCAGTGAAGAAGGAGGTGTGCCCCTCAGAGACGAGAGCAGTGAGGAAGACTGTTTGCCCCACACAGACAAAAGCAGTGAAGAAGGAGGTGTGCCCCACAGAGACGAGAGCAGTAAAGAGGACGGTGTATCCCACACAGACAAAAGCGGTGAAGAAGGAGGTGTGCCCCTCAGAGATGAGGGCAGTGAAGAAGACGGTGTACCCCACCACGACAAAAGCAGTGAAGAAGGAGGTGTGCCCCTCAGAAACGAGAGCAGAGAAGAAAAAGGAATTGCGCCGCACATGGACAAAACACACTCTAAAAGTGCAAGAGAAATCAGGTGAGTCTGCCCTAGCTTGAATGCATAACATGCTCCTGTTTTAAGTAAAGTATCATGTATAACGATTGACTTCACCATAACAGATCCATCCCTGGGTGTCAGGACAGAGGATTAATCTAAGGACTTCCTCTGTAATCAACACACATTATGATTTGCATCCCGAACCACGCGCAAAAAATAAAAATAATACAAGGAGCAGACGGTCCTGAAAACTAGATAACTACAAGTACAACCCCAATTCCTAAATAGTTAGGACGAAGTGTAATTTGTGAATAAAATCAAAATGCGATGACTTACAGATCACAAGCCAATATGTTATTGACAAGAGAACAAGGATGACATTTCAAATGTTGAAACTGAGACATTTTACATTTTTATCCATTAAACAGTGGCGTGCCGTCAGATGTCGGGAAGGCCTTCAGTAACATCGCCCTTTCCTGTATAATTTCTCTTAAACGGTTTGCGATCAGGTTTGCCTGATTAACAATCAGTTTATTAACTGAACAGCCACCGCCAATGCATGACACGTAATAATTAACGAATGACAAACCGATTACCTGTTGGCTATATTAATGAACTGATGTGACTCCGCAAGGATGACAATCTGCAAAAAAATCCGGAACTTTTGCTGACTTTGCGGCAATTACTTTCGTTATTATTACTCAGCTGTGCGTCTAACAACGCACTTGAGCTGTCACTACATTCAGACGAGAGAACGGATTCTCTTGGCTTGTTGCTCAATTAACCTCGCGAACTAATTTACGCAAATCCAGAAATTATAAAGACGTAGGCGATTGATATTTTCCATCGTCATTGATGTGCGGAAGTAAACGCCGTATATATTCGTAGTGCAATGTATAACAAGGCTTTCAAAAATAAATTAGATTCTCGTCGGTTCCATTAATCAGTCCGAGCAACTGTTTCTAATCGGGGAGGTAGACTGCGAGAGGTGTCTGTCATTAAAAAGTGAAAGGGGAGGTTATTGTAGGCCCTGTGTGTCTGCCGATTGACCGTCACTGCCATTAGATGAGCTAATTTCAAATTTTCTGGGAGCAACAGGTCTCAAAGTTGGGACACAGGGAAAAAAAGGGCTGAAAAAGCAATTAATATTTAAGAGAATAAGCTGAAAGAACATTTAGCAAGTAATTATGTTAACTGGCATCAGGTGTGTAACAGGATTGGCTATAAAAGGGATGTCATAGAGAGGATGAGTCTCCCAGAAGTAAAGATGGCCAGAGGCTCTCCAACCTGTAAAGGCTTGTGTAAAAAACAATTGTGGAATACTTTAAAAACAATGTTCCTAAATGTCAAGTTTCAAAGGCTTTGAAGGTCTCATCATCGATAGTTCATAATATCATCAAAAGATTCAGAGAAACTGGAGAAATCTCTGTGCGTAAGGGACAAGGCCGAAGACCTTTACTGGATGCCCGTGATCTTCGGGCCCTCAGATGCCACTGCGTCACTCCCCGGCATGATTCTGTATTGACATTACTAAATGGGCCCAGGAATACGTGAAGAAACCACTTTCATTAAACACAGTCCATCGTGCCAGCCACACATGCCACCTAAAAAACTCATGTAAAAAAGATGGCATTGTTAAGCACGACCCATAAGTGCCGCCGTGTTCTGTGGGCCAATACTCAATTAAAATGGACTATAGCAAAGTGGCAAAGTGTCCTGTGGGTGTCATGTCCTCTGGGCTGAAGAGGAGAGAGACCACCCCTCCTGTTATCAGCGTTCAGTTCTAAAGCCAGCATCTCTGATGGTATGGGGATGCATTAGTGCAGATGGTGTGGGACACTTGCATGTTTTAAAAACCACCATGAATGTTGAAAGGCATATAAAGGTTTTAGAGCAGGGGTGCAAGGGTGAAATTGGTCAGGGGGCCAGATTGTTTTCAAGTGGGACCTCGGGGGGCCAAATTACCAGTACACTTTTGGCCTGACAAGACCAAACACTAAACAAATAGACATGCTATTTGGTATCATTTATGGAAGCCTGCTACACATCAAAAATGAATTGCAATACAATAGCCTCACAGCCAAAAGCAATTTACCAGTAATACAACAATCAACAGATGGTACATTAACTTTGTCAGACAACTTCCACACACCTATCTCCTTTATTCCCTCCCCATCATTACTTCCCACCACTTTGTTACATGGGGGAGACAAGCCAGCTACATTTTACATGTCGAAGCCAGAAGCCTTTTAGTTTTCACCAGCTTGTCCACATTGGGGGGACAGGCTCTGGGCTGCGGCTATTTTCATGACATCATGAAGATGTCCATGTTTCAGACGATTGCGCACTTCCGATTTATTAATATTCATAACTGAAAATGCCTGCTCACATAAATATGTTGTCCCAAACATACAGAGTATTTTACCTGCAAAGGCGGTGGTAATTGGGTACTCGGGTGGCAACGACTGGTAGAATGAATTAATTCCAACAGATGCGTACGTACCCTTCAACCGCGCGCAGCATTGCAAGTCTATCAGTTCCATTTGCATCGCCTTTGGGACCTCGGAAGCATCCATCGTGAATGGAGAGCGAAAAAGCGCAAAGTCCTTTTCCAGTTCAGTGGAAACCGTGAATCGATTGGCAAACTCATGCATGAGGCTGGAAAGCAAGCTTGCATACTTGTCCATGGTCTGATGATTGACAGGTAGAGATTTCAAACAGGGGAAGTGGGCAGCATTGCGCTGGCAGAGCAGTGTCTTCCATAACGCATGTTTACTTTGAAACGCACGGACACTGTCGTAATACTCGGTAACGAGTCTGTTGCGACCTTGCATAGTAACATTCAAGACGTTTAAGTGTTCGGTAATGTCCACTAAAAAGGCAAGGTCTCTGGTCCATTCGGGGTCGTCAATTCCTCCACAGGCTTCCCTTTAGCCTGCATAAACTCGGCTATCTCTTTGCGCAATTTGTAGAACCGTTTGAGCACTGCGCCTCGGCTCAACCAACGCACATCGGTGTGATAGGGAAGGCCATGATGGATGTCATTTATCAAATAAAAATGCATCGAATTGCCGATGGTTAAGCCCTCTAGCTCTGATAAAATTGACAGTGGCGATAACAACACACATAACATGCTCCATTTTCAGACTTGCAGCACAGTGTCTCGGTGTAATATACAGTGAAAGTTCCAGAATACCCGGTCTGGGTTAGCCTCTCGTACCTTTTCTCCCAACTTGACAACTACTCCGGCCTTTCTTCCTACCACGGAAGGTGCACCATCCGTAGCCACGCTGACAGCGCGACTCCAGTCCACCTCCAGATTTTCAAGGGCTCCGACAAGGCTAACAAACACTCCGTTAGCTTTAGTCGTGTTTGTCATAGGCACGACGGACACAAACTCCTCCGTGACATTCAAGGAAGCATCTACTCCGCTAATAAATATCGCCATCTGGGCCGTATCAGTCACGTCAGTGCTCTCGTCGAGAGCAATGGAGAACGCGATGAAGGACTTAATCTTCTCTTTAAGTTGGCTGTTCAAGTCGCTGGAGAGCTCTTCCACTCTCTCGGTCACTGTAGGTCGGGATAAGCTGATGTTCGCTAGAGCCTGTCGATTTTCTGGACACACTAGCTCGGCTGCCTTTATCATGCACGTCCTCACGAATTCCCCCTCAGAGAAAGGCTTGGATGCTTTTGCTATCTCCCATGCGATGACATAGCTCGCCTTCACTGCCCCTAAACAAGAAATAAAATTTAAAGTTATACAGAAATCCCTATTCGAAAACAGCTGCAGTTAACATAAAAATAAGCCTTGGAGAAGATATACAATTAAAACGAACCTTCATATGTCTCTCGGCATCTCGAGAAAGCTGCTTGCTGTTTTTGGAGGGATGAGGCTAGCTCGTTTAGCTTTTGTGTCCGACGTTGCCCTGTGTATTTGTCGTACTTCTCCAGATGGTCTCGTAATGCCGTCTGATGTTGTACTCCTTTGGCACAGCCACTTGTTGCGAAAAAATTAAACATACTGGTTTGCCCCCCCCCCCACTTCCCAAAAGAAATACTTTTCTTTCCATCTCTACTGAAAGATGCGACATTCAGCGTCAACCTTCCGCTTTTTAGATAACATCCTGACTGATATCCAGCGTGAGCGACTCATCCGCACGCCCTGCTCACAGAGATGGGCACGAGCGAGAGACAAACTGTTGGATTACATGGAAATTGAATAAAAAATAAATATTATACTTAAGACCATTAAGGATTAAAACAAAACATTAGGTTTAAATGTGTTGATATTATATAATAGCATTAAAAAAAAAAAAAAAAACACATGAACGGATGTAACCGGCCGGATGTGATGTCCATTCGGGCCGGTTCCAGCCCGCCGGCCGTTACCATGGCACCAGTGTTTTAGAGCAACATAATCTCCCCTCCAGAGGACAGCTTTTCCAAGGAAGGCCTTGTGTATTTCAGCTGGACAATGCAAAACCACATACTGCAGCTATTACAACAGCATGGCTACGTAGTAGTTGAGTCCGTGTGCTGAACTGGCCTGCCTGCAGTCCTGATCTTTCACTGATTGGGAACATTTGGCGCATAATTAAACAAAAAGTCTGTCAAAGGAGACCCAGAACTCTCCAGCTGCTGGAAGCCTGTATTAAACAAAAGTTGGATCAAATTCCAATGGCTAAACTCAAGAAACTTTTCTCCTCAATGCCCAGACGCCTCCACTCTGTGTTAAAAAGAAGAATGAATGCTACACCATGGTAAACAGGCCCCTGTCCCGACTTTTTTGAGACTTGTAGCAGGCATCAAATTTGAGATGAGCTCATTTTGTGGAAAAACTTGTAAAATTTCTCAGTTTCAACATTTGCAATGTTATCTCTGTTCTATTGTGAATAAAATACTGGCTGGTGTGATTTGAAAGTCATTGGGTTTTGAATTTATTCACAACTTACTCTTTGTCCCTACTATTTCAGAATTGGCGTTGTATAAGCAGATAGAACTCAGCACATATTAGTTAAATAGCCTATCACCAATAAGCCGATACATCATGACACCGTTAGTTAAATGGCCGTTCAGCTTTTAGCAGATAGATCTCATCACTTTTAACTGAATGGCCGAGCAGTGGCCAGTAGATAGATTTCGACACCGTTAGTTCAATGGCTAATGATCTGTAAGCACATAGATCTCGTCACCATTAGTTCAATTGCCAGTCGCCAAAAAGCAGATGGAACTCATCACTGCTAGTTAAATGGCCAGTCAGGATAGTATTTGCATTAGGAACTGCTCAACATGAAAAATAAGCTGAGAAATGAATGCGCAATAAGCAGAATACAATCTGGAATGAATTAATTGACATGAAATATTCATGTGCCAAATGGCATAGAGGGATTTGTTTAATGCTACAGTCTTGTGCTGTGGGAAATATTATATTTCAAAGTACTCATGCAAAAGGCCCATCAAATCTCTAATGATTAATAACCAATTTAATAGTGGGAACTTCTGAGGGACACCAGGAAGCAGCACAAAGTAATGCAGTGTATGTTCTGTCTTCTTTCATGTTACTCGCTGCTCAGGTGACCCTCCAGAGGATCCGCCATTGGATGCCAAACAACAACATTCACTGGAGGACAGCTTAGTGTGCCTGAACTCTCATGAAGGGTAGGGAGACACGCTCACCACTCACAGCAAGAATCAATGAACCGAATGATTGTTGCAGTTTGCAGACATCTCACTTTCTATATGGCAGTGAGCAGGACTTTCAGATGTTGCAATGCTTATTATGAGCTCCACTGTCAAATTTCAAAGACGTCAAACTCCCAGAGAGAAACAGAATATACAATACTTTATTGCAAATACTGCATATATAAATTGTTTGAAAAATGCAGTTTTACAGTCAAGTCAACATTGATTTGGAGTGATTATTATTGTGCTTCATGGTATTTCAATCCCAGAGTCTCATTTAAATAAAAAAAAATTGTTAACATTTCATACGGAAATATTGCAAACTCACAAAGAGAGGCAAAATTTATCCTATTTAATAAAACCTTAAGGTGATCTAAATTGCATGATATTTACTTATTTAGTCAGGATCAAGTTGGCGTTTTTCCATATACACACGGTCTTATTCATGAAGCGTGTTTTTTAATGTCAGGGTTTTTTATAAAAATTTGAAATCCGCAAGGTAAGAGACATGTGAAATTTCTCTGTGCCCATGCATTGTTTATTAATGAGGCCCCTGGTCTTTGTTAGCAAAAATCCAGCATAGGAACCTAGGGGCCATGAAGTGGGTTGATTTTGATTGGTTGCGTGTTATGCATCAACAGACTGGTCCAGTATAAAAGATTCTGATTGGTGTAAACTAGGGTGAAATCCTGTTGCAGCCTATTCTGACTAACAAAGCATTGTATTCTTAGTAGTTCAGTGTGGCTCCTGATGATATATTGGCGAAACTATGTTTTGTCAAGATGGAATCCTCATCTCTGTCACGTCCACGTGCACCACAAATCCCTCATGTCAACGTGATAACTCAAAAACCTCTTTAATTGTTTTTATGTTTCTATAGAGCTGATCAAAGCCTGAGAACTGGATTTATTTTGGGCTTTATATGATTCTTAAAGTAGGGATTCAAAGAAAATAAGTACCTATGCCGTTATGGCAATGTCACAATAGTTTGAAGGTATTCACTTGTATAACAAGAGAAAGAAAAGTTTCCTGCCACTTGATATTCGCTTTGAAAATGTTGCTCCTTTCCCACCGTAACCAGTCCGCCGACAGTCTCATGTTCTGTGATATCACATATGGGTTGTGTACTCTGAAAGTACCCAGATGGTCCATAGTTATAGCTAATCCAGTGAATACTGTGAAAACTGTTTTCAGTTTTGTTTTTAAGGCCTGACAAGTCAGAACTCTTTATAGATTTGTTCCAGATCTTCCAGTAGTTCATAGTTTTAAATCCCATGTCCCATCTTTTTTTTTTAAGCTACTGTTGCATAAAGGTAATTTCTTTCATCGATGCATATTAGTTTTCCGGCTTATTTTCGTTCGTTCCGTGCCTGCAAAAAGTCCGGTCGCCACGATGGCTATATGCTATACACGTACATGTTGTCTAGTTTAGAAATAAATTATGTTTTTACTGGAGTCATGCTACTATTCCGAGGAAGGTTGGATAAGCCAAAGCTGGGCTGCAAAAAGGACAGTATTTTATGAGCACGATCAAGTGAACTCTTATAACAGTGATTGACTGACATAGACATTTTGAGTGACGAGGTCAATGCCATTTAGAACACAATCGTAACCCTCAAATATCTCCACCCACTACCTCAAAAGCGGCCTGAATCGTCCGCCTGTAGGGGAGAATGGGGTCCGATGAGCCATGGAGACCAGTGAGCCATATCACTATTTTGCGATCAATCGATGCCAATGGTGTTTAAAATAGGCAAAACAGTGTTCTGGCCCATTTATCCCCATGACTCTCCAGTCAATGGTCAAATATTTTAAGCCTATTTTAAGCAGCTCTGTTGTCGATTGATCGCAAAAAAAGTAGCCTAATATGGCTCATCGGACGGGGCTCATCGGACCCCAGTCTCCCTACTTCTCATGCACTCAAGCTCAATTTCAGGTCTTAATTGCTTTTTAAAGCTGTTGTGTCTCTTTCCATGGTTTTTTCTTCAACATCTGGTCCATCCTCTTCCATGATGGCCAAAACGAAACAAAACCTTATCTAATACACACAAAATACACAAACCTTTTTAACACCCCTGTGCGTCTAGTTAAGGACAACACAATCAGTGTTGATTTTTCTTCATTTATTTATATATTTATTTTTTAGTTTTTTACATATTTTGTGTTGAAATCAACACAAAATGTGTTTATTCGTGATAACACATTTTTCTGTGTTATTTTTCAACACATTCATTCTAAGAGTGTGCGGGAGTTAAGAGAAAACATTCCAAAAATCTTCCTGTCTTGTTCTGTCGTCGCTTTTATCAAGTCTACTCATCGAAAAAATGTAATAATTTAAGGTGTCAATCCTTCCCCCCAGGGGTTTCCGCTACGTGTGGCGTGCCGCCACGCCTGTGTAAAATGACTTTACCTAAACTCCAAAAAATTCTGAGGACAATCAGGTTTCACCAGTTTGCATTGTTCAGGTAAAATGAGCGCTAATAATTCTTGACCTGTTGTCAATCATTATGCTTGATGAACACGTTGTCCAATGAATAAAAATTAGTCATCGGCAGTAAAACAAGCTGCTTTCTTCATGCAATGTGTGCAACGATGAGAGAAAAAATGTATTGTTCACTTTGCAAAACAATAAACTACGATGTTAACTTCTGTGTTTGCTGTGAGCACATCCTGCTCTTCCTAATTGTATCTTCATGGTTATTTAATTCCAATTCCGGAGTCATAATCGGTTTTCATATTACATGTGAAATCCACCGTGATGCATGTGAAACTGATAAACCTCCGTACACATAGACTATTACATCACCTACATGCTGATTAATGAAAACTGGCCACACCTGATAATGCTGAGTTTTGACCCGACGCTGAAGCCCTCCGACACAGTTTCAAAAAATCCTGGAAGAAACGCTGCTTTTCCCGTATTTACACGATTTCTACAGATCGTTTATATGTCCATGTTAATGTTCAATGTACTGGGCCTTTTTAGAAAAATGAGTTTAGATTAAAGAATAAAATAGACACATGTTTCTCCATTATAATGTATCCATCTAAAGTGAAATACGACTCAATTTTAACCTTTAACAAAATATGAATCTTAGAGAGACATAGTATTTCTACTGACATGTAACAGAGCAGTGTTTGCAACACCCGTATGGGAAGTCACCCAAAACGGGCCTCTTTCTTAGCATCACGGTATTCGCGCTCAATAAAGTACCGTCGTTTTGTGCGTGTTTCCATTTACTCGTGTGGATATTGTGACAGAATGACAGTACATTGCATTCTTTGTGTTCTAAGCTGTCCATTGATGTCGAAATGGCCATATTTCAGTTTTTCCTTTGAATCCCTACTTAAACAATAAATTAATTCATTTCCTGGAATACCTAAATTCCATCATATTGCCTGATATGTTGGCAATATCACCTTTAAGTTTTGCCAATTGATTCTTTCACTCGTGACCAGTTATTGTTAAATACTACAGGAAAATATCAGAAGCTTAAGTAATGAATTGTGTTAAGTTCATTACTGACCACATGAAAAAGAGTTGTGAATTTTTATCCCCCCGGCATATAATGCGGGGGGATATAGCGATCAGTGTGTCCGTCCGTCCGTCTGTCTGTAATAAAATCGTTTCCGGACCAGAACTCGAAAACTATACCACTTACAAACACCAAATTTGGTATGGAGCTTCTCCTTATGGTCTAGTTGTGCCTTTTGGGGGTTTCGGTCCGTCCGACTGTCCACACAACCTGTAGGTTACACAACCTACAGCCGGGGGGATCCGCCATTGCCAGATGGCTCTTGTTTAACTATTATGTAGTAAAAATAGGCAGTCAGAGCATGTATAACATAAAACTTGGGTTTGTCCTAATTTCATAAAGCTGTTTGGGGCAGTGCTGTAGCCAGGCTTTCTTTTTGGGGAGCTTTTGCTCGGGGGCCTACGCTGATATCCCCTTTGCTGTCAGGGGCCACAGCATAGGCCTTGTTTGATCAACAAAAGTCATATTCTGATTGGTCCAGCTGAGGGGCCAAATTGGAATTGAGTAACGACTAAGTCTCATGAGTTTACTATGGGGGTGGTTACTAATTGGTCCAGCATAATACACATTCTGGTTGGTTTATCATAGGTGCAGATCCTGACTTGCCCAAAGTTTGGGGTACAGTATTTGGATTATTCTGTACAGGGGTATATTGTGATTGGTCTTCCTTACAATGTAGGTTGATGAAGATGAAAGGACTGGAATTAATCGCGCAGTTGGCTCACCTTCAGCCAGGAATCCTCATCCCAAAAAGAGAGGAGGTCTGCCAAGCAATCATAGCACAGGTGAGCCTGTTTATCTGTCTGGAGCCTGTTCCACAGAGACGGTTTACTGAGTTACCAGGACTTAACACCAAGTTAAACATGGACTAATCTCAACTCTACTTGGACTTTAGCTCTAAGAGCTGCTGTACGTTTCACCACAAACATTACAGTCCTGTAACTCAGTGAAGATGCTCCGTGGGTCAGGACCCCGAACTTTCTATTCTGCGTGTTTTTATGTTTTGATGTGTCCTGCTTCAAAAATAATGTCAAAACATTTCCGTGGCTCATTGGATAGTGGTCAGTGAGGTCTGCAGGTCCTCATGATGGATATTTCTGAGGCTCATTGGATAGTGGTCAGTGAGGTCTGCAGGTGCTCATGATGGCTATCGAGTCCTCAGTATTGCCAGGAAGAGCAGTGCATCACAACAGCCAAGTAACTCCTAGTGTTGGAAATATTCCTGGCAGGCAGATACATCCATAAATATGTTAGTGAGTGTTGGCCAACATTTGCTGTATTGAACACACTTCTGTTTGCGTTTGTATTCAGGTAAAGGACCGGCGATGGCAGGTGTCCCAATTCGCGATGTGGGCGCTTGGAAAACTGTTTATTCACCTCAAGAGGGACATGGACCCAGAGTTGGTTTGGGTTGCTGAGCAGCTGCTCCAAAAATCCACCTCGGCCAACCGCTTCCTCCATCAAGCCGCCACCTTCGCCTTGGGTCACATGATTCATAACTGCTGCCCGTTACGCTGCCTGGAGGCCCTGCTTAGCAGACTAAGGTGGGTGGAGCCACGGGCGGGCCATGGACATGGGGGCTGGTCAATGGGGGCCTGATGTGTGTGGAATCAAGGGTGGGGCTACGTAATGTGGGTGGGGTCTATCATGACACTCATTTGGAAGAAGCTTTTTTCCAAAGCGTCACACAGTAAATGCGCACGGAAGATTATTGCCACTGCCACGGAGCACGAGTCAGATAAAAAATCTACAATGAATTCATTCAGGTGAACTTCTCAATAACATCCTCAATCATGTTAGTGAATTAGGACCCTTTATTGCTATTGGCCTCGGCAAAGTGTAATGAACTTAGGGCATTTTTTTGTTGGTTGGAAGCATAAGTAGGAGTATGTAGGCCAGAGGCCTTTTTTTTTTGTTTGTTTGGTACCAATAACAAATCCGTTCCTCTCCAGTGACCAGAGCGAGCAAGACCTTGACCAGGAAGAGGTAGTCCAGGGAGACAGTGATGATAATGTGGCCGTCCGGGAAAGCATCGTTGCGCACCTACTTACTCTTGTGGAGACAGCAGGAGCCCAGCCCTTCCTCGGCTTGGAACAGGAAAAGCTAGAGCACTTCCTTTCCACAGTCAGCCGCCAAACCCAGGACGCCTCAGAGAGAGTCAGGTGGGTGGATCCTCTTTACTTGCCTGTCTGTAGCCTCACTTCAATCGTTCGTATTACATTCGTTTCTTTCCTTCCACCAGACCCTGGGAATTGTTTGTGGCTGTCCTTCAATTATGGCTTGTAATCCATCACATTTGGTTTTAAGGACCTTCTGCAGTTTTCCCCAGATAACGTTTAGCAAAGGAGTCCACTTACTTTCTTATTTTGTCTTGAATGTGTGGCATATGAATGATCAACCTGAAAACTCCTCTCCACCTCTCTACATCTGCCACGGATCTGTGACACCTGTGACTTAGTGTTTACTTTGAGCTGAGGCTTGAAGGAGCAAGGACAATCCAATGTAGCCCAGTCTGATAAATAAACCTCATTTTTTTTACCACAGGAGCTGGGCCGAAAAGACTCTGGCAATCCTTTCAGCACAGGAGGAGATAAATCAGTTACTCGCCCAGTTACAGTAGTCTGGCTTCTTCAACTCCATAGATTTCAAATTAAGGTGAAGTCTTTTTGATTATTTACCGGTAAATGATTTTTGTGGCAAGCGATTTTAAAAGCATTTTTATTTCTCAGTTTCCTGATAGTTTTATGAAATAAGTCATTTAAAAGCATTTTTATAGATCAAGTTATACAAACCACAATTCCACTGAAGTTGATGTTGTGTAAAACATGAATAAAAATAGAATGCAATGATTTACAAATCTTTTTTGACCTACACTGAACAAAAATATAAACGCCCCATATCAAATATTGATGCCACATAGAGTTAACAACTCTAAGGGAACATATGCTGACTTTTACTTGAACAATAGGGATATTTCTCTTGATTTGTGCACCATTTTTTAATCCATCACTCTGTCAGTGAGCATTTGCTCAGTGATGCAGTGATTTAATTCAGTACATGGGTGTGGCATTTCCAGATGGTGATCAGACAGAATGAGCAGTACCCAGACACTCCTTATACTGGGGACAATAAAAGGCCACCCCGAAATGTCAAATTTTGTCAAAAGTCATCATGCCTCAGATGTCTCAGGTCATGCGGGATTGTGCCATTGGTATGCTGGATGCAGGGATGTCCACCAGAGCAGTCTGCATGCAGTTCCTTGAAGCAGAGCACATTCCAGTTCTGGACCGGCCTGCGTATTCACCGGACGTGTCGCCCAAATGTTCTGGATTGACGTATCCGTGGCCCTGCGGGAAGAATGGAATAACATTCCACAGGCCACAATAGACAAGCTGATCAACTCCATGTAAAGGAGATGTGTTGCTCTGAGAGACGCAAATGGTGGACACACATGATATTGAACATTCAACATTCAACAAGGTTTAAGTCTTGTCTATTGCTGTCTAACCTTCTGTTTTGCCCTCTCCGTTTCTTGCTGTATGCTTTACTCTGTCTATATCTATATCTATATCAGCCCCCCACTTGATTGTACTATTTGTCTATTGTTTTCACTGTTTATTTTTATTACTTTATTTACTTTCATTGCATAATTTGCTTTGTTTTGTTATAGCCCTCCCTCACGTTTCACGATGATGTTTTTTTTTTTTGTATAACACTTAATTAAAAATACAGTTGTCCCCCAAAGAGGGGGGGTGGCGGCGGGCAAAAAAAATAAAGAAAAGGATTTGCAAATCACTGTATTCTGTTTCCATTCATGTTTCACGCTATGTTCCAACTTCGTTGGAATTGGGTTTTTCAAATCGTTTAACTTGATTCTATTCTGCTTGAAAGTAGGGTCAAGAATATTTGTGAATGCCCTCAACCGTAGACGTGTTTTTTCCAATCAGCACTGATGCAGGCCCGGCGCTAGAACAGGGAATTGGGGAGGCACAGACATGTCCCTTTATGACAATTAGGACAGTCCTGGCTAGTTCTCAATTATTTTCCTTTATTGACGCTTTTCCTAAGATATCGTAATTGGCAACTGAAGACACGGTTTCTCTCCATGCGCTATCTAACTGTGATGAAATCAGGGGGTAAATTCAGTAGAACCTAGAATTGGGGTGGAAAAAACATCCGTTTTAAACGATTATTAATCCTGACCTGTTCTCAGTCATTTTCATGGTTAACAAAAGATTCCCTCCGAGAGCACCCCACACTAAACAGGTGTTGCTTGTTCTCCCCGATTAGGTCGGACGACAATCATTCATCTGGACGCGTGTTTGCTTAATTTAAATCAACGTTATTCAAAATTGCATGCCTGCGCAAATAGCTTGAGCTGCATGCTTTTTATAGCCTATTTCACTGGTGAGTGCCACTTTTTTCACTAGATGCTGAGAGTAATTTTGAATATAGTTGATTTCAATTAAGCAAATACGAGTCTTGATGAGGAAGTTCCTGATTACAAGAAATTGGCAAAAGCCGAAACGCGGACAGAGATCACAGAGACAGCCTACTGATAAACATACAGCTCTGGTTAGGAAGTTCTACCGTGCACAGAGTGAGAGGCAGAACAGTGATTAGCAAGGCGCAGAAAATCTGCTGAAGCACAGGAAAGTAAATTGAGTGAAGGCAAGGGGCGGAGACTAGAACAGAGCGAGTGCTGAGAGCTTGTTAGTCGATTAGTAATGTGCACCTATACAATCCCTAGTGCTTTTTAGTAAGTTAGTACTATAAACAATGTTAGTCTTGGTTAGTAAGTTTAACTAAAACAACAAACTGTTAGTATTGTTAGTAATATAGAAAAGCAAGGTGAAGGAAGTAAACGAGATTGAAAGGAATGGTTTAAATCCCAGAAACCATGAAATCACCCGAAAGTAGGGCCCTATGATTTCCACGATCACGGAATCGCGGACAGAATCGCGGAATTGGCCAATAAAAACGGAATCTATTGATAAACGCGGAATTTCGCGGAAATCGGCATAATTCTACTGAAATGCTGTTCCTATAGCCACGTTTCCACTGAATGCTGAACAAACTATTTGCGCGTCCAGATTACATTCAAAGTCAATGAAAAGACGCAAATGCACGCGAAAGTGTGAGCAGCCTATGTGAAATTCACCAGCCCCAAGTGTTGGAGCAGCGCATCCCTTCGGTGCTACAGAAGATCTACGGGAAGAAGTTATTCGTTGTTGTTGTTGAGGAGGCCACTGATGCCTGGGATTGCTGGGTCCTAAACATCGTCTTTTGTCATCTTATGTTAGCTTAACTACTTATATAACCGTTAAATAGCCTCCAATACTTCTTTTCACAGTCTACTCAGTCAATTGTGTGCATGCAAATTATGGCGTAATGTTGTCTCCCCCCAGTGGTGAAATAGTAGCTGATGCATTATTGAGTCAGTTTGTTCATGTTTAATCATTACTGTAGAACATTTTGTCATTGAATGTAATAAAATGTATTGGGATTACTGAACAAAAGATTCTTAAATAAAAATAAAAAAAAATTAAATATAGCTGATGCATCCGAATCAGAAAAGTGTCGATTCGTGGGGAAAACAGTGTCATTACTGCCTCTGGAAAAAAAAAACAACAACAATAACGGACGGCACGGTGGCATATTGGTAAACACTGTCGCCTCACAGCAATCCAACCCGGGGCCTCTCTGTGTGGAGTTTGCATGTTCTCCCCGTATTCACATGGGTTTCCTCTGGGTACTCCGGTTTCCCCCACCCACAAAAACATGCATCATAGGAACACTCCTGCCAGAACCCCTGACCAAGGAACTGGCTTTAGAACTGGAGCTGGTCCCCGGGCGCTGCTCTGTGGCTGCCCTCTGCTCCTAACTATAGAATGGGTCAAATGCAGTGGACTACCCCACGGGGTTCAATGATGTTTATCTTATCTTACTCTCATACATTCATATATTTGCACAACATATACAATAAGATTATAAATGATTAAATAGGGGCAGTAAGAATAATACATGTCAGTACAGCCGTTGTCTGCAGCTTACACTTCCTTTAAAAAGAGACAATTTTATTTTTCTTGTATTTTAGGTTGAAAAAAACCATCACAGTGCCATGTTATATTGCGTCATTATGCAGTACTTGTTCTGACTTTAACCCCTTTGTGCAGAAGCCAAATTTGGCTATTTATGGGTTACCCACTTTAATGCTGTATAATTCAAGATTTAAGCTTCACAAAGAGGAAAAATGTGGCTCAATTCAGGAAAGAAACTTACAGCATTTAGAATTACATTGTATTTCAGTTTATTTTCATGATTTTGGTAGAGAAAATGAGCAGCAAACATAAAAAATCTTCATGAGAATTCACCATTGAAATTGCAAAAAAAATAATTCTGACGATTGAAAAACTGCTGGGGCTGAAAACTATACATTTCTGGTATCATAAACTCCTTGAGCACAAGTAGAATTCATCTTCAACATTACATTCTAGATTACCTACATGCTATTAGCCAAATTATACAGCTACCCAAGTGTCTCCCCAAAGTCTCAAAATGATTTGCTGTCAAATCATTAAAAAATCACGTATTTAACACAATTAAAGCTTTAAGGCATGAAATTTAATATGAACGAATGATTTTCTGGTTGAGTTTAGTATGAATTTATCAATATCAGTGCAGTTGAATATCAGTGGTCACAAGCAACCTCTCCAAATATGAAACATGCCTTTTCTCCATAATAAAGTTCAGAGTTTTGGCCATTTTTCTTCAAAGCCAGCACAAACACGCATTAAATAAACTGCTAATTAAACGGTCAGAACATTCACCCTGTAATGAAAGCTACCAGTCCCCTCTTCAAAGCTCACGAACCCATTTCAACACTTATAAGGAGCAAGTACACCTCACTAACTCAGTAATATCTGAATTCTGAAATATACCTTATTTTAACTGAACAGACACTCCACTTTCAGGGAATATCAAATCCATTGCGTCTCCCGATTCAAAAGAAACGTGCAATGAACGTACCGGGGGTCCACACCAAAATGCACGGGCAGTTCGCGTTTTAAACAGGAAAAAAACCTCGACATTCGACTTTGTTGAGTACATATACATTCCGAAACAGAAAAAAAAAAAAATAGCAGCCTGACCTTTTTCGTGAATCCCTCCTCCAGAGACATTGACTGTATAAAATAGAGACCGATGTATCCAGTTGCAAGGACCCTCCGGTCCTGTTTCATTCGAAATAATTCCAATAGAGCATATCGTTCTCATTTAAATCCTGTAATGTAACTGAACACTTCAAGGCCAGTTTTGCGAACCGATTTTCTATAAATCCCGTCTATTTTAGCCGCGTAATGTGCATAACGTAGACAGGATACAACAGAGCCTGCTGATACGCATTGGTTTGTATGCTCTGTGTTTGTCCAATCAATGTGTTTCACTTACTCTAAAATGTTTAAACACTCGGGAATTGGATAAGAAACGAGCCAATCAATACATTGTCATCAGGGAAACTTCACGAGGCCATGAAGTGTAACTCTACAATTACGCAGAAGAGCTTGAGTGTATGGTTGAGTGATTGGCTATCAACGCCAGTACTCGGGTGGATATAAGGAAGCGCTGGATTTGGCAATGAAGGAATCTACGCGTAAATCCACGGTAGGGAACTACAATTTTTTTTGTATGGGACAACTGTAATAGGCAATAGAATGTGAGAGAATCAATACCATGTCGATTTTTTTGCCTCAGAAAACTGATTTTTATGAACTACTAATTGGAATACTGTTAGCTCACTGTGGCTAAACTGGTTGCTACTAAGGATAACGATTTTTTCTGTGTCAAGATATCGTTTTTTCAAACTGCTGAATCGACACTATGGGCAAGGATACTGACCAGTTTGCACATCAGGCTTAGCTGAGGAGTTTAATTCATGCAGCTCTCAAAAAACAGGGAGTGGAGTGAACTTCACCGTATTCAGAACCGCGTTCGAGGTCTGCTTGCTTGTGAACATTCAATAACTGATCCGGGGGTGCCATCTAGTGATCGAGTACAGTAACAGCGTACTTCCAATGTGCAGGTCTATAGACGCGGGCATCTACATCTGCAGAAAGGGGTTTTAAGTACTGAGGAAAATGGAGGGTTGAATCAAATCATTTAAGGTTATTTCAATTTAATTAGCGAACATTTTATTCATTAACATAAATAGCATACTCGCTGTGATGGTAAAATTGGTGTAATTGGTAAAAAACAGAATTCCAAAAAATTAAAATGGAAAAAACAGAATTTTGGAAAAAATGAAATGGAATTTGGAAAAAAAGAAAACGGATTTCATAGGGCCCTACGAAAGTGTGGCACACAATACTGGGGCAGTGAGCGATCACATGACAAAAGACCATATGGGGGAGACAAAGTGCAATGCATAGTATGACACAAAAAATTGACTGGAATATAACTGCAGGAGTGGAATATGGCAGAAAATACAGAATCAGAAACAAAACATGGCATGGAATCAAGGCATGACAAAACATGAACAGAACATGAACAGAATCATAAACAATGCATGGTCAGACAAAGCAGGGTCATAACAAAACATGGCAAACAAGACAGAATCATATCCAAAACATGGTCAGGCAGATCAGGATCATAACAGGCTGGGGCTACGACTGTGATTTAATGAAGCTAGTTCACCCAAAATTTATTGCTTGGGGAGCTTTCCTCCAAACGACTTCAGCCCTTCAGCTTCAGAAAGTACAACAAAGGTCCTTAAAGTTATTTCACCCAGCTATACAGTATAATCCAAGTCTGCAATAGGTCTCCGAGTAGAAAATACATTCGATAAATTCAAAGAAACCAAGTCAGTTGGCATTGTACTTATTTCTTTCAAATCTTGCAAGATGCAGTTCTCTCTTGCATCTCCAAAACGTCTACAGCCACAGTGGCCCCAGAGCGATCAAATAGATGAATAATAATGGATTTTATTGGATAAAGGATACAGTTACATCCAGAGTAGACAGTGACACAATTTTCATTATTTTACCCATGTACACCATGCACCACAATGAATTTGAAACAAATCAGATTTGATTTCAGTGTAGACTTTCAGCTTTAATACAAGGGGTGTCACAACAATCCTACAGTAACCATTAGGAATTGCAGTCATTTAGGGCTCCATTCTCAGAAGTAATTGGATGATTGACTGTCAATCAGTTCCAATGCCAGATGAGGTCTGTTCTGTTCCCTCATTATTGAATGACAAATTAAGCAGATAAAAGGTCCAGCAGTGTTCCCAACCCTCTCCTGGAGGCCCACCAGTACTGCTTGTTTTAGATCTCTCCCTGCTCCAGCACAGGTGATTCAAACGATCAGGCTGACATCAATCAGCTTTAGGGGGTGATTAACGAACTGATCATTTGAATCACCTGTGCTGAAGCAGGGAGAAATCTAAAGCATGCAGGACAGGTGGACCTCCAGGAGAGGGTTGGGGAACACTGAGGTACAGAGGCTATTTCAATTGTTGAATATGCATTTGATAGCTGTTCATGGGAACTCTCAATATGTGGTCCAAAAATGCATCGATGCGGGTAAAGGTCCTCATTATGTTGAAAAAACAAACAAAAAAACCTATCAGACAGATACCAGAAACTTAAGGAAAGGTAAAATCTACAATTTGGTACATTATGGAAAAGAAGGAATTCTCTGGCGAGCTCAGCAACATCAAATGGCCAAGAAGACCTCATAAGACAACTAAAGTGGATGATCACAGAATTCTTTCCTTGCTGAAGAAACAGACCATCACAATTTCTAGCCAGATCAAGGACACTCTCAAAGACATAGGCATAGCATTGTCCTAGTCTACAATCAGAGACCTCTTCATGAACGTAAATACAAAGTTTACAGCAGTCCACTACCGCTGGTAACACTGAAGATCTGAAAGGCTAAATTAGACTTTGCCAGCGAACCTCTAATTGATGATGTGACTGCTGATGGGGTTGCAGGACAAATTCTCGAGTAAACATAGCCATACCATCTGCTTAGACTTAGCCAAACACTCCAAAACAGATAGAATAACGTTTCACAGTACAGATGGATAATGACCCGAAACATACTGAAAAAGCAACACAAGATAAAGAAATGGAATTTTCTTGAAAGGCTAAGTCAGTCAACTGACCTAAATCTGACTCAGTTGCTTTTCACTCACTGATGACAAAACTGATGGCAGAAAGACCAACAAACAAGCAGCTGCAATAAAGACCTGACAAAACATTTTAAGGGAGAAAACTCATCATTTGGTGATGTCCGTGCGTTCCAAACTTCAGGTGATCATTAGCTGCAAAGGATATTCATCCAAGTATGAAAAATAATCCTTATATTTATATGTTGGTTAGTCCACTTACTTTTTAGCCTCTGAAGATGAAGGACAATGTGTACAAATGGCTGTAATTCCTTGACAGTTAATCCAACACTTTTGTGAAACCCCTTGAATTAACGTTGAAAATCTACACTTCAATCAAATCTCGATTAATTTGTTTCAAATAAATTGCTATTGTTCACAGAGGTAAAACAATGAAAATTGTGTCACTGCCCAGGTATTTCTGGACCTAAGGCAATCACATGGCAACAGAAGACTTCATCTTCAAAATCAGATTGAAAACAGTCCTTTACTTCCACACCTTGACCTCCATGGTCATCAGCTGTGGATCTCTACAGGCATAGTCTGTCCACATGACCTGAAATCATAAAATGGATGGATATTGTGAAAAAGTTGCATTCCATTCACACACTACATTTTCCATAGACTCAATGAAAAACCCTCGAATAGAAATTCAGTTCTAGTGAGTGTTGAAAAGTGATGGGGGGTCCTCTCATCAAACATCTTTCCTCTGCTGCTGACTATGGTCTGGAAGCTGAGTCGGAAATGCTATCAGTCAAATTATGAGATTTTCTGGCTGCACTGTGGGGCTATTTAAATTCATAGGAGGCAACATTAATTATTTGATTAAGATCCACGATATTACAGCCAATTTGCAACCTACTTATTCAATATAAGATGATCAGGGAGACCAAACTGGTGCACAACTCTGTCCAGTTGGCATGCATCGTAAAGGAGCTATGTCACAATTACTGCGCAGCTCCCAACTTTGAACGAAGTAAAAAGGCCCAATTGCAAGTTAAAATCTGCGCCCAATCTTGCAAGTCTGTCATTGTTTTGCATTTTATTTGTATATAAAACTCGTATATGAAATTTGTATATAAAAACACAGCAAAACTCTACACAGCCATGAAATTGTGACGCGCGCTGATTGGCTGGCGCTTGAGAGACCTGCCAGGCCTCTCAACTGCCAGCCAATCGGCGCGCGTGTCACAATTTCATGGCTGTGATGTGAACGATTCTGGGCAGGAAGTTAGATTTCAGAGGAAGAGTATGCTACTTTCATTGTTTGTAATATACATGGTTTCAACTCTCAAGCCTCCAACAAGGTTTTATTTAACGAAGTATTCTCTAAACTGAAAGGACTGCAAAATAAATATTTAGACTCTTACACAATTCTCTGTGGAGACTTTAATGAATGCCCAGATGAAACAATTGACAGATATCCGCCCAAATTTAGTCCATCATTTCAGAGTACTAATCTTATTTCACTATGCTGCTCCAGCCTCTCCTTGACTGATGCCTGGAGATTTTTCAATCCCAACACCAAAGATTTTGCATAGTGTAATAATAGGCTGTCCTCGAGATCAAGGATTGATTTATTTTTAATTTCTTCTTCAAGTCTTCAATTCGTAAAAGACATCAATCATATTTATGCCCCTTTATCTGACCACAAACAAATAACTTTGAAACGTTCTGCTTCTCAGGAGACCGCTGGCATGAGAGGCTACTGGAAACTCAATAATTCTCTCTTAACAGACAATGTGTTCAATGATTCAGTTAAGAATTTGGTAATTCAAATTCTCAATGATGGTGTGAATGACAATTATTGCAAAAAATGGGACTTCTTCAAATATAAAGTAAGATGCTCAGCAATCAGAAGAAGCAAGGAAATTAAACAAGAAAGACAAAAGCAAGAAATAGTCTTGACTGAAAAGCTCAACCTCTTGCTCTCTAAAGACATTATCACTGTAGAAGAAAAAATTGAATTAAAAAACATTCAGATGCAGCTAGACCAATTTTACTTGAATTTGGCAAAGGGTGCCGTTATCAGATCGAGAGCCAAATGGATAGAAGAAGGCGAAAAAAACACAAACTATTTCTTTACACTTGAAAAAAGGAATATTAAACGCAAATCCTTAACTGCTCTTAATATTAACGGTACTCTCGCTAAAGACCCAAAATTAATTTCTGACTTTGTCACTGACTTTTATGGAAACCTTTACAAATCTAACTTTAATTCCAAAGACTGTGTAACTTTCTTAGACAACATTCATAGACATATTCCTTTAATTTCTCAAGACTTAAAATACACTTGTGAATCTGACCTATCAGCTATCGAAAGTAAAAATGCCTTGTTTTCAATGAAGAAAGGAAAATCGCCGGGAGTTGACGGTTTATCCGTTGAATTTTACACCCATTTTTGGGATCTCATTCAAGTCCCATTATTATGCATGTACAAAGAATGTATCTCCCAAGGCGAAATGACTCCTTCTATGAAACAAGGCATAATTTCCCTTATACCCAAACCTGAAAAAGACTCCACGATCATAGAAAATTTGCGACCAATTACTCTCTTGTCTATTGACTACAAAATTCTTGCTTTATCATATGCTAACAGATTAAAAAAAGGTTTAGACACCATTATCAGTGAAACTCAAATCGGGTTTATGAAAAAAAGACACATTAGCTGCAATATTAGACTTATTTTAGACCTTTTAGATTATTCGGACGCAGTAGACTCTAAAGCACTCATCTTATTTCTAGACTTCTATAAAGCCTTCGATACTATTGAACATAAATTTATTTTTCATTCCCTCAAAACTTTTGGCTTTGGTAATAGTTTAATTGATATTGTCTCCATGTTCTATATCGACATTAACAGCTCAGTCATTATTAATTTGAGTACTTCTAAGAGATTTCAGATTAACAGAGGTGTTTAGCAAGGCTGCCCCATCTCACCCTTCTTATTTATTTAATCACCGAATTATTGTGAATTCACATTAAAAATGATATAAACTTTAAAGGTATTTCAATTTTTGACAAGGAATTAAAACTTTCCCAGTTGGCGGACGATACTACAATTTTCCTGAGAGATAAGAACCAGCTATCTATCTCTATTAACTTGATCAATCAGTTCTCCAGTGCCTCGGGCCTTAGATTAAACATGTCAAAATGTGAAATTTTACCCATCCACGACTGTGAATATTCGTCAATTGAAAACATTCCTGTTAAAGATTCGGTCAAATATCTTGGCATTTACATAACAAAAAATCATATTAACTGACAATACCTCAACTTTTCCAATAGAATTAAAAAAACTGCTTCAATTCTTAATCTTTGGTTGCAAAGGGACCTTTCGATTTATGGAAGAGTTCTCCTATCTAAAGCAGAAGGTCTGTCACGCCTTGTATACCCCGCCCTATCCTTATTTGTTAATAATTTGACAGCGGCACAAATTAATAAATTATTCTCAAACTTTATTTGGAAAAATAGATCACACAAACTTAAAAAAGCAGTTCTCTCAAATAACAGAGATGAAGGAGGCCCTGAAGTGTTGATCTTCGAGGATGTTGTTAATACTTTCAAAATCAATTGGCTAAGGAGATGTTTGATGAATCGAGACTCGATCTGGTACTTTATTCCAAACCATATATTTAACCAAATCGGTGGCCTATCCTTTATTTTAAAGTGCAACTTTCTACCCAACAAATTACCAGTCAATCTGTCAAAATTCCATCAACAAGCCCTTATAGCTTGGAAGTTAGCCTTTGTCCACAATTTTTCACCACACAAAACTTTCCTTTGGAACAACTGCATTATACTTAGAAGGAATAAGTCTTTGTTCTTATCTAAATGGTTCCAAAGAGATATTCTCTTTGTGTTTAATCTTTTTGATGAAAATGGCAATATGTTTACATATGAACGCTTTATGACGGTATATAATTTTCCTGTTCCTTTCAAAGAATTTAATGCTGTAATCCAGGCTATTCCAAAGGAGCTTTCTCATGCCGTGAAAAATCATCTGACTTTCAATGGACATGGAACTGCTCAAACGTTGCTGATGTTGGATGGTCTAGATCCTAAGGACAAAAAGTGTTATAATAAACATATTAGTCAAATATTTCAGAGAAAGAACACTATTATACCTAGAGGAAAGTTTTTTTGGAGTTCTCAGATTGTGGACATTGGTTGGCGAAGGACCTGGCTTTTACCACACAAATATTGCATCTCTAACAAAATCAAAGAAATTCACTTTAAAATTTTACATAAAATCTACCCTGTTAACTGTCTCATCGCCAAATTTACAGTTCTTTTTGTAACCAAAATGTTGAAACCATTTCACATTTATTTTTTGATTGCAGAATCACCAAAGCGTTCTGGTCAGCTCTTAATCTGTATTTTTCAACTCTGCCAATATCCAATACTCCTTTACATTAAGAGATATCATCTGCTACTACAATAACAAAAATAACAAAGACTTTGAATTTTTATTAAATTTTGTAATCTTCAATGCTAAATTTTACATTCACAAACAAAAATTTGCCAAATCCTGCCCCAATTTTAAAATCTTCCTCTTAGAATTTGAATATACTATGAAAGCTTTACGCCTAATTGAAAACAGTAAAAGTTTCAAACTTACTGCTCTTTATGAAACGTTTTTCCCATCCTCTAACAAAAATAAGTTTTTCATATTTTGTCCTGTTATACTGTCTTTATATCTGTACCAACACTTCTCAGAGTCTTGGATGTATTTTTGCGCTGTCCCCTTGTGGTGTACCTGCTTGTTAATTCTTTCAATAAAAAAAAAAAAAAAAAGTTTTGCCTTTCCAGACGTATTTTTCGGAACGGGAGGGAGTTATGATGAATGGTTGGTGCCGAACGAATCTTTAATATGTCGTTGTTACGCCAATACCAGACACAAGGTAAGACAAAAGAAAGTTTTGACGCTAGCAGCGGTAGAAGACAAGTGGTTTCTGGTGATTTCCATTTTTGCCGGTTTAGTATCCTTCTCCTTGCAATTTCTCCTACTACTTTACTGTCTCAATTCTACTCTTTATATACTCGTTTGCAGACCCCACCCACATTTAGACCTCTTTTTTTTATTTTCTGGGACTTTCCCCAGACATGTCCAGGACATGTCTAAACCTAGCTCCAGTCTGGGCTGAATCAAAAAAAGGTAAATACTGCCTCTAGTGGCCTATATTCACATTACAGTAGTGCTGTTTCTATTGAATGCATGTTTTTTTCTTTTTTTTTTACAGAGTCCATGTAATTTTCAGTATCTGTATTTTCTTCATTTTCTTACAGTAATTTACATATTGTTTTTATGAAACACACAGATACTCTACAGTAATATATTTTGAGAACAGATAAGACGGTTTCTAAAATGTGTCTTGGCAGTTGTGAAAAAGCATAAACAGATCTTTCTCACACCCTGGGCATAGTGTTTTCAGTTTTTCTATTGTAGTATGTAATGATGCTTTGTAGTGTAAACATTTTGGCAGGCTTTGAGAATGATTTTGGTGTCAAAGTTTGGTTTTGAAACAAGGATGTGAGGTTTTGTGTATGTAGCTTGAGAAACGTGTTTTGTGTTTAGAGTTTTGGGAAAATGGAGCAATGTTTTGTGGAATGTGTTTTAGCAATAGTGAAAAGCTGTTAATCGGCTGAGGTTGGGTTGCACTCTCATGCCGGCTTCCCTCATGGTCAGTCCATGCACAAGCACATGGTCTATGATTGCTGCACATATTTCATTCGAAATAACCAATCTTTGTCTTGCTCTTCCACGAACTCCTCTTCCTCTTGCCTGCCAGTTCCCTCTTCCTCCACCTCACATTCCAACTTGTCCTCTCCTTCTCTGATCCATAGTGACACAACCTGGTTGCTTCCCAATTGGCTTATATTGTGTTTGTCACATCGTGAAACAAGTAAAATCAATTTTGGTTCTTTGTGCTTAATGAATGACAAGAGTGCTTAATTTGTGTTCACATTTTGACAGGTATGTTTAATCTCCTTCATCACGTGTTTTTCAATGCAAAATGTGCTTTAACGACAAGAATGTGCTTTGAGATTTGAAAAAAGGAGATAGTAGAACACATTTGCAAATCACCCTATGTAAAATGTGTCCAAGTTATTGGCAGAAGAGTGAGCGGTTTTGCTTAGTGTTTTAGCCATTCAGAAAAACTGTAAGTCAGTCTATATTCCAAGCTGCAGATGGGAGAGTTTTAAATTGGTAACTCGTAGACTATACTGTGAGAACCGGGTTCCATCTACTTATACCGTGTTTTTTTCCTACTGAAAACTCTGATTGATTTTTATTTGATTCCTATTCCTTACGTGTGGCTGCTTGTAGAAATTCTCCATCAAGTGTTTGTGTAATTGACATAAAATTGCCATAGAACTAAATTAAAGTGGAGAAAATGGCGGTTAATGGGTTCCTGGTTTCTCATGGAGAGAAACAGCCTAAAATACGACAGAATGCATAAAGAAGAAATGAAGAGTGAAATCAATCAGAACACTCTTGTTCATTACCTCTGCCAAACGAAGTTGGCAGGAGATTATGTGATCTGTGTTGTTTGTTTGTATGTTTGTGAAAAAGACAACTCAAAAATTCATGAAGGGATATCTCTGAAATCTCGACACGAAAGCGGCAAGGCCGAAAACCAACATTGAGTGCCCGTGACCATCGGTCCCTCGGGCGGCATGACATGAAAAACTGACATCATTCCATAACAGATATTACCTCGTGGGCTCAGAAACACTTCGGAAAACCATTGCTAACCACTATTAACACAGTTCATCCCTACATCTACAAGTGCAATGTAAAACTCTCCTATGCAAAGCGAAAGCCATATATCAACAACACCCAGAAGCGCTGCTATGGGCCTGAGCTCATCTGAGATACACTGACACAAAATGGGAGAGTATGCTTTGGTCTGATGAATCCACATTTCAGTTTGTTTTTGGAAATCATGGATGCTGTGCCCTCTGGGCTAAAGAGGAAAACGACCATTCAGATTGTTATCAGCTCAAAGCTCAAAAGCCAGCATCTGTGATGGTATGGGGATGTGTTAGTGCCCATGGTATTGGTAACTTGCACATCTGCAAAGGCACCATTAATGCTGAAAGGTACATACAGGTTTTAGAGCAACATATGCTGCCATCCAAGTGATACCTTTTTCAGGGACGTCCCTACTTTTTTCAACAAGACAATGCCAAGCCACATTCTGCAGGTGTCACAATAGCGTGGCCTCGTACCTTGTTTAACCAGCGGTAATCTGTACAAAAACGAAAGGTTTTATCTGGCTTAGCCACAAGTAAACAAGGGGACGCCCAGCTAGAGTGGGAGGACTCAGCCAAGCCATTGTCCAACATACACTGTACCTCAGCATCCAATACCTTACGTTTGTCAAGCCCCACACGATAAAAACGCTGGCAAATCAGCAAGGCATCTCCAACATCTATATCGTGTTCGATAAAATCCATACCTATGAGTGTATCTGAAAAAAGAACAGAAAAAGTCAAAATCAAAGCCTTTAGCTCATCAGCTTTATCTAATGGAAGATGGCCTATCAAGGTATCCAAGTTGGCCAACATTTCAGATTTATTAAGCCTTGGCTGCAGCGCAGAGTCATCAGGGCCAAATTCCTCACTCTCTGCTGCCACCAAAGGTTGACAAGAGGGCCCAGTGTCAATGACAGCCCCTGCAACAGATGACGCCTCCCTACCCCCTAGACCAAGACTAGGGTTTTGCGAATAGTAAGGCTTTAACAAACTAATGTGGCACAATTGTTTAGATTGCTTCCTGTCAGGAGTATCTACCAGGTAGTCATAGTCAGACACCCGCCGAGCAACAGAATAGGGGCTGACAAATTTAGCACAAAACAGTGATTTTGATACTGGCAACAAAGCCAGGACCTGATCACCAGGACTAAATGCACATTTTACAGCACGGCGGTCAAACACCCTTTTCATAGGCTATTGGGCCTCAGCAAGATTATCACTGGCCATTTTCCAAGCCAGCGTCCAACTCTGACAAAATCCATTAATGTAATCAATAACATTCACAGGGGCCCGAGCCTCCTCCAACCCATCTTTTAACAGAGACAAAGGACCACGGACTTGATGACCAAACACCAAGTCATTTGGGCTGAAACTAACGCTGTCTTGCACCACTTCACGTGCTGCTAGAAGCAGCCATGGAATACCCTCTTCCCAGTCTCTGTTTATCTGAATGCAGTAGGCACGCCAAAAGGGACTTCAAAGTACTATGGAAACGTACTTTATGAAAGGCAAACTGCTATATAACTTCTGAGCTACTTTATCGGCGCATCAGGCAGTCTAACCTGTGCTTCATGATCGTTTATTGTTGAAATGTAATAAAAGCCGTTTGATACGCCTGCGTGCAATTTTCAATAACGCTGATTTAAATACACCAAAGTGCGAGTTACCTTACTTTAACGGGGAGAACTAGCAACGTCTGATACTGTGGAGTGTTTTCGGAGTGAATCTATTGTTAAAGTCAGGACTAATAATTGTTTTAATGTGATGTATCTGTGCCCCCCGCCCCCCAAAGCCTATAGCAGCACTAGAAATTGAACTATAAATTTTCTCGACTTGATGTGACTGTTTCTCTGGGTAATCGAACATCAAGGTAAGCAGAAAAAGTACTGACTTCATTGACCTCATGGTAGAGGTTGAATATGGCAACGTTACTCTTTCCATTCGCTGTAATATTAACCATTAGCCTACCGAGAAGATGAGCTTTGCGGCAACAGCTAAGGATCCCGACGCTGCAGGTGTTTCATCTTCTGCGTCTTTATGTTGACTGGATGAAGGCTTGAAATATCCCATCAATTTAGGGATTTTTTTTAAACCTCTTAGTCAAGCTGTTCTTTTAAACGCACTCCGCTGTCATATTTTTTAATGATATTTTGCTGCTATGCTGTCCAGCAAAAGCAGTGAAGTATTTCAAATTAACTTACCACTACAGCTGATTGGATAGATGAGGCATCACATCTATCCAATCAGCTGTATATTTGTTTTATGGTCCAACAGACGTTTTTTTTTCTTCTTCTTTCTGTTGAGATAAATTTAAAATAATTAAAAATACCCTGGCCTATCTGGGGCCCCTACGCACGTGAGGCCCCTAGGCTGCAGCCTAGGTCAGCCTGTGCATTAATCCTCGCCAGAACGTGTGTAAGGAGCGGCTGGCAACGAGCTGGAACGCAGAGAGGGCTCTCCCCAACGCAGTAGCCGCCAAGCAACTGGGAGCAGCGAGTCGAGAGGTGACAGGGTCCATTAATCAGGAGGTCTTTATACGAACATTATTCCAGCACCAATGGGCACACTCCATGCTCTGCAGATTAAACATGCAGCATAGAACAAAGGGGACGGAGCCCCAACAGGCATTATGAGAATTACCACTGGGAATGACCTGCAGGGCCTTAACACAGTTGCTTTGAGATTACAGTTCCTAGGTATAGAGAGTTGTGACATGAGCGTTCCAGGAAAACCTGGTCACGCGACATATGGAGCCATGAAGTTTCCATCGTGTCGTCAGGTGCTGTCCCAAAGTGATTTAGTTCACATGAGTGAGCACATAATTTTGAAGGTAAGTATTCTGAATTCGTTAATGTGATGGGTCAAGGAAAAGCTATAAATTGTGCAGGTTCCCTGCTGATCCACGAGAAAGAAACTATGGACTATTACAATCCATTGTCATAAAGGCCGGAAACCAATGTCTTCATCATTATTTTGTGACTTAAATCCCTCCTCTTGCCATTAATTTTGATCGGCGGCAAGGATACTTTTCTATCTCTGTTATCAACAAAACTGAACAAGATAAATGAAATTAAAAGAATTTCCTCTGCTTGACAGTATATGGTAGCTCACCAAGATTAGCGATATTAAAACAACGACAGGGGCTCATATTTTAAAAGTAACTTTAGCGAAGAGATGCATTTAAGCCACATCCTTATTCCTGGGTTTGTTGAGTTTATTGTCTTCCATTTTTCACAAAATACGGATTTACAAAAACTAGCAAGCATTTACTTTCGCCAGCTACCATAGTGAAAGGTTTATTCGGATTAATGTGAGTAAGGTTGTATGAAGTAGCCTACTCAGCGATCTAAGGTATTCATAGTCAGGGAGTTACCGACGATTGGCAATCTGAACGCCCCAGTTCAGTTCAGAGAAGCCATTAGGGATAATGCAACATAAGCTATGTAATGCATTGCTATGGCCGGGAGCACAACATATTTTTGCCACCTAATTAAGCTCACCTAAGAAATTCAATACCTGATTATGTCTCTGCTATATTTACCATATTGTCACTGCTTTATCTTGCCTTCAGCCAAATTATTTGGATCAAATGTTTTTCTCAACTGTAGACCTTGGGTAGCTAGCAAGTAAGGCTATTCCTAATCCGTATTTGTAGCACGCTTGTAAAAGTTCTCCGTAAATTACTTGTGAAATTAATAAAAACTTGGCATAAACAAACAAAATAATTATAAATTAAGATGGAAAAAACAGCATTTAATAAGTTTCACATGGGAAGAAACTGCCTAAAATGCAACAGAATTCTTTTAAAGAGGAGAGTGAAATCTATTACACCACTCCAGTTCACCGATAAAGTTTTCTGTTTTCCCTTTTCTCATTTTGGGACATTTTCCCTTGTTATGCTTGTCAACACCATTGCTAGCTGGTTTATTGTTTTTCTCCTGAGAAAGCAGAAAGAACAAAAAAATTAAAAGATTTTCAATCTGTGCAATGAAAATTAAATGGCTCTTATTCCTCAGTCATTGCAACTCTATCCTTGAGCTCTTATTTGAGAGCCTACAGAAACTGTTACATTATCATTTGTAGGCAGTGTGAAGAAGGCTTTCATCACAAATTTGCGATCATGCGGCACTCCTGAAAAGGTTAAGCCAAACAGAACTCCATCAGTCTCGACTTGTCAGGCTTGTCATCAGGACCTGTCAAGAATACAAAAACACAACATGAAGGCACAGCGGTCATGGTAAATGGGCAAGTAACTCTCTCCAGCCACACTCAGGCCATCTAAAATGGGGCCCACCTGAAATAATATCCCTCTGAACTCTACAGGTCCCGCAGAGAGAATGTGCACTGACCCGGAATGCCAGAAAACAGGTCTCCAAATGTGACTTAATCACGACTTATGGTTGTCTCAAACTTGTTTATGATGAGGTAGGGGTTACGACCCCTTTATATAATAAATATTTCAAATGTCAAGTTTCAGCTATATGTTATTTAAAGTCTTTTGCACTTTGTCGTTGACACAAACATTACATTTTTTCAACCTTAGTTAAAACTTTCATCTCCTGATATGAATGAAAAATTGTATTGTCAAAAGAAAGGTCTTTCTCAGCACAAAGTATGCTGAAAATATAAAAAAATGTACTTGTAACGTCGTGTTCAGGAACCACACGCAAGAGATAGAAATCGAAAAAACATGCCTTTGATGAGGTCCAAGTCAAAGCCAAAAAACACAAGAATTGCCTAGCCACAATGAAAAATCCAAAAACAGTGTGGACTGGACAGGCAAGGGTCAGAACCAGGAAGACAGATGAGCAAAGGTACATAAACAGTAGGCAAAAAGTCGTAGTCGATGAACAAAGCCAAGGGTCATAGACAGGGCATCTAAACACAGAAATCGTGATCATACAAAAATGGGTCAAAATCCAAAAAGACAAAACAATACAAGAAGGGCAATGGCAAGAATCGTAGTCAGACAAACCAGTAGAAGAAAAACAATACTCACTGGCATACACGGCGCTCTGCGCAAAGAAATATTGATCAACGTTCTGACAAGGAGCTGGCTGTGAAAAGGCAATCACATGAGGGAAATCCTAACCACGAAAATTGGCGAAAGCCAAGACATGGACGGGAATCACACAGACAGGCTATGACATTTAAACAGCTCCGGTCAAGGAGTTCTAAGTGCACAGATAACGAGTGCAGGAAAGTAATTAAGCATGTGCGAGAGGTCTCGCAGAAACGCAGGAGGAGACAGGTACAACTGAGCAAGAGGTGGAGACTAGAACAGGGCGATTGCTGAGAGGGAATTAGTAATAATTAGTAGCGGTGCAACTTTACAGATTTAACTAGAGTGCTCGTTATTAAGTTAGTAATTTATATACATGGATTAGTAGTGTTAGTAGACTATGATACAAAATACAAATGTTAGTTTTGTTAGTAATCCGAACAGTAAGACAAAGGAAGTCAATGAGAATCAAAGGAAAATATTAAACACCAGAATTCATTTAAATCACCTGAAGTAAGTGTGCACACAGACCAGAAAGATGGACTGAACCAACTGGATCACAAGGGGAGACAAGTTCAGTGGAACTGAGAAATGGAATGAACTAAAAACCTGAGAATTACAATAACCAAAAAGAATAAATAAAAGACAAAATCTTGAAAACTGAACTTGAACATAAACATGACAAAAAACCATAACCATGACAGTAGTGCACAATTAAACAGATATTAATATACAGCGCCCTCAATAATTACTGGCACCCCTGGTTAAGATATGTTCTTTAGCTTCTAATAATTTCAGTTTTTTTCTAAATAATATAGGACCGCAATGAAAAAAGAGGAAAATCCAACCTTTAATTCAAGTGCATTTATTCAGTGTGAAAAAAATCCCACTTTAAGAAATAATTCTTTTACATCAAATCATGTATGCCACAATTATTAGCACCCCTGATACTTTGTACAACCCCCTTTTGCCAACAAAACGGCACCTAATCTTCTCCTATAATGTTTCACAAGATGGTAGAATACAGGAAGAGGGATCTTCGACCATTCTTCTTTGTACAATCTCTCTAAATCATCCAGCGACCAGGGTCCTCTCCTCTGCACTCTCCTCTTGAGCGCACTCCACTGGTTTTCAATGGGGTTGAGGTCTGTGGACTGGGATGGCCATGGGAGGAGCTTGATTCTGTGTCTGGTGAACCATTTCTGTGTAGATTTGGCCACGTGTTTAAGGTCATTATCTTGCTGGAAAACCCAGTGACGACCCATCTTCAGCTTTCGGGCAGAGGCCACCAGATTATGATTTAAAATGGTCTGGCATTTCAAAGCGTTCATGATGCCATGCACCCTAACAAGGTTCTCAGGGCCTCTGGAAGAGAAACAGGCCAACAGCATCACCGATCCTCCCCCATACTTGACAGTGGGCATGAGGTGCTTTTCTGCATACTCATCTTTTGTGATCCGCAAGACCGACTTAGAGTGTTTGTCGCCAAAAAAGCTCTATCTTGGTCTCCTCTTGCCAAAGCACACGGTCCAAGTGTGCAAGGAAGGAAGGAAGTGTTGATTTACAATTTAAGTGTTCCTAGATACTCTGATCAACTTTGTAAACTACTGTAGAAATGACAGAAATGCTTCAATTACATTTAATTCGTAGGAATTGTTAGGGGTGCCAATAATTGTGGAACAGGTGATTTTATGAAAAATAATTATTTCTTAGTCAGGGATTTTTTTTCCTCTTAAAATTCACTTGAGTTGAAGGTCACATTTTTCTACAATTTTCAGTGTGAGAGTATGCTTCTGCTATAAAAATTGAATTTATTTTAAGGCTTTTTACACATCTTGACCAAGGGTGCCAATAATTATTGAGGGCGCTGCATATTTAACGAGAGCAAGGCTGTTTCTCCGTGATAATGTTACAAAGAATATCGCAAGCCGAGTACTGATGCTATGATTCTGGGTTTCGGTATCCATCCCTAAAATATACCAATCACAGAAACTGCAACCTCTCCTACAGCAACACACATATGATTGGCATTATCTTGCTTGACAAGGGCACTTTGGAAATTAAAATAGCTAATTGTTGTAACTGATTTTCAGACTTTGAATATTTGCCTCATTAGACTTGCCAATAACATAAAAGTTACATGGCTAATTAGGTAGCTACTTCAAATGATAGCTACCCAACGTAACGTTATGATAGGACTTCATCTGCTTATTAACATTAGCTTCAAGACTGTACACTTCACAACACAAAAGTGCAGTTTTTTACAGTGTGACACACTGAAAATATAGTTCACATGCGTTATGTCAGACACTTAGTTGGTCGGCTCACATCGAACAGTGAGGTCATGTGACCTCTGCAGTGAGGTTGGCCGTGCTTGGAGGCCCGAAAAGGTCCGAAATTTCACATGGGAAAAATTTTCAAAATGGTCCTAGAGCGATGCAATTTTTTTGAAAAGATGCGTCATGAAATTCTGAACAAAAAAGTAAATGGCGATGAAGTCGTAGGTCACGTGGTTTAGCTGCCATGATGGAGTTTTCGCATTTTCCCCTCCTGATGACCCTTCCATTTTAAAAAATCTACTCTGTAATAACCGCTCGTTGAAAAATTCTGAAAATGACATATATGAACCTAGACACTCTCCTAAGCAAACGATCTAGGGCAGAATTTGAAAATGAATTTTACTTTTTAAACTAGAAGCTTCTGAATTTCAGTATTTATGAAAGATATTTGAGTTTCGATAAAAGGTCTTTCACTTTCACTCTGGCATTAAAAAAAATTTTTCCTTCCACTTCCATTGAAATAAATGTGGGAGGTTGGAGACGAAACCCTTTCTTTCTGTTTTCAATAAGATTACTGCCATTGGATGTTGACCGTAAACTATTCCATTTTTAAGGCATGTTGTGAATTTTTGTATTTTCTTTGAGCCACTTGGAAGGGTTGGCCTTTAGATATAATTTGCAGATTTGCCATCATCCTCGCATTTCTTTCACCACGAAAAAATCTGCCAAATCCTCAGACTTCCAAATTCCGCTGTCATTCTCCATTCTTGCGATCCAATTTCCTATTCTGTCCCTCTCTTTGTATGACTGGGTCACTACGCCACGATATAGTGAGTGAGTTTTGGCTTAACACTGCTTTCAACAATATTTCAGTTATATTGCGGCGTGGTGACCCAGTCACCAAAAGAGAGGCATCTTGGATTTTTCGAATTTTCCGCTCCTGATCACCCTTCCATTTTCAAAAATCTTCTCTGTAAAAACTGCTCTTTTCAAAATTCTGAAAGTTACCCATATGAACCTAAAGACTCTCCTAAGCAAGCGATCTCGAGCAGAATTTTAAAATAAATTTCATTTTTTAAACTAGAAGCTTTTGAATTTCAGTATGTACAAAAGATTTTTCAGTTTCGATCAAAGGTCTTTCACTTTTGCTCTGGCATGAGAAAAATATTTCCTTCCACTTCCATTGAAATAAATGTGGGAAGTTTGATGCGACACCCTTTCTTTCTGTCGTGAATAAGATTACTGCCATTGGATGTGCACCGTAAACGATTACATTTTTTAAAGCGTGCTGTGAATTTTGGTATTTTCTTTGAGCCACTTGGCGGGGTTGTCCTTTAGATGTACTTGCTGATTTGCCACCATCCTTGCGTGTTTTTAACATCAACGTCAATCCTGTTGCAGCCTCTTCGCCTCTGTGGGCAATTAGGTAAATGTTTGCCCTTTTGTACTCAGAATCTCACATTTTTAAAGGCAAAAAGAGGTAGGTACTGATGTCTATATTTCTTTTTGTTGTGTTATGGCCCCAATTGGTTATTACATTTATAACACACAGCAACAGCAAGGGATGACAAACACAGTTTTAACAACTAAAACACATTTAATTTTTAAACAAAGACAAAGACTAATAACAACCTACAACTAAAGACCAAGATTGATAAATAAGAAAAAACAGAAATAATTACAGTCCCTTTTTGGTGGGGTGGCTTGGTGATGTCCTGGATGAAGAAAATGCTCAAACACAGGCAAAGAAATCCATAAAAGAAACGTCATAGGTCTTGAACAGAATGGCAGGTCTGGTCATCTTCTTGCAATTTCTCCTACTACTTTACTGTCTCAATTCTTTTCCTTATATACTCTTTTGCAGACCCCACCCACATTTAGACCTCTTTTTTTTTTATTTTCTGAGACTTGCCCCAGACATGTCCAGGACATGTCTAAACATGACTCTTGCCGGAGCTTAACAAAAAAAAGGTAAATACTGCCATCTAGTGGCCTATATTCACATTACACCTCCATTCCAAAAGGGAAAAATTTTGACTCATAAAGGCAAAATTTTTCTTTTCAATACAAAATGGTTAAGTGAACACTTGTCTATATATACATATCATACAATATTCAAACACATGATATATATATACACATTCAAACACGGGATAAGCAATCAGCAATTACATTGTCTGTACCCTTCACATGCTTAATTTCCAAGTCAAACTCCTGTAAAATCAAACTCCAATTCAACAATCTCCGATTCTTGTTTTTCATCTTACTCAAAAACATTAACGGATTGTGGTCAGTGTACACAATCATTGGCTTTTCCCCTGTACAAACATAAACCTCAAAGTGTTGTAAAGAAAGGACGAGAGCCAACAGTTCCTTCTCTATTGTGGAATAGTTTGTTTGGTGGCGATTGAACTTCCTGGAGAAGTATGCCACGGGATGCTCAATGTCATCAGAGTCACTTCTCTGTAGGAGCACAGATCCACAAGCTTGGTCGCTAGCATCGACCGCGATGGAGAACGGTTTGTTGAAGTCAGGAGATTTGAGCACGGGGAAGTGACACAGCAGAGACTTCAGGCGATCGAAGGCTCCCTGGCATGCATCATCCCAGGTGAACTTTACGCCTTTCTTCAGTTGGTTAGTTAGACTGAGAGCAATCTCAGCAAAGTTCTTGCAGAACTTGCGGTAGTACCCGATCATTCCAAGGAAGCGGCGCAAAGCTTTTTTGTTGTCAGGAACTGGAAAGTCCATGATGGCTTGGACTTTAGCATTTATGGGTGCCACCTTACCCTGGCCTATGACGTAGCCAAGATAGGTGACAGTAGCACAACCAAAGTCACTCTTGCTCAGGTTAACAGTCAGGTTAGCCTGGGTCAGGCGCTGGAACAACGTCTCTACATCTTTTAGATGTTCTTCCCAGGAGTCACTCCATGTGATCAGGTCATCGATGTACGCACCCGTGTGTGGCAATCCGGCGATTGTAGACTGTATCATCCTTTGGAACGTGGCTGGGGCATTTTTCATGCCAAAGGGTAGGACTTCATACTGGTACAATCCAGATGGTGTGGCAAAAGCAGAGATGCTCTTGGCCCTCTCAGTTAAAGGCACACACCAATAACCCTTCAATAAATCAATCTTGGTCAGAAACTTTGCTTGCCCTACACTATCAATACAATCATCAATCCTAGGTATTGGAAACACATCAGTTCTAGTTACAGCATTGACTTTGCGATAATCTGTACAGAATCTAGTACTTCCATCAGGTTTTGGAACTAGCACACAGGGTGAACTCCAATCGGAGTTGGAGGGTCTGATAATATCATGTTTTAACATGAACTCAACCTCTTTCTCAGCAATCTTTCTCTTTTCAGGATTCATCCGGTATGGATGCTGTTTTATTGGTTTGGCATCACCAACATCTACATCATGAGAGGCTATAGTAACTCTCTTTGGAACATCAGGAAACAAATCCTCATATTTCTTGATCAACCTTTCAAACTGATCTCTCTGTGAGGGTTCTAAGTGCTGGAGTTTTACAGCAAGATTTTGCAACACTTCAGTGTTT
The DNA here is from genome assembly GCA_029721435.1 of Gymnothorax reevesii. Classification (NCBI taxonomy): domain Eukaryota; kingdom Metazoa; phylum Chordata; class Actinopteri; order Anguilliformes; family Muraenidae; genus Gymnothorax; species Gymnothorax reevesii. The sequence goes on along the minus strand of CM056586.1, from coordinate 40,037,521 downwards.
GACAATTTACATGAAAGAACTTCAGCTTTAATTCTTGGTTCATCACCTTGAAACTCCCCCTCATCTTCACACGTTTCGACCATTGGAGAATCTGAAGTGACAGCTGCAACCCTAGCATTTCTGTCATGATAAGGCTTTAGCATGTTAATATGACACAATTGTTTTGGTTTTCTCCTATCTGGAGTCTTCACAATGTAATTGAGATCATTGAGTTTTGTCAGAATTTCATAAGGACCATGAAATCTAGCCTGCAATGGATTGGACTGCAAGGGAAACAACACAAGGACCTTTTCTCCTGGTTTAAACTCACGGCTTCTAGCCTTATGATCATACCAAGTTTTCATTTTTCCCTGACTTGATTTCAAGTTCTCTTTGGCAAGGTCACAAGCTGCACGCAATCTTTCCTTGAACTTGCCAACATAGTCTAACAGACTGATATGCGGCTCTTTCTCTTGCCATTGTTCACTCAATAATAGCAAAGGTCCTCTCACTTCATGACCAAACACTAGCTCAAATGGACTGAATCCAGTAGACTCCTGCACTGCTTCTCTAGCTGCAAACAACTGCAAATGAACCCCTTCATCCCAGTCTTTCTCATGGTCATAACAATAAGTCCTCATCATTGTTTTGAGAGTGGAATGAAACCGCTCTAAGGCACCCTGACTTTCTGGATGATAGGCACTAGAAAGAATCTGCTTTGCACCTAGTTCATACACAACCTGCTGAAACAATCCTGAAGTGAAATTGCTACCCTGGTCTGACTGAATTTCCCTGGGAAGGCCAAACAACGTGAAGAACTTTATCAAAGCCTTCGAGATTGCAGCTGCCTTGATGTTACGTAGAGGTATGGCTTCAGGGAATCTGGTAGATGCACACATGATTGTCAACAAGTACTGATTTCCAGATCTAGTCTTGGGTAATGGACCAACGCAATCAACAATGACCCTAGAGAATGGCTCCCCAAATGCTGGGATAGGCTGCAATGGAGCTACAGGTGGGTCTAACTGGTGTTTTCCAACTACCTGACAAGTGTGACAGGTTTTGCAAAAGTTGGAAACGTCTTTCCGAAGCCCAGGCCAAAAGAAGTGTTTCATGATTTTATCAACAGTCTTGTTAACACCAAGATGACCTCCTAAAGGTAAACTATGAGCCATTGTTAAGATCTCATTCCTATAGACCTTCGGAACAACAATTTGCCTGACCACTGCCCAATCTGCATTGGCAGGGATATCAGGAGGGCGCCACTTCCGCATCAACACACCATCCTTGAGATAATACCCAACTGGAACTGCATCTATTTCTTTTTCAGGAAGGGCTCTCCTCTTTAGTACACCAATTTCAGGATCATTAGTTTGCTCCTCAATCAACCGCTTTCTGGACAGAGACAAGTCTCCAGACACATCAGAATCACCAGACCCATCCGGCTGGCTGAATAGAGAACTGATAAAAGTATCTGATAAGTCCTCAAACGGAGAAACCATAGTAGGCCAATCAGAGTCATGAGGCGAACCACCTGAGTCCTGACTATTCAATGTACTGGACGGCACCACATCATCATCTTCTTTAGCCTTCTTGGCCATAGCACGAGTCACTGCGCAAGAAGGATACAGAGATGGGTCCTCATCCCCATCTTCAGTGCTCGGCTGTGAAGTAAGATGTACAGGGGGAACTACTTTGCCCCCAGCCAGGTCATTGCCTAGCAACAGAGAAACACCCTTTATAGGTAGACTTGACATAAGTCCCACCTTTACCTGTCCTGTAACTAAATCTGACTTCAAGAATATAGAGCGCAGGGGTACAGATACAGTCCTCCCTTCAATACCTTGTACAAGTATGAAATCCCCTGAAGCGGCCTCATCACGTAACTCCAAAGAGTCCATCAACAAAAGTGACTGAGAAGCTCCGGTATCCCTTAGGATATATATGGGGACAGGAGTAGTATGCTCATTCAGAGCCACAAATCCCTCTGACACAAATGGAAGAAATTCCTCCCTCACGAAATCAGCTGTATCAGGCTTTTTAGCCCCACAAGAAGCAGGCAATTTAGCAGATTGGTTATCTACTACAGGGGTTTCTAACTTTGTTTTCACAAAGGCATTTGGTTTGGTATCCTTTTCTTTTTCTTTCTTAGCTTTAAGGAACCAACAGTTAGTTGTAACATGACCAGATTTCTTGCAATAACTGCAAACTAGACCACTTTTGTCACTGTCAGCTTTCACACTTTGATCAGACCTGTTACTGGATTTCTGAGCACCATCACCAGATTTGTCTTTGTCTTTGGGTGAGGAATCTTGGGTATCACCGTAACCCTTTTTCTGAAATTGGGACCATTTATTGTTACTGCTAGATTGAAATTTGGACTTATGAGTGAGAACATATTCATCTGCAAATTTGGCAGCTGATTGCAAGTTCAGTGCTTGCTTCTCATTAAGGTAGGTCTTAACATCATCCTTAACACAGTTCTTGAATTCTTCAACTAACACCATCTCTTTTAGTGAGTTGAAATCATCCTTGACCTCCATAGAAGTACACCAGCGCTCAAAGCAAACCTGCTTTTCATTAGCAAATTCAACATAAGTCTGATTTTCAGATTTCTTCAGACCTCTGAATTTCTGTCGGTAAGCCTCTGGAACCAACTCATAAGCTCTCATAATAACCTTTTTGACAACCTCATAATCAGAGGAATCATCTGCAGACAAAGCCGAATAGGCTTGTTGAGCTTTACCCTTGAGGACAGTTTGCAACATCAGAGGCCAGTGTTCCTTTGGCCACTGGCAACTCTTTGCTACCTTTTCAAAACACTGGAAATAGTTGTCAACATCCTTTTCCGAAAATGGAGGCACCAGTTTTACCTCCTGGCTAGCCCGAAATTTATTTTCAGTTTGAATTTTTATTTTTAGTTGCTCCATTTGGAGTCTTTCTTCTCTATCGAATTTCTCTAATTCAAAATCTCTCTGTCTTGCAAATTTTTCTAACTCAAATTCTCTTTGTTTTTCTTCTCTTGCTAATTTTTCTAACTCAAACTGCCTTTGTTTTTCTTTTTCTTCCCTCTCAAATTCCCTTTCTTTTTCTCTTTCCTCCCTTTCAATCTCTAGCATTTTTAATTTAAGTTCCATTTCTATATTTGGATTTTCCACTGGAAACTGTTCCAGATCTCCTGGTGCAAACACATTTTCATCAATGTAATATTCAACTATCTCTCTAGCCAGTCTTGCTTTTCGCATGGCTGGTTTTACCTCTGTCAGCTCTAAATGTCTGCAAATTTCTAGCAGTTCTGTCTTTTTAAAAGACTTCAAAACCCCTACGGTTGGTGATGCCAAGAAATCATCCATTGCTGTTGTCAATATATATCTAGGAAAATTCACAAAAACAATTTCACAATTTGGAATGTTAGATTTTCAATAAATTACTCACACAATGGTCTATCCTGGACCTTGAGCCCCCAATTTGTTATAGCCCCAATTGGTTATTACATTTATAACACACAGCAACAGCAAGGGATGACAAACACAGTTTTAACAACTAAAACACATTTAATTTTTAAACAAAGACAAAGACTAATAACAACCTACAACTAAAGACCAAGATTGATAAATAAGAAAAAACAGAAATAATTACAGTCCCTTTTTGGTGGGGTGGCTTGGTGATGTCCTGGATGAAGAAAATGCTCAAACACAGGCAAAGAAATCCATAAAAGAAACGTCATAGGTCTTGAACAGAATGGCAGGTCTGGTCATCTTCTTGCAATTTCTCCTACTACTTTACTGTCTCAATTCTTTTCCTTATATACTCTTTTGCAGACCCCACCCACATTTAGACCTCTTTTTTTTTTATTTTCTGAGACTTGCCCCAGACATGTCCAGGACATGTCTAAACATGACTCTTGCCGGAGCTTAACAAAAAAAAGGTAAATACTGCCATCTAGTGGCCTATATTCACATTACAGTTGCATGTGCACATATTTGTATTAGTGTAAGTGTAAGAAGCGGTCCGGAGACACCAGGTGCAGGATGCAGAAGTGTTTATTGAACACTAAAACACTAAGGGAAAAGATGGCTGGCACGCCAGAAACAAAACACCGTGCACATGCACTGAACAGAAGGGAGAACTAAAATACACTGCCAAAGGCGGGGGGAAAACTAAGGTACACACTCAATGAGTGGCTAAACAAAAAAAAAACTGAAACTAAATCTAACTAACTGACGGACAACACTGGGAGACTAAGCAAGAGGAAGACAATACGAGGGCGCAGCAAAATACAAGACTCAGGACAGGCTCAAGGGAAACACTAGAAGGACACAGGAGCAGAGATATCACCATGAAGACTGAGTCAAACAAGGATCCGTCTGACAATCGCTTGGGAAGCTTCCACATTTAAAACCACGAGAGGAGGCGGGGACTCGGAATGCAATCACAGACTGAAACAGAAACACATGGGATAAATAATTACACGAGAACCGGGTTAACGCAAATGACTCGAGACTAGACGCTGAGACGAGCAATCAAGCTAGATGGTTTAGATTAAGGCAATCTAAACGTGACAAGTAAAAAGCACCACAAGAAAAGCGAGGGAAGGCACAGGGTTTTAAATGCAGTGAAACAGAGAGCTCAGACTGAATGCAGAGAAGCCAGAATCGCACACACTCGCTAAATGAGTTAATCAATGTTAATACTACGTGACGAAATATTTACAATCACTCTTAAATAAATACGGGTTAGTACGGGTTAGTAATCCTATCAGAGAACGCATTCACTCAGAGTTTCGCGAGACCCGGAATTAAACACAGCTGGAAGCAATGAATGAAATACCAAAGCCAAACCGAAAGTAGAAACGTGATTGGACGACAAGACGCAGGCATGCTGAAGGCAGTCACGCGACACCACTGGAGACAGATTGGAAGTGGATCGTCAGACGGCTGAACAGAAGGCTGGAAATAAACGAAACGAAAGTAAAGCACAAATAAACACGGGACAACACATGAAAGGGCAGAATCATAACAGTAAGTATAACTTTTAACATGTATTACTGCATCACATTTGAGTTGTGAATCATTTACAATTTGCTGCAATGGAAGATGCAAGGCTCTAATGCTTACCATACCTGCAGCTTTGCTTTGACAATTTAATCAGTAATTGTTGCTAGTAGAGTTTCATTAATGTGATGTATATGTTAAAAATGTTCCCTGTGTTCATATCGCAAGAATGTATATCAAAAAATTATTGCTAACCTAAATAATATGATGTGTTGAACGTGTGTTTTATTACAGTTGTTGGAAACTGTAATAGGTAACTGCTTGAAGAGTGTGAGTTATTGAATTAACTGTTTCTTGTCATCAAACAAACAAAAAAAAAAAAAAACTCACCATATTTACAGTGCTTTGTCGTGGCGTGGTGACTTGTGTGTCTCTTTGACCCTGCGGGCTATGCTGACCAAAGATTACACTCGTGGTAGGGACACCCATGTCAGAAAGACCAATGGATAGAGACCCGACTAAATCTGTACAACTTTGAAGCAAAAACAAATTGCTTTTAAATTCTAACATTTGGAAAATTTTCACTATGTTGTCTTTAGTGTCAAACCGGTCATCCTCATAGGTCCAGCTACTATGAGTAAACCGCACTATTGCCCGCGGGCAAACGCAACACTAGTTTTTTTTCTTGGTGTTGTTTTATTGTTCTGTTATTGTGAATTTGCTTTTTGAAACTTCCAAGCCGATAAAGCAATAAATCAAATGCAATATTTTGGTTCTTCTTTTCAACCTATATCAATCAATGCAGGGGCTACAAAGACAAGATTTTTACCTCTGCCAGGGAGGTTATGTTTTCACCTTGCCCCAGCCTGTTTTTTGTATGTCTGTCGGCCTGTCTGTCTATTAACAGGATAACTCAAAACATTATGAACGATTTGGGACAAAATTAAGTAGGATGATGGGTGGTGGACCAAGGATGAGTTGATTCAATTTTGTAAGTGATCTGGAACATATTCTGGATTCTGGATCGAGAAGAATTAAGATATTTTTATCTAACACGGTTCAGTGTCATATTTCTGACCGAATAACTCAAACCGTTATGATGTATGACATTGGAAGTAAAGTTGATCACCATGTACTGAAAGTCAGATTGGAAAAATGGGTTCATTAAAATGGTTAACCTGCAGAAGCAGTATCATTTTGTGCTAGAATAACAGTTAATTGCTGAGTATAGATTAATTTATCTCAGTGTATGGCTAACCTATAAATCTTAAGGAAAATATTTGTCATTAGACATTTTATTGGTTTGGTAATTCTAGTAATACCTGGCAGAGCACAAATATGAAAAATAATAGCGCTTTCCATGAGGTATCTCTAAATTGCCTTTCTAAAAATTTTACTTTTTCTCTGTGACAATACTATTAATTTCCTTCGGTAAAACATAAAATCATCTGCACATGCTTGACTTGCAATTTATGGAAAACCTTGCAAACGATTTCTGTCATTTTAATGCCCCGAATGTGTCATGAGCAGGAAAAACATGTAAAATATTACATCACATTTTATGTAAAACCACATTTTAAAACTAGAAATAGAATAAATTTCTATTTAAAAACAAAATATTGATGTAATCTTAAATTATGGTTGATTATTTGTAATTTTAAGGGTAAATCATGGAATAAGGGCAAAAATCAGTATATAAGCAGGCATTTCCATTTTATGTGGAAAACAGTGAAAAACTGTGAAACTTTACAGAATATTTCCTATAAAAATACATTTTTTTCTAACAGATGTTTAATCAGTGTTGCAGTTCAGATGTTCCTGGATGCTGACGAAAAGAAAAACAGTCCTTATTATGAAAGATATGTCACGGTCCGAGGAGGCTTGACCCCAAACGCACCACTCGGAGGCTGATATGCAGAAAAACGTCGTAGAGTGTTTATTAAACAATAACAAAAAGTCTCAGCATGGCAGATGAGTCCAGAGCTGGATGGGGGAGGAGGCAGGGAAGCAGGCTGGACCTGAGCTGGTCACGCGGGCAGGGCAGGAGCTGGCCTGGGAAGGTGCTGAGTGGACTGAGCCAAGGTTAAGCAGCAGAATGGACAAGACTTTCTTAAACAGAACCTACAACAAACTGGCACACAACAGAGGACAAAGCAGGGTTATAAAGGGGGAGAAGCAGGTGAGGCGTGTTAGTCAGTATAATGGTGGGAGTGCAGGCAGGGCAGAGGCTGGAATCAGTAACTGAGTACGAGAGTATGATGTGGTGTGAGCGGGAAGAGTCAGTAATTGGATAGTTGAGAGGGAAGTTGATTGCGTGAGTGAATGCAAGGGAAGCCAGTGAACATCACGCCCAGCACAGACAGAAAGAAGCAAAACCAGAGACAGTAGGGTTAGGGGAAAACATGGACACAGAAGGAAGATGGTCTGGGTAACCCAGTCCGAGGAATGTAACAAGTCAAGACTAAGTTGTTTGATCAGATTGGTTATTTATTATGCAACTTAAGACAGTGCACTTAAAGACATTCAAAGACAGCTGGGGCTTTATACAGTACAGCTTTATACAATAACATATCAACCTGCTTGTTGTTCATATTTGCAGTAAAAGGGAAGCAACTGTTCAACTATTAATTATTACTTTTGTGCACTCAGAACACACATGGCCACCACAAGCCTTCTTGCCCAAATAGGTGACAGTTGTCTCATCATATTAGGCACAGTCAGCATGTGATAATACAACTCATTGGGCAATGACATATATATTAATGCAATGTAGTGTGTGGTGCTGTATGAATAGATGCAAAACAAGTCTTCCCAACTTAAAAACAAAGACGGTGGACTACGTAGATTGCATGGTCATAGTGACCAAGGTGTCAGTACAGTAAGGGTTAATTTATTTGGCAAGTTTCAGCCTGGTTAAGTAGTATAAATCAGATAAGGGATGATGATGATGATTATCAGGGGTTCTGTTTGATTACTTTTTTTTTTTCGTGTCCCACTTCAAGGCGTTTAGCTCCTTGACGGGATGACGGTGAAAATTCAATAAACTTAGCCGGCTTGCAAAGAAAGGAATATGCTGTTATCTATTCGAAAATATCACAAATTGACCAAATGGTGGCGCTGTAGCTCTAGGTCAAATTTTTTAAAATTTGAACGACCATAATTTTTGAAGCGTTTGGTATAGAGAGCAGAGTTGTATGAACACACACTAAATACAGTGGGCCACACTTTCTGCCCACATGAAAGGGAAGGAAGGCAACTCACCTAGTGAACCAGTGGATTGGTGAAGGTGTGAGAAATGCCTGGAACAGGAGCTATGCCATATACCGCAGTGGGCGGGGATAAAACACATTTTTGCCATCTACTTAAGCCCACTTAGAAAACGCAATATCAGCTTACAGTGTACGTTACATTTATAGTAATTTTCCTGCGTTACTTTACCATCAAACAGCCCTCTCATTTGTAACAAATGTTTTTCTGAACTGTGGAATTGATGTAGCTCACTAGTAAGTTAGGCTATTCCTATTCCTTACGTGTGGCATGCTTGTAAAAATTCTCCATCAAATGTTTATGTAATTGACATCGAAAATTGCCTTTAAAAAAAAGAATAATGAGATCCTGGTTTAACATGGAGAGAAACAGCCTAAAACATGACAGAATGCTTTTAAAGAAGAAATGAAGAGTGAAATCAATTACAACACTCTTGTTCATGAACTCCGCCAAACAAAGTTGTCAGGAGGATATGTGATCAGTGCTGTTTGTTTGTTTGTGAACAAGATACAGCGCCCTCAATTATTATTGGCACCCCTGGTTAAGATGTGTTAAAAGCCTTAAAATAAATTGCAGAAGCATACTCTCACACTGAAAATTTTAGAAAAATGTAACCTCGAACTCAAGTGAATTTTAAGGGGAAAAAAAAGAAATAATTATTTTTCATAAAATCACCTGTTCCACAATTATTGGCACCCCTAACCATTCCTAGGTATTAAATGTAATTGAACTATTTCTGTCATTTCTACAGTAGTTTACAAAGTTGATCAGAGTATCTTGGAAAATTTAATTAGTAAATCATCACTTCCTGTTTCCCTAGAGTGTAAATATGACGTGATGCAGAGGCCATTTCTCTTATCCACTCTTCAACTTGGGAAAGACAAAGGAACACACCATTCAAGAAAGGCAGATGTGTGTTGACCTTCACAAGTCAGGCAATGAGTACACGAAAATAGCCACGCGCCTGCACCTGCCCATATCTACTGAGGAATCATTAAGAAGTTTAAAACAACTGGAACAATGGTAAATAAGCCTGGATGAGGACGCAAGGTTATTTTGCCACCACGCACAGTGAGGAGGATGGTGAGAGAAATAAAAAGTTCTCCAAAGCTCACTGTTAAAGAATTACAACAAATGGTAGCATCTTGGGGTCACAAAGTCTCCAAAACAACCATCAGGCGCTATCTACATGCCAACAAGCTGTTTGGAAGGCATGCACGGAAAAAACCTTTTCTCACTCACAATCATAAACGCAACGTCTGGAGTTCACTCAGCGGTACTGGGACTTCAACTGGGACCGTGTGCTTTGGTCAGATGAGACCAAGATAGAGCTTTTTGGCAACAAACACCTATGTGGGTCTGGTGGAACACAAAAGATGAGTACGCAGAAAAGCACCTCATGCCCACTGTGAAGTATCGGGGAAGATCGGTGATGCTGTGGGCCATTTCTCTTCCAGAGGCCCTGAGAACCTTGTTAGGGTGCATGGCATCATGAATGCTTTGAAATACCAGGACATTTTAAATCAAAATCTGGTGGCCTCTGCCCGAAAGCTGAAGATGGGTCGTCACTGGGTCTTTCAGCAAGATAATGACCCTAAACATGTGGCCAAATCTACACAGAAATGGCTCACCAGACACAGAATCAAGCTCCTCCCATGGCCATCTCAGTCCCCAGACCTCAAACCCATTGAAAACCTGTGGAGTGAGCTGAAGAGGAGAGTGCAGAGGAGAGGACCCAGGTCGCTGAATGATTTAGAGAGATTGTGCAAAGAGGAATGGTTGAAGATCCCTCTCTCTGTATTCTCCCATCTTGTGAAACATAATAGGAGAAGATTAGGTGCTGTTTTGTTGGCAAAAGTGGGTTGTACCAAGTATTAACATAAGGGGTGCAAATAATTGTGACAAACATGATTTGATGTAAAAGAATTATTTCTTAATGTGGGATTTTTTCCCACTGAATAAATGCACTTGAATTAAATTCAAATAATCAATCAAATAATATGGCCACCATGGCAGCCATCTTGAAATCATTTGACACGGGATATCTGAACTTTGCTCCCACTCACCAAGATTTGGACTGTGCTGCCTTGCTGGAGGTTTGCACTCTAGGAGTGCCTCTAGTTAACCTCCGCCAGGAGGTATATGTTTTCGGTGGCGTTTGTTTGTTGGTTTGTTTGTTTGTGTACAACATAACTCAAAAACTTATGGCTGGATTTTGACAAAATTCAGGGTAGGTGGGTATTAACTCAAGGAAGACATGATTAAATTTTGGCATTTCTAGGCCAAAGTACTGCTGAGATATATGCCAAAGTTCAAGATTTCAAGTCTTTCCAATGGGCCGGAGTTCCAATCACCGTGCTTTTGGCTTTGCTGCCCCCTGGAGGAGGTTCTGCGCTCTTTGAGTGCTTTTCTAGTTGATAATGTTTTCTGTTTTCTTCTCATTTCTGAACATTTACCCTAGTTTTGCTTGTGAATACCATTACTCACTGATTTATTACTTTTCTCTGGAAAGAAATGCGTTAGCCTTCTGAGAAAGAATGAAAAAATCCAAAGACTTCCATTGTATGCAATGGCTCGGTTTTGCGCTATGGAAACTAAATGGCTCCTTCTGAAACAACCCAAGAACTCTCGCTATTTAGGGTCTCTATTTAAAATGCCAGGAGAGATTGTTACATTATCAGTTGTAGGCAGTGTGAAAAACACTCCAATCGCATATTTGTGATCTTGCAGCACTCCTGAAAGGGTTAAGCCAAGCAGAACTCCATCAGATGCAGCTTCTCAGGCTTCTCACCGGGACCTGCCAAGAATACAAAAACACAATATGGCACAGAAGCCAAGGTAAATAGGCAAGAATCTGTCCCCAGCCACACTCAGGCAATCTAAAATAGCGCCGCCTAAAATAAATGAAGACATTTTTACAAACCCCAATTCCAGTGAAGTTGGGACTTTGTGTAAAACGAGAATATAAACAGAAACAATGATTTGCAAATTCTTTTCAACCAATATTTAATTGAGTACACTACAAAGACAAGATATTTAATGTTCAAAATGATAAACTTTATTGTTTTTTTTGGAAATATTCACTCATTTTGAATTTGCTGCCTGCAACATGTTCCAAAAAAAGCTGGGACAGTTGGCAACAAAAGACTGGGGAAGTTGAGAAATGCTCAAAAAAACCTGATTGAAAAATTCCACAGGTGAACAGGTTAATTGAAAACAGGTGAGTGTCACGATAAGGTATAAAAGTAGCATCCCCGAAAGGCTTAATCATTCACAAGCAAGGATGGGGTGAGGTTCACCACTTTGTGAACAACTGTGTGAGCAAATAGTCCAACAGTTTAAGAACAACATTTCTCAATGAGCCATTGCAAGGAATTTAGGGATTTTACCAGCTTGTTTCAGCAGGACAATGCCAAGCCACATTCTGCACGTGTTACAACAGCGTGGCTTCATAGGAACCACATCCTTTAACCCCTTTGCACAGGAGGCAAATCTGGCTATTGATGTGTTACCTTATTTAAGGCTTTATAATTCAAGATTGCCGCTTAACAAACAAAAAATCTATGGCTTAACTGAGTCAGGACACTTGAAGCATTTATAATGCCATCTTATTTCAGTTTATTTTATGATTTTGGTTGAGAAAAAGGGCTGCAAACATAAAACGTCTTCATGAAAATTCAGCATTGATATTGTGAAAAAAATATTACTGAGAATTGAAAAATGGTAGGGGCTTAAAGCTATACAACCTTAATTCCAAAATAGTTGGGATTAAATTGTGAATAGAATCAAAATGCAATGACTTTCAGATCACATAAGCCAATATGTTAGTTACAATGGAGCAAAAATAACATTTCAAATCATAAAATAGACATTTTACATGTTTATCCACAAAATGAGCTTAATTCAAATTTTCTGGCTGCAGCAGGTCTCAAAAAAGTTGGGACACAGGAAAAAATGGCCTGAAAAGGCAAATGATATATAAGATAATCAGCTGAAAGAACATTTAGCAAGTAATTAAGTTAACTGGCATCAGGTGTGTAACATGATTGGCTGTAAAAGAGATGTCTTAGAGTCTCTGAGAAGTAAAGATGACCAGTGGCTCTCCAACCTCTGAAGGCTTGCGTGAAAAACATTGTGGAATACTTTAACAACAATGTTCTTCACGTCAAATTACAAAGGCTTTGAAGGTCTCATCATCGACAGTGCATAACATCATCAAAAGATTCGGAGAAACTGGAAAAATCTCTGTGCGTAAGGGACAACGCCGAAGACCTTTACTAGACGCCCGTAATCTTCGGGCCCTCAGACGCCACTGCATCCCTCACCGGCATGATTCTGTCATTGACATTACTGAGTGGGCCCAGGAACACTTCAAGAAACCACTGTCTATAAACACAGTCTGCCGTGCCATCCACAGATGCCACCTAAATCTCATGCAAAAAAGAAGCCATTGTTGAGCATGATCCAGAAGCTCCGCCGTGTTCAGTGGGCCACGGCTCATTTAAAATGGACTGTAGCAAAGTGGCGAAGTGTCCTGCGGTCAGACGAGTCCAAATTTGACATTCTTGTTGGAAATTATGGGCGTTGTTTCCTTCGGACTAAAGAGGAGAAAGATAACCCCTCCTGTTATTAGCGTTCAGTTCAAAAGCCAGCATCTCTGATGGAATGGGGATGCATTAGTGCATATGGTGTGGGACACTTGCATGGTTTGCAAAGCACCATGAATGCTCAAAGGTATATAAAGGTTTAAGAGCAACATATGCTCCCCTCCAGACAACATCTATTCCAGGGAAGACCTTGTGTATTTCAGCAGGACAATGCAAAACCACATACTGCAGCTATTACAACTGCATGGCTTCTTAGTAGAAGAGTCCGTGTGCTGAACTGGCCTGCCTGCAATCCTGATCATTCACCGATGAAGAACATTTGGCGCATTATAAAATGATAAGTCCATCAAAGGAGACCCAAAACTCTCCAGCAGCTAGAAGCATGTTGTAAACAAGAGTGGGATCAAATTCCAATGTGTAAACCCAAGAAACTTTTCAAAGTTTCCATACTCCCCCACTGTGTGTCAAAAAGAAGAGAGGATGCTACACTATGGTAAACAGGCTCCAAGGCCGGATTATCCATATTATGACTGGTGTGCATACACAGGGGCATCATGCTGGGAGGGGCATCACATAATTTACGAATCCTCAGTTTTTTATTTTTTTATTTTAATCGGAAGAGATGCGTATGCATATCATGAAAAAATTCAAACTTAACTTTTGATATCAAAAGAGAATATTTGTTGTGATTCCGTGTTCTGCCTGCCAATGCCTTGTTTAAGTTCTGTACCTGGCCTAGCCATACTTATTGATTTTTGTGCTTAGTGACCACTGCCTGTTTTCTGACCATTCTTAGTATTGTGTATTGTGTTTTGGTAATTTTAGATTTCCTGGTTTATTATTTTCATGTCTTGTATTATTCATAGTCTTTGCCTTGTTTATTTTTGCCATGCCTTGCTTTGCACTTCGTCTACCCAGTCTTGCCTTATGTAGGTCTTTGCCCACGGTCCCTTTTCTTGCGTGCCACTCATTCAGGTGATTTATTGGTTTCGGGGTTTCAACCTTCTTTCATTATCTCGTGTTCTTCCTTCCTCTCACTTTTGCTATCTACTAACCCATACTAACAGTTTGTTGTTTTCGCTTAATTACTAACCCATCTTAACATTGTATATTTTTACTAACCTACTAACATGCACTCGGGATTGTATAGCTGCAAATACTAATTGACTAACAATCTCTCAGCAGTCACCCTATTCTAGTCTCCGCCTCCTTGCCTATCCCTAATTATCTCTGCTACAAATTTCTGTGGATCTCTACTTATACTTTGTGCTTTCCTTTCTTTAATCTTTACACTTTAGTACTCCATGACGGAAGGAAGTGCTTATGTTACAAAAGTTATCAATGTACGTTAGATGCTAATGCCAATGAGGCAGATGCAACAGCGCATAACATTAGCTGATGTTAACGGGAGCCTGTCGCAGGAGGGCTGACGGCAACAGCTGAACTCAGGGATGGAGAACGTTAGCATGATCGCAGAAGCTGACAATAGTGAGTTCACTGCACAAAGCCTTTCCCTTTTTAAAACGCTCTGCAATAGAATTTCAGTTCTTTGTATTTAGTACATGTAAATGTGTGGCCTTTGTTTCCATACATTTCAATACCCAAGTTAAGTGCCATTTTAGTGACTGGATGGAAAGTATTCATAATTAAGGGTTGATCTGGGTTTAAATGAAAAATGACACCAGGGAACAACTCCGAATTAATCTTTAAGAGGTATATATAATAACCACCAAAAAAGATACACGTTGGCATTTTGTTGACATGTTTATGCGGTTGCCATGGTAACCGAGCAAGCTCATTAAATATGCAGAAAACTTCTGGCACCAATTCCTCTTGAACTCTATGATATAATTCAGTGTTTCTTTCATCATTTAAATGCCATTGATTATCGAAATGCAATGACATAGCCATTCTTTGCCCAGTTTATCATTTTTATGATTTTGGGGCACTTTACTCACATTTTGAAATGATTTTGCACAGAATCTGACAAATACTGAAAATACTCAAAGTATGTAACAGATAGAGAAATTTTGCCTAGCTCGTTGCATTTCCAATGAAGTTAAGTACCTGCAGCCCAAATTTAATTGATTTTCAATGATAAAAAAGTTATGGCTGCCACAAACGTGGAAAAAGTAATTCCTTAGGGAATCAGTGGAAAATGCATTAGACCGCATTGAAAAGTTGAGTTGTACAGTAGGTCTTGTACAGTATTTGCCTGTATGATAAGGCGAAAGGTTGGAGAAATAAGTGGGCATTTTACCTAGTAATGCCTTGGCAATAAATATCAACATATGTGTTTTTCTCCTCTGATATAGAGAAGACCAGGCCTTCCATCAGCTTAAGGGGCGGTTTACATCTGCCCCCATCCTGATGACTCCGGACCCGGCGTCCCAGTTCGTCGTGGAGGTGGATGCCTCCAGCGTAGGCGTGGGAGCGGTGCTGTCCCAGAGATCCGCCAAGGACAGGAAGGTACACCCCTGTGCCTTCTTTTCGCACCGCCTCACGCCTACTGAGGCCAACTATGACGTCGGTAACTGGGAGTTACTGGCAGTCAAGTTGGCTCTGGAGGAGTGGCGTCACTGGCTAGAGGGAGCCACTACGCCATTTATGGTGTGGACGGACCACAAGAACCTAGAGTACCTGAAGACGGCTATGAGGCTTAATCCCCGACAGGCCAGGTGGGCCTTATTTTTTGAGCGTTTCAACTTCTCCTTGGCTTACAGGCCCCGATCCCGTAATGCCAAGGCTGATGCCCTCTTTCGACGGTTCGAAACGAGTGCGACTCCCGAGAGCCCTCCCGGGACCATCCTCCCTCTGAGCCGCTTCCTCAGTGCTATCCAGCTCCCCATCGAGGAAAGGGTCCGGGCAGCAATGGGCGGGCAGGCCGCGCCCAGTGCCTGTCTCGATAACTGTCTGTTCGTTCCCCAGGGCCTCCAGTCAGAGGTGCTTCAGTGGGGTAATGGATCCCAGTTCTCGAGCCATCCAGGAGTCAGGAGGACCACCGCCTTCATTCGGCGTCGCTTCTGGTGGCCGGACCTACCAGACGGCGTCAAGGGCTTTGTAAGTGCCTGCTCAGTCTGCGCCACAGCTAAGTTACCACACACACCCCCTCTGGTCTCCTTCAGCCACTCCCTGTCCCTAGTCGCCCCTGGTCCCATGTAGACCTAGATTTCCTCACTGGCCTCCCTCCCTCCCAAGGCAATACCACCATCCTCACCATAGTTGACCGGTTTTCCAAAGCTGCCCATTTCGTTGCACTCCCCTGTTCCCCTCACAGGAGGTAGAGGTGGGGGTTCCACCTGTCGAGGCCTTTATCAAGCGGTGCCGAAACACCTGGCGCACCGCCCGCCACGCCCTCGTCCGTGCTGGGGATGAAGGACATGGCGGACAAGCGATGCAAGCCGACCCCCACCTACCGCAACGGCCAGAAGGTCTGGCTCTCCGCCCAAGACATCCCCCTCCGAATAGAGTCCCGCAAGCTTGCCCCCAGATTCCTTGGCCCCTTCCCAATCAACAAGATCATCAGCCCGACCGCCATCCGCCTGAAGCTTCCCCACACCATGCGCTGAATCCACCCTGTATTCCATGTCTCCTGAGTCCGCCCCTCTGTCACCCACCCCCTACACCCAGATCCCGAGCCCCCACCTCCGCCGCGCATCATCAACGGTGGAGAGGCCTTCACCATGCGCAAGCTTCTGAGTTGTCGGCGGAGGGGTAGGGGGCCTCCAGTACCTTGTGGACTGGGAAGGTTATGATCCCGAGGAACGTTCCTGGGTCCCTGCGAGATTTATTCTAGATAAAAAGCTGATCTCCGAGTTTCACAAAACACACCCTA
Organism: Gymnothorax reevesii; assembly: GCA_029721435.1. Classification (NCBI taxonomy): domain Eukaryota; kingdom Metazoa; phylum Chordata; class Actinopteri; order Anguilliformes; family Muraenidae; genus Gymnothorax; species Gymnothorax reevesii. The sequence continues at coordinate 40,020,839 of CM056586.1, read as the reverse complement.
AGCCATAGCCCCAGTATTAGTTGAGACCTGAGTATTCTTGTTTTATGTTTAGTGTTTCTTGTTGTGCTGTTTAGTTTCTTGGTTAGGTGTTTTGTGTCTTACAAAACCCAAAACCAGTGAAGTTGGCACGTTATGTAAATTGTAGATAAAAACAGAATACAATGATTTGCAAATCCTTTTCAACTTATATTCAATTGAATACACTGCAAAGACAAGATATTTAATGTTCACACAGAGAAACTTTTTTTTTTTTTGCAAAAAATCATTAACTTAGAATTTAAAGGCAGCAACACATTGCAAAAAAGTTGGCACAGGGGCCTTTTTACCACTGTGTTACATCGCCTTTCCTTTTTAACGACACTCAGTAAACCTTTGGGAACTGAGGAGACCAATTTTTGAAGCTTTTCAGGTGGAACTCTTTCCCATTCTTGCTTGATGTACTGCTTAAGTTGTTCAACAGTCCGGGGTCTCCGTTGTCGTATTTTATGCTTCATAATGCGCCACATATTTTCAATGGGAGACAGGTCTGGACTACAGGCAGGCCAGTCTAGTACCCGCACTCTTTTACTACGGAGCCATGCTGTTGTAACACGTGCGGAATGTGGCTTGGCATCGTCTTGCTGAAAAAAGCAGGGGCATCAATGAAAAAGACATTGCTTGGATGGCAACATATGTTGCTCCAAAACCTGTATGTACCTTTCAGCATTAATGGTGCCTTCACATATGTGTAAGTTGCCCATACCTTGGGCACTAATCCACCCCCATACCATCACAGATGCTGGCTTTTGAACTTCGCGCTTATAACAGTCCAGATGATTCCTTTCCTCTTTGGTCTGGAGGACACAACGTCCACAGTTTCCAAAAACAATTTGAAATGTGGACTCGTCAGACCACAGAACACTTTTCCACTTTGCATCAGTCCATCTTAGATGAGCTTGGGCCCAGCGAAGCCGGCGGCGTTTCTAGGTGCTGTTGATAAATGGCTTTCGCTTTGCATTGTAGAGTTTTAACTTGCACTTGCAGATGTAGCGACAAACTGTAGTTACTGACAGTGGTTTTCTGAAGTGTTCCTAAGCTCATGTGGTGATGTCCTTTACACACTGATGTCGGTTTTTGATGCAGTACCGCCTGAGGGATCGAAGGTCATGGGCATTCAATGTTGGTTTTCAGCCTTGTCGCTTACATGCAGTGATTATTCCAGATTCTCTGAACCTTTTGACGATATTACGGACCGTAGATGATGAAATCCCTAAATTTCTTGCAATAGCTCGTTGAGGAATGTTGTTTTTAAACTGTTCGACAATCAGCTCACGCATTTGTTCACTAAGTGTTGACCCTCGCCCCATCCTTGCTTTTGAATGACTGAGCATTTCAGGGAAGCTGCTTTTATACCCAATCATGGCACCCACCTATTCTTAATTAGCCCATTCACCTGTGGAAGGTTCCAAAAAAGTGTTTGATGAGCATTCCTCAACTCTCTCAGTCTTTTTTCCCCACTTGTGCCAGCTTTTTTGAAACATGTTGCAGGCATCAAATTCCAAATGAGCTAATATTTGCAAAAAATTACAAAGTTTACCTGTTCGAACATTAAGTAACTTGTCTTTGCAATGTATTCAATTGAATATAGGTGGAAAAGGATTTGCAAATCATTGTATTCTGTTTTTATTTAGTATTTACACAACGTGCCAGCTTCACTGGTTTTGAGTTTTGTAGTTTTTAGGATTATTAGTATTTTGTTAGATGTTTCTTGTCAGTCTTTGGGGTTTTTGTGTTAGTATTTTTTTAGGTGTTCCTTGTTTTGTATTAGACTTGAGGGGTTTGTATTTAGTTTTTTGGTCTTTCGTATATTCTTAATTTTTGGTGTTTTCTCGGGGGGTGGGGGGGGGGGGGTACTGTTATGATTCTGCCTTTTGTGTGTTGTCTCGTACTTATTTGTGCTTGTGCTTTACTTTCGTTTTATATTTTTTATAGCTTTCAGTTCGGCCGTCTGACGATCCACTCCCACTCTGCCTTCAGTGATGTCGCGTGACTGCCTTCAGCATGCCTGCGTCTCGTCGTCCAATCACGTTTCCTCTTTCGGTTTCGGCTCTGGTATTTCATTCGTTGCTTCCAGCTGTGTTTAATTCTGGGTCTCGCGAAACTCTGAGTGGATGCGTTCTTTGATAGGAAATTACTAACCCGTACTAACCAGCACTTATTTGAGGGTGATTGTAAATATCTTGTCACGTAGTATTAACCTTTTATTAACTCATTAGCGAGTGATTGCGTTTCCTAGCTTTCGTGCATTCGGCCTGAGCTGTCTCTGAATAACTGGGTTTAAAACTATGCTTTACTTCGCTTTTCTTGTGGTGCTTTTTACTTGTCACATTTAGATTAAGGCAGTCTAAACTGTCTAGCTTGATTGATGGTTTTAGCATCTTGTCTCGAGTCATTATTGTAAACCCAGTTCTCGTGTAATTGTTTATTAATCCCATGTGTTTCTGTTTCCTTCCGAGATTGCATTTTGAGTCCCTGCCTCCTCTCGTGACTTGATGTGGCAGAGCTGGGAGAGCGGATGTCAGACGGATTCTCAGTATTGACTCAGTCAACTTGGTGATTTCTCAGCTCCTCGTGACTTCTGAGTTTCTCCTTGTATGATTCCCGAGTCTTTCTGTTTGCTGCGCCCTAGTCTTGTCTGCCCCGTGTTAAAGTCTCCCAGTGTTATCCGTCAGTGAGTTAGGTTCAGTTTTTGTTTTCTTACTTTTACCACTCTTGGAGAGTGTATTTCTGTTTCCCCCCTGCCTTTGGCAGAGTACTTTAGTTTCCCCATTTGTTCAGTGCTTGTGCACGGTATTTTGTTTCTGACGTGTCTGCCAATTTTCCCTAAGTGTGTTGTGTTCAATAAACACTTCTGAATCCAGCAACTGGTGTTCCTCTGACCTCTCCTTACACTGAGAATATTATTATCAGAAAAAAAATGTTTCAATTAGTCATTCACAAAAGATTCAAAGACTTTGGCTATAACAGACAACCTGGGGGACGGTAGTTATTTGCATCGGAGGGGTCTCTACTCTTTAATAAAGTGAAAACCATAGCAGATTTCCATGTGCCAGGTATGATATTTGAGGTTAAGCTCAGATTGAAAATAGAAGCAATTGGCTCTGCAATAATATCTGCAGCAATTTATTGAAAATTAGGCTCTATCTTATCAGGGCCAGAAGATTTCTAACAATCTTAAGCTCAAAAGAGCTTTATGAACTTGAAGGACAGAAATAGGAGTAAAAGTAAAAACTGTGACAAACAATGTCATTATTTACCTTGAATGGTCAGAGACATGCTTGCCTCGAGGAGGTGGTGACCTTCGTTGTCAAACATGGCAAATGTATAAGTGCCAGAATTTCGTTTGGTTAAATTATCCAGCCGCAAGGTCCCATTCCTTAAGAAGTGACAATGATCTTTATAGGGCCCAGACATTGACTTCTTTTTTGCCCTGTACCTGCAAATATCATTTTGACTGAATTTGACAAAGAAAGTATCAACTTCTTTGTCAGTTATCAGATTTATGTAGACCGGCTGTCCCAGAGCTTCAGAACATTTAACAAATGATCCATCTGTTATGTTGCAGGAGGTTGTGGTACCTGAAAGCAAAAAAATAAATAAATAAAATCAACAAATAAGCCCACATATTGTCACTCTCATGACACCAGAGTACACTAAGCAGTTTTGTTATAAATAAATAAAAATAAATACTTCTTTTGCCTGCTTTGATCAAATTTTGATGGTTTAAAAAAATTTAGTTGTGCCTGGTATTTTTAACCTTTAAAAAATCATTACCAAGAGCTGCCGGATAGCTCACTCGGTTAAAGCATCACATTGCGGAGCAGAAGTGACTATCATGGGGCAGGTTTGAGCCCCAGTCGTACCAACCGGCAGTGGTCGGCAGCTTTTTCAGAGTAGCACACAATTGCACCACAGGGATGCAAATTGGGATGCCAGGAAGGGTAATGTAAAAAAATGGTTCCTTTGTTCGCTGCTCAAGCGGCTCCTGTTGGCCAGCTGGGCACTTGTCAGGAGAATTCTAAGCTTGTTCGTGTTTGGGTATCCTCTGCCCTCGTTCTGAACTTGCAAAGTTTCCAGTAATGCGTGTAAAGAGTCAGTGGCTGACAGGCACGTGCTTTGGAGGAGAGCAATGAACTGTCTTTACTCTCCCAAGTTGGCATCATGGGGTTGCATACGAGCAAGCCTTGTACATAATTCCCCAACTGGGCATTCCAGATTCGGGGATTGGAGATGCCAAATTAAAAATATATAAATAAAAAATCATTGCCAGTCATTCAAAGAAATGCTGAGTACAGCAAGAATTGAACATAACACAAATATTATGCAATTTTATTTCACAGTCAGCTCAGTCCATAAGCATGTGGATGGTGACATAATTTTAACTGCCACCATAATGGATTTTATATGGAATAAATAGAATGTGCTTGAAGTGTTGACTTTCAGCTTTAATTTAAGGGTCCTATGTGGCTCCAAAGTAATTGGACAGACTAACATAGTCATCCATTCAATTGCCATTTTACTACTTGGCCGCAAATTCTTCACCATGAAAGACTGCCTGAAGTCCGGAACCTAAAGAAACTGGGTTTGCTCTCTGGTGCTCTGAATGTCTTTTGCCTGCATTATTGTTTTAAGCAAGTGAAATGCTTGCTGAATTGGATTCAGGTCAGGTAGTTGTGGAACACTACTCTTTTTTTTTCCCTTACAAAAGTCTTAGGTGGCTCTTTCAGTACTCATGCTATTGAGCCATCTGTGAAGTGGCGTCCAGTGGGTTTTGACGCACTCAGTTGAATCTGGGCAGATAATACAACACTCAACAATTCATAATTGTCTCATCATTAATGGATACAGGGGAACCAGCTCAATCTGCAGCCATACGAGTCCACATATGACCACTTGGCAGATGAGATGGCATCTTTGGACCATGAGCAGGCCCCTCCCCTCTTCACACTCCCCTCCTCCCATCATTCTGTTACAAGTCGATTTTTGTCTCATCTGTCCACACTGTTATAAATTGACTGAATTTAACAGTTAAATTAATGTTTTCTGGTTATTTTAACTGTAAATAGAATCCCACATGTATTTAACTTTGGTTTACAGTTAACTCCCCAAAGCCCAATGTCCCCCTGGCGGTAAACCCGACATTACGGGATTTTCAAATGACATGCTGTGAGTCTCTGACCCTAAAATGCATAATTGCTTTCAAGCTGACCCTGTTTCCGATTGCTTGGTCAATGATCACACAATTTATTTACAGAATAATGAAGACCAATATATATACGCCTGTGATTGTAAAGAAAGTATTAAGAAATGACAGATTAACAGTGATATTGAATGGAAAAACAAATAATAATAAAAAATAATGAATTAACCCAGCATTTTCCCTTCCGTCTCTTGTTCAGGATTTTTTTTAACAGTGCAAGCTAATTTAATTTCAAGATTGCACTTAATCATAATGTTTTCAGCATTCAAAAGAATAGGTTGTATTTGCAGGGAAGCTTAGTTGCACACTGGTTGCTAGGAGAAGTGATAATAATTAATTTATTAAATTACCAAAGCTTCTTATGTCAAAGCATTGGTGATTGAATAATTTAGTAAATTGGATATTAGCACATTGTGAAATTCGATGCATGGCAAGCATTTAAAATCATTTAGTATGCATGCCATGCGTAGAACTTTAAAGTCATTCATTAGGTCTTTGCAGTTCAGCTTCTGGGAAAGTGGTATGAAGGCTATAATATGAGATTGTATGAACAACAATTCTAATTAAACAAGAAATGAGAGAAACGAGAAATTTCACTTAATTACCTTCCATGCAATCTCACTCAAGCCTTCCTCCTTGATGCTGTATGTCATAATCGTTTTCGGCAGCGCAGCTTATTGGAAGTCCATTTGCTAAGTAAATTAATTCATTTTATTATCCGATTCTTACTCAGAAATAGGTTGAATGATAGCCTGCATTTTGTTCATGTCACTGGTTGTAGACTGAGTGTTATTGTTACATGAGCAGCCTTAACGCGCACTGAAGTCGGAAAAACCACATTTCTTTTACTCCTCGATCACGTGTCAAACTGGTGCCACGGAGGGCTTAGAGGCTGCAGGTTTTCATTCCACCCAGAAACTCCACCAGGTGATTTCACTGATTACCCCACCCTCAAGCAGAGAGAAGGGACTAATCAGTAAAATCCCCTGGTAGAGTTTTTGGTTAGAATGAAACCTGCAGCCTCTTGGCCCTCCATGGCACCCCTGTTCTAGATAAACAAAGTTTGGGAAGGAGTGTTGTGACAAGACTCAAGCATCACTCACAAATCAATCAGTCAATCAATCAATTTGCGGTTAACACGACAACAGGAGATAAGATTCACAAACAGCTTATCCTGGAGTTGGCAATAGTGTCACTTTTAGTCGAAACATTTTCTTAAGCATATCAAGCTGATCAGACGCAGAAATAAATATATTACGTTTTGTGAGCTGCAGGAATTCAGAAACGTCAGACATTGACGTTTTATGTCACCATAAATGTGGATGGGAAAATGCTAAATAATTATATCACTGAGCTATAAAGCAAGCTGAGGGGAAACATTAACAGTGCCCACCATAATTGTTGGCCCCCCTGGTGAACATAAGTTAAAAGCCTTAAAATAAATTACATTTTAATCGCAGAAGCATACTCTCACTCTGAAAATTGTAGAAAAATGTAACCTTCAACTCAAGTAAATTTTAAGGGAGAAAAAAATCCCTGACTAAGAAATAATTATTTTTCATAAAATCACTTGTTCCACAATTATTGACACCCCTAACAATTCCTAGGAAATACATGTAGTTGAAGTATTTCTGTCATTTCTACAGTAGTTTACAAAGTTGATCAGAGTATCTAGGAACATTTAATTATTAATTCATCACTTCCTGTTTCCCTGGGGTATAAATATGACGGGACACAGAGGCCATTTCTCTTATCCACTCTTCATCATGGGAAAGACAAAGGAACACACCATTCAAGTAAGGCAGATGTGTGTTGACCTTCACAAGTCAGGCAATGGCTACAAGAAAATAGCCACTCACCTACACCTGCCCATATCTACTGTCAGAGGAATCATTAAGAAGTTTAAAACAACAGGAACAGTGGTAAACAAGCCTGGACGAGGACGCAAGGTTATTTGGCCACCACGCACAGTGAGGAGGATGGTAAGAGAAATGGAAAGTTCTCCAAAGCTCACTGTTAAAGAATTGCAACAAATGGTCACAAAGTCTCCAAAACAACCATCAGGTGCTATCTACATGCCAACAAGCTGTTTGGGAGGCATACATGGAAAAAACCTTTTCTCACTCACAATCATAAACGCAAACGTCTGGAGTTCGCTAAGCGGTACTGGGACTTCAACTGGGACCGTGTGCTTTGGTCAGATGAGACCAAGATAGAGCTTTCAGGCAACAAACATTCTAAGTGGGTCTGGTGGAACACAAAAGATGAGTATGCAGAAAAGCACCTTGTGCCAACTGTGAAGTATCGGGTAGGACTGGTGATGCTGTGGGCCTGTTTCTCTTCCAGAGGCCCTGGGAAACTTGTTAGGGTGCATGGCATCATGAAAGCTTTGAAATACCAGGACATTTTAAATCAAAATCTGGTGGCCTCTGCCCGAAAGCTGAAGATGGGACATCACAGGTTCTTTCAGCAAGATAATGACCCTAAATATGTGGCCAAATCTACACAGAAATGGTTCACCAGACACAGAATCAAGCTCCTCCCATGGCCATCTCAGTCCCCAGACCTCAACCTCATTGAAAACCTGTGGAGTGAGCTGTAGAGGAGAGTGCAGAGGAGAGGACCCAGGTAGCTGGATGAGATTGTGCAAAGAAGAATGATCAAGATCCCTCTTTCTATGTTCTCCCATCTTGTGAACCATTATAGGAGAAGATTAGGTGCTGTTTTGTTGGCAAAAGGGGGTTGTACAAAGTATTAACATCAGGGGTGCTAATAATTGTGGCACACATGATTTGATATAAAAGAATTATTTCTTAATGTGTGATTTTTTTTTTTCCCACTGAATAAATGCACTTGAATTAAAGGTTGGATTTTCCATTGTGGTCCTATATTATTTACAACAAAACTGAATTTATTAGAAGCTAAAGAACACATCTTAACAATAATTATGGAGGGCGCTGTAGTTGGCAATTAGGAAACCTAAATGGGATCAAGTTTGGAGATATAGTTCGCTTTATGGCGGGGTGAAAGCAATGCCAATATCCCTCTGATTACAACTCCGGAGTGGAAGAGATTTTAAAATACACAGAACCTCTGTAATAAACTGATTGTTGAATTACAGTTAAAACAAGTCGACATGGTCTACAACATCCCCCGCCAATCATGCACTTCTCATTTTCGAACTCAATCAAGGCCTTTATGGTCTGAAGCTACACACCAAATTTGGTTACTGTATCTGTAGTAGTTTCTGAGTAAAGCTGTCCCCTTTATCTCGGACGGACGGACGGAGGGACGGAGGTCAAACCTATATCCCCCTCCCACTTCGTGTTGGCGGGGGATAATAACTGCAAGAAAGGTGCGAGTTTATAAAAGTGCATATGATGTTGCTCCAGAAGGGTGCAGCCTTTTCTGGCCAACTTCCTGTTTTTGAGGCTTATCAATGTATTACATCTTGTGGAAAACCCTCAGTATTAACTCTGAAGTCTTCTCTCGATTGGTGACATTAACACAGGTGCCCTTACTGCCCTGAGAGAGTTCTTGATTTGGCCAATGGTTGTGAAGGGGTTTTTCTTCACCAGGGTAATAATTCTTCTGTCATCCTCCGCAGTAGTTACCCATGGTCTTTTTGGAGTCTGCCACTGCATTCATCTCTCAAAGAAAGTACCTGGTGGTTCTCGTGTTGCAAATGTTAAACTTCAAATACACTCTACTCCTTTTTCCTGTTTACTTTTAAATGGAATAATGGTGGAATAACACAGGCATGGCCTCGGAACAGCTGTGTTGCCAAATGTACAATTATATTGAAACACATTGAAAATGCAATGCCTAATTTTAAAAATTATAGCAGATTTTTTGAAGCCATCAAAATTACCACAGAGGAAATATAGTGGTATAAAGGTTAAAAGCTGGAATTTGTGCAAGTCTGGGTTCGAACCCGCTTTGTGCGTCTGTCATGTCTTTGGATCTTTGGATCTTTGTCATGTCATGACGCATAAAAGGCACAGTGGTTCATCTCCATCAGCATTAGTGTCAGAAGGCCACGGCTTACAGAACAGCAGAGGGGGTGAGTTTTGCAGATGCTGCTTGGAGGAACATCTCAAAGAGAGGTTGCTGCCGGTTCGGGGTCAGTCCATTCACTATCAACAGCCTGGAGCATTGCTATCAACAGACAGGAAGCATTCACCACTGCCTCCTACAAGGACAACCTCTTGTTACAACGGCACGTCAGGACTGACACATCCGGCAGATGCATCTGAGGAATCGGCGCCAAACAGTCGCAGAAAAGGCTCAGAACACGATAGGACACCATGGACGCCCCATCCATGCCATGACTGTGATTCGCCGACTGCAAGCTGCAGGGTTAAAAGGTGCTGGAGGCCGAATTGAGGCAACATCATGACAACATCACAGAGACAACAGACTCCAGTTTGCTCGACTTCATCATCTTCAGCCGCCACAAGTCATCAACCGTCGGGTTTTTTCAGACAAATCAAGATTCTGTGTGTCATTTGCTGATGGCTGACAACGGGTATACAGGAGGCAATATGAACGTCATCATATATGTTCTGTAGAGAATTCGGTTTGGTGGGGGGCGTGTCATGGTCTGGGCTGCCATTAATGTGAGATTTTGGAGTGAGCTTTTAGGAGGCATGGAGGTCTTACAGAACAGTGATATGTGGATGAGATTTTAAGACAAGTTCTCAAACCACTCTTGAACAACCATGGACAACAACGATTACTATTCACGTTCCAACTCAACGTCCATCCGCATACTGCACGCCTCACCAGAGACTTCCTCCAACAAGCAGGGGAAGATGTTCTATCTTGGCCATCCATTTCAGCCGATCTTAATCCCATTGGTCACGTGGGATGAACTGGGTTGTCGTGTGCGGCAGTGTCAACGTCAACCACACAATGTCGCCGAGTTGACTGCAGCACAACAGGAGGAGTGGAGGAACTTTCCCCGAGAACTGTGCGACATTTGTGAGAATCCTTTACGCGCATGTGTCCAAGCACAGGGAGTTATTATAGCCTATATAACAATCCAAGTGCTTTACATGAAGGTCAAAAGAATACTGTGCTAATCGCACTTAAGACCCCTTGGCTGCGTATGTAAGCCCCTGGTGGGCAAAGTAAGAGTCAAAATTGGCTGGAATTCGATAGGAAAGTGAAGGATCCACTAACTTACCAGCCACCCAGGAATGAGAAAGCTAGAGGCAAACCTGAAGGCGCAAGGGCGGTAACGTTGTCAATGGACAGACTGACATACGGATGCCGCAGGGGACGACAATACCCCCTCGGTGAAAAGTGGTCCGATTTTAAGATCGCCACCAAAAAAACGGGTTGCTGCGCTCGGGCACAGCAGCTCACGGACCGATGGAGGCCAACCAGACTCAAACCTCCAGTTGAGTGATTCCATGTGAAATCAGGCAAATTCCACAATGATCCCAGCTGGACCATCTCAGATTTTCTTCAAACTTCACCCATGTATAAATGGACTATTCTAAGCAGGTTTTGCGAAATATTAGGTCCCCCTGTGGAATCATTTTAAATTGATTGATTTAATTATTATTAATTGTTTATCCTTGCTTGCTCCTACTTTGCTTTGTTTCATAACCTTTTAGGCCTAGAGTGTGTGTGTGCTTGCATATTTTTGATTTAGCAGGGGCCTGCATAACTGTACCAGTGCGTCATGACATATAGCCTATCTAAAGTCATGCAGACCTGAATGTCTGTACCAAGGACAAGATGTTTTTCTCTCTCTCTAAGTTTGTGTTTATAGAAAGCTCCGGAATGCATAACAAGATAAACTGGAGCCGGGGCTGATAGAGAAGACAGGTGCTCTCCTCCCCAACGAGATGTACGTGTGCAGGTTTACGACAGCTTGACGTAGGTTGCATAAGACGGCGAGGGCTCTCCAGATTACATCATGATGTGTAAATCAGCGCGGGGGGAGGAGAACGTCATGGAGTACCCCTACAAAAATCAGAGAGAGACTAACTGTAGCATCCTCCATTTTGCTGACTTGACGTGTATGTAGGGATCCTCTTTGCTGCAGAAAGAGTAAACAAACTTTGGCTTGGATATTAACTTCTCTGCCTCTGACTGATTTTTGAGTCCAGTTGAGTCGTCTGAGTTTCTCTTGTGAAGGTAACACAAGGAATTTTAATATTAAAATTCTTTTAACACCCCTCATCATTAGTTTATGATAAATGGCCCCTGCAAGTGCTGGGGGGTACCCCTTGGGAAAAATGAGTAAATTTCTGAGCCGTTTTCAGAGCTCTGCTGTAGCTGAAATATTCAAGCCAGCTCTATAATTTCTTCTGTGAGTGACTCTCCTGTACCCAGACAGCAGGGAAACATAGCATAAGACCTGCTAGAAGGTGACCTTAGGTAACTAAGAGGAGCCAAAAATTGAAAAAAAACCACAATTGCAAATGAACAATGCAAGTTTTTAAGTACCCATTTGACCCTTTTAATGAGAAGCTACAACTCTAATTAGTTGTATTGGGAATATTTGAATAGTATAGTACCACTATCATTTTTGGATATATGGAGCACTAATATCTCTTCTAGAACATACCAAAGATTGGGCCCCCTATTATTTGTCAGCACTGAGATGGCTGAGTGTCAGCATGGCAAATTTTGGCCAAAAATACAACTTTAAGACCAAATATTTTCCCATTCATATAATATCTGATTTACCTTTGCATCCTACATATGCAAACTATTTAAATATTCCATATACAACTAATTAGAGTTGTAGATACTCTTAAAAGGGTCAGATGGGTACTTAAAAATTCCGATTGTTTTTTTTTTCCATTTTTGGCTCCTCCTAGATACTTCAGGTAACCTTCTAGCAGTCCTTATGCTATGTTTTCCTTCTGTCTGAGCACAGGAGAATCACCCCAGAAAAAAAATTATACAGCTGGCTTGAATTCTTGAGCTCCAGCAGAGGTCTGAAAACGGCTCAGAAATTTAGATGCTTTTCCCTAGGAGTAACCCTCAACCCCTGCAGGGGCCATAAATCAGGAACTAATGTTGAGGGGAACCTAATACTTTGAAAAGCCTGCTTAGAATAGTTGATTTACGAGCTGCCAGATAGCTCACTCGGTTAAGGCACTGCGCTGCAGTGCAGAGGTGTCTATCACGTCGCGGGTTTGAACCCCGGCGTACCCACCGGCAGGGGTCGGCAGCTTTTTCAGAGTAGCGCACAATTGCCGATCGCGCTACAGGGTTTCAAATTGGAAAGGGACTGCCGGATTTGGGTATACAAAAAAAAAAACGCTTTGTTCGTTGCTCCAGCGCCTCCTGTTGGCCAGACGGGCGCTCGTCAGGAAGACTCTGGGTTTGTTCACGTCCGGGTATCCTCCGCCCTCGTTCGGAACTTACGAGGATTCGACCAATGAGTGTATAAGAATCAGTGGCTGACGGACACGTGCTTCGGAGGAGAGCCGTGAGCTGTCTTCACTATCCTGAGTTGGCGGCAGGGGGTCGCATACGAACAAGCTTTGTACATAGTTCACTAATTGGGCATTCCAGATTCGGGTGGGATTGGAGATGCCAAATTTATTTAAAAAAAAAAAAAAAAAAGAAAAGTTGATTTACGTATGGATGGAGTTTGAAGAAAATCTGGGATGGTCGAGCTGGGACCCTTGCCTGACTTGGCATGAATTGCCCCAGCTGTCACCGTTCGTGGAGCGCGTGGCAGCACTGATAGGCTCCCCTTCCCCACCGCCTCAATCGGAGCTGCATGAGGGTAATTGTTAAAATAAAGTCTGCAGAGATCACTCTTCATTGAACTTTTATTAGTATTACTCCATGGCATTTTATTGGAATGAGATCTCTGTGCCAAAAGTTTATCTCACATCAGACAGAAGCATATTCCTGTAACAATCGAAGATCTGCCATTGTCAAAATGTGATCACAGTCAGTGTCTGTAGGCCTATATATACTGAGCAACGAAAGAAATGCAAGTCTTTAATAAACTTGTATCATCATAAAAATCCATAGACAGGTCAAGGGTGGCATGCTCTCACATCTGATTGGGGCTTTGCCCATGAGGGCGGCAAAATGCCTCGATAGCGCCCCCTTGAAATTTTCTAAAACCCCTCCCCGTGGGGTTTTTTTTGGAGTAGGAAGATGAAAATTGGTACACATGAGTATTTGGCCAAGACGCACAAAAAAGTCTCTGGCATCATTTGTCTACTCCAAGAGGGAAGTCGGCCATTCGATTTTAATGTGTCATTTTTGCCTGATTTCCACACATTGTATTTTAACGCACTCCTCCTAGAGATTCCATCAAATGAAAATCAAATATATTAGTAAACATCAAGAGACCAAGCTGATCAAAAGTTTTGCTCTGCAGGTCTGTAAGTCTGTGGGCGTGGCCGCAAACAGAAAGTGACCAGTTTTTACTTTCACTTGTACTGATGACACATAGTTGAACCCATCAACTTTATTCCCCCTCTACAACATGTAGAACAAGGTGTTGAAGCTACCTTATGAATGCTGTGAAGCCTCGAGTCATGGCGTCCGTGTGGCGAAGCGGTGACTATGGATCCCTCGCCATGAAAATACGTTTGGGTTTTTGATGTTCTTAATGAATTTGTATTATCATGGAAATTGATATGCCGGTCAAGGGTGGTGAGCTATAACATCTGATTGGGGCGTTGCTCATGAGGGCAGCAACATGCCTCGATAGCGCCTCCTTGAAATTTTGAAAAACCCCTCCCCATAGGGGTTTCTTTGGAATAGGAAGATAAAAATTGGGACACATGTGTAAGTTGCCAATACAAACAAAAAAGTCTCTGGCACCAAAAAGTCTCCAAACAGGAACTTAGCCATTTTGATTTTAACGTGTCATTTTGGCCCGATTTCCACACATTGTATTTTAACGAACTCCTCCTAGCGATTCCATCCAATCCAAATAATATTTATATCACATCATCAAGAGATCATGCTGATCAAAAGTTGTGCTCTGCATATCTGTCGCAAAATGTCCATGGCCGCCATGGTGTCCCCATTTCAGATGTCTCGCCAAACACATTCGAGCAGCTCTCTCTCCCTCATACTTCATCCAAATGGATTCAAAATTCCTGTACATGGTAAAAGCCCCACACTGAACGCCTCGATGTGCAGCTTAGCAATCTAGCTCATGGCGCTCCCTTGTGGAAACAGGAAATGCCACATTTTACGTTGAAATTGGCTGATTTGCTCAACCAAAACGAGTGCTTACCGCTCAAAACTTCATATTTGTGCTTAGGGTCTGCCCCTGAATGTGCCTGCCCACATTTGGTTACGCTCTGAGCGCCTCCTTGGTGGATGAAGTATCACCTTGTCATAACTCCTTCAGCTTTGTCCGATTCAATCGACATTCGCTCTCAGGTTGACCTGTCCAGTGGTCATGAATGCAGAGCTGCACCCATCAGGATCTCACCAAAACCCCAACATTTCAAAGGCCAATTTCGCCCCTTTCCCAAGGGTGAAAACGCGTCTCACTTTCCATATTCATCCGGCCGGATCTTAAATTCAATATTTTTGGGGGCTCTTTTATGGTTGACGCAAAATTCCAAAATAGCGCCCCCTAAACACGTTTCAAAATTCCCATTAGAAAATGCGATTACTTTCTCATAGGCAGACGAAATTCGATAATCATATGTATCATTCCCAGACATACAAAAAACTAATTGGAACCACGCCCTAAACCCAACAGGAAGTCGGCCATTTTGATTTGAATTTTTGAATTTTAAAATGAACTCCTCCTAGGGATTTTGCCCGATCGACTTCAAATTTGGTTCAGATCATCTAGAGACAAAGCTGATTAAAAGTTGTGCTCTGCGTGTCTGTAGTTCAAAGGGCGTGCATGCTAGGGCTTGACAAAGTTTGGCGACTCAACAAAAAAATTTCAAAATGCTCTCACGCCCATATACTTGATCATAGCAGCTTCAAACTTGCTGCACATCATGAAGTCTCCGCCCTGAATATCCCCATATCATAACATTCCACTTTACTAATAGCGCCCACTGGTGATAACAGGAAGTGACCACTTTTAAGTTTGAAAACGAACTTTTTGCCCGATTTTGCCCATTTGAAGTCAAATTTGGTCCAGATCATGTAGAGAGCAAGCTGATCAAAAGTTGTGCTCCGCATGTCAGTTGGTCAAAGGGCATGGCTGCTAGGGCGTGACAAAGTTTGGCAAATCGCCAAAAAAATTTCTAAATGCTGTCACGCCAACATACTTGATCGAAGCAGCTTCAAACTTGCTGTAAATGATGATGGCTTGGCCCTGAACATCTCAATATAATTACTTCCCACATTACTAATAGAGCCCCCGGTGTTAACAGGAAGTGATCAGTTCGGTTACTTTATTGTAGGCAGACGAAATTCGATACACATATGTACCAGGTCTCCACTAAACTCCAGGTATTCCATGGTGCTTGGAAAGAGAGCATTGTAGCATATAAGCATGCTCTCTCTTGTGCAAGGTCCTGTTACTGTTCAAATCTCATGCAGGAAAATAAAAATAATTATCGATTTTTGTTCAAAACCATGACTAAGTTAACTAACAATCATGCTGCAAGTAACCCTCAAATTCCAGTCTCTTGCAGCAGTGATGATTTTTTAAATTTCTTTAATGGCAAAATTATTGGAATTAGAGAGAAGATCACTGCTTCCTTACCAGTTTGCGACGGCGTTGCTCATGATATGGAGTCTTCCACATTACACAAAAACCAGTTTGAATCCCTTTCTCCTATATCCCTGAGTTTTTTTTTTATTGAGTTTATTGAATTAGGACAATGCACATTAATCAACATATCAGCAAGATGCGTCAATGTAAATATGCCGGAATTAGCACAATAGCTAAATTTCATCCGCAGTCCTAAGGCAGGCACTTACACACACAAAAAAAAAAAAAAAAACATACAAGTTTTCCAAATGACAAAACACCTCACAGAAAAGCACATAACACGGGGGGGGGGGGGGGGAAACACCAGTATTGTTACACACAAGACACATTCACAACATTATAATTAACACAACCATGTATATTGTAGTTAAAATTCGGAGTGAACGGGATGCCCCCGGGTTCGGGCATAGGAATAAACAGATAATATACAGATATTATACATGCATGCATAACTGGTATGATTTTAACCAATGTTTAAGCTCTTTTTTAAAGGTTACATAGCTGTCACAGTTTCTGATATGTACTGGTATATTGTTCCAGGATTGTGCACCTCTGACGGACACCACCGCTTGACTAAATTTAGTTGTGCGCCGAGGCATATAGCAGTCTCCCCTAGTTTGTGCTCTGGTTGTTATTGCATTTTTGCATTTTTTATGAATAAAATTACTTAACGGAGGTGGGGCAAGTCCATTTAAAACTTTAAAAACAAGACAGGCATCTTCAAAAATTTGGTAACTGTCAAGGTTAAAAATATTATGTTTTCTTATGATATCACAGTAATGAAAATTAAGAGGTTTCTTGTCAAAGATTTTTACTGCCTTCTTGAAGAGAGACTTGATGGGTTTGAACGTGCTTGCAGTAGTATGTGACCAGGTTGTAAAACAGTATGTTATGTGAGAAAATACCATTGCATGCATATAAGCTTTTGCTGACTGTGTGGTAAGAAAAGGTCTTATATGACGAAAATTAGCCAAGTTGAACTTGATAATGTTTGAGATTTTCTTAATATGCTCCTTAAATGTAAGTTTGGAATCAAAAACTATACCAAGATACTTAAATTGTTCCACCACATCAAGTCTCTCTCCATTAACCATCACACATGGCTGCAGGGCCTCTGCTGGCTGGCGGGAAAAAAACATGCATACAGTTTTTTTTGTATTAAGATGTAAACATGATTTCTGGAGCCAATGAGACACCGGTACCATAGCAGCAGATAGTATAGCAGCAGCTTCTTGTTTTATCTTAGAATGTGCATATAGTACTGTGTCATCAGCATATAATTGCACTTTAACATTAGGACAAACATTAGGCAACTCGTTAACATATAGACTAAACAGGATTGGTCCCAGTATAGAGCCTTGTGGAACTCCAACTGAGCAACTGAGGTATGAAGATTGTGAATTTCCAATATGTACTGCTTGTTCTCTATTTGACAAATATGACCTCATCCAGCACAGGGCACTACTGGAAAAATTAAAGTTAGCGAGTTTTGCAAGAAGCACGTTATGATTTATTGTGTCAAAAGCTCGTTTTAGATCCAGGAATACAGCTCCTACATAACCACCTTGATCTAATGAGCCTTTGATGCTCTCAAAAAAGTAACAAGTGGCTGTATCTGTGGAATGATGTTGACGAAATCCAAACTGCATTGGGTGGAGAGGGGTATGACAGCTTTTAAGATGTTCTATTAATTGCATGGCAACCCATTTCTCAGCCACCTTAGATACAATAGGTAGGATACTTATAGGTCGATAGTTCTCTGGTTTGGTCTTATCACCAGCTTTAAAGACTGGAGTAACCTTTGCAATCTTCCAAGTTGTTGGCACTCTACATTGTTTTATAGAGAGGTTTACCAAATGAGCAATTGGGCCTGCAAGAACCTCTCTGTGGAGTTTTACAAGGTTACTATCCAGACCAAATACATCCCTGGCTTTTGAGCTTTTTAAAGAAGAGATAATTTTTTCAGCTTCTGGAATGGATATATTTCCGATATTAAATACTGGTTTGCTATAATCAGGAGGCTTAACGGAAGCGACTGGAGATTTAAAATGCTTTGTAAATTCCTCTACTGACTCTAAGAAGAACTTGTTGAAGGTATCAACGACAATGTCCAAGTCGCTTATCAGTGTGCCGTTTACTTGGAGCTGTATGTCATTGGGTTTAGTGTCTTTGTGTTGTCCTAAAAGTTTGTTTAGGTTTTCCCAAATCAACTTTCCCTTTCCATTCGCCCCATCTATTGCCTCGATAAAAAAATCTGCTTTTGCTTTGCGGATCTGTTTTACTACTTCATTCCTCAACGATGTAAAAATATACCGGTCACTCGCTAGCCCTGTTTTTAAGGATTTTTTTAGTGCATTATCTCTTTTTTTCATTAATTTCCAAGTATTTTCTCTCAACCAGGGTAAAGATTTTTTCACCCTTTTAGAGCACACCTTTTTTGTGAAACGATTGGAAATTTCTTTAATACTTGTGATAAATGCATTACTGTCATCCTCAATATCATCACTCGTGAGTATATTGGACCAGTTGTGTTGCTGCAGAGCATTATTTAAATTTTGTTGTGCACTTCGAGGTATCAAATATTGACTGCTTACCCTAGTGGATCCAGTAAAATGTTTCCTGTTAATTTTTCTTGCACAAAGAATAAAATTATGATCAGAAAGCCCAGATAAGAGATTAAAAGTTTTAGTAATTCTATCGGACTTATTTGTGAATATAAGGTCGATAGTTGTTTTAGACGTATTAGTTATTCTCGTTGGACCATGAATGAGTTGAGTAAAATTGAAGTTGTCTGTCAGTTGTTTTAGTTTTTTCCTCTCCAATTTATTATCCCAATTAATATTGAAATCTCCTATTAGTATAATTTCCCTTTTAAGATTGCAATGATTAAAAATTGTTTTAAGTTGTTCATAAAAAGTGTCATTTGAAGAGGGTGGTCGATATAGACATATAACAGTGAAAGACATTTCAGGGGAAAGAATTACATTCAGAGCAATACATTCAATATTCATCTCCACGGGCCATTCGATCCGTTCACATTTAAAACAATCCTTAACATAAACCAATAAACCGCCACCTCGTCCAGCCCCTCTGTCTCTTCTAAATGTTTTATAGCCTGAGAAGTTGACAGCAGCCGTCGGTGAGAGATTAGTCAGCCAACTTTCCGATATGCCGAGTATATCAATATTGGAATCCGTCAATAAATGCTCAATTTGCTCAGTTTTGTTCATTATACTCCGAATGTTGATATGTCCCAATAAAAGTCCTTTTACTTTTGATCGTGAGTCCCAAATAAGTTTAGCATTATTAAGAGTTCGGAAGAAGCGCAGTTTTCGCTGTTTCTTGATCGCTGGATTTAGTGACCTTAGTCTCACTGCTACAGTGGAACTTTTATTCAGAGTTATAGTTGCAGATGGGGGTGCAACCAAGTTACACTCACCATTGTCCGTCATCGTCGCTGTCTCCTGTGAATCTGCCGACATGGGCAGCAGCTCCCGTGATAATCCGGTGTCAAGGCCGCCAGATTTTACCAAAGAATGTGGATTTTTACTTTCATAATCCATATGGTTAAGCGGCACCGAGACTGATGGCGTGGGCAACGCCACTGCTCCAGTGAGTTGAGCCAATCCGCGAAACCGCCAAGTTGGTAGTCCGTGCTGAGGCAGTTCAAACGGAGCTGCGTAGCCCCCATGAAGCCAAGCGGGGCGGGCTGTACCCATCGCTGGCAAAGCAAGCGCTGCCCAAAAGTGTGGTGTTATACTGGGGAACAATGCCATTGACGCCATGGCCGTAATGAACCGGCCAGGTAGATCCATGCCATAGAAGGTAGCTGGCAACCGGGACACAACACGGGGCTGGTCACCGCACAGATCTGTCAGGTCACTCCCAAACAGGTGAGGTCCAGGGTTCAATTCTATGTCCCCAGCTATTACCAGTATTACTAATATGCACATGTTTTTTGACTGTGGGCTTAATGATATGCCCGAAGTTTTCGATTGCCTGACGCGACCATCGTCGAGTAATGTTTTATAGCCAAAAAGTTGGCTCACCGTTTTCGCGAGGCGAATGTAGTTGTCATGCCGGGTGGTGTAGCAGCAGCGCACAGAGAGCAAAAATATTGTTAAGCAGAGAAAAACTGTAAATGATTTTTGCGAGGTCATGATGATGTTCTCCCGTTGAGTTAACTAGCCAAATTAGTTGTTACTTCCAAATCATCTACTTGTATCTTGGATCCCATTCCCACAAAGCTAATGAAAGAACTCCTGCCCATTCTTGGCGGCCCAATTCTACGCATAATTAATTCTACTCTGATTTCAGGTATTGTTCCCTCTTCATTTAAGATGGCAGAAATCAAGCTGCTGCTTAAAAAAGCAGATTTGGATCCCAAAGTCCTAGCCAATTATAGGCTAATCTCAAACCGCACATTTTTATCTAAGATCCTTGGAAAATGTGTTGCCCAACAGCTCTCTTCTTTCCTGCAAACTAATGAGGTATTTGAAAGTTTTCAGTCTGCCTATAGAAAGCATCACAGCACTGAAACAGCCCTCACTGTTATAGTAAATGATCTACTTCTCTCTATGGATAGTGGCCGCATCTCTGTTCTTGTCCTTCTCGATTTAAGTGCCGCCTTTGATACTGTAGACCACCATATTCTTCTTTGGAGCTTGGAAAAATTAGTTGGTATTTCTGGACTTGCCCTTTCATGGCTTAAGTCTTATCTGTTTGATAGATCTCAGTTTGTGCGGGTAAATAACAAGTGTTTAGAGTATTCCAAGGTTAACTTTGGAATACCTCAAGGATCTGTTCTGGGCCCTTTGCTTTTTTCTCTATACACGCTTCCCCTTGGAAATATCATAAGTAGACTTGATGTTGAATACCATCGTTATGCAGGTAACACACAGCTCTATATATCCTTTAAACCGGGTGAAAATGATTCAGTTACTAGATTAGAGATGTGTCTCAAAGCTGTTAAAGCTTGGATGACGCAAAATTTTCTTTCACTAAACCCAGATAAGACTGAAATATTGGTACTGGGTCCCAAATCTCTTCGAGACTCATTCGTTTTCTCTTAACTTAGATGGCCTCTATGTTTCTGCCAGAGCTGTCGTTAAAAACCTTGGGGTGACTCTCGATTCAGAACTCTCTTTCCAGGCTCACATCAATAATATCATTCAAGTGGCTTTTTTCTATCTTCGAAACATATCTAAACTTAGAAAAATGTTGTCCCTTCAAGATGCTGAAAAATTGGTTCACACATTTGTGTCCTCTCGGCTGGACTATTGCAATGTCTTACTGTCTGGTTGCACTAGCTCGGCCCTGAAACGTCTTCAATTAGTGCAAAATGCTGCAGCTAGGGTTCTGACTAGGACTAAGAAATATGATCACATTAGCCCTGTGCTCAAAAATCTTCATTGGCTGCCTGTAAAATTCAGAATTGAGTACAAAATACTATTACTGACTTACAAAGCTCTAAATGACTTGGCCCCGGAATATCTTTGCAGTCTTCTCATTCCTTACTCCCCACCAAGATTACTTCATTCACAAGGTGCTGACTACTTGAAAATTCCAAATATATCTAAAATTGGAGGCAGAGCATTCTCTTACAAAGCACCAATTTTATGGAACAATCTCCCATGACAAATTCGGGCTTCAGACACACTCTCTATCTTCAAGAGTAGGCTGAAAACTTATCTTTTTAGTCAAGCCTATGATTAGTTCATGATTAGTTATGTGTTGGCTCTGGTGGGACTGACTACAACCTTGAGTAATGATATGTTCATGATATTGGAAGCCAGTATTATGTAAATCCATATGGAACCGGTGGCAATGAGCATGCATTAACGGTGCCAGTGGGGCTTGCTACAGCCTTAGTCACTGGGGAGGTCCATATGGTACTGGTGTAGTGTTAAGCAAATCCATGTGGAACCGGTGGCACTGAGCATGCATTAACGGTGCCAGTGGGGCTTGCTACAGCCTTAGTTACCGGGGAGATCCATATGGTTCTAGTGTTTAGAAAATCTAAAGTGATCTTCCAGCCTGGAGTAAGTGTAGGGCCTCTGTGCTGCAGGAAGTGGATGGAGGGGTGTTGACTGTTTCCTGACCAGTCAGCTCCTAAATTCTCGCTTGGCACATGACACAGGACTGTATTTTTATTAATACGCAGTAGTTTAATCTAGTGCCTCACCCCACTTTTTTCTGTCTCTTTCCGAGGATCTTTCCCTCCACAACCCTGAGTCCTGGATCATCCGAGCCCTGTCCCTCACCATGAGCACTGGCTGCTGCTGTCCTGCTGTCCTGATGCAGTCCTGATCCAGTTCTGCACCATCCTCCGCATGCCGCTTCCTCGAGCAACTGATGCCACTGTTTAGATGGACTTTAATGGAACTGTATTGTCATTATCCTATTTTGCTTTATCTTGTTATTAACTAGCTAGCCCGCGGAGGATGGGCTTCCCCACGATAGCCGGGTTCCTCCTGAGATTTCTTCTCACTGGGGAGTTTTTTCTCACCACTGTTTGAGGATTTTTCTCCCTACTGGGAGTTTTTTTGCCTCATTTGCTGTAGTGGGGAATAGGCTGGGCACTGCCCTTTCAGTAACTCATCTCTGACTGTAAAGCATCTTTGTGACAGTTTATCTGTGTAAAGCGCTATACAAATAAATTGAAATTGAAATTACGATACTCAGACATAAAAAAAACTAATTGGAGCCACGCCCTAAACCTAACAGGAAGTCGGAAATTTTGATTTGAATTTTTGAATTTTAAAACAAACTCCTCCTAGGGTTTTCTAACGATTCACGTCAAATTTGGTGAAGATCATCTAGAGACCAAGCTGATCAAAAGTTGTGCTCTGCATATCTGTCGGTCAAAGGGCGTTGCTGCTAGGGCGTGACATAGTTTGGCGACTCGCCAAAAAAATGTCAAAATGCTCTCATGTCTTGATCATAGAAGCTTCAAACTTGCCGTAGATGATGATGGCTCCGCCCCGAACGTCATGATATAATAACTTCCCACTTTTCTAATAGCGCCCCCTGGTGTAAACAGGAAGTCACCATTCAATTCCCAAATGTATTATATCCAGACATACAAAAAACTCATTCGAGCCACGCCCTAAACCCAACAAGAAGTCGGCCATTTTTATCTGAAATTTTCAATTTTAAAACGAACTCCTCCTAGGGTTTTTGACCGAATGACTTCCAATTTGGCAAAGATCATCAAGAGACTTGCTTGATCAAAAGTTGTGCTCTGCATGTTTGTCGGTCAAAGGGCCTGGCTGCTAGGGCGTGACAAAAATTGGCGATTCGCCAAAAAAATTTCAAAATGCTCTCATGCTGACATACTTCACCATAGAACCTTCAATCTTGCTGGAAATGATGAAGACTCCTCCCTGAACGTCACTATACAAAAACTTCCCACTTTACAAATAGCGCCTCTTGGTGGTAACAGGAAGTGACCATTTTTTACTTTAACATGTACTGATGACACATAGCCATACCCATTCCACTTCTAAAACATGCAGAACAAGTTGATGAAGCTACAATTTGAATGCTGTCAAGCTAAAAGTAATGGCGTTCGTGTGGCAATGCAGCAAAGATGGACCCCTTGCCATGAAAATACATTTTTCTCTTTGATGTCTTTACTGTACTCGTATCATCATAAAATTGATACACAGGTCAAGGATGGCAAGCTGTGTTTTCCTGCAGAACCTTCTGCATTTATCTTATCTGTCCTGTCTCTTTCTATTCACTGTGAAATATTTATTTTGTTTATTTATCCCGTCTTTGGGATTGTCTTGTGATCCTCGCCTGTGTGTTAATGTTTATCTGTTTCATGTAATGAGGTTTCCCTTATGTTCTACCCCTTGTTAATTATATTAAGTTCCTGCACCTGTGTCTGCCCGTGCCCCCGCCTATATCTGTTCCTGCAGCAAGCCAGTTTCAGATCTGACTTTGCTCGCCCGCGCCTCACCATTCCTTGCCCCTGTGCACGTTGCCTCTGGTCCCCATAATCTTCTCTGTGTTCTCTAACAGCCTCATGACCCAGCCTAGCCTGCCCTGCCTGCCATTTTCCGCTCGTGTCTGTCTGAGTCTGCCCCCCGCCTGCTGTTTCCAGAGCCTTCTCCCACCAGCTGTGCCAGTCTGCCAGCTGTGCCGTTCAGTCCTGTCCGCCCTGCCTGTTGTCTCCAAGCCCCCTGGTGCCCCCTGATGTCTCCCGAGCCCCTAGTCTTCCAGACGTCTCCCGAGCCCCAAGTATTCCAGTCGTCTCCCGAGCCGCAAGATGTTCCTGTCTCCGCCCCAAGATGTTCCTGTCGACCAAGTCTGCCCCCCCCCATGTCTCTCCACGCCTTCTCCTGCCAGCTGTGCTCTCTGAGCCGACCATCTGCCAGCTGTGCCCTTCTCGTCCTGTGCCTACCCTCTTGACGTCTCCAGCCTCCGTTGTCCTGAGCTCCCCCTCTCCGGAGCTCCCTCTCTCCCGAGATTCCCCAGTCCCAAGCTTCCCTGTCCCGAGCTCCCTCTGTCCTGTATTGCCCCTGTCTCCTCCGAGTTGCCCCTGTCCTGTCCGAGTTGCCCCGAGTCTGCCGCCTAGTGTTTCCCATAGTTTTGATTCCTGAGTTCCCTTTCAGTGCAGTAGCACGATGTCTCTGTTGGCCAGAGTGCCCCTTTTTTCTCCCTTTCTAGTTTTTTAGTTTATTTAATAAATTCTTTTGGATCCCTGCATATGGCCTCTCTCCCCCTTGTCTCATTGTTCCGGTGTTTCCCGAGTCCTGTTCCGTGGTTTCCGAGTTCCTAGTGTTTTCCCTTCCAATGCCTTATCAAACATTTAAGACCTGTTGCTCATCAACTGGTTCAAAAAGGCTGCGCTTCAATACCAAGCCTGTTCTCACATCAAAAAAGTCAACACTAAAGACAATTTGACCACTGAAATATCGCTATGGTCACTTTCAGTCCTACCTTGCGGAACTGCTGCTAAAAGCAGCAGGAGTTTGAGAAGGGAAGTGAGCGTCTTCATATCCGACTGGACAGGAGTCCCGGGGACAAGTCCTGAAATGATGAAGACAATGTTGTTATTAATGCCGTATGTTCAAAAACACTGCAAAAATGATCTTTGTGTCATCGCAGAGAAACCCTTGAGTGTTTTTCTGAAGGTAGGACATATCAGCCTGGTCTGCGTGAAGAAAGCTGACTGGGTGTCGCAAAGCCCAGATCACACTTCTTTCCTGAGAAAAGAAGAAGTTATTGAGGAGAAAAACAGAATAACACTTCTCTATTTAACCAGTTCTCTATTTAACCCTGGCATTCTGTTCTCTTTTTGTGGGCAGAAATTTGTGAGTGAATGCAGGGAAAGGGGAGAGGGGTGCAGAATTCATGCTGAAAGAAAATGTATTACGTTCAACTCAAAAAATAGTCTGCATTAAAAAAGTGGTATAATTTTTTTTTTTCTGCAAATAAATTCAAAAGTTAACATGAAAAGGGAAAAAAATTGAACCCAATGGTTAAAAAACCAAAGTGGGACCAAATGTGCATCTGTCTGTTCCCTATGCTCATTTCATATGGTGCATTTCTGTTCTCTTCAGCACAACTGGGGTTATTTAGTCATATCATACACCATATACTGCTCATCATTTATAACTCAATTTGTTTCTAGCAAACCCTGGTGACCTCGTAAAACATTGAATACATATGGTCCTTCAGTAATATTGTCCGCCATTGTGGTCTAGTGTCAATCCCGTCTCCCCCAGAGCGTCAGCAGCCATACTCGAAATGACCCTTGTTCACTACATACTCCATACAGGATCAGTATATACTGGATACTTCAAGCTACTCTCCATGATGGTAAACATTGTAGTGACCAGTATGTGCTAATAAACATCTCCCCCAAGCCAATAAGTTCACCTGAGTCTCGGTGAGGGGTTTCCATTGACAACCTTGAATTATATCATCAGAGAATACCAGATCAATTTTCACAGCTATGCCGACCACACTCAACTGTATATTTCCCTGTCCCTTGATTATACCAGCCCTATTAACAGACTTGTTCAAAGCATTGAACATATTAACCAATGGATGTCACACAATTTCCTGCAACTGAACAAAGACAAGAAAGAGGTTTTGATTATTGGAGGAAAAGTACAGAGGGAGATGTTTTGTGCACATCAAAAAAAAATCGCACAACCCCAAGCCCCTAGTAAAAAATCTAGGTGTGCTTTTTGACTCTGACCTAAATTTTGAGCCACACATTAGCAATGTCTCTCGAACTGCTTTTTATCATCTTAAAAATATTGGCAAGGTACAGCCTTCTCTCACCCAGACAGACACAGACAGTCTAATGCATGCTTTTATCACTAGCAGGCTTGGTTTCTGCAATGCTGTCCTTTCTGGTCTACTTAAGAAAGCTATAAATAAGCTACAGCTTATCCAGAATGCAGCAGCCTGTATATTAACTAAGACCAGAAGGAGAGCACACATCTCACCCATTTTAAAATCCCTTCATTGGTTACCAGTCTGTTTTAGAATAAATTTTAAAATCCTATTACTGGTTTTAAAATCAATCAAAGGACTGGCTCTTGAATATTTGTCAGACATGCTTATGAAATACGATCCTGCAAGATCACGCAGTCCTCTGGCACCGGTCTTTTAGTTGTTCCTCGTTTGCAAACCAAAAAATTTGGGGAAGCAGCATTTAGAGTCTACGGTCCTCCTGGAGGATCTGAGGGCACCACAAACTATTCATACTTTTAAATGAAACCTTAAGACCTACCTTTTTAGTTTGGCGTTCTCATAATTTTCATTTTAGGCACTACTTTTAATGAATATTACACATTTTCTATTTATTAGTGTTTTAACATTTTATTATTATTTGTGTATGTGTGTGTCTATTCAGTTTGTGTTTTCCATTATTTTATTGCTTTGTTTTATATTTACCCATGTTCAGCACTTTGTATTGCAGCTTTGCACGAAAAAGAGCTATGTAAATAAACTTTGATTTGATTTGATTATTGCATAATACAGGGATACAGTGCACCACAATGATACTGCAGATTTGGCAACCTTTTACAAAATTTGGCCAGGATATTATGTCATCTGGCTATGTTTCATAAACTGGTAAATTTCATGTTGGTCACAAACTACTTGCTACTTTCGGCTGCAATCATTGACTCAGCCCTGGCATCTAATTTTTGGTCTGTGCCTGTAAATTGTGTGCCGTCGCATATTTTGGGTGCATTAATTGGAGGAAAAGTGTCCAGGTGGGGTTATTTAGGATATAGGAACTGTAATAGCTGGTTAGAGCATGGCGGGCGAAGCTACATTGAGCACAGAGCCGACGCAGCTGAAAGTGAGAGGGCGAGATAAGAGAGGAAAGGAGTTTGCGTTACTGAATAAACAACAGGCTTAAGTGCCAGAAACGGAGCGAGCAACCAGATAGAAAAGAAATCTCAATAAAAGAGAAAAACTAACAGGGCACCTGACAGTAGTGCCAAATAAACTAAAGAAGCAAATCTTTACAGAAACAAAGAAAATATATCGGCAAACACCTGACTAAAGATATATCGAGCCGAAGTGAGCAAAGTCATATCAAACACTCCAGCGAAGGAGGCATGGCAACCTCTGGCTTAAATAGACTCCAGGGAAGGAACGCCCAGAAATAATCAGCCAGCTGGGTAAAGAATCCGATGTGGAAAGAAAACAATGTCATCAGGGACGCGAGTAACAAAGAAAGCAAAAAGCATATTCACAAACAATGACAGGAACTTATGGAAAGAAAGCTAAAAGTTGCTGTGTGGCAGAGGTCGGGCCTGGTATATCTGTCTGATTCGGTAACATGATGGGCTAAGATCCATTGAATAAAATGAGTAAATTTGTTTTAGAAAATGATCAACTAATGGTAACATTCATACAATTATAACTTAAAAAATCAAAACACTCAAAAGAAAATGTGGTCAACAATAAGAGTCCCTTTCATGCTCTCTCCCTCAAACAACACAGGTGAAACACACAGGTGATCATTATGACCTATGAGCGTCACATATCTATGTAATTGAACACTCCCAATAACTGCAGTCACAAAAATCTATCCAACCAAACGTTAAGGACAACTGAGATTTTCTCCTCTTGTTCTGAGCTTCCCAAGACACTGTCAAGTTGTGGTGAAATCATGTGATGCTCACACCGGGTATTGAAATTACTTTGGACACACATTTTTATTAATGATCCGGAATTGGTGCGATTCTTGTCTTCCATATGGATGCCCTGTATTGGGTCAATAAAGTTGTTGATCAATTGATTTGATGCATTTGGTGTTTTGGATTAACACCAGTGCTGGAAACAACACTTGGGATTTATAGTCATGTAATTATTATATAGTTTATGTTTATATTCCACATACTCAGGTCAAAATCAAGTGTTCCTTATCTTTATTGTTGAAAATAAATGACAATACCCAAAACAATAACCAGACTGTAACAAATGGGTCGCGTCCCCATGTGACTGGCACGGAGGACTGGAAAATTAGGACTGGACTCAGGTGCAAGGATGGATTTGGCTGTAGGTTTTATGATCCCTACTGCGCAAGCAGCAGACATACACACAAAAGATATAAGGAAAATAGGAAGCGAGGTTCCTTAATGCGCACAGGCTATTTGCATTACAAAACATAGACCATATTATAGCAACACTGTATTATAAAAATATTAAACAAAAGAGGAAGCGAAATGCCTTAAATATTAACGTGCTGGAACTATGCAGCACTATATTCAAAAGTTTAATTTACACTAA
Source organism: Gymnothorax reevesii (assembly GCA_029721435.1). Classification (NCBI taxonomy): domain Eukaryota; kingdom Metazoa; phylum Chordata; class Actinopteri; order Anguilliformes; family Muraenidae; genus Gymnothorax; species Gymnothorax reevesii. Next base: position 39,992,139 of record CM056586.1, on the reverse strand, counting down.
ACGCGATACGCGAACTAGTACCCTTCGACAAAAGACACATAACACAGGTGTGTGGCTTACAGGACTTTGCAGAGAAAGTGCGAAGGTCTGACAGTTATACCCGCTGCTACCACTCAGCAGCAATGATGAACAGATGATTCTAGTTGACTGATGAGTGGGGGTGCGGTCCAGGTTTGAATTAGCAGGCGTGCTGGACCGCAGGAGGCGAGGCCTGACACATACAGTTCCTAATTATAAACCATGTCAAACCTCATTTAAAATACAAAATTCATTCTTTTCCTGCAGCACCTTTCCTCCAAAAGAAACTCCCTCAGTTGGAGTTTTGATGATGGTGACACTGTCTCACTCCTTGTTCCATCGTCTTCCATTTTAACTCAATTGGTTTGAGATCTGGTGACTGTGAAAGCAGTGGCGCTTGCTTAGGATCATTTTCATGATCATAAAATTACTCACTATAACCTCATGCCCAGTGCGGCTTGGATATTGTCATCCTGAAAGAGAGCCCTCCGTCACAGTAGGAATGCTTCATCATAGGATTCAAAGGTGATCACATAGAATATACCGCTGCATTGATTTTCAGTGACCCTTGAATACTAAATAAATCCTTCCAACCATTTTAATCTTGTATTTAGACTAAATCATAAAAATTTCTATCACCCTTTTTCTCAGTAAAATATAAATTCTGCCTGAGACTGCAAGATATTATTGAAGTGAAAATGTTTTTTCCCATGGAAAAAAAGTAGTCTTGAGTTAAACTGACAAACTCACATTACATACAAGACTAAAATGCTAGGTAAAATTTTCTTTGTAATGTATATAGTCATCGCCCCATAGCTAAAAAAAAATCCCTTCTTTTAAACCATACGCAGATCCACATGGCAGTAATCTCTTTCTGCAGACCACAGCAGATTGTGTTTCAAAGCATCTTAAAATAATGGAATGTTGATGAATAATTATTTATACTGAAGTCATGCATTGGTTTATAAAACACTCCTGGTTGCCACAGTTAACTGTAAACACAGCATTTAAAATGAGGCAGTAATGCACATACATGTTCAGCAGGAAAAGAATGTGGTTTATTTACTTATTTTAAAAAAGAATTTTAATAAAATTTGGAGGTGTACAAATACATTTTAATACATGATACAGAAAATGGATGTAATGGTATTGTACTGTACATTAACAATGTTGAACACATGGCAATAAAAGTTTAAAGACACGTCAAGAAGTCATTAAGCAAACAAAGAAGTTTGGTTTGTCTCAAGATAATCGAGCAAGCATTACCTTCATTCACGTTGCTCCATGATTGTTCAAAATTCTATTTCCTGAAAAATTATTTATGTAAGCTGAACACATACCAGTGATAAGATCATTATTAGAGATATTTCAACATCTCCACCATCTTCCTTCTTCTGAGAATTTGCTTCAGAGGTCAGAAACTATGCATTTCTCAAATTTCATTCACCAGAACCCCTGCTTCTCTGTGCAAGTTCTGCTTCTGACCAAATATATGAACTTTGTACAACTTTGCTCCAAGAAAAAAATTTATTCTGAGAATAAATGTGGGACATTTATCAAAATGTCTGTGTTCAGCACAGGGACCCAGCCAATCAGACTATGGGCTCTAATTTCTTGGCGCAGCGCAGGTGGCGAAGCGTGGCGCAGCCCACGCAGTGGTAATTTAGTCCGGCGCAGCCCACATAGTGGTAATTTCGTCCGCCGCAGCCCGCGCAGTGGTAATTTTGTGAGGTGCAACACCGTGCGCAGACGAACGTGCGCCGAGATGGTTGTGGCGGCGTAGTAGGGGGAGGCGTCACTTATTCATCAAGACGCAGTGACAATTTCGTAGAAAAAGTCTTTGCTGCAGTTGTGCAGAAAGCTCGCCAGCTCCAACCTGGTTCACTTTCTGTGCAGTGGTTATTTGGCTGACCAGCGCGCAGTGCGCACACGTCACCGAAACCTCACAGGCAGGTTTCCAGAATGTCAGGCACATTTCAATACAGTAAATAATTACAGCAACCACTGTTTAATGTAACAATCCGAATCAGCACATAGATAATATAATTTATCTCGATTGTCCTGATGTCAGATCAAGGCGTTGGCACGCTTGTTGGAAACTCAACCTGACTTAATCAACGCAACTGAATCAATGATGCAAATTAACGACTTCGCATCTTTCTCAGCCAACCACAAACTGCCTCAGCATCAGACAGTGCGTATATAATGCTTGCGTTCTATGCTCGGTAAAGCCGCTTGCACACTGGACACGAAAAAAATTATTTCCACGACTGATTACAGTCAAAGTCAATGCAAAGAGCTATCGACTTTTCTTGGTCTTTTTATTTGTCTGTTTTCTTCCTTTGAAGATAGACAACAGTCTTTGTTCGGTCTTTCTTTTGAAAATTAGTCAGATTGATTGAACAAATTCACGCTTTATTTCCACAGCAGAGATAAGAAGTAAAGAGAGTTTGCACTCTTAGATACTCAGCTGTCCAGGATTGATACAGGTGCGTGAAGCTGGATGAAATTATGCAAAATGAAAAAGGTAGCCCGCACACTGCTACAAAAAAGAAAGAGGCACAAAAATGCAAAAGATGGCTATAGTAAACCCAGGTGAAAAAAGTGAATAAAATAAAAAGTGCTCAAAACAAAAACAACGTTTCGGCTTAAACAGCCATCCTCAGCCTTGCCAACTGATGTCATCACAATGCTTTAAACAAGCAACACACAGTGGCAGCAAACCATAGCAGCAGGTGTCGATCGTTAAATCAATTAATAAACAATCAGGATCAATTAGATCACTCAGCCAAATAATAATATGCAGTGACATGTAAAGAAACATTACCTGCTAAAAGTAACCAAATGCACTGACCAGAAGATTATACTTTGCACATCAAAAATTACATCTACAAAGTAATAAACATAGAGTCAAGTACCACAATTAAAGTTCCACACTAATAGACTGTAGAGTAAAGCCCTAGAGAGAGAGGGCCAGAGGGAGGAAGTGTATTACAAGAAGCATGAGACAGACAATTCTTCATTAAGACCCTCTGGATGTAAAGTTTTCAGATAATAGATCCATTTACATTCAGATTTAAGTAATCTGTGATTAATAGAAAATTGCAGTATAACACAAAATGAGAGCTTAGATACAGGATGCTTGGCTTCATGAAAATGTTTAGCAACAGATGACTTCATGTCTTTCCTGCGAATTGCGCTCTTGTGTTCAATAACCCGTGTCCTAGCAGACCTGATGTCATAATTCTGCTCAGCAGGGTTCAGTCGCCGGGAAAAGTAGGCACATGGGTGGATCTTGCCGTCCTTGGGAAACCTCTGGGAGAGTACTGCTCCAACTCCCACATTGGAGGTGTCCACCTCCACCACGAACTGAAGCTTGGGATCAGGAATGGTTAGTACAGGGGGAGAAGTAAAATGAGATTTGAGCATGCAAAAGGCCTCCTCAGCTTTCTTGGACCATTGAAACTTGAGCTTGGACGATGTGAGTGCTGTGAGGGGTGTGGCAACTGAACTATAGTTTCTAATAAAACGTGATAAAAATTTGCGAAGCCCAGAAAATGTTGGAGGGACTTACGATCGTGAGCAGTGGGCCAGTTGGTGACTGCCTCAACCTTGACAGGGTCCATCTGGATAGAATCAGGGGAGATAATGTATCCCAGGAAGGAGGTGGTTAGCATTGAGAATTCACATTTCTCTGCCTTGACAAACAGCCGATTCTCCAGTAGGCGCCCGAGTACTCGTCGCACGTGATGGGTATGCTCCTCCTGAGACTTGGAAAAAAACAAGATGTCATCAAGTACACGAACACAAACTTAATCATATCTCGTAAAACATTGTTAACTAAATTTTGGAACTCAGCTGGAGCGTTGGTAAGGCTAAAGAGAAGAACCAGGTACTCCTATTACCCTGTAGGAGTATTAAATGCTGTTTTCCACTCATCCCCCTCACGTATACGCACTAGGTGGTAGGCATTGCGGAAGTCCAACTTGGTAAATACCTTATAGCCTTGCAGGAGATCAAAAGCAGTGTTCATGAGGGGGAGAGGGTAGCGGTTCTTATTAGTGATTTCGTGGAGTCCTCGGTAGTCAATGCAGGGGCGAAGAGCAGGGGCCATCCTTCTTTCCCACAAAGAAAAACCCTGCTCCAGCTGATGACGATGATGGGCGTACAATCCCTGCGGCGAGGGATTCAGAGAGATATTTCCCCATGGCTTGAGTTTCAGGACGAGAAAGGGAAAAAAGGCGCCCTCTAGGGGGCATAGTTCCTGGCTTGAGCTCAATGGCGCAGTCATAAGGTCGATGTTGGGGTAGACTGGTGCCCCGAAACTTAGAAAACACCTCCTTGAGGTCATGGTATTCAGGGGGAACCTTCTCCAGGTTTGGGATTTCTTCTGTGGAAGTAGGGGGCACATAATCCAGAGCGTCACTGAGGCAGGTCTGGGCACAGTTGGGACTCCATTCCTTGATTTTATGTTTTCCCCAATCAATAACTGGTAGGTGTTTGACCATCCAAGGATGGCCGAGAACGACTGGGGCATGGAGAGACTGAATTAGAAGAAGCTTAATCTGTTCGTGGTGGTTGCCAGAAATGCTCAGTTTGACTGGACTGGTAACCTGAGTGATGTCACTGATCTTCTGGCCATTGATAGAACTGACCGCTCGATCCAGGAAGACTGATTCCACGGTGATGCCCCACTTCTGGGCTAGATCAAGGTCGATGAAATTCTCCTCAGCACCAGAGTCTCAGGGCAGTGGTCTTCCTTCCTCCCCCAGCCCAGTCCAGGGAGACAGGAAAGCAGGTTCGGTTCTTAGAAGAGTGATCCACAGAACTAACGCCCACTACCGCTCCTCTCCTCGTAAGCGGGCGTCGCCCCTTCTCTGGACATTGTGAGATGAAGTGCCCCCCCTGGCCACAGTAGAAGTAGGCCCACTCCTTACGTCGACGGTCCCTTTCTTCTTCAGAAAGTCTCGTCCGACCCAACAGCATAGGTTCCGTCTCGGGAGGAAGCTTGCCGGGGTTAGGTAGTGGCAACGAGGGGGTCACAGGTGGCTTGAAAGAACTGGGTCGGAACATAGATCGTCTTTGTTCCTCCAATCGGGAGTCGATGTGAATGGCCATGCTTATAACACGTTCCAGGCTTTCGGGCAGATCACAAGGGAGAAGCTTGTCTTTTATCCGTTCAGAGAGGCCAGCAATAAACGCGTCGTAGAGGGCCCTCTCATGCCATCCGCAGTTGGTCGCCAGAGTTTGGAAATCGATGGCATAATCAGACACAGAGCGACCCCCTTGGCGGATGCGGAGAATCTCCCTCCCGGCCTCATGTCCGTGTCTTGAACGGTGGAAAACTCTTTTCATCTCCTCCTCAAAACAGTCGAATGACTGGACACAAGATAGTCCCGCCTCCCAGGTAGCAGTAGCCCACTGCTTCGCTCTGCCAGTAAGCTGCGTGATGACATATGCCACTTGTGCTGGCTCAGAGAGAAAAGTGGAAGGTTGTAGGCTGAATATCAGTTTACATTGAGTGAGGAAGGCACGGCAAGACCCCGGATCACCATCACACTTCTCCGTAGGAGGTGGAGTGGAGCAGGTGGTGCAGGGGCTGGACTGGACGCAGGCATGCTGACGACCGGAGGTTGGGGTGCGTGGATGTTCGGTGCACTCCGCAGCGAGTGAGCAATATCCGCCATCTGGTTGCTCATAGCCTGCATTTGTTGCATCAAGGCCCGTAGCTGCCATTGCTGCAGCCCCAACTGGATACCCTGCTCTTCTACTGCCGCCTGAAGAGGCTTGAAACTCGCTGGCTCCATGCTGGTCAGGTCGTACTGTAACTGTACCGATCAGGAACCAGTCGCGAGAACCAGGAAATGCAGTAGAGCTTGTTTTATTGGCAAAGGGGGAGAACCCTTGCAGGGCAGAAAGCAACAGTACAGAGTCCACAATCCAAAAGTCAAAATCCAGTTGGGCAAAAATAGTATCAAAAACCAGGGCAGCAATCACAGTAATCGTAGTCGGACAGAAATGGGTCTGGTACACCGGAATAGTTCTATCAGAGAAGCAAGACAGAATCCACAGGACGTAATCCGAATCGTTACCAGGGCAGCAAACAGAGATCTCGTAGTCGGGGAGAAAAAAAGGTCAAAACACACAGATGCAACAATAATCCAAAATCACAAAGGCAAAAATCGAAAGTCGGGCAATCCAGTCAGAAAGATAAACACTGAGAAATCAAGGCGAGAAACATGGCACGAGAAAACTAGGGAGAACGATCTGACAAGAAAGTGAACCAAACAGACATCTTATGTACACATCCGGGGTAAACACATGACCATGGAGAACAGGTGCAAACAATGGTAACAATGATCAGGGAGAGACACATCAGGAATAAACCAATTACATGAATTTGGCTGTAGCCAAAACGCAGACAGGGATCACAAGACAAACCTAAGAACAAAACAACAGCTCCGGTTAAGGAGTACTAAAGTGCCAAGATAAAAGAAAAGGAAAGCACAAAGTATAAGTGGAAATCCACAGAAACTTGCAGCAAAGATAATAAGGGATAGGCAAGGAGGCGGAGACTAGAATTGGGCGACAGCTGAGAGATCGTTAGTCAATTAGTATGAGCAGCTATACAATCCCGAGTGCATGTTAGTAAGTTAGTAAAAATATACAATGTTAAGATGGGTTAGTTATTAAGAAAAAACAACAAACTGTTAGTATGGGTTAGTTGATAGCAAAAAGAGAGAGGAAGGAAGAACACGAGATGAAAGAAGGTTGAAACCCAGAAACCAATAAATCACCCGAATGAGTGGCACGCAAGACAAGGGACCGTGGGCAAAGACCTTGCAAGGCATGGCAGAAATAAACATGGCACGGAATCTAGGAATCTATGGCAAAGACTAGGAATACACAAGACATGAAAAATAATAAAACAAGAAATCTAAAATTAACAAAACACAGTACATAATTCTAAGAATAGTCAGACAGAGCAGTGGTCACTAAACACAGAAATCAAAAAACATGGCAAAGCCAGGTACAGAACTTAAACAAGGCATGAGCATAATCAGAATCACAACACCTTCACAAGCAAATGGCCTGACTCTGTCTCAGTTCTGAGACCTGTAACCCGATATCCTGCCAGGTTAAATTATGAGGCTCTCTAGTTGGAGGAGGGGGTAGCTGGTTTGGTTTATAGGAAAGAGAAATGAGCTGTTCGGGGAGAATTGTATTCGATCTCTCCCCACGTGCTTGAGTGCGTGGCTGGTCTGTGTGGTTGGGGAGAGTCGTGTCCGGGCTCTTCCCTCGCACGTGTGGCTTTTCCTCTCTTTCTAAATTGTGTGTAACTTATAATTGGCTTAACGTTGATTTGTTTGATCTAAGCTGGTGCCTACCGGATGAATAAATTATTGTTATTCCTTTAAGCTTGCCTGGTTTCAGTGACTCTGAACACATGTACATTCTTTCTAGCCCTGTTGCGGCGGATACCTAGGGGTTTAATCCCAACCGAGGAACGACTGGCCAGCGGCCCGGTATGGGAATTGGTTTTATTAAGTTGGAGAGACAATCATGATCTACTTACATAAAGTGTTTATGAATTGCTGGTTCTGGGATTTTAGCCTTAATTAAGGAAACCCATGGACGAAAAGTCAGTTATTCGTTAAAATTCCCTTAAGGAACCCATGGGCGTGCATTAATCTGGGTTCGCTGTATATAGCCAAAAGATGCTGTTGCAGTGATGGCTGACTTCCAACCTCTAATCAACGAACCTAGGATCCGGACATAGTGTTAAAACCCGGGAACATTAATGGAAGTGATGGCGGTTGTCTTTTAGGAGTTTGAGGTATAATTAACTTCAAGATCCACTCATGCTTTCCCTAGATTATTAATTTCTAATTCTAATTTGGAGTCAGATATTTACCGAGAGTATAACTAAATTTGGTATGCTGAATGTATTATGGAGTCAAATTGCTTGTAACCGTTGTGCTTTTGTTCCCCGTCCTTTGAACGGAGAGAAATATCCATTTAATTGTGACTCACACCAGCCAGCTAAAAGAACTTGTGGAGCCTTCAGCTCTGGCAATGTTCATATTTGGTATTGTTTTGTGGGGTTTTAAAGTAGTAAAAGAGTGCAGGTAATAGAATAGCCGGCCTGCAGTCCAGACCTGTCTCCCATTGAAAATGTGTGGCGCATTATGAAGGGCAAAATACGACAACAGACTGTTTTTATTTAACCTTTATTTAACCAGGGAAGTCCCATTGAGATTAAAATCTCTTTTTCAAGGGAGCTCTGAGGGGTTGAGGTGGAGAGGGAGAGGACAACCCAGATAGCAAGCTCCTCCGCTCCGGATCTGCCGCGGCTCCTGCTCATCCGGGGCAGATCCGTGGCAGAGGAGCTTGCTATCTGGGAAGTAACATCGGCAGGTTGAAAGAGCCAGGATAGGAATTTAGCCATGACACCGGGGAACCCTCTACTCTTGTATAAGAGTGTTAAAGGATTTAATGACCACAGAGAGTCAGGACCTCGGTTTAATGTCTCAACTGAAAAATGGCATCTCCTTCAGTACACTGTCCCCATCACTACACTGGGGCATTGGGGATTATTCCACCAGAGGGAACATTGCAACCTACTGGCCCACTAACACCTCGTCCCGCAGCAACTTGGTTTTCCCTGGTGGCCTCCCATCCTAGCACTAACCAAGCCCACAGCTGCTTAGCTTCAGCCACAGTTGCTGTTAAGCAACTGAAGCTGTACATCAAGCAAGAATGGTAAAGAAATCCACCTACAAATCTTCACTTCTACAATTAGTGTTCTCAGTTCCCAAAGGCATATTGAGTGTTGTTAAAAGGAAAGGTGATGTAACATAGAGGTAAACATGCCCTTGTCCCAGGTTTTTTGGAATTTGTCGCCGGCATCAAATTCAAAATGAGCGAATATTTCCAAAAAAACAATGAGGTTTTATCAGTTTAAACCAAGCCGTAACCTGCGGGGCTGAAAAGTGAAGCAAATACAGAAGCGCCAAAAGCTGCAGTTCCTTGAATGGCCACTTGAGGCTGTCTGCAGAAAGGAGTCAATCCCCATTGACCCCCATGTCAAAAAGCCCAATTTTACAGCAAAAATAAACGTTTACAGCCTGGTTAAAAAAAAAAGGTTTTGGTCTGAATGGCTAATTTGGTGATGAAATTCTAATATTATTTCAAATGACATTATACTGTATGTCTATACAAAGTAGCATTATTTCGTTCACCAGCCAACCAGCCAGAGAATGACTGCAGTAACCCCCCCCCAGTAAGTTTTTGCCGAAGATGTTCAGCTGTACCAGCGGGAATGTCTGCCTGCCACAGTTATTATATTTGCATGCAGTGAAATAATAGCGTAACAGAAATCTGAATTCAGGGTGAACATACTTTTGAACAAAAGCTGTCAGTCAGAGGTAGGAAAACTGTCACGGATTCCCCAACAGGTTGCCAACGGAACTAGCTAGTCTGCTACAACATGAGAACCATGATAGCACGCTACCGAATGACGGGGTCCCTTTGCTGATTCTCCGGAGTATTCGGAGGGCTTGACCGGAGATTGCCATGCTTATACATTCAATAGACTCGCACAGCAATGTCTTATCAAACTTTATTTGCCACCAATGGATTCATTCCATTTTCAGTGCAATGGCTAATGCAGTATCACTGTACAAAAAAAGGCTAGCTAGCTAGTTATATAGCTAATTTAACATATCTCACATTATCTAGCAAGCTAGCTAGCTGTCACTAAATGTGTTTCTACATATAAGTCCATCATCCACAAGCTGGCTAGCAACATTAACGGAACTAATAAGCTAGACGGAAACTGCAAAGTGTCCTGAACTAGCCACGTTCGGCTATATTTGCTGTCTCTAAGAGCAATGGTTTTTTTTCCGAAAGTAACATCAATTTTACAACGCAATAAAAAGTTGCGCATCGCAGTGGTATCATTAGCTAATATAAAGGTCAGAGAACCTTGGAGCCTAGGACCCTGATGCCCAGATGTGTGTGCATTGATGAGCCCATGTATCCTGGCTACAGTAACCAATTAATTCAGCATTCAACCAATGTCAAAATGTAGGGTGATAGTTCTTCATATTGTGGCGACTTCCGAAGTAAGCGGATGCAGAGTCAGGGATCTGCGTCTTTGAATCGCTCCTTCTGAGCTTCATTTTATTCTATCAACGTTCAAAATCTTCAACAGCAGTCAAACAGCAGGTAAAGTTGAGGGTTCACATTAAGACTAACTCAAAGCTCTATAGCCCTCTACTTATATACCCGATCGGGGTTTTCTGATTAGGCAATTCTCTGGGACCCGCGAGCCAATCACAGGAGCTCAAGCCAATTAATGCAAATTAGCAAGGAGCAGTTACACCAACATTCATTTCATCTACCGAAGTGGCAGGAATGCCAAAATATCAAAATTTGCCAGTGTGAGGTAGGAAAATAAAGTTCTATTTCGTATGAGCTTCGCCCCTTAAGGCTGTCGCTATTGGGTTTATCCCTCTGCACATGCACAGTTCTGAAGATTTTCTTTCCCCCCATTGTCCTGCACGATGGCTCAATCAGGTCCACATCCACCGTATATTACATTCGCGTGACCTGAGTGTAAATTGTGAATAAAATCTCAATGCAATGACTTTCAAATCACACCAGACAATATTTTTTTCACAAAAGAACAGAGATAACATAGCAAATGTTGAAACTGAGAAATTTTACTATTTATTCCACAAAATGAGCTTATTTCAAATGTGATGGCTGCTACAGGTTTCAAAAAAGTTGGGACAGGGGCCTGTTTATCATGGTGTGGCATCCCCTCTTTAATACAGAGTGGAGGCGTCTTGGCATTGAGGAGAATCAAGTTGACAGCCTCGGAGAGAAAACGCCGGAAAATTGCCCTTGATGCCAAAAGAAGACGATCCCTAGTATATATTGGGAGTGCTATTGATCGGTGGAAGAGTCTGAGAGAGCGACTGGGCATTGACAATGAGGAGTTGGCCCTAACTTTGATGGATTAGTAAGTTGAAATACTGTGTTGGTTTTTCTTAGCAACATTTCTTGCGCTACTCGAGTTTATAAAAGTATACAACGTAAATGGTAGGGTGCCTCGAATGGGGGAATTATGTTTTGCTTATCGTGTTTGCCTCCACATTCTCCAAAAACGTTCCTGTCTGTCTTCATTTTCTTCCGCGCGACGCCATCTTTGTTTACAGTGCGCGATTTCGACCCACAATGCTTTGCGCGGTAAATAATCTAGCCGATCTATTTTTAGACTGGGAAACCTTTTTTGAAAAATTGCATTTCCTAAGGTTATTTTTAGTCAAATATTTTTTATAATTTTTTTTGGGCCATATTACAGATAGCTTGACTTTTGGAATTCCTTAAAAAAACACATGCAAGGTATTTACTGGCACTTTAAATAAGCTCATTTTGTGGATAAAAATGTAAAATGTCTCAGTTTTAACATTTGAAATGTTATGTATGTTCTATTTAAAATAACATATTGGCTCGTGATCTGAATTTGAATCTTTGGTAAACGTTGTTCATACTTATCAAATCTAAAATTTCAAGCAAAAGAATCCTAGAAGAGGGCACGGTTGATGTTTTTTACTTTGAAAGTGCAAGATGAAGTGACTTTTGTTGGCAGCTGTTAAGTGTATGTAGGTCAGAAGTCATGTTATTAAATGTGATACTTTTGCCTATTTTTCATTGTTTATTATGTGTAGATATTGCCATATGAGTTTAAAATACGTTAGTGCAATAATAGGAAAGAAAATTCTAAAGAGGTTTTTTTGGAGAGTTTACACTGACATGAGATCTTCTAAAAAGGGGTGTCCTTCATTGTCTCGCATTTTTTATCAACACTTTGTAAGAGCCGAAAAAAGTCAAATTATGATCTTTCAACATGTATTGTTCATTCTAACTCAAAATTGGACGAACTTTGGGCAAGTTTATAAAAGTGGGCTGGAATGATGGGAAAACAGGACATATCCTTTCCAATTTTAGGGTCTGCCTAGACATGATTTTCACTATTGACGCACAAAGACTGATATCACACCTAGATTAAGGACTTTTTTGTGATCAACTGTGAGAAGCCAGTTCTGAGAACTCCCAACAAATTTCAGTACCATCACTGATGGCCAATTAGAAATTCAGTCTGAACTGTGTTGAATATGGATTTTGCCAACTATCTGATTGTATAACAGTGATCAGAAATCAGTGGGCTTTTGAAATTTTAGCTCCATAATGTAGCTGCAGCTGTGTCAGCCAGTGGTTTATTTTTGACCAGAGCAGCCGTTACGGGCTCAGTGTGATTGCAGGTGTAGCTGTTTCTTTTTTTCATTTTATCACACCACAGCCCAAATGGGCTGATGAGGCATTGCTATACCTTGTGGCATTTGGGCGGGCAGGCGGTGGCTCCATATTTTGTCCGGCCTATATCTCCAAAAATGTTTGCCACTGGAGCTTCAAATTTGGTGTGCAGGTACCTTGTGAGGGTTCGGTTTGCAAAGTAAGGGTCATTAGTGGATTTCACCTTTAACCTTAGCACAGTGACCTTGAACTTAAAAATATTTTCCGGGCCATATTTCCAAAAGAGTTAACCTCAGCTGCTTCAAATTTGATATGCAAGTGCCTCGTGAGGGTTTGGTGTGAAACGTAAGGGTCATTCGTGGATGTTACCTTTGACCTTAGCACCGAGACCTTGAACTTAATGATATTGTCCGGGCCATATTGCCAAAAGTATTAACCTCAGCTGCTTGAAATTTGATATGCAGGTCCGTCGTGAGGGTTCGGTGTGAAAGGTGAGTGTCATTCGTGGATTTCCATTTCTTTGGCTGTGTGTAATTTAGATTAATTCCCAGACAAGGGACTCTGATTTAGAATTTCTCCAAGTCATTTAAATGACAGATCTTAAGTGTTTATGTTTATTGTTCATGATGTTTTTTTTTAAAAATAATCTGTCTTCCTTTGTCTTTTGATATGCTGCAGGTACCCAATTAGCCTTTGCTGCACTTCAATTTCAAAAGTAATTGGGCCAACCTGATTGAATGTTCTTGTGTGTCATTATTTTTCCAGTGTCTATTCTCATTTTAATTGAGTCATTACAAAAAAGTATGTATAGTGGTGGTTGAAACACTTTTTCCTTAAACCCTGAGAAAGACTGTGGTCGAAACGTCAGTTATATATTAAACTTACTGCATTGTGGCCATGAGTGCGCGACTACTACTTTCTATATAGCATTAGTGGATTTGACCTTTGACCTTAGCACAGACCTTGAACTTAAAAATTCTGTCTGGGCCATATTTCCAAAAGTGCAGACCACAGCAACTTAAAATTTGGTCGGCAGATTCCTTGTGAAGGGTAGCTGTGCAACATCGGGGCCATTCATTTATTTGACTTTTGACTGTGGCACAGTGACCTGTGGCTTTCCAAAGGTGTATGCTGCTATTTATTTATAATTACTTAAGGGCTGTGGGGTTCTCTTGGCGCACAGCATTGGCTTGCTTTTTAAAGATGAATCAACCTGCAGTATTTGCAAGCATGATAGACAAATTAATTATTTACCTTGAATAGTCAGAGACATTCGTGTTTAGATGATTGACACTTTCTCACTCCTTGTTCCAGCGTCTCTCATTTGAACTTCTTCGGTTTGAGATCTGGTGACTGTGAAGGGAGTGGTGTTTGCTTAGGATCATTTTCGTGCTCATAAAATGACTCCATATAACCTCATGCCCAGTGCGGCTTGGGTCTTTGTCGTCCTGATAGAGAGCCCTCCGTCACAGTAGGAATGCTTCATCATAGGATTCAAAGGTGATCACACCGAATACTGCTGCATTGATTTGCCGTGAGCCTTGTATTTAAAATAAATTCTTCCAATCATTTTAATCTTGTTTCAAGACTAAAAACCCTTATTTCTATCACTGTTTTTCTCAGTAAAATATAAATTCTGCCTCAAACTGCAAGATAATTTTGAATTGAAAATGTTCTTATCCCATGGAAAAAAAAGTAATCTTGAGTTGAACTGAAACTTAGACCGTGGCAGATCTACTTATATACCCGCTCGGGGTTTTCTGATTAGGCAATTCTCTGGGACCTGCGAGCCAATCACAGCAGCTCAGGCCAATTAATGCAAATTAGCAAGGAGCAGATGACACCAACATTCATTTCATTTACCGAAGTGGCAGGAACGCCAAAATATCAAAATGTGCCAGTGTGAGGTAGGAAAATAAAGTTCTATTTCGTAAGAGCTTCGCCCCTTAAGGCTGTCGTTATTGGGTTTATCCCTCTGCGCATGCGCAGTTCTGAAGATTTTCTTTCCCCCCATTGTCCTGCACGATGGCTCAATCAGGTCCACATCCACCGTATATTACATTCGCGTGACCTGAGTGTAAATTGTGAATAAAATCAAAATGCAATGACTTTCAAATCACACCAGCCAATATTTTTTTCACAAAAGAACAGAGATAACATTGCAAACGTTGAAACTGAGAAATTTTACTATTTTTTCCACAAAATGAGCTCATTTCAAATGTGATGGCTGCTATAGGTTTAAAAAAAGTTGGGACAGGGGCCTGTTTATCATGGTGTAGCATCCCCTCTTCTTTTTAACACAGAGTGGAGGCGTCTTGGCATTGAGGAGACAGGTTTCTTGAGTTTAGCCATTGGAATTTGATCCCACTCTTGTTTCATACAGGCTTGCAGCTGCTGGAGAATTTTGGGTCTCCTTTGACGGACTTTTTGTTAAATTGTGCGTCAAATGCTCTCAATCAGGGTAAGATCAGGACTGCAGGCAGGCATGACTAAAAACCTTTATTTCTCTTACTGTTTTTCTCAGTAAAACATAAATTCTGCCTCAAACTACAAGATAATTTTGAATTGAAAATGTTCTTATCCCATGGAAAAAAAAAATAGTCTTGAGTTGAACTGAAACTCAGACCGTGGCAGAACTTTTTTGTTTGTTTTACTGAGAAAAATGTGATAAAAATAAGGCCTTTTAATTTTACATGCAAGACTAAAATGCTGGGTAACATTTTCTTTGCGGTGTACATAGGCAACCCCATAGCAAAAAAAAATCCCCCTCTTTTAAACCATACGCAGATACACATGGCAGTAATCTCTTTCTGCATACCACAGCAGATTGTGCTTCATAGAATCTAAAAATAATGGAAGTTGCTTAAGATGATGAATAAGTATTTACACTGTAGTCAGGCATTGGTTCGTAATACACTCCTGGTTGCCACAGTTAATTTTAAACTCAGCATTTGAAATGAGGCAGTAATGCACATACATGTTCATCAGGAAAAGAATGTGGTTTGCTTACTTTATTAAAATAAGAATGAAAAAAACACTTAACTGAAAATTTGGAGGTGTACAAAAACATTTTCACACATGATTCAGAAAATGGATGTAATGGTATTGCACATTAACAATGCTGAACACATGGCAATAAAACTTTAAAGACAAGTGAAGAAGTCAAGAAATAAACTGAAAGAAGTTTGGTTTGTCTCAAGATACTCGAGCAGGCATTACCTTCATTCACATTGCTCCATGATTGTTCAAAATTCTGTCTCCTTTATGTAAGCTGAACACATGTCAGTGATGAGATAGATTATAAGAGACATTTCAACATCTCTGCCATCTTCTGTCTGAGAATTTGCGTCAGAGGTCGGAAACAATGGGCTCTAATTTCTCGGCACAGCGCAGGTGGCGAAGCGTGGCGCAGGCCAGGCAGTGGTAATTTCGTCTGGCGCAGCCCGCGCAGTGGTAATTTCGTGAGGTGCAACACCGTGTGCAGATGAAAGTGCGCCGAGATGGGTGTGGCGGCATAGTAGGGGGAGGTGTCACTTATTCATCAAGACGCAGTGACAATTTCGTAGAAAAAGTCTTTGCTGCAATTTTTGCAGAAAGCTCGCCAGCTCCAACCTGGTTCACTTTCTGTGCAGTGGTAATTTGTCTGACCGGCGCGCAGTGCGCACACGTCACCGAAACCTCACAGGCAGGTTTCCAGAATGTCAGGCACATTTCAAAACAGTAAATAATTACAGCAACCACTGTTTAATGTAACTATCTTATTCAGCACATAAATTATAGTATCTATATCGATTGTCCTGATGTCAGATCAAAGGCGGTTGGCACGCGTGATGGAAACTCGACCTGACTTAATCAACGCAACTGAATCAATTATGTAAATTAACGACTTCACATCTTTCTCAACCAACCACAAACTGCTTCGGCATCAGGCAGTGGGTATATAATGCTTGCGTTCAATGCTCGGTAAAGCCGCTTGCACACTGGACGCGAAACAAATTTTTCGCACGACTGATTACAGTCAAAGTAAATGCAAAGAGCTATCGAGTTTTCCTGGTCTTTTTATTCGCCTGTTTTCTTCCTTTGAAGATAGACAACAGTCTTTATTTGGTCTTTCTTTTGAAAATTAGTCAGATGGATCAAATAGATTCGTGCTTTATTTCCACAGCAGAGATAAAATAGTGCTTGCAATCAGAGAGCAAATCAATTCCATGACCATTGACAGCGTGAATAAATTATCGCATGCACGATCAAGACTGTTCGACGCGAAATGCAAAATACTCCATGTCCGGCACCCAGCAAAAAATAAAAGTATTGATGTGAGAACAGATTTATAACGGAATAAAGAATAAAAATACATATACATCACCAACCAACAGAACATCCAAAAAAGTCCCGCAAATAAATTAATCGCAGTGTTTGTTGGATGTTCTGCTGTTAAAATGTTTCTTTTTATTCTTTATTTCATTATCAATCTGTTCTAATCGTCCTCTTTTTTTTTTTTTTGGCTGTCAGACACGGAGACATTGTACATTGTCTCGCGCCAATGTCGACTCACTTTATTGAGCAGAGCTTAAACAGAAACATTGATTGAAATTCTCGGTACTCATCCTCAAGAACTGAGCCCTCTTATCTAAACATTCACGTTTAATATCTAAAAGAGTCGGTAGAGTTGAAGAAATTTAAAACAATAATAGACTGTCGGACACGGAGATATATTAAAATCCTGTCAGACTTTCGGACACAAGACACTGCTTTCAACGCAATCTATCGAGTGAAAAATTTGTTTCGCGTCCAGTGCGCAAGCGGCTTAATACTAGGCTAGTGATTATTGTCACTTAGGTTTTATCGTCTTCAGTGGGGGAAAGGAATACAGCCTGATTGCTATGATCTTGTACTGAGTTAAGATCACATATTGAAAATAAATGTGTAAAGTATCTTGCATTGTTGTCCATGCATGTTAATCCCAAAATTTTAAGCAGCAACAGGCTGTAATAAAAGGAACACGCTATCCATCGTTTCTCTTGCCAATGAGCAATATTTGACTCGGCTGTGTTATACCCAAACACGCCTTCTTTGCCAACTTGCGCTGGAAGGAGGGACAGAGGCGGGACAGAGGAGAACTTGCGCCAGGCAACACCGGGCACGAAATTGCAACATACGCCTGGACACACCCCGTTGGCGCAGCGCACCCCCCATTCGCGGCGCCTGCGCCTGGTCTACGAAATTAGAGCCCTATGTGTTTCTCAAATTTCATTCAACTTCTGCTTCTCTATGCAAGTTCTGCTTTAGACCAAATATATGAACTTTCCTCTCTGAAAAAATTAATTCCAAGAATAAATGTGGGACTTTTTTCAAAATGTCTGAGTGCAACACAAGGACCCAGCCAATCAGACAATGCCTTCTAGGAGTCACATTAAGAATCAGCCAATTACAAACGGTGCATTTACATCTTCTGTAAGATTCACCAAATTAGAGTGCACCCTTTGAACAAAAAGAATAGACAGTAAAAGAGTGTATTATAACATCCACACAAATATCTGGCATCAATATCTTTACACCACTAAAGTTCAGTGCACTTGAGACCTATAAAACAGCCAATCACAGAGTGCACTCCAGCATCCACATGAAGACCTGGCCAATCAAAGGGCTCTTACACTATGTGCTATTCTGTGTTTACAGTTGGTCATCTAGCAGTACCATGAAGATTCAGTCAATTACTTACTTTTGCACCCACTAGTCGAGTTTCCATCTCATGTCAAGTGAATTTTAAGCAAATTTGAGAAAATTTGCTTCAAAGAACATTCGAATTACCTGCGTTTCCATCAACTGGCTTGAAGCGAATGAACTCCAAGAAATAAGCCAGTTTTGCCACAAGATGGCGGTAGAGGACACTTGTAACATGTATAGAACAGGAGAGGAAGAGGTCCCAAAATGGAAAAGAATTTAAAAAACTCAAAAAGTGAAACAACTGAAAGAGAGACAACTGGAGGAGAAACAGAACGCAGTCCAGGCACGAATGCAAATGCACACAGCGCCAGCAAGGCTGCTGTGTCAGAACTTAGTCAGTGACACAATTTTCATGATTTGGGCTCTGCATGCTACCTGTTACAAAGAAGGTTTCTGTCTGCTCTAACCCAGCCTTGCAACCTAGTGTGTGCGAAGACGTGGAAGTCAGTATGTGCAGAGGCATGGGCATGTACCACCAGACGAGCACCAGATGGCTTACCTTGTAGGCCCGCGGTCATCGATAGCCCAAGCGATGTAACCTGAGACAGCAAACGCAAGCTCCTAATTACTCCTCCAAACTCTCCTCCAGTGTTCACAGCAGGGAAAACCCCAAAACAAAAAACAAACAAAACAAACCAAAGTTCCAAATCCAGAGGGGAAATGCGTGTTTTATCGGTATCCAGACTAAAAGACAATATGGTCGACAACTCAGTGGGCCTCCTGAGTCTCTTCCCTTCATTGGTTAATGTCTATATCCTCTGGTGTTGTCGTCTGCCATCCCCCCCCCCTCGTAGCCAGCCAGCGCCCGCTGGTGGAATGGAAGTGTATGTGTGCCAGTGTGCTGTGTACCTACATGCGACTAAATAGACACTACATCCTAACTCTACCACATTGGATTTAAAATGAAACAACTGAGGTGCAATTGAAGTGCAGACTTTCAGGTTTAATTCAAGGAGATGAACAAAAACATCCTATGAAATGTTCAGGAACTGCAAATAATTTTATACAAAGTTTCCTCATTTCAGGGGCTCAAAAGTAATTGGACAAATTAATATTACCATAAATAAAATGTTCATTTTTAATACTTTGTTGAGAATCCTTAGCAGGCAATGACTGGCTGAAGTCTGGAACCCATGGACATCGCCTAATGCTGGGCTTCTTCCTTTGTGATTCTTTGCCACGCCTTTACTGTAGCTGTCTTCATTTGTTGCTAGTTTGTGGGTCTTTCTGCCTTAAGTTTTGTCTTAAGCAAGTGAAATGCATGCTCCATCGAGTTGAGGTCTGGTGACTGACTCAGCCATTGCAGAATATTCCACTTCTTTCCTGGGTTGCTCTCACAGTATGTTTTGGGTCATTGTCCATCTGTACTGTGAAGCGCTGAATCTGAGCAGAAAGTATATCTCTATACACTTCAGAATTCAACTGGCTGCTTCTGTCACATCATCAATAAACAGTAGTGACCCAGTGCCATTGGAAGCCATGCATGCCCATGCCATCACACTGCCTCCACCATGTTTTACAGAAGAAGTGTTGTGCTTTGGATCATGAGCCATTCCAAGCCTTCTCCACACTTTCTTCTTCCTGTCATTCTGGTACAGGCTGATCTTAGTTTCATCTGTCCAAAGAATGCTGTTCCAGAACTGGGCTGGCTTCTGAAGATGTTTTTTTTGGCAAAGTCTAATCTATTTTTGAGGCTGATTAATGGTTTGAACCTTGTGGTGAACCCTCTGTATTTGCTCTCATGAAGTCTTCTCTTTATGGTTGACTTAGATAATGATACACCTACTTCCTGGAGAGTGGTCTTCACTTGGGGGATGTCCTCGAGGGGTCTCTCTTCACCATGGAAAGGATCCTGCGATCATCCCCCACTGTTGTCTTCCGTGAACATTCAAGCTCACCAGTGCACTCTTTTTTTTTCTCAGAATGAATCAAACTGTTGAAACCGCTAATATTTCCCTAATATATAACCCTAATATTTCCCCTATCTCTCTGATGGATTTCTTCTTTTTTTAACCTAAGGATGGTCTGTTTCACTTCCATTGAGCGCTCCTTTGACCGCATGTTGTGGGTTCACAGCAACATCTTCCACACCTGGAATCAACTTCAGACCTTTTACCTGCTTAAGTGATGATGGATGAACAAGGGAGATGCCCATGCAGCCCATTAAATAACTTTTGAGTTAATTGTCCAATTAATTTTTGATCCCTTGAAAAAGAGACAGCTACATATTAAAGAGCTTTATTTCCTTAACCCTTCCTCAAATATGGATGTGAATACCCTCAAATAAAACCTGGGAGTAAGCACTTGAAGCCCATATTGTTTATATAACTGCAACTTGAATATGTTTTGGTAAACAGCTAAAATAACAAAACTTGTGTCAGTGTCCAAATATATATGGACCTAACTGTATTCTGTAGTATCTGCTGGCTGCAGCAGCTCTTCAATAAGGTGACATAATCTCTTTATTGTGAGAAACATTGTTTCTTGATTACTAAACCCTTTATGCAGTAGTTTTTAGAAATCTTTTTTCCCGCAAGTTCTTTACAATTCAAGGACTCTAACGTTTTACATCAGTGTTATGGATCTCCGTAGCTTTGATATTACAGTTCCTACATAGAGAGAGTTGTGACATGAGGGTTCCAGGAAAATCAGGTCATGTGACATATGGAGCCATGAAGTTTCCATCTTGTCATCAGGTGCAGTCCCAAAGTGATTGAGTTCACACGAGTGAGCTCATAATTTTGAAGGTAAGTATTGAAAATTTGTTAATGTGACGGGTCAGGGAAAGGCTATAAATTGTACAGCCACCCTGCTGATCCACAAAAAAGAAACTATGGACTATTACAATCAGTAGTCATAAAGGCTGGAAACCAATGGCTTCATCATTATTTTGTGACTTAAGTCCCTCCTCTTGCCATTAATTTTGATTGACGGAAAGGATACTTTTTTATCTCTTTTAACAAAACTGAACTAGATAAATTAAATAAAAAGAATCTCCTCAGCTTGACAGTATGTGGCAGCTCACCAAGATTAGCTATATCAAAACAATGGCGGGGGCTCATATTTTATAATTAACTTTTGGTAAGTGATGCATTTAAGTTACACCCTTATTTCTAGGTTTGTTGTGTTTGTTGTCTTCCATTTTTCAAAAAATATGGATTTACAGAAACTAGTAAGCATTTAATTTCTCCAGCTACCATGGTGAAAGGTTGATTCGGATTAATGTGAGTAAGGTTGTATGAAGTAGCCTACTCAGCGATCTAAGGTATTCATAGTCAGTGAATTACCGATGATCAGCAATCTGAACGCTCCAGGTCAGTTCAGAGAAGCCATTAGGGATAATGCAAAATCAGCAATTTTTATGATTCTGCTCTGTTTGCCATGTTCGTTATGATTTTGTCATGTTTGGATTTTGTTCTCTGCTTTGTCTGACCATGCTTTGGATTTTGTATTGGGATTTAGATGTCTGGTTCTATTCATGTTTTGTCTGTTTAGCTCTTGCCATGTTTTTATTATTGTCATGTTTTGTATTTTGCCATATTCCATCTTTGCAGTTTTACTCCGGTCCATGTTTTTGCTTTTGCCATACATTGCACTTTGTCTCCCCCTGTCCAGTCTCATGTCTTGTGATTGCTCACAGCCCCAGTATTGCGTGCCACTCTTTCAGGTGATTTAATGGTTTCTGGGATTTCAATCGTTCCTTCCAATCTCGTTTACTTCGCCTTGCTTTTCTATATTACTAACCAGTACTAACAGTTTGTTATTTTGCTAAAGTTACTAACCTAAACTAACTCTGTATATAATACTAACTTACTAACGAGCACTAGGGATTGTATAGCAGCACCTTACTAATTGATTAACAAGCTCTCAGCACTTGCCCTGTTCTAGTCGTCGCCTCCTGCCTTTACTTAATCTTCTGTGCTGTGTTTCAGTGGATCCTCCACACCTGCTCACTCTGTCCTTTGTCTCATTATCTGTGCACATTAGAACTCCCTAACCGGAGCCGTATGTTCTCTCTATAGGCTGTCTCGTGATCCCTGTCCGCATTTTGGCTTTTGCCTGTTGCATGTGATTAGGTTCTCCCTCATGTTTGCTCCTTTGTAATTACTCTGATCTCCTACACCTGTTTTCTGTGTAGCATGTGACCTCCCGTACGTGTATATTAGCAGTCTTCTCACAACAGTTTCTTTTCAGAATGTTTCTCTCAGTTTGCTTGTGCCACGCCTGTCTTCGCCTTGTTCTCTTAGGGGTCTATTCTCCCATTAGCGCGTAAGTCCTTTTTTACGCGCTTCGAGTTAAGCGCTTTTGAGTTACGCGTATTCTCCCCTACTCGCTTCGATCACGCCCACAGCGCTTAACTTCAGAATGTAGGCGGCCTTATGCTAGAGGTGTGACTGATCCAAAAGAGAGGCAGACTCTGTACAAAGCTCATTGATTATGGCTATCAGGAAAACATGGAAAAAGGATTTTCTGATTAACAATAAAAATGCATTTGTGGTCCATGGAAAACGCAAACCAGACTTTAAATTTGAATATTGTCGGCTTGCTGATAAAACCTCGTATCTCCGAACTGATAAGAAACGAAAACTCGTATGTCCACTATTCTTACATGCAAAATTAAACATTTTTATTTTTAACTATATTTATCCATTTATATTATTATAATTATTATAATTATTTTATTTAATTTTATTTTATTTTCCTGTGAAGTTTGTCATTGTGAAGATACAAGGTTTTATATGCCGCTGTAATAGTAGGCCGTACCAATTACAAGACGTAATTCAGACATCTCTTTATTTATCCCCCGCCGGTGATAGCGGGGGATAAAGCATTGGGCGCCGTCCGTACGGACACATAAAATTGCGGCGGCGGGGGATATGTTAGTAACAAACACTTGTTATTTCTTGCTCTAGCCACCATGGCATTAAAGCTATGCATACAAACAAATTGCCGCGATAATGAAATAATAAATAAAGAATTTAGCGCTTCTCAATCAGCGCAATCAGATCATTGAAAATGTGCCCCTCCTACACCAGCCTGTTTGTTCCGTGGAAGACAGGGAAGAAGACAAAGGGAACATTCTAGTCACACAAAGACAATCAAAGACAGTTAATATGATCTCATTTAGAAATTGCGCACTTGAAAACTACTCCGATGTCATGTTTGCAACTGAAGGACATGGAAACGCTTTAACAAGGATTCTTACCTCGCACGTGGTCATCTCCCCGCCCCGAAACCGCCTCAGTAATGACAGAATTCCATATCCATAGCCTATCATCCTATTTGATTTGAGCGACACATTCACTTGAACTTGTGCCTAATACTTTATTATAATCAATTATCCCATTTACTGATAATGATTCTTCCCATGTCGGCTATTCTTTAAAGGCTAAAATTGATTAAGAAATGGATAGTGCTTTGGTATTTGCCAGGGTAGGGCTCAATCTAGAGTAGCCTATTTAATAATATCTTTATTCACACATTAAATTACACAGTATTACCAATGGTAAAACATTACTAGGACTCGAGTTAGTTAATACAGATATCCTCAATGAGAAAATCAATCCCCTCACTCGTGAGAATATCACAACTTTTTAGATTATCACGAACATATAGGGCAGTCGCATTTGTTAATAGAACATGGAAGACAATGATGGCGATGTCGAGCCAAAGCCGAAAACCAAATTTCACAGATGTTGGTGTATGGCAAGCAAGCAATGAAGGCTAATCCGAGGAATAAAGCTGCGAATAGTTCTGGATGTGGCTTCGGTGGGGAGATGTAAGCGCAGTATCCCCGATTTAAAGCATAAATGGAGAGATCTGCGGGGCGCTGTAAAAGCCAGGTTCTCTGCACACCGGAGAACTGTACACGCAACAGGTGGTGGGCAACCATCATCCACTGTGCATTTCGCTGCACGGGAGGAGGGGATAGCATCTACTCTTTCTGCAGTGGAAGTACATGGAGAAGAACTTGAAGCGCCAACGAACTGCGTCAGACACCTTGACACAGACGCCTGTGATGTGAATGACATGACCAGCCACTCTCTGAAACGACCCAGATGCCAGGAGCGACAGCGCAGTTCTGACGTTGATGACCAGGGGTATGTTTTGTTGATAATTGCTGCGGCTGGATAGTTGTTCATCCAGAAGTCGGCAAAGATAGATGATTGCCTCATGCACGGTCCAGGCGAAAGCGTTGGATGCACTCGATGTTTGTTTGTCCCAGGATGTCCAAACGAAGCCGATATTCGAGTGTTCGTCTTCGAGCTCGGCGCGCTCCTCTTACTCTTTCCCAATCACGCAAGAGTGCAAGCAAATGCAGGACTGGCATTTTGGCTTTAGATTTTGAGGGCATGGTAGAATGATGGTCTTATGTATACTCGTATTAATTAATTGTTTCGCATTTGTAATTTAACTGATTGGAGAAGAGGCTGATGCGTAATATCATGTTATGATTTCGTTTGATAAATTATCATGGCTTTGAGAAATGTAGTTTAGAAATAAGGAAGAACAATCGAATATTAAATGTCTCAACCTTTACCATGTTAAATAAAATAAAAGTAATGTTAAAATTCGGCCTATAAGCGACATCAAACGCAATATTCAATTTCGCCTAATGTTGGCGCTTGACCTTAATACAGCCCTCAAAAGCGCTTAACAGAAAAAGCGCGTAAGCCAGGGGGAGAATACGCGTAAGTGTTATTTGCATGAGAAACGCCCGGAAACGCCCCGATTTTGGCCTTGCTCCGCCCCAAGCGCGTAAGTGCCTTCAAGGTGCGTAATGCACAGACTTAAGTCGAGGGGAGAATACGCGTAGGCTGAAAAGCGCGTAGCTACGCGCTTTTTTCGACTTAAGCGCATGGGAGAATAGACCCCTTAGTGATTCTATTCTGACTGGACTGTCCCTGATTACCATTTTTGGCTCTGTTTTGGATTACCGTCTGCATCTGTGTTTTGAACCCTTTTCTGTCTGACCACGAGTACTGTGATTGCTGCCCTGGTTTTTTTGACCCGAATTCTGCCCAACTGGTTTGTGATTTTTGTATTGTGGATTTTTGTACCTTTGCCTTCTGCCCAGCGGGGCCTTCCCCCCTCGCTTAATAAATTCACATCTACTGCCCTCCTTGGTTCTCGCGTCTGGTTCCTGAGCGTATCATCACAGCTATGCAATGCATTGCAACAGCCGGGAGCACAACAAATTTTTGCCACCTAATCTTGCTCACCTAACAAAATCAATACCTGATTATGTGTACACTATAGTTCCCATATTGTCACCGCTTTACCTTGCCATCAGATGGCCAAAATATTTGGATCAAACTTTTTTTTTTCTCAACTGTAGAACTTCGGTAGCTAGCAAGTAAGGCTATTCTTAATCCTTATTTGTAGCGTGCATGTAAAAGTTCTCCATAAAATGCTTGTGTACTTGATAAAAAAATTGCCATAAAACAAACAAAGTAATTATGAATGAAGATGTAAAAAACAGAATTTAGTTAGTTTCACATGGGAAGAAACTGCCAAAAATGCAACAGAAGAGAGTGAAATATATTACACCACTCCAGTTCACCGATAAAGCTTTCTGTTTACCCATTTCTCATTTTGGGACATTTTCCCTTGTTATGCTTGTCAACACCATTGCTAGCTGCTTTACTGTTTTTCGCCACAGAGAGCAGAAAGAACAAAAAAAATTAGAAGACTTCCATTGTGTGCAATGAAAACTCAATGGCTCCTATTCTTCAGTCATAGCAACTCTATCCTGGAACTCTTATTTGAGAACCTACAGAAACTGTTACATCTACATTTGTAGGCAGTGTGAAGAAGGCTTTCATCATAAATTTGCGATCATGCGGCATGCCTGAAAAGGTTAAGCCAAGCAGAACTCCATCAGCCTCGGCTTCTCAG
Organism: Gymnothorax reevesii; assembly: GCA_029721435.1. Taxonomy (NCBI): domain Eukaryota; kingdom Metazoa; phylum Chordata; class Actinopteri; order Anguilliformes; family Muraenidae; genus Gymnothorax; species Gymnothorax reevesii. The sequence continues at coordinate 39,966,171 of CM056586.1, read as the reverse complement.
GCTTGTCAACAGGACCTGTCAAGAATACAAAAACACAATAAGAAGGCATAGGGGTCATGGTAAATGGGCAAGTATCTCTCTCCAGCCACACTCAGTCTAAAATGGGGCCCATCTGAAATATGCCTTTGAACCCTATAGGCCACAGAGAGAATGTGCACTACCCCGAAATGCCAGAAAACAGGCCTCCAAATGTGACTTAATCGCGACTTATGGTTGTCACGTAAACTTGTTTATGATGATAGGGGTTACGACCCCTTTATGTAAAAAATATTTCAAACGTTAAGTGTCAGCTATATGTTATTTTCAGTCTTTTGCACTCTGTCGTTGACACAAACATTACATTTTTTCAACCATAGTTAAAACTTTCATCTCCTGACACCAATGAAGAAATGTATTTTCAAAATAGTGCTGTCTGAAGACAAAGTAAAGTGCTGAAAATATTGTAAATGTAGTGCACAATTTAAAAGATATTGATTTATCTGAGGTGGGCCTGATTTAAGGTGGCTAAGATACGTTTCGCTGTTGAGTCCGTCCACATCAGTGCATTTGTCTGCTTCCATGCCGGCACCACGCTCTGCCTCTACAAACTGAGAGTTCGCTGACCACTGTTGACTGCAGGTAATACACTGACTAGAGAAAAGTAACTTACATAACCCCACGTCAAAAAATCTAAATCTACCTTCTTTGGTAAAAGGGAAGTTCAGAAAACCAAGTAACTATAAGAGATTTCTCTCTGCGCTAGCTGGTCCCAGCACGGTGAGTCATCTACTTTCTCTAAGCTTGCACGCCCTGTTACCCTCAGATCGCCTTCTCAGAACTGACCTGGGACCTGTCTCTGACCACGGCTTGCCTCATCTCAGTTGAACCTGCTCATCCCTCGCCTGACAGACTGTTCCTGACCTCCTGACCACTTAAATGCCCAGAAGCTTTTGAGTGTTTATTTTCTGTTTGTGCCAATTGCAACATCATATTCCTCATTAGAAAATGCCCAAGTGTCTTTTCTGTGAATCTGCACCTGTTTCTGTCCCTGCTACTCATCACAGAAGTTATTATTATTTTTGTTGTCACGGACTGAATAGCATAAAAAACTACTAATACATGACTACTGCTCCATAATTTGCAAAGGTAATTGTAAATCCTACCTGGACATTTTAGAAGTTCCTGTGTGATTTCACTCTTGCTCACATGGTTACTGACTGTACAGGTGATCGATCCAGATACTCCCCTCTTCAGAATAACAGTCTGTGTCACATCGCTGAGAAAAGCTTTTGTCCCATTCAGGGGTAGGTGATCTAGAGTCCAGTTGTATTCTGGATGGTCCCCAGTGCTGGAGCAGGACGCTGTAATTTCTCCATGGGGCAGACAAAGCTGGGACACCTGAGGACGGGACACTGGTTCTGTAAGGGGAAGGAGAACAGGAAATATTTTTGAAAAGTGAGGTATGTGAAATCCTAAAAAAAAAAGCACTGTAAAAAAGTTCTTAGTTTCTTGACAAAAGTTTTAGATGTACAAATCAGACTTGACATCTTTTTTTTTTTCTCACACCCAGAAAAATATCACTGTTTTGAGTAATAGTGCATTCAAAAAGTGGCATTTTCTGACATACAGATTGTTTCACTTCACAATCAAATTTCTTTTTTGTCTTTTTTTGTCTCATCGAGCAAAAAAGTAATCTGTGTAAGATTTTACATCTCTATATAATATTAAAGTATTTGCTAAGATTTGCTTGTATGTTTGTTTTTGCCAGGAAACAAGAGGACGGCCAATAGTTTGATCAACAGTGACAAATACCTCTTTTCCACCGAGCTGGTTCCAGTGCTGGTTCGGAGCCAGAGACTGACTTGGCACCAGTTCTTTGCTTTTCTACAGCCTAAGCACAAGCACCTGGGGCCAGTTGTTCAAAAGATTTAATCTGGATAAAAGTGATCCAGATTTGGGAATTCTATTTTTTGAAATCCAGAATCATGTAATCTGTCTCACTTTTATCAAAGCAATGCTGGATTGGTTTACTCTGATCCAGATATAGACTTTTCAGGATTACCAAATCCAGATAAAAGGGGCTCTAAATTGGACTAAATATTACAATATAAGCTATATAAAGAATAACAGGTGGAATAGCATGGGGTCATTAAAGTTTTTATTTTAAAAGATGAAGAAAATAAAACAATATAAACACTCGTGCATATACAAGCATCTCATGAGCGGGAGTGAGTACATAACCGAAAGGGGAGGCATAGCATTAACATCCAACTTGTGGGCGATGCTGACCTCATCATCAAAAACTGTGTTGTGAAGTAACCTGGGTCTGTCCATGATATACGTATCCTGAGGGAGAGTGCGCAATACTGAGAGCTCCAAACCAACCAACCAGATGGCATAATATTAGGAGACAGAGCCTATCCACTCCCACGATGGCTGATGACCCCTTTTCTTGAGGTAAACACTCTGGCGCAGGCATGCATCAGCACTGTTAATTGCAAAATAAGATGTGCTATTGAGCATTTAAATGGAGTTCTGAGAAGTTGCTTTGCATGCCTCGACTACTTGTGAGTAAAGCCACAGGAAGCATGCAGCATAAATATTGCCTGTATTTGTGATGGTTCCGCCCTGCAGTCTCTCCCCCTCCTGCTGTCTTCACCTCCACTTCAACGAGCCACACCTGTTGCTCATTGAAGTGGAGGTAAAGTGTAGATTATTTAAGAGCTGCACTGGCAAATTGGCAGTGCAGCTGCATTCTGGTGTTTTAGCTCCGTGTGTGTTGCTGCTGCTCCCCTGTCTGTTGTAAAGTATATTTATTAAACATCTTTTTGTTTGTACCAGCCTGTGCGAGTGGGTCCCTTCACCCAACCATGACAGTATTGTGCTTCACAACATTGCCACCAGATGCAATGTCCCTCTCTATGATGATGTTTATGACGCACCTGAGCCTATTGAGGCTCAGAAAACCTCCTGCGTCCTGCTAGAATGAGGTACTGACCGGGGGTGCAATAAGGGATGCAGTTGTTCGAAATTACTTTTGACCGTGTCCCTGTAATTATTAGCGAGAGATTAAAGTTAAATATTTGCTTGAAATGGAAAATTTGGGGATTTTATTTATATTTTATGAATTATTTCATATTTTCTATTTTTTAATTAACTGTACTAACAAGTATTGTAGGGAGACTGTTGTCTCCTTTAAATTATCATTGTAATGTTTGAACAAATAAAGTGCAAATTTAAAAAAAGTGTATTTTATTATATTTTGCTCCTGAAATCCACACTGAATCCACCCCTCAGAATAATCAGAATAATCCGGCTTTTTTGGATCAAATGTATCCCAATCCTGGCTAAAAGTTTTGAACCACACAAACCCAAGGTTTGATCCAAATAAAAACCAAGATTGGATTTTGTGATCTAAACGGGAAAAAAAAATCCCTTTTTTCTTTTGAACAACCTGTTTTTCAAGATTTGATACAGTCCGGATTACTTTTATCTGGATTAAATCTTTTGAGCAACTGGCCCCTGGCTCTCAAAACTGGTGCCAGAGCATCAACTCCTTGCTGGTCTAAAACAAAGCACCGATTATGTCATGGGCTGGGGGCGGAGTTATTGTGACCAACAAGACCAGCGCAAGCACTGTATAGCTTAATTTTTCAGCTCTGGGCCCACGTTACCAAAGCCATTGTAAAAGTTGCAGTTTGCAATATCCTTGGGTCACTTACCAAGACCACAGCGAGAGGGATAACTACGGTTAGCCAAAGCCATTGTCGAGGGATCGTAACCAAAATGCAACCAAAAACGTCATTTCTCCATTGTTCTCGTATGCCTGACGCCAATATGAAATTAAATTGTGGCAGTGGCGTAGCCAGAACTTAAAATTGGGTGGGCACTAAACATCTCTTTTAAACAATTATTAGTTCTGACTCGATTGAAATCATTTTCAACCTGAAAACACTCCCCACTATCAGGTGTTGCTCATTCACCTCGTTAAGGCAAAACAAAAGCCATTCATTCGGACGCGCAATTTTGTATATTTTAAATTGGTGGCGTAGCCAGAGCTGAAAATTGAGTGGCCACACACCACTCAACAATTATTAGTCCCAACTTGTTCTCAATCATTTTCCTTTGTCAAAACTATTTCCATTCAGAAGAATAATCTCTTGGAGATTTTTAATCTCAATTCTGTTTTGTTTAAAATGATGGTTATGATGATGAATTGGCAATTAAGACACTGCTTCTTTCATGATGCGATCTAAGGGCGTCTAAATAGGCATCATTCAGTTCAGAAAAATAAGTTACCAAGTTGGCCTATAGGCTACTTTGAGAGGTAAACTGCTCTGAAACTTCCACGCTCCCTTTTTGGCACATTAGGCTGACCTATGGCTCTTAGTTGGCTCCTTGGCGATGAAAAGCAAACTAGGGTGCGTTTCCCGCAATCACAGATGCTTACTTACATAGTTGGGCCCATGGACTGAATGGACAAACTAGGTAAGTTTTGGGAAACGCGCCTCAGGTTCTTAGGAGATGCATGGGTTGAACAAACTAAGCACTGGCACCAGGTACTTTTTGGTGTAAAAGGGGGAAAGTCAACCCAAAAAAAAAAAATCTTCAAAGTGAATAACAGGCTAATGCACACTGTTTACTTTCCTTAGTTTTTAATTTTGAGCGAACAACTTGTTTCGCCTGTAGCGTCATCAAGTTCGCTCAGGTATGGTCTGAGCTCACTCAGGTGTGACTAAATGACCTTCCAGTCACATGACCATAGGTTCTTAAAAGTCCTAATTTTTCAAAATTGAAAGGAACGGGCTGAGACTCCAAATGCAGTTCAGCATCGACAGGGCGTTTATTGGGATTAACAAAGCTCATGGTCAAGGCAAAAAAGGGATCAATAGCCAGGCAAACAGAGTAATGCAGAACAGGTAGAATCGAAGTCCGGGGACAAGCAAAATAATCCAGTAACCAGAGAATAAGTCCGCACAAAGACAGTAACAAAGGGGGTTGAACTAAGGGAATGGAAGGGGAAGGAAAAAGGGAGTTGGATGGGATACGGGAGAACACAGGAGAATCTAAACAGATGGGTACAAAATAGGAATAAGGGAGAACGAAGTACTAATCAATCAATCCGCAATCACACAACGTAATACAAACAATTCATTACGAGACTTACGGGAGATTCACGTGAAATGAGCTTTCAACAATCGCAAACGAGAAATAGAGCAGAAACGCGACTGACCAAGACGAGCTGTGGTAGAAACGAGTTGACATGAAGCTGAGATAAAGTGGGTCTTTTTATACACAAACAAATTAAGTGGAATCCCAGCTAAACACAGGACAGCTGTAGAGAAAGGTGGAACTTAGAAAGGCAAGGACGGTGATAGGAGAGAGAGGGGAAAACGGGTGGAGTTCTAACTCTAATCTAACTAAACACCCGTGCCTCACTAAACTATTCTCAGGTGCGGATAGTCAATGAGAACAGCGAGAGAGAAGGAAGTGGAAGTACCTAACCAAAATTACAGGGAAGACAGTGTGATGAAAAAGACAAGACGCCACGAGAGGAAGACACTGAAGACCAAAGACAGCACAATCTTTCAGAAACATACCTACTCCATCCATCCATTTTCTATACCCGCTTATTCCTCACTAGGGTCACGGGCGAGCTGGAGCCTATCCCAGCTGACTACGGGCAAAGGCAGGGACCCACCCTGAACAGGTTGCCAATCCATCGCAGGGCGCACACACCATTCACGCTCTCACTCATACCTATGGGCAATTTAGTGTCTCCAATTAGCCTGATATGCATGTCTTTGGACTGTGGGAGGAAACCGGAGTACCCGGCGAAAACCCACGCAACACGGGGAGAACATCTTGCTGTGAGGCAGCAATGCTAACCACTGTGCCACCCCATACCTACTCTAAACGAATAAATATATAAATAGCAAGCTAAAAACTCCTAAAAACATTTTAAAAACAGACATACAAATTACCGATCTCTAACAAAAATACAATATGACCAGGTGAAATACCCTCCTCTGTATAGATACAAATACACTCAACAAAAATATAAACGCAACACTTTTGTTTTTGCTCCCATTTGTCATGAGATGGACTCAAAGATCTAAAATTCATTCCAGATACACAATATTACCATTTCTCTCAAACATTGTTCACAAATCTGTCTAAATGTGTGATAGTGAGCACTTTTGCTTTGCTGAGACAATCCATCCCACCTCACAGGTGTGCCACATCAAGATGCTCATCAGACACCATGATTAGTGCACAGGTGTACCTTAGACTGTCCACAATAAAAGGCCACCCTGAAATGTGCAGTTTTTGCTTTATTGGGGGTCTGGGGACTCAGGACCAGTCAGTATCTGGTGTGACCACCATTTGCCTCATGCAGTGCAACACATCTTCTTCGCATAGAGTTTATCAGATTGTCATTTGAGGCCTGTGGAATGTTGGTCTACTCCTCTTCAATGGCTGTGCGAAGTTGCTGGATATTAGTGGGAACTGGTACGCGCTGTCGTATACGCCGGTCAAGCACATCCCAAACATGCTCAATGGGTGACATGTCCGGTGAGTATGCTGGCCATGCAAGAACTGGGACATTTTCAGCTTCCAAGAATTGAGTACAGATCTTTGCAACATGGGGCCGTGCATTGTCTTGCTGAAACTCGAGGTGATGTTCATGGATGTATGGCTCAACAATGGGCCTCAGGATCTCATCACGGTATCTCTGCATTCAAAATGCCATCAATAAAATGCACCTGTGTTCTTCGTCCATAACAGATGCCTGCCCATACCATAACCCCACCACCACCATAGGCCACTCGATCCACAACATTGACATCCGCAAAGCGCTCACCCACACGACGCCACACACGCTGTCTGCCATCTACCCTGAACAATGTAAACCAAGATTCATCCGTGAAGAGAACACCTCTCCAATGTGCCAGACGCCATCGAATGTGAGCATTTGCCCACTCAAGTCTGTTACGGCGACGATCTGGAGTCAGGTTAAGACCCCGATGAGGAGGACGAGCATGCAGTTGAGCTTCCCTGAGACGGTTTCTGACAGTTTTTTGTGCAGAAATTCTTTGGTTATGCAAACCAATTGTTTCAGCAGCTGTCTGAGTAGTTGGTCTCAGACGATCTTGGAGGTGAGCCTGCTGGATGTGGAGGTCCTGGGCTGGTGTGGTTACACGTGGTCGGCGGTTGTGAGGCCGGTTCGATGTACTGCCATATTCTCAGAAACGCCTTTGGAGACGGCTTATGGTGGAGAAATGAACATTCAATGCCCGAGCAACAGATCTGGTTGACATTCCTGCTGTCAGCATGCCAATTGCACGCTCCCTCAATGCTTGCGCCATCTGTGGCATTTTGCTGTGAGACAAAACTGCACATTTCAGAGTGGCCTTTTATTGTGGGCAGTATAAGGTACAACTGTGCACTAATCATGGTGTCAGATGAGCATCTTGATGTGGCACACCTGTGAGGTGGGATGGATTGTCTCAGCAAAGCAGAAGTGCTCACTATCACACATTTAGACAGATTTGTGAACAATGTTTGAGAGAAATGGTAATATTGTGTATCTGGAATGAATTTTAGATCTTTGAGTCCATCTCATGACAAATGGGAGCAAAAACAAAAGTGTTGCGTTTATATTTTTGTTGAGTGTACATTAAATAATAAATAACCATTGATAATGAATAGTCTCTTGTAAAAATGTCTTCAGCAAGTGGCTAACATCTTAAGCTTATTACACAAAGTCATCACAAATCCGAACAAGCCTAAGATGACCGAAAAAAAAATCTATTTGTGATACAATTCTGGCCAGATTGTCAGTTAGGCATGACCACATATAAATTTACATCTTTAGGGTCTGCTCACGCGTGATTTTCACTATTGATCCAACCAAAGTGTTTTTTTTTTTGCTTTTTTCCCATTTCATTCTGAAAAATAAATCAATCTGCAATAATACAAGTGTGATAGACAAAATTATTATTTACCTTGAATGAACAAAGTCATGTGTATTTTCTGGATGCTTCTGCCATCTTCATCATACAGCTCTACCGTATATGTCCCGGAATGGAATCGGCTTAAATTATCCAGTTGAAAAATCCTATTCCTTGAGAAATTACAGTTTTCTTTACTGAGTAAATTCATTTTACATCCCGTCGTATTGCATTTGCAAAAAAGGTGCTCATTGAATTTGACATCCAAATTTTTGAAATCGGTGTCCATCATATTTATGTAGACTGGCTCCCCCAGAGCTCCATAACATTCAAATAATGTTTGATTTTTTGGGATCATGCAGGAGCTTGGAATACCTGAAAGAAAAAAAAAATTAAAATACGATAATAACAGTAATAATAATAATAATAATAATAATTACAATTAAATTTACTTAGCAGTCTTTGAGCAAATAACAGACAGTGGTACCAAATAGCCACATTTTGGCAGAAATATTGATGCATGCCTCAAAGAATTAAAGACCGTCTTTGATCAATTATTTAATGTCATTCATTTCATATTTTTCTGAAAAAAAATAAAATAAAATAGGGCCCAGTACTTCCAGTATTTAAAAAAAAAATCATTGCTCATGCAACCTAAAGGTTTAGAATGCTGCACACTCTTTGCATCGCGTCTTATTCTATTATATTTCTATATTTCTATTATATTTCTGTTTTAAATTGTATAGATGAATCAAAACAAGTTAATGATAAACACATGTATATTATGCAATATCTTCTTGAAATACACAGGCCCATGCCCTCTTCACAATCGAGTAATAGTTTCCAAGATTTTCATCCTTCCACACTTTGTACACCAAGCAGAAACAAGCTGAGTACTCTTATTTCCAAGCCTTATTCATGAGAGCAACTCAGCATGTGGTTGGCACGGACAATGAAGCGGAAAATCGGCGCAAATATCCGCAATGTTATTCAGTCTTACCTTGAGTCACTGCTGCTAAAAGTAGCAAGACTTCGAGAAGGGAGATGAGCATTCTTTTGTCCATTGGACAGTATAATTGCGGAAACAAGGACTAATTCGCACACCACTCTTATTCAAAATCCGTCTCTCTTCACAAGCCCAAAAAACAGTCAAAATGGCATTTCCGATATACCCTGTGCGAGCGCAGTTTATATTAGCCAAAGACGTGAACCTCAAGGCCAGAAGATTTGCATTGCCTTTACCGGCAGTGAAGGCGTACAGCCGCATTTCTTTCCTGAGGAAAGAGGAAGTTATTGAGGATAAAAAATAGAATACATCAGGCGAACAACTTCTGAGGCCCCTTCCCAACCCTTTAAACCCTAGCCTGTTTTTTAGACCAAAAATTGCATATTCAAACAAAAAGGACATATCTCTGCAACCATAAGGTCTACTTGAATAATTTGGTCTCACAATGAAGGGGATACTTGTGAGATTTGCTCAGATATGTAAATACTCTTGTTTCTGTTGTTGCTCTTATTTTGCTGATACTTTGCAGCTGCTTAGGAATAGAGTAAAGGGGGCTGATCATTGGAATCTGTGGAGTCTCTGGTTTTATTTGAGCTGTTGGTTGTGCATGTGGCATAAAGCAGCAGAGTAATAGCATCGAAATTGTGGCGAATGGGTTAGCTAGGTGGCGCTGCAGGGATTTTGGTGTTCAGTAATTCAGTTTGTTGGTGTCGGAATTGTGTTTTGAGCACATAAAATGGCTTTCATATTCTTGTAGCTGAGGTTCTTCTGTTTAATTTGATGTGCAGCATGACTATACTGTTTCATGGGCAGTGCTTCATTTTTTTGCCGTTTCTTCTGGTGTGTTCCCAGGGTCCCTCTCAGGGATAAATTTTATTATTTAAAAATACATTCATTTGTTCACCTGTGCTTCAAGCTATACTGATCAGCAAAAGAGACATCACAGAAATTTTGTATATGAACTGTTTCATTCACAAATACTCTTAAAATTGATTGAGAAATCAGTTGGAGACTATTCTTTCATTTGGTGACTCACCACTGCCTGGAGAATATTTGATATGATGTTTTTCATCATGTGATCAGATTTAAATCCAGTGAGATTAAATCAGTGCCTTGTATATCCACCATAAGCATTGATGAAGGCTATAGGGATCTGGGCCAATACTCTCTGAAAGGCTACAAAGGGCTGTGCGCCAGTTATTGACCTTAGTCGTATCAGTAAGATGTCTTTGGATCTCGTCCCACAAGTGCTCTATTAGAGTCAGATCCAGTTTAAGGCAGCATGCGGATGTTGAGCTGTTGTAGAAAGTTTCTGATTAACCGAGCAGTGTGAGCACGTGCATTGTGCTTTGTTCGTCCCATGCATCTCTGTCCATCACGCAACCATGGGCGTAGCTCTCACCCCTTTTAGACCAAACCCCGGTGCAGCCATCTGTCACAGAAATGCAGTAAGTGTCATCTGAAAAAAATACTCTCCTCCACTGCCAATAACGCAGGTTTTGTCATTGCTGAGGCTACTGCACATGTTCCCTTTGGCGAGGATCTGTTAGAATCAGACCCCTACCTGGACGTCGGCAGGATAGGTTGATAGACCTCAAGCGGTGACAAACCGTGTTTGCACATATGGGTCTTTGTTGGGTCCTGCTGGTCTGCTGAGCTATTTCAGTCGCCATAGTGAACTGGTTCAGGAGGTGTTGCTGCAGTACGTGCTGGTCTTGCCAAAACATTGTGACCCTAGGGTGACCACTGTGTGGATGGTCATTGGTACTGTTGGCGGTGTCTTATCGCTGCCTTAGACGTTCAATAGTTCGAATACTGCAGTTGAAGTCATTAGCAATGACCCTTGGGCGTTGGCCAACATGAAGATCTGTGATTGTTTGCTCATGTTGATTTCTGGCATGTCCTGGCATGACTGCTGTATTCAGGAAGTGAATGACAGACTGGTACCTGTGGGTGCTTTCTATTCCAATCGGCTCAAGGAGAAACATGTGCACCCTGATTTTCATGGAGATGCGTTTGCAAGCCTTAACATGTTCGTTAAAAAAGCATCAGTTTGAGCACTCCGCCAAATGCTTTCACATTTGTTATTGGATTTTTTTGGGGCGTGACCATCATCTCGACGTTAACTGAATCAGGAATGTTGAAAAAATCCTTACATTTTATACTCAGAAGTGTGTCATACAAACTTCAAAAGTGTGATGTGTCTTTTTCTGTACAGTATACATAGCAAATGATAGCTATGGGTTCTCTTTTTCCTCAAAACAAGTTCAACATTTTTTTTAATCAGCAGAACTGGGCATTTGTTTTCTCACTAAAATCAGTCACTACGGTGTCTTTTTTTCTTGTACCAGTCTGTTGGTGGAACTGACACACTTCATGGGATCAGAGAGAGATTTCAACACATTATAGTTCCATATATGGTGCAACCGGATTGCTTTTAATATCATGATGTAGTCACATGCTATACACATATCAGCTCATTAACTTTCAGCCGTAAACTCAGCTCAAAACTGTCTATCTTCAAAGGTATCCCTGAGACAGAGCGACCTGAGATTTTAGTGGTTGGAGATTCTATGATCCGTTTTGTTAAGCATCCTGGTGACTTATCGTCTCTCGGTGGGAAGACAACTGATTTTATTGAATTAATCCCAAGTCTCCTTAACAATTATTTGTAAGTTCAAACTGTGATAGTGCATTCAGGTACCAATGACATCATATCCATGTTATCCACGAAGCTTCACTGCGAATTGGAGTCTCTAACCCCCACTGTGGAAAGGGCAGGAGGTGTGTCTTGTCTGGTCCCGCCCCCGCCATTGCCAAGAGGTCATGAGCGCTTTAGTCGTCCCTTTCATTTGCATAACTGGATGAAGAATTTTACCACAATCACTGGTCTCAGTTCTATCAGTCATTTTGACTCCTTCTGGATGAGACAGGAAGTCGTTAAATATGATGGTTTGCATCTTGACAGGAATGAAACAGGAATATTGATTTGCCATCTTATTAGTTTTATTGCTTTTATCCTTAAATGATGTTGTCCTCAGTAAAGACACTACATCTTAGTTATATTTGTCCTATAGCCATGGCCCTGACAATGTGGGCCTTGCTGTTTCTGCTGGTCTTATTTCTGGATGCATTTCTCCTACACATTCTCACATTCCAGTTCAGATGTCTAAAAGGCTGTGTGCATTTTTAAAATCTTCTCACTCTCCACGTAAAAACAACCACAGTTAACCCCATAAAGCCTACAAGCCCTTATATGGGTCCGTCAATAGCAGCTGCCGTATTCAGACCTGTGAAAATTCAGGCCTATTTTAAATTGTGGTGGTGATGCCAAGGTTTCAAATGATCTGAAGTATTTCCTGCTGAATTACAGGGAAATACTCCTGCGCTAATATTTTAGGTTCCATGGCCCCAGTCAGATACAAAAAATCTGAAACCCTCCTCTCTGCCATGGCCGAATGAGAGAGTAATGACTTTAAAGAAGCAAAGCAGGAGGGTGAAGAGGAAGTACAAAAATGACAAATTAAGTGTTTTCATTGCTGCTCTTGAGCAGTGAATGTTTACATGCCAGCCCACAGACAGAGATGCAGGGAACACTTACTTTTCACCGTTCATCGCTCATCACGGTCATAAGCCCAGAATCCTTTTTAAATCAGTAAAGTTTGCAATTAGTGTCCTACTTGGCCAGCCTGTCCAATCCCCCTCAGAGAAATGTGAACAATTACTGAGATAATGATTTATCTCACAAAATTGAGGAGATTCGTTGACATTTTGAATTCAGGGAGCCTAAGTTTGGCACTTGCCCTCTTGTTCTCTGAACCATTTCAGCAAAATTTCTCTGGCAACCCTAGAATGCACTGTTGCTCATTCTCAGTCTTCCACCAACTTTCAGATTTCTAACCAACTTGGTTTTTAAAAGCTGTGTTTCAGATGGTCAGTGCAGATATTTTAACATTCTTTTACTGCTCTCTGTTACCTGGGGTTTTCCCATCCTATTTTAAACATGCCACGGCTTCGCCCCTCTTAAAGAAACCCTCTCTCAATCCCTCTGTTTTAAGTAACTTTTAACCCATCTGCCATTTTTTTCTAAGATTTTAGAAAAAATTGGGTCCACTCAGCTGATTTCTTTTATGACAATCAGACCTTTAAAAAATTTCAATCTGGTTTCCATTCTCAGCATAGCACTGAGACGGCTCCAATGATTTACTTATAGCTGACTCTGGGATGCACTCTTTTCTCATTCTTATTGACCTCAGCTCTGCTTTTGACACAATAGACCACGAAGTCTTGATCAGTCGTCTGAAGTGTTTTATTGGCATCAGTGGTGTGGCGCTTGTCTGGTTCATTTCCTGTTGGTCAAACAGGTGTGTTTTTGTAACACTCTGAAATGCTTCCTCCCCCTTTGCCCCAGACTCTTGTGGGGTCTTCCAGGGGTACATTTTGGGTCCCCTCATGTTCACTGTGTACATGCTTCCCCTAGGGCTAATCCTGTGTAGGCACAACAAAAACCCGAAACCAGAGAAGTTGGCACGTTATGTAAATCGTAGATAAAAACAGAATACAATGATTTTCAAATCCTTTTCAACTTATATTCAATTGAATACACTGCAAAGACAAGATGTTTAATGTTCAAACTGAGAAACTTTTTTTTTTTTTGCAAATAATCCTCAACTTAGAATTTAAAGAGGAAATACGGGCAGATTTTGAAATTTAACAAAAATATGCTCAATCTTTTGTATATGTAGTATAGATTCATAAATTGCAGTGCAACTGCCAAAAAAATCTTTCTCTACCTCAGAATAATACTTTTAAAATGACAACTGCTCAGCAGCTCCGACGCGAGAAGTAAACGAGAATGAACGGGACAATGCGAGATTCCCGCTGCGAGACGTCATCGGCGGAACACCCGCGCGCACATTGTGCATTGTTTACCATAATTTAGTGAGGATTATTCGGCGTATCAATCAGCATTTCAAGCGTGTTGTACAATTGTAGAATCAGTTCCAAAGGACTTTAAATTACTGTCCAAAGTGCTTGCTAGGCGATTAGAAACTGTTCTTCCCTCGATTGTATCTTTGGACCAAACGGGGTTTATTCGTAACCGACACTCCTTTTTCAATCTAAGGAGTGTATTTAATGTCGTCTATAACCCTTCTCCATCCATCCTGCCTGAAGCCTTAGTCGCGCTGGAGGCGGAGAAGGCGTTTGATAGAGTGGAGTGGGAGTAATTGTTTTTTATTCTGGGAAAATATGGCTTTGGGGAAAAATTTGTCTCATGGGTCAGATTATTATACGCATCTCCACTTGCCTCTGTTAGAACAAATGGCATTAATTCTGAATATTTTCAATTATTCCGCTCTACAAGACAGGGATGGCCGTTAAGCCCCCTCTTATTTGCTCTTGTGATGGAGCCTTTGTCAATTGCTTTACGATCCAATCCTGATATCCGGGGTATAACGAGATATGGGGTAGAATTGAGAGTTGCCTTGTACGCGGATGATCTTTTGCTGCTTCTGTCCGATATAGCGCGTTCCATTCCCGCAGCCCTTTCATATGGAGTTAAATAACTGCCAAAACCTCCCAGCGGGCACACAACGTTGTAACAACGTTGTAAGGAGGTTGTGTGACAACGTTGTGGTTCAGTCTCATAATGGTCATTTTTGCAACATCTAAAAGATGTTTTAAAACAACGTTGTGATAAGACGTCTTTTGGATGTTGCAAAATAACTACTTTAAGACCAGATGAAAGTTGAATTTGTAATCCCTTTCAAAAAAGATCTCCACTAAAACACTGATGTGCAACGGAATTGACATTTTATTAATCAAATAATGATGAGGTACAGAATATTATGAATTATCAAAGATTTATTGTTCATCTTCCAGTTCTGCTTGCTGCCGCGCATTTTCCAGCATTTTGGCCTGCATGGCCTTCCATTTTGTGGGGGCATGCTTGACATAGTCCCCGACTGTGGATGAAACATCAGTGTCTGTGCCACCCGGAAATCTGTCTAACACTGCATCTGGAAAGGAAGACATAACATTCTGATATTTCTTGATGCAAGAATATAAATGAAATATTAAACTTTCATTTCAATACTTGATAAAACATAATTTCAAAACAACTCCGTATACACTGAACAAAAATATAAACGCACTACCAGATGTTTTGTGAATTTTATTACATATGGGATAATGTGAACCTCAGCAAATTTTACGACATGATAGACATCTATACTGATCGTATTGATGTCCGTTACACCTCGATACACGCACAATCAAAAGTTTGGCAATAGTTTCAACAGGGCAGGGGTGGATACCATAAATTTCACAGTTTAGTATCGCGTATTTCCGCCACGCGCATCTCTCAACGCGACACATCTCCTACGCATGGAGTTTACCAGAATGTCTATGGTGGCCTGTGGAATGTTATTCCACTCCTCCTGGAGCGCTATCCGGAGTTGCCGGACATTATACGCCGATCCAGAGCATCCCAGACGTGTTCTATGGGCAACATGTCGGGCGAATATGCGGGCCAGTCCAGCACCTGAATGTTCTGAGCTGTGAGGAACTGGGTGCAGACCCTAGCGGCATGAGGATGGGCGTTATCATGCTGTAACGTGACATTATGCTGTTGGACAAACGGTACTACAGTTGGTGCGAGGATCTCATCACGGTACCTTTAGGCTTTCAAGTTGCTATCGATGAAATGCAATGTCTGTGTCTGAGTGCAATCCTTGCCCACACCAAGACACTGCCTCCGCAATGGGCGACTCTCCGGGCGACATTTGTGTCACCAAACCGTTCACCAACACGGCGCCACACACGACGTCTCCCATCCGCGTAATACAAGTTGAATCTTGATTCATCTGTGAAGAGCACATTTCTCCATCATGCCAAAGGCCACCGGAAGTGTGCGTTAGCCCATGCGAGACGATTCCGGCGGCGTACGTCTGTGAGCCCACGGTGAGGGCGTCGAGCATGCAATTCTGCTTCTCGGAGGCGGTTGCGAACTGTTTGAGCAGAGATTTGTCTATTGTTCAGACCGACTGTCTCATCGGCCGTGCGTGTCGCTGGTCTGAAACGTTCACGCCAGTGCACCAGCCGGATGTGGCGATCCTGAGCAGGGGTGGTCACACGTGGACGACACCGATGAGGCCTGTTCGCAGTGCTTCCAGTCTGTCGGAAGTGCTGTCGTAGACGAACTATGGTACTGTAGTGAACATTCAGCTGTGCCGCGACCCCTCTGATGTACTTTCCAGCATTCAGCATGCCAATGGCACGCTTCCGCATAATTTGAGACATCTGAGGCATGGCGTCTGACAATATCCAACATTTTGGTGTGGCCTTTTATAGTCCCCGGCCCAAGGTTTGTCTGAGTACTGCTCATTCTGTCTGAGCAGTATCTGGGTACACCGCACTCGTTTACTCATACCAATCATTACACCGGTGAAAAAAATACTCAATGTCTGAGCTGAACTCAAATTTTAGACATCAATCAATGGAAACAAATATATTTGGTATTTCATAACGGCATACTTGAAATGGTGCCAATAATAATGGTGCCAGATATAAAAATTACTATAACATGTATTGTGCATTACCTTATATGTAATGTCCTGAGTTTCTTACTGCATAAAATGGATCTTACCATAATCAATACTGATTTTTTTTTTTGATTTGATAAGCAATATTTACATACAATTAAGCATGCCTTCATACTTAAGCAAGAGCACTGACCTGTTCAGGATATTCTGTACTGCATTTCGCAAATTTTTACCTCCTATTTTCTTCAACTCATTCAGCTGGAGGAAAGAAAAGAAACAGCTTCAGAATATGGATGTACAATTGAGGAAGTGCTTTGCATTAAGGCCTTTTGGTTATGAATATTATGCAATTTTTATAGAAGAAGTTGACAGCTGAATTTTAAGAGAGAAATTTCTTTAATTTAATGAAAATAGTTCTAAAATTAAATGTGTACTTCAAACTCATATCTCTCAACCACTAATATGTGGTTAGAAATACTATCCATTTCTAATACTTCAATTTTTACTAGCTTCACATACTCAAAGAAAAGAAAAGGGATAATTATGGCCTGTTAATTTAAACAATGAAAACAAAGGTGCAGCATGGACACAGGAGTAAGGGACTTTAAGCTCATCCTGTATAATTTTTTTTCCCTGATATTTGCAAATATGCAAGTTTTAAGTTTTCCTGATATTGCAAATTTCCTTTTCTGAAATCCTTTTAAATTCACCCTCACTCAAATCATCAATATTATAAATTATGTCATTTCATTTTCTTAAACTTTCTTCTCCAATACATGTACATTTTTAGTAATTTTTTAAAAATTTGGCTGATTTGCTACTGACGGAATGAGCATATAATCTGAGTTTGAAATTTTAAGATTAAATTAATTAGAGCAGAAAATATGGTATTTACCATAACGGCAAAAAGAAATGCCTTATCCTTTAACCATTAAAAGGAAATAAATTAAGCAAGCTTTTCACCGTACATACAAACAAACAAACACCATACAGTGAGCTCAAAAATGACTGACACCCCTGACTGGCAATGTACTAAAAATACTTTCAAAATCTCTGACAGATTTAGTCATTGAGCAACTCCAAATACTGCACTCTTCAAAAAATAGTGCCACGGGCCCGGTAGCTCACCTGACCACTCAAGGGAAACGCCTTGAACAAATTTATTGTCCTAATGGGTGGGAAGATACTTGACCAATGAAGCTGAAACTTGACAAGTAGTTTCAGAGAAGAAGAGTTTTAAAAGTTTCAGTGTAATTTAGAGGGATCGTACAAAGTTGAAGTCAAAGCAAGGTCAAAATTCAAAATACGGAAGAACTCGTATTATATGTGATGTATCTTACTACTTACTACTTACATAGCAAATTTCAGCTGAATATGTGCATAAATAGCTTTCAGATGGCCAATTATGTGATTTTCAAATGGCCGCCATGGCGGCCAATGTTTGAAATCGAATCGGAATGCCTTGAACAGATTTTGGTGTCCTCATGGGTAGGTAGGTACCTGTCAAGTTTCAGCTTCATAGGCCCAGTGGTTTTGGAGGAGAAGATGTTTACCGACGACGACGATGAAGACGATGAACGACGACGACGAATGTCGGACAAAGAGGCCATGAAATAAGCTCATCTGACTTTGTCGTCAGGTGAGCTAAAAAGTAGGGGATATTGGAATTTCAAGGTCAATAAAAAAATAACGATTGTGTTTTGGATACACAACGTACACACCTGAAGCGGCTTAAAGCGATTGAAAATGCTGTCGGGAAGAAGCCTGAGTTTAGATTTTGCTAATTACAGGTGCTCCGCCCTCACTTAGATCTGCTCCCATGTACTTGGCCAAAATAACAATCAAGAAATTTGGCCAGTAGCCTATAACTATTAAGATGTCATGGTGAAAAGCAGACAAACCTAACTGGGCTACGGTGTTAGATTGAAAGCATGCCAATTTGAATAATTAGACAAAATCTTACACTGAATTACATCTCTCATTATCGCATTTTAGGACATAATTCAAGATTAATTTAAAACAGATTTGTTATTTGGCCAGTAGCCTATAACTATTAAGATGTCATGGTGAAAAGCAGAAAAACCTAACTGGGCTACGGTGTTAGATTGAAAGCATGCCAATTTGAATAATTAGACAAAATCTTACACTGAATTACATCTCTCATTATCGCATTTTAGGACATAATTCAAGATTAATTTAAAACAGATTTGATATAAGATCGCCCTGGAGTTTAAGCGTCTAAAAAATACGCAAGGTGGAAAACATTCTGAAAAGCGAATGAAACATGAATGTGAGATATAGGCCTAAATTATCAAAGTCGCACAAAATGGCGTGGCAATGGAAATCGAGTGCAAATCTGTGCCATTTAAATTTCAAAATGCAGCAATCAAACATGTTGTCTTAACAGCTCTACTCATTCAACTTAAAGAGTAAACGAATCCACCATTTCATTTTAATCTAGAAAAGTAAACGGGAACAGGTACGCTTTTCTTAGAGTTGCCTAATTGGTTAATAGGAGACAATTTTGTTTTCATTTGCTTGGCTCCTCTCAGCACGTAGACGAAAAATACTGATTTCAGTCAAGGTTTTTCTGGAAGCATTTCCCATGCCCTTTGCTGTTTGACATTCTCGTTCAGGACAGCATCGGGGTTAATAAAGGAAAAGGGAAAGCTCGGATGTTCGCCCCATGGTAGCAGGTGGTGTTGCTACGCTTTAAAAAAAACATCGATCCAGAATCGTTAAACCCCTAATCATCAACAGTGCATAACATCATCAAAAGATTCAGAGAAACTGGAAGACCTTGAGGCCGAAGACCTTGACTGGATACCTGTGATCTTCGAGCCCTCAGATGCTACTGCGTCACACAACAGCAGGATTCTGCATTTGACATTGCTAAATGGGCCCAGGAATACTTCAAAAGACCACTGTCTGTAAACACAGTCTGCCATGCCATCCACACATGCCACCTAAAACTATCATGCAAAAAGGAAGCCATTCTTGAGCATGATCCAGGAGCCCCGCCGTGTTCTGATGGCCAAGGCTCATTTAAAATAGACTGTAGCAAAGTGGCAAGGTGTCCTGTAGTCAGATGATTCCAAATTTGACATTCTTATTGGAAATCATGGGCTTCGTGTCCTCTAGGCAAAAGACGAGAAAGACCACCCCTCCCTTTATCAGCGTTCAGTTCAAAAGCCAACGTCCCTGATGGTATGGGAATGCATTAGTGCATATGGTTTGGGACACTTGCATGTTTTAAAAAGCAGCATGAATGCTGAAAGGTAAATCAAGGTTTTAGACCAACATATGCTCCCCTCCAGACAACATCTATTCCAGGGACGGCCTTGTGTATTTCAACAGGACAATGCAAAACCACATACTGCAGTTATTACAAAAGCTTGGCTTTGTGTTGAACTGGGCTGCCTGTAGTCCTGATCTTTCACCAATTGAGAACATTTGGCACATAATTAAATGAAAAGTCTGTCAAAGGAGAGCCAAAACTCTCCAGCAGCTGGAAGCCTGTATTAAACAAGAGTGGAATCAAATTCCAATGGCTAAACTCAAGAAACTTGTCTCCTCAATGCCCAGACGCCTCTACTCTGTGATGAAAAAGAAGAGGGGATGCTACACCATGGTAAACAGGCCCCTGTCCCAACTTTTTTGAGACCAGTAGCAGCCATAAAATTTGAAATGAGCTCATTTTGTGGATAAAATCGTAAAATTTCTCAGTTTCAACATTTGCTATGTTATCTCTGTTCTATTGTGAATAAAATACTGTTGGTGTGATTTGAAAGTCATTGCGTTTTGATTTTATTCACAATTTACACTTTGTCCGAACTATTTCGGAATTGGGGTTGTATAAAAAGGACGCTAAAGTATCTATACTTTTACATAAGTGTTATTCATTTTATGTCTCATGCAAAAACTTGATGAGCAACATCTCATTACAAATGCTCCAAGTTGAATTATGCATCATAAATCTTTGGAAATATATTCAGTACAGTAGAACTCGCCAAAACCGTCCTCGTATAAAATGGAAACTCGCTCATATCGGACAACAGCTCAAGTCCCGATTTTTCTGTGGATAAACATAGAATATAGGATTTCACATTATGGATTTTTGCTTACATTGGACAAAATGTCCAGTCTCGCCACAATGCATTTCCATTTAAAAGCACTCATGTATATTAGACAAGCTGGTTTGCACCATGCACATGCACAGTTGCAACAGAGCAGTGAAATGAAGTTCGGCTTTCCTATTCACAGAAACTGAAACTGGCGCGGTTTCATTTACATATTTTCATTTTTTTTCAACTTCATTTCTTCAATGAAAGACAGATCAATGAAGAACTGTCTTCTTCATTGATCCCAGACAGACAGACAGACAGACTAAATGAGGACGACAAGTAGGTATGTGCACTTCAGAATAAACTTCTTCATACACAAAGTATCTATATATTATTACTGAGTTGGCAATTTGTGCAATTTCACAAAATCTCCCCCACCATTAATAATGAATCGGTTTTCCGCATACACCAGTTTTACTGCGTGACAAAGACGATATGCCAGGTTTCGAACTTTTTTTAATGAAGTGAACACTGCATTTTGAAGCTGTTTTTGCAAGTAAAAGTGGCTAATTCAGTCAGCTGTGCGTAGCACGGGTATCAGCTAGTGCATATAAATTCGCACATGTATATAACGAATATAATCTGTTATACACATATTGTGGCTATAGTCTGTTTGATGCGTGTAACGGATTTTGACCGTTTTATTCATAAGGCAGATATTGGTTTTAACGGACAAGATGAGCTGGTCCAATTAAATCTGTTTTCATGAGAGTTACTGAACATTCAATTACTGTATTAGAATAGGTAATGTAATATTAACTTGTGTATGTACTATTAAACTTTCTACACTTACAAGAGCTATGCGGAAGGATTTGTCTCCTCTTAACTGCTCCTCCAGATCATCCATTTCTTCCAGTGTTTCGCAAGTCATTGCTACGACTTTTTGATCTGCTTTTTCAGTTGCCTCTTTTTCTTCGAGTAGTTTATCAAGTTTTCTGTTTATTTCAACCACCATCATCATCATTTTCTTCTGGAATCCTTAAAGAAGATGAATTTAATGCTTAATCTTGTTCATGCATATAACAATATACAACGTAGATAAAACCATACACAACGAGAGACTGACTTAAGTCACTGAACACACAATAAATGCAGTCTGAAATGTATGGTCAAATGTAAAGCCGTATTAAATGAGTAAGAAAACACGGTGTTATGATTCATTTACAAAAAAAAAATCAATTTATCAAGATTTGATCTTGCTTTTGATGAATAATGCAACATCCTTGAAGAGTTTACTTACTTTTTTCCTCCATTGGAAACAAGTCACGGGATTGACCGTGATTTGCCTTTGATGTTGAAGCCTTAGGAGTCCCTAGTAAATAAAAGGAAAACTTCATCTTAACAAGTTGTATCGAAATTAACCTCTCTGCCCAATCCAGTCATAATATGAACTAGAAAAGTGCAGTTCCAGGGGAAACTGTGTGGGCAAGCTGAAAGCTGCCAATAATGTGTGGTTCAAGTTTTTGAAAATGTAAGGTTAAAGCTGCTGAAATTAGTTTAAAGCTTCTGAAAATTAAAATGATTTATAACAGTAGGCTATTTCAGTGGCCTTTTATAAGATCAGCCCAAGGATGCCAACTCACTAGCTCCAAGTCTCTTCATACTTCATTATCATTGAGTTTGGGGCTGGGAGTAGGGAAATCATGACCTTGGTAATTAACCCCTCCCCAGCTGAGCACTTTTCTGTGCCTTATTGAGCCGTAACAAATTTGACTGCTCCAAATTTCAACCTACATGGAGGTCCCAAGTTTTGATGAATTATTCTTGAAACTAGAGTTGGTGGTCTGCAACTTGAAGTGAAAAAAATCCTGGGATCTCCATGTGGGTTGATGCTAGTCAGTGGCAGATCCAGAGATCACCAGACAGGGGGGCGGGATTTTTTAAATAATGTGTCTTAACTCCTATGAGATCTTTCTTTCATAAGCACCAAAGCCATGTCGAGAGTCAGTGGTCAATTTTCTAAGGTGAATGAAATTCAAGTATTATTTCATATAGAGCTGCACGATTAATCTAATCGCAATTGCAATCGCGATGTCAAGCAGTGCGATTGCATAACCGCAAAAAAGGCGCCGATTTGCGATTCAATCTAAATAAGCCTGTGCTGCCTGTGAACATAACTACGTCCCCTTTAATTGTATGGAGTCTGTTGACGTTTTGCCCACAAGCGCTATCCCGAGCTGTGTCCGAGTAGTCAAAAATTACATCCTATAGAATAATGCCACACCATTTTTCTTTAATCTATGTGGAAAACGTCTAAAGAAAAAGGAAGGGTGTAATATGGAATTCCTACAGCTCAGGAAAACAATGGCGCTAATGAGAACATAAGAATGCACTTAAAGCAGGCAACATGAACATGATGGGGTCCCATGCGTTTCTTTACGCAATTGGTCAGATGAATAGTTGCCCCTTTAAATACTGCTGCTGCGCAGAATTGTGGAATGGCGTTATCTCCTTTCTTTCCGAAAAGGATGCGTCTGTGTACCCTATGCTAAAGGAGGTAAATTAGGAAGAATTGAGACACTGTTCCTTTGGGCAGGTGTAAGCAAGTGACCATTTTCTTGTAGCCATTGCCTGACTTGTGAAGGTCGACACACATCTGCCTTACTTGAATGGTGTGTTCCTTTGTCTTTCCCATGTTGAAGAGTGGATAAGAGAAATGGCCTCTGTGTCACGTCATATTTATACCCCAGGGAAACAGGAAGTGATGATTTACTAATTAAATATTCCTAGATACTCTGATCAACTTTGTAAACTACTGTAGAAATGACAAAAATAATTTGATTACATTTATTTCCTAGGAATTGTTAGGCGTGTCAATAATTGTGTAACCGGTGATTTTATGAAAAATAATTATTTCTTAGGGTTTTTTTTTCCCCTTAAAATTCACTTGAGTTGAAGGTTACATTTTTCTACAATTTTCAGTGTGAGAGTATGCTTCTGCAATAAAAATTGAATTTATTTTACGGCTTTTAACACATCTTAACCAGGGGTGCCAATGATTATGGAGGGCGCTGTAGATTACCTCTGTTCCCTGGAAAATCCAGGTAATTTCTGTATTTTTGGCATTGGATTTTGGAGTCCACTTTTGGCCGATATAAATTGAAAATCAAGTTATATTTATTTTGAAGCTTATTACCTCTAGTTTCTAAAAAGGCATTTAGTTTACCACAAACCCCCCCAAATTGTTGACCTTCACTTCATTTTCTCATAGACTTCAATAGCACTGAACTTCTTTCTGCAACCACCGACGTCGCAATCTGCTGGCCATTAAATATAAGGCAAATTTCTGAGATTTCTGCATGGGACTCACTTTTCAGACCCGAGTGCTGTGTCCATCTTTTTATACGGTCTATGGCAACAATTCAAGAAAAAAAAAACAGTGTGCAGCGAGAGATCCGAAATAGCGAACCCAATATTTTATCTTGAATATAGGTCACTGGGGAATCTCTCTTGCCGATTTGAGCCATTTCAAGCTGATGACGTAGTCCAATGCGTAACCCTAGGCAATCATGTGACATAGGCAGTTTGAGGCGGTCTAGGGAACAAAAGTTTCAGGCGGTATCAGTCGGTCCAAGTGCTATTGGGTTAATTTTACAACATTTTACAATATTTTACAAACCTGAGTATGTCTGTTTTCTTGGTGTTTTACCGCTTGGTGTCTTCTCTTGACATGTTGGAGACGTATCTCTGGACATATCTTGCAGAACAAAGAAAGAGAAAATTTTAGTATTTGCTAGAAGAAAAGGTGACATGACACTTTGTAGCCCGGATCACTGTTGATGTACTACTTTATAGTAGAATCTACAATACAAGGATGACTTAATTTGTCAAAGGTGAGAATAAATTTAAGACATTTTACACACCTGAATATGTCCTTTTTCTTCGCTTTTCACCTTTGGGTGTCCTCTCAATCCTTGTCGGAGATGCACGACTGAACAGATCTTGAAGAACAAAAAAACACAAAGAAAAGTTTTAACACTTATTGGAAGAAATGGTGACATGCTACTTCGCAACCCCAATCGCAGTAACTTCATAGTCAGACCTACAATAAAAGATGACTCAATTAGGAAAACATATGGATCATTTAAATTTAAGAATAAATGTCACTATTTCACAAACCTGAGTATCTCTTTTTCCTGAGTGTTCCAGTTTTGACCAGGGATCTGAACATACAGTAGTGTGCAATGATGATTATACACCACCACTTTTGTCGAAAATGGGTCCCAATATATTACTTATCTCTAACTTTTAGTGAAAATGTATGGGGCCGGTAAGCTAAAAATGACTGTGCAACTCTTCAGTAAAACATGGAGGTGGTAATATTATGGTTTGGGATTCAGGAAACCCGAAAGGAGCTGGTGATCCCATAAGAATCAGCAGAGTCATGAATCAACAGAGGTATCACAGCATCCTTGTGAAGCATGCATTGCTATTGGGAAAGAGACTGATTGGTCTGGGATTTTAGATAATGACCCAAAACACACCTCTAAATTCAGCAAAAACACCAGACCTAAATCCGATTGAGCAAATCTGGGATTTGCTTGATACCAAAATAAACAAATCTGTCGTCTCAAGAATCTCTTTGGAATGAACTTCAAAGCATATGGAATGGTTTAGCAAGTGAGGAAATAAAAAATATGTGAACACTGTCGCTGAAAGATTAAATGGTGTTGATTAAATTTTGTGAATGGGTGTAAATCCCCTTAAGTTGTTTGTAATGAAGTGTAATGACACTGGGAATAAGTATTGAACACATGAAGAAAAGGAGATGCAAAGGCATGGAAAGCCAAGAAACCAGCTGAAATCTTTCAATATTTAGAAAGCAATCCTGCCCCCAATCAGTGCAAATTAATATCAGCTGCTTTAGTCCTAATTGATAGTCTATAGAAAGGTTTCTCATTACCAAGGTGTCACACAAGAAGCATCTCATGATGGGTAAAAGCAAAGAGCTCTCTCTATACCTTCGCAACCTTATTGTTGCAAAACATACTGATGCCATTGGTTAAAGACATATTTCTAAACTTCTGAATGTTCCAGTGATTACCGTTGAGCCATAATCCGGAAGTGGAAAGAACATCATTTGACCATAAACTGGCCATGATCAGGTGTTCCTTTCAAGATTTCTGACAGATGTCAAAAGAATGATCAGAAAAGTTATGCAAGAGCCAAGGACCGCTCGCGGAGAGCTTCAGAAAGATCTGGAACTAGCAGGTTCCGTTGTTTCAAAGAAAACAATAAGTAATGCACTCAACCGCCATGGTCTCTATGCACGCTCACCGCGCAAAACTCCGTTGCTGAAGATGAAGCATGTTGAAGTTGTTTAAAGTTTGCTGCACAACATTTGGGCAAGCCTATGCAATACTAGGAGAATATAGTCAGATGAGACCAAAATTTAACTCTTTGGATGTCATGGCACACGTCATGTTTGGAGGACAAACGGCACAGCACATCACCCCAAAACACCATACCAACAGTGAAGTTTGGAGGTGAGAATATCACGGTGTGGGGCTGATTTTCATTGAATATAATTGAAGGAAGGATGAATAGAGAAATGTACCGCGACATTCTTGATAAGAATCTGCTGCCATCTACGTGGATGTTGAAGATGAAAAGTCTAGATCAAGAAATCCGATTAGATGTATTTTCTAACCTGGACTTTCACTGTTGTCTGCTGTCAATTTGTGAAGTGTGCCATCTTGCCAATTCACTTCTGGTTCTTGCTCTGCTTTCAGACAGTTTTTTTTTTTTTTTTACACAACACTGCCACCGAGTGGGTCTAATTAGAATTATTCTTTCTATTCCATGATGCTAATAGGAACAATCATCCAAAAATTGATTTTGACTAGTTTTTATGGCCACAATTGATCGCAAAAAAAGGTCGACCGTGTGGTTACAATGCCCGTTAAAATTTTAATTATATATGGGTTAGTGTCTGTAACACATACTTATGTCTAAAGACATTATTAAATGAGGAAATAAATAGATTGATTTTGTCACATGACCTTGACCAAAGTCAAATCCAATCTGGTGTTTTTGTTCTGCATACATGATTTGTCATTAGTATCGAATACATATTGAAGATCTACAGCCAATATTAAAGGACTTTTAGGCCGTTTTTGTCATTACCTGGACCTTGCTACCCAAGGTCAAACCCAATATTTTGAAAACAACCAGCATACATGATTTTCTACTAGTGCCCAATACATGTACCTAAGCTCTAAAAACAATATTAAACAAGGGCAACGCAAAGCGTAGCATCCCCTTGCCGGGTACAAATGCTGTACATGTACATGTGTACATAACGTCAGAAGAAGGTACTTTCATTAGACTATACTATATTACTAGGCAAGTTATTAATACCCGGGGATTGGATGTACAGAAAGTTTACTACTTCAAGGAATGGCCCATGAGAAGAACTGAAAATAAACTTTATGTTAATTGGTATGAAGATTTAATAAAAGAATGTATATAAATTCAGGGATTTACAGAAGAAGGTTAAAGCACATGAGAAGGTGACAAAATGAAAGAAGAGTGAAAATTGAAAACATAATATGAACGTATCCTTGAACTTTCAAAAGTTAGTACTGTATAATATTTGAAACAGTGCAATGGCATGAAAGAAATCTTAGATGTGATTAAGAAGCAGCATTAATGACAACAAAATGATAAGGTCCAATGGGACAGTCATCACGTTATACTGTTAAATCTTCTGGGAACCATTTTTGCATATTTAATGAGCTATGACCTTTGACCTACATACTCAGAAATTGAACTTTATTTGTATTTTGATACCAGGTACCTTCATATTAAACTACGTCAATCAAAAGCCGACAAAATAATGCCGTTCCTTCAATTTTAAAGTTGAAATGCATACCTTGCCTGACTTTCTTCCGAGGTGAAGTCCTTCGGGCTGGAGAGGATGACGAATTTGGCTTTGCTTTGATGGTAGATGGTGCAACTGGAAGCTCTTTAAAGCCTTAAAAAAATTATGACACCATTGAACGTTTTACATTGGTCTCTTCAAAATACAGAATAATTTTGAGTTAAGATAAAGAAATGTAATTACCCACAATGAAACCTAAATTTTTATCACATTTTGAATTTAGATTTTTCTCATTTTCAAAGGAAACTTCCATTTCTCATATTTTGAAATACTTACAAGACAGCACGGACGACTCATCCTTATCAGCAGAAGTGTTGCCATTCTCCTTACTATCAGACTGCATTAGAGCACGGGAAACTGGGAAATCTGGGTCACAGGACGCTGAGGAAAATGTAGCAAGTAACTTTATAATGCTCATAGTTGTTGGTCATACTTAATATTAAAGTAATAAGTAAACACCAAACTTACATGAGACAAACAATTTTAGTTTCTTGAAAACTGAACTATTTATAAATAACTTCTTGAGTTGTCATTCACATTTTCCAAATAACCTTGATTCTTCAATAACCATATACAAAATCAGTCAATCTAGAATAAGCAATCATCTTGAATTTTCTCTACTTCTTACCAGGTTTTTGCAATCCTTTCTTCTTTTGTTGGGTTGTGACTGTCTCCTCTGTGGAAATAAGTTGACATAAAAGTAGTTAACCTACCAATACACTTACCAGGTTCAGGGATGCCAACGTTTTGTGACCAAAAAGTGTATTTTATGAAGGCAGAAGTGTGAGGTTAAATGGGAATGAACTAAAATCTTTTCTGAATGTGTTTATTTTGCAACAATTGTACATGATTTTAGTAGAATTTTGCTACTTTAAGCTTAAAAGTGTAATGAGTACTCTTAAAATGTAAATATTGGCAGACCTGCAGGTAATAAAGACCAATGTTTTGAAATACCAGCAGCACATTTGGTAGCAATGTGCTTTTTACTGGCTAGTACCTGCTACAGACTAAGGGATCTATTCTCCCATTTGCTCTTAAGTTTTTTGATCGATTCGATTTAAGCGCTTTTGAGTTACGGGTATTCTCCCCTAGCGCTTTGATCATGCCCACAGCGCTTAACTTCAGAATGTAGGCGGCCTTATGAAAGACGTGTGACTAATCCAAAAGAGAGGCAGACTCCGTGCCATGCACATTGATTATGGCAATCAGGAAAACATGGAACAAGGATTTTCTGATTAACCAGGTAAGTGCAGTTGTAGTCCATGGAAAACGCAAACCAGACTTTAAATTTGAATATCGTCGGCTTGCCGATAAAACCTCGTATCTCCAAACTGATGAGAAACAAAAACTCGTATGTCCACTATTCTTTCATGCAAAATTAAACTTTTTTTATTTTAAACTATATTTATCCATTTATATTATTTTATTATTATTATTTAATTTTATATTTAGTTTTTATTTCCCTGTGAAGTTTATCATTTTGAAGATACAAGATTTTATCAGCAGGCCGACGGTATGCTGCTGTAATAGTAGGCCTATGTATGTCTGTGCGAATTGCAAGAAGTAATGCAGACATCTCTTTTATTTCTTACTCTAGCCACCATGGCATTAAAGCTATGCAAACAAATAAATTGCCATGATAATCAAATAACAAGTAAAGAATTTGGCGCTGCTCAACCAGCGCAATCAAATCATTGAAAATGTGCCCCTCCTACACCAGCCTGTTTGTTCCGTGGAAGAAGGAGAAGAAGACAAATAAAGAGAACATTCCAGTCACACTAAAATGACAATCAAAGACAGTTTAGAAATTGCGCACTTGAAATCTCAAACTAATCCGATGTCAGGTTTGCAACTAAAGGACATGGAAACGCTTCAACAAAGGATTCTTACCCCGCAAACGGTCATCCGCCCGCCCAAAAACCGCCTCAACAATCACACAATTCCATATCCGTAGCCTATTATGTCCCATTTGATTTGAGCGACACATTCACTTGAACTTCAGCCTCATACTTTATTATAATCAATTATCCCATTTACTGATAATGATTCTGCCCATGTCGGCTATTCTTTATTGACTAAAATTGATTAACACATGGGTAGTGCTTTGGTATTGGCCAGGGTAGGGCTCAATCTAGAGTAGCCTATTTAATATCTTTATTCACTCATTAAAATACACAGTATTATCAATGGTGAAAAAAAATTACAAAGAGACGAGTTAGTTAGTACAGATATCCTCAATTAGAAAATCAATCTCCTCCCTCGTGAGAATATCATAACTTTTTAGATTATCACAAACAATAGGGCAGTCGCATTTGTTAATAGAGCATGAAGACAATGATGGTGACGTCGAGCCAAAGCCGAAAACCAAATTTCACAGATGTTAATGTTGTATGGCAAGGGGGCACTGAAGGCTGATCCAGGGGCGATTCTAGGATTCAGACTCATCCGGGGCTCAGCCCAGGGGGAGAAGTAAATGAGCGCGCGCCAAATTTATTTTCATGGGCCATATCGTGCATGCGCATATTTACGTGATGCTTATATCTTAATAAACAAACTTTTTTGGCAGAGAGAATACTCCAGCCATTCAAAGGAGTCAAACCATTTTTTTTGGGATGACAGTTGCTGCTTCCCAAAACTGGTTGAGGGGTACTTGTCCAGTCTGGGTTGTTTTGGACCCGTTTGCTGTGTCCCTAAGTCTGTCCTCGCTGACCCTGAGGCACCTGTTTTGCCATAAAGAGGGACAAGAGCTGCAGCCTCACTCACACTCTTCTCTAGTTCCAAAGCAAGTTGAATGTTTGTAAGCTGATATTTTTTTAGCATGATTTAAACTCTTGTGCCCTGCTAGTCCATCTACAATGGACGCATAGTCAGTAACATACATGCTCAACCCATATGGTCCTCAACAGGATGATCATTCATCGTATTGAAGACCATGTAGGTTGAATCAACCAATCAAGAACTTATTACTAAGATCAGTGTGCTGCAGATCCTCTCTTTTGTAATGGTATAGGTACTCCTCATACAGCCTATAGGTACCTGCACTTCCTGAGCCCTCCCTTTGGTCACCAGACTCTGCTCTCATCTCTGAAAATGTAAAAAGATATTTTAAGCTACTATCAACTAAATATAAAGTATAAAATATAAATATAAATACACAAATATAAAGCTGGGTTACTATAATCAGTTAAATACTGTATCTCCATATAGCCTACATGTACCTGCACTTTCACTGTCCTCACTCAGGTCAGCAGCACCACTAACTGCTGACTCTGCTTTCATCTCTGAAAATGTAAAAAAAAAGTGTTACACTGTAGTCTGCTGTAAACTAAAGATCAATATGTTACATTATAATATAATCCCAGTGTTGCAATTGTGAAACATTATAGTTAGGTAGCTGGAACCTGTTAAACACTGTGTAGAGACTACAGCCTACAGATACCTGCCCTTTTACTGTCCTCTGTGGCAGGATCCCTGACCACACCGCTATCTGCTATCATGCCTGAAAATGAAAACATACACATAGTGTTTTATAGCCTACTAATAAATGTTAATACATAGTCAACTTTGTCCTCCAATTGCTATAATCCTGGAACAGATTAGTCAACAACTCCATTTAAGAATCAACAAGCTAGCTACCTCTTGCACTATCCAGTAGGCTGGACTGGCTGAGGTCATTAGCAGCACCTGCAACAGCAGCGCCTGCCACATCTATACCAACTTGGTTATCATCTGAAGAAGTCCAAGCATAATTATTTCAGGAACACACAATCCTCACATACTGCATCACACACACTTGCATACACCAACAGTTACTAGGTTAACCACACTGTTAAGTTTGCTACACATATTTTTGGGGCTATACAGCACACTAAAAATCATCCAATTATCAAAAAAATCAAGATTTGAAAATAAATTATCCAGTGCACCTGGTGTATTTATTCTGATTGTAATCAAAGTAGATTTTTTTACTGAACAAAGTGTGGTACCTCTCTCTTATTTGAGTTACCTTCCTTTGTGAGAGAAAAACAGTCCTCAGCTGAGTACAGCTAAAAAGAATTGTCAAAACTGTCAAAATTGGCTCTTGTTCACAGTTTTTTCATGAATGTGTTTTCTATTTATATTTAATTATGCCGGAGAAAATGCAACGACATAAGCTACAAGACATGACAAATGTGTGTTTAAGAAAGTTGACAAGTTACTGACACATTAATTGAAATTTTATAACCCGAAAAATACGGTTGGCTATATTATTTTTCCATGTAACATTAAGTCGAGCATAAAACGGGCCTTAAAAGTTATGCCTGATATAGGCTAACTCGACTCGAGCCCGGCAGCTTTGTAGAGGCCGAACCCGTTTGCAGCCCGACGTTTTTTCAAATGTGCGCATATGGCATGTCAGTCAAGAATGAATCATTTGTGCTGTACATTTTCAGTACTTTTTATTTAGAACTATACGTGTGTAAATCGCAGATATATTTGTGGATCTGAAAAACACATGAGTAAATCCTGCATAATATATTTGTAGATCTGAAAAACACGTGCGTAAATATTTTTGAGACACATCTCTCCCCATTTTCGCTGGGTCAACCAACATGAAATTACCACAGGCTAATCTCTGTTTCAACTCCGCAACGTCCATTTTTGCATATGTCTTGGCATTCGGTACGCTTCATATGGTCACTCATTTACCGCGAAAATAATAACGCAAAGCCCGAGTCCGGCCCGGGCTCCAATCAAATGATAAAAATTAAATACGGGGTCCCGTCTCCTCCATACCCGTCGGGTTCGGTAAAATATTCCTAACCCTACAAGCTGGCTAGCTAGTAACCATGGCAATTTAAAATTACAAGACACACATGGCTAGCGAGCTACAGTCTTGAACCTAAGCTAGATGGCTGATCTCATCTCTAGCTGCAACACAACTCATTTTCCAAATAATATGCAATTTTCCAGAATCCCTTCCCATTACCTCTTTGATTGTGAACATCCTTTGCTGCAAAAAACATCGATATCTTTCTCTGGGTTATACTGCCTTGTTGAAAAGTCTAGCCAACTGACGCGGGGCTGAAGCTGAGTCAATTACAACGTAGGTGAGACCTGGGGTTAACCCTCTGTGTGCCAATGCTATTAGTGAATTTAATAATAATGACCGATTGTTATTTGTTATTGGTTCAATCATTATTTCATTCGAGCTGCAACATAAGATGAGCTTTAGGAGTGCAAAAACGGTCTCTTTTTTTCTTTTCTTTTTTTTTTTAACGATTTTTCTTTTTCTTCCCCTGAATATTCGGGGCTAATTACAAAACATCCGGGGCTTTAGCCCCGAATAAAACAGCCTAATGACGCCACTGGGCTGATCCGAGGAAGAAAGCTGCGAATCATTCTGGATGTGGCTCAGTGGGGAGATGTAAGCGCAGTATCCCCAATTTAAAGCATAAATGGAGAGATCTGTGGGGCGCTGTAAAAGCCAGGCTCTCTGCACACTGAAGAATTGTCCACGCAACAGGTGGTGGGCGACCATCATCCCCTGTGTATTTCACTGCACTGGAGGAGGAGGTGGCATCCACTCTTTCTGCGGTGGAAGTGCATGGAGAAGAACTTGGAGCGTCAACGAACTGTATCAGACACCTTGACACAGACGCATGAGATATATGCTTGACATCACCAGCCACTCTCTGGAATGACCCAGATGCCAGGACTGACAGCGCAGTTGTGACCTTGATGACCACGGGTATGTTTTGTGGATGATTGCTGCGGCAGGTTAGCTGTTCATCCAGAAGTCGGCAAAGATATATGATTGCCTCACGGTTCAGACGAAAGCGCTGGATGCACTCGGTGTTTGTTAGTCCTAGGATATCCAAACAAGGCCGGTATATGCATGGTCGTCTTTGAGCTCGGCGTGCTCCTCTTACTCATTCCCACTCACGCAAGAGCGCAAGCAAATTCAGGACTGGCATTTTGGTTTTAGGTTTTGGGGGCATGGTAGAATGATGGCGAGCAGGCTGCTGCGTAATATCATGTGATGATTTTGTTTTATAATTTATTATGGTTGTGAGAAATTTAGTTAAGAAATAAGGATGAACAATTGAAAATTGAATGTCTCAACCTTTACCATGTTAAATAAAATTAAATTAATTTTTAAATTCAGCCTATAACCGACATCAAATGCAATACTCTATTTCACCTTATATTGACGCTTGACTTTAATACAGCCCTCAAAAGCGCTTAACAGAAAAAGCATGCAAGTCAGGGGGAGAATACACTTAAGTGTTATTTGCCAGAGAAACACCCAGATTTTGACCTTGCTCCGCCCAAAGTGCGTAACTGCCTTCGGGGCGCGTAATGCACAGACTTAAGTCGAGGGGAGAATACGCGTAGGCTGAAAAGTGCGTAGCAACGCGCTTTTTTCTACTTGCGCGCATGGGAGAATAGACCCCTAATTGCATAATACATGAAGGTACAATGGTTTGTGAAAGACATTTTATTACATATTAGGTCAAGTTCAGAATACAAATTAACACAGCTTATCATACACCCAACATTACAGTATTCTTCACTTACACTCATTGTTGTGCAACATATTACTACTTACCATCTACATCATATTCAAAATCACTCATGAATTTTGGTTTGTGTGCTCTTCTCCTAAGGTCCTTGTCCACTTCCTCATTGTCCTCCTCTGCTGTTGTCTGGCAGTACATCTTACACTCCTCATAGGAGTCTGCAACACAAATGATTTTATAGTTAAATAAAAATCGGAAGAGAAATGGGTATTCAGGAAACTTCATCTGACCTTTAATACAAACCTAATTCCGGAATAGTTGGGACAAAGTGTAAATTGTGAATAAAATCAAAATCAAGTGACTTTCAGATCACATGAGCCAATGTTATTTTCAATAGAAAAGAGATAACATTCAAATGTTGAAACTGAGATATTTTACATTTTTATCCACAAAATGAGCTTATTTCAAATTTTCTGACTGCAACAGGTCTCAAAAAAGTTGGGACACGGGCAAAAAAGGGCTGAAAAAGCAATTAACATATTAATTAACATAAGAGAATCAGCTGAAAGAACATTTATCAAGTAATTAAGTTAACTGGCATCAGGTGTGTAACATGATTGTCGATAAAAGGGATGTCTTAGAGAGGCTGAGTCTCTCAGAAGTAAAGATGGCCAGAGGTTCTCCAACCTGTGAAGGTTTGCGTGAAAAAAATGTGGAATACTTTTAAAACAATCTTCTTCATCATCAAATTGAAAAGGCTTTGAAGGTTTCATCATCGACAGTGCATAACATCATCAAAAGATTCAGAGAAACTGGAAAAATCTCAGTGCGTCAAGGACAAGGCTGAAGACCTTTACTGGATGCCCGTGAACTTCGGGCCTTCAGACGCCACTGCAGACATCACTGGCATGATTCTGTCATTGACATTACTAAATGAGCCGAGGAATACTTCAAGAAACCACTGTCTGTAAACACAGTCGCCGTGCCATCCACAGATGCCACCTAAAACTCTTATCATGCAAAAAGGAAGCCATTGTTCAGCATGATCCAGAAGCGCTGCCTGAGCCCATTTTGTGGATAAAATTGAAAAATTTCTCAGTTTCAGCATTTGCGATGTTGTCTCTGTTCTATTGTGAATAAAATACTGGCTGGTGTGATTTGAAAGTCATTGCGTTTTGATTTTATTCACAATTTACACTTTGCCCCAACTATTCAGAATTAGGGTTGCACGTCGCTTAATAAATATAAAGCACAATATACACATACTCACATAATCATTATGGTGAGACTGAGTTACTCAAATATTGCTTTCAGACCAAACTTTTTTACATAGCCTATAGCCTGATGAACTTTATTTTGATGCATCTATCTAGATGTAAATAACTTGCAATTTAAACAACAAAAAAAAAAAACTTACTTGATTTACACTTGATTTTCACAATTGGAAATCTATGCCAGAATTGGCCCGGTGTCCTTCGCTCCTTGATGCATTTCTGATCGTCTTTTTTTGGCCATCTAATGAATTTGTCATCCACCCATACATTGGGACAGACATCCTCATACTCAACATCTTTCCCACCCTGTACTTCTTTCCACACTACTCTAATCCAAGCCATCTGTTGAAGAAAAGCAAATCTTTATAACATAGTCCATACTCTGTATATCACATGGTTCATTTCAACAGCAAATTTTCACTTATTTTTTATAAGACACAGGGTTCGAAACGTCCGGAATCGCACCGCAATTTGCAATGCAAAAACTGCTACAGTGCGATTCAAGTCTACTTTTGCTTTGCAACATTTGCAATCGGAGTAACTGTTACTGATGTTCTGTTTTATCATCGACAACAACGTAGTCACTACTTTCCCGCTTGCCACCGTTTCCCACTTCCCAGCATTGCTGCACTATTCATATACCATTCCACAGGTGCAATCAGTGGTAGCATGATTAGCAGACATGACTGAATTAATCCGGGCAAACCACTGCATAAACGGTTACTCTCTTTCATAGACCTGATTTCCCACAACTCAATATATATTCAGCAATAAACAGTCATGAACCCTGACTTGCATTACAGAATAGGGCTGATGTCAAAAAATACAGAATTTCACATGCCCACTGATGTTTGGCACTTTCGTTCAACCTGCGTCAAGTGCAATAAAAGAAAAGGGAAAGCTCGGATGATCGCCCCATGGCAGCAGGTGGTGGTACTACACCTTAAAAAAACTGCGGTGCAGAATCCACACAGCCCTATTATAGATCACACTTGTATAGTTTGGTAATTTTGTTGTATTATACGCTTAAAGACCACTTTTGATCGTTGCACTACGTTATTACGGGTGTTCTTCAATTCTAATCAACGTCTTTGTATCAATATGTATATTTACCTTACGCTACAGAAATGTCCGAAAAACTTTTCTTGCAAGTAAAAACAAATATTTAATTTAAATATTTTCAACCCAAATGTTTACGAAGGCAGGCTTGAGGGGAAATTAGTTTGACCAATGGCCTATAGTCCCCTGCTGTGTTAACAATCTAGAAATGCGCATCAATGACTACGGAGATCAGACGTAAATGTCGAAAGGGAAAGGAGGAGAGAGAAAGCCAAGAGAATTAAGGGGTGATCTGGGGTTAAATGGGCAAAATTAAATTATTATTCCAAAAATTGCTTTTCAATAAAAATATTCTATCAAAACCCACCTTTAATAATCACTAATTGCTACAAGGATTAAATACTGAATTACACTTTTCAATGCGATCTAATGCATTTTTCATTGATTTCCTATGGTATTACTTCTTTCACATTTCTCATGCTTGTGGCAGCCATAACTTTTTTATTTAACATTGAAAATCAATGAAATTTGGGCTGCAGGTAGTTCACTTCATTAGAGATGCAACGACACAGGGAAATTCTGCCTATCTGACACATACTTTGAATATTTTGAGTATTCGTCAGATTCTGCGCAAAATAATTTCAAAATTTGAGTAAAATGCCCCAAAATCACAAAACTGATAAATTGGGCAAAGAATGGCTATGTCATTGCATTTGGATAAGCAATGGCTTTTATATGATGAAAGAAAAACTGAATTCTATCATAGAGTTGAAGAGGAATTGGTGCCAGAAGTTTTCTGCATATTTAATGAGCTTGCTCGGTTACCATGGCAACCGCTTAAACAGAAAAATGCCAACTTGCATCTTTCTTGGTGATTATTACATATACCTCTTTAGATTAATTCTGAGTTGTTTCCTGGTTTCATTTTTCATTTAACCACAGATCACCCCTTAAAGTGGCAGCAATTAGATGCTCTGGTTTCCAAATGATTAAACTTGACCAGCAGTTTGGCCAAAATGATCCTCATGTAGCAAGCAGTTTTCATTTGGAGGAGGATACAGAACTGGTAAGATTGATGTTAAATCGCAAGCATGTGTTCGATAAAAATTTGTTTGAGCTAACAAAACGTCGGTAAAAATTTGTTTGAGCTAACAAAACGACCCCACTGATGGACACAATGTTATTAGCCTACTATTTAATGCATATTGATGCGTATTACTAGTTTCCTTCACAGCGTCAAGGGAAATTGTCCCGGAACTCAAGACTTTCCAACCTTTGCATTCCAAAGCCGTGTCATGAAGTTCAGAATCACCTGTCATCATTAGACTCGTAACCTGCAAGTTCTACAGTTCTGAAGCTAGTGGGCTATGCTATGATATTTACAGTCTGTAAATTAAGGTATGTAACATTATTTTAACAAGTATTTGCCACTAACGTGTCTTTGTCCCCCGCCACAAAATGTGAAATCGTGTGAAAATCCACAATCTCTCGGTGTGACCTTGAGAATGGCACAAAGGTCACTGAAATCGACTGCCGCCGGGGTATCACACTAATACATGTTGACATAAAATTTGAAGAGAATCCGTCAAGTCGTTCTTGAGATATCTCGCTGACAAGGATTCGGGACGTACGGACGGACTTACGAACGGACCGTCGTGAATACTATGTCCCGCCGCTTTGCGCGTTCCGCACGGCGGGGGACAGAAAAAGGCAATGTTTGCATCAGTCCAAATAATGCAATGTTTTTAGTGGACAAATTCAGCAGTCTAAATGGCCTAAAAGTCACATTTCTTTTTCACATTCACTCATGGAGTTATAATAATAATAATGATAACAGTGTCAGCATATAAACTAATGTATTTTTAATGAGGTGGTATTATTATTACTGTTGTTAGGTTTTGAATTTGGGACTGCATCATGCATTTCAGGACAATAAGTATGATCACTAATATTTGTACATAGGATTATTTGTTTAAACATAACTCCCCCCCAGGGAAAATGCCAGGGCCCGATTGCAATCCGACTGAACCCCTGGATGCAGCCACTACATAGCCATTGGGAATACAACAAAGCACACTGTGATAAGTAGTGCTTTAGATTAAAGACAGGCATGGCAGGCTAACATGCTCATCAGAATAGAAGAAAATGGGTAAAAAAAAAAAAAGACAGAAAAAGTGCTATACAAATTTCAGCCATTGCAAATTTATCTTTTTGTAGCCATTGTTGCTGCAAATCTTTTTTCAAACATTTCAGACCCTGAGACATTTTAATTTGGCTATTTCCAATTTTCCATATGGGTTAGTATTAGTAATGCTATTAGTTATGCTTCCCAGAGTACATAAATGTTAGGCGGTAATATCAAAAAAGAACATGTCTGAAAATGGTTGAACAAAGATTTGATATTTCTAACACAGTCTGCAGGAGATTAGATAATAAAATTACAATTTCTGTCCTATCTTTGACTCCTAAAAAACACAAAGTCTTCAAACTACTTCTATTTTGTTAGTTAAATTTGGAAACTAACCTCAAAGTTGTTATCCTTTGGATAACTGTTATCCAGTTATCTCACTAGCATGCCACATTGGCATTACTGCATATCCTTCATTGTAGGAAAGACACAAAGCTTTTTGTCTCAGTTCTGCTGTGGACACTAATCTTCTGGGGCAGTTGTGCACTGATCTCATGTACAGTATGTTCAGCTTGGATGATGAACAAGGTGTTATGTAAAGGTCTTCGCACGATTGTGGGTGCACAATGTCTGCCACAAAGGTTTTCTCATCCCTCCTTTCTCTCAAAAGACAAAAAGAACCATTTTGTAGCATGAAACAACAATCTTTTTGTCTGGTGCTGATAACACATTTGGCTGGCTTGTCATGCTCTTGCTGTATCTCTATTGCATGGCGCTCTTCTTCCCTTTTCACAATCTGGGCAATGGGATTACTTGAATTTCTCACCAATTTTTTTAAGATCTGAAGATGATTTTCAAATGGAAAGGTGGATATTTGGTTGAGTGAACATCCATGTTCTTGGGCGTCATCTGCAATGTGCAGGAGATTGTGAACATTGTACACATTGAAGGTGTTTCCATAAAAATTGTGACACTTTCTTACAAAGAACACCAAAAGCTCTTTGGCATAATCCAAACTGTCATTTCTAACTTCATCATTTTCTTCCAGCAAAATGCACATTGCTATTGACAAGCAAAGAAAATGCACATAGCGCTCTGGTTTTAGGATATCTTTAAGCACCAAAGGTCCTGTATACAATAGAAACTGCCTAAATTCAGTCGCCTTCCATCTCTCTACCTCATCCACTCCTCTGGGCTGTCTTGCAAACTCGCTAGGCATTTTCCCCCGATAATTGAGCAGACGCCTCGAAAGTAAAGATACCTGTGTTGCTGACAATCTCCACTTTCTTTCAGCTTTTGCATTTATCAGGTGGTGTAAAATTCTTTTTGTAACTCCCAAACACACAAGGTGGAGGTAATCTAAGGGGAATCCTCTGATACATTTGACATTGCATTGAATTAAAGGGGACACACCCAGTTGGTGGCCCTGTTGCTGATAATCTCCAGCCACAAACTCCTCATCTGTTCGTGGAACAGTATGTTCTTGCACATGGTATACCACCCTGCCCTTCCATGTACCATGAATTGTACATCTCTCGCATGCATCGTATCCTGTGTGACTTTTCACAACCTTCAAAAATGCCCTAGCTGGAGCATCACAAAGAAAACAATCTAATTGCACTTGTAACACTGTGTTTTCCAGCACTATTCCATTCTCCTTTATTCTAT
This sequence comes from Gymnothorax reevesii, assembly GCA_029721435.1. Lineage (NCBI taxonomy): Eukaryota > Metazoa > Chordata > Actinopteri > Anguilliformes > Muraenidae > Gymnothorax > Gymnothorax reevesii. The sequence goes on along the minus strand of CM056586.1, from coordinate 39,926,048 downwards.
TTAGCTCTTCCACAAAGTCACTTAAGTAATCTTCTACTGAGTTTGGTTTTGATTTTCCATAGAATAGAGCAACCATGAAAGGATCTAATGTATCCAGGGTCATCAGAATGGGCCAGAGAGTGTCTCCAGTGGATTTAAATATGGGCACACCATCAATGTTGACCTTTAAATGTAGGATATTTTCTGCATACCTTGGATGCTTTGTTAGTGCTTTTTTTATTCCATTCTCTATTCCGAGATACAAGTACTGACCACCACACTTTTCAATCACATTAATATTTCGAGGGGTTTTCAAAAGAGTTCTTCTGTCACGTGGCAAATCTTCATGCCCCTCCTCTCTCAATATTGCCAATAAGCGATTGACGGAGGCCCTTGTATGACGACGATTCTCAGCAGCCCAAACAGAGAGTTTTTTCTGTAAGCTGGATTGCTCACACAAATTATCAGTCTCATTACCACTTGAATCACTTGAATTGAGGTTTGGCTCTGAGTCATCACTGGATGTCACTGGATCTGTCGGTATATCGGTAAAATTGCCCCTGTCACTTTCAGAGGAATTACTGGGGTCATCACTAGAATGGTTTCTGGCACCTATTCCAGCAGGCGCATCTGAAGCCTGTGGTAACTGGTTTTCAGTAGCTCTATCAGTGTCAACTGTGGGTTCAACTGCAGGTCCATCTTCACAACTATCACTTGAAAGTGCTGCCACTTTTTCTGCCTCTGCTGAAAGTGTTCTCCACTTCTTCCATCGCGACATGTTCCTAGAAATCTGTTCCTGAGAAATATGCATGAAAAAAATAAAAAGTTTCATTTAACTAGAACATAACTAGTTGCAAATAATTTCTAACCCGTTACCACTCCGACAGCCCGTATTCGGGCCGTCAGGGGAGTTACACAGCTTGTATGTAACTGAGATACTCATGCCACATATCGTCGGAAAGCTAAGATTCTTGAGATTCAATTGATGCCAACCATTTCAAAGTATAATAATCACAGCAGCTTTAATCAACGCCTGTGTCAGACCACAAACAAAGAAACGAACAGTTACAAAACTGATGTAACTCACCAATGAAGCCTCCTAGTACTCCTCCAGTCAAACATACCCCCTCAAACATGGTCTTGTTACATCCCCGAAGTTCCAATAAATCCAATCCAGTACAGTTTAGTCCAAAACACAGTATTATACTGGTAAATATCCATGAACAGCTGCTGCATCGTTTGAAATGAGTCGGTGGAAATCCACAAAGTTTGCTGTATTTGTAGTCATTGCTCCGGTGCACATGTAAACAGTACAGAGCCATTGGCGTCAAAATGGAGTCTGTACTCTAACCTTTCGATTGACATCTCACTCGACCAGTTACGAGCTTCCCTGCCCTGTCTACAGCCTGCTATAGCCAATGAGTGCCTGTGTTGAAACGAAGCCCATGCCTTTTTTTTTTGCGTGTTACCCAAGCAACCAACAACCAATTAAGAGGATGATTGTTGCATTGTATAGCCAATGAAATTCTGAAAACAACGATATACAGCTTAACAGGGTGGAAACAAAGCTGACACAGCCAATCGCTTGCGTAACTGAAAGTACAGAATATCGCTCAGCTGTGCGTAATGCGTGCGGCGTGTCATGCAAAACAGAGCAAGGCAGAGAGGGATTTCCAGCGACTGTTTGATGGTTGTTTACGGAGTTTGACAGAAAAAAATGGCGAAAAGGTAGGAGTAAACAACATATTCGGTCACAGAAGCTGCAGAGCTGTGCACTCGGCGTGCAAGTGATTACTCGGGAAGAAATATCTCACGAAAAACGTGATATCTCGTCTGATGGCTCCGTAGTAGAGGAAATGTTTCTCGGTGGAGATGACATTACTCCTGACAACTAAGTATCATATTATAACTTATATGTCATCATATAATAATATTATGTTTATATTTTATTATTATTATTACTACATTACGTATTATTTGCATCCGTCACGGAAGGTGGAAGGAGGTCATGTTTTCACCGGAGTTGGTAATTCTGTTTGTCTGTTACTCTGTAATTCTGTGTTCAGGATTACGGGAAAAGGATATTATAATATTATGCTGATATTATTATGATTATATTATTACGATATTACGCATTATTACCTCCATCACCGAAGGTGGAAGGAAGTTATTTTTTCGCCGGCGTTGGTTGTTGTGGGAATTTTAATTTTCATCCGTGAAAAGAAATCAGAGTGAGACACAGTAAGTAAATAGGATCCATTCTACTATGTGCCTCATAGGGTCTTCGTTACAGGCAAGAACAAAGACAAAGGAATCTCTCCTTTGCTTTGGATATACGTAAAAGCACAAAGTCAGAATCTCCTCCCCTTGGGGTTTATATGCACAAATTTGAGTTTATGCCTCAGTAACCTTTTAATTTTTTATTTATATATTGTAAATAGTTTGCTATGTAAAGGTTATTTGTTTGTTTACATTTCATATAAAAAACATTTTTTTACGTAACAGCACTCGTTTTGACTTTTATATGCACAAATTTGAGTTTATGCCTCAGTAACTTTGAATTTTTTTTAATCATATATTGTAAATACTTTGTGAGTTTGCTGTGTAAAGGTTATTTGTTTGTTTATATTTCATATAAAAAAGCATTTTTTTAACATAACGGCACTCGTTTTGACTCTTATGTGCACAAATTTGAGTTTATGCTTCAATAACTTTTATTCAGCAATATTTGATAGTGAATCTGGATATGTATTTGGATTCCTCTAAGTGTTACCTTTCATTAGAGCCCAACATTATGACTGTACGTTGAAGCTTTTATGAGTTATGCCCTTTTATCCTAGGTATGTGACCATGGTTATCCAAGGGTCTTTTTGGGGTCTCCAAATGGCCATTTTTGGAAATGCTTAGACATGGCCTCAGAAAACATGTAAAATGCTCATTTTCTGTAGGATTGTTATCAAATTTGAACTGGGACTCCGTAAGGCTTCATGCTGTGGTCCCATTGTGTTTTTCAGCTAATAAGTCCCAGCTGCTCTCATCTGCAGGCATCTGTGTGCAAAAAAATTTTTGGCGAGAATAAAAACCTTCTACTTCAGTGTGTTTTCCTGGGGGAAAAACTTCAGTGTTTCCTTTCAAACGAGACCAAAACCATCCATATAGTCCAAACGGTTCAAGAACAGCACTCAATTTACTTTGGGTACACTTTTGATAGGCATTTTAGGCAAATTTTCCTAGAGTGTTAAGGGGTTAAGGATCGTTGGATTAAAGCTGTAGGGGAGTGAAAATGATACCCATAGAAATAGGCCCATGGGCCATAACTGTAGCCACCTTAGCTAATTACCTGTAAATAGTTTGGAGCTGGTCTGGTAAACATGATGAAAGTGACCCTTTATAAGCCTCAGAAAATAACTTCTTTTGCTTTAAGAGTCACAAATAATAGCATTTTCCCTTAAAATGGTAACCTTCTCTTTTTGTGTCTGCCTCTCATTAGTAGTATTGCTATATTATGATTCAAAATCCATGATTATTATTTTACATATATACCAAAAGTTTCAGGCACCCAACACTTTTAGAAATTTACATCTGCCATTAGATGTTTATTTTTTGTTTTCCTCATTAGTGTTGCTGAAAATTGAAAGCATACCTGAATTCTAAATTCTAATTTAAAAAATATTTTCATAAATAAATGTTTGGTATTTCCATAAAAATAGTTGACACAGATGATATACTCTTGACAGAGCCCTGATATCAACATTATCATGGCTGTCTGCAATTGCTTGGAGGCATAGACGCGAGTGAGACGGTCAGTCTGCAGAAGAACAGTGGCAAGTTTTTCCCAATCTGCTTGGAACAATAAAAGTAGGCGTGCAATGCATGGAATACCCCTCAGCCCGATGTCGAAGTTTTTGGAGACGCCCACCCGCCCGCTGGCCCAACCGCACGAAGGATAGCAATACCCAGTCAGCCTTGAAGGCTGAGGGGTAAAAAAGCAAATCATCTCACAAAACTACAGCACAACAGGACACTGACCCAAATTTTTAGGAGAAGCATCATTGCACCTGATATTTGTTTCATTTAGTTAATAGTTTACAACTCTGTATAGTGCATCTCTCAGTTATTGGAAAGTTTCAATGTCATTATATTTGCAAGCATATTCACCCTATGAAATTTCTTTAAATGTGCCTAAGACTTTTGCACACTGTGTGTGTGTGTGTGTGTACATGTACTTTTGTTCATATATTATAACATATTGTACATGAACTATTAAATATTTATTTTTACATCTTTACCCCTCAGCCCTAAAGGCTGACGGGGTATTGCTATCCTTCGTGCGGTTGGGCGGGCGGGCAGGCGGTCCGACTTCGGGCGGGCAGGTGTCTCCAAAAACTTTGACATCGGGCTGAGGGGTATTCCGTGCATTGCACGCCTATTTTTTAAAATATACCTGTACATATATTTACTGTGACATTTATTTGTAAGCTATAAGTTACTTTTACTACATAAGCCAACCTGAGGTGATAGCCAGTTGATTGTGGCTGTATCATTGCGGCTAACATAGCCAAGTTACTGTTGCTAATGTTAGTGTTCTAAATGTGCAAGAGTGATATCAGGGGAAGTTCAACAGAGGGTGTGTGAACAGTGTTTCCCCTATATGCACCTAGCAGTGGCGGGCCGCCACGGCTGAAATATGACCGCCACGGCTGATTTTTTTTTTTTTTTTTTTTTTTTTTTAACGAGGAGAGAGGAGAGGTGAAGAGTGGGCTCAGTCTTGTCTTTTTAGAAACTACCGTTATATCATTTTGTGCTATGGACGCTTCATATCCAGGTCAATCACACACCTGTTTGAAACGATTTTTATCTATGAAAATAAATCACGAACCACAGTGGGCCACCTATAGAGACTATGAAGCCTTGGTTGCTGGCAACTATCACTGTCTCTGTCAAAGAAACTTTGCAAGCGGTCTCCTTCGCTAGCCTACATATCATCCAGATATACCGTTACCGGTTGATGCAGGTGATGCGCCGCGCTAAACTCCGCTATTCCGTGCCGTGCCGTGCTGCGCAGTCTCTCAGCATAAAACGGAGGTAACGTTAGCGCCAGGTTTGGAGAAGGTGCAACGAGAAACTTTGAGCTTACTTGATGATGTCAGCACAACGATTTTAACAAGCACCGGGAAGATGTCAACCATGAAGCAAGCAACACTGACAGATTCAGGATTATCATTCGCCGAAGGGAAAACAGTCCTGCAACTTCACGTGAGTATCGCACAGTAACGTTACAGCAAACGCTGTATCTATCATTTGATAGAAATAGCAAGGAAACACATAGGCCTATAGGTTTATCTGTGAAATAAACAACATTTGGAAGATCCATCTTGATACAAAGATTGTAGGTATTCCACATGTACCGTTTGTTTACTTTTTTCTGGAGCGGCTTTATGCTGCATTCAGAGGTCGGAATTTCCCAGTTGAAATTTCCGATTTCCGACCTCCAAGCTTCCCAGATGCATGCCATTCCCGTTGTTGTGTGGCATCAGATAACTGATTCTCCGTGAAGTCGAGGTATTTGGATTTGTGCTGAGTTCACAAGTAAGGACTCCGACTTTGAGTGGCGTTCCAGTGTACTTCTAGTAGGAGGTGGGAAAATTCCTACTGTGACTGTGACCCGCGAAAGCTGCCATCTCAATTTACTGACAGATTACGTCAGAGATACGTTATACGTTAACGTTAGATATAACGGTAGCTGGATTCCCGTAAATAAACGTGATAAATGTAAGTTATTTCATCATTGAAAATGTCATTACATTTAATTAAACACTGTTAGATAAACTGTTAGATAAATTGTTAGGTAAATTTGGTGATGCAAGTTAATTCTGAAAAAAGAGTTATGAATGAATGAAGAATGAATGACAGCTAGCTAGCCGCTAGCTAACACTAAGTGGATGTAAACGGTCACCCACAAACTAATAAGCTTGTTTGTCAAATGACATGTTTGAATTTTCAGATGAGTTTGAAAGACTGGCTTATCAAAAAAAGAAAGAGAAGTGATGACCATGGTGATGAGGTTAGTTGGGTAAAGTTAGGGGGAGAGGAGGTGGGTCTCTGCTGTGTTTTGAAAGGAAAATGGATAAACAATTCTTTTGGAGATACCACATTTTTAAGTGGTTTTACACGTTGCCAAATACAATGGTATTGACTGTATCTCATACTAGACAGGACAGGCATCGAGGCAGGGAAGCTCAGATGTGAGTGGAGGCCAGAGCAGAGGAAGCGAAGGAGAAGCAGGACAGGAACATGGAGATCAGCAAAGTGCAGCTGCTGCTGTTGCTGTACCAGGAGGCGCAGAGGTAGGAGGACCAGAAAGAGCAGGACCGCCTGCCGCTACAGCACGCCCGGGTACTCATAGGCAATCTGGTTTTGATCCGGGGTGGATGGAGAACCCAAAATTCAAGCCTTGGCTGTACTATACAGCTGACCATGGTGAGTACCACATCTAACATATGGAGCAGTTTGGGGCTTGAGCTCTTATATGTTTTAACAATCATAGCCACCACTTCTTAAAGAAAACAAACAAACCATCAAACATCTTGTCCCCATAGGAATGTACTGTCGTTTGTGCCGTCAACATAAACAAGTGCCGAAGCGGGGGGTTTCCACGCGGCCATTTATTGAGGTTGGGTGCCAGATTTTCCGAAGTGACTACCTTAACAGGCATGCTGCCACTCAACACCATCAAGACAGTGTGAAGGCACACGCTGCACTGATTCAAGGTAAAATTCACAAATATATCTTATTTTAAAATGTTCAGAAAACTCTCAGGCTTAAATTAAAATTTATCCCACACTTGATGGAAAATCTATTGTTTTTTTTGGTTTTGTTTTTTACCTCTGAACAGGGTCCTCGGTGCTGGTTGCCTTTGACCCCGTTGTCATTCTTGAACATGAGGCAGTGATTGGTGGCTTCAAGTGTCTCTACCACCTCACAAAAAAGGAACAGGCTCATCACACAAATTACGCTGACCTCCTGGAGCTCGCTGACCTACTTGGCTGCCAGTATTTTGAAAAGTTAAAGGTAAATGTTAATGCTTGCCTTTCTTAAATCAACATCATCACAAAGTTACATAATCCTCATTTGTTCTCTTTATTATGTATATACAAGTCAATTCTATCTCTTATCTTCTTATTATATTGTTTTACTTTTTATTATTGTTTATTGTAATTACTGTCTTTTGGTTGCTGTGACAAAGACATTTCCCCATTTGCGGAACAAATAAAGGAATTCTGATTCTGATTCAGATTGGGAAGACAACCAATTACACATCGCACAGAATCGTGGATGAGATGCTCGAGATCCTGAGCACTGTTGTTGAAGAGCCAATCCTCAAAGACATCTGTGCCTCTGTGGCAATTGGGCTAGAGGTGGACGAGACCACGGATGTGTCTGTCAAGAAGCAGCTTGATGTTCACCTTAGGTATAATTTTATTCAGAGAATGACAACAATTAAGACTTAAAATAATTTTGAACAACGTGTCTTTATTGTGTCTCTTTGTTCATCAGATATATGGACAAGGAGGGGCTGCTTTACAGCCAATTTCTGGACCTGGTGACAGTCAGCGATGGCAGAGCTGACACCATCGTCAAGGCAATAAGGGAGGTCCTCACAAAAAAGAATATTCCCACCCAGAAGATTTACGGCCTGGGGACAGATGGAGCAGCTGTCATGACTGGTATGAATTACCAACAAAAACAAGGTTGATATTTACTGCTTAAAAACTAAATCATGATATAAAATGTTTTCCCTGAAACAGGGAGAGTGAATGGGGTGGCCAAGCAGCTACAGGACACCTTCCCATGGTTGGTGTCAGTTGCATGTGCCGCACACCGCCTCGCCCTGTGCTGTAAGGACGCTTCAGCCACAGTGGCTTATATGGACTCCTTCAGGGACCTTTTACAGCAGCTACACCTGTACTTCAGGAACAGTGCAAATCGCACAGCTGTACTCCAGGCTGCAGCAGAGTGCTTGGGCCTGGATAACCTGAAAGTGAAGGTAATATAAAGGGAAAAAATATGTATCATATTAGGAGGCATCTGATCTGATGACATAATATGCTTTCATCTCGTGGCTCTAAATATTTCTAGGAAGTAAAGGACACACGCTGGCTGTCACAAGCCATGGCTGTTTCCAACCTGCAGCGGAACCTGAGCGCTGTCCTGGCGGCCTTGGCAGAGGAGACTGAGCTCAAGAAATGCCCAACAGCCAAGGGGCTGTACGGCTTTCTGGCCACCTACCGCTTTGTGGCATCAGTGTACCTGCAAGCGGATGTGCTGCCACATCTCAGCAGGCTCTCAAAGGTGTTCCAGAAGGAAAATGTGAACTTCCTGGCTCTGAAAGTTCAGGTACTTTGCAATATTTTATTTTTGACATCGACACCATTGACCATCGCTGCTCATACTAATCAGATACCTGCTGCTGCGTTTACACCTATTCTGTCTCTCTGTTATTAGGTCCCTGTGACAATGGCCTGCCTCAGAGCAATAAAGGATGCTGGAGACAATCAGCCACCTGGGTCTTTCTTGTCCAAGCTCCACTCAGACCTGGACAACCCTGTTGGACTCGGGGCCTATAATATTGTCCATGAGGAGGAGAGGAACAAGAGAGGTAGACGTGATGAGGGACTGACCAGGGACGATCTCTGGACCCGGTTCAGGAGCCAGGTGTGTTTGTTTTAGATGGCTGTTAAGTGGTTTGTATATGGACAAAAAAGTCCGAAACAGTTCAATAATTTTTTGTTGCTATGGTTAGGTGATGGATCCATATATTGATGGCCTGCTGGAGAGCCTGGAGAGGAGGTTCCAGAACCTGGACCTTTTAGGGGCCTTCCATGTCCTCAGCCCTCAGGCAGCAACACATGATGAGGCAGTCAATGTGGCTAATTTGCAGCTCCTTGCCAGCAAATTTTTAAACGGTCATCATGAGGTGCTGCAGGAATGGTCCTCGTTCAAGCAGCAGATGCTAGTTGGGGCATTCAAGGTATCATGAAATGAATTACAGTGAGTAACATTACTTTTCAGGAGTTCTCTAGCCTAGATCAATGTTGTGTTTAATGTATTTCAGGACATGGATCAGCAGCACCTGATGCAGGGCCTGGCATCAGAGGTGGGTGAATGGGGGCAGCTCTACCCATCACTGAGGAAGCTGGCTGCCATTGGCCTGACCATCCCAGTTTCCAGTGTAAACTGTGAAAGGGATTTTTCTGCAATGAACAGGGTAGGATACTTGAGCAAGTAATATAATTATTTGACTTTATACAATCTCACTCCCATGGGCCCCACATCCAATCGTCTGTTGATTATTATTTTTGTATTTACAGGTGAAGACTGACCTGAGAAATCGGTTGCAGGGTGAACATCTTGCTGCTTGTATGCGTTTGAGCATCAATGGCCCCCCAGCAAGACAGTTTCCTTTTGAGAGAGCCTTAGAGCTATTCTTTCAGAGTCCGAGGAAGATCAAGTGCTCTCAAGCAGGATGCCAAATGTGCCACCACTGATGTTTTTGTTTTAGACCCACCTTGAACCTTGAGGGTTTGGGGACAAGGGCAGGGTAGGGTAAGGAGCTTAAAGAAGTGGGAGGGAGGGATTTGAGGGGACTGAGATGGAGAGGAGACGGTAGAAATGGGAGGGCCGGCGGTGTAAACGATGTGTGGAGGGGAGGATTGTGATGGGGACAGGGGAGGGAGTGGGAAGATGCATGGGTTGGAGGCACAGACCTTTTGGATTGTTTTAGTATTTGTGTTATGTGATTTTACTGTATATAGTTGGTTGTTAATATATTTTTTGTTAAATTATTGTCAATAATTGTTTTAAAGATTAGTTTTATTGTGTTCAATAAAAGTGTATTTTCCGAAAGCTTGAGACACCTCATATGTAAGCTAGACAGACATTTCCCATGCTCATTACTGTGCACAAATGTACTATTATGTATTTAAGAGCCTAAAGAGCCCCTCTGGTGCCGGCAGACAAACAGAAACCTCCCGGCAGGGTGCACTTTGCGCTTTGCTTTTGCACGCGGCTAACACTCACCTCCACTGCTACAACTCCATCCTAGGGGAAACACTGGTGAACATAAACCTCATTTGAAGCTACCTTTTAATACTTGTTTGTAATTTGGATGCTTGGTACAGCTGTTCACAGTAACAGAACTTGCTGTCTATAAAACCTGTATTGCAAGGGTTTGTCTCTGTGGTTATGGCCGCTGGTTACCAGCCACTGCATTTCAGTTTGCGTGTCACCATACTAATTAAAAATGTTCCTGGTTACCTTATATGCAGTAATTCTGATCGGTTTGCTTGTTACTTTGGTAAGCGTCAATGTGGCAGTTTCATCATAACATTGCCCGATTGTAGCCACTACAGTTGAAGCGGCTGCTTGTGATTGCTTCTCTTATCCATGACTGGGATCAGCTGGATCCCTTTCACAAATACTTGGCCTAGATCTCTGATTCTACCGTGAAAGCAATCGCGAAACGCAGAAGCTCTAATGTGTCTGGTATAACAAAGGATTTCTCTGCACTACCGTGACAAAATTTCATCCCCCTTGAGAAAACGGCAAAGATTAAATAGGTAATTCTTTCCTATAGTGGTGATCGATTCGCTAGCTCAACATAAGCACCTTGTCCACGCAAACAGAACTTGATGGTCTGCAAAACCTGCATTATGTTCATAACATAACCGAGTTCTCTCTAGCTGTCACGTACTGTCCATAAAGCTGCTTTCACACCGGACGCGAAACGAATTTTTTGCGCGACAGATTACATTCAAAGTCAATGCAAAGACGCAAATACACGCGTTATGGGCGCGTTAAGCAGCTTGCACACCGGACGCAAAATGATTTTTTTGTGTGACAGATTAGCTACATTAAAAGTCAATGCAAAGACGCGAATACGCGTTCTGGGCGCGTTAGGCAGCTTTCACACCGGACTCGAAACAAATTTTTTGCACGAGAGATTACATTCAAAGTAAATGCAAAGACAATGCATTGACTTTGAATGTAATCTGTCGCGCCAAAAATTTGTTTCGTGTCTGGTGTGAAAGCGGCTTATCGCGCCCATTTTCTGCGAGCAAACGCTGGTCATTCTGACGCAATAAGTAACATTACCACGGGCAATTTCCAAAAAGGCCATTTAGCCTGGAGCTTTCGCCCCTTTGTCATACACCAGCGCAGAACCTGTTCGTTATTCTATGCTAACGACACACCACAGCTATGCACACGAACCAGCAGGTCCTTATAATACACACCGAAGCAGTCCATAAGTTGTTGGTCCACTTTTTGCTGCTCCTCACTGTCCATGTTTTCTCTAAACTCAGACCCACCAGATTTCCATGGTCTCCGGTCTACACTTGGGTTTGTCGACCCGTTCTACAAATGTGTCTATATGGGGTGGATTCTAGCTTTCCCTCAATCCTAGCTATAGAGTAGAAACACCGGTGTACTCACTATAGTAGCCGTAGGTAGGCAGCAAATTTGAGCTTGAGCTGCCAGACATTCGCACTGCGTCCTCCACTTTCGCCGTTGCATTTAGAATAAGTTAATTTAATTAGATCTATACACATGTACTGTGTTTGATTGCGGAATATGCCCGGCGATTCCTTCGGGAGACGTGTCTCAGTTTCACTCTGAGGAGACGGACCTGGAAAACTGTGTTCTGCTGCCTCGTCCCGCCTAGATCCACCCTCCACAGTGCTAGCCAGTCAGAAGAAAGCGGGCACACAGGGAGTGGGGGCCATAGCGAAAGAGGCACCCCAATGAGACGTTTCAGGCAGAGACTACAATGGACTACAAATGGGTTTTTTTTTGAGGATGGCAGTATGAGCTAAATAAGGACCCGGTTTAGGACTTTGAATGATCAGGAGTACTCAAGGGGAGTCCAAGATCAAAATATTACCTTGGAAATATAGCAAAATAGGTCCCCTTTAATTTTTTTGGCCTCTAAAAGAAGAGTTCTAAGGCTCTGTCATTGGGGAAAGTCCTCAGAGGTTGGCCATTGATGGTGAGCGACTGCGGTCAAACACCGGGATAAGGTGTAGTACATGCCACAGTATCCCCATTTCTTTTGTAATACTCCAGGTAGCAAAACCGGATTTCTCATGATCGGAATATGGGCTTATCCTGGTGTCTAAAATAATGATATGTTGACATGCATAAATGCAAAAATGGAATTTTCCAAAAACCCGATCATAACCGGGATACTGAAGTCCATGTAATTAAATGCACTCCTAGAGAATACATTGCAAATGTTCATTTACTGTAACATCAGCAGCGTTGAGAATCTTCCCAGAGTGGGCGTGTCATATGAAAGTTAAAGCTCGCAATAAATGTAAAATTTAGGGTTGGGTGGGGTAAGACGCCCCTGAGAGTAAGATGCCCTTTGCTTATAATTCAATTTCAGCTGTGCCCAGTAGGTGGCTCTTGACTTATATAAATGCACTTCCACCTGGAGAGAAATGCTCAGCAACAGATGAGTCAACAGAGCTAGTGACATGTGAGTACTCAAAGTGTTTGTGTTTTGGATGTCTTTCTTATGAAAAATAGGCGTGCAATCCATGGAATGCCCCTCAGCCCGATGTCGAAGTTTTTGGAGACGCCCGCCCGCCTGCCCAACCGCATGAAGGATAGCAATACCCCGTCAGCCTTTAGGGCTGAGGGGTAAAAATGACCGAATGAATCATTTTGCCACAGGTATTTGAATGATTCAGGAGTCTGCAGGACATGTCAGTGTAACTCTCTGAAACCTTTACCATGTATGAGAGGGGGTCCTGTGCGGTGATAATAGGAGAGATTGGGGTTAATGAGCAAGATGATAAACAAGATGATAGTGCTGGGGGTAAGATGCCCTTTTTGGATCGAGGTAAGATGTCCCATGGAAGGAAGGCTTCTTACCCAATTTTGAGTCATATTCATTCTGTTTTATGAGTTTTTTCTAAAACATTATGTTCTATTTATAGGAAATATATATAAGACATGATGATTTTTATAAAGAACTTGGGAATGAAAAAGTTAAGTGTATCCATACATGTTACAAGTAGGGCCATATGGAGTTGCACAATACTGAATCACATATGCATCAAAGAGGGCCTAAAAATAAACATATTGGGTGAAATGCATTGTGGTCACTCTTAATTTTAATGACTTTTCATGGATACTCAGATACATGCTATACCACTAGATGTTTATCTAATGTGGTGCCTCATATTTTTTAGTATTCCACAAGATATAACCATCTTTTCCTTGATGCATTTAATGCCAACAGCACTTTGCCATCTCGTGTGGCTTAGTGTTTAGTCAGTTAATAAAAAGTTAGGTTGAGGAGAATGTACCTCTTTCTTTCCTCATTTCTTTCGCAAGGAAATTTCTAAAAAAAGAAATTGTATGATGTGTACCTGCCAATTAATATGATAATTACTCATGTAAAATGCAGTAAAATCAGTATGTATTAGGCTTTACAAGTTATTCTAGATAAGGGGCATCTTACCCCAAGGATAGGGTAAGATGACCTTTTAAAAAAAAAAAATCATAATAATTAAACATTTAAAAAATGTTTCTATAGTAACTATGTCATAAATATTTTGAGATGTGGTAACCAACTTTACATAGTATCCATTCAAGCAAAAAAAAAAATTAATTCATGTTGTTTACCTTCAGTTATGAACATTCCTGCTAAAGGGGGTCATCTGACCCTGCTCTACCCTACTGCACTCGTTTCATCACTTTTATGTGGTATCACCAAGTGAATAAGGTTCTGTTTATCACATGACAGAACAGCATAAATTAATTGAAGACAAACGTAAATTCTGTCAGCGCCTTAATGGAAACGTTAGTTAATTCGCAAGCATCCTAGCATTGCGCTTACTCCATTGCACTTACACTTGGTATTCAGTTTAGCTACATATTAATAGTGTAACGAAACGCAGAGAGGGTTTTTAGTGCTACAGCTGTGGGATAAGTTCAATCTACTTTAACGTTATCTATCCATAATAACGTGTACTTTCTTACTAGTTCTGCAGCTCCAGCAACGTTAACGTAAGGTGGTCTAACCTCATTCGAAAATTCCATAAAATGTTAAGAAAGTGCTCGCGCTGTTGCGGTTGTCATGACATCAGGAGTGTTTGACATTCTGGCAGTATTCCATTCGCTCGCGCTCGTAGACTGAGCGGGAGACCGTTCGTTCTGAGCCCACCGCTGTGGTCGACTGCAACTCGGGAGTGAAAAAAAATCCCATTCTGATGTGCTACTAAATGAATATAGCGGAAAATATGCACATCAAATTTGAAATATAGACTCTCAAACTTGTATAAATTACTCCCACTAACGTTAGCGCTTCGTTATGATCATCAATTACGAGGCCCGTAAAACGGCTGGAAGTGGGTCCCACTTGGGTCTATTCAAATCAATGGGACGATTAAAACGTAAGCTAGCATACTACCGCTTTTTGGCCATTAAATATGTAACAAGTGACACTTACCGTAGAGGCTTCAATTTCGTAATAGCGAAAATCATTATCATGATATAGCTATTCATCCCATTGACTTGGATAGATCATTGATCATCAGGCGCGAACTAAAAGCTAACGCAATTTTCCCCATCTTCCAAATAAGACGACACTGACAATCATAGAATAAATAGGAACTCAAATTCGTGAGCCTGAGATATCGATTTTGTAAAAATCGACAAGAACTTTTCATTTATTCCTCGTCGAAGGCTCGGAATAAACGGAAATTAACGTTACCAATGTAACGTTAAATTAGAGAGCTAGCTGCTCGCTTTTCATAAATTTGATATCTCGAGCTCACACATTTGAGATACAGTAACAGCATATAGCACCAACGTTTACATTCCCAAAAATTCTTGATTACTCCGTGATAAACACAGTAAAGTTTAGTTAACTTTAAATGAAGTTTAAATAAAACTTTTTTTTTAATTTAATTTTTTTCCCCACTCACCTGTTCGCAACAGTCCTCACTGGTGTAAGCTCTTCGAAGATACGATAGAGGTGGCTCGAGCCCAATGGTAGAAATAGTGTTTCACTCCCTCTAGCGGTAAAGATCAACACTCGAGAAATCTCTAGTTTGCAGCTCCGTTTTGAAATTAAATATGAGTGTGCATCTGTGCGTGTGTCTTTCCAAGATTAGCAAATAATTTTCTCTATCAAGGACACTGAAAGAAAAAAAAATGATTGAAAAAATTATTGTCACCATTACATCACAACCAAAGGGAGACGTGCTTACAACGTTGCCACGGAAACCTTTTTTCGACGTCGTGGCACAACGTCTCCATGAGGTCTTAAAGGCGTTGAGTTCCACTCACAACCTCCAACTATTCTGCAACTCGCAAAAGACGTCCTTAAGACGTTGTGTGCCCGCTGGGCTAGTATACAAACCGAACATGTTTTACAAATGCACAACGATTCACAATCAAATACAATGTGATTTGCAAATATAAAAATGATTCACGTGCAAACAAAGTGTGGTTTGCAAATATAACAACGATTTGCAAACAAATACAGTGTGGTTTGCAAATATAAAAACGATTCACGTACAAACAAGGTATGATTTGCAAATATAAAAAACGATATGCAAACAAATACAGTGTGGTTTGCAAATACAAAACACCATTAACAAACGAATGTATTCAGTTTTACAAATACAAAACGTACCGAATGCAAGTATACGACGAGAACCATTTCCTACAAGTACAAATCACTTTTGGCAGTTTTCTACCGCTGACATGGCGTAAAAGATTTTCTCACAAATGTCCTCACTGTTATTGGCCCTGTTAAACAGCAGGTGGGGGTATGACTCAATATCCTAGATCTCTACACCGTGAAGTTGAACAGAATAGAGAACGGCCGTCAGCGACAACCGTGGACACGAGGATGATGGCTGAGGCTAAATAAAAACACAGTGTCTACGTGTTCGAAATAACTTCTTGTCCGACAGTGGGATGGTGTCAATATAAGTCCGTGTCCGACAGTCGATTATTGTTTTTAATCTCTTGAAGTCTACTGAATCTTTTAGATAGCCTATTAAACGTGAATGTTTCATCAGATGGCTCAGTTCTTCAAGATGGGTACCGAGAATTTCAATCAATGTTTCTGTTTAAGCTCTGCTCAATAAAGTGTTCTGATCGTTAGTGATATTTTTTTATTTTCAATTTCGTTATAAATCTGGGCCGGTATTCACGAAGCATCTTATCTTAGCGCTAGGAGTACTCCTAAGTCGCGCTAAAACATTTATGTAGGAGTAAAATTTTAACATTCATAAAACCGCTGAGAGCAACTTTTAGTTAACAAACTGGTAACTCCTAGAATAGGAGTAGCTCCGAGATAGGCGGGAGTAATCTCCGTATGGCTGACGTCAATTCTCATGCACGAGTCTTGGGACAATGAGCACGGTGATTGGTTGTTTGATGGCAGGGCAGCCAATTGAAAAAATATCCCACATACAACCCACGGAGTAAAAAATGAGAAAATAGTCCAAGGGGCTGGTTTGTCCCATAAAATAATGGCAGTTGTTACGGGTACGGCAGTTTTCCAATGCATTTCAAAGTAGAGAGGTACGACGATCCCCATTTTAAACACTGCCCTAACCCTAAGCCTAACCTTAACCTTAACACTGACATTTATATAATTTTCCTCCCACAAAATTCGCAAATTTAAACTTCGGATGCTCTTTGGAGAGCTTTTGTTACAATACAACACAATGGCATTTTTAGATTCGGCTTAAGATAATAACATATTGAGCACTTTTGAAAATTGCAATGCACGGTCCCCGCATATCACGCTCTAGGAAAATAAACGGACACAGGAAAGAGATAATTGTAAAAACATTAATAGCATTAAACGAGTTATTAATGAAACGCGTCCCTTGCCCCAATAGCTACTTGTTACCCAATGAGAATATGTTGCGATCATTTAAATGTCGAGCCGTTTAGGTTTTTTTGCCCTAAACTGTAATGGATGTAAGTTCAAAAATGACGCGAAAGCCCAGCTGGAGCCAAGCCCAGTTACTGCTGCTGGGCCAGTTGGTGCTGGAGCGAAAGAATGTAGCCTAATCAGAGGGAAAATTAGCTCGGGGGTGAACAGCAAATCCAAGCGGTATGCGTGGGATAATATCAGCCTACAGATCGTTGCAGCGTTACCCTCGGTGTCTCGGATGGCTAAAAGTTGCTCTCAGCGGTTTTGTGAATTACTTTTAAGATTTTACTTCAACATGAAATGTTATAGCGCGACTTAGGAGTAGTACTCCTAGCGCTAAGATAAGATGCGTTGTGAATACGGGCCCAGATTTATAACGAAATGGAAAATAAAAATATATCACGAACAATCAGAACACTTTATTGAGTAGAGCTTAATCAAAAACATTGATTGAAATTCTCAGTACCCATCTTGAAGAACTGAGCCATCTGATTAAACATTCACGTTTAATAGGCTATCTAAAAGATTCAGTAGACTTCAAGAGATTAAAAACAACAATCGACTGTCGGACACGGACTTATATTGACACCATCCCACTGTCGGACAAGAAGTTATTTCGAACACGTAGACACTGCGTTTTTATTTAGCCTCAGCCATCATCCTCTTGTCCACGGTTGTTCCTGGCGGCCGTTCTCTATTCTGTTCAACTTCACGGTGTAGAGATCTAGGATAGTCATAGCCCCGCCTGCTGTTTAACAGGGCCAATAACAGTGAGGACATTTGTGAGAAAATCTTTTACGTCATGTCACCGGTAGAAAACTGCCAAAAGTGATTTGTACTTGTAGGAAATGGTTCTCGTCGTATACTTGCATTCGGTACGTTTTGTATTTGTAAAACTGAATACATCGTTTGTTAATGGTGTTTTGTATTTGCAAACCACACTGTGTTTGTTTGCAAAT
The DNA here is from genome assembly GCA_029721435.1 of Gymnothorax reevesii. Taxonomy (NCBI): domain Eukaryota; kingdom Metazoa; phylum Chordata; class Actinopteri; order Anguilliformes; family Muraenidae; genus Gymnothorax; species Gymnothorax reevesii. Next base: position 39,908,141 of record CM056586.1, on the reverse strand, counting down.
CGTTTTTTATGTTTGCAAACCACACCTTGTTTGTACGTGAATCGTTTTTATATTTGGAAACCGCACTGTATTTGTTTGTAAATCGTTTTTATATTTGCAAACCACACTTTGTTTGCACGTGAATCATTTTTATATTTGCAAATCACATTGTATTTGATTGTGAATCGTTGTGCATTTGTAAAACATGTTCGGTTTGTATATTAGGTTTTGGCAGTAATTTAACTCCATACTTTCAGCTCTGGACGCTTTTAGTAAAGTTTCGGGGTATAAGCTGAATCTTAATAAAAGTGAAATATTCGCTATTAACAGGGAAGCAAAAGAGTATCCTCTAAAACAGTTTCCATTTAAGGTCGCCAACTCTGGCTTTGTCTATCTCGGAGTGCATATAGCTGACACACTGACTAATCTGTATAAGAGAAACTTTCTCTCTCTGCTTACGCAAATTAAGTCTGATTTTGAACGTTGGTCTCTTCTAAATCTCTCTGTTGCTGCTAGGATTAATACAGTCAAAATGAATATTTTTCCGCGTTTTCTCTATTTATCTCCAATTTTACAACAGCATTCCAATTTTTCTCCCACTCTCATTTTTTCGTAAATTGGACAGTCTTCTCCTGGATTTTATCTGGAACAAAAAGACTCCCAGGCTGAGCCGCCAAGTATTACAAAGGCCCAAGGCGTCAGGCGGAATGGCATTACCAAACTTTCTGTACTATCACTGGGCGAAAACCGTAAGGAACTTAAATTATTGGGTTCGGTGTGAAGATATTGAGGTTCTTCCGCCATGGCTGATTATGGAGGCAACGTCTGCTCATCTGGTGTCTCTGAAAGCCTTATTATACTCACCCCTTCCATCCTCCTTTTCTGGTTATACTAAAAATGTGATCGTAGCTTCCTGTCTTAAAACTTGGGTTCAGTTTAGACGCCATTTTGGTCTACATACACTCTCTGCTGGGGCGCCTCTATCAGCTAACCACAACTTCCCTCCATCTTTATTGGATGATACCTTTGCCAGGTGGGCCAGGTTGGGCATAAAAACCATTAGAGACATGTATGTCGACGCCATTTTTGCATCTTTTCAACAACTAGTTGATAAATTTTCGCTCCCTAAGGGACAATTTTTTAGGTACCTTCAAGCCCGTAATTGGGCTCGTACCGCATTCCCAGAATTTCCGGCTCTCCCGAATCCTTCAAATATTGAGGTGTTCCTGTGCCCTCTTGTGTCATTGAGGGGGGCGATCTCGAAAATATATGCAGATATTTATGACCTCTGTCCGGGTCCCTCCGCTACTCTGAAAAAGGTTTGGGAGTCGGATTTAGATATGACAATCCTAGATGAGGAGTGGGTAGAAATCCAGAGGAGAGTGCATAAGTCTTCAATTTGTGCTAGACACAGTTTTATGCAATGTCGAATCCTACATCGAGCTCACTATACCAAAGCTCGGCTTGCAAAAATGTTCAATACAGTGTCTTCTTTGTGTGACCGATGCAAACAGAACACAGCAAGTTACGTACACATGTTCTGGAGCTGCCCCTCATTGAATAGATTTTGGTCAGAAATTTTTGTTACTTTATCTAAGGTAATCGGGAAAGATATCGTCCCTAATGCCCTGACTGCTCTGTTTGGTGTGTGGCCTCCTCCTTTTGCTCTCTCTCCTGTTAAAAAAGACTTATTAGCATTTACAACCCTGCTGGCCAGGAGGTTAATATTGTTGAGATGGAAATCCACTGTCCCGCCCACCTACACACATTGGATCAAAGAAGTGCTTTATTTTCTCAAGCTGGAGAAGATCAGACAGACCCTGTCTGGAAAGACTGCTTTATTTGATAAGACGTGGAACCCATTCTTGTCTTATATTAACAGTACAAATTGTCAGATCTCTTTGGACTGAGATGAGAATTATAACAATATACCTACGCATGAGATGTTCACCTGTTTTAGTCTTTTTTTTTTTTTTTTTCCCCTATCAGCTTACTTATTACTTTTTATAATTATTCATTTTTTATTGGTATTATAATTTATTTATTTTGCCATGTAACTTATTTTCTGCCTTTTGTATGTCTTGAGGGGGTAGGTGCCAGGGCTGGGGGTGGGAGTGGGGGGTTGAGTCATGTTTTCCGGCTCAGGTAAAGTGACACTGAATTGTTGGACCACTGTTTCTTTTTTTTTCTCTCTATGTGAAAAAATCAATAAACAGATTCTTAAAAAAAAAAATCAGTTCCAAGGCCTATGAGTTTGCCGGCGAGGTGTGTTGCGGGTAGGGGCGTAGATTTAACTGGGAGTTGGTAGGGACTTTGACACGGCCTTTATGACAATTAGTCTTGGCCAGTTTTCCTTCATCAACACGTTTTCAAATTATCGTAATTGGCAACTGAAGACACGGTTCCTCTCTATATATGATCTAACAGCATCCAGCGATGATACGGTGGGCTACATTAAGTTCAGAAAATCAATTTACAGCTTGCCTGTGACTGGACAGGAAAACAATTTTGAATAACGTTGTTTTAAACACAGCAAATACGCATCCCGATGACCGATTGCCGTCTTGCTTAATCGGAGAGAACAAGCAGCACCTGTTCATTATGGACTGCAAAAATTTCACTTAATGAGCAGAGTTAAATCGCATATGGAGAGGAACCGTGTCTTCAGTTGCCAAGCACGATAATTTGAAAACGCGTCGATGAAGGAAAATAATTTAGAACTGGCCAGGACTAATTGTCATAAAGGCCATGTCAAAGTCCCTACCAACTCCCAGTTAATTCTACGCCCATGGTTGCGGGCTTTTGTCACGTGCAAGACACACAACCTCGTGCTCGGTTACCTTGTTATGTAGTGTCTTGCACGTGATGGCGGTAACTACGCGCCGGCGGAGACTGCTTCCTGGCCAGTAACTTTTTGTATTGACAAATACTAGTAGTACATCTACACCAGGCGTCAGGTCATTACGGCACCGAGTTATTTCGGACCCTACTGTCAAGTCATTTCGGCACTTGGCCTCGGGTCATTCCGGAACTTGTGATGGGACGCCTCGGTATTTATTCGGCATTCGGCTAGTTAATATTGGTAAACATAATATTCATGATTTATTTTTATTTTACAATTAAACTTCGTGTTTATGATGTTGTTTCAAACAACTGTCCTTTATTCATGCGTTGTCTTCACTCTCCAAGGACATTATGTCTCTCTCTCTCTCTCTCTCTCTCTCTCTCTCTCTCGTGGTTTTGAGTGCCGAGTGTTTTTTACAGAAGCGCCGAAATTTCCTACAGAAGTGCCGAGGCGTCTCGCACAAGTGCCGAAACGTCGTGCGCAAGTGCCGAAATACCCTGCCAAGTGCCGAAATAACTGGGTGCCGAAATGACTACTGGTGGGCGACCAGATCTCGTCATTTATTTTGAGTTTCTCGTTATTTATTTTTAAAATGTTCAGTATTTTGAGCTGGGAAATGGACTAAATATTCCACGCCAGAATGTACACAATATCGCAGATGTCATTTCCATAACCGGAACTGGGCGACTGCCACGCTTTGGTCTGCAGTAGACGATATTCTCACCCATTTGGGACATACTTACAGGACCAGTTCTCGCCACTCAATGTCCCGCTCAATAAATGCAATATAAAAAAAAATTTCGATGATAAATCGATAATGTAATGTCAAAGGAAAATGGAAAAATAATTTTTTAAAATATACATTGGTCGTAAGGTACGCGTGGAGCGTGATGATGTGACCACCCCCTCCCCTGTCAACACTACATACTTTGAGATATTGACATTGGAAGTAAATAGTCATGCGCTGCGTCAAAACTATCATCCACTGATGAAAAGGAACAAGATAAATCCACATCAACGCACTCGAAGTCAGCATCCGCCATTGTTACTTCTAGTCTACTCTCTTCAGCAGCCCTCGGCGTGTTCCGCCCATGACGTCATGCGGTCACGTGACTGTCCAGCCTCGCCCGCCTCCGTTTTTCATGCGGTCACCAAGTGGGTCGCATAAACATCAAAATAATGCGGAATAACCACATTTTCAGCCCATTTGGATATTGTATTCTTTTTCAGTAATGTAATTTCTATCAGTTTATAACTAACAAGGTAGGTGGCCTGTATTTCCTCTTTAAAGGCAGCAACACATTGCAAAAAAGTTGGCACAGGGGCCTTTTTACCTCTGTGTTGATTGCCTTTCCTTTTTTACCGACACTCAGTAAACGTTTAGGAACTGAGGAGACCAATTTTTGAAGCTTTTCAGGAGTAACTCTTTCCCATTCTTGCTTGATGTACAGCTTAAGTTGCTCAATAGTCCGGGGTCTCCGTTGTCGTATTTTACGCTTCATAATGCGCCACACATTTTCAATGGGAGACAGGTCTGGACTACAGGAGGGCCAGTCTAGTACCCGCACTCTTTTACTACGGAGCCATGCTGTTGTAACACGTGCAGAATGTGGCTTGGCATTGTCTTGCTGAAATAAGCAGGGGCGTCCATGAAAAAGACGTTGCTTGGATGGCAACATATGTTGCTCCAAAACCTGTATGTTCCTTTCAGCATTAATGGTGCCTTCACATATGTGTAAGTTGCCCATGGCTTGAGCACTAATACACCCCCATACCATCACAGATGCTGGCTTTTGAACTTTGCGCCTATAACAGTCCTGATGGTTCTTTTCCTCTATGGTCCAGAGGACACGACGTCCACAGTTTCCAAAAACAATTTGAAATGTGGACTCGTCAGACCACAGAACACTTTTCCACTTTGCATCAGTCCATCTTAGATGAGCTTGGGCCCAGCGAATCCGGCGGCGTTTCTGGGTGCTGTTGATAAATGGCTTTCGCTTTGCATTCTAGAGTTTTAACTTGCACTTGCAGATTTAGCGAAGAACCCTATTTACTGACAGTGGTTTTCTGAAGTGTTCCTGAGCCCACGTGGTGATGTCCTATACACACTGATGTCGGTTTTTGATGCAGTACCGCCTGAGGGATCGAAGGTCATGGGCATTCAATGTTGGTTTTCGGCCTTGTCGCTTACGTGCAGTGATTTCTCCAGATTCTCTGAACCTTTTGACGATATTACGGACCGTAGATGATGAAATCCCTAAATTTCTTGCAATAGCTCGTTGAGGAATGTTGTTTTTAAACTGTTTGACAATCAGCTCACACATTTGTTCACTAAGTGGTGACCCTCGCCCCATCCTTGTTTGTGAATGACTGAGCATTTCAGGGAAGCTGCTTTTATACCCAATCATGGCACCCACCTGTTCCCAATTAGCCCGTTCACCTGTGGGATGTTCCAAATAAGTGATTGATGAGCATTCCTCAACTCTCTCAGTCTTTTTTGCCACTTGTGCCAGCTTTTTTGAAACATGTTGCAGGCATCAAATTCCAAATGAGCTAATATTTGCAAAAAATTACAAAGTTTACCTGTTCGAACATTAAGTAACTTGTCTTTGCAGTGTATTCAATTGAATAGAGGTTGAAAAGGATTTGCAAATCATTGTATTCTGTTTTTATTTACGATTTACACAACGTGCCAACCTCACTGGTTTTGGGTTTTGTAGATGACACTCAGTTGTATACCCCGTTTAAACCTGGCACCACTGATGTTTCTCACATCATGTCCTGTCTGGTTGATATCAAAAATTGGATCTTTCACTCCAAATCTGAAGTCATTGTAATTACCCCTTCTCCCCTGTTAGAGTATAGCAATATTAATATTCTCCCCTCCAGTGTGGGTGCCCAGTTAAGTAAGTTTTCAAAGAGGCTTGCAACATAGGGGTCATTTTTGACTCCAACCTCTTCTTTGATACGCCGGTGACCAAAGTTATGCGTTCGAGCAATTTACCAAAGTCAAGTCATTTCTTTTTCCTGCTGACTTGGGCAAGGTCATCCACGCATATAGTTCTCCCAGACTTCACCAATGCTCATTTATTCCTGCATCAGTAAGTGTAATATCCAAAGACTGCACTTAATTCAAAACGCTGCTGCCAGGCTTTCAACACATACCAAGGGAAGCAATCATGTTACACCTGTCCTTGCTGCCTTTCACTGGCTACCTGGAAGTTTTGAATTGATTTTAAAATTTAATTGCTGGTTTTTAAAGCATCATGCAAAAAGTAAAAAATTGCACACCTCCGTAAAATGTTAAATAAGATGCTGGAACCACATAAATTGTAAACAATAGTGAAGAAAAAACAGCCTGCACACAGCTCCCTTTTCAAGATATTTATTGAGCTGCTCACACCGTGACGTTTCAAGTTGTCAAGCTCTTCTTCAGACTTAACATACACAGTCGCCATCTTATAAGTCTGTGGACTTAGTCATATGACCAACATCACCTAATATTGGGACAAATCCCAACTAATATACATACAACCACTGTAGACACATAAAATTACACAAAACAGAATCATACAAAAAAATCATAGAAGTATAGAACCATACTTCACAGCATAATTGAAAAATTATTGAAATAATAATAAAATAAAATAATAATAAAAATAATTGAAAAATGGTTATTAACCATCATACATTCAATTTAGCTGATATTTATGTAGAGGCGCCTTTATGTATTTTAAAAGTGTAGAGCTCAAATGGATTACCTTAGGAGTCTCTCATACCCACAACTCAAATAATGCAAACCCAATACCCTATCAGCCAGAAACAGTGAGAGTAATCAGGATAATAGGTTACTTTTAGAGGTCTCTAATATCCGATGATTAGCTGTAAACATCATGCCGTGAGTAGCTCAATGTCGTAAAAAAGGGAGAGGAAGTGTGAGGACCCTTTCTTCTTTACTATGGTTTTTTACAGCCTTAAAGGGCCAAATCCCAGCCTGTATTTGTGAACTGCTTTCCGAACCTGAGACCTTCTAGCTGGGCCCTACCAGTGGTTGCTTAATCTTAACCGGTCACAAAAGGTGACAGAGCCTTTGCAGTTCGATCCCTACATCTGTGGAATTCACTGCTTGTACATCTCCCGCTGGCTAAAACTCTGTCTGGTTTTAAATCTTATATAAGCTCACTCAACCGCTGGGTTGCTGGCTTTGTTATTTTTCTTTTACTTTGAATTATTGGTCTACTGGACCTTATTCATTTTATTATTTGTTAATATTATTGTATTTTAAAATTTTCATGGCCTTGTTTTGATTATTTCCTCGTCATATTGTTATTTGCCTTTTTGCATTGTAAAGCGTTTCGCAGCTTGTTTTTGAAAAGTGCTGCATAAATAAATTTAAGAATTATTAATACTATGTGGTCTAGTTTATGTGTCGTGACTAATATCCAAGTTGCCTGTTTGGTTATAATGATTTGTGCTTTATCTCATATATGCTATCCATCTCTGTCAGTGACTTCCTGCATACGCTTGAACATTGTTTTGGATGCGGCTGCATGCCCACTGGGTGTAAGACGACGTGAGGGTGTGTGTGTGTGTGTGTGTGTGTTTTTGTGTGACTAAACACATGTGCATGAATGTGAAATGTTTATGGGACCTGTAGCATCCTGTATTGTGTAATATGCAAGTGAAAGTGGCTGGCTAGCTCTTTTACTGAATGCTGTCTATGAACATGGGCTGGCCCACACTCATACACAGGGTTAGGGTTAGGGTAATGGGTGAAGGGTTGGGTTAAGGGATAGGGTAAGGGTTAAATTTGGGTTTGGTTTAGGTTTGGGCATGACATTATCTTTTTTCTTTTTTGGGGGGGGGGATTTTTTTAATATATATTACAATTGCTTTATTTAATTTAGCATCAAGGCCATTCAGCTCAATTAGGCTCGTCATTTTCCTCTCGCTTAAGTGAAACTATCACTTCAGATACTTGATGACTAAATGGTATCTAGCACTAAATCAAGCCAGGTCTTGAAAACTCCCATAGATTCTGCCTCGACACTATGGCCGGGCAAGGTATTTCACGGTGAGATTATTAGGTAGAATTATGGGAGCTTTAAATATAGTAGGGTTCCAACTGGATTTTGACATAAGGCGGCACCAATGGCAAAAAGCCATCGTGCCCTGAATGTTTGCCACAGCACCCTTCAAAAACACTCCAGTGGAACTTAAAAGTTTGCCGTCATGCCCATTTTGTTTTGCCGTTCCGTGCTTCTAGCAGTACTGCACGCTTCAAGTACTGTAATTGACAAATTTACATTGCAAAGTAACCCTAAAGTTTTTGTTTGTATCGTCCTTTGAAGTGCAGTTTCTTTATTCAGCAATTAGTCACTTCTCAAACATGAGCGCACGTTAGGTTAACATGTTAGCTAGCTAGCCTGGGGTGCGTTTCCTAAAAGCTGGATCACTCACCATGTAAGCAACCTAGCTGCATAGTTTGATCCATAGACTGCAGGTTTCCGCTATGCTACATAGGTGCTTTAGGGAAATATATCCCTGGTTACTTTAAGTTTCTAAGTCATGGCTTGACGGCTGTGCAAGTTAGCAGCGTGATGGCGTCCGGCCTCTGGTAGCATATATTGGGAATTACTTAGTGGGCGCTTGCAGAAATTACATTTGTTTTATAATAAATTGCACAATTCATTTTTGAGATATACAGAAACTTATACTCAGTCGTGACCTGATCAAGCCACTGCCAATGCCTCAATATATAAAACCATTGGAAACATGTATCACGATCAGAAAACCGCTGCAGTTACGACCCTTCATCTCTCTTTATCTGATGCAACCATTTCATTCTACAAAGATAATCTTTCGGAAAACGATAAACAATAAGATCTGCGTGCAATCTAACTTCTCCATTACACTGCGTGACACAACAGAAACGCTGCGTTTTGGCATTTGAATGCATGGTATGCATAGAATTTAAGAGTGGTCCATAATCACCGCTTGGTCTGGGTGGTATGTATAAAATCAGTTCTATATTTTGAAATACTGAAAAAGTATCACTGGATCACTCCATGTCAAATGTCCGAATGGCTCCCACTAGACCATCTCAGATTTGGCTGCAAAAAATTCTGCGGGTCCATTCACCTCCTATTAGAAATCCTAAATTTTAGCTCTCCTCATAGTTTCATCATAAAAAAATATTTTTTCAACTAAGTTCCGGCTCTTTTTGAACAGCTATTTCTGGGGAGCCACTTTTACACAGCAATATCTAGAAAAGTATTTCAGCTAATTCCTTCAAATTTTCAGGGGTGAGAATGTGTTATGATATCTTCAGGAATATGGACTTATAAAGGTGTCCTTTTAGTTCATCATATATTTCTGAGTGCTTCAAGTTGCTTGAAAATTTTACCGTGCACTCTGTGGTAGCATATTTGAAGGACTGTAAAAAGCCTGATTTCAAAGACAGGGATTTGATATTGCACATACTGCTTCCCATTTGTGTTGTGTATTTTGTATTCTAATTCTGCCCCTCTCTTATGAATAATCTAGAAAATATTAAGGCTCAAAAATAAAAAAAATAAATTTGTGCTATTTTGAACATTTTATACCAAAATAATGACAACATCCACCAACATCAAGTTGAGTGTTTTCAAAAGATTAGATGCCCGTTATTAACATATCCAAAATTTTTTGATGGTATTTTGCTTTATATTCTCAAAATACATTTTTGGAAATATGGCATTTTTGTGGACGCACAGCTTTTAATGGCAGTGAAGGCATAATCAAACATAATTCCATAAAATGCGCATAGTTAACGATAGAAAGCTCAAACTCAACAATATGCTTATTGAATAAATGTTCATTTATACTTGAATTATAACCCATATAGTTTTCAAATATAGATTGAAAAACAGTAGTCGCAACATAGTAGAAGATCAAACTTGTCACAAATCATTACTTAAAATTATTGTATCCATGAACCTTTACATCCAAACACAAAAAAATTACCTCTGTGCTACAATTAGTAATAACCAGTGTTAAAAAGAGTTTTTGACAGTCCTGCAGAATTGGAATTGTACAGTAATGACCTTGATAAAAATATTGAGGGCAAATTAGTTAAATTTGCAGATGATACTAAATTGGGAGGTTTGGCAAGTAGTTTAGTGTCCACTAAAGTGATTCAGGTTGAGTTAGATAGAATCCAGAATTGAGCAGAAATGTGGCAAATCCCAGATGGCTAAAAAAAGTGATTGAATCAACATTGTGATATTGTCAGACTGAAGATGGCAATCAACATTGATGTCAGGTATTGACAAAAACATTGAAAGTGCTCGCTATGATCAACATGGAAATAATGTTGAATTTCCAATCAGTTTTGACAATGAATCAACCTTGATTCAACTATGATATGATCAACTTTGTAGGAATGTAGAATTGTATCAACATTGATTCAACTATATATATGCATTGCATTATACATTGAAACAATGTTATTATTAAAGGGCCATTTCAACACTTTTCAACCCTGCTCTGTATGTTTTTAGTATGCCTTATTAAAAAATAATCACTTTATTACTCTATTTATGGTATAGTTCAACAAGGAGCATGCCAAAGTAGTCTACCAGTCAATGATATCCTACCTGAATGGCAGTGATGTCACTAATAGACAAGTTCGGAGCAACCCCCACAGAATTTTAAAACACCAAATAGAGTAAAATGATGATTTTTTAAAATGAATAAATAATAAAAACAGACAAGGGTTAAAATGCTGAAATGGTCCTTTAAGTATGCTATATTGCAGTGGTTCTCAACTTTTTTTATGTCCACTTTACATGGACATGTTTTGGGGGACCCCATGCTTGATTATAATTATTTCATAGGTGAATATTCAAGCTTGTTGTGTGTGTTGTTTTTATGATTCTGCTCTGTCTGATCATGTTTCCCTGTTTTGGTATTTGTCTTTTTGTTATTTGAACTTTGCATCGTCTGACCATTCTTAGAATTATGTATTGTGTACTGTAATGATTGGTTTGTTCATGTATTGTCTTAGTTTGTACTTTTCCATAGTTTACATTTTGCCTTAGTCTCATTCCGGTTCATGTTTTCCATCATGCACTGCACTTTGTCTCCCCTGTCTGGTCTCTTGTCTTGTCATTGTTCACTGCCCCAGTCCTGCGTGTCACTCTTGGGGTGATTTATTGGATTCTGGATTTCAGTTTTCCTTCCGATCTCGTTTACTTACTTCACCTTACTTTTCTATCTTACTAATCATACTAACAATTTGGTTTTTTTTCGCTAGAAGTTACTATCACCAACTAACATTGTATATAATACTAACTTACTAACAAGCACCAAGGGATTGTATAGTTTCACTTACTAATTGATTAACAAGCTCTCAGCACTCGCCCTGTTCTAGTCTCCGCCTCTTTTCTTTCCCTGATCTCCTGTGCTGCATTTCTGTGGAAAACTCCAGATCTGATCACGCTGTCCTTTCTCTAATTATCTATGCACATTAGAACTCCTTAACTGGAGTTGCATGTCTTTGTATAGGTTGGTCCCGTGATCCCTGTCCGCGTTTTGGCTTCTGCCAAATTTCATGTGACTCGGTTCTCCCTCATGTGCTGCTCCTTTGCACCTGCGTGCCTCCCCATGTGATCTCCCTAGAAGTGTATATTTGGTGTCTCTTCACAGTCATTCTCGGTCAGATCGTTTCTCGTGTTTACCTGTGCTGCTATTTCTCTCGCCTCGTACTCACTGTGTCTCTGATTCTGACTGGATTGCCCGACTACTGATTTTTTGGCTTGCCCTTATTGGATTACCGTTGCATCAGTGTGTTTGAATCCTTTTTTTCCCGACTTCGATTTTTGTGGATTGCTGCCCTGTTAACGATTTGGATTGCCCTTTGGTCTGAGTTTGCTTCTCCGACAAACCATTGCCTGTGTACCGAATCCGTTTTGTCTGACTACGATTTTTGTGTTTGCTGCCCTGGTTACGACTCCTTTTCTGCCTTACTGGATTTTGACTTTTGGATTGCGGACTCTGTACTGTTGCCTTCTGCCCTGCGGGGGTTACCCCCCTCACTCAAAAAAAGCAGTTTCTTTTGCAATCCTGTGTTCTCGCATTTGGTTCTGGATCGATTCCTCACAGTTTGTAGATTGGCTATTTCCATTTTTTTGAAGAAATCAAGGTTGAGAACAGCTGCTTTACTGCATGCTCGATTAACAATAAAAACAATAAAACAGATCATTATTCATTGAGCTATTTATCAAAGATTCAAAAGAAATTACACTTTTACTACTTTTGTACATTTTTATTTTGATATTTTAAGGTATCCTGCTTGGCTCAGGAGGAGGAAGTACCTTAGAGAATAATTCGGCCATCTATTGAATGCCCCCCCCCCCCCCCCCCTGATTCAACAACAGTTTTTCAAATGTTGAAAATGGTAACTGTAATTAAATATTGAATCAACAAAGATTTTTCAACCTCAACCAAAAATAACCATTGAAACATTGAATTAATGTCTTGCCATCTGGGATGAAATTTAATGGAGCGAAATGTAAAGTTGTACATGTACAAAGTAGAAAGAAAGCCTTAATCTCTTTAGTCAGGGGTGATCTGACTGGTCTTTAAATATGTTAAAGGGATTAACAAAGTGAATTATGTAGGAGTCCTTCGACCAAGTTTTGTTTGTAGAACTCGGAGTCACAAATGGAAGTTGACCAAGGGTAAATTTAGCACTGATATTAGGAAATATTTTTTCACCTAAAGAGTGATTTCGATGTGGAATAGCTTGCCTGACCATATTGTTGAGGCAGAAACCTTGGGAATTTTCAAGAGGAGGCTCGGCTTAAAGATAGATACCATTGAGTCATTGAGTATCTGAAGTGATTAATTCATAGTAGTTAAAGGTTTCTTTTTTCCATCTAAATGCAGGAAAAAACTGAATTTGAGGAGAAACCAGCTGCCATGTCTGACAAAATTGATTTACTCTTGGAGAAAATGGAGGTGAGTTTGCAACCTGAAGAAGCGTAATTTTTAAAATGTACATGAACGACTATATTTCCCACGAGTCTATGGTTTAGAAACTCATGTCCAAAAGAAGCTATTTTTGCATACTTATTAAAAACAGTGTTATTAAATTTAAATCTGGGCCCAGTGCTGGTCGGTGGTCTGAAAGATCAATCCCTAATCTGATGATTTATTTCACAGACCCTCAAAAAAAGTAACCAGAGCACTGATAATAATTTTGACTCATTAATACAAATATGAGAATGATCCCTTGCACTTATAATTCTCAATATAGGAAAAAATCCCAGCCAAGTCAGCCGAGCCCACTGCTATTGCATCAATCGCACCAGGATCCTGCGACCGCAGCATGCTAGCAAACAGCTCAGAGCAGAGGAGGAGCCTGCAGCCCCAGCTCGAGATGGCTCCAAGTCAGGAAGGAGCTGAAGAGCAGCCTTGCAGTCTGCCCCTGGTGGAGAAAAGGGGCAGTACGCTTTCTGTCAATTCCCGCCCCCTGCTCCCAGTTTCGTTTTACCTAACTTTTGAGCCACCAAAGACTACCCAGCCCCTGAGGCTTCATGCCCGAAGTAGAGTGAACTTAAATACAGAAGGCCAGGACATAACCAATAAAGGTCTGAATTCGGATCAGAAGGAGCGTTCTGCCACACCGGACAGCAGCACGGTATCATAACCCCAAGAGGAGATGAGGCTGCACCCCTGCTCCCTTCCTGCATTTGCAGTGAAGACTGAGTACCCCACACGGACAAAAGCAGTGAAGAAGGAGATGTGCCCCTCAGAGACGAGAGCAGAGAAGAAGAGGGAAGTGTACCACGCATGGACAAAACACATTTTAAAAGTGCAAGAGAAATCAGTTGAGTCTGCCCTAGCTTGAATGCATAACATGCTCCTGTTTCAATTAAAGTATCATGTATAACGATAGACTCCACCATAACAGATCCATCCCTGGGTGTCAGGACAAAGGATTAATCTGAGGACTTCTTCTGTGATCAACACACATGAAGATTTGCAACCTGAACCACGCACAAGAAATAAAAAATAAAAATAATATGAGGAGCAGATGGCCCTGAAAACTAGATGAACTACAACCCCAATTCCGAAATAGTTGTAACAAAGTGTAAATTGTGAATAAAATCAAAATGCAATGACTTTCAGATCACATGAGCCAATATGTTATTTACAACAGAACATAGATAATATTCCAAATGTTTAAACCAATTAGATGAGCGTATCCATTATGTTTATCCATTAGATGAGCTTATTTCAAATTTTCTGGCTGCAACAGGTCTCAAAAAAGTTCTGCACAGGCAAAAAAAGGGCTAAAAAAGCAATTAATATATAAGAATATCCACTGAAAAAAACACTTAGCAAGTAATTACATTAGCTGGCAACAGGTGGGTAACAAGATTTGCCAAAAAAAAAGGGATGTCATAGAGAGGCTAAGTCTCAGAAGTAAAGATGGCCAGAGGCTCTCCAACCTGTGAAGGCTTGCATAAAAAAATTTCAGAATACTTCAAAAACAATGAAAAAAGACTTTTGCCTGGGTACTTCAAAAAGACTACCCAAAAGTAAAACCACTGGAGCACACTTTACAAATCTGCACGTTTATTGAGGGGAAAAGATGACTGACGTTTCGACTTGCCGCAAGTCGAAACGTCAGTTAGTTTGATAAATAAGGGCCATTGTGTTTTGATTTTATTCACAATTCACACTTTGTCCCAACTATTTTGGAATTGGGGTTGTATAAGCAGATAGATCTCAGCACGTTAGTTAAATAGCCCATGATCAATAAGCTGAAAGTTAATGTCACCATTATAGAAATGGCCATTCAGCTAAAAGCAGATAGATCTCATCACTTTTAACCAAGGCCGTATTTACACTGAAAGTCTTGATGCCCAGATCGGATTTGCTGGCTGAATCCGATTTTTTTTTATTTTTATTTTACCTTGCGATTACATGTATTTTATCAAGTGACACATGTCTGATTCATGCGATTACACTTGCCTACAACAACTAAAACATCGCGCATGCCTACTTTTAGTTTTTACCAAACATTAGGCCACACCTACTTCTGCACCAAGCACTTACTGCTAAGCCAAAAAAATGGATGATGCTGACATATTGTCAGCCTGCTGATAAAACCTCATATCTCCAGATTGATAAGAAACAAAAACTCGTATGTCCTCTATTTTAACATGCAAAATTAGAATTTTTATTTTAACTTATATTTATATTATTATTTTTTAAATTTTATATACATTTTTTTATTTTCCTGTAAAGTTTATCATTTTGAAGATACAAGGTTTTTTCAGCAAGCCGAGCATATGTTTAATGATAATGTTGCTGTGCATGAAAACTTTGCCTAACATTGCCAGGATTTTTGGGCAGAGAAGAAGGAAAAAGGCCACAATTGCATCTTGTGCTTATGCTGCAATTATTGCCTCTTCTGGCGGTCATAGGAATACCTGGGTGCGAGACAGCCTCCATGTTCAGTCTGCCAGCTTCTCAAATATAAAACCCAAGGACTGTATAAAGCTGTATAAGACGCGTGTGTAGGCGACAGGACTCTTGGATTACTTTAGACGAGCAGTATGGAGACATTTTATCGATAATGGATGCATTTTTGGAAGTTTGAAGCTAAAATATCGATCAAAACTTCACCAATCGTCTTATCAACAAAGGGATAACAAAAATGTCATCTTAGGGTGAAATATACCTTGTTGTTAAATATACCTAATATCCTTAAGTAAAGTTTACTTGATGATCACCCTAGTAAAATTTACTTACAATTTCAGCGTAGCGCAAAAACTTTCTTAGGTTTTCCCAAGTAAATGTTACTCCAAATTTTTTTCACTGAATGTGCAATTTCTCTGTGCCCATGCATTGTTTATAAATGAGGCCCCTGGTCTTTGTTAGCGAAAATCCAGCATAGGAGCCAAGGGGCCATGATCTGGGTTGATTTTGATTGGTTGTGTGTTGGGCAGATTCAGATTGGTCCAGTATAAAAGATTTTGATTGGTCTAAACTAGGGGGAAATCTTGTTGCAGCCTATTCTGGCTGAGTAAGCATTGTGGCTGCGTTTGAGCGCGTCTGCAAGATCTGCGGCTGCGTCGCACTGTAACATGACATGTTTCCTGGGGCGCTTTGCATCTGCTCGAACAGCTCGCTGAAATTGCTGCACAGCTCATCGCGTGAATCATCACATGAGACTTCTCACTAGGAAAGAATGGCAACTTACTTGGCAACGCTGGAAGTAATCGAGGAGATGGATGCTCTCTCCTTATTTATGCACTTATACATGGAAATTTTGACCAGAGACGAAATATGTAAAATATGACTTGACAATGTGTGTGCATATTTGTCACAAATACCGCCAATCTCAGTTTCTTGTGTTCGCAAAAAAATTAAATGTACTTGTATCTCATTTGTCAAATGAAGGCAATATTTGGTTAGATCAGAAGCAGCTGGTGTCTTAGGATTCACAGTAGTTTTGTATATGTTAGGTAAATTCCATGCTCTGTGTCTGATGCTTATGCATTGGCGCCACCTACAGGTTGCATCCTGAACATACGGTTGTGTCGTGTAATGGTTAAGTTCGTCATGAAATGGTTTCTTTATTCCCAATTTAGCTTATATTCTTGATTTCCAACTTGTAAGCAAAGAATACACGACAGCAAGAATAATAGATAATGTGAATAAACAGCACCCTCCATAATTATTGGCACTCCTGGTTAAGATGTGTTAAAAGCCTTAAAATAAATTCAATTTTTATTGAAGAAGCCTACTCTCACACTGATAATTGTAGAAAAATGTAAGCTTCAACTCAAGTGAATTTTAAGGGAAAAAAAATCCCTGACTAAGAAACTATTATTTTTCATAAAATCACCTATTCTGTAATCATTGGCACCCTTAACAATTCCTTGGAAATAAATGTAATTGAAGTATTTCTGTCATTTCTTCAGTAGTTTACAAGGTTGATCAGAGTATATAGGAACATTTAATTAGTAAATCAACACTTCCTGTTTCCCTGGGGTATAAATATGATGTGACACAGAGGCCATTTCTCTTAACCATTCTTCAACATGGGAAAGACAAAGGAACACACCATTCAGCTAAGGCAGGTATGTGTCGACCTTCACAAGTCAGGAAATGTCTACAAGAAAATAGCCACTCGCCTTCATCTGCCCATGTCTACTGTCAGAGGAATCATTAAGAAGTTTAAAAAGTTCTCCCAAGCTCACTGTTAAAGAATTGCAACAAATGGTAGCATCTTGGGGTCACAAAGTCTCCAAAACAACCATCAGGCGCTATCTACATGCCAAGAAGCTGTTTGGGAGGCATGCACGGAAAAAACCTTTTCTCACTCACAATTATAAACGCAAACGTCTGGAGTTTGCGAAGTGGTACTGGGACTTCAACTGGGACCGTGTGCTTTGGTCAGATGAGACAAAGATAGAGCTTTTTGGCAACAAACACTCTCAGTGGGTCTGGCAGAACACAAAAGATGAGTATGCAGAAAAGCACCTCATGCCCACTGTGAAGTATGGGGGAGGATCGGTGATGCTGTGGGCCTGTTCAGCTTCCAGAGGCCCTGGGAACCTTGTTAGGGTGCATGGCATCATGAACGCTTTGAAATACCAGGACATTTTAAATCAAAATCTGGTGGCCTCTGCCTGAAAGCTGAAGATGGGTTGTCACTGGGTCTTTCAGCAAGATAATGACCCTAAACATGAGGCCAAATCTACACAGAAATGGTTCACCAGACACAGAATCAAGCTCCTCCCATGGCCTTCTCAGTCCCCAGACCTCAACCCCATTGAAAACCTGTGGAGTGAGCTGAGGAGGAGAGAGCAGAGGAGAGGACCCAGGTCGCTGGATGATTTAAACAGATTGTGCAAAGAGGAATGGTCGAAGATCCCTCTTTCAGAATTTTCCCATCTTGTGAAACAGTTTAGGAGAAGATTAGGTGCTGTTTTGTTGGCAAAAGGGGGTTGTACAAAGTATTAACATCAGGGGTGCTAATAATTGTGGCACACATGATTTGATGTAAAAGAATTCTTTCTTAATGTAGTATTTTTTTTCCTACTGAATAAATGCACTTGAATTAAAGGTTGGATTTTCCTCTTTTTTTCGTTGTGGTCCTATATTATTTAGAAAAAAACTTCAGCTAAAGCTAAAGCTAAAGAACACATCGTAACCAGGGGTGCCAATAATTATGGAGGGCGCTATATATATATGTGTGTGTGTGTGTGTGTGTGAAAATCAACCAGATAGATATATTCAGATCACTAAAGGTAAATTTATGCATGTGGTGACTAAATTTGAATGTGGGATACGGCCCAAAGTTGGGGTAAAACGGACCAGGGGTCATTTTGCCCCTTGACACATGGGACGTCTTCCCCCATGACCGACTACAAAATATCTTGACCTCATTAGTCAATGACGTTTCTGCGGCAAACTTTTTGATCTGCCCTCCACCGACCCTTGGAACAGAGCACGCGATAAACCATAGAAGTAAAACAATTGCCACGCGCTGTCAATACTAAGGTTTATTTTCGGACAGGCTGACCGCAAGATTATCTGGTGCAGAAAATTTTATTGGCTTAGATCTTGAAGCGCAAAAGCATTTCTCACGGTCGCCCTAGTGTTATTTGCTTCTCATGCGCACTTGTTCATTCCTACAATGAAACCGATAGATGGCAGCAGCTGCAAAGTACATAATTCAAGGGTGGGCCATATGACCTGTGGGGGCCGTTTTAAACCACTTTCCCTTACATATAGCCAGAAGATGATTCAAACTGGGTTGTGGGCAAATTTAGCAATACCCTGCATACCTCCTTTGGAGATCTTTTGTAGATGATTAGCAGGCATTACACCAATCCTGAGTTTATCCATGTTTACAAAATGTACTATATCCTTTTTGTGGATGTAGAATGTCTGCAACCAGTTGCATAGCATTTTTGAGTTTGCTCAACTTCAAGCCCCAGTAGCTTCCCAAGCTCATTTCTGAAAGCTCTTGGAATTTGAGTCAACTGAAGCAGCCAACTTTCAGTCATCGTTTTATTTTTTACAGTGAAAAATCATCAGTCAATGCAGTGAAGATTTTGAGGCACAGTAAAAATATACTGGGCACAATCTGATAGGCTCAAAAAAAGATTTGACTCTGGTGGGTAAAATTCAAGATCATCTCACAAATTGCATTATTTACTTAAAGTACATCAGTTCCTCTAATGTCATGCAAGGTGTTGGTGTTCATATCCTTAATACTATGTATGTTGAAGTATGTTAATATCCAGCTCACCCGAAGGCCAGATGCAGAAACAAAGCTAAATTACATTGTTATGTCCCAGTTCTGGGATTTTACATAGCAGCTTAGCAGCAATGGCCGTCTTCTTCCAGCCTTTTTCAACTTCAGTCAAATTTTGCGGCTTTATTTCAACATCGCGGCTCATTCCATATCTGCTAACTTACCAAACCGCAATCATTCACACCCCCAGTCAGAAAAAGTAGCCCTATCATTTCTCATCATCAGCTAGCTAGTCTTACGAAACCACTTCCCCATTCTGTGCGTCAATGTCTGAGGTAAGATACGGGCACTTCTTAAAAAAAAAAAAAAAAACAGGTGTCAAAATGTATTTATATTTTTTAAAGTATTTTTTTTTAACGGCAGTGATCTCATAGCTCTCAAGAACTGAAGCAAAAGCATTTTATTTATTAAAAAACACAATATAAATGCGAAAACATCAATAAAGGGAGTTGGATGAGGTTATGGACTGTACTTAGTTATAATCAGTAAAATATGAAAATATACAAATAAAGAACAAAACAAAAAAAAAAAAAGGCAAGCTTCCAGTCATTAAATTTGCAATTAGTTCAGATGAAATAAATAATAAAAATTATTTTTACAGAAGGAAAATGCATTGAAAATATACTCAAATAAAAATCTGCCTCATATATGATTATTTTGATTTTACTCTGTATCATGAGGTTATAAAACATTTTCCCCATTTCAACTTGAGTCAATGCATTGCTTATTAGCAATGGAAATGCCCATCAGTCTCAGCATTATGCTTTTATTTGGACAGACCAAGCGGTGGCCCTGAGAGAGAACAATATCTACATTGCATTGCACCACCTACTCCCCAGATCTAGCTGGGAAAAAAATGACAGTTCCTCAAATGAAGAAAAAAAATTGCGAGATGCGCACATTCGGTACCGAAAAAGTATTTCCTCTAAAATGTATAAAATTCCACTGAAATTCAGAATCAGCCAAAATACAATTAAATGATTGTGTCGGCAGTGTAAGGCTGTTCTCTGATTGGCTCAATGTGTGTGTTGAAGTCTGGACTGCACTCTGTGATTGGCCAGATTGATGTGTGAAGGCTGACATGGACACTGTGATTGGCTGGATTTATGAGCTGAAGGCTGGACGGCACTAGCTGATTGGCCAGATTAATGTCAGGATGCTGGTGTGGACTGTGTGATTAGCCCAGTTTACGCATGAATGCGGTTGCATTTATGTGCCACCGCTGAACTACATTCAGTGATTGGCTGCATCAATGATGGGGGAAAGCAATGAAGGGCTGAATCTACATGTGGATACAGGAGTGTGCTGTGATTGGCTGAATTTGTGTGTGCACGCTGGAGGGCTCTGTGATTGGCTGAATGTGGACGCTGTAGTGCACTCAGCAATTTGCTGAGCCTATGTTCAGATGCTGGAGTACACTCTGTTATTGGCTGAATCTGTTTACGGATTTTATGGCGCACCCTGTGATTGGGTGGATACATGCACGGACTCTGTGATGGAACCCCGTGACTGGCTGGATCTATTTGCGAACGCTGGAGTAAACCGTTTCTTCCTGCTGTTTGGGCACGCGCCTGGTGTTGTCAGAAACTTTCACCTCGCCGTACACCACCGTAGGCTCCTGCGCTTTCTTGTTTGGGCGTTCCTTCTTCTTCACCACCTGTACCTGGCAGTATACCAGATCCTGATGGTCCTGCGAGTTCTCAGCTGAGAATGAAGTTTAGATAACATTATATCGCATTTCACTAGATTACATTACTCCAAATAGCAGTACATTACATTACCCTGCATTACGTTACACCACATTGCTAAGGATTGTATTACACAGTACCTCAGTGCATTATAGTATGCTGCATTACAATGCATTACAAGAAACCAGATTACAATTAAATTGCATCACACTCCATTACAATCAAATTACAGTGCATTTCAATGCATGACATTGCGTGGCATTGAGTTACAGCTGCACTCACCTACACTGGTTAACAGCAGTGGTGAACATCAGTGTCACAAAGAGATCCCTTTTACACCTGGTATTAAAATGTGTTTTTTGTGAGCGGATTGTAATCGGATAGCACTTGACCTCATGAAAGTACAGGTACTTGCACTCAAAACACATTGAGGATGGATTGTGATCCGATCTTTCAAACCACTTCTGAAGGTGGTCAGGGACGGATTCTGGCCACTTTGAACACAAGTGTGAATGCAAATGCGTCTCAAATTCGCATACAACTGCGAGGGTGGAAACACGTCTGTTGCTGGAAATATACACAGAAGGAGGTTGTGATTGGATGCTGGAGACGCATGTTAATAACAGCTATAAATGTATGTGGTCAAACGCTATTCGATCACAAAAAAACACATTTTAATACCAGGTGTAAAAGGGATAAGAGAAGTCAATCAGAACAAATATTTTAGCCTTAATTAATTCATGCTAATACATGCAACATCTGCACTAAATTTATTATGTTAATCAGTTGTTTTGTTAAATATGACAAGATATATTGCCAATACGTTTAGACAGTATGACTGAAATTAATTTATGGTAATGCTTTGCACTTGAGAAGAAAAAACTCAAGAGCACTTAAGAACTGCTTTGTTCCCACTGTATTCTCTGGCATGCTAAAAGCTAATTGTTAAGAGAGTACGAATAAAGGTCTTTTTTAATGAGGTAGGGGGGTCGCCCTCATTTTTATCCCACCCAGAATACAGCCATGATTCTTAGCCCACCGCAGTGACCTGCTCCAATTGACTCAGGATGGGGACCTCACTACTTTGTAAACACACGGCCAATTACACACTGCCAATCAGGATAACACAGTCAGTGTATATTTTGCTCGTTGTGTTGCATGCTACTAGCCAACCAGGGGTGCGTTTCCCAAAATCACAGATGCTAACTTACATTGTTGGGCTCATTGACTGTGAATGGACAAACTACGTAAGTTGCTAACTTAGTTAGCAACTATGTTTTGGGAAACGCACCCCAGTAATTGAAGCACCTATTACTAAAAACCATAAGTCACACTTGACTTGACTTGTGGGGTTTTAGTAATCAGTGCTTCAATTGCTGCTAGACAACAAAAAGAGTAACAAATTTAACGGGCTTAATCCCTATTACCACCGGAGAGGTTTAGTCAATCGCTACACCGCCAGAGCGGACCACAGGCCATGGCTGGTAATGGCATGGCTGGAATTTGAACACCCAATCACGGGTCTCCAAGGCAAACATCTAAACCAGAGGTGAGCGACGAGGGCTGTATCTGTCCTGGGTTTTCTCACCAAGTCCTGGCCTTTTATTAGTTACTTACCGCAATATGCCAAACCATTTATGAAATGATGTTTCTGCTGAATTTTCTTTCATTGTCAGGAATGACCATCAAAGGCTGTTCTCATTTCCATAAATGATAAATCTTCTTCAATCTAATTTGTGTGCAAATCTATGTTTTCATTTAAAACCAATTTTCTCAATTAGTCAGGGTAATTGATAGAAATAAAAACCTGCACACACACTGGCTCTCCAGGACTGGAATTACCCATCCCTGGTCTAAACCATGAGGCAAGAGGCTTTCCTAATGGCCGGAGAGATCTTTGTACATATTTCAAAGAGTATCAGGGGAAAACAGTCAAGTAGTCAGAGTCAAAAGTAACAGCACTGCTATGTGTTTCCTTCATACGAGAATTGAACCCAAGTCACATTGTTAGTTATACCACCATGAAAAAAACCCATGTGATAGATAAGTGATGAGAATAAAGTACAGGGGAGGACTTTTACATTCTGAACCTTGTATTTCCACCTTTGCTGAAATGAGTGCAGGCGTAAAAAAAGCAATAAAACAACGTAAAACGGCTTTCTTACCACCCTGTCTCTGGCTCATCTTTGGTTGTTTTTGCTTCTTCTTATAGAGACAGCATGTCCCCAGGAGCAAAGCCAGAAGTAACACACAAACGCCAAGGATGGCAAATATCAAGGTGTCTTTTGAATTTCCTGATGAGAAATGAGATCACATACTTATGACAGCATCAAGACAGACTGCTGTACATCAACATTAATTGTCTTGTTGAGAATATCTTTGTAAAATCAAAAGGTTGTCAATCAGTGGGCCAGTTTCAGAGACATGGCTTAAGCGTTGTCCTGGACTAAACAGAGTTTTGTATGGAGATTTTCTATTAAAAATTTTATTTAGTCTGGGATTAAGCTTAATCTGTGTCTGTAAAACCGGCCCAATAACTGTCAGAGCTAAGCAGTAACTGATGCTGATACTGCAAAATTGCGGTGCTGGAAATTTCGAACACATCAGCAACAGTAATAAATAGTACAGCTACGGTCAGCAATGAAAGGAACCAGGACAAGCGGGCAGTAAGCAGAAGTGGCATTGGCAGAAACCTGTGGGAAGGAGTTTACAAAACCAGAAGATAACTAATAGAATGAGTATAGACTATATGACCATAACTGCATGCTTGCTGCCTTAAAAAAATATGTACTGTAGGGAAATATGAAAATGTTTAAGTAGAAAATAGTAGCGTATTTTTAACTTTGGTTCTCTTGGCATGCAATATTTTTTTTACCCTGTCAGAATATATTGAAATCATTAAAAATCTCTCACCTCACAGACATTATATGATGTACAGAAAATACTTGAAATACTTGAAAGGTTTTAAACCTATATACAATACAGGTGTGAAGACAGACTTGTTTTTTGGTTTTTGCTGTGTTGCTGCCTCATTGTAGCTGTGCTTTCAAAGAAATTCTCATTATTTCTAAAATGAAGATATTCCCTGTATTCAAACAGTAATTGACAGAATTTCCATGTGATTCTGTAAGCCTGGTGTGCATTGATTGGCTTGCAAAAATATTAGTTTGAGGGCTTTTTTTTGTCCTAGAAGAAATTAATTTGAAAATCAGATGAGAAGTTCTTCTGAACTGAAGAACAGAAACATTTGTCATATTTGAGGAATTTTTAGGTGATTGGTCATTTTTTTTCTCCTGAAAAAAAAAAGTGAAACGTGAAAATGATCAGACAAAGCACAACTCACACACAAGGTTAAAGGGTAAGTACTCTGGTAATGTTGTTAAAATGACCAACAATACCCAAATCTGAATCTTCATTCACTCAATCACAGCAATAAGTGCAGAGGAAAGTCAACTCTTAAAGAGTCTATTTGGTGCCACTCTGTGCACAGTCTCTATAATTTGACTCTGTAGGAGTTGTGTTAAATCTGAACACTTTGCTGGGGGTGTATCGTCTTATGACAGGCCCTTACCAAAAGGTGGGTTATTTTGGGGGGAATCGCCAGTAGTTCGATTTCGAGTGTGGGCCACACTCGAACACACAGCAGACACCGATTCCCCATTCATAAGAAATTTTATTTTTCTGTTATGAAGCAGAGCCGTGACATTAAATGAGGCATCAATCTTCAACGAGATCTCAGTCTCATTCTGCAATGTACATTGCACAGGCGGGTCCAAACCTGCGAGGCACAGCGTAACACACAAACTCTGAGAATAGAAGTACATTTAACCACAGAAAGCAAAAAACTCAACAAATAAACGTAGATATTGAGACTTAAAATCATTTTCCTTATAGCATGCACAGAAAAAAACAAAATATCACCAAGCATTTTAATTGTGAATTTAGACTGAACACTTTAGTGTAGCCTAAATTCAAGATTAAAATTCTTGGTGAGGTATAATTTTTGCAGTGTGTCACTAAAGAAGTATTTAATGCAATGTTGGCTATTTCTTCATTTCCCATGTGACTTCCTGTCTCTTTGAGACAGAACCTTGTGTTTCACTGGGACATCAGCCAATATGGCATCTTACTCTCAGTCCATGGCTACTCATACCTTAAAATGGTTGCCAACATAGTTATAATAACCATACATTTTGTTTTCTGAATTTTATTTTTCATCCTGGTCTATCACACCTTTTAATAAAGGTAGGTGTGAGAGGAGAAGAGAAAAGTGAAATGCAAACAAATTATATAATAGTAATATTAATTGTAATTATTATTATTATTATTATTACTACTTGTAGTATTATTAGTATTATTATAAAACAACATTTTGAAAGTGCAAGTATGATCATTTTTTTCCAAGAGACAAACAATGATAGCAGCAATGAAAGAGACAATAATAACCGTAAGGACAATAAAATCTTGCCATAAGGACAAATAACATGTTACTATAGAGCATACAGTATGTTTCCTATCACACCTTTACATGCAGATTCTAATATTCACTCAAGTCAATACATTGGTTCAACCTGCTGAGAAGAAGGGCTGGGTTTAGATGCAATAAGGGTGCTTTCACACTAGGTACGATTGTTCTGTAGCGCACCACAGTATAATCGTTCCCCCCCCTGCTGGTCAGCTTGCACAGTAGCAATGTTGCTCTGTTCTGGAGTATGGTTACTTTTGTCAAAATTCCAATACAGTAGGTGGCAGTATGCACCAAGGCGGTTTTAAATGGAAAAGTATACGCAAAGAAGAAGAAGAATTTATTTTTTACTCCTGGATGAGCGAAGCTTAGAAAGGTGTGTTGTGATGAGACTCGAGCATCACTCACTAATCAATCAGTCAATCAATCAATCAACTATTCAATCAATCAATTTGCTGTTAGCACTACCATGGGCAGTAAGATAAATATGAACTTGGCATGGATGACTGGTCCCCAATTCACAAACAACTTATCCAGGATTTTACAAGCATGTCACTGATGTCAGCACTTGGCTGCCAAACTTTAGCATTGCGTCCCACACTTTAAGTTTAAGACATGTTCTGCAATAACCATGTGGATGTATTTACTTGAGAATTATTAAATCTCAGTATTTCTGTGCGTAGTATCCTGTAGTGATTGTATGTTTTTGTCTGCCCAAAGTTAGTTTCTCCTTTTAACCAGAGAGATCCTGTTGCCATTATGTTAGCTAGAACAAAAGAATCAAATAGTTAAGATGTCACGTAACAGTTCCCTTCCACGCTCAAGTACAGTTGCTTTCACAATTGAGACGAGTACGCCCAAGACCACCTCTTCCAAGCGGACCCCTGTACTGTGCTCAAGCACAGTTCACTTGCGTTCACACTTACCAAATGAACTAGACTTTGGGGTCAAGTGTAGTTGGATCCGTGCCCAGGTCCCTAGTGTAAAAGCACCCTCCGTCAGCCAGCTTGGAGGAAATATCAATGCCTTACTATTACATGTCCTCAAGGGTAAAGGCGTGGACCGTGGACTCTGATACCCCTTGCTAAGAGGAAGAATAGTGAATTTTGTTGAGTTCACTGAGTTGTTTGAGACAAATGAAATCCTGTTGGCGAGTGAGATGGTTTCATGCAGTGAGGCCTGTGTCTCATTAAAAAAGTAACACATCATCAGCATAAATGATAATCATATAGTTTACAACATAGATGTTTGCATCTCTTTCAGCATTTCCTTGAATTCTGGCAGCAAGTAGTTTTATAAAATGGAAAACAGTGAGGGAGAGAGTGGACAGGCTAGCATGGTGCTTTTCTGGAAGGTCTAGCTGGGAGAAGTTAATCCATTTGTTGAAGCTGTAGCAATGTTGAGGTGTTTAAAATTTAGAAGAGCAAATAGAAATTTCAAACTGAATAATCCATCAAGTTGAATAGGTTGTGTGCATTATTAGTAGAGTGTCTTCATTCAATAAAGGCAGTAGCCAATCCTGAGCTTATTCCAGTTTGCTATAGTATTCTTACGAACTTATGCAAACGCAATGTAGGAAATGTGACTTTGCAAAAAATAGCAATTTACTGACTCGCATTGAAAAATACAGCGTTTCTGTCTTTCACACTCCATGGTTTGATCCTTGTTTCTCCACAAGTTTAAAATTTGAATATTTATGAGCTGCCGGGTGGCTCACACAGTTAAGGCACTGCTCTGCAGTGCAGAGGTGATCACCACGTTGCTGGTTTGAGCCTCGGCGTACCCACCGGCAGGGGTCGGCAGCCTTTTCGGAGTAGCGCACAATTGGCTATTGCGCTACAGGGTTTCAAATTGGGAAGGGACCGCCGGATTTGGGTGTTCAGCGACAGCTTTGTTCATTGCTCCAGCGCCTCCTGGTGGCCAGACGGGCGCTCGTCAGGAAGACTCTGGGTTTGTTCACGTCCGGGTATCCTCCGCCCTCGTTCGTAACTTACGAAGATTCGACCAATGAGTGTATAAGAATCAGTGGCTGACAGACACGTGCTTCGGAGGAGAGTCGTGAACTGTCTTCACTATCCTGAGTTGGCAGCAAGGGGTCGCATACGAGCAAGCTTTGTACATAGTTCACTAATTGGGCATTCCAGATTCGGGTGGGATTGGAGATGCCAAATTTTTTTTTTAGAAAAAAAAAAAAATTGAATATTTATTTAATATCGCCTTTCCCATCTCTTCCCTCTAATCTTAACCTTTTAAAAACCTGGATTGCATCTCCCAACCCTGAACTGCACATGTGGAAGTTTGTAAAGAACTGCAAATTGGAGTAAGTTTGCAACTGGCGTAAAACAGCCACTGTGTTTAAAAAACCCTGTCTAATCAGGCTGTACAGGCTGTATGATGTGTGGGGTTGCTTTTCTCAAGTCAGGCAATCAGAGCTTTACTAATTATTTTAACATCTGCATTAATGAGTGAAATTGGTGAGTTGATGTTGGCTATTTTCATTCAATACAAAATTTGCCAATGCTGGTCGTGCTTAACAATGAAACCTGTTAAAAAATGAAATATTTTAACCACTTAGTGCTCAGAGCTGTGTTTACTCACGCACAATCACCGGGCTTGAGTCCCAGAGCCGCCTATGATATCGTCTAAGGATATCTCATGCGAGTCATGTTTAACAGGGCAGCAGCGAGTGCTGCCGTGTGTGCTGACCCAATTTATTTTCACCGATGGTCGTTTGCGTAATGGGTGATAAGAACTGTGCTGTTTAGCAGAGTAACCATCCAAACACTGACTTGAGTTTATGTGATATACGATAAGGATGCAATCAGTTATGCTACATACTTCTTTTACTCACAAAGAAACAGATTGCGAGGTGACAGAATGACGGCGACATAAAAAATAAACATAAAAATTCTTGACAATATGGCAAGTTTGGAAGCACGGTTCGACGCATAATGGAATCTCATAACTCACGCACATGGAACATGACCCTTTCCTTATACCGTTCTAGGCGCAAACTACACAAAATTTGCATAATCTCAACTTTTTCGCAGTCGGCGGGTGCGAACTAGCCAGTTGATCACTGCGATCAACACCGCTCATACCGTAGTTGTTATTAACAATACAAAGTTGTTTCACTATTCGCTCACCCTGATGATTCCTCCTCCCTGTTTCGCACATGTGGCCGGCGGGTTGACAGCATCTTCACAAGCTTTTTGTTCTGCCACAGCAGAACCAGCATCAGTTCATTTCGCTGTCACCATGTGATCACAGAGAAAATGATCGAATCAAAATTCACAAACTGATAGCAATGGAATGTATGCGCGTAACTTCTTATATCACCCAAGAACAATACTGTCACATGAACTCAAACCTTTGCCTGTGATTAGATGCAAAGCAAAAAGCATTCATGATAAGAGTTCTGCGTGTTTAGATGCAAAGCGAGCAACGTGATAACGTGACTCTGGGACCCGAGCCGGTCCGCAGTAATACAAGTACACAGGTTTCCGGTAAAGTTCGATTAGACAACTGGTAAGAGATTGGGCAGGTGTGAGTTGCGGTAATGTAAATATACAGGTGTAATGTGAATATAGGCCACTAGATGGCAGTATTTACCTTTTTTTTGTTAAGCTCAGACTGG
The DNA here is from genome assembly GCA_029721435.1 of Gymnothorax reevesii. Classification (NCBI taxonomy): domain Eukaryota; kingdom Metazoa; phylum Chordata; class Actinopteri; order Anguilliformes; family Muraenidae; genus Gymnothorax; species Gymnothorax reevesii. The sequence goes on along the minus strand of CM056586.1, from coordinate 39,879,200 downwards.
AGTCATGTATAGACATGTCCTGGACATGTCTGGGGCAAGTCTCAGAAAGTTAAAAAAAAGAGGTCTAAATGTGGGTGGGGTCTGCAAAAGAGTATATAAGGAAAAGAATTGAGACAGTAAAGTAGTAGGAGAAATTGCAAGAAGATGACCAGACCTGCCATTCTGTTCAAGACCTGTGACGTTTCTTTTGTGGATTTCTTTGCCTGTGTTTGAGCATTTTCTTCATCCAGGACATCACCAAGCCACCCCACCAAAAAGGGACTGTAATTATTTCTGTTTTTTCTTATTTATCAATCTTGGTCTTTAGTTGTAGGTTGTTATTAGTCTTTGTCTTTGTAAAAAATTAAATGTGTTTTAGTTGTTAAAACTGTGTTTGTCATCCCTTGCTGTTGCTGTTGTGTTATAAATGTAATAACAAATTGGGGCCATAACAAATTGGGGGCTCGTCCGGGATAGACCATTGTGTGAGTAATTTATTGAAAATCTAACATTCCAAATTGTGAAATTGTTTTTGTGAATTTTCCTAGATATATATTGACAACAGCAATGGATGATTTCTTGGCATCACCAACCGTAGGGGTTTTGAAGTCTTTTAAAAAGACAGAACTGCTAGAAATTTGCCGACAGTTTGAGTTGACAGAGGTAAAACCAGCCATGCGAAAAGCAAGACTGGCTAGAGAGATAGTTGAATATTACATTGATGAAAATGTGTTTGCACCAGGAGATCTGGAACAGTTTCCAGTGGAAAATCCAAATATAGAAATGGAACTTAAATTAAAAATGCTAGAGATTGAAAGGGAGGAAAGAGAAAAAGAAAGGGAATTTGAGAGGGAAGAAAAAGAAAAAAAGGCAGTTTGAGTTAGAAAAATTAGCAAGAGAAGAAAAACAAAGAGAATTTGAGTTAGAAAAATTTGCAAGACAGAGAGATTTTGAATTAGAGAAATTCGATAGAGAAGAAAGACTCCAAATGGAGCAACTAAAAATAAAAATTCAAAGTGAAAATAAATTTCGGGCTAGCCAGGAGGTAAAACTGGTGCCTCCATTTTGGGAAAAGGACGTTGACAACTATTTCCAGTGTTTTGAAAAGGTAGCAAAGAGTTGCCAGTGGCCAAAGGAACACTGGCCTCTGATGTTGCAAACTGTCCTAAAGGGTGAAGCTCAACAAGCCTATTCGGCTTTGTCTGCAGATGATTCCTCTGATTATGAGGTTGTCAAAAAGGTTATTATGAGAGCTTATGAGTTGGTTCCAGAGGCTTACCGACAGAAATTCAGAGGTCTGAAGAAATCTGAAAATCAGACTTATGTTGAATTTGCTAATGAAAAGCAGGTTTGCTTTGAGCGCTGGTGTACTTCTATGGAGGTCAAGGATGATTTCAACTCACTAAAAGAGATGGTGTTAGTTGAAGAATTCAAGAACTGTGTTAAGGATGATGTTAAGACCTACCTTAATGAGAAGCAAGCACTGAACTTGCAATCAGCTGCCAAATTTGCAGATGAATATGTTCTCACTCATAAGTCCAAATTTCAGTCTAGCAGTAACAATAAATGGTCCCAATTTCAGAAAAAGGGTTACGGTGATACCCAAGATTCCTCACCCAAAGACAAAGACAAATCTGGTGATGGTGCTCAGAAATCCAGTAACAGGTCTGATCAAAGTGTGAAAGCTGACAGTGACAGAAGTGGTCTAGTATGCAGTTATTGCAAGAAATCTGGTCATGTTACAACTAACTGTTGGTTCCTTAAAGCTAAGAAAGAAAAAGAAAAGGATACCAAACCAAATGCCTTTGTGAAAACAAGGTTAGAAACCCCTGTAGTAAATAACCGATCTGCTAAATTGCCTGCTTCTTGTGGGGCTAAAAAGCCTAATACAGCTGACTTTGTGAGGGAGGAATTTCTTCCATTTGTGTCAGAGGGATTTGTGGCTCTGAATGAGCATACTACTCCTGTCCCCATATATATCCTAAGGGATACCGGAGCTTCTCAGTCACTTTTGTTGATGGACTCTTTGGAGTTACGTGATGAGGCCGCTTCAGGGGATTTCATACTTGTACAAGGTATTGAAGGGAGGACTGTATCTGTACCCCTGCGCTCTATATTCTTGAAGTCAGATTTAGTTACAGGACAGGTAAAGGTGGGACTTATGTCAAGTCTACCTATAAAAGGTGTTTCTCTGTTGCTAGGCAATGACCTGGCAGGGGGCAAAGTAGTTCCCCCTGTACATCTTACTTCACAGCCGAGCACTGAAGATGGGGATGAGGACCCATTTCTGTATCCTTCTTGCGCAGTGACTCGTGCTATGGCCAAGAAGGCTAAAGAAGAGGATGATGTGGTGCCGTCCAGTACATTGAATAGTCAGGACTCAGGTGGTTCGCCTCATGACTCTGATTGGCCTACTATGGTTTCTCCGTTTGAGGACTTATCAGATACTTTTATCAGTTCTCTATTCAGCCAGCCGGAAGGGTCTGGTGATTCTGATGTGTCTGGAGACTTGTCTCTGTCCAGAAAGCGGTTGATTGAGGAGCAAACGAATGATCCTGAAATTGGTGTACTAAAGAGAAGAGCCCTTCCTGAAAAAGAAATAGACGCAGTTCCAGTTGGGTATTATCTCAAGGATGGTGTGTTGATGCGGAAGTGGCGCCCTCCTGATATCCCTGCCAATGCAGATTGGGCAGTGGTCAGGCAAATTGTTGTTCCGAAGGTCTATAGGAATGAGATCTTAATAATGGCTCATAGTTTACCTTTAGGAGGTCATCTTGGTGTTAACAAGACTGTTGATAAGATCATGAAACACTTCTTTTGGCCTGGGCTTCGGAAAGACGTTTCCAACTTTTGCAAAACCTGTCACACTTGTCAGGTAGTTGGAAAACACCAGTTAGACCCACCTGTAGCTCCATTGCAGCCTATCCCAGCATTTGGGGAGCCATTCTCAAAGGTCATTGTTGATTGTGTTGGTCCATTACCCAAGACTAGATCTGGAAATCAGTACTTGTTGACAATCATGTGTGCATCTACCAGATTCCCCGAAGCCATACCTCTACGTAACATCAAGGCAGCTGCAATCTCGAAGGCTTTGATAAAGTTCTTCACGTTGTTTGGTCTTCCCAGGGAAATTCAGTCAGACCAAGGTAGCAATTTCACTTCAGGATTGTTTCAGCAGGTTGTGTATGAACTAGGTGCAAAACAGATTCTTTCTAGTGCCTATCATCCAGAAAGTCAGGGTGCCTTAGAGCGGTTTCATTCCACTCTCAAGACAATGATGAGGAATTATTGTTATGACCATGAGAAAGACTGGGATGAAGGGGTTCATTTGCTGTTGTTTGCAGCTAGAGAAGCAGTGCAGGAGTCTACTGGATTCAGTCCATTTGAGCTAGTGTTTGGTCATGAAGTGAGAGGACCTTTGCTATTATTGAGTGAACAATGGCAAGAGAAAGAGCTGCATATCAGTCTGTTAGACTATGTTAGCAAGTTCAAGGACAGATTGCGTGCAGCTTGTGACCTTGCCAAAGAGAACTTGAAATCAAGTCAGGGAAAAATGAAAACTTGGTATGATCATAAGGCTAGAAGCCGTGAGTTTAAACCAGGAGAAAAGGTCCTTGTGTTGTTTCCCTTGCAGTCCAATCCATTGCAGGCTAGATTTCATGGTCCTTATGAAATTCTGACAAAACTCAATGATCTCAATTACATTGTGAAGACTCCAGATAGGAGAAAACCAAAACAATTGTGTCATATTAACATGCTAAAGCCTTATCATGACAGAAATGCTAGGGTTGCAGCTGTCACTTCAGATTCTCCAATGGTCGAAACGTGTGAAGATGAGGGGGAGTTTCAAGATGATGAACTAAGAATTAAAGCTGAAGTTCTTTCATGTAAATTGTCAAACACTGAAGTGTTGCAAAATCTTGATGTAAAACTCCAGCACTTAGAACCCTCACAGAGAGATCAGTTTGAAAGGTTGATCAAGAAATATGAGGAATTGTTTCCTGATGTTCCAAAGAGAGTTACTATAGCCTCTCATGATGTAGATGTTGGTGATGCCAAACCAATAAAACAGCATCCGTACCGGATGAATCCTGAAAAGAGAAAGATTGCTGAGAAAGAGGTTGAGTACATGTTAAAACATGATATTATCAGACCCTCCAACTCAGATTGGAGTTCACCCTGTGTGCTAGTTCCAAAACCTGATGGAAGTACTAGATTCTGTACAGATTATCGCAAAGTCAATGCTGTAACTAGAACTGATGTGTTTCCAATACCTAGGATTGATGATTGTATTGATAGTGTAGGGCAAGCAAAGTTTCTGACCAAGATTGATTTATTGAAGGGTTATTGGTGTGTGCCTTTAACTGAGAGGGCCAAGAGCATCTCTGCTTTTGCCACACCATCTGGATTGTACCAGTATGAAGTCCTACCCTTTGGCATGAAAAATGCCCCAGCCACGTTCCAAAGGATGATACAGTCTACAATCGCCGGATTGCCACACACGGGTGCGTACATCGATGACCTGATCACATGGAGTGACTCCTGGGAAGAACATCTAAAAGATGTAGAGACGTTGTTCCAGCGCCTGACCCAGGCTAACCTGACTGTTAACCTGAGCAAGAGTGACTTTGGTTGTGCTACTGTCACCTATCTTGGCTACGTCATAGGCCAGGGTAAGGTGGCACCCATAAATGCTAAAGTCCAAGCCATCATGGACTTTCCAGTTCCTGACAACAAAAAAGCTTTGCGCCGCTTCCTTGGAATGATCGGGTACTACCGCAAGTTCTGCAAGAACTTTGCTGAGATTGCTCTCAGTCTAACTAACCAACTGAAGAAAGGCGTAAAGTTCACCTGGGATGATGCATGCCAGAGAGCCTTCGATCGCTTGAAGTCTCTGCTGTGTCACTTCCCCGTGCTCAAATCTCCTGACTTCAACAAACCGTTCTCCATCGCGGTCGATGCTAGCGACCAAGCTTGTGGATCTGTGCTCCTACAGAGAAGTGACTCTGATGACATTGAGCATCCCGTGGCATACTTCTCCAGGAAGTTCAATCGCCACCAAAGGAACTATTCCACAATAGAGAAGGAACTGTTGGCTCTGGTCCTTTCTTTACAACACTTTGAGGTTTATGTTTGTACAGGACAAAAGCCAATGATTGTGTACACTGACCACAATCCGTTAATGTTTTTGAGTAAGATGAAAAACAAGAATCGGAGATTGTTGAATTGGAGTTTGATTTTACAGGAGTTTGACTTGGAAATTAAGCATGTGAAGGGTACAGACAATGTAATTGCTGATTGCTTATCCCGTGTTTGAATGTGTATATATATATCATGTGTTTGAATATTGTATGATATGTATAGATAGACAAGTGTTCACTTAACCATTTTGTATTGAAAAGAAAAATTTTGCCTTTATGAGTCAAAATTTTTCCCTTTTGGAATGGAGGTGTAATGTGAATATAGGCCACTAGATGGCAGTATTTACCTTTTTTTTGTTAAGCTCAGACTGGAGTCATGTATAGACATGTCCTGGACATGTCTGGGGCAAGTCTCAGAAAGTTAAAAAAAAGAGGTCTAAATGTGGGTGGGGTCTGCAAAAGAGTATATAAGGAAAAGAATTGAGACAGTAAAGTAGTAGGAGAAATTGCAAGAAGATGACCAGACCTGCCATTCTGTTCAAGACCTGTGACGTTTCTTTTGTGGATTTCTTTGCCTGTGTTTGAGCATTTTCTTCATCCAGGACATCACCAAGCCACCCCACCAAAAAGGGACTGTAATTATTTCTGTTTTTTCTTATTTATCAATCCTGGTCTTTAGTTGTAGGTTGTTATTAGTCTTTGTCTTTGTAAAAAATTAAATGTGTTTTAGTTGTTAAAACTGTGTTTGTCATCCCTTGCTGTTGCTGTTGTGTTATAAATGTAATAACAAATTGGGGCCATAACACAGGAAACTAGTGGTTAGGCAATTATTTGGGTGCAGGACGAGGAAAAGGGGTCACTTGGGATTTTTTTCCATTCTGAGATTAAGGGGGTCAAAATACCACCTGTTCTATTTAACTGAAAATGCATGTGCAAAGCTAGAATTTCAAACTGACAAAGAGAAAAAGAGCTACCATGACTACGGGCATGTCGAGTATGAGTCCAGAGGAGTATGACGAGCAGCTTATCGCGGATGAGTACTACACTTCATGGGTAGCTAGTCCAGAAGGTAGTGATAGTGAATCTGGAGGCAGTGGAAGTGAAGATTATAGTCCCAGTGATCAAGCACCCAGGCCTGTGTTGGAGCCACGTATTCTTGATGTTGAGGAAGAGAGACTCACTTGTAAGTGTCAGAAGAGAAAAGGAGGCCCATGTAGTGCCTATTTTAGTGTTGCAGGCGTGACTGAGCACAGAGGGTGAATGGCTGAGTCGGAGAATGATGCTCTTTATCTGGTGAAAGACCTATAATTCAATAAGTGGTTTTCTGTGTAAACCATACTACTTATGTACCTACTACTGATATCCCAGCACTACTGTACAGTCAATTTACAACACTTTGCTGTGCAGAAATTCACCCAACTTTTTTCTCAAAATAAATTACTCACTCTTTGATTTTGTTGGAAAATCTCAATTTTCATAAAATGACCCAAGTTACCCCTTTTCCTAGTCCTGCGCACATTTTAATCGAAGTATGACAGTGCAGAAAGTGCAGAGACCGGACATCAAGAGGTAAGTTCCCGCATGGTCACTATCAATATATTCCCATTTACTTCATGTGCTTGAAAGCAGAAATTTTATTTGATCAATAAAGCTACTCAGTAAATACACTGGCCAGTTAATGGTGAGATTGCATTACTGTCAACTGAAATTTCTATTGACTCTTCAAGTGCTTTTGAACAAGCACAGGTTTGCGTAAACATTACTTTTTCAGGCCTACTGTGCATGATGTAGGTTTGCTGGAATGTGTAGATCTTTCATATGTTTCATTTGACGCTGGCTGCATGTGATGAACAAAAAATTTTTTGAGATTTTTTTGCACTTAAAATGCATGTGTCACAACAAGCGATGCACTGTAAAATAATCATGGAGATGAGACGTGTCTCATGATTCACCTTTAATGTCTAACACCGGAGGTGTGTTCAGTTTCCAAAGCATTCCTAGCCTAAGCATGTTGAAAGATCTGTTAATGTGTAGTCCTACCTAATGTAGGCTAACAGCACCAGAAGGTGACTCACAGTAAAGGTTCATGGCGGACATTTGAGGCTATGAGCTTCTTATGCAATGAAAATATTTAAAGTTAACACTGAGAACATGTTCTGTTGTATAACAAAAAGACTTGTATTCATTTTAGCCTTACAATAATGGAAAGTGACGTTAAATGGTTTAATAACTGGAAAAAGACCTGAAAATCCACTTTCTGTGAGATCGGAAGCTTTTCTAAGCGCATATTACCAACTGACAAAATCAAGCTTACAAACCGAAATAGTTAACTTGCCCTATATTGGGTCAATAGAATTTTTAACAGCAACTGACATCTTCCAGCAATGCCAAGTTTGAAACGTTTGCCACAGAATGAGCAGTTTGCCACCTCGAGTGACTACTTGATCACAGCTCAGTTCAGTGAGACAAAGTTACCTGCAAGTCCTGATTTGAACGTTCACACCTTAGAACTTCACTTTACTATTCTGTACAGTATACATTTTAAGATTTTAAAACTAAATCAAGTTCCATCTGAAAATAAGTCAATCAAAATTTGAAATTACACTGCATACGTTGCATTATATATATTTCTATCCTTTCTAATCTCTGAGGAGTTGAAAACTGCAAATGGAGATGAAAAATTCAGTTTAAAAAGTTTAGATTTTTCATTACATATGCAGATTATTAATTTATAATCTCACATTGTGTTGTGTTCCGTGGTCTGAGTGTCTGGTTAGTCAATTTTAGGTTTCTATCATTTTGGTATGTCAGTTTTTAGTCCATGTCTTAGTGTTCACATTTCATTCCTCCCCTGTGTTGCTCCCCTGTGTTGCTCCCCCGGTGTTTTGAGCTCCCCTGTGTTGGCTCCCCCGGTGTTCCGAGCTCCCCGGTGTTCCGAGCTCCCCGGTGTTCCGGGCTCCCCCAGTGTTCCGAGCTCCCCTGTGTTGGCTCCCCCGGTGTTCCGAGCTCCCCTGTGTTGGCTCCCCCGGTGTTCCGAGCTCCCCTGTGTTGGCTCCCCCGGTGTTCCGAGCTCCCCTGTGTTGGCTCCCCCGGTGTTCCGAGCTCCCTGTTTTCCCTAGTGCCGTGTTCCCTGTTTTCCCTAGTGCCGTGTTCCCTGCTCCCCGTGTTCCCTTGATGTTTCATGTAAGCGCCAGGTGGCGCTTTTTTTAGGGGGGGGTACTGTTGTGTTCCGTGGTCTGAGTGTCTGGTTAGTCAATTTTAGGTTTCTATCATTTTGGTATGTCAGTTTTTAGTCCATGTCTTAGTGTTCACATTTCATTCCTCTCCTGTGTAGTCCAGTCCACGTTTTACCCATGTACTGTCTTTGCTTTCTCCCCGGTCACGTCATTGTTTGTATCAGTTTCTGTGTTAATTGATTGTGACACTATTTCGGGTGATTTAATGGATTCTGGGTTTCATCCTTCCTTCTGTTCTCGTTTGCTAGTTTCCCCTTGCTTTTCTATTTCATACTAACATTACTAACAGTTTGTTGTTTTCTAAAATTACTAACCAAACTAACCTTGTATATAATACTAATCTACTAATGAGCACCCGGGATTGTATAGCTGCACTTACTAATTGACTAATTATCTCTCAGCAGTCGCTCTGTTCTTGCTCCGCCCCTCGCTTTACTGTTCACTGGCTTTGCTAAAGTTTTCCCGCAGAATCTCTGCATTCTTATAATCTGTTCTGTCTCTTTTTCTGTACACTTAGGAGTCTTTTATCCAGTTTATTTATCCCATCTTTGGGATTGTCTTGTGATCCTTGTCTGAGTGTTAATGTTTATCTGTTTTCTTGTAATTGGTTTCCCTCATGTTCCACCCCTTGTTAATTGGATTAAGTTTCAACACCTGTGTCTGTGTGTGCCCCTGCCCTATATGTTTGAGCAGTATCTGCACGTCTGCAGATCTGACTTCACGCACCCACGCATCACGCTCGCACGCATTCCCCCTCCCTCTGCCTCGTGCACTTCTCCTCTGGTCCCCTCAGGTTTTTCTGTGTCTCAAGTTCAGCCTCCTTCCCTGTCCAGCCTGCCCTTCTGCATTCAAGCCCCTGGTGCCCCCTGTCTCCTCCAGCGTCTTGTGTCCTTGTGCCAGTCTTCCTCCTGTCTCGAGTTGTCCTGAGCACCAGCCAAGCCCCGCCTGTCCTGAGCACCAGCCAAGCCCCGCCTGTCCTGAGCACCAGCCAAGCCCCGCCTGTCCTGAGCACCAGCCAAGCCATAGCCACAGTCCCAAGCCCAAGCCAAGCCATAGCCACAGTCCCAAGCCCAAGCCATAGCCCCAGCGTTCCTGCCTGCCCTGAGCCCTGTGTCCTGTCTGTCCCCCTCCTCATGTTCTCCCTTACCCTTCTCCTGGCCAGCTGTGCCACCCGAGTTAGCCATCTGCCAGCTGTGCCAACTGTCTTGTCTTGTGAGTATGTCTAGCTTCCAGAGTTCTGTTTGTCTCAAGTCTCGTTCCATGTGTCAAGTCTCGTTCCATGTCTTGTTCGGAGTCTGTTCCCCTGGTATGTTGTGTTTTGGATTCTTGAGTTCTCCTGTTTCAGTGCTAGGCACGGTGTTTTTGTTGGCCGGTTTGCCCCCTTTTACCCCTGGATTATTTTCTGTGTTTATTTTAATAAATATCATTTTGGATTCCCGCATCTGGCGTCTCACTCCCCTTTTGTGTCTCCCTCTTCTGTGTTTCCAAGTTCACGCCCACGTTCATGTTTCCATGCTCATGTTCCCCTAGTGTGTTCCACCCGTGTTTTTCGTAACACATTGCTGCTTAGTTTTCTCTTAGTAATTATTCATTCTTAACCATAATAGGCTATGTATCAATTAAAATTATTTTAAAACTGCATTATTTGATCATTAATCGGACGAAGACGAAATATGCAGTGACAGGTCCAGAGTAATTCTGTCATGCACATCATAGGTCTGGATATGTACTAAATTAGGTCCATTTTGGACAAAAAATGAAGTATGAAAGTTACAAAGGATATGACATGGAAATTTCATGTTGCGCTGATTTTGCCTTAGTCTACTATGCTAAATGCACAGCTGGCACTGGTTGCCTCGATCTGAGAGAATGTTGCAATTACTGTTTTGATTATGACATTGTCGTCATCGTCATCATCATGGTCGATTCCCGGGGTGGGTCAAATGGGATAATGCTTGCATAAAATTGTGGCCCCCCTGAGGTGATTGGCGGGCGTGTAAAATAGCGGCTGTGAGGAGGACTTGACAGGCGTTTACGGGCGCCTTAGTGTCGAAAAAATACACAAGGTGGAAAACATTCTAAAAGTCAGATGAAACGTGAATGTGAGATATGAATTATCACAGTCGCACGAAATGACGTGGCAACGGAAATCATGTTAATGCAAATCTGTGCTGTTCTATGGCCATTTAAATTTCAAAATGCAGCAATCAAACATGCTGTCTTAATGCTCTACTCATTCAACTTAGAGAGTCAACAAACCCACCATTCGATTGCTAATCAAGTAAAGTAAACGGGACCAGGATTACTTTTCTTAGAGTTGCCAAATTGGTTAGTAGGAGGCGATTCTGAAGTCCTTTGTCGTTTCTCAATACCAAGAATTGCATTATACCAACAGACTTGCATTCTTGGGAGGTACGTTCTCGCTAGTCATTCTAAGAGAAGTCCACTTCCAAGGCAACGAGCACTCAACACTGTCGACGGTTTGAGATGATACATTCTCAATGGTATTACGCAATACGCCAGCCAGCGAGCCGCGACTTCCTCCGTCATCATCCTTTTTTCCCACTGTAATGTTATGTGTGGGGGAAGAGGGGTCTGTGAGCATAAGCCAGTTAACGTGCTTAGCTTAGCTACGTTCCACCGGCTGTTGCAGAGTTTCTCTGCTCCAAAAACATTGGACCATATTTGATATAAAACTTCGTAAAGCAGCCAATATTGCAAATGTACTCAGATAATACAACCCCAATTCCGAAATAGTTGGGACGAAGTGTAAATTGGGAATAAAATCAAAATGCTATGACTTTCGGATCACATGAGCCAATATGTTATTTACAACAGAACATAGATGACATTTTAAATGTGGAAACTGAGACATTTTACATTGTTCTACACAGAATGAGCTTATTTCAAATTTTCTTTCCGTAACAGGTCTCAAAAAAGTTGGGACACAGGCAAAAAAAGGGCTGAAAAAGCAATTAATATATAACAGAATCAGCTGGAAGAACATTTTGCTAGTCATTTAGTTATCTGATATCAGGTGTGTAACATGATTGGCTATACAAGGGATGTCTTAGAGAGGCTGAGTCTGTCAGAAGTAAAGATGGCCAGAGGCTCTCCAACCTGTGAAGGCTTGTGTAAAAAAATTTGTGGAATACTTTAAAAACAATGCTCCTCAACATCAAATTGCAAAGGCTTTGAAGGTCTCATCAGCGACAGTGCATAACATCATCAAAACATTCAGAGAAACTGGAAAAATCTCTGCGTAAGGGACAAGGCTGAAGACCTTTGCTGGATGCCCGTGATCTTCGGGCCCTCAGACGCCACTGCATCACTCACCGGCATGATTCTGTCATTGACATTACTAAATGGGCCCAGGAATACTTCAAGAAACCACTGTCAGTAAACACAGTCCGCCGTGCAATCCAAAGATGCCACCTAAAACTCTATCATGCGAAAAGGAAGCCATTGTTGAGCATGACCCAGAAGCGCCGCCGTGTTCTGTGGGCCAAGGCTCATTTGAAATGGACTGTGGCAAAGTGTCCTGTGGTCAGACGAGTCCAAATTTGACATTCTTGTTGGAAATCATGGGCGTCATGTCCTTCGGGCAAAAGAGAAGAAAGACCACCCCTCCTGTTATCAGCATTTAGTTCAAAAGCCAGCATCTCTTATGGTATGGGGATGCATTTGTGCATATGGTGTGGGACACTTGCATGTTTTAAAAAGCACCATGAATGTTGAAAGGTGTATAAAGGTTTTAGTGCAACATATGCTCCCCTCCAGATGACATCTATTCCAGGGCCATGGGTATTTCAGCAGGACAATGCAAAACCACATAGTGCAGCTATTAAAACAGCATGACTTCATAGTAGATGAAGTGCTGAACTGGCCTGCCTACAGCCCTGATCTTTCACCGATTGAGAACATTTGGCGCATAATTAAACAAATAGTCCATCAAAGGAGACCCAAAACTCTCCAGCAGCTGGAAGCCTGTATTAAACAAGAGTGGGATCAAATTCCAATGGCTAAACTCAAGAAACTTGTCTCCTCAATGCCCAGACACCTCCACTCTGTGTTGAAAAGAATAGGCGATGCTACACCATAGCAGCCATCAAATTTGAAATGAGCTCATTTTGTGGATAAAATTGTAAAATTTCTCAGTTTCAAAATCTGTTATGTTATCTCTCTTCTATTGTGAATAAAATATTGGCTGGCATGATTTGAAAGTCATTGCGTTTTGATTTTATTCACAATTTATGCTTTGTCGCAACTATTTCGGAATTGGGGCTGTAGTTACTCGCCTTAAAATTACCTGAGGAGTATTTACCCAAGAAATAGCAAATGAATACTTCAACAACAAAAGACTTAAGCCGCTTCCACTCTGGACGCGAAACAAATTTTTTAGCCAACAGATTTCCATTCAAAGTCAATGCAAAGACGAGATTTGACTTTGAATGTAATCTGTCGTGCGAAAAATTTGGTTCGCTTCTGGTGTGAAAGCAGCTTTACTGATTTTGGCCTTCTCTGGTCGTTCTTATATATGTTTATTGTTCCTTGGGGCGTCCCGCACCCGCTTGGATGCTGAAAAGAATTCTGGGATATGCATGCTGTCAAGTTCACACAAGTTACCATCCGATACATCCTCGGAAAAATGGGCATGTCAAGAACACTTCTGGGACTGGTAACCATTCTCGCCGAGATGCAAACTTTGAATTGAGGCAGTACCTGGTCTCAGATGGATTAAGATTAAGATACACTTGAATGAACCCCGTGGGGTAATTCGTCCTCTGCATTTGACCCATCCTATTGTTAGGAGCAGTGGGCAGCCACAGAGCAGCGCCGGGGACCAACCCCAGTTCTAAAGCCAGTACCTTGGTCAGGGGTACTGGTAGCATTCCTATAATGATGTTTCTCAAGTTCTCAAGAACAGAAGTACAGAAAAGAACGCATATTGAGAAACGGCCCTTTACTTGGCTCTGTGCAACATGTCGCCGAAAAATACTGATGTCAGTCAAGTTTTTTTCCGGAAGCATTTCCCATGCCTTTTGTTGTTTGGCACGTTTGTTCAACCTGCATCGGGTTTAATAAAGGAAAAGAGTAAGCTTGGATGTTCGTCCAATGGCAGCAGGTGGTGGTACTACCTCTTGAAAAAAACGTGGTTCATAATTGTTACAGCCCTAGGTGGTAGTCCAAGGATGAGTTGATTCAATTTTGGAAGTGATCCTGAGCATATTCTGGATTCTAGATCCAGAAGAAACAATAATACTGATATATGCCGTGGCAACGTATGCTCTCTGTTGATTGCCCTTCTAGTTGTTGATACTGTTATCATTGTTTTTGTTGTCGTCATGTTTTGTAATTCTCTCAGGGCTTTGTAGCACATGAAACACGATTACATGATTTCTGCTCCATAATTTGTAAAGAAAATTGTAAATCCTACCTGGACATTTGATAAGTTCCTGTGTGGTGTCACTCTTGCTCACACGGTTACTGACTGTACAGGTGATCGATCCAGATTCTCCCCTCTTCAGAATAACAGTCTGTGTCACATTGCTGAGGAAAGCTTTCGTCCCATTCAGGGGAAGGCGATCGAGAGTCCAGTTGTATTCCGGATGGTCCCCAGTGCTGGAGCAGGACGCTGTAATTTCTCCATGGGGCAGACAAAGCTGGGACACCTGAGGAGGGGACACTGGTTCTGTAAGGGGAAGGAGAACAGAAAATATTTTTGAAAAGTGAAGTATGTGAAATCCTAAAAAAAAAAAACACTTAGTTTCTTGACAAAAGTTTTAGATGTAAAAAAGAGACTGGACATTTTTTTTTTTTCTCACCCAGAAAATATCAATGTATTGAGTAACAGTACATTCAACGAGTGGCATTTTGTGACATACAGATTGTTTCACTTTATGATCAATTTTTTTTTGTCTCATCGAGCAAAAAAGTAATCTGAGTAAGATTTTACATCTGAATCTAAGACTAAAGTACTTTGCTTGTTTGTTTGTTTTTGCTGGGAAACGAGAAGACGGCCAATAGTTTGATCAACAGTGACAAATACCCCTTTTCCACCGAGCTGGTTCCAGTGCTGGTTCGGAGCCAGAGCCTGACTTGGCACCAGTTGTCTGCTTTTCCACAGCCTAAGCACAAGCACCTGGGGCCAGTTGTTCAAAAGATTCAATCAGGACAAAAGTGAGATTTTTCAGGATAACCATATCCAGATAAAAAGGGCTCTAATTTGGACTAAATATTATAATATAAGCTATATGAAGAATAACAGGTGGAATAGCATGGGGTCACTACAAGTTTTTATTTGAAAAGACGGAGAAAATAAAACAATATAAACACTCGTGCATATACAAGCATCTCATGAGTGGGAGTGAGTATATTAACCGAAAGGGGAGGCACAGCATCAACATCCAACTTGTGGGCGAGGCTGACCTCATCAAAAACTGTGTTGTGAAGTAACCTGGGTCTGTCCATGATGTACGTATCCTGAGGGAGAGTGCGCTATACTGAGAGCTCCAAACCAACCAACCAACCAACCAGATGGCATAATATTAGGAGACTGAGCCTATCCACTCCTACCATGGCTGATGACCCCTTTTCTTGTGGCAAACACTTTGGCGCAGGCACGCATGTAACACTGCTAATTGCAAAATAAGATGTGCTATTGAGCATTTAAATGGAGTTCTGAGAAGTTGCTTTGCATGCCTCGACTACTTTTGAGTAAAGCCACAGAAAGTGTGCAGCATAAATCTTGCCTGTAGTTGTGATGGTTCCGCCCTGCAGTCTCTCCCCCTCCTGCTGTCTTTACCTCCACTTCAATGAGCCACACCTATTGCTTGTTGAAGTGGAGGTGAAGTGTAAAGTATTTAAGAGCGGCACTGGCAAATTGGCAGTGCAGCTGCATTCTGGTGTTTTAGCTCCGTGTGTGTTGCTGCTGCTTCCCTGTCTGTTTTAAAGTATATTTATTAAACATCTTTTTGTTTGTACCAGCCTGTGCGAGTGGGTCCCTTCACCCAACCATGACAGTATTGTGCTTCACTACATTGCTACCAGATGTCCCTCTCTGTGATGATGCTTATAATGCACCTGAGCCTATTGAGACTCAGAAAACCTCCTGCTTCCTGCTAGAATGAGGTACTGACTGGAGGTGCAATAAGGGATGCAGTTTTTCAATTGACTTTTGAACGAGTCGCTGTAAATATTAGTGAGAGATTAAAGTTAAGTTTAAATAATTTTTGCATGAAATTGAAAATTATTTGGGGATTTTAATTAATTAATTTTAATTAAGTTAATTTTTTTAATTAACTGTACTAACAAGAATAGTTGGGAGAGTGTTGTCTCCTTTATCTGATTTATCATTGTAATGGTTGGCCAAAGTGCAAATTAAAAAAGAATGTGTATATACACACTACATGATGCAAATGTTGTATTACTTCACCAGTTTTAAGTTAATTTTATTATATTTTGCTCCTGTACTCCACACTGAATTAATTTTTCTCCTGGGATCAGAATAATCAATTTTTTTTTGGGTCAAATGTATCCCAATCCTACCTAAAAGGTTTGAACTCCACAAACCCAACATTTGATCCAGATAAAAACCAAGATTGGATTACATGATCTAATCCAATTGCAAAATCCCTTTTTTCTTTTGAACAACCCGTTTTCAAGATTTGATCCAGTCCAGATTACTTTTATCTAGATGAAATATTTTGAACAACTGGCCCCTGGCTCTCAGAACTGCCGCCAGAAAAAAAAAAAGTATTCCGCCTTTTCATTCATTATGGTTATTGTTATTATTATTGGTTGTTATTATAATAGTTATTGGTTATTATTATTATTATTGTTGTCATTGTTACCGGTGTCGTCGTTATTGTTGTTGTCATCACTGTCAATAATATTGTTATTATTATTCTTATTATTATTATTATTATTATTACTATTATT
This sequence comes from Gymnothorax reevesii, assembly GCA_029721435.1. Lineage (NCBI taxonomy): Eukaryota > Metazoa > Chordata > Actinopteri > Anguilliformes > Muraenidae > Gymnothorax > Gymnothorax reevesii. The sequence goes on along the minus strand of CM056586.1, from coordinate 39,862,903 downwards.
ATTGCATAGGCTCTGCCTCGGGTCCCTGGGGCCTAGGTGGGCCGGACCCTGCCTGCAGCTGAATGATCCCGGTGAGTTAGTGTCCCCCCTCCCCCCCCCCCGCTTGTGGCCTCCTCTCAGCCTTGGTGTCTCCCCTAGGCTGGGTCCGTGCTGCGCGCTTCACTTTTTTAATGCATCTCACACCAGCTTAGGAAAACAACAAAACAAAACAATAACAAATCAAAATTAAAAAAAAAAAAGAAAGAAAGAAAGAATAGGGTAAGTGGGGCATGCATGTGGCGGCCGGTCGTAGGACGGGCCCCGCAATGGCATGCCCACACTGTTTTTAATGCACCACAAGTCCAGACACAGATGAACACAACCATGCATATATAGGGCAGGTGGGGCGTGCGGCGGGGGCCTGGGGTGCCTGAGGTGGAGGAGTTGGCCATGAGGGGAAGATTGGTGAGTGACTGTGGGCCAGTACTGCATTGTGTAGCTGCTCCCCTTACATCCCATAGCAGACGTGGGTGGGGGCCGGCCTGCTCTGTGGCTGTGTGGGGATCTGAGGCAGATCCTTGTTTCAATTCTTCCAATTGTTCACTATTATTATTATTATTATTACCATTACTATTATTACTATTTTCATCATTATTATTATTATTATTATTATTTATTACTATCACTATTATTATTACTATTATTATTATTAAGTGTTATGTTTGTCCCTGCCATTTATATTTATTGCACGCACTCACCCATGCACACACGCACCCACGCATTCATGCATCCACAATCACTGATTGTTGTTTCTTCATGTTCTGAATGTCTCTGTATGTATTGTTTTCTTTCACACAAAAAAAAAAAAAAAGAACTGCCGCCAGAGCAAGCATCAACTCCTTGCTGGTCTAAAGCAAATCACCGATTATGTCATGCGCTGGGGGCGGAGTTATTGTGACCAACAAGACCAGCGCTAACACTGTACAGCTAAATTTTCCTGCTCTGGGCCCACTTTACCAAAGCCATCGTAAAAGTTTCAGTTCACGATATCGTTTGGTCGCTTACTAAGACCATGACGAGAGGGACAACTACGGTTAGCCAAAGCAATTGTTGAGGGATCGTGACCAAAATGCAACTAGCGACGTCATTGCGCCATCCTTCTCGTATACCTGACACCAATATAAAATTAAATTGGGGCAGTGGCGTAGCCAGAACTTAAAATTGGGTGGGCACTATACATCTCTTTTTAACAATCAATTGTTAAAAAGATAACAATAAAATCAAACTCGATTGCAATCAATTTTTTCTGATTAACTATACATTCAACCCGAAAACACTCCACACTATCAGGTGTTGCTTATTCACCTCGTTAAGGCAAAACGACAACTATTCATTCAAACGCGCAATTTTATGTATTTTAAATCAGTGGCGTAGCCAGAGCATAAAATTAAGCGGCCACACAACATCACTTTACTAGTAAAGTAAATATTAGTCCCAACTTGTTCTCAATCATTTTCCTTTGTTTAAACTATTTCCATTTATAAGAATAATCAATTGGCAATTAAAGACCCGGCTTCTTTCTTGATGCGTTCTAAGGGCGACTAATCAACAGGCATCATTCAGCTCAGAAATATAAGGTACTCATAAGTTGGCCAATTGGCTACTTTTCGAGAGGCAAACTGCTCGGAAACTTCCTTCAATTGTTTAAATTGAATCAGAGACAGAGATTTAAAATGCACAAAATTCCGCAACCAAACAAATGAATGTCCTTTTGCCTTAACGAGGTGAGCAAGGAACACCTGATAGTGTGGAGTGTTTTCGGGTTGAATGTATAGTTAATTAGAAAAAATGATAGCAGTCGAGTCTGAACTAATTGTTGTTTTAAAGAGATGTTTAATGCCCACCCAATTTTAAATTCTGGCTACGCCACTGATTTAAAAAAAAATGTCATAATGCAACAAACCGATAAACTATCTGAGCCACAGGTATCAGGCCTTTTTCCTAACTATTGCCTAGCGAGGGCCAAACGATAGCTCTAGACCTGTTGTTAAATAACTACCTTGCTCACCATAACAAGACTTTCGGAAACGGGGCAGACACATATACAATGACGCTTTATGATTAATTGTTTATCCTTGCTTCCTCAATTTTTCTTAGGCCTCAGTGTGTACTCTTGCATGTTTCTGATGAGTCAAGACCTGCATAACTGTAAGTTTCCATAAATCTGACCAGTGCGTCATGACATATAGCCTATCTGGAGCCGTACGGACCTGATGGGCCCATAACAAGGGCAAGATGTTCTTTCTCTCTCTCTTAGTTTATGTGTTTACAGAAGAAGGAGTACAAGGGAGGGCCTCGGAAACGCAAACAAGATGACCGGCAGATGTGATAGGGAGGAATCACCTGTATTCTCTGTGAGATGTACGCACACCTCAGGGGCGGCTTGACGTGGGTTGCGTGCGACTGCAAGAGTCTTCCAGATTACATCATGATGTGCAAATCAGCACGGGGGGAGAAGAACGTCACAATGTTTTCCTACATAAGCCACAGAATCAGAAACGGTCCGGATCCTTGATTTTGTTGACTTGACTTGTATGCGGGGATCTTTTTTCTGCAGAAAAAGTAAACTGACTTTGGCTTGCATATTAACTTCTCCTGCTCCAGAGACGTGATATGGTCAACACGTGGACGCCCAGGTTCCTTGCAACCCGTCTTTGCGACATTCCACCAGTGAGGATACCAACGGCTCGCTCTCGCTGATTTTGACCTAGGCGCGGCATTGTCTCACGTTGACCCAGGATAATGCAAAGGAATATTTAAGTTGCCCATTGCTACGGCTATTTATTGACCAAATTCTCGGTGGATTGGTCAATGAGTTCTACTCAACCTGACGGGATAGGCAAAATTCTAAACCAGTGATTCCCAAAGTGTGGGCCGTGGTGGTACTGCAAGTGGGCCGTGAGAGGTCATTAAAAATATTATTCATTTTTGCAAATATTATTTCTTATGATTTTTATTGTAAAATATTTATTGCACAATTTTAAAAAATATTTAGAAGTAATAACCTATTGAGTGTTAGTGACCTCACAACATTTTAGGAACCTTATATAGTTTATGATCGGAACGTAGCTTTCTGGTCATCATGACCGGGGGTCATAATCGGAGGAGCACGTACTGTGTTCGATAATTAATTCTGTCGTGTGTGTACACCACAGATTTAAAGTTTGGGCTTCCTTTATCCCCCTGCTTTCATTTCAATCCTGAATCTTTATTACAATAATAATAATAATAATAATAAATTAAAAACAACAACAACAACAATTATTGTTGTTGTTTTTTATTTATTTTATTTCATTTATTTTACTTTCTTAACAACAACAATTATTGTTGCTGTTAAGTGTTCTGAGAATGCATAATTTCGTCTATGTAATGTTTATAGGACAAAGGTGGGCCGCGGACATTTTTTAGATTTTCAAGTCGGCCCTGATTTTAAAAAGTTTGGGAACCCCTGTTCTAAACAATGAGCATTCAAGCGAAACGAGCTGCCCACACGACAAAATCAAAACAATTTTCTAAGCTTTTAAGTTGTAGTTGATGTAAAATGGCTCAAAACCATTATCCCATTTTATGTGCACCAAATATTTCAAAATTGTATGTGCTGCGTTGGAAGTATTAGTCAGTGTATTAGTGCTGAGCATATGTGGATAACAGCTTGACATACCCCCGTGTCACACAGAAAAGAAATTGGTGCGCCATTTACATCAGGGTTTCCCAAGCACTTGTTGGTGCAGCCATTAATGCAAACAATTTAATTTAATCATGGGGTAATGGCTCCCAAGATGCTAACCGTTCCCCCAGGGCGGTTAGCCATTTCGAATTGTTCCAGTCACTTATTTGTGGATACACACAGAAAATCAACAGTTTCCCCTGGCACCCCTAGGTTGCCCCCACAAACTCTGTGCCATTTCCTTTGACACATCACCAAAACTTGTGCTCCGAACTATAATGAACTACCATGAGTGGGATATTAGAAGTCATATTTCTCAACTTCAGATATTCACCCCAATTGGTGCATTATTTCAAGCCAGTACTATATGGGGGTAGTGGGGGTAGGCTTGGGTCTATTGAAACTAATCCACTATGAGCAGTAGTCACTGCCATGGTGCATTTAACTATACTGTTCACATTCATTGTAGCCGCTACATATGTTTAAAATGAACAGACACAGGGAGAGATAAGCCATTTTATTAAACCCCTTTTCCTTTTTTTTATTATGAATAAGTCCGGAGTCTCTACTGACTTGGAGCGTAAATAAGTTCTTCACCAGGTTTGAGACGGGCAAACTCTATATGCCACGTCCCCCTTTGTAGCCGTACTCCCTCCAAGTCTATCCTGACTCATTCAGATGTACTTACACACCAGCTGGAGGGGATCCTTCTTCTGCAGAAAAAGTAAACTGACTTTGGCTTGCATATTAACTTCTCTGCCTCCGATTGATTTTTTTTCTCTGAGTCATCTGAGCTCTTCTGTGAAGGTAATACCAGGAATATAAAATCAAAATTCCTACAACATTGGGGGCATCGTCCGGGGTTCTAATATCTCACCTGCACTCCCTGGAGAATCGGCGCCGACTGCAAAACCGTGCTCATCGTCTTGAGAGACGTAAAAAGGGAAAGTCCTCAAACCCGTAGCGACTGGCAAGGCTCTTTGGGTGTGTACTGAGGCCAGGAGGGAGGCTCTCCAAAGTTTGTGGTGGAGGTGCGGGAGAGTGACGGAATTCTGACTGAATTCGGCTTAGTTGCTGTGTGAGACAGAGGAATTAATATTGCCAATTATGGAACAGACGAACAGTAAGGGGTTGTTGTTGTTGTCGTTCTTGTTATAAGGACTGCTGTTCTGGGACAAATGTTGACATGACTTTGACTGAGACTGGGCAATTTGTTGAAAGATGACATAATGGTTCAGGAAATCATTGTGGGTCTATGACTGAGGAGTGTGTAGAACGCTGACATAATGATGAAAATAACCTTGAGTGAAAGTGATAAGCTGGCCAGCTGGGGATTAAACTGTGGGGTTTTAAGTTTAAAAGTTTACCTTCTAAAATACATTTGGGGAAATACAATTTGAAGTATTTACACAAGACTAAACTCAAAAGATGGACCATATAATTGAAAAGTCCACTAGTAACGTGATCACATATTACTTTGCTTGCGATTTCTACATTTATTTTTGAATAAGTCAATAAAATAAAAGGATCTACCTTTATGTGCTAGGAGCCCAAGTGAAAACTAATATTAAATATGTAGCCATGTTTGTGAATTAAAATATTTAAATTTTTTTTTCTTTGCAAATTGTAAAGTCTAAAGTGACTCCACCCGGTTCTGCTGATGATGTGGGAAAATGTAAGAATGTTTAGGGCTAATAAGCCCTGACTTTGTATTTCCTCCATGCTTTGAGCGGAACCCTAGACTGAGGTGGGTTGCTTAATCATAATTCATTAAGAGGAAAAAATTAAAAATAAAAATGTATTCCTCATTGTGTAAAAGGAGTCCTATCTAATTATACTGCATGTCCTGGACTCAAGGACACCCCTCTATCAAACCCTGAGATTGAATCTGTGTTGATTGTGGCCCTCTGCACACCAAACATGCTGACCCAATCAGTTTGGCTGACGCCTTTGGAGACAGAAAAGCAAGGGCAGCAGCCAAACACACTCTTGTGGGGCTACTACACTAATCTGAGGACTCGATTTCATGTGACCTGCTGTGAGCAAAGCATGATGCTGCTCCCCCACAAGAAAAATGTCAATGGACATCACATGGAACACAACACACTGATGGCGGGTGGGTAGGACCCAATGGTAAGCATATATTACCAAAATCCCTCTTCCATAGTGCTGTAGATTTTGGTGCATGGGCAGTGCCATGTACCAAGAGGGGGGACCAAAGGGTTAATGGATCGAAGTACAATCACTTCTTTACTAAAAATTTTTTTTATACACTTAACACCATGTGAAGGGAAATGGTATTCGTTTGTATTGATATGACCTTTTTCTAAATGAGGTAGAAGCTATAGATGCAATCACAGTCGCAAAAATTCTGAGTAGTGAAATCCTAGGTAGGGGAATGAAGTATCAGCCCATTTGGGAGCAAATTGGGAATAGAATTGAAAAAACATTGCGCATATCATCCACAATCAGCGAGATTGGTAGAAAGGACTAATTGGACCTTAAAAGCAAAATTGCGTACAGCCATGGCTGAGACTATATGGAATTGGGTTTCATGTCTGCCGTTGGCATTAACTAGTATGAGAATAACACCACAGCGGGGTTTTGGGGTTGTCATCTTATGAAGTAATACATGGGAAACCATTTGAATTACCACACTTATCACAGAGAACACAAGTAGAAGAAGCTACTCTGGCAGAATATATGAATAGAATGTTGACTAACGAAAGTGAGATTCGAAATGTGCTTCCTCCCAGATCAGTAGCGAAGCTGCCACCCGGTGAGATAAAGCCTGGAGATTGGATTCTGGTGTGGAGTGTCAGTAAAAAGCGGAAGTGGAGTGACCCAGCATGGAAGGGCCCAAATCAAGTGCTCCTGACCACAACGACTGCAGTAAAAATCCAGGAGAGAGAGACGTGGATACATCAGTGACATTGTAAGGTGGTATCTGCACCTCCAGCTGGTGTGTAGATACATCTGAATGAGTCAGGATAAACTTGGAGGGAGTCCGGCTACAAAGGGGGGCGTGGCATATAGAGCTTGCCCGTCTCAAACCTGGTGAAGAACTTATTTACGCTCCAAGTCAGTAGAGACTCCGGACTTATTCATAATATAAAAAAAAGAAAAGAGGTTTAATAAAATGGCTTATCTCTCCCTGTGTCTGTTCATTTTAAACATACAAAACCGAAAACCAGTGAAGTTGGCACGTTGTGTAAATCGTGAATAAAAACAGAATACAATGATTTGCAAATCCTTTTCAACCTATATTCAATTGAATACACTGCAAAGACAAGTTACTTAATGTTCGAACAGGTAAACTTAGTAATTTTTTGCAAATATTATCTCATTTGGAATTTGATGCCTGCCACATGTTTCAAAAAAGCTGGCACAAGTGGCAAAAAAGACTGAGAGAGTTGAGGAATGCTCATCAAACACTTATTTGGAACATCGCACAGGTGAACGGGCTAATTTGAAACAGGTGGGTGCCATGATTGGGTATAAAAGCAGCTTCCCTGAAATGCTCAGTCATTCACAAACAAGGGTTTGGCGAGGGTCACCACTTAGGGGTCCATTCTCCCATGCGCGTAAGTCGAAAAAAGCGCGTAGCTACGCGCTTTTCAGCCTACGCCTATTCTCCCCTCGACTTAAGTCTGTGCATTACGCGCCTTGAAGGCAGTTACGCGCTTGGGGCGGAGCAAGGCCAAAATCGAGGCGTTTCCGGGCGTTTCTCATGCAAATAACACTTACGCGTACTCTCCCCCTGGCTTACGCGCTTTTTCTGTTAAGAGCTTTTGAGGGCTGTATTAAGGTCAAGCGCCAACATTAGGCGAAATTGAATATTGCGTTTGATGTCGGTTATAGGCCGAATTTTAATATTACTTTTATTTTATTTCACATGGTAAAGGCGGAGACATTTAATATTCGATTGTTCTTCCTTATTTCTAAACTACATTTCTCAAAGCCATGATAATTTCTCAAACGAAATCATCACATGATATTACACATCAGCCTCTTCTCCAATCAGTTAAATTACAAACACAAAACAATTAATTAATACGAGTATACATAAGACCATCATTCTACCATGCCCTCAAAATCTAAAGCCAAAATGCCAGTCCTGCATTTGCTTGCACTCTTGCCTGATTGGGAAAGAGTAAGAGGAGAGCGCCGAGCTCGAAGACGAACACGCATATGTCGGCTTCGTTTGGACATCCTGGGAAAAACAAACATCGAGGGCATCCAGCGCTTTCGCCTGGACCGTGCATGAGGCAATCATCTATCTTTGCCGACTTCTGGATGAACAGCTATCCAGCCGCAGCAATTATCCACAAAACATACCCGTGGTCATCAACGTCAGAACTGCGCTGTCGCTCCTGGCATCTGGGTAGCTTCAGAGAGTGGCTGGTGATGTCATTCACATCACAGGCGTCTGTGTCAAGGTGTCTGACGCAGTTCGTTGGCGCTTCAAGTTCTTCTCCATGCACTTCCACTGCAGAAAGAGTGGATGCTATCTCCTCTTCCTGTGCAGTGAAATGCACAGGGGATGATGGTTGCCCACCACCTGTTGCGTGTACACTTCTCCGGTGTGCAGAGTACCTGGCTTTTACAGCGCCCCGCAGATCTCCTCATTTATGCTTTAAATCGGGGATACTGTGCTTACATCTCCCCACCGACGCCACATCCAGAACGATTCGCAGCTTAATTCCTCGGATCAGCCTTCATTGCTTGCTTGCCATACAACACCGACATCTGTGAAATTTGGTTTTCGGCTTTGGCTCGACGTCGCCATCATTGTCTTCCATGTTCTATTAACAAATGGGACTGCCCAGTATGTTCGTGATAATCTAAAAAGTTGTGATATTCTCACGAGTGAGGGGATTGATTTTCTAATTGAGGATATCTGTATTAACTAACTCGAGTCCTTGTAATTTTTTACCATTGGTAATACTGTGTAATTTAATGTGTGAATAAAGATATTAAATGGGCTACTCTAGATTGAGCCCTACCCTGGCAAATACCAAAGCACTATCCATTTTTTAATCAATTTTAGCCTTTAAAGAATAGCCGACATGGGAAGAATCATTTCCAGTAAATGGGATAATTGATTATAATAAAGTATTAGGCTCAAGTTCAAGTGAATGTGTCGCTCAAATCAAATAGGATGATAGGCAATGGATAAGGAATTCCGTCATTACTGAGGCGGTTTCGGGGAGGGGAGATGACCGCGTGCGGGGTAAGAATCCTTGTTAAAGCGTTTCCATGTCCTTTAGCTGCAAACCTGACATTGGAGTAGTTTTCAAGTGCGCAATTTCTAAATGAGATTGTACAAACTGTCTTGGATTGTCTTCTTCCGTCTTCCACGGAACAAACAGGCTGGTGTAGGAGGGGCACATTTTCAATGATCTGATTGCGCCGATTGAGAAGCGCTACATTCTTTATTCATTATTTCATTATCGCGGCAATTTGTTTGTATGCATAGCTTTAATGCCATGGTGGCTAGAGTAAGAAATAACAAGTGTTTGTCACTGACATATCCCCCCCCCGCCGCAATTTTTGTGTCCGTACGGACGGAGCCCAAAGCTAATCGCGCGGCGGGGGATAAGTAAAGAGATGTCTGAATTACGTCTTGTAATTGGTACGGCCTACTATTACAGCGGCATATAAAACCTCGTATCTTCACAATGACAAACTAAAATAAAAAAATAAATGTAAAATAAAATAATAATAATTATAATAATATAGATGGATAAATCTAGTTTCAAAAAAATGTTTAATTTTGCGTGTGAGAATAGTGGACATACGAGTTTTCGTTTCTTATCAGTTTGGAGATACGAGGTAATATCGGCAGGCCCACGATATTCAAATTTAAAGTTTGGTTTGCGTTTTCCATGGACCACAAATGCGCTTTCATGGTTAATCAGAAAATCCTTTTTCCATGTTTTCCTGATAGCCATAATCAATGAGCTTTGTACAGAATCTGCCTCTCTTTTGGATCAGTCACACCTCTTTCATAAGGCCGCCTACATTCTGAAGTTAAGCGCTGTGGGCGTGATCGAAGCGAGTAGGGGAGAATACGCTTAACTCAAAAGCGCTTAACTCGAAGCGCGTAAAAAAAGACTTACGCGCTAATGGGAGAATAGACCCCTTAGTGAACAAATGTGTGAGCTGATTGTCGAACAGTTTAAAAACAACAACATTCCTCAACGAGCTATTGCAAGAAATTTAGGGATTTCATCTTCTACGGTCCGTAATATCGTCAAAAGGTTCAGAGAATCTAGAGAAATCACTGCACGTAAGCGACAAGGCCGAAAACCAACAACGAATGCCTGTGACCTTCGATCCCTCAGGCGGTACTGCATCAAAAACCGACATCAGTGTGTAAAGGACATCACCACATAGGCTCAGGAACACTTCAGAAAACCTCTGTCAGTAACTACAGTTCGTTGCTACATCTGCAAGTGCAAGTTAAAACTCTACAATGCAAAGTGAAAGCCATTTATCAACAGCACCCAGAAACGCCGCTGGCTTCGCTGGGCCCAAGCTCATCTAAGATGGACTGATACAAAGTGGAAAAGTATTCTGTGGTCTGACGAGTCCACATTTCACATTGTTTTTGGAAACTGTGGACGTTGTGTGCTCCGGACCAAAGAGGAAAAGGACCATCCGCACTATTATAGGTGCAAAGTTCAAAAGCCAGCATCTGAGATGGTATGAGGGTGTATTAGTGCCCAAGGCATAGGCAACTTACACATATGCGAATGCACCATTAATGCTGAAAGGTACATACAGGATTTGGAGCAACATATATTGCCATCCAAGCAATGTCTTTTTCATGGACGCCCCTGCTTATTTCAGCAAGACAATGCAAAGCCACATTCTGCACATGTTACAACAGCATGGTTCCGTAGTAAAAGAGTGTGGGTACTAGACTGGCCTGCCTGTAGTCCAGACCTGTCTCCCATTGAAAATGTGTGGCGCATTATGAAGTGTAAAATACGACAACGGAGACCCCGGACTGTTGAGCAACTTGAGCAGTACATCAAGCAAGAATGGGAAAGTTCCACCAGACAAGCTTAAAAAATTTGTCTCCTCACTTCCCAAACGTTTACTGAGTGTCGTTGAAAGAAAAGGCGATGTAACACAGTGGTAAAAAGGCCCCTGTGCCAACTTTTTTGCAATGTGTTGCTGCCTTTAAATTCTAAATTCATGATTATTTGCAAAAAGAAAAAAAGTTTCTCAGTTTGAACATTAAAACATCTTGTCTTTGCAGTGTATACAATTGAATATAAGTTGAAAAGGATTTGCAAATCATTGTATTCTGTTTTTATCTACGATTTACATAACGTGCCAACTTCACTGGTTTTGGGTTTTGTATGTTGCAGCTCCAATGAATGTGAACAGTATAGTTAAATGCGCCATGGCAGTGACTACTGCTCGTAGTGGATTAGTTTCAATAGACCCCAGTCTACCCACTTAATATAGTACTGGGTTGAAATATTGCTCCAAGTTGAGAAATATGACTTCTAATGTCCCACTCCTGGTAGTCCATTATAGTTCGGAGCAGAAGTTTTGGTGATGTGTCAAAGGAAATGGCACAGAGTTTGTGGGGGCAACCTAGGGGTGCCAGGGGAAACTATTGATTTCCTGTGGGTATCCACAAATCAGTGACTGGAACAATTCGGAATGGCTAACCGCCCTGGGGGAAGGGTTAGCATCTTGGGAGCCATTACCCCATGATGAAATTAAATTGTTTGCATTAATGGCTGCACCAACAAGTGCTTGGGAAACCCTGATTGTAAATGACGCACCAATTTCTTTTCTGTGTGACACGGGGGCATGTCCAGCTGTTATCCACATAGGCTCAGCACTAATACACTGACCAATACTTCCAACGCAACACACACAATTTTGAAATATTTGGTGTACATAAAATGGGATAATGGTTTTGAGCCATTTTACATCAACTACAACTTAAAAGCTTAGAAAATTGTTTTGATTTTGTTGTGTGGGCAGCTCGTTTCGCTTGATTGCACATTGTTTAGAATTTTGCCTATCCCGTCAGGTTGAGTAGAACTCATTGACCAATCCACCGAGAATTTGGTCAATAAATAGCCATAGCAATGGGCAACTTAAATACTCCTTTGCATTATCCTGGGTCAACATGAGACCATGCCGCGCCTAGGTCAAAATCAGCGAGAGCGAGCCGTTGGTATGCTCACTGGTGGAATGTCGCAAAGACGAGTTGCAAGGAACCTGGCTGTCCTCGTGTCGACCATATCACGTCTCTGGAGCCGGAGAAGTTAATATGCAAGCCAAAGTCAGTTTACTTTTTCAGCAGAAAAAGGATCCCCGCATACAAGTCAAGTCAACAAAATCAAGGATCCGGACCGTTTCTGATTCTGTGGCTTATGTAGGAAAACATTGTGACGTTCTTCTCCCCCCGTGCTGATTTGCACATCATGATGTAATCTGGAAGACTCTTGCAGTTGCACGCAACCCATGTCAAGCCGCCCCTGAAGTGTGCGTACATCTCACAGAGAATACAGGTGATTCCTCCCTATCATATCTGCAGGTCGTCTTGTTTGCCTTTCCGGGGCCCTCCCTTGTACTCCTTCTTCTGTAAACACATAAACTAAGAGAGAGAAAGAACACCTTGCCCTTGTTATGGGCCCATCAGGTCCGTATGGCTGCAGATAGGCTATATGCCATGACGCACTGGTCAGATTTATGGAAACTTATGCAGGCCTTGGCTCATCAGAAACATGCAACCTTTTGGTGGAAAAGGAGTAAAAGTCAACCCTAAAAAAATCTTCGAAGTGAATAACAGGCTACCGCGTGCTATGTTGACTTTGCCTAGTTTTTTTTTTTGAGCGAACAACGCGTTTGGCGTGTCGTGTCATCAGGTTCACTCAGGTATTGTCTGAGCTCACTCAGGTGTGACTAAATGATGTTCCAGTCACATGACCATAGGTTCTTAAAAGTTATAATTTTTCAAAATACCATATTACCAGGTGAGATACCCTCCCATGTATAGATACAAATACATTAAATAATAAATAACCATTGATAATGAATAGTCTCGACTCTCGAGTAAAAAATTTCTGAGCAAGTGGCCAACCTCTTAAGCTTATTACACAAAGATCACAAATCCTAACAAGCCTAAGATGACCTAACAAAATCTACTTGTGGTACAATTCTGTCCAAATTGTTTGTTAGGAATGACCGCATATAAATGTACATCTTTAGCGTCTGCTTACACATGATTTTCGCTATTGATCTAACCAAAGTGACCTGCAATTACCTATCTAAAGAACTTTTTTGTGATGAACTGTGACAAGTCACTTCCAAGGAGTCCTTACAAATTCAATTTGCGTCACAATGTCCTATTAAAAATTCAGTCTGAATTGTGTTGAACATCGATTTTGTTCCGATTGCATTACAGTGATCATGAATTATTCTAATTTTCATTTTTTAGCTTCATATTGTTGCTGCAGCAGTGTCAGCCAGAGGTTTATTTTTGTCAGGAGAACTGCTGTCACGGGTTCAGTGTGATCGCAGGTTTAGTTGTTTTATTTTCTGCTTTTTTCCCATTTTATTCTTAAAAATAAATCAATCTGCAATAATACAAGTGTGATAGACAAAATTATTATTTACCTTGAATGAACAGAGTCAAGAGTGTATTCTGCATGCTTCTGCCATCGTTATCATACAGCTGGAACGTATATGTCCCGGAATGGAATCGGCTTAAATTATCCAGTTGAAAAATCCTATTACTTGAGAAATTACAGTTTTCTTTACTGGGTATATTCATTCTACATCCCGTCTTATTGCATTTGCAAAAAAGGTGCTGATTGAATTTGACATCCAAATTTTTTAAATTGATGTCCATCATATTTATGTAGACTGGCTCCCCCAGAGCTCCATAACATTCAACTAATGTTTGATCCTTTGGGATCATGCAGGAGTTTGGGATACCTGAAAGAAAAAAAAAAAAAAGATAATAACAGTAGTAGTAGTCATAATAATAATAATAATTATAATAATAAAAATAATAATAATGACAGTTAAGTATACTCAGCAGTCTTTCAGCAAATAACAGACAATGGTACCAAATAGCCTCATGTTGGCAGAAATATTTATGCATGCCACAAAGAATAAAAAACATCTTTGATCAATTATTTAATATCATTCATTTTATATTTTTCATTTTTTTTCTGAAAAAATAGGGCCCAGTACTTCCTGAATTTAAAAAAAAAAATCATTGCTCATGCAACTCAAAGGTTTAGAATGCTGGACACTCCTTGCATCGCGTCTTATTCCATTATATTTCTGTTTTAAATTATATTGATTAATCAAAACAAATTAATGATAAACACATTTATATTATGCAATATCTTCTTGAAATACACAGGCCCATGCCCTCTTCACAATTGAGTAATAGTTTCCAAGATTTTCACCCTTCCACGCTTTGAACACCAAGCAGAAACAAGCTGAGTACTCTTATTTCCAAGCCTTATTTATGAGAGCAACACAGCATGTGGTAAGCACGGACAATGAAGTGGAAAATCCGCGTAAATATCCATAATGTTATTGAGTCTTACCTTGAGTCACTGCCGCTAAAAGCAGCAAGAGTTTGAAAAGAGAGATGAGCATTCTTTTGTCCCATAGGACAGTATAATTGCGGAAACAAGGACTAATATGCACACCGCACTTATTCAAAATTCGTCTCTCTTCACCAGCCCGAAAAACGGTCAAAATGGCATTTCCGATATACCCTGTGCGAGCGCAGTTTATATTAGCCAACGACGTGAACCTCAAGGCCAGAAGATTTGCATCGCCTCAACCCGCAGTGAAGACGTACAGCCGCATTTCTTTCCTGAGGAAAGAGGAAGTTATTGAGGAGAAAAAATAGAATACATCAGCCGAACAACTTTTGAGGCCCCTTCTCTATTTCAAAAAATACATTCATTTTTTCATCAATGCTTTAAGCCCAGATTGCATACAGATGTGGGCCACATCAGGCAACGATTCGGCACTTTTGGCATTCTTTTGGCCCACACAAAAATGATGTGAGCCTAAAGTGGCCCATGTGGTAAATGCTGAATTTGGCCCGAATAGCTCAAAACAAATATGGCCCACAATTGGCATATATTTGGCAGAGTGACAATGGTCAGTCTGTATGTGAACCAAAACTGGCCCACATTTGCTGCATCATATGTTCTTGGCTGATATCTGGCATTGTGATGGCTTGGTTGTGGCCAAGTTCTGGCAAACAAGACCGGAACGCCCAAGTGCCATCATTCCATGCGGTATGTGGGCCAAATGAACGTGGCAGGTATGGGCAGGTGTGGGCCAGATATGGACCAGAAGAATTTTGCTGTTTGGGAACTATACTGATCAGCAAAATACACGTCGCAGACATTTTGTATATCAACTGTTTTATTCACAAATATTCTTAAAATTGATTGAGACATCAGTTGGAGAAAATTCTTTCATTTGATGACTCACCACCATTGCCTGGAGAATATTTGATATGATGTTTGTGATCATGTGATCAGATTTATTCCTAAATCCAGTGAGATTAAATTAGTGCCTTGTATATCCACCATAAGGATTGATGAAGGCTATTGGCATCTGGGCCAATACTCCTTGAAAGGCTATAAAGAGCTGTGGATCAGTTATTGACCCTGGGGTGTACAACCCCTCAATGTAAAATCGCCACAAAACGTAAAACTAATGCTAAACGTAATAGTCGGCTTGCTGATAAAACCTTGTATCTTAAGAATGATGAACTTTACAGGAAAATAGATAATATAAATATATATATGATTTAAAATATAAATAAAAAATGTTTAATTTTACATGTAAGAAAAGTGGACATACAAGTTTTTGTTTCCTATCAATTTGGAGCTACGTGGTTTTACCAGTAGACCGAAGATATTCAATTTTTTGTTGAAGTGAGTTTCAAGTGTTCGACAATGCCTAAAACAATATTTAGAGAATGCGGCGAATTTGACTCAAACAGGTACTGCCTCACTAGCAGCCAAATCCGCCTACCAAAATTTACATCAGATCTATCATAAAGATCGACGGTGATTCCTTAAGGATTTTTTGACGTTGACAAGTGCTGCCTTTCAGTGACTACCTGAAACATTCCTCTTACCATAATTTTAAACCATGGTTGCCATACCTGTTGCAGGCCAAACTCTGAGCAAATCATATTTTATTCATGCTATAACTCCTATACGGGACACCGGGGATGATATTAACATTTTTTGTATGAGCATCTGTAACTCAAGGATTCTTTATGCTTGATCTCTCAAACTTTGCCTCATAGTATCCATGTTTGACTACAAATAGCACTCACTCAGACATCTATAACACAATCACAGAACATGTGAATTAGCATCAAATGCGAAGCGTGCACTTGTTACAACCTACCCCACTACTGGGATGAGTTGCAGCACCGGGTGTGGATAGATAGAGGTAATTTGCAGAAATAAAGTATTCTAAATTTGATTCTGCAAGGACTTTTCCCCAAGAATAACAATCCATTATTTACAAGCTGAACCATTTTAAGTCAACAAAAAGCAAAGTTCCTCAAAAGCTTTTAATTCAGAACAAAACAACTGCTGCATGTATGTTTGCATGAGTGCCTACTTGCGTGTTAGTTGAGGTCTGTTAGCATGAATGCAAAGTACCTGATTAAACTATATAAACTACTCTTTTAGGCATTTATCATCCGATATAAAAATATTTTTCTATCAAATACCTGGAGAACGTCTTACACCTTGCCGCAAAAAAAAAAAAAAAAACACCACACACACACACAACCCAAACTCCACGTATGAATTCCCCCTATATGTAATAAACCTTAACACTAAATGTTAGAAGGTGGATATGAAGAAAGAGGCTAAATGAAGCCCGGTGCTGCTGATCCTGTTGAGTGCACACACGGCTACCTCAAATAGACCCCGAGATCAATCGCAGATCACCACCGTGGACACTAAGTAGCTGCAGCAGACGCGTGTGCCAGCAACACTCAAAGACCACAGTCAGCCAGAGGGACGATGAGAACGCTGAAATAGCCCTGCTTGCTATTCCTTTAGTTTGTCTGAATGGTACGAGACGTTTGAGAGGAGTATTAAAGTGAGCTTGTAATATAGCGACTCGGAATAAGTCGCGAGAACCAGGAAATGCAGTGGAGCTGGTTTTATTAATAAGGGGGAGAACCCCTGCAGGGCAGAAAGCAAAAGTACAGAGTCCACAATCCAAAAGTCAAAATCCAGTTGGGCAAAAATAGAATCAAAAACCAATGCAGCAATCACAGTAATCGTAGTCAGACAGAAATGGGTCTGGTTCACAGGAATAGTACTATCAAAGAAGCAAAGCCAGAATCCACAAGACGTAATCCAAATCATTACCAGGGCAGCAAACAGATCTCGTAGTCGGGAAGAAAATGGTCAAAACACACAGATGCAACAATAATCCAAAATCACAAAGGCAAAAATCGAAAGTCGGGCAATCCAGTCAGAAAGATAAACACTGAGTAATCAAGGCGAGAAACATAACACTAGAGAAAACGATCTGACACTGGAAGTGCTTGAACAGACATCTTAAATATACATCCGGGGTGAACGCATGACCAGGGAGAAACAGGTGCAATCAATGATACAATAATCAGGATTGACACATGAGGAATAATCTAATTACATGAGTCTGGCCAAAGCCAAAACGCAGACAGGGATCACAAGACAAACCTATGTACAAAACAACAGCTCCAGTTAAGGAGTACTAAAGTGCATAGTTTAATTTAAGCAATGAGCCTATTTTTAAGGTTTCTGCTTGAATATTGCAAACCCATAAGAAAATGGGTATATCTCTGCAACCACAAGGTCTATTTGAATAATTTTGGTTTCATAGTAAATGGGACACTTGTGAGATTTGTTGAGATGAGTTAATATGAGTATATTTGATACTGGTGAAGAGAAAATGAAGATGGCACATGCAAAAATTTTAAAAATGTAGATCCGCCTAAAAAAAAAAATCATTTTCAGGATGAATATCCCATTGAAAATGATGCAGTGTCAGCTCTAAACCTTTATCAGACCATAATACAACATAAGAACATTATCTCTGCAAAGGCTGACTCAGATAAAGTGAAGTAGAACAAAACTAGAGAGTTTTTAGCACAGAGAGTTCAACCGAGGTCTCCAAAGTGGCCATTTTGGCGCAATTTGGCACAATTTGGCACCATCTGTGCCATTTGAGTTTTCTCATGTACAACACTATACATTTCATTTTTATATTTCTAATGGTGATCAATACATCCAAATACAACTGTTTTTGGCAATTTTTTGAAAATTCAACCAGACCTCTGTATATTTCCCATTTGAAAAATTGAACCACACAAAGCAACTGAATGTTGATTCCAAATGGAGCAGATTTATTTTGATAAAACAGTAAATATTTCAGCAACAATACCAACAGTAAAAAAAATAGTAAAACTTCTAAAATATTTACACTATTCTACAATATGCTATTTTGAAACTTTGAAATTGCAAAACAAATATTTCCATAAAAATTTAAACTTGTAGAAACACACACAAAGCATATACATATATGCATATACTCATACATAAAAGGGAAAAGAAGGCACACTCAAAGACTGATGTTTCAGTCTTCTGTATTCAGAAAGTTTCACTTGGAGACATTGAGAATGAGCTAAGCCCAAAACGTCTGTCAATCAGCTTTGTCCTAAGACTATAGGAATATGGGAACCATATTGCGTAAATTGCCCCACTTTCGTAAGTAGTGTTTATTTTCAGCGACTGGGACCAGCCAGTGCCTGCTTTATACCGACTCTCCTTTATCTTATACATACACATACGTATACAGTCAAACATATACATAAACATATACACATGCACATACAAACACCAACAGACACCGAACGTCACATTTCATAACATCAGACCACATCACTAAGCCTGCATTTTGGCCCGAAAAAAAGCAGCTAGCTCCAAACATATTGAAATTTTTACAGCAATAAAGCTTTCGATACAACATTTATAAGACATTCCATACCTTTCAGAAGATGGAGGACGGTAATCGGAGTCACCACTGTCTTCTGCATACTCCGGTTGCATAAGATCTTCGTCCTCTGACGAAGAATCCTCGATACATAGCGTACTGTCAGCGTTCTCCTCCAGTAATTTCAAAACCTCTTCGGCTGTGAAACGTCTGCTAGGCCCCTGCTTGGCCATATTTCTCACAAAGTGTAATAAAATATCGATAAAAAGAATCAACCTGTCTAGAAACAAGCAACAACAAAGTCGATGCCGTGCGCTCTGCGTTCAGCTATCCTATGCGTAATACGGGTATCCTGCGTAAATCGAGTTTGCTGGTATGTACACATAGTGAATACGCTTGGCTCTATCTCCGCCACGGATTCGTCGATTTGGGCGATTGACAACTCGTTGAAATCGTTAGAACCAATAGAATGAAGCTATATTCACCAAAATGAGATTGACAGTACTGTCTACCAATCAGAATTAGAAGAACACACGTCTTCGCGAAGAAGCCCCTGATGCATACGGACATTGTAAGGCTTCCCCTGGGTCACTAACGCTGTCGGCTAAAGCCGGAAAGTTTTGGAACGCAACACAGGTAATGGGACTAACTGAATCAAGTGTGAATTTTACGGAAAAATAAGATTTTCTCGCCCGAACAGCGAAGGAAAAATAAATTTTACTACGATAGTTTGAAAAAGCGATGTCAGTTTTTATGATTCTTTGGCCTCTATCTCTCCGAAACTTTGGAGTAGATCAATTTGCATTACAGCATTGGAATCTGTGGAGTCTTAGCTTTCATTTGACGCCTCGCTTGTGCATGCTGCATGAACTTTGGTTGCGGTTGAGCTTGCAATATGTCGAGTGGGTTGATGCAGCGGAGCTGAAAAGAGTTTGATATGTCGTAATTAATTTAGTTGTTATTTGAGCTGTGTTTAGAACATGTAAAAACGTTTATACAGTCGTGTAGCCCCGGTTCTGCTGTTTAATTTGATGTGCAATTTCGCTATATTCTTTCAAGATTAGTGCATTATTTCATGCTGTGTTTGTTAATGCCCCTCAAAGTCCCCCAATTGGGGGACGCTCGGGTACTAAGGGTTAAAGAAAAGGAAAGCATAAAGTGTAAGTGGAGATCCACAGAAGCGGCAGCAGAGATAATCAAAGATAGGCAAGGAGGCGGAGACTAGAATTGGGCGACCGCTGAGAGATCGTTAGTCAATTAGTATGTGCAGCTATACAATCCCGAGTGCATGTTAGTAAGTTAGTAAAAATATACAATGTTAATATGTGTTAGTAATTATCGAAAACAACAAACTGTTAGTATGGATTAGTAGATAGTAAAAGAGAGAGGAAGGAAGCACATGAGATAATGAAAGAAGGTTGAAACCCCGAAACCAATATATCACCCGAATGAGTGGTATGCAAGACTAGGGACTGTGGGCAAAGACCTACATAAGACAAGACAAGGTAGACAAAGTGCAATGCATGGAAAGGAAAACATGGCAAGATAACTAATGATCTAAACATGAAAAATAATAAAACAAAGAAATCCAAACTACCAAAATACAATACATAATCCTAAGAATGGTCAGTCAGAACAATGGTCACTAAACACTGAAATCCATAAACATGGCAAAGCCAGGCACAGAACTTAAACAAGACATGATCATAAACCAGAATCACAACAGAGCTAAACTCAAGTGAAAGTAAACTCGAGAGGTGTCTCAGCGCCGTCAAAAAGGAGTAGATGATGCACTTCGGCGTTACCATGAACGAGAAAAGCCGTTGCTGTCAGGCAGATTTAATACCGAGCAAGACCATAACAAAATCGAGTCTGAGTGTGACATGCGCACGATAGCAGTGAAAACAAAGTTGAGATCATCAAAACTATGAAGCATAGGTATGTCCCATGTATGTCAAGCAATTATGCTGAAACTGTTTTTTGTCCTATACAAACTGAATTGATAGTCCAATCAAGAAGACATTTTTACATTAGTTGAGTTTACTTTCTGCTTTTAATCACCTCTGATGGAGGCATACTCAAATTAAAAAGTTGAATGTTAGCGTCAGAAAATTACTTCAAGGAGCCTCCTAAGGACGTGTTGTGATTCTGCCTTGACCATGTTCATGCCCTGTTTATTCTGACTGCCTTTTGTGTTTTTTGACTATTTGCCATGCCATTTATTGGATTCTGGTTTTCAAACTTCCTTCCGATCTCGTTTGCTGGCTTCACTCTTCTTTTCTATCTACAAACAATACTAACAGTTTATTATTTTCTCCTGAGATTACTAACAACAACTAACCTTGTATATAATACTAACTTATTAACAAGCACCAAGGATTTGTTTAGTTGCACTTACTAATTGATTAACAAGCTCTCAGCACTCGCCCTGTTCTAGTCTCCGCCTCTTTGCTCTCCCTGATTACCTTTGCTGCATTTTCTGTGAAAGCTCACATCTGATCGCGCTGTCTTGTTTCTCATTATCTATGCACGTTAGAAACTCCATAACTGGAGCTGTTTATCTTTGTATAGGTTTGTCCCGTGATCCCTGTCCACGTTTTGGCTTCTGCCAAATTCCATGTGTAATGTGAATATAGGCCATTTACCTTTTTTTTTGTTAAGCTCAGACTGGAGTCATGTTAAGACATGTCCTGGACATGTCTGGGGCAAGTCTCAGAAAATAAAAAAAAAAGAGGTCTAAATGTGGGTGGGGTCTGCAAAAGAGTATATAAGGAAAAGAATTGAGACAGTAAAGTAGTAGGAGAAATAGCAAGGAGATGACCAGACCTGCCATTCTGTTCAAGACCTGTGACGTTTCTTTTGTGGATTTCTTTGCCTGTGTTTGAGCATTTTCATCATCCAGGACATCACCAAGCCACCCCCACGAAAAGGGATTGTAAATATTTATGTTTTGTAATCAATCTTGGTCTTAGTTGTTTAGTCATTATTGTCTTTGTTGTTAATTAAATGTGTTTTAGTTGTTAAAACTGTGTCTGTCATCCCTTGCTGTTGCTGTTGCTGTTGTGTTATAAATGTAAGAACAAATTGGGGCCATAACAAATTGGGGGCTCAAGGTCCGGGATAGACCATTTTGTGAGTAATTTATTGAAAATCTAACATTTCAAATTGTAAAATTGATTTTTTTTAATTGAATACATATATATTGACAACAGCAATGGATGATTTCTTGGCATCACCAACCGTAGGGGTTTTGAAGTCTTTTAAAAAGACAGAACTGCTAGAAATTTTCAGACATTTAGAGCTGACAGAGGTGAAACCAGCCATGCAAAAAGCAAGACTGGCTCGAGAAATAGTTGAATATTACATTGATGAAAATGTGTTTGCACCCGGAGATCTGGAACAGTTTCCAGTGGAAAATCCAAATATAGAAATGGAACTTAAATTAAAAATGCTAGAGATTGAAAGGGAGGAAAGAGAAAAAGAAAGGGAGGAAAGAGAAAAGCAAAGAGAATTTGAGAGGGAAGAAAAAGAAAAACAAAGGCAGTTTGAGTTAGAAAAATTAGCAAGAGAAGAGAAAATAGAGAGGGAGGAAAGAGAAAAAGAAAGGGAGGAAAGAGAAAAACAAAGAGAATTTGAGAGAGAGAAAGAGGAAAGAGCAGAAAGAGAGAGACAGAGACTGAGAGATTTTGAATTAGAGAAATTCGATAGAGAAGAAAGACTCCAAATGGAGCAACTAAAAATTAAAATGGAAACTAAAAATAAATTTTGTGCCAGTCAGGAGGTAAAACTGGTGCCTCCATTTTCGGAAAAGGATGTTGACAATTATTTCCAGTGTTTTGAAAAGGTAGCAAAGAGTTGCCAGTGGCCAAAGGAACACTGGCCTCTGATGTTGCAAACTGTCCTCAAGGGTAAAGCGCAACAAGCCTATTCGGCTTTGTCTGCAGATGATTCCTCTGATTATGAGGTTGTCAAAAAGGTTATTTTGAGAGCTTATGAGTTGGTTCCAGAGGCTTACCGACAGAAATTCAGAGGTCTGAAGAAATCTGAAAATCAGACTTATGTTGAATTTGCTAATGAAAAGCAGGTTTGCTTTGAGCGCTGGTGTACTTCTATGGAGGTCAAGGATGATTTCAACTCACTAAAAGAGATGGTGTTAGTTGAAGAATTCAAGAACTGTGTTAAAGATGATGTTAAGACCTACCTTAATGAGAAGCAAGCACTGAATTTGCAATCAGCTGCCAAATTTGCAGATGAATATGTTCTCACACATAAGTCCAAATTTCAGTCTAGCAGTAATAATAGATGGTCCCAATTTCAGAAAAAGGGTTATGGTGATACCCAAGATTCCTCACCCAAAGACAAAGACAAATCTGGTGATGGTGCTCAGAAATCCAGGAACAGGTCTGATCAAAGTGTGAAAGCTGACAGTGACAAAAGTGGTCTAGTTTGCAGTTATTGCAAGAAATCTGGTCATGTTACAACTAACTGTTGGTTCCTTAAAGCTAAGAAAGAAAAAGAAAAGGATACCAAACCAAATGCCTTTGTGAAAACAAGGTTAGAAACCCCTGTAGTAGATAACCAATCTGCTAAATTGCCTGCTTCTTGTGGGGCTAAAAAGCCTGATACAGCTGACTTCGTGAGGGAGGAATTTCTTCCATTTGTGTCAGAGGGATTTGTGGCTCTGAATGAGCATACTACTCCTGTCCCCATATATATCCTAAGGGATACCGGAGCTTCTCAGTCACTTTTGTTGATGGACTCCTTGGAGTTACGTGATGAGACCGCTTCAGGGGATTTCATACTTGTACAAGGTATTGAAGGGAGGACTGTATCTGTACCCCTGCGCTCTATATTCTTGAAGTCAGATTTAGTCACAGGACATGTAAAGGTGGGACTTATGTCAAGTCTACCTATAAAGGGTGTTTCTCTGTTGCTAGGCAATGACCTGGCTGGGGGCAAAGTAGTTCCCCCTGTACATCTTACTTCACAGCCGAGCACTGAAGATGGGGATGAGGACCCATCTCTGTATCCTTCTTGCGCAGTGACTCGTGCTATGGCCAAGAAGGCTAAAGAAGAAGATGATGTGGTGCCGTCCAGTACATTGAATAGTCAGGACTCAGGTGGTTCGCCTCATGACTCTGATTGGCCTACTATGGTTTCTCCGTTTGAGGACTTATCAGATACTTTTATCAGTTCTCTATTCAGCCAGCCGGATGGGTCTGGTGATTCTGATGTGTCTGGAGACTTGTCTCTGTCCAGAAAGCGGTTGATTGAGGAGCAAACTAATGATCCTGAAATTTGTGTACTAAAGAGGAGAGCCCTTCCTGATAAAGAAATAGACGCAGTTCCAGTTGGGTATTATCTCAAGGATGGTGTGTTGATGCGGAAGTGGCGCCCTCCTGATATCCCTGCCAATGCAGATTGGGCAGTGGTCAGGCAAATTGTTGTTCCGAAGGTCTACAGGAATGAGATCTTAACAATGGCTCATAGTCTACCTTTAGGAGGTCATCTTGGTGTTAACAAGACTGTTGATAAGATCATGAAACACTTCTTTTGGCCTGGGCTTCGGAAAGACGTTTCCAACTTTTGCAAAACCTGTCACACTTGTCAGGTAGTTGGAAAACACCAGTTAGACCCACCTGTAGCTCCATTGCAGCCTATCCCAGCATTTGGGGAGCCATTCTCTAAGGTCATTGTTGATTGTGTTGGTCCATTACCCAAGACTAGATCTGGAAATCAGTACTTGCTGACAATCATGTGTGCATCTACCAGATTCCCTGAAGCCATACCTCTACGCAACATCAAGGCAACTGCAATCTCAAAGGCTTTGATAAAGTTCTTTAAGTTGTTTGGCCTTCCCAGGGAAATTCAGTCAGACCAAGGTAGCAATTTCACTTCTGGTTTGTTTCAGCAGGTTGTGTATGAACTAGGTGCAAAGCAGATTCTTTCTAGTGCCTATCATCCAGAAAGTCAGGGTGCCTTAGAGCGGTTTCATTCCACCCTCAAGACAATGATGAGGACTTATTGTTATGACCATGAGAAAGACTGGGATGAAGGGGTTCATTTGCTGTTGTTTGCAGCTAGAGAAGCAGTGCAGGAGTCTACTGGATTCAGTCCATTTGAGCTAGTGTTTGGTCATGAAGTGAGAGGACCTTTGCTATTATTGAGTGAACAATGGCAAGAGAAAGAGCCGCATATCAGTCTGTTAGACTATGTTGGCAAGTTCAAGGAAAGATTGCATGCAGCTTGTGACCTTGCCAAAGAGAACTTGAAATCAAGTCAGGGAAAAATGAAAACTTGGTATGATCATAAGGCTGGAAGCCGTGAGTTTAAACCAGGAGAAAAGGTCCTTGTGTTGTTTCCCTTGCAGTCCAATCCATTGCAGGCTAGATTTCATGGTCCTTATGAAATTCTGACAAAACTCAATGATCTCAATTACATTGTGAAGACTCCAGATAGGAGAAAACCAAAACAATTGTGTCATATTAACATGCTAAAGCCTTATCATGACAGAAATGCTAGGGTTGCAGCTGTCACTTCAGATTCTCCTATAGCCGAGATTTGTGAAGATGAGGGGGAGTTTCAAGATGATGAACCTAGAATAAAAGCTGAAGTTCTTTCATGTAAATTGTCAAACACTGAAGTGTTGCAAAATCTTGATGTAAAACTCCAGCACTTAGAACCCTCACAGAGAGATCAGTTTGAAAGGTTGATCAAGAAATATGAGGATTTGTTTCCTGATGTTCCAAAGAGAGTTACTATAGCCTCTCATGATGTAGATGTTGGTGATGCCAAACCAATAAAACAGCATCCATACCGGATGAATCCTGAAAAGAGAAAGATTGCTGAGAAAGAGGTTGAGTACATGTTAAAACATGATATTATCAGACCCTCCAACTCCGATTGGAGTTCACCCTGTGTGCTAGTTCCAAAACCTGATGGAAGTACTAGATTCTGTACAGATTATCGCAAAGTCAATGCTGTAACTAGAACTGATGTGTTTCCAATACCTAGGATTGATGATTGTATTGATAGTGTAGGGCAAGCAAAGTTTCTGACCAAGATTGATTTATTGAAGGGTTATTGGTGTGTGCCTTTAACTGAGAGGGCCAAGAGCATCTCTGCTTTTGCCACACCATCTGGATTGTACCAGTATGAAGTCCTACCCTTTGGCATGAAAAATGCCCCAGCCACGTTCCAAAGAATGATACAATCTACAATCGCCGGATTGCCACACACGGGTGTGTACATCGATGACCTGATCACATGGAGTGACTCCTGGGAAGAACATCTAAAAGATGTTGAGACGTTGTTCCAGCGCCTGACCCAGGCTAACCTGACTGTTAACCTGAGCAAGAGTGACTTTGGTTGTGCTACTGTCACCTATCTTGGCTACGTCATAGGCCAGGGTAAGGTGGCACCCATAAATGCTAAAGTCCAAGCCATCATGGACTTTCCAGTTCCTGACAACAAAAAAGCTTTGCGCCGCTTCCTTGGAATGATCGGGTACTACCGCAAGTTCTGCAAGAACTTTGCTGAGATTGCTCTCAGTCTAACTAACCAACTGAAGAAAGGCGTAAAGTTCACCTGGGATGATGCATGCCAGAGAGCCTTCGATCACTTGAAGTCTCTGCTGTGTCACTTCCCCGTGCTCAAATCTCCTGACTTCAACAAACCGTTCTCCATCGCGGTCGATGCTAGCGACCAAGCTTGTGGATCTGTGCTCCTACAGAGAAGTGACTCTGATGACATTGAGCATCCCGTGGCATACTTCTCCAGGAAGTTCAATCGCCACCAAAGGAACTATTCCACAATAGAGAAGGAACTGTTGGCTCTGGTCCTTTCTTTACAACACTTTGAGGTTTATGTTTGTACAGGACAAAAGCCAATGATTGTGTACACTGACCACAATCCGTTAATGTTTTTGAGTAAGATGAAAAACAAGAATCGGAGATTGTTGAATTGGAGTTTGATTTTACAGGAGTTTGACTTGGAAATTAAACATGTGAAGGGTACAGACAATGTAATTGCTGATTGCTTATCCCGTGTTTGAATGTGTATATATATATCATGTGTTTGAATATTGTATGATATGTATATATAGACAAGTGTTCACTTAACCATTTTGTATTGAAAAGAAAAATTTTGCCTTTATGAGTCAAAATTTTTCCCTTTTGGAATGGAGGTGTAATGTGAATATAGGCCACTAGATGGCAGTATTTACCTTTTTTTTTGTTCAGCTCAGACTGGAGTCATGTTTAGACATGTCCTGGACATGTCTGGGGCAAGTCTCAGAAAATAAAAAAAAGAGGTCTAAATGTGGGTGGGGTCTGCAAAAGAGTATATAAGGAAAAGAATTGAGACAGTAAAGTAGTAGGAGAAATAGCAAGGAGATGACCAGACCTGCCATTCTGTTCAAGACCTGTGACGTTTCTTTTGTGGATTTCTTTTCCTGTGTTTGAGCATTTTCATCATCCAGGACATCACCAAGCCACCCCCACGAAAAGGGATTGTAAATATTTATGTTTTGTAATCAATCTTGGTCTTAGTTGTTTAGTCATTATTGTCTTTGTTGTTAATTAAATGTGTTTTAGTTGTTAAAACTGTGTCTGTCATCCCTTGCTGTTGCTGTTGCTGTTGTGTTATAAATGTAAGAACAAATTGGGGCCATAACACATGTGATTAGGTTCTCCATCATGTGCCTTTGTAATTAGTCTGACTGTTTGCACCTATGTCCCTTACCATGTGATCTCTCCAGAAGTATATATTAGGTGTCTTCTCACAGCCAGTCTCTGTCAGATTGTTTTCCTAGTCTTCTTGTGCCATGGTTCTTTTTGCCTTGATTACTCAGTGTTTGTCTTTTTGACTGGACTGCCCAACTTTTCAATTTTTGCCTTTGTGATTTTGGATTATTGTTGCATCTGTGAGTTTTGACCTTTTTCTGCCCGACTACGAGATTTATGTTCTCTGCCCTGGTTACGATTCAGATTACGCCCATTGGATTCTGGTTTTGCTTCTTTGACATTCCTGTACCTGTGATCCAGACCCATTTCTGTCCAACTATGATTGTGATTGCTGCCCTGGTTTTTGATTCTATTTTTGCTCAACTGGATTTTGATTTTTGGAGTGTGGACGTTGTACTTTTGCCTCCTGCCCTGCGGGGGTCCTCCCCCTTTAGTAATAAAGCAAGTTCTACTGCATTGCCTTGTTCTCGCGACTGGTTCCTGATTGCACCATTTCAAAACGTTTTGATTCCAGTATAGTGAGGCGAGAGACATTGCACCAAGAGAACGACTCTGCCTACCCATCGCAGTCCAAATAAAGACTGAGAAATAGCTGCATGTAGGGGGTTACCACAGTGATTTAACGACGCGCTGAAACATGGTAACCTACTTCATGCAGCACTACTCATTTTCTACTCTGGAAGTCTCAACTTTGGGAATAAGGACAAATCTGACAATGAAGGATTCTAAACATGGTTAAAATGTGACATGGAAAGGGGACTGAACTGTGATTGTTACTGTCACATGGATACTTGAATATAATTCAAGACTATTGACTAATTTACTGACATCAATGGTCACAAGTTTCAAAGATTACTCTGGGCCTATTATAATTGACAATGCGTAGTGGACAAGTCAGAATGACTTAAGGACATTGATTTACAATTTGGGTGACTGCAGAATGAGGTGAGGTGAAATTGGCTGGAGACAGGAGCTTAGCCAGTTCAGTAGCTTGCTCCGGAGCTGGCTAGCTCCACAGACTGTTTCCATAGTAACTAGTGCCATGGCTTAGCTCACACGCTCTGTGAAACTAAAATTTTGTCTTGAGATTAGGCTAATCCCTTATCCCTCCTTCATGCAATAGGCCCCTGAACTGACATTTTGGAAACCCCACAGGTCCAATTTTTTGGTTCAGTGCAATTTGTCCCCGTACCATGATGCTTTGTTTGGCCCATGCATCTTTGTCACATGCATCTGTCTCAAAACCATGGGCGTAATCCCAAACTGTATAAAATGATGGACGAAGCTATTGGTTTCAGCATACCATAAAAGAAGCCTCAATTTTAGCTATTTGAATTGTGCCATGTCATTTTGAAACCAGATATGATTTCTATTGGATGAGAGCGAGAATCAAGATTCGGGGAGGGACAGGAGAGGTGGATCTGACCGTATCGGGCGAAGACCAGAGGATAGCCACGCCCCTAAAGCAGATTCTAGCTTTATCCTTTATTCTAGCCTACTTGGGATCATAATTTACAAAAGTGAACATCATGATATATCAAAGGAGACTTGAAACCTCCTATAGCTACCATAAAATAATGTGAAAAATCATTAAATGAAAAATCAGGTGGGGAAAGTTGGGTTATTTTCTCATAGACTTCTACAGAATTAAACTTCTTTCTGCAACCACCGATGTCGCCATCCGCTGGCCATTAAATAGAATGCCATTTTACGGTACTTCCACTTCAGATGTCATGTCACCACGATCACAAGACTCCTGGCAAGACATCAGCAGACGGGACTGCGTCGCGCCGACTGCTGCGTTGTGGAGGCTGACCGCTGGGGAGGAGGAAATCTGATGGTCTAGGGTGGCTTCAGCTACCACCACAGAACACGGCTGCATGTGTTTCGTCAATATGTCACTGCCGTCGTCTACAGAGATCAAGTTCTCCAACAACACGCTCTACCTCTGTTCCACGCCTAATGGCAGCTCCAGGTTTTCCAGCAGGACAATGCTCGTCCCCACACAGCTCGGGTCTCTATGGACTTCCTGAGAGCTAACAACATTGCTGTACTGCCGTGGCCCTCTCTGTCTCCGGATATGGCACCGATCAAGCACGTGTGGGACAAGATTGGAAGAAGAATTCACACAGCTGGTCCACCTCAAAACCTGGAGGATCTGGAGGCGCGATTCATCAGGGAATGGAATCAACTTCCACAAGACTTCTTCCAGAGGCTTGTTGACTCGATGAGACGTTGGTGTACAGCCTGTATCGAGGCCAATGGGGGTCACACACGCTACTGATTGAAAGACTTATTCGAGTCATTTTTGCTGTTTGTGGGTACAGTGCTTTCATGTGCTTTGTTTGTTAACATGAGTATTCGTTTGACCAGAGAACATGACACATTCCATCAACAATCATTTGTCTGT
Organism: Gymnothorax reevesii; assembly: GCA_029721435.1. Lineage (NCBI taxonomy): Eukaryota > Metazoa > Chordata > Actinopteri > Anguilliformes > Muraenidae > Gymnothorax > Gymnothorax reevesii. Next base: position 39,833,010 of record CM056586.1, on the reverse strand, counting down.
TGTTTTTTATAACGAGATTAGTTGTATGTTCTCAAAATTGAAATCTATGGTCATTTGAAACCCAACTTGCGTTTCTTTTGCAGTTCAGTATATGTTTCCACTTATGGATCTTTGATGGGTCCCGCTGGTGTGCTGAGCTATTTCAGTCATCATAGTGGTTCAGGAGGTGTTGCTGCAGTACGTGGTGGTCTGGCCGAAGCATCAGTACCCTACTGTGACCACTGTGTGGATGGTCTTTGCTACTGTTGGTGGTGTTGTATCGCTGCCTTAGATGTTCAGTAGTTTGAATACTGCAGTTGAAGTCATTAGCAATGACCCTTGGGAGTTCACCAACATGAAGATCTCTGATTGTTTGCTCGCGTCGATTTCTGGCATGTCCTGGCATGACTGCTGTATTCAGGAAGTGAATGGCAGACTGGTACCTGTGGGTGCTTTCTATTCCCATCAGCTCAATGAGAAACACATGCACCATGATTTTCATGGAGATGCATTTGCAAGACTTAACACGTTCATTAAAAGAGCGTCAGTTTGAACACTTGGCCAAATGCTTTCACATTTGTTTTTGGATTTTTTTGGGGCGTGACCACCATCTCGACTTTAATTGAATCAGGAATGTTGAAAAAATCCATACATTTCATACTCAGAAGTGTGTCATGCAAACTTCAAAAGTGTGACGTTTCTTTTGCTGTTCAGTTGCAAATGATAGCTGTTGGTTCTCTGTTCCTCAAAACAAGTTAAAACTTTTTTTTTTTTTATCAGCAGAACTGGGCATTTTTTTTCTCACTACAACCAGTCACTGCAGTGTCTTAAAATATGTTGTTTTTTTTCTCTTGTGCCAGTCTGTTGGTGGAGCTGACGCACTTAACAGGATCACAGAGAGATTTGAACACTTTTTAGTTCCATATATGGTGCGACTGGATTGCTGTTAATTGTGTGATGTAGTCACATGCTATACACTTATTAGCTCATTAACTTTCAGCCGTAAACTCAGCTCAAAACTGTCTATCTAAAAAGGTATTCCTGAGACAGAGCGACCTGAGATTTTAGTGGTTGGAGATTCTATCATCCGTTTTGTGAAGCAGTCTGGCAACTTATTGTCTCTTGGTGGGAAGACAGCTGATTTTATTGAATTAATCCCAAGTCTCCTTAACAATTATTTGTAAATTCAAACTGTGATGGTGCACTCAGGTACCTATGACATCATATCCAGGTAATCCACAAAGCTTTACTGTGAATTAGAGTCTCTAACCTCGACTAAGGAAAGGGCAGGAGGTGTGTCTTGTCTGGTACCGTTCCCGCCATTACCAAGAGGTCAGGGCTTTTTAGTTGTCCGTTTCATTTTCATAATTGGATGAAGAATTTTACCACAATCACTGGTCTCAAATCTATCAGTCATTTTTATTCCTTCTGTGATGCGAGATCAGTTGCAAGATGCGGGGAACAGAGAATTTATTCAAACAAAAGAAAACAGGCACGAGGGCCAACAAAAAACTTGGCCCAAAGGGTTGCAAAAATCCAACTAAGAAAAGCTTCACAGAGCTGAAAACTAAAAAAATCCAAAACGAAAAAAAACAAAACCACTGGAACCTCCAGGAAGAAAACCACAAACAGAAAAGAATAAAAAGACTTGGCTATTAGAAAGAAGAAAATACTGCACTAAATACTATGGAACTTAAGGCCATGAAGCCCGTGGACATGAAACGCAGTGAGACTCTGTCTGCCAGCCAACTTCCACCGACACCAGATAAAGGGAAGAAAATCAGGATAAATGAGGGTCAACACCTAGAGAAGAAACAAGTGGTAAGGCAAGATCATTAGACAAGGACAAAGATTGGTTGACATGACTTGCTCATTAAGAAAATGAGCGGCTCAGTTTAAGTACCAATGAAGCATGCAGATTGGAAGGAAGCATGAATGTTGGAACAGAAAGGCACAGCAAGATCTTGAAATAGCAAAGCAGGAATCATGACAATAAACTCCCTATCTAAATTAGTGGTATAAATAATGTGCCTGTCTAAGAATCACACCTCCCGTGACTGTCAGTAAATGTTAGTAACTTAAAAACAGTTAATTGCCAATTGAGCTGAGGCGGCCCTGAATCCAGCGCAGCACAAAAGGAAGGGGGAAATGCCAAAAGCCAACCAGAAGTCTGAAGTGTGCAAAAACGAAGACATGGGGCGGACGCAGACAAGCGGTGGAGCGGCTGGGCAGACCTGGCAAAACAAGACATGGAAAAGTAAAAACCATGAACAATAAACATGAACTATGAAATGTAGAAATCCTGATACAAGAAACTGTTAAAAACTGTGACAGTAGTGACTATGAATTATGGAGCCTTGCACAAGAAACTGTTAAAAACCCAAAAATCTGTCCTGGCCAAAGGCCCAGGACCCTGGAACACAACATTCTGTATCAGACAGGAAGTTTTTAAATATGATGGTCTGCAACTTGACAGGAATAGAACAGGAATATTGATTTGCCATCTTATTAGTTTTATTGTTTTTACCCTTAAATTATGTTTTCCTCAATAAAGACACTACATCTTAGCTATATTTGTCCTATAGCCATGGCCCTGACAATGTGGGTCTTGCTGGTTCTGCTGGTCTTATTTCTGGATGCATTTCTCCTACTGCATTTTTAAAATCTTCTCAATCTCCAGGCAAATACAACCTTAGTGAACCCCATAAAGCTTACAAGCCCTTTTTTGGATCCATCAATAGCAGATGCTCTATTCAGACCTGTGAAAATTCAGGCCTATTTTAAATTGTGGTGGCGATGCCAAGGTTTCAACTGATCTGAAGTATTTCCTGCTGAATTACAGGGAAATTTGTATAAAATGGTGAACAAGTTCTAGGTATTTTCCTTTTCATGTAATGCTTTGGCCATAAAAACATGACGTCCTGGTTTGAATATTTTTCTTAATGTAGATGTGATGTAACTTCAGTGAAGCACTGCAGTCAGCAGATACAGAATGTGTATGTGACATTGTCCAACAATATGGAAAAAAATGCTTTTCTGCTGTTAAAACTGTTTAAGGAAAACATAAGTGAAAAAATCAGAGGTTAAGGGATTAATGTACATTCACTTGCCAATAAGTCTTTCATCTTCCAGGATTTTATCATGTTTCATAACATTGACTTTTGCATCATCACGGAGTCCTGGATAAGTCCTGATAAGTGAGCCCACCTGATTGAGTCTTCTTCCCTAAATTATTACATTTTTCTCCAGCCTAGACTGACAGGCCTTGTAGTGTTACCTAGAAAAGTATTTAATTGTTCTTCTGTCTTGCTTGGCTGTTTTCCACATTTGAAAGTCAGTTTTATTCTAAGAAATAATTTGCCTGCGTTGCGTGTTTTAATCTACAGACACCCTAAGCAAACTTTTGGATAACAATATCAAAATATTTCCCCTCTCTCCTAACCCCAAACCCACGACCGCAATCTGCTCCGATCCTTTAAATTCACTCTCTGCTCATAGGTTTTGCCAAACGTTCACTGCTTCAAAAATGTGTCCAGATAACCATGAACTTGGCTACACCGTGGATGAGCTTGTTTGTATTTTTTATAGCTCCTGAGCTAATATTTTAGGTTCCATGTCCCCAGTCAGATACAAAAAACCTGAAACCTTCCTATCTGCCATGGCCGAATGAGAGAGTAATGATTTTAAAGAGGCAAAGCAGGAAGGCAAAGAGGAAGTGGAAAAATGAAAATTAATTGTTTCCCTTGCTGCTCTAAAGCAGTGAATGTTTACATACCAGCACGCAGACAGATGCAAGGAACACTTACTTTTCACAGTTCATCGCTCATCACGGTCATAACCCCAGAATCCTGTTTAACCCTCTATTAACCAGCGTAGCATATCTGCTACATGAAGTAAAAGGGTTAACTGCCTGGACACCCTGTTGGTTTTGTTTCTTATTGCCAAATAAACATTTAAGAATAACTTGAATGGTATGACGCTTTAATTTTTTCATCAGCATTATTACCCAATGTAGCAGATTTGGTACAATTTGGAAAGGTGGGCCAAATGTGTCGAAAATTTTTTTGTCTACTGTTTTTCAAATAATGGCCCAAAATAAACATTTTTGCATTGGAAAATAATTTTTACACAATTGGAAATGGGTTTGGTTAATAGAGGGTTAAATCAGTGAAGTTCGCAATTAGTGTCCTACCAGCCTGTCCAATCCCCCTAAGAGAAATGTGAACAATTGCTGAGTTATTTAACTCACAAAATTGAGGAGGTTCGTCAGCATTTTGACATTGAATTCAGGGAGCTTTATTTTGATACTTGCCCTCTCTTCTCAACTATTTCAGCAAAATTTCTCTGGCAACCCTAGAACGCACTGTTGCTCATTCTAAGTCTTCCACCTGCCTTTCAGATTTCTTACAAACTTGGTTTTTAAAAGCTGTGTTTCAGATGGTCAGTGCAGATATTTTAACCATCTTTTACTGCTCTCTGTTATCTGGGGTTTTCCTGTCCTGTTTTTAACATGCCACGGTTTCACCCCTCTAAAAGAAACCCTCTCTCGATTCCTCTGTTTTAATTAATTTTTAACCCATCTGCAAACTGCCATTTTTACCTAAGATTTTCAAAAAAATTGGGTCCACTCAACTGATTTCTTTTATGAATGACAATCAGACCATTGAAAAATTTCAATCTGGTTTCTGTTCTCAGCATAGCTCTGAGACGGCTCCAATGATTTACTACTTATAGCTGACTCTGGGGTGCACTGTTTTCTCATTCTTATTGACCTCAACTCTGCTTTTGACACAATAGACCACAAAGTCTTGATCAGTCGTCTGAAGTGCTTTGTTGGCATCAGTGGTGTGGCGCTTGTCTGGTTCATTTCCTGTTGGTCAAACAGGTGTGGTTTTGTAACACTCTGAAATGCTTCCTCCCCCTTTGCCTCAGTCTCTTGTTGGGTCCCCTGTGATGGCTGGTGAGTTAGAAACGCCAAATACAGTGGCCAGAATAAAAGGGGAAACAGCAGTAGAGAGAGAGACATGAATAATATAAGAAAGGGAGGCTCGCGCTTTCAAAGGACATATATGTCGTCCAAGGAAAGGAAGCAAGGCGAGCTCGAGAGGACTAAAAGAAAGGGAAAAGAACAGAAAGATTCCCTTGCTGACTAGAACTTGTCCTCAAATATGCAACTAAACCCTGACCAACTCTCCTACTAGAGACCTTACTGGCTAAAGTGCGAACATGACGCTGACACTCTAGCAATGGAAGTGAGGCAGAACTAAAGCTTAAATAGAATTCGGGCAACGCCCACAATTAATGCCAGCTGGCCCAGGAATCCGATTGGGAGCAAAACGATATCGTCTCGGATGAAAGCAGCAAAGAAAGCTCTCAACGCCTCCAAACCATGACATCCCCCAGGAGTACATTTTGGGTCCCCTCATGTTCACTGTCTACATGCTTCCTCTAGGGCAAATCCTGCTTTGGCACAACATAGACTTTGATTGTTTTGTAGATGACACTCAGTTTTATACCCTGTTTAAACCTGGCACCGCTGATGTTTCTCACATTATGTCCTGTCTGGCTGATATCAAAAGTTGGATCTTTCACTCCAGTCAGTGGCCCTCGTTTATCAAACTTGCGTAGGATCTGGTGTAGATTCTGGTGTAAATATCAGCGTTCACTAGGTGTCACGTCTGATTTACTAAAAGTGTTTACATCGCAGATTTTGGTGTAGAACTGGCGTGGCGTTGATAAATCTGATGGCTGAAACCATCATAATTTACATGACACGCCCCTATAAATTCATGCTTCGGGAGGCGTAGTCCTACCCACTTTAAGACAGGGGCTCTCGAAAAATGGCAAAGAAGAAAGAACTTCACTGAGGAGGAAATTGTAATTTTCACGTCCGAGGTGGAGAGAAACAAAATAATTTTATTCGTAAGCTTTAAGAGTTGCATAAAGGGAGCTCAGAATGCTGCAGTCTATATAGATAACTGGTTGCGGTGCTCAGGCGCAGCAGCGCATGGACCGGTGGAGGCCAACCAGACTCGAACCTCCAGCTGCCACCATTCGAGGAGCACGGTTCCCCCTCCATCATGGGAATACGAGGCGGTGGGGAGAAGGAGGAGTCCCCACCGCCTCGATCGGAGCTGCATGAGGGTAATTGTTAAAATCCAGTCTGCGGAGATCAGTCTTCATTGTACTTTTATTAGTAGGCTATTACTCCATGACATTTCATTGGGTGGAAGTGGCTATTCGCCCTGCAGCGGGATGAATTGGGGGAAAGGGATCGGATATCTGCCCCACAACGGGGTCGACAAGAGAAGCAGTTCTGTTATTCGCATCGTGGTGGAACGTATAAGGGAATCACTTCTGCTATTTGCCCCACAGTTGGGCCAATAAGAGATTTCATTTTATAATCCGCCTCGCTCTTTGATCTTTCATGCTGAACTGCCGCGGGGCGAATAGCCTCTGCCTTATTGGGTGCCACGCAATGCGCACACCCACTCGTCACTTTCCCGGATATGATCTCTCTGCGGAAAGGTCCTCTCACGTTGTACTGAAGCTTATTCCTCTAAAAACAGCAGATCTGCTACTGTCAAAATGTTATCACGGTCAAAGGGTCCGTAAGCCTATATATACTGAGCAACAAAAGAAACGCAAGTTGGCTAGTTAGTTAATGTAGTCTTATGGTTATTCAGTCAAAGTGACTGCAAAATAAAGAAAAGTTTGATGAAATGAGCATAAATATGCATGCGCTAGTTATAAATTTGATTGTCTAAATTACGCGCAAACTTATTTTCCAGTCTGCCTTTAATTAACTTGCATTTCTTTTGTTGTTCAGTATATATCTGACTGAATGAGCATCTGACATACCACACTGCATATCTGCCAAGCCACGCATTGCGCTTAGTCAAATTGATTGTTATTGTTATTGTTATTATTAAAAAAACTGCTGTCCTCCACTGCCAATAACGCTAGTTTTGTCATTGCTGAGGCTACTGCAGACATTCCCTTCGGCAACGATTTGTTAGGATGGGACCCCTACCTGGACGTCGGCAGGATAGGTTGATAGACCTCAAGCAACGATGAACCGTGTCTGCACCTATGGGTCTTTGATGGGTCCCACTGGTCTGCTGAGCTATTTCAGTCACCATAGTGAACTGGCTCTGGAGGTGTTGCTGCAGTATGGGCTGGTCTTGCCAAAGCATCGTGACCCTAGGGTGACCACTGTGTGGATAGTCATTGGTACCGTTTATGGTGTCGTATCGCTGCCTTAGACATTCAATAGTTCGAATACTGCAGTTGAAATCATTAGCAATGACCCTTCGGCCTTGACTAACATGAAGATCTCTGATTGTTTACTCGCGTTGATTTCTGGTACGTCCTGGCATGACTGCTGTATTCAGTAAGGGGTCTATTCCCCCATGCACGTAAGTCTTAAAAAGCGTGTTGCTACGCGCTTTTCAGCTTAAGAGTATTCTCCCCTCGACTTAAGTGGGTGCATTACGCGCCACGAAGGCAGTTACGCACTTGGGGCGGAGCAAGGCCAAATTCGGGGCGTTTCCGGGCGTTTCTCAGGCAAAAAACCACTTTTGCGTATTCTCCCCCTGGCTTATGCTATTTTTCTGTTAAGCACTTTTGAGGGCTGTATTAAGGTCAAGCGCCAACATAAGGTGAAATGCAATATTGCGTTTGATGTCAGTTATAGGCCGAATTTTAACATTAATTTTTTTTCATTTAACATGGTAAAGATTGAGACTTTCAATATTCGATGGTTCATCCCTATTTCTACCGGGTCGCCAGGTTCACCAGTGTTGTGGGAGCCATTGATTGTATTCACGTTGTAATCAGAACCCCTTCCACGAATAAGAATATGTATAGACCGTAGACGTCGGCACAGCATTAGGGCCGGTTCATACTCTACGCAAGGTACGCGAGCGAACGCGAGCACAGGTCCGTTCCATTCCGTTCACAGAGAAGCCTGAACGCGCGTCCCTTGCTGCGCTGTGCCTCGTTAAAAAGCAGTACACTGCTCATGCAATAGGGGGTAGCAAAGTCTTCTCCTTCTCCTCCTCCTTCTTTTTTCTTTTTGGTGTGTTGAACACAGCGTATGGTGCATTATTTTCTCTATCTCCCCTATTGAAATCTCACGGAAATACACGCGACGATGCGTTGCGTTACAAAAATTGGGATGACACACTTTGCTACGCAAAGACGCAGGATGGCTACCTTGCGTTGCTCGATGCGATGCCCTGCATTCGCGCTCACGTACCTTGCGTAGAGTAGGAACCGGCCCTTAATGTTCAGGTTGTGTGCGATCATGATACGCGCACATTAAGCATCTGCGCCAAATTCCCTGGCTCGGCCCATGACGCCTATGTACTGCGCAACTGCTTGAAATGCCAAAAAATGCAAGAAATATTTGAAACCATATTAAGCTTGTTTCCAGTATCTATCGCTATGACACTTTTAGTATAGGCAAATAAAAATGACCATTTTACTTAACCCTCCTTCATCCGTATCCACTCCAAGTTCTTCTCCATGCACCTCCACTGCATAAAGAGTGGATGCCACCTCCTCCTCCAGTGCAGTGAAATGCACCGGGGATGACGGTTGCCCACCAGCTGTTGCGTGCACACTTCTCCAGTGTGCAGAGAGCCTGGCTTTTACAGCGCCCCGCCGATTTTTCCGCATGCGGGGTAAGAATCCTCTGTTAAAGCGTTGCCTTGTCCTTCTGTTGCCAACCTGACATCGGAGTATTTTGAAATTTTAAGTGCGCAATTTCTAAATGAGATCATGTAAACTGTCTTTGGTCGTTATTTTGGTGTCACTAGAAGGTTCTCTTTGTCTTCTTCCCTGTCTTCCACGGAACAAACAGGCTAGTGTAGGAGAGGCACATTTTCAATGTACTGATTACGCTGGTTGAGAAACACTAAATTCTTTATTATTTCCTTATCGCTGCAATTTGTTTGTTTGCATAGCTTTAATGCCATGGTGTCTAAAATAAGAAATAAAGAGATGTCTGCATTACTTCTTGTAATTGGCAAGACATACATAGGCCAACTATTACAGCGGCAAATTGTCGGCCTGCTTATAAAACCTTGTATCTTCAAAATGATAAACTTCACAGGAAAATAGAAAAAGCAGAGATGTATAATCCAGGTTCAGAAAGTAAAAGTCCATCCCAGAGTATTGTTCCAGCCAGAAAAGACCTGTCAGTTGGCACTATTCTTCAGCTGGGAGGTGAAACTAACAAGTGAAATCTGCTGGCAGGATTTTATGGGTGGAATGAAAACATGGTAGGATTTTTACTTTCTGAACCCTGGATTATACACCTCTGAAAAAAATATAAAATTAATAAATAAATAAAATACAAAACCCAAAACCAGTGAAGTTGGCACGTTATGTAAATCGTAGATAAAAACAGAATACAATGATTTGCAAATCCTTTTCAACTTCTATTCAATTGAATACACTGCAAAGACAAGATGTTTAATGTTCAAACTGAGAAACTTTTTTTTTTTTGCAAATAATCATTAACTTAGAATTTAAAGGCAGCAACACATTGCAAAAAAGTTGGCACAGGGGCTTTTTTTACCACTGTGTTTCATCGCCTTTCCCTTGAACGACACTCAGTAAACGTTTGGGAACTGAGGAGACTAATTTTTGAAGCTTTTCAGGTGGAACTCTTTCCCATTCTTGCTTCATGTACAGCTTAAGTTGTTCAACAGTCCGGGATATCCGTTGTCGTATTTTACGCTTCATAATGCGCTGCACATTTTCAATGGGAGACAGGTCTGGACTACAGGCAGGCCAGTCTAGTACCCGCACTCTTTTACTACGGAGCCATGCTGTTGTAACGCGTGCAGAATGTGGCTTGGCATTGTCTTGCTGAAATAAGCAGGGGCGTCCATGAAAAATATGTTGCTTGGATGGCAACATATGTTGCTCCAAAACCTGTATGTACCTTTCAGCATTAATGGTGCCTTCACATATGTGTAAGTTGCCCATGCCTTGGGCACTAATACACCCCCACTAATACTTTGCGCCTATAACATTCCGGATGGTTCTTTTCCTCTTTGGTCCGGAGGACACGACGTCCACAGTTTCCAAAAACAATTTGAAATGTGGACTCGTCAGACCACAGAACACTTTTCCACTTTGCATCAGTCCATCTTAGATGAGCTTGGGCCCTGCGAAGCCGGCGGCGTTTCTGGGTGCTGTTGATAAATGGCTTTCGCTTTGCATTGTAGAGTTTTAACTTGCACTTGCAGATGTAGCGACGAACTGTAGTTACTGATTGTGGTTTTCTGAAGTGTTCCTGAGCCCATGTGGCGATGTCCTCTACACACTGATGTCGGTTTTTGATGCTGTACCACCTGAGAGATCGAAGGTCACGGGCATTCAATGTTGGTTTTTGGCCTTGTCGCTTACGTGCAGTGATTTCTCCAGATTCTCTGAGCCTTTTGACGATATTACGGACCGTAGATGATGAAATCCCTAAATTTCTTGCAATAACTCGTTGAGGAATGTTGTTTTTAAACTGCTCGACAATCAGCTCACGAATTTGTTCACTAAGTGGTGACCCTCGCCCCATCCTTGTTTGTAAATGACTGAGCATTTCAGGGAAGCTGCTTTTATACCCAATCATGGCACCCACCTGTTCCCAATTAGCCTGTTCACCTGTGGGATGTACCAAATAAGTGTTTGATGAGCATTCCTCAACTCTCTCAGTCTTTTTTGCCACTTGTGCCAGCTTTTTTGAAACATATTGCAGGCATCAAATTCCAAATGAGGTAATATTTGCAAAAAATTACAAAGTTTACCTGTTCGAACATTAAGTAACTTGTCTTTGCAGTGTATTCAATTGAATATAGGTTGAAAAGGATTTGAAAATCATTGTATTCTGTTTTTATTTACGATTTACACAACGTGCCAACTTCACTGGTTTTGGGTTTTGTATAAATTGATAAATATTATTTTAAATAAAAAATGTTTAATTCTGCATGTAAGAATAGTGGACAGTCGAGTTTTTGTTACTTATCAGTTTGGAGATACGAGGTTTTATCAGCAGGCCCACGATATACAAATTTAAACTCTGGTTTGCGTTTTTCATGGACTACAACTGCATTTTCATGGTTAATCAGGAAATCCTTGTTCCATGTTTTCCTGATGGCCATAATCAATGAGCTTTGTGCAGAGTCTGCCTCTCTTTTGGATTAGTCACACCTCTTTCATAAGGCCACCTACATTCTGAAGTTAAGCGCTGTGGGTGTGATCGAAGCGAGTAGGGGAGAATATATCATAACTCAAAAGCACTTAACTCGAATAGCATAAAAAAGGACTTACGGGCAAATGGGAGAATAGACCCCTAAGCGAATGACAGACCTGTGGGTGCTTTCTATTCCCATCGGCTGAACGAGGAGCACGTGTACCCTCATTTTCATGAAGATGCGTTTGCAAGCGTTAACATGTTCATTGAAAAAGCTTCAGGTTGAACACTTGGCCAAATGCTTTCACATTTGTTTGTGGATTTATTTGGGCGTGACCACCATCTCGACTTTAATTGAATCAGGAATGTTGAAAAAATCCTTACATTTTATACTCAGAAGTGTGTCATGCAAACTTCAAAGTGTGATATTTCTTTTGCTGTTCAGTTGCAAATGATAGCTGTTGGTTCTCTTTTCCTCAAAATAAGTTAAAACTTTTTTTTTTTTTAATATCAACAGAACTGCGCTTTTTTTTTCTCACTACAACCAGTCACTGCAGTGTCTTAAAATATGTTGGTTTTTTACTTGTGCCAGTCTGTTGGTGGAGCTGACACACTTAACAGGATCACAGAGAGATATCAACACTTTTTAGTTCCATATATGGTGCGACCGTGTGATGTAGTCACATGCTATACACATATCAGCTCATTAACTTTCAGTCGTAAACTCAGCTCAAAACTGTCTATCTACAAAGGTATCCCTGAGACAGAGCGACCTGAGATTTTAGTGGTTGGAGATTCTATCATCCATTTTGTTAAGCAGTCTGCTGACTTATTGTCTCTTGGTGGGAAGACAGCTGATTTTATTGAATTAATCCCAAGTCTCCTTAACAATTATTTGTAAGTTCAAACTGTGATGGTGCACTCAGGTACCAATGACATCATATCCAGGTAATACACAAAGCTTCACTGCGAATTGGAGTCTCTAACCTCGACTGTGGAAAGGGCAGGAGGTGTGTCTTGTCTGGTCCCGCCCCCGTCATTACCAAGTGGTCATGAGCATTTTAGTCCTCCCTTTCATTTTCATAATTGGATGAAGAATTTTACCACAATCACTGGTCTCAGTTCTATCGGTCATTTTGATTCCTTCTAGATCAGATAGGAAGTTTTTAAATATGATGGTCTGCATCTTGAACAGGAATATTGATTTGCCATCTTATTAGTTTTATTGCTATTGCCCTTAAATTATGTTTTCCTCAGTAAAGACACTACATCTTAGCTATATTTGTCCTATAGCCATGGCTCTGACAATGTGAATCTTGCTGGTTCTGCTGGTCTAATTTCAGAATGCATTTCTCCTCCACATTCTGACATTCCTGTTCAGATGTTTAAAAGGCTGCGTGCATTTTTAAAATCTTCTCACTCTCCAGGCAAAGACAACCTTATTACAGTTAGCCCCATAAAGCCTACAAGCCCTTATATGGGTCCGTCAATAGCAGCGGCTCTATTCAGACCTGTGAAAATTCAGGCCTATTTTAAATTGTGGTGGCGATGCCGTGGTTTCAAATGATCCAAAGTTTGTCTTGCTGAATTACAAGGAAATGTGTATAAAATGGTGAACAAGATCTAGATCAGAGGTGTCAAACTCATTTTAGTTCAGGGGCCACATACAGCACATACATATTATGAACCTGAAATTTCTTAAGAAATATAAGTGCAATTTCAACAATATTATTCCTCAGTTTATAATTTGCAAATGTGCATTAGAACTTACAGATCACAGTAGACGTACAATGGCAAAAAACATTTAGTCACAGGTATCTGGAACTGAACAATATGGTATTTTACTTTATGAATAAAACAACTTGTCAAGATCTACAAATTATTTTAATTTTACATACATTTCTACATCTGTGTTGTAATCCTGACCACCTGAACTGAGTCACCACACCATACAAACTAAAGTGGGAGCTATTAAGGGAGAAGGTTAAATGATCCCCCCGCCTTGTAAATGAATGAAACGTATAAAAATACATAAAAGTTGTGGCAGTGCATGAGCAATAGGGTTCCACCAAACCAAAAAATCTTTTGTACTGAAGCTGCTGACTTATATTGCACAATGTTCAGTGTCTTTTAAATATTTTTCACAGTATGAATTCATTTTCACAGAACTGTATTTTTCAGGGTGCAAAAGTGTCTGAAGCAGCATTTTACATGAATTAGGCTAACTCATTGTTTAATTAGCTCCTGAAACTTGGCATCTTTTAGACTTCACAAGTGCATCAACATCAGGTGTCAGATCCTGAGTAGCAGCCAATTTCAGAATGTCATTTAAGTGCTTGTGTGTGAGCCTTGAGCGCAGCTTTGTTTTATTGATACTCATTACAGAGAAAACCTGTTCACAAAGGTAGGTAGTCCTAAACATGCACAAAACTTTTGCAGCCAGGGTTGTCAATTTGGGTTACCCTGGCAAGAGATACTGATAAAATGTGTCCAAGCTCGCTGAGACAAATTTTTCCTTCAAATCTGAATCACATTGCGAATCAATTATTTCAAGTTGGATGTCGACGGGCACAGCAGAAGCCTTGACTGCGAATGACGAGCGGAAAACTGCGAACTTTGTCTCAAGTTCACCAAAAACCTGAAACCTTTGCTCAAACTCCCGCAGTAATCCCGTTTTCTTGTTTTTGTACCGACTCATGTCAGCATTAACTCCGGTCGCACCCACATCTCTTAGACGAAGAAAATGAGCAGGATCGCCACTTGACAGCTGTCTCACCCAGAAAGTCAGCTTAAACTTGAACGCGCGTATGCTGTCATAAATACTGTGTGACAACTTTTTTGCGGCCTTGAAACATTTTGTTGAAATTATTCAAGTGCTGCGTAATATCCACCATAAATGCAAGGCCCTGCAACCATTCTGGGGATTTAAATTCCAACAATCGTTTGCCCTTTTTCTCCATGTACTGTCCAATTTCCTCTCGTAGATCAAAAAATCGCTTCAGCACGGCACCTCGGCTTAACCACCTTACCTCAGTGTGGTATGGCAGTCCATAGGTAATGTCTTTATCACTGAGAAAGCTGTCAAACTGACGGTGAGTTAAACCTCTGGCTCGAATGAAATTAACTGTTCGGACAACCACTTCCATGACGTGATCCATTTTTAACAACTTGCAACACAATGCCTCCTGGTGCAAAATACAGTGAAATTTCCAAAAATTATGTCCTCCATTTGCGGCCTGTACTTTCTACCTGAATTTTGTCACAACACCTACTTTTTTCCCAATCATTGATGGCGCGCCATCTAAAGCCAGGCTGACAGCGCGGGCCCAGTCCACTCCAACCCAGTCCAGCGCTCCAACGAGAGAGTTGAAAATGTTGACTGCTGTTGTGGTGTTCATCATAGGCACCAACTCAAGGAACTCCTCGGTGACGGTCAAAGTCTCATCAACACCACAAACAAATATGGCTCGTTGCGCAATAGTGTCCGTGCTCTCATCAATTGCGACCGAAAATGCAACAAATGACTTGACTTTCTGCTTCATTTGGTTGTCCAAATCTATCGAAAGATCTGAAATCCTATCTGCCGAAGTGTTTCTCGTCAGACTTATGTTGGCAAGAGCCTGTCGCTTATCAGAACACGATTTCTGCAGCCTTCAGCATGCACGTTTTCACGAACTCACCCTCATAGTATGGCTTTGATGCTGATGCTATTTCGCGTGCAATATGGTAGCTAGCTTTCACTGCTGCGTCACTGATCTCTCGGCTATGAATAAAAACAGATGGTTGTTTCCTCAGACCAGCTAACAATTCATTTATCTTATTTCTTCTCCGTTGTCCTTGCAAGCTGTTGTATTTTTCGCCATGATTAGTCTCATAGTGGCACCGAATATTATATTCTTTGAGCACTAAAACTGGCTGCGAGAACACCAAGCACACAGGTTTCCCATTAACCTCCGTGAATAAATAGGAAAGGGTCCATTTTTCTTTGAAAACTCTACACTCCCGAGTCCACTTTTCTCCTTTTAGACGAAGCCATTTTGAGTAATGCGGGTGCCACAGAGTGTAATTTTGATAGCGAAAAACAAGTGTGACTCCGAGTGGACAAATTAGGAATAGCAGTTACTTTAATTGAAAAATTGTAGTTCATGTTTTTTCTGTAATTTTTATACATTGCTAAGTCATCCTGCGGGCCGAATTTGACCCTCTGGCGGGCCAGTTTTGGCCCGCAGGCCGTACGTTTGACACCCCTGATCGAGATATTTTCCTTTTCATGTAATGCTGTGGCCATAAAAACATGACGTCCTGGTTTGAATATTTTTCTTAATGTAGGTGTGATTTAACTTCAGTGAAGCACTGCAGTCAGCAGATACAGAATGTGTTTGTGACATTGTCCAACAATATGGAAAAAAATGCTTATCTGTTGTTAAACCTGTTTAAGGAAAACATGAGTGAAAAAATCAGAGGTTAAGGGATTAATGTACATTCACTTGCCAATAAGTCTTTCATCTTCCAGGATTTTGTCATGTTTCATAACATTGACTTTTGTATCATCACAGAGTCCTGGATAAGTCCTGATGAGTGAGCCCACCTGATTGAGTCTTCTTCCCCAAATTATTACATTTTTCTCCAGCCTAGAATGACAGGCAAAGGAGTTGGCCTTGTGGTGTTACACAGAAATGTGTTCTTCTGTCTCGCTTGGCTGTTTTCCACATTTGAATATCGGTTTTATTCGCCGCGGGGCGAATAGCCTCTGCCTAATTGGGTGCCACGCAATGCGCGCACCCACTCGTCACTTTCCCGGAGATTATCTCTGTGCCGAAAGGTCCTCTCACGTTGTACAGAAGCTTATTCCTCTAAAAACAGCAGATCTGCTACTGTCAAAATGTTATCACGGTCAAAGGGTCCGTAAGCCTATATATACTGAGCACCAAAAGAAACGCAAGTTGGCTAGGTAGTTAATGTACTCTTATGGTTATTCATTCAAAGTGACTGCAAAATAAAGAAATGTTTGATGAAATGAGCATAAATATGCATGCGCTAGTAATAAATTTGATTGTCTAAATTACGCGCAAACTTATTTTCCAGTCTGCCTTTAATTAACTTGCATTTCTTTTGTTGTTCAGTATCTGACATACCACACTGCATATCTGCCAAGCCACGCATTGCGTTTAATCAAATTGATTGTTAATATCAGCCGTCTGGCCTGACAAGCAGGTTGTCTCAAAATATAAGTTTGATTATTTTTCTCAACACAGGTGTCTTTTTTAATTATTTATTCATTCATTCATTCATTCATTCATTTATCAATTTTAACCCATTTAGCTTATTGATTCATTTTACTAATGAGAGCAACAACAGCATGACATCTGCATGGCTGCATATGGTTCATTACTTATTTTGACTGCTGCACTCGTTCCTCATGTTGTTTGCTGGTTTCAAATCTGCGTACACCTGGTCAGACCTGGCGTGAGATTTTTGCGGATTTTTGTTCAGATTGATAAATGCTGATCCTTGCGGGAGATTAGGCGTGCACCCATTTTTTTGATGCACGCACATTTGATAAATGAGGGCCATTGTGATTACCTTCTCTCCCCTGTTAGAGTATAGCAACATTAATATTCTCCCCTCCAGTCTGGGTGCCCAATTAAGTCAAGTTTTCAAAGAGGCCTGCAACATAGGGGTAATTTTTGACTCAAACCTCTTCTTTGATACTCCCGTGACCAAAGTTATGCAGTCGAGTTTTGCTCAACTGAGACAATTTACCAAAGTCAGGTCATTTCTTTTTCCTGTCATCCACGCATATATTTCTCCCAGACTTCACCATTGCAATGGTTTTTACACATTTTTAAGTGTAATGTCCAAAGACTGCACTAAATTCAAAACGCTTCAAACACATTCCAAGGGAAGCGACCATGTTACACCTGTCCTTGCTGCCTTTCACTGGCTACCTGGAAGTTTTATTGCTGATTTTTTAAGCATCATGCAAAAAGTAATAATTGCACACATTCATAAAATATTAAAGAAGATGCTGGAACCACATAAAGTGCAAACAATAGTAAAGAAAAAACAGACTGCACCCTTCAGCTCCCTTTTCAAGATATTTATTGAGCTGCTCACGTTGTGACATTGCGAGTTACCCAGCTCTTCTTCAGACTTAACATAACATACAAAGTTGCCATCTTATAAAGTCTGTGGACTTTGTCATATGACCAACATCACCTGATATTGTGAGAAATCCGAAATGATAGGAAAAAGAAGTATGGGCCAGGCTAACGCCGAGAGCTAGTGTTAGGAAGTTATCGTTCCATACCCTCATAGACTGGAAAAAGGGGCAGAGGAGGGGTTAGAATGGGATCCCCAATTTGACTGGCGAGAGCCAGAGGATGATTGCTTTTTGGTGGACTTTAGCGATTCGGAATCAGTCACGGATTCATTAGATTCTGAGCAGGGTAAAGAATTTGGGGTTACCCTGAACTTTGACTTGCCTCCAAATATTCCCAGGGATTACGCCGATCTGGCTGAGATGTTCAGTAAACAACGAGCCTCTACGTTACCCCCGCATCGTCCGTACGACTGCGAGATTAATCTTTATCCTGGGACAACTCCGCCTACAGGTTCGCTATATTCGCTGTCATGACCTGAGCGTAAGGCTATGTGAGAGTTTATTCAGGAGGCTCTCGCCAATGGTTTTATTCGGCCGTCCACGTCCCCTGCCAGAGCGGGATTCTTTTTCGTTGGGAAAAAGGTTGGCGGTCTGAGACCCTGTATTGATTACAGGGGCTTGAATAAAATCACCATTAAAAACCGATACCCCCTTCCATTAATGAATCCCGCATTTGAATGTCTGCAGGAGGCATCATTTTTTACGAAGCTAGATCTTCGTAATGCGTATAATTTGATTCGCGTTCGGGAAGGGCACGAATGGAAAACGGCTTTTAAAACACATGACGGGCACTACGAGTATTGGGTTTTACCGTTTGAGCTGGTTAATGCCTCCTCGGTGTTTCAGGCATTCATCAATAACGTGCTCCGAGAGATGTTGGAGAAATTCATCTTCGTTTATCTTGACGACATTCTGATTTTTTCTTCAACACTGTCGGAGCACAAACAACACATCAGACGTGTACTGGAAGCCCTGCTCAATGCCAAACTTTTTGTTAAAGCTGAAAAATGTGTTTTCCATGCCCAAACTGTCTCATTCTTGGGCTTCATTGTTTCTAAGGGGTCGGTGCAGATGGACCCGGACAAGGTTGCTGCGGTCAGGAATTAGCCTGCACCGCAGAGTGTTAAAGAGGTCCAACGCTTTCTGGGCTTTGCGAATTTTTATAAGAGGTTTATTCGTAATTTTAGTGTGGTTGCTGCCTCCATTATTGCACTCACTAAAAAGAACACCTCTTCAGCGTTTTTTTTGGTCTCCTGCAGCTCATGCTGCCTTTCAGGAATTAAAAAAACGTATTAGCTCGGAGCCTATTTTGATTTTCCCGACCCCTCCCTCCCATTTGTCGTGGAGGTAGATTCTTCGGGGGTGGGGGTGGGTGCTATTCTGTCCCAGCGCCCTCGTTGGGATAAAAATCTTCACCCGTGGGCATACTTCTCCTGGTGTTTGTCCGCCGCCGAAAGCAAATTATAGCATTAGTGACCGGGAGTTATTAGCAGTAAAGCTGGTGCTCGAGGAGTGGCGCCACTGGTTGGAGGGAGCTGAGCACCCTTTCGTGGTTTGGACCGATCATAAAAACCTCCAATATATTCAGCAGACCAAACGGCGTAATTCCTGGCTGGCGCGATGGTCATTGTTTTTTAACCGCTTTGATTTTACGCTTACGTACCGCCCAGGCTCTAAAAATATTAAGCCTGACGCCTGTCACGTTTGTGCGATCGCACGGATAGCGATCTTAACCCAGAGCCTGTTATTCCTTCTGCCCAGATTGTGGCACCTATTCAATGGGAAGTTCAGGCGGTGGTTCTGGAGGCATTGAAATCCGATCCCCGTCCTGGGGGGAAGCCTCCTGGCTGTTTTTTTGTGCGGCTTGGGGTTAGGTCAAGGGTTCTTCAGTGGGGACACTCTTCCCGCTTGGCTGGGCACCCGGGGGCCCATTGGACCAAGCAGTTCCTTGCCCAACGGCTTTGGTGGATGGATATGATGAAGGACATTTGGGAGTTTGTTGCAGCCGGTAGCGTATGTTCCAGAAATAAAACTTCCCACCTCCCTCCCTCTGGCCTGCTGCAACCTTAGCCCGTTCCCAGGCACCCTTGGTCACATATCGCACTCGATTTTATTACGGGGCTGCCTGTATCTGATGGCAACACTATAATTTTGGTAGCTGTTGACCGGTTTTCTAAAGCGGCTCATTTTGTTGCGCTACCTAAGCTGCCTTCGGCGCGGGAGACAGTTTGTTTGGCGGCGGATAATCCCTCATCGTGGAGTCGATTTTTAGCTTGGGCCGAATATGCCCATAATTCTTTGCGTAATTCCTCCACGGGGTTTTCCTTGTTTGAGGCCCAAGTGGGTTACCAACCCACATTATTTCCAGAGACTGAGAACGATTCCGAAATTCCCTCAGTCAACCAGTTCATTCGGCGCTGTCGGTCGGTTTGGACCAAGGTCCGTTCGTCGCTGTTGTGTTCGGGGTGCAAACAAAAATCCTTTGTTGATAGAAGGCATCATGTGGCCCCGTCTTATCGGGTTGGGCAGAGAGTTTGGCTGTCTTCTGGGGACCTCCCGTTGAAGGTAGAATCCCGAAAACTGGTGCCCCGCTATATCGGCCCGTTCAAGATAGTGCGGAAGATCAACCCAGTCACAGTCCAGCTGAAGCTTCCGAGATCTTTATGCATACATCCGTCATCCCTCGTCTCTCGGGTTAAGCTGGTTAGCGACAGTGTCCTTGCACCTGCCAACACACCTCCGCCGCCGCCACGAACGGTGGGGGGGGGGGGCGGTTTATACCATGTGCCGCATTCTGCTCGTGTTGCTAGAGTGTCATTGTCTACTTGGCACTTTAGCCGATAAGGTCTTTTAAGAGAGAGTATTGTCAGGATCTTAGCTGCATAACAGGATTAGTGTTAGTAAGGGAATCTTTGGTTTATTTCCCTTTTCTTTTGTTCTTTTTTTTCCGAGCTTGCCTGTTTTCTACCACGGACGGCGTCTGGTCCGTTGGTAGCGCGAGTCTTGTGATTTCGATCTGTTTTTGTCTCTCATCACTCTGCTGGTTTTTCCTTTTATTTCTGGCCACTGCTCTTGGCGTCCTCCTACACCCATCACAATTAGGTCAAGCTAAGTATATATAAGCCAATCATTTCATTCACACAAAAGTACAAATACAATTGATGCAAAGCCACATTCCACTTCAATGAGTTTTGTAAACCGTACTTTTCATTTAACCATCTTACACTGTAGCCACAGGGGCTGAAGTTGAGTGGCAAGCCTAACATGAAGTACTCTACAAGGTGTAAGGAAATGATTTAAGTGACTAGTGGGTTCCATATTTTGGAAAAAAAAACAACAGGTGGTGACAATTCTTCAGACCAGCAAGCTCATTTTTTGGGGTACACGTAATAGTGAAATTGATATGTTTGCGTAAAGTTGACCGGGCAGAATTTAGAGACTCTCAGTCAATTTGTCTGGTCTTTGCACACTGCAAAAAGTTTAAAATAAAAAGTTGACAAAATGTACAAACGAAGGCAGCCAGCTGCAAGAAAAAATTCTCGGTATGCTCAACCTCAAATTCCACAACTGGGATTTGAGGTTCAGCAGCAGACTCAAAAATGGTTTGCAGCTGGTTGCCATACTTTCTGAAGTTTAGTCAACTTTTTTAGCAGTGCATGTCAATGATTGACAACTATTTTATTGAGGAGCCCACCATGTTCTGTCAAAAATAGCGGCCAACTCTGCCTCTACTGCAGTCGACAAGAGTGTATGTTATGCGTCAAGTTTCTGAGATGTTTCAAGGACGAAATTATAAATTTTATACATTTTTTTCATGCACAATTTACCCTGCTATTGATGTCATTAGATATCAAAGCTGCCTTTAATACTTCCTGCATGTTTTGCCACTCCAACACAGCGCATGTCTACTTTTTAGTTTTTACTAAACTGCACCGAGCATGAACTGCTAAGCCAAATAAATTAATGATGCTGACATATCATCGGGCTGCTGATAAATCCTCGTAACTCTAAGAAACAAAAACTTGTATGTCCACTATTATTACAATGAAAATTAAACATTTTTATTTTATTTATATTTTAACTTATATTTATTTCATTTTTTAAATTTTATATGTATTTTTTTTTTCCCCGTAAAGTTGATCATTTTGAAGATAAGAGGTTTTATTTGCAGGCTGACGATATGTTCGATGAAAATGTTGCGGTGCATGAAAACTTTGTCAACATTGCCAGGATTTTTAGGCAGAGACAAAGGAAAAGGGCCACAATTGCATCTTGTGCATATGCTGCAATTATTGCCTCTTCAGGCGTTCATAGGAATGTCTGGGTGCGAGACAGCCTCCATGTTCAGTCTGCCAGCTTCTCAAATATAAAACCTTGTTCATTTACTGTTTACACGGCGGTCGCATTGGCACATATCCGATACATATCTGATTTATGTCTTTTTCCTGTTTACACTGTCAACGAGCATATCCAATCTGTGCCACATAAGAGCGAAAAATCAGAATTGGGTCACATTACACTGACAATGGCCCCGTTTACATGGGTCCAAAAATCCTATTTACAATCAGATTGAAAGGTCAATCAGATTCAAAATGTTTCATATAAACACCTTAGCCAATCTGATTCACCCGGATCGATTGTATTTCGGATCGGATTGTAAGAGGTAGTCTACGCCGATTGATAATCCGCTCCATGCTCCATGTAAACGACTGAGTGAAGCAGATTGTGTTGATATAGAGCAGTGATTCCCAAAGTGTGGGCCGTGGTGGTACTGCAGGTGGGCCGTGAGAGGTCATTAAAAATATGATTCATTTTTGCAAATATTATTTTTTATTATTTTTATTGTAAAATATGTATTGCACGATTTTATAAAATATTTAGAAGTAATAACCTATTGAGTGTTATTGACCTCACAATATTTTAGGAACCTTATATAGTTTATGATCGGAACGTAGCTTTCTGGTCATCATGACGGGGGGTCATAATCGGAGGAGCACGTACTGTGTTCGATAATTAATTCTGTCTTGTGTGTACACCACAGATTAAAAGTGGTAGGCCGCGGACATTTTTTA
The DNA here is from genome assembly GCA_029721435.1 of Gymnothorax reevesii. Lineage (NCBI taxonomy): Eukaryota > Metazoa > Chordata > Actinopteri > Anguilliformes > Muraenidae > Gymnothorax > Gymnothorax reevesii. The sequence goes on along the minus strand of CM056586.1, from coordinate 39,810,596 downwards.
GATTTTCAAGTGGGCCCTGATTTGGAAAAGTTTGGGAACCCCTGATATAGAGGAATGTTCGGTCCGCGCATGAGCTCCTAGTACGTAAGAGGCACGTAAGTGAAGTGACGTTCGCAGAGTGACGCAATGCGCAGGTAAAAAAACACAATACAATCGGATTCAGCTGGGGCCATGTCAACGCGGATTGAACGTGGATCTCTTTACTTAAACTTCATGTATACAGATCAAATCAGATTCACTTATTCCAATCGATTTCAATCATATTGAGGAAAACGACCCATGTAAACGTGGCCAATGTAAATACAGCCTCTGAGTGTGAGGTAAAGGAGTCACAGAAAAAGAAATGGATTTACTTCCTGCTTCCACTAGAGGGCAGAGCGCTACACCTAAAAATCTCCAGGAACTAGGCCAGAACTCTCAATCCAAGTGCTTATTTAACATATCCTTCTCTCATCGGTTCTCAGAGGAATGAGGCAGTTCCTGTAGAATGCATCAGCTAGGACAGACAACGGTATCCATTGTGGAAGTCTTTATTCAAACCTCAGGACATAATACACCAACTCCACCTCTCCCTCCCCACCATGTGTGTAACTGATGTTTCTTCAAGCTCGCAACTGATGGTGCATAGATGACCAATTTTGCCTCTTTTGTCAATTCCCATATGCTTATCCTTGCATCCCTCCTTGTGTCCTATGTCAGTTAGAGCGACGAAGGAAGGAGGTGTGGCTTGGAAGAGATGAACATGACCTGGTGTGGATTTCAGAAGAAGCTGTGCACTCCATACCCAATTACAGCATGGTTTAAAATTCTGTGCGTTGCTTGTCTCAGCAACACGTAATGAGTTATTCTGAAGAAGGTAAAAACACGCACAAGAGTGATCTCATAGTGTTCACTCATAGCACTATTCATTGCACAGGCAAACAAAATAAACTCCATAAAGCAAAAACTAGTGTCTAGGTCAAAACATCCAACTTTGGTCCTCATTTTTACAAAAAAAAAAAATGCTCATATGTATATTCTTATTTTGTGTACAGGCAGTTATATAACCCCTGATTATGCCTTGAAAATCAATAATAATAATCATAAAAGTTTATTTGCATTTATTTTGCCTGTCACAATTACTTGTGCATTATGACAGTATTAGATACATGTGCATTAAGTAGTTTTAGAAAATAAAAAACACATACAATTGGTACAAACTGCATGCTCCAATCCAAGCAAAATAGCTTCCGTGACCATAATACTCAAATATTTTGTGTTATCACTTTTTGTGCACAGAGCAGGAAAGTATATGGTAGCTTATATTGTAGAACAGACATTCAGGAATCACCACAAGCTCAACAAGCTTTCCATGGTTGCATGCTCATTATAGCATTAGCATTTTTTTTATCATCATTGTCTTTGAGTTTAAGGATAATTAATGTGCTAGCCTCAGTCTTTTGGTGGGTCAGCATCTTAGCTATGACTTGCCCTGCCATCATTTGCATTAGTAGCACATTCCAGTTTTAAACCTCCTATGAAGTAATCCTGTCAAATGTTTTTATTACCAACATGTAGAACAGTACATTTCCATAGAAGTCAGAATTGAGTAGAAATGTGGCAAATTAAATGTATTCATTCCATTTGTTCAATTTCATTCATACTCTGTGAATAATCCTCAAAAATGCAGGACTTCAGATCAGAGTCGAAGGGAGCATCCAATCTAATCCATCACGATACAGGATAAGAGCTTGATGTTGACACGAGGAATGGATGCATGCGTCCAGTGGCAAATGGTTTTATTTAGCTAGCTCGTTTCAACATCAATCGCTAACCTTCTATCCTGATTGAGTAGATTGGATGTGCTCTTTCACGCTGATCTGAAGTTCCGCATGTACATGATTAATCACACAGTATGTATGAAGTTGGTGACTGGTTGGTCTGGGTGCAAGATGATTTATTTTCATTAGGGTCCGATAAAGATGATAAAAGCTGCAATTCTTATAGATTTATAGTCTATTTTCTTTGGGGCTCCGATAATTAGCCACCGGTCTGTTGAAAAGTATTTTGTCGATTGCAGCAGATGTTCAAACTACTGGTTCAGAAACTAACTGGTAATGCCTCCCCTATGTACTCCAGTGACGACCATATGCTTATCAGCTCAGTGACTCAAATAGGAGTCAGTGTCACTAACAGTCTACAGACACAAAGCAGTCTGTGTTTTTGGGCTAATAACGTTAGACATTGTCCTCACTTTCTGATATCACGAACGTTCTCCGATCTGCAGTATTAGTCACCAAAGCTAAGGCCTGGGAAATAGAGTATTGTACTTCTGCAGTAGACTGTTTACTTGCTATTTAGCGTATTGTGGAGCACTTTAATCCTGATTTATTCATGTGTCAAATTTTTGATACTTGCAATGGTATGATTGGCAGTACATACTTGTAAAAAATATAAAATACAATGTACTAAACAAAAATATTTTGTTAGCTAATGTTTATGATTAAGCTACTCAAAGCCTGATTGGAGGTGATGCATTCAAAATATTATTTGATGGGTTCCTGAACTGATCTCATGTGAATATCATAATCTGACATTCAAAACTGAATACAAAACTGAATACAATTTATTATGCAACAAAATAGCGTCTTTGCATTAAGGATTTTCCCGGAATGCAAATTATGTATTCTACTTAGTGGGCCACCCCAATGATATTCTCTGGCCCCATCTGGCCCCCCCACTTAATATTGTCTGCAGGTGCCACTGAACTAGTTCCGAATCCACTCCAGAATACCTCATATAATGCCAATGGACCTCATTTTAAAAATACGTCTCTCATGCAGCACTGCATCAAATGCTTTCTGAAAATCGAAGAATATGATGTCATAGGCCCTGCTCTGATCATAAGCCTTGGTGGCCCCTTCAAAGCATTCCAAAAGGTTTTTCAGGCATGACCTTCCCTTACAGAAACCATGTTGGCTAGCCCTCAAGATATTATTACGTTCAAGAAGTAATTCCAGCTTGTCTTTTATGATAGATTCCAGCATTTTGCATGCAATGCAAGTTAAACTGACGGGCCTGTAATTTTGCCTTGCATTTCTCTGTCACTTCACATGCTAAGTTAGCCAGATATTAACCATAGATTTGCAGAACCAGTATTAAAACTCAATGTTAGAATATGTTTTAATTTTGCTTGTGAGCTAGCTAGCTATGGGGTTGCAAGCAGTTCAAAGTTAGCTAACTTACACTCAGTTACTGTTACAAGGTCATTCGTTTTACATATGTTTGCCAAATGTTCACATAAGCAATCAGCTACTATAATTACTTTAATACTTAGCTAGCAATACAGTGCACCTTGATGTCTTGAATTTCAGCAGTGATTTTGCTGTGTGTAGCCAAAGACTGTGATTTAATCAGGACCATAGATGTATCACATGAACCAGGAGCAGTCAGTGGATGTTTATCGGGTTCTCAACCATCTATCCTCTCATCCAATAAGAATTACATCCGGTCTCCAAAAGACAAGATGCTGGTCAAAATGTCTAAATCGTGGCTTCATAAGTAGTATTCCAAAACCAGTGGGTGCCGTCACGGTGGCTACCTCCATATTTTTATACAGTATATGGGTTTTAATAATGGTATTCCGAGACCAATGGGTGTTATGGTGGCTAAGTCCGTATTTGTACATTCAGTGCCAAAGAGGCTGTTCTATAGGGAGCAGAATTTTGACATTTTGCATGAGGATTTCATGAAAAAATTTCTGATTTTTGCAACATATTTGGTTAATAAATTTGATGTTTCGCAAAAAAAATAATTACGACAAATTGGTATGGAAGCTAATGGGTTAATTCACTGACTGATTGACTCACTAAGTGACATGATTCATGATTCATGATTCATTTTCATCAGAAGCTGAGGGTGTTGCTGAAATGAGGAGCACGGCACAGCCAAACACTTGATAAATATCATTTAATTTGTGAATCACCATTAAAATTCTGCCATTACAGCAGTGATATCCTCACCAAAATCTAAAACAAACTACAAAAACAAATACCAAAAAAACAACTCATTCCATTTGAAATTACAATCATTGCTGCATCAGGATAAATTACATCAAGCTAAGTATACATAAGCCAATCATTTCATTCACACAAAAGTACAAATACAATTGATGCAAAGCCACATTCCACTTCAATGAGTTTTGTAAACCATACTTTTCATTTAACCGTCTTACACTGTAGCCGCAGGGGCTGAGGTTGAGTGGCAAGCCTAACATGAAGTACTCTACAAGGTTTAAGAAAATGATTTTAAAATACCCATCTTAAGTGACTTGGGGGTTCCATGTTTTGAAAAAAAAAGATCAGGTGGTGACGATACTTCAGACCAGCAAGCTCATTTTTTGGGGTACACATTATATTGAAATTGATATGTTTGCGTAAAGTTTACCGGGTAGAATTTAGAGACTCTCAGTCAATGTGTCGGGTCTTTGCACTCTGGAAAAAGTTAAAAATAAAAAGTTGACAAAATATACAAAAGCAAGGCAGCCAGCTGCAAAAAAAAAAAAAAAATTCTCAGTTTGCTCAACCTCAAATTCCGCAACTGGGACTTGAGGTTCAGCAGCAGACTCAAAAATGGTTTGCAGCTGGTTGCCGTACTTTTTGAAGTTTAGTCAACTTTTTTAGCAGTGCATGTCAATGCCGTCCAAATGATTGACAGCTATTTTATTGAGGAGCACACCATGTTCTGTGAAAAATAGCGGCTAACTCTGCATCTACTGCAGTCGACAAGACTGTATATTATGCATCAAGTTTTTCAGATATTTCAAGGACTGAATTATGAATTTTATAAATGTTTCCATGCACATTTTAGCCTGCTGTTGATGTCATTAGATATCAAAGCTGCCTTTAATACTTCCTGCATGGTTTGCCACTCCAACACAGTCTGCTACAATACAATAATAGCACTTTTAGAATGTATATATTTACAAATACATTACATTTTTTTTACAGTTCATAAACAGCAGGCAGAAAGACATCTACAACAGGGGGAATAAGACTTCTGAGTGTTAAAAAAAAGGAGGGGGGATGGTAAAACTGATCTCTCTGAGTGTGAGGTAAAGGAGTCACAGAAGAAGAAATGGATTTACTTCCTGCTTCCACTAGAGGGTAGAGCGCTCCATCTAAAAATCTCCAGGAACTCAGCCAGAACTCAGGCTCAGTCCAAGTGCTTGTTTAACATATCCTTCTCTCATCGGTTCTCAGAGGAACGAGGCAGTTCCTGTAGAATGCGTCAGCGAGGACAGACAACGGTATCCATTGTGGAAGTCTTTATTTAAACCTCAGGACATAATACACCAACTCCACCTCTCCCTCTCCACCATGTGTGTAACTGATGTTTCTTCAAGCTCGCGACTGATGGTGCATAGATGTCCTACTTTGCCTATTTTCTCAATTCCCATATGCTTATCCTTGCATCCCTCCTTGTGTCCTATGTCATTTAGAGCGACGAAGGAAGGAGGTGTGGCTTGGAAGAGATGAACATGACCGAGTGTGGATTTCAGAAGAAGCTGTGCACTCCATACCCAATTACAGAAGGGTTTAAAATTCTGTGCGTTGCTTGTCTCAGCAACAGGTAATGAGTTATACTGAAGAAGGTAAAAACACGCACAAGAGTGATCTCATAGTGTTCACTCATAGCACTATTCATTGCACAGGCAAACAATATAAACTCTAAAAAGCAAAAACTACCATCTAGGTCAATACATCCAACTTTGGTCCCCATTTTTACTAAAAAAATGCTCATATGTATATTCTTATTTTGTGTAGAGGCAGTTAAATAACATTTGATTATGCCTTAAAAATCAATAATAATCATAAAAGTTTATTTGCATTTATTTTGCCTGTCACAATTACTTGTGCATTATAACAGTATTAGATACATGTGCATTAAGTAGGTTTAGAAAATAAAAAACACATACAATTGGTACAAACTGCATGCTCCAATCCAAGCAAAATAGCTTCTGTGACCATAATACTCAAATATTTTGTGTTATCACTTTTTGTACACAGAGCAGGAAAGTATCCTCATGCCACATTTGAAACAAATTTTGTCACGCACCGGGAAGATATGGTAGCTTATATTGTAGAACAGACATTCAGGAATCACCACAAGCTTAACTAATGGAAGCTTATATTATAAGAAGTTCTTCGTATACATCTCCACAACAATGAAAAAACTGATATACAATCTGAAAAAATATCATATAAAACACCCCTGTCTTCCACTGAACCATTTCCAAATCGAAAAATACAAATGACCTGTTTCTCTCAGATTAGGAAGTACGGTGTAAAGCCATTCCGCTGAGGTTTCAAACCATATTTACCTGGTGAGAAAAAAGATTAGTCACCACAAACGTGTGTCTGTCCAACAGGAACACACCAAGCTACATGTTAGCCTTATGATGACAAACAATAGAAATCAATGGACAGGACAATAATTAGGTTTTTCACCTGTGATCCATTCTATTAATTACCCTCACAGGGTTAGCATATAGCTTGGCGTGTCCCTTTTAACAAGCGCCTTATCACAAAACTTAAAATTTTACTTTCTTCATCACTAAAGTAGAAAATATTAGCTTCTGACTCAAATTATTCAATATTTATTGGCAGATTTTGTTTATTATTATTATTATTATTATTATTTCTCTGCTGTGAACTCATGTCCATGTCTGTAATGATAGACTGTTATTGAAGGGGGACATTATATTATACAGTATTTATGTATCACAAAGGAATGGCAGGCTCAATGTGCTTTCAAAAATGTCCAGAATATTGTATTCCATCACTTCTCTTCTTCATGATTTTTTGTTGCCACCACCGACTCAATGTTATGTACATTTCTTTATATGGACAGGATCCAGTAATTGACAAATCTTAGATCGTTTACCAGTCCTATACTGCTCAAATCACAGGAAGAAATGAGGCAGTGTTTTACATAATTCTAATTCCTTAAGCTGATTGGAGACCAATGTTTGCTGATTACACCCTGGCCTTAAAAGACAAAATAATTCCCAGTGCAGGACTCCGACACTGACATGGGCTGGTCTTGCTCCGTCTAGACTTTTCAGCCTTTATTTTTGCACGAAAGAAAGGACATAATACGGATTCAGTGGAGACGACAAATCTCCAGGCACCTTAGGGCTTCCCGCACTCTGTAACAGACTTCAACCTTTGATTCCTTCTAATCTTTCTGGAAAACGTGTATCTGTGAAAGTGCTGTTCGTTATGAATGCAGGATTTGAGGAATGCTTTCTCTTTGCACGAATCATGAAAGGACCCAGTCATTTCTGAAGTGTACAATACCCCAAATGTGACAAAGGCTCATTCAGTTTTGCAGCTTGTCTGCAAACGTTTTCGGTCAGACCAAATGATCCTGAGTCATGCGAGGTCATGTTACTTGGAAGGTCTTTTAAGCCCACTTTTTTCGCTTCTGATTTCAAGCAATAAGTCAGGAATGTCTTACCTGTCTGAAAAACGCCTCGTTGGTGAAAGATTGTGTTTTGGCCCAGCATCAAGACTATAAATTCATCTAATTAACTATTCAGTCTTCAGATAAGATTTTGATATGTACTGCAGAATTAGTTGACATAGGGCTGGTTAAAACAAAACAAAACAAAAACATTTTCACTCATACCAGCCCATTTCAGACAAGGTTGGACACCCTTGTAATAAGTCATAATCAATGGTACATGAAATTGAGATAAGAGATGCACCTGCATTCCAGGACTTCTACACTATATGCATAAAAAATGAGCTTTGATGGTACACATAGGATCCTGTAATTTACTGTAATGTATTTTATGCGAGGTGCAGTAAGAAGATTGATAATCATGGTCAACTCAAAGGTTATCTGATAAGGAAGAGTGAGAATAAATTGGCGATCCACAGCAAGCTAACAAAATGGGATGAAAACACAAGATTTGGGCCTGTTTTTGAATACTGACTCAATCTCATTGCAGAAGAACCGTGGAAAATGTTGGTGGCAGCCCTAAACAAGTTTGTTCACAACTGTGCATTGAAATTCACAGATTCACATTTATCTTACCAAAACTCTTTCAGGATTACAAGACTTGTTGAACATATCCATCTCCCTTCTTGATGATGGGCAAAACAGAATGAAAATCTAAACCAATCATGTACAGGAGCCATGATAACGACACTGTTTTTTTTTTTTTTTTTGGAAGAGTCCATTCATATCCATGGAGCAGGGGTATGCAGGGGTTGGGTGATACCATTTGCATTGGCAGGGATGCGCAGGGGTTTCAAGTAAAACACGAAAGATGCAAACATCGGGCCTTCAGCCCTTCCCTCTTCAGTCAGCTGATCATCGGCACTGTGGAGACACTCCTCGCTAATTGCTTTGAATATTGGAATTCAACTAGGAGGAAAATAAAAAGAAAGAAAAAATGGGGGGGCTCAATGATTATTGCTCTAATGCTGACAAAGTTATGTTATCCCTAATTTACCTGACATATATTGTACATTCAGTTCATAGATTTACAAAATTTCTAATAAGATTAGTCATTGCCAAAGGAGATTAATTAGTTCAATTAATGGTCAGAAAATGCTCGAGTATGTTATTTTTGATTAGGTATGCAACATCTGGAAAGCCAACCCGAGTTGCGATAACCAGGGATCAGAATGGGCCGTAACATAATGGGGGCTTGTCCGGGGGATGGAATTCATTACGTTTACAGTGTCCACCCCGTCGCATAAACTGGGGACAACTGTGATCAAGAAAAAGGCCTTTAGCCTTACAAACATTGATATAGTTGATCCTCCCAGTTGACTCTCCATCACCACATGGTGGCACTCATGAGTCATGAAAGAGGCAGAGGGGAGCCAGAGCCAAAATTAGAGTACACAAGATATTTCCCTGACAGCTTAAGACATTGAATCACCAGTAAACACATGCAAATGGGCAGCTTCATCCGACTTAAGACACAGGCAAGTAAGATAAGAGGTGAAAAGGAGCTATAGTTAATTGGCTGCCTCTTTTCGATACGTGACCAACACTCCGTCAGGGAAAATTAATTGGGCCAAATACCTCCAATGAATATCTGTCTGACAGTCCAAAGTTCTGCAGTATTTTGTCCCAAAAAACAGAGTTGGCTACTCGCCACAATTCTAGAACAGCAAGGTAGAACTGATTAGCGATAATTAATCACTGGTGAGCACATGCATTAAGACTCATGTATTAGAGAGAGATGGTGAGAGAGAGAGAGAGGTAAAGTAAGTGAGGACAGGCAAAAGAGCGAGGTAGACAGATGGGAGAGAAAGAAAGAAGGTGTCAGACGAGAGAGATAGAGAAATAGTGAGATTGCTCCAGCAGTGGCGCCCAGTCTTGAGCAATGGAGGGCCGATAGTATGCGAGTTTTGATTTTGTATGATCACTACACCTGCTGAAATCACTGATTAGCACACCTTCCAGCAGACGGGAGGGAACTAACTGATGAAATCAGCAGGAATTCTAGCGATTGGTTGGAATGAAGACCTGAATACTCTCGGCCCTCCGCGGCTCATGATTGGGCACCGCGGCCCTACAGGAAAGAGTTGGGTTTGGCATGGTTAGTCTACCTGGTGTGGTGGGGGGGGGAGGAGGAAGGGGGGTTTATTTGATGAGGGAGCAGGGAGCCCCCGATCGGTGGAAGTGGACGATCTGCCACTTCCCGTCGCGGCGATGCCAGACGCGAGACTCCTCGGACTGGGCAGTGCGGGGCATGCCGTTGGCGTCGATGTACTGCGTGATGCGCACGTACGCAATGCAGGCCGCTTCGTCGCCGATCAGGTGGATGTGGGGGTTCAGGATGGTGGTGTGCACAGGCTTGCTGTTCTTCGACCACACTGGAGCAGGGAGACAAGAAACGGGGGTGAGTGTGCGTGCCTATCAAGTATGTAAGGGGTATCAGTCTGTTATAGAGAGCAGAACGGTGGCGTAGTGGGTGACATCATCACTGTGGGTCAGTCTACGGGAGTCTCATCAAATCACAGGCCTCAGGGCAGGAGAACTGTTGGTTTTCCACCCTTCCCTAACCTGGCCAAAGAGAGGCACTGAGGCTGCGTCTGAAAAGTAGAAAAAAAATTTGGCCTAGCTACTAATTCCTAACCACTTTTCTTTAACCTTTGTGGAAAAGGTCATAAGGTAAAAGGAAGGTGTAAAAGGGAAGGAAGAAAGCAGTGCTAGTAAGAGAATCCGAATGCACCTGCACCAGGCAAGGTGTCATGAATCCCCTGCCCATCATATACGTCTCTTTACACGACCGGCCGGATGAAGGGTCGCCACTTTAAATATTGCTGCTGTGCAGAATTGTGGGATGGCGTTATCTCCTCTCTTTTCAAAAAAGATGGTTCTGGGTACCCTATGCAAAAGGTGGTAAATTAGGAAGCATTGAGACACCTTTCCTTAACATTTACAGAATTCCAATGCACTTATCAAGTAATTATTTCCTGATAATTTTTTAGGAGTTAGGAACTCTCCTCGGCAAAACAGACTATTTGGATGCAGCCTAAGTCTTCAGATAATTACTTAATTTCACTGCCTGTCCAAAAAAAGTCACCTTTTGGATTTAAGTCTACTAATGCTTTTATTGGATGATGTGCCTATGTCCAAGGTTACTATTGCTAGTTGATGATTCTAATTCAATGTTTAGCTTACAACAGAAAAGGATTTTAATGGCTGGCTTGACAGCCTCAAAAAAGGTCATTTTGAAAGGTTGCTTTGAGTCTGATATTAGTCTGGCAGCTGTTTGGCATTCCTACACCTTGGACATTCTAATTCTTGAGCGTGCTACAGCAAGATTTCAGAAAGCCACCCCAAGAGCAATCACTAATTGGTCAGCTGCTATATCTTTCTTTTCTTTAAACACTTGATGTCATGATATGTACCCTATGGATATAAATTTTATTATTATTCAAAAAGTTTTTTTTTTTTTTTAATGATAGACATGTATCTCAGCTAGCACTGTGTGTGTCCCTCCCCCCCCCCCCCCCCCCCGATTTTATTTGGGTTTTGTGTTTGTTTTTTTCTTCTACATCATGTATTGCTGTTTGGTGTTGTGTGTGTGTGTGTGTGTGTGTGTGTGTGCGCGTGTGTGTTGTGTAATGTTAAAGCAATAAAAACATTAACAAAAAAAGCTGATAATAATTATTTTAACCCTAACTGATGAAGCATGTCGCTTTTCATTTCCTAAAAAAATATTTTGGAGGATGCTTCATTTGGTGGCGGAAAATATGTTACAGTATCTCAAAAGGGGCAAAATATTGGCCTGGATTGGAAGGAATGAGAAAAACAATCATGTGGAATCATTTTTCACATGAATTTACCTCCACTAAGTCCTGATCTGAATCACATTGAAAGGCTTTGGGATGTGCTGCAGAAACCAACGGAATGTTCTAACCATCCTGTCGTCAAAACGAGAGCTCGGCCAAAAATGAATTCAACTCTGATTGAAACTCAATGTGCTGACGTTGCATACGGTGGTCAAAACAATGATACAGACGATTTGCACTGCAATGAAGGCTAAAGGAGTTCCTAGTAAAAATCTGAGTGTGCAACTTTTTTTGGACTTGCAGAGTAGTTCATTAGTTACTTGGTTGAAAAGACAACCAGGGTTGCATAAGGATTTGAGGGCCAGATTTGGTGAACCGGACCTATATCCCAGAGCAAGGGTTCTCAACTTAATCCAGAAAAGGCCCATGTGGGTTCAAGCTCTCAATTCCAAACATTTTTGGCACCACTGATTCTGTTAATCAAGGTTTTAAAGCCCACACTCTTCGGCTGAGATTACCAAATCTGGACCACGAATCAAAATTCAGATCTGGTTTCCTCTTTTCCAGGTAATTAATTTACCAAGGATAAGTGATTTTGATTAGGTTTCTTGTCAGCCTGTCTTTACACCTGATTCCAGGGCAAAGAGAAGATGGAAAACATCAGTTCTGAAACCTCCAGTACCATAATTTGGGAGCATTATGGTGGAGCGAGAGAAAGGGAGGGAGAGAGAGAGACAGTGAGGGAGGGAGAGATGGGCAGAGGGAGAGAGAGAGGGAGAGTGGGAGAGAGAGAAACAGAGGAAGAGAGTGAGCAAGAGAGAACAAGAATAGAGAAGGTGACAGCGTGAGAGAGAGAGAGAGAGAGAGAGAGAGAGAGAGAGGGAGTGACAGAGAGCAGTCTACTTACATTTTCAGAAGTAGGAATACATCTAAACTCTCCATCTCTGCATGCCCAGAGGATTCTTTTCTGGTTGTTTCCAGCTGTGTCATATAGGCTTGCGCAGTGATGAGTGCCGAACAGATCCCAATAGAGCAGCCCGGAGCACATTTGCGAAGGTTTACCAGTTTAAAGTTTGACAAGTCAACCCTCTGGCGCATGAGTGTGCGCATGTGAATGTATTTGCGTGCGTATGTGTCTATGAGTGTATGTGTGTGTGTCTGCACTGTGCAGCTAATGCGCCGATTGCGCCTGCCTCCCTGAAACATCACGTGACAGGAAATGGGCAGAGTTCGGGGGGCTCACAGTTCTCGAAGTAGAACCGATGAAACTCCAGGCCCTCTACAAGGTTTCCCAAGGCTTCAGGTTCAAATGCAGTCACACTGGGGTCACACATCTTCCTGTGGCGAGAAGAGCAGTGGTTATACTCGGGGAATGAGATCAGGGCAGAGCTACTGCCGAAGCAAAAATATTATTCACGCTTTACATAAAGTCCACCTTATTAAAGCTTTTTACTGCATATATAACTTCCTTGTAATTGTAGCATATAGATCATAGATTATACATACTAAGTGTCATACATGTTTCATATTGCGTACCATAACACGCTCTAATGCAATACTTCTGTCACAAATCGCTAAATGTTACATACGCGGATATAAACCGTGCTCATGGTATAAAAGGTCCTCGGCCAAATATGACATTACAATCCATATCAATATCATACAAGATTTACACGCAGAACTATGTATTTTTACAAAGATCCTTCTGAATGCAACGCCTGTGCACATTTTCCCAGAAGCCGGCTGGTGATTTGCTCTCGAGGTAGACACTAAGAGACAGTTTGGGGAAATTCAATAAATATCGGAGGTACATAACAATAAAAAAAAAAAACTGAACTTGAATTGAATTATTCTGAAAAACTGTTTGCAGCAGCAGTGTGGTAGCTATTGTGTTTTCAAAACAGCTTTGAAAAAGGTACAGCTCAGTCAGAAAATTAGCTAGGGAATGTGTACCACTGAATTATACAGCATGTCTGAGTAGAAAACGGAGAGAACAATACTTTAGTGAGAGTGCACATTGACAGAATTTATTCCAGTCTGATGTGAAGCAGGCAGTTTTAAAAATCCATCCATCTATTATCTCAGGCCCTGTTCCCTCACTGGGGTCGCAGCAGGGGAGCTGGGGCCCATCCCAGCTGACTCTGGGTGAAAGGCAGGGACACACCCTGGACAGCTCGCCAATCCATCACTGGAGCGCACACCATTCACTCACACACTCTCACCTATGGGCCATTTGAGTCTCCAACTAGCCTGATATGCTCATCTTTGGACTGCGGAAGGAAATTGGAGAACCCAGAGGAATCCCACGCGAACACGGGGAGAACATGCAAACTGCACACAGGATGGCCTCAGGCCAGATTCAAACCCACGACCCTCTAGCTGTGAGGAGGGAGTGCTACCCACTGCACCACCATGCTGCCTTACTTACAAAAATTTGTTATTTTTTTAAGGCACATCAAGCCATGAAAATTATGTGAAAAATAATTTTATGTGAGCGTAGACCACCCATACCCAGTGCTTTTGCAGGTATACTCATCAAGAGGGTTACATGTTTGTTATTGTGATTTCCTCTCTACAATAAGGCCATTGTCAAAGTTGTCATATTTTCTGAAAGGTTGTCATCGGACAAACTTGATTTTCCCACAGTTGTGATCACACTCTGATCTTAAAGCGCAGCTATTATGCTCATTCATCATTTTAATGTCATTGTGTGAATCATATTGTTTTTATGTGCATTTAAAAAGGTTTGTGTCAGACAGCAACTCAAAGTCACCTCAAGAAGAAGCTCTCTCTACCGCAAAACACACAGCGCCAAAGCTGACTGAAATGCCCCATTAGCATCTGGCCATTTTTTTTCATCAGTTGGTGATGTCACCAATTGTATTTTCGCACCAAGCGGATAGTTTAGTACGCCCCCCTTGAATCAAGTGGGTTAGGCCCACAAGGCTGCACTGGCATTTGTTTCTAAAGCTCACTTAATCCATTTATGATAAGGGGCGTGTCATTTCTGACATGCGCAAAACGGTGGACCAATCGCAAGTGAGTGATCAAGTTGACCAATCACAACACACTGGGTTTTTTGGGAGGGCGGGGCCAGGACCTCAAAAGTGCATTTCACACACAGATACTGCAGATATGGCCAATATGAGAAAACTTGCGTGTTTTTTCTTAACAATGACACATTTTAACCTTTTTTGGTAGACTTCAAGAATACAACAATGACTAATGAAAAGTAATTAAATAGGTGCACTTTAACCAAGCTTTCCATCTCACAGCTTGAAAGTCAATTGGCCAATAATAAATTATGTGGCACAAATCAAGAAATATTTGATTTTTTTTTTTTTAAACAAGGCAGTTTCACAATTTGCTAATTTGTGTCATGAGTACCTCAAGTTCTCCTGTCCATGTCCTACTTCGGGCCCTTCTACACTGTATAAAACAATTGTTTTAACTTTGAAAAGTTAGTGTAAATTGAATTTAAAACTCTAATTTCAGACAATCCTAAACTTGTCTTGAATTCAGTCAACATAAACATTTTAAGACAGTCTGAACACTAACTCAATTTAAGTTAAAACAATTATTGAACAACATTTTTTTTTTTTCAGTGTAAAGTAATTAAATATGAGAAATAGCATTCGGCATTAAAACTCTTGAGTATTGAGGCAGCCACGGAAAAAACTCGTCTGAGATCAGAGGAAGTTGAACGACCTGAGATCTGTACATGCGTGCGATGGAACAATGCTAAAAACAGGGCGAAGCTCGCGCATCGAATGCTTGCTCAGAAGCGGGCTGACTCGGTAGCTCCTGAGGGGATAAGAGACTTGTTACTTACGTGTAGCCCTCGAAGTCCCCGTTACTGATGGCCTCGATGAGCTGCTCAGTCACTTTAATGATCTCCTGTTTCCTCGCTGGAAAAGAAGCGGAGACACGCGTTAACGCTACTCCGAGACACAATCCCCAATAAAATGTCACCGCGGTCCAGTTTGTGGCTTCTCCAGACGTGTCTATCGGCGAACTTGATTTTACTGTTCCCGATGAGCGTGTTGTGCTGTCATACTGACGTAGAGGCCTGTTAAAAATACATCAGTTTACAAGAACCGGAGGGAAGGTGAGCAGGGTAACATAGCGCAGTTCGGCCGACCAATGACAATTGATGGAGTCCAATGGGACTATTAAATATTCCCCTGTGAGATTCTGCTCAAGATTTTCTCCTGTTCATTTTTAAGTTTGTTTGTATGGCTATATTTGCTATGAGCCTGTAAATCCTCTGAGTTTTAACTCTTGAATGTGTGTGTGTGTGTGTGTGTGTGTGTGTGTGTGTGTGTATGTTGTTATACTTGCTACAAAGTGAGAACCAAAAAATGTTTTGTCCCCTCCAGAGTGGGGACATTCCTGGGAAGTAAGGACATTGTCAAATGTCCTCACAACTCCGAAGGCAAACTGTGACTTATTAGTTAAGGATAGGGGTAAAGTTAGAATCAGGGATAGGTTAAGGTTAGGGCAGGGGTTTGAGTTAGGTATACATTGCTTATTGTGAAGATTAGGGAAAGGCTGTAGAAACAGAGAAAATGAATGGAAGTCAATGTAATGTCCTCATAAAGATATATGTAAAAGGATGTGTGCAAGTGTGTGTGTGTGTACACGTGTGCGTCTCTGTGTCCGTGTGTCAGCATTTGAGCATATGCGCATGTGATACTGTGATTGTGATAGTGTGCGTGTGTGATAGTGGGTGGGCATACGTTTCTGTGGGCATGCATCAGTGTGTGTGTGTGCGCGTGTGTGACTGTACGCACGCGTGTCTGTGGTTGTCTCCCCACACATGCATCTGTGCATGCCTGTGTGTGCTCAGTACATGCACAGTAGTGTGCGTCCTCTCATTCTCTCTCTGTCCCATGTGTGATATTGTGTGTGTGTGTGTGTGTGTGTGTGTGTGTATGACTGTGTGTGCACATTTGTGTCTGCGAGCGTGAATCTGAGTGTCTTCCAGCATATGCATCGGTGTGCTCCCGTGTGTGCACAGTGGTGCGTTTCCTCTCGATCTCCCTCAGTCCTGTGGAGAAGTGCGGGGGCAGCACTGGCTGGCTCAGGAGGACAGACGCACAGACCAGCCCTCAGCGATCTCCCCGCCGCCCGCGCAGAATTACAGGGCCGCTACACAGACGTGCGCGAGCCAAGCTGCACAGATGGAGGGATAAACAGCCTTACGAGGGGACCCCGTCTCCACTTCCTCCAGCAAACCCCTCTCATTTCCCTGCCATTTAACACAAACCTCAGAGCAGCCTGGCTGTGGCGCAGTGCTCCCTAAATTTGCTCCATTCTCTGCATGTTTAGATCCATTAGATCGATCTGTGTTCTGCAGAAATGCATTTTCATCTTTTTTTGAGGCAAAAAAAATGTAAACTCATCTCAAGGGGCGGCCGCTCTGCTCGAGAGGATTTGAAAAATTTTATTCCTCCAATGTGGTGAATCAAGCATGAAGAAAGCTGGCTAAAACAGACCTGTAAATGACACAGTTTTTAACCTCTTAAACTCCAGGGTCCCCCAATTGGGGGACCCTGAGACTCACCGCAGCAAAATACCTACAACGCCGCGCTAATTAAGTAGCAATATAGTCATATTACACATCAAATGAAACAGGAGAGCCTCTGCTACAAGCACATATAAGTCATTTTTACATACACCAAGCACAACTCAAACGCCAAGCATATTAATGTTCAAATATCAAAATCCGAGTAGCGTCAGAAAATCAACCCTCTCTCCACATTTCCATGTCTCCCTCTCTGATACTTCATGCTACACAAACAGAGATATACTCTATTCATTTTGGGTATGTCATTTTCAAACAGAAACCTAAAAAAGAGGCTGGGGCTTAAGAGGTTAATGACACTGTACCAGAAGCGCACTATGGGGCCCTCTATTTGCTCTTTGACCTTTGACTCCTCACCCAATTACGCAGAGATTCCACGATTCCTCAGATTCAGAGCGGTCCGGATCTGCCGAAAAGTTATTTCTGATTTCTCAGGAACGCATGGGTCTACACTCTGCACACATGTACAAACACACAAATGCACAGGCACGCACACGCACATAAACACACACACCCATGCATGTACGGGCTCGTGTACAGATACATCTGCACACATTCACGCGTGCACAGGCACCAGCGTACACACACGCTGCACAAATAATGCCTCATATTCTTCCAAGTACTAATTTGCTGCACATCTGGTCTTATTCTAAATAAATTAACCATATGGGATGTATGTATGGAGCTGAATTTGCAAATTAATATATAAATCACCATGGGAATGCAACAGCAGCATAAGCAAGTGCCTTCAGCCACAGAATATTCCTTTTCTTGAAAATTACCAACTATTTCCAGCTCTGAGCAATATGTTTTAGAGGTCAGTGTAATTGAGCTCCAGCAATACAGAAGCTTAATCTGTCAAATAGCGGGTTTTTTAATGGGGTATTTTTTCAGAATAAAAACAAAAAACGCGGGTGTTCTAAAACTCCATGGTCCCTTTTACCAATAAAAACCGTGACACCAACATTAGAGAGCCCAGCTGTTAACAATCTAATCACAGATTTGGGATCTAACTAAATTAAGGCATTAAAAGGGCTCTGAAGGCCTGAACACGGCAGCCAAAAACCATGCTTTCAAAGTGCAGGTTTCCATCCCACAGCTGCGGATCTTTCAGGAAAAGGTAAAGTCACTGATGATGTCAGCTCATATATGCTGCATACTAATTGGAGAAAATGCAACGTTATTTATAGGAGAAAGGAAAACAATTTTCCAAACACTAGGATGCCTGATCGCTTAAAGATTCAACCGAGCCCTTGGCTGCACTAGCTTCATATCGGAAACACGTCTCGAGTCTTGAACAGTTCATTACCTTGAACTTATTTAATTTCTTAATCTTTCGCAACCAATAGGTTCCCTCACACTAAGAGAATCGCAGCTCAGAGAGGCTTTAAGTTCAGTTACATCATCAGTCGTTGCTACCGAGATTCAACTCCGGGCCGCAGTTATAAAGAACATAGCTGTAAACAGGGAGTCGACTTAAGAGGTTCAGCATTCAATGAGGATTAATAAAGTTGCCTGAGTCAAGTGCTTTCAAGCCCATTTCTGGAACATTGTAGAAATTAGTGAACAATGGCATTTCTTGCTGACGCTAGGCCATTTTGTGGGCAAAAAGAGCATCGTGGGATCTGTCGCAGAGCAGTTATTGGAGCCAAAAACTCTACGAACTTCAACAAAAATGACTGAAGGAAATGATAATTTCCTTCCAGCTTACCAGATATTGATTAAAGGAGCACTGTCATGGGCAAGAATGCATAATGGATGCTCACTGGTTGTCAGAGAAATCGTTCAGCTATCCGCCATCTTGGTTTTAGTAACTTCGTGATCTTGATCTCTTGCAACGTAACTGAGATTAAATGCCAAAGAAAATGCTCAGTTTTTTATGTTTAGGCTTCCCAGCTGTTTACTTTCTGACATATTGAGTGCAATCTAATATTATGCACAATGAAGTCAGTGGAGATTTCACAAGGATACATTGCTTTCCAGTATCCTTGTCCAGACATAGCGGCAGACTAAAAAATGACGCAAAGATTGTGAAAGCAAAACAAAACTGAATGTCCTGCTCTAAAATGAATGTTTTTTTGTTGTTTTTTTTATGTTCCAAAACAAATAAAAACCCACTTCTAAGGTACAACAGCAGTACTTTTGAGGGTACTGCCCCAGTGACAACCAAGGCTTGTCACTGGGGGAGTACCCTGAAAGGTACTGCTGTTGTGCCTTAGGAGAGGTTTTTAATTTGTTTTGGAACATAAAAGTACCTTTTAGACCCTAAAAAGGTTCACATACGTACTTTGAGGTCCTATAATTAGCCGTAAAGGGTACATAAGTGCTGAATGTACCTTGGGGAACAGAAATGGACTCCTGCTGTACCCTTATTTCTGAGAGTGTACTTCACTTAATTAGCAATGTGGCTCAATCATCTACTGTCTATGATTCGTCTATGGGCTTCTGGTCTAAAAAGTACAGTTATTTACCTCCTGTGCGACAGAAAGTCGCCCAGCATTTCACGTCACTTTTAGCCTAGCCTGGTGCCATGAGCTAAAAATGCTTATTATTAGACCATAACGCTACATACGAAGTAAAGAAGTCTGCTACAAAATGCCGTTTTTCTGTAGAAAATATTGCCGCTGATATGAAGGCTCATAATGTTTTTAGTGTAAAATTATTTGATGTCAAAAGTCAGACAAAATGAATGGGGGTGAATAGAGAAGCTACCGCTAGGTGATCTTCTGCTATCTTCCAGAGATTTCAATTGAGCGTCAACTTCCGGGTGTATTCCTACCCCCTTGGACTCAAACCATGACTTTATCGCTGTCAGGTGACAATGCAAGCCCCGCAGCCAATTAGAGGGACACTCCATGCTACACCCTGGTGTTATGATAACAAGGAATAGATGTCAATGGACAAGGTGCTACTTATTTACGTTGACGTTCTTATTTTTCAAACAGAAAAGGTTTTATCCTACCTTGACATGTTTCGACGGGATACTCTCGTCTTCTTCAGAAGAGTCCAAACTCAAACGGGGAGTATCCCGTCGAAACATGTCAAGGTAGGATAAAACCTTTTCTGTTTGAAAAATAAGAACGTCAACGTAAATTAGTTACTACAGACAGTATGAACCTTTTTGGATTAATAACGTGCTACTTAGCTTTATTTGTCTTTTTAAAGCCTTGGGCCATTGTCTTCCATTAATTGTTATCACAAGGTTAGCATGTAGTGTCCCTTTAAGCTTGTTCATATACGTACCATATTACTGTGATTGCCATTTGACTGAATAAAAGCCACAAAGACCTGCAAACACTATGGCCCTCCAGGCCTGTCATTTGCCACCCCTGAATCTAGAAGATTTCAATCACAGCTGTTTCAGTCCACTTTCCTTTTGGCTGTGCTGATTGGAGACTGATTTATTAGGCTACATGTTAAATGTGGTACTGCAGTCTGATACCTGAGCAGGACGATGCAGCCAGTTTTAGCTCGACAGTTTTGGTTCTGAGCTATCAGCAGGTGTAGAGTTTCCTATCTGTAAAAGTATAAGCTCTTGCTGTTGTGCTCCATGTTAACACCGCCAGACCTTGCAAGCTGTGCATCTTTGTGAGGTGCGTATCTTTATGAGGTAAGTATCTTGGATTTGCATTGAAAGCAGCTAGCTTCTACTTCTATGCTGCTTGCGACTTTCCTTAGGGACACTATGGCACCATACGGTTATGTCAGTGAAAACTCTCAGAAGCTGAAACAATGGGTTGCCACATGCTTGGTTTTCAACCAGAAAGCTTGGTTGTCTGCCAGTTGCCTGATTTCCAAAATAATCAAAATTAGTCCGGTTTGCGGTCCCGAATGAATGACGGAATGTTTGATTTGAGTAATTTAACTGAGAAAAACCACTATGTTGTCTTGAATACATATGTCAAAGACTCCCTGGTCCAACAGAACAGCCTGGTGTCGATTCTGAAGGCTGGGCCCCAAACCCGCAGAATAACGGCAGCCTGACCGCATTTGCCCACAAAATGGATACCTCAGAACTTTAGGTGGAACATCCCATACCTCTCGTGTCTTCATCCTCGATAGTCGTATTGGTGCTCTCTGAAGATTCCTGGAAGAGAACACACAGACAGGGTCAGTGTTTTGATGCCGTCATTTGAGAGCGAACTCAGGATCCGGGAACTGGGTGACCAGCTGTGGTAGACACCCTAAACCTCCGATCTCCTTTCCATATCAACCGGCACCTTTGAATAAAAACATCCCTGGCAGATTATTCAGGTTAGAGGAGGTAATGTGAAGTTGTGGATGTGCACATGAAAATCTGAGGGGAACATTTATTTTATCCACCAACTGCACCAAGATGCAGATATTAACAATAAAAAAAACAATGGTTTAGATAACACTGAAAATGAAATGTTACCACGACAATAACAACAGTAAAAAGAAAGTCCAGCTCCGTTTTCTGTAAAAGGTTTTCTGATTGGATGTGTCAAAGGCACCGATGGAAGCCTGGGAAGTTGAGTGTTTTGAAAACACAACTGGTGGGGAAGCGCTATGTTCAATGCACCCATCGCATTACATAAACCACCTCAAGGCCGGTGGCATTTGCACATTTTCATTTTGATCACAAATCTTGCAGAATTCACCAATTAGCACACCTTTGATGAGAACTTACTATAGTGACTGGAGTCCTGATTGGACATAATCTCAGGCCTCCGGGGTGCATGATTGGCCACCACTGCATAGATGGGTATTCAATACCAAAGGATAAAGTGGAGCTGAATGATTGACATTTTTTGATCTTTGCAGTGATGTCATTCCCAAATGGATCATTTATTTCAAAAATACACACAGCAGCCATGTCCCGGGGGACATTATTCTATTGTCCGAAGTTTGGGCTGTAAACATTGCCAAGTATTTCTTGGTAATGCAATCACCTTCAAAAAGCAGTTTTATTAAAAAACTGAAGGAACTGAAGGATGTTAACGGACCCAAAATGAGACACTCACAGCGGCCATGTTTATCTCCAAAATTAACAATGCATTTTGGAATGACGTCCCTGATTATCAGAAAATGCCAATCATTCGGCTTGACTTTACCCCATGAAATCAAAATCTAACCCACTATATAAGGCTAACTGAAAAATGTTTTGTACGCCCAACCAAAAAATTTCCCTTATCTTAGCGCTTTTCCAGAACAACCCCAGAAGTCTGTCAGTTGACTACTTTTGCCATTACACTCAAAAAATAAATGACTGGACACATTTAATAGAAGTCTGGCAAGTGGTTTCAGACAATATGCCCCGTAACTTCAGCAGATAACATACTTTTTCCAAGTAGCTGATGATTTGATGGCAAATAGGTCTCAGAATACGGTATCAAAACCACTGTCCATGACTTAAAGAAAATCCAGGGATTCATTGTTTTGAGTGTAAAGATGGAGGATGTCCCAGCATTGGCCCTGATTGGATGGGGAGAGGAGGAGGGGCGGCTGGGACATGGAGGGGGGGGTGGGCATTTTAAACTCACCATCAGTTGCACACAGGAACTGGACTTCCTTTTCTGAAAGAGAGATGAGAAGAAGTTAGACAGAGACGGACAGGATGAGATGGAGGCGGAATCCATGATGGCAGACAAGGGAGGATCCAACTGTTGTGAAATTAGGTGTTTGTTTGTTTGTGTGTGTGTGTGTGTGTGTGTGTGTGTTTGTGTGGATTTATGGGTATGTGTGTGTGCGTGGGCGCGTGCATGTGAGTGCTTTAATGGGTTTGTGTGTGTGCGTGCGTGTGTAGAGTGCTTGTACTTCAGTGCTTATGAGAAGCAAAAGACCTAACAACTATAGTAAAGTTTGGGAAAAACTGACTAAAGCCTGATTCATGCTTCAAGCGGTCGGCACGGTTTCAGCAGTGCGGACGGTACCCACGAACGTTGAGTCGTTTTATGCTTGATGCGGTCAAAGCGGCTCCAAGAACGGACCTGTTCTACAGTTGCGCAACTGCATCTAATTTCTGTGATAAATACGTTCAAAATACGATAAATACGGAAAACCTTGGGTTGAACAGAGCGCTGCAGAGACAATTGATTTTGTCTCTCTAAGTTTCATAAACCGCATGAGCCAGGACAATGATGCAAATATTGCCGATACACTCGTTCCGCCAACCTCTCCACTCCTCCCCTTCATTTTTTTTTTCGTGCTTTCACAAACTGGTTGGGAAAGGTTTTCCATTTTATCTTAGACACATCTGATGAAAATTTCCGATCTCCTTCCATGTGTTGGAAGTCATATGTATTTTCAGCTGTTTGTACGTTCAGCTGGCCTTTCTTTAAAGCTTTCCATTTTTTACTTTATTCGGTAAACGGACTTCCAGGTCCTGAAGCTAGCCAATCATTGCAACGCGGTCTCTGCGACCCCGGCCGCGTTGTTACAAAATCCTCCAGATGCGCGGCTCGGCGTTCAGAGCCTCCGCGGACCCTCCGCGCTCTCTCGCCCTGGCCGCAATTGCGTCATTTCACCATGTGGGCCGTGCTGATCGCGCTGACCGCAAGAAGCATGAATCAGCCTTTATGAGGACATTTTTTTGATCTCACAACGTATAGTTAATTCAGAGTTTAGAACTACAATAGGATTATGCTCAGAACTAAGTCTAGTTTTCTGGTTACAAATCAGAATTACTCTGTACTTCCAGGTCTCTTGGTAAATTTAGGTTAGAATTGGGGTCACTGTTGGGGATCTGCAGGTTATGGTTAAGGTTAGAATTGAGGTTTGGGAATAGATTAAGATTAGAGTTTGACCATAGGGTTTCAAGATAGGGGAATTGTATTTTGACAAAAAAAAAATGCTTTTTTGGTATTCACAAGTACTGAAATACTCACTCGCATGTGAGTGTCCGTGTTTGTGTTTGTTTGTGTGAGTCTACATCTGTGTAAGTGTGTGTGTGTGACAGAGCGTTTGAGATTAGGTTTATGGAAGAGAGAGGTAAAAAGGGATTCTATGAATGTGTACATATGAGTGCATTTATATGTGAACGTTGCGTGCATGTGCGTGTCTGTGTAAACCAGTGTGTCTCTCCGATACCGTGTGCTTCTTTGTGCAGGCATGTGTGAGTGTGTACACGGCCTGCATTCGTATTTATGTACGAGTGGTACTATATGTGTGAGTTGCTGTGTGATGCTGTACATAAAATCGTGAGATATTTTGTGTGCGCAATACACAGTGTGTGTTTTTGTGTATAGGTATATGCATTTGTGTGTATGCATGTATGTTCTCGTGGGAAGTATTTTTGTGTGCTTGTGATATTGCATGTATGTGTGTGTTTGCATGTTAAATATCTTGCAAGTGTTTGTGTGCTTGCATGTATTTACATTTGTACATACGTGTTTACATGTTTGTGTGTGAGATATTGAGTGTGTTATTGTGTGTTCGTGATATGTTTGAGATATTGCATATGTGCATATGCATATGTGTGCGTTATATCGTGTGAAAGTGCATCAGTATATGTGATATTGTGTGAGAGAGTGCATGTGTTTGTATCATTGTGTGAATGTGTGTGAGTGAGATAATGTGTGATATTATGTGTGCACAAGTCTGCGTGTTTTCTAATGCAGTAGAGAATACACTCGCAGTAAGCAGTCGGACAGAGTGAAGAGGTAGTTATCTGAGGTAGACGGGTATAACGCCATCGTATCCCACTGACCTTTCACCTCATTTACCCCCTGACCCCGAATGATCCCAACCATCAGACGTCTTAACTCCACACATCTACAGCTCAGACACGCATAAAAAAAAAAAATCACACACACACATACATTCACACACACACACACGCACGCACGTGCACACACCACCAGGAGTGTCTGCTTGGAGAACCATTTAGAACATTAGAGTTCTGACAGATCCATGCTGAACAGTGCTCCATTCCATCCAGTAGCTAAGCACAACATTTTTTTTCCATCCGATCAGAGAGCACCCCACTTTCTATTCCATCCAGTCATCATGCACTCCATTTTCTTTCCATGTAATGTGTAAACACCCTACTTTCTGCACCCTCCAATCACAGAGCAGCTGCCTTTCAATTCCATCCAATCACTCAGCATCTAGTATTCCATTCCATCCAATCAGTAAACACCTACTGCCCCATTCCATCTAATCAGAAAGATTCCACCGCTCCATTTCATTCAAACAGTAAGCACCCAGTTCTCCATCTCATCCAATCAGAAAGCACTAAGTGCTCCTTTCCAACCAATCAGTAAGCCCTCTGTATTCTATTTTATCCAATAAGAAAGCACCCAGTACTTGATTCCAACCAGCAAGTAAGCAACCAATTTTCTATGCCATCCAGTCAGCAATGTCCATCTCCATCCAAACAAAGGGCACTTCCTGTTCCATTATAACCAATCAGGAGGGCCAGGCAAGAAAATTCAAACTCTGAAAAGTCCCGTGGTTATAGCCACCGGCTACAGACAATCAGCAATGCCAAACTGTGACACACCCCCTACCCAAACCTCACTGGTCCCCACATGTCCCAGGTCTACACTCTTGCCGTAGACGACAGGAAGGCAATAGAGCAATACATCCATGTCTTCTGAGGAGTTCCGAACAAAGACAGAGCGCCAGCAGCCCTCCAGCAATCGGACCTGCTGGAAATATGTTCGGAATTGCAGGGAATACTTCCGGAAGATTCAGGAATCTGGTGTCTGTCAGCCCCTACCTTCACTCCATCGCCCTTCTTGTTCCCAACGCTTTTGGCTCCTGAGGGAGACATGAAGAAAAAGAGGGACACCGCCATGAGACAGGGGAGGAAGCCCCAGAAGAGGAGGGAGAGGAGCATGATGGGTAAAAACAGAGCGGCCCGGGACTCAGAAAAAAAGAATAAAAGTACTTCTAGAGCCTGCAGAAACTGTCGGAGAGGGAATGCCTATTCCACTTTATCATGTCAGATCACAGACACAGTAGCGTGACCCCAAGATAGGCGAAAGGATACTAAAGTCAGGCGAGTGTGAAATATAAAAAACCGAAATACAAAAAAAATCTTAAAAAACATTTATAAAATCCGTCAGGAAGAGGTCCTGCCTGAGTGAGCGGAGCCAAGATTTCAGCCGGCCACCTGTTACAAGTCTTCAGTAGATAAATCAGGGATTTAGATCCACAATCACAAAAACGAAAATAGAAATATTGCAGCTTGCTAATGAACTGGCACTCGAGGATTTAGTGCATTCTTGCACAAGCCCATTGGCCCGTAAATGGCCGTCTGTTTTCTTTGTATGGTCGTTCAATTTGTCCTTTCACCCTCTCTTGCAGTCACTCCTTCTCTCTCTTTCTCTCTCGTCCCTCTGCACGGTTTATATTTCGCTCCAAAGAGCTGAGCCTGTGTGTTTCTCCTACTTATTGCCCTCAACAGTTTGCTAATTTTAGCACCACCACACAACAGAGGTGCAGTCACCATTTGGACCAGCAGGGAGCAGTGTAATCTCCTAAAGGAAGACACCGAGCATCCCCTGGACCCTGACCACAGCACAAGATGAGGATTTCAGAGAGGAGCAGTGGCCATCTTGACATTTTGGAGTGGTCTCTAATCCTGTTCCTCGAGAGCTGCCTTCCTGTCGTTTTTTACTCAAAACCCAATTTAGCCCACTTTATTTGGCTAATTAGCTGCTCATCAAGAACTCAAACTTAACAATACGGTCTACGGTGTTTTGGTCAGAGTGAAAGTCTTCTGGATAATAGCTCTCCAGGACCAAGGTTGGAGACCACTGTGACAGACAAGCGCCCCAATGTTTCATTTTAATCGAGATTTATGGGTTGCAAATGAAGGTGTTGAAACTGAATGGTTCAAATGGTTCAGGTTGGACAATTGGTTCCTGGAGGAGAGAGGGATGGTGGGGGGCAGATATAACGATATAGACTCCCGTAATTAGGGACATGGGAAATTCAACTCACAATAACCTGAAGTACAAAGCAAAAAAAAAAAAAAAAATTCTAAACGAGGTGCTGAGTTAATTTTACGTAGGAACAGGCTGCCAGTCATTATTACCAGCCAACGGTTTTTTCATTAAGCTGCTTTTTTGCTGTCTGCACTTCCCTGAGCAATCTACTTCCTGTCCTTCCTTTCTGTCCACTTCCACGGTCTGAAATATCATTCACTGTCTCCAATGAAAGATGGGGACAGCTAGAAGGTTCCCTCAGCAGAACGCTCATCCCGCAAGGCTGTTTTCCGACAGAACCTTCTGATATGTGGCATTCCAAGTTGTTGTGACATCGCAGAGGGGTTGCCTCCGGACTGACTAACTGGATTGCGAAATATCGTCCGCATATCCATTCATGTTGCGAAATCAATAAAAATTCAGTTCTAAAAGCCCTCATCTACGGATTGTCAAAAAAAACTGCACGATAACCCACTTTCGTTTGATAACAACTCTGCGAAGGACGTACCTGAAAAGTTCCGCGTTGCCAGCATAGTGGTCAGAATTGCACCCTGGGACAAGGGGAAAATGTGATGGTAGCCATATTAAAAAAACACAATGCCAAGCTAAAAAAAATAAATAAATAAAAAGGATATATATATATATATATAAGGAATCTCTTTTTCTGTAACTACGAGAGTTGTGTTTCTTTTTATAAATATGGGAGATAATATTCAAATTATATTCATACCCTTCCCTCCCACCGAAACCATAAAGAATGTGCTAATTTGGCTGTTTCTGAAGACGCAGTCATGTTTTATGACATAATTATACACTGACAACATGCAAATTCACATGCAAGGCAGTGAAGTGAAAAATGAGGGGAGATGTATCAGTGTTGCGTCCTGACAGCTGTTACTGTTTCATGCATTTTTCCTGTCACTGAAAACCCTCATTATTTCTGACCTCCAATCTATGCATTGTAAATGACAGAATGGGAGCTCTGGTTATGTTACATAAGGCCTCACTGTAACTATGGGAACTATAACTCTGTATTTTGAATTCGAGTCCTGTGTACCATGCTCTCAGACACATCCTTCTGACACTGGAAGGACCTTTGTTTTGCCCCTGTCAAGGCTTGAATTCTTCATAATATGGATTCTGTCAGAAACATTCCTCAGAGATTCCAGTCTATGTTGGCATTATAGCATTAGTATTTGCTGCAAATTTGTTGGCTGGATATTCAAAAGATACTATATCACAGAATGTGTATACTGAATGTGTATCACAGTCGTAACTGACACTTCATCATCCATTGAAGAAGCTTGTCAAAATATTGGCACTGGGTAAAAGCAGCATATTCTATGAAAACATAAGAATAGGCCCCATGTTTGCAGATTTTGGGTAAAGGAAAGATATTTATATAAATTTATGAGAAAGCACCAGTCTCTGATGTGTGCAGTACCTGTGGGGTAAGACAGGACCTATGATATAGATTAAGGCCATACAAATCCAGTCCTGGAGGGCTGAGCTGTCAGATGGTTTGTGTTCTCACCAATGATCTTAGTTTTACTTTTCTGACAGCTCTATAAACTACACTGGTTAACTCCTGTGCTTGAGCACAGCATAATCTTTAGGGTGCATTCGCTGTCTGTGACTGGAGCTGAACAGGGGGCCATACAAATGTCACCCCAACATATTACTGAGACAATTAAACAGGCGTTCAACAGAGAGTCTGGAAAGGATTGGGCCCAGCTGTGTACCGACAATGTTGCACCTGATCTCGGAGTAGTCGCATATGGACTTCATTTCCCAGCATGCATTGTGCCCCCCACCCAGACTGTACCTTCAGCTTCCTCCTGGCATTGAATTTCTTCAGGCACTCGACTGTCTCCTGTCTGTGCATGCAGGAGGCCACTGTGGACCGGTGCTAAGGAGAGCAGGGGTCACAAAAACAGAGGAGGTCAGGTCAAGGTCAAAGCTTTGGAGTGGAGTGAATTTTTGGGGAGACGGCAAGGAGGGGGCCTTACCGAAATCCAGGGGTGTTTGAGGGCTTCGGACGCTGTAATGCGTTTTGCTGGGTTGATGGTCAGCATCTTATTGATGAGGTCCTTCGCCTCAGGCGTGACTGTGTCCCACTCAGGCGAGGGGAACTAGCACAGCAAGAGATGGAATAGGAGCGAGAGAGAGGAAAAGAGAAAGAGAGAGTGAGAAAGTGAATGTGATAGCATCTATCGTGGGCCTTCGTATTTCGGTAGAACATGATGGCTTCTACCATTGGCCCAAGTATTTCAGCAGAAAATGATGGCTTTTACTGTGGGCCCATGTATTTCGGCAGAGCATGCTGACTTGCATCATAGGGCCTAGTATTTTACTATAATATGATGTCTTCTGTGACGGCCTCTATCATGGGCCCAACTATTTCAGTGGAACATGACGGTTTCTACCATTGGCCCAGATTTTTCAGCAAATCATGATGGCTTCCATCATGGAAACAGATATTTCAGGGGAAGGTGATGGCTTCTATCGTGGCTTGTACTATTTCAGCTGAAATGAAAGCTTCTATCGTGGGTCCTACCATTTCATTGGAAAATGATGACTTCTATTATGGGCGCTAGAATTTCAGCAGAACAGGATGGCTTCGATCATAGGCCCTAGTTTTTCAGTGGAACATCATGGCTTCCATCATGGGTCCTGCTATTTCAGCGGAACATGAAGACTTCCATTATGGGCCCTAGAATTTCAGCAGAACATGATGGCTTCTATCATAGGCCCTAGTATTTTAGTGGACCATGATGGCTTCTATCATGGGCCCCCATATTTCAGCGGAACACAATGGCTTCAACTGGGGGCCCTGGCATATCACTGGAACATGATGGCTTACATCATAGGCCCCAGCCTTGATTTGCTGATACAGCCGGTGCTGGTCCTCATCCCAGAATGGCGGGTATCCCACCAGCAAGATGTAGAGGATAACACCTAAGAGAAAGACCCGGAACACCGAGAACAAAATCATCACCATCATTAATACAGGGTTACAGGCACATCTGGCAACAGTAAGCTGTAGCAGCATCATGGACATTAGTTGCAGTTGAAACAATAAGGGCATCACAGCAGTAGAAATGGCTTTTGTGGTAAAAATAGCTCCAGTCATAGTTGTGGCAGTGGTCACAGTAGCTGTATATAGAGTGACAAATGTACAATAATAATAATAGTATTAGTGTTCGTGCCAGTTGCTGTAGCACTGCAACAATTTTAACCTTTGGACGCTGAAATACATTTTTTAAGCGTTCCCTGCTCTAGCTTTGATTTTGATATCTTATATCATTGAGCAATAATAGCTGCATTTAGCGCTTTAAGGGTTAATAATAGGGGCAGTATTTGTAATACTACGGCACGGTGATGCAGTGGTGAGGGCTGATGTCTTGTAATTAGGAGTTTTTGGGTTTTGAGCAGCCAGGACCTCTCTTCGTTGAGTTGCCATGTTCTTATTGTGTTCCTTTAGGTTTTTATCCACCCCAGACAATTTGCACAGGAGGAATATTTTCTCCATTGCCTGCGACCGAGGCTCTGATTCTGGAATGGGAGCAGCATTATGGTCACTAACCGCTTTTAACCCTTTGACTGCCTGCCGAATCTTTTGGAAGAGCGCATTTTGAGTAAGTGTATCTAATTCAGCAATGTGTTGAACCAAACTGAGTGAATTTTTTTTTCAGCATAATATGCCTCAACCAAGTGGTAGGGATGGCTTAATCAGTCTGGGTGAAAGGCAGGGGACGAATACCCTGCGGGGTTCAATACATTTTATCTCATTGCAGCAATCAAAATAAAATTAAAATGGCTGATACTGTGCCACATTAATGATTTTGAATAATGAATAATTATTTTGTAGTAGATGCAGTTCTGTTGCTGCGGCCATACAGAAGGGATTCAACCGTTCAGTTTCTCACTTGTAATCTGTATTCATACTGCACAGATGGGTTTGCTTTGCTCTTTCGGTGTAGTATTGCACCTAAATATGTAGCATAGGGATAGAAGCTCATGGTCACTTTGCCCTGATTGGTCAGATAGCCTCACTGCCCGCCAGCTTCCTGTCAGGGTTAAAAGTGTGAAAATGAGTATCGTGTTACCATTCCTATAAGCACAGTCCGGAGGGTCTTGGTCTGCACTTTCTGACGACCTGACACCCTGCACACGCAGAAAATCCCTCCCACCCTCTTCCTACCATCCTGCCCCTCCCCCCTCTTTACTGCCATAGTCTCAGTCCTCGGATCGAATGGACTCCATATTTAGCTAACCCCAAAACAAAACATAACTGTCCCACTAGACAAGAGCAAGCAGAAAGAGGTCTGTAGATCTGTAATGCAAAGATTCTCTTGTACGGTATGTCAAACAAAGCAACAGTGAGCAGCTTAGCTGTAGCAAATGCTTACGAATTACAAGTTTAGGCCCACTCTTTCACCAAATGCACAGCATCCACTGAAAAGCATCTTTGACATTGTGCCTTATTAAATAGTGCCACGGAAATTGAATTGGATTGAACTGAATTGAAGTGTATTGTGTTGACTTGAATTGACTTGGAAAGAACAGAAAAGAACTGTAATTAATTAAATTGAATTGAATGCAGAATTAAAGTAAAAAGAATTGTAATGAGATGAATTTTTAGAAAGTGAACACTGGGGAGACTGAGGCTCACCGCTCACAAATGTGGAAGAAAAACATAATCGATTCACCTCAGGGGGGAATGACACCTCAGATGGAACATTCAGTAAGAACAAGTACCCAGGTGCAGCGATGCACCCTGTATGCCCCCCATTACCGTTCCTGTAAAATTAATTTACTTTCATCAACCACCGGTCATATTGCATAGGCTGACTGCATAATCACATGCGGACAATGTACCCTATAAAGCTATTTGCCTCTTGGTGATGCCAGAATCTCTATTACTTGGCCCCTTGAAAAATTTGTTTGGCCTTTCAGCTGTAGGCTTTGCTCCCTAGTGCCTTGGAATTGTCTCTGCTGAATACCTTAAGAAATGTGTATTTTATAAAAGTAATTCTTGATACAGTCATCAGCCACATGCCCAAAGGATAATTCATGAAAATTTAATTCCAGTCATAAACAGTTTAGCAAATTTTGGCCACTGTATTACACTAATCTTAGCTTCAGAATGATTCTCTTGAGAGGGCCAAAAAGACCGTATCAGAGAATAGAACACATTCTGCATGTCACATCTGTGCTGGGAGTTACCAGAGCATCTGGTACAAAAACTAATACAATGTGTTTGGTAAGAATTTTCTGGCTAAACTGTACAAAGTGTAGCACATCGGAGCTTAGCTGAGCATGTATTAACATGCAGTCACAATGAGCACGAGGCAATTAGGAAACCGTCACTTTGGCAAAGGTCGAGCAAGGTTGGCGCAACATCACGCCCGCGGACAAAACCGCATCGCATTTGCGTGAAGTTAATTTGCTTTTCAAAGGTTGGTCAGTACACAGGCAGCTGGGCAGGAGTGAGTTTTTTTTTTTATCTAGCAATTTCTGTCCTTGAAGCTGAACTGAACAGGGCTGGTTTCCAGTCGCGTATTTTCCCAGTCTTCCTAACTTTCCTTTACCGCGTTTCACGCTTAGCTCTGCCCATTGTGGGGATATGGAAAAAAATAAAGAACAGCAGTGCAAAGATATCCAGAACCAGATATCCAGAAATCAAAAAGAGGTGAACAGGTGTGAATGTGGACTCCGCCCCAGCTGCTCAGATCGGGGTATTTAGACTCACCGCACGCCCACAAGTCCACGGCCTTCCCATACGGATCCTTCCGAAGAACCTCCGGAGACAGGTATCCAGGTGTGCCGGCAAAGCCTACGGGCACAGAGACAGGTAGATGTATATCGTACATGACCCACGAATAACAAAAAACTCAGGCAACAGGACAGTCACAAAAGGTTTCACTACCAAGAGGGCAAAATCTCCTACACTGGATTTATCCCAGTTTAGATGAATAACACAGTACTTACATCTGCCAGCAAACCCAACAACTAAGTAGATTCTGAATTATACTTATTTAAATACAAAATTAATATGGTATTTAAAGGTTCCATATCATGCTGTATTTAGTGGTTTAAAATATGTCCAATGCGTCTTTAAAATAATGTTAAAAATTCCGTTACAAAACAAACCACACACATCCAGGCCTAGTGAGTCCTCTCACCCCATCTGTGCCGGCCTGAGACACCAGCTGTTTTGATTGGGCAGTGGGGCCTATGCTAATGAGGCGTTGCTCTGATTGGCTGCCTGGCCCTTCAATTCCGGGGGAGGATGCAGACACGAAAAACTAGGAAACCATGGCCGTTTCTCAATATGCGTTCTTCTCTGTACTTCTGTTCTTGTGAACCTGAGAAACGTCATCCCTCTGAGACCATGTACTGTCTCAATTCAGTTCGCATCTCAACGAGAACGGTTACAAGTCCCGGAAGTGTTCTTGATACACCCATTTTTCCGAGGATGCATCGGATGGTAACTTGTGTGAACTTGACAGCACGCATATCCCAGAATTCTTTTCGGCATCTAAGCGAGAGAGAAGGGCAAGGTTACGTTTCCCAAAAGCGTAGCTGCTAACTAAATTAGCAACGTACATAGTTCGTCCATTCATAGTCAATGGGTCTAACTATGTAAGTTAGCATCTGTGATTTCGGGAAAATGCACCCCAGGATCGATAAAGCTGCTTTCACACCGGACGCAAAACGAATTTTTCGCACGACAGATTTACATTCAAAGTCAATGCAAAGACGCGAATTCGCGACTTTGCATTGACTTTGAATGTAATCTGTCGGTATTCGTTCGCTGTTTCTTAGCTAAATATTATTCTGCTAATTTTCAGGCGAGGAACTATTATCCGAGTACATTTGTAATATTGGCTGCTTTACGATTTTCTATGTCGAATATTCTCCAGTGTTTTTATAGAAGAGAAACTCCGCAACAGCCAGCGGAACGCAGCCAAGCTAGGCACCTTATCTAGCTTACGCTCACACACCCCTCTTCCCCCACAGATAAAATTACTGGTGGGAAAAAAAAGGATGAACGCGGAGGAAGTCGCGGCTCACTGGCTGGCGTATTGCGTAATACCAACGAGAACGCATTGTCTCAAACCGTCGACAGTACCCATGCTTTACTTTCAGACCTCAAATTTTGGAGAACTCAATGGGGGAATGACCTCTGGATGTCTTACGGTGACAGCAATTCTGCTGGGGTGGCAATTTTAAAAGGCTCATTTAAAGGAAGGGTTTGTAAGAGCATATGTGACAACTTTGGAAGATGGCTAATACTTGTTGTGGAACTTATGAACAATATTTTTATTTTGGGTAACATTTATGGTTACAATGGTACTGTGAGAAACAGGAATTTATTTGAAGAGTTTGAAGAACACATTCTGGCTCTGACTAATACCTTTATTAATGCTAAACTTCTACTTGGAGGAGATTGGAATTCTATTAGTGACCCCCTTAAAGACTGTTTCCCACCAAGACCCATAGCAGGTTCTTATGGTGAATTTAGGAACTTACGTTTACACTTAAATTGTTGTGATATATGGAGAACAAAAAACCCTTCGCAAACACAGTTCACATGGAATAACAACGATATGTCTAGAAAATCGAGGATTGATTTTTGGATTGTGTCAAATGAGCTAATTGACAAGGTGTCAGACACTGAAATTAATCCATCAATTCTGTCAGACCACAAGGTAATCTCTCTATCTTTGCAAATTGGTGATTCTAAAAATGCACAAAAGTTCAACATGTGGAAATTTAATAATAGTCTCTTGAAAGATTCTGTGTTTATGGAAACAGTAAAAGGTATTATCATTGATAATTGGAATAAGGCTCAGGAAGAACAAATTTTTGGAAAACATTGGGAATATACTAAATTTCAAATTCGAAACATTGCAATTATGAGAGGAAAAGAAATAGCCAGCGTAAAGAGAAGTCAACAGGAAAAAGTTCTTAAGGAGATAATAGCCATTTATGAAAAAGATTCAATGTGTCAAATGGATGTTGAAAAATTGTCTGATCTACAGCTGCAGTTAGACCATATATATGAGAATTTGGCGCGAGGTGCCTTTGTTCATTCCAGACGTAAATGGCTGGAACAAGGTGAAAAGAACACTAAATACTTTCATAGCTTAGAAAAGAGAAATGCTATCATTAACAGCATACACAAATTAAAAATCAATCACTCAATTTCTGAAAATGCCCAAGAGATATCTTATTTTGTTGAGGGATTCTATAGTAAATTATATACAGAGTCAGACACAAATTGTAATGCACTCCCTTTTTTATCGTCCTTGGGAAACATCAGGCAAATAAACCAGGGACAAAAAAGTCTATGTGACCAAATTATATCATTGGATGAAGTTAAGAAAAGTATTACTCGACTTAAAAACAATAAATCCCCGGGTAATGATGGGCTTACAGGTGAATTATATAAAGAGTTACAAGATCACATTGCTGAATTCCTGTTGCAAGTGTTTAAAGAAGCTATAGAGATTGGAAAACTCCCTACATCTATGTGCCAAGGCTTGATTACCTTGATTCCTAAGCCCAATAAAGATTGCTTATTGAGTGAAAACTGGAGGCCCATCACTCTAATTAATAACGATGCAAAAATATTTGCACACATTTTTGCCCAACGTCTTAAACTTTGTCTTCCATCAATTATAGATGACTGCCAGTCTGGGTTCATGAAAGGTAGACATATCAGCAATAATATTAGATTAATTTTAGATTTAATTGATTATCGAGAATATTTGACCGACAGCAGTTTCATTTTATTTATTGATGTATATAAAGCCTTTGATACAGTACGGCATAATACCTTATTTGATATCTTAGAGTTGATGGGGTTTGGTCCTCTCTTTATAAAGGCAATTAAAACTTTATATAATGACTGTAATAGTTCAGTTAAACTCCCAGGTGGTACCACTCATAGATTTAATATTTCTAGAGGCATAAAGCAAGGTAACCCTGCTGCTCCATTTTTATTTATTTTAGTTATGGAAATTTTGACCCTCCATTTATTTAACAATCCTTTTCATGGTATTAATATCCCTGGTAAGGAAATAAAATGTTGCCAATTGGCTGATGACACAGCAATTTTTCTCAAGGATGAAATGCAGATTCAAATGGTCATTAACTGTATCAAGGAATTTTCAAATATATCTGGATTGCACTTAAATATAAATAAATGTGTTCTCTTCCCGTTAAAAGATAATTATCTTGTCACTGAGCTCGAAGGCATTCCTGTTTCAGAGAAGGTCACTTATCTTGGTATTGACATCTCCAAAGATCAGACAGAAAGAGTTAACTGCAATTTTCAACCTCTTATCCCTAAAATTAAACAAAGGTTTAGTTCATGGTTGATGAGAGACCTTTCTATCAAAGGACGCATACTATTGTCTAAAACAGAAGGCTTGTCTCGTTTAGTTTATCCTGCTAGAGTTCTCGGAACCCCAAAATCCTTTATTAGAGAAATAGACTCATCCTTATTTAATTTCATTTGGAAAAACAAACCACATTATCTTAATAGACAAGTACTTAGTAACCCTTATGATTGTGGTGGACTAAATGCACTAGATTTTCGCTCCTCTAATATAATGTTCAAAATCAATTGGATAAAAGACTATATAAAAAACAAGAACAAGATATGGTATCTTATTCCAAACTTAATCTTCCAAAAAGTTGGTGGTTTAGAATTTCTTCTTCATTGTAATTTTCATATCAATAAGCTCCCCATAAAACTGTCTAACTTTCATAAGCAAGTCCTCCTCTGTTGGCTTTTGACCTACACTCACAACTTCTCACCTCACAAACAGATGATTTGGAACAACAACCTCATCACTTTCAAAAAGAAATCTATTTTTTTTTAAAACTGGGTTTGTAATAACATCTTGTTTATTTCTCAGTTAACTAATAATCAAGGTTTTTTCCTTACATATACTGAATTCCTAAATAAGTTTGCCATCCCAATACAACCGAGAGAATACAGTATTGTATTTGATGCCATTCCGAATGGTTTCTTAAGAATACTACCTCAAGCTCCCTGTGAGCAGTCTACACACGTCTAGTAGTATATTTCTTAATGGAGTAAACATTAGAGATAGAAAATGTAACAATAAATGGTTAAGACAGATAATACAGATACCTGTTACTCCAAGGTGTAAAAGCTATTGGAATGGCTTTTTTGTTGATTTTGACTGGGATAAGGTTTGGCTTGGCTCTCGTGAATATGTACTAAATAACAAAGTCAAAGAAATTTATTTTAAAATATTACATTTGATTTACCCCACAAACACACTTTTACAAAGATATAAAACTGATCTATCAGATATATGTGCTTTTTGTGGTACTGCATCTGAGTCCATTTTTCATCTATTTTATGAATGTTTTTTCACAAGGTTTTTTTGGTATGAGATTGAGCATATGTGTTGTGAGGTATGGTCTACTCCTGTTTCCTTTAGTATGAAGGATATTTTGATTTTCTTTATAAGAGATGACTTGTGTGAACCATATATCTTTATTTTGAATCTTTTTATTGTTTTCGGAAAATACGACATTCACACTTGTAAATGGGGGAGGAGGAAACCCTCATTTGTTGCCTTTAAAAATGAAGTAAAAATGTATATGAACTCTCTTGAAGGACTAAAAAGCCGCAAAGCTAAATGGACAATTTCTCTGCTGACAATGTATTTTCTTTCCTCTTTCAGTTGACTGGTCTGTTGTCTGATTCTCTGCCCCTTTTGTAATGCATTGAATAATATTTGAATTTCTAATAAAAAAATTAATTTAAAAAATAAAAAAAAATAACCGTCGACAGTGTTCTGAGTGCTCATAGCCTTGGAAGTGCACTCTTCCTAGAACGACTAGCGAGAACATTCCTCCCAAGAATGCAAGTTCGTTCTTAGCATTCTTGGTCTTGAGAAACGGCCCAAGATGGCAGGTATTTCAGGACAGCTCTCTGGGGCATCCATTGCTGTAAGACCGTACTTGTTTGATCCCGAATCCGACCCCGAACGGGAGGACGAAGCAATTGAAGTGTTGCAGCAATGTTTACAGCAGGATGTCAGTGAGTGGCAAGTTAAAATTTTAGTGTTTTGCTCGTACTGTCTTGCCTTGCATGCATGTGGTTGTAGCTGTACTGTTCTATAGTCATGTTATATACCCACTTAGCTATCCGGAAGAAACTTTGCTAAAAGCTCCTGTTAACTATTACTGCCAACACGAAGTTCCGACACCGAGCTACAAAAAGAGTTCGTAGCAAAAACACACAAACGGTGTAAGCATTGCTTACGTGGAGCTAGGGAATCAATAACTTCTACCTGAAATCTAAATCCGACCTCCACTTCTTTTTCGGCTTTTTATTAGCCACAACAATTTTCGAAGGTGGATGAAATTCCGCCGCGGCAATGCAAAGAAATTGTTTGTTATACCGGACAAGTTATAGTGCGTTTCGCGATTGCTTTCACCGCAGTAGGATCAGAGAGTTAAACCTACACCACGGCAAAGTACTTGGCTGACCCTGGTCATGGATAATAAAACGATCGTTTCACAGTAGCAGTAAACAACCCCAAACACATACTCTAAGCTCCGCAAAGCCTATGTCTGGTTTAGCCGCAGCCTTATCAGCCAAACTTTGCACACATGCACAACACCTCTCCGATTAGCTTCAATTGGTAGCGGCTACAATCAGGTAATGTTATGTTGAAACTACCACCTTGATGCTAACCAAAGTAACACAAGCATACCGATCAGAATGACTGCATATAAGTTAATCAGGAGCAGTTTTTAAGTAGC
Organism: Gymnothorax reevesii; assembly: GCA_029721435.1. Taxonomy (NCBI): domain Eukaryota; kingdom Metazoa; phylum Chordata; class Actinopteri; order Anguilliformes; family Muraenidae; genus Gymnothorax; species Gymnothorax reevesii. The sequence goes on along the minus strand of CM056586.1, from coordinate 39,771,984 downwards.
TGGAACGAGAATTAACATGCGGTAGTAACCGAGCGGTCGTCATAATGACAGAAACAAATGCTACCCTTCAATACAGGCTTTACAGACACTAAATTCTGTTACTGTGAATAGTTGTACCAAGCATCCAAATTACAAACAAGAATAAAAAGCTTAAAATGAGGTTCATGTTCACACACCTTCTGTTGAAAGTCTCCTTGATATCATTTACTCTCGCATATTTAGGAAACGAACATTAGCAATAGTAACTTAGCTACATTAGCCACAGCGCTACAGCCACGTTCAACAGGCTATCATGTTGGGTAGGCTTATGCAGTAAAGCAACTTACTGCTTCTGCATCTGTAATTGATTCACAAACAGTTGTTACTGATCCGGGCTTTATCTATCTTTTATCTTATCTTTACAAATCCTGAGTTTGAGGCCAGATGTTAGTGCTAACTATCGTTGGCGGTCCTGCTAGCCACCCGTAACTGGTTAGCTTCACTGACATTATTTGCTGTTATATGGTTACTTATAGCTTGTGGCTCCAAGCGCTTGATCGATGCAACTACTTCAGGTTTGAGAAGCAGCTGAGATGCATATCCAGCGTAGAATTATCCTTTATTGACAGAGTTGTCTTTGGTGAAATGCTGAGCACAAACAGCTAACGTCCTTTTGGCCTTGGCTGTTTGCTGCCAGCACACAAAAAAAGCTACCCACTGATTTCTGGTGGCATCGTCTTTTGGAAGAGAAAATAGTTGTGCTTTGTTCGCATCCAAAAAAAAAAAAAAAACCACATACAGACAGCTTTGGGAGACATACTAATAAATCTACTCATTATATGATTTGGGCTTGTTTGTGTCTGACAGAATAAATTCCGGGGTGGGCAGGTCCAGCGCCATGATTGGCAATATTTAAAATACCTCATTAGTTCTCATGAGTACGAAAAAATGATGTCATTTGATGTGCACAGTGGACGTAGAAAAGAAGAGTTGGCCAACCACAAAATTCCGCACCCAAAGAAATATCTGACTGAGGCAAGGACATTAATATTCAGTAACTCTATGTCTACTTCATGCTATGCCTGAGTCTGTCTCCAAAGTGGACAGTTTTCATTCAATGATAAAAAATAAACAGTGGTTCACTGAATATTTAATCCTTCACAGCTGCAAGCCCAATTATATTCATATTTTGAATGTAAAGCAAATCGTTCTGAGAGTATCACAGCCCATGTTCAGAAAAAAATAATGCTGTGGAATATTTATAAAGATTCCTTTCTAGGATTTTGTGCATTTCCCCATTTTCAATGTCAATAAAGTATGTTTGTAAAAGCTGTGGGTCAAAGGTTTACTCATGCACTTAGGATGGGAGGTCTCAACAATAATTAAGTTACAGGTTGCAAGATGCATGATGCCATATTAACAAAGTTTTAATGGAAGGACTGTGCACTGTTATTATTCATAGGCAGCATCATAAAAAAATTATCTTCCTGAGGGACGCAGTCCTAATTATACACCTTATGTATGAAGGTATACCCTTTTCATGAGTTCGTTAGTTTGTATTTGTCGAATATGCAGTGGCATCTTATCGTGCACATTTATGTGGTCCCCAAGTTTCACCAACCAAGCGCCCAGGGGTGCGTTTCCCAAAAACGTAGTTGGTAACTTAGCAAATTACATAGTCCATTCACAGTCAGTGGTTCCAACTATGCAAGTCAGCATCTGTAATTTCGGGAAACGCACACCAGATTGAGAAATTTAGTCATTGCAGCATGTGACTGAAAATCCTGGTGAGGTAGAAGCAGCTGAGACCGGCTAAAGATCACTGCCTGTGCTGTGAAATTAGCCTTGACGATTCTAATAATAAAATGCAGTCAATTTCACCCCTTGTCGTTGGGCATGGCAATTAATGGACTAGCCTGGAGCGCGCTAATGGCTACTGGCTGAGACCAGCTTCTAACCTTCTGAGCTTGCCTTAAATGACTGCAAATGGTCACAGGTCATTAGCAAAATGCTAAAGGGAGGATGTAAAATAGAAGACTAAATTCCAGAAGCAAAAGTCAAGTTCAAAACTGAAATGTCCCCAAAAAAAAAAGAAAGCCAATCATCTTCCGAATTCATAGAAGATACTGAACACACGAATGATGCCAAGTCATTCTGCGATAGCGTGTTCTTCTTTGCTTGATTTTGACCTATTAACAAGGGAGAATTTCTTGTTTCAAAGTCTATGGTAGCTCCAAAAACTATTGTACAAGACTATTGAACCACCACTATTGTGACATCACTTCGTCTCCAGAGTAACAGGCTTGTAATTACTCCGATATTGTGTGGCGAGGAGGCGTATCCCACCTCCTCCACTCTGAGAGATGTTTCATTTTATGTGTGAAGATAGGAGATCTGCTACCCACGGCTTTGCTCCCGAGGGACCTGACAGTTCCTGCTGGCACAACGGGATAATTATCTTTCTGCAGTGGCTGTAAATACATCATTTTGTAAGGTTTCCCACTATTGTTTTCTGGTGAAAGTAAGAGAAGGAGATGTTATGTGGGGAGATGTTGTCGAACAGACAAAAGGCTATTATATGCGATACTGTTAGGGACAGTGAAAGACGTTAGGATGCACAGGCACTCCTTTGGCTTTGGTTTAGAGGTACTGCGTGTTTTCTCTTCCCCTGTAATTGATTTGGATCTGATTCATTGATTTGGCTGCTCCTGAAAGCTCTAATTTCCTAAAAATGAATGTTAATTAAGTCATCAAAGGGAGACTAGACATCCTGGACAGTTGATCTACCACCACACACAGACACATACGCACGCACATGCACAAATACACACACACTGTCATCCGTACACGCTTCTGCTCTCGTGTTTTCTCAGAACATCCCATGGACTTAAATTCATTCCCTAATCACTTACCTTGACCACAACCATGAAACTACATGCCTAACCCCAAATTTAACCTTAACCTCATCCTAACCTTAATCCCTAACCCTACCTTATGGGGACCAAAAATGTCCCCATTAAAGATGGAGAAATCTGGTTTTTCATCACCTGTGGGAATATTCAGTCCTTACCAGTGATAGGAAAGCCTGCCCGCACTCACAAGCACATAAGGACTCACACACACACCTACACATACACACACATACACACACAAAGATGCACACACACACACAAACACACACGCAAACATAAGCACGCACACACACAGAGATGCACGCACACTCAGACACACTCACCCCAGTTCATTAATACTCATGCTCAAGGCCAGTTCAGTGTCCTGCTAGACTGTATTTTTGACTTTGGAAGAAAACTTGCAGACTCGAGTACCTACAAGAGACTATGGACATGGGATAGCGATACTGTTTTAAAAGATAAATCCCACCAGGCCTGGCAGCACTGTGTTCCAGCTGCGACATCGCTACCAGAGCAGATTGCAGGGTCTGTAGTTAATGCTTGCAATTCCACCAGAAACATTGCGCCGCATTTCAGAAGCATCCCAGAAGCAGTTTGCCACTCCGCTCTGCTAAAAATATATGGCTTGTCTATTTCGTAAAGAGCCGTGGACTCGCCATGTCAAGCTACACAGTGCAGACAAGCCGAACAGGAAGTCAGACATAGAGACGACAAAGAGAAACTGCTCAATAGTAATAAATAATAATAACATAATAAAAAAAACACCCCATGCAGACTCCAGATTGTATTTCACAATACCACATCAATATTACATCATAGCTGCAGGCATGAGGCCAGAAAAACTTCCATCCATGTCATTCCCTGGACTTTGCTTTGTCTGTAGGCTACAATAAAGTAGGAAGTTACAACGAAAAAAAAAATTCAAAACTTACAAACAATAAAAACATTTAACAACGTAACTTATTTACCCATAGTAAAAGCACAAAATCACTGGAAAATTGCAAAATGTATACAATGCCAGCAGGTAAATCGACGTTCTGGTTCTGAGATGTTCCGGGCGCAGGACAAGGCCTCGCGGAGCATGGCACACGGATGCAGCGTTGCAGAAGCAGCAATACAGATGCGCCCAATAAGACGTCAGGGAGACCTAAATGCCACTGCGAGAGGCTTTAGGCAGGTATGCCCATTGCCTAATGGTGCTATAGTGCCAGAACGTTTTCCATGAGCAGAGAATTACAATACATGTGCGAGATATAATCATCGGTCACACCGCATGACACTCCTCTGTCCGAGGAAACAAGAGAAATCTCACGCTCCATGGCTCATTGATTAAATTTCATTCCAGAGGATGGTGTCTGTCGCTAATGGGAAGTAGAACTAGATGGTCACATGCTTCAGATTTTGTACTGTGCTACTAAACCAGGAGGCAGAGTTCAGTCTGGGAAGGGGAGCAGCAGAAATTTCGGAACAGAATAATGTGAGAATATTGGCCAGAAACAAGATGGGTCGGGTTGTCAGTCCCCCTCTCATCTCTTCAGTGTCTTCATGGACACCCTGCCAATTTCTTTAGTGTTTATTACACTTCGGTGATCTTTTCCCCTCGGTTACAGCGGCTTTTGGGTGAGGTCTACGAGGTTAATAGTTTCATTAACTGAAACCACAGAAGAAAACGGCTCAGTGGACAAAGCCACACATTTAAAAATAAAGTTTTTGACATTATTTCAGTCTTTGGGGATGTTTTTAATGGACTCAATCAGGGTTTTTACGTAAAGGAAGTTTAAAATGGCTGGTACGGGACATTCAGAAGTCAGCAGTCTTCTTTATGTTTTCAAAGCTTGATCATATTGACAGAATTTTTTTTTTTTTTAATGCATTTACAGCTCCAAAACAGAGGCATTACTTTTAAACTTGTACCACATATATGTTTACTTGAGCAAATTAGTCTCAGTTTGTATTTGTCAAAAGAAACAGCTCTAACCACAAACATGAAAGCAATTTATGAGCTAACAGGCAGGTAAAAAATCTTGCATGTGTAGAACCTTTGTACCATTCCCCATGCAAGAATATACAAAATTTTACCAACAGATGACCAACCTGCACAGACTGTATTGTGCAAATTGAGGTCCAAAAGCATTTTTGACGGTGACGTTAATTTTTACACAGGTTACACTGTGTCGACGTACACGTCCTCTAATCAAACTGCAGATGTCAGCTGTAATTTGGGGGTGTTTACTGTGCATGTGTGGTAAGGTTATTGTACTTCTGCACGTGAGAAGGTGTGTGTTGGCGCGTGGTCACAGGTGTGAGTTCTTACCAAACCAGGCCTGTTGTTCCCCTTCAACCTCAATGGCCAGGCCAAAGTCAGCCAGCTTCACTGCTGCTCCTTTAGACTTAGATGCCAGCAGCAGGTTCTCAGGCTGTTGGGATGAGCGAGGAGAGATTAGAGAATGAGAAGACCCAGGAAGAGGATTGTTCACGCCAAGATCACTGGTGATTAGATCACTTGACATTTGTTTTTGCAACTAGGTGCACGTGTGTGTATGAGTCTGTATCAGTGTGTATGTGTGTGGCCGTATGCGTGTGTTTGCAGGCTTGTGTGTGTGTGTGTGTGTGTGTGTGTGTGATTATCAGTGTCTGTACTGGATTGCAAAAGGAAAAACAACAGAATGAGAGGAAGGATAGTAAATACTGTTGAGTGTATAAAAAGATGGACGCAGCAACTGTGACGTCCCCCCATTGGTTTCAGCATACCATTGAGGAAGCCTCGATTTTGGCAATTTCAATAACGCCATTTTGAAACCAGATGTGATTCCTATTGGACAAGAGCGTGAATTGAATATACAGGGAGGGGCGAGGGGTGGATCTGCGGGTGGATCTGACCGTTACAGATGAGGACCAGAGGATAGCCATGCCCCAGAATAAAGCATATTCTGGCTTTATCCTTTATTCTAGTCTATTTAGGAACATCATTTACAAAAATGAACATCGTGAAATATCGGAGGAGACTTGAAACCTGAGATAGATACCATAATACAGTGCCCTCCATATTGGCACCCCTGGTTGAGATGTGTTAAAAGCCTTAAAATAAATTCAATTTTCATTGCAGAAACATACCCTCACACTGAAAATTGTAGAAAAAATGTAACCTTCAACTGAAGTGAATTTTAATGGGGAAAAAAATCCCTAAGAAATAATTATTTTTCATAAAATCACCTGTTACACAATTATTGGCACCCCTAACTATTCCTTGGAATTAAATGTAATTAAAGTATTTCTGTCATTTCTACAGTAGTTTACAAAGTTGATCAGAGTATCTAGGAACATTTAATTCATCACTTCCTGTTTCCCTGGGGTCTAAATATGACAAGACACAGAGGCCATTTCTCTTATCCACTCTTCAACATGGGAAAGACAAAGGAACACACTATTCAAGTAAGGCAGATGTGTGTCGACCTTCACAAGTCAGGCAATGGCTACAAGAAAATAGCCACTCACCTGCACCTGCCCATGTCTACGGTCAGAGGAATTATTAAGAAGTTAAAAACAGCTGGAACAGTGGTAAACAAGCCTGGACAAGGACGCAAGGTTATTTTGCCACCACGCACAGTGAAGAGGATGGTAAGAGAAATAAAAAGTTCTGTAAAGCTCACTGTTAAAGAATTGCAACAAATGGTAGTATCTTGGTGTCACAAAGTCTCCAAAACAACCATCAGGTGCTATCTACATGCCAACAAGCTGTTTGGGAGGCATGCACGGAAAAAACCTTTTCTCAGTCACAATCATGAATACAAACGTCTGGAGTTCGGTAAGCGGTACTGGGACGTCAACTGGGACCATGTGCTTTGGTCAGATGAGACCAAAATAGAGGTTTTAGGCAACAAACACTCTAAGTGGGTCTGGCAGAACACAAATGATGAGTACGCAGAAAAGGACGTCATGCCCACTGTGAAGTATAGGGGAGGATCGGTGATGCTGTGAGCCTGTTTCTCTTCCAGACGCCCTGAGAACCTTGTTAGGGTGCATGGCATTATGAACGCTTTGAAATACCAGGATATTTTAAATCAAAATCTGGTGGCCTCTGCCCGAAAGCTGAAGATGGGTCGTCACTGGGTCTTTCAGCAAGATAATAACCCTAAGCATGTGGCCAAATCTACACAGAAATGGTTCACCAGACACAGAATCAAGCTCCTCCCATGGTCATCTCAGTCAGACCTCAACCCCATTGAAAACCTGTAGAGTGAGCTGAAGAGGAGGGTGCAGAGGAGAGGACCCAGGTCGCTGGATGATTTAGAGAGATTGTGCAAAGAGGAATGGTTGAAGATCCCTCTTTCTGTATTCTCCCATCTTGTGAAACATTATAGGAGAAGATTAGGTGCTGTTTTGTTGGCAAAAGGGGGTTGTACAAAGTATTAACATCAGGGGTGCTAATAATTGTGGCACACATGATTTGATGTAAACGAATTCTTTCTTAATGTGGTATTGTTTTCCCACTGAATAAATGCACTTGAATTAAAGGTTGGATTTTCCTCTTTTTTTTCTTTGTGGTCCTATATTATTTAGAAAAAAACTGAATTTATTAGAAGCTAAAGAACACATCTTAACCAAGGGTGCGAATAATTATGGAGGGCGCTGTATAATGTGAGAAATCATTATTGAAATAATAAATCAGGTATGAAAGTAGGGTCATTTTCTCATAGACTTCTATTGGACTGAACTTCTTTCTGCAACCACCGTCGTCGCCATCTGCTGGCTATTAAATAGAATTCAAATTTTAGAGATTTCCGCATTTGCCTCATTTTTCAGACCCGGGTGCTGCGTCCATCTTTTTATAAAGTCTACAGTTGAGTCCTTGTCCCACCAGAAAATGAAACCCACAACCACCATGTTACGAGCTGTGTTCCCAGGCCATTGATCCTTTGCATAGAGTTGAGATTGTATTATTTCCTTTAATATCAACTTACAGTTTACTGGAGCCAGCAGGGACCAATCCTTTCCAGGAGAAATATGAGGTTATGGGGCCAGAGGTTCATCAGCAACACTGATCTTTTCATGTGTCTACAACTGTGGCTTGAATCACAACCTTCTCAGTTTTAAATAAACACCCAAGCGTCTATAGACTACCTAAATAAGCCACTCATTGCAGATATATGGTCTCGCTCCCTATTAGTCAGTTAGAGCATATTTGACACTGCATATCTTCTGTATTTGACAAAGACAATATTATGGTACAAAAAAATGTTATCTCTTTATGCGTAGACAGCGGAGAATCTTTTTTGTTTTGTGTGTGCGCGTGTGAGTGAGATCATCGATGAGTATGCGTGAGTTTGTTTCCTCCTGTCATTCTAAATTTGTGTCACTCCGAGGGTGATTGGTATTGACAGGCGCAAACAGAGCGACTGAATGAACAAGCGCGGAGAGCAGTGCGAGGGAGTAGGAGGACATTTTACAGCAGTAGTTTCCCCTGTAGCACATGACAGACTGCTTCTTCATCGATTCGCCGAACAAAAAAGAAACAAATCAATCTCCCAATTACCCAGCGCATCGTACCGCAGTCAGTTCGGCTTCGACCCAACAGTCTCACTCCGTCATTTACAGTTCCCTGAGCCCAGGGAAGGATTAGCCTCACATCAAGGCTTCTTTCATATCCCTACTCAGTGCATCTTTCTTCCTCCATCCCTTCTACTTTCCCTCTCCTTCCTCTCTTTCTGTTAAATCTGCTCTCTGTCTATCACTCTTACAGTTTCACATTCATATTTGGAATCAAAATTATTATTTGCATGGCACAACTGACCCATGTAATAAAGTTAACATTAACTTTATCTATGGAGCATCTTTCTAGAAGTGAGCACCAGATGCTAGACCGAAAGGGCAATAAAAACAAAGGCAAAATGCAGTAAACCCGATCCATTCATTTAAGGTAAAGGTTTGTGGAAAGCTTAAGTATTAATATGCAAATCGACAATAAAAAATATAAATTAAATGAACCATACACGGTGATGTCCCCCAGACGTCCTGGAGAAATCATTGCCAAAATAGATAGGCTTTGTGACCTAAACACACACAAGGTCCACGCCAAATATGAAATAAATCCATCAAAAACTGTGACCTGTAGAGCGCACACAAGAAATCTTTATGCACACAGACAGATACGGATACGGGATAACAATCATTGATCTATGGTACACACGACTGATCACCTGGGATTTTTTTTTTTTTATTCATTTTTATTTATTTATTTAACCTGGGACGTCCCGTTGAGATTGAAGTCTATTTTTCAAGGTAGCCCTGGGGGATGAGGTGGAGAGGGAGAGGACAAGTTGCATAGCAAATTAGATAAGGGAATGATTAGGTGGCTGGTTGAAAGAGCAAGGTTGGGAATTTAGCCATGACACTGGGGAATCCCCTACTCTTTTCCGAGAGTGTGATAGGATCTTTAATCACCACAGACAGTCAGAACATTGGTTTAACGTCTCATCCAAAGGATGGCATCTCCTTCAGTACAGTGGCCCTGCATCACTGCACTGGGGTATTGGGGATTATTCCACCAGCAGGAAAGTCGCAACCTACTGTCCCACCAACACCTCTTCCAGCAGCAACTTGGTTTTCCAAGGTGGTCTCCCATCCAAGTACTAACCAAGCCCACACCTGCTTAGCTTCAGCCATGCCACCCGGCTGGAGCAGATCAAGTAGTGGCACGGCTGCTGGCAATAAAATACACTACAATACAGTGTTGAAGGCTAGTTGGTATAAATTATTCATAATTAAACATAAAAGTTGAGGTTTTATGATTGAGCAGGGCTAATTTAAGTGACTAGGCTGTTCCAGAGTCTAAGGACATAGACAGCAAAGTTGTGATGACCTGTAAATTTTAACTATGACTCTGGAATGGCTAAAAGTAATTGGTCTGAAGACCTGAGCTTCCTTTTTGGGGTACGGAATGACCAAGTCCGCATTATGAAGTGACGCCAGCTTATGTAAAGCCTAATGAGTATACAATGAAATTTTAAATCTATTCTAAACTCCATTGGTAGCCAGTGTTGAGACGCCAGCTCTGGTATAACCAGGTTTTGTTATAACCTTCGCAACAGAATTCTACATGTTCTGAATGTCGGAAAAATGTTTTGGTTTTTTGTAAAGAGTAACATGTTGCAGTCATTCACTCATAATGATACAAGTGCATGTACTGTTCCAATAGAATTTTCAGGTGATGAGACTGATATTTAAATGCTTTGAAGGTGACAGGAAAATGAATGGGTTCAATTTCGGTGTTTTGATCAAAGTTTAAATTCCATTCAGAGAATTACACCAACATTTCTAAATTTCATTTTTATTTTCTGTGTTAATTAATCCAGGATTCCTTGACAGTGCTTGGAAAATCTTAAGGGGTGCATGCAAAGGATTTCAGAGTTTTGCATGAAAAATTTTCTCACGAACATCATTGTTAACATCAGTGACACAGTCCTGTACAACAACCTGCTTATTAAAATCATTACATGCATCTGAAAAATAAAGCCCGGTAACATCAGCATAAAATGAGAAGAGACTTTCCACACCCGTGAATGATCTGACTTAAGGGCAGCAAATGAAGCAAGAATAAAAATGACCCGGGGATTGATCCATGTGGAACTCCACAGGGAGTAGCTGACCCATTAGACACAGAACAGCCTGTGTGACTGGCATGATGAAAAGCACTCCAATGTGTCCCAGTAATTCCCACGAACATTCTCGGTCTTTTGAATAAAACAGCAGGATCAGTGGTGTCAAATGCAGCGGTTAGATCCAGCAGTACCAGCATAAAGAACTCAATGAAGTCAACAAGTGTCATAAGGTCCTTTAGAACCTGTAGGAAAGTACTTTCCATTCTGTGCTGGGAATCAAAACCAGACTGAAATTTGTCAAATAAGTTATTGTTTTCAACTACCTGAAGGACCTGAATAGCAACCACTTTTCCATGATCTTTCAAAATGAAAGACAATTTTGATATTCGCCTTATACTTGATGAATAATTGCAATCATTAAAATAAAAAAGGACCAATCTTTCTGCACTTCTCCCCCTCTCTTTCTTTGCTCTCTTCTCGACTGGCTCACAAAAGAAAAATAGACTTTGTTTGTCATCAGATACAGAAGGACCAAGGGGATGAGTGGTTGGGGCAGGTCTATTAACACCTTGCAAGAGTGTGATGACAGTTCAAATATGTCACACATTTTCTCGAGGTGCTGGAAGAAGGATTCCTCCCCTGAAGGACCTGAAATGGTGTAATTAACCTCCAGACCCAGGGGAGCACCCAGCATGGTCTTCGGAGAAAGCCACCCTCCATTTAGGAGATTAAAATTAACACCAGGATGAAGATTTCCTCTGTTATCCCTCAAGCTTCATTTTACCTAGTTTTCTGTCCCTTCTTTGTTCTTCTTCTTCTTCCAGACACTGATCAAAGTTTATTCAGTCATCGATTAAAGGAGTTAGAATAAAGGAATACGGGCCTCAGCAAAGTGACCTCAGGTAAGGCACATTGAGACCATCCCATGTTGAAGTATTTGTGTCCTGGAATGAATGAGGAATGAATGACTGACATTTGAATTAAACCCAGACCATCTGCCATGGATCTGCTCTGCCTATAACTATCTGTAACTGTCGTCACTTTGAAGTGGCATTTGAAATAGCTAGGATGTTCCAATTGGCTGATTCACCCTTCCTTGAACACCACCACCCACAATTTTTCCTTCCTTCCCTTACCTCTATTTCAACATTTAAAAGTGCTTTATTGAGGATTTAGGAGCATTACATTTAAAAAAAGGAAATAAAATGGTTATTGGGCCCATTACAAGAACAAACTCACCTTGAGATCTCTGTGGACCACACCCATCTGATGGCAATGAAGCACGGCCTCCAAAATCTGCTGTATGCAGTGGCTAAAACCCATGAGCAAGAAGAAGGCAAAATGAAGAATAGAATTGAATCAGTGCATTTCCAAAGGGCCCAACTCCAGTGACTGAGAGGTCTGCATATCTTATAACAAAGAGGGTAAATGTCTTGTAATTTCAGCCGAAGGTATCCCAATGACACCCTCTTGAAAGGAAATAAAGTATAAATATATGGATCATAATATATGGAAAATATTTTTTTTCCCCTTTGCTGGAAAACAGTGTTCCTTGGAGTTGAGCCCTTTGGAAACTCAAGGATTCAGTTAAAAAAAAAGAAAGAAAAAAACAACAGAGAACATTTAACTTCACATTGCCCATAATTTTTTAGGGAAGCTGGTTAGATTTCGCTTTATAATTGAGATAGGGCACCAGCAGATCTTTTTAAAAGGTAAATCTGACATCCATTTGAAATACAGTTCGTGTGGCCGGTTTCCCGTTAGCATGCAAATTGACATTGGTTTCCCTTGCCATTCGACCTCTGTGATGCAGAAACTGAGGTCCCATAGGCGGGAAACCCAACCCTTCGTTTTATTTCTGCACCGAAATGCCGATCCTTTATCTGCCAGGTCATTCGCTTCCATTTTTATTCCGTCTTCCAGATTTCCTGCTTCCTCCTCCGTCACAGCGGATCGATGGAGGCCAATCAATACTCATTTCTCTGTCGTATTGCTTTCTGACAGGACACAGTCCTTTGTTCCCAATTAGACAAGAACAGAACTATTCACATCAGAGCGCGGGGTCGTGGGCAGCAGAAATCTCAGAGTAAAATCACTCCAAATAATTCATTAAGCGGATTGATAAACACAAAAAGTATCAGAATGCAAATAACTAGTTTTATTACTTTATTCTGTGTGCATTTGACTTGTCACAAACTAAGGAACAATAGCAAGACCATTAAAAATGACAAAAAGCAAAAAAAAAAAATTACATTATTTCTTATATACAGTGCCGTGAAAAAGTATTTGCCCCCTTCTTCCTGATTTCTTTTTTTTTTGCATATTTCTCACACTTTTGTCTCAGATCAAATAATTTTTTAATATTAGACGGAAAAAAAGCTATCCAAATCTACTTGACCCTATGTGACCCAATGATAGTGCACTTTGGCACTTTGATAATGATGAAATAATTGATCTTTTTTAGCTAACATTTCTTATAGAATGTGCAATAAAACCAACTTTTCGTTAAATCAATTAATTTTTTTCTTAAACTATCGTTAGGTCAGAAATCACACCATAAATAATATTATGCAGAACTAAAGACCTTGGGCTCTAAAAACGGGGTGTGTCCAGGCATATGTTGCAATTTCATGCCTGGCGTAGCCTGGCGCAAGTACTCCTCTGTCCTGCCTCTGTCCCTCCTGCCGGCACAAGAGGCAAAGAGGGAGGAGAAAAGGCTTAAGTGGGTTTAACACAGCCGAGTCAACTCTTCACCAATCAAATGAGCTCCTCTCCTCACCTTTAAATATTGGAGTAAAGAAGCCTCTGTCCTATATCTGCATGATGCGTTAATGTTGCATTTTACTTTGCTGCTTCAGGCATGTTTTCTGCACCGCTTACGTCTATACGAATATACAAATATTACGAATATAAGGCATTCTCAAATTATTACCAACAGTGAACTTGAATGGAATTTCAAAACAAAACTACGTCAGATCATTCAAAGTTATGAGGTTGGAATGAAATATGACGGTTGCTCATTTATTTCTTTGCCTGCATCATTGGGAAGAGAAACGATGGATAGCGTGTTCCTATTATTACACCCTGTTGCTGCTTAAAATTTTGGGATTAACATGCATGGACAACAATGCAAGATACGTTACACATTTATTTTCAATATGTGATCTTAACTCAGCACGAGATCATAGCAATCAAGCTGTATTCCTTTCCCCCACTAAAAACGATAAAACCTAAGTGACAATAATACTAGTATTAAGCCGCTTGCACACTGGACGTGAAACAAATTTTTCGCACGACAGATTGCGTTGCTCTGTTGAACGCAGTGTCTTACATGTCCGAAATTCGGACAGGGTTTTAATACTATATCTCTGTGTCCGACAGTCAGATGGTTTCAATGTAACCCCGTGTCCAACAAAAGATTATTGTTTTAAATTTCTTCAAATCTACTAAATCTTTTAGATATTAAATGTGAATGTTTTGATAAGAGGGCTCAGTTCTTCAAGAAGAGTACCGAGAATTTCAATCAATGTTTCTGTTTAAGCTCTGCTCAATAATGTGAGTCGACATTGGCGCGGGACAATGTACAATGCCTGTTGAACATTAAATGCAAAATACTCTGTGTCTGACAGCCAAAAAAAAAAAAAAAAAGAGGACGATTAGAACAGATTGATAACAAAATAAAGAATAAAAAGAAACACTTTAACAACAAACAGAACATCCAATGAATTGCAGGCCATCTTTTTTGGATGTTCTGTTTGCTGATGATTTTTTAAAATTCTTTATTTCGTTATAAATCTATTCTCATATCAATACTTTTACTTTTTGCTGGCTTCCGGACATGAAGTATTTTGCATTTCACGTCGGACATGCGTTATTAAACTCACAATGGTCATGGAATTTATTTGGTCACTGACTACACGCACTGTTTTATCTCTGGTGTGGAAATAAAGCGCGAATCTGCTCGATTCATCTGACTAATTTCCAAAAGAGAGACCTAATAAAGACTGTTTAAAGACTATCTTCAACGGAATAAAGCAGACGAATACACAGATGCGTGTATTCGCGTCTTTGCATTGACTTTGACTGTAATCAGTCCTGCAAAAAATTTGTTTCGCGTCCAGTGTGCAATCGCCTTTACTGAGCATAGAATGCAAGCATTATAAATATGCAGTTTGTGGTTGGCTGAGAAAGCTGTGAAGTCGTTAGTTTGCATCACAGATTCAGCTGCGTCGATTAAGCCAGGTCGAGTTTCCATTACGCGTGCCAACAGTCTTTAATCTGACATCAGGACAATCGATATAGATACTATAATTTATGTCCTGATTCAGATAGTTACATTAAATAGTGGTTACTGTAATTATTTATTGCATTGAAATGTGCCTGACATTCTGTAAACCTGTCTGTGAGGTTTCAGTGACGTGTGCGCACTCTGCGCCGGTCAGCCAAATTACCACTGCACAGAAAGTAAACCAGGTTGGAGCTGGCGAGCTTTCTGGGCAACTTCAGCGGAGACTTTTTCTACGAAATTGTCACTGCATCTTGATGAATATGTGACACCTCGCCCTACTATGCCATCACACCCATCTCGGCGCACGTCCGTCTACCACATTGCCAAAGTGGCTGTGCACGGTGTTGCACTGCATGAAATTACCACTGCGCGGGTTGCCCTGAACGAAATTACCACTGCGTGGGCTGCGCCACGCTAGCCGGGCTGCACCACCCTGCGCTGTGCCAAGAAATTAAAGCCCCATTTGCTCCATTTTGTGTTTTTTAAAATTTATTTATTTATTTTCATGTTGCAAGTTTGAGCTGGGATTTCAGCCATAATGCAGACTTATCCACTTTGCTATGACACCCGTTCAATTTTATTTCTAAAAGAAAGAGGGACGAGATGGTGAGTGAGACTGATACTGTATATGGAGAAGGGACAAATGGAGATAAAAAATCTCAGACGCTGTTGAAAACCTAAAGCTCCCGCAGGGGAGCTCTTTTAGATAAGTTGCCATATGATAGGTTTTCAACAGTTCAGGATAACTACATTTTTAATTACTTGAAAATGTATTCAGCGCTCAAAGGGTTGAAGGGGAAAAGACTGAGAGATGATGAAAGAGAGAACAGAGAAACACACACACACACACGCACCTGGCATCCGCTTCACTGTAGTACTCTCTGGCCACGATATCTTCAAAGAGTTCCCCTCCAGTAACCCTGAGGGATAGGAATGCACAAGAATATCAAGAGCAGACCAATCACAGGAGAGATTGTCAGGGAGATAACCAATCAAAAGAGCATGACAATGACACCTAGGGCATCTGAATTCTATTCTTTTAAACAAGTGGCCTTTTCAGGGCCAGCGCTCGCCTATATGATTGCCTTGGCAAAAATCCATCCCTTTATTGGCAAGAATTAGTCCTGGCTTGTTCTTAATGGTTTTCCTTTATTAACACGTTTTCCAATTTAAGAATAATCAAGTGGCAATTGAAGACATGGCTTCTCTCCACCTATGCGATCTAACAGCGACAAATGGGCTACATTCAGTTCAGAAAAAAAATTAATTATAATTAAGCCTATGCACTGGCACTCAGCGACATAACTTTTTTTTCCAGCGAGAGCAGCATTTCAGAACTCTTCAGCGAATGAAGGTAATTCTGGTGACAAGTACGAGGTTTCGTCCCTTTACATTTTCCAATTTTTTTACAGCAAGTTGCGTGACCGTGCTGCAAAAACAGGTGTGCGTACTTGTCGCCGAAATTACCTTCAATCGCAAAAGAGTTCTAAAATGCCGCCCCCCTTGAAAAAAAAATTACCGTTGCTAAGTGCCAGTGCATAGACCGACTTATAATTAAATTATTTTTCTGTACTGAATGTAGCCCGTTATTTCGTCACTGTCAAATCGCATGGGGAGAGAAGCCGTGTCTTCAATTGCCACTTGATTATTCTTGAATTGGAAAACGTGTTAATAAAGGAAAACCATCTAGAATTAGTCAGGACTAATTGAAGCACTGATTACTAAAACCCCACAAGTCAAGTCAAGTCAAGTCAAGTGTGACTTATGGGGTTTTAGTAATAGGTGCTTCAATTGTAGTCAATAAAGGGATGGATATTTTCCCCCAAATTTTCAGGTCTAGCGCTGGCCCTGGGCTTTTTTCCTGTCCTCTTCACCGTTCCTTTACCTCAATAGAAAACGTCACACAGGTCAAGGGAAAGTTGCTCAGAGATTTTGAAGCCAGCTTGGGACATGTTTCTGGAAAATTGGATGCTCTGTCTTTCAATACGTCATGAGCTTGACGGCAATTGATGAGGACAACAACTGATCTGAGGAAAACTATATCAAATGACAAATCTAATCACTTCAACTGCAAGTAATTGAGGTCAATAATCTATGATTCTTTTCATCCGAGCTTGGTCCTGCGTTTTCTTGCTGGAAGGAAGCAACAAAGAGCTAACTGCCTCCTTTCCTACATTGAATAGATCTTAACTATTAGCCAAACTATTTCCTGTTCATGTCCGTAAACAAGGAAGTCTTTCTTGCTCTTCAGAGAATTTGGATGCACCCACAGCGTCCATTGTCCTCCACAATTTTACTTTAAGCTTGTGTGCTGAATTCTGTTTTCAAATGTTGGCATCAGGAGTGCAAGCAGCTGATGGTTTATAGCGGACAGCAACTAAATTCAAACCTTTACCAACTTTGAGGTTTTTTTTTTTTTAAATTTGGCATTTCCAATCCCACCCGAATCTTGATGAAATGTACAAGGTTTTTTGCATATGCAGCCCCCTATTGCCAACTCAGGAGAGGGGGCAATCCTCTGAAGCATGCGCCCGTCGTCACCACTTCTTATACACTCATTGGTCGAAACCTCACAAGCTCAGAACGAGAGTGGAGGATACCCGAACATGAGCGAGCTTGGAATCTTCCTAACGAGCACCTGTCTGGCCAACAGGGGGCACCTGAGAACTTGTTATTTACAATACCCTATCCCGGCAGACCCTTCCCTATTTGAATCCCTGCAGCGCATTGGCCAATTGTGCGCTACTCTGAAAAGAGCTGCCGACCACTGCCGGCAACTTTGAGTTTTTAATACCATCCAAAGTTCTTAATTATGTTAGAGTTCAGAGACGAGCAGGCTGAGACCACGGAGAATAAGAAATGATGGTTTGCGAAGCTTACTCGAGAGTGTGATACGAATGCTACATGCTCAGACATTTGTTGATTCGCCTCCTGCAGAACAGAGAATACATGCTGTTCGCTGCTTCACTTGCTTTTTCTGGAGAATCTAACTTAGATTCTATAACTATGTATCACCCATAACCCTTAAAGGAGTCTAATATTAGCTGAATTGAGTTCTATACACGATATATTGCCGTTCTCTGCATTTCAGAAATAAAAGGTGCCGTTACATAAGCAGCATGGGGGAGGGTGTCCACGCGCAGGCACAACAGCAGAATGAGCAAGTGCGCTGTTCCAGAACCAAAGCCCCACCACGGAGGAAACCAGCTGAATTGATTTAGATTCCCGGATTCTCCTCTGGATTTCTGTATCCTCCGGACTCCTGCAATCCATCTCCTCCATTAGTGAACCGCAGTTCACCTCTCTCAGGACCGCAATGCAATTACGGGCAACCTCTCTGACCTCAAGAAGATTGAGTGAGCCTGATATGGAGGGCAGCGGGCATGACCCTGCTATCATAGATCATAGTACAATGCCGTTGGGCATTACGGGGGGGAAGATGACGGCTTAGCCAATCGGATTCCTGTCCTTGGGGTTGGGCCCTCCCACACAGGGACAGAAGGTTTAACATTCGTCTTGGATGGCGGGATGGCAGTGAGCAGTACGAAAGTACTGCAGGTGCTGTTTGATCACTGCAATCCTGGTTATTGATATTATAATTTGTCATCGGGATCCAACCTGACACAAGAAGAAGCTTTGTTACAGGAATTGAGGCAGAAAAAATTGATTTTGGAGCATCAAATTAAATTATAATTATTCATTTGTTTTATTATGCTGACAGATGGAAAAATCCATAAGCACATCATGCAATGCCACTGTATCATGTGACTGAATGTTATCAGTATATACAGTGCAGTATGAAATTATTTATACATTGACACAACGTTTGTCTTTTGCCTTCTGGACTCAAGCACACTGGATCGGAAAACAATGAAGTTTAAGTCAGACCGATATTGCTTGCAAGTATTTACCCATATATGTATGAATGAATGACATTGGAACTGCAGCACCGTAATTCACAGTTTCAAAGACCCAGTACTGACAGACTGTTTGGTTCTTATTTTGCCTCTCCATCCGAATTTAGTTTCATATCATATTTTATTTTCTCCATCTAACCTAATGCTTTCTTCACTCGAGGTTTCTACAGGCAGTGCAGTCAGGTTTTGTTTGTAAAGGGGGGCACTGTCAGTGATTTTGGGCCCTTTGAAAAGATTTCACGATCCGACCACCAGGAAGCAAGATTATATGTGATCGTACCGTGCAGATGTCTCCTGGCTTCCAGTCCAAAACATTTTCACCACCTCTCTCCCCACTTTTGAGAACATAATGCATGCGGGCTCAAGCAGAAAGTAAACCAACGCCAGCTTGAAAACTCCTCGCTCTTCCTGGTTAAATGGAAAGTTCCGGCAGCCATTTCGTGTCCGGGTGGGCTCGGCTCATTTCCTTGTACTTACAACTGTGCCGATTTCACAGGCTCTGTCACAGAGCAAAGCCCCTGGGAAACTTTAAATCGCCTCTGCAGCTTCTTTCATGACCAGCCTGCCTACCGCTCTGGGCATTTCGAATCCCAGACGCCGCTCCAGCCTCGAGAATCGACGTGCTCTCCTGAAGTGCCGGGCTTCCATCTCCCTACATGTAAGGGCTATTTTTTTGTGGGAGGTAGGCGTTGCTGGGGGAACGGACGGCGGCAGGGAATCATGGGAATCTGATTCATCCTCTAGTTTCAAAGTGCAGATATTTGCATATAAAGCCCCTCCTTTGCGTTTTTTCATTTTTTTTTCCAAATGTGAAACGACGGCTATTTTCCCTCTCATTCTTTTATGTTTAAGCACCTCAAGGCCTGAGTGGAGTTTAACCCATCTCGCTGCACCTCTCCAGGTCTCTCCCATGTCGATATTTAAATTTTCTTTTTTATTTTTCCCCGTGAAGGGAACGAGAGGCCGTTTGAAGTGGCGTTCGTGACAGTGGGAGGCCACTCTGTTGCCCAGCATTTCATAAAAGAGATGAGTCACCTGAGTCCAGTGCGAGTCTTGTGGTTATGTTTGATCTTTTGAGGTCAGGGTGAGGGTAGGTGTGGGTGAAAGTGGGGGGGGGGAGGAAGTGCACTTCAGTATTTCGATCAAAAAATCAAGCACAATTCCTCAGCCAGGAGATACATGGTAAAACATGACAGTCCCATTAATTTAAATGACATTATTTCTCTTAAACTCCAGTTATCATGACAAGTATCCGATATTGAACTCAAGTATGTCACTTTTCAAAAAGTCATCCACAATCTTGACTAATTGTGTGTTAAAACAAAGCTTATCTTCAAGTTGAGTTAACTCACATTTTTAAGGCAGCTGGTGAACTTTTGTCCTAAGTTTCACAAGCATGAAATTTAATATGGTCAATTTAATTTAATTTTAATAAATTTCAAAGATAGCCAAGGAGTGGCTGAGTTGATGGGCGGGAGAAAAACATGCCTTGGATTTGGAAAGTTTGACCCCAAACTTTCCATTCTCGGTTTACAGAGACTAAAATCCCTCCATTCAGTTTCCACAAAATATTTGCCTGAATTTATGAGTAAACTGTTCGCTAACTGGATTACAGTAGTTCGGTATTTTGACTTCATCTTTGTCTCGTCATTTGCGCAATTTTCTTTAGGAAATGTAATGAAATACGAAGGCTGAACCATTGTAGGGTGGAGACAGTTCAATATACTCAACGGAGACATTCCTTTTCAGTAATTAACACTGCAGTGAGATTTAATCAAGCCCGGATAAGTGCACACAAAAATACAAGCACAGACACATAGGCCGACACTCTCATACACATACATATACAAAGGCCACACACACTCACACCTATGTATATAAAATTACATGGACAAGCACAGACACAACATTGCAAATTTAGAGGAAATTGCTGCTACAGGCGCACCTTGGATCGGAATGGCTGTTAGTCCAAGTAGCAGTAAATGCTTCAAACTGAACCGGTTAGGCATTATTGCCAATTTCAACTGATTACAGTCAGAGCAAAAACAAATCTGCAGTAGTTTGGAGCCCCAGGAAGTAATTAAAAGTTTTGTTTTTCGGAAACTCTCCGCGGGGGTCGAGAGGCACAGAGCACAGTGGTGATTAGAGATCAGGAAATTTTTGGGTTTCAGGTAATAGTGTCTCAAGCTCCCTTTACTTGTGTCTTCCTGTTATTGCGGCTACAGGGAGTTGTTGATTTTTTGGGGTTCTTTGATATTATTTTCAGTTTTGACGCTTTCAATTGGGTCAGGCTGTTTTGGTGCCCGATAAATAACATACAACTATAAAATGAAGACAAACACATCTGTCCTTCATTCTGAATCCATTTTTTTCCCTCAATCGGTTGAGCAATCAACCTGAATCCATGCATGGGCATTCAGCGTTGGCATAAACAAACATTGCCTAGACTGATATTTCAAATTTTCCCAAATTTATGCTGCTTACAGGAAAATGTAAGTATTTTTGGCAAGTCCGCGCACAGTTGTGGCGCACACATCCCTGTTAGTAGGCTAGTTTTATATATCAACAGAGATTCATGCAAACCTGCAGACTTAACCTTGCCAGGACTTCGGCATTTTGAGGTTCATTGTCCACTCTTAAGTAATCAAATACTGTTGAATAAACAATTAAAATATGACCCGCCGAAAGTGCATCTACAAAATGAGTAGTAAGAACACAGAACAGTTTGTAAATATCCAAACACTTCTTCATGAAGAAACTGTATCACAGGGGCAGCCCACCCTGGAGTGGAGTGTCCCAGTGTCTCCTGGACTTTAGTATAACTGAAGTCAATGAACAATTAAAATAGTTAGGTCACACTTTAAATGAATTGTTGCTCAGAAATGTTTTATACAGCATGTATAATGCCTTCATAAATGTGACATAATGTCTTCATAAGTCATACAAAAGCAAATGTCATGCTTTGTAAAGGGTGCAAACTTGCTTATGTATGAATCCAGCCTTTTTCATGGAGACTTTATAAATCATCCATTATGCTTTCATTAATGTGACAAAATTCCTTCATAAAATATACAAAAGCAATGTAATGCTTCATTAAGCGTGACATATTACAGCATAGTATGCCAAATGTGACATTTCATGTTTGATGTAGTCTGACATTTATTTGTGGATAGTTTATGAAGGCATTATGTCACAGTAATGAAAGCATGTCATAATGTATGATTTACAAAGCCTCCAGCAAAAAGCCTGGATTCATAAATAAACAAATTTTATGTCACCCTTTAAAGCATTTAGCTGCTAGCTAAGTGACATTGTCAGTTGTATCACATCCGGCAAAACATGCTGAATAAGGATGAGTTATTTCACCCTTTACAAACCATGACATTTGCTTATGTATGATTTATGAGGATATTATGTGTTATTTAGGAAGACATAAGATAACACTTCATCTAAAGTGTGACCAATAGTTGTTTACACCAAAAACCAATGCACCCTATAGCCCTCCAGGACCAGAGTCCGCTACGCCTGCTCAGCCTAGCAGGAATGCTACGGCAGCCAATCAAAGCCATGGCACTGGAAGTGAAATTACACGCAGTAAGGTAATTACCTGTCTAAACAGGCCTGACAAAATGGAACCATACCAGCCATCTCAATTGTATAAATGGAGTAACAGAAACAATATAAATCGAGTGTGTGACTGGGCTTGTGTACTTTATCCAGTATGCGTGACATTAAAAGACAAAAACGTTGGCATGACATTTACCAAATGTTCACCAAACTGTCGGGGGGCTGTAAACCGGCAGAAAAAAACAAACAAAAAAAAAATGGCACTGTCACTCAAAATGCTAAATCGAAGCGCGTCCCACACCGTGCGAGACCTGCGGTGAAGGCAGACGCCAGACGTCAGCGAAAGCGAAATTCAAATCAAGCGATTCGATACCATCTGGTTTTGTTTTTTCTGTCCTATTTTTCCTGTTTTCGCGGCGTGATAACCCAAAAACTGTCAATGGAGTCGTCAGCGACAAGCACGCAGATGCGATAAGTGCTACTCAAAAAAAGGGTCTTTTCAGAAAACCGATTTACGTCGATGTGGTAAGGACCTCCCTCCGCAAAAGTAAGATAGATCCCCTCCAGCGCAAAGGAATGCATCGATTTTTATTTATTGACAACTCAGCTTGATGAGCGCCAAAAAATAACATCGGTCTGTGTCTTTGGAGAGCCCGTGGGAGCAGTGTATTGGGTGCGGTTAGGGCCTGTGATGTCAAGCACTGGAGACCTCGGTGTCTGAAGCAGGGGCTCTCATCCTTATACAGAAAGAGCTGGTGTGGGTGAGGCTTTCGTTCCAGCCAAGCAGTTACACACCTGACCGTAGTGATCAACCCATCAATTTTTGCTAAAAACCATGATTTGAGGAATGGAAGCAAACCCACACCGGCCCTTCATGGATACGGGTGTGAAGTCCAAGTGTGAAGGGCTTAGATTGTTGATGGACACAGGTAGGTGGAATCTCAGGGTCCACTGAAGAGGGGAATCATCGATGATTTAAGGTCTTCAGTCCATGCAAGGTCAGACTGTAATGGGCAGGATTGCAAACAGCAAACCACAGACTGAAAGAAAAGGACAAGGGAGTTGAGTTTTTCTGACTGGGATGGAGGGCTGACTGAGGGATGGAGTTTGCAATCTCAGAGTGTGATGACTGGTAAATAATTGTGGATTTGGCCAAGAGGGAATGTGGGCCGACACTAGCTACCATGAATCGAATGTGTGGGTTGTTTCCCTGTTCGTTTTGTTCAATTGACTCACCCCCCCCCCAGCCCCCACCCCACCCCCCCTTCCCCCCTGACACCCCAGCCCATCTTTAATGGTTGACATCCATCCAGATGTCATGAGAGGCAACCGCTGAAATCTCTCACACCAGACACCTGCTATGAATGAAATAACTCAAAACAAACCATGGCTTCCCGCAAAGATTCATACAAGGGGTGCAATGTGACACACAGATTATTATACATATCGTGCATATTAGCTAGTTTAGTTTTAGTTTGATACATCTTTTGAAAACCTGTTCATTAAAAAAATAAACATAATACTGGTAGAGGGCAGACTCACAGGTCGAAGATCAGGTAGTGGTATCCTTCCTCCGAGATACTGTCATGGAGTCTCACTGGAAGTGATGGATGGGGCGAGGGAGGGAGAGAGAAAGAGAAATATTTTGAGATTCATAAACAGCTTTATTAAGCAAAAACAGAAATGACCAAACTTCAAAAATAGCCAGAAAGAAAAAACAAACAGACAATGCTGAATGCCAGAGCGAGACATCGAGGGAGAGAGAGAAATTGGGGAGGGGGAGCGAGAGAGGAAGAGAGAAAGAAGGAGAAAGGGAGAGGGGGAGAGAGAGCAAAAGAAGGAGAGGGAAAAAGAGAGCGAGAGACAGGCAGAGAGGAAGACAGAAAGAGAAGAAGGGGAGACAGAGAGATGAAGGGAGAGGGGGAGAGAGAAAATCCTGTGAAAAGCATAACTGAAAAGATGGACTTCTTTTTCCATTGTGACTCAAGCAGGATGAATCCGTTGAGATGCAGAAGTACACCTGCACAGCAGAAATACAGCACACTCCATAATTATTGGCACCCCTGGTTAGGATGTGTTAAAAGCCTTAAAATAAATTCAATTTTTATTGCAGAAGCATACGCTCACACTGCAAATTGTAGAAAAATGTAACCTTCAAATCAAGTGAATTTTAAGGGAAATAAAAATCCCTGACTAAGAAATAATTATTTTTCATAAAATCACTGTTCCACAAGTATTGGCACCCCTAACAATTCCTAGGAATTAACCCTCTCCAGCCCAATTTATTATATTGAGATATGAAAAATCTTTCATTCGTGGAGAATAGTTCTCATACACTAGTGGCTGCAGGTGGAACTAATGTTGTATTTTTGCAATACTGAGCCGGAAGAGTAACTTTATCAAACCATTTCCCGTGTGGTCTTTATATTTTATCATCAGTCATCAATTAATTTATTGTTGCAAATTCGCAACATGAGCCTGGAGAGGGTTAAATGTAATTGAACAATTTCTGTCATTCAGACAGGAGTTTACAAAGTTGATCAGAGTATCTAGGAACATTTAATTAGGAAATCATCACTTCATATTTATACCACAGGGAAACAGGATGTGACACAGAGGCCATTTCTCTTATCCACTCTTCAACATAGGAAAGACAAAGTAACACACCATTCAAGTAAGGCAGAAGTGTGTCGGCCTTCACAAGTCAGGCACTGGCTATAAGAAAATAGCCACTCGCCTGCACCTGCCTATATCTACTGTCAGAGGAATCATTAGAAGTTTCAAACAACAGTGGTAAACAAGCCTGGACGAGGACACAAGGTTATTTTGCCACCACGCACAGTGAGGAGGATGGTAAGAGAAATAAAAAGTTCTCCAAAGCTCACTGTTAAAGAATTGCAACAAATGGTAGCATCTTGGGGTCACAAAGTCTCCAGAACAACTATCAGGCGCTATCAACATGCCAACAAGCTGTTTGGGAGGCATGCACGGAAAAAACCTTTTATCACTCACAATCATAAATGCAAACGTCTGGAGTTTGCTAAGTTGTACTGGAGCTTCAACTGGGACCATGTGCTTTGGTCAGATGAGACCAAGTGAGAGCTTTTTGGCAACAAACACTCTTAAGTGGGTCTGGCGGAACACAAAAGAAAAGTATGCAGAAAAGCACCTCATGCCCACTGTGAAGTATGGGGGAGGATCGGTGATGCTGTGGGCCTGTTTCTCTTCCAGAGGCCCTGGGAACCTTGTTAGGGTGCATGGCATCATGAACGCTTTAAAAAATACCAGGACATTTTTAATAAAAATCTGGTGGCCTCTGCCCGAAAGCTGAAGATGGGTCGTCACTGGGTCTTTCACCAAGATAATGACCCTAAATATGTGGCCAAATCTACGCAGAAATGGTTCACCAGACACAGAATCAAGCTCCTCCCATGGCTATCTCAGTCCCCAGACCTCAACCCCATTGAAAACCTGTGGAGTGAGCTGAAGAGGAGAGTGCAGAGGAGAGGACCCAGGTCGCTGGATGATTTAGAGAGATTGTGCAAAGAGGAATGGTCGAAGATCCCTCTTTTTGTATTCTCCCAACTTGTGAAACATTATAGGAGAAGATTATGTGCTGTTTTGTTGGCAAAAGGGGGTTGTACAAAGTATTAACATCAGGGGTGCAAATGTAATTATGGCACACATGATTTGATGTAAAATAATTATTTCTTAATGTGGGATTTTTTTTCCACTGAATAAATGCACTTGAATTAAAGGAGGGATTTCCTCTTTTTTCATTGCGGTCCTATATTATTTCGAAAAAAAAAAACTGAATTTCTTAGAAGCTAAAGAACACATCTTAACCAGGGGTGCCAATAATTATGGAGGGCGCTGTACCCATCGCCTCTCCACCTGTCAGCTTCCCCTGGTCCGCGCAGCCGAACGCGCGAACAAGAGCCTGTCAGCTATTACAGAACCTGACGGAGTAACCTGAGCGAGCGCTGATTTAATCCCCTCGAGTTAAAAGTGGGTAATCCTGACTCTAATCTCACACAGAGAACCCAGCTGTTGAGCTGTCATGCCTGGTGTAAGGATGGACACTTCAGATAATTTCACTGCACTTTCACTACACAGAGTTGGATACTGCTCAGTGCACAGAGAATAGACTGTTTTTGCATTGTAGTTCCACATTTGTGAGTGGGTATGTGTGAGTTTGGTTCTGTGCAAGTAGTTCTGTGTTCCTCCATATGTGTGTGTGCAGAAATATTCATCTATTTGTGAGAGAGAGAGTGTGTGTGTGTGGTTTGCATATGTGTGTGGCTCTTTCTGTCTGCGTACAAGAGTGCACACAAGCATGCATATGTGATTGTGCACGTGTTGGGTGTATGTTTATATCTGCGTGTGCGGTTGTGTGTGTATGCGCACAAGTGTGGGTGCAAGACTGTATCTGTATGGGTGAGTTGTATTTGTGTTCAATTCTGAGTGTGATTTGCTGCGTTTGTGTATAAATGTGCGCACATATACACCTGCAAATGTGTGCATGTGTAGCTGCGGGGCCGTATGTCTCATTACAGCACATTTACACAGGTGTATGTGTGTGTGCCTGTGTGTGTGTATGTGTGGGAGAAACAGGGAGAGCTGTGTAGTTTCTTAGTCCTGTTAGCGCCAGCGCAGAGCTACAGCCATGTGTTACATAACAGCCTCCACAATGCAGCATCCTCAGCACAAAGCCCAGCTACAGCAGCCCTGAAGGCCAGCGCTACCACACACCGATGTTTCCTTTCGCCTTCATTAAACGGCAAAATTTCCAGTACTAACACATTTCTCCTGTCTGAAGATTCCTGGGGAGAAATGTCCGACAGAACAGTGCCAAGTTGGGTAGAGAGAGACTGTGGATTCAAGCCAACAACTCAACCGTTAACAGTCAAGCAACATATCGCCATGCTGCCCTTTCGCCCTCATGTACACTTGTAAGTGGTTTTGATTTTGATTTCAGCCGATTCAACCACCTCCAGGACAGATTCCATTCCTGCTTTACTGAGTCTTTGACTGTAAAAAATAAAACTTTAATAAATCAGCTGCAAAGCAGTCTTGCTTAACTTGAGTGTTTGAGTTTGCACAAACTATTTTTTGAAAGAGCTTAGAATTTGAAGCTCGGACAACTCAAAAGTGCTTTGCAGCTGGTTGCCTTACTTTTTTGAGTCCACTTAGATTTTTTTTTTTTTTTCAGTGTAGGAAGACAAATCGCAAACATTCTCGACTTTCATTTTCATTTTTCATTTCAGGCCGCATAACGATTAAATGCGATTCAATAACAGCTATAGTAACTTCACAAGATTCTGCAACAGTTGAGGGGATTAAGTCCCAAGAAATACAAACTGCAACTGTATAATAACAAACAATACAAACTGGAGATAAAACGAACAATAAGTATAGAAGAAATTAAGCAGTGGGGAAGGCCAGTCTTAGCAAATCAGATCAGACATAAAAGGATACTACTGTACTGCCCTTGCACAAGGTCATTCATGCGAATGCTCCCATATAAAAAAATGAATAGGGAGTATAAATGAGTTGCAGGTGAATTTGCGATCTGCAAAGGCGTCCTCCACCTCATGTCTGTGTAGGAGGGGATGCGTCACCGTCCACTCAATCTCCATAATACCTGTCAGCGCAGTAAAAGGTCTGTTATTCCAGGGTGCTCTCAACCCCCAATCAATGCGCAGAGATAGCCGCTATTGTGTAATGGCTTAGCGTTGAAGGACTGTGTAGATCACAGATATCGTAAGCGATAGCCCGATATGGTGGCAAACCCCCGCGTTTGTCAGAGACAGGGACGGTGAGCTGATATGTACGTGCATGTCTGTGTGCGTGTGTGTGTGTTTTTGTGTAGAGAGAGAGAGGAAGGGGACATTACTCACAGTAACGGGGTGGGGGGGGAATAATCATATGCCAGAGAACACGTGGGGGGGGGTTAGATGAAACATCTTCACGCCCACGATCACCTCATGAATACAAAAGCTGAGCTGCCGTATCTGAACACTAGAGGATTTGCCGAAGCCCACTGTGGAGAAGTGGGATTTATCGCTACAAAGCTTGAAAATACCTCTGCAATCGCAGTCTGAGCAGGTGAAGATCAGCTATCAAGTCAGGACTCGGAACGTGAGACTGACACAGGTGCTCTGCCCTGTCAAGCCAGACAGCAGTATCTGCATATTTCTCAAAATTGGGAAAACCTGCCACTCTCCCTCTACAGCACCAGCTCCATCTATTTTTAGCAGACATTAGCTTGATCAATACGCATGTACAGAGTTATTGCATGTGCAAGTTAGCAGTATCTACAAAAGTAAGGCAGGAGATCAAGCCGAAGGGCAGTATCTGCAGTATCTGCTATCTGATTCAACTTCTCAAAAATATTGCAATTCACCAAAAATTCAGGGTCTAAAAGGAATTCAATGTCATTGATTAGTAATAGCCTTCCAGTACCAAGAGTAAAACTTTAAGGCCAATTTTCTCAGTTCCACAATTTTGGGGATACTGCTGTCTAGCTTGTCAGGGCAGTGCTTCCGGGTGTTGTCTCAATTTTACAAATCCCATCATTATAGGACCAACATCCATACACTTTATTACCTTCTTTCTCAGAAAAAAATTGTCTCTGATGCAAGACAATTTTGACTGTGGTGCTGTACCTAATAATGTGGCTCTCTGCAAGGGAAGCCAGAGAGGTGCTGTGCCTAATAATGTGGCTCTCTGCAAAGGAAGCCAGAGAGGTGCTGTACCTAATAATGTGGCTCTCTGCAAAGGAAGCCAGAGAGGTGCTGTACCTTATCATGTAGCTCTCTGCAAGGGAAGCCAGAGAGCTGTTGTACCTAATAATGTTGCTCTCTGCAAGGGAACCAAGAGAGCTGCCGTGCCTAATAATGGGGCTCTCTGCAAGGGATGCCAGAGAGGTGCCGGACCTAATACTGTATACTGATGGACTTTAAAAATCTGACTAGACAGAAATAGTATAATTGGGTTCAGGGAACTGTAATTAGATGATTACATAATTGATATGCCGTTGTCTTTGAGTTAGGAGACACAACAGTGCATGAGGTCATGACCTTGTTTGTGTCTGTGGAGCAGGATTTGAGTAATTAGTGATGTAACCTTGTCAGGCTTCAATGTTCACAACTGCAATACTGTCAAATGCCTTAAATGCCTTGAGTTCACCACATGCGCCATGCCTTGCCTTTCCAGACCCCAATGTGATGAAGCCATTGGGCTGTGGATGGCTGGAACATCCCAAAATCGCATCGGCCAGCATTTTGGGGTAACAATCTCTAAACTTGTGGCTCGTCACCAGGTGACTTGAAGCACCAATGATCGACCCCGACCTGGTCAGCCAAGGGTCATGACCCCAGCCCAGGACAATCAGATCCGCCGCATCCACCTGAGAGATCGGTTTCCAATCTGCACCTGGACCGCTCAGGAGACCCTATAAATCCACAGACCAAGGATCAGCAGAACGGCGAGTCGCCGACTTGCAGAGTGAGGGATCAGAGCCCACAGGGCATGTGTTGGAATGAAGCATGATGCGCGGCGCAGGGCTACCAGGCTTCGCTGAGATAAAGGATATCGTCAGAGACGAGTCCCCAACCAATTCTGGAGGAATGTTGTCTTCAGTGATGAGTCCAGATTTTGTCTGTACTGACATGATGGAAGACAGAGGGTCTACAGACGACGTGGTGAGAGATATGCAGCCCCCTGCATTGCTGAGACAGATCGCTTTGGAGGAGGCTCAGTGATGGTCTGGTGTGCAATTCGGTATGGCTGGAGGTTCGATCTGGTCATAGTCAATGGAAATCTTAATGCAGCCCGCTACTGTGGACCTTGTCATCAGACCACATGTCCTGAGGTCATGTTCATGCAAGACAATGCACAACCCCACTCAGCTCATGTGACCCAGCAACTCCTGGCCCAGAATGGTGTGTGAGTCATGGAATGGCCACCTTTCAGCCCTGACATGAAGTGCATGTGTGGGACCTGTTGGATTGGCAGGTTCAGCAACCCCTCCAGCGCCCAGGACGAGGGCGGCGCTCCAAGAAGCCCCTCTCCAGGAGTGGCAGGCCATTCCCCAGCAACAGCTCAACAGAATGGTGCTGTCCATGCCAAGACAGGTGATGGCTTTGTTGCAGGCACATGGCGGTCACACTCGGAACTGAGACCAGAGTTGATCTTTGTTGTTAAACTTGTCATTGTTGATTTTTTTGTCATTTTTTTTTTGTTGATGTTATCTGACACTTTGCCGAAGTTGTTGATATAGATAAAGTCAATAAATTGATACAAATTTGAAGCAAGTTTGGCTACAATTCTGGTTATAAGGTTCTAAAGGCCATCAGTGTAGCTCTCTGCAAGGAAGGCCAGAGAGCTGCTGTCCCTAATAATGTGGCTCCCTCCAAGGGAAGCCAGAGAGGTGCTGGACCTAATAATGTAGATCTCTGCAAGGGAAGCCAGAGAGCTGCTGTACCTCATAATGTGGCCCCCTGCAAGGGAAGCCAGAGAGGTGCTGTACCTAATAATGTGGCTCTCTGCAAGGGAAGCCAGAGAAGTGCTGTACCAAATAATGTGGCTCTCTGCAAGGGAAGCCAGAGAGGTGCTGTACCTAATAATGTGGCTCTCTGGAAAGGGAAGCCAGAGAGGTCCTGTACCTAATAATGTGACTCTCTGCAAGGAAGCCCAGAGACCTGCTGTACCTAATAATGTGGCTCTCTGCAAACAAAGCCAGAGAGGTGCTGTAGCTAATAATGTAGCTCTCTGCAAGGGAAGCCAGAGAGGAAACATAAAATTCAGAGTATTGCGATGACAATTGCGATGACAGATTACATTCAAAGTCAATCTGCCGTGCAAAAAATTCGTTTTGCGTCCAGTGTGAAGGCAGCTTAAGAGGTAAGAGTAACCCCTTCTGGTACAAATATCCCTGAATGAGGCAGAACCCACATGCAGTATACACAGCACAATCAGTAGCTATGGCTGAATACA
Organism: Gymnothorax reevesii; assembly: GCA_029721435.1. Classification (NCBI taxonomy): domain Eukaryota; kingdom Metazoa; phylum Chordata; class Actinopteri; order Anguilliformes; family Muraenidae; genus Gymnothorax; species Gymnothorax reevesii. The sequence goes on along the minus strand of CM056586.1, from coordinate 39,740,723 downwards.
CAGTGAATTACGAGCTAATCAACTAATTACCAGGAACAACCTCCAAGACTAGCTAGGTGCATCTTAAAGGGTGCATCTCAAAGCATAGGCTGCCTCCTTCGATGGCTGCATTTTTATGGTTGTCTTTTAATGAGGTCTTTTAATCTCCATTAAACAGCTTTGGTTTAACCCCTTTCTGCAGATGTATAGACGCTCGCATCTATAGAACTGCAAATTTAAGGACGTAGTTACAGTACTCAACCACGAGATGGCACCCCCGGATCAGTTATTCAATATTCACAAGCAGGCAGAGCTGAAACACGATTGAGAGTATGGAGAAGCTCCCTCCAATCCCTGTTTTTCAGGAGTTGCTTGAATTAACCCCTTTCTGCAGATGTAGACGCCCGCATCTATAGACCTGCAAATTTAAGCACGTTGTTACTGTACTCTATCACTAGATAGCACCCCCGGATCAGTTATTGAATGTTCACAAGCAAGCAGACCTCGAACGCGGTTCTGAATATGGGGAAGTTCACTCCACGCCCTGTTTTTCAAGAGCTGCATGAATTAAACTCCTCAGCTAAGCCTGATGTGCAAATTGGTCAATATCCTTGCCCATAGTATCGATCCAGCAGTCTAAAAAAATGATCTATTGCGACAGAAAAAAAATCGTTGTCCTGTGTAGCAACCACTTTAGCTACAGTGAGCCAACGGTATTCCAATTAATGGTTCAGAAATATCAGTTTTCTGAAGCAAAAAATTCTACATGGTATTGATTCTCTCACATTCCACTGTCTACACTAGTAATCTCTTTCAAAAAGTCCGTAGTTCCCTACCATGGATTTACGTGTAGATTCCTTCATCGACAAATTCAGCGCTTCCTTATATCCACCCGAGTACTGGTGTTGATAGCCAATCACTCGAATATACACTCGGGCTGTTCTACGTAACTGCAGAGTTACACTTCATGCCCTCGTAAAACTTCCGCGGTAACAATGTACTGATCGGCTCGTTTCTTCTCCAATTCCTGAGTGTTTAAACATTCTACAGTAAGTGAAACACATTGATTGGACAAACACAGAGCATACAAGCATCTGCGTATCAGCATGCCCGGTTGCATCCTGTCTACGTTGCGCACATTACGTGGCTGAAATTGACGCGATTTAGAGAAAAAAAAAGGCTCGCAAAACTGGCCTTAGTGTTCAGTTACATTTAAAGGATTTAAATGAGATAAGGATATGGTCAATGGGAATTATTTCGAATGGAACAGGCCTGGAGGGTTCCCTCTACTGGATACATCGGTCTCCGGAGGAGGGATTCACGAAAAAGGTTAGGCTTCTTTTGCTTTTTACTTTTGCTTTCCGTTTTGGAATGAATACCGTATTCTACAAAGTCGAATGCCGAGGTTTTTTTCCTGTTTAAAACGTGAACTTCCCGTGCATTTGGATGGACGCCCTGGTACGTTCATTGCACGGTTCTGTTGAATCCAGGGAGGAAATGTATAGTTTTATCTTCCCTGAAAGTGGAATGTCTATTCTGTTAAAATAAGGTATATTTCAGAATTCAGATATAACTGAGTTAGTGAGTTGTACTTGTTCCTTATAAGTGTTGAAATGAGTTTGTGAGCTCGGACGTCAGAACTGCCGGTTTCATTGCAGAGTGAATGTCCTGACCGTTTAATCAGCAGTTTATTTATTGACTGTGTGTGCTGGCTTGGGGGACTTAAAAGAAAAATGGACAAAACTCTAAACTTTATTATGGAGAAAAGGCATTTTTTGTGTTTCGAGAGGTTACTGGTGACCACTGATGTTCAGCTGCACTTATATTGATAAATTCATGCTAAACTCAACCAGAAAATCATTAGTTCATAGAAAAATTTCATGCCTCAAAACTTTATTTGTGTTAAATACGTGACTATTTGATGATTTGACAGTGGAAAATCTCTGACTTCGGGGAGACACTTGGATAGCTGTGTAATTTGGCTAATAGCGTGTAGGTAATCTAGAATGTAATGTTGAAGATGAATTCTACTTGTGGTAAAGGAGTTTATGATCCGAGAAATGTATAGATTTAAGCCCCAGCAGTTTTTCCATTCTCAGTATTATTATTATTTTTTTTGCAATTTAATGGTGAATTCTGATGAAGATTTTTTATGTTTGCAGCCCATTTTCTCTACCAAAATCATGAAAAAAAACTGAAATACAAGGTAATTCTAAATGCTGTAAGTGTCTTTTCTGAGTAAAGCCACATTTTTCCTCTTTATGAAGCTTTAATCTTGAATAATACAGCATTTAATCGGGTAACCCATAAATAGCCAAATTTGGCTTCTGCGCAAAGGGGTTAAGCAAGTCATCACTGGTTTAGCCTTGACCTTAACTCTGATCCCTAACCCAATACCTAGCCCTAAACCTAACCCTAAATTTGACGTTGTCCCTTTCACTAAATGTCAGTTTGGCGTATGGAACACAGTGCCGACCCCTAAAAATGCAGCCTTCAAAAGATGCAACCTATGCTTTGAGACAACCAAAGTGTAGGCTGCATTCTTCAATGGCTGCATTTTTATGGTTCATCACTTAATTCTGTCCACCAAACTAACATGACGTCATTTCATCTCCGTTAAACAGCTTTGGTCGTCGCTGCTTTCTCTAACCGTTACCGTAACTCTGACCCCTAACTCTACCCCCAAACATAAACCTAACCCTAAATTTAATCTAATCCCTAACCCTAAATGTTAGTTTGGCTGATGGAAATGAGTGGTGACCCCAAAAATGCATCCTTCGATGACAGCAGCCTACACTTTGAGATGCAAGACTGCTAGAACAGAGGAAGAACTAATTTAGCAGACAAACAGGTTTCTGACAGGTAATATTTTGTTTTGCAGTGTATTCAGATCTGATTTTGCAGAAATGTAATAAAAACATGTTGCCAATACCTGGACTAAAGCAATTTTTAATAGAAAAAAATCCACAATTAGCCTTGATTTATGTTTGTGAAATGGCCTTGTAATATATGATTATCAAACATTACCGAGAACAGCCAGAAAATGAAAACAGTTTATTGAGCTTACAGTTTTGTACTTGTTATCTCGATTGATCTGGTCAATTTTTGAAGTATTTTTCCAAAACTGTATCTTGAAACGCATACGCAGTAGAGCTTTTCTGGTCCAGTTTCATTTTAATTTTTCTCGCTTTTTGTCAGTTTGCCGAACCATATTATTCTTCTTACTGTCACAGTGTCTTGTTATCCCATCAATCTTTTCTAATAATATTCCCTGCTCTGCTAAATGGAAGCTCTCACCAAAGCAAGCTTGGTAATTTAGCCAGGAGGGGCTGTGAGAAATAAGTTTTTTCTTTGATGGATGACTTCAGAGGGCAAAACTGCTGCTGATGCTGCAGTTTACAAACAGGCATCAGATTTGCGCTTAGCAGAAAATTCCCTGCTCATAGACAAATAAAGTGGTTCATTCAGCAGGATAGTGGACTGTGAAGCCTTGTGCAAATGCCTGTGGGTCCAATACCCCCCTGAGCTTCCTGTGAAACATTGAGCTCCCAATCAAACACTGAGCTCCCAGTTATTAACTGAGCTCCCACTTCTAGTGCACTGAGATTCCAGTTCCACACTGAAGTCCCACTCAAAAACTGAGCTTCAATTTGTACAATGAACTTACAGTCATGAACTGCGCACCCAGCTTTACTCAGCTTCTAGTTCTACACTGACCTACCAGTTACAAGCTGAGCTCCCACTGCTAGTGCGCTGAGATCCCAGTTCCATACCGGGCTCTCAGTCAAACATTGAGCTCCAAGTTCTACACTGAAGTCCTAGTAACAAACTGAGCTCCCAATTCTACACTGAGCGCCTTGTTCTAAACTAAGTTCCCGGTGAAATATTGCGTGCCTAGTCACACGATGAGCTCCTAGTTACGCGATGAGCTCCCAAATAAACACTTTGATTCATACGCTGATTTAACTGAGCTTAACTGAAAGTCCCGATCCTGCCATGACAACCATAGCTCTGACTATCAAAAACACTCCAAGAAAATGCACCTTTCAAACAGCTGAAAGTCCCTACTCCTCAGAGCTCTGTTCAAGCCCTTGTGTTGTCCTCGGATCAAAATGACCCGCTACTGTGTTTAACAGCAGTGAAAAATCCCCTAAATTACATTTTTTAACTTGAAATTTGATGACTTTTCCTCGATTGACCCCATCATTGGAAAAAATGAAATGTTGCCTTTATTCACATTTCCATGTAAGCTGTACAAAAAAAGTTACTCATATTATCTTCAGGTCAAAATGACCTGACATTAAAATTAAGTTGAAATCACAGTCACAAAGTAGGGTACACATTCCAAAAATGTGAGAATGATATTTGAAATGACACAAAACTAAAGCACTGTCTTCTCCAGCAGAGGACATTGCCTGTGACCAGATCTTACCCAAGGCGGTGGGACTATAAATCAGAGTGCCTACACATGCAGGAACAGACAGACTCTCCTGATTGAAATGTAACTATATTGACACATTGTCTGTATGTGTGCAGTTTCAAACCCTAAACAGGGTAATAAGTGTAGGAAAGCACGTGCGGGAACCATAGACAGTGAAAGAAGTGGACGGCGGGATGACGCTTTTCTCAACGGGAGACCGGTGAAGCTCAATTGAACGAGTTTTCAGTTGAGCACCGCGCCTACAGCGCAGGCTCGAAGTCAGCTCGCTAACGTAAACCAACGTCCTCAGAACCGGTAACTCGTCCGGTAGATGTACTCTACACATACGTAATTCCCAGCCAGCAAGCAATTGTGTCTGTAAGTATAGTCTGATTCCGTTCCATGTTATTATGCTTTGCGAACTATTACATCATAGGTACTTCACTTCGTTAGGGATGTGGCTCAATCGTCTACTGTCTATGATTGATCTATGGGCTTCTGGTCTAAACAATATGGTTACTTACCTCCTGTGCGACAGAAAGTCGCTGGCATTTCACGTCACTTTTAGCCTAGCCTGATGCCATTGGCAAAAAATGCTTATTATTAGACCATAACGCTACATACGAAGTAAAGACGTCTGCTACAAAATGTAGTTTTTTTGTAGAAAATATAGTCGCTTAGTGAAAAGTTATACTCAGCCAAAATAAAAACTTCACACTCTTTTGGAGGTCGATAAGTTGAGCATACAAAAAATGAGGTTTTAAATAATGATTTGATTTAATTCTGTACTCTTTAAAGATTGTGTATCATAAAAATAATGTCCATAATGTAACCAGTTCCACTGGAAATGCTACGGAAATGTCCAGGAGTAAAAAAGGTAAGTTACAACTTTAATAAGAGCAGTGCGCAGGCGATTACGTATGGTTTGGGCAGTCACACAACCTCTAAACGTTTCATTCCTAGTGGACAAGGCAGTGACGATTATGCAAATGACATAAGACAATTTGTCGGTCTTCTGCTTTTGATGTCACACGTGGGCTACCAGAACGAGGTCGGTCAGCTGTGGTGCCAGTTTGTTGGAGAGGTGTCCGAAGATCATGGATAGTCCATCGACTGCATCCCATAATCCTTGCAACGTCAGTGATGGACGTTTCCATATTCAGCATACCAATGGCACGTTCACGCTGAATGTTTGACAGCCATGGCTTTGAAAATCAATGAACAATTAACAGTAAAAACTTGTTTTTCCGAGATGTCACTCTAACGTGCTAACGTGAGCTCAGTTGCACATCTCTCAGATGGTTACATGACTAGGAACAGGAGAAAACGTGGTTTTAGCTTAAAGTACACTCGCCCCTGCTACGTACCTGTGCACGTCGGAGTTGATGTGTGTCATGTCTTTGACAACGCATTTACCCCTAGTGATAATAAAAACTCTTTTATTAAAAGTTTCAAGAAAATATTTAAATTTATGAGTGTGAAGTTTCTTTTTTGACTCAGTCTATTTGATGTCAAAAGTCAGACAAAATGAATGGGGGTGAATGGAGAAGCTACCGATCGGTGATAATCGGCTGTCTTCCAGAGCTTTCAGTTGAGCTTCAACTTCTGGGTGTATTCCAACCACCTTGGTGGAAACTGACAGGCTCTCACGATCAAATGGAAACAATATTGCCACCATGTCTGTGTGGGCTCTCAGAGGCTATAAAGGTGCTGCAGATGACAGGACCCCAAATTCTATCTGTGCTGAAGCCATGAGTGCAGGTTACACTGCCGAACAGGCTCGAGATCTAATTTTTTCAGATGTCCAGCAAGACAACTGATTCAGAAGAGGAAGTGGAGGAGGTATCAGAAGAGGAAGATGGAGAAGAATACAACCCACGTTTCATCATCCTCAGAAGAATAAGAAATCCCTCAAGTTGACAGAGAGACTTTCCCGTCAAAAAACAGCAAAATAGCATGGTCCTCAGAAGCATATGACAAACAGGGCAGGATGGCTGCGGAAAATGTGTTGAAGATGACCCCAGGACCCACAAGGCATGCCATTTCCTACGCCCATGACATTACCTCAACATTTTTCCTGTTCATCACACCAGCAATGGAAATAATCCTGGAGATGGCAAATCTGGAGAGTTTTTGTAAATGTGGAGACAGCTGGAAAAGAATGGATAAGACTGACGTGCATGCCGACATAGGGCTCCTAATCTTAGAGGGAAAGAGGGAAAACTCAGATATTCACACAATTTGTGGTGAATGACATGTTTCTTTGGGAAAAAGAATAGATTTGGTTTTAAAATTCAATTAAGCTGCTTTATTTTGGGAGTTTACTGAAGGCGGGTCATTTTGACCCGAAGGACAAAGAGTGTATACAGAATATGAGGACAACACAAGGGCTAGAACTCCAGTGCTCAACTCCACGATGCTAGTACCCATAATTTCAACGTGATCTCCAGAGCTGAGAAATGCAGTTATGTCACAAAACTGGACAGACTTTAAAGGCATCCCTCTGTCAATCTCTTTTCACTCCTCCCCCCACTGACCCTCTCTCCATCCCTCTTTCTTTTTCTGCCTCTCTTCCTGAGGCCATTACATCAGCCATTTAGAGCTGCCATTGGAGAGGACATTTCCCACAACATTGACCTCCCTGCTCAACAGACTCATCGCACTGTAATTCTTGTGTTTTTATTGGCTTATTTATGAATGCAATTCTACATAAACCCTGGCCGACTCCAGTGGCAAGGCTTAATTGCAAAACCCCTTGTGAGAAATGGCAAATAAGACAGTAAATAGCTTTTGATTGAGAGTGCCTGCCATAATTAATTTTTGTGGCTGAAATATGTTGCCTCTGACTACACCTGACCCCAAATAATGAACCAGTGGCCGGTGACCCATTTGCCCTAGCTGGAAACAAGTTCCAACATTGAATTGTTATGAAATAAGTCTTAGCTAGATCAATGTTTTGGCACTGTTAAATCAACAGGCATTGCATCACAAAAAATTTTATTAGCACTATGTAGCCTATTAAACACATTGGATTCTTTGTTTACATTGTGCTAACTTACTGATTGATTGGCGAACAACTCATCGTCGACATAAACCTACAGTTGCAATCAAAATTATTCAACCCCAATTGCAAATTAGGTTTACTGGGAAAATTCAGAAACTTTCAGTCTGTTTGCAATGAACAAATCAAACAAAAACTATATATATGGCTCAACACAACAAATTTTACAAGCGACTTCCCCAAATTCAACACAAAATGCCGCTTTTAATGACTACTGCAGGCTAAAAATTATTCATCCCCTTCATGACAAGCATCTTTAATACTTAGTAGAGCACTCTTTTGCCACTATAACCTCCTGGAAATGTGATGCATAGGCAGATGTCAGCTTTTGGCAGCATTCCCAAGGAATCATAGCCCAGTCCTCGTGGACAATGGCCTCCAGTTCACTAATATTCTAGGCTTTGCATACTGCAACTGTGTTCTTCAAATCCTCTCAGAGGTTTTTTATGGGGTTCAAGTGAGGCAACTGTGATGGGCACTCTAGAATCTTCCCAGACTTTCTTCTGAAATCAAGCCTTGGTGGATGTTGAGGTATGATTTGGATTATTGTCCTTTTGGAAGGTCCAGTGATGCCCAAGCTTCAGCTTCCCTACAGACAGCTTGACATTTTCTCCTTGAATATCCCGGTACTTGACTGAATCCATCTTGCCCTCCACACTTTGCAGATTTCCAGTGCCAGAGGAAGCAATGCAGCAGCAGAGCATCAAAAAGCCCCCACAATTTTTCAGACATACCACTGATTCATAAGCCTGAAATATTCCAGTTTTGTTTTATCACTCCACAGAACAATATCCCAAACTTCTGCGGCTTATTTATATGGTTTTAGGCATATTGGAGCTTGTGCTTTTGGATCAGTTGTGGTGTATGTCTGAGAGACCTTCAACGTTTAGTATGTGCTCTACTGTGCGAACTGAAACCTAACAGGTCTTAAGTTCTTCAACTAACACCATCTCTTTTAGTGAGTTGAAATCATCCTTGACCTCCATAGAAGTACACCAGCGCTCAAAGCAAACCTTCTTCTCATTAGCAAATTCCACATAAGTCTGATTGTCAGATTTTTTCAAACCTCTGAATTTCTGTCGGTAAGCTTCTAGAACCAACTCATAAGCTCTCAAAATTACCTTTTTGACAACCTCATAATCAGAAGAATCATCTGCAGACAAAGCCAAAAAGGCTTGTTGAGCTTTACCCTTGAGGACAGTTTGCAACATCAGAGGCCAGTGTTCCTTGGCCACTGACAACTTTTAGCTACCTTTTCAAAGTACTGGAAATAGTTGTCAAAGTCCTTCTCCGAGAATGGAGGCACCAGTTTTACCTCCTGGCTAGCACGAAATTTATATTCAGCGTCTATTTTTATTTTTAGTTGCTCCCTTTGGAGAATTTCTTCTCTATCGAATTTCTGTAAATCGAAATCTCTCTGTCTTGCTAATTTTTCTAACTCAAATTCTCTTTGTTTTTCTTTAAACTCCCTGTCAAATTCTCTTTGTTTTTCCTCTCTTACTAATTTTTCTAACTCAAACTTCCTTTGTTTTTCCTGCCATTCAATCTCTAGCATTTTTAATTTAAGTTCCATTTCTATATTTGGATTTTCCACTGGAAACTGTTCCACATCTCCTGGTGCAAACACATTTTCATTAATGTAATATTCAACAATCTCGCTAGCCAGTCTTGCTTTTCGCATGGCTGGTTTTACCTCGGTCAGCTCGAAACGTCTGCATATTTTTAGCGGTTCTGTCTTTCTTCTGACTTCAAAACCTCTCCAGTTGGTGATGCCAAGAAATCATCCATTGCTGTTGATCTGTCTATATATATATATATATATATATATATAAAAGAAAATTCAAAAAAAAATTTTACAATTTGAAATGTTGGAGTTTCAATAAATGACTCACACAATGGTCTATCCCGGACTTGAGCCCTTAATTTGTTATGGCCCCAATTTGCTACGACATATAAGACAGCAAGGAATGACAGACAAAATTTTAAAACTCAAACAGATTTAATTAAACAAAGACCAACACTAACCTACAATTTATACTACTGACCAAGATTGATAATATACAAGAAAAAAAAATATTTACAGTCCCTTGAGATGGGGTTGCTTGGTGATGTTCCGGGTGAGGAAAATGCTCCAACACAGGCAAAAATCCGCAAAAGCTTCACAGGTCTTGAAAAGAGTAACAGTTCTGGTCAAATGTATCATTCTCCTTGCAATTTCTCCTACTACTTTACTCTCTTAATTTTCCTCCTTATATACTCTTTTGCAGACCCCTCCCACCTTTTAGACTTTTTTTTTTCTCTGGTACTTTGCCCTCTCAGACATGCCCAGGACATGCCCAAACCTAACTCCAGACTAGACTTAACCAAAAAAAAGTCAATACTGCCATCTAGTGGCAGTTTTTTCACTTTATAGACCCTTGGCTTTGTTCATCGACTACGACTTTTTGTCTACTGTTTATGTACCTTTGCTCATCTGTCTTCCTGGTTCTGAACCCTGACTGTCTAGTCAACACTGTTTTTGGATTTTGTATTGTGGCTTGGCAATTCTTGTGTTTTTTGGCTTTGACTCGGACCTCATTAAAGGCATACTTTTTTTGGATTTCCACATCTCGCGTGTGGTTCCTGAACTGTACCTCACATGAACCCCATTTGCAATGGGGGTTGAATACTTTTGACTGCAACTGTATGATGTTTAGCATGGTATTCAACTTTGGGTTACCTGGAAGCTCACACCAGTCATAACAATTCTAACCAATGGATGGAGAAACCAAATTTAGGAAGGCGATAGTTTGAAACTAGCGTGTGAGAACTTCACACACAGACTTATGTACAAACTTACAAATCTCTGGTGTAACCTAGTTCTGCTTTCTGAAATGAAGATGGGGAGGAAAAGAGCAGAAGATAAGGTGGAGAGAGAGTGAGACAGAGAGAGAAACTTAATGTCTCCCTCTGAATGAGAGTTGACATGTACACGATGTTATCCTGTTTACCGGTCTTTCATTGCTGACAAACAGGCTCATGAATGAAGGTCATGAAAGCAGCACGCAATTCCTCTGTGTCTGCATCAGGGCTGTTTACGACGGCCTTGTTAACAGGTCAGTTATCAGGCTTCTCAATTGGGGTCAGCCAGTCCATGACCAAACGAATGGCGGATTTCGTGCCCCCTATTAATATCCACACGAATCATCAGGAGATGAACCAGAGGAGTGGCTTGGGCACATTTGTCAGTTTTTATATGACCTCTCTGGGTTCTGCGTTCCCAGAAACCTACACGTGAGGGGTTTATAGACAGACTCACCTCCAAGACTGGATCAGAGTCACTCTAATTTTGAATTTCAAATAAGAAGTATTTGTTATTTACGACTTGAAATCCTATGATGTGAGATGAACACAGATGGTATCTTACTGGAAGTTGCATACTTTGAATAGAAACATGACTGCAACAAGCACAAGATTCTTTGGGATTCCAAGTCTCAAATCATTCAGTATCAACCCCCAGAGAATGTGGACATGCTTTTGGACCGAATCGTCCATTTGTGTGCTCACAATTTCAATATCCCCATTCTCTGGAGCTCAGAAAGTCTTATTGAGTGAATGAAAAAGCTTTTATAATATTTATATACTTGAGGAAACTCATAAGTGGGAGGATGGCTTTGAATGAAACATAGATAGATTACAAAAAAGTGATTCACTCTGCTCTCTTAAGTGTGTAATTCTGAAAAATTACATTACAGTCTCAATGAGCAGGTCCCTTTAATTTTGCCGAGCCTTTAATAATACTCAGTGGCGTAGCTAGTGGGGGGGGAGGAAAGACACATCCCTTTATGACAACAATTAGTCCTGGCCAGTTCTCAATCATTTTCCTTTATTGACGCATTTTCTAATTATTGTAATTGGCAACTGTAGACATGGTTTCTCTCCATATGCAATCGGACAGCGATGAAATCATGGGCTAAATTCAGTACAGAAAAATAATATACTTATTAATAGGCCAGTGCTTCGCGCTGATAGAACTTTGTGTTGATCGTGTCAATGAAATGCAGACTTTCACTCTCAATATCGTGTGAGTTGATAAAAAAAAAAAGTGGCACTCGGAAGTTCAATAGGTTATCAAAAGCGTGCAGCTCCAGCTATTTGCGTGAGAGTGGACAGTATGCCATTTTGAATAACGTTGATTTCAATACAGCAAATACCCGTCCAGATGAATGAATGTCATCTTACTTAATCAGGGAGAACAAGCAGCACCTGTTAACTGTGGAGTGCTCTCGGAGTGAACCTTCTGTTAATTATGAAAATGACTGAGAACAGTTTTAAACGGATGTTTTGAGTAACCCAATTCTCTGTTCTTCTTCGTCACTGTAGTTTATTGAATTTAGCCCATGATGTAATTGCTGTTAGATGCATATAGAGAGAAATGTGTCTTCAGTTGCAAATTGCGATAATTGGAAAACTCGTCAATGAAGGAAAATGATTGAGAACTAGCCAGGACTAATTGTTGTCATAAAGTAAGGTGTTTGTGCCCCCCTACTAGCTACGCCACTGATAATATGATATGAAAGCGTGTATGGTTCACATTTCCTGTGCTAACCTGCTGACAGACAGACAGACAGACACACAGACAAACTGACAAGCAAATGCGAAAAAACCCTCTCCCCTTTTGGGCGAGGTAATAACCCAAAAACAGTATTTCCTTCTTCCTGACCAGCTGCCATAGTTCGGTATCTTCAGCTGAAACATTGCAGGAGCCCTGGGCTGCCAACTGTTTTTAGAACAGAAATAACCATGAAGAAACCTGAGCCCTTTAACGAGGAGACAGACAGCAAAACTGGGAAAAATTCAGACCCAAACCACAGAGAGATGAAGCAAGTACAAAGATTGAAAAAAACCCTCTTTTGCCTCCCCTGACTCCTTCATCCTTCAGTCAATTCTTACCAGAAAATTAACTTTCACCATAAAAGGAGGAGAAATGCTGGATTTTGTTCAATAGAACTACAGCAAAACTTTATTCCCCAAAATATTGCTGGCAAGTAAAACACAAACTACAATCTCCACAACTGCACTGCAATGCAGAGAGGGCTGCATTGTTTGTTTTGTTTGAAATTCAGGCGTTGAGTTACATCAATTTCCCATGTCTCCAAAGTAAACAACTTCTTTCCGACGCTCTATAATTGTCTCCCTCCAGTTATGATAAATAATACAAATAAGGGGACTCAGGGTTAGTATTATGTAACTGTGCCTGTCACAGCTGCAGCGCTCGCTAAGAATTTCATTTTGCTGCGTGCTCGTTTGCATAAAATTGCTTCAGTGCTGCAAATATTCAAACTGCCATTAGAATGGAAGACCTCAGCGGTAGAAGTAGATTTTCAGAAAACTGAGCCAGTGGACTTAGGTAATTATGAAAGACATTTCCCCAACCTTACTGTCTGGTGCTTTTAGTTCTAGGCTCCTCAACTGCTACAATACGAAGATTTGTACAACCCCAATCCTGAAAAAGTTGGCACATCATACAAAATGCAAATAAAATCAAAAAGGAGTGATTTGAAATCTCCACTCACCCTCTACTACAGAGGGATGATACGTGAATGGAACGGCAACTTCAGGGGTTGGGCCTCTACAAGCTGCCAGATCAGCTTTACACGACTGTTTACCACTGCGTGGCATTACAGTGTATTTTAATCACAGTCATTACACATTTAGCCACTAAAGACAGCAGCTGGTTGAGTCTTGCCATTGGCATTTTCCCCCATTTCTCCATTATGCTGGTCTTCAGCTGGTCAGTTGTACAAAGCATTTGTTGCCCTATACTTTGCTTCATAATACCCCACAAATTCTCAATCGGGGTCAGATCAGGACAGTAGTCAGGCCAGTCTAGCCACAACACTCCCTGCTTATGCAGCCATGGACTTGTGATTGTCTTGATGAAAAATGCAGGGACGTCCATGGAATGGACATCTAGATGGCAGCATATGTTGCACTAAAATTAGTTCATTCCACGCTGCATTAATGGTGCCCTCGCAAATGTGCATGCCACAAATGCTATGTGCACTGACTCATCCCATACTGATGGTTGTCCAAGTCGTCTTTGGCCTAGAGAGTACAGAGGCTGTTTTTTTTTTCCAATAACCCTTGAAATTCTAACTCATCAGGCCACAAAAAACAAGTCGACATGGTCAAAAACATCCCCCGCCAATCGTGTGCTACTTATTTTCAAACTCCACCAAGGCCTTTATGGTCAGAAGCTACACACCAAATTTGATTGTCCTATCTTTAATGATTCCTGAGAAAATTTGTCCCCTTTCTCTCGGACGGACGGACGCACGCACGAACGGAGGTCAACCCTATATCCCCTCACACTTTGTGTTGGCGGGTGATAAAACTGCACTTCCCATTGTGTCACTGACAATCTCAGATGACATTAAATCCAGAGAAGTCGGTGGCGCTTTTTGTGTTTATGCATGGATTCAGTTCTGCGTAATAAAGCTTTAACTTGCATCTGTGAATGCAGCAGTGAATGGTGTAGTCTGACAAAGGTTTACAGAAGTATTTCCAAGTCCCAGTCATGATATCCATTACACTCACTTGACAGTTTTCTAGACAGTGAAATCTGAGGTATTGGAGACTCACATTGAGAGGTGGTTTGAGGCCTTTCCCTTTACATACCAAGGTTTTATTGGATCCCTTTAATCTTTACCTTGTTGGAGTGCAGAGTTTATGTTTTCATCTCCGTTTATTTCTTGTTTTGTTTGTGAACAGAATTATTCAAAAACTTGCGAGTAGATTTGGTTGAAACTTGGTGGAAGGCTGAATTATGGGCTAAGGACAAAGTGATTCACTTCTGGTGCATGTACATCAGGTCACGGTCAGGGTGGCCCTTTTTCGTAGTAACTCTGGGTTTATGTCTAACCGGCATAGCATTAGGACCCTGGGGTAAGCAGGAGAGGATAAAATGCTGGTTGACGGAATTCGGGGATATTTTATTCCCTGCGTATTTTCCACTTTTCACAGTTCCTGGGTTTCCACAGCCCATTCGTCAACTCGTCAGAGGACCAAAATAAATCTGACCTGACAAATAAAAAGCCATTGCTAATGTATTTTGGATGAAATCTGGTGGAAAGAGAAACTATGGGCATACCACTAATCGACTAACATTAACATTGTACAACCACAGGTCAAAGTCATAGTGGATGATTCATGTTAGGCCAATACTGATAGCGCTATTGGCGGGGGTATGCACTCTACTGAGTGCCTTCTAGTTCAATTATATAACGCACTTGAAGAGGGTGTAATGGCCAAAATTCTACCGCTTTTCCATTCAGGAGAACGTTTCTGCTAAGCCTCAACCAATTTTCCCTCTTGAGAGACCTTTTCTGGCCTTTTTTGGAGTCTCTGTTGATGCAATAACATGATTAGCTCACCCCTTTAACAGCACTCTTCACATCATCCTATTGTTGCAACCCGTTACATCATTAGTAGTCCCAAATTGCCACTGCACCAAATTCTTTGGAGTTTGCTGCAGTCATCAGATTTGAAACTAGGATATGCGCAGTTTCAATAAACAATTGAACTCACAACAGTAAACCATCAAATAATGTGGCACCGAAGTGTTTTCAATATAGCACAGGGGGAATGGACTTTTCAATTAACTGCTTTATGATTTTATTTGAATTTTCCATGATGTGGCAACTTTTTCCAAATTGGGGATGTCTGTGCCATTATGTCTTTGGCTGTATGACAACGGATATTAGCCAATCTGGTTGTGTATTGCATAAGTCTTTGTGTGTTTTATGTGTGTATTTACATATTCTTTGCATGCCAGCACATCTGAGTAAACATAACATAAAACCAAATAAGTGTTTTTGTGAAATACATTGAATTTATGCATGCACAGAAGTATTATGCGTGTATGTGTGTGTGTGTGTGTGTGTGTGAGTGCCTCTGTATGCATGTGCGCATATGTGCATCTATGTAATTTGTGTTGGTATAACCCTCCCTCTTTGAGGTTTCAAATGACGTCCTCACTTAAAATTTGGCTACTAAATCTCCTCCGGAGAGGGGGGATGGTGGCAGGCATGAAAAAATAAAAAGTGTGCATGTGTGTGTGTGTGCATCTGCAAGTGTGTGTATGTGTGTTCAGCCTTTAGTCCATGGTCCAGCAAACCATAGATCCTACTGTTCAGTATGGAGGCTGCTTGTCTCCATACTGAACCATCATCTTTGATTATATCTGTTACTTTTCACTGCTTTATTCCAAGCTGCCTTCGATTCTCTCCCAGTTAACTACATATATTATGATAACAGAAATAAAAATAATTTAATGGGAAAAGAGCATAACTCTGCAAAAAAAGAAGTCAAAAGGTAGACTGGCTGTACTCTCTTATGCAGCTCTAACACTGTCAGTTTATGCATCCAGACCCAATGGAATAGAATGCAAAGTTTTGACCCATTATGCAAGTTCTTTTTTGTGCATTTCTGCACCAGTCGCATAAATCCACTGAGTATGCAAATTGTTTAATTAACAGCGTCGTTAAAACAGCGGGTCGCCGGAGAGCCATTTTCAAGTTGTGGCACCAAGCTGTGGGGAGAATGAGGCTGATTCATGAGAAAGTGTGAAAATCACAATAATCCCTTCAGCCAGCCTGCTTATGTTATTTACCTGAATGTGATTCTTCTGATCGGAGAACTCCATTTCCTTACTTTTCCGTCCCAATATGCTGTACAGATTTCCGTACAGGCCTATACATTGCGAATATATAATAGTGTATATAAAAGCTCATTGATTTTACAGCCCCTGTAATTTTTAAGAGTGCAGAAAGGCAATTGTTCTCCTGTCACTTGTTTTATGACTGTCTGACTTGTCGAATGGCCCTGCTTTCACACGGACAGCAGCCAGCAGCATCGCGGGTGCCGGAAGTCATCGAATTCCGATGAGAGTTGGCTTCATCAAACGCTCCGCAGCGCGGTCTGAGCAGCTTGGCGACTCTGAGAAGTTGAGCTGTAGTTAACTTTATGCAAATGAGCTGGAAGGAGCTCGGCGACAAACTAACAGGAGAGCAGATCCGGCTATTTCATTCTCTTTAAAACCAAAGTCTCGAACTTTCGTACAGTACAAAGTTTTGTTCCAATCTGAAAAAATAGAGGAGAAAAGTATAGTTGCTGTTCACTTTGGAGGGGGGTGACATCGCAGCTCGTTTCCAAATTGATCGAAAATGCCATTTTGAGGGATATAACACGTTGGTTTTGTAGCGTAATTTTAATATCAAAATGTAGCATATGGATGCCCTCATTAACAACTAGGACCTGGTAACAACAAAGCAATTTTACCGTAGGCCTATAGGTTAACAGGATTTTTATTCGCAATTTTGTGGTGTGTAGCATTATGTACGACTGCCAAACATGCAAGGCGAGGTAACCTAATTATTGTCTAAGAAGCAGTGATTTTGGAACAGCCCCTAGCACTCTCAACAGCAGGCAGCCATCCTGGAGCTGTCGGGCGATCTGGAAGGTCCTTGTCATTGTGAGTGTGAAGGTAGCAAAGGCAGCCCTTGGACAAAGCAGTGCATGAACAAGCATCGACAACTTGGAGAAGAATGCTTCTTGTTACATGACATAATTATGCCTTGACTTGTCTGTTGTTCTGAATGGAACATTTTATCCGTGAAGGTGTGGTGCATACTAGAGGTCGTTGGAACAGCCACTGAACTGTCAAGCAACAACAAGCCGCTCGAAACACAAACGCAAAGGTTGTCTCCTTAAATAGAGATGCTTTGAGATCGGGATGAAAGTAAGTATGCTGAAATAGTACTCGCAGTATCGGTACGCATAGCGGTGGTGTTTCTGTCAGCTGCTTTGAGTCTCTTCCTTAAACTTCTCCTTCTCCGAAACACAGAATTAAAATTCAGTGGCATAATTTTTCCGTGTTCACCCATTACAGGATTCATTAAGGCCCCGTGTGTTCTCAGCAGACTGGAATCTAATGGCCCTCTCTGTCCCCTTAATTTAGCTCGCCTCACATTAACTGTGCAATGAAATGCAATTTGGATAATTAAGACTTTAACGTCTGGAAGTAATATAAAAGGGGTCTATTTAAATTCATCAAATCAAATACTTGAACAGATGAAAATTACAATAAACTGTTGGGTCACTTGGCAGTTCATAGGTTAGCATTTCAAATTAACACTTGAAATTAAAAAAAAAAAAAACTTTTTCATTGTTTCATATCAGATGAACACTTCTGAAAATATCCTCTTTCAACAGTGCTCTGACCAAACTGAACTTGTTCTGCTCAAAGTGAAAAGTAAGTTTGAAAATTAGACCTGAAGATCCGATAAGCACCAGAGTTTTTTCACGGGAAAATGTCGGCTTTGAATGTTCTGAGTGACCTTCAACACAATGACGGTAAAATGCCCCATGTTGGTTCAAGTCTGGGAGAGTGTATATGTATTCAAAAGTGGGGCTGCATGTACCCTGTAAGAGTCGTTTTGAGACCAATCCTTTTATTTTGCGTCAATATGATGCATTACCAGGACTTAACGCATCAGACGATCGCACAGTACAGATGGGTGAGGTTAAGCATGTTTCCCAAAGGAACGGAACAAATGCTCCTCCAAAGAACTGAACCTGTGGCCATTTCCAAGCCATCAGGCCACACTGCTGTCTATGGGCTCGTCCACACGGAGACAGAGATTTTTGAAACCGGTCTTTTTTTGTTGTTGGTTCTAAAATACCTGCGTCCACATGGAGATGCCTAAAACAACCCAAAACGTTGTAGTAAATATTCCAATATTTTTTTTTTCAGATTTTCTCACTCAAAAAATGCCGTTTTCGGGATTTCCGCTGTCTCTGGGTGGACGCAAGGTCGAAACGAGAAAATATTTATGTGGTTTCAAAAAATTTCATTCTCGTGTGGACGGGGGTCAATTCAGGTCAATAAGCCCGAGTAGCTGAAGGACATCTTGCGGCATTATTCATGCCGATACGGATATTTTGCTCCCAAGAGTAGTGTTGCCTCACTAGACAATCAGAAACATCCGCAATATCAGTAATCATGATTTGACAAAACCTTTTTTTAGCCAACTAGCTAACTTTTTATTTCGAGGGAAATTACCAAGAAACTAGAAAAGCACTCAGAGAGCGCAGACCTCTGCCAGGGGCCAGCAAAACCCAAAAGCACGGCGACTGGAACTCCGGCCCATTGGAAAGGCTTGAAATCTTGAACTTTGGCGTATATCTCAGCAGTACTTTGTAATCACCTGTTCTTTGACTTAATACCCACCTTCTCTGAAAATGTCATCAAAATCTGTCCATAACCTTTTGAGTTATTTTGGAAACCAACAGACAAACAAATAGACAAACAAACAAACATAACCTCCTTGACGGAGGTAATAAACGTGTTAAGCCTAATAAAATTATATTTACAGCCTATTTCATAGCACTTACCTCTGATATCTGACTGGTTACTGAAAAACTGAACGAGAGAACTGGTATTTACCTGGAAAACACTATAAATGACAGTCTCGGGAAAAGCTAATATTTTTCCCCCAGGTTACCAGAACAGAAGCTGTTTATGATATTGAGGATATCTCTCACACAGAAATGAAGAATTTAAATTAAAAAAAAAAAACGTCTCTTGCCCTCTGGACCAGCTTCCAATTCCATGCTTGGCCACTCAGAAAGAATCCTGACTGATCGGGTCAGCTGCAGGTTAAACTGTAGCCCCAAGACCGAAAAGATTGGGCGGAGAGCAGGACTGTGCCAACAGGATTATGTCAATGTGCCTTCATATCAGAGGCGAAAATGTCGCTAAACAGAATCTGGTTTTGTATTCACTACCACAATGTACCCTGGGTGAGCATCAGTGTTGTCTGAGTATCTTTTTCTCACAATAAATAAAAAAATAAATAAACAGGAAATAATAATGCTCGCTGCCCAGCTTTTCTCAATTCTTGCAATCTCTTTCTCTCTCCCTTCTGGAGTCTTCAATTTTCATGCGCTGTCGTATCTGGGTCATAATGACTTTACAATATACGCGCACACACACACAGACACACAGACACACACACACAGCTTCCCAAGATTAAACATGCTATTCCGTCTCGTTTGCCTGCCACCTGAAAACTATAAAGTAGAGTAGGCTTTGCTGGGCTTATGCACTGTGCTTATGTGCGGGCTCCAAGAGGATCCCAGAGGAGGTTCAATCTCAATGGCAAATAGGTGACTTACTGGCTAATTCTAACACCGCAAGCACCACTTAGTTAAAACTTCAGGTCTCTGGTCGATCTGTGATTAATTGTCCTTTGTGGGTGGCAAAGTGGCTCAAGTTCCAGAAGATTGTGGGTTTGAATCTGTTGAAAGGGCTTTTATTGTGGAGTTCACCTCGTGGTTAAATGGATTTCTCTGGGTGCTTCCACAGAAAAAAAAATGTCTGAATGTCAGGCTATTTGGAAATTGTAAACTGCTTACATAGTTGTACGTGACTTTGTGAGTGAATTGTGTGTGTGTGTGTGTGTGTGTGTGTGTGTGTGTGTGTGTGTGTGTGTGTGTGTGTGTGTGTGTGTGTGTGTGTGTGCGTGTGTGTGCGTGTGTGTGTGTGTGTATGTGTGTGCCGCAATGGATGAACGTACAATCCAGGATAAGTCCTTGACTGCTGTCCATAAGACCATGGACCAGGGTTAGATAGGCTGTTTAATGGACTGATGGAACCTCTATGTGTTTTTACTGGTGTCTTAGTATTGTACAATAAATCATTCTCAAGTTATAGACCAGAGTTATAGACCAGATTTTTTAAAAAGGACAGTACTCAAATATCAACCCACCCCACCCCCTCTCCTTCCTTTGCTCAATGCTTCAGCTGAATCGCTGAAGAATTAACGACAGCGCTGCCATGGGATCAGAGCAGGACAGAGGGGTGTCATGAAATCTCTGTCAATCACAGTCGTTAGCTCAGCCAGTCCAAGACTGTCCTCATGCTCCTCTAACACATCATGTTGATGGCTATAGACAATTCCAGAATAGAGAGATTTCTGCTTCAGGGCATTTCTGAAGCCTCATTCTTCTCCCCTCCTGACATGTTGCTCTTCTTCTGGTAATGAACTCTGTACGATCACATGACCCACCCTCGGGGACCAGCTGTCAACCAATCAATCCACTTTCACTCAGCGTGGTGCTGCTATTTGTGCAATCTCAGTACAATATCGTGTCTCGCACGCAATAAAACATGCCCTATTGAGACCTCTGCACTAAAGAAATAAAAATACGCCTTCAGCTCTCTGTGCAGTTACGTCCAAAACAGGACACCTCTATATATGTTACTACACCCACTTTAAAATGCATCATTAATAAGGTGGAACTGGTCAAGCTGCGTTAGCTGATTGACGACCTGTCTACCAACTTAGCATCTGATAGTCAGCTAGTTCACCAAGTTAGCCAGCAGCTAACTCGACCAGCTTCACCAGTTTAGACCACTGACCTCCTGTAGCAATAAACTTCTAGGCTTGTATCAACAGCTTACGCCTCCTTGGAATTCCATCTATGCTTTGCTGGATTGTTCAGCAAGAAATCATGATTCTATGAATTTCTGATGTCTGATGATACATTTACGCACATTGCAAAATCTTTTGGTGAGTTTCATGGTAATTAAATCTTTGCGAAATAACCTAAAAACAATTGCCCCTCCAGGAAAAATGCAAGCAGCGATGATATTCAAGAGTTCTATTTAATTTGTTTTAATGTTGGACTTCATCTCCCTTTCCTCTCGTTTGGAGACCGCAGGCACAATTGTAAGCAAGATCCACATTTGAACATCCTGAACATAGCACTCCCAAAAACAAAGGCGGCTCTGCACTTCAAAAATCGCAATGTTGAGTAGAGATTCATCATCATACTTAAATCTTAGCTATCACCTGAATGACAGCCGAAGACTGTTCATATGTCACCTCCAGTCAAAAGTTTTGTATAATCTCGTCTGGTTCTTGTTCAGGTTTTTCAGTTAAATAAAAGCCATTTTCACTTTGTAAATAACCATGAATGGTGCGTGGTGAAGGTAAGACCTGCATAATGAGAGATGAATTTCACTGGAAAGCTGCACAAACTTCAGGGTTAATAATATAAAAGCAATTTGTTCAAATAAACAGCTCAACTCATTATTTCTTTTACCTACCTCAAAAGTAAAATCATGCTAACTTGTAACAAATTGGACAGAATGATGAACAACATCTATGGGAACCTTTAACATTGCAAGTGAACTTTTAGTGTAGTATAACTGTCATTTGCCAAAAACAAAGGGTAACACTTTGCAATAAGGGTACATTATTTACTATTAGCTAATGCAGTAATAAGCATTTGCCATCAATCAATTAACAGTAACAGTAGTACTAATCTTTTACTAATGGTGTTCATATTAACTAAGGTATTAATTGACACATTATTGAATAGTTTGATAGTTTGAGGTGTTACTCAAGGGATACTTAAGGTATGTTTTCAACTTCATAATAAGGATGTCAAAGAGCATTTATAAATGGTAAGTTAATGTTACCTAATGCTTATTTAATTCTCTGATTCATTAGTAATTAATTAATGGCTGTTAATTAATTTGGTAGTTAATGCTTATTACTGCATTAAAGGAGAATTCC
The DNA here is from genome assembly GCA_029721435.1 of Gymnothorax reevesii. NCBI lineage: Eukaryota > Metazoa > Chordata > Actinopteri > Anguilliformes > Muraenidae > Gymnothorax > Gymnothorax reevesii. The sequence goes on along the minus strand of CM056586.1, from coordinate 39,718,636 downwards.
GGTGTGAGATTGACGTGGGGTGTATTGAAACATGATAACGAGTACTAACATTTGTCGAATACCCCACCTCCGTACGCAAGCAACATTTCAAAATAAATGGCTTTTTAGCCGAAAATCCCAACAGGCTTACAATAGTAGTGAATGGGGCATAGCGTTGACATTTATTTCATCGTTAACAAGGCTCAAAGTAGCTCCACAATTCATCGGTAGAATTCTGGGGGCCCTGAAATTTAAATCGAGGCACTGAGAACTTTGAAAATGCACTGGTAGTTTATTAAAAAAGACTGTTTATGCAAACAGTACCTTGAGGTGGCTTCCAGTCGCCTCTGTCTTGAAAGTCACGATAAGTCGATTGACGAGCAAGAACGAATTGGAACGATAGGAGAACAGATTGCAATCTATTTGTTTGTGCTTTGAGCCTTGTTAATGATGAAAAAAATACTGATTTCTTTGCATGGCAACGCTATGCCCGACTTACTACCATTGTAAGCCTGTTGGGAGCTTTTGTTAAAAAGTCATTTATTTTGAAATGTTGCGTGCGTGTGGAGGTGGGGTATTCAACAAAAGTTAGTACTCATTATCAAGTTTCAATACACCCCAAGTCAATTTCACACCGGAATTCTCCTTTAACTAGTGTAACCTTATTGTAAAGTGTTGCCAAACAACATTCTCAACATTCTCATTCTCAGTTACAATGGCAAAAGTTGGCTATTTTGATGGGATGACACTCTAAAAAATGAAACTTAACTCAGTTGTATGGAGCTGTTTAACTTTTAAGAGTGTAAGATTTTGATTTTGTTTAAATCAAAGGATATATTTATTCATTCTCTCTATCACTGCAAACCCTGACAAGTGTAGTGAACTCAAATGTTTTGTGGACACCAGTTACCTCAAAAAATTGAGAATGCCAACTTAATGATCCTGTGTTCACAGCACTAAAAAAAATGTAAAATATAACATCACCTTATTTTCTTTAAGTTCCTTCCGCCCAATGCAATTAGGTTGGCCTGCACAATTATTTTGAGGTAATAGGTTTCCACAAAACCGATATGAGTTCACCATGCTATTAGAGTTTACAGTGGCTTGCAAATAGCCAATATACAAAGGCATTAGCTTGGCAGAGTAAACTTTCTTCAAACTCAGATGGGACAGGATCTGGTGCCCCAGCTTCAAAGTTATCTAATGGCTGAGAGTCAATTCTGCTTACGGTCACGGCGTTAATGGTCCCATGACGTAAACACAAAACTGTATGCTGTGGTATGAAGTTGGCTAATGAATCTTCACTCTTGAAACAAAATTGCTACAAAAGGAGCCGTCTAATTTCACAGAGCTAAGATGTAAAACTTCAGTTCTGGTGACCCAGTGACTACTGGTTTTTGAGGTGATTTGTTTGAGCTACAGATTGACAAAAAACTCACACACCTCCCTCTAAAGGCCTATTGACTGTTAACTGAAAGGCGACAACAAAGTGTGGTGACACTGTGCCCTCCATGGGTTAGAGTTTCACACCACTGTCATAGGAGAACACTCCCCAGTTAACGGATTTGTGTTTTTATTGGGTGAGGGCTCTTACATTTCGCAATTAGAACAGAACTATTGTTGAGCTACACAGAGAAGGGAAAAAACCCTTTTTCTGGGAGTGCATTACAGTTGGATCACTCCCTCTCCACAAATTTGCAACAGAATCTGCAATCTTTTGCCATATAAAAAAAATATCCTGTAATATTTTGGCTCCTGGTAATAATAACAGTAGCGGTGATGCGACCACTCAATGCCGGTTTTAACAGGTTTTCAATCCCAAGTGCTCCTGAATACTTCTCCACACAAGCTCTCAAAAGTGAACACAGTGAGCTAATCTGACGGCAGCTGTTGCGAATCTATTCGTCCATTTCCATCGGCTTTGAGTGAGCCGGAACGCCGACAGGGGGGAACTAAAGAAATAACCGTTTCCTGAAATCCTATTACCGCCGCAAAGCTCGCGACCTGGCACTGACTTCTCATAAACCACTCCCCCTTCCCGCCCTCCTCCCGCTGTTACTCCTGTCTTTTGTGTCTGCCCACACATCTACCAGGGCAAAGAACATTTCTCCCAAGGGACAGAAAGAGAGAGGGAGAGGGAGTGCGATGGCAGGATGAAAATAACTGAGGATGAATAATTCAAAAAGCCACAAAGCACTGCATTATTTAAGGTCGTGGAGTCCATGAAAAAGTCTCCATTCCTATGAAAAGTTCCTTAATCAGAAAACTATACATGCCTCTGGTTAGCGAGGCTGCTGCATATTCCAAAACTCCCGAGCAAACCGTTGCTAATTCAGGCTGATATGGTGGGGATGAATGCGGTTATGGCACGCTAATGTCGAGGCTGGCCCTTTTGGTAAGAGCAGGTCACCTTGCTTATGGTTTCCTCATCGACCGTGGCTGTGATGACGAAGATCTGTTTTGTACTTCCCTAACTTGTCATGGTTCTGGTTTTTGATCATGTTTTATGTGCTGGTTTTGTGTTCATGATTATTGTCTTTTATTTATTCTTTTTGGTTTTTGTACATTCTGGTTTTTGGTTCATTCCATGTTTCAGTTCCATTGCACTTCAGTCCGTCTTCCCTGTCTGCGTGCTCACTGACTTCGGGTGATTTATAGGAAGTCTGGTGTTTAAAACATTCCTTCGTATCTCGTTTTCTCCCTTCACTCTTCTGTTCTGATTACTAACAAGACTAACATTTGTATTTTGTATTATAGTCTACTGACATAACTAACCATGTATATATATTCGATTACTAATTACTAATGTGCACTCTAGTTTAAGTTGTAAAACCGCACCGCTACTAATAGACTAATTCCCTCTTCGCAGTCGCCCTGTTCTATTTCTCCTACCCTTTGCTTTCCACCGTCCTCTCCCTATGTTCAGCGAGAATCTCTCGCACGTGCTTAATTACTTTCCTGCTCTTGTTACCTGTGCACGTAGAACTCCTGAACCGGAGCTGTTTAAATGTCATAGACTGTTGGTGTGATTCCTGTCCGTATTTCGTTTCTCGCCTATTTTCGTGGTTAGGGTTTCCCTCATGTGATTCTCCCGATGTAATAAGTCTCATTCCCCACAGCTGATCTCTGTATAGCATGTGACCCTTCAGTGTGTATATTAGGAGTCTTTTCACTCACAGCTCTTGTCAGAACGTTGATCAGTTCTCATTGTGCCAAGCTCCTTGTACGCCTTTGATTATTGTTTTTCTTCTACTCGATAGTCCGACCTTGATTCTTGCCATTGCCCTTTTTGTACTGTTTTTGCCTTTCTGGATTTTGACCTATTTTTTGTATGACCACGAGTTCTGTGTTTGGATGCCCTGTGTATGACCATTGGCTTTGCCCATCGACTACGACCTTTTGCCTATATTTTTGTACCTCTGCCCATCTGTCTTACTGGTTCTGACCCCGGCCTGTCTAGCCGATACTGTTTTTGGATTTCGTATTGTGGCTTGGCAATTCCTGTTTTCTGGCTTTGACTCGGACTCCAATAAAGGCATACGTTTTTTGGATTGCTGTCTCTCGCGTGTGGTTCCTGAATGATACCTCACAACTTCCTGATCAGTTTTCACCAGGAGATGACTGGTCATTGGTTTCACCTGCGTGAAATTCCCTGGTGATGGTGCAAGTGTAAGAAGACCAATGAAACTCACCAATGTTGTGGTGCTTGAGCAGTCTGCAGATGCGCGCCTCTCGCTCCAGCTTCTGGTGATCTGAAAGAACAAAGGGAGTTTCAGCCCCTAATCTCTGGCACATTCATGATTCCCACATGCTGATGTGTTTGTCAGGGACTGCAGTTTACTAGCACCTGATTCTTAAACGACAAGCTCTGGTCAATACATCATAGACATTAAACAAAAACAGACAAAAACTGAGTATATATATATTAACTGATATCATTAGACCCACCCTTTGCTTTCAAAACCATTTCAGTCCCTCAATCCCTTTTCAGCAAGGGATGCCTCCATTTCTTTGCGGGATGAAGGAGGTGGAAATCTTATTTGAACCCTGTGCCCCAGAAGTTCTCATTAAGGTTGAATTACATTTAGATCTGGTGATTGCGCGGCACCTGGGCCATGAAGGAAGGAAGACGTTCTTGGAACTATTGTTAAATGTTAACAGCACTGTGTATTAGGTGGTACCATGTTGGGTTTTAGGGATACAATGAGAGAAAAAGGTTTTCACCATGGGGGGCAAGACAGTGGTTTTCTCAACAAAAAGAACTGTTTAAGCAAAAAACTTGATCATTAACAGTGAACAAGAAAAATGTTGGACCAAATGAACCTAATAGCACTTTGTCTTATTATATACAGATGACCTCTGTTCCCTGGAAAATCCAGGTAATTTCTGTATTTTTGACATTGGATTTTAGAGTTATATGGACACAGAATTGTTGTCTATTTCTGAAAGAAACAAGCAAGCAAATGAAAAACAAACACTCTGAATATAATATTATGATAAAATATATTCTAAAAATAACAGAAATTGAGCACTTTGCGCATGGATAATACAAAAATACTGAATTTAGTATTGATAACAAACATCTGATACATGACTCAGAAGCATAGTTTTTGGCAAATGTAATATGGAAATTGTCTTGAGAAAAATGAATGAACTGTACAAAGATTAAGCATTCTACCACTGATTGAAAAATTAATTGCAAAATAGCTAGGCAATCATTCACACTGGTGGTTTGAGGTGGTCTAGGGAACAGAAGTTTCAGGTGGCATCGGTCGGTCCAAGTGCTATTGGGTTAAAAGCTCTTTATGATTCTTCTTCAGTTGGCAACAGCAAAATAGTTTCAAAGATTTTTCATATTTAATTGAATGAGCATGCATTCATGTTTTTAAATAAAAAACGGCTTTGAATCAAATCAAAATGTTTAGATGTGACCACTTGGATAAGTCAATTTAATGTTCCAATTTTTCAAAGAACTACAAAAGCTGATTTGTCTGCTCATGAGTCCATTAACACCACACGTCATCTTCAAGACCAAACGTCTCAGCTACCTATTTTTTCTTCACAGTAATGACAGAATAATAACATTCGACAATGAATACCTTTCCACTGCAGTGAGGATGGTAGAAAACACGAGTTTCACCGCTGACAACCAATAAAAATGTCATATTCGGCCCACCTTGGTGTATTCCTGATTTATTGACCAATCAAGGCTACTTTACTGTAAAGATGCAATATCTGCATCACCTAGGGAACCTTTTATGTGTATATTCATACACATAAAACAGATCAGTCAAGGACCGCTAGTGTGAATAATGAAGACCTACTGTAAAGCTCCGCCTCCAGCCTTCAGACTCTCTGGTCTATTAAAGGAGGACTATGATAGCTGGGAAAAGTGAGTAATATCATTTCAATATATTATGAAAAAAGCTCTCACGATCTTTTTTCTTTATTTTGCGATTTCTTTAATTTTTAAGAGCAATTTTACAAAACTAGTGGACCGCGCCATTTTCACCACAGCAGTGTGCGGCTGTCAGTGCCACGAATGTCCATTGTCCTGCAGTCCTGCATTCTGGTTGCTGAGTGATCAAGATATTCCCGCTTCCTCTAAGGGGCAGAAAGACGAGCTTGATTATTACCTTTTTCTATCCGACACAACTTTAATTTAGAGGTGAACCAACATCAGAGGCCATTTGAAATGCTTCCTGAAAGAAAAGTGCGATTTGAAGTCTGCTAATTACCAGCAAGGCTGGACAGCTGCCATCACCTTGGCATAATTAGCTCACCTTAAATCAATTCCCGTGTGCTTTGCCTAACTTGTAAAGCCATTTCATCAGCCAACTGACCAGTCAAAACCAAAATGAAGCCAATAATGATTTAGAAGAGATAATGAGAAGCAGACAAAGCGAACCAGGCTACCATGTTAGATTGAAATAATGTCAGTAATCTGAATGAATTGCAGACCTCTGAATTCCACCTCTCATCAGAAAACTTTAACGCATTATACTCAGCCAAAATAAAAACTTCACACTCGTTTGGAGGTCGATAAGTTGAACATACAAGGAATGAGGTTATAAATAATGATTTTATTTAATTCTGTACTCATTAAAGATGGTGTGTCATAAAAATAATCTTCATAATGTAACCAGTTCCACCGGAAATGCAACGGAAATGTCCAAGAGTAAAAATGGTAAGTTACAACTTGGATAAGAGCAGTGTGCAGGCGATTACGTATGGTTTGGGCAGTCACACGACCTCTAAATAATTCATTCCTAGTGGACGTTGCAGTGACAAATCGATTATGCAAATGACGTAAGACAATTTGTCAATCTTCTGCTTTTGACGTTGCACATGGGCTACCAGAACGAGGTCGGTCAGCTGTGGTGCCAGTTTGTTGGAGACGCGTCCGAAGATCATAAATAGTCTGTCGACTGCATCCCATAACCCTTGCAACGTCAGTGATGGACGTTTCCGTATTCAGCATGTCAATGGCACGTTCACGCTGAATGTTTAACAGCCATGGCATTGAAAATCAACAAATAATTAACTGTAATAACTTGTTTTTCCAAGATGTCACTCTAACGTGCTAACGTGAGCTCAGTTGCACATCTCTCATATGGTCACGTGACAAGGAACATGAGAAAACATGGTTCTAGCTTAAAGTACGCTCGCACGTGCTACGTACCCGTGCACGTCAGAGTTGATGTGTGTCATGATGTCTTTGACAACGCATTTACCCCTAGTGATAATAAAACTCTTTTATTAAAAGTTTCAAGAAAATATTTACAAATTTGTGAGTGTGAAGTTTCTTTTATGACTTAGTATATTAAAAAAGATTTCTTAAAAATAAAATCATGTTAAGATGGCCCTGGTTTTTAAGCGTCTAAAATTAAATGCGAAGTAGAAAACATTGTGTGAAGCGCATCACACCCGAATGTGAGAGAGAAATTATTTTCGCATTGCAAGCAAATGGACAAATGCACCGAAGACTGGGCCAGCACGTTCAGGCAAATCTGTGCTGCAAATTTTAAACATTTTTTATTTAATAATTTAACAAGATTTGCACATAACGGCCAAATGTAATAATCAAGCAAACACATTCAGGCAAACTTTATGCTGAACTAAGCAAAGTAGGTTTCAAATCATCCTCCTCTACTTGACAATTGCTTTCACCCCCTTCCCATTTGCTTTGCTCAATTTGCAATCAAACAGTTTATTCGCACAATGAACAATTTTAAATTGGTTGGTAGTCTGATTTATTTTGATATCCATGTATTCAGACATTTTGAAATCGGATGCATCGTGCACTTGAATGCATGTGGCAACCGCAGTGATGCTACGATCTCGCGACTTCTCATTCCAGGTGTGGCGTTAATGGCGGCCTCCTGGAAACAGCAATTCCAGCTAATTTTTGGTCATTTAAAAGAACAGGGGGTAAGTATGGACAAAAAAATCGACCGCTGATATTATGTTGGAGTTAATTACTATAAGATTAAGTCAAAACATGTAGTTCTGTATAGTCTTCCTTTAAGACCCGGACTTTTTTCAGCTCCACAATCCTCGCATGCTTCTGTTGTTCATTTCCACTGTGTGGTAGTGTTGTGCTATTTAAGACCGAGCCTCGCACTTAGTCTTTGCAAAGTCTCGTAAGCCACATGTCCCTGTAGTAACTCTAGTCTTTTATAGACTTGTTCCCCGCCTATCGCTTGTATAAATTCTAACTCTTGAATTTAGTGCTGTTTGTTATGTATGTCAGCATTTTCACGTTACTCTTAAGGACCCTTGTTTCCGATTTCCTTTTTCTATTTTAGTAACATTACACTGTTACTGTAGCTAAAGCCCAGTGTTTTTATTACTTATATCATTATTAATGAACATTGTTTCCTGTTTGTTTTGTATTGCTTCGTGTGTGGCTCTGTGCTGCGCAGGAGGCATAATGTATACAACCAAGTCCATCCTTGCACCTGAGTCCAGTCCGCAACTTCCTGTCCTCCGTGCACATCATCAGCGTGCTGAGCACAACCCCTACATCTACAATGGGTGACCGTTCTGGTGCAGTGGATTACTTTTACGCTGTAAAATATTCAGTGATTAATTAACTCCTTCACCAGATCATGTTTCATTTGTATGCTGAAAGAGTTCATTTACCCCTGAGCATTCAATTTTGCGGTAAGTTCAGCGCGCTCCGCAAGTGTTGTAGAAGTTAAAATGCTGATAATCACACGTTATTCATTTGATGCGGAGGACCTATTTGATTTGAGCAAATTTACATACAAATAAAGAGAACAATATACAACCATTTTACCCTTACATTCTGTTTAAGACACCGCAGGGTCTCTTTAACAGTTCAAAGAACTCACTTAACATTGTTCTGTCACTTTGGTGTTTCATATTTGTTCAGAACTGAAGGAGAACTACAACTTATGAGCAAGGTTTTTAACTTGATAGCAAATTTCAGAAGTGCTGGTCAAAAATGTCAGTTGCTCATTGGTGGCATTAAAGCCAATTCTAACATATCATAAGGGGTTAAAATCACCGCACTGTCCAAACGGCTTAGTTGGCCTGTGCAACCATGTTAGGAAGGTGAAATGATCTTCTGGAAAGGCAAGCACCTCTCTGTCTTTAGGCTCATCTGTGAATCTCTGGGGCTTGGAGGGTTGATATGACCAAGGCTAGCTGTGTAGCTGAAGGTGTTCATCAGTTGCTCAGCTGAGATTGATTAAAATGAGCGTTATCTGCTGGCATCAGAGGATACATGCGAGCGGTTCGATCTAATCTTACTCTGATACCTACTGTGCAAGCGGAGATCTGTAGCCATAAATGGCAGGCAGAGGTGCTTACAGGCTGATGCCAGCATTCAGCTCCCTTGAGACCACAGGTTGAGCGATATGTTCTTTGAAGGTTATCACAGTTTGCCATTTCACAGGGAGGGGAATCGCTGTTGCAGAAAATGAGGCAGTGATGATATTGAAATTTTTTCAAGTGGGGATGGATGACAAATGGGTGTGAGGGAAAGGGATATTCAGGAGAGGCCATCTTAGCAGGGAAAGCCTGGCAAATACAAAACTTCATTAACATGGGGAGAGACCAATGGACAGTAAAGCTCCATTTTACAGTGACGCCCTGCGAATGCTGCACCGTGAAGGGGAATCCACAACATTACATTTAAAATACCATAAATAATAATAGGAAAACAGAAAACAGGATAATAATATACTGGAGGAAAATGCAAGTATGTGATGAAAATTATTTATTTATTTAATTCGTTGGATAAAACACCTTGAGATGTAGCATCCCGTTTTCAATGGAAATTATGAACTAGTTTCTGGAAAGCTTCATGCTAATGCACCTGAGGACATCATTCCTGTTCAGTGTGTCAATTTTGAGGCTAAACAATATGTGGGCGAACATTACACAGTAAAACATTTAAAGCTGGTTAAATTTTGAAACTAAAGTTCACCGGCTGACTGCCTTAGAAATGTTGGTAAACTCAACCACACGCGAGTTAACTCAACTTGAAAATAAGCTTTGTTTCAGTTTACAATAAGTCAAGACAATGAATAATTAAGTTTGACTTTTGAGAACATAAACTTGAGTTCAGAATCTAGAACTTGACAAGTGGATTTAAAAAGACAAAAAAGAAGTTCACATAACTTCATTGGGCTGTCATCTTTTATAGTGTATTTCCATATCTAAACCTGTTGTTGAAAGTGTGTGTGTTTGTGTTTGTGTGTGTTTGTGTGTGTGTATGTGTGCGCGTGCGTGCGTGCGTGCGTGTGTGTGTGTGTGTGTGTGCGTGCGTGCGTGTGTGTGTGTGTGTGTGGAGAGGGGGGGCTCAGCTATTTGTGGTGGGTAGAGGAGCGTTATTGGGGTACCCATCCCTGCAGGAGACTCTTGACGAGACAGGGGGGGGCAAAGGGCCCACTAGCTGCCAGCACAATTCCCACTAAATAAATTATCTCCCCAGAGAGCTCGTTGCAGCGTTTATAATTAATCTACAGGAAAACAGCTGAGGGAAATGACTGTTACAGTGCTCATTCTCGCCCCCTGTCTCACTCGTATGTCCTTCCCTGACCTTCCAGATTACAAACAACATTACTTTCCCCACCCGGTCTCTCCAGTGAAATTTATGCCTGTTGAATGAAAACGATTTCCTGGAATTGTTGTTACACTGTATATAGGTTATACCTCTTTTTATTTCAACACATTTTGAAACTTTCATTGTTTTCACCAAAAATATTGCGCATTAAGTTGATGAGTCTTGACGAGGGACTCGACTTTTGTTGACGAAAAAACCTAAAACACATTTAAATTACACATTCCCATGACGGTTACGTCATTTTTTGCGGTGTTCCCTTCCGACATTGTTGTATGAGTGACATTAAAGGTGATTTCCTTCAGTTGATTGAGATTGATTGTAGGTTCCACAGTCCCTAGAGAACACCACGGATATTGGCTGATATGAGTCATCAGTTACACCCCCTTCCAAACAAAATAACCACCCACCTCCTCTAAACGCACTTATGCGCACACACACACACACACACATACACCATTAAGCCTGGGGATATTACACGGTTGGAGCGATGCCAATTACAATCCTTTTGTCATAACTGCATAATTGACCATATGATAAGCAGCTTTTGCATGAATACTTTAACCCTTGCAGGCATCAGATCACAAGTACACTATTTGAATGTTCTGCCTAAAGTACGGCTGATGTAACAATCGATACGGGCCATTGTAAGCAATGCTGATTTTGAATACAGAAAAATAAAATAAAGTCTAGAAAGCCTGCTGTGCCAAACAGATTAACAGTTCTGCAATCTCCCCCACATCACACCTCTCCATTGTCAGTGTAATATGTACAGTTAGCCAAGGTACAGTTACTGGTGGGCTTTTTACATCTCCGTTGCCTAGCAACCCAGCAGAATTTGCCAAGAACAATCGTGGGCCAAGAAGAAGAGTAATTCTCTATGCTTTGAAAAAAATCACCACCGAGGTTTGCATAGAGTGCAGTAGCTGGTGGACACCATGGATTTTACAGCTGAAATCAATAGCGTACGACATGTCCTTGACAAACTGTGGACCCCACAGTTCAGAGAATGCTGTGGACTTGGAGGATTTGGCTGGATCGTAGTACCATGTATTCTTGATGGTCGACAGAGGTCATCGTAAGGTCACAGCTCCGATGGCTCATTAAGGTGTCCCTCGAGCAGGATTGTGCATGTGAGTATGCATTGCATTGTGCAGAGAGTATTGGTGCTAATCAGCAAACCACTCCAGGTTTTACAGGGGTGGAAGAGCAGGGAGGTGCGCTGGGAAGCACTGCTTCTGCACAGCATGAAAGTTGCGGGTTCGAATCCACCCTGGGGCCGTTCTTTGTTTGCCAGGGTTGTCATGGTTATGGGTTTTTTTTCATGTTTATTTTCATGTTTATGTTCAAGTTCAGTGTTCATGATTTTGACTTTTATTTATTCTTTTTGGTTATTGTATGTCTCAGGTTTTAGTTCATTCCATTCTCCAGCTCAATTGCACTTGTCTCCCCTGTCTTGTGATCTAGTTGGTTCAGTCCTCATTCCCAGTCTGTGTGCGCACTTACTTTGGGTGATTTAAATTATTTCTGGTGTTTAATATATTCCTTCAATTCTCATTTACTTCCTTCACCTTACTGTTCTGATTACTAAAAAAACTAACATTTGTATTTTGTATCATAGTCTACTAACACAACTAATCCATGTATATAGATTACTAACTTACTAACGAACACTCTAGTTTAATCTGTAAAGTTGCACCGCTACTAATTATTACTAATTCCCTCTCAGCAATCGCCCTGTTCAAGTCTCCACCTCTTGCTCAGCTTTACCTGTCTCCTCCTGCGTTTCTGCGAGATCTCTCGCACGTGTCTAATTACTTTCCTGCACTCGTTATCAGTGCACTTGGAACTCCTTGACCGGAGCTGTTTAAATATCATAAGCTGTCTGTGTGATTCCCGTCCTTGTCTTGGCTTTCGCCAGTTTTCGTGGTTAGGGTTTCCCTCATGTGATTCTCCCATTGTAATTAGTCTGATCCAGCTCACCTGTTCCCTGCATAGCATGTGACTTCCCTCCCATGAGAGTCCTTACTGCAGTGCTGACTTTGTCAGAACGTCGATCAGTATTTCTTTGTGCAGAGCGCCGTGTATGCCATTGAGTATTGTTTTTCCTCGACTGGTTTGTCTGACTACGATTCTTGCCATCGCCCTTCTTGTATTATTTTGTCTTTTTGGATTTTGACCCATTTTTGTATGACCACGATTTCTGTGTTTGATGCTCTGTGTATGACCCTTGGCTTTGTCCATCGACAACGACTTTTTGCATTCCGTCTATATACCTTTGCTCATCTGACTTCCTGGTTCTGACCCCTGCCTGTCTAGTCAACACTGTTTTTGGATTTTGTATTGCGGCTTGGCAATTCTTGTGTTTTTTGGCTTTGACTCGGACTTCATTAAAGGCATACATTTTTTGGATTTCCATGTGGTTCCTGAACGCTACGTCACATGGGTCTCCTACAGAAACTCTAAATGGGAGCACATACAAACTCCTCACAGAAAGGCCTGCCTGGATTCAAACCCACATCATACCGAGGTAGCAGCTTTGACTCTCAAGTATACGCATATTAGTATGCAGCCGGTGAGGAGTTACAGTCATTCAGTGAGAAAAGCACATGGAATTATGGATGCAGAGAGAGAGAGTTATTGCATCATCCTAATGATGTAATTAAAAATCTGGGGGAGTGAAACTGGGCTGGTAAATGGTATGTAATTATTCCCACTTGGTGGCTTTGGGCTTGTGAGCTGTGCCGTACACAGAGGCGTGAGATGTGGGGGATATTTTGTTCGTTTTCAGGTTTGTTCCAGTGAAAGCAGAATTGAGTAAGTCCGGGGTTATTAAAGGCCTTAAGGAAGGCGGCGACAGGTGTACAAGGGGAGTCTGGGATTTGTAGTTTTGTCATCCCTGTATTTTAACTGTGGGTGCTGACAACTGCTGTCAAAATCCTACTCTAGGCGTTTATTTCAGCCTGTTCCTGTCTGCATGTGTGTGTTTCTGTATGTGTGTGTGTGTGTGTGTGTGAGAGAGAGAGAGTGTGTGTGTGTGTGTGTGTTTGTGTGTGTGTACGTGTGGGCATATGTGTGTGTGTGTGTGTGTGTGTGTGCGCATGTGTGTGTTTGTGCATGTGTGCCTATGTATGTATGCGTTTCTGTGCGTCTGAGTGTGTGAGAGAGAGAGAGAGACTGTGTGTGTGTGTGCGCGAGTGTGTGCATATGGGTGCGCGCGCGCGCGTGTGTGTGTGTGTGTGTGTGTGTGTGTGTGTGTGTGTGTGTGTGTGCATGTGCACATATGTGTGTCGGTATGTGTGTTTGTGTGTGTGTGTGTGTGTGTGTGTGTGGTGGGGGAGACGGTTGAGATTGGGACGTGCTACATGCTACCTGCAGTCTCCTGCTCTTGAGGAGGGTGGGGGAAGGGGTGGAAGGGAGGGGTGGTGATGGCATGTTTCCAGAGCGACAGATCGGGAGTCATGTGAGGTCACAGCATGCCAAAAAATGTTGTCATGGAAGCAACAAACCCATGCGGACAAACACACTCTCTCTCAAATACATCAGCGTACATGCAAATCCACACGTATAAACATATATGTACACACTCAAACACACATGCACACAGACGCACACACATGCACACACACAGAGTTACACACACCCAAACATGCACATGTACGCAAAGACTCATACACAACCACTTATACATGCACTAATTCATGCATACACACACACATGCACACACACTTCCCATTCATGTTTTCTAAACTCTTAAACCGGCCCTCCGGGCAACCCCCGTTTGAAATGAAATTTGACGTATCTATTGCATGGCCTTTATAGCGGTGTTATAACATTGTAAGTACAGATGTAGGTACTGTGTAATTACTGTGGATAGATTCTATTGCTAAATAATTACACATTTTTAAAAAATCTGTTGAAAATACAGCTTTGACGTTCAAAATGCATCAGTGATTTCTCTCTTTACTTCATCTGGTGCATACACAGTTGAATAATCACACTGAATGAAACCACAATAACCTCTCATTACCCTAAATTAGCTCTAGAAATTTACAATATCGCTTCACTTTTAGACAAAATGGCTGACTTGGCAGGTATAGACTAATAAAAGAAATGGAGAGTCAACTTTTGTAGTTTCTGAAGAACAAGGTAAACGTGAAGTGAAATTAAATTACAACAAAAAAATCTTTCATCGGTTCCCATTTATTTATAAATATTTTTTTTCAGCTTGTTCACTCATCTTGTTTTTGTAATACTCAGATATAGCTGACTAATGCCAACCTTACAGTCTATGCCTTGTTTGGCTGTTGATAACTGAGCAGACTCATAGCTTAAATAAATTGTACCCTGACTGATCTGCTGTGTGGCTGTTTCGGTGGCCGTATTTTGTTCACGTAGTGTGGATATCACTTTGGATAAAAGCATCGGCCAAATAAACTTTACATAATGGACCAGAGCTGGTTCAGGCCTCCATGGGGCCCTAGGCAAAAATATGCCAAGGGGCCCTTCTAACTAAAATCAAGTTTCAAGTCTAAAATCAAGCCCCCACCCCCCACCCCAAGACCAGACACCTGTACTAGATGAACGTTGCGCTGGCCCTCCACTGGCTGACTGGCTGGAGCTTGTGCTTGTAAGAAACTTAAGCATAGCACCTGTAAAATATAAATAAGGCTACTATTAATTCAGCTCCATCAAATTAGCTGCACTTAAATTTACCGTATTTCCTCAGTTTATAGCCTGCCCCCTAATAGTAGCCTGTCTCTTTTAGAAACCTGGTCTAAAAAATTTTTTAATAAATAAAAGTCTGCCTCTCTTTGAAGCCCATATCACAACCTGTGTCTTTGTCTATATCAAATATTTCCCTTTTTATATTAAAAGCCTCCCTCAAATTGTAGCCTGCCACAATTTGTAGCCTGGTCTAAACCCTGGCTATTATTTGAGGAATTACGGTAATTTCATATAAAGTCATATTTCAACTCACTGAATTCATATTTAAAACGTAGGTTATTATGAATATTATCATGAATTATTGTGAATGGTTTGTTTGCTATTATGATTCACCTTCGTCATAGCACAAGTTTTATTTATTCACTAAGATGTCTGCATTTATTAGCCTGTGGGCTATCCAAGCAAAAGCATGCCAATCAAATAATTTATACGTGGCTGGGTTGAGCTCCATATTGTTGTAATAAGTGATTGCTCTTCCCTCTGCTGCATGCATTCATTACATTATTCAACAAAACACTGGGAGAGACAGACAGATTGCTCCTAAATGAACCCAGAATCACGCAGGCAGTCACACACACACAACCCACACACACAGACCCTTCTGTATCACACTCTCTCCTATGTTCACTCAATGGTGCTGGCCTTCAGTGGCACCGACTAAACGAAACTCTCGTCGGCTGACGGTCCAACTACTGCAACTTTCAAAACGGCGATATAACAAAACACTGGGCAGATCCTAATAGCAATCTACGAACACGCAGGCTGGCAGCCACAGTGCGAGAGCGCGCGCGAGTGCACACACACACACACACACGACACCCTTTCCTCCTCTCACTCTCTCCTCTGTTGATTCGATTATGCTGACCGCAAAGTTGCACCGGCTAAACGAAACGCGAGTCAGCTGATGCTACTCAACTACTACAACTTTCAAAACAACAATAAAACGTTGACAATAAACCCTAGTTTACAACGTACGTGTGTACTGACGGTATAGAAAAGACCTAGACACCTTTTCTCGCAGTGTTGAGCATGATTTTCACTTTCACGCTAATAATTGCCGTGGCATCACCATCAAATCGTAGTGGCAACTTAGTGGACCGCCATGTCCTCAGTGACCCCACCGTAATTCCGCCCTGGTTTCCCAGAAGCACCGCGTAGAAAAACACTTGTTTGACGGGGAGGGGAAAACTATGAAGACACTACTGGCGGCGTCACTGCGGTGATGGCGATTTTGACAAAAATCAGTGGCACCTCCAATCCGGTGTGAAGGGGGTATTACCTACCTGACTGCTGTACCCTTTGTTCATTATCATGGATTCGTTTCTTTCTTTTCTCATGCCCTGAGGGAAAATTCCGCTTCATCGTGGCGTGATGAAGTAGTCACATGCTACGATGCACTGCTGCTGAAAGCCATGCAAGGAACACGCGTGTTGCGTGACGGAATCAATAATCATGTATTCCTTTTTTCTTCACGGGGCTTCAGAGGCCCGACGCGGAGAGCGTGTGTCGCGTTATGGAAACGCCAGTACTGTAATGCAGTGTTCACCAACCCTGTCCCTGCTTCAGCACAGCTGATTCAAATGATCAGCTCGTTATTCAGGTTTGAATCACCTGTGCTGGAGCAGGGAGAGATCTAAAACAAGCAGTACAGGTGGGCCTCCAGAAGAGGGTTGGGGAACACTGCTGTAATGGACTGAATAACATGAGAAAGAAGAAAAACTTGTGCAGGTAAAAAATGGCCGATGAGGATACTTTAACGCACCATAAAAAAGTTATTTCAATACGTTCACAGCTGTCACAGAACAAATTAAATGACCCAAAATATATCAAATGTTCAAAAAATCAGTGTTCAAATTAAAATGTAAAATTTTCAGAACAAAAAAGAAGATTTGAAGTTGATTTGACTTGACTGCTGTGTACTTGACAACTTGAAACATATTTAAACAATGAAATTGCCTGTCAGACACCCTTTGCATCCTAATATCTCAAATTATAGTCAAACTGTCACTGACAGGACAGACAGAGCTGCACACACGCACACACACGCACAGACACACACACACACACGCAGACAAGTACGAAGACACACACAGAGGCACGCACACAAAATACACACGCACACACACACACACGCACACAGGCTCAATCAAGTACCCGCATAAGGTTCAGTGTTAAGCTGTATGTATATGAGTGGGTGTTAAAGAGGGAGGGAGAGAGAGGAGAGAGAGAGAGAGAGAGGGAGAAGCAGGAGAAAAGGAGACAAAGAGACAGAAGTTGCTCTTCCCAGAAGCGACAAACACCACCTCCTGCAAACAAGAGTAAGAGATCGGGAGAATCTGTGCTTACTCTGGAGAACCTGCATGTGTCTCTGAGAGAGAAAAAGTGAGGGAGTATGAGGTAGTGAAAGTGCGAGAGATAGAGAGATAGAGAGAGAGAGAGAGAGAGAGGTGTTTGCACAAACTCATTTTTGAAAGAACTTGGAGCTTGAAGTTGAGCCAAAAATGCTTCACACTTGGTTGCCTTATTTTTTTAAGTTGCTTTCATGTGCCATCGTGTATCCAAAAGGGCATCAACGCCCTACAACGATATGCAGAGGTTGTGTAAATGATTGGAAAAGCTGCTCTGTTAGGTGGTTGATAGAGGCTAGCGCCCCCCAGTGGAGAAACAGTGACGGTGTAGTGGTCAGTTTATCTCAGCCAGGGCACCTCCAGTATCATCTGTGATGGTTACCCCTGCAGTCAGTTATGGGCCCAGGTCCCACTCAGTGTTTTATACTGTCATTTATTTATTATTTATGAGTGATTCTTGAGTGGTGACCTGTAATTACTTATGGGCATTAGTAGCCTGCTGTAACAAACACACATACATGCACAGACACACGCACACATACACACACGGACATGCACAGACATCCTCACATGAAATGTACAAACCCCCCCCCACACACACACACACACACACATGCATGCACGCACACACACACTCAAAAACATAAACAGACTAGAGAGAAGGATGGTGAGTTATACCAGAAATTGCATGCTTCGTGTGCAAAGTTTTATTGCTTCTAAAAAAAACACAGTTATGCACCCACGCACGCACGCGCGCGTACACACACACACACACACACACACACAACTGTTTTGATTGAGTGCAATGTGATTACGTGAAGATTAGTAATGTGAGCCCATCTGACACACTGTATGAGCTGAACACTAATCTAAGTTCTCTCTCTCTCCTCCCTCCGCAAATGCAAATTCTCAATTCTTTATCGGAAAAGACTGTGGTCATAAACACGGATTAGTCATAATGATTAATGATGGATGATCTTATAAATATGCTTCATAGTCTATTGTACAATATACTGTCATTCCATGAGGGATCACTCTCAATAATTCTCTCGATAATTATCTCTCCATCCTGTTCTCTCACTCTCTCTCTCTCTCTCTCTCCCCTTTTCTGTCCTTCAGTCTCTCTCTCTCTCTGTTCCCCTCTTTCTTCCCTTGTCTTCCTCCCTCCCTCTCTCTTTTCTCCCTAAGTCACTCCCTCTTCCATTCTTTCTTCACCATCCCTCTCTCTCTCTCTCCCTCTCCCTCTTTTTCTCCCTGAGCTGTTCTTGCACACATAACTGCTCCCGGCTCCTGTCCTTTGATAGGCGGATGAGTAACAGACCCCCATGTAACTGCAACCCCTCCCCCCAGCTGGCTCTCCTCATCACCATGAGACAGACCTTTCTCTCAAGAGGAAACACTCCCCCTGACACATGCACACACACACACACACACACACTGACCCCCCTGTGGGTGAATGACAGACCCCCCCTGATTGAGCAGGACCCCCCCACCACCACCAAGACCAGCCCTCTGCGTCATCATGATCGCAGACACCACACTTAACCCTTTGAGCGCTGAATACATTTTCAAGGAAAATGTAGTTATCCTGAGCTGTTGATAACTTATCATGTGGCAACTTGTTCAAAAGAACTCCCGTCATTGGGCAACTGTAGTCGTCCACAGCACTGAAAGGTTGAGCTTCATCCGCTGACTCAGAGCGCTGTGTGTGTGTGTGTGTGTGTGTGTGTGTGTGATTGTAAGTGTATGTTCTGTGTTTAAATGATAAAATAATTTGAGTCAAATAGTCTTTAGATCATGGTAATTTACTGTCAACAAACAATAAAATAATAATCAATAATGTTTACCAATCATTCATAATGCTGTAAATTTATGTTATCTTGCTTATTATCTCTTATCAGCTACGATACGATATATAATTTACATTGTATAAAATTATGAATCTAATGTACTCAATGTGAAGACAAAAATTTTTGTTTTTTATTATTCATTAATGATGGTAATTATCAAGTGTTTCCCTGTATTTTTTTATGGATTCTTGCTGACTATTGCAATTCATTGATGATGAATCAATCCATTTTTTTTGCAATTGATATTCCAGCTGCAATAAAAACAGAGAAAAAGTAAACAGTGCCTACAATTAAACAAATGGCAAAATTGGACTAAATGGAGTTCACCTAATCTGGCCTTTTTGCTTGTGTTTTTTAATGCCATTATGTGAAAATTATCACGAAATGCACTTACTGTGATTTAAAGGATTCATGCCAACAGATTTCCCAATTAATGACCTATAAAGCTTCAGTAAAAATGATATGAGTAGAATAAGCCACACTCAACCACTCTACTGGGCCTTTCCACAATCCATGTTTTTCTGACCAATGACAAGCCTGAAGCGATTATGCATATTTCAGATTCAAAAATGAAGCTGTCTGCAATGGCGCCTCCAAGGGGTGGCCAGCGGGGGCTGCGGCCTCCACGCATAAATGGCTGGCCCCCCCAACCGACGACACCTGTCAGTCATTCAAATTTTTGCCATAGCCTAAAAACCATAGATCGTGTAACGGGCAGAACACATAGTTCCCTCGGTGGGAGGAAAATTTTTTTCTGCAAGTTTGGTGATTCCATTACATACAAAAGCCAATCACATCTCGGCTGTACTCGTAACGCATTCGATCTTATCACTGTCAGGTGAGTTGTGTACACGGTAAATTTGTAAATGCTCGTCCGACAATGACGATGTGCTCCACAATGCGCTAAATTACAGATACACTAGCTGGTCTGCTGCAGAAGTCCAACAGTCAATTTATTATTATTATTTATTATTTATTGTCTTCGGTGAGTAGTACTGCGGATCGGAAAGCAAATTTTGTGATATCAGAAAGTCAGCATGATGTCTGACGTTATTAGCCCCCAAAACACTTCATGACCATAGACTGATCGTGACACAGGCTCCTATTTGAGGCATTGAGCTGACAAGCATATGGTCGTCACTGGAGTACATTGGGGAGGCTAGTTAGTTTCTGAACCAGTATCTTGAACGTCTGCTGCAGTGGACAAAATAGTATTTTGAAAATACTGTACAACTGTCCACTCCTCAATCATTGGGACCCCAAAGAAAATAGATTATAAATCTATAAGAACTGCAGCTTTTCTCATCTTTATCGTACTCTATTGAAAATAAATTATTTTGCTCCTGGACCAACCAGTCACCAATTTCATTCATGCTGCGTGAATCATCCTCAAAAAATGTGGGTCCTCAGATCAGAGTGGAAGGGAGCATCCAATCTAATCCATCGTGATAGAGAATAAGAGATTGATGTTGATATGAGCAATGGATGGATGCGTCCCGTGGCAAATGGTTTTATTTAGCTAACTATCAACATCAAAATCAATCCCGAACCTTCTATCCTGATGGATTAGATTGGATGAGCTCCTCCACTCTGATCTGAAGTTCTGCATGTACATGATTAGCCGTGCAGCAGGAGGGCGGTGACTGGTTAGTCCGGGTGCAAGATGATTTATTTACTTTACATAACATAACATGAATGGCAAGAACAGGCCTTTCAGCCCAACTACGCACGCCAGTTTCTTTATACTATTGTGAATATATCCCTTCAGATACTCAGTGACTCAATGGTATCTAGCTTTAAGTCAAGCCTGCTCTTGAAAACCCCCAAGGTCTCTGCCTCAACAATATGGTCAGGCAAACTATTCCACATTGAAATTACTCTTTGGGTGAAGAAATATTTCCGAATATCAGTGCTAAATTTACCTTTGGTCAACTTCCATTTGTGACCTCAAGTTCTACTCACAACACTTGGTTGAAGGAATCCTACATAATTCACTTTGTTAATCCCTTTTACATATTTAAAGACCTCAATCAAATCACCCCTTGGTCTCCTTTTCCTAAGACTAAAGAGATTAATGATCTTCAGCCTCTTCTCGTAGCTTTTATCTTTTATACCTGGAATAAGCTTAGTGGCTCTTCTTTGAACTTTCTCTAGAGCCTCTATATCTTTCTTAAAGTATGGTCCCCAGAGCTGTACACCATACTCCAGATGTGGTCTGATGAATGTGTTGTACAAAAGAAGCATCACCACCTTAGATTTGTACTCAATACTTTTGGCAATGTATCCCAGCATCCGATTGGCTTTTTTAACTGCTACGGCACAATGGCTAGAGCCTGTGAGGGTTTGGTCAACAATCACTCCCAGATCTTTCTCGTGTACAGCACATTCCAGTTTTAAACCTCCCATGAAGTAATCCCGTCTAATGTTTTTATTACCTACATGTATAACTTTACATTTTGCAACATTAAATTTTATTTGCCACATTTCTGCCCAATGCTGGATTCTATCCAAATCATCCTGAATCACTTTAGTGGACCCTAAACTATTTGCCAAACCCCCCAATTTAGTATCATCTGCAAATTTAACCAATCTGCTCTCAATATTACTATCAAGGTCATTAATGTAGATGAGGAACAGCAGGGGCCCCAACACCGGTCCCTGGGGGACGCCACTCCCCACCAAACCTAGCTCAGATGAGATACCACTGACCACCACTCTATGTGTTCTGTCCTGTAACCAGTTTTGAATCCACTCCAGAATACCTCCTGTAAGTCCAGTGGAGCTCAATTTAAAAATTAGTCTCTTATGCGGTACTGTATCGAATGCTTTCTGAAAATCCAAGTATACAATGTCATAAGCCCTGCTCTGGTCATAAGTCCTGGTGGCCTCTTCAAAAAATTCCAGAAGGTTTGTCAGGCATGACCTTCCCTTACGAAAACCATGTTGGCTATCCCTCAAGATACTGTTCCGTTCAATAAATAAGTCCGGCTCATTTTTTATGATAGATTCCAATATTTTGCACGCAATACAAGTTAAACTGACTGGCCTGTAATTTCCTGGCTCGGAACGATCCCCTTTCTTATATATTGGTATAATATTGCCCTGTTTCCAATCATTTTGTGCTTCTCCAGTTTCTAAAGATCGCCTGAAGATGGTGGATAGCGGCTTAAAGATGATCTCGCCAACCTCCCTGAGCACTATAGGATATAAGCCATCAGGACCCGCCGCCTTATCAGCCTTTAGTTTATGCAAACTCTCTAATACATTTTTATCCCGAACCTCAATTTCTGCTAAATAATCTTCAGCATTTTAACATGCTCTCTGGCCAAATAAAGACCCCCTCTTAGGTAAAATTCTCAACGAAGTAACTGTTTAAGGCATCCGCAATATCCTTGTTATCAAATAGCAGCGATCCGTTTTTATTCTTTATGCACTTAACCTGCTCTTTCACTTTCCTTTTTCTGCTACAGTACTGAAAGAAGCGCTTGGGCTCAGTTTTTGCCCCCTCTGCAATTTGTCTTTCATACAGTCTTTTAGCATTCCTCAGCTCTTTTTTGACCACAGCCCGCATTTTACAGTATTCAGCCTTAGATTTCTCATTGTTATCCTTTATGTAAATCTTATAAAGATTCCTCTTTTCCCTCAAAATCCTACAAATACTTTTGGTCATCCACTGAGGATTCTGCTTTTTCAGCTTACTTTTGGATACCTTTGGAATGAATCTGCATTGTGATTCAAGTAAAACCCCCTTAAATCTTTCCCACATCTCATTTACAGACTCACAGTCCAGGAGTGTCTCCCATTTTATTTCACTTAGATATGAGCGCATCCTGTCAAAGTTTGCTCGCCTAAAATAGAAAATTTTTGTTTTTGAATACACCTTTTTAACTTCCCATGAAACATCAAAATTAACAGCAGAGTGATAACTTGTCCCAAGTGGCTCCAGTACCTCAACATTGCTAATTCTATCTGGGTCATTACAGAGCACCAAGTCTAAAATTGCCTTCTCTCTTGTAGGTTTATTAACATACTGCACTAAGAAATGATCATTTATAACATCGAGAAATTCTTCCTCCCCCCTACCCCGTCCTTTCACCATTTCACAATTGATACCAGGATAATTTAAGTCTCCCATAATAATAGTCCCTCCACCTCTACAAGCTTGCCTAAAAAAAAAGGCATTTCATTGACTGTACTGTCCAAAGCTGGTGGTCGATAGCATACACCTATGTTTAAACCTGTCTCGTGTTTGCCAATGAGCCTGACCCAGATATCTTCACAGGGCAAGAAATGTTCAATTTGGGAATTTCCTGTACATTAATGTTTTCGTTCTCATAGATTGCTAGGCCCCCTCCTCGCCTATTACATCTATCCTTCCTAAAGAGCTTGTAACCTTCTATATTACATTCATCTCCATCCTCTTCACTTAGCCATGTCTCCGTAATCCCAACTATGTCATAGCCCTCACTAATTATAACAGCCTCAAGCTCAGGAAATTTATTTTTTATGCTTCTTGCATTTAAGTAAAAACATTTCAGGTTATTACTAATGCTCTTCCCCCTTGATTTCCCATGTGGCCGCTGCTTCAAGGCCCCCACTACGCTTTGTTGCTTTAAAAGTATATTATCAGTAGTGCATGTAATGCCGTCACCTTCCATCGGGGCAGTCTGCATTTCCCTATGTGTAACACTCACTAACCTCCCTGCCCCCCAAGTCCCTAGTTTAAATAATCCTGTGCTACCCTCAACATACGCTGACCCAGTGCAAAGGTACCCCTCCGGTTCAGGTGCAGCCTGTCAGGCTTGAACAGGTCACCGCTGTCCCAGAAGAAGTTCCAGTGCCCCATAAACCTATACCCCTCTTTCCCACACCAGGTTTGTAGCCACATGTTAAACCTCCACATAAAATTCTGCTTTCCTTTGCTTGCACGTGGTTGTAGAATCCCGAAGAACACTACTGTTGAGGATCTGGTCCTAAGCTTCTCAGCTAATTCCACAAATTTGCCTTGCAGAACCTCAAACCTACCCTTACCTATGTCATTTGTCCTCACATGGACCATGACAACTGGATCCCTCCCCGCTCTGGCCAGGAGCTTTACAGTACGATAAAGATGAGAAAACCTGCGTTTCTTAGA
Source organism: Gymnothorax reevesii (assembly GCA_029721435.1). Classification (NCBI taxonomy): domain Eukaryota; kingdom Metazoa; phylum Chordata; class Actinopteri; order Anguilliformes; family Muraenidae; genus Gymnothorax; species Gymnothorax reevesii. The sequence continues at coordinate 39,694,504 of CM056586.1, read as the reverse complement.
TTTATAGTCTATTTTCTTCAGGGTTCCGATAATTAGCCAGCGGTCATTTGAAAAGTATTTTGTCGATTGCAGCAGATGTTCAAACTACTGGTTCAGAGACTAACTGGTAACGTCTACCCAATGTTCTCCAGTGATGACCATATGCTTATCAGCTCAATACTTCAACTAGGAGCCTGTCACAAACAGTCTACGGTCACAAAGCAGTCTGTTTTTGGGCTAATAACATCAGACATCGTCCTCACTTTCTGATATCAGGAAAGCTCTCTGATCTGCAGTATTAGTTACCGAAGCCAAGGCCTAACAAATAGAGAATTGGACTTCTGCAGCAGACCGTTTACTTGCTATTTAGCATATTGTGGAGCACTTTAATCATGATGTACTCATTTGTAAAATTTTTGGCCATCTATAATCTTGATACTTGAAATGGTATGATTAACAGTACGTACTTGTAAATAATATAAAATACAATGAGCTAAACATAAATATTTTGTCAGCTAATATTTATTATTAAGCAACTCATAGCCTAATTAGAGGTGATGCATTCAAAATGTTATTTGATGGGTTCCTGAACTGATCTCATGTGAATATTGTGATCTGAAATTCATATGATAAGACAAAATTCTAAACAATGTATTATGCAATAAAATAGTGTCTTTGCATTAATTTGCATAACGGGGAAATCCTTATGTATCCTACTTCGTGGGCCACCCCCTGATATTCTCTGGCCCCATCTGGCCCCCCACTCAGTATTTTCTGCAGGTGCCACTGGCTGTCTTGCAGGTGACATCATAGTAAGGTCAACAGTCCAGTCAATCAATCGCTTTCTCAACAATTATTCAAGCTTTTTTGACAAGTTTTTATGCATTAACTTGCAGGATGCCTATTCAGAGTGCAGCATAAGGCTGCGCTGCAACAGCTTGCTGAAGAAGGGATGCGGTATTTCATTCTTTTCCTTTCCGAAGAATTCAGCAACACGGAAATGATTGATCCATTACACAAAGCACTTCTGCAATTTGAGCTGAAACATCACCGCAGGCTTTGCAGTAAAAACTTTTCAAAGGCGATGTTGGACCATGACCTGCTTGTTCGACTGGGTTATCCTCTAGTACGAGGGGCAACAGCGCATCTCACATCTATCACCATCCGAAGGCATGTTAACAGTGCAGCGTCCTAGTCATATTATAAAAACCGCTAAACGGAAAGAAGCTAGCAGCCCATGAAAACCATTTTTAACAAAATGAAACACCAAGCTACAAAGTGAGCTCGAAGCAAAAACACTGAATGCTGCATTAGTCGTAAAAATGGTGCTAATGATTCTGTAACTTCAATGTACCACTTAATCAATATATCATATAAAAACAGAGACTACCGATTCTAACCACAGACGTTTTATCACTCAACAGCCAAAACTCAGTGAATTAGCAGCCGATTTAGCAAAAACAAACTGCACTTCATATATAACCATACTTTAGTTGTGTTGCAATCTAAGTTGTGTACAAGGGCATAAAATGCACTTCACATTTGCCCTAAAGTCTTTGTGGCTTTGAAACCATCACTGACAGAATCCAGCTATTTTCAAGGCTAGAAGGAGCTTTATTTTAAGAGGTAGGAAAGCCGCAAGCGTGTTGATAAAACATGTCATTGTTATTTTTGCAATAGCAGAGACAGGACAGTGAGTTTCAGTTTGAAGTGGGATGTCTGGTACAGCCCCAGTCTTCAGTTTTGCAACTGCATTAGAGTAACATTCATTGTCGTATTTTGCCGCTTACTTTTGTTAGTCCAGTGATTTATATTTTGCAGACTTTCAAACATCGTAGATAAGTGTGTTAAGCTAAATTGTCTGTCATCATATCTTCTTGTTCTGGTGAAGACTGATGACTTTCGCAGTCATTCCAATGGTCGTAAATGTCCAACACTCATGAAGTTTCAGGGCTTGATCTTTTGTTCCCCAGTTATGAAATAAGTTTCCGTATTGCATCGTAAACATATGGCTGTAAAGACAGAGGTAAGCGGGCTTTCAGGCAGGTCAGATTCGTAGTCGGACATCATGTTAATCACTGTTCTTCAACCAGCCTGTCCTCCAACTATACACTTAAATATTGTAGGTCAATAATTCTCATTAAAGCCGCCTTCACACTGGACGTGAAACAAATTTGTCGCATGACAGATTACATTCAAAGTCAATGCAAAGATGCATATACACACATTTGTACTTTGCACTGACTTTGAATGTAATCTGTCGTGCAAAAAATTTGTTTCGCATCCGGTGTGAAAGCAGGTTTACTCTGATGTACAAACCATAGGAAAGTTTTGTAAAATCGCGCGCCTGCTGGCAGCAGGAAGGTACTGTTAGAGTTACAGTTTTAGTTCTAGATACAGTTTGAGTCATATTTACACTTAAAATAATGGTTTGGGTAAGGATTAGGGTTGGGATTAGGGTTAGGGTTCGTATTCGGATTAGGGTTAGGATTAGGTTTAGGTTAGGGATTTACTGACGGTGACGCTGATGATGGAAACCAGATTGTAGCCATTTAAATGACTGCCAGAGGTCACTTCACTCTTACAGGTAACTTCAGGTCGTAATAAGATGCTTGACAAATGACCTTTAAGGGCATATTTTGTTGGAGGACAGGCTCTCTTCAACTGACATTCAGCTAAGTGTCACATCGACTAGCCTTACTTTGACGTCACTTGGGTCACATGACCAGCAGCTCATTCACTTTTCTTTAGGATCGAGGCTACTGACTTTGAAGGCTGAAATTCGCCAAGGATGGTAAAACAAACCAGATAGCGCTATAGGCAGTGTAATTACAGTGCAATTTACAAGCAATAAAAGCATAATTTAAAATAACTACTTATGTTGGCATGAATCCTTTAAAGAGTATTGTGGGGCATTAATATTAGGCATTTATGATTGCAATATTTGGCACAATGGCTTACTATGTGTTGCAGTTATAACATGCTATAACATTTGGCATAACTGTATAATTACAAAGCAGTGAAAACTTCTGTCCTGTGGAAAGTGTCATAATAAATGTTTTATAAAAAGGTAAGAACATTTTTTAGCTTCTCAGTACATTTTGTCAGCTGTTTCATCATGATTCCACCCAACCATAACAGTACAGATCCTGAGTCCAATCAAGAGCTTTAGACTGGCAGAAAAAATGCAAGTTTGCCAATTTATTTGCCTCTTTTCCTACATTTGAAAGACACATTGCTTCAACTCAACCGAGGAGTGCTTTAATTGTTGACTACGATGTTTGATGTTCCCTCGTGAAGATTCATGAGCGGGGATTTTCAGTCATTTATGAGTTAGAAAAGAACACCCACATAGGAGAGTGGGTAACAGCAAAATCTTGCCAATTGTAAAACAAGACAATTACCAGAACTTTCCCCTCACCGGGGAATCAGCAGCTTCTGCAGGCTTCAAAAAGAATAAGAGGATAGCAAAAAAACACAGCAGAACTTTTTGGTTTTTCTGTGAATTTGGTTTAGTGACTGTAAATTTTTGATCAGGCTGCTTCAAGAGGTTGCCTGGACTGTGACACAAATTGACAGTAATTGTGGCATCTCACATTGAGCGCGATGCAAATGCTAGTTTGCGACTGGACTCGACTTCTTAATAGATTCTGCATCACATAATGTCACATTACATGAACGCAGTGTCAAATTCCACCAATGCTGTGAGTGGATTTCCTGCTAGTATACAGATTGCAACAGACTTTCCTTCCCCTGTTGCATACATAAACACCTACTTGTGCGCACTCAAACACACACACGCACACACACACACGCGTACACACTCACACACACACACGTGTACACATAAATACGCATACACGCACACACACACACGCGTGCATACACAAATACACTCGCACACAAACACTTTATAAAAACTGCAATCAACTTCCTCTACCATATACACCCTCACAAATCCCGTCTCACCGACACAAACATGTACACAACCACACTGAGAGGCACTTGCACACAAATCCATGCGTACCCACTCAAATTACACCCCCACATTATTTATTATCTCTTATTTACAGCCCACAGGTCTGTGTTTACTCCCGGCCATCTGTCTCTACCTCCCGGAGCGGCGTCTGAGGGAGACCGTGTCCTCATGACAGTTTCCTCTCTTCTCTCATGGTCACAGCATCAGCGATCTGTGCAGCGAGCTACGACACGACACAGAACACACGCCCTTCCACCGCCCAGCGCACCCCTCTGTCAGTGTACCCCACACCCGCCCCCCCCACACACACACACACACACACTCACACAAGGCACAGACATTCTGCTCACTACATACCCCTCATAACCGTATCTTAATCCATCTCCCATGATGCTCTGCTAGTGACTTTTTAATCCTTGGATACGCAGTCAAGAATCAAGTTATTGTGGGAACTCAGATATGCAAATGAGTCACTCGTTTGCACATTCACTCACTCACTTGCTCACTCACATTCATGTACTTGGTCACTCACTCCCTCATTCGCTAACTCACTCGCACTCTCGCTCGGTCCTTCACTCGCTCACACTCTCACTCACTTGCTGGACCCTCACTCGCTTACTCATTCACACTCTCATTCACTTGCTCACTCACTTGCTCACGGACTCACTCTTTCGCTCGCTAACTCACTCACTCGCTTGCTCACTCTCACTCGCACTCTCACTCACTCACTCAGTCTCACTCACTCGCTAACCAACTCATTCATTCACTCACTCACTCACTGATTTAGTCACTCATTCCGCTGTAAGATTAACATCTAAACCTTATTTTGTTTGTCACCACAACTGAGTTTTACATTGCTATGACAAAGATATTCAGATTTTCACGGTATCTATGATTTGTCCATTGGGAACCTTTGATTAAACCTTTTAAACCCACCCTGTTAAACCTCTCTCTCTCTTTTTCTCTCTCTCGCTCTCTCTCTCTCTCCCTCCCTCTTTTCTTCCATTTCAGTATCTGCCTTTCTCCCTCCATGTTTTTCATTCTTTAATAATGTCTAGCTATAATATGTCGCCCACTCCAGCTTCATCTTTCTGTCTCCATCTCTTATTGCCAAGCCATATTGGAGATTCTTTGAACACAAACACTGATTAGTCAAAATTACCGATGACAATCTCCTGTAAATAAAGTGCTTAAGCCATTGTTCAATACACTGGCATGTCTTGTGGGCTCTCTCTCGCTCTCTCTCTCTCTCTCTATCTCTCCCTCTCCCTGTCCCCCCGACCGAGACCAAATCCTTTCATCTCCTTTTTTGAAGGGTGAGGTTTGCAGTGCTTCGCACCTGGAATACACATAGCTTCTCTCTGTCTTCTCCTCTTTATACACTTTAGATGACACAAAGCATTTTTACTTTCAGTTTTTGCAAAATACGTAAACCTCCCAGTACTGTTGACCTTTTTTATTTCATGCAAGGACATTTCTATTTACAGTAAAACCCAATTTATTTGCCTTGCTTCAAGGGAAGACTGTTTTAAAATGCAGAATACCTCATAATGAAATTTCACTGTTTATGTAAGCTCAGTTTTGGACTCTGGTTGGTTACATTCCCGAAAATTAATTACACTCTGGTTCAAGCACCCTTTATCTTAGAAACCCAAATATATATTTGTAGAATGGAAAAAATGCGCATGTGTTTTGCAGAAAATACATTCCGTGTATCAAATGGGGAAATAATCCCGGCATTTCTGATGTAACAGCCACAGATTGGAATTAGGAATCGAGGTACCGATCCTGAATCAGTGTCTTTGTTAGAAATTCCCACTGATTTTAAATTGCTTTGTATTCATCTGCACCTTAAATTCTGCAAATGCTTATTAATGCTTATGAAGGCTTATAACTACTAATCACACACCCAGAACAAAGGGAGAATGGTGTCATATCTGCTGGATGGAGTAACTGGAAGTCACCATGAAAAAGACATTAGTGACAAGCAATCTCCTCCAGTTTGACACTAACTAAAAAAAAAACTGTTAGAAATTTTATCTGAAGGGAGGGAAGTCAGTTTGATCGATGTCAAACATGAACGCCCATTGAGAACTGCAATAAACTTGAACAAGTATGAAATGATGTTCATTGGAAGGGGTCTGATCATCATCAGACATTTTTTATGAAAACTACCCTTTTTTTATACTCGACAATGTCATAATAAAAGTAAAATTGTTTTCCAGGAGCTGTAAGGAAATAGTCTAAGGTGTGAAGATGAAAGAGTTTCAGTATTTTTTTGTTTCTATGGACTTTACATTTTAAAATGTTTTTTGTTGCACTATTCTGAATCGACAAATGTGAGAAAATGAGAATTTTGCCATCAGCTTGTCTTTGATTTGCAGCTCTGCCATCTCTCTGTTTCCCCCTGTCTTGCAGTGCTGGTACTGCACCAAGATGGGCCGCAGTCCTCACCTGACCTTCATTACATCCTGACCTGGCTCTGATGGTGCAGTAATCCAGCACCATGATACAGCAGAACTATGAATTCCAGGGAGAAAACACCCTTTCGCCCCATTTTGCTGTGAGAGTGCGTTCATCTTATTTTCCTGCAAGTGCCCCAGCGAACCCCATTGCTCAAGATAAGGTTATCTCGGAAGAACCTCGCCACCACTGCCAGTTAAGCGCACTGTGAATTATGGCAGAGATGTCAGCAGAAAATAAACCGTGAAAAGTTGAGCTCAAGGTTACGTGGAAACTATGAACTGTACTTTTGTTTTCTTTCAGTAATTTTGATCTAATTTACTACAGAAGCTTCCCTGCTAAAGAAACGGTGTTTAACAATTCATGAAGGACCACGGTAAACAACCCAGATATTTTAGGTATCCCACGTTTTCCGGTCAACTGTAATTTGACACATCTGATTTTACTAATTAGTCACTCTGTAAAGATATCAAACTGTTGCTTTAGCTGTTTGCTGAGGTGTGCTTTGTTAGGACTGCAGTGAAAACCTACAGGACAGACGATCTCCAGGAATTTACTCAGTGAAAATTGTAGTGCACTTCCTGATATTATTCAGAGGACCCTGACAAACCTATCACAATGACCAAAAATGACATAAAATGTCTTCCATTTTCTCTTGGAATTCCATCCTTCAAAAACCCTATTTTGCTGATAAAATCACTATTTTTAGGTTGACAGCTTAAAACATGTTGAAACAAGCGCAATGATTCATAGGGCAGATGCGAGCATTATGCACTTGAGAAGCAAAATATTATTTTCCATCATCAGAGATGGAGGATATAGAACTTGAGCAAAATTGACTGACACATTGATTTTTCTGTCACAAGTCTCCACATTTGGAATGAGACTATGATAAACAACTGCCCTGGGGCAGGAGGAGAAGGTGATTTTGACCTGACACAAACATCCTTTGACTAACAGGCCCCAGGGGCACGTAAAGGCCCCATTGTGCTGCTCACGGCTGGTTTACACTTTCTGCCATGATCCTCAAAGTCTTAATAATCCCCAAGGGACGGATTTTCCAACTGGACTTTTCAACGCAGAATTACTTCCAAAATAAGAGCACGTACCAGGTTTTGATTATGCATAACAAGACCGGCCAATCCTGTTCCAAAAGGTCTACTATTCTACAGTTTCTAAGTTTCCATTCGAGCTCTTCAGTGGTAGACCTGATTTGAGATGATTGTATGTATGGAGTAAACAAGATGTGCTCTGTTGGAGTGAAAACCTATGAGATGGTAGCTCTCCCGGAACAGAGCTGGTGACCACTGTCACACACTTTTTCATCATTGTGCCAAACTGTATCCCAGGATGAAAAGATAAGTATTTTTGAAAATTGTGGGTAATTTCAGAACACATGCTGAATGTTTCTCAGCCTCTGTTTGCAACCAGAGTTATGTTGGTACATCTGCTCAAACCCTAAGCCTAGCAACACTGGGCTCGTCCTGGCCTCAGATGATTCGTCGACTCCGAGAGAATACTGAGTTGCGAACTCCATTTCTCCAATTGCATAAACATCCCTACCTGCTTTTCATTTCTTGCAGCTAAATCTGGAGCAAAAAAAAAAAACCGCTTTGTTCTGGAGCTTTTTTACACTGAACAACCTTTTTCGGTTTTATTTCATAGCTTTTTTCTACCGATAATATCTTCCTAATCTCAAGATAGTCGGCAATCTTAAAGACGAGATAGTTACTCTCATTGTATTACAGACGTCTCGATGTTTCTATTTAATCCCAGCAAAAAAACACTTCTGGTGCCCCATCTCAGGAGGCTTCAACATGAATCTCGATGGTGGTACGGCAATTTTATGATGGAAACTTTGCTCATTCCCAGCTTCAGTAATGCCTACAATCCATGTTTATCCATAGCTGAGTTCAAAATTTAAATTATGAATCATTTTTACTGAGTTCTTGAGCAACACTGATCAATACATTGCAGACGCAATAGTGTCCATAGTGTGGCTATGTGCACATGCTGTACTTTTCATTAGATTTGACTTGCTCATGATGCAAAAATGAAGCGAGAGCCTATGTCAAGACAACAATCTATACTAAATTAAAAAAAACACAAGGTAAAGCACAACTGCAGGACCAAGAATGATATTATGAGGGAAGTAAGTGCTTTAAGTCTGATGCAGTCAGCATTAAGTAGGACTTTCCCAGTACTGTAAAAGCTAACTAAGAATACGTAAAAGTTAAGATAAGCAGATGAATAGTTGCGGGCTCATATACTGAAATGTTATGCGAAGCATCAGTAGACATGACAATAAAAGTTCAGTTAGGATGGCAGGACCTGGAGGAATATGGTAAGGGAAGCACTTTAAGCCTGGCGCATTATGTACTTAAATGAGACTTTCCTCATAATATAAAGGCATAGTCAGTGTTCGCGGAGCTGGAATGAAGGATTAAAAAAAGTTCCTTTTCAGTCGGCAGAGATGAGAGTGATTCTGCTGTCCTGGATGTTTGGAGAGGGGGAAACGGCATCTCAGGGAAAATACTCATCCTGCATCTAAAAGCCACGGCCAAAAAAAGCCAAACAAAACAGGTGGCAGTGGTTCTGGAGTTTTAGCCTGCAGTTCTGATAAATGATGTTTTTCCACATCACCGGTGGGAAAGATTCAATAATTACCCAGCAGACGGAGGCTTCTGGTGAGTTTTTCAAAGCAAACCGGCCTCTGCGCTCGGCTGTTTTTTTTCTCTGTCTCTCTCCCTGCAGTTTCTCACACTAAAACAAACTGCTCAAGGCACTGCCAAGTTTCTCTGACTGTACTGTCAAAAATGAAAAAAAAGACTCTTTGCCAGTAATTTTTATTGAAGTATTTGCACTCAAAAAAATTTTTTTTTCTTTTGCTTCTCGATTGAGTCGGACAGAATTATTGCCAGCGGGATGAGATACTAAGAACTAATTTTAAGATAAGTCAGTTTGGTGAAGAGAAACTTAAAACAACCTCAAACTGTGGTCTCCAACACTGTTCTTGCAGAGCAACCACCCTGATGGTCTTCAGTCCAATCAAAGCTAACCCACCCTCATTTCCCAGTTAGAGATCTTGATAAGCAGCTATTAGCCAAAAAGTGTTCTGAGTTCGGGTTGGAGTTAAAAGCAACAGGATGGTAGGTCTCCAGGAACATGGCTGGAGAACACCAAGCTGATGTGACAAACAAGGAAAAAACAAGTAATAAATAAATAAAATGAATTAATTGATAAAATTGATAAAACTCAAACATGAAGACAGGTAGTTTCACACTGCTACAAACCCAATACTGAAATAGTTGGCAAATCATGGAAATTCAAATAAAATTGAAGACGTCTGATTTGAAGAGTCCATTCACCCACTACTTCATTGAAAACAGTGCAACAACACATTATGTAATGCTCTAAATCCATCCGTCCATTATCTATATCGCTTCATCCTTACTAGGGTCGCAGGTAAACTGGAGTCTGTCCCAGCTGACTATGGGCGAAAGACAGGGATCCACCCTGGACAGCTCGTAATGTTCTAAGGTTGTGAATTTAATTGCTTATAGAAAATATACAATACGATAAGTGCGACAGAGTCTAATAAATTTTGCACAGTTGACTGTTTACCATTGTGTAACATCATGTCCTCTAATAATGCTCATTAAGCATTTGGAAACTGAAGACTCCGGTTGTTTTATTCAGCAGCAAGCAGAATTTTTCCCCCTTCCCCCAATCATACTGTGCAACAGTACATGGCCCATTTTGTTTTAAACTGCACCATACATTCTCAATCTCAGACAGATCAATATTGCGGGCTGGCCAATCTAGCACCCTCTGCCGATGCAGCCATGCAGTTTTAATCGATGTAAAATCGGGTGTTGTAGGTAAAATGCCCAAAATCTTACCAATGTATTTTTGGGAAATGTTTTCCAAGTGATGGATTATAAACTTATGCATCTGTTGGCAAATTGGTTAGCTTCTATCAATCTTTCCTCTTGAGGGACGTGGCCATTTTTGGAGGCTCCTTGTATACTGAAATTTGATTAGCCTGCCTGTTTAAACATCACCTGCTTCACATCACCTCACTTTTGCAACTTGTCACATCATCATTAGTCCTAAATTGCCCCAACACCAACTTTTTTGGCATCTGCTACAGTCACTAGGTTTGAAATAAGCGTTTTTTCAACAAAAAATCGAATCCACGAGTTAAATACTCAAATAATGTGTAGTTGCAGTGTTTGTAATGTAGAAGAGGGTAAATAGACTTTTGCCTTAATGTGCAGAATTGGGGTCGCTTGTATGTTACAACAATGTTTTAGATTGGTTTTTCCTGCTATTGTGAACTCATTCTGCAAGAGTAAAAAGCTGTTAAGTCCCACACTCATGATGACAATGCAATTATTTGCACCGCAACAGCAGATACCCTCGTAAAATTCCCAAGACGACATGCTCAACATGCAGCTGAGACTTGACACAACTTTATATCAATCTTTAAGCTACTGATTTCCAAAATCCAGGAACTGAGCTGGGAAATCCCTAAAGACCAGTAAAGCAGAAGCAGAGTTAATGTGATTGGAGACATGAAATGGGACCCATCTCTACACCCCTCTCAGCAAAAATTAAAAAACAAACAAATCAGCAGAAATAGGTATTGCCAGTGATGCAAACTCACAATGTTGAGCTGAAATCGTCCACACAAGCAAAAAGCAAACTTTGCCACGAATATACTAATAGTTATCTTTTGTCTGGACTGCGGTAAAGTGGTGGCCAGCCCTATAAACGCGAAAGTCTGTAACGGAGTGAGAGATCAAGTAATAACATTTGTCGGTTGAGTATTGGAGGTTGCCCATTGAGAGTCGCTCTTTCAAAACGAAAAACAATGAACAAGGGCCAGCTATACACTAGGTTTTCACTTTGACTTGTTGTTGCTGAAGTTCATGAAAGAAAAAGACCAAATATAGTGATATACTGAGAGCAATAACATTTCCAAGAGCTGTGGGCGGGAACGTGATGTTGCAGGAGGCAAAGTCACCATTGAAATCTCTTTCGAGGAAAAGACTCTTGAAATATCTGAGCGGAACATTGCGGAGCTCAGAGCTTGGATCTTTTCAGCACATTTCGAGATGAGGAGGACAGAGTGTATGAGCTGCCTCTGTTCTGTCTAATACTGCCGGCAGGATGGTTTATCGCTGTAACGATTATAATTGCCAGCATAGTCATGCCTCTTTTTTACACTTGGCTTTGTGCTTTCACAGGAGCAAAGAATAAAAAGGAGTCATAGAACAAAAAGAGTCTTTGGGTCTATTTCTTAAATAGGACATTTTTTTTCTGTCTGCAACCTTGTATGGTCTTAATGACAAGATTTGCTTCAGTTATTTGAATTAAATCAAAGGTCCAAACACTGATTACCATTATTTGCTCATTTGGCCAGTTTCTTACGAAATCAGGGCTAAGATTTTTAAAAAAGGTGATAATTCGAATAGTATTTTTGATGGATCCGACAGAATCAACATGTATTAGTATTTTATATACTGGGTATATATATATATATATATATATATAAGTGATGGTCCTGCCCCGCAGGCCCTCCCCCCTCCTGTTGTCTGCACCTCTACATCAACGAGCCACATTTGTTGCTCGTTGAGGTGGAGGTGCTGTTAAGAGTATATAAAGGCTGCACTGCCAGTTTGGCAGTGCAGCTGCATTCTGTTTATACTCTGCGTGATGGAGCCCTGTTAGTTGCTGCTGCTCTCCTCTCTGTTTTTATTCTTTGAAGTAAATGTTTATTTATATCTTTACTCAGCCTGTGCGTGTGGGTCCCTTTCTCTGGTGTTTAGGTACATGGCCCCAGTGCCCGCCGTGTGTATATATATGTGTACATTCAATTTAAATTTTGAAGCATATTCAAAACCATGGAGCTGGTAAATCAAGGGGTTGAGCCTGAAATCTTTCAATTTTCAGATGAAGGCACCTTTCAGTTTGACTCAAAAGCAGTATGGAACAGTGGCGCAGCCAGCGGGTGTGCCAAAACTCGTCTCTTAATGACAATAATTACTCCTGGCTAGTCCTCAATCGTTTTCCTTTAGTGATGTGTTTTCCAATTCTTGTAATTGGCAACTGAAGGTTTCTCTCCATATGTGATCTAACAGCGAGTAAATGATGGGCTAAATTCAGTACAGTTGCGGAACAAGAACAGAGAATTGGGTTGCACAAAACATCCGTTTTAAACTATTATTAGTCCTGACCTGTTCTCAGTCATCTTCATGATTAACAAAAGGTTCCCTCAGAGAGCAGTCCACACTTAACAGGTGCTGCTTGTTCTCCCCAAATAGGTAAGACGACAATCATTCATCTGGACGAGTATTTGCTGTATTTAAATCAATGTTATTCAAAATTGCATACTGCGGAAATAGCTTGAACCGCATGCTTTTTATAGCCTATTCAACTGCCGAATGCCACTTTTTTTTTCATCAACTCACGCAATACCAAGCGTGAAAGGTGATATTTCATTGGAATGCGACCAGTTCAAAGAACTGGCCAATTAATAAGTTAATTATTTTTTGGAACTGAATTTAGCCCATCATTTAATCGCTGTTAGATCGCATATGGAGAGAAACCGTGTCTTCCGTTGCCAATTACGATAATTGGAAAACGCGTCAACAAAGGAAAATGATTGAGAACTAGCCAGGACTAATTGCTGTCATAAAGGGACTTGTTTTGCCGCACCTGCTGACTACTGGTATGGAAAACCATATGCAAAAACAAGCAAATCGTTAAGAAAAAATGAATGCTTATTAGCAGCCTAAAAAGAAGCAAATATCTTGCTTGCGTTCATTTTTACCTGAAAAGCAGGCACTGACAAGCTGATGCCAATATTGTTGTCCAATAAATGGCTGATGCTAATCAGTTATAGTTTAAAATTCAAATAGTCGTTCTGTCTGAAGTAGCCTCAAGTGACTCTATTTCCTGCCCTTCTATTTCGAGGGATAAACTCCAGGGATGCATCTCAATTCTCTTATTTGACATTTCCTCGTTCCTTGATCCTCGCTTTAACTGGATGTTGTTCTAAATCTGCCATCTTACAGGCTGTCCCAAAGCTCTTATTTCTGCTGCAAGGAACGAGGAAGGAGCTCTGAGGAGCCATGAGCAAGGTTACACGAGAGCTGCCTTCCTGGAAGACTTCCAGCTGAAATCCAGACGTCAATCGGTAACAACAGATCGGTAACAATGCAGATCCAACTGCGCGCCGCCATCAGAGATGGACGCCACTTCCCTTGACGCCTCAGAGGAGAGGACATCTAATTTTAGAGAAAAAAAAACGTTATCTCCTTGTTTCATCCTGCTGCGAATGGTTGCCTTGCGTCTCACCATGCATCCTTGTTAGGTGGCGGCAAGATGCAAGGAAAAGATGCAAGTGTGGGAAACAACCTCAGAGAACTGAGATGCACTCCAGGTGTGAGTCGAAATCCTCTTAGAGGACACAGGAGAGCAACTCTCTTCTCATTATCACTGGAGAGGACAGAGACACTTCAGGATGAATTGCTCCTATTAATTCAGAGTCCAGCGAGCAGAAGGCCACAGATAAAACTCTTGATTGGATCCGTGACCTTTCCTCTGTCACCCGGTGGTCAAAAGCTGTTACTCTGTCCAAATGACTAATGTCTGGTGACTGTTTTTTGTTTGTCTCCCATGGTGCGCAGTAACTGCTGCTACTGTCTAAGCTTCATGAATTATGGCCACTCGCTTACTCAATCAGTCATGGACGTTTCGGTGGGTATGCTTGGTGGGACACGAGCACATTACGCGTTGTGGATCTGAAGGGTTTCCCTCTTGTTTTTATTTTACAGCCACAAGGTTTCCAAATTCACAATTTAAGTGGAAAATAACTGGCTTTAGCCCACAACACAATGTTTTAGTTGATTAAAGCTACTTGAGTTACTGCTGGCTAAACGGGACCTTCTGTGGCGCCCAGCAGGTGTGTGGGGATCAATAATCTGTAATGAGTAAACACACCATTCAAGGATCAAGGATTGTTGTTTATTTTATTTTTGGAACTATTCTTTTAATTCAATGATATTCACAGGGTGCAAATTACTTTTAATTTTAAAAACTTTAAATACTTCCATTCTTTCACCATTTATAGTTTTTTTATGTGTCTATGGTGATTGGTTCCCTGTCCTGTACCACCCTATTACCCAACTCTGTACTTCTTTTTGATGTTTGGGGCTGTAACCATACCTGGCCCGCATAATTTGAGTTCTACTGGTGAGTGTTATTTACGTAGGAGAACTTTGGGATCATGAGAATATTTTTCTTTGGAGCTAACAAAACTCTTAGGCCTGCACTGCTTTCACACCTGATCTAGGCAGGAAACTGTTTGCGGCTGATACAGGAAGTGTAAACCACCTACCCCGGGCAGAGAGCTTCTTGGTGTTGATGATCTTAGCAGCATACTCTTGACCTGACAGGACCTTCATGCATCTGCGCACCACTGAAAATGCTCCCCTGAGAAACAAGGAAGAGAGAGGTAATGTTAGCGCTTCATTTACTCAAACTTGCCAGTGAAGAGCCACATCGGTTGAGCTTGGTCGATTCATTAAATTTGCCCCCTTTTAATGTCTGTAACTGTGTAGAATTGAGGGGGGATGTCAAATTTCCTGAATTTTCCTGACTCAGGGGCAAAACAGTGAGGATGATGTCAGCCTTCAAATCATTGCAGGTGAATAAATTACATCACTGAATTTTGTACAATTCTATAATCAATGCTCTTACATTCAAATGAAGTGCCATTTAACAGATGTTCCTGGTTTAAATGGATAGTATAAATTTTATACTCAGTCCATTTATATGGCTGGTTCTTTCCTGATTTGGCTCTGGCTAAGTTCCTTGCCCTGGAGAATGATGGAATTCAGGGCTTTGGGTCTAGATTCTAAGATTTGCATGCTTAATTCCTTAGTTCTACCTACCATTCTAAAAGTTGACTGAGAAAGGTTGTTAGCTATTATTTTACAAACCCTAGTGATATACAATTAATTAATGGAAGCAGGAATGAAATCCCATGAAGCTTTGGAACCATGAGGGTTTAAGGACATTGCTCAAGAGCCCAACAGCTGCACTGTAAACCCAGATAGTTTTGTGAACTCAATTTTTTTTTGTAGAAACCAATTACCACAAAAACTGGGCCAACCAAATTCACCCTTCAAGTGCTAAATTAGTTTTTAGAAAATACCAACACACTGCTCAAAGCATGGGACACTTCAGCACTGAATCGATCAGGGGTACGTGTCCCAAAAGCGTACTTGCTAACTAAGTTAGCAACTTACAAAGTTCGTCCATTTAGTCAATGGGCTCAACTATGTAAGTTAGCATCTGTGATTTCAGGAAACGCACCCCAGATCAGAATTTCTCGCTCCTCAAAGCCAAGAAAATCAGCTTCATTTTCGCCATCCATTTCGGCAAACAACATATGTAGATATTCAAAATTTTCATCGTTAAACTCACTGCCATCACTTGACAAGTTCTTGAACGCTGGCACTTTGAAACAATGCGTGGTCAAAATTGGCAAAACAAGAATATTGTCATGATTCATTCATAGGATGACTATGCAGCTGTCACAATGCACATTCCGGGGCTCCTAGTAAAAAATCCCCAACATGGCTGCGTAAATACTAAAGTCTGAGTGGTACGGTGAAACATACCCACCCTCCAAAACATCTTTTGCCATGACAGGCAGTTGTGGCCGGAAACTGCCTCGCGGCAATAGCCGCGATCAGCAGCCATTATGATTATTTTTATCACAACTATAGCGGCGACCAGCGCTTAAAGGGTTAATAGCATTGTGTGGACGGTACTGAAAAAACACGTACATATTTTGAAATGTTATTTCACCATATTTTTAAGCACTGTGAGAACAACATCATTGTTAGCTTGCACAATTTTTTGAGGTTGATCGGTTTCCACAATACATTTGAGCGAACCACACCATCAGGGTTTACAGAGTACGCTGATACTATTGTGTGGCTACAGTGAGACTTACGCACCAAGTTACGAGATGCTGTCTCCTTAGTCACAGGGCAGTACGCCAAACCCTGACTGAATGCAACCAACTGTCGGTGTCAGCGATATGCTAACACTCTGAAGAAAGGTGAGGTGAGGCTGCCACATTACGCCATGTCTTTTGTTCGGCTACAACTGGGTTTTTTCCCCCAACAGCTCATCAGCACGTCTAATAGTTTGCTAAACAGTTGCCAAATAAGAACCCAATTAGAGATCGCAGGTGTGTTCCTACTTTTATGGGGAAAAAAAGCAACTTTCTGCATCATTAACTTGTTATTAAGCATTTGCGAAGAATTAATATGAGGCTTTTTCCTCTATTTTTAAAAATAACAGTACATTTTGCAGAGCCTGGGGTTGTTTAATTGTGACCTATTAAGCATATCAGCCCTGTTAAATGTCGAGGGAATATGACGGCTCGATAAAGGTGCTGCATTCGCTTAGGAAACGAAATTCCACGCTAAATGGCGACAGTGCATAAACAAGAGGGGAGAAGCCAACATTTTTTTTTAACAGATAGAAGAGTAGTTAAGGAGCCTTTAAGACTAAGATTTGTCAACATAGCCAGACTTATTCGTTTTTTGTTTTTGGTGTGCATGTGTGTGTGGTCCATGTTTGCCTACCCTTGTGGGGACAAAATGTCCACAGAAGACATAGAATTCCTGATTTCTTTATGCTTATGGGTACATTTTTGGGTCTTCATGAGGAAATTGAGTTATTTTAGAGTTAGGGGTTAAGAGTATGGTTGGGATAAGGTTAGGGTTAGTGTTGGGGTTAAGTATGTACTGTTGAGGGTTAAGGTCAGGGAAACGGGTGAAGGAATAAATGCAAGTCTATGGAATGTCCACACAAGACATGAAAACCCAACTTGTGTGTGTGTGCGCACGCGTGTGTGCGTGTGTGTGTGTGTGTGTGTGTGTGTGCGCGGGCGCGTGTGTGTGTGTGTGCGTGCGTGCGTGCACTCACGTGTGTGGGGGGCAGGAGAAAGCTGTATACAGGGCTAGAGAGGAAACGCGCACGGGGAGTTTGTGTTTGGAGTAGCGAGTGCGAGTCAAGACACCCTGGTCCAGAGAGCCCAGGAAACAACCCAAGGAAACACACAACAAACTGTCCCTTCAATTCCTTATTTTTCCCCAGACATTATACTGCACTTCCTTTTAAATAAGAGCAGCAGCCGAGAAACTGGTTTGCTCAGTTGCTTCTGCGCCAGCAGGGCACTGTGGTGCGACATCTGGTAACATTCAGTTACGAATGTTGTGCTTGTGGTTTCACCAGGGGTTTCCCCCTCTCTCCTGAAACAATGTGAAAGATAATTTCAGCTTCACTTCCTTGACCTGGGTCCTGGTGGTGGTAGAGTGTCATGTAGAGGGTATATACTGTACATTTCCAGTTATATAGATGACCGTTTCATTCAAAGTGAGTCACAGTTAAGCAGAAAAAGCAGGAGACAGTCGCTCCAGGATTATCAAGGCCGTCAGCTGCATTGATCTAATAGTGGCCCAACCGCCCAGTTTAGATTGGGTCAGTTTTGTGACTGCATGGAGAAGGGGTTAGTGTGGTTTGCCGTAGGGTAGAGGATAGAGATAGTGTAGTTATGGTCAAAGGTGAAGGAGTGGTTTTGAAAGAGGGAGAGGTGAGGTGTCCTTGACCCTTGTGTATGCGTTAGAGAAGGGGCAATTGTGTAATTAGGGACAGAGCAGCAAAGGTGAAGGATTTGGAGCAGTGTTTGAGCAGCTGAGGATACAGCATATAGGGGATACACTGAGGAGTAAGGATTGAGTAGTTAGAGTGAGAACAGGCAGGGTATCGAGTTGGGAGTAGCGTTGAAGTATTTATGGATAGAGAACGTACGTAAGAGTAGGTAGTATGGGTTTATTAGTTAGGGACAGAACAGATAGGAGACAGACTGAGGAGTTGGGATCAAGGAACTCATTTACGCCTACATCCGGAAATTTCTGTTGTTGTCGACAGTTACATGGACACCTTTACCTAATGGTAGAATAATGCAAGATGCTGCACATAGTATCGACCTTGGTTTCCAAAGTTCCCATCTGAGGGCAGTTTACCTGTAGGCCCTAGAGGGCGTGCGAGAATTTTGTTTATGTGGGACTTCCTGTGTATAGGACTTCCTGTTTGAGATCGATTTGGAAAGGTGAATCTAGGATCTCAGTTATATTTTATATCTGCGAGGGCTCTCTGCTCTCAGTTATATTTCATATCTGCCTTCATCGAGGGCTCTCTGCAACATATAAGCAGCTTACGTGTAAGTACATGCTTCCTGACTATTTTATGAAAATGTTTATTTTATAAAATTCTATAAGGAGTTTAGACATTTTGCCCTGGAATGCTCTGGAAATGCTCTGGACTAACAAAGATTAAGGTTGTGGTGAGATGGAGTAACAGTTGTTTTAGATGGGATTATTGTCAGCTAAAGTATAATGTCTCTCCTCTCTCTGAAGCTTATACATGAATTAAATTGCTATTGTCCAAGTTGGATGCAATGAGTGATGTATGTAAATGTCCAGGGGAATGAATGTGCGCAAATTGTTTTCAGCTTGCTTTAATTGTTACCTGTAGTCCTTAGAGCCTCAGAGCTTTGGGATGGGTGGAAGCTCCAAACATTTCTTTTAAGTACCTCAGAAGTATAACTGTTATTGTATGTCTAAATCACTTTGTAGTAGATTTTCTCTTTGAAGACAGACCTTTGTAGTTTGATTTGTCTACAAAGTTGTATCATGTTATACTCATGTCACAGATGTATTATGTTATGGTTATGTTGTCAATAATTCAATAGTTCAAGAGTTTTTGAGTATAAATTTCCTGGAGCAGATATACTTTGTCAAATGCAATTTTTACTTACCTTTTACTTACAATGCCATTATTTTTTTCCCCATTTTTAGTTACCAGTCAAGCATGATTGCGTCAAAGAATAAATGCCCTACCAAAGCATCTGCTGCTCGTTGCATTATTTTTTGAGTGCCCTCAACATCTGTTTTAAGCTAATTGTCTCCTCTGCCCAAACACTGATTTTTTGTCCGCGTTTCTCGATTGCCTGGAGGTCCACAGTCTTTTCCAGAAAGGGCCGGCGAGGGTGTTGGCTTTTATCCCAACTAAGCAGTTACACACCTGATTCTACTGTGAAGGTCTTCAGCAAAGATTCTAATTCAAACTGCTCATGCATTTCTGATTATTTGCACTCGGCATGTTAAATCTACATTTTGCTGTAAATAAACACATCCAAATTATGCTAAAATCTATTGGCAACATTTAATATTACGATTCTATTCCATGAAATGTTATGGTCAACGCAAAATTTAATTAAAAAAACTTTGAGCGTACTTGATATCTGGTTTCAGCTAGGGCAGAGCAGTCATGTTTGGTTTTGTAAAAGCTGGGCGTCAAAGAGTTAAGGATCGAGCAGGTTTGAAATACGGCAAAGAGGAAGGATCAAGTACGCAGAGATTGAGAAGGTAGGATGTAAAATTGGCTGTTAAGATCTTGTAGTCGGGGATGCAGCTGGTTGAGAATAGAGTGGGGAGTATGAATTGATTAGTATGGATTACTTGGGGGGGTTACACATTGATTGAGTACTTAGGTGTGGTACAGGGGGTAGTGGAGGTAGGTGAAGAAGGGGAGGTTTAAGGAGGGATTGGGGAGTTATTATACCTGAGTGACTCCTATCACTTTCAGCCACAGGCATTACTGGCGTTTCTCTGTGTTGAAGTGAACAGTGGGAGGATGTGACAGTCAATAAAAAAAACTACTCAGCTGCCACAGGCCCTGTCTGCTGTAGAGGCCCAGGAGGATAACGCAGGAGAGAATGTTCTGGAGCCATCACAGTAAACCAACAACAGATGGGCGATATACAGAGCTTGGATATTTATTTTTCTGAATTTCCAACTTCAAATAAACTGCATGTTAATGCAAGTCCATTTGTGCAAGAGACGCTTGACAAAAGATGATTTTATATTGTTCAAGACACTGGGTTCCTTGAAATTGGCGGAAATTGACTTAGGTCAATTGACTAATCAACAATTTGTTTAATCTTCGTTTTAATAAGTCATATTCCTCATTCTCTCTCCCTCCCTCCCTCTCTGCTTCTCATTTTCATTTAATTTTCTTCATTGGACCAAATAAATCAAGTTTTTTTTTGTTTTTTTTTTAGCTAAAATGTCAACGCAAAAGAAAACATACAAAAAGTGCAACAAGACTTGACAGTAATTGTACAACAAAGATCAAAGACAGGAACCAAATGAACAGTAAACCATGTATCACAACGATAACCTTTCACTAATTATATTGTAGGTTCTTTGTTTAATGGAGATCAGATATAATTATTGCTCTTGCAATATTTAGACAGGCTGCTGAATGGACAGACTTGAAAGGACCAGGGGAGTAATTAAGTAGCTCTATTACCCCAGAATTTAGTTGAACCTGACTTGACTTTCGGGACAATCTCTTTGTACTGGGAAAGTTTTAAGGGATGTCTTACGGTACAAACTGTCCTTGTCCAGACGCACAGGACGTGTCTCACTGACTGGGACTTTGATCCCGTCCCCTCGCTGCTGCGGAAGGAGGTCCAGGTTCAGAAAGTAAAAAATGCAGCCCAGAGTTTCATTCCAGCTGCTTGATTTGCTAATTAGCTCAATTCTCCAAATCTGAGGCCAATCCACACAGTCACATGCAGTCTAAAAAATGAGGTTCCTTGCCACCTTTGTTTTTTTTTTTTTTAAATCTATCCACGTGAAAACGCAAAAACACAAAGCGCTGTCGAGGGAATGCCAAACCAATGGGCGGCAACGATACAATTTAATGTACAACCATGTCGGCCGATCACAAGGCTAAATGCTCACTACAAGGCCCACGCACTCTGACATCTCAAGCCGAAAACGCCATTTTACTCGTCTACTCTTAAACAGTGCAGAGTGTCTAGTGATCTTCACCCTGGAAGATGCACAAAAACACAGTTTTTGGAGAAAACAAAAATCTGAAACGCATAAATTACAGCATGGTTTCAAAAATACTTGTGTACGTGTGTGACTGGGAGGCTTGCAAGAAGGAACCAGTGTGGCCACAACTGAAAATACTTGCAGGGATTTATTAAAGGTAACAATAAACAGAACAATTACTTGAGGCTGTTAGAAACACTGGGAGAACACCAGACAGGACTGTAAGGAGTGCTCTAAAAGAGAGAACTGAAATAGACAGGGGCGATGGGCAGCAGGTGAGAAACAGGAGTGAGACACGGAAGAGTCATACCACAGAACAAGACCATAATGAAGACAGGGAGAAACGTGAGGACGCTCAGAGAGCTCATACCTCCCCCAGCAGGTTTTGACCCACTAGCTCTTACAATCAGCAGCAGATCTGTATCCAGATTGATGCGGAAATTTAGTCACCTCTTCCAATTGCTACAGTCCGACTTCCCCTAAAATTTAGTCGTAATCTGTTGAATTGTTTTTGAGTAACTCTGCTGACTAACACACACACACACACACACACACACACAAGTGATACACACAGTACCTTTTGGCAGAGATAATTAAGCAGAAGATGAAGGGACACAAGGAGAAACGACACAAAAGAGGCGCCAGGGAAATATACAACCGCAGGAAACAGGGAACCAAAATGGAGTAAGCAAAACAATGAATATCAAACTCAATAAGTAAAGACAAAACCGTGGGAACCAATTAAGGGAGTACAACGCAAATGAGTAAGAAGAGAAGCAGGGAATGGGAAAGGTTACAAATGAGGCACAGAGTTGGGGGAGAGAGAGAGAGAGAGAGAGAAGTTATGTTTCCATTACAGTGTTAAGATAAGATACACCTTATTGAACTCTGTGGGGTAATTTGTCCTCTGCATTTAACCCATACTATAGTTAGGAGCAGTGGGCAGCCACGCAGTAGCGCCTGGGGACCAACTCCAGTTCTAAAGCCAGTTCCTCAGTCAGGGGTACCGGTAGGAGTGTTCCTATAATGCTAGTTTTTTGTGCAAAATAAGAGTTATTTCAAAAAATATTTCAAAAAAGTACAATTGGGAGTTGCAAGTGTTTCCATTTGAGGATGTTTTGCAAGAAAACCATGTAATTCTCGTAAACTCTCGTCTCATGATACTCTTTTTGACTGAAGATGGATATTCTTGGACTGGATCAGAACCTGTTGCGTGTAGGGAGTGTGAATTGTAAATGCAAAAACAAGTGTTTCCATTCCACTTTTGCCAAATACTGCAGTATCGACACGTCTAAAATACTACCTCATGAAAGCGTAAAAAAAAATTTGCAATATTTTAGAGGCTTTTTTTTTTTTCGAAATTCACGTGTTCCATTACCAGTGTTTTATTCTGCTATTTAGATTTTGTGTTTTTCTAAGGGAAATGAAAATGAACCTTTAAAGAGGAAGAGAGAGAGAGAGACATACTAGAGGAAAAGAAAAGAAATCAAAAATGAACTAAACAGGGATACGTTTCCTAAAAGCATAGTTGCTAACTATGTTAGCACAGTACATTGTTCAACCATACACAGTTAGTGGCTCCAACCATGTAATTTGGCAGCTGTGCTTTTTCTAAATGTACCACAGAATAAGAAACCTGCAAAATAAAGAATTCCAACAGAAATGAACTAAAAATAATAAAGCAAAATCAAAGCACCGACAGTATTGACAGGGCCTGGGGTCCAATCGACAGAATCAGCAAGCTGGAATCTTGGGAGGAACAAACTGATGGCGGGAGTCGCTTTCTCTGAGACACTAACAAGCGCCCAGTATCGAAGGCCAGGTAGCTGCAGTGAACAGGGTATTCATTTGTAATAGCTGCGGAAATAACCACTGCATGTCTCAGCACACAGATTAAATGATGATTAGACCAATAAATACAGGAGTTTTGTGACATGGTGAACAAATGTCTGAGCAAATAATTAATTTTTTCAGCGATATTACGCTAACAAAATCAGTGATATCAGTCTTGGCCAATCTGAGTTTACTCCATTTTTTGGCAAAGCATCAAAAACCATTTTATATACTGAGTCAAAAAAGGAACTTCACTGTCATAAATTTGTAAATATTTCCACGAAACTTTAAATAAAAACGTTTTTATTATCACTAGGGGTAAGTGCATTGTCAAAGACATCATGACACACATCAACTCCGACGTGCACAGGTACGTAGCACGTGCGAGCGAACTTTAAGCTAAAACCATGTTTTCTCGTGTTCCTAGTCACGTGACCATATTAGAGATGTGCAACTGAGCTCACGTTAGCACGTTAGAGTGACATCTCGGAAAAACAAGTTTTTACAGTTAATTATTCGTCGATTTTCAATGCCATGGCTGTCAAACATTCAGCGTGAACGTGCCATTGGCATGCTGAATACGGAAACGTCCGTCACTGATGTTGCAAGGGTTATGAGATGCAGTCGACGGACTATCCATGATCTTCGGACACCTTTCCAACAAACTGGCGCCACAGCTGACCGACTTCGTTCTGGTAGCCCACGTGTGATTTCAAAAGCAGAAGACCGACAAATTGTCTTACGTCATTTGCATAATCGATTTGTCACTGTAACATCCACCAGGAATGAATCATTTAGAGGTCGTGTGACTGCCCAAACCATACGTAATCGCCTGCGCACTGCTCTTATTCAAGTTGTAACTTACCACTTTTACTCTTGGACATTTCCATAGCATTTCCGGTGGAACTGGTTACATTATGAACATTATTTTTATGATACACCATCTTTAATGAGTACAGAATTAAATAAAATCATTACTTAAAACCTCTCTTTTATGTTCAACTTATTGACCTCCAAACGAGTGTGAAGTTTTTATTTTGGCTGAGTTTAGAGGAAAAATGTGCCTTTCACGCGCATGCATCACGTAGTCTATTTGGCACAATCAGCTACTTCTCAGCATCAAAATGTCAGCCTGTGAAAGCCAGATCTGCTAATTGACAAACATCTGAGTGTATCTCTGTGTATTTGTGCAGTTGTGTGTGAGTGCAGGCATGTGGGTGTGGGAGTGTGTTTGTGTGTGTGTGCTCATTTGCAAGCAGTTATGATTATTAATCCTCAAATTGCTTTTTGTGGTGCTTAAGCAATTACTGTGTTTCTATTTGAAAGGCAAATGCCCAAATGTATGCTAATACTTAACCAGCAGCTGCAAATTTGCATGCTGTTTATTCACTCGTATTTCCCATCTTAAAAAAAGTATAAAAAATTAAGAGACCGGTTGTTTTTCCATCCATAATTTCTCTGGAACCTCCCAACTGTAAATATGTTGCATACTGCGTGACTGATACATGCAGCTAATACACCATATAGTCTGTTCTGCCATCCTTGTAAAACCCTCACCATATTGCTTCTTAACTTCGACCTCCATCACCTTTCAAATTACTGTATATTGCTTTTGCTAAAGCTGAGTGGCGGCACATTTGACTGCGTAGGGTTGAGAAAGTGGTTGGTTCCCCTGACAGACCTTCCCAGTCTGCAGTCCTGTGTGACAGTACAGTGCACACACTGTATCTGCTGTGAATCAGATCACACCAGCGTATGATTGTAATATCATGCCAGCTGCGGTGTTTCCTCTCCCTCAACCTCTCTCTCACTCTGTTTTGCTATCTCTCTCTCTCTCGCTCTCTTTCACTAGCTCCCTCTCTCACTCTCTCTCTATCTCTCTCTCTGTTTCTCAATTTCTTTTCTCTTTCTCTCTCTCGCTATTTCTCTTCCTTTCTCTCTGTCTTCACAATTTCATACTCAAGGTTCTTCATGAGTACAAGCACCATTTTGGAAAATTAAATGTTTCAGATAATAATAATAATAATAATAATAATAATAGCAAGAAGAAGAGGCTATAGTGTGTTTTCTAAGATACGTATATTGTGAATCTCTCTCTCTCTCTCTCTCTCTCTCTCCCCTGCTTCGCTTTTGCTGTTGCCCTTTCTCTCTTCTCTCTCTGGATGGTCACTGGGAAAGAAGATGAAAGGAACTCCTTCTCCTGCGTCCGCCGCCCGTGTGGGCTTTGAATGCAGCAGGGTATGTTGGGGAGATATAGGATTATGAAATGTTTTGATTCGAGAGTATTGGATTGCCGCCCCCAAATGGGATTATGTAAGAGGCTCTGGCTGCTGAGCGTGGGCAGTGATGGTGAGTGGGAGCTGGGCTGTGTGAAGCAGGAGCCAGTTAGGGTCTGTGTGCTCATATATAACACTCTCTGCTTCACTAGGGACTTTGTGTGCTCATATATAACACTCTCCACTTTAGTAGGGACTTTGTGTGTTCATATATAACACTCTCTGCTTCACAAGGGAGTTTTTGTTTTCATATATAACACAATCTGCTTCACAAGGGACTTTGTGTGTTCATATATAACACAATCTGCTTCACAAGGGACTTTGTGTGTTCATATATAACACAATCCGCTTCACAAGGAACTTTGTGTGTTCATATATAACACAATCCGCTTCACAAGGGACTTTGTGTGTTCATATGCAACACAATCTGCTTCACAAGGGACTTTGTGTGTTCATATATAACACACTCCACTTCACAAGGGACTTTGTGTGTTCATATATAACACAATTCGCTTCACAAAGGACTTTGTGAGTTCATATATAACACAATCCGCTTCACAAGGGACTTTGTGTGTTCATATATAACACAGTCCGCTTCACAAAGGCCTTTGTGTGTTCATATGTAACACAATCGGCTTCACAAGGAACTTTGTTCATATATAACACACTCCGTTCCACAAGGGACTTTTTGTTTTCATATATAACACAATCCGTTTCACAAAGGACTTTGTGTGTTCATATATAACACAATCTGCTTCCCAAGGGACTATGCGTGTTCATATATAACACAATCTGTTTCACAAGGGACTTTGTGTGTTCATATATAATACAATTCGCTTCACAAAGGACTTTGTGTGTTCATATATAACACAATCCGCTTCACAAGGAATTTTGTTCATATATAACACACTCCGTTTCACAAGGGACTTTTTGTTTTCATTGATAACACAGTCCGCTTCACAAAGGACTTTGTGTGTTCATATATAACAGAATCTACTTCACAAGGGACTATGCGTGTTCATATATAACACAATCTGTTTCACAAAGGGCTTTGTGTGTTCATATATAACGCAATCCGCTTCACAAAAGACTGTGTTCATATATGACACAATCCGCTTCACAAGAACTTAGTGTGTTCATATATAACACAATTCGCTTCACAAAGGACTTTGTGTGTTCATACATAACACAATCCGCTTCACAAAGGACTTTGTGAGTTCATATATAACACAATCCGCTTCACAAGGGACTTTTTGTTTTCATATATAACACAGTCCGCTTCACAAAGGCCTTTGTGTGTTCATATATAACACCATCAGGTTCACAAGGAACTTTGTTCATATATAACACACTCCGTTCCACAAGGGACTTTTTGTTTTCATATATAACACAATCCGTTTCACAAAGGACTTTGTGTGTTTATATATAACACAATCTGTTTCACAAAGGACTTTGTGTGTTCATATATAACACAATCCACTTCATAAAGGATTTTGTCTGTTCATATATAACACAATCGGCTTCATAAAGGACTTTGTGTGTTCATATATAACACAATCTGCTTCACAAAAGACTTTGTGTGTTCATATATAACACAATCCGCTTCACAAGAACTTAGTGTGTTCATATATAACACAGTCCACTTCACAAAGGACTTTGTGTGTTCATATATAACAGAATCTGCTTCACAAGGGACTATGCGTGTTCATATATAACACAATCTGTTTCACAAAGGACTTTGTGTGTTCATATATAACTCAATCCACTTCATAAAGGATTTTGTGTGTTCCTATATAACACAATCCTCTTCACAAGGGACTTTGTGTGTGCATATATAACACAATCCGCTTCACAAAAGACGTTGTGTTTTCATATATAACACAATCCGCTTCACAAGAACTTAGTGTGTTCATATATAACACAATCCGCTTCACAAAGGACTTTGTGTGTTCATATATAACACAATCCGCTTTACAAGAAACTTTGTGTGTTCATATATAACACACTCCACTTCACAACGGACTATGTGTGCTCATATACAACACAATCTGCTTCACAAGGGACTTTGTTCATATATAACACACTCCACTTCACAAGGGACTTTGTGTGTTCATATATAACACACTACACTTCACAAGGGACTTTGTGTGTTCATATAGAACACTCTTTTTCACTAGGGACTTTATATGGTCATATATGACACAATCCATTTCACAAAGGATTTTGTGTGTCCATATACAACATACTCCACTTCACAAGGAACTTTGTGTGTTCATAAATAACACAATCGGTTTCACAAGGGACTTTGTCTGTTCATATATAACACAATCCACTTCACAAGGAACTTTGTGTGTTCATATATAAAACTCTCCGTCATTAGGGACGTTTTGTGGTCATATATGACACAATTCACTTTACAAGGGACTTTTGTGTTCCTATATAACACACTCACTTTACTAGTGACTTTGTGTGGTCATATATAACACTCTCCTTCACTAGGGACTTTATGTGATCATATAGAATGCACACTTCTTTTCTGGAGACTTTGTGTTCATATATGAAACACACTGCTTCTGTGGAGACTGTTAACCCATTTATGCCTGAATTTTCTTTTTTTACTTTTTTATGTTATTATACGTCAAAATACCACTCTAATAGTCATTCAAACAGGACACTTTTTCTTAACAGTCCTCATGTGAGGACACTAGGCATAAATGGGTTAATGTCTAACACACTCTGCATCTGTGGTGGCTTTCTGTGTTCATATACAAGAAACACCGCTTCACTAGGGACTTTGTTCATTCATATACAGTAAAACACATTCTACTTCTGCGGCGACCCTGTGCATTCCTATACGACATACTCTGTTTAGACTTTTTGTGGTCATATAACACGCACCACTTCCATGTTGACCTAGTTTGTTCATGTATTATGCGCGCTGCTTCTGGAAAGACTGTATGTTCATATACAACACATACTTTTTCTGTAGAATTTTTGTGTTCATATACAACATGCGCCACTTCTGTAGAGACATTGTTCATATATAACACACATCACGTCACTGAGCATATTGCAGCACAACACTTCTGTGGAGACTGTTTGTAATTATAACACAGTGTTTCAGAAGGGGGATAGTTTGCTCATATGTAAGACACCCCAATTCGGTAGCAACTTTACTTGTTCATGCACTACACATACTACTTCTCTAAGGAGCATGTGTGTTCATATACAACACACAATTTCTACAAGGCACACCACTTTTGTGGAGACTTTGTTCATGTATAACTCACACCGCCGAAACAGGTTATATGTGTGTTCCTATATAACACACACTGCTTCACTTAGGACATATTGTGTTCATATACCACACACACCCCTTCTCTGGAGACTTCGTGTGTTCATAAATAGCACACACAGCATTGCTACAGAGTTTGTGTGTTTATATACAACAGACACCACTTCATCAGCTACTTTGAGTGTTCATATATTAACGTTACACACCCTGCTTGCTTCCCTACGGGACTTCGCGTATTCAGATACAACACACCACACTTCTGCGAAGACCATGTGAGTTCATGCACTGCACACTGCTTCACTATAGGAACATTGTATGCTCATATATAACACGCCCCATGATAACTCACACCAAGTCTGGGGAGACAGTCTGTTCATATACAACACACATCAATTCACTCTGTGTTTATACATTAACACACACTACTTCACTGAGGACTCTGTGTGTTCATATATACCAAACGCCACTCCACTAAAAATATATATTTAGTTACTGTAAAACCTTCAGCAGCAGATAGACAGCTGATACGCAGCAGAGGGACAGATAACTGCGTGACCCAGTTTGACCTGGTTACAAGCAATGAGAGCTCAGATATTTCCTGTATTTACTGATATACGATTACATAATCACAACTGCACACTTAAATTCACTGCCCCACATACACACACACACACACGCACGCACACACTCACATGCACATACTCGCAAACAGGAACGCACACATGCACACACAGGCAGGAACACAATTACACAAGCACCAAGCACACTCATATACTCTCAATCACATATGCTCATACGCACATTCTTACGCACACACTCATGCACACAAACACACTCAATTGCAATTGCATACTCATACTGGCACACACATACTCACATGCCTGCTCTAAACCACACACACACACACACACACACACAGATAATGCCACGCTGTTTCACGTACTCACTGGCAGACACATTAAATTCAGATTCTGGCACGCTCTCGTGTAACTCCTTTGATATTGATATTCACACCTACAAGCAGAAGCACATACACACAGCACAGGAACATGTGAAAGGTTTATTCTGAAACACAAAAATACATGCATAAACCAGCCAAGGTGCTCAATCACACTTCCAAACGCACTCTAAAAAGTCTCATTTTGCACATGCACCTCCTACACACACTCCCACACTGAAGCGCACGCACACACACGCACACACACACACATTATTCCTTTCGCATACAGAAAACATGCAACACACACACCTCCACACAAACGCAGGAGTACTCATGGGACTAATTTGTGTGCATGCATGCATGCACAAACACACTCACATGCACTCACAAACACACACGCACGCGCGCACACGCACACACACACGCGCGTGCACAGCATCGCTTGATGTTTTCTTGAAATTTCAGCCCTTAAAGCATTCAATACATGATGACTTTCTCATCATCACCTGCCCTGCTGAGCAGTGCTGACCTTATCAGGTCAATTTCCTCACAGACAACAGATTTCCCAGCTTCAGTCTGTGTTTTTTTCTCAGCTGAAAGCATGTGCAACTATCAGTTTATCTTTACAAATCCCGACCAACAAATGCACAGTTATTGATCATCATAGTGTTTTCTGAAAATTTAGTATGTTACGTAGCTTTTAGCTTTTGGTTTCAGAGATGCATCCTTGTACCTCTGGCTCATCCAACAAGCTTCAATCCCCTTCCCACTAATTTCTGTGCAATTAATCCTGTTCACTCTCCTTCCCTCCCTCATCACCTCATCAGCTCCCTTTCCTTGAAAATTGACTCTTTTTTTTCCTTTGGTGAAAAGCAAATTAAAAATGAAAAAGTTCCCCCAGATGCCTGAACTCTGAAGACCATCCTGCCCTTAATGCACAGGAAGTCAATTTCTACTCAAGCTGATAGGATCCAACAGTCGTTGCAACTTAGTAGTCACAGACCAGTCACCTATCGTTCCCTTCGTTCATTTAGCCAAGGACCAGCAATCAGCAGACATCATAGCTAATCAACCCTTAGTGCCAGAAGGCAGTTGTATCATTTTTGTTATTCATCGCAAACCGCTCTGTACTTAACTTACTTGCCCAGTTCCTCAAACATCTGGTATTCATCGGTGAAGCGCGTACAGGTGATGGTGGCCATTCTCTCGGCTCAGGGGTGGATCTTGGCGAGAGAGGTGTGTTGGGGTTTTTTTCCTCGTTCTTGTGTTGGATTTTTTTTTTCCCCAGACGGAGCTTGTTGTGTGGAAGCAGCGTCTCGATCACTTTTTTCGATCTCAGCCACAAACGGTGAAGAGAGGAGCCGGGAGAAGTGGGAGGGGAGGGGAGGGGGGGGATGGGAGGTGGGCATTGCATGTGATTGACACCTCTGGCCCTCCTACCTGGCAGTCTCCGCTCCAATCCGCAGCAGAAAGCATAATTCTGGAATACGCAGCCCCGTTGTCAGGGCAACTGCATCCCGTTCACTTGTCTTGCCACACACACACACACATACACAGACAGAGAGAGGAACTAGCTGGCATACTCCCACACACAAGGACACGTGCGGTGCCCTTTTTGGAGCAGGTGAATACACAGTCTCACATGGTATGCAGGTTGCATTGATGTTTCCTGGGATCAGGGACAGGGAATGCAGATCAATTCATTTCACTGGCTCCAGCTCTTTTCCTCGTCAAGTCATTGCCTTGGTGATTCAAGGGAGTGATTTTGTGTTACGCAACTAAGTCCAAAATCTTCCTTTTGAGTTGCCATTGATGATTTTTTTATTTATTTATTTTTTTTTATCTGACACCATGAAAAGTGAGCATGGTCTGACACTCTCTCTCTCTCTCTCCTCAGCTTTCATGTTTGGTTTATCAAGTAGAGATGACATCATCCCCCCCCCCTCCCCCACCCCCACCCCCAGGTTACACGTTTTTTCCCTTCATTATTTCAACTGAATTCTTCGAAGCAAAAGTGTCCGTTTCAAAAAGAAAAAAAAAGTTTCCGTTACAAAAGATAACGGGTGGGTTGGACAGAAGATATTATCATTGTACTCTCCTTTTCCGATGGGTAATTTACACAGAATTCTCAGCAGGCAAAATTCAACCTTCACATCAAAAAGAGTCCATTCAAACAGAACATCTGCGAGATTTTTTTTTTTTGACCACCTCTCGCCTCCCTCCTCGCCATCCTTCTATCTTTCTGATGCTCAGCCTGTTTCTTCCCATAGGGATTTCAGAGATCCATTCATCTGTTTTCCTGAGCTGTCTTTTTCCCCCTCTCCCTCCATCTGTCTCTTATCGCAAACGTTTCTCCAGAATTATTCTGTTTTTTTTCTAGAAGTGTAGTTCACTCAGCGACGTTTTGCGTTTAGGGCATTGTGGGTCACTCTCTGTGCATGGCCAGTTCAAGTGTTTACCGACTATTATAAAATCTGTGCCGATCATTATTGCGCATTGACATTACGTTTAATTTATTGATACTAATAACAATGGAAGTTTGTTGAGTTTTTGTGTTCGCTCTATGAAAGGCTTTACATGGAAGTAAATAGGCTACAAGGCCGTTGCGACGGGTACGGCAGTTTCTCAATGCATTTCAATGTGGAGTACCGTAGTGGAGAGGTACGGCAGCCCCATTTCAAGCCCTGCCCTAACCTAACCGTATCCCTTCCCCTAACCATAATCCCAAACCCTTATCCTAATCTCTTGAAATCGTCTGCCGTATCAATAAAAATTGCCGTGTCTCCAGACATTACCTAAATAGAAAAGGGAACCAGCAGTGAAGTGAACGGATAAGCAGACATATGAGCTCGGCTAATTGGCGGAAACGAAAACTCGCTCGCACATTTCTTCCTTCAGCATTGCGGCTGCCCCTCGCTGTGTTACGGGAGCTGGAGAGGTTAGTAATCAGAGAGCTTTTGGGTCATCACGCAGCTGCAGAAGTTGATCGTGCCACATTGTATGAAGGAAGTCTTTCTTTCTAGCTGTTATCCTTTGAGGCTTTCACAGTTGACATTATCCATTTGTGTAATGTATGACTATGCCTGGAGCAAGCCTCACTTAAGTACCAGTATTTTTAGGGCGGCTCAAAGCTGTGGGGATTTCAATGAGTGACTCTAAATCCACGAATCACATCCTGAAATCAAAGCTGTACTCCCTCCCAATACCCCTGTGTTTCTGAGCGACAAAATTTTCAGTTATACGCTTCCATCCATAATCAGGCGCATTAATTCCAGGTGGGAGTTTCTTGAGCCAAACCCAGCATCTAATGGATTAGAGGCAGGAAAACATTTAAGATCGTGTGTCGATCCGTCGCTGTACTTATTGTTTGTCCAATGAATTAAATATAAGCTCACATTTCCCGGGCTCCCAGAAATGAAAACTGTGTTTCCCCTAAAGGATAGCCAGGCTCCATTTCTTTCCCAACTTATGTAAGCAATATTTGGCTGAATGAAAAAAGCCTGACAACTTAATTCTTGAACCGCAACTTATCTTAAGACACTTTTTGGCTAATGTCAGCCGGTGAGACAGGACTGATTGATGCCGCGAATCACATGAATGTTGAGCAGACAGTAGGCGAGGTTTTCAGTGAGTCCAGACACCCACTCGGTGTCTATTGTTTTGTGAGGTTTGTCTTGCATTCTGCCAGGCTGAAAAGCTCATTGCTGCCCCCTGGTGCTGGGCAGAGGCACGATATACAATCGTCTGATTCCATAATCCTGAGTTTGCGCCCTCATCTGCAGATTTACTAGTGAATTTTAAGGAAGCCGCTCTTATTCTATAATGCTTTACACAAGTGTTAATGCAAAATTATTGTTCATTAATGAGGGAACGGATTTCAAATCAGAAGGTCTTACCTGTGTTACCAAGAGTTGTAGGTGACTCACTCAAATGAGCCAGTGTGTACTTGTTTGTCTACAAAGATGTTTGGGAATGTGTGCCTGTGTCTGGGTAAATGTGCATGTGTGTATGTGTGTGTACATGCGTGTGTGCACATGACGTGTGTATACGTGTGTGTGCATGTCTATGTGCGTGTGTGCATATGTGTGTATGTGTGTGTGCGCGTGCATTTGTGTGCACTAACTTGTGTATCCTTGTGTGTGTGTATACATGCGTGTGTGTGCATGTGTGCACATGGTGTGTGCGTGCATGTGTATGTGCATGTGTGCATATGTGTGCATGCATGTGTGTGT
Organism: Gymnothorax reevesii; assembly: GCA_029721435.1. Taxonomy (NCBI): domain Eukaryota; kingdom Metazoa; phylum Chordata; class Actinopteri; order Anguilliformes; family Muraenidae; genus Gymnothorax; species Gymnothorax reevesii. The sequence continues at coordinate 39,660,508 of CM056586.1, read as the reverse complement.
ATGTGTGTGTGCGCATGCATATGTGTGCACAAATTTGTGTATCCGTGTGTGTGTGTGTGTGTTCGTGCATATGTGTGCATGCATGTATACGTGTGTGTGTGTGTGCGTGTGTGTGTGTGTGTGTGTACATGTGTGTGCACATGGTGTGTGTGTGCATGTGTATGTGCGTGCACACATGTTTGAGTATCTGCGCGTGTTTGTGTGTGCGCGCATATGTGTGCATGTGTGTATACGTGTGTGTGTGTACATGCATGTGTGTATGTGTGTGTGTGTGTGGGCCTTTGATACACTCTCATTTTTTTCCTTGGTGTAATGCTCCCATTACTGATCAGTGAGCAGAAGCCTGTGGTAATGTCTCTGTTATTAAAACTGATTACTCTTGTGCGCCGATATTCTGATGCTGCACCTTAACTGACTCCTGCAGCGGTAATGAGGGCAGGAAATGGCTTCAGACAGGCTGGGGAGTTTGAGTGCAGCAATCCTTATCCTAACTCTCACCGGAGAAACACAAAATAACAGGAGAGACTGTGTCGTAATATATTTAAATAGGGATGTGCACAGATATGCTGCATTACATATTGCATTACAATCTTTGTCATGGTTTTGTCAGGGCACCGAATGGTCCTGACGCAGTCTCTAGGAAACACACACTCACACACACACACACACACACACACAAAAGGGTTTAATATGCAAAAATCAAGGTCAAACAGTCCGAGTAAAAAAATTGAGGAAAAATGGTGGTGCAAAATCAAAAGGCAGAGGCAGAGTCTAAAAATAAGCAAAGATCAACGAACCCAAAGGCAACGCAGCACTGAGGTCAAACCAAAACTCAATCAAGGTGACATTACTTTTAAGAGCCATTCTGTGAGAAAATGGCACTTTTTGAAGAAGTTGAGGAGTTGTCCCCCCTTGAATTGAATGAAACTTGGCACATAGGTAGATATGGGTATCTCACGGAAAAAGCCAAATTTTTAGGTCCATATCTCATTTTGCCTGCTGGTAGGGCCACCTGGAAGCCACTAAAGTGTAAAGTGTAGTCAGTTTTGCTGTTGACACCACATTTTATATGAATTATCATGACTTAAGTGTACGCAGTACCAAATATGTTATACTTTTTTCACTGGGTAACGATGTTATTGAGTCAGAATTATTTGAAAAATAACAATAAAAATTGAAAATGGAAAATGGAAATGGGAATAAAATAATATCCCAGACATATACCAATCTAGAATGCTGTATTATGTGTTTACTCACAACAAGACTGTCATTTTCAGTGAATAATACCTTGGTATCTTGCTGGGTTAGAGCAATGGATGGTCGGAAAGATGGTCGAAATTGATTTTGGCGCATGTTTGGAGTATATTTTCTCAGTAACCCAGATATGTACTGTGGTGATAAATGTCATTTGTTGTGCTTTTGGAACTCTATTTTCAGGAATACCAAGCATTTCTTAGGTATTACCTACTATTTCAAGCTAGACAGAACCAAAGTTGGAGGAAAACTCAAAATTGACCATTTCATAGCAGATTGTGCCTATGTTTAGGTTGTATTATTTTGTTTACCCAGCAAGACAGCAAATCTAAAGTTCTCTGGGTACATAGTGCCTTTGGGGTATATTACAGCATTTGTAAAATCTCAATGGTAGTATTTTCAGTGTTGATGATATTCAACATCAAATGTTGGAAAATTACACCTCCAGGGGGCGCTGTAGGTTGGATGCAAGAACTGGCTATCCCCAGCATGGTACCAAAGTTATTGTTTTTGTATTGCAATACACACAACTAGTTTTCTCTGAAAATGAATAGCTTAGCATGGCACTATGCTGGGCGGATAGCTATCTGACCAAAGGTGGCACACTTAGAAGCTAAACTTCTACTGACATAATATTCTATATTCCCAGACATGTAACAAAATCCTGTCTTTTGACATATGTGAAGTACATGCACAGTTATACATAAAATTTGTAATCTCTTTGGTATAAAGCTGGGTTGGTTGTAAATTGAAAAAGAATGCTGGTGGTGCTTGTAGCATTGGGTCAACATGCAAGAATTTTACCAGTAGTCAGTACAGTGTACAGTTTTGTAGTGTTGGTGCATTTTCAGAAAATAACAAATGCTCAGCATTTTTCCTTTGCAATTAGAATTAGTGAGCAGGCTTCAGTTTTAATACTAGTTTTTCCCAAGGGTAGGGTGCTTAGGTAAGAAAAAGGGCACAGCAGTTGCGTTGTGTGTTGAGGATCGGTGATTTGTATGTTTGTTTTTAGTGTGTTTTAGTAGTTTTTATTGCTATTTATTTATTTGTTTATTTATTTATTTATTTATTTATTTATCATATTTGTTTAGAGTATGTATGTTTCTGTACGATTGCAATGTCCTGAGTCTTGAACGTTTTCCTTTCATTTCCATCTTGTCGTATCTTGTCAGTCTTCACACTCTCTTCCCTGTAATTCGGTGAGGTAATTCCCCTTCCTTCTCTCTGGCTGTTCTCATTGGCTATCCGCACAGAAGAATAGTTAGCGAGGCACGGGTGATTAGTTAGATCAGAGTTAGGACTCCACCTGCTTCTTCTCGCTTTCCTATCACCGTCCTTGCTTTTCTAGTTCCGCCTTCCTCGACAGCTGTTCTGCATTCTAGCTGGGATCTCACCTGATTAGTGTGTGTTTAAAGAGACGCATTTTTACCGCAGATCCCTGTCGACTCGTTTCTTCCCGTAGCTCGCTTTGGTTAAGTCTCGTTTCTGCGCTTTCTTGGTTTCGATTGTTGATTGCTCGTTTCTTGTGAATTCTCCCGTAAGTCTCGTTATTGATTGTTTGTATTTCGTCGTTTGCTTGCTGGTTGATTGATTAGTACTTCGTTCTCCCTTATTCCCATTTTGTACCCGTCTGTAGTGCTGGTGAGATGAAGCGTCATGAAGCGTTGAAGCTTTCCAGCCAGATGTGTTGAAGTGTGGTTCATTTCTTGATGTTTCGAATACACTCTAGAGACCCCTATTGGTCAATAAAAACACATACGAGTTGTGCTTCGTAGGAAATGGTAGGCAAGCATAAGCCTTCATCACGAAAGTGGCAGATCAATAAATGCAAAATAAAATGAAGTATTTTAACCACATGTTATGCCATAACGAAACTAAAAGATGCTGTCGGGGACAGGGCAGTGAATGCGCATGTGAAACAAAGAGCCTTTTTGTTCAAAAATAATAAGCGTTAATAATAAAATGAAAAACAATCAAATTAAGGGAATTTATTATGTATTGGAAATTATCTGAAAAGGTTTGAAAATATGACATCACATACTAGTCAAACAATTTGGCCTAATAGCCTCACTAAGCAACCTTATTCGGTGAAATCAAATCAAAGTATTCCCGAACGGGAAACAACTTTCTCTTTCTTGCTGGCTCCATCGCACGCACTGACAAACATCAACTACTGACAACAACCCACGAGCTGCAGATAAGAACTGGGAGATTTTATAGTCGACTGACTGACTAACGTCATTTCGCTGAGGTGATACAAGCCTCGACACGGAGCTCCGTTTGGAAGTGCTTCACATTTTTGATGCAGGCTCCGAAGCCTTGGTATCGACGGTAACAGCACTACCCATCTGTTTAGATTCTCCTGTGTTATTCCCTTATCCCATCCAATTCCCTTTTCTTTCCCCTTCCATTCCCTTTGCTCAACCCCTATTTTTACTCTTTGTGCTGATTTGGTTTTCTGGTTACCGAATATTTCTGCTTGTCCCCTGATTCTGATTCTGACTTCTGCAATACTCTGTTTGCCTGGCTATCGATCCGTTTCTGTTTGACCAAGAGCTTTGGTAATCTCAAACGCCCTGCCGATGCTGAACTGCACTTGGAGTCTAAGCCCGTTCCTTTCATTGTGCATGTGGTTGTCCTGAAAAAGACCACAGAGGTTGTAGTAGGCAGCAGCCTGCCAAGATAAGGGCAGTTCATTTGTAGTGGTAACTTGCTTGCCCTCATTCCTAACACCAGCCCATGATGTCTACCTTTCGGGATGCCCACTGGGTGGGAGGGCGGTGTTTCTTTTTCAGACTTCCCATTTTGGTGCGTACCAAGCTGTGGGTGTTGACGCAACTACTGTGCCATATAGGCTGTAGCCAGCTATTTAATTCAGAGACAGACAAGCTCACTATCAATGGGCCATAAACCGCCCCGTAGAGACCCAGGATCTAGTGTAGTAGGGCTTGCCTATGGCTCCCAGGGTAACATCGACTCAGAGCGAAGAAGGCCTTGGATAGCTGCTCAGGGCAAAAACCAAAGAGCAGCTATGGCGCCTGCCACCAACCCACAGTCCAACTCCAAAAACAGACTGAGGGATGGAGCAAGTCACATGCTGGGTTGACGTCATTTCACTTTGGTTAACATGAAAAGTATAAAGCTGTTAACTTTTGTACTAAACATTTTGTCTTCATGTACACGGTTGTGTGACTAAGATTCTATTTCAGAGTTCAAATCATACACTTATTTAATACAAGTATATATACTGTTGATGCATGTCTTATGGTGATTATTTTTTTTTTTTTGCAGCATTTAATTTTTGGATTGGTCATGTTTTATAACTTGCTGTACATTTCTGACTGGACTGTACTTGGTAAAAACACTTGTATTGTGTGTTTTGTAACACTCATCACCACCAGTTTATAACCAATAGAGTTTTATGCCAAAGGGATTGCAAATGTTATGTGTAACTGTATGTACTTCATATTTCAAAAGGCAGAACTTTGGTACATGTCTGGGAATACGAAATATTAGATGGGTAGAACATTAGCTCTTTAAAGCGCCGCTTTTTTCGTCAGAAAGCCATCAACCCAGTATCGTACCAAACCAAACTCTTCATTTTCTCCGAACTGTGTGCATCACAATTTAAAAAAAAAAAAAAAAAATTCTTCGGTACATTGCTGGGGATAGCCAGTACTTGTATTCAGCATACAGAGCCCATTGAGGGTGAAATTTTCCAACATTTGATGTTGAATATAAACTACAATGAAAATACTACCATTGACATTTTACAAATGCTGTAATGTACCCCAAAGGGACTGTCTATCCAGAGAATTTCAGATCTCTCTTGCTGGGTAAACAAAATAATGCCACCTAAACACGGGCGCAATCTGCTATGAAATGGTCCGTTTTGAGTTTTTCTCCAACTTTGGCTCTGTCTAGCTTGAAAGTGTAGATACTATCAAAGAGATTCTTGGTATTTCTGAAAATAGAGTTCCCAAAGCACAACAAATGGCATTTACCACCACAGTGCATATCTGGGTTACTGAGTTTCATTTAATTCCAGGGAGGTCAATTGCGCACCAAATGTCAATCTCTCATGGATTGGCTCTTAACTCCTGGATGAGCTGTTTGTGACCATTCGTGGTCATGCTAACGGCAAATTTGATTGATTAGTGAGTGATGCTTGAGTCTCATCACGACACTCCTTCCTCACCTTAGCTTCCCCAGGAGTAAAAACTGTGAAACTTGAAATTGACTCAGGAAGAAGGCAAGTAAGAAACAGGGCAAAAGCATGTGAGACAAACTCACAAGGGAGAGAAGAAACCATTGGAATGATATTGAGGAAGAGGTGTTTGGGAAAATGAGAGAGGTGGAGCAGCAAGCGGGAGAGAGCAGAGAGGGGCATGGCTACAAACAAGGGAATCAGAAAATGAGGACAACATAAGACGAACAGAAAAGGGAAGGTTAACCCAGATATGAAGAGTCTTGAGCACAAGGACAGTAACTAAATTACTGAAACAGACCAGCACAGATTACAAAAAAGTGAAACAAATTCAAAAATTTAAAAAAAATGGCTGAACAGGGGAAAGCTGACAGCTCTGGCCATACAATGGCAAAGGTTTTCCTACCAATAAAGCACTTTGTTAATGCAAGACACAGTCTTCCCTTTCTATTGCATTCATAGAATGGAAAGGTGCTCCATAAATACACACTGTACATGATATGTTTTAACGAGATGATTCCGCGACTCAGAAGACATAAGGGAATCTAATATTACTATTTTTAATTGCAAATAACCATGAATATGAGCTTTCATCCAATGAAAATAAGACAGTATACAGTCACGACATGATTGCACTGTTGTTTACGTGGTCATGCAGCAGACATGCAGGTTATATGATAATTGTAATATAGGCTATATGATAATGGCAGCATAGGTTATGTTACAATGGCCATATACAGTCGGTCAGGGTTTTCCGAATCTGAAAACTGCCGCATGTCCTCCCTCCCTTAACCTTGAAGTCAGTGGAAGTCAGGCGAAACGACAGTCCGGCCAATCAGTGGCAATAATTGTTTGCTTTATTTCCTGGATGGAGAGAAAACCAAGGCTGGATTTAGATTCAAAGGCCAGATTTTGGCGGCCATGCTGTATGTTGTTTGGTGATATGGGAAGATATGATGGATAATTCTTAGGACATTTATATTTAAGCGTTCTCAGGATGGCCTGATCCAGATAAACATTATTTAAGTTAAATCCTGTTCAGCGACAAAATTATATACAGCTGTGTGTTTCTTGCAGTTCGTCTGCCCACGCGACTTGTTCGAGAAGACAATGGCAGTGCCTTTCCTGAGCGGAATTCTAATATCTCATTTACGAGGCGATTTTTTTAACTCTTAGATTACAATGGTTATCTGAGGACGGTTTTTGAAATAACTTTGCCAATGTCCTCTCTGCAGGGCTGCGAGATGACTGACTGAGCAGCAGAGTGATGGAGTTAGCTCAGTGCTAATGCTATAATGCTACAATTGGAATTACCATGATGGAGCAAGTGGGAATTCTTTGTGTTTTCTTTTAGATTATGAGATTCAGGAATGTGATGAACAAAATCTTATACTCTTGGTCGTCTCATATGAAAGTTATGAAACACGCTGAGTAATTTGAGTTTATTGACTTTTTTTATACCTATTTTACATATAATCTGAGTTTAATATAGCCTCCACCAGTGTCTCAATAACTTCTAAAAATATGAAATTATTACAACATGACAAAATACAATGTAGGCTATAGTAAAATGGTTATAATTTACTTTAATGACTCACCTAACCTCATTTGCAATGAAGCATCCAGTTGCACGTCGCAATTTTCTTTTACATTAATCTTGGAAAACCAACATTTCTATCTAACATTAACTCCCCCAAACTCTCTCGCAGTTCCACTGCTGAACTAAAGCTGCTGGGGTAGCCCAATGAGTGTATATAGAACTGGAGAGGCTGCCGCCGCTTTCTTCTACGAGCGCAGTTGAATAAACTAATATGGCGTCAAGTGCACCGCACTTCTCAATTTCCCATCGACTGCAATAGAGAAATCCGAGCCATTTTCTTTAAAATTAAGGGGTCTAGTGCCGTATTTTCAACACATATGTATAACTCGAATGCATGAAAATTAGAATTAATAGGTTATTTTACGTGACATTATTCGAGGATAGAGTTATTGGAGGTGTTGTTTTACTCCTCGCACTCAACGTTTGAGCAGTTGGTTGTTTGTATTGAGTAATGACGAGTGCACCAATGGAGCACCAATGGAGCCTCAAATATCTAACAGGAGCTGGCCAAATGCGTGAACGCAGTGCAGCCATTGTGCCTATAGCAGACATTATCACCGTGCCCAACGTTTTCAATTCATTGTCTTTTGTTAAAGGTGGCAGGAAGATTGAGATAATGAATGCAATGGTGGTCCAACCTGGCTGGAAACGAGGCCATTGTGTTGCCTAAACCGATGAGTTTAAGCCTTTCTTATTATTATTATCACATGTGCAAAAATTCCTTAGTGCAGTAATGTGTCCATTTTAAAGTTTAATATGAATGTTTTCTCAATAAATCGGCATAAGCTCGAGTTCAGATACACCGTCTGGTTATAAGATTTGGTTGGATGCACAAATGAAAGGTGGCAGTATCTTTCACCTCGAACTTAGCAATAACTGCAGCCAGAGATGTGACTAATGCACCTGTGTCATGAGCAGCATGTGAAATAATGCGACATATGTAATATTTCCTCCAAACTTGAAAGATCCAACCCCTATAGTACTTGAAAAGGAAATTCTCTTATGAAAGGAAACGGGGCAAGGGGCAGAGATCGAAATCCACCAGCACACATTGTGAATTCTAAGGCACGAAGGAGGCCTAAGAACAAACTAGCAGTAGCTACGTTTGCGACAGCTTTAAACTGGGAATCAGGTCTGCACAGTGACCTTTAACTAGCTTCGGGCACGTTTCTCCAAAGCCTCGCTGTTAACCATGTCAGCAACTTACATAGTTTTTACTTACAGACTGTAAATGGTTGCAGCAATGCAAGGTAGCAATAGTGCTTTCACGCATTAATGTTGGCTGTGGAAAAAGCCCAGCTACCAAACGGAAAATACATGGCAATATTTGCATTTGCTGAACTTCAAGACCATAGTGCTGGTTGATAACAATGCACCTCGCTGATATGAGAGAACAACATGTTATACTTCAAACCGAAAGTCCAGAAAAAATATAAACCTGACAGTGTCAACATTCTATAGGAATTAAACAAACCGAGTGAGAAGTGGGTTGGAACGCTCGCCAGCTTATCAGCAGGAGTACGTGCAAGCTCCAGAGAGCTAGACTGAAGATAAGAATTCAGTTTGGTGAACTACATTACAAGGAACTAAATATCTCGCTTAAGTTAAATTCACAACCAATTCGAAGTGTGACATAACCACAGTGCTGCGTTCGTGTTGTGATCCTCATTCCAACCGATTGGAAAAACGTACAGAGGCTTTCCCTGTTAACGGTTGGTGAGGTACCCATTAGGCTAGCTAGGACAGCGTAAGCATCCTGAGATAGGATTAGTACAATGGCCATGGGCACGAAACCGCTTTACGGCCATGTTCCCTGAAAGCTTTTCACCAGTACCACACGTTTTACCACTCAGTCCTATGTGCGGCATATTTTGACCAACCAGTGCCTTAATCGTTGATTAAAAACAACTCCTTATAACTTCGTTCTCGAAAAGTGTCAACCAAAATTGGGCCTCGATTCATGTGTTAATATGTATTCCAGTCCTACTTAATAGGAAAATTTGATTGTATACTCTTTAAATAACAAAATAATGACAGTAATTTTTCCTTTATAGTCAATGGGAAATTGAGAGGCGCGGCGCACTGGACGCCATATTGGTTTCTTCAACTTTTCGCTCCGACAGCCTCTCCAGTTTTCACTCATTGGGGTCGCCGGTTAAACAGTGATCACAGATTCTGTTCGACTTCAGACTCCTCCCACGCTGCAGACACGCAGCCAGCAAAGCACAGCAGCACCAGTCAGTGTCAGTGTTTACTTCCATAATAAATCTCCTGGTCGTGAGGCTGATATTTTTCATTTTCCCTCAGTCCGGAAAACTATATCCACCACTTTTACCATGTATGTTTCACTTGCTGAGTACTTAATTGCGTATGAATTTCCGGACTTAGTTTCAAAAAAGGAGACATGGCACCTGAAATGAAGCCCCCAAAAGAAGCCAGCTGCTCAGTGATCCATCCAAACGACCATTATCTGACCACTTTACATCTACATTAAGCCGCTTTCACATCGGGCGCGAATTTTTCTCACAACAGATTACATTTAAAAGTCAATGCAAAGATAAGAATACGCGCGAAAACACGTCTTTGCATTGAATTTGAATGTAATCTGTCATGTGCAAAATTCGTTTCACGTCCGGAGTGAAAGCAGCTTTAATAGGATCGCGTTGGTCCTGGAGTCTATCCCAGGTTACACTGGGCAGGAGTCAGGAGCACACTCTGTAAAGTTCACTAAAACACTGCACAGCACAGATGCCATCCCCTCACAAACTCACATGTGCGGGTAATTAAGAGTCTCCCATTAATCTAACATGCATGTTTTTGGACTATGGGGGAAAATAGAGCACCAAGAAGTGACCCACACAAATACAGGGAGAACATGCAAACCTCGCACAGAAAGACCCAAGGACGAATTCAAACACAACATATTTTTGCTATAAAAGCACAGTGCTACCCACACTGCATTATAAACATCAAAATCAAATGAACTCTCACAGTGATGAATCAACTCTGACAGAGTTAAAAGGGGGACATTGTTAGTAAGTTTGGAAAGTTACTGCACGTGTTTTGGCTCTAAATTGCCCATAGATATGAGTGCTTGAGTGCAAGGCCTGATGACCCCTACAATAGATTGGTGTGCATTTCTACCTCCTGCCAAATGTATTCTGGGAAGGGCTCCAGCCCTCCCTGTGCACCTAACCTTAGAATAAGCCAGTCTAGTTATAGATGGATGGGAAGCGACGATTCGAGAAAAACTTTCCTGCATTAAAAGCATTTCTTTCTTCTGGTCTAAGCTCAGCACTGCGGTGCGCTGGAGTGGAGCAATGTGGCGTTAATGGGATTTACTCAAAAGAATTACCCAGAATAACAGCAGCACCGGTCCACAGATTAAAGGAGATTGAAAAGATGGCAGACTGCCACAGATCAAGGCGGCTTCATTCCAGCATTCATTTTCAGAAGAAAAAAAAAATTCTTTGGCTTGTCTCCATGGGGTAACCCTTTTTCGATTCTTTATAGAATCTCGTGTGGCAGGTTTCAGAAGTGCAAAATCTCTCAGAAAGAAACATTTTGTCCAATAAAGAACCCATGGACTAGATAAGGTGCCTTTCTGGAGATTTATAGAGCTTTTCAACCAAAAAAAAATCTCTGGTTCTCGAGCCGATTGCGAGCAATATCCACAGAACCAAGGTGCCGTCCAGCGAACCGGTCCAATGTTTCCACTAATTTTTTGCAAATTGAACTGGAACCATTACCGACTTGTGATTTAATTGTAGGTTCCACTTCAGGTCCTGCTATTGCATTGGTTGAGAACTGGAACCAACCATTTAGGTTCTGAACCACGTTGGAGCCGATTCCATGTTTGTCAATAAGGGGCAACAGAGAGGCATCTTTGGAGCCTTTTTTTACCGAGAGTGTTGATCTGGAGGTCTCTCACTGTCTCATGATTACTGAATAGAGGGACTTTTTTCTCTGTCCAGAAAGAGGCCAGTCATTCTGGACCCAGTGATTACAAGCTTTAAACTAAGCACCATACTGGGAGGAAATAGCCAAACCTTGTCCATTTTTCATTTCCATCTGTAAAGCTGAATACCAAATGATGCACTTCCACCTCACAGACAGGAGGTCCTTGGTTCTAATCCTGACCGGGTTCTGCTGAAGTGGGTTTTCCTCAGGTACTTTCCTTCCTCTTGCAGTCCAAAGACATCCAGTTTGTAGCAGTGATATTTGCAAAGATAGAATTTCAGCATGAAAACAGTGGCTCTGTCCAATGTGCCAATTATGCATTGCACTATGGCACTTAGCAGATGCCCGGCTCTCGTCCAAATTGAGTCGCATTAAGCTTAATTTTGTTGCCTGGCATCAATTTATACAGCTATTTACTTAATGGTGCGATTCAGAACTAAGTACCTCTTTTTTTTTCGGAGGTAAAATGGCTGCGCCTGTCCAGGGAATCAAGCCTGTGACCTCGAGGTTAACCAAGCCCATTTCGCCAACCGTTGGGCCTCATTGCTCATGGCATCTAGAGAAATCTATTCGCATTCCGCACTATTACAGTACGCAATCAGAGGTGCAATCTCGCAGTTTCGCACAACGAAACCATCACTTTTCCAATCATACTTTGTGAGGCAGACTTTATAATGGCCCTGTCCTATAAAGACCTGGGAAAAGCGAATGCTACAAAGAGCAGTCGACAGATGTCAGGTTCTCTTGATATTTAGACCAGAAATTACTTTCCATGGTAATGAAAAATAATATCTTCATCATGTCTGTAAATGTAAAAGAAGTGGCTCTGTTGACATCTCCTTTCAAACTAATTACAAAGCAAAAATGAAAGTGCAAATTTAAGGCTCCACAAGAAAAACATCTCAGTACGTTGCTCACATACAGTCCAAGGCAATGTGAAGCCTGTCATTGTGATTCACTGTAAATTATTTCCCAAGAGGAACAACTTGAGGGAAATAGAGGGAGGAGAGAGGGAGAGGGATGGAGAGAAAGTGTGAGGTGCAGAGTCGTACCCCACAAACTTCACGTGGAAGAGAGGCTGTCAGTATCATCTAATGAGAGGAATCAACCCGTCTGGTCCACGTTTGGGCGGCCCGTCCTGACGCCCATGTCATCACTAATGCGCAGTCTGTTATTTTATTGTTCTCCCCGGCAGTTTCCTCGGTGTCATAATTTGCTGTAAAAAGTGATTCTTCCTAACGAGATAGTTGTTTTCTCTCCAGTGCTCCCCGTTCTTGCTCTTATTCTTTATTCATGACATACTGTGTTGCATAATAATCCTCACGGGATGTCTTTTCTATTGAATTATGATAATCGGTTGTGTAAAATGTCAAAGAGTGCAAATCGTTAATATGAGCGTCAGGTTTGTCTTTCCTCTGGGCTTCACTTTGTTGGCTTCTCCTGACTGACCATATCAGGGATATTCTGCCTGTAATGAATTTGAAAGGCAGCGGATATTTTGCTCCTCTAACCCTTCGAGGTGTCAGGACTCCCTGCCGATGTAAAACAGTAGTTTGAGTAATAAACCCACTTTAATATGCTGCAGTGAGAATTAGACAAATGGAGCCCCATCTTTTCAGCAGTGTGCTCGTTCCAATCAATTATTTTTCGTAGCACTCCTACCTTTTTCAGTGCTTAGGTCGAGAACAAAAGGAGGAGGGGATTGATGAAAATTGAGCTGGCAAAATTAAACATCCTGGGTTTTTCACAAACGTCAATCGAAAGTGACGTCTGGAACCATTATAGATGAGGCAGATGGCGGGGGTAGGATTCGCAGGTCACTCTTTTATGTATCACGCAATCCAAAAAAAAAAAACACTTTTGTAAAGGAATATCTCTAAGTTTCTTTATTTTACTAAATGGAAACCTGTATTCCCATCTCTTTTAACAGATTTGAATGTCCTTAATGATAGGGGACCTTTTCCAAAATCAGGAGCATGGGAATGCAGATAGGAGTGAAAATAAGCATTTGTAGAGAGCCAGTGTCTTTTTGTTGTTCTTTTTAAGTGATCACTCATTGAGATTCTGTTTTATAAATTATTGCTCTTTCACCTAATTTTGCACCTGATTCTCCTTCTACAATTTTACAGATATCAATTCCAAACCTGGTATCACTGATTTGTATTGCACCAGTGCACAGTGCATGCATTTTGGTTCTTTAAACATTTTGTCTTTTTAATGTTACAGCACTTTTTAATCTCATGATTGCTCGGTCACCTGCTGTTTACGTTTTTGGACTGGAAACTGTTTTGTGGCAACTGTTTTGAGTTCTGACTCACCCAGATCTGGCTGACAATAAAACAAAACTGCCAGTTTGATCTAGCTGATTCACTCTGAGTTTTCTGGAAGAAATGTGCTCCGTAGTTATGTCACTGATTTCTTGTTCCGTTTTCCGCCGTCTCTCAGGTGTGGGGGAGGTCCTTCCTAGCCTTCACAACCCCTCCATCCCACTATCTGGCCGACCATAACCAGTCCACCCCTGATTTAGCCTGCTCCAACCTAAACATGCTGGGCTACACATTGAGCCCATAGGTTTCCCATGTTGAGTCTGACTGTTCCCCAGGTCTCCTCCCACACCCCGTCCCAGGGCTATTTCCCGCAACTGCCCTCCTCCACTCCGCCTCAAGTTTACCTTTGTTTGGGTCTGAGCCGCATGTATTTATGTACTATACCAAGATTTGGTATTTAATCGGGAGAAAAATAGTCCCATGTTTTGTGTGGGAGAGAAGTCGAGACAGGGGGTGGACAAATCAAAAAGCCCACCGTGGTGAAGCACTTAGAGGGAGGATCAAAATTTATACCGTCCCCCCCGAGATGTGGTGGTTGCTTTGATAAGACTTAAGGCTGGCATCCCGCATCCCTGGTGTGTTTTTGTTTGAGGCTCTATGACATTTTTTTTTTCATCGGTGAGACAGACGGTGCTTGTTTTTTCTCGCAGTTATGAAATGTAATAACAGCCTGGGGGCTGTTCTGGACCTTGGGCTGCCGATGTCTGCTGAGAACTCTGAAACAGTGAGGGTGGGGGGTTGGGGTGGAGGATTGGGAAGGGGTGGGTACAGTATGCCAGCCGAGGACAAACCGCAGTCTTCGACCTCATCGCCCCACAGCTGAAGAACTGGCATCTGTAACTGTGGTAATTGCCGGAACCTTCTTATGCTGGAGCAGTCAATGGCCTGTCAGGGAGAAAATTTCACAGGGGATCAGTGGGTTGTTGGATCAAGCCCCAGTGTAGCCTCCGCAAGATCAATGCAGCTGTTGGGCTCTGGATCAAGGCCCCAGATTGTTCCCGGGGGAAACTGGCTCCGACTTTGTCCAATCGATTGTATCTCTCTTAGGAAAATGGCATCTCCTGAAAAAAGAGTAATGTCCGGTTTGCATATAAAAAAACAGCACAATTTTTTCATGTTGTATGTTATATTACCCGCTGTAGAGTCAAAGGTCAGGACATGGACTGGAGGAGGATGAAGACAAACTCTAGTCCTCTGCCTCTCCCCGACAGGTTCTCCAACAAGAGAGGCCATATTAGATTTAACAACCTTTCATAGTTCAGTAATTTAGTGAAAGACTCTTACAATCAATGTCCTCAATACTGCAGATCCACTGGTTCATGCTATTGGTCACTAACTGGAGATTATTAAGAGGATAATACAGACATCGCTGTATAAGATGAATGTTCTTTCTGGAATTTCTTAAGGGCTAATAATGTTACAGCCATTGCTGTGTAAAGAACGGTGAGTTTTTTTTTTTTTTGGCAGTATTTGCGTTAAATGTTGTTTGTTTGGGTACCTTCGTATTTATTTGTTACAGACATACCTTTAGATTTAGGAGTATGTTTAATGAGGGTTAATTTGAAAACCTCAGTGCTTAAAGTACTTTAATCATAAAATCTGCATTTTGTAACCGTTGAGAAAATAGACTTAGATCACCATGAAAGACAGTTTTCCATCCTCATCTCACAGTGGCCCTCATTTATCAAACTTGCATAGGATATGGTGTAGATTCTGGTGTAAATATTAGCGTTCGCCAGGTGTCACGTCTGATTTACTAAAAGTGCGTACGTCACTGATTTCGGTGTAGAACTGGCGTGGCGTTGATAAATCTGCCGACTGAAACCATCGTAATTTACATGATACGCCCCTATAAATTAATGCTCCAGGAGGCATAGTCCTGCCCACTTTACGACATGGACTCTCGAAAGACAAAAGAAGAAAGAAATTCACTGAGGAGGAAATATAAATTATCACTTCCAAGGTGGAGAAAAACAAATAATTTTATTTGAAAACCTTAAGAGTAGCATAAAGGGAGCCCAGAAGGCTGCAGTTTGGAGAGCTATTGCAGCTGCGGTAAACACTGTTGGGGTAGAAAACCGGAGTACAGCAGAGGTTTGATTTAATTAATTGATAATTTAAATTTATAGAGCCATGATATTTCATGTTATATAGCCTACATAACTGACAATCCAAATGCTTTACATGTAGGTCAGAAAAAGTGGTCCGATTTTAAGATCGCCACCAAAAAACGGGTTGAGGCGCTCAGGCAGTGCACGGACCGCTGGGGGCCAACCAGACTCGAACCTCCAGGAGTGCATCTCAAAGCATAGGCTGCATTCTTTGAGGGCTGCTTTTTTAGGGATCGTCACTTAGTTCCATCTGCCGAACTGACGTAACATCATTTCATTTCCGTTAAACAGCTTTGGTTTTAAGTGAGTTGGTACTGGTTTCCCAATCTTAACCTTAACCTAATCCTTAACCCAAAATATAGCCCTAGATTTAACCTTGTCCCTTACCCTAAATGTTAGTTTGGTGGATGGAAGTAGGTGACGACCCCTAAAAATGCAGCCTACAAAAGATGCAGCCTATGCTTTGAGATGTACCCCAGCTGTCACCATTCAACGAGCACGTGGCAGCAAGGCTCCCCCGGACTTCATGGGAATACGAGGCGGTGGGGACACAGATGAGTCCCCACCGCCTCGATCAGAGCTGCATGAGGGTAATTGTTAAAATACAGCCTGCGGAGATCACTCTTCATTGTACTTTAATTAGTATTACTCCATGACATTTTATTGTGTACCACATAAAATGAGCAGCCACTCGTCACTTCCCCCCAGGAGATCTTCTCTGCGCCGAAAGTTCCTCTCACATCGGACAGAAGCTTATTCCTATAACAATAGATCTGCCACTGTCAAAATGTGATCACGGTAGTTAGCTAGTTAGTTAATGTACTCTTATGGTTACTCAGTCAAAGTGATGGCAAAATAAAGAAAAGTTTGATTAAACGAGTATGAATGCGCACATGCTAGTAATAAATTTGATTTTCTAAAATAATTACGCGCAAACTTATTTTCCAGTCTGCCTTTAAGTTGCATTTCTTTTGTTGTTCAGTATATGTCTGACTGGATGAGCATCTAACATACCACACTGCATATCTCTCAAGCCACGCTTTGCGCTTAATCAAATTGATTGTAATTGTCAGCCGTCTGGCCTGACAAGCAGGTTGTCTCAAAATATAAGTTTGATTAATTTCTCAACACAGGTCTTATTTATTTATTTAGCCAATTTATTCATTTTACTAAGAAAAGCAACAACAGCATGACATCCAAATCGCTGCATATTATTAATAATTTTGACAGCTGCCCTCATTCCTGCATGTTGTTCACTGGTTTCAAATCTGCGTACACCTAGTCAGACCTGGCATGAGATTTTTGCGGACCGTTCGCTCACGTTCAGATTGATAAATGCTGATCCTTGCGGGAGATTTGGTGGACACCCAATTTTTTCGGTGCACGCTCGTTTGATAAATGAAGGCCATTGTGTGAGAATGTGACTTAAGCACTTTTAGCACAAGGCTCTTCATGGACCGACATGGTATAACAGCATTCCACAGTGCACTGGTGCTGTCAGTGTTTTAGTCTACCAATACCAACTCATCAAGGTCAAAAGAGTCAAGCTGTTTTTGACACATCTTCCAAATGTGATATCACGAACATGCAAGGGCCATGCACTTGGCTGCTTATATGTCCTGCACACACAGCAAGCCCATGACAGTCAAACCACTCATAACTCAAGCTAAAACACACTAACACGGGACATGAATAAACACACAGCATAAAAGGTTAAAGGCTCGACACAAGACATGAGTTAACCAGCTTTGCACCTCGTGTCAGGAAACAGGGGGACTTGTGTCCGCTGATTTTATCCATTTTTCCATCATTACAAGTTTTCTACAGACTCAACATTGACTTAATACAATGTCTACTTTCTGTTAGCTTACACATCAGTAAAATTAAACTATTTTCAACTAGGGTTTTACAGCCAAAGACGCCCAAGAGCAACAGAAGGCATTTTTCTTTTCTCCAGCTGACAGTGAATCAGTCTGGCAGAATTTGTCCAGCACACAAACTACAAATAAAGGCCACGGGATGCTAAAGTAAACAGTGGAAAAAGTCAACCTCTCGACAATAAAGCCACCCAAGGAGAGCACTGAGCTGGACAGAAGTAGTGGCTCATGTTTCAGTTTGAGTTACTTTTGGAGTAATGTGGGATGAAGTCACAATATAGAACATGGTGAGAAGAGCATGAATCCAGATGGCTAGTTTGGTCAAACACAGCAGGACTCAGCCCTGGTCGTGCAGTGCCAAATGGTGCTCTAGTGGCTTGTTTGCATTGTGTTCTGGCTTTCGCTGTTCTTCACCTTTCGTGGGTCAGTTAAGGCATTCGGGTGAGCATACAGGCAAGTGGCCAAGGTACTTGGCTAGCACTCAAGAGGTCAGTGGTTCAAGCCCCACTGTATCAACAATAATAACAGTACAGCTGGTGGGCCCTTGAGCAAGGCCCTTAACCCCAAATTGCACCAAGGGTGACTAGCTCCTGCTTAGTTATCATCAATAGTCAGTTACTTTGGATAAAAGCATCAGCTGAATAACTTTTATGATACAGAGTTAATTCACCTCACACCGTCCTCTTGGATCTCAATTAATGGGCGATTATGGGGCAAAAGTATCTAACCAGGAGTACAAGGTAGAGTCAATCAGGATCTACATGGTGTCAACACCAACGGGCTATATTCTGTTAGTCATGATCCCGCTGTCGTGTTTTCTAAAGAAAGACCTCAACTTGCAGAGTTTGCACTTCTTCTTAGCCTTGGTCTTCTTCTCATAAAACTTGTCCCAGTTAGCCTCCTCGTCGTCCCCCGCCCAAGGTCCCCAGGCCCCCCCGTTCAGTTCAGGATTGGCCCTCGGGTCTTCTGCTGGGTACCGAACTGGGATGGCGGTCCGGTTGTAGTGGGCCAGGCGTGCAAGCAGCGCCTTCACCACGTCTGGTCGCTGCTCCGCCTGGTCGTAGCGCTCGTACGGGTCGCCGGTGATGTTGAAGAGCCACACGGACTTCCGGACGTCCGTTCGGCGCTCCAGGTCCCACCAACTTCCCGGAAAGCCGGCCAGAGTCTGCGTCGGGATCCAGTCGCCATATCCCGGGTCGCCTGTCAGAAGCTTCCAGTCGCCAATGCGTATTGAGGCCTGCACGGCCGTGTTCCAGATTTTGTAGCCAGCGTCCCAGGACCCGTGCCTGGAGGGGTTGTAGAGCGGGTCAATGTTGTGGAGGATCTCAACCCTTGGGGATGCTTTCCCCTCGCTGATGGCCGGCCAAACGTCGTACCCATCCAGTCCATCGCTGGCAGACACATTTCCTCCTGCCAGGCCCACCAGCGTCGGGTACCAGTCAGTAATATGAACTAAGGCCCTACTCACCCTCCTCCGTCGCCGAATCAGGGGACTGTGAACGAACCCCACCCCACGGATTCCCCCCTCCCAGTAAGTGCCCTTGCGCCCCCGCAATGGCCAGTTGCTACCGCCGGAATAGGGCTGGCCACCATTGTCAGTGGAGAAGACAATGACACTGTTCTGGTAGTAGCCATACTTGCGAAGGGCATAGGTTATATTACGCACTGCCTCGTCCACTACCGACACCATAGCCGAGTACTTTCGGCGAGCACCGTTGGCTACGTCCCGGTAAGGGTGTAGGTACTCTTTCGGGCACTGGAGGGGGGTATGGACTGCCTGAAAGGACAGGTAGATAAAGATGGGCCGGCGGGGGTCATGGGCTGCCAGAATCTTGCGCACCCTCTGGGTGTACAGGTGGGTGGAGTACTTTCCCCCCTTCCCCCAGGCCACGCTCTCCCCCTCGTGCAGGTCGTAACCACACATGCCAGGCCCATCACAGGAGTCGTAGGTGTAGTAGTCTACGCTGCCTGTCAGGGAGCCGAAGTAGGTGTCGAACCCGCGTCTTGTCGGCAGGCAGTCGCGTTTGTAGAAGCCCAAGTGCCACTTGCCCACCATGTGCGTGGCATAGCCAGCCTCCTGTAGCTTCTGGGGAAGAGTCACTTGTTCCAGGGGCAGGCAGTTGGGCTGCCGAGGCCGGATTATGGAGTGCTGCAGACCCGTGTGGATCTGGTACCTGAAGGAGAAGAAGAACAAAAAAATGCTTATATACAGTAATTGAATTCACGACATGGCATTTTAGACCAATAGCATGTCAATTCTTGTTTCTGAGTTTGACACAAACAGGAGGGGGGGATACTGCAATAGTGCTGGTCTGTCCTTCTGTCTGCCCATCCGGATAAATAGGGACTATTTTTTTCAGAAACTAGCTTACCTAGATGAGTGAAATTTTGTGTGGGTATGTTTCAAATCATGATCTTGATTGGGTTTGAAAACAGCATTCCGTGGAGGTGTGGATATTGTCTTATGGTCCAGAACAGAAGGGCTTGGAAAAGCAATCAGTACTTGTAGAACCAGACAGGTCCACTTATCAAATGCAGGTAAAGAATCTTTGCAGAAAAAAAAAATACTTCCATAGATGTCAAACACCTTGGCAAGTCACATCGTGGCCTTGATGTGAAATGATTTGCCGACGAGGATAAAACTGTCAACAATTCAATCGGTTCTGTGGTTTTGAATAAAATCCCCACATCAATGACTTTTTCTCTGACTCTCAGGCTAAATTCTCTTAAAGCCTTGAGCAGGATTATGCTGCATTCAGCAGATTAAATGCTTCTTTAACACGGCTATTCGTGCAGAGAATAAACAAAAGGCGACGTGAATGAATTTTCTGTGTCTCCACCCTCCAATCCTGGAGGTCTCCTGACAGCCTTTCAGCTCCTTGACTGATCAGCAGCCTGAGGCCTGAATTTTTTGATTTGCATTATTCCGTCAGCCAAAGTTACAGATGCTAAATGAACCTCAGACCCTGGGACCTATGCACAATAATAAAGATAATTGAAAGGCAGGTCGCTTTAGTTTTCCTGCAACACAGTTGTAAACTGGTGGTAATAAACCTTGTTGCTGGAGATCTACCATCCTGCTGATCAGCGATGCGCAATCACGTGCCATGTAGGGCAGACAGTATGCAAGTTTTCAGTCCAACTAATCACTGCACCAGCTGATTTTACAGATTAGTTCACCTTCAGGCAGAGGGGGAGGAACTAATCAGTGAGATCAGCTGCTGTAGTGATTAGTTAGAACGAAAACCTGCATTCTTTCAGCCCTCTGTGGCACATGATTGGGTGCCACTGCTGTAGATCATCACACCAACCCTAATTTCCGTCAATCTATCCATTATCTATACCACTTCCTGACTAGGGTCGTGGGGGAGCTGGAGCCCATACCAGCTGACTATAGGCCAGTGGTCGTCAACCCCGGTCCTGGAGGGCCGGAGTGTCTGCTGGTGTTTGACGTTACTCTGCACTTAATTGATGAATGAAAGCAGTTCATTACACACTTAACTCATCTCACCTGGTGTCTTAGGTTTAAATAGGGTGGAGAAAACCAAACTCAGCACACCCTGCGCTGTTAGCAATACTCCAGCACTAAGGGAATAATAAGCCAATCAATCAATCAATTTCCAGGAACTACCCACAAGACTCCTAGAGCCAATTAAACAGACATGCAGGTTGTGACAGAAGTCTAAGTGGAAACAAAGATTTTTTCAATGTAGTTGGACATTGAGCATAGTTGTAATCTGGACAAAGTAGAGGTTCAAAGTAAAGATTAAAGTTTATAGGGCAGGGGTAGCAAGCCCTGGTCCTGAAGAGCCACAGGGTGTGCTGGAGTTTGGTTTTCTCCACCCTATTTAAACCTAAGACACCAGGTGAGATGAGTTAAGTTTGTAATAAACTGCTTTCATTCATCAATTAAGTGCAGAGTAATGTCAAAAAACCAGCAGACACTCCGGCCCTCCAGGACCGGGGGTGACGACCACTGCTATAGACGAAGGACAAGGACACAGCTCACCAATCACTCACACACTCATGCATATGGACAATTTAGAGTCTCCAATTAACCTGACATGCATGTCTTTGGTCTGTGGGAGGAAACCGGAGTACCCAGAGGAAACCCATGCAAACACAGGGAGAACATGCAAACTCCATACAGACAGACCCCAGGCTGGATGCAAACCCACAACCTTCATGTTATGAGGCGGGAGAGCGACCCAATACGCCACGAGGCTGCCCCCAAAACCCTAATTTCATACTCCTGGCTCTACTAATAAGAAGCTCAATAAAACTTCTCCCTGTTGTATGAGACGTGCTTGGTAGGAGTGCACACCTGTAAGACAGTACATCTCAAGAAACAGGGGTGGTTTCCACTGTACACCAGATGAGGGAAAACCCCATATTTCTTATCACATTTCAGCGATTTAGCAGATATATGCTGACTACACTAGCATTACAAATGGAATCTGTCTATCCAGATGCACTATAAATATTACTGAGACAGTGGCCCAGTGGGTTGCACTGTTGCCTCACAGCAGTAAAGTTGTAGGCCAGAGTCTGTGCTTCAATAAACTTCCCTGCTCTCCCTGGGTTTTTGGCGAGTTACCCCCGGCCCCCCTCCCACAGTCCACAGACACGCATGTCAGGCTAATCGCAGACTGTAATTTAGCCACAGATGTGTGAATGGTTTGTGATCCCAGAAACTGACCCCCCCCACCCCAGGGTTGGATTATAGATGGATCCTGATCAGGGAATAAAACCTGAAACCTTCTGGTCGCAAATATGGCTCTCGAACCATTATCCACCATATGCATGCAGGACTAGTAACATTACCTTTATTTAAAATGCAACCAAAAGCACTGAGGTCTCTCTTTATGGACCCCATCACATAAGTTCTGAGAGAAATAACATTGATCTTGGATCTTGGATCAAGTGGTGGTGGTGAAGAGGTGGGCAAGGGAAACTGGTCTGAGATCATTAGTGGCACACTGTAAACCCTGATAAGTGTGGTGAACTCAAATGTTTTGCGGAAACCGATTACCTCAAAAAACGTAATAATCTTGTGTTCACAGCACTTAAAAACATGTACCTCATTTAGCATATTTTCCACACAGTTCCTTCCACACAGCACAATTAAGTTGGCCTACACAATTTTTTGAGGTAATCGGTTTCTATGGAATCAGATTTGTGTCAAAAGTTGCGAGCGCAAATTATGCTGCCCCACACGCACAGAATTGGCAGCGAGTGCTCAAAATAGCCAGCATGCGTGAGTTAAAATCAGCTTCACGAGCGCTGGCGGGCATGCATGCTCTAGCAAATTCATATTTCCCTCGTGAAGTTAATTTCTGCCCGAGCCATAGGCATGCACACTCGCACAGGTCATACCTCCTCGCTCGAAACTGATTTCTGCTCACGCAGAACACAGACTTTTGACAATTAGAGGCAGAGACTAAAGGAGGCCGCTTGCCCTCTTTTGATTGGTCACTTTCTATTTTTTAAAACTTTTTTTATTGAGTTTTCAGCTCAATAATAATTTATACAATAACTTTGCTCGTAATTGGCATAGTATAGGTATAGAACAACACATCAAAAACCATAATATAATCAAATAAGGTTTAAAAAATAAGCATATACATAAAAACAATAATTATAATAAATGAAGGAGAGAAAAAATACAAATAAGAAAAATACATATGTCAACTCATATAGCATATGCATTTACACATGTGATTGGTCACTTTCAACGAGATCACACTGAAAGAAATTTAGCCATAAATTGCTCATTTTGTTATTAATTGCTCATCATTGAGTGACCTAGGTCATGCGTAATTGTTTATTATTGTAATCTAGCTTGTGTGTAATGAGATGTGTTTGCTGAACGGTCTGTTACTGAGGAGATTGTTGGGACCAGAGATATGTGGGATACGCACACTTAGCTGTGGAATGCTGAGAGAACATACATCCACATAAATCAGTCTCTGAGGGAGGAGAATTGAAAAATATGTGCCTATAATGAGGGAAGAATAATAAACTATTGGGGAAAATTTGCCGCAGGGGCGTATTTTTAGGCTTTGTGCACAAACAAATATCCAAGCAAAGGAGGAATTCCTTTGTCCTTGTTCCTCCATGTAACCTGGGTGTTATGATTCTGTCTGTCTGCCATGTCTCTGTTCTGCCGTGCCATGTCCATGATCTGCTGTGCCATGTCCCTGAGCTGTTTTCCATGTTTTTATTTTCTGTCTGATTTGGATTTGGATCTTTGCTATGTCTGACTATGCCTTGAATTATGTATTGTGATTTGGCTACTTAGATTTGTTCATGTATTGTCTAGTTTAGTTTTTCCATGTTTTGTATTTTGCCATATTCCATTCCTGCAGTTTTATTCCGGTCCATGTTTTTGTTTTTGCCATGCATTGCACTTTGTCTCTCCCTGTCTGGTCTTTTGTCATGTGTTTGCTCACAGCCCCAGTACTGCGTGCCACACTTTCAGGTGATTTAATGGTTTCAGGATTTCAACCATTCCATCCCATCTTCTTTACTTCCTTCATCTTGCTTTTTTCTAGATTACTAACAAATATTAACAGTTAGTTGTTTTTGTTAAATTACTAACCAAGAATAACACTGTATATAATACTAACTTACTAACGAGCACTAGGGATTGTAAAGCTGCACTCTACTAATTAACTAACGATCTCTCAGCGTTCGCCCTGTTCTAGTCTCCACCTCTTGTCTTCACTCAATTTACTTTGCTGTGCTTCTAGCAGATTCTCTGCACTTGTTTAATCACTGTTCTGCCTCTCACTCTGTGCACTAAGAAATCCCTAACTGGATCTGTTTATTCTATCTATAGGCTGTCTTGTGATCCCTGTCCGCGTTTTAGCTTTTGCCGATTTCATGTGATTAGGTTCTCCCTCATGTTTGCTTCCTTTGTAATCAGTCTGACTTCCTGCACCTGTGTTCTGTTAAGCATGTGACTTCCCGTGAGTGTATATTAGGAGTCTTTTCACAGCATTCCCTTGTCAGAACGTTTTTCCTTCTCAGTTTGCTTGCGCTACGCTTCTTCTCACCTTGTACTCTCAGTGATTCTCTTCTGACTGGACCGTCCCTGTTTTTGATTTTTGGCTTTGTGTTTTTTGGATTATTGTTGCATCTGTGTTTTTGACCCATTTCTGCCCGACTAAGAATTCTCTGATTGCTGCCCTGGTTACGGTTTGGATTACGCCCACTGGATTTTGGCTTTGCTTCTGACATACCTGTGCCTGTGTACCAAACCTATTTGTCTGACCGCGAGTACTGTGATTGCTACCCTGGTTTTCGTCTGTTTTTGCCCAACTGGATTGTGATTTTTGGATAGTGGACTTTGTACCTTCTGCCCTGCGGGGGATTTCCCCCTTGATCAATAAAATCAATCTACTGCATTGCTTGGTTCTCACGACTGTTTCCTGAGCGTATCATCACACTGGGCCCTATATGCATATACTAAAGACTGGATTCTATTTTACCATCTGTCTCTGAGTATTTCTTACAGGAATAATTAAAAATTCCCACCACAACACCCACACATCCTCCTGCAACCCAGAGCCATGTAGCTCTGCTCCAACCATAGGCTGTATAAAAAGGTGGACTAAGCAACTGTGACATCACCCATTGGTTTCAGCTTACCATTTAGGAAGCCTTGATTTTGGCTATTTGTATTACGCCGTTTTGTCATTTTGAAACCGCATGCAATTCCTACTAGACCAGAGCATGAATTGAATATCCAGAGAGGAGTGAAAGATGGATCTGACCATATCAGACGAGGTCCAAAGGATAGCCACGCCCCTAAAGCATATTCTGGTTTTATCCTTTATTCTGGTCTATTTGGAACCATTATTTACAAAAATGAACATCATGATATAGCCAAGGAGATTTGAAACTTGCGATTGATCCCATAAAGTAAAGAAAATAATTTTTGAAATAATAAATCTGGTACAAAGGTACGGTCATTTTCTCATAGACTTCTACAGGATTGAACTTCTGTCTGCAACCACTGACGTCGCCATCTGCTGGCTATTAAATAGAATGCAAATTTTGGACATTTCCGCATTGGCCTCAGTTTTCAGACCCTGGTGCAGCATCCATCTTAGCCTATAGCTGCAACCTAGAAAAGCAGCTTTCGTTATCTAACGTAAGCAAGCCAGATATATGTAATTTCATAGTCATTTAGCGCCTTTGGCAACATATTCGGATTAATAAGGTTATCAGTAAACTGTTAATATTGGAGGACAAACTTAATGGCTTACTTACCGATGATACCATGATGGCTTGTTATTCTGCAATGAGTTCAATTGCATATAATTTTTTTAGATTTGTAGCCAGCAAGCTAGCAAACTTTAGCAATGGATAATCTTACCAAATAATCATCATATGATAGCAATATGGTTTTGTTTTTGCCGTAACGTTATTAGCCAGGCCCTATCTGTTGACAGGGGCCCAGCAGATGGTTATATTTTGCGGCTTTTTCTGCTTCCCAACTTGTATATTTTAATTCGTGGGAGGAATCGCTATTATGCACGTATTTCAATCCAGGTGGCTTCAGCATCAAGCTGAAACAGGCTGACTACTGGTCAGCCAATATTCTGCCAATTGCCGAGAAGTAAATGTCAATATGAATGTGGACTACCTGTACTAATATCTATAGCTAACTATAGCACTCTTGTTTAATACAGGCTTCCAGCTGCTAAAGAGTTTTGGATCTCCTTTGACGGATTTTTTGTTTAATTATGCACCAAATGTTTTCAATCGGTGAAAGATCACAACTTTGGGCAGGCCAGTTCAGCACACAGACTCTTCTACTACGAAGCCATGCTGTTGTAATAGCTGCAGTATGTGGTTTTGCATTGTCCGGCTGAAATACACAAGGCCTTCCCTGGAATAGATGTCGTCGGAAGGGGAGCATATGTTGCTCTATACCTTTCAGCATTCATGGTGCTTTTTAAAACATGCAAGTGTCCCACACAATATGCACTAATGCATCCCCATACCATCAGAGATGCTGGCTTTTGAACTGAATGCTGAAAACAGGAGGGGTGGTCTTTCTCCTCTTTAGCCCGGAGGACATAACACCCATGATTTCCAACAAGAATGTCAAATTTGGACTTGTCTGACCACAGGACACTTGCCACTGTGCTACAGTCCATTTCAAGAGCCTTGGCACACAGAACAGAGCAGCGCTTCTGGATCATGCTCAACAATGGCTTCCTTTTTGCATGACAGAGTTTTAGGTGGCATCTGTGGATGGCACGGCAGACTGTGTTTACAGATAGTGGTTTCTTGAAGTATTCATGGGCCCATTTCGTAATGTCAATGATAGAATCATGCCGGTGAGTGATGCAGTGGTGTCTTAGGGCCCGAAGATCACGGGCATCCAGTAAAGGTCTTTGGCCTTTTCCCTTACGCACAGAGATTTTTCCAGTTTTTCTGAATCTTTTGATGATCTTATGCATTGTCAATGACGAGACATTCAAAGCCTTTGCAATTTGACATTGAGAACATTTTTTCTCCACAATTTTTTTTACGCAAGCCTTCACAGGTTGGAGAGCCTCTGGCCACTTCTGAGAGACTCATTTACACTGCCGGTCTTGTTGCCCAGATCAGATTTTGAGGCCCATATCCTATTTGTTCAACTGTGTGTTTAAATCTTGTTTTGAGCGTTAATGATATCTGTTTTTTTTTCCGATTCCGTTTGTTTACACCGCTCACTACCTGGCCATTGTCTTCAGCATCCACATGCGCACAGTGGAGAAGGCTACCGAAAATGAAAGCAAATGTGTGTGCACTGCAACAAAAGCATGCAGGCCTAGCAGTCATAGAAATTATTAAAAACATCAAGCAAGCTTGCAACATTTCACTGGGTAACCTACATCTGATTGTCCTGTTAACTCCTTTTGAGCCGCTTTCATACTGGACGCGAAAGGAATTAATTTGGTTACTGATTTACTGATGAATATGATGAGAAAAACTGAAATATAATCCTCAACACATTCAAAGTCAATGCCGCGTCTTTGCATTTACTTTGAATGTAATCTGTCGTGTGAAAAATTCGTTTCGCATCTGGTTTGAAAGCAGCTTGTTTACAACTATCAAATGCATCATCGCAAATGCGTAGACAGACTCTGCCTTAGTCTAGGCCTTTTTTTTTTAAACAAAAAATCCGATCTGCATTTTGATAAGCATTTACACAATGGGAACATTGACACATATCCGATAAATATCAGATACATATCCGAACAAAAACCACATTTGAATGAGGCCTGGATCCGATCAAGGGCGGAATCAATGTTTTTTTTTTTTTTCTGTTTACACAGCCATGTGACTGATCGGATCGTGTCACATTTATCCGGCAGTGTAAATCCAGCCAAAGACATCCCTTTTACAGCCAATTATGTTACACACCTGATGCCAGTTAACTTAATTACTTGCTAAATGTTCTTTCAGCTGATTCTCTTATATATGAATTGCTTTTTGAGCCCCTTTTTGCCTACTTCCAAACTTTTTTGAGACCTACTGCAGCCAGAGAATTTGAAATAAGTTCATTTTGTGGATAAAAATGTAAAATGGCACAGTTTCAATGTTTGAAATGTTAACTATGTTGTATTGTAAATAACATATTGGCTCAAGTGATCTGAAAGTCATTGCATTTTGATTTTATTCACAATTTATACTTCGACCCAACTATTTCGGAATTGGGGTTGTACGTGTAAAATAGCGATTCCTCCCATGTCCTAAAAATGAAAACTAACAAGCGCGCCGCAAAGCATAGCAATCAGCAAAGTTCCTGCCTTTTACAGATCAGGGCTAGCTAATAACAAAAGGGCAAAAACAAAACCAAATTGCTATCGTGATGATAATTTGCTAAGATTTTCCCTTGCTAAAGTTAGCTAGCAAGCTCGCTATTAATCTAAAAATGATATGCGATTGCACACATTGCAGAATAACGGGCCATCATGGAATAATCGGTAAGTTAGCCATTATGTTAGTCCTCCTATATTAACAGTTTGCTGATAATCTCATTAATCTTCAGCGCCGAACGTGTTGCCAAAGGCGCTAAATGGCTATGAAATTACATATATCTGGCTTGTTTATGTTAGATAACAGAAGCTGTTTTTCTAGGTTGCAGGAGGTTGTGTGGGTGTGATCTCAGAGCCGGCTCAAGACATAAGCCAACTAAGCGACTGCTTAGGGCCCCGCGCAACCACTAGGGAGCCCCCAAGAGCAATTAACAAAAATATTTTTTAATTAATTTTTTATTTATTTATTTACTTTTTTTTGCATGTGTGAGTGATGATTCCTTTATGATCAAAGGTATTTAATCATACAAAAATAAAATTTTATGTTAACAGTGTACTGCAGAATTCCGGTGCACTGGTAATTTGTGCATCCTGCCGTGCAGTGCGCACTGCGCATGCAAGGAGCAGCTGGTTGAGAGGTAAACTATGTCACAAAAAATACAGATCCTTCAGGAGCAGAGAAAAGAAAGAGGCAGAGGAGAAAAAAACGCCATGATAAAAGTATGCTTGTAGGTCTTGATAATGTCAGTTTCGTCAAGTTAGGAAAGTCCCTAAATATCCTACACATTTTGATGCAACTGGTTGCAAGTAGCCGTTAATAGCAAATTAGCCAGCTAGTTAAAAACTGGAGACATTTCTCTTTTAACTGGCAGGCAGAGGTGTATAGAAGCGAAGTACTTGTACTTCGTTACAGGACTTAAATCGTTATTATTTCGAGGATTTGTACTTTACTTGAGTTACTTTTGTTGTGGTTTTCCGGCTAGATGTTTACATATTTTTGAGGTCGCCTTGTTCGCGAATAATAGGAGGGAGACAAAATCTTCAGAAGCCATCTCTATTCCCACGGTGAGCAGTCCCTGGCCAGGCATTGCTAATTTGGCATTCTTTATAGGGGAATATTTATGGGAAAAACTCAACCAACTTTGCTCCAATCAAAATACATGGGTTGTAACCATCTCATCTCTAACATACTTTGCTCCAATCACAATCATGGGTTGTAACCATCTTGTCTTTAACTTTTTTTTTACTCTCCAACTTTGTTTTGTTAAATAATGGTGGAAAATTTTCAGTATAGGACTTAAAAACACTTTCAGATGAATAGGATACAAGCAGATACATAAATGATTCAATTGATTATGTTTTCAGTAACAACTAATGATTTTACTGAACAAATATTGATCGAAGCTACAGAAATCAAATGCATCATCTGATTATGTTTTTGAATCAACTAAACAGAAGCCTGCTTACTAATCAAAGCTACAGAAGCCCGCTGCTTATGTGTGTGTGAGCTGCTCATGGATGTGTGAATTGAATTGCTTGTATGTGTGTGTGTCTGTGTGTGAACTGTTTGTATGTGTGTGAACTGCTGCTTACATAATATGGTTATTGATTATGATCATTGATGGCTAAATATGATCTAAATCTAACTGTTAGTTTACTGAATATTAGTATGAGTAATAAAATGAATAATGATAAAAAATATATTATCAGTATTAATGAACATAATGAATTAGTATTAGTAAATATAATGAATAATGCTGAAATGTAATCCACAACACTTTAACCGGGACTTTGATTTTTACTCTTTTACATTAAAAGATAAAAACGTTTATTTTTACTTCGTTACTTTGACACTGGCAACTTAGTTACTCGTTACAAATAAAAATATGAATGTAATTCATCATTTAAGGATTATCTGGATTTGGTGGTTGTTCGAGAAGAACAACGGTTCTCAGCGGGGTATCTTAAGTGCTTTGTTCAGATGTTTCCACCAGCGGACATGGAGCTGCAAATTTATGCAAGCAGTTACAATATTTTATCACTAGATGGCACTCTCGGATCAGTTATTGCATAGCACTCTACATGAAACATTTTCCTCTTTCTCGTACTGTCCAACTAATGACAATGCTGGACGGCGCTCGAACTCGTCTCGCCCCCGTTTCGACGTGCGCAGGTGGGCAAGGACCCGTCCAACGCTGCTTGCAGCTTTAATTTAATACTGTTTTTGTACATTTGAAGATATTCTTTTATATATGTTAGTGATTTTATTTGTTGTTGCACTTTATTGTTGTTCGTGCACTACAAATAATTTTTTTCACATTGCTGTCGCAGTTTTTTGAAACCAAAAATAATAAACCAAAAGACACTTTTATAGTGAATGCATTTATTTTTGTTACTTTTAGTAGGCCTAGATGATATTCAGTATCCCACTTAGTGCTTTATCACTTGCAATGTTGTGTAAATCAACCCCAGTCCGCTCTTGTAGCTGAATGTGCTTCCTTTTTTGAGATTAAAAACTGGACATGGGTTAAGGCATGTCAGGCTGACAATAGGATAATGTAAACAACACTGCCAGAGCTGCATAGTTGCAGCAGTGTAACACTGCTACAATGAGTTTATAATAGGTGTATTAATGATCAATAATCAATATTATTGGCAGAAATAGAGGGTCCCAAAATCAAATTTTGCTTAAGGCCCCTTGGAGGCTTGGGCCTGCTCTGTGTGATCTCGTTGAAAGTGATCAGTCACAAGAGGGCAAGTGGCCTCCCTTATTCTCTGCCCCTAATTGTCAAAAGTCTGCGTTCCGCGCGAGCAGAAATCAGTTTCGAGCGAAAAGGTGTGGCCCGCGCGAGCATGCATGCATGCCTTCTGGCACGAGCAGAAATGAACTTCACTGGGGAAATATGAATTTGCGAGAGCATGCATGCCCCCTAGCAAGCGCGAGGCAGAAGTTTCCTTGCGCGTGCTGGCTGTTTTGTGCGCTCGCTGCCAATTTTTATGTGTTTAGGTGCCATTCCCATTCTGTGCACGCGGAGTAATATAATTTGCGCTCATGGCTTTTGACACAAATCTGATTCCGTAGGTTTCCAGAAAACATCTGAGTTCACCACACTATCAAGGTTTACTGTGTGGGAATGAAGGAGATTTGTGAATATGAGCCTATACTGTATGTTAGAAATGACACAGAACAGCCGTGATGACATCAGGCAGCTGTAAGTCTGGAGGGAAGAACAGCTGTTAGCTTAGCAGCCTGAGGGGAGAACTCCACAGACTCAAGCCCAGAGTAAACACCCCCGAGCCAGCATCTGCTCCACAACATACACATTCAGTGAGAGAGCTAACTGGTGACCCCAGATCAACCCATTCCAGCACACAAGTACATATGCCATCAAGGACGCGAATACACACACGCGCGAGGACACACATTAAAACACCTGCAGGAAATGACTTATATGAGCTGCCACACATGCGAGCACAGACACACACACAAACTAACACACATAAACATCAACACACTTCCACACATGCATATACACACACTGCCATGCATGCAAGCAAAGAGACACATACATGCAAACTTAGACACACTCTAACACTAACGTAGGCATGGACACACTCACTACCACACACTCAAGCATGGGCACACATTACCACAAATGCAGGTATTGACATCAACACTCATACACACAAGCATGGAAACACACTGCTATCCATACAAAAAAAACCTTGAATACGAAGAGTATGCACACAAACATGCTCGTGTAAACAAAAACAAGCAAGTACATGTGTATACACACACACACACACACACACACACACACACACACACACACATTTTCATAAGAATAGGAATTCCTAATTTGAAACACGAACACACTCACATGTACGAAAACTTGCAAGCACATTTGCGCACACACACACACACACACACACACACACACACACACACACACACACACACGTTCATAACAATATGATAGGAATTCCCAAATTTCTTTCGTTTTAAGCACTGTTATTCTGTAATAAAATACATCAAGGTGCCAAGTTTGTTTTCGAAATTGTGTGCCGAAACCCGTTTACAGACAGCTTTGAACAAATGCCAAACTTTAAAAAAAGAGGAATTAGATTTTGATTTCCTCTGTACTGAAGCACTTGCCTTCCTTCAACAATTAAATATGATAAATATCACTTCTGAACTGAACCTCAGTGGTCGGGGCGCGCGTCATGCGTCACTAAGGTTACGCGCATACGGTGGACGCGGACACTCACCTGCCTGTGATCAGCTGACTGCGCGAGGGCGTGCAAATCGGCTGGATGTAGTAATTCTCCAACTTCACGCCTTCCGCGGCCAGCTTGTCGAGCGTCGGTGTTCGGATGTCAGAACCGTGGTAGCCGATGTCATGAAAGCCCTGATCGTCGGTCAGAATGAAGATGATGTGCGGGGGGTTTCGGTACATAAACCGGGACCCTTTGTCCTTGAAGTCCAAGATTGACTCGTTCTCCAACTGGTTTGGTTTCGTCCAGTCCCAGGTCATATAACCAAAGCTCAGCAAGCTGACAACCGAAAATCCAGTTAGGCCATATACCGCCATGGCTCCTCGGGAGAAGATAAATGAAAATTGCTCTATCGATGAAAATTCATAGTTTTGACTGACCTCTGAAATATTTTGGACTCTGATCCAGACTCCCAGTAAGAAAATGCAGAATATTGTTGAAAGATTTCAGTAGTCTTCTGTAGCATCCAGACCTCATCTGCTCAACTCTGCAAAATAGCAGGTGAATCAGTATTTCAGACCTCCATCATTTATATTCTCCAGACCGTTACGTATCGAGTGTCTCCCTTTGCCTAGATGTGAAAGTCATTACAACCTACACAAGCTACTGCTATTCAAGAGAGTTACTCCTTACTTTTCAAAAACTCCTGCCAAAGTTTCCCCCTGCTTTGTGGTCGTATTAACTCCGCCTGATTGAATGAACACCGGCCAATTGAAATAAGGCGTACGAGAAAACCTCCCCGCCATGCAAACAGAATCGGGATGGTGAGGAAAGGGGAATAGCGTGACTCGTCAGCATTCCAAACTCCAACGGCTGTTGCGCGTGCAGCTCGCTGAACGGCACCCAAGCGCAATAAACTGCTGCCCCGTGCGCCTTAACGTTCATTCAGGGATTATTCCTTTTCTTCGACTGACCGTTTCCCGAAATTTTTGTTTTCTCGCTTTTCCGTTTTGTGAGTTAAGTCTATGTTTGTGTTTACCTCATTACCGCGGCAACCGGTAACTTTTAGACAAATTGTATTTATAAAAACCTGAGAGGCGAAGTTTGAGATAAAAAAAAATCCTGTTTAAAAATCACATTATTCAAAACAGGCGACAAAAATGTAAAATACCTGTACCTATGTATGTATATGCTATGTTTATGTCCAACTTTGGTATGAGTAAAACTTAGCTTCCATTAATTCAGGGGTTGGAAACTGGGCTCCAGGAGAGCCATAGCCCTGCATGTTTAAGATGTCTTTACACACCTGATGACTGTTGTCAAGAGCTTGATAATAACACATATGCTTGATAACAACGCCATCGCTTGAATGTGTTAGAAGACATCTAGAACATAGTTAAAGAAATTGGGCTTCGGCTCTCGGGTCAGGATTCCCTACCTTTGCTGTAATTGGTCAAATTTAGAACTGGCAGACACACACTATAGCCATTTCTAGTATGGATATTTTGTCTGCTTTCTCAAGAGAGATTGTTTTTCGATTTTCAACAGGGAGAGGAGGCTGCTCTAGGTCTACGCAAGTGCTTCAGTAAGGTCAGGCAATCGGGGAGATGTTTTATAAGTGCTGTGCTGCTGGTTAGGTTTAAAGGTGAGAGAATGTAATAAGTATTTTCACTCCAGCTGGCAAAGAATCAGCCAATCTTCACACCCAGTATATTAAAAATTCAATAAAAGAGATTCCAGTACAGTATCAGTCTTTTCATAAATATTGCATAATGGCAGTCACCCTCTCTTATCATGTTAATTTTGACGATTCTAGTGTGTTGCGGTGGACTGTCCATAGCTACAGCCAAAAGAATGAAATCAGTTTGATTGACCTGCTGCCCTGGAAAGGGGTAGATGGTGGTAGTATTTCAAAGCTGGTACTGCAAGGATTCTGCAGTGAAAAACTGTGTGTGTGTGTGTGTGTGTGTGTGTGTGTGTGTGTTTGTGAGCCTTATAATTCATGTTGCACCAAGGGGACCCCTGTAATACCAAAACATGCCACCATCAAGTTCAGGGGCCACCATGGACCCCAGGACAGAAGGGGAGTGTTCTCCTAAACTCCTGGTACACAGAACTTTTCTTTAACGCAGTTGTTGGAGGCATACTGGAGTGTTGATTGGGAACACGGGTAAAACGTTTTTCCACTATGCACTTTGTAAGAAACTCATGTAATTAAGTGCTCTCTAAAACATCTGCATCCAGAGTTATATGCGCAGCCTACAATTTAATGGAAATGTAATTCCTCGAAAGATGGTACAATCACTACAGTATGATGAATCCAAATGCCTGACCAGGAGCTGCTTTGACAGCCAGGGGAATTGTGGTCCCATGGTTTGATAGTTGACTGTAGAGAAATTGAAGAGCCTAGTGCTAAAAGTTACAAAATGGCTATGTTTAAAAATATTTAAAAAATTAACTTAGAAGAATACAATAGATGTTTTCCCATCCTTACCTCGAAATGTGTGAAAATGTGACTTAAGTACTTTTAGCACTGGGCTCATCAATTAGGATTCGGAGTGTGAATTTCGCAGCCGTAGGTGGCAACACCGCTTGGTTTGCAAAGGTAACATTTTTTAATAATAAAATGTGCAATAGAAACTGTTGAGATTTACGAAATGAACCAAGTGCGACAACCAGTAGAATGCAAAAAGGAGGCTTTATTTCTGAAGGGGGAAACCCCCCAACAGAGCTGGCAACGGTACAAAGTCCACAATCCAAAAACAGTATCCAATGGGCGTAATCCAGAATCGTAACCAGGGCACCAATAACAAAGTTCGTGGTCAGACAAAAAGGGTTCGGTACACAGGCGTAGGTTTGGAGGAGAAACAAACTCATAAGCCAAAGACAGTCCGAATCCAAAACCAGGGCAGTAATGACAAAATCAAGGTCGGGCAGAAAAAAGGTCAAAATTCACAGATGCAACAATATCCAAAAAGGGCAAACCAAAAACAATAGTCGGGCAATCCAGTCAGAAAGATAAACACTGAGATATCGAGGCGAGAAACGTAGCACAAGAAAACTAGGGAGAACGATCTGACAAGAGTGTGAAGCAAACAGACATCTTATATACACATCCAGGAGAACACATGACCAGGGAGAACAGGTGCAATCAATGGTGACAATGATTAGGGAGAGACACATGACAGCAAAATCCAGAATCCCAACAGAACCCCCCTCCCAACGAACGCCTCCTGGCGTTCAACCTGAAGGTCGTGGATGAGAAGCGTGATAGTCCTTAATCAATTCTTTGTCCAGAATGTGCCTAGCTGGCACCCAACTGCGATGTTCCGGTCCGTAGCCCTCCCAGTCGACGAGGTATTGTAATCCTCTGCCTCGTCGACGAGAGTCCAGGAGGGAACGGACCGTATAGGCTTCGCCTCCGTCGATGATCCGGGCGGGTGGTGGGGGATCAGGTCCAGATGACAGGTGGTGGGTTATAGCAGGTTTGATTTGTGACACATGGAAAGTGGGGTGTATACGTCGCATAGACAGGGGGAGACGGAGGCGAATGGCAGTGGGGCTCAGGACCCTTTCAATGGTAAAAGGGCCCAGGTATTTGGGGAAAAGCTTACCCCCGTTACCTCTGAGGGGGATGTCCCTTGAAGACAGCCAGACCCGCTGCCCAGGTCGGTACGTAGGAGCCGCAGTGCGTCTCTTGTCGGCCTGCTCCTTCATCCGGGCGACTGACCTGAGCAGGGCCTGGCGGGTGGTAGTCCAGGTGCGTCTGCACCTACGGACGAATTCGCGGGCTGAGGGGACAGCTACTTCCTCCTCCTGAGACGGGAATATAGTCGACCTCTAGGGGGCATAGTACCTGGCTTCAGGTCAATACAACAGTCATATGGTCGGTGAGGAGGCAAACTGGTGGCCCGGGATTTGGAGAACACCTCCTTAAGGTCACGGAACTCTAGGGGGACCTTCTCAAGGTCTGGTATTTCTTCTTGGGGTGGGCTGTGTTGAGGTTCGCGGGCGTTGTGGAGGCATGCCAGGGAGCAGTTGGGGCTCCAACCCTTAACCTCATTCTTCCGCCAATCAATATTTGGGAGGTGTTTGGCCATCCATGGATGGCCCAAAACAATGGGAGCATGGGGAGAATGTAAGAGGAGGAGCTGAATGGTTTCGTGGTGGTTTCCTGAGGTTTTGAGTTTGATGGGGCTGGTAGCGTGAGTTATCTGGGCTATTTTCTGGCCACTGAGTGAATTGGCCACCCGGTCAGGAAAGATCCTCTCGGTAGGGATTCCCCATTCTTGAGCCAGCTCCACATTGATGAGGTTCTCCTCAGCGCCGGTATCAATGAGGGCTAGGGTGGACTTACTCCCTCCTCCCCACTCCAGGATAACTGGGAGGCACGTACGGTTCTTAGTCTCCTGCACTGGCGTCACTCCAATCACTACTCTTCTCTGGGCACCAGGGGAACTTCTCTTGTTGGGACACTGAGCAATGTGGTGTCCCCCCTTGCCACAGTAGAAGCAGGCCCCTTCTCTGCGACGGCGGTTCTTCTCCTCCACAGGGATGCGAGTACGGCCCAGTTGCATGGGTTCTGGCTCAGGACTGTCGCCAGTAGGGGGTGGTAGAGGCGGAGTGCTCTGGAGGAGTGGGTTAGGTCGTCTGCGGGAGGCGAAGCGTCTGCGTTCTTCCAATCGAGAATCCACGCGAATAGCCAAGTCGACCAAGTCATCCAAATCCTCCGGTAACTCCCGGGAAACCAGCTCATCCTTTAACACTTCAGAAAGCCCGTTAAAAAAGGCATCGAACAAAGCTCTATGTCCCCACCTGCTGTTGGTAGCCAGCGTCTGGAAATCGATGGCGTAGTCGGCCACGGAACGGCTCCCCTGTCGAATGCGCAGAATTTCTCGTCCCGCCTCGTGACTCAGCTTCGTGCGGTCAAAGATGCGCCTCATCTCCTCACCCAGCAAATTAGACGTTTGCACGCAGGGTAGATCTGCTTCCCATGCAGCTGTAGCCCACTGCTTGGCCCTTCCCGTCAGTTGCGTGATGATGAAAGCAACCCGAGCTCCTTCGGTGGGGAATGACGAGGGCTGTAAACTGAAAATGAGCTTGCACTGGGTGAGAAAAGCCCGACATGCTCCCGGGTTCCCGTCGTACCTCTCAGGCGGTGGCAGGCGTGGCTCGCAGACTGGCAGTGGCGGAGCAGACGCAGGAGTGGCATGGACGGCAGGCTGGAGAGACTGTAGCCGCTGAGCTTCTTGCACAGAGCGAGTAAGATCCGCCATCTGAAGACTCATGGTTTGCATATGTTGCATAAGAGCCCGAAGCTGACGCTCTTGGAATTCTAACTGAGCGCCCTGTTGGTGCACTGCCTCCTGCAGAGACTGGTCTGACGCTGGCTCCGTCATGGTCAGATCGTAATGTTGAGATTTACGAAATGAACCAAGTGCGACAACCAGTAGAATGCAAAAAGGAGGCTTTATTTCTGAAGGGGGAAACCCCCCAACAGAGCTGGCAACGGTACAAAGTCCACAATCCAAAAACAGTATCCAATGGGCGTAATCCAGAATCGTAACCAGGGCACCAATAACAAAGTTCGTGGTCAGACAAAAAGGGTTCGGTACACAGGCGTAGGTTTGGAGGAGAAACAAACTCATAAGCCAAAGACAGTCCGAATCCAAAACCAGGGCAGTAATGACAAAATCAAGGTCGGGCAGAAAAAAGGTCAAAATTCACAGATGCAACAATATCCAAAAAGGGCAAACCAAAAACAATAGTCGGGCAATCCAGTCAGAAAGATAAACACTGAGATATCGAGGCGAGAAACGTAGCACAAGAAAACTAGGGAGAACGATCTGACAAGAGTGTGAAGCAAACAGACATCTTATATACACATCCAGGAGAACACATGACCAGGGAGAACAGGTGCAATCAATGGTGACAATGATTAGGGAGAGACACATGACAGCAAAATCCAGAATCCCAACAGAACCCCCCTCCCAACGAACGCCCCCTGGCGTTCAACCTGAAGGTCGTGGATGAGAAGCGTGATAGTCCTTAATCAATTCTTTGTCCAGAATGTGCCTAGCTGGCACCCAACTGCGATGTTCCGGTCCGTAGCCCTCCCAGTCGACGAGGTATTGTAATCCTCTGCCTCGTCGACGAGAGTCCAGGAGGGAACGGACCGTATAGGCTTTGCCTCCGTCGATGATCCGGGCGGGTGGTGGGGGATCAGGTCCAGATGACAGGTGGTGGGTTATAGCAGGTTTGATTTGTGACACATGGAAAGTGGGGTGTATACGTCGCATAGACAGGGGGAGACGGAGGCGAATGGCAGTGGGGCTCAGGACCCTTTCAATGGTAAAAGGGCCCAGGTATTTGGGGAAAAGCTTACCCCCGTTACCTCTGAGGGGGATGTCCCTTGAAGACAGCCAGACCCGCTGCCCAGGTCGGTACGTAGGAGCCGCAGTGCGTCTCTTGTCGGCCTGCTCCTTCATCCGGGCGACTGACCTGAGCAGGGCCTGGCGGGTGGTAGTCCAGGTGCGTCTGCACCTACGGACGAATTCGCGGGCTGAGGGGACAGCTACTTCCTCCTCCTGAGACGGGAATATAGTCGACCTCTAGGGGGCATAGTACCTGGCTTCAGGTCAATACAACAGTCATATGGTCGGTGAGGAGGCAAACTGGTGGCCCGGGATTTGGAGAACACCTCCTTAAGGTCACGGAACTCTAGGGGGACCTTCTCAAGGTCTGGTATTTCTTCTTGGGGTGGGCTGTGTTGAGGTTCGCGGGCGTTGTGGAGGCATGCCAGGGAGCAGTTGGGGCTCCAACCCTTAACCTCATTCTTCCGCCAATCAATATTTGGGAGGTGTTTGGCCATCCATGGATGGCCCAAAACAATGGGAGCATGGGGAGAATGTAAGAGGAGGAGCTGAATGGTTTCGTGGTGGTTTCCTGAGGTTTTGAGTTTGATGGGGCTGGTAGCGTGAGTTATCTGGGCTATTTTCTGGCCACTGAGTGAATTGGCCACCCGGTCAGGAAAGATCCTCTCGGTAGGGATTCCCCATTCTTGAGCCAGCTCCACATCGATGAGGTTCTCCTCAGCGCCGGTATCAATGAGGGCTAGGGTGGACTTACTCCCTCCTCCCCACTCCAGGATAACTGGGAGGCACGTACGGTTCTTAGTCTCCTGCACTGGCGTCACTCCAATCACTACTCTTCTCTGGGCACCAGGGGAACTTCTCTTGTTGGGACACTGAGCAATGTGGTGTCCCCCCTTGCCACAGTAGAAGCAGGCCCCTTCTCTGCGACGGCGGTTCTTCTCCTCCACAGGGATGCGAGTACGGCCCAGTTGCATGGGTTCTGGCTCAGGACTGTCGCCAGTAGGGGGTGGTAGAGGCGGAGTGCTCTGGAGGAGTGGGTTAGGTCGTCTGCGGGAGGCGAAGCGTCTGCGTTCTTCCAATCGGGAATCCACGCGAATAGCCAAGTCGACCAAGTCATCCAAATCCTCCGGTAACTCCCGGGAAACCAGCTCATCCTTTAACACTTCAGAAAGCCCGTTAAAAAAGGCATCGAACAAAGCTCTATGTCCCCACCTGCTGTTGGTAGCCAGCGTCTGGAAATCGATGGCGTAGTCGGCCACGGAACGGCTCCCCTGTCGAATGCGCAGAATTTCTCGTCCCGCCTCGTGACTCAGCTTCGTGCGGTCAAAGATGCGCCTCATCTCCTCACCCAGCAAATTAGACGTTTGCACGCAGGGTAGATCTGCTTCCCATGCAGCTGTAGCCCACTGCTTGGCCCTTCCCGTCAGTTGCGTGATGATGAAAGCAACCCGAGCTCCTTCGGTGGGGAATGACGAGGGCTGTAAACTGAAAATGAGCTTGCACTGGGTGAGAAAAGCCCGACATGCTCCCGGGTTCCCGTCGTACCTCTCAGGCGGTGGCAGGCGTGGCTCGCAGACTGGCAGTGGCGGAGCAGACGCAGGAGTGGCATGGACGGCAGGCTGGAGAGACTGTAGCCGCTGAGCTTCTTGCACAGAGCGAGTAAGATCCGCCATCTGAAGACTCATGGTTTGCATATGTTGCATAAGAGCCCGAAGCTGACGCTCTTGGAATTCTAACTGAGCGCCCTGTTGGTGCACTGCCTCCTGCAGAGACTGGTCTGACGCTGGCTCCGTCATGGTCAGATCGTAATGTTGAGATTTACGAAATGAACCAAGTGCGACAACCAGTAGAATGCAAAAAGGAGGCTTTATTTCTGAAGGGGGAAACCCCCCAACAGAGCTGGCAACGGTACAAAGTCCACAATCCAAAAACAGTATCCAATGGGCGTAATCCAGAATCGTAACCAGGGCACCAATAACAAAGTTCGTGGTCAGACAAAAAGGGTTCGGTACACAGGCGTAGGTTTGGAGGAGAAACAAACTCATAAGCCAAAGACAGTCCGAATCCAAAACCAGGGCAGTAATGACAAAATCAAGGTCGGGCAGAAAAAAGGTCAAAATTCACAGATGCAACAATATCCAAAAAGGGCAAACCAAAAACAATAGTCGGGCAATCCAGTCAGAAAGATAAACACTGAGATATCGAGGCGAGAAACGTAGCACAAGAAAACTAGGGAGAACGATCTGACAAGAGTGTGAAGCAAACAGACATCTTATATACACATCCAGGAGAACACATGACCAGGGAGAACAGGTGCAATCAATGGTGACAATGATTAGGGAGAGACACATGACAGCAAAATCCAGAATCCCAACAGAAACATGTTCATGCACCCATAGTAACCTAATTAGCCAAAGTGTTGACAGGTCATCTCAGGGAATAAATTAAAAAAACCAAGTTCGCTCATTTTTGAGGGCAAACTCCCTTTTCTTAAGGGGGGGTGGACGAAGTGGTCATGGAAAACAGGAGTTGGTGAGACCTAGTTGAAAGGGCTTTGACCTCATAACAGGGTTTGGGTAAGCTGACCTAGCAAAATAACTTAATAAACAAATAAACAGATACCTGTACTGGTGCTGGAGTCATGCCACTCTCGGCTTGCGGCTTGAGCAGCTTTAGCATAAATAAGTTCCTGAGGCTCGCCTGCATGTTTGTTTTAGCTGTTTTTCCTCTTTTTCTGTGGAGGGGAGATGGAGCACTTGGCTGGGCTTGGCTCTGCCGCCACAGGCATAGTTTTATAGAAGGTAATGGCAGATATGGGCTCGATTGCTAAAATGCAGGCAGGCGAGGCAGTGGCTGGAGGGAAAGTGGTCAATTTCTGTAAATAATGCTGCTTTTGGCCCACAATGCAGTTTGGCCTTTAACATATTTGAGGACCACAATGGAAAAATGATCAGAGTCACATTTTCACATTGTGGAGAAACGATCAATTAAAAATTCAAAACAAGTACAAACAATTTGTTTGGGGTTGATTTTTTTTGCGACTTTACAAATTGAACATCTACTTACTAAAATGTTTGGAATTAAATCAACTCCAGAAGAGTCAAGTAAGTGTTTCCACTACACACTTGAGCCCACTCTCACCAGAGATGAATCAATAGACTCCGAGAGAGATGATTTCCCTCTGAAATTTTACTGTGTATGGTGCCTTTTTTTAAAAACAAATTACAAAATATCCTCCCCTACTTTCTATTTAGCTGTATAGCCACAGAACATTAGGCAGGTTAGTGATGGTTCTGCTGATAGACTGCAGAGAATGAGAAAGTCCTACTGCCATAATAAGTGCCATGAACTCTTTTACATTTAGATTAAGGGCACCGCTGTGAAGAAACGTACTGCATTTTTCTAATTATGTATACCTCATTATTATTTAAATTGTGTAAGCAAAATTCAAGCTTTCATCTGAAATACATTAAACTCATTATTTAGAGGGGGAAAAACATTGTCTTTTCTTGACACTGGATGACATTATTTACTTGAGTAGTGTGAACTGAATTGTTTGCCTATTACTACAGTGCTGTGAAAAAGTATTTGCCCCCTCCCTGCATTTCTTCATATTTGCTAAAAATTATCTTGATGACCCCTAAGACTACTGAGATAATATTCTGTAGACGGATGAGTCAAATAGTTTTAATGATTTTTCACATTTTGAAAACTTGGTATAGGTATCCAAAAAAACAGAAAATAGTCAAAAGTGGAACCTTTTGGAGGACATGGGTCCATTACATCTAGAGTAAAGCTAACTCAGCATTTCACAATAACAGGCCTACCAAAGAAAACGTAGCCTCAGCACACAAAAACTTTGAAATGCCTACATTAATCGCGGAAATAGCAACAGAAAAATAAAACCCCGCTACCGAAACTGCAAAAACCGCAACATAAACTGTTGACTCGTAGCATAAGACTATGAAACTGCAACATCTTCTTTCGCACCCGTCTGTGCTATTTACTGCGCTTGCGCGTACCGGCCCAGGCTGCTTTCAGAGATAGCGGAATCAGGCGTGTCTCCTTCGGTTGGTAAGTAAAACTTCCAAATATGACGTTATTGTTAATGCAGATGTTTAACAATGAATTGTAAGACGTAGCTGTTACATCCACATTCTCGTAAATTCGCTTATTTTAGCATGTCACCCTGCCGAAAATGAACGATGCACTGTCGATTTCGCTATTGTCTTAGAGTTGCCAACTTGACGACTTTCTCAAGAC
This sequence comes from Gymnothorax reevesii, assembly GCA_029721435.1. Classification (NCBI taxonomy): domain Eukaryota; kingdom Metazoa; phylum Chordata; class Actinopteri; order Anguilliformes; family Muraenidae; genus Gymnothorax; species Gymnothorax reevesii. The sequence continues at coordinate 39,617,500 of CM056586.1, read as the reverse complement.
GTATACATACGTCTTGAGTGGACAAACAATCCCGATTTGGAAAGTCGCCAGATTAATCGAGAAAGTCGTCAAGTTGGCAACTCTAAGACTTTAGCGAAATCGACAGTGCATCGTTCATTTTCGGCAGGGTGACATGCTAAAATAAGCGAATTTACGAGAATGTGGATGTAATAGCTACGTCGTACAATTCATTGTTAAACATCTGCATTAACAATAACGTCACATTTGGAAGTTTTACTTACCAACCGAAGGAGACACGCCTGATTCCGCTATCTCAGAAAGCAGCCTGGGCCGATACGCGCAAGCGCAGTACATGGCAAAGACGGATGCGAAAGAAGATGTTGCAGTTTCATAGTCTTATGCTACGAGTCAACAGTTTATGTTGCGGTTTTTGCAGTTTCGGTAGCGGGGTATTATTTTTCTGTTGCTATTTCCGCGATTAATGTAGGCATTTCAAAGTTTTTGTGTGCTGACGCTACGTTTTCTTTGGTAGGCCTGAATAAGGACATCATACCTACAGTCAAACATGGTGGTGGTTTGATGGTCTGTGGTTGTTTTGATGCTTCAGGTCCTGGGCAATTTGCCATAGCTGATAGAGCCATGAGTTATGCCATCTACCAGAAAACCATCTACCAGAAAACCCTGAAGAAGAATATCTGCCCATCAGTTCTTGGCCTACGCTCAAGAGCAGTTGGGCTGTGCAGCAGGGCAATGATCTGAGGCACATAAGCAAGTCCACCTCTGAATGGCTCTGAAGATGCAAAATGAATGTTTTGGAGAGGCTTAGTCAAAGTACTGACTTGAATCTGATTGAGATGATGTGACATGACCTTTAAAAGGCATCATATGCTGGAAAACCCTCCAGCTGGGTTGAATGAAAACAGGTCTGCAGAGTGGGCCGAAATTTCTCCACAGCAATGTCAGACTCATTTGCAGTTATCACAAATGTTGTTCCCGCCAAGGGTGGAAGTACCAGTTATTAGGCTTTGTGGGGCAGTTATTTTTTACGTGGGTGATATAGGGTTTGAATAATTTGTTGCCCTCAGTATATGAAATGATCATTTAATAGCGGCATTTTGTGTTTACTCGCATTGTCTTTGTCATATTGAAATTAGTTGGATCATCTGAAATGTTAAAATATGACAAATTAAGTAAAGAAAAACTAATCAGGAAAGGAACACATGCTTTTTCACTGCACTTCACATAAAACTTAAGACCATTTTTTGATGTTTGATCAATAAGGGTTTGCAGTTTATTATGTAAGCTGGAGACAAATGGCCTTTCACAGAAAAAGAATTTCAAAAAATGGAAACGATATTTGATTTGGATTTTGATAGAGTATGTTCTAGTTTATCATGTTAAGATATATAAAATGGGGTTAAGAAACAAGGTTATGACTCAATATAATTGTGCATTTAGGTTTGTGCTGTTGTTTGTAAAGTTCTCAGTGATGCCCGGTCTGCTTGGTTCTAGTAACATTTTACTTTCATAAGAAATGGTATTTGACCTCGGTCTGCCATGGTTAAGTCAGATTGCCAAAGGAAAAACACTAAAAATAGCTTTTTTAAATTACTCTTTGTTGCAATATTTCATGCTTGTTGCAGTACCTTTAAAAAGACCTCTCTTTAATCTTGTGCATATTGTGGGGTAATTACTCGACTGGGGGCAATGAAGAGAACTTCTGTGTAATTTTACGGTGCGCCGTAAACCAAATTACTTGAAGCCCTTTTGTTCCGCTTCAGTCGAAGCGGAAACATGAGAGCTCTAAGCAGGAGTGGAATGACCCTAAGGGATTGTAAGATACTCGTTCCGAAAGCTCCTTCTGCGATGTTGATCATGTGACCCCAGCATCAAGTTATGTATCCTATAATTTCTCCCTCAGAAGGGCCCTCACTCCAGCAGGAGTGCTAAACTTCAGTTTTGCAGGGTCACATTGGGCGCACTTCACCGGACTCTCATGTCCAAACGATAGTGATGTTGGTGAGGAGTTTATATTCGACAGGGAGCTGACTTTATCTGCCTTCCGTATTTTTCTGACCGATGCGGACAGCAGATTAGGGCCTCATCAACATGGTCAAATGAAGAAATATGGTGGCAACAAGCTGTGATGAGTAAGAAGGAGATCTAATCATGAAAAATTATCAATCTACACAGTAAACTAACAATAAAAGCATTTGCTTTAAGTTAAATGATGACTCATGGTAGAATGTAGTACCGTAAATTTTACATGCCAATAGTCCTAGGGTAAGAGGTAATAGAAATCCAATGTTGCTCACTCACATGGCTAAGCCCACAGTAGTGGATCTATCATGGTGACTATTAAAACCATGTCCGTTTCATTTGACTGGTAACTTTCAAGTTCAGGCTGTTCATCTTCCTTGCTTGTGAGCGGAGCTTAAAGTTTAGGGACTGTATAAGACCACTTAAATGTACCCACTCTCGTCTGGATTTTGATGTGTTTCAGAATTCAAGGCCTGGTTAAATACCTGGTGATTTGAAAGCTGACCGTGAATACCTGTGAGCGCTGTGGCCCACCAGGCCTGGAGTTTCAAATCCCTGACCGGAGAATAAAGAGTTTCCTGCCAAGGGAGGGATTTCTCAAAGAAGGATCACTGCGTTTGATGGACCACTGCACAGAGCCAAGCCCAGAACAGCTGGTTTAACTCTGTTTCATGCTTCAGATTTGGGTCAGTCCCATATTTCAGTGTTTCCCAAACCCTGCTCCTGGAGTATCCCACCCCTGCACATTTTACGCCTCCCTGATGTGACACACCCAGTTCAGCCCATGAAGTGTGCTATTAATGAGATGATCGGCTTATTTACAGTAGTGTGCTGTGAAGATTATACGCCACCACTTTCATCTAAAAGGGCTCCTAATATATTACTTCTCTATTGTTTTTTGGTGAAAACGTATTGAAAAATACAACTCCAATTCCGAAATAGTTGAGACGAAGTGTAAATTGTGAATAAAATCAAAACGCAATGACTTTCAAATCACACCAGCCAGTATTTTATTCACAATAGAACAGAGATAACATAGCAAATGTTGAAGCTGAGAAATTTTACAATTTTATCCACAAAATTAGCTCATTTCAAATTTGATGGCTGCTACAGGTCTCAAAAAAGTTGGGACAGGGGCCTGTTTACCATGGTGTAGCATCCCCTCTTATTTTTAACACAGAGTGGAGGTGTCTGGGCATTGAGGAGACAAGTTTCTTGAGTTTAGCCATTGGAATTTGATCCCACTTTTGTTTAATTCCAGCTGCTGGAGAGTTTTGGGTCTCCTTTGACGGACTTTTTGTTAAATTATGTGCCAAATGTTCTCAATCGTTGAAAGATCAGGACTGCAAACAGGCCAGTTCAGCACATGGACTCTTCTACTACGAAGCCATGCTGTTGTAACAGCTGCTGTATTTGGTTTTGCATTGTCCTGCTGAAATACACAAGGCCTTCACTAGAATAGATGTCATCTGAAGGGGAGCATATGTTGCTCTAAAACCTTTTATATACCTTTCAGCATTCATGGAGCTTTTTAAAACATGCAAGTGTCCCAAACCATATTCACTAATGCATCTCCATAGCATCAGAGATGCTGACCCGTCAATGCTTGATAACCTAAACCGCTCACAGTTTACTTTTTCCGATTAGCAACAGTTGTTCAGACTAATTGGTAGAACCGACGACAGTCTAATTTATTTTTGATAGCGTTGTTATACATTGCACCACAAAATTATGAGGCGTTTTCTTCCACACAAAAATGACATCGAAAAATATAATTTTATCTTTGTAATTTCTGCACTTGTGTAGCTCATAAAACAGATCAAATTTGCTTAAATTAGTTTGTGAGGCTCATTAAGAAATAAGCCATGAGAATCCTTTCTATATTCCAAATGTAGTCACAGTTAATGGGCGTTGTCAGGCATGATGCACATGTTGAGTGATGGTGAAAAGAAATGCTGCAAAGTTAGTGAAAGTTTCAAATTTCTTGCATTTATATTGCCATCCTTTCAATGCCATATCAATCATATAACAGGAGGCATTTATTTTTTCATGATCACTTCTTATTATAAGTCATGGATTGGTCTAGGTTGTTCAATTGATAAATTCTTTGATTGTTAATCAGTTGAACTGGGACGATAACAGCTTGAGGACAATCGAGCGGTAAACGGTGAGGTTACTGAAGGCCTTCTGAACATCTGACGGCACACCGCTGCCAATATAACGTCTAAAACATGCAGGACAGGGGTACAGGATAGGGGCGGGGTTGGAAAACACTCCCACATTTTACTCAGTTCTCTTACCCAGCTAACTCAGTAATCCTGCTTTGTAAAACTGGTTTTTTACTATCCCAGGAAAAACTGGAAAACTGTGAGGCCAGCTGTCCTCTGCCTTGGAGGTGAGATTGAGTAGGTTTCTCCACTGTTCCTACACAACACTCTTTCGTTTATTTGGAAGGCAGTGAGTTATTTGAAGCCCAGGAGAAAATTGCTGGAGGAGTCCCAGATTGGGAGTTAATTTTTGCTGGCAAACCTTGAGGGTTGTAAATCCTTTATGCGGTTTGCAGGTGGTTGGGATTTTGTGCCATTTCCTTTCTCCCCAGCAGGAATTCCACCGGGATGTCAACAGACCACACAATGGGCCCCCTCCTCTGCTCAAAGGTGGAACTGCTTACTCCCTTTGTCTGTCATTACGATAGAAAGAGCCAGAAAGCAATCAACAAAACTTTGTTTGAATGATGTTTCTGGTCTTCACTCCAACCCTAGCAAAGCACAACTTATTCAAGAGCGAGAGATATATCATTTTACATCAGATTAGTGCAATCAGGTGTGTCAAAGTATTGAAATGAAAACCGACTGGATCACTTCCAGGGACCGGGTGGGGCGGCTCTGTTCCACACATTACCTTCCTGAGTGAACTAAACATTGCAGAGTATGATTGCTTAACTTTGGAAAAAAGTCTTTTGTAAAAAATGCTATTCACCTTCACATGTATTATCTCACTTCGACTCTCTCTGCCACAGCCGAATGCATCTCTGTACTCTAATGTTGACGTGTGCTGTGGCCTAACTCTAAATCAATGAAAAGTAAATGTAGTGCACACACCATGACTTATTTCAGCATTTTCCTGAATACCACCTCTAAATCAACCTGGGGTCACACACTCAATCCCTTCCAGCACAATGGCACAGCGGAAGTAAATTGAGTTCTTTTTTAAATAATAGCTTCTAAGAGTGGATAATAGCTCTGAAAGAGAAGAATATAAAAGGTTGGATGAATCGCAAGCAAGTCAGCACCACCCGGTTACAGTGACCTCAGTGAATGTAACCTTCCACTCCGTAGCTGTAATGCAGTGGAAAATGTGAGGATTTGTCAGTCAGACAGATGCGGATTCCTGCTGCCAGTATTTGGCCGGTTGAGCTCCATTGTATTTTAAAATCCCCCTTTTACAAGCAGTTTTTTTTCCTCTTTCCTTAAACCCTTTACTGGAGATACACCCTGATGAGACAAAACATTAAAACTGCTCGCAGAGGAAGAAAATAATGTCGATTGTCTCGTAACAATGGTGCATGTGAAGGTCTGCAGACAGTCCTTGGAAGGAGAGCAAACAGTCGGTTCTTGTAGTTGACGTGTTGGATGTGGGGCTGGTTTGGCAACGGCCAAATCATCATGGCCAGATGAGTTAGTGAGAGCATTTCGGAAGTCGTATGATGTCTGGCGTGCTCAGAACCATGAACCGGTGAATGGGTTTTGGGCACCCAAGACTCATCAATGTGCAAGAGCAATGAAGGTTTTGCCGTCTAGTCCAAAATGACAGGAGGGCAACCGTGGCACAACTGACTGAGATTTTGAATACTTCTGTGAGGAATGTGACAAAACACACAGTTCATTGCAGTTTGCTGCTTTTAGCACATTGTAGCTGCAGAGCAGCCAAATTGCCCATTCACCAGCCCATCGCTGAAAGTGCCTCCAATGGGCAAGTGCATATTGGAAGAAGACCTTGGAGCAAGTGAAGACGACAGTGACCTGGTCCAATTAGTTCAATGTTCTTTTACGTCACGTGCATTGGCCTGAAATGTGAGGACCATTTACTTGGGAAGAGATGGCATCAGGATGCACTGCGGGAAGAACACAAGCTAGTGGAGGGAGTCTGATGGTCTGGGAAATATTTGGCTGGGGAACCCTGGGTCTGGGAGTTCACGTCCACGTCAGCTTTAAGCCGCTTTCACACCGTACGCAAAACAAATTTTCCACACGACAGATTACATTCAAAGTCAATGCAAAGACGCGAAACCTGTGTATTCGCGTCTTTGCATTGACTTTGAATGTAATCTGTCGTGCGAAAAATTTGTTTCGCGTCCAGTGTGAAAGCAGCTCTATGGAGCTGTTTTGATGGCACGAGGGGAGCTTACACAATATTAGGCAGGTATATTTAATGTTGTGGCTGAAGTATCATCTAGTAGGTTTTCATCTGAACCCATATTTTTAGCAGGGGATCTCTGGATGTTGAGCGTTCTGTGCTTCGCTATGGTTGGAGAGAAAACCTGGACAACAGATCACCAAGAACAGGACTGGGAATCACTACATCGAAGGAAACACTGTAAGCAAAATCACACACTAAATGTATTGCTCCCAATGTGAGGGGCAGGTGATGAAGACTGAGATGGGGCCTCATTTTAAGGCTGGGATGAGCCACCAAACACTAAAACCTCTGACCTGTAAGTGCAGGTCTGTGCAAAGGCTTTTATTCCAACCAGTTACATTGGCTTTAAAGGTCCCCAATTTTCTTACCAAGTGCACAGCCAAATAAATACTCATTACAAGCCATTTCAAAATGTGTTTGTTTGTGATATCATATGATGAAGTGACCATCCAGAGGCAAGAAGGACTGATCAACTTCTGCCAACCAGTTAATCTGTTCCTTCAGTACTCTAGGTGACTCTTGTGATGTCACAAATAACAGATTTTGAAATTACTTTTAATGGCTAATCAGCTGTGTACCTAGTGACACGCTGGGAGACCTTTAATTTTCGGACTGCCAAATAAATGTGGCTTTTGATATGGGAAGTCCTTGCCATTGTTTTACTCCAAGTATGAAGGCAGCTACTTGATTCCGCTGAGTGGCTCAACTTCCTGGCTGAAGTACTACGCCATAGAAAATCTAAAGTCTTTGGAAGGGAATGCCAGGGACGATGTTCTCAATGAGAATTTTCCACCTTAGGAGCACACATTCACATTGGCTGCAATTGAAACCAAAAGTAATTCTCCACACAGTGAATTTTAGATCCCTCAGTTAGTCATACATTTTTGTCACGGGCACACAGCTGTATTTATGAACCCACTTTGATAAAAAGGATATTTTAACGCAATAAAATGTTTCTCATTGAAAAAGTTTAATTCTTTACAGTTTGGGTAACTGCTTTGAAAAGGCAACAAAATTGGTTCCCTGGGCTCTCTTGTAACCGCTTTTAATTTATTACCCATGGTGCATTCATATTTGAAAGCTTTTCAAATTTGATTTCTCAGTCAGTGGAGGTCTGCCAACTATCAATTTTATAATTTTCACACCCTCGCCCACAATGTGTGTGTGTATGTGTGTGTGTGTGTGTGTGTGTGTGTGTGTGTGTGTGTGTGTGTGTGAGAGAGCACAACAATGTCCACTGGGTGTAAGCTAAAAAAGAGTTTTGAAGATATATCAGGTTATATTTAGAGGATATATCAGTTAACAACAAATAAAAAACACCAAAACCACCGGGCCCAAAAAACCTACAATAAATAGAAAGGACAACTTTTTAAAATGTTATTTTTATTGGTTATCTTTTAATTTATTTTTAAGTTTATAACATGTATTTTTGTTTTGCAGTGCTATTTCAAATGAGATTTCACTATTTTTCTCGAAGAGAAAGTGCCAAGCATTCCCTCCCAGTAAACTTTGTGGCAGTTTCTAATTTTTCTCATTCTAATTATACAAGCCTTTAAGTCAGAAAAGGCCAGGACACAAGCCATCATTCGAAAAAATACTCATTTATGAGGTAGTTGTTTTAGTGTGTTTGTGTCTGTGTTTGTCTTTGTGTGTGTCTGGGTTTATTTTTGAATGAGGACATCAAAACTCTTGTCGTTGCTGCAGAGATTGGGTCTAACTGGTCAAAAGCAGGCCCACCTGGTAATGGGACATGGTACCTAGTTATTATACACATTCCAGAAAGTTTAATCTGGTTACCATATTTCAATAAGAATCCAGAGTGGATCTTGGCCAATCAGGAACTTAATTTTTCCAAACAGACAGAACAATTGTAGCGGTGATTTGGTATTAGCCAACGGCCACAGTTCCCTGCAGGGTACTATGACATCAGTTTTGCTCTTTCAGGGAACCAGGGATCGCTATTCCAGCAGGAGTTGTAAAAGTTAGGGAAGAAGTGTGATTTCACTTCATTAAGTGGTAGGTACCAATAAAGAAATGTCCCAACTGAAGTTCTGACATCACTGTAGCTAAATTATTCTACTTTTGACCATACTTCAAAACTCCAGCATTTCTTTCCCAGAACTTTTTCTGATTTGCACAAAAGAAGATTCAGTTTATACATATCTATTTCCTCGCATTTAGGCACCCAGTGTTCATGCTCTTGCTTAAAGAAAGACTCCAATGTACACTGGTGCTGACAACCTGCGTACTCAAAAATGGCAGCCTCCATGAATTAGCTTCTAGCAGTAGCTCCCACAGAAGTCTATAGGGAACCTTTAACTGGTAGCTGACTACATTTCTTCATTCCTCGATGGATTGATTCCGTCCTTATTAGGACCTCTGGATTGAAATACAATCCCAGAATCCTTTATGGCCTGCCACATGGTGACAGGAAGGTGTCAGGGACTAGAAGGGTTTTACTGATCCCCAAAGTTTGCTTGCATTATACCCTGAATGCCAATACTGAGCTGTGGCCATTAATTCACATGGGTCCTCATTTATAAATGCTGTGTACACATTATAATATACGCATACCGCTATCACTGGGGATTTCAGATTTTTAAAAACAACTGAAACCAGTGCAAAATGAATAGGACTGTGCACTTGTCCAAAGTTTCAACTTATTTGTAATTTATTTGGTAAGAATTGCACTGCAGTTTAGCTTACTCACTATTTTTTAATTTTGGATATTTTTGTCCAAATGACATTTTTCTTTTTATAACATGCAGTCCGTATGAAATCCACGCAAAAATTTTTTTTGTCATGAGGCCCCAGGTGAGTCTTTATCTCCCTCTCTCTTTCAGTCCCTCACGCACGGGCCACCCCGCTCTCGCTTTCTTACTCTCTCTTCCTTCATTACCTTCTCTCTGACATCCTCTCTTTCTCCATCACCCCCTTACCCTCTGTCCCAGAGCTGCCCAAATTACAGTCCTCACATGCAAAGGTTGGCTGCTTTCCAGCTTTCCTTTACCTTCAGTCTGGCCATCCACAACCAAGGCTTGTCACTGGGGCAGTGCCCTCAAGGTACGGCTGTTGTACCTTAGAAGTGGGTTTTTATTTGTTTTGGAACATAAAAGTACCTTTTAGACCCTAAAAAGGTTCACACAGGTACCTTGAGGTCGTACGATTAGCCCTAAAGGGTACATAAGTGCTGAATGTACTTTGGGGAACAGAAATGGACTCCTGCTGTACCCCTATTTCTGAGAGTGCAGCTCACAATGGGTGAAGGCAGGAACCCACCCTGGACAGCTTGCCAATCCACTGCAGGGCCCAAACACACCATTCACACACTCACACAAACAGGCATTTTAGCATCCCCTGTTAGCCTGACGTGCATGTCTTAGGATTTTGGGAGGAAACCAGAGTAGTCGGAGGGAACCCATGCAAACTCCACACAGAAAGGCCCCAGGCCGGTTTCAAACCCGCGGCCCTCTTGCTATGAGGCAGCAGCATTACCCACTGCACCACTGTGCCATAGTTAGGCCAATCACTCAATTCAGGAAGGAGAGAAAACCAGGCCTGGATTTGGAATGAGGGCCAGATTTCATCAGCCCTGCTATACCCTCTCTCTCAGTCTGTCTGTCACTCACCCTGGCTCCTGTAATCACCCATTACCCAGAAAAAAATGCAATCTAGAACATTCTCTGGGTAGTATTGAGTGGTCAGTGGGGTATAAATGATCTGCTCTGTCAGATGGGCGTGAAAAACATTCACAAAAGGAAGCCCTGGCCGCTCCGACTGATTACTGCAGGGCAGCGACTCGAACCAGGAAGTGGGCTGGTGGTTTCAGTAGAGAAACAACACTGTAACCTTGTTTATTACTTAAAAACATAAAAACACCCCCACACACTCGCACACAAAGCCACAAGTACAAACACTCGTAAATTCAGACACCAGATCTATTCCGTGTAGGAATAGAGGGAGACCCCAAGCGCAAAGTAGCAGGGAAAAAAACGACTGGTTTATTTGTCATTGTACAAATTTAACAATGAGCACACAGGCACAAGAAACAATGGCGATAGAAAACACAAAGTGGAAAAGCTTACGAACTCCAACAGGGAGAGAACAGCCAATTCCAAACTGGTGATGAGCATACAGAGACACGGATATGCGAACTCTGAAATAGAGTGAAAATTTAGAATGAGAAATTTAGCAGCGCGAATGAACGCGAGCTCTCATAAAAGAGAGAATTCAGTCTCCCGCAGGGAGAAAGCCAAACCAGCATGGAGTAAGGGAAGAAAATGGTCTGACCGACAAAAAAGTGAGCAAAGCAGGAATTGAATACTGAAGTGAGGTGAGAACTAAACAAATGAGAGAAACAAACTAATAATTGAATAATGAGTGAGCGTTGCGGGAGACCATGCTGGCGGGCAGGGCTTACGTGCTTAAGCTGGCGGTTGTCACAATATCTTGTTTTTTGATGTAGGCCTTGTATTGTCGCAGATAACAAAAACATGGCAGTTGAAATATTTTCAGAAATAGTAGTTATTTTACTTTTAATTTATTTTTTGTTTTGCAAATTTCAGGTGACTGGAGGAGCAAAGTAGAGGCGTAAACTACCTGTATATTTAGTAGATTTACTCCTGGTTACTCACACTAGGTGTCACTGATACTTGAGCACAGGTGCTGCATTGATCCAGGAATATATCACCAAGCGATTCCCTGCCTGCTATACCTCATTGTTTGCCTTTTAATAAAATCCTGTTACGATCATTTTAAAGTGGGACCAGGGGGTTGAAGTTTATTGGTTAGCAGCGTGTTGGATAGAAGGGTTTGGGTGGAGGTCGTTATTCGAGATGTGTACTTTTCTCTCCACCCTCTCCCCCTCACACGAGTCAATGGGTCATTACTTTGCCTGCTGCGAGATTATTACCAGCAGACCTCCATGTCTCCACAATGAGCACTCTGTACAAGCCCCAGAAATTCTGCTCAAAGCAGCCAGCCAGTCTAGAAAAACAAAAAAATAAAGCACAATCTCTTGGAGAAATGGTGCCAAGTTGGCTCCTTTAGCCGTTCCGGTGCATGCAGGCGCTGAAATGATCTGGCAGCCATTTAGCTCAATGCCAGCTTCAGCCCCCAGAAAAGGGTACACTAGGTGCCATGACTATGCACTCCCTAATTGAATACATGCTATTTTAAAGGCCTGTAATTCCTTTAGTGTTTACAGGATGGGAACATTTTCTGTTTTTTTTGCCTCCAGGATACAAACCACCGATGTTGCAGCTCGTAACAAACTTGTGGATAGTGCTCAACAGGCTACATCACTGTGTCATCGCAGATGTGAATATTTTCACCCCAAACAGATGTAAACATCAACTCATTGAACCTGTCACTCGGCACTTCAGTTTGAGCATTTGGTATTTACAAGCCTATACGGACTGAACCGAGTGGGCAATAATAGCCCTCTATTTCCAAATTCTTACAGTCCTTGCTGTATTTGCTAAGTGCTTCAGTGGGATATTACTGGAAATAGTGCATGGAAATGGCTCATTTGAGGGGGTGGGTAAAGGAGCTGAGTCAGCGCTGGGGGAATATAAATTTTCAAAACGGTCAATGTGTCGACACTTACCACACACCTGAAACGCATGCAGGCTGTTTTCGGTCACCTGGTACTGGGAAATTCGCTCTGTTCCTGAAAAATGCAGGAAAGCGAGGGGAAAGAAAGATTGTGTAAAATGACGATTAAATTTCCGAATCTTCCTTTTTTTTTTCTGCACCGTAACTGAAAGCGCGGTACTGCTCCCCCTTCAGATGTTGCCTTTGGCTAAGGATGTGGTTCCGTTATTAACCGCAGTTTCTCATCCTGTAAACACTCTCTCCTCCCTCATTAATGCCAGCCTGCCAGTAACCCTAGTGACCCACTCCAACTTGAGCTTCTCATAAATCTATCAGAGCTGACCTGGATTTAAAGGTGTCATTTACTCTGACTTTCCGCTGAACCCTTGATACTGAGGATCGACAGCTCTGTGCTCTCTTTTTCAATGGGCTTTAAAAGTCCTACAACCAATATCTTATGGGTCTAAACTTATATCGCAATATATCCACTTGAAGGCTGGCTAAACCCCTTAAACACTAATTTTTGCAAATTAGTTTTTCCTGAAGTGGGTTCACTGTCAAAGTTCCTACATTTTAGGTCAATGTCGCACATTCTGTATCAGCTGGTTGCAGCTCTTCACAGAAGCAACATCACACTTATATTGAGAGACATATTCATAGGACGCCATGTTCTTATGGTTGCAGCATTACAACGTCAAATGAAAAATATCTAGATCTTGTACAGAATTTTTAATGCATTTCCCTGTAGTTCGGTAGGACATTTTTGGGATTGTAGGAAACCTTGGGATCTCCACTAGAATTTAAAATAGGCCTGAAGTTCCACAGGTTTGAATATAGTAGCTGTATTTGATGGGATGGTTTATGCAGTTAAAGCATGTTTTTTTTAATCACATTGTAAGTGTTTTGATTGGAAATATTCTCCAAAGTAATATTTATGTAATCACCATTGAATGTTTCCTGATTTGCATGTTTCAGCTGAGTAGAATATAGTTCTTGACAATAAAACTACAGACTTGTGTTCCTGTACAAGAGGAGTAATACCCAGGTCATTTGAGGATATTTCCAGTGACAGAACCGTTTAAAATACAGATGTGATCTGGGATGGTTGTATCTCAACACTTCACCATGGTGATCGAACATCACTTCTGCTGCGAGAATGAACACACGCCATAGCTTCAACAGTGTCATCCATCATCAATCCACACAGAAAAATTCATGAAACACTCAGATGGGGTATACTCACTTTTGAGAAATGCAATAAAGCAGCAACCTATATTGAGATAACCATTCTGCAGCTGATAACATAGGGTTCAGTTTGAACCCCTCATGTGGGGGACTAGAAACCTGTTGAACTGAGACTGCTAGTGGACTAAGAATTACCCTTAGAGGTCATCAGTGAGGTCAGTATTTTCAGAGGCACTATTGAATTATTGAAGCGATCAACAAAGATATTTTACTAAGAGATACATCGACAGCAGCAAATACAAGAGGCCCGCATAACGCTATTCCTTCAGGGTTTTGCTATTGCCCAAAAAAAGTTCTCAGTTGACAGGCTGAGCACTCTCTTTGGCTTATATTAGCCACAATCCACAGTACAGCCAATCACAATGAGTGGAAAATGTGCTAACTGTTGCTACCATTCATTTCTGCTAGCATTACAGCTAATGCTAACACCTGACATACAATATCTCAAATAACATGACAAAACGAGTGGCGAGAACAGGCCATTTAGCCGAACTCGGCTTGGTATTTTCGTTTTTCTGTATCTAACATTTCAGATACTCGATGATGGACAAATAATGTTTTTGATTACCTACAGAGGACATCTTCTTGGTCAGTTTAGAGCTCATCATCCTTTGAGATCATCAAACTGTTTTCAGAGGAGGACACTCCAGGGGTCGGAAAGTAAAAGCCCTGCAGAGGTTTAGTGCCACCCTTGAACCAAAGTCATTCATTATTTCAGTTCCTGGCTGAGGTTTGAACATAATTTCAGACAGAGTTTTTCTTTATGAATCTAGATTTTCTCCTCTGGACATGGTTTGAGCAACACCTTCCCTATGTTTTTATTGGTGAGCTGAACATGAGGTTCATTTCTGGTTTGCAACTGAGCCCTCCTGCACACACTGAAGGCTCTTTCCAGCGACCATGGAATCATGGTCCATGAGGACTGAAAAATGCTGGTTTTCCATTTTCTCTTTGCCTGTGAGTCAGGTGTGAAGACAGATTTTTTGATCCTTGCTGCATGAAAACTGCTGATGATGTGCTCACCAAACCTGACCCTTGCTAAGGCAAGGAATATATTTTTTTTATTTCATATATATATATATATATATATTTATTTTTTTTTTTTATTTTTTTTTTTTTTAAATTTCTAAACTATATGAATGTATGAGAAGAATTGGTTTGGTGAATTGGACAAGTGGCTCTATGTTGGCTATATGTATACAGGCACACAGGAAATAGCCAACAAATTGGACTGTAGTTACAAGGTGCCAAACATGATTTGTCTGTAAAGTCAGGGTGTCAGTGAGTGGGGAATCATTAAAAATAGTGCAGAAATAATGAGCAGTTCAACCAGGCCTGGATATTCTGCCGTCTTCAGGCCTGGGTAATTTTCCAAAACGGTCCGACTTGACGTTCAAAATAAAACGGACCTGTAAAAATAGAATGAGTGAGGAGCCTGCGTGGGAGGGATTGTGCGTCTCAAGTCGAAGATTAGGAGGAGGGTTTGAATTTCAAATGGGTAGAATTTATGAGGGTTCATTAATCAGGAAAGACGAGCCGCAGAAGAGCTTCTCTGAAATGAGGATGTGCGTGTATTGTGTGTTACAGTGTGTGTGTGCGTGTGTGTGTATGTGTTTATTGTGTGTGTTGGAGAGATTTTTTTTTAAAGAAAGATCAGAATTTTCTCTGGCAAAATCAAATGTGCTATGGCTCTACCATTTGCCACACTGAGATGGACTGACATTTTCCAGGTACCTCTACTGATTATCTTTGGCCTGCACTCTAAGGTGGCAGCTTTCTCAGAATGTCTGAGTCCGATGTGGTTTTGGATACCATTTCTTCACCTCCTACCCACCCCCCAAAACAAAAACACACACACAGATCCAGGCCCACAGGCACACACTCTGCTGAGTGTGTTCTGATATGTTTGATCAGGGCCTCCCGCTACCGCAGGCTCAGGCTGCAGATGTGTGTATTTATAATGGCGGTCCTTATTTTAGCACCTGCACATTCCACTGCCTCACCCCGACCTGTGTTTTCCCAGGATACGGCAGCCAGAGAGAGAGAAAACTGGCCCTAATTCAGCTCACAGGTGATGATGTGAGTTGTGAACAGAAAGCTACTTCGCCACCATATAGGTGTCACAGTGGGGGCCCTGCCTACTGCTAGGGTTAGAGGGTAATTTTTTGTGATATATTATGGATTGTACAATTATATGGTCTTCACAAGATGGGAAAGTGGCCCACAGAGGCCTGTGCGATCGCTATCTCAATTTAAGCCCAAGAAAGGCTAAAAACTCTTGCTTCTCCTCCTTCCTGGGAGTCCGGTGTGAAGATACCCTTCTGGCCATTCAGTAGCACTAATTTTTCTGTTAATTACAGAGGTGAAAGTAAAGCCAGAGCCGGGCTTTAACTCAAGGGACAGATTTGACTTTGCTCATGTTCTATAATTTCCCACAGTTCTCCCCTCCTCGAAATGTAAAGGCACATGTATTTGGTGAAGTTGATCCAAGAATTTTTAAAGACTGTTTCTCAGCTCTCCACTAGGCTGAATGTTAGGCGCCTGGTCCCTGAATAAGTTCCCTGTTTAGAAAATAATATTTACTCCTTAATTTTTGTAAGAAATTATATCTATTCCTCCTAATTATTTTGGGTCGTCTAGTAAATGCAACCAGCTCATAAATACCATGAATGTTGATAATTATTGCATTTCTTTGGTTTGTATCACAAGTTTCTCTGTCAGGTACTTTAGGTTACCTGGACTGGATTCCTAACAACACTCTATAACACAAATGTTCTCTCTTATGTAAAAAGGCCCTCTATGGATCTGTGTTTTAGTGTCAATCCAGCAATACAACACCTGGCTTAACAAATGAACCAACTAAAGTACGAAGTCTCAACTGTGATGAGGGTAACACACTGTTATTGCAGTAAAAAGCATTTACTACCAATCAATTAACAGTTAACTAACGCATCAGAAAGCTAAATAAGCATTAGGTAACCTTAACTTACCGTTTATTTATTCTGTTTGGCATCCTTTTCATGAAGTATACAACATCCCTTAAGCATCCATTATGTAACACTTCAAACGATCAAACTATTCAATAATGTATAAATGAGTACCTTAGTTAACATGAACACCATTAGTAAACTGGATAACTAACTAACTGTCGTGTATCTCTCCGATCCCCAAATTTCGGACAAAATGGCCGCCGGCAGCCATATTAGTTGTCTAAAATTACCGTAAAATAAGTTTTGAGCATTGCCAAATAAATATCTTTGCCTGCGCAAAATTAGAAAAAAAATTCCTTTCGTAATTGTCGCTTCCAGAGCCCAGAACAGAAAATCTCTAAGATCAGCGGCCCTGGAACTAAACCATAGTATCTCCCGACTATCATCGTCGGGGAGATACAATGATTAGTAGACCCATTAGTTTACTGTTAATTAACTAATAGTTAATTCTTATTACTGCATTAGCTAATGTTAATTAATGTACCTTATTGTGAAGTGGTACCGCGTTAAGGAGAATCAGGTGTTAAAACACAGCTTTAAAGGAGAAACCTACTTCATCCTTTCAGGTAACATTTGCTCACCCTAACAGAGAGAGAAAGGGCCGTTTAGTGTGTGAAAATGGACTGTTTTCACCTGTATTTGATTGCATTGGAGCCCCTTTCAGAGAAGGCTGTGAGTCATCTGTATCAGCGCTGTTTCATGCAGGTAATCAGCGCTGTGCCAGAGAGACGTGTCACTGCCGTGAAATACGCTCAGCGCCTCCATCAAACCGCCAGAACTGAAAAATAAATACTGAGGCCTTTATGCGCACTTTCAGTGTGTTGCAGCTGAGCACTGGCCCCCATTGTGTGTGTGTGTGAGAGAGAGAGAGCGAGAGAGAGAGAGTGGGAAAAAAGAGGAGATAAACTGTGTGCATATGTGTGAAACAGTCTGTGTGTGTGAGTGTGTGTCTGTGTGTGTGAATGTTTGTGTGTAAGAGAAGGAGGAGAGAGACTGTTTGTGTACAGTATGTGCATGTGTGAGTGAGTGTCTGTGAGTGGAGGAGAGAAACTTTGTGTGTGTGTGTGTGTGTGTGTGTGTGTGAGAAAGAGGAGAGGGGTTGTTTGTGTATGCTCGTATGTGTGTGAAACAGTCAAACGGATTTAGTGTTTGGGTGTCTGTGTGTGCATGTGAGAGAGTGGGGAAGGAGAGGGAGAGAGAGAGAGAGAGAGAGAGAGAGAGAGAGAGGTGAGCCTGTTGGTGTTGACAGGGCAGCTTATTCCCTCCATGCAAACAGACATTCCCTCAGCTCTCATTCCGTTTGCATTTGATTAACTGGCTGAATATTTCCAACAATTAAAATTTTAAAACAGCTTTTCACTGTGACACTACTACAGTGCATTAATTCAGCGTTTGGCGGCATAACATCATCCTGTCTGTGTACGTCAGTGTGTGTGGGGGGTGTGGGGGTGTTTTCCCGTGCTGGTAATCTGTCCCTGCTTCAGAACTCCCCTAGCCGGCACAGACAGATGCAGTCTGCCCTCCAGACAGCATGGGCCAGTCTCAGTGAAATCTCAGGTAAACAGGTTTGCATAAAGCTCATACACCACATCGGGAAGGCTGAATGCACTGTGAAGTACACGGCTAAAATAGCTACATGGTTCACTCAGTAAAAACAGCCATGATAACAACTTGTTTCATATATAACCTAAGTAGATGTACAACCCCTATTCTGAAATAGTTGGGACGAAGATTAAATTGTGAATAAAATCAAAATTCAATGACTTTCAGATCACAAGAGCCAATATGTTATTTACAATAGAATATAGATAAAATTTCAAATGTTGAAACTGATTAAAAAGAAAAAAGGTTTGCATACAAAAATTGGTTAGCAAATTTATGTAAACTAGCTGCAGGGGAACAAAGCACAAACGTTTCGACCTAGCGGTCTCCTCAGTGCCCAGATGCCTTCACTCTGTGTTAAAAAGAAGAGCGGATGTTACACCATGGTAAACAGGCCCCTGTCCCAACTTTTTTGAGACATATATCGGCCATCAAATTTGAAATGAGCTAATTTTGTGGATAAATTTGTAAAATTTCTCAGTTTCAACATTTGCTATGTTATCTCTGTTCCATTGTGAATAAAATACTGGCTGGTGCGATTTGAAAGCCTTTGGATTTTGATTTTATTGACAATTTACACTTTGTCTCAACTATTTCAGAATTGGGGTTGTAAATGCCTATTATATTGACACTTTCCTAATGGCATTGCTAATTCTCAGTCAGATATGCAAGAAAGGTTAACACTTTCCACAATCATATTTCTTCATAATAACTTTGAATTACTTTGTGTTATACTGTATATCAAAAGAAAGCCTAAAATCAGCTTTTTTGATGACACCCAAATATGGAAATGTTCTGTTATTGTCAGAATAGTTTGGCTCCTCAAAGCACCAGACGTCACCTTGTTTGTCTTCTACAAGCTTCAAAGTTTGTTTTCTCCAATTTTGATGACTTATGGTGTAAAAGTTTTTGTGAATATCTATTAAGAAAATTAATTTTGCTTGCTTCCACCCATTTTACCATGAATATTCATTAGGTCTAATTAGCATAATGTGTTAAAGACAGTCTTTTTCATATATATACTCAGAATGAAAGTCCATGTTACAAGCCTTCTTATCAGGTATCATAAAGACATGTTAAACATAAAAAAGGACATAAATGAAGCATTTTAATAAATTTTTTGCGTTTGAGTGTGTGGGAAGGCCAGTTGGGAAAGAGTTTATTACAGCTTACAATCGCCACTTAACCTCAAGTCCTCAGTTTTCTCACACTTATGCTTAAGCACACAGTAATGCTGGGTTCACACATAATGACGACAAGTCACGAATGCCACGAATCTAAATTCGTGACCGTGAATCACAAATTTGAAATGAATTTGATGATTCGGGACAGAGGCGTCACGCGCTGTCACGAACTGTCGCAACCTGTTACCACGCGTTTAATTAATTGCACGAATTGCTGGCGAATCATCACGAATCATTACGCACGATCACGAATATTGTCCCGCACTGTTGCACGCTGCTGCACGCCATTGCGTATTGTCATGTTCTGCCACAAATCTGTCGCGAATGTTGCAAATCAGGCGAATTTGGTAAATATATGGCTCCACAGAGTCAGACCAAGGAACGTCCACATATAGCACCCCTGAAGAGCATATTATGCACAGTGGATGCTATTTTTGGCCGCAATAGACAGAATGTGACAGTATGGACTCAAAGAACAATCAAGAATACACCATGAATGCTGTCATGCTCTATTAAGAATCACCACTAATCATCAGGAATTGACATGCTCAGTTGCGAACTCCACGAATCAAGGGTGATTCGTGACATTCATGGAAGATTTTTTGGCAGCCAAAAATATGCTCCACGAATATCACGAATGTCACAAACCGACACAAACCCTATTCAGATGCGTCATGTTACGAATGTCAGGAATGTGCCACGAATGACAGTAAAATGATATTCGTAATGCATCAAGCCTATGTGTAAACCCAGCTTAAAGTACCACTGTTCACGTACTTATGGACTAGACTGTATGTGGCTGGCAGCCAATTAGAGTTGAGAACACGGGGAATGGTTTGCTTAGTTGGTTGATGGGGACCAAGCATTGAGCTCAGTCCTGATGAGCCAACCTAAAAAGCTGGTAATTAATTGGCACCAAACACTGGCTTACTCTCCTGGTTTTCCACCCAATGAATGGGGCTTTTAGTATAGAGCCCTCGATGAAATACTCCCATACACCAACCCACCCCCCCAACACACACACACACACATACACAGTCTCCTCCACTCCAAAACCTACCCCCTTCCACTATCCTCCAGGGTCACATGGCACACTCTCCACAGCTGACTCAAGGGGACGTTTAACTCGCAAAACATTTCATGTCACCCATCCAAACTCCCACATCAATGTTTGGCCAACACCTACGGCCCACCACCGCCTCAAACACCAGTAGTCCAACCGCACACACCTGTCCCTTCTCTCCGTCCTCCCATCCTCAGCAAAAATATTTAACTTAAGTGGTTTGCTTTTTCCACCAAATCTTTAAAGGGGCTTTATTATGAGAAGTTAAACCCGACTGTGATGAGGTCAACCGACCCCCACCGTCCCCTCCCCACCCGACATGATCCAACAAAATTTGACCAGGGCAGAGTCAAGACTCTGCGAATTTCTCTGACTACAGAAGCTGGTGGCATTTTAAGACATTCCTTTTTCAAGATGAAGGGTTGGCTTCGACACTGGTTCCTCGACCATTCACCCTAAACCATTCACTCTGGATCCTTCACCCGAAAGGGTCACAGAGCTCCACAGTGTTAAAGTAATAGCTGGCTCTACCAATCAGGGAGAAGAGACAGCAAAGGACAGAAATAAAGAAAAAAAACAAAGGGGGTGGGGGTTGTCCAACGTGACATGAATTACTGAAATTGAATGCCTTTGTCACAGCAAACTTCATTTCAAGGCGACGTTATTTACAGCCAGATATTCATGTCGCAAATACGGAAAAGCAGATTGCAAGTCAATGGCTTATTCATCACGCTTTCTGAATAAAAGAAAACTTCAGTGATGGATATTTTTAACATCCTCTAACCCTCCAATTATGTTCAAATCAATTAACCATTTTTGGTTTTAGGTCAGTTTGATCCTCGGCATGAAAAACTACAAAAGATCTCTGCAACTGGGAGTGTTACCCAATACCCTCTCAGTCCATTTATGGCTTTCTCCTAACCATTTCAATCGCCAAATTAATCAAAATTTAAGAAAAACCCCGCAGAGCCCAATAGAAGACTTGAATGAGCTGCTGGAGCCACAATAGAAAGTCAAAAGAAAGAAGAAAAACAAGCATCCGCACACTCACATTTGTGCAAAAATCTTTAATGAGCAACCTTTCGGTTAGAGACCTTCTTCAACGCAAGAAATGAGTAACAAGTGAATGCTACTGCTAATCTTTAGGAACATTGAAACCAGTGGGTCTGAATGGAGATTTTGATTTTGGAGTTTTGTCATGACTGTTGTGATTTTGTACTCTTATTTTTCATTGTTTCACCCTGAAATTTACGTAGCAAATTGTGTATTTATAATGTTTTTGCTGTGTATTTTCAGATTGTCCCTTTATACATTTTGTTCATTTATCTACCATATCAAGGATTGATTTCCTTGATATGTAGCCAGAAACCCAATTGTTAACACATGTTTTGTATTAAGGCTAATCAATAGAAGTACTTCTTAACTTCTGTACTGCTGCATTCACTTGCAACTCATTTCTTGCCTTGAAGAGGGTCTCTAACGGAAAGCTTGCTCATTAAGGTAGGTTACCATTTATACGGCTGAAGTCAGGCGCCGGTGCAGACACAAGGACGTCAAAAATCGCAAATCATTGTCTTCATATGAAGTGTTTCTATCCACGCAATTTTCACCCGGCTCCTGGAGTGTTTTTCCGATTGGACCAGGGAGCGATTCCAGCTCCAGTGTTCTGTCAAATTTTGCTCCTTTGTCAAAAAATGCTACAGTAATGCAAAGTGATCGTGAAGCCTTTGTTTTCGCCTTGATATTGCAATATGAATCAGGTTACAATAGTAACTTTGTTATTTGTTAGCTTATTATAACAAGTTTGTTCGACAATATACGCCCATATATGCCATTATCATCTAATTTCTGCATTTTCAGGAAAACCCAGCATGTACATGGAAATATATATACACTTACAGGTCGAAATGCGCACTGAATTTAAATCTATTTTTATGATTTTTGAAGATGATTAAGATATGAGCGAGGAAACAGCTCGAGAATTCAGGTTTGCACAAGCGCAAAACCACAAGGTAGCATATTTTGATAGGTAGCAAAATTTGTCAGAACACCGGCACGCACGAATCGCACAAGGAATTCCCTATAGTTCAAAGGAGTTTCCCCACTTTATTTTGCAAACAAATGAGTTGTGAGGTTATGCTCAGGAACCAGACGCGAGAACCAAGTAATCCAAAAAGCTTGTGCTTTATTAGGAATGGGGGTGAACCCCCGCAGAGCAGGAGGCAACAGTACAAAGTCCAGAATCCAAAAATCAGAATCCCAGGGACGTAATCCAAGTTGTAACCAGGGCAGCAAACACAAAACTCGTGGTTGGGCAAAAAAGGTTCGATACACAGATGCAAACAAATCCAAGTCAAAGCCAAAATCATAATCAGGGACGGTCCAGTCAGAAGAGAATCACAGAGAGTACAAGGCATAAACGATCGCAGCACAGGTAAACCAAGAGAAACATTCTGAAAAAGAGCTGGCTGTGAAATGACTGCTTAAATATACAAACAGGAAGTCACATGCTACAATGAGAAACAGGTGACCTGGATCAGACTAATTACAAAGGAATGAACATGAGGAAGTTCCTGATTACAAGAAATTGGCAAAAGCCAAAACGCGGACAGGGATCACAAAGACAGCCTACAGACAGTCAAACGGCTCCGGTTAGGGAATTCTAATGTGCACAGATAAGGAGGGAGAACAGAGTTTAAAAAGCGCGGAGGTTCCGCTGAAACTGCAGCAAAGTAGATTGAGTAAAGCCAAAGGGGTGGAGACAAGAATAGGGCGACTGCTGAGAGCTTGTTAGTCAATTAGTAAAAGTGGATCTACAGTATATAATCCCTAGTGCTTGTTAATTAGTACTATAAACAATGTTAGTTTTGGTTAGTAACTTTAACTAAAATAACAAACTGTTAGTACTTGTTAGTAATATAGAAAAGCAAGGTGAAAGAAGCAAATGAGATTGGAAGGAATGATTGAAATCCCAGAAACCATGAAATCACCTGAAAGTGTGGTAAGCAATACTGGGGCTGTGAGCAAACACTAGACATGAGACCAGACGGGGGAGACAAAGTGCAATGCAAGGTGAAAAACAAAACAAGAACCGGAATATAACTGCAATGATGGAATATAGTAAACAAACAGAGACAGGGCAAAAAAAACAAGGCATGGAGTCCAAATCGCAATATTAAATCATGGTCAAACAAAGCAGAATTCATAAACAGACATGGCAAACAGGGCAGAATCACAACATGAGTACCTTTAAAGCAATGTGTATTTATTGCCGTGTTCAGAGCAGAGCCGAGGTTTCTGCAGCAACATACGTGCATGTGCCATTCTCAGTGAATCAAAAGCATAATACTGCTTTAAATTATGATCTGAGCTTTGTAATGCCACGATACCTTTGTGATTTCAGTATATCAGAAGTGTTCCTGTGTATCACACGCTTAAGCATGTTACAAGATGATAACAGAGTAGTGGTTTTCATGCGACATTTGTACGGAGTTTGAACAATTTCATCTAATTCTTGCAATTCAGGGGATGAAGCAGAATCTTCAGAATATCAGGCTTTATTATTCAACAGAACATAAAGATGGCTGGAATTATCTTTTTATCATCTTTAACGGTGCTTCTTTTCGTTCGTTTCTTTGAGAGGTTTCACGAAATGAGCCAAGTGCGACAGCCAGTACAATACAAAAAGGAGGCTTTATTTCTGAAGGGGGAAACCCTCCAGAGCTGGCGACAGTACAATCCAAAATCAGAATCCAAGGGGCAAAATCCAGAACCGTAAACAAGGCACCAATCACAAAATCGTAGTCAGACAAAAATGGATCAATAAACAAGAATGCGGCAAAGTACAGGGAGAAGGCAAAGCTCGAGGTCTAGGATGGTCCAGTCAGAAAAGATAATCGCAATGATACAAGGCGAGAGAAGCGTGGCACAGGTAGCAACGGAAATAACGATCTGACAAGGAAGTGCTACAGACATCTAATATACATTTCCGGGTGACCATATGACAAAGGAACACAGGTGCAATCAATGGGAATGATAACACTGGAGAGACACATTGGTGACTAATTACATGAAATTGGCCGTAGCCAAAACGCAGACAGGGATCACAAGACAAACCTATAGACAGATAAACAGCTCCATCAAGGAGTACTAAAGTGCATAGATAATGAGAGAGAAAGAACAGCACAAAGCAGATGTGGAGACCCACAGAAACGCAGCAGAGATAATTAGGGAAAGACAAGAGGGAGAGACTAGAATAGGGCGAATGCTGAGATTAGTTAATCAATTAGTAAGTGCAGCTATACAATCCCGAGTGCTCGTTGGTAAGTAAGTCAAAATATACAAGGTTAGTGTTGGTTAGTAATTATCAAAAATAACAAACTGTTAGTAGGTGTTAGTAATATAGCAAAAGTAAGAGGAAGGAAGAACACGAGATAATGAAAGAAGGTTGAAACCCAGAAACCAATAAATCACCCGAAGGAGTGGCACGCTATACAAGGGACTGTGAGCAAAGACAAGACGGGGGAGACAAGTGCAATGCATGGAACTGAAACATGGCATGGAATAAACAGAATGAAAACATGGAAAATAATAAAACATGGAATCTAAATAACCAAAACACAATACACAATCCAAAGAATGGTCAGACATAAGCAGACGTCCAGAAACACACAGGTCAGTCAAAACATGGCACAAGGCCAGGCACAGAACTTGATACTTGGGATAAACATGGTACGTGGCAATGGAAGATGCAGAATCACAACATTTTTCTTCTGTATTAAAATGTTGCTTTTAATTATTATGATATGAGCTCTTCATCCATCACAAGGTGCTGTTTAAGTAGTGCTGTGTTGGGTCCTGCCATGAGGACGAAAACAGATGAACAGCGTAGTTGAGCTGCTCATATGGAAACCCTGAGGATGCACCATGGGACGCATGCGATGTCCCGTGTCTGACCCGCAGCCTGTCGCAACCGGACTTCAGCCGTATTGATGGAAACGTAAGGCCCGTTTTCCACCGCAGGAACTTCAGGGTAATTTTACAGGGCCGGGGCCGTTGTTGCGTGTCTCCACTGCTGGAACCAACCTCAAAGGACAGAGGACCGAAACTTTTACAGGGGCTAAAAAAGTCCCTGCCCCGGAGTAGGTACTCTGAACTGTCCCGAAAAACGCCTGGGTGGGGCTTGGGGTTTACTTGGCGCTGACTGGATTTACTCAGGGTGGGATGTAACGTCTACAGAAAGCGACAAAATAGCTGGCATTTTTAAAATTCAGCAGACGACGAGGGATCACATTTTTAAAAGGAATTCTCCTACTTCGCCCTCTCGGTGGAGACACCACCGAGGCAGTTGAGAGGGCCGAGTGAGAGGACGTTCCTGTAGTAGTTCCTGCCCAGCAAATACTACCAGGAACTTCTTTGGTGGAAATGGGCCTATAGCTTTACTCGGGCCGGTTGGCCTTTTTTTTTTTCGGGGTCGCGATTGTCCTGCTCATGAGCATGTGCAATTTCACGATTGGCCCTTAGATATACATATAGAACAATACATTGCTGATAGGGTACGCTCAAGTGAAGCATCTGTCCCAGGAGCGTATACACCGGGAAGTTAAATTCGCACGTACAGTCCCATTCATTTTCACCTACTATAAAATTATATTTTCAAAAACACTTGCATGCGAGTCGGGGTGATTTTGGTATCGCTGTGCAGAGCAACATTTTCTCTCCCTAAATATGTGCTTTTCTGGAGGATGGAAAGTGGCACACTTACTAAAGGGAAGATTGAAATGTTACTTGGTGTCAACGTTCAAGTGCAAGCAGAAAAGTTCAGTTAAGGTGACTGAGGCTTTTAATTACCTTCTGATATGATAATTGCTTTGAAGCTTTTGCTGTTATATGCAACGTCAATAAATGTCCGTATACATTATCAATTTACTCTCTGGATTCCTCACTTCATTGTACCCTGATTGAGCATATTTGCTGTTGACCGAATTGTTCGTACTAAATCATATGGCTAATGCCAACGTTGTTAAAAGGAAGCGCTACTTAACTCTGGCTACTCCTTTACTAAGCATCATCTTTGCCCCTGTCCCATTATAACACTGCTCTCAAAAAATAATCACTGCACAGCACGGATCAAGGAGATAGAGAGAGGTTTTTATTCTCCTGATTTCTAACAGCCAAGCCCTTCTCCCCTCCTTGTCTTTTGGAGCTCTGTATAAACAGACAAAGCAACATGTCCATTGTTTTAAATATTATGCAGGTAAGAAATATTGTCCTTGAATGTCAATTGCAAGTAGCTAGCTTGTTAGCCACCTTGTTCATTTTATTGACTGCTTAGTCAATGCAGTCCCCACGACGGTAAGGGTACCAAGGTAGCTCGCTGGCAGTGGCGGATCTAGAAAATTTTACATGGGGTGGCAAAGGGGTGTCAAGAGGTCTGGGAGGGGTGGCATGGGACGTCCTCTGTGCAGTATTAGGAAATCCCAATTCCAAATAAGTTGGGACATGCATAAAAACATAAACGTGCATAAAAACAGAATACAATGATTTGCAGATCTCAATAACCCATATTTTATTCACAATAGAGCTTAGACAACATATCAGATGTTGTAAGTAGACAGGCAGAGGTTTACCAATCTGCCAAAAAAACTGCATCTAAAAATTGGGGAACAATTTCAGAAAAATATTCTTCAATGCATTTATTTTACAGTGTCCCAAAAAAAGGAAACCAAGAATAAATGGTTAATTCTATAACAATTACTTAACATTATTTGATTAAAAATGGCATTTGCTGTTATATAACTATGCCTTCTGTCTAATGATTTCAAGTAAGTGGAGCTTGTGCCGCACTCCACTGAACAACAATGACACTTTTGGAGTAAGTCAGTGACCACTTTGCTCCAGATTACATGAAATGATGACAGGCCCAAACACAGATGAACCAGGATGATCAGTTTCAACTTTTCATTGTCGAGGCCATTAGTGCTTTAGGTTGTGTACTGCTTCAAATGTAAACCCTACTAGCTGCCTGAAAGATGTGCACAGATGATGTAGCTGACAACAGAGCAGTCAGTTCTGACAATGATGCCTGACTAATTTTGTTTTCTTTGAATGATGTGAAAAAGTACACAGTTGTGAAATTAACAGTACTAATTAGTTTTATAGATACTAAGTTTCAACAGAATACTTTTTATTCCCAGTTTCCCTTTTTCTGGACGCACTGTAGGCTATTATTATGCTTTCCAAGATGTTGTCGAGTGAATATTTAGGCCTAATGAAATTATAGTCGAAATAAATACAGCCAGGACTGACATTGGCCATCTCTTTCAAGAGAGCTTCAGTCGACGATTGTTGTGCTTTGCAGCAAAGCTTCTCGCAAACATATCCATATCAAGCTCGTTTGCACGCTGTTTCAATACTGAGAACAGATAGATTTCTAAGACGATCGCCTGATGATTGTCAGGCTACATAGACCTCTAGTCGTGTGGGGAATTTCCGCCAAGTCGGATATTGCTCCTGCCGCGAGTATTTATGAGCTACGTCAAGAAACGGAATTGCCAGATCTATTCAAACATATATACGGTAAAATAATAACAATTATATTTCAAGTTTCAATGGAATTTAAGAATTTTTTCCTGGTTCGGCTGACACATGCCAAATTCATTAGGACGCGGCTACCATCCGTATGTTGGCAAAAGGGGCTAACGGTATTCGGTACGGACCCGCCCGTACCTTTACATGTGATAGAATGAGACGAGAGGCTAGTAATACCGCTGCCTTACCTTCAGCATACAGGCTAGAGATACGGGACCGCGTCCGTAGCCACCGCCTTAACAGTAAAAGGACCTGGTTTTATTATGCAGCCTCATTGCTGTGATATTGTTCACATAAGACCGAAACTTAACAGCGACCCTCTGGATTCAAACATTCCTGTTTTTGATATCTAGCTAAATGCATCATAAACTGTTCTCGTTTTTACTATAATCAAAACTAACCGAAGGGGAAAATGCTCCAACAAATCGCACGGGAGTGTGTCACTTTTGACCGGCGATTATTGAGCACATTGAACCATCGCCTTGGTTTACATTCCATCCATTACAAAGTTAACTTAACTTTAACTTCGTGTGTTAAAACGTCACCGGGGGAAACTGAATTCACCTAGAGAAAGTTGGGTGGCTGAGTGGCTCCACTCTGCTGCGCTGCACACTGACTCCAATACGGTGGCCGACCAACATTGTGTCAACAACTTACACACGCCAGCGCAGGGTAGGAGGCTGGCAACGCAGACTCCGCGCTGCAGGACCGCAGCTATTTGAAGAGCCGATTATTAAATATAAATTTATTTTTTTGGTGAATTTATCTTTTATTTCGATGCTTTAAGGGGCTTTCAGACATAATGGTGATTTGTTTTACAAGAATTGTTTGTTTTAAGAACATTAAAGTTAGGGGGGCAGTTGCCCCCCCGTAGATCCGCCCCTGCTCGCTGGAGACCGTTATCGATAGCTAGCGTTTGCTTTAGTCAGCAGTCTATTTAAGTCAATGGGACGGCAAATTAGCTACCTAGCAAGCGAACGCGATTTTTTCTATTAAAGTGACAAATTTGCGTCTCTATGTTAACTTACGCATGGAACGTTCTATTACAGCCCTTCAAATGATTATTTTTGCTAAAGGCTGCCGCACTTCTCGCCATTTTAATGCTCAAATTGACTTATTTGAAATTGGCCTCATTTGAAACCATTCATTTTTATGAGGAAGTTGGGTGTATCCGCATAGTGGCCGGTTGCTTCACTTTAGAAAATGTAAATATGACATCGTCGGCAATCTACTGTTCTAAATATAATGTGGAATGAATGAGAAACAAATTTGAACATGCCTCTAGTCTTAGGCATCACTACAAAAACAAGATCAAAATGATGGTTTTATGTAATAATAGAATCTAGGGTCAAAATAACCCAACACCAATGCTTACAACATCTGCACAGAACATAAAATAACTTTTTTTAGTTAAATTCATTTTTTACCCGTAAAAGTAGGGGGAAAAATCCAGCCAAAAGAAGTATTTCAACAATGTTACTACATATCATTGAACACTAAGTCGGGTCAAATTGACCCGGAACATAATAGAAGGGTCAACTGGAGTTACTTTGAGAACAATCTGTTCCTTTTGCGTAACTTATTTAAGGGATTTGAGTGTGCTTCTTGATAGCAGACCAGTGGAGAAAAAAAAAAGAATAAAAAAAAAAGAAACAGGAAGTACACTGTTATAAATTGACTGAATTTAACAGTTAATTAACACATTGACTACTTGCTATTTTAACTGTAAGTAGAGCCCTGTGCGCATTTAACTGTGGTTTACAGTTAACATACACAGAACCTCTGTTATAAACCGATTGTAAAATTACAGTTAAAATAACTGGCAAGAAAGGTTCCAGTTAAAATAATTGGCACAAAGGAGGAGCCAGTTAAAATAACTGGCCCAAAGGTGCCATTTCACTAGTGTAACTAATCAGGGTGCACTGTACCTCCACCCCATTCAAACACCTTATATTGAATTGAAAGCTATTTTTACTATTAAAAATATGGAATTAATTGCCTAAGGCCGCTATTGCATTTCGTCTCATCAGTAGAGATGATCTGTGTAATCTTGTCTTGCGTCTTGATGGAATTGGGGTTCTGCAGAAGGAGCCTGGCATGAGCTGCTCTGTAAAACCAGAGACAAAAACATCCTAAACCTCATAAACTCTAGACATAGGTTTAGATGCTTTTGTCTGGGCCGGGTGAAATACTTCAGACTTGTGTTTGTTTGGTTTGAAAAGATGCTTCCCTCATCTGACTTGTCTTGTTTTTGTTTAGTATCTCAAGAGAAAGGTAGTGGTTTTTTTTGTTAAGGATAATTTCAATGCCGCTTTGTTTAAAAAAAAGAATATTTCAACCTCTTATGGAGTTACCAGAAATATATCTGCCTTCCTGCACGAATGCACCCATTGTTTCCAGTCTCTCAGGATTTGAGCTGTTTCTTCATTTCAGCATTAGCTTCACACGAATGACAGTGATCACAGTGTGATCACTCACACTGGGGAAATGAAAAATAGAAACGCAATATGAAACCAAAGCAAACAACAGAACCCAATGGGATCTCAATATGAAACACATCCCAGCCACCAGCCAAGGTTTTGCTCAAGTGTGGCTTTCTCTGACAGCTCTGATGTTAGTTATGTAACTGCATGACAGCTTCAAAGGGACACATATATTGTCAGTTATAACGACATGTATGCCTGTTTATCAGTCACATTGCGACTATTCAGGATGTGACACTGAGACTAAATCTGCCCAGACCTCCATGCACTAAAAACGAAAAAAGTGTATCTCTTCACTGACTCAGTATACTTCCCTCTAGTTTGTCACGGTTTGCATATATTTAAATGGATATTCATTGTCTGACAACCATCTCTAAAAATTATTCCCAATTCTAAAAAAGTTGGCCTATCAGGAAAAATGAGGGATCAAAAAGGACTGATTTGAAAAGCCCAATCACCCTGTGAGGGCTGATGTTTCGAGATGCCAAATGCAGTGGCTGGAACGAAAGGAAGTACAGGAATGTAAGAGAGACAAACACAGACAAAATAGGAGAGAGAGACTCGCACTTCCAAAGGACATAAATCTAGTCCGGGTGAAATAAGGAAGCTGCACGAGCCAGACCGTACAAAACAAAGGAAAAATCTCGGAAGCCGAGATAAAAAGACAAAGCACCAGACAGTGCACAGAAAGAGGAAAGGGAAGAGAAAGATTCCCTTTACTAACACTTTCCTTTTTTGCAACTAATTCCTCAACACTTCTCTAGCTAGAGATCTTGCAGGCTACAGTGCAATGGTAACACTGACACTCTAGCCAAGGCGCCGAGGCGGAACTTGGGTTTAAATAGAGGCCGGGCGCTGCCCACAATTGAAGTACTGATTACTAAAACTCCACAAGTCAAGTCAAGTCAAGTGTGACTTATGGGGTTTTAGTAATAGGTGCTTCAATTGATGCCAGTTTTGCCTGCTAATCTGATAGCAGGCAAAACTAAATTCTCCTGCTTGCCAGCCTCCAAAAACCATGACACACCCTCTGATATTTTGAGCAAGAACATACCATTGTACAAGTACATACTATTTGATTTTCTCACATGCATTTACTTACCTTTCGAAAATGAACAATCTGATGATGGAAATGGAGTCCAAAAACACTAACAAAGATGACTGTTTACTACTTTTTAAATCACATCATCTTTTGATTTCACTCATTCTGCATTTGGGCATTGAAGACACCAGTTGATCAAAGGAATTAATAAAGGAATATTTGAAGAGTCTGGTTCCAAAATGCAATAAGTGCCAAAATTTCAAAAATTGAGATAATACCATAGAGCGACTGTCCTGCACTTCTTACACATGATGCAAAAACTCATCATTAGAAATGCATGCTATATGGTATATTTTTTCATGGTCAAAGTTTGTGTTCTTCTATAAAATGCAATAGGCACCAACATAGAAAAAGCTGATTTACTCAAAATGACTAAAATGGATATATTGCTTTTTGGAACCAAACTCTTCATTTATTATTGATAAAGGAATTTTCCCCCATTCCTCCAATATGCAGTTTTTCAGCTGAGCGATAGTATAGGGACGTTGTTGCTAGATATTTTGCTTCATAAATGTTTGTTGCTAGATATTTCACGTCATAAATGTTCAAAAAATTGTCAATCGAAGACAGATCAGGACTGTAGGCAGGCCAGTCTAGCGCTAACACTTTCTTTGCCCTCAAAATCCATGCAAAATTGTTGCTTGGTGTTGTCTTGCTGGTAAATGCAGCAATATCCATAGATCAGACAGTATCTAGATTCCAGTGTATGTAGTAAGTTTTTAATATACAGCTGGCTCCAAAATGACTGGCACCCCTGATTGGCAATATACAAACAATTCTTTAAAAAATTCTAAAAAAATATATTTATTGAGAAGCTCTTTATAACAAGATGTGAGAAATAATGTACAATATTAATGTTCTAATGGAACCAACGAAAATCATTTAATGATTTCATTAAAAATGAAGTACCTCCAAATCAAGGTCTCGCAATCAATGGCACGCTTAAAGATTATTGTGAATTACATCTACCAAAATTAAACCAGGGATTAAATTCCACTTATTTAGGTTTTATCAAGGTGTTAAGGAATTATATTGAGCCATTACATCACTTCTGGTTTCACTAGGATATAAATATGAGGTAACACACATGCAATATCCGTTTGTCATACAATGCCATGAACAAAATGAAGCAACTTTTAGTTCAAAAGAGGCAGATGGTCATAGACCTTCGTAAATCTGATAACGGTGACAAAAAGATTCACATGTAATTGAATATGGCACTGAGCACTGTCAGGGCAATTAATAAAAATTCCAAAGATATAGAACTGTTGAAAACCTCATGGGTAGAGGACACAACTGCATTTTGCCTCCCAGGATACTGAGGAGGATGGTCAGAGAAGCAACAAAATCCCCAAGAATCACTGTGAAGGAATTGGTGGCATCTTGGGATCACCAGATTTCAAAAAGCACCACCCCCCATTACAAAATTGGTCTGGCCGAGTTCTGGCCCGAATAATGCACTGTTATTGCCCAATTCTGGTCCACATACATAAAGAATGATGGCCCTGTTGTGGCCCAGATCTTTTTTGCCAGAGCTGGCCCACGTATGGACCAGTACATGGCCAGCTCGCATACAATCGGCCCACATGTGGCATGCTATTACAGAAACGGTGCCATCATTGCCAGACCTGGCTCACATCCGGTCAACATACCACTTGCCATGCCAGCAGTCGCCCAGCAGTGCCAGCTTGATGCCGGATCTGGGCCAGACTCGTCTGCTATCTGGGATGAGGGGCCACCTCCGCAATCAATGGCTCTTTGGAAGGGTTGCCAGAAAAAAGCCTTTTCTGACGAGAAGACATGGAAGCCAGTGCTTGGAGTTTGCCAAATGTCGTTTATATTATGACTAGAATAAGGTGCTTTGGTCAGATGAGACCAAAATTGCACATTACGGTCCGATACAGCATTGCCATATTTGGCGTCAAAACTGAGATGCTTTCAAGGAGAAGCACCTCAGACCATGGTGAAATATGATGGTGGGTCAGTCATGTTTCGGGGCTGTTTTAATCCAGGAGGTCCATGGGCACTGGTTAAAATTAATGGCATAATGAATTCTGCCAAGTATCAGGATGTTTTGGCTGACAATGTGGTTGCCGCCGTCAGAAGGCTGGGACTGGGCTGTAGGTGGACTTTCCAACACAATAGCGAAGTGCGCCATAACAGTGACAAACTTGACAAAACAAAGTACAAGAACCTAATTATTTATTATTTCGTTTTATCTTTAATCTCTCGCTCTGTAATAGTGAAAATAAGACTAATGACATGTTTATGGCGCACTTCGCACATGTAAACTAACTCAGTATCTTTGGTTGCGAAAGGATCTGATCGCAAAAATATTCGCTTTTATGTCTGAAAATAGAGAGTCTAGTGACTCTACAAATAAAACCCCGACGCTCAACAAAATGCGGGACGATTAGTGGTATAAACACGAGTGTTTAAATGGTAGTAAACATACCTGAGAACGCCGCAATCTTGGCGTGTCGCGTCCACCGAATGCAAAGCAATCGGCCTCGATAACTCGCCTTCACTCGTTCTTTTGTCTCAAAAATTAGCTACAACTAATAATCAATGCTTCTTCTAGCTATATCTGGAAGGAGAAGTCGCGAACTTAAAGAATAATTGCATAAACAGTCTCTATATTGTAGGTATTCCACTCTTGGTCAATCAAGCACTTAGCGTTGTCAAGGAATGTCTGGTTTGCTTGCCCACCAGAGACTTGTAGCTATGGGCGAATGGTCACGTGACCCGCTTACTGCAAAAGGCCTATTGAAACCCTGTGGGCTGGGTTGAGGAGGGAAACCAAGAATTTGAAGGATCTTGAAAAGATCTACTCAGAGGAATGGTCCAAAATTTCCCCAAATATTTGCCTTAACCTTGTCAAACATTATAGGAAAAGACTCCATGCTGTTGTCTTTGCCAGAGGTGGTTGCACTAAGTACTAAATGAAGGGTGCCAAAAATGATGAAACTTTAATTTTGTCAAAATTTATTTTGTATTAAATTATATTGATGATTTTGGTTATTTCCATCGAAACATTAATAAAGTATGTGTCACACATGTGTCATAGTCTATATAATTATATTGTTTATATTTTTTGTATTTATTTGTGCATTGCCAGCCAGGGGTGCCAGTAATTTTTGAGCCCACTGTATCTTTCAGCATTAATGATGCACTCTCATAGGTACAAGTCGCCCAGGCCGTGTAGACTGCCACACTGCTCTACCATGACAGATGCTAGCTTTTGAACCTGACGTTGATAACAGCTTGGATTGTCCCAGCTGTGGAGAATGAACACCACTTAGAATGTTGAATTGTCAACCACTGAGTATACTTCCACTGTGCAGCTATCCATCATAGATCACTTCAGCTCCAGTGAGGACAGAGGTGCTTTTGGACAGTGCTGATGTATGACTTTGGCTTTGAATAGTAAAGCTTTAACTTGCATCTGTAAACACAGAGGTGAAAGGTGCTGACTTACAAAGGTTTACCAAAGTATTTGCAAGATAATGTTGTGATATTCATGACAGTTGCATGGGGTTTCTTCAAACAGTGAAGTCTGACGTACCAGAGATCATGCATATTCAGAAGTGGTTTTTGGCCTTGTCCTTTACGTTCCAAGTTTCAACCAGATTCCTTCTATCTTCCATCGGTATACACTGTGGAGAGTGTAATGTTCAAAATCCCACCGATTTGTCTTTGGGAAACATTGTTCTCAAAAAGATGGATTATAAGCTTGCGCACCTGCTGATGAATTGGTTGAGCCTCGACCCATTTTTGGTATTGGGTGATTAAGCCATCTTTGGAGGCCCCTTTTAGTATACTATCACAGGATTATCCCACCTGCTCAGCATCATCTGTTTCACATCATCATATTATTGCTGCTTGTCACATCATGATTAGTTTTAAATCTCCCCAGCACCAAGTTTTTTGGAATATGTTCCAAACATCAGATTAGAAATGAACACACGTATCTTATGAACATGCAATCAAATTCACAAGCATCAAATAATGTGTTGTTGCCATGTTTTCAATATAGAACAGGGTGAATGGACTATTCAAATCACTCTTTTTTAATTTGCATTTTCCATAATGTGCTAAGTTTTTAAAAAAAAATTGGGGTGCATATCACATTACAGTAGTACAATTAAAATAAACTAATACGGTTTTGGCCATTTGTGTCAATAGTTTGCGACGTCCGACGTTCTGATGAAGATAATCTCGTGCCTTAAACCCAACTCTCATGGCAAGGGACTCGTTCATGTCAATGAAGAATCCATTAAGCTTGTAGTATTAGCAACGATGCAGCAAAACTGTATATCCCAGGATGCACTGGGCGGGACGAAAGCTTGTGGTTCAGAGGTGAAAGTGTGGGCAATGCGTGGAAATATTAGAAAGTATGGTGCATGGCGGCATGCCTAGGAAATCTGGTTTTAATTATTTGGCTAATGTGTGTTTTAGCGGAAAAATATGACTTCGAAAAATATGGAATCGGCAAAATATGAATTGTTAAATTTGATCTATCATCATTTGAAGGAGAACGGTCACACGAAAGCTGCTTGCGAACTCAAAAAACATGTCGCACAGGTAGCTAGCTGCTGTAACCTAGCGTTTTTTAAATACATTCAGCTAAATGTGGAACATCATTGCTAAAGTATTAACTGTTTGCGTTATTTAGCTGTAAGCTTGGGCGGGATGCTTCAGTTTTATTTACTGATCTGATTAGATGGTTGCACTGAATACGCATGGGCTGCAAAGAAGAATATCTTCAGGCGCTTCCTGATGATCATAGTTAAATTATTTGATCAGGACATAACGTTGTCGTTGTTGGTTATACAAACTGATTGGTTGCATGCCTTTGCAAGAACATGTCATCGATACGAGCCTAGGTAGCCACTTGTACAGCGAAATATGATGGCATGTTTAAACATTAGCTACCTTTATCCATTTTGACTCGTGTTTCCCTTCTTTGGTTTCACGTGTAAGACTCAGTTTGGTTTCAGTTTGTTAATTGGTATGTATGTATTGCACGTAAACTCTCGCAGTTAAGCTGTAACCTCAATCTTTGGCGCAGGGTGGACCGGTAGGCGGAACCACGTCGTTATATAATATCTACGAGAGTTGGGTCAAGTAAGTACGACTTAATTGTTGGCTCTAAGGTATGACTGGGCGTGGCTGCAGTCATTTGCTCGCTTGAGTGGATGAATATAGTGTATTTAGTTAATTCTATGATGGTGAAGTAGATGCGTGAACTGATGTGCATTTTATAGTTCGGCAGAGAATGCAAAGCCCGGAAAAGCGGAACCAAACGCCAATCAGAAACCTGTGAAGAATCTTCGACAGGCAGATTCCGAGAGCAGTTCGGAGAGTTCGGAGTATGATTCCGATCCTAAGACCTCCAAACCGGGTACATGAACCATATTTTCCTCCGTGCCACTTTTCACCATTTTTGACGTTAAACAAAAATCTTAACGAAGCAAACGTGAAGATTAATTTACTTAGGTCATTTGTGAAGGCAGTTATTACACCCCCCAACCATTGCAAGGTATAAACAAGCCGTATAAACACCCAATACTCCCGCCAGGATGTCTTTCCCCCCAAAGTTACTCACCTGTGACAGAAGGAAAGGCTGCAGAATCAAAATTACATTAAACTATAAAATACCAGAAACTGAAGATGAGTTTTTTTCTTCTGCTTCTGTTGTAATAGAACTTGTGAGGAAAAAGTGCAAAAGGTCTTTGGCAACTTGTCAGTATATACTGTATGTTGTTATTCATACTTATGTATTATTTGATTTGTTTGGTATAGGGTCATTCCATGTGAAATCACCAGACCTCTGAGCTCTGTAGTCTTAGAATTGCTTTGTTTTGTGATATTTTGGAGCCTGATGTGGCAGAGGAGAACTGCTGTCAGTTTTAGTTCAGTATTGCAAGGGGTTTGAAAAAGGGGACGTGTCCACATTAACCCTCCGTGACCAGTTTGTAAGCATTTTCAAGTGCCTCTATCAAAAACTAAGTAAGACATCAGATTAATTTCTTCAGGATATCTTCATTTTATCTCAGACACTTGTCACATAGTATTTAAACTCACATTAACCCTTGGTGGGCCGTGCAATCGACGCCCAAAAGGTGCAATTTGAACGAAGCATATCGGAAGTGATCCTGTTAGAGGGTGAATTTTCTCTTACTTCTCAGTGACTGTTAGAATTTGACGTTGATTTTGGCTGAAGAACACAGAGCTATCTAAAAGTGAAGAGAGAATTTAAATGCCCTTCATACTTTTTCAGTAAAATTAACCCCTTTCCATTTAGTGTTGTGGGTGTGGCCCTTTTTGAGCCCGACTAATCATGTGAGTACCTTTTCATTTCAAAAACGAATGTGTCAATTTGAAGCTCTGTATGGGTACTCATAATAATATCAAAACCAACATGGAACGAACAGCCCTTCATGGAAAGATCGGGCTATACTTTTGGGTAAAAAATTGCTTTCAGCCTAGGTCTTAATTGTACCGTGAATGTACACACAGTGTGCAGTGATGAACTCTGAAGTGTGAAATCTTCAGCCTGAACCCTAAATCTGCATGCTTTTTGAAAATGTATCCACTGTCATCTCTAGTTCTCTTTATTCTTTTGAAATATACTGTAATTATGACATTTGTAACCCTGTCCCATAAAACTATTGCATAATGATGAATATCGGGAACAGTGCGCATCCAAGAACGTCAACATGCTGTAGAAGAACACTGTATGACAAGGGACACCAGACAGACTGGGGAGACACGGAAGCCATTTAAAAGTGACAGGAGAATGCCCACATAATGAAACTGGCCAATTTTAAAATGCCCCTACAGGCAGCAACTGACCAATACTGTGGGCTCTTATTGCAATGTGCGTGAGACATGTAGTGTCCAGTAGGGGTGGAGATCTCTGGTGCACCTCACGATTTTGATTTTGATTCAGAGGCTAACTATTTGATTGTAAAATGATTTTCAACGCATCAAAACGTTTTATTTCTTTTCAAGATTTATTTTTAATCACCCTGTGGCTACCTACTTGGTTAATTGTTGCCTTTGATGGCATTTTAAAATTGCCTTGGCCAGTTCTCCTCAATCTGTCCGGTGTTCCCTTGTCATATGGTGTTCTTGAACAGCATGTTGATGTTTTTGGATACTCACTGTTCCCGATGATCATTAGGCCATAGTTGTTTGGGAGCGTGTTAAAATTGTACATGTAATGTTTTTATATCACAATTACAGTATATTTCAAAGGAATAAAGAGAGAGAGTGCTGAAAAGGATGCATTTTCACAAAGCATGGAGACTTAGGGCTCAGGTTGAAGATTTCACACTTCAGAGTTCATCACTGTGCATTTTGTGTACATTTACTGTACAATATAGACCTAGGCTGAAAGCAGTATTTTTACCCAAAAGTATGGCCTTATTTTTCCATGAGGGGCTGCTTGTTCCGCATTGGTATTGATATTATTTTTAGTACCCTTAAAGAGCTTTAAGTTGACACATTAGTTTTTGAAATGAAAGAGTACCCACATGGTCAATTTTGGGGACAAATAAAGCCATGCCCACATTACTGGCCGGAAAAGGGTTAATTTTACTCAAAATGTATGTATGGCATTTAAATTCTCTCTTCACTTTTGGATAGCCCTTCATGTGTACTTCAGCCAAAATCAAATGCATATTCTAACAGTCTTTGACAAGTTTGAGAAAATCCAACCTCAAACAGGAGATGCATTTTGGTATGCTTTGTTCAAATTCAAATTTTTAGTCGCTGATTGCACGGCACACAATGGCTCAATGTGAATTTAAGTGCCATGAAGCAAGCGTCTGAGATAAAATAAAGATATCCTGAAGAAATGAATTTGATATCTTTCTTTGTTTTTGATTCAGAGGTAGTTCAAAAATGCTTCCAAACGGTCATGGAGGGTTAATGCAGACACGGCTCCATTTTCAAACCTCTTTACAAATTGAACGGAGTTAGATATTGAGGTGAAACCAAATGCAATTTTCCTCTGTCACAACTGGCTCCAAAATATCAAAGAACAGAGTAAATCTGAGAGCACGGAGCTGGGAGGTTCCCCCACTTTGGGTGATTTCGTATTTGACCCTATAACATCATTATAAGTTTACAGTCATATTATTTTCCCTGCCAACTTCCATATAAGGATATTGAAATTACATTTCTCACATTTAATTCATTTTTTCTCTGCAGAAATCCTTGCATATAATACTGGAATATATTGATTACTTCCCTGTAATCTTACTGGCTTTATGTAATCAGTACAACACTGAACTTAGCATGAGACCAGATTTTCTCAATGTGCGGCAGATGTGAAATGGGACTGGTTGCATTATGCTTTTAACCCTGTGAAGAGTGAGATCACCAGATTGATCACACTTCACGCCCTGATGTTTGTACTGCAAGGTGCTTTGGATAAACAAATCTGCTGAAAGTCAGTTACCTGTAAAAGCATCAACATTTGTGGTTGAGTGTGCACTGAGCTCTAGAATGACCATTAGAACTTAGTTTTTAGACTCTGTGTCTACACATCCAGGCACCCGGTCGCAAAAGGTCCCCAGTAAGAGTGTGTGCGCACCAAAGGCCGCAGCGATGGCGGATAACTCCGGGAGCAGCGACGAGTCCGAGGATGAGGACGCTGAGCCACAGGGAAAGGTACAGATGAAAAAGCTGCTTTAGCTATTCTGGACCAGGGAAGAACTACAGCTCTACATTTAATTCATGTGATTAACTGTTAGTTGTGTGCGTCATGTGCTGGTAGTCATGCTAATGCTATGCAGTGGTTAATATATGAATTCCCAGGAATAATGACAGGTGGTCATTATGACATCCTTATTTCTCTGTCCTCGTAGAAATTTTAAATTTAACATTTTGTGCAAGATTAACAGTCTGTCAGAAATTTTAGTTGAGTTTGTGTTTATGCGCTCTGTTCTGAGTGAAGTTTGGCCCAAGTGAACCATGAATAGCCCAAGATGGTATTAAACAACTGTAGGTGGCGGTTTGCGTGTTTGTGTATATACAGTGTGCTGGTCATAAATATTCCCATAAATACAATACCCTCTTTTTTGAGGTTGCTGGGAGTTGCTTGTTTTTTGGTTTTTAATCTGAAGTCTAGTGAAATCGCAATTAAATAATGAATACAAAGCTGTAGCAAAAACTGCCTGTTTTAAAATGAGGGGATATCCATCTCTAAACGTCTTTAAAAACTGCAGCCATTTTTATGCATTGTGACTGTAAAAATCCTCCCAGGTGTTGCTGTATATATATTGTTTTTCACTCCAGAATGTTCCGGGGATGCCAAAAGCCAACTCTCTACCTGCCACTGTGGGGAATAGCGGACCTGTAGTAGCTAAGCCTGGAGTGACCGATAGTTCCGACAGCGAGAGCGACTCGGACAGCGAGAATGAAATCCCTTGTTCACAGGTACATGACCCGCGTCATAGCGTTTCACAGGCCATTACAGGGGCGTGAGTGTTACTGATGCCTACAGTCCCACTGAAACCACTATTCAACCACCACTCCTGTGATCTGGAAAAATACCTCTACGTTCATTGAAGCAAAATTTTTTCCAAGTAAAAAAAAAATGTTTGGATTCTGAACTTTTCATAACCAAAATGAATAGAAACATGATTTTGATATTTCAAATAACAGTAATAGCTGGCATTTTAGGATTTTCTCCACGCTTTATTACTGCAAATAATGGTCAAACTCAACTTCTACCAAAAGTGACATGTGTACTAGGTTTTTCCATATCCTTGGGGCGCTAATATTAACCTTTTTACCAGTAGGTTTTCTTCCAGCTATACAGTACCACTGGATTAATTTTTTTTAGAAAAAACCAAAAAAATTGCAATAATGAAGCAAAAATTCTCCTTAAAATCTAAGAGAACTCATTTTTTGTCTCAACTGTTTATTGCAACCACAAGTATGTTCAATAAAGACTTCAGCAGTATGTTTGTATAATGTGGCTTCACCAGTAAGCTAATGGTAACAGAATTGTCTTCTGACCGGTGGAAAGGTTAAAGTGGGTGTTCTTTTTTCACACCAGGTTCCCACCTCCACACCAATTTTTAAACCCACGATAATCGCGAAACAGAAGGCTGCAACGGCGAGTCCGAAGGGGAAAGCAGGAGCTGTTAACCGCGTTAAACCTGGGGCTGTGGCAGTGCCGGGACGAGCCACGCCCATTCCCAAAGCCATGCCCAAACCCTCAGCTCCGGCGCAGGCCGAGGACAGCGACAGCGAGGACTCGTCAGACAGTGAGGATGAGGCCACAGTACAGGTCAGTCAGCCTGGGGTCATTTGCATTTTATACAGTTTAAATTCAATTTTCTGTAAATAGAGCTTGTCAAGCTGGCCCTGTTTCACAAAGCCGGATAACTGAGTCAGCTGGATAACCGTTGAGTAAAACCTGCAGCTGCACTTTTTAACTTCAGTCAAGATTTGAAACGGTTAGTGCAGTTACTAAGCTAACTGTAGTACCCTGCTGTGGGATAATGGGCTTTTATCGGCTGGTGACTTATTTTGATCATTTTCTATTTTAGTGTTTTTGCACCATCTAGTGGTAACAGTCTTGCACTCACTCACCTCCTCTCGCCAATTGTGGGTTCAGTCATGGCTCTTGAAGAGCACTTGCCTTGCTCACTGAACCACTGCGCTAATTTTTTAATCTCTCAGTGACTTACTTACTCTCTCAATGACTAAGTTTCTCTGACTCGATTACCCGTGTTTCAAATCACTCAAACACCTGAAAACATTTGTTCTCTGGTTCACTGATTCATTTCTTTGTATGACTGTGCTTGTTAGTGCCATGAAGTGGGAAGTGAGATTATAAAATTTATTTAAATGTTCTGTTTTTTTTTATGTGCCCCGCCAGCGGCGGGACATAGTATTCATGACCGTCCGTCCGTCCGTCCCGAATCCTTGTCAGCGAGATATCTCAAGAACGAATTTACGGATTTTCTTCAAATTTCATGTCAACATGAATTAGGGTGATACCCCGGCGCCAGTCGATTTTGGTGACCTTCGCGTCACTCTCAAGGTCACACAGAGAGATTGCTCATTTTGACACGATTTCACATTTTGTGGCGGGGGACAAAGACACGTTAGTGGCAAATACTTGTTTTAACAGGAGGCAGTGCCGGCCACTCCAGTGAAACCAGTGCTTTCAAAGACTCCGAACAAGGCCCAGTCAACACCTAAAGCCCCATCTAAACCCTCGACCCCGGCAGAGGAAGAGAGCGACACCACAGACTCATCCGACAGTGAGGAAGAAGCTGCAGCAAAGGTGAGTCATTTAGGGTTTTTTATTTTGTATATTCAGTACTTTGGTATGAGTTTTTCATTAATATAGTTTGCTAGGTTTTGCCCTTTTCAAAGTTACCGATGTGACTGCATTAAACCCAAAAAGGCTTTTTTCCCCGTTTCTGTCACACTTTTTAACTTTTTTTTATTATTAATCTATCTTGCAATAACCAGGTGACTCATATCATCACTCACTACGCTAATGTCACAGACATACTACTTTAAGAATATTGTGCCTGCTTGGAAATAAAAATATTCACCAAACTGATGAATTTGTCATATCCACATTTTTAAAAGACCACTAGTTTTGATGAGACTGTGTTACTTTGGCTATTGTTATGGCTAGCTGTCTAGCTAGCTTTCCCATTATCTCAAGCAATATAATTGCAATTCAAGCAGGGTAGGTATTGAAGTTAGCTAATGCAGCTACCAGTAGCAATAATGCAATTCAGGAAACTACTATGTTTATCCAAGGAAATATTTTGGTTAAGTTGAATACTTTGAACTCGAGCAATACACGAATTTCGCAGATTTGTGCCGTTCACATTGCGTGATTGAAGCCATTCACTTCTTTTTGCGTCTTTGCATTGAATTTGTGTGATCTGGCCTCCTGAAAAATTTGCTTTGCGCTTGTAGGAAATGCTCCTTTAGAGTAGTGTATCAGTGGGGGATTTAAGTGGGATGCTTTATCACATAAAAACACCAAGGTCCTGGACTGAGGATTGCTCTTTGGTATTATTACTT
The DNA here is from genome assembly GCA_029721435.1 of Gymnothorax reevesii. Taxonomy (NCBI): domain Eukaryota; kingdom Metazoa; phylum Chordata; class Actinopteri; order Anguilliformes; family Muraenidae; genus Gymnothorax; species Gymnothorax reevesii. Next base: position 39,574,151 of record CM056586.1, on the reverse strand, counting down.
CTTTTTTTTTTTTTTTTTTTTACACCAAAGGCCAAGACAGCCACCCCAGTAAAACCAGTGGCTTCAAAAACGCCAAACAAGGCCCAGACCACACCTAAAGCCCCATCGAAACTCTCAACTGTGGCAGAGGAAGAGGAGAGCGACAGCGAGGAATCGTCAGACAGTGAGGAAGAGGCTGTAGTGAAGGTCAGTCTGTCTAGAGTCATTTTACTCTTCCAATTCAATTCGGTTTTCTGCGAATTTCTGTTACCAGGCAAGGCACTGATTCAAGAATCACGGGTACTGCGTTATCTGCATAAGTGCACTGAGTTACAACTGTCATTGGCTCTTTTTTCACTAGACTCGTTGTTGCCTTTCTCATGAGTGTCCTTGTGTTTACGCATTTTCGCCATATAGTGGTAAAATTTACATACTGCCTTGACTGCAGGGGAGCTCACAATCTTTCATTTAACGGCATGGGTACTCAAATAATTATTTGCTCTCTGAATCATTGAATGATTAGCACACTCTCACTCACCAGATAACCGACTCAGAATCACTTACTGACTTGGCTTCCCAGTCTAGTTTGTCAAGAAGACACACTGATTAAGGGGAACCCTTTTGCACTTCCGAACACAGTGGAGTTCTGGACCACTGAATTTTGTTTTTTTTTCCAGAAGGCAGTGCCAGCGGCCCCAGTAAAGCCAGTGGCTTCCAAGGCTCCTAACAAGGCCCAGACCACACCCAAAGCCCCACCTAAACCCTCAGCTCCAGCAGAGGAAGAGGAGAGTGACACCACAGACTCATCAGAAAGTGAAGAAGAGGTATCTGCGAAGGTTAGTCAGTCTGGAGCTGGTCATTGTGGAGATTTTTTGGGTGTTCTGTGTCAAGTCCCCTGAATAAACAAGGTTTTAACACCCGCCATCTCAGATGTTGCTGGAATTCTATTAGATGGTGTGCAGCAATAAAAGGCGTGTTCTCTAAATAGTTTGTAAACATATTTATTTGTTTTATAACTAATAGTTGATTTATATAGGCCAAGTCTTTCATTTGTCTGCTCATGTTTTAAATCTCAATTACTTTAAATTTATAACTCCAATTCGGACCAGCCGTGGCATTATTACGGACACAAACTAAGGAACCCGGAATTCTAAAATGGAGCGGAACTTCTTAAACTAATTTCTGCACACTATAGCTAGATTGTTCTTGTGGAAAATTGCGATGGTTATTTTTTTTCTGTTGGAGAATTAAATCTCCAGCTTCATCAAATTGTATATTCTGACTTTATCATTGCTCTACCAGCATTGTCCACTAGATGTCCCCAGTGGACCATGCTGGTGCTGCAATGATCATGGTTATGATAATGTGATCGGTTATGATGATGTGATCATTTTATTGATAAGTTATCTAATTATTTTCATGGTTTATCTCTGATAGAAAACCGTGCCCGCCACCCCAGTGAAATTGATGCCTTCAAAGACACCTAACAAAGCCACACCCGCACCCAAAGCCCCACCCAAACCCTCGGCTCCGGCTGAGGAAGAGGAGAGCGACAGCTCAGGCTCATCAGACAGTGAGGAAGAGGCTCCAGCACCGGCAGCCCCCATTACCCTTGTGAAGCCCAGCCAGCCTCCCTCCAGCCTGGGTAAAGCTGCATTCAAGGGCCCTGCTGTGGCGAATCCGGCCCAGAGCTCGGAGACCGACAGTAGTGATGAAGAGGAGGAGAGTGAGGAAGACTCACGCTTGCAGGTTTTCTGAGTTTAATGCACTGTTAGTGTTGTCAGAGACTCTGTTTAACTTCTCAGTCCTACCAAACCCAAAACCAGTGAAGTTGGCACATTATGTAAATCGTATATAAAAACAAAATACAATGATTTGCAAATCCTTTTCAACTTATATTCAATTGAATACACTGCAAAGACAAGATGTTTAATGTTCAAACTGAGAAACTTTATTTTTTTTTTGCAAATAATCATTAACTTAATTTAAAGGCAGCAACACATTGCAAAGAAGTTGGCACAGGGGCCTTTTTACCACTGTGTTACATCGCCTTTCCTTTTAACGACGCTCAGTAAACGTATGGGAACTGAGGAGACCAATTTTTGAAGCTTTTCAGGTGGAACTCTTTCCCATTCTTGCTTGCTATACAGCTTAAGTTGTTCAACAGTCCGGGGTCTCCGTTGTCGTATTTTACGCTTCATAATGCGCCACACATTTTCAATGGGAGACAGGTCTGGACTACAGGCAGGCCAGTCTATTACCCGCACTCTTTTACTACGGAGCAATGCTGTTGTAACATGTGCAGAATGTGGCTTGGCATTGTCTTGTTGAAATAAGCAGGGGCGTCCATGAAAAAGACGTTGCTTGGATGGCAACATATGTTGCTCCAAAACCTGTATGTACCTTTCAGCATTAATGGTGCCTTCACATATGTGTAAGTTGCCCATGCCTTGGGCACTAATACACCCCCATACAATCTCAGATGCTGGCTTTTGAACTTTGCGCCTATAACAGTTCGGATGGTTCTTTTCCTCTTTGGTCCAGAGGACACGACGTCCACAGTTTCCAAAAAAAATTTGAAATGTGGACTCGTCAGACCACAGAACACTTTTCCATTTTGCATCAGTCCATCTTAGATGAGCTGGGGCCCAGCAAAGCCGGTGGCGTTTCTGGGTGCTGTTGATAAATGGCATTCGCTTTGCATTGTAGAGTTTTAACTTGCACTTGCAGATGTAGCGACGAACTGTAGTTACTGACAGTGGTTTTCTGAAGTGTTCCTGAGCTCATGTGGTGATGTCCTTTACACACTGATGTCGGTTTTTGATGCAGTACCGCCTGAGGGATCGAAGGTCACGGGCATTCAATGTTGGTTTCCGGCCTTGTCGCTTAAGTGCAGTGATTTCTCGAGATTCTCTGAACCTTTTGACGATATTACGGACCGTAGATATTAAAATCCCTAAATTTCTTGCAATAGCTCGTTGAGGAATGTTGTTTTTAAACTGTTCGATAATCAGCTCACGCATTTGTTCACTGAGTGGTGACCGTCGCCCCATCCTTGTTTGTGAATGACTGAGCATTTCAGGGATGCTGCTTTTATACCCAATCATTGCACCCACCTGTTCCCAATTAGCCTGTTCACCTGTGGGATGTTCCAAATAAGTGTTTGATGAGCATTTCAGTCTTTTTTGCCACTTGTGCCAGCTTTTTTGAAACATGTTGCAGGCATCAAATTCCAAATGAGCTAATATTTGCAAAAAATTACAAAGTTTAGCTGTTTGAACATTAAGTAACTTGTCTTTGCAGTTTATTCAATTGAATATAGGTTGAAAAGGATTTGCAAATAATTGTTTTCTGTTTTTACTTACGATTTACACAACGTGCCAACTTCACTGGTTTTGGGTTTTGTACTTTGTTAAACGGAGGCCTGGTCAACAGCTATAATGTTTCAAGGTTCCTCTGTTATCTCTGATGGGCAGTTTGTTGCTCTGCCAGCAGATACAAACAGCCATTGTAGCAAAGATTGACAATACAAAAAAAGGATAAATGGCAAGAGGACATGGTCATCACTCTCCCCTGCCACGACCAAGGACCATTAAGGGTTATTAATCAATTTGCAAAGTTTCAAGCTTGTCTCCGTGAGACACTGGACACAGTAAGGTGTTTATAGCCGAGGGCTGTAATTTTATCAACAAAAAAGCTGAGGCATTGATTTTTTAACTCAGTTTAGATGGTGACTGGTTAAGCAGGTAGGCAAAGTTAGACTTGTGTATCTCATATTTTTTGAGAAAACTTGTCTCCATGGAAATTGTGATGGACAAACGGAAGGAAGTACAGACGGATGGAACCCAATTTTATATCCTCTGCATGAGGCGGGATAATAGTATTAACATTACAGTTTGTGTGTTTAAAAGACTTGTGACAGCAGGGATAAATGAGTTTTTGGTGAATCCTGTTACAATACATTTTCGCCATCTAGTGGCAACATCGGGCAACTGTCTTAACTGTTGCGAAGCCTTTGGCCTGCCCAGTCACTCACCTAAACTCTAAAACTCCCAGTTACTCTCTGAATTACTACTCAATGACAAAATCAATCAGCCACTCAATCAAACATAACTGTGTCGCTCCCTGAATTACACATGCAAAACATGACTCTGACCGAATCTGTCTTTTAATCACTAAAATACACTGCCTGGCCAAAAAAAAAGTCGCCACCAAAAAAAAGGGTCATACACTCTAACATTTTGTTGGACCGCCTTTAGCTTTGATTACAGCACGCATTCGCTGTGGCATTGTTTTGATAAGCTTCTGCAATGTCACAAGATTTATTTCCATCCAGTGTTCCAGTGGCCAATCCATGTGTGAAATTGATGTCTCATGCTCCCTGAACCAGTCTTTCACAATTTGAGCCCGATGAATCCTGGCATTGTCATCTTGGAATATGCCCGTGCCATCAGGGAAGAAAAAATCCATTGATGGAATAACCTGGTCATTCAGTATATTCAGGTAGTCAGCTGGCCTCATTCTTTGAGCACATACTGTTGCTGAACCTAGACCTGACCAACTGCAGCAACCCCAGATCATAACACTGCCCCCACAGGCTTGTACAGTAGGCACTAGGCATGATGGGTGCATCACTTCACCTGCCTCTCTTCTTACCCTGATGCGCCCATCACTCTGGAACAGGGTAAATCTGGACTCATCAGACCACATGACCTTCTTCCATTGCTCCAGAGTCCAATCTTTATGCTCCCTAGCAAATTGAAGCCTTTTTTTCCCAGTTAGCCTCACTGATTAGTAGTTTTCTTAAGGCTACACAGCTGTTCAGTTCCAATCCCTTGAGTTCCCTTCGCATTGTGCGTGTGGAAATGCTCTTACTTTCACTATTAAACATAGCCCACACGTTTAAGTGATCGCCGATCACGATCATTCAGGATTTACTCAAAGCCAGTGTCCAGTCACACACACAGTCTCACACTGTAGTACTCAAACACGCACAGACACACACACACGCGCGCGCGCACACACACACACACACACACTCACACCCTACACCCTGCAAGGTCACTTACCTTTGTTGTGAAAACTCTGAAGGGCAGCAGGGAGTAGGGTTTAGTAACGGTCATTTGGAATGTCCTTCGACATATTTTGTGACTGCTGCTTTCTGCTTGTGCAAGTGTCAGAAATGCCTGCTGTTACCATTTGTCCATATTTTGTACGATTTTTGAATTAGAATACGGAGTTACGGGAAAATAGTTCAGGGTTACGTATTTTCCAAAACTCGTGGATATAATATTGCTACATGCTAATTATACTAGTTCGACAAAGCCATTCTGAGGCTCGTAAAAAATTACCTATGACAATTGCCGAGCACGATCCGATTCTCTCTCTCCCGCCACTCAGTCGGCCAATCAAATAGCCTGTTTCTAAGTGTATACGGAGCGGCACCTGCTGGCTGCTTTGGAGACTACCAACCAGATAGATTTTAAGAGATTATAAGAGATTTATTATTGCAGATTTTGGGCTCCTGGTTTTCACAGATTTAAACCCTGAGCACAATGAGATTAAAAACAAGGTTTTAATAGACTTTTGATTGACCATTTCATTGTTTCATTATTTCATATGTTTGTAATGGCGGAATAAAATGCCCATCAGATTGCATTTCGACGTCATATTGTTTGTTACTGAAATGTGCCAGAAAATATTGAAAAATGTGTTAGAAAGTACTGATTGTCAGATTTCCGGATAGGCATCTCTGAAGTGTAAACAAACGCAGCCAGTTCACGGGAGAACTGTTTTCACTGGCCATTTATCGATTTCGCAGTAGCTTTATAAGCAACCGCATGGCTTAAATAAGGTGACAAATAGCCACAGGTAAGAATAAAAATAACGATAAACTAGCGATAGCCAGTCGACTGTAGTAAACCTTCAAGGCAGTTTCGTCAGTTTTCTGTTCACTTGTGGCTGTTAGCCACCGTTGGTATCATTTTCTTGAATGACGTTGAATCACGCATGTCCTGGGGCTCGGGTCGTTGCACGGCATTGTGGGAGTAAAGTGTCCTTCCCCTGCTCAAAACGGCCGTTTTATAGGGCCCTTTGAAGGGATGAGTTTTGCACACTTTCTACTGGAATGCCCTTCAGTATGGCTATGGGGGTGCGTGACCCTCATTATGCCCACTTTGAAGTGAACAACCCTAACTTTTTGAGCACAGACTCACTCACTCACTCACTCACTCAAGTGCTCACTCATTCCAGGCATTTTTCTAACTCACTGAATCACAGAATCAAACTCTCAAATACTCTCCTACTGCTAAAGTTTGAATCAATGAATCACTCCCTCTGTTTCGTGTGAATGAGGGATTGCCATTTAGTCGGCTGCTTTATCACTTGAGCATAAGCGTACTGGATTGAGGGTCGTTATTTTGCATTATTTTTCCAGAAGGCGATACCAGCCACCCCAATAAAACCAGGGGCTTCGAAGGCTCTGAACAAGGCCCAGACCACACCCAAAACTCCACCCAAACCCAAAGCTCCACCCAAACCCCCGGCTCCAGCAGAGGAAGAGGAGAGCGAAAGCGAGGACTCGTCAGACAGTGAGGAAGAGGCTGCAGCGAAGGTACATTGATTTAAATGGGACATTAATGGTGTAAAGTAAAAATATAATTTTTGCTATTGAACAAAGTAATCATTCATGTATTTTGATGCTCTGAGCTTCCTAGACCCAGGGAGCTACATACTACTTGATACAGTCTCACACTCTGCTGACACACACACTTCACTTCACCAAACTCAGGTTTTCATAAGGGCTCCCCTGCTCTGATATGATGTACTTTGGCTGGAAGAGTTAGATCTTGAATCAAAATATGCCTGTCAATTTCTGTGGCATTTTACTTGTAAAGCGGCGTTGTCATTGTGTTTTTAGAAAATAATTTCTTGGTGGAGTGATGCCACAATATGGGACCACTGAGCAGGGGCGGAGCCAGGGGTGGCCATGGCCACCGAAAATGAAACTTCGGCCACCCCCCTGGCCCTCCCACCACCGTTTTGCCGGCAACTTTTTCTGTACGCAAGTGTTCCATTCAACCTCAAGCTAGTAGTTCTCCACCACTACAGATGGAGGTGGTAATACACTCTACTTGACTTTAGTATGAACCAACATAATTACAGAAGAAGAAGGAGTAGCAGTTGATGTACATTTGCTCTATGCAGAAATCATCCTTGGCTCTACGAGTGAAGGTGCCAACTTCACTAGATTGCTGACAGGGTTCACTCAAGCAACGATACTGAGCAACAAAAGAAACGCAAATTAGCTAGTAAGTTAACATTACTCAGTCAAAGTGACCGCAAAACAAAGAGAAGCTTGATGAAATGAGTGTGAATGTGCCCGTGGAAGGAATAAATTTGATTTTCTGTAATAATTATGCGCCAACTTATTTTCCGGTCTGTCTTTAATTAACTTGCGTTTCCTTCGTTGCTCAGTATATATAGCTCGTTGCGCTCAAGTGAAGCACCCGGAAGTAAAACTCGCACGTAGACTCCCATTCATTTTTGCCTACTTTAAAATTACATTTTCAAAAACACTTGTATGCGAGTTGGTGTTATTTTGGTATCGCTGTGTAGAGCAATATTTTGTCTCCCTAAATATGTGCTTTTTGGAGGATGGAAAGCGGCACACTCCTAATGTGGTCATTCCATGTCAGATCACCTAATGGATGTCACCCCACCCCCTCAGATTTTGCTCAAATTTAGTTTCTAGGGTGATTTTTGCTGGCAAAGCTGAAATTCCAAATATTAGCCCAATTCGACCAGTGGTTTCTGAGTTATGGCCCACCCAATTTGGCAAAAATCGGCCAAAATGGGGGTACTGGCTGATGTTTGACCACCCATATCTCAGCAACCGGTGGGGCTATCACAATAAAATTGGTGTCTCTAGACTGGAAATTCACCAAGGAATCCAAATCTCCAAAACTGCACAGACAAGGTATATGTGATGTGGATTTGTGGAAAATGAGGGGAAAATACACCTCTGGTTTTTGTATATAATATATGGAACATATGAGGCTACAATTTTGTGCAGGTTTTGTGTTAAGGTCGCGAGGTCAACAAGGTCAAGGTCAAAGTAAATTTCAAACAGGTCATTATATTTTATTTTTACCCCACATCAAATCTAAGGCCAGGTTTGGATTCCTTGGTGAATTTCCAGTCTAGAGACACCAATTTTACTGTGATAGCCCCACTGGTTGCTGAGATTATGGGTGGTCAAACTTCGGCCGGTAACCCTGTTTTGGGCGATTTTTGCCAATTTGAGTGGGCCATGACTCAGGAACCACTGGTTGGATTGAGCTAATATTTGGAATTTCAGCTTTGCCAGCAAAAATCACCCTAGAAACCAAATATGAGCAAAATCTGAGGGGGTGGGGTGACAATTTAGATTTTTTTTTGGGTGATTTGATATGGAATGACCCAATGGGAAGATCAAAATGTGACTCGGTGTCAACATTAAAGTGCGAGCAGAATGTTAACTGAGATGTCAAGTCTCATGTATTCGGCGTAGGTCTCACGCATTTTTAAGGCTTATTCACCGTAGTCCGCAATTATTCACTGCAGGCTTAATGAGATTCTCACGCTGTATTCCTTGTGCATTTCAGTTTCACTTGCGTAAAGGTTGACCCCACCGCACATAACATGGAAAGCGATTGTGACTCCCAACTTCTCGTGCTTATCTTTACTCAGGGATTGGAAACGGTGCATGCGTTTCATGATCGTTTAAATTTTTTTAATGAGACAAGACCATTTGAAATGTCTCTATGCAATTCCATTGCTTCCAATCCTGTATTAAAAACAAGCCTGGAAATGTCCGAGTCATAATTGATTTCCGTGTCACTTGTGGGGAAATCCACCGTGATCGATATGAAACTGATTAATTTGATGCACAACAACTTAAATTCCGCAAGTGAATTTCTTCAGTGCGTTGATTGAATAATTGCTGTGTTAACTTGACCAAGGCTAATGACAAATTATTCTCTGGTTTCCTCAATTCATTGTACCTTGGTTGAGCATATTTGCCATCAACCAAATTGTTTATATTGAATCATATCCCTAATGCCAACGTTGATAAAAGGAAGTGCTAGTTAACTCTAGCTACTCCTTTCCTCAGCTTCATCTTTGCCCCTGTCCTACTAAAACACTGCTCTCAGAAATGATCACTGCACAGATCGAGGGGACAGAGAAAAGTTTTTTTTCTCCTGATTTTTAACAGCCAAGCCTTTCTCCCCTCCTTGTCTTTTGGAGCTCTGAATAAACAGACAAAGTGACTTGTCCACTATTTTAAATATTATGCAGGTAAGAAGTATTGTCGTTGAATGTCAATAGAAAGTAGCTACCTTGTTAACCTCCGTGTTAATTTTATTAACAACTAAGTCAATGCAGTCCCAGCGACGGCCAAGGCAGCTCACTGGTAATCATTTTCAATCCGTAGCGTTTGTTGTTTATCAGCAGTCTATTCAAGTCAATGGGACGGCTAATTGGCTAGCTAGCACGAGAAAGGATTTTTTTTTTTCTATTTTAGTTACAATTTTGCGTTTCTATGTCAACTTATGCATGAAACGTTTTATTACGTTTAGACGAATATTGCTGCAAAAGGCGGGAGAATACAACTGTGCAGGTTTTTTCATAAAAGTGCCTTCTGTAATATTCTTGTGTAAAAAATCTCAAGATAATTACAATTTATCACCAATGAAAAATGCGCTAATTTCACAACTGTTTCAGATCTTTTTTAAAATTAGTTTAGGGATGCGTTAAAAGCTTATGCGGGTCTTCATGATGTAATTCTACATGGCAGTCACTGCCTGTATAGCAAAGTAAATGTGTGACCGAGAAATACTACTAGATCTACAGCACCTAGCCACATAGGAAAAAATAAGGTACCAGTTTCTGCGCCACCCCTATGTGAGCAATGGCCTCAGTCTGGCCACCCCGATAGAAATAGTCTGGCTCCACCACTGCCACGAAGGCCGGTTTTATCACAGTTAAATGAATCTGGAAAGGTGGTTAAATTTCAGCAGAACTGTCTGGATTGGTGGGCACTTGGCAGTACTTTGGTCGTGTGGAGAAGAGATTGCTAACTTGAATATAAGTGTGTTAGAATGAAATCTTGTGTTTCTTCCTTCTAGACTGCCATGTCAGCTACCTCTGTAAAACCAGTGGCTTCAAAGACACCAAACAAGGCCCAGACCACACCTAAAGCCCCATCGAAACCTTCAGCTGCGGCAGAGGAAGAGGAGAGCGACAGTGAGGACTCGTCAGACAGTGAGGAAGAGGCTGCAGTGAAGGTCAGTCTGTCTAGAGTAATTTTACTCTCTGATTCAGTTTGATTTTCTATGAATACCGGTTACCAGGCAAGGCACTGATTCATGAATCACGATTACTGAGTTATCTGCATAAGTGCACTGAGTTACAACCGTTATTGGCTCTTTTCTTCATTTGACTCATTGCTTCCTATGTGGAAGGGTTAGCGTTGTGGCTAACTTGGTTATCCTTACTTGTGAAACAATGTGTTCTGTAGCTATGACAGTTTCACTGAGTCTCTGTATTGGTACAGATGCCATCTAGTTGTAATATTTACATACTACCATCACTATAGGGGAGCTGCTGGCCTGACGCCTTGTCTTTAATTGAACTATTCAGTTCCTCGCATAATTACTTGCTCACTGAATCACTAAATTACTTGCACGCTCTCACTTACCAAATAATTGCCTCACTAAATCACTCAGCGGGACTGAGTCACTAACTTGATTTCCCAGTCTAGCGTGTCAATAAAACACACCGTGATTTAGTGGAATCCTTTTCACATCTGAATACAGAAGAGTTCCAGACTAATGAATTAGGTTTATTTTTTAACAGAAGGCAGTGCCAGTCACCCCAGTGAAACCAGTGGCTTCAAAAGCTCCTAACAAGGCCCAGTCAACACCCAAAGCCCCACCGAAACCCTCGGCTCCAGCCGAGGAAGAGAGCGACACCACAGACTCATCGGAAAGTGAAGAAGAGGCTGCAGCAAAGGTGAGTGAGTCTGGAGTCATTTTTATTTTGAATATCCAGTTAGATTTTATTCATGCTTTTCCAGTTCTCCTCAGGCATCGCAGAACTTCATTTCAATCGTCATTTCAGTTCAGTTTTATTTTATACAATAGAAGCCTGCTGTGAATGCCAAGAGCAGTGTACTGCCAAGCAAGCAAAAGGCCACGCCCAAAACCATGCCTGCAGCATCTAAAGAAGCGGACTGGAGCAGCGATAGCAGTGAGGATTCCGACAGCGAAGAGGAGGCCTCGGGCGCTACAGCACCCTCTAGTGGTAATCATTAATTTAGCAATAACATCAGTGCTCGCGAAAGTAGTTGTCTTTTAACTCAGTGGTTCTCAAACTCGGTCCTGGGGGACCCCTGTGTATGCTGGTTTTTGTTCGAACCACATTGGCAGTCTCCGTATTTTAACAAGCTGTTAATTATCCAATCTAGGAGCTTATACTGTGGGATTACTTAAACTCATAAATCACATCATGCCAGGATTTTCTTTGTATGCAATGAAAAATTTATCTTCTATTGGCATTTAGTACTCACTGGATTAAATTTCAAACCATTTATTTCAATATGCACAAAGAAAGGTCATTATAACCAATGTGATTAAAGACTGAGATCTATCAGCAGGGTCTTAATTGGAACACTACCGCTCAAAAGTTTGGGATCACTTGGAAATTTTCTTGTTTTCCATGGAAACACGCATGAAATTAGTCTGAATAGGAAATGTAGCAAATGAACAGAACATGCTGACATTGTTTGAGTTAGAAATAATGATTTTAATGGAAAATGATGACTGTACTTCAAACTTTGCCTGCATCAGAAAAAAAAAACCACCTTCACTGTTGATACTGAAACTGGTGTTTGACGGGAACTATTTAGTACAGTTGATTTAGTACATTTAGTACAATAGTTGTACTATTTAGTACAACCTGTGGGGTGTCTTTGTCTTAAACACTCTCAGTGTGTCACTACACACTCTCAGATATTTGTCTTCTTGCACAGTTGTGCATCGGGGCCTCCCACTCCTTTTTTCTGTCCTTGTTAGTGCCAGTTTGTGCTGCTCTCTGAAGGGAGCAGTTGACAGCATGGTAAGAGATTTTAAGTTTTCAATTTCTCGCATTGAATAGCTTTCTTTTCTAAGCACAACAATAGACTGACGGGTCTCTAAAGGAAGTTCTTTCTTTCTGGCCATTTTGATCCTGTAAGCAAACAAACAACTGCTGATGCTTCAGGTACAAAACCAACCTCAAGAATGCCATGCTCCCTTTTGCACTCTCTTATTAGTTCAACCATTTTCAGCTGTGCGATACATTTGCAGAAGGGTTTTCTAATAATCAATTAGCCGTATAAAATGCATAACTTGGATTAGCAGCCATACCAGGAGACTGATGCAGAGGACTGACAGTTGCTGATAATAGGCCTCTATGCAAAAATGTAGATCATTCTTTGAAAATCATCTGATTAATTTTAATCGTTTGTGAAATTGAAAAAAATGCTTGTGAATTGCATGAAAATGTATTTTTCTTGGGTAAACAAAGAAGTTTGCAAGTGATCCCAGACTTTTGAGCGGTAGCGTATGTACACTTGGCCATCATCCCTAACCATCAAGAAGGTGAGGAAGGATGTACTAACACCAATGATAATGAGGCTCACCAGTTTTGTAGAGAAGTGTCAGGATAAAATTACCAATTATTGCATATACAGAAATGAACCAAGTTATCTGTTATGTCATTAAGTTGGCAAATTAATCTTATTGGTCTGTTACCGCTTTAATTTTTTCCTATAATGCAATGAGCACATTGTAAAATTGGTCATCTTTGGGGCATTGCAAAGCTATGTTTGGCATTTTATAGATTAAGATGGTAAATTACCTGTCTGAAGATCAAAAGCACCTAATTAAGAAAAACTAACAGCTTGTTAAAATCCTGGAATTGCATTTGTGGTTGGCATGAAAACTAGCATACACAGGGGCCCCCCAGGACTGAGTTAGAGAACCACTGTTTTTACTGACCAACCTGATTTTTAATGTATTGACAGCTCAGTATACTATCATTGAGCATACATGTGAAGCAATTTAATCTGGTCTTCTGTACTCACTAAACATTTGTTGGAAGGAGACGAAAAAAACAAAAATGTAAATAATTAGTATTGATGGACGGGAGTTTCTCTCGGCTGTGTTTGCTCTCTGGCATGTTGTCAAGGCATTTTAATAATTCATTGTGATGTCATTTCCTGGGGCATCCCCAGCTGCAGCTCTGCTTCCTGCTGCTGTGCCGGACAGCTCTAGTGACGGCAGCTCCAGTGAAGAGGAGGCGTCTCAGGTGAGCCGGCGAGCTTTGAGACAGGGCCACAGCTATCCTGCGTTCTGATGGGCTGCCATCGCTCTGTTGTGTGCATGTGACTTTTTTTAACTTTTGCCAGTGCCTGAGCTGGAGCCAGATTCCTTATGCCTTCTAATGTTGTGATAACATCATTAACTCATTTTGTGCTATGAAGTCGGGTTTTTGGTGACCATCGGCCATTTCTGAAAATGTTATGAACAAACGATATAAACGTATTGATATCGACTCCTGAAGTTGCATCCTGATGAGTGATTTAAGTCAAAGTGGCTTCAAGTTGTGAAGGTGTTGTAAAGTCGTGCTGTACTTCCTCCAAGTCGCATGGAATTAGAGTAAAGATGTAAGACTATCATAATTCCTAAAAAAAAAAAAAAAACCTCAGTTCTGACATGAGCTTTTGGAGAGAAAAGCCAAATGTTTCCCCATATTGTAGAGCCAGGCTTCCCTAATCTCAGTCCTTGAGGGCTGAGGACTGCTAGTTTTCCAGCCTTGCTTTACCTGGGAGTGTGTTGTAAAGACTGTCCTGCCAGTCAGTGGCTCTGATTGTTCGCTTTATTGGCTGGAAAGAGAGAAAACCAGGGCTGGATTTAGATTCAGCGGGCTGCTATTGGGAGCCTAGGTGTAAATACTGCATTTCTGCCTGTGGTGGTCAGCTGGATAATTGTCGCCCCCAGACGAAGTCGGGTGGCTACTATGGATTCATGCTTGTTGCCTCCACTGCCGTGTCCGTAGACACCTCTTTGTGGATGCTGTGCAGGCTGTAATTTTTTTGACCGACTACTTTCATATTTGGTATGGGCATGTGTCATGCTTAAGTTATGACACCTATCAATTCTGGTTGCCATGGCAACCGTATTTGCCGAATAATGCGCAAATTTGTGCAAAAAACATTGAGATTTCCTTGTGGACGCAGGACAGGCTGCAAATTTTGACCAATTACTTTCATGTTTGGTATGGACATGTATTATACTTCACTTATAACACCTATCTATTTTAGTTGCCATGGCAACAGTATTAGTCAAATAACGCACAGATTTGTGTTGAAATATGTGGGACGCAGTACAGGCTGGATAAGCGGGCTTTCGCGGGCTACACCCATGCGGTCGCGGGCGACCAGACTGTCTAGTTATAATATGAAAAGTGGCATTTTTTTCTTTGCCTGTAATGCCGTCTCTCTTCAGTCTCTCCTGGCTCCCAGAGCCGCCCCAGCCAAGCCCACGCCGCAAAGCAAGACAAATGCAGAGAAGAAGGGGAAGAACGCCAAAGCTCCAACCCTGTCCAAGGATAACATCGTAATTCCAAAAACCCTTCCATCCCTCGATGGGATGAAAAATGGCATTCCTGCTGCACTTTCCAGAAGCGACTCCAGTTCGGACAGCACAGATATCGAGCGGACTGAACCGAAAAAGCAGACCGTTAAAGGTATTCCTCAGCTATGGTTAAAAATGGCTATTGAGAACGGTTCATCCCACATGCAGCAGAGCGGTTCACCACTGAGGAGGGGGAACATTGTAAATGCTTTGAACAAAGAGGAAACATCCTAATATTGGTGTGCATCTGGTGAAATTCTGGTTTTATTGTGCAGGACTTTTATCAAACCTGCTGTGTAGCTTTGCTTTACCAGGGCAGTATTGTACAACATTGGTACTTGTAAGATGGAAAGCAGGTCCTTTATGAAGAATGTACAGTATATGAGTTATTATACCTAATTAAACTTACCACCTTTTGTTATGCATTCCTTTGTGATAATTTACGGTATCCCTTGTAAGCAAGCATCCAGTGAAACATAGGTACTATATGTGCATTGTACATAGATCACCATAACTTGATCTTTGACATATGGTAGGAACAGGGATTGTTTTTAGCTGGTAAAGTTATTTTATTGTGAGAGCACAGATCTGATTTCGAGTTAAATTTCTTGACACATTGCAGTCTCAATCCTGTCACAGACAGGAATATACTGTCAGGCCCTACAGCTGTAGATGGAGAGCATCATTACCGGGTCTTATGTGCTTGTTACCCCTGAACACTGTCTCTGTGTTTAGCAGTGTCTGCTTCCGGAGGTAAAGATGTCAGCGACAGTCGCTCTGCGCCACAGAAGTCGCAGGTATGGAAACAGTCAGGCTTGTGTGTGCGTGAGCGTAACTGGGAATGTCTGTTTCACAAGTCATCTCAAAGACGTACATAAAATATCAGTTTGCTGCTTGTGTGCTCATTTATTATGTGCCTTTCCTGTCCCTGTATTGTTAGTTACACACCATTTTTAGGCATTTTTGCTCTTCAGGATGATTTAAAAGGTGAACAATTTCTGCATTCACTCAGTTTTACCCCTGGATATTTGCAGTCAGAATATTTTGGGAAAGTTTTCCAAATCTGGAAGACCGTGTTTGGAAGCTCCTTGAAGAAGGGGATTGAACCAAGCACTTCCTAGTCTCAAATTCAGTTCAAGCTGTTTGTCTGCTTATTTCGCACTAAAACCGAAGTCTTCTGTGTTTTGTTGATTTTTTTTTCTCTTTTTTTGTAAAGAAATCGACAGCGAAAAAAGTGGATGAAACTCCTGCTAAACCAGCTTCGCAAAAGAGGAAGAAGAGCTCAGCGAAGTCGGAGGCCACACCTGCCAAGAGCAGGAAGAAAACGGTGGCTGCTGCACCGCTGGAGCCTGCAGAAATAATCCCAGTGCGATCTCCTCCTACACCACTAGGGGGAGACAGTGACTCAGACTCTGACAGCAGTCTGGATGTGGAGAAATGGAGGCAGCTGGCTCTACGGCTCTCAGGTACGCATATTTTCACTGCTTTCAAGGGGTGGATGTAGATAACTGAATGACCAGTTTTCATCAATTATATTTACTCACTGTCACCTCGAAGAATTTAATCTTTAAAGCTATTTCAGAGCAGGCCTCAATGTAAACTTTTTTCTCAAGGAGCATGCATGCTCCTAAAAAAAATTTTTAGGAGCACAATTAAATTTTCAGGAGCATGAAATAAGTTTTGGGAGCACAAAATTAGCAAAGTACTAAAAATGGAACTTAAGTATAAAAAAAAACAACAAAAATCAAGATAAAGTCTTTATGTTTTAATTAAGGTAACAGCTTCAGTTTCAAGAACAAGGGGGAGGGGGTGTGCCACTCGATCTGTTGCCCATGAGCAACTGGCCATGGGGGAGCGATCATCATCCCATTCAACCGGAGGGCAATCTGGCATCTCAGGCCATTCCTTGTACATGGGCCTTCTTGCCCTTTTGGAGGCCTGTAACCACCTCAACACTACTGGCTTCAGGCTGGAAGTCCAACAGAAATGGCCCGTCGGAGGAGATGCGGATCAAGTCCTCCAGCGATAATAATAATAATAATAATAATAATAACAACTAATAATAGCAATCTCAATCTCAAACCAGCCGGAGCTCTATGATACCACCCTTAAAAAATTATAAAAATAAAACCCGAAAGCATGACGCATGGAATAGAGTGTATGCGATAATCTGCATTTCAGGTGAGAGCATGTGTTAAATTACGTTCTCTCTTCAGCCGAATATGCTTTTGGAAGCTAGTTGTCAGCCAACTGTGGACATCAATCCATGCCTTAGCTGACAATGGAAAACAGATAAGGCGATGTATAAGTGGCACTATTTATGGGTTAATTTTATGAATTTTGAATTGTCAGCGATCTTAACCAAGGCAGATAATGATATGTATGCACCCGCTGGTATGTTTTTCAGCCACGACTTTTCCCTCGGACACGTTTGCAGTGGGAAGTAAACCATCGGGTAGCCATGGCAACCGACGCTGACGGCAGAGAATTTTTCTGCCGGCGAGTACAATTTCTGCGAGCAGTGAGGGGCGATGGTCGAGTAGCGATATGTGTGAATGAGGCTTTAAGCACTCAACATCGCATGGCCCAGCATTAAGCTTATTACGATAGCGCGAATCCTACTTCTGAAAACGGCGCTTCGAAACAACTCGCAGCACAGCTTTGTATATCAATTCAAGTCAAAGCGATACCTCCTTAGTGCTGTACGGAGTTTCTGTTATCGCATGTTTGCCTCCGGTAGAGTAAATTAATGCCGAATTATATCCGTTTTCAGACGTTATTAAGTTTACCAAAAATTATTAATTACGTTTTTGATATGATAATGAATGTTAGATCACTATTTGGTCGCACATGGTCAAAATTTTCAAGGGGCACGGGTACGACCGGCAAAAAATTATTGATCGCAAAACTGAAATACGAGTCGCATATGCAACCAAAACAGTCGCAACATCGAGGGCTGTCAGAGGGCTGTAAATTCATAAATAATGACCCCTAAGTGGTAGAAATACTTTGTCAATGTAGACCAGGGGTCCCCAGTTTTTCCCAGAATGGGCCGGTGTGGGTGCAGGCTTTCATTGCAACCAAGCAGCTACACACCTGATGTTGCTAATCAAGCTTATGAGCAAAGAGTCCAGGGATTGATTTGTAGTATCAGGTGTGTAATTTCTTGGTTGCAATGAAAGCCTGCCCTGCACCCACACTTGCCCTTTCTGGGAAAGACTGGAGACCCCTGGCGTAGACTGTCAGCTCTACAGTGGACATCTAGAGTGAAACAAGAGTTACAGCCCTTTATGAGTCGTCGTACTGTCCAAATACTTATGGAACACACTGTAGGTGTTCTACTCTGGTCAGAGGATTAGTGGAGCGGGGTAGTTGAAAAAAAGCGCAAATGGTGATACAAGCAACAGACTTTGCATGAGAACTCTTAATATCCCCATAAATCAAAATCAACCTCCGGCCACTTCAATTTATAGTTATATCCAAGATGGCCAACACATTTTCAAAATGGTGGAAAATTTGCTCTATGTTTTGAATATTTTCAGCCTATAAGCTACAAAAATTGCATATTTTCGACACAATCATTGTGAATTCATATATCTTGGCATTCTTACAGTCATAAAGAGAGAAACTAAACCAACCCTTCCAATCCTTATCCTTTTACTACCTATACAACATGGAAGCACTTTCAGATATGGGATACAACTAAGCTCAGATATGTTACAATCCTACCCCTAGCCCGATCATTCATCCAATGCTATAATTCCCGTGTGATCTGTACACCTTCCAGAAGACACTAGCCCTGTCTTCTTTGGCTCGGCTCTCCCGCTCTGGCACATCCTGTCAATTCAGGTGCGGCTGTTTAACTTTAAAATGGGGCTAGAGAAACAGCATTTGGGAAACTAATGACAAATTTCTACCATTAGCTAGCATTGAACCCCATGCTGAGTTTCACAGCTATAGTGTCAACCAGTGTGCCCTGGTAATGCAATGACACTACACTATTACAATGTTATATTTACCTTTATGTTCATGTTTTCAAATTAGAATGAAAATTAATTAAAAAGAGCTTAATTATTTTCTTACTTGCAAAAATAAACTGATCCAGCTAGATTTACCCCAGATCAATCTATTACCTGACCTTTTAGCGCACATATGAACTTATACGCAAATATTTTGCTCTTTGGTGGCCATTTTGGATATGATGACAGCCATCTTGGATGTTTCTAGAAACTATTTTACATAATCTTAGTACTTGTAGGCTTGCTCTCAATATTTTAGCATAAACTGACAATGATAAAGAATGTATAAGTGATTAAGGAATTAAATGTCCATATTCATATATCGGAAGGAAGCCATTTTTAAAAACTGTCAAATTCTATGTGGCCGGAGGTTGATTATGAGACAGGAGACAAAGAAGAATAGTTATGCCGAATTTCATGCTTGTATCACTATTTGCACTTTTCCCCTGCTATTCTCAAGTTACCCGCTCCACTAGATGGTGAAGAACAGCAAAAAAAAAAAAGTTTCTCATCATTCCTATGATGTATTGGCTGTTCCCATGTTGTCAGATGCTGATATTGCAAAGATGGAGGAGATTGACAGCTACACTGCAGAGGTGGCGTTAGCGGAGTCGCCGAAGGGGAAGGGAAAGCCGAAGACCAGAACGAAAAAGGAGAAGGAGGCGGGGATCAGTGCAGCCAAAGCCACGCCCAGAAAAAACAAAACAAAGAAGGCCCCTCCCACTGCTTCAGATGGGCAGCCGTCATCTGCGACGGTCAGCCAATCGAAATCCTCGCATAAAAGTAGAGCCGCGGAGGCTCCACCCAACACCAAAAAGACCAAATCTAGCAAGAGGCCGGTCTCTGCCCTGTCTGCGCTCAGTGTGAGCAACCACCAGCCTTCCAAGAAAAGGAGCAAAAAGGACTCTGGGGATTCTGTGGAGAAGGCGTCCCATCTCAGTCCGCCCGGTGACAAGAACACCGCCGTAAAGGAGAGCGGGAAGAAGAGGGAGAAGATAAAGGAAGGCAGTAGCGGGGAAAAGAAGAGATCGAAAGAGATGGCTGCGGAGTCCAACATGGCCACCATGAATGAGAATGAGAGCAAAAAAAGTGAGACGCTCTTGAATTTTTTTTTTTGTTTGTTTGTTTTTTTGGGGTTTTTTTGCATTTAGGCGTGCTGATTTGGTGCAGTGGTGCTCAGTCATGAAGGGAAAAGCGCCTAGATAGACAGGCGACCTGTAGGTTCCAGAAAACTTGGTCATGGAGCCATGTTATTTTCATCGCGTTGTAGGGCACAATCTCAAGGTGAATGAGTTTTTTAAAAATCTTTTTTTCTCATGTTTGCTGCTTGTTGAGATCATCGCTGTAGCTGGTTTACTGTTTTTTTCTGAAACCGGTTTCGCACCATGGAAACAAAATGTCTCCATTTCTTGAGTTTTCCTGACTCTGTTTAGGGACTCTAATGGAAGTTAGAAAGTGCGCCGGCTTTCACTTCAAACTGTCTTCACATCTGCTGATTTTACTCACCTGTGACATGCCTCCTGATTGGTTCAAGGTGTAGCAATGAATAAAATCAGTAGGGAAATGGTGAGGAAAACATGAAAACAAGATAATTATTTTGGACCCTAGTAAAAATTTAAGCAAGAATTGGCAGTTGCGCTGACAATCCAGCAGTATAGAAATTGAATTTTGTTTAATTGGTTTTGTATAGCACTAAATTAACTGTAAACCCTTTACAGAAAAACACAAATCGAAAAAGGAGAAGACCAAGGATTCTCATGTAAAGGAGCCGCTTAAATTGTCTTCAGCAGAAATAAGTCCAGCCACAACAGAAGCCCCTCCGAAGAAGGTAAAGATGATTGCCTTAGTCATTTGAGTAACACACCACTCTTATCTTGCGCCATCCTTACTGCTTCATTTGTGGCCAGAGTTAAGTTTGACATTATGGATAATCTTTAACGTACAAAATGTAAACTGCTGCGCATGATAGTTAGCCACGTGTCTGGATGATGAGATGCTTTTCATCTGAGGACTAAAAATGCATGTCTCCAGTGCGATTATGGAACATAACTGGCAAACATTCTCAGAGATAGTCAACCAATCTTTTTTGGTCAACAAAATGACACCGACATCCTGATTAAATTTTTATTGTTTTTTAATTTACACATTTATTTTTCCTCCGCAGAAGAAAAAGTCCTCCAAGACGTAACCCAGCGGTGTGCTGGTGAGTAGATTTCCTTATGAAAAGGCATTAGCATTACATATGCTTTGTGTGGGTGGGATAGTACATTTAAGCATTTAGCAGATAACATTTATAAAACCCTATTTGCAATGAAGACTTGCATCTTCTGCTGTGAGGATCAGCTAAATGCCTAAAATGTTAAATTTATAATGTTGCATTTATGGCATTGGGCTAAAATATGATCATTTGAAGTGGGAAGAATAAATTCCTTTCAGTTTAGAAAAGGAAAGTTGTTGTTGATGTTGATGCCCTGATTTTTTTTTTCTTCCTGTTTCCTCAGGTTGGGTGTTTTACTTGCAGCTAAGAAGAGAATGGGGAGATGGCTCTGCTTGCTCCTGGGTCAGCGGTGTCTTCCAGCCAGTAGAAGAGAAGCCCTCCTTTTTAACCTGACCAAATGGTCCTTGCCAATTCTTTGTACTGTTGACAGAGATGATATTTTTGTTTGATTCGTTTTGTAATAACCACGGACTGCTTGGCACTGTGTCACAGTGTGTTTGTATACCTGTGTGTATACAGTTTTATGAGATATTTAGCATTTTTAATGTTTTTACTGTACTGGCCATGACAAGGTTCAAAATGGTAACTGGGATTTCACTGAATCTGTCAGTGCAGCACCGTCCTCTCTGTTGAAATCACAACATATGAACAGACTTTTTTTTTGTTGTTGTTTTACTCAAAAAAAGCTAAAGTAGCCTTCCACTCTTAGCTTGGTCTCTGGTTAAGTCAAGTTGTTCCCTTATTGCACTGGCATTGGAGGAACTGACAATGGAAAACAAATTTTAAAAAAAAATTGTCCAATATTCTGGCATCCAGGAATGATCATGTTTACTGTCAAATAACTGTGGATACAACATTTGTCCGTGTTTGTCTAAGATGTATTTTATTAAAAAATTCTGACGTTTTGTATGCAGTTTTGAGTGTGGCTCAATCATAACCATTTAAGCTGTGAATTCTTTTTATTTGGACTTACCTGAACACGCACTGCAGTGATGGATAGAATTGATGCCACAATTATAGCAAATTTTTTGCAAGGCCATTGTAAATGTACATGCTGAAAATTTTTAAAGGCATTACGTGGGCTGAAAAAGTCAAATATCCTGCAGGCAAGAAAATGAGAGTGTGCATAATTCTCAACGTGAATATAATTATTAGTACGTTTACCTATTTGTGCCAGAAGTAAGCGGCTGTTCAACCGCTGGAGGCAACATAAATGCGTATTTATGGCTATAGTTGCGCAATTGCTGAGCAGTTACTGAACATGGTATATTTTTCTCATTGTCTGGGTTTTTAGACTCCGGTGGAAAGTGGAACTATTAGTTGGAGTTAATGAGAACCCCACGAGATACTGCCACTGATCTTTAGTCCTCTCACCGCAGTTTTGGAAAAGGGATTATTTATTTGCATCACAGAGCTACACCATCCTGTGACCGTATAAACGTGCAAACATTTTGTTCCAAAAAGCGCGGAGCTAAGTTTCTGCATAAAATCTATAGTCTACCTATTCCAACTCGGGCTAACTGCGCTACACATAACTGCATGTAATTAAGACGAATTAACAGCTTGTTAAAAACCTACGATTGCACTTGTTTTAGAACAAGAAGGGGTTCCCCGGCGCCGAGTTTGGGAGCCACTGACGTGGTCAATGCGGTATATAACCTGCGCCAGTTACGTCGCTCGTCATTAATAAGCGACACCCGGCAAAGCATGTTTTTCAGATTTTCTATTTACGCGGGTCATCGAACAGGTTAAGTGGTACAGGTGCATTCTACGGCAAAACACCGGCTGTCAAAGATGCGTTATCTCGCCCTCCTGATATTTTGCTGTTCCACGAAAGAAAACTGGCTAGTCATTATAGCATGACTGGTTGTCATAACTTTTGTGCACTGACTGGGTTTCGGGGCAGTCGTTTTCATACAGTATTTTGTCCCGCTGGTTCAGTGGTTTTCCCCAGTTTATTTTTCGGTATTAAGGTTTTGAAATTCACACTGAAAAGATACAATTCTTTTCTTTTTCGGTAATCACTCTTTAACTTTATTTCAAGTCGGAATGTGGAGGTTGAGCGCCGTCCGCCACAAGTCGCGTCCGGAAAAAAGTAATTTGGAGGAGTTCAGGTTCAAGCGTCGAGAACATGAAAAAGGTTGGAATTTACTTCACGAGCTGTCGATGCAGATGTCGGGAAGCTGCGCTATCTGCCTGCTTTATTAAATAAACTTATCGTATCTTGGCCAGAGAACCGTTCCTGGAGAGCCATAGCCCCGCATGTGTGCTGGAGAGGAGAGACATCTAAATCATACTGGGCTGTGGCTCTCCAGAAGCAGGAATCCTTTTCCCTGACTGAGCTGATATTAACTGTGGCTGTGTGACCTAGGTACCATTCGCTGGTAAAACAAACATGTTAATCTTCTCTGTACACTACGTACTTTGCATGTGCAGCATTGCGGCAGGCACGGAGGGATAAACAGCTTGTGAGTAAAAGACTCCTGCAAGACGATGACACCGAGGACGAAGACGGTGCCATGGAAACTGCGGCCAACTTGCTTTCCAAGGAGCAGGTTAGGGTCAAAACTACAGGAAAATGGAAGCGATTTGATTTGCATCACTGGGAGAAGTTGTTCACTGTTAAATAACCACCAAGGTTCTTTAGTCCAAGTTGAAATTCTCAGATCACTGTTTCTATTTTCTGTCATTTTCTCTCTCTAGGAGTGCCTAGGAGGTTCATATTTACTGTAATCTATGATCTATGAGCTCATTTCAATTTTGATGGCCGGTACATGTCTCAAAAAAGTTGGGACAGGGTCCTGTTTACCATGGTGTAGCATCCCCTCTTATTTTTAACCCCGAGTGGAGTTGTCTGGGCATTGAGGAGACAAGTTTCTTGAGTTTAGCCATTGAAATTTGATCCCACTCTTGTTTAATACAGGCTTCCAGCTGCTGGAGAGTTTTGGGACTCCTTTGACAGACTTTTCGTTTCATTATGCGCCAAATGTTCTCAATCACTGACAGATCAGGACTGCAGGCAGGCCAGTTCAGTACATTGACTCTTCTACTATGAAGCCATGCTGTTGTAATAGCTGCAGTATGTGCTTTTGCATTGTCCTGCTGAAAGGCCTTCCCTGGAATATATGTCATCTGGAGGGGAGCATATGTTACTCTAAAACCTTTATACACCTTTCAACATTCATGGTGCCTTTTAAAACATGCAAGTGTCCCACACCATATGCACTAATGCATCCCCATACCATCAGAAATGCTGGCTTTTGAACTGAACGCTGATAACAGGAGGGGTGGTCTTTCTCCTCTTTAGCCCGGAGGACACGATGCACACGATTTCCAACAAGAATTTCAAATTTGGACTCGTCTGACCACAAGACACTTTGGCTGGATTTACACTGCAGGTTAAGTGTGACACGAATGTGCCACGAATCGGATCTTTTGCTCAAATGCGGCCAATATCCGATCTGTCACATGGCTGTGACAGAAAAAAAAAAACTCATTGATTCCGCCTTCGATCGGATCCAGGCCACATTCAAATGTGGTTTTTGTTCGGGTATGTGTCTGATGTGTATCGGATATGTGCCAATATGCCCGTTGTGTAAATGCATATCAACATGCAGATCGGATTTTTTGTTTAAAAAAAAAAAAAAAGGCCCAGACTAAGGCGGAATCTCCCTGTGCATTTGCGATGATGATTGGTGTAAAGCTGCTTTCACACTAAACGCAAAACGGAATTTTCCGCGCGACAGATTACATTCAAAGTCAATGCAAAGACGAATACACGCGAAATGTGTATATTTGCATCTTTGCATTTACTTTGAATGTGTTGAGGATTACATTTCAACATTTCTCATCATATTCATCAGTAAATCCGTAACTAAATTAATTCATTTCGCGTCCAGTGTGAAAGCGGCTTAAAAAGCGTTAACGGGAGAATCCGATGCAGGTTACCCAGTGAATTGTTGCAAGCCTGCTTCATGTTTTGATCATTTCTATGACTGTGAGGCCTGCATGCTTTTGTTGCGCTGCATGCACAGTTGCTTTTATTTTCGGTAGCCTTCTCAACTGTGCGCATGTGGATCGCCCAAGACAATGGCCAGGTAGTGAGTGGTGTAAACAAATGGAATCGGAAACGAAACCGATATCATTCAGGCTCAAAACAAGATGTAAACGCACAGTTGAACAAATCGGATATGGGCCTCAAAATCCGATCCATATCAGATCTGGGCAACAAGACTTGCAGTGTACATCCAGCCTTTGCCACTTTGCTGAAGTCCATTCTAAATGAGCCTTGGCCCACTGAACACGGCCGTGCTTCTGGATCATGTTCAACAATGGCTTCCTTTTTGCATGGTGGAGTTTTAGGTGGCATCTGTGGATGGCACAGCAGACTGTGTTTACAGGCAGTGGTTTCTTGAAGTATACCTGGGCCCATTTAGTAATGTCAATGACAGAATCATGCCAGAGAGTGATGCAGTGGCGTCTGAGGGCCCGAAGATTAGGGGCATCCAGTAAAGGTCTTCGGCCTTGTCCCTTATGCACAGAGATTTTTCCAGTTTCTCTGAGTTTTTTGATGATCTTGTGTGCTGTCGATGATGAGACCTTCAAAGCCCTTGTAATTTGATGTTGAAGAACATTGTTTTTAAAGTATTCCACAATTTTTTTTACGCAAGCCTTCATTGGTTGGAGAGTCTCTGGCCATCTTTACTTCTGAGAGACTCAGCCTCTCTAGGACATCCCTTTTTATAGCCAATCATGTTACACACCTGATGCCAGTTAACTTAATTACTTGCTAAATGTTCTTTCAGCTGATTCTCTTATATATTAATTGCTTTTTCAGCCCTTTTTTGCCGTTGTCCCACCTTTTTTTTGAGACCTGTTGCAGCCAGAAAATTTTAAATAAGCTCATTTTGTGTATCAAAATGTAAAATGTCTCAGTTTCAACATTTCAAATGTTATTTATGTTCTATTGTAAATAACATATTGGTTCGTGATCAGAAAGTCATTTCATTTTGATTTTATTCAAAATTTACACTTCGTCTCAACTATTTCGGAATTGGGGTTGTACATGAAGGATAGTGCACTGATGTCTGCTTTCCTCATATATCCTAAGAATCGCTCTGTTGACCTATGACCTTAATACCTGTGTCTGCCAGGTGGTAGAGCTGTTTCACAGAGTCCAGCACGGTGGGGAGGAAAGGTTTAATCACCTTCGAACCCTGAGGAAGGCCCTGAGAACTCCAGAGATGCAGGTTCTCTTTGTCAAGTATGATGAAGAACATCATTGCACTCTTCACACTGTGGTCATTGCTCCGAGAATCAGCAGTCTGGCTATGTAGTGTGGGACAGGTTGTCCCAGCCTTTCTGCTGGAGTACCTCTGCCCTGCACATTTTGCAAGTCTCTTTAATTTCACACTCCTGATCCAACTGATTAACTTGAGTTGATTACTCAACGAGCTGAACTGAGTGCGTCCCATGTGGGCAATTCCGACGTACTGTCAACCAAATGTCCCCTCCGTGACAGACTCTAAAATGATCCCCAAATGGAAAAGGAGGGGAAAATGGAGCTTTTCCCTCCCGGATATAGTAGTGCACTATTATACCCATGTTGTTAAAAAAAGACTTTTTAATACATCAACAGAATTTTGTTTGGGAGACTGTTTAGTGTCTCATCATGGAGGGGACATTTTGTGAAAATAATTTGGAATCGCCCATCAGGGAGATATGAAATGTGCAGGACAGGGGTGCTACAGGAGCAGTGTTGGGACAAACTGATACTGAATATTAACTGCAACTGTAGTTGTAAATGGACTGTTCCAGACCAGTGGCAGCTACTCAGCACTCAGTTTTTTGGCACAATATTGGGCTTTATAGCTGTGTTATTGAACAGTAAAAGTCAACTGTAAACATCTGTTGAAGAACTGTGTTGCTTACTGTAATTGATATTTCAGAAAATTTGCATCCACTCCAAGTTTATTTCAAAATGGTGACAGCCACCTTTACCCTATGTTCCAGAGTTGAAACCATTAAATTATGTTCTAGAACAGTAACACCCCATATAACCACGTTCTGAAACGGTAACAGTCCCTGTAACTGTGTTTTATAGTGGTTATAGCTCCTCTAATCCTGTGTTTTAGAATGGTTACACCTGTGCTAATTTTATTTTCTTGAGTAGCAACAGCCCCTGCAACCCTGTGTTCCAGAATAGAGAACAGCCTGTGTAACCCTGTGTTCCAGAATAGAGAACAGCATACAGGTGCTGGTGGGGTTCCTGAGCGGCTCTAACGCCAGCTGTCAGCTGGAGGCGGCTCACTGCTTGTTCCAGCTCTCCCATTCGCTCAATCCAGCCGCTTGCCACGCCTGCCTGCCAGCCACACCCTACCTCCTCACATACCTGTCTGGACAGAGTGACAAGTTCACGGTGAGAGAAGCCAAACTGCTGACTTCACCACTTCTGAAGGGGTTTATAAATAGGTGCATTCTACTCCTATGGAAACTGGACCGTGGAGTTTGCACCTTGTCGATCTCCTTTTCAAAATTGTGATTTGGCTGGGATACAATCTGCATTATCTCAGTATTGTGATTCATGATAGGATATTGTCTGGGTTTTGAAGGTTGTTGTATTTGGATGTGACTGGATGTGTCTTTTCATGTTTTAAAGGTCAGCATTACAGTAAAGAAATACAATTGTTTGCACTTAGACTGTTCTAGCTGTTGCCTGTACTTGCTCCGTCATCATATCCTCATTAATAATGACTATCGAAAATTGTATTTTTATATATATATATATATATATATATATATATATATATATATATGGTGAAGGTGAAGGAACCAGTAGTTTTACTGTCAATATCACAGCGATATCAATCTTAGGCACCGGGACTCGATTCGAAAGGGCCAGTTCACTTGACGTGTCTTTAATTCCCTCAAACTGCACCTGACCGTCAGCTCTTTCATTTTATGTACCCATCTGAAGTAAGATGCATCAGAATTGAAACCCTTAAAATGTTTTGTCTGTCTGGATAAATATGTACCTTTGTTTAAGTGAGTTTGTATCTGACTGTTATATTGTGTCTGCAGGAGCTGTGCCTGTACACTTTGGGGAATCTGTGTGCGGAGAGTGAGCCAATCAGGGAGAAGCTCCTGGCACAGGGGATTGTTCCGGCTCTGGCCAGCTGTCTACAGGTCAGCATAGGCGTATTCTAACCACATGTGCAGGTTTAACAGTCAAGGAGCCCTGACTGCTGGTCACTCCAAGCGTACATCTGGTACAAGGGATTCTCAAATCCGACCCTCAAAACCAAATCTTTGGTTTCCTGGTGTCTCGGGTAAATTATCTGAGCAGTTTGTGGACTTGATTTCCCAGCAAGCCTGCACGTGGAGTCCCCAGCAAAAGGGCGGCAGAGGACCGTCGGGTCCTGGGTTTTTTTTGTTGTCCCAGGTAAATTAAAGGTCCGTTATCATGTCACCAGGTGCACAGCCAATTTACCAGTATGAGCAATTTCAAAATCTGATTGTGACATCACATGGTGACAAAACCACCCACAGGCATGAGGGACTGATCTCTCCAGCCAACCGGTTAATCAGTTCCTCCATTATTCTGGGTGGTCACTCCCCCTCGTGATGTCACATAGGACAGACTTTGAAATGGCTTGCAATGGCTGATTGGCTGTGCACTTGGTGACATGATGGGGGACCTTTGTCCTGATTGGCCAGAATGTCTTCACACCTAACTCCTGAGTGAAAGGTGGTTCAAAAATCAGCAGTTATTGGGTCTCAAAGCCCAAAATGTGAAGATTCCTGTGTACGGCTGTTTTAGTGAATGGAGACTGTCTTACTTGCAGTGTGTAATTGTGTGTCCTCGTCTGCTTAGAGGCACAACCTTGCTGTAGTGGAGGCGGCTGGATTCACGCTCTCCCAGCTCCTCCAGACAAAGGACGCTGCCGCTAAAATCGTGCCGTGAGTCTGCCTTTAACTCTTCCCCCCCCATCCCCCCCCCCCCCCCCACCCCCCACTAGGGCTGGGCAGGATGGCGATATCATATCAATATTATGACAAAAGATGTCATTGGGGATTTTGGATTTGGTAATATGATATGATGTGTCATCTTTTCTGGTTTTATAGGCTGCATTACAGTGAAGGGACACAGTCCTCTGCTCTCATTAGCTTGTTCTAGCTGTTGCCTGTACTGCTTGGTGATCATATTCACAGTACAAATGAAAGTTTATCAGGATTCACATTGTCTAAATATTTTGTAAGGGCACCAATGCTTATCCCCACAGTGTCGCCACAGTGTCGATATTGCTGACAAAGTCTACTTTGCCCATATTTCCAAACCCTACGTCCCACCTTGGCATCCTGTTTGGCTTTTGTCTTTTAATGTGCAGTTCCCAGCTGTGACCATTTGATCTTCTTCACAGGCTGGTTTTGGCGTCAGGTTTAACCCATCACCTGCTGGCTGGGCTGCAGCCAGTTCCTGAGTATGGGATGGGTGCTGCCATCGAGTGCGCTTGGGGTCTGCATTACCTGGTCTGCAGGTGAGGCCACTGCATTTAGGGTCTATCCAGGATCTCTTCCAACTGTTTTCAGAATTAGAAGTGCACTAGGCTCTCAAAATCTTGATGCACAGGATAAATACTGATTTTCTTATTATCAAAATAAACTGAGGAACACAACTAGCAATAGCAAAGAGTGAATACCATTGACTGAATACCCATTAGCGTTGTTCTTGCCAAAACAAGAGACAGAGTAGGCGTACACTCGGACTTCCCTTGACTTAGATAGAAATGGGAAGTGACCTGATGTGTTGCCTCATTCTCATGATAGGATATCAAAACTCTTTTCGGTAATTCTGTCATTGTTTTAGGCTGGTTGCACACTACAGGAGTTTCCAAAACTTTTAAGATCTTAAAATTGCGGAGGACTGCGCACACAACAATAATCCTTGCCGATTTTAATCAAGCTGTGTGCGAATTCTGTCAAGAGGAGGGACTCTGCACACTACAGCTCCCGATATCTTCATCTTTCAAGATTTCTCAAAAACTTGCATGATCAAACATGAGTCCAGTGCAAGCTTTCTAGCGTCAACGCAAAACAAAGCTGTCTCCAGCAGTCCGTCAGGGCTCTTAACATCAGCAGGTTTGTTTCAGCAAAATTCCAGATAGTTGGCAAAAGTAACAATGTAACCGCTAACGGTTGCTTGCCTGTTCTCATTTAAGTGTAAATGTTGACTCACCTACTACACAGACACCTCTGGCTATCTCCTCCAGGGCGCTCACTTTCATGACGCAGTTTGTGAAGTCTTGCGAGGAAATATTGTACAGGCACTCGTTTTCCTCCCACATCACTACCAGGCGCACTTCCATCTCTTCTCTTCTGTCCAACGTACCACCATCTTTTGGTTACTTTGTTACCTCTGGTTTCCACTCTGATGTAACGCCCTGTAGGATCATCCCCGAACACCCGATAATATCCAACATGTTGGATATTGTTGGGGAGGGTCCTGATCAGTTTGCAAGGGGCCGAATTTGGATCTGTTACCTCCGCACACTAACAGATAACTGGGCCGAAAATCACGGCTGAATTCGGATTGTTACCCCATTCTCGGGAAGGCCAGTTTGGGGCAAAATCTGACCCGAATTCCCTGTAGTGTGCACCCAGCTTAAGGCTCGGTTAGCATTTACGTTCCCACTTCGTTTCTGGAGCGTAACTCTAAAACTATGATCTTAACAAAACTTTGCATACTTACTACTCAGGTCCTGAAGTGTTGCCTTTTGGTATGTGCCTGTCTGTCTGTCTTTCTGTCCATCTGGTGGGTTAGGCAGGGATGTGGGCTGGGGGGGAAACATATGTTTTTACGAGTAGAAGCACATTCTAGTTTCCAATTCTCAAAGTAGACGATAGATGGATAGAAAAAACTGCGGATCTAGACTCAAGCTACCTTACTGGTTGCCTGAGCAATGAAAATGTTCAGCTAGTTTGTTAACATGATCTAAATGAGGCATTATCCTCACTAGTTTAATTGTTGATACAGCTGCTAATGGTGTCAAACCGGAAGACCGCTATTAAAACCAGTGCTGCCAAGGCCTTTTTTATGAACATTGCAGTTTGCTTAAAGTTTGATCTGGCCCTGCTACAACCAGTTTAACCCTTGATACTTCGTCATCCCTTTCCTTGTAGCGCTGTGGGCAATGAGACCCTCTCAGCTCAGGGTGCTGTGTCAAAGTGCAGTTCCCTGCTCATCACACTGGGTGGTGCTGTGGCCACAGGAAACACAGAGGAAGGTGTAGAGTTGGTAGGTTTCTGTTCTGTGGGGATATTTTACTTGCAGGATTAGAGTTTGCTAAATAACTGCTGAGTAATAGTACAGCTCTCAATACTTCAGTACATGGTACAGATTTTTGATGATTTTTTTTTTGAAGTTTTATTCAGTGTAATTATCCAGCTAACACAGCAACCCTGGTTTGTGATACAGCAGGGGGGACCAGTTTTATCTGAAAATGGCAGTTGTGAGTGAAGATTACTTTTGCCCCAGGAAAGCTAAACCCTGTACCCACTACAATCATTTTAAAATATGAATGGACATTCCAGTGATAAAGTCCCGCCCCTCTAGTTTGAACCCTGTTAAAGTGTCTCTGTCAGTGTAATAAAAACATTGTAATAAAAACATTACACCCCTCCCCCCATGCACAGTTGGTATGGCCCCTGCTCCGCTCATTGGGAAACCTTGTGTCAGGCTGCTGGTCTGAAGGACTCCAGGCCCAGCTGAGGGACAGCCGACTCCTGCCATCACTCTGTGTCCTCGCCCAAGCCTTCCTCAAGACCTACCCTGCTCTGTCGAGAGAGAGCCTGTGGGTTCTCAACAACTTTACTGGTCAGTATGAGCTTTGGGTCCTCAACAACCTTACAGGTACATACTATTAGCCTTGGATTCTCAGCAACCTTTGAACTTAAGTCTTGGGTACTTGTTTCTTACTCAACAACCTTTCAGGCACATATGAGCTTTGGTCCATAACTGTGCAGGTCTATGTGATCTTTGGGTCCCCAAAAAACTTAGCGATACATGGTATTAGCCTTGGATCCCCAAAAATCAAATCGGTATTAGTCTTCGAATCTCAGCAGCCTTAGAGGAACTTAAATCTTTGGTCCTTGTATCTTACTCCAATATCCTTTCTGGCCTGTACAAGCTTTGGTCCTCAGCAATCTAGCAGAGCCATGGGTCTTTTGTCCCTACCCAGTTGCCCTTTGGGTGTGAATCAGGATGGCACAGCGGCCTCACGGCAAAAAAATTGTGGATTAGAATCTGGCCTGGGGCCTCTGTGTGGAGTTTGCATGTTCTCCCCGTGTGCGCATAGGTTGCCTCTGGATACTCTTGTTTCCTCCCATAGTCCGAAGACATGCATGCTAGGCTAACAGGAGACTCTAAATTGCCCATGGAGTCCTAAAGCGGTGATGTCAAGTTACTGTGTCACTTTTCAGTTCCAAACGAACCCGCATTCCATTTACAATGGCAACACCATCACTTCGCTGCTTTCTTTCTTAGAAGCGAAGAAATCAATCAAAAGGGAAGAGAACCTCTTTAGGTCAGATCACATAGAGGCATTTACTTATCGAAAGGGAGGTTTACATGGAGAAGTACACGCAAGCGTAAAGAACAAGGTTTAAAAAGTCACGGTGAGTTCAATGAAATGTTTGCTATTAAATTCCGGTCAACTAAGATCACTTATGAAATCTTAGTCTAATCTGAAATAATTTCATACTTTTATACGAGGCCTGTAGCACATAACCTGGTGCCACTGCGTTCCTTATGAAGCAAAAAAATCTACTTCATTTCTGCAGAAAAAAAACTTTTTTGAATTCAAATGTACACGCACTCCAAGGTTATTGGAAACAGCAGTTACAGAGCTTAATCTTCTCCGGTTATTTTTTTATGCTTGGCTCTAAAGAGAAATGGAGGCTGGACTTGTAAACCTAACAGCCATAAAGATTATCAGGCACAGAGTTGTATAATCAAAGGCTGTGATGAACTGTGCCACTTTATTATTAGGATGGCACACGTGCTATGTGACATAACTCATTTAGTTTCACTTTTCTCAAATTTTTGATAATTTCCATTTTTTAATATGAAAAATTCTCTCTAAGAGTAATATCCTACTTTCTCTAAAATCATGAATGACCCACTTAACAGGTTCCAACCAGTCTCATTTGATGCCCCTGGGACTTGGCTTTGAGGTTCAGTTAGGGATGTCATGATACCAACAATTCAGTAGTCGGTGCCAAAACCAGTAAAATTACTTGATTCTCGATGCCAATTCGATACCACGGTAAACAAGGAAGGAAGGATGTTCAAAGATCCCATTTACTTGAACATGAACATCTTTATTGGAAAATTAGCAAAATATTAGAATGTAATTTCTATGAACAGACATACAGAACATAACAGAATACAGTACACTCACTAAAGACAACTTAAGATTCATACCTTCCAGAGGTATCATTTGCCATGGCTACTTTAATCCTCTTCGCCAGTTCAGGTGTTTTTTTTTTTTTCTTCAAAGAAACATGTCATTTTGGTGTACATATGCAAGAAGAAAATATACAGCATCTAATTGCAACCATATCACACATATGTAGGCTAACCTATCTTATCTGTGCAGTGAATAAGCACAACTCGGGGAAACTGACCATATTAAGCTTTTAAAATCTTAATTTCTAACATTTCTGTAGGCTTAGAACTAGTGCTGGACGATTAATCTAATCGCTATTGCAATCGCAATTTCAAACCGTACAATTGCATAACAGCCAAAAAAGGCTGCGATTTGTGATTGAATCTAAATAAACGTGTGCGTGCCAGTGAACATTACCACCTCTCTCAAGCTATCCTGGGCTTTGTGCAAACTGTCAAATTACGTCCGATACACTAATTCCAAACCACTTTTCTTTAGCCTATGTGGAAAATTTCTGAAGATAAAGGAAAGGTGTAAAAGGGAATTCCCACCGCTTAGGAAGACGACTGCGCTAATTGGAAAATCTGAATGCATGTAAAGCAGGCAATGTGATCGAGTTCCCTGCCCATCACATACATTTCTTTATGCGATTAGACGGATGAATGGTCTTGCTTTAAATACTGCTGCTGCGCTGAATTGCGGAATGGCATGATCTCATTTCTTTTCGAAGAATGCTTCGTGTACCCTGTTTAAAGGACGTACATTAGGAAGCACTGAGACTCCTTTTCTCAAAATTTAAAGAATTCGAAGGCACGCATCATGGTTGCCACGTAACATTTTCCGGATCATTTTTTAGGCGTTCAGAACTTTCATTGGCAAAAAAACAGACGCACTTCTGGCCTGTGAGCACGTATAGTCACGTGACTACCTGCTACAGTTTGCATAACCTGGTGCCCGTGCCTCGTTCCGCTTGCGCTGAGACTGACGGTGAGGCCCAAGGATGTTTTGTATTTCACTGGATATACAATTGGAAAATGGCCGCCCATTCATTTCAATGGAAATTGCTCAATGGCGCAGCGTGCCGACATGGGGCCCAAGCTTCCGGAGCCACGCGGACATGCGCTGTGTGATTTTTGCTCACACATGCGTAGTGTGGGGCTTATGAACGCGCTGGTTTCCGAGGTGTCCATGACAACGGCTCGGGCTCGTGGAACTCCGACCTAGGGTGCGTGTTCACGATCACTTTTCACCGGAAATGGAAGTCTGACCACTGCAGACTGCACCCTGATGTACGGAACACAAAGCATAGCCGCCGATAAAGGTTTAATTATGGTTTGAGATTCTATTTTAAAACACAAATGCAATAACAAATGTTAAAAACGACTTTGACAGGGAAGTAATACGATTGATTTCAACTCAAAAATCTCGGCAAAATAGTTGACTTGCTGTTGCGTAACTTTAATATGACATTGCTCAGGGGTGCGCTTCCCAAAGTCACAGATGCGTATTCATTTCCATATGGCTAGAAAATTTCATCTTCGTCCCCTCCCACTTTCCCGCAGCGGTGCCCGGATTGTATCGGATGGTATCCCAGAATGCATCGCCCACCAAAACGCACGCATGCCATAGAAAATGAATGGGATGCGGAGGAGGGCGGAGATTTTCCGTGTGTAGTGGGGCCTCACCGTAACAGCGATTAAATCATGGGCTAAATTCAGTCCAGTTGCGGAACACGAACAGAGAATTGGGTTGCACGAAACTTCCGTTTAAAACAATTATTAGTCCTGACCTGTTCTCAGTCATTTTCATAATTAACAGAGGGTTCACTCCGAGAGCACTCCACAGTTAACAGGTGCGGCTTGTTCTCCCCGATTAGGAACAGGTCAGGACTAAAATTGCCAATTTTTCTGATTCTAGAGATGATGAACTATCAAGAAAAGCTCATAAGTAAGAATAATAAGGTCAGTAAAGTCTTTTAGGCAGAACTGTATGCATAGGGAGATTTGAAAAGGAACTCAGAAATTCCACTTTGTCACTTTCAGATGTTCAGTGGTTTATAAAATGAAAACATCAAGTTGTAACATGGGCAAACCATATATTTTAAAATTTGTCTCAGTGCTCTCTACGAGAATATCACATTCTTAACTGTTAGGGAATATGCTGGTGTTAGTAAAGGATATGTCAGAAAAGTGGGATGGTACCAGGCTATGTACAACAGGCCACAATCTTTATATAGAGAATACATCTAAGATAAAATTTGGACTCTCTCTCTCAATTTGCGTGCAACAATCTCGAAAAATTGTACTGCCGATGAGATGCTTCCAGTGTAAGAAAAGAGGTTGCCCTATGACGTATGGCTACAGGTCGGGGCAAAACCGAGCACTATTTCTGCCCTTTTGAATCTCTCCCTTTACAACATCCTGTGATGTTCTTTCAACCTTTTTGTCCATTTAGCTGTTTGTTGTGGGAATACAAGGGATAATTAGAGGTTTCGACCTTTCGAACACAGGCATTCAAACCCAGTTATTTAGTGCCATGGCAACGTGACGTCAT
The DNA here is from genome assembly GCA_029721435.1 of Gymnothorax reevesii. NCBI lineage: Eukaryota > Metazoa > Chordata > Actinopteri > Anguilliformes > Muraenidae > Gymnothorax > Gymnothorax reevesii. Next base: position 39,538,216 of record CM056586.1, on the reverse strand, counting down.
ACTTAAGGACTCAATTGGTACAAATGAATTGTACGTAGCTAAAAAATTGCCGAAAGAATTGATCAATCAATCAACTCAGGCGTGTATCTGCCTTGGGCCTCAACCATACAGGTACGTATGAGCTGTATTAAACATATCAAGTTGCCTCAATATAGCCACCAATATTAAAATGTTGCCCTTGGGGTAAAGATCATTTGGCTGCCCTTTTCGTGTAACATGCTGCCATCCCTGCTGTTTATACTGCATTAAATATATTCAAGGGTACGTGCTCAACTCTGTATAATGGAGGCTGAATCTTTGTGCAGGATAAAATGAAAGAGATCAAGTCAGCACTAAATTACTTAAAATTGCTTGTACTGTCATGGGACTCTCATTTTGCTCAATTTAGCCCTTTAGTGGCCTCTCCTCAAGCACATGGGCAGCCTGTAAGGTCATTAATGCAGTATACACTTCTTTAATTTTCACTCTGCACCAAGTGCAATGTGGACAATATGGGAGGGGATTCTGTCAGAGGTGTGTGTAGATTTGAGTTGCAGCAGCTGCTGTTATCTCGAGAGACATTTAAGGAAGACCAGAGGGTAAAAATGGGCAGAAAGTGCTGATGCTGACATCACTTTCTCCTCTCCTCTAGAGACACGTTTTCAGTACTAATTCATATTAATCATCTCCATTTAGCTGGCTCCAGCCTTTTCTGCTCTGCGGTGCTTTTCCTGAATCTGGTCCCCGCCCTGATCCAACTTCTCCCTTTCGGCAAGGGAGTCAACTGCATGGTGAGTGATGACCTCCCTCGGGGTTACGGAGAATGCGACTTGATGCACAAGTTTGCATAGCAATAATCTCAGGGGACTGGGAAGGCCTGGAAAGTTGGGGGTGAAAGCCTCCGTGAAGCTTCAGTAACATCAGCGCAGGTGTTTAGCCCTTGAGCAAGGCCTTTAACCCCGTATTGCTTCAAGCTGGACCCTGCTTAGTCGAGTCACGCGGAAGTTACTTGGGATAGAGCCTCAGCCTCAGGTAATGTCCAACTGAGACCTGGGAGAGCTCTTTTTAATTCCATCATGTTCAAGATTTGGGAAGAGTGTGAACTTTATTCAACAGTTGTCCAGCTGACAATAAACCTATTGAAATAATCCCTAGTGTGAGAGCAACTTTTTTTTAATGCCTCCTTATGGGAATTACTCAGTGCTGTTAAGGAGAAAACTCCATTTTGCGGTACAGGGCTGTTGCGGCTAGCTTCAAGACAAGTTACTAGAAGAGTTAAATCTCGCGGTTAGGGTATGGAGAGTCGTTTTACATTGGCTCTGGCTTCTTGTTGGTTTGTAGGTGCTACATGTATTGGGAAACATCGCTCACCAGGGTGCAGAGTACCGTGTCCAGCTGACACGAGCAGGCCTGATTGCAGCTCTCTGCGCCACACTCAAGATGGCTGACCCCGAGGTGGTGACGCTCAGTCTGGAGGTGTTGGCCATGATGCTCTCCAGCAGCTCTGAGGCATGACTGTACACCCCATTACTGCATCACACATGTAGGCTTACAGGAGACACTACCAGACTGCAGTTTAATCAGGGATAGTCCTAGCTAATGAGTATTCTATTCCCACTGCAACATCACAGCCAGTGACGAACGCTGGGCTAAAAACGGGGGAAGCACAGAAACTACCTTATGAGTGACGATTAGTGTAGACTAGACTTGCCTCTATAATTTTACTTTATTTAAAATCTTTCCAATTAATAGAATCATCAATTGGCAAGTTAAAACACTGCCTCTCTCTGAAAGCAATATTACAGCGATTAAAAAAATAAATAAATAAAAGTAAAAAAAAAAAAATGCAATTCAGTAAAAATAGTTTCATTAACGAAGTAGCCAATACTTTACATCTTCGCAAAAGGGGGGGGTAAAAAAAAAAAACCTGCATATTTTCCATGTTAGCTGATGGAAAATGCAATGCAGGCTACCTGTGACAGTCTAAATTTAAAAAAATTGTTCATTACACTTACACGCAATTTAGAGTAACCGCAAATTGCATTGAATTTTGCATGCAATTAGTTTTAATTCTTGTCTGACCACAACGCTGAGAAGAGACTGCTCCTGATCATGTTGAATGTTTTCAGAGTTTAGGCATTTTTTGTTAATAAAGGAAATTAGTTGAAAATGGATAAGGATTAGTTGGCATGTAAAAGGGATTCTTGTTCTTCCCCTATTTTAAGCTCCGCAGCCGCCACTGGTGTAGAAACAAAATTCCTTATGCAGGGCTTCCCAAACATGTTTTTGAAGAGATGCCATCTTCTGGGTACTAATCTGTCAGAGTTTGGCATGTCTGTTTTTTTACTAATGCAACAGTTCTGCAGTATCTCTGGCTGTTGAATAAGAGCAGTGAATTAACATGTTTGCGGTTATAACCTACAGCATGGTAGAGGGGCGGATAAAGGGAAAGAAGCCCTGTGTTAGAGCACATTAACACTCCAGATCGACAGCACTGGCAGAGACTAGCAGTGCTCGCAAATTAAAGGATAAAAGATTAGCTTTCTCTGTCAGAAATTAACGCCTTATGCAGGACTTGACCAGTTTGAAATTGCTGACACTTCAACGTGGAACTACCACGCGCTTTGATGCATAACTGCCCGAGCTCCTTGGATTTAATAGCCTCAGGGAACAGTAACGTACTGCATTTCACAGAGCAAGATCCTGAACCAGCTTGAGAACTGCATCAAATAAAACCCTTAATGGCTCCTTACTTCAGTCTGTGCTGTTTCATGGGACATCTGGTTATTAGTGCACTTAATTTGAAGCCATAACCCTGCTTTATGAACTGCGGTTCAGGGGCATTTTATAAACAAAAATATCACCAACACACATTTAAAAAAATGCATTTGCTTAAAAAAAATGCTTATTTATAAAATTGTGGGTAAGCTTAACTGTATGCTAATTTTACTAAATAAATCATGATCCAATTCATAATTAATAATTATTTTAACATTACTTTTAATGGTAAGATTATTTTTAGAAATGTGAAATGTGCAATGATTGTGGCGTATGAATCTTTTTGTGGATGTGCACCATAGATCTGGCTTTGGCATCTAAAGTATCTAAATTCTCCAGAGAGCAATGAACCTTCTTTGATATCAAACATGAACAGGAAATATTGTGGCTGGTAGCCATGACAAGGAACATCTGAATTGTCAATTTCCTGAAGGAAAGGAGGCAATTGGCTCCTTCGTTGCTTCCCTCCAGCAAGAGAACACAGGACTAACCTTGGAAGAAAGGAATCCAATTACGGACCACAGTCCTTTGCAGCTGTAGAAAATGGAAATGACATCCACTGTAGTTTTCCAGTTAGATTAGTCCTGTCATTATCTATCAAAGTTGACCTCATGACCCATTGAAAGAAAAGGCATCCAATTTCTCAAGCATTTCTCAAGTGGTGCTCTTCAGTAAGGTTGCATGTCTCCTCGCTGCCCTCACCAGCGTATCCTCTTACATCCTCACTGGGAGGAGCTAGGATGCAGAGAGATTCAAGGAAGAGACTAAAGCAGGGCTGCCCAACCCTGTTCCTGGAGAGCTACCATCCTGTAGGTTTCTGCTCCAACCTTAATTCACCACACCTGATTCAGGTCATTGACAGCATGTCAAGAGCTCTAACTGTGATAGCAGGAGTGGTTTTCTTTGGTTGGAGTGATAACCTTCAGGATGGTAGCTCTCCAGGAACAGGGTTGGGCAGCCCTGGACTAAAGGATGGAGGAGCCAAAGTCGTCAAATGGGAAATCCTTGGTTCTATTAAGCGATTTCGGACTTCCGTGGAGGATACACGTTTCCTCGCTCTAAACACCTCCCAAAGCCTCTTCACTCTTGCTGGTCCATTTAAGGGACTGGAATAACCTCCATCATGGCGGGGAGGCAAAAATTTCTGGGCCATAGGAGCAGAGAGGACACGAGGGAGCATCAGTTGGCATAATGAGGCACCCATGTTAACTTCATCTCCCTGCAAATTTCCCATGACCCATATGAAGCTTTCTAGAGGTCAAAAAATGTGAAGGGGAAAGGGAAAAAGGTCACCTATTCAAGGGAATCTTTTTACAACCAGTGGTGGCATTACAATCGTCTCCTTCTCCATGTTACCTACTCACCAGGGAGGATGAGCTGTAGGCTGGAAGGAGAGGAGACGAGGAGGAAATAAGGGAAAAGATGCGACTGCTGCATAGGATTGTGGCCCATAATCGATATTTCCTTTCTTGGAAGGTAAATCCTGTGTTTCCTTGCTGAAACTAAGTAACCAAGTAATCTTTCCTTTCTCAAATAGACCTTTCTGAACACTCCTTTCCATGGCTACCAGCCAAACTTTTTTCCAATTGAGCCAGTCCCGAAAGAAGGGTCCCAACTCTTCAGAGTTATGAAACACCCCCAGTCAGTTTTGCTTTGTGTTCAGGTTGCTGAAGAATTCACAAAACAAATGGGGCTCCCCCTACTGGAGGCTATCCAGTATAACAGCCAGGGTGAGATGAGGCTTCGGGCATCCTACATTCTGGACCAGTACCTGACCTCTCACACACAAGGGCAGGTATGTGTCAGAGCTCCACTTTACTCAGTCCATGATTCAAATCAGGGATGATTCTTGTTTCACCCAATTAAGATTTAAGGCAATCAATAACCCTGCCTAATTGATTTACTGCTCGTTGGTGAACCTCCATACTTGCGCTTCCTTCGGGTCTGGCTACACATTCGCGGTTTACAACGCGTTAACAGCCGCGAAAAATGCTCGGAGGAAACGCAGTGAACTGCCTACACCGGGGCTATTCAACCTGATCCAGAAAGGGCTGGTGTGGGCACAGGCTTTCAGTCCAGCCAAGCACTTAAACATCTGATGCCACAAATCACAAATCAACCCCAAGAGTCTTTGCTAAAGAGCTTGATTAGTATCAGGTGTGTCAGTGCTGGGTTGGAATGAAAGCCTGCACCCAGACCCAAACCGGCCCTCACGGGATATTGTTGAATACTCCTGGTCTACACCTTCGCAGAAAAAGTGGTTGTACGCGCTTTGTTTTCGGAGTTGGCATGAAAACAACTAATCTGGTAAAACCTAGTCACTCATTTTTTCATGAAACTCAGAAAACTGAAAACAACTGAAGTCCTTCAGGATAAACTTGCTGTAAAAAAAAAAAAGTTTGACTGGAGATCATTAGTAATAATTAGATATGGTTTTTTTTTTTTTTTTTTTTGAAATGTCAGGCCTGAATTTCTATTGGCTGACAATGGAACACGCTTAACTGGACGCATGGCGTGATACGCACAGAAACTCCTACGGAGGTTTCTGGAATTTCACGTGGCAGTGCCAGCGCATTCTTTTATTCCAGGCCGCCAATGTGTAGACCCGATCATTATAAATCAATTACACCAATCAAGACATTCTTACGCCATGTTTCACATGACCGTAACGCGCTGTAATCTGTAAATGTGTAGCCAAGCCCTTATGGTTCTACTGGATTATCATAAAGAAAAGGAAAATGCCGCCAGATGTAGATCTTTTCTGTCTTGCAGGAGGAGACTCCAGCATTGTGACTCGGCTGGGAAAGAATGTTTACATTTCAACAAAGAGCTTTTCTACAAATGCTTTGGAGAATTACATTGTGAATGGACACCATCTACAACCATTTTGCTGATCTGTGAATACAAGTCGCTCTTTGTATATATGTATAATATCAATTTTGCGATGTAGTGTGGCATGCTTAAATAAAATTCATTTTTGTATGACTGCTCTAAGTTTTATTTAAGTACAGCAGGAAACATTCATAATTACAGAACGCATTTCAGAATTCAGCTCAAGTCTTCATAAAACGAAGTCGTAGTGACCCTCATCCTCACGATTTGGTGTTGGCGAGAGTTTCCAGAGCTTTGGCCACTTGGTCAGCGTTGAAGTTATCCAGAGCCACACTTTGCTCCCTGCCAAATTCTATAGAAACACAAGTGGACGCGTTCTGAATGCATCATTACATCATACAGCCGGTGACTCTGAAGTTGGTGTTAAAATTGTTAACACAGACACTAACATTTAGAACTCCCATTACGCAAACTCTGAACTCAACACTGAACTAACACTTCATTTACACAAACTGTCTCAACCAAGTTCAAAGATGGAGTGATGTCTGGTGTAAACACACACACACCAAGTTTGAATTTGAGCCACTAAGAGTTCACACCAACACCTGGTCTCAGCAGAGTTCAGTAAGTGTTTCTGTTGTGGGTTTCTTTACATTAAATGTTTTCTAAACTGAAATAGTGTTTAAAACTACCAATTAGAAAGTCATTCATTTGCATCAACACCAAACCCCTAAGGATAAACACCAGTTGGAGTTCAAAGCTGCTGTTTAATACAACCCATGTATTTCACTTTAGCCAAGCCTACATGCTTGTTGGCTAACTTCAAAATTGCAGTCAAAAGTGATTGAAACTGATGCGCACAACTAGTTTAATGCTTAATATATCCATTTTATGAGATATGTCAACAACAGGAGAAACTGCTTGAAAGTCTCACTCCAGATTGGGCCATTTTTAAAAGTGGGACAATAAATTATCTCCCACCAGGTAAGTGTCAGGTGCTTGCCAAGAGTTGGTGTAGGGGACCCCAGATTTACACGTCACAAAGACTGACACCAGTATTTCTTACTCCAAGTGTTGATAGTGGGGTTTACCCTAACAGATTAACACCAACTTTGAAGTCACCCAAAGTCACATGCATAGACTGGTACAATGCATCACACTCAATGCCAGCGCCCATTCTCACCGTATCTTCCCCAGAGTTTGGGCTGCACCCCTGAGCATTCCCTGATCAAAATTGGAAAGTCAGGGTTGGCCTTCTTCAATGCAACATAATGGTTTTCCACGAACTCCCTGACGATAAGAGATACACAAAATGTTGGTATAGTCCCGAAAGCTGACTCATTCAACATGCATTCAAACAGCATTTTTGAAGTCCTAAGAAATATGGAGCAATGCAATACGCAAATACATCGCGCAACATCCTCGATATGTTCGCTTACTGGGAAGCCAAGAGTAGAATCCTACGGATAACTGCACATGTTCTTGCTGAATCGATTTGATGAGACAAGGGATAACGTTTCTCGTTAAGGAGAAGCGCCACTTACTAACCTGGCTCCCTGACTTGCGGCTGATGTCTGACACAAATGTAAGCGAATCTCCCGGAGGTTTTTCGCAAGGTTACCGCCGATGCTCCTCACTGCAGCGGCAGCCATGATTCCGTAGGTTTCAGACTCCCCGCCCACCGCGTTACGGAAGCCAATTATTTTTCTTTATCTCAATGTGTCATAAAATTTCACAGATTGACGTTTAGGCTTGGCCAATCGCGTTGCCTTCCACCGTGCAAGGCTAAAGTAATCAATTATCACAACAGAGGTCATGTATAAAATTTGGTGCGACTATATTCCCTGTCATTTCCGGTTGACAATCTGGGGCACTGGTACAGTTCAGATCGTTACTGATCAACTCGCGTCGTATGTGGAAATATCAACATTGACTACCCACTATCAGCATTCAGAGAAATCTGTCTTTTAAAGATTCTTCATGGTTGTGTATATAGTATTCTAGGTTATTCAAAACCATACCGTGAAGATTTTTTTGCGGCGAAAGGGGTTCTTTATCGAAGAGAAGTTTTTACAGTTCCGTCCAAGATGCCTGAGAGTAAGTTGCGGTGTTTGATGGCTTGTAAGCCAGGTGGATCTTGCACGGTAGTTCAGTGAGCAAAATATGTACCATGGGAAAAAGATTTGGCTATAGCTTAATTTGCCTAATTATCTTGCTGTTTCGCATGCTTACTCAATCGGAGTTGATTCTTCAAATTGTTTGATTTGGGGAAAAATAGATTAACTGTTCTTTGGGTGACAGTGTGCCGTGCCGTCGGATCTGTCGGGTAAACATTGATATGGGAATGTTAACTTCTTAAACGTCGTGTCATGGGTCAGCTGGCGTGTTGTCAATGTTTTGTATACCAGCTAGATGGCTAACGAACATCAGTGAAACTTGGGTATGACGCATTCGGGTGTATATTTTATTTGGAAATATTCCCGAGTAATTTTCGTAATGTTTCATTTAATGTATTCATACAGGATAAATTGGTCAAATAAAGATATAATTATTACAGTTTATAGAAGCTAATACATTCTCACCAGCGAGATTTTTGCCAGCTTGTTTGCACTGAAAATATATTTTTTTTCTCCCTGAAATTCACATTGTTTTTGGTCCACAGCCGAGTTATATTCCAATCCTTTGGCCCCAGACAGCCATGAAGTGGAGGACCACCGTTCCGCCCTCCAGTAAGTTCAGTTTTTTTCTGAATTTAACTGCATACCGTTTTTAGAGTCTCTGGGATGCTCTTCATTGTTAACCTTCGTGATCTCCTCCATTTAACCGTGACAATTTACCACTTTACTCGTTCAGTGTTATTTTTACCATTCTGAATGATTATGTAAGATGTACGTGCACGTAAATGCGCCAATGCAGATTATTTTAGAAGCTTGTGTCACAGATGGTGCCTTCTGGGATGTAAATGTGGGCCAAGTAAGTAATCCAGTTTGCTGCCACACTAAATTCAAAGCAGCTGTGAATAAAAACCTAAATCTCAGCAAATTAGGTCAGTTCAAAATGCACTGCAGTAAATTTCCTGAGTGTACAATGCTTTATGGATATTTTCCTATTCTGATATGATTTTTATCCTCACTCTGCAAAATAGCATGTTTCCAGATGAACTGAACGAATAGTTTGCACTTGATTTTGAATCTGGAAAATTCCACTGCTTTTGCGCACAGTCTACTTTTATGGTGCTTGAAATTCTGTTTATAGATTTTATGTAATCCACCTACACTCTCCAACGATAATGTGCAATGAAAATTAAGAGATCTTTGACTTGTCCATTTTTAAGGTTCCTGATGAGTTGTTTTTTGAATTAGAAATGCATTAGGATTCACTAATGTCGACCTGTGCATAATGAACAAAGCGTGGCTAGAACACATTCATTTCTGATTTTTATTCTAGCTAATTTTTCTATTGGAGCAGAAGGCTGTTTATGTTTAAGGTTCACATGTGATCTTTCTTTGAGGAATTGTCATTCATGCGCCCTCCTTGTGTCCCAGATCCAAACTGACCAATGAGGACTTCAGGAAGCTGTTGATGACCCCCCGGGCGGCACCATCCTCGGCCCCGCCTTCCAAATCACGACATCATGAGTAAGTGGATGTCGTCCTGATTGTCTTTGAAATACTGTATATACAGTACGTTAACAGACAAAAGGCAAAAGTGGACTGCCGGGTCTTGTATTTTACTCTAGTACACGGTATGTTGCATTGTAATCTTTGCTTAAACACCTGTATTATTGTGGTAGGTTTGGTGCCTTTCTTGGTATTGGCATGTTTAGGTAGGTTATTGAAAGTATCAGTGTTGTATTGAGGTATACTGTTGGTTGGGAAAAAAAGTGTAAAAGTTCAAAAACTGCTTGCTGTTCCACGCTGTGCATTTAAAGATTGTCAGCATGTCCTTGGCTTTATACCATCTCCCCCTTACATTACCGACTTAAGTAATATACTTTTTTTTTTTTTTCTTTTCTTTTTTACCTAGAATGCCACGCGAGTACAATGAGGACGAGGACCCAGCAGCCCGCAGACGGAAGAAGAAGAGGTGACTCATTACACACCTCTATTCAGATGCAGAGAATGAGGGGACTGAATTCTGTCACCTTTTTTCTCCCAACTTTTAACATTTTAGAATTTGACATTTTCGACTCCAGTATTACTGCTTTTTCATCTTCACAAGCAGCAAAAATTCACATTGTCTGAGCCTATCGGTTTTGAGCAGGGCTGTTTAGCTGTTTTTGGCAATCTACAGCGCCATCAGTTTTTACTCCAACCCTACTCAACAGCTGGAGATTTCATAGGGCTCATAATTTACTCCGTCAATTGTGCTAAATTATAATTGAAATGGAAGCCTGAAGGAAGTTAGTTCTTCAGGATCAGGGTCAGAAAGCATTGGTCAGATGTCTGACCGTTGAATAAGGTACAAAATGTATTGTGGCCCAGTAAATTTCCGCTGTTCGTAACGCGAGTCTGCCCACTCAGTGACCACCCACATACTACCTATAAAATAAATGCCAGAATAGTTGCTTACGTATTAATGTCACTTTGCCAATAATGATACGGTCCTAATAGAGCATATGTGTAATTCCGTGTCATCTGGGCTAAATTGCTTGACTGGATACATGGCTTTGTGTAGGATGGGATTGTGGGATTTGTAGTCTTATTTTTCCTCTCTCTGTATTTACAGTTACTATGCAAAGCTGCGGCAGCAGGAAATGGAGCGAGAGAGGGAGCTTGCAGAGAAGTACAGGGACCGCGCCCGCGAGCGTCGTGACGGAGTCAACAAAGACTACGAGGAGACGGAGCTCATCAGCACCACCGCCAACTACAGAGCGGTGGGGCCCACAGCCGAGGCGTGAGTACCCCATTTATTGCCCTGCGGGGCTCCCCCAATTCCACTCATGCCCAACCTTAACACAGAGGCCAGACTAATCAAAATCTATTCTTGTCGAGATAGATCCCATTTTCATGTTTCCAGCTGATAAAGACCGTTAAATAAACGATGAAACAATTAGCTTTGTGTCAGTGTTCAAAGCCTGTTGTGCTGACTGGTCTTCTTCAGAATAATTCCGTTGTTCTCAACATATTGAGTATGTTTCGCTGACCTTTCCCTCCTACCCGTAGCCATGGTGTTGTAGCACTGATCAGAAGGCACACTGAGTGAATTTCAGACCCTTATTCTGATTGGCTCTTCAACTTCCCCCCCAGAGATAAATCCGCAGCGGAGAAGAGGAGGCAGCTTATCCAGGAGTCCAAGTTCTTGGGTGGTGACATGGAGCACACTCACTTGGTGAAAGGGTTGGACTTCGCTCTGCTGCAAAAGGTCAGTGTGGGGTCAAGGGTCGGGGTTCGGAGATGCATTGTCGAAGTCTGTGGAGTTCTCCATCAGATTTTATCTGTATAGATGGTGCTTTCTCGAGGGCTTTTATTGTAAATATTGGGTATAAAGAATCTCGCTCTGCCCTGAAAACCTGATTGACGGGCATGAATGTGAACATGCAAGATAACTTCTCGAAATTTTGGTTGCCAGGTAAGGGCAGAAATCACTAGCAAAGAAAAGGAAGAGGAGGATATGATGGAGAAAGTTCAAAAGGAAGTCAAGTAAGTTGCATTTCCCATCAGCACCAATTGCTTCATTTTTTCGTGTGATCAGGCCTTATTTCTCTTCTTGACACGTTTTCCTGTGCCTTTAGGAAAGACGAAGATCCAGAACAAAAGATAGAGTTCAAGACCCGCCTGGGTAAGTGTCACGAGTGTCGGTGGGTGGACAAGATTTCAGTCTTGGGGATAAAATGTAAAATAAATACTAAAAATGTAAATATTCTGCAGGGAGGAACATCTACAGGATCCTGTTCAAGAGCCGACAGATGGAGCGGAATGAGCTCTTTCTGCCTGGCCGTATGGCGTATGTGGTGGATCTTGAGGATGAGTACGCTGATACGGACATCCCCACCACTCTCATCCGCAGTAAAGCTGACTGCCCCACCATGGAGGTAAGTGCTGGGTAGGGCCGCTCGACTCCACACGCTGTGGGCTGCAGTGTTTGCTCGTATTGGGTTAACAGCTGCACTGCACTCCGTGATTTCACGAATTGCCAAAATTTGTGGAACAAGGAAGAAACATTCAGTAAGTGATGAGAACAGGAAGTGTAGTGCATGTGTGGGGCGATTACCTGCAGATACTGCAGAGTTGAGAAACACTGGCACAAGGCCCCTATAATCACTTTATAGGCACTGCTCAAGCTACTAACCAATCACAGAGCCCCCTTATGTGGCTGTGTTTATAACTGTCGTGCTGCTGACCGACTGCCAAGCAACTTTGTGCTGTTCTGCATTGCCAACAATCGCTACTGTGCAGTTATAAAGCTATCATGCACATTTCTGTGTCCCTGCAAATGGAACAAGTCAAGATGGGTTGATTGGGTCTGGGGATTATTAACACAGGTCTACAGGTTAATTTTTCAACATATAGATGAGCCAACAAGGGGCCCTTTCCCAATGGGAGTGGAGGAACTGTGGGAGTCTGTAAAAACCTGGACAGTATTATGCTTGTCCGAATTATTATCCCTCATCGTGACATGAACTTGAGCGTTGTGTTTAGCCCTGGAGCTCGTCCGTCAGCTTGTCCGCATTTATTTGGATGGACGGACAAGTTTTCTCAGAAACTACTTTACCCAGATGAATGAAATTTTGTGTGAATATGTTTCGAGTCACAACCTTGACTGGATTTGAAAACTGGATTCTGTGGTGGTTGAGGGCTATTGATGCCCTCGTTTTAAATATATCCAATGAAGTGCTTGAATTATACATTTGAAGCCGCATTTTACTATACCCCAGGCGCAGCATCTCTGATCCCCTGGTACAGCCTGCCCATGCAGTGCAGGCTTATTTTATAACCATTTCCTGTACCCCCCCCCTCCACACACAACACCCCTCAGGCCCAGACGACCTTGACCACCAATGACATCGTCATCAGCAAGCTGACTCAGATCCTGTCCTACCTGCGGCAGGGCACGCGCAACAAAAAGATGAAGAAGAAGGAGAAAGGTAGTAGCAGCATAAAGCTGGCGCCTTCATGAACTGTTCCACTAAACCCTGGAACTGGCCTCCATCTTTGTAGTTCCCAACCTGCTGTCTTGTAGTTCTAAATGCTATGGGTTTGAATCAGTTAAGAGAAATGCATGCGGTTACAGTGTTGTATCAAGGTTTCTAACGTACGGCGCGGCCTGTGGATACCCAGATGGTGACATGGATTTATATAAATGAAAGTTATTAATGTTTATTTAAAGTGTAAACTGTCCACATGAATTTTAGGGCCTAACCAATCCATAAGGAGTCAACATTGCAAGAATTTCAGAGCTGTAAACTTTTAGACCCCTTGTGCTTGCTTGACTGAGAATTTTTCTGGCTTGACTGAGATTTTCTCTTTCTCAGGAAAACTGGATGAGAAGAAGCCACCTGAGGCTGATTTGGGGTAAGAATTTTACCGCCAACCCACAACTGGCTAACTTTTTCTGTATTTTTATTTATTTATTCATTTTTGTCCTTCAGTGGTCCGATATTGCTGGTTAACACTATAAATTAAAGTGAGTTGTTATAAAAAGGAAGCATGACAACATAATTCGCCATGTTCATGCTGACTAGCTCGTCAAACTATTAGTATCATATGCTGTAATTCTGAATACCATGCCAGAAAGTAGTACGGTTGGTCAAAATATCAGAAGCATCACTGAAAAATATCCAAACCACAATTACAAAGGCAGCTTCATGGAGTATTCCTGTTCATCTGAATGTTAAATGATGGTATGTATGTGCTTAAAAGGGGTATAACTGGCTGCACTTTGCTAGGTAAGTCTCAGAGGAAGAATGGAAGGATGAGGGCATTATTTGAGTACTTTAAGGAACAGGTGTGCCAGAATTGTTAGTGCATAGGTCTTGAAAATAACTAAAAGGCTCCAAGGGGAACATTGCCAGAAATTGCGACTGAGTTTGCTAAACTGACGGCAAAAAATATCTGTGCCCTAAAGTCAGTCTTCACCTGACACAGAGACTTGGCAGGACAGTTTTTAATTGCAACACCTCTAACAAGACAAGGTCAAAATTTAGTAAATGGCAGGATTTTTAATGTTATCATCATGGCGGTACTGTTTTCTGTTAGGGCCTTAGTCCCCCTCCCATTCTGTTTTAGCATTTAGCTAACTCCAACACTCAGCTAATCTGTCAGTTAGTTGCAGCCACTTCCGTTTGTCGCCAGAGAGTTGTATCAATATATCTGAACCAGTCTCAACAAGAGCAATATGCTGATATTCACAAAGTTGGTATTTACGGCAGAGTTCCTCACGATTTCGTCGTGCTCTGTATTTTGAATTTTTCACACCCTAATTGAACCTCGGAATAAACAACAGGAGAAATGGCTCAGAGCCGAGTTTAATGAAGCCTTTATTTTGAGTCTGTCAGCTGACTGCTCTCCAGATCTGCACATATGCAGATGAGCTGTTTGTTTGCTGCTGCGAGTCGAGTGTGATATTCACACCGCCCCCCTGTCTCGACTCCGTAAAGCATCTTCGACGACATCGGCGACTACATCCCCTCCTCCAACAAAGCCCTGCGCGAGAAGGAGAAGGAGAGAGAGAAGGAGAGATACCGGGAGAAGGAGAGAGAGAGGGAACGCGAGAGAGAGCGGGACCGAGAGGAAGATAAGAGACGGAGGAGTTATTTCGAGAAGCCCCGGGTGGACGATGAGGTAAAATGGGAAACTGAGGGAACTGCAAATTACAGCACTCTGTGTCATCATGTTCCTGTCCCCGAACTTCTTTCTGTGATGAACTGTCCCATTTTATGGACCAAAAAAAGCCTCTTGTAAGAATGATCCATAAAAATGGTTCATTGAATTTTACTGGAACACTTGCTTTTAATTTGATTGAAATGCAGCACTAATATTTTATGTTTTTGTTTGTCTAATATTTTATGTTTTTGTTTTTCTCTGCAGGCCATTGACATTGAGAAAGGTAAATACGGACCACAGCTCTCATTCTCTTTTGTTTCTGTTAAGTCGTAGACGGGACTTAAGTTTGCTCGTGTGGATATTCCCCTCTGACGCACGCGCGTCATTCCGTTTTGCAAATGGCCGCATCATGCTAATAAAAGGATGAACTGAGCCTGTGTTTTAAGCAAGATGAGTTGCATTCTGTGATATGCGGATGGATTGGGAAACGATTTCCCTGTACACTCATCGGGAGAAAGCTTTGCTCAGGGCTTGTGGCTGACCTCGCTTTAACTCTGCGTGCTCTGCCACAGGTCCTGGATCAGTGAAGGACCAGCTCAAACTGATCAACGAGAAGTTTGCGGGAGCAGCGGCCGCGCAGTGGCAGACCCAGGAGACATATCCTTTCACCGTCGCTCCCTCGCCCTGTCAGTCTTTCTTTCTCCCTCATTCTGTGTTGACCTCTCTGCTGTGTTGCCGAGTGTCTCCCCCCCCCCCCCCCCCCCCCTCTGCTCAGAGGGAGAGAAGAGAGACATTGGTTTTGGCTTCTTTCCTGCTGGCATCTGCGTTCCCAAAGAGTTTCCGTACCATAACTCAGAAACCGCTCAATATTTTTTGCCAAGTGTTGTCGGCGCATTGATTGGCTACTAAACTGGTGCCTTTCATGTAGGGGGTTATGGAGGGGGGTGGGTGAGAGATTTGTTTTTACAAGTAAAAATGCTCCCTGGCTTGTAAGCAAGGGTACTATCTGCCTGTGGAGAATCTGGCGACCTTATGCATCTGAAACGAAGAAAATTTATTACGCGCGAGGAGTTTTTGTTTTATCCAATAATGAATTTATCATTGTAGAATGCAAAGCTCGTCCTTTATCCTCATCTATATCTGTTCTGTGCACATTCATTTATCATTAAATTTAAAGAGTGATCAGTTTTGGGTACGAAGCAGAATTTTGAGCTTATCCTGTGAGTTTCAATGGATCTGAAACTATAGTTGGAATTGAGGCCATTTTACCTCAGTGTTTATTAATGCAAAAGCTGCAGTCGTTACGCCCTTAACTGCAGGACACTGCTGGAGTTCGCCGTGAAGAGAAGAAGCATGTTGGCGATTTCTTCGGCATGTCCAACAGCTACGCTGAGTGCTACCCTGCAACGTAAGTCCAGGGTCTGCCTGTCTGTACAGAAGAGCTTTATCATGCCTGTAGTTACTCGCCCCGCCCAATAGAGGGATGTCCTTTCTTTACTGTACAGTGTTTAATTCTCTCTCATTTCTCTCCCTGTCCAGGATGGACGACCTGGCAGTGGACAGCGATGAGGAAGTGGACTACAGCAAAATGGACCAGGTGGGTCCCTGTTCACGATTACCTGCTGTATTGTTCAAGATGGGCATCTGTCACTGTGGAATGGTTTAGAATGAAATTGCAGGGATTCTGGGATTTGTAGTCTTGACCCTTTTTCGTCAGAGTTTTACTGAGAAACTTGATTGTTTTTTTGCAAAAAAGTGAGGGAACTCTTGGTTAAGTTTTAAGTAGTCGTAACTATACATTACTATATCAGCTGTAACATTATGACTATTGATCGGCGAAGTGAATAACATTGATTATCTTGTTTTGACGGTACCTGCCAGAGGGTGGGATATATTTGGCAGCTAGCAAATATTTTGTTCTCGAGGTTGATGTGTTTGAAGCTGAAAAATGAGCAAGTCTAAGGATGGGAGCAACTTTGACGAGCCAAAGATTGTGATGCTCGATGACTGGGTCAGAGCATCTTCAGAACTGCAGCTCTCGTTTAGTTTTTCCTGGTTTGCAGCGGTCAGTGCCAGCCAAAAGTGGTCCCAGGAAAGAAAAACCAGTGAACCGGCGATAGGATCATGGGTGGCTAAGGCTCATTGATGCGTGTAGGGAGCAAAGGCTGGCCCGTCTGGTCCGATCCAGCAGCTAAGCTACTGGAGTTCAAATTGCTGAAGAATCTTTGCTAGTTCTGATAGAAAGGTGTCAGAACATGCAATGCATCACAGTATGTTATGCACGGGGCTGTGTACCCGCAGACCGCTCAGGGTGCCCATGCTGACTTCTGTCCACCGCCGAAAGCGCCTACAAGGGGTACGTGAGCATCAGAACTGGACCACAGAGCAATGGAAAAAGGTGGCCTGGTTTGATGAATTGCGTCTTTTTCTGCATCATGTGGATGGCCAGGCATGTGTGCGTCCCTTACCTGGGGAAGACATGGCACCAGAAAGTACTATGGGAAGGAGGCAAGCCAGCGGAGCCACTGTGATGCTTTGGGAAATGTTTTGCTGGGAAATTTTGGGTCCTGCCATTCATATATATGTTACTTTGACTCGTACCAGTGGACTCTTTCAGCAGGATAATGCACCCTGCCACCCAGCAGTGATGGTTGGGGAATAGTCGAGGTACACAGTGAGTTCAAGATGTTGACTTGGCCTCCAAATTCCTCAATTAAATCGAGCTCCTGTGGGATGTGGTGGACGAACTATTCCGATCCATGTGGGCTCCACCGTTCAACTTGCAGGCCTTGGAGGATCTGCTGCTGAGGTCTTGGTGCCAGATACCACAGGACGCCTACAGGGGTTTAGCGGAGTCCGTGCCTGGATGGGTCAGGGCTGGCAGAAAAAGGGGAACCTCCACAATATTAGGCACATGGTCATAATGTTATGGCTGATCGGTGTATACATTAGAGCTCCAGGATAGTTAACATTTTAGAATATGTACTGTATGTCAGTCGCCCAAGCTGTCTGTAACCATGGTAACATAATTCTGTCAATCAAGTAATATTTTTTTGGAACCACTGGAGGGAAAGGCCTGATGGGAAATTCTGAGCCAAAGATCTATTCTTGGTGAAACAGTTTTGTGTGCGTGCGTGCGTGCGCGCGTGTGTGTGCGCGTGTTTGTGTGCGCGTGTTTGTGTGCGCGTGTGTGTGTGCGCGTGCGTGCGCGTGTGTGTGCGCGTGTGTGTGTGCGCGCGTGTGCGCGTGTTGTGTGCGCGCGTGTTGTGTGCGCGCGTGTGTGTTACCATTTCAGTGCGAGTGTACGTTAACGGTTCAGTGTGAGTTGCCATGTTCAGTGTGAATGTGCACGAATCGCAAAAAGATCAATATTTTGTCTCTCTGACCCAAATTTTCAGGGCAATAAGAAGGGTCCACTGGGTCGCTGGGACTTTGACACACAGGAGGAGTATAGTGACTACATGAACAACAAGGAGGCCCTGCCCAAGTACTGTTCTCCTCGCTCATATGCACCCGTGCATTCATGTGCTGTCCTCACACACACACACTCAAGCTCACATACACACAACGCACATCACATTCTTCACCAAACTACTCCCATGTGTGCTCTTGTACTTTTGTGTATTCCTGAGTCCCTCCTATGTAAACTGCCTGATCTTGCATTTCCCCTTAGTCACAGTAAGCGGTCTTTTGAGTGATTGATTCACGCTGCACCTCCATAATGTGCCACATCACATACTCATGCCTGCAGTCGCAGCATGTACATGTTCCGTGTGGAGCACCACACATTAGACAGTTTTTAACATTGCTCTAATGGTTTCTCTGTAAGATGGACAAACTGCAAATGGTAACATTTGCTCTTTTTGTCCCTTCAGGGCTGCCTTCCAGTATGGGATTAAGATGTCTGAGGGGAGGAAGACACGGCGCTTCAAAGAGACCAATGAGAAGGCAGAGCTGGATCGGCAGTGGAAGAAGATCAGTGCGGTGCGTGGGGGAGGGGCTTAGGGAGGGGGTGGGGCTTATTGCCAGAAAATTACGGAGTTTGACCTCTTCAACTCTGCAGTCACGTGTCAGTTTGTCAAAGGCTGCTGGTTTCTTCAAACCCTCTCGAACTTCAGGCCAAGTTTTAATTTGCGAGGAGATCCAAGGGTTTCCAAAGATCCAAAATATATCCTACTGAATCACAGGCAGGTTTGTATAAAATTATGTACTCGGTCAAGATAATTTTATTTGATGTTTTTGTGACCGCAGCATTACAAGGCATCTTGGATTTGAATATTTCATTTAATACAGTGGTGAGTGAAGCACTGTAGCCAGCAGATACAGAATATGTGTGATATTGTCTGACATTATGGGGGTAAAATAACTGCTTCTCCCTACTTTCAACCTACTAGCGGGGGAAATTAAAGTGAAAATGAGAGATTAAAGGGTTAAGCCCCCCCCTTTTTTTTTTGATGTCTCTCGACTTTTATTCTGAAAAAACTTTTAGTCTCTAGACTTCTCTGGGTTTACCAGCTGTTACTGTGTCGTACCTGTCAGTGCAATGCATCAGAGCATTCATTCCACAGAATGTCCTGTCTCAGCAGCCCTTATGCTTTACTGGATTTCAGTTGAGGAGTTTAAGTGCATTATTATTATTTTCCTCTCTTGCAGATCATTGAGAAGCGGAAGAAGATGGAGGCAGATGGGTTAGTTGTTATTCTGTTTTTTTTTTTTTTTTTTTGTTGAAATGTGGGTCATTAGTTTGTGCTGCTATGGGCTTTTTCACTTGTGCTTGCGAGTGCGTTTGTGCTCATGAGTGTTTATGCGATTATGATTCTGAGTGTGTGTGCGTTTATGTGTGAATGTGTGCGCATGTATTCTCTGAACTCTAAAAACTCAGCAGGAGAAATTAATTGTCAGGAGTCCACTGGAGTGAACCATTTTCAATTAGGGCCGGCAAAAGAAACGGGTCTCTGCTCCATGTAGCTACTCTTATGAGAGCTATGACACCTCTGAGATTCAGTACCCTGCCAGCTATTTATAGTATATTAGTAGATTCATTATATTTTTGCAACCAACTGCCATTAAAGCACAGTCCCTGGTTGAAACCAACTTGCCCCTTCTGAATAGGTTAAATGGTTCTATCCTAACGGGGACTTAAATTTAGAAAAAAGGATTAGTCTCGAGATTTGATCCCTGTTGAGGTCTTTCCTGCGGGCTATTTAGATGTATGAAGGGCTGCATCAACCCAGAATTGCTCTCCTGACAAATTTTATTTAAACAAAGTGAGGCCAGTTCCTGTCCAGTTTTAAAGGAGCAGTGTGCAGCATTTAGATTGATATTTTAGCGGAAATGGAATATAACATTTATAACTACTTTGTTTTCATGTGATTATACGCTACTAAAAGTCTTTGAGTTTCATCTCGCGTAGAATAAGCCCTTTAAACCTTCATGGGAGCGGGTCCATCTCCGTGGAGGCCGCTATGTTGCGCCGCCATTTTTTCTACAGTAGCCCAGTACGGAAAAAGAGTAAATAAATAAAGCACTGACACAAGAGAGCGCCTTTCACGTTTCACAAGTTTTGCGGCCACCGTAGGTTTTCTAAGAAAAGGAATGGTCAGTTGGTTGCAATCTAAAATCTGACCACTAGATGGCTTCAAATCTTACACACACTGATCCTTTTAAAGTCTATTTTTTGGGAAGTCAGAGACGCTACTGAATTCTAAAAGAAGAAAAGAACACGTTTGCTTGATTCACACTGAGACCATTTACGTCTTCCTTCAGAAGCTTTCTTGGAGCGAAGATTTGAGCACAGTACAGACTGGAAATGATCCAGATCCTGTTTGCTTATCGTTTTTTTATTATTATTTACTTATTTAGGGAACCCACTTTGATAAAAGACAACATTTTCATGTTATTGTTTAGAAAAAGCTTTGATGTGAGGACACAAATGTACAATACATTTGGTTTTCACTGTAATGGTCTGATGTTATTCTTCCTCTTGTTACAGGGTTGAAGTGAAGAGACCCAAATACTGAAGATCTATTTTGCTATTTGTTTTCCTTGTTCTACAAGTACTTTTTAGAACTTGTAATCATTACTCTGGCTCTTTACAAATAGAATATTTGAACTGCAGTGCCCAATATGCTCTATGTTTATGTTGGAAAAGGTTAGTTATGATCCCTTATATCCTCATTTTGCAATATTTTTTAGGAACAAGTATCTTGATGTATGTAAAGGAAAATTAGATTACAGCTTTTCCTGGCTGTGTAAGTTATGTGAAATATTTTCTCCAAAACTGATGGATGTTTGTGACTGTGTGAGAGATCCAATAATAAACAGAAGAAAAAAATGCATAATTAAGCTTTTGTTTTGTTTGTGTTAATATGAATATTCTGAATATTTTGAATGCTTTCATAAATCCAAGTGGCCAAAAATGCATCAAAACAAAATCCCAGAGCCTCTAGCAGCTCAGAAAAAAACTTGCATAACTTTGTTTCACAAGCTTGATATGAGAGTGTTAATAAGAACCTTTACAAACATGGTATTAAACTTTGTGAAATGTATCAATTCTGCAATGCAAGAGCATGTGCAACTTGTAGTTGTTGACCCCATGAAAGTTGATAACAGAGAACCAGAGTAAAGAAAAAGGGAAATATGGTGCACTAAGAATTGTGTAAGTTAAAGTACGTTATACTTTATTTAGAATTGCTGTACACTTCCAGGGAGTAACTTAACATGTGGGAAATTTTAAGAAATAGCCAAGCAAATAGATGTGTAATACCACTGATTTCCTCTCAGACCAAGAAAAATCCAAGCCGTTAGCGCCGATACCAATATGATGCTGATGCTTTGTGCGAAATAATTCAGCTGAGGATTATTTTCTTGAATTGATGGGAGGTGAACCCCAAGGCTTCAAATCTCAGTCCAAGCTGGACTCAGAAGCTGCAGCTCTGCTCTTTTTATACAGCTATTTATAAGTGCCATGGACTCCTGCACAGAGGCACTATTGTTATCCAGAACATTAATTCTTCTTATTCCTTTCTTTACAAATTTTGATTCGCTACTCCTCCCACAGCTTTGAGAAAACCCTGGCAAAATATATGTCAAAACGTGCGGCTCGATGGGGATTGGTGTGCTAGATCTTTTGGAGAAGTTTCAGTTTTTCGCAACACAAGTCGCCATATTTCAGCATAGAAGGACAGTTGAAACTTTAAAGGGGTCACAAGACTTGTGACTTTTTAGGTTTAAATCCATTTTAAATAGCTGTCATGGTTATAATGTAACGGCAGTTAAAGTTATGTTTTCAGAGTTTTTAGATTATTATGGGTTTCTGTGGACGGAATGTTCACGGCCAGTGGGAGATGTTAGTTGCACTCCCAACTGCCAGCCCTGAAAATTCTTCCAAAAAAATCAGTTGACCACTTTTAAATTCTGCAATTTCAAACAAGCAGAGAAAATTTGTATGTCAAAATGTAGGGAAACTTGTCCTCTCTCGCCCAGTGTGACTCTCTTTGCGACATGACTCATGGTTTTCTTTTAAAATGTACATTAAGTGCAGAGAGTGCAGACCAAGTCTCATAGAACTCCGGGGCCCGTATTCACAAAACATCTTAAGGCTAAAAGTAGCTCTTAACTTGCTGATTCAGGAGAAACTCTTAAAAATAATGGGTGTCAGTCCTAATTTTCGGATTCCCAAATTTCTCCTCTAAGAGTATTTCACAAAGCATCTTATTACTAAAACTAGCTCCTACCTATATGGAAAGTTTAAGGTGGTCAAGAGGACTTCTAAGTCACAAAGACCTAATCAGAAATAATCTCAGCAATAATCTCAGCTATTTGTGTTGCATCTTCATTTCTCGAGTGGAGGGCTTTCGGGCTGATGGAGAAGTCATCCTTAATCTGTACTATACATGGGTGCAAGACCTCCATCTACAAACGGATTTCTGTCAATAATGAATTCTTGGTTCCGTCAAGGTCCGTTATTCGGGGCTGTGCAGGTCTTTTTTTTTTTTTTTTTTAATTGAACATTTGAATATACAAACTCAAACAGGGAGTATAAACATCTGCTTTCAAAAACCGATACATGAAGATACAAAATCGCAACAAAAAAAAAAAAAACACAACAAAGGGGTTGAAGGGAAAGGAAGACAAGGATTTGCAATACACATTTATGAACCATAATGCTTCAGGGTTAAACATTTTAGAAACAAAGACATGGTTCCATAGAGTTTGTAGAGGAACTCACTATTTTCAGACATCAATTTTAAGGAAGATGAGTATTGTTTAAACTCATTTTTAAAATGGATTATGGAGGGTTTGTCATTTTTCCATTTACATTGATGTATATGATATTTGCCCAGTAAAGTAACTGTGTTGACCATGGTGGAGATTTTATTTGGAAGACCATCCATATATATCAAAATTTGAGCGGACTCAAACAATGGGAAATCTTTTCTTATGTTTAGCCAGCTATAAACATCCTGCCAAAACTGAAATGTAACCAAGCAAGAAAAAAAAATAGATGATTAATTGTTTCTGGCTCCTCTGAACAAAAGCTCTTCTTCAAAATTAAATCATCTTTGCAAAAAATTCAGCAGCTGGATAAACATCGTTCAGTATTTTAAACTGCATTTCTTTGATTTTAGGAGGAACCGGCCACTTAAGGTACAAAAGTACTTACAATATTTACTAGTTTGCGTTTTTGTCCCCCACGCGCGGAACGCGCGAAGCGGCGGGACATAGTATTCACGACCGTCCGTACGTCCGTACGTCCCGAATCCTTGTCAGCGAGATACCTCAAGAACGAATTGACGGATTTCCTTCAAATTTCGTGTCAACATGTATTAGGGTGATACCCCGGCGCCAGTCGATTTCGGTGACCTTCGCGTCACTCTCAAGGTCACACCGAGACATTGTGCATTTTCACACTGATAGCCTTGTGGCGGGGGACAAAGACACGTTAGTGGCAAATACTTGTTCCTTTTTGAATTTTTAATTTAACAGGAGAGTTGAAATTTGAAAAAAGTTTCCATTTCAAAACCCTTCCAATTATCTTATTATTGCACTTCATATCATGCAGGTTTGTTTCACCAATTTTTATTTCTGGGAGTTTAATTGACACATCTGAATATGTCAGTGCATTTTGAATCATTTGTTTTAAGGGACGTGGAATGGCTTTACACATACAAAGGTAAACTCTACAGAAACAATTGACTGCAATTTTTTTTGATAAATACATCGAATTCCAAAAATTGGCCATGTTCATCCATCAAATCAACAACATGCAAGATATTTTTATCAAACCACTTCTGAAAAAAAGTTTTCTTATTAATTGTAATAACCATATTATTCCAAAAGGTAGAGCCATGTGGTGTAAAGTTGTGGGTAAATATAATTTTCCAATAATGCAAAAGTTGCTTATGGAAATTTGACAGTTTAATAGGCAATTTTGAGATTTCAAAGTCACAAGTCATTAAAAATTTTATCCCTCCAATTTTCTGGAATAAGCATCATGGTATATGGAACCAGATTGAATCGGGCTGTGACAAATAGTTTTTTATCCAATTCATTCTAAATACTCCTATCATGTATTCAAATTCAATGGCTTTCAACCCACCATTGTGGTGTTCTTTGATGATTTCAGATTTTTTACCACGGTTGGATTTGTTTTTCCATATAAAGTTAGAGATAACAGAATTTACTTTTTTCATCATTTGAGGAGAAACATAATGAGATTAACATGGGTAAATTAGTTTTGATAAGCCTTCTGTTTTGCTCAGAATAGAGCGGTCTCTCATGAGCCAATGGTTAAGAGACTTTTTCATGCCGTTTAATTTCTCCTCTATGTTTTTTTTGTTCCATTTTATTTACATCTTTAGATATTGTCATGCCAAGGTACTTTATTTCAGATTTCACGTGGATGGTTTCGATAGTGACTTCACTACATGTAAAAAGAGGAATTAATTCACATTTCTTCAGGTTTAAACATAGGCCAGAGGCTGAAGAGAAAACTGAGATTAAATCCAACGCCTTTACAATAAATGATTTGTCTTTTAACAGGATTGCAGTGTCATTAGCAAATTGACTGATTCGATATTCAAAAATCAAATGGGTTAATTCCTTTTAGTAGTGGGTGGTTAACAATAAGATACGCTAACATTTGTGTGCACAATATAAACAATTTTGGTGAAATTGGGCACCCCTGTCTAATGTCACGAAGAACCTTTATTTGTGGTGTTATTCCTGGATTGAGGTAAATACAGCTATGAATATCATTATAAAACATTTTCCTAACCTTACAAAACCTTTCCCCAAAACCAAATTTTCTGAGGGTTGTGAACATGAACTCGTGTTCCACAGTATCAAATGCTTTGAAAAAAATCTAATAACAAGATGAAGCTGTCTGATTGGATGAGCGATTCATAATCGATCATGTCTATAATTAGTCTTACATGGTTATGGATATATCTTCCTTTGATGAAGGCTGATTGATATTTGTCCACAAGTTTTCCCAAAACAAGCTTACAAGCTTCTTAAACACTAGAGCAAGTAATTTGTCGTTGTTGCAGAGTAGGGTTATTGGTCTCCAATTGTGAAGAAACAACAAATCTTTCTTGGGTTTTGGTATCAAGGTTATCAAACCTGTTTTCATAGTTGGGGATAAATACCCTTATTGAATACATTCTAAAAAAGCTGCAAAACAAAAGCTCACTAATATCATCCCAAAAGTGTTTTAGAAAATTCAACCGTTACCCCATCAATTCCTGGAGACTTACCATTTTTCATTTATTTCAATGCCATGTCAATTTCCATTATAGTTAGTTCGTCATCAAGCAGGTTTTTGTCTTCCTCATTAATTTTTTTTAATGTCATCATTGATTATTTCAAAAAAGTAGTCACATTTAGATTTAACATATTTTGATTTATAAAGATTACTGCAGTTCAGCCGATTTTCATCCTGAATTAATTTTTGATCTTCGATTATAATTTTATTGGCCAAAAGCTTATTTATTATTTTCTTGGATTGTCTTTGTTTTTCAAGGCTGAAAAAATATTATGAACTTTTTTCGCCCTGTTCAATCCATTTTGCTGTTGATCTAATATAAGCTCCGTTTGCTTTAAATAAGTACTTTTCATCCAATTTTGACTGCAAAGATTGCAATTGAATATTATTTTCTATCGAAGGCTAGGAATTGCTTATCAACAAATTAATTTTGTCAATTAACTCCTTTTGTTTTTGCTTCCTTTGAAATGATAAGTTTTTACCCATGTCAATCGAAATCTGTCTCACCCTAAATTTGAACCATTCCCATTTGGTCATACTGGATGTAGTTAGATTATTAACCTTGCAAATAAGAGCCTTGATTTGTTCACCAAATCCAACATTCAGCAGCAAATTATTGTTAAACTTCCAAATATTGACATATGACTGAGGTTGCTTGGACAAAGATGAGGACGGTGTTTTCATACAATGATCCGTGAGCGGTGAAGCAGAAATGTCACAGCCTAAAATACAGTAATAAAGTCTATGTATGATAACCTAAATATCCAGTCTTGAATATTGTCCATAGCCAGAAGAGTCTATTCATGCATATTGAATACAATTTTGGTTTGACATAGTCAACCACATTTATGGTTGTACATAAGTTCAGTATAATGTCATTGTATTCAGGCTGTTGGCTTTTATGTGGTAATCTGCCTAACCATGAATTAAGGGCTATATTACAGTCTCCTCCCATTATCACCTTATCAGTGGTATAAGTTATTTTCCATTTGTTCACAAGTGTTCCAAGCTCAGCATACATGTCTCTGTTGACCGTTTTAATATTGTACCCATAGATGCATACTAAGATGATGTATCTTTCATCATTTAATTCCACTACTGTCATTAACCAGTGACCTTCAGTATCTTTTTTTATGATCAATTATTTAACACCATTACTCCAGCAGAATGTGAAGTTCCATGGGCAAAAAAAACACAGAATCTCCCCACTGACTTTTCCAAAATACTTCATCGTTCACAACAGAATGAGTCTCTTGCAAAAAGATGCAGTTTGTTTTTTTACTTCTTTCTAAACAGAAATATAGCTTTACGTTTAATTCTATTTTTCCAGGGCTGTGCAGGTGCACATTGGTGGTGGAAGAAAAATCCGTAAAAATCCGCTCACTCCGTAACGTCTCAAATTGGAACCTCCCAGATTTCCCGTTGGAACACCTTAATTTATGTTGCCGCCACTAGGGGCAGTATTTCAAGGCTAGACCTGTATGTAATTGTGGATACTAATGAGGAAGCCGAAAAAGAAGATGCTTTTAGGTCAGTAAAGATGAGCATAAGCGTGAAATATAATCACATATCACCATAACGTTTATATGTACGAGTATTTTTGATAACGAAGCGAAATTGTTGTTATGCATTGGTGTGTAACAGTTCTGTTAACATCACGCGAAGCGTCCGTTCGAAAATCTCCCCAACATCTTATTTTTTAGAAAGATCCGCATTTATGAAAAGTGCTCCTGTGCGTGAATATTATTGTGATGTTTATTTCGGATCGAATTTAGAATTGCGTTAGAGGGTTAACAACATGTTCGATGACCTTCGTAGTTTTAGTTAGTCGACTGTAGCATAGTTTTAATCCAATAGCTTGAGCTAGCTGTGATGCACCCGCGTTTTTTATGCAACGTGTTTATGCAAAATAAAAAACGTATAAAAAGTCCCGAATCTTGAAGGGGCAAAACCACTTTTCTATATTAGTTGTGTATTTTCCATACTAAGCACGGCAGGTCTACCAAGACTTTTGGGTAAATGACAGCAAATAATTTATTAGGCTAAATTGAAAATATCAGGGAGATATTAGCCCAATGTTTTATCTGACAGCCTTCCATACCAATGTACTCATGAACTCGCATGAACACGGCAAACTCAGATCAGTAGATCTTGATGCATAGCCAACTTTAAAAGTCAATCTTGGCTCAAAAAGGGTTGGGGACCCCTGCTCTACATCAATGCCAATACAATGCAATATCAATGAATTTAATGGACTTAACATAGACTGAGATGGTGTTCACATTATCTGTAGATTAAATAAATCAGTTACAGCGCACTGTGTGCGCTCTACCTGACTGGTCCCCTAAATGAATTTAAACAACAATAAAATGCTGTTTGCAGAATGTTAAATCATCTTTAACCTAATGTTTTACCCTGAGATCATATTAATATTCATTTAATATCAACTGACGCAGAGCCGACAGCATGCAACTGTCCTATTGAATTTCTAAAAATAATGGAACTACATCAACTGACAATGACCAGAGAAATGGGCAGCATCCTAAAATATTTCAAGAAGTGGTCAGACTGTTCCCATAACAGACACTTACAGAGATGAGCAATGTGCGCTTGGTCTCAAATTGTGTTATAATTAAGACTTAATTAATAATTAAGACTCTTTTAATTATTCAGTCTTGCCTGTTGTTAAAATTATACTTCCATCACCATAATCTGATAGCATATTATTATCATTGTGGAAGATTATTTGTTGCTTGATCTGAACTGAGGGCCATTTACCTAAGAACTTGTCAGAGCTTTTCTAGTGTCGTTTAATCACTCTTGCACATACAGTACAGTTTGTTTAATTTTATACATGAATTAACTCGAGTGACTGGAATATCTTAAATAAAATTCTTTTTGATATGATGAAAAAATCTAAATTCGAGAGCAAAGTGAAGCAAATTTACATATCCTGATTTCTAACATTACTTTGTTTACTGTTGTAGCTCTGTATTGTAATATATTGTACATTTCAAAGATGTTATCTTTTTATTCATGTAACCTGATAAGAGTTCATTGTGTCTTCCCACAAGACACTATTTGCCTCAACACCCTTACATTTTTTAAAAGCTAAGCACTAAACATTGGCACAATTTAGGGCTTTTTAATAATCTCATATTCTTGGCCAAACTGCCCTGATAATGCATCAAATTTGACTACTTTTCAAAAATTTTCCGGGAAGGTATTCCCCAGAACCCCCCTCGGGACTTCGCCTTTGGCCATTTCCCCCAGTTCCCCCATGCCAAAATATGTTCAGTCAAAAAAATTTTTTCCACTTGCACCCATGATTATAGTTAATGCCGAGGTAGAAGCATAGACTGTATAAATCAGTGTATGGGTCCAAGTCCAGATTTCCTACATTGCACATGCACAGACGGAGGAAGCTTGTAAGAATAGCAAATTGGAGTAAGATTACGTCTGGCGTAAAAATAGTCACTGCCTTTATTTTTTTAGCTTTGAAATATGCCGCATTCCCAGTTTTCCAGTGATGCTAAACTTGGTTGGCAGTTCACACAAAACTGGCCTCTCTCCTCTTTTCGCACACCTGAAAGGTATCGTTGTTATGGTGCTTTCGCCCATCGATATATTCCAATATATTCATGTCTTTCATTATCTGTGCACACAGTCATCTCCCCTTCCCTTCAAAAATGCTAATTCCTTGCAAATTGAAAGGGCGCAGACGTAATTTAATATTCTGTTCAATTATCCGATTAAGGTGTTTTCATGACCCAGTATTTAGATTAAAACGGGCATATGCCAGGGGTCTTATTCTGAATATTTTGATTCGGAAAATGACCTTAATCGGGTTATTACACGTGTTTGCATGACAGGTATGCAATTGGAATATACTCATATTCCGATTAATACAAGACTAATGGTGTGCATGTAAACGTAGTCACTATTGATAAAAGACTTTGGTCCAGCAGTCTGCACAAGTTTTTAGCTTTATAATCACATTATTCATTATTAAATTATGAT
Source organism: Gymnothorax reevesii (assembly GCA_029721435.1). Classification (NCBI taxonomy): domain Eukaryota; kingdom Metazoa; phylum Chordata; class Actinopteri; order Anguilliformes; family Muraenidae; genus Gymnothorax; species Gymnothorax reevesii. The sequence continues at coordinate 39,509,074 of CM056586.1, read as the reverse complement.
TTTGGATAGATCGATCACAATTTAAACAGAGATGAATAACTATGTTGTTGGTTTTGTTGGTTTTATTTTCATGTTACATTTTACATACAGCCGTACTAGTACTATGGTTAGTGCATGCAGTGATCATTGAATTGAAGTAAGGTATGCACCGCGCATATGGTGTGTTTTGGTGCCTTCTTTTTAGTTATTAATTTAACCGTATTTGACCTGTGCTCGCCTCAAAATGGATGACTGGTCTGATTTGCAATCGCAATCGTCGACCGATCTGCATTGAGACCCGATGATAATTTTTAATGATTCATTTTTTGGCCTTCAGTTCATGCTACAGTGCGGATAATTTCACAAATTCAAAACTGCAACAAACCTTTACACTCTGGCTTGCTTCAAATCAATGATCGCTTTATAACAATGTGTGCACGTATCAACTGAACATCATGCATACAGATATTGTGGAGCATGCATGCGGCGGGCCATGTGCACATTATTAGCTGCGCTGCACTCCATGCACTGTGTATACTGTGCGAGGAGCTTAAGTGGACGTGATCGCTTGCACAAGGCGGAGAATTTGGACCTAAAATTGAAGATTTCGATGGAGAAATGTGACGACAGCTATAGAGGGACACTAAAATAGGATATTTTGCTTTTGCATTGTAAATATAGTCCATGTGCATTTTGAAAAATGTATTTCTTTTTTTTTCTTTTTAGTTTTTTCCCCTTTTATTTATTGATATTTACCAAAGCAATAGCCGGTAACTTTGTGTTTCACAGCTGGTAAAAATAACTGGTTACCAGCTATTAACAAGAACCCTGGAATTGGAACTGGCTTCAGATTTTGAATCCGCGTAGGTGACGGAGGTCGAGTCGGAGCCAGCTGCGGAGTATGAATCAGACCTGGCTTCAGATTCCGAATCAGTGGAGGTGAAGGAGGTCGCCTTGGAGCCAGCTGTGGAGAGTGAATTGGACCTGGCTCCAGAATCGGAGTACGAGTCAGTGGAGAAGATCGAGTTGCAGCCTGCTGTGGAGTCCAAATCAGAACTGGCTTCAGAATCGGAATCCGAGTCTGTCGACGAGATGGAGTCGGAGCGGGCCATGGATTCTGAATCAGACTTGGTTGCAGAGTCTGAATCAGAAGAGGTAGTGTTGATTGATTCAGAACAGGTAGAGGAGATCAAGTCAGAACCAATTCTGTTGGTAAGACCAGACCCTAATTTTACTACATTCCTACAAATGCAGCAAAATATCCCTCCCCTCATTTCATTGAATGAAAAAGTTATTTCTAAAGTTACCACCTCATGTGTTTTGCGTAGGCGTAGTCTCTAGATAATTATTTTTCTAGGCCTCATTTGAACCGGATTTGTTCTCAAATTCTTTGCTTGTAAGGAATGTTATCCCACTAGATGTGATTATCTTCTTGTTAGGTCTTATTTGGTCTTGTAATCGGTTTGCAGATCCCAAACAGTGAAACACAAAGGGTCATCCATGGTGTTCCACTCTGTGAAGACGTAGAGCACAAGATCGCTCAGAGGGCCTGGAGGACATTAATCAAGGTCAGAGGGGAGCAGAAAAGTGTAGTCCAAGGCAACCAAAGACAGGCTGTGAAGATGGAAAAGGAGCCAATCCTTATGGTGAGTACACACTCTTGTTTAATGTTTCTTACAAAAGCAAATATAAAGTCCTTCCTCTCATTGTATTGCATAATTTGCTAATGAAGTTGCCATAAATATAGTTTTGTGTACTCTTAGTTTTGCAGTCATTATTTTTCAAGTCCCGATTCCAACTTGACTTATACTGAACTTCTTTGCATGCACGGATTATTTGCATTTCTCCAAGTGTGATAGCTCCTTGTTCAGGGATATTTCATTTTGGGATACTGTGCAGATTTCGAGCAGTGAAACACGAAGGCTCATCGACGGTGCTGGATTCTGCATGACACCAGAGCGCCAGATGGCACCAAATTGGACCGAGTTCTATGAGTCAATCAGAGAACAAGAAAAATGATTGAGGCAAAAATCACAGCCCATCCCTGGCACTGCGCATTATGCACTCACCGAGTGACCTGTTCAAGCTAGACATGGCAGAGAAGCTTTTCATGCACTCCTGCGCTGTCTGTCTGCTGGAGGCTCGTGAGGACATGGCGCTTGAGTGCCTGTGTGGCCTACTCGTCAACATCGGCAGGAAAATAGACACTTAAAGAGCAAAGGTACGGCAGAGCATGCCCAGAATTTCGTAATTAAACCCAAACACACACACACACACACACACACAGGCAGGTTTTTCTATCCCCCTGAGGACTAAAAAATTATTTTTGCTCCAAAATCCTATTAGCATCCCCTTAAACCTAACCCTAACCCTAAACTCAATCTTGAAGCTAACCCTAATCCTAATCCACACCCCCCAAAACAGCCAAACCTTTGACCCTAATTTATGGTCTTACCTTAATGTAGAGCCTGATTTTAATAGCGAATCTTAAAACTAGACCTAAACCTAACCATAATTCCAATAGCAGGCCTTGGCCTAAACCTAGCCCTAAGCCCAGAATTAAGATTTGCACCCATGGGGACCCAGAAAAGGTCCTCACTACGCATGGGTTCTCAGACTTAACTATCTTTGTGAGGTATTTTGGTCCCTAGCATGATATATAAACAAAAGCACACACACACACACACGTATATATACATTCTGACCATCCTTTCTTCCCTGTGTTTGCAGAGCTATGTAGATAAATACATGCGCCAAATGGAGCACATCCTGGAGGAAGGAAAGACCTCTTACAGGATCAGATGTATGATACAGTGGATCATGGACATGAGACGGGTACATACTCCCCCATATTCAGCTCCATCCCAAATAATCTCAATTCCCTCTCTCACCTCCCTTAGTGTTTCAGTACTGTCACTAAACTTGATGGACTATGCATTTATGTGCAGCAACAACTTAACCCTCCTATTATGTTCAAATTAATAAACCACTTTTGGTCGGGGCTCAGTTTGATCCCTGCAATGTAGAACAACAAAAGGTGTTTATAACTGAAAGAGTAACCTGATCTCCTCTCAGCTCATTTATGCCTTTCCACTGACCGTGTTAATAGCCAAGTAAATAAAAAACGACTCCCGTATCCTCCTCTTATGCATCAAGCATCGATTTTAGGTGATTATAGCAAAATGAAAGAGACAAAATGTGAAATTAATGAGAAATTAATTTGAACATGTACCCAGTCTTGGGCAACAATACAAAAATGACATCAGAATGATGATGTTATGTATAAATTGATCCTGGAGTCAAAATGACCCAAACAACACTGATGCTTACAATGTGAGTACTGACCTTAAAATCTTTTTTTTTTGAGTTAAAGTCATTGTTTACCCATAAAGCTAGGAAAAAAATCTCGCTGAATAAATATATGAACCATATTTTTAGAGACATTGAACATTGAGTCGGGTTAAATTGACCCAGAACATGATTGGAGGGTTATGTATTCAACTAGCTAATAATGTGGTTACTGTAATCGCCCTCTCTTATTTTTAACTTTCAATCTTCATCTCCTCACAAACAAAATATATAAATAAATATATTTGAGGAAGCTCAAGTAACAGATGTCTACCATTTACTCTCCACTCAGAATAACTGGGCCCCCAGGAACAGCAATCAAGGCCCCAGAGCCATCACACCACAGAGAGACAGCCCCAGCACGTGAGGGATAAAGTTGGACAGCAGGTCGTGCACAAAATGGCCAACACGCAACCGGGCCATGGGTAACACCGAGGCTCCAGCAGAGCACAGAGATGGAGCCGTAGGGAACATCAAGGCCAAGCTCAAAACCTAAGATGGAACTATGGGGAACAGCAAGGCAGTGCTCAAGAGCAAAGATTGTACCGTGCGGAACATCAAGGCCACCATGGAGAACATGCTAAGAACCAAAAATGGTACCATAGGAAACACTAAGGCCATGTTCAAGACCAAATATGGTACCATGGCGAACATCAAAACCATGCTCAGGACTAAAAACGATACCTTTAGGAACACCACGGCCAAGTTCATCACGAAAGATTGTATCCAGGGGAAACATCTGGGCCATGTACAAGACCAAGGATGGTCCTAGGGAAACGTCAAGGCTGTGCTCAAGACCAAAGATGGTATTGTCCAGAACACCGAGGCCAGTATCAAGACCAAAGACGAATCCATGGGGACCATCAAGGCCAAACTCATGACCAGAAATGGGACAAAGGGCAGCACCAAGGCTGCGCTCAAAAACAAAGATGGTACTGTGAGGGACCATATGACAACTTGTGTTTCAAACCTGGAAAGTTAGGAGGTGAGACGATTTGCTTCCGAGGTAAAACCTTTGTTGCCGTTCGCAGCAGAGAGGAGCTTTCCCACCCATTTTTCCCCTCATAAGAACTCAGCTCGCAAAAGCTGAGTTGAGTCGCTAATTTGGTCACATAAGCAGAAGAGGGGATTTTTTTGGTGGGTTCTCATCCTTTCGGGAGCAAAACAAAGTAAGGTGGTTATAGTGTGTTTTTAAGGGACTCTTATTTAGCCATTTATTAGTTAACTTATATGAATATTTATAATTTATTAGGTGTGTATTAGTCATTATTGACTAATCTCTCATTAGAGAGGTTGTGCTCTCTGGGACAGTTTGCATCTCTGCAAAAGAGATGTGAGGAAGTGCTGCGCAGATGGAAGAGCTGAAAGCTGCCAAATGAGAAATCCTTCTTTCCATTTACTGACGACACACAAGGAGTTGCAGCATTTAAATGTCAGACCACTCGATATTTGGCTTCTGCGGAGGATACACCCGCGTTTACTCGCTTCAATTTTCTCCAGCGCCCTCCTCCCTTCTGAGCCATCTTTTGCCCTCATTCTTGAGTACTCAGCTAGCACAGTGCATCGTGGTAATTGTTGTTTTTACTGCCAAATTAAGTTAGGGAGGGAAAGTTATTATTGACAGACTGACCCTTTAAGTTGAGATCTGGGAATTCAAGCTTTGCTGGCTAGTAGGATATGCAAGTTGGTCATTCAGTAATGTGAATTATTCTTGATTTAGCAATACAGGTTGTGCAGAGCTACAATTTTCAGCGTCAGTCTTGTGTTTTTTGTTTTCGCCAACGGAGACCTACCTGCTGCAGCAGTTCATTCTGCCTTGTCATCTCTCCTGACTTTACTGCAAATTTGAGGCTTCAGGTGAAAAGTCTTGGTAACATGGCTGATAATGCAAGATAAAATTATTAACACAACCACTAGTGAAAGTAAGCTGGTGTGTGGTACTGAAAAAATTAGCCAGGTCAGGATTATTAATGGGAAAAATAATCAATTAAAAATGCAACTGGAGCATCATGAACAGTAGTAACAACACAGCTCTCGCAACGACTGCGCTGCAGAAATCAAAGCACAGAGATGACAGATGACCCTAGCTCAGCCCACACATAAAAATTACACTGATGACACTTTGCTTCATTTTTTCTGCATATGATGTGCAAGTAAAGGTTAGATGTTCCTACCCTCAGCATATTTTCACAAGGTGACCCAGCACAGGCTAAGTTCTGACAGCAGTTTGCACTTATGGTCGATTTGGTAAAATCACAGGCTGTGGTTGCAGTAATGAACAGAATGGCTTCTCATAATTTCCAGACCTCTGTCACTACGCGTACTGTCAACCTTCAGTTGTGATTGGGCATAAATTCGTGACTTTAGTCACTAATTAGTGGGTTGTTTCTCATTTGTTCGATTTTGATGTTTATAATCATACAGTATATACTGAGTACAAATGAAAACGCACCACTTGAAAAAAGTCCATGTTCAAATGAACTTCAGTATAATTTTTGTACAACAACAACACTACAGTGACGTCACCCGAAATGCCTGGTGCAAGAAATGCGAGAATTTCAAGTTAACTGTAACGCTAGGCAATTTTTTGCAAAAATGCAACATCTTGCACGCACACCACGGGAAAAATGAATTTCACTCTGTATTTGCGAACACATTGCCTTTCAAAGCATGTGAATCTGAATAAAATTTCACTTCTTCACTGACACTTGTGAAACGTTGACACTATGCCGCGACTTACAGCCCCTGAACGGGAACGTGCCATAGGCATGCTTCAAATTGGCGCCAGCACCAGGGAAATTGCCAGACGACTACACTGCGCACACACAACGATCGCAAGACTCCATCAAAGGTTTCTGCAAACGGGGAGCACTCGGGACCGTCCTCGACCTGGTCAACAACGTGTGACAATGGCACGTCAGGACCGTCAGATCGTACGGGATCATGTCCGAGACCGAACACTACCAGCGACAAGAATGGCTGCTCAAGTCCAAGGACGACGTGGATTCATTCACCCGAACACCGTACGGAACCGTCTGCGAGCTGCAGGCCTGCGTGCACGACGTCCTTATTTCGGCCCCATATTGACGGATCGTCACCAAAACCAGCGTCTACAGTGGGCAAACAGGCACCAGAATTGGCGACTACGACAATGGCACGGTGTCATCTTCTCTGACGAGTCACGATTTCACTTAAGGAACGCAGATGGCCATATACGTGTTTGGCGGAGACGTGGTGAATTATAACGCCGATTGTGTCGTTCAAACGGACCGTTGGGGTGGTGGCAGCGTTATGGTGTGGGGTGGAATAAGCTACCGTCACAGAACCCCTCTCCATATCTGCAGAGGAAGGGTGAACGGCGTCTACTATCGGGACCAGGTGCTGCAGAACCATGTTGTGCCGTTCTTCAACCAACACCACGATGTCCACACGTTCCAACAGGACAACGCTAGGGCACACATTGCAAGGGTCTCCATGCAGTACCTTGCACAGCAGAACATCCCCGTGCTTCAGTGGCCAGCTCTGTCACCCGACCTCTCCCCTATCAAGCACTTATGGGATGAAATTGGACGACGTCCTTCACGTCGACGCCAGATTGACAACATCCGAGAACTTGAGGTTGCCCTTGTTCAGGAGTGGAATGCTATGCCTCAGAACACTATCCAGAGACTGATCAACTCCATGCGACGACGATGCAGCGCATGTGTTAATGCAAATGGCGGTCACACCCGTTATTGACTTTCCTGTTTGACCCCTACACCAGTTAAACCTCTCTCACGCATTAACATTATCGTGAATGAAATTGAATGATGTTTACATGTCTTCTTAAATCATTCATTATCTCAAATGCATCATACGTATATACTTCACATATCAATCCATGGAGCTATTCCAGATTTCGTGAGTGGTGCGTTTTCATATGGACTGAGTATATTTTTTAGTTCAATTTTACTGCTTTGCAGTTTACTTGATAAAAATGGTTAACCTTCATATTTTGAGAATCCTTCATGAGGTCTATGATTTATTCACACAATCGCTGTGGGGCAAACTAATTATTGTAATCACTTTGTGGGCCAAATTAAATGCGTTGGTTATCGGAGGTATTATATATGATTTCATTATACTTTATGTTGTTCACACACCCGTTGGTCACTATCAAGTGCACTTTTTTGACGTGAAGGGACATCATAGCAGAACAAGCCATTGAAAAGCTCCAAAAAGGCTAATTGCAACAACTCAATACGTCTTTGAAAGATGTTTCATACCACGATATGTCTTGAAAAATGAGTCCTACATTATAGCCTGATAGGACTCATTTGGTCATATTTTTGGTCCACCACCAAATGGCAGTGGAACATATTATGAGTGGTGCAGGCTGAAATGAAAAATAAATCATTCTGATACGTCACAAAATGTTTGCACTCAACAAATTAAAAAAAAAAAAGATTATTTTGTCACTTTTCAATTTTTATATACAGCAGTAATAGTATTTTTTCCCCCCTTTTTGAATTTCTCTGTACAAGTATTTTTTTTTTCTTTTAACATGGCACGACTGACCAGCACTGATGGGAGCAGACCAGGTTATAAAATCCTCCATATTTCATATTTCATATCCATATTTACTAGCTGCTACCCGCTACCTGGAGTGAAATTGCTATTTTTTTTGCGTGCATGACTGTTTTTCAAAAATCGGGCAACGTCAAGTCCTTCCTGGTGTCCAAGTGGATATTCACACTTTGATGACAATCGGTTGAGAAATGTAGGAGAAAAGCGTGTACATACACACAGACAGACAGACATCGACCTCAAATATATTATAGATTTGCAATAAAATGAAAGGTATTTACAAGACTCCATGGCACTCACAATATTGAACACAGCAGTAAAACACGAAGGGGACATAGACCAAACGCCCTGACTGAAGTCAACATCCGTAGAATATTTTCATTGACTGGAAATCTTCCGTTTCCGCCAACATATAAATTCTTCTGTCAGATTCTCCACCACAGTCCTTTTCATCACGTCGGACGGCCTCATTGTGCAATTGTGCTATGGGCAAAAGGCGGAAAAAAGGTAAAATGCTAACAACTCAATCTGCTTTCACACTAGACGCGAAATGAATACGGGTTTCGCGTGTATTTGCGTCTTTGCATTGACTTTGATTGTAATCTGTGGTGAGAAAAATTTATTTCACATCCAGTGTGAAAGCAGCTTTTCTCCGGGCTCATTTCTGAGGATAGAAAGGCGGCTACAGCCATAAGTTGCTGAGACAGGGGTGACTGTCCTTCGCAAGCTTCTCACAATCCCTTTAAATTAAGGTTTGCAGCTCGGGCTGTTCATTTATGACTCCGTGTTGTTTACCTAACACCTGCTTTTATCTCCCACACTACATAGTCTCATGTGGCGGTGCCTGTTTTCCCCTTACACTCATATAAATAATAATCTTCCTGTACTTTCAACTGAAAAAAAAAAAAAACTAGAACGGGCACTCGGTAGAGCGCATACCTTCGCCGATGCCACTGAATCCCTCGCCACTGGCGTTGGTTTCATGCCGATCGGATAAAAATTGACCGAGATATGGCCGAAAGTCGGTTTTGACCTTTTCGTGGCCTTGACCTTGACCTTTGACCCGATCACTCCCAAAATCTAATCGATTGATCCTCAGGTCATGCCAAATCAACCCACCAAATTTTATGAAATTCCGTTTGGTACTTTTTGAGTTATTCGATACACATACACACAGACAGACACACAAACAAATAAATACACAGGGATCAAAACATTACCTTCGTCAGCGAAGTCGCTGGCGAAGGTAAAAACTACAGGAAAGGCCTCTGCAATATGTTATCAATTAAATATACACAGAGTTTCACTGATGATGATAATAGCGATACACTACTGGTCAGAATTTTTTGAACACCCCCACATTGAAAGCAGCCAGAGATGAAATACAAAGCATGAGAAAACTTTCTGTTTAAATGAAAACAAAAAAATCTTCAAGATTCATCTAAATGGCAATCTTTTGCCATGATGGCTAATTGGCTATCGCATATTCATCACATTTTTTCTAAAAGGAGTCCTTCTGTTGTTAAAGGGGACCTAATATGCTATTTTTCCAAGTTTATATTTTGGCCTTTGACTCCCCTAGAGTACTCCTGATCGCGCAAAGTAAAAAAAGGGTACTTATTTCGCTCGTACTGCCATCCTCAAAAAAACCCATTTGTAGTCCATAGTAGTCTCTGCCTGAAACGCCTCATTGGGGTGGCTCTTCCGCTATTGCCCCCACTCCCCGTGAGTCCACTTTCTTCTGACTGGCCAGCTCTGTGGAGGGCGGATCTAGGCGGGACGATGCAGTGTCACAGTGAAACGTGAGACGCGTCTGCCATCTGAGCTAAGGAATCAGCGGGGAAATTCTGCTATAGTACACAGTACGTGTGTATAGATCTAATGAAATTAACTTGTTCTAATAAACGCAACGGCGAAAGTGGAGGACGCAGCGAGAAAGTCTGGCAGCTCAAGCTCGAATTTGCTATCGGCTACAGCTTGCTACAGCAACAATTGGTGAGTACAGAGGTTTTACTACTCCTAGCTAGGATGCAGGGGAAGCTAGAATCCACCCCATATAGACACATTTGTAGAACGGGTCAACATGCCCAAGTGTAGTCCAGAGACCATAGAAATCTGGTGGGTCTGTGTTTAGAGGGAAACATGGACAGTGAGGGGCAGCTAAAATTGGACCAACAGCTTATGGACTGCTTCCGTGTGTATTAGGACCTGCTGGTTCATGTGCATAGCTGTGGTGTGTTGTTAGGGTGGAGAAATGAACAGCTTCTGCGCTGGTATATGACGGAGGGGCGAAGGCGTAAACGGCCTTTTCGGAAATTGCCAGTGGTAATGGTTTACTTATTGCTTAGGAATGACCAGCTTTTCCTCGCAGAAAATGGGTGCATAATGGATAGCGTGCGAGAGCAAGACAGAGCTCCGGTTATGTCGTGAACATAATACAGGTTTTACAGATCGTAAGTTCCCTCTGCGTGAACCGTTGTTTATGTGGAGCTAGCAAATCGATCACTTTTACAGGAAAGAATTTAATATTCAATCGATGGCAATGCAGCGTTTGTTATATCGAACACTGGTGCACATCCCTATTGCTTTCACCAATAGTATCAGACAGCTTGCCCAGCCATTGGAGATGTATCAGGCTTAACCCGCTCATGGATAAGTGAAGTGATCATTTCATAAGCACCCAAAAACGCACCCCAAGCTCTGCAAAATGTACGTCTAGTCTAACTGCAGCCCAACTCGGCAGACGCATACAGCACCTCTCCGGTTAGCTTCAACTGTAGTGGCTACAATCAGGCTATGTTATGATGAAACTGCCACATTGATGCTTACCGAAGTAACACAAGCATACTAGGGATGTCTGAATAATTAATCGCGATTAATTCAAGCGCAATAAAAGTAACTGCCACTATGAGGCAGACAGACGTGATTGCTTATTACCTTTTCTATGACACATAATGCGGTCATTTGAAATGCCTCCGGTAAGAAAACTTTGGTTTGAAGTCCACTAATTACCAGCCAGGTTGGACAGCCTCCATCGCCTCGGCATAATTAGCTCACCTTAATTCAATTCCCGTGTACTTTGCCTGACTTGCAATCAAGCCATTTATTCAGCCAACTGACAAATCAAAACCAAATTGTAGCCTATAATGATTAAGAAGAGAGAATGAGAACCAGACAGACCTAACCAGGCTGCCTCGTTATATTAAAAGATTTTCAAATTCGTTAACATTTTACATGTCACGTTCTATACGCTTGAACAAAATGTTTTCCACCTTCACTGTTGGTTATTTAGATGCTAAAAAGTAAATAAGTGCTTTGAGTTACATTATAAATTACTCTCGTTCAATTATCTAATAAAAAATGCCTCAAATTTGCGGCAAAGATTCGCCCGAACATTAATTGCCAAATCTTCTGTGCAGTTGACTATTGCCTGCAATGCAAACGTATTCTCTCTCACATTCATGTTCGGTATGCTTCACAAAATTTCCACTTCACGTAGCCTATATTTTTAAGCTCTTTGTCTTAAAACCAGGGCCATCTTTTAATAACTTCATTTTTTTTAGAAATATCTTTAATAATGCATACAAAATTCCTCGATGAAAGGTGGAATTCAGAGGTCTGATATTTATTCAGATTATTGAAATTTTTTCAACCTAACACGGCAACCTGGTTAGGTCTGTCTGCTTCTTATTATCACTTCTTAATCATTCTACGCCACATTTGGATTTTGATTAGTCAGTTGGCTGAATAAATGGCTTGATTGCAAGTCAGGCAAAGTATGCGGGAAATGATTTAAGGTGAGCTAATTATGCCAAGGCGATGGAGGCTGTCCAACCTAGCTGTTAATTAGTGGACTTCAAATCACAGTTTTCTTCCCGGAAGCATTTCAAATGACCGCATTAGGTATGTGTCATAGAAAAGGTAATAAGCAATCACGTCTGTCTGCCTCATAGTGGCAGTTACTTTTATTGCGCTTAAATTAATCGCGATTAATTATTCTGACAGCCCTAAAGCATACCAATCATAATTGCTGCAAATAAGTAAACCAGGAGCATTTTTGATAAGCAGAGCACGCAAATTAACATGCAGTAGCTGATAAGCGGTCATGACTTTAAATGTAATCTGTTGCGCGAAACATTTGCTTCGCGTCCAGTGTGAAAGCTGCTTCACGCACCTATAACTCCTGAATTTGCGTCTTTGCATTGACTTTGAATGTAGCCAATCTGTCGCACTACAAATTTGTTTCGCGTCCGGTGTGAAAGCTGCTTGACGTGCCCATAACGTGTATTCTCTTCTTTTCATTGACTTTGAATGTAGGCTAATCTGTCCTGCGAAAATAAATTTTCGTGTCTGATGCGAAAGCAGCCTTATGGATAGTATGTGACAGCTAGAGAGAGCTTGGTTATGTTATGAACATAATACAGGTTTTGCAGACTGTAAGTTCCGTTAGCGCGGACAAGTTGCTTAAGTGGAGCTAGCGAATTGATCACTTCTACAGGAAAGAATTACCTATTTAATCTCTGCCTACTCTGCCTTTTTTGGCTTTTTGGTAGCCACAACAATTTCTGAAGGGAGATGAGATTATGTCAAGGTACTGCAGAGAAATCATTTGTAAACCGGTAGAGCTTCTGCGTTTTGCATTGCTTTCATGGTAGCATCAGAGAACTTGCTCAGATATTTGTGAAGTATCCGGCTGATCCCAGTCATGGATAAGTGAAGCGATCACTAACTGTAGTGGCTACAATCGGGCAACGTTATGATTAAACTGCCACATTGATGCTTACCGAAGTAACACAAGCATACTGATCAGAATTACTGCATATACGTTACCAGGAGCATTTTAAATTAGCACAACACACAAACTAACATGCAGTAGCTGGTAACTGAGCGGTCATAACCACAGAGACAAACTCTTGCAAAACAGGTTTTACAGACAGCAAGTTCTGTTACTGTGAACAGTTGTACCAAGCATCAAAATTAAAAACAAGTATTTAAAGTTAGCTTCAAATGAGGTTTATGTTCACACACCTCCTCTAGAATTTCCGCTGATATCACTCTTGCATTATTTGGATACAAACATTAGCAACAGTAACTTGACTACATTAGCCGCTGTACTACAGCCACAATCAACTGGCTATCACGTCAGGTTGGCTTATGCAGTAAAAGCAACTTACAGCTTCTGTGTCTGTGAGTCACGGACAGTCGCGACAGATACAGGCGGTATCTTCAGAAATTATACAAAGCCTGCGTTGTTAGTGCTAACCCGTAACACGTTAGCTTCACTTACATTATTTGCTGTTATATGGTTACTTACAGCTTGTGGGTCCAAGCGCTTGATTGATGCAACTGCCTCAGGTTTGAGAAGCAGCTGAAACGCTTATCCTGTGTCGAATTATCCTTAATTGACAAAGCTGTCTTTGGTGAAATGCTGAGAACAAACAGCTAACGTTCCCTTTGGCTGTGGCTGTTTGCTGCCAGAAAACAAAAAAAAGCTACCCACTGATTTCTGGTGGCATCGCCTTATGGAAGAGAATTTTTTTTTTTCTGCGTCCAAAAGTAAACAGACAAGTAGCTTTGGGAGAGATACTGACAAAATTGCACCTCAAATGATCTGCGGTTCTTCTTTTGTATTTCCAAAAGGGTAGACGCTACTAAGGCATAGTATGATCTGCCATTGTTAGTGCCTGCTAGAATAGTTTCCGGTGTGGGCAGGTCCAGCGCAGTGGTTGGCTCTTGCTAGGTGTACTAATTGGACGGCACAACCTGACGTCAGGTTTTACCCAGATCTCATGAAGATCTCGGGAGGAGCTGTTCAGAGAGGAAATCACGCTCACGAAATCACGTTCTTGGATTACGGCAAAATCCCTGTATCTTATGTTTAGAAACTTTTCAGAGGTTGAGCATGGACAACCGACATTATAACATTACTAATATGTATTAAAAGAAGGATCAGCATGTTTAGATGCCCTTTAAAGGGCATCTAAAGTCAATTCTCAGATGGGACTTTGAACATCAAACGTTTACAAACAAATGACTTGCTTTTGTTGACATCTTGCATTGTCACATGACCAATTTGATTCATCGAATAAGCTTGATTTTACAACCCATCCTATAAAACAGATATAATTATATAAGTTAGTAACTCGCCTTAAAATTATGGCTTCTTCGTTAACTTGACAATTTAGGAAACTCCGCGGTGAAATTACAGATCCTTTTAAAACTCATTATTCATGTCTAACATTGTGCCATTTAAGGTTATTGAAGTGAGTTAAAAAGCTTATATTTCACCAATTAACATTAATACAGTGCACAAAAACTTTTGACCAGTATATTTCTGTTAGTGAATAACAATGAAAATTTCTCAAGATATTCATAATTACTCTTTCTATGCATATGGAACTGACGTAATAATGTTAGTGGGATTTTTTATATCTGTTAATTTTATTCTGTTTGCATCGCAAGCATGTGCATGTGTTCTCCAATATAAAGTCTGTAATTTTCGTGAATCCCCCAATAATGCTCTGACACTGGAGAGGAATGCTCGATCATTAGCCCATAGAGTGATTAATACATTTTGTAAGGAATTAAAAATTTAATTATCTTGAGCTGTTGAAAACCTATCATGTGCCAACTTGAGCTCCCTACATGATAGGTTTTCAATGGCATCTGATCTTGATATCTTGCATCATTGGGCAAATACAGTTGCCAACAGCGCTCTATGGCTTAACCTGACTGCTGATGGGATATGATTAACCCTTTCATTTTCAAGGTCACAAATATGAAATGAGCACATTCTTAATTGTATATTTCGATGACAATGTAAAAAAAATAGGTACTTAATGAGTACATGTGTCTACTGTGGATTGGTAGTTCACTGCAGACTAAGAAGTTTTACTTGCGGACTTAAAACTCGATAGCATAGTGTCAACTTGTGCACATGTAGTAGAGACAAAAATCAGTCTGAATTTTAAGACCGCTCTGGAGACTTGGACCACAGACAAAGAATTTTTTCTTCAGCGGATTAAATGCAATTTTGAAAGGGTCTTGAAGCAGCACAAATGCCAAAGTGAGCACAGTGACCCTCTGATCCACTCTTGTTGTTAAAGGGGTATGCAGGTTGGGCATAACTGGCAAAAATGAAGAAACATGAAGATGGGCGTCATTTGGCGTCACAATTCATCCGTACTGACAAATTCTTATGATTATGATTTCTTGAGCATCACATAAATGGCAATATGAAGTTATAGAGCCCCTCCTTCTACACACAAGCAAAATCTTTATCCTTGTCCTGCCTCTAGGCTAATGCTTATCGACGACCAGCACACAGGGAAACAAGTGTGGGTCCTTACTGTGTATCGGCGACTAGCAGGACGAAGGTTAATGCATATTTCATATGTCATAATACAAGATTATCACATCCTCAAAACAGAACCCTCAGACTCTCCCAACACTAATACCTGACTCGGTCTTCTATCAATCAACAAAAAGACTGAGAGAAAAATAATGCAAGGAGTTGCTTCTCTGGAAAAAAAAATATATCTAACTGGTGCTCCTTGGATAAGGGATAACTTTGCAAGTCACAGGTGAATAGTCAAAAACACTCAAAACAGGGTTTGTAAATTTAAAAAGCCATTATTAAAACATGGCTCTAGAATATTATCCCGAAGAGGGCGGAAATACATTTTCAAAAAAACTAATAAATTATATTATCTTGGGCTGTTGAGAACCCATCAGGTGGCAACTTGTTTAAAAGATCTGCCCTTCGGGAGCTCTTTTAAACAAGTTGCCGCGTGATCGGTTTCCTGCGGCTTTGAATTTGATATGTTGCGTCACTGAGCAACACTACAGGTGCTGGTCAACGAATTAGAATAATTTGAAATAGTGCAATCTTTACTTTTTTTGATGCATTTTTTGTGCAAAAAGCACATCAGGCGTTCACCACGTCAGTCCTACTTGTTAGAGTAATCACAGAACTCGCTACCTGTAAAAAATTTGCTCAGCTGAGCTTTCCAAAAGGCCAATTTAGGCCATTTAACTCTGACACTGTTGAATTAGAATAATTCATAAGTCATTTCATTGAATTAGAATAAGTGCTTGAATTTTTGTTTTCTGTGAAGAGTGTTCACTGTGCAGTGTAAAGTCAGGGTTGAGTAGAATTTCTAAGTTGTAAAATCAATCATGGGTCAGCAGCGCGACCTCTCAACCGGAGTAGTGGCTCAAATTCAACCCTTCGCCAACAAGGCTTGACCCAAATTAAAATTGCTGAGCAGCTCGGCATCAGCTAGTCTTCCGTCTGCAAAGCTTTCAAGAAAGACTAACGCAAGCGCACCAACTGTTCCGGCGTCTGAAAAACTTCTGCTTGCGACAACAAGCAGCTGAGAAAGATCGCAGTCAGCAACTGGTTCAGGTCCACTTCCGAGCTCAGCGACTTGTGGAACGAGCAGACCGGCGCTAACGTCTCGAGATAAACCACTTACCGTCGTCTGCACGAACTCTGCTTCAAATCTCGCGTTCCAGCAGTAAAACCGATGCTGAACAAGAAACAAATGGAGAAACGGCTGAAGTGGGCCAAAGAACACGACGAATGGACTGCTGAAGACTGACAGAAAGTAGTCTTCAGTGACGAATTACGCTTTTGCATCTCCTTCGGTGACCAAGGTCCTCGTGTCTGGCGTCGTGGTGGCGAAACCTACAACCACGAGGCCGTGAAAAGATCCGTTAAGTTTCCCCAGAGCGTTATGGTCTGGGGATGCATGTCCGCTCGGGGTGGAGGGAAACTCTGCTTCCTCAAGAAGACTGTCAATGCTGCCGTATTCCAAAATGTTCTGGAAACGTTCCTGATTCCGATTGTTGAGGAACAGTTCGGCGAAGAAGACCACATATTTCAACAGGATCTTGCACCGGCTCATGCGCCAAAGTCGACCAAAGATTGGTTCGCCGAAAAACAGCTTGAAGTTTTGGCATGGCCGGCCAAATAGCCTGACCTCAATGTCATTGAAAACCTTTGGGCCATCGTCAAGCGGAAAATTCGCGAAAGAAGGCCGACTACGCTTGACCAACTGTAGCAGAACATCGCCACAGCCTGGGAAACGGTGAGTGCAGAATCTTGCGACAAGCTGGTCAAATCGATACCGCGGAGACTTCAGGCAGTCATACAAGCCAAGCGGGCAGCCACAAAATTCTGAGAAAGTACTGATTCTAATTATATTAAAAATTATTCTAATTCAGTGAAACGGTTTCTCCATTATTCTAATTCAATAAAACAACAGTGTCACAGTTAAATGGCCTAAATGGGCCTTTCGGAAAGCTCAGCTGAGCAAATTTTTTACAGGTAACTAGTTCCGTGATTACTCTAACAAGTAGGACAGGCGCGGTGAACTCCTAATTTGCTTTCTGCACAAAAAATGCATTTAAAAATGTTACGATTGCACTATTTCAAATTATTCTAATTCGTTGACCAGCACCTATATTTGCATTCATCGCTCAAAGGGATAAATGAACGACCGACCAACTCGCTGCGGCAGCACTCACCCTGGTAAAGGTTTTCTGAGCTGCATCGTGTTGCTCATTGATGTTAATATTCTGTAATCATATAAATTCACACCCTACTCTGAATGCGGTGGAGTATTTCCGTCAAACAAAAAGAATGAAATTACAGAAATCGCATTCCTGACTTTCTTTCTTCGGCTCACATCTCACCGAGGTTCATGCTCACATTGCAGGTACGGATAGGGAAGTTGAAGCAAGAGTCTGCTGTATCACAAATCCTGTACCCAGGAGTCGGGGGACCCCGGGTACAGCTCGGCTCGGTACCAAGGCCTCCTCGTATTTGAGTAAAAGTCCACATCGTTGGTGTTGGATATGAACGTGTGAGCCTGTTCTCTGTAATCCGACGAGGAAGGGAGGTGGACAGTGTTGTGGTAGCCGGAGTCCTCGTATGCGCGCGAAGACTGGAGGTTCATCCCGTAGCTACGTTTCACAGCTCCGTCTGCCCGTCTCATCAGCGTAGCACAACTGCAGGAATTAGGGGAAAGATGCTAAACTGGTGACAAATAAACCAACTCGTTGCAAAAGTGCATTTGCAAATTTTGTTGCTACAGGTATTTTCACGGAGCAGGTGCATATGAAGAGTTTGTTTCCAAGATACGATATATCTACTTTCGTCATTTTGAGTAAATCAGCTTTTAGTTTTTCTATGTTGGCGTCTGTTGCTATTTATAGAAAAACACAACCTTTGACCATGCAAAAATACACCTTATATTATGAATTTATAAAAAAACAGATTTTTTTTCCACCATGTGTAAGAAGCACAGGGCTATCGCTCTATGGTATTATCTCAATTTCTGTAATTTTGGCACCTAATACATTTTGGAAACAAACTCTTCATATGTGTGCCTAGTAAAAATGTCAAAATACAGTACAGGCCAAAAGTTTGGACACACCTTCTCATTCAATGCATTTCCTTTATTTTCATGACTATTTGCATTGTAGATTCTCACTGAAGGCATCTGAACACATGGAATTATGTACTTAACAAAAAAGTGTGAAATACCTGTAACTGAAAACATGTCTTCTAATTTCTTCAAAGTAGCCACCCTTTGCTCTGATTACTGCTTTGCACACACTTTGCATTCTCTTGATGAGCTTCTAGAGGTAGTGACCTGAAATGGTTTTCACTTCACAGGTGTACCTTGTCAGGGTTAATTAGTGGAATTTCTTGCCTTATCAATGGGGTTGGGGCCATCAGTTGTGTTGTGCAGAAGTCAGGTTGATACACAGCCGACAGCCCTATTGGACAACTGTTTGATACATACGTACATAATTCCTCATGGGTTCACTCATAGTTTCGATGCCTTCAGTGAGAATCTACAATGTAAACAGTCACGAAAATAAAGGAAACGCTTTGATGTGTCCAAACTTTTGGCCTGTAATAATGAATATATAGTCCCAAATTACATATGGGTCATTCCATGTCAATTCAACCAATTTTCTCAAAAGTGAAAAAGTTGATGTCTCAGAATTTCTTCAAATTTTAACCAGTTGTGAAGTGACCATATTTAGGAACATCTGCAAATTTTCTAAGGGTTCTGATGTAAATTGTGACCCTCAGCCCCATAAATATGAGAGGGGGGTGCATGCGCAAAATCGCACCCCTTATTCTGAACAGGTTTTCAAATGCCTGTAACTGGAAAGATATACAACTTAGACAACTGAAATTTGGTAATCCCACAGATATTTTTGTAAAGAATACCTGGCCAAAATTTGGCAGAGTTTGATCAAATAAATATGGTTATTTTGGCTGCCCCAAAATGGAAAAAAAGGCATTTTTAGTTTTTCCGAGAACGATTTTGTTTGTCTCTTTTGGCCTGTTATATTTTACCTACATAGTTCAAATTGCTGCCATATGTTGTCAGACACCCTGACTACCACTCTGTAGTTCTTGGAGCAAGTACCTATCATGCTTTGTCTATTATTGACCCTTCAAATTTCGAATTTTGCCATTTTTGCTCAATTTTGGGGGCAAAGATGAAGATGTGGGACAGGTCCTAGGATCACCTAATTTGGCCTATACACAGATCTTAAGTGTCGAAACAACATATTAAAATTCTTGGGTGGTTTTCTGTCCTAGTCAGATTTTATTGCAAGTTGAAAATAGATGTTTTTTTTTTTCATTAATCAAATTTGCAATATCTATCATTTTATGCACTTTTCATACATTTCAAGCCCCTGTCAACCACAGTTGACTGCACATAATGTCCTGAATGGGATTTGCTACCCTGGCAGGGCTTCTACCATGATGATTCTGATATTAGGCCATTATGTCTCCATTGCAACACCATACAGTTTTGCACTTCTAGAAATAGCTGCTGACATCAGCACTAATCCACTGTGCAGTGTGCATAGTTCAGAGATCAAATAATAAACAGAGTTTTAGTTCTGCTCCGGAAACAAACCCAGCCCTGCGACTGAGTCCAAATCCATGTAGCTTCCATGGAAAGGAAAAAAAAAAAGATCTCAGAAATTTGAAAATATGAAAAAGCACTACTTCAGTACTTGGGTAATGAACATACAAAGTTTCAGAAAGATATAATGAACAGTTTTTGAGTTCTGCTCAGGAAACGAACCCATCTCTGTACAGAATCCAAATCCAACTTGTTTCCATGGAAGCAAAAAAAAAAATTTCAGAAATATGAAAATATCAAAAGGCACCACTTTCAGTATGTGGTAAATGCAAAGTTTCCGAAAGATATCATGAACGGTTAATGAACCGACTCAAATTAAAATGTAAATCTCAAAATGTGAAGGGTTGCATTCTCTTTTTCATGAAGGGAACACAGTATTTGTCTCTAAATGAAAATCCAATTCCCCACTTTTCTCTTCCATTTCTATGAAAAAATATAATTGATCCCTTTGGAGTTTTGATTACATTGTCTGACATACTTTAAAAATCAAAACTGAGAACAGAAAGCGTTAACAAGTTGCATTTTCTTCTTCGAATCCAACATTCTGTGAGAGGGCAGGACCACATGGTGCAGAATACAATCCGCTAGTGCTGTGCCAATCACATTGTTAATAATACCAATATCAATTTGTAAAGGAAAGAAAAGTGTCATATCCTGATATAATGAAATAGCATGTTTAAATATTTGCATACCCTGGTGCACAAACTACAGCCTTCTTTAAGCACAAGAACAAGGCTGAAATCCTGAGCAGAGCACCTGCCGAAAGGGAAGCACCGTTAGTCTCCTGGAAGTGGTTTGGCTGTAAGCAGTGCTGTAGTTCTCTGTTACACACAGTGTATGCAGTTGTTTCAGTGGCAGAGTAGCGAGTGCTCTCACATAATTTGATATAAGTCGAGCCTGCTGTGTTAGCTCACACAGCAAAAGCGCCACAGAGTTCGAATCCTAGCTAAGCCAGAGCCAAAAAAAGTGCATAATTGGTTTTGCACTGCAAGGGAAATGGGAGGGGAACTGATGACAAGGGTCTGCAATGTTCATTAATAAAGCGCCTCCTGCTGGCCTGCCTGGTGGTCATCAGTAAAATTCGAAACAAGCACATGTTAGGGTTTTCTCCGCCCTCACTCTGACCTTCAAGTTACGAGAAGCAGTGGCTGACAGCCACATATTTCAGAGGATAATTGCAAACTGTCTGCGCTCCTCTGAGATGGTAACATGAGTGGCATATGAGCACACACCTGTACATTGTTCATTCATTTGGGCCCTCTCGCTTTGGGTGGGACCCAATACTCACTGTAAACACAGTTGATTAATACAAGTGCTGACGGTGTCACACATCAAAACTGGGCGTGTCTAGCTCCATGACTGGAGGTCATAGTGGAGCTGGGGAGCTGCTGTCAAAAAGGGTTGGACTGAGACAAATTAATTATCTGCGGGTGTGCTCGGAGTTTGGTTCGATTAAGGCTAATTAGATTAGCTCCAGTCATTTCCATCAGTGTGATGGTAAACTTAACAGTTTCGTCCAACTTGAGTCACTGTAGCCTCCTTCCTTCCTCTGAGAGCCACACTCCAATGCAGTAATGTGTGAGGAAATTTATGGGGATTGAGGTTGATTTCCTCAGGTGATGCATTTTGTATGAAAAGATGTAGGCAATTTAAACCGTACACGAAATCGCACTCGCGGTATTAATGCAAGGGTCAGATTGAAGTTCATTATTTGTATTTCCCACGCACAAAGGGGTCTATTCTCCCATAAGCGCGTAAGTCTTTTTTTACGCGCTTCGAGTTAAGCGCTTTTGAGTTACGCGTATTCTCCCCTACTCGCTTCGATCACGCCCACAGCGCTTAACTTCAGAATGTAGGCGGCCTTATGAAAGAGGTGTGACTGATCCAAAAGAGAGGCAGACTCTGTACAAAGCTCATTGATTATGGCTATCAGGAAAACATGGAAAAAGGATTTTCTGATTAACAATAAAAACGCATTTGTGGTCCATGGAAAACGCAATCCAGACTTTAAATTTGAATATTGTCGGCCTGTTGATAAAACCTCGTATCTCCAAACTGATAAGAAACGAAAACTCGTATGTCCACTATTCTTACATGCAAAATGAAACATTTTTATTTTAAACTATATTTATCCATTTATATTATTATTATTATTATTATTATTATTATTTTATTTTATTTTACATTTATTTTTTATTTTCCTGTGAAGTTTGTCATTGTGAAGATACGAGGTTTTATACGCTGCTGTAATAGTAGGCCGTACCAATTACAAGACGTAATTCAGACATCTCTTTATTTATCCCCGCCGTGCGATTCGCGCGAAGTAGGGGATATAGCATTGGGCTCCGTCCGTACGGACACATAAAATTGCGGCAGCGGGGGATATGTTAGTGACAAACACTTGTTATTTCTTACTCTAGCCACCATGACATTAAAGCTATGCATACAAACAAATTGCCGCGATAATGAATCAATAAATAAAGAATTTAGCGCTTCTCAATCAGCGCAATCAGATCATTGAAAATGTGCCCCTCCTACACCAGCCTGTTTGTTCCGTGGAAGACAGGGAAGAAGACAAAGGGAACAGTCTAGTCACACGAAGACAATCAAAGACAGTTTATATGATCTCATTTAGAAATTGCGCACTTGAAAACTACTCCGATGTCAGGTTTGCAACTAAAGGACATGGAAACGCTTTAACAAGGATTCTTACCCCGCACGCGGTCATCTCCCCGCCCCGAAACCGCCTCAGTAATGACAGAATTCCATATCCATAGCCTATTATCCTATTTGATTTGAGCGACACATTCACTTGAACTTGTGCCTAATACTTTATTACAATCAATTATCCCATTTACTGATAATGATTCTTCCCATGTCAGCTATTCTTTAAAGGCAAAAATTGATTAAAAAATGGATAGTGCTTTGGTATTTGCCAGGGTAGGGCTCAATCTAGAGTAGCCTATTTAATAATATCTTTATTCACACATTAAATTACACAATATTACCAATGGTAAAAAATTACTAGGACTCGAGTTAGTTTATACAGATATCCTCAATTAGAAAATCAATCACCTCACTCGTGAGAATATCACAACTTTTTAGATTATCACGAACATACAGGGCAGTCGCATTTGTTAATAGAACATTGAAGACAATGATGACGACGTCGAGCCAAAGCCGAAAACCAAATTTCACAGATGTTGGTGTTGCATGGCAAGCCAGCAAAAAAGGCTGATCCGAGCAATTAAGCTGCGAATCGTTCTGGATGTGGCGTCGGTGGGGAGATGTAAGCGCAGTATCCCCGATTTAAAGCATAAATGGAGAGATCTGCGGGGCGCTGTAAAAACCAGGTTCTCTGCACACCGGAGAAGTGTACACGAAACAGGTGGTGGGCAACCATCATCCCCTGTGCATTTCACTGCACAGGAGGAGGGGATGGCATCTACTCTTTCTGCAGTGGAAGTGCATGGAGAAGAACTTGAAGCGCCAACGAACTGCGTCAGACACCTTGACACAGACGCCTGTGATGTGAATGATATCACCAGCCACTCTCTGAAACGACCCAGATGCCAGAAGCGACAGCGCAGTTCTGACGTTGATGACAACGTGTATGTTTTGTGGATAATTGCTGCGGCTGGATAGCTGTTCATCCAGAAGTCGGCAAAGATAGATGATTGCCTCATGCACGGTCCAGGCGAAAGCGCTGGATACACTCGATATTTGTTTGTCTCAGGATGTCCAAACGAAGCCGATATATGCGTGTTCGTCTTCGAGCTCGGTGCGCTCCTCTTACTCTTTCCCAATCATGCAAGAGTGCAAGCAAATGCAGGACTGGCATTTTGGCTTTAGATTTTGAGGGCATGGTAGAATGATGGTCTTATGTAGGCTATACTCGAATTAATTAATTGTTTTGCGTTTGTAATTTAACTGATTGGAGAAGAGGCTGATGCGTAATATCATGTGATGATTTCGTTTAATAAATTATCATGGCTTTGAGAAATGTAGTTTAGAAATAAGGAAGAACAATCGAATATTAAATGTCTCAACCTTTACCATGTTAAATAAAATAAAAGTAATGTTAAAATTCGGCCTATAACCGACATCAAACGCAATATTCAATTTCGCCTAGTGTTGGCGCTTGACCTTAATACAGCCCTCAAAAGCGCTTAACAGAAAAGGCGCGTAAGCCAGGGGGAGAATACGCGTAAGTGTTATTTGCATGAGAAACGCCCGGAAACGCCCCGATTTTGGCCTTGCTCCGCCCCAAGCGCGTAAGTGCCTTCAAGGCGCGTAATGCACGGACTTAAGTCGAGGGGAGAATACGCGTAGGCTGAAAAGCGCGTAGCTACGCGCTTTTTTCGACTTAAGCGCATGGGAGAATAGACCCCAAAGAGAATATTCATGGGTATACCCCTTAACCCTTTCCTTCCCAGCAGAATTCACCATAATTTAGTAGGCATTATGTTGGGAATCGCTGATTTATATGTTTGTTTTTAGTATATTTTATTACTTTTAGTCGCTATTTATTTATTTAACATATTTATTCTTTTAGAGTATTTATGTTTCTGTAAGATTGCTCTGTCTTTAGTCTTCAGTGTCTTCCTCTGACTTCTGTCTCGTGGTGTCTTGTCTTTTTCATCACACTCTCTTCCCTGTATTTCGGTTAGGTATTTCCTCTTCCTTCTCTCTTGCTGTTCTCATTGGCTATCCACACCTGAGAGTAGTTTAGTGAGGCACGGGTGTTTAGTTAGATTAGAGTTAGAACTCCACCCTTTTCCTCTCTCTCTCCTATCACTGTCCTTGCTTTTCTAGCTCCACCTCTCTCTACAGCTGTCCTGTGTTTAGCTGGGATTCCACTTAATTAGTTTGTGTATAAAAGGCCCACTTTTTCCTCAGCTTCTTGTTGACTCGTTTCTTCCCCATAAGCTCGCTTTGGTTAAGTCTCGTTTCTGTGCTTTCTAGTTTCGATTGATTGCTCGTTTCTTGTGTATTCTCCCGTAAGTCTTGTTATTGATTGTTTGTATTACGTTGTTTGATTGCAAGTTGAGTGAGTAGTACTTCGTTCTCCCTTATTCCCATTTTGTACCCATCTGTTTAGATTCTCCTGTGTTTGTCCCTTATCCCATCCAACTCCCTTTTCCTTCCCCTTCCATTCCCTTAGATCTACCCCCTTTGTTACTGTCTTTGTGCGGACTGAATTCCTGGTTACCAATTATTCTCTGCCTGTCTCCTGACTTTGATTCTGACTATTCTGCATTACCCTGTTTGCCTGGCTATCGATCTGTTTCTGTATTTGAACATGAGCTTTGTTAATCCCAATAAACGCCCTGTCGATGCTGAGCTGCACTTGGAGTCTAAGCCCGTTCCTTTCACATTATTTATGGTGTAAAAAAACTAAAATAAAATGGTGAGGAAACAATATGCCTTAATTTTGGGGCAGCTCCTCTTATTTCAGTCTGATGACACTACAATACAGAGAAAGCTGTTGCGTAAAAAGGTGGTTTGTGTGAGTGAAAATGCAAATGTGGCACAAAAATTGCTGTTTCATAAATTGACACGTCTCCTACTGCACTTTTAACCCCCTGAAATGCAAATGCTTTTATTTTTCAGCAGGAAACTACCAAGCTGGGCGAATGTAATAAATATGCAGTTTGCGACGGTCGAAATTGCGCATAAAGTTTCCACCGCGCACGTTTCTGCTTGCGAAGGCGCGAAAGTAGAGCACCAAGAGGTAATCTGAAAGTTGTACACTGCAAAAAATGGTAAGATAAAAATACTAGGTAAGATGAATTTACTTATTTTAAGACTTAAAACACTTATTTCCGTCACCATTTTTCTTAGTAAGACAAAAAAAAACATTCTCACTTTGAGGTAATTTTTACTAGCTCGCCAGTGGGGTAAGTAAATTTCACTTGTGAAGTCAAGTAGTAACTTGTTTTAAGTTTTTTTTTTTTTTTTTTTTTTTTCTTAATACAAGTGCAGGGTACAGCAGATGGCGGCCACAGTCTCATCAGACAGCAGGGTGTTATTCCCTCTGGGCAGCCTGTTCACCAGGTCACGCATGGCATGCTTTCCTGGGCAGGCAGAAAAGAATAGATTTTTGTTTATGCAGGATGGCATAAATTTTTTTTTTTTTACTTGTTAAAGAAAATGTCATTGCTGTAATTTTATCAGTTACAGATTAAATCTCATTTTTGAGTAACTTGCCCTTTATATTCTTTTGTAGGGTAGCTAAGTGGATGGCTAAATCCATAGCAATCCGCAGCATGTAGCTAATGTTCCATGATTATGATACAGAAAGTTTTAAACACTTGGATTCAGCCTAAAACGTCCTGTACGCAACATTATAACCAAAACCTCCTGAGTAGGGGTGACCAATCTTGCCCAGCTCGAGCTTAAATGTCATAAACACAGTCTTACAGAAAAAAACTTGACAATTTGCTCACAAACTTATTTTACTGACGATACAGAAACATAAGCAGTCTCTTTCTCAGAAACTTCCCATAAAATCCAAATTGGCTGTCAAAATATAAGTCTTGGAGTAAGTATGAGTAAGCAAGTAAGTTTTGCGGTCATTTACATTAATTGTAAAGTATTCATTTACATTGAAAGTATTCTATAACTCTATCAATTATGGAAATGTAAACAGTAAATAAATAATTTCATAATTCTACCGGAGCATAGAAAGAATAAAATTTTGAATGTTCATGCAAACATACTGAATGTACAGGCATATAGACATTTCACCACTATTACATACCTAAGGTTAAACTTTTTATCAAATACATAAGAAAATAAATTCTGAAGCAACTCATTAAATAATTCAGTCCAGTGATCTAAAGATTCATTTATCTTATTTATTATAATCTATATATTATCCAATTATTATTACTATTATTATTATTATGTATCTTCTTGCAAGAGCCCCCACCAATGAGCTCCTTGTTTCTGACGCACAGGGCCATGTTCCTGAGTGCAGTGGCGACAGAGTAGACCATGCGATCGTTGTCCATTCGCCAAAGCTCTACCAGTTTACTACCAAATCCATTTCAGATTTGCATAATGTGTGATTTTTAGTCCTCTAAGTTCCTGGCAGTGAATGCAAATTTGATAGTTAGCAATGGTAGCAAAAATTGCATAATGAGATTAAAAGCAGCATTCTTATGGTCTCAAACAAAAACCATGAGAACCATCCCAATGTAGTAGTGAACCATTCCAGTGTAGTAGTCATACATGTAATCCATTGTTAAGCTTCAAATAAAACAATGATTTTGCTTGAAAAATTGTATCGAAGTTATTTTTTTGCATGTATTTAGCTGTTTCAAAGAGCCTAGATGAGGCAAATTTGCTAAATTTGGCAATTGATGCTACACAGTGCTGAATTTTCATCAATATCTGCTCGAAATAGGTAACATCATTCAAAAAATTGCAGTAAAAAAAACTAGGCTGAACACCATCTCAATTTTTTTGTCTGATGAAGTTGACAACTATAGCAATCTATGGTAAAGATTTGAAGGATGTGGTCAATTGCGCACATGTTGAACCATGGACTTAAAAAATGATCCGTAAAATGAAAAACGAGCAAAATAAAAAATGTTTTTTCCTTCTCATTCCTGCCAAGATACAAACAAGATTAAAGTGGATTACTTATGAGAGGAATCAGGACTGGTCACAAAAAAATTTCAAGCTTGAATTCTGTAACTTTCTGATCTGTACCATTTAAAAAGTACAGCCATTTTTGCGATTTTTCAGCCAATTTTGGAGCCCTATTGTGGAGCAACCAAGGTAGATACTCCTAATCTGACCAGAAATTTTTATTCTAGAGGAAAGGTTGGCCAGTGAGACCAAAAATCTGATCTGTGGGTCAAATATTAGAGGAGCAGTGGAAGCCCAAAGTTGGATGAAATACAATTTTGTCAAAATTAAAAAAAAAAAAAAAAAACTTAAAATTGAGACAAGCCATCACTTCAAAACTATTAGGGATATTGGTCTAATACTTGGTATTATATCATAAGTCCACCAGCGGTACCTACAGTGCCATGAGAAAGTTTGGGCACCCTTGACAAATCAAAGTGTTTTTCATTCATATATAATTGGGTGTTTGATTCTACAACTTAGTCTTGACATATTAAATAACTAAAAGACACAGACATCTTTCAGCATTAAAGAGAAGTTTATTGGGCTAACAGAAAAAGTGCAATAAGCAGCAAAACAAAAATAGGCCCGTGCATAAGTTTGGGCACCCTAACAGAAACATTCCATCAATATTTTGTGGACCCTCCTTTTGCAAAAATTACAGCCTCTAGACGCTTTCTATAGCCACCAATGAGTGTATGGATCTTGGACGAAGGCATCTTGGCCCACTCCTCCTTGCAAAAGATCTCTAATTCCTTGAGGTTTGAAGGTCTACGAGCATGGACAGCTTGCTTCAATTCATCCCACAGATTTTCTATGATATTCAAATCTGGGGACTGGGATGGCCATTCCAAGACATTGTACTTGTTCCTCTGCATGTATGCCCGCGTGGATTTGGAGCAATGTTTCGGGTCATTGTCTTGTTGAAACATCCATCCCCGTCGCAACTTCAACTTTGTCACAGACTCTTGCACATTATCCTCAAGAATCTGCTGGTATTGAGTGGAATCCATGCGACCATCAACTTTAACAAGGTTCCCAGTACCAGTACTCGCCACACAGCCCCACAGCATGATGGAACCTCCACCAAATTTCACTGTGGGTAGCAGATGTTTCTCTTGGAATTCTGTGTTCTTTTTTCGCCATGTGTATTGCCTCTTGTTGTGACCAAATAATTCGATTTTTGTTTCGTCAGTCCACAAGATCTTATTCCAAAAGGATACTGGCTTGTCCAAATGTGCTTTTGCATAGTTCAAGCGACTCAATTTGTGGCGACGGTGAAGAAAGGGCTTTTTCCTCATCACTCTCCCGTACAGTCTTTCCTCATGCAAATTGCACTGTATTGTTGACCTATGCACAATGACCCCATCTGCAGCTAGATCCCTTTGCAAGTCTCTGGTGGTGGTCTGTGGGTTGTTTTTAACTATTCTCAGCATCCTTCGTCTTTGCCTCCCTGAAATTTTTCTTGGCCTACCACTTCTGGCCTTGACAAGGACTGTGCCTGTGGCTTTCCATTTTCTTACAATGTTCCTCACGGTAGACACTGACAGTTGAAATCTTTTGGAAAGTTTTTTGTAGCCTTCCCCTAGTCCATACTGCTCTATAATCTTCGTTTTGAGGTCATGAGAAAGTTGTTTTGAGGCCCCCATCTTGCAGCTCTTCAGAGGACAGTCAAAGAGAAAGAGAACTGGCATTTGGCCACCTTAAATAGCCTTTGTCATGATTGGATGCACCTGCCTATTAAGTTCAAGGCTTAATGAGCTCACTTAACCAACTTGGTGTTTTCAATTACTCTGTGATGATTAGTTACAGGTCCTCAAAGCAACAAAATGTCAAGGGTTCCCATACTTTTGCACAGCCCATTTTTCACATTTGATTTAATTTCATACAAAGGAATACACCAATAATTAAAATCAGTGTCTGCAAAACAACCCAGCACTTGGCTCTGATGGGCAAAGGAAGGACATGCCACTAGGATGTTTTTCTGTGGAGACAGAGTCAATTATTGTACAACCTCAGATGGGGTGCCCAAACTTTCTCATAGCACTGTATATGGATTTTTTGAGAAATTTCTGTGGGGGTGACCCGCAGGGGAGCCCTTTTAAACAAGTTGCCACTTGATAGGTTTTCGGCAGCTTTGATTTTGATCTCTTACATCATTGCGCAACTATAGTTGCCTATGGCGCTCTAAGGGCTAACGTAATTTACTTTGTCATGCTACCGACTTCCGCGTGCCATCAGTAAACTGATGAGTAGAAGGTAACAGTCATCACGTATATAAACACAACAGCTGGGGTCACAAAAGGTAGTCAGGGACTTGTGTCATTATTCTCAATCTATACTGATGATACAGAATTCCCTTGAACAAGGACGTATCTCCATCCTCTCCTAGAGTCATTCGGCAACTTAATGATGGTTGAAGGGCTGATGCTCCAACGCTGTTGAGATTAAACAGCCCGTCTGACATTGGGAGTTGTTACAAGTCCCTCGTCCAAGCATCAAGAAAAACAACTGCCTCTGAGTGGGAACAGTGAGATAGTTATGATATAGAGAGATGCTAATGGGCTGCGCAAAAAAATATTTACTACTGAGTGAAGACGATGAAAGTGCTGCTGATGAGCAGAGGTAAAGTGAGGTAAAGGGGTTATGTTTATAAGCTTTGCCACATATATTGCATTTAGTCCGAGGAGGAATGCAATTCGGTTATTCACACAGACGCATCCTTTAGGTGAGGAAGTATTTGATCCCACCGAACACTTCCTCACCTGTGTAGGTATTGGGATACTCACTGAAGGGAGGGATTTTGCTGTTCTGCAGGCGCCTTTTACACTCACACTGAAAATTGTAGAAAATTGTAACCTTCAACTCAAGTGAATTTTAAGGGGAAAAAAAATCCCTGACTAAGAAATAATTATTTTTCATACAAAGTTGATCAGAGTATCTAGGAATATTTAATTAGTAAATCGTCACTTCCTGTTTCCCTGGGGTATAAATATGATGTGACACAGAGGCCATTTCTCTTATCCACTCTTCAACATCGGAAAGACAAAGGAACACACCATTCAAGGCAGATGTGTGTCAACCATCAGAAGTCAGGCAATGGCTACAAGAAAATAGCCACGCGCCTGCACCTGCCCAAATCTACTGTCAAAGGAATCATTAAGAAATTTAAAACAACTGGAACAATGGTAAACAAGCCTGGACGAGGATGCAAGGTTATTTTGCCACCACGCACAGTGAGGAGGATGGTAAGAGAAGTTAAAAGTTCTCCAAAGCTCACTGTTAAAGAACTGCAACAAATGGTATCATCTTGGGATCACAAAGTCTCCAAAACAACCATCAGGCGCTATCTATATGCCAACAAGCTGTTTGGGAGGCATGCACGGACAATACCTTTTCTCACTCACAATCATAAAAGCAAATGTCTGGAGTTCGCTAAGCGGTACTAGGACTTCAAATGGGACCGTGTGCTTTGGTCAGATGAGACCAAGATATAGCTTTTTGGCAACAAACACTCTCAGTGGGTCTGGCGGAACACAAAATTTGAGTATGCAGAAAAGCTCCTCATGCCCACTGTGAAGTATGGGGGAGGATCGGTGATGCTGTGGGCCTGTTTCTCTTCCAGAGGCCCTGGGAACCTTGTTAGGGTGCATGGCATCATGAATGCTTTGGAATAGCAGGACATTTTAAATCAAATTCTGGTGGCCTTTGCCCGAAAGCTGAAGATGGGTCATCACTGGGTCTTTCAGCAAGATAATGACCCTAAACATGTTGCCAAAATGGTTCACTAGACTCAGAATCAAACTCATCCCATGGCCATCTCCGTCCCCAGACCTCAACCCCATTGAAAACCTGTGGAGTGAGCTGAAGAGGAGAGTGCAGAGGAGAGGACCCAGGTCGCTGGATGATTTAGAGAGATTGTGCAAAGAGGAATGGTCGAAGATCCCTCTTTTTGTATTCTCCCATCTTGTGAAACATTATAGGAGAAGATTAAGTGCTGTTTTGTTGGCAAAAAAGGGGGTTGGACAAAGTATTAACATCAGGGGTGCTAATAATTGTGGCACTCATGATTTGGTGTGAAAGAATTATTTCTTAAGGTGGGATTTTTTTTCACACTGAATAAATACACTTGAATTAAAGGTTGGACTTTTCCTCTTTTTTTTTCATTGTGGTCCAATATTATTTAGAAAAAAAACCGAATTTATTATAAGCTTAAGAACACATCTTAACCAGGGGTGCCAATAATTATGGAGGGCCCTGTGTATATATATATATATATATATATATATATATATATATATATATATATATATATATATAATATGCTTTTCCAATATGATGTTGAATATTTTATATTCTTCCTTGAATATCAACAGAACTCATTGCCATTCAAGTAATGATGTGTGTGGAATATACTGAATAAACTAGATCATCGGTTTGTAGTTTTTCAGTAATCAAAAATTTTTCATTGGATCAGAAAGGTCTGATCTAATGGGAGATCTTTGTAGAGAAGTTGTTTCTCTCCAGGTCATGCCCAACGTTTACATCTGGATTTCTAGCAGTGTCCCTGTTGTAGAATAGAATTCATTTTATTTTTCCACAATTAAATGAAATGAAAATGAGATTTAATACGAGACTAAAAAATGAGTGACATCTACATGATTTTTGTATTACTTGCAGGCCCACAAAGTGAAGACAACTGACTGTATTTTAACTCCTGTGCCTTTGGGACACATTTGATTTGAACTTGAAAGAAAGTTCGATCTACCATTGCTATTCCACAACATTTTTGGCCGTCCGCACAAAGATTTTGAATTATCATCCATCATAATGCCTTTTGTTTTGCTGTCTTCTGAGGTATAACCGCAAAGGTTTACAAGAGCTTTGATAGTTTTTATGAATCAAATGCGTCTTACTTATTTTTTACCTCCTTCAGATTCAGTTGGCCTACAAAATAAAGTGATCCGCAAGATTGAGGAGTTGAAGATGTCATTGGTCTGCACAGGTGTTCCAGATGAATTCTTATGCCCCATCACAAGAGAGGGCATGAAAGACCCTGTCACAGCTGCTGGTAGGCGTTTCTCCAGTCAGTCTTAAGTAGCACAAGATTCTTTGACGTTCAGGTTCATGTTACTTTATTGATACCCATAGGTAGATTTGTGTTGCAGTAGTAGAGAGCATGTGTTCTTGATATGACTGCATACTGTCGCTCTACACTCCACACAGCCGCATCCAATTGGGTTAGGAGTCAATCTCGCCAAACACGCTTCATCGCCGTGGGTTGTCTTGATTTTTTTGAAGCTCACATTGTTAAAAGCACTTGATGATCTTTATTGCGATTGCTAAGTAATGTTCCTGTCATTCGCTCTGAGAACATTCTGAACATGTTTATGGCAGTGGGGACAAAATTCCACCGTTAAGACTGGCGTGTTGTTTTAAATTTTTAAATGAAAGGGAAGCTCTTGGCTCTCGCGTTTGATCTAAAGGAGAGTTCGAAATAAAATTAGTTGAATAATTGAACAGCTTGAGTGAAACTGTCTTTTGTAATGCCAAGACGGCGCTAACAGTGACGACCGATTTCGCTGCCATCTTTATTTGCAGTGGAACCAAACAGAAAATGAAACTCCAATACTTTCATGTTGGACTACAGTGAAAAAACAGATCATGACACAAAGCACTTTTTCTTCACAAGGCGCCACAACAGTGGCAATGTTCTCCATTGCAAGAGCACCTAAAAATAATATTGAAATACAGTAATGATCAAACAAATGCTCACTTGTGCATTCTTCAAACAGGTGGCTTTTCCTACAAAGGGGAAGCAATTGAAAGCAGGATCAACAGCAAGAATCGGTCCAGTCCCATGACAAACTTGCCATTACAAATGGCTGTGGTCACTCCGAACAGGACCTTGAAGATGAATACCGGCTGCTGAAGACAGCCAGTGATTAGCAGCCTTTGTCCCCCCATCTCCATTTTACAATATTTCAAATTTTTTTCAACCCCTTGTCACTCCGAAACAAACTACATAATTTATACAGCTTGTATGTAACGTGAGATACTCGTGCCACATATCTACAGAAAGCTAAGATTCTTGTGATTCAGTTGATGCCAACCACTTCGAAATATAATCATCACAGCAGCTTTAATCAACGCCTGTGTCAGACCACAAACAAGCTATCGGTTACAAAACTGATGTAACTCACCACTGAAGCCTCCTAGTACTCCTCCAGTCGAACATATCCCCTCAAACATGATCTTGTTACATCCACAAAGTTCCAGTAAATCCAATCCAGTAAAGTATTTAGTCCAAAACACACTATCATACCGGTAAATATCCACAAACAGCTGCTGCATCATTTGAAATGAGCCGGTGGAAATCCACAAAGTCCGCTGTATTTGTAGTCGTAGCTCCGGAGCACATCTAAACAGTACAGAGGCATTGGGTAGGCATTTTAGACAAATTTTACCGGAGTGATAAAGGGTTAAATCAATCTCTTGATCTCATTTTTGAAAAAATTATTCAGATGAATCAATTTGACAATGTATGCAGATTTCATGTATGACTATTTCTATTTTAGTTAACCTGGACATGTGTTTGTTATGTTTTTACTATTTTTTAGTGTTTCTGTTGCATTGATTTTCCATATAACCCTGAATGTCTAAAAAGTTGTGCCATCATTGTACTGTTATAACATGAGATATCAGCAGCAATATCATAACTTTGGATGCTTACTTCACTTAATAACCCGTTTCTGAATGAATTAAACTGAGATCTTGATTTTCAAATATGATACAGGATTTTTGCTGTGCAGCTTCTGTGTTTATAATCTACTCTGTGTCATCCATAACCCTAAGAGCGCTGACATAAATTTTCAAACTATTATCAATAAAAATATTTTGTGCTGTTGAAAACCTATCATGTGGCAACTTCTTTAAAAGAGCTCCCCCAAGTTGCCACATGATAGGTTTTCAACAGCTTTGAATTTGATATCTTACATCATTGAGCAATTTGTATTTAACGCTCCAAGGGTTAACAGTAAATGCAGGTGCCTCAGTTTTTATATGTTGAACCTACAGGTATTTTGCCATTTTCACATTAT
The DNA here is from genome assembly GCA_029721435.1 of Gymnothorax reevesii. Lineage (NCBI taxonomy): Eukaryota > Metazoa > Chordata > Actinopteri > Anguilliformes > Muraenidae > Gymnothorax > Gymnothorax reevesii. The sequence goes on along the minus strand of CM056586.1, from coordinate 39,474,480 downwards.
CGCTCCTACATTTCAATACCTGGTGCTTACATGGAGAAGTACTTTGGGAGTAGCTTACTCTATTGTCCTGATCTCATCTGTCAATATTGGTGCCCATACCTCTCCTCGTATAAAAAGGACAGAAATGGTCTTACATTCTGTATGTGCCTTTGCCTCTGCTATTTCATATTTTCGAAGTGAAAATCCTGCTCAGTATACCTTAGAAATTACCTTGATCTGGTCCAGAGAGCTAGTGATGTGATGGTAGGATCGGGTGGTTAATTCCAAATTCTTGCTTTGTTGGAAATTGTGTTCATTTCGGGCCAGGTTTACTTCATATTTGTCAGATCTTCAAATAGGAAAAAATGCCTCTGTGCCAGAATCAATTTTTAAGCTTAGGCAAAGGTAAAGCACTATCCAGTTCGTAAAACAAGTTCCTCCTCACCCAAGGACTAAATTAATAAAATTAAAAAACATTTCCCAATTCTTGCGAATATAGCTCAAACATACCGTTCCTATAGAAAATCAGTTTGAAAAGAATTTCATCTTTACATGTTATTAGCTATTAAAGAAAGGGTTTTTAAATGTTTTTAACATTTAATGCTGTTAAAAGTATGGGCCTACTGTCCTTTAAACATGGACAAGAGACTTGTTTTTGCTAAAAAAAAATAAAATAAAAAAATAAATAATTGAGGTTCATGACCAAGCCTTATCACTTGAAATACATGTGGGATACATGCTAAAAACTGCAAGAAAGTGTACAAAGTCCTGGTTTTGCCAATTTTTGGTATTGAATTTGTTGGAGCTGAACTTTGCCTGGGTGTGCACATATTCTGATAGAATGAGCTTAATTCTTTAGAAATCAGTTAAATGGTGGCCAAAGCTTTATCCCTTGAAAATGCTATTCTGAACTATTATGAATTGTATTGTCTGAATTTCTACCCCTTTATCTAGCCTCATTGCCGAGCAGCAATAGAAAGTTATATGGTTTCTTCCCATTTGTGAGAGATGTTTGGTCATGTGCGTAATACTGCGTTGGCAAGCTAGTCAGCCAACCCATCACATATGTAATTTCAAAACATGCAATATTAAACTACTCAGGATTATTTGTCTTTGCTATAATAGTTTCTGAACAGAAAATATTGTGCCTCGTTTCTGAAACTTGTATGGCTACATTCCGAGACCGTGGTTAGCGAAGCTTCATTAAAGACTTGTACAAACTACAGGCTGTCAGGGTGTTTTTGCTCTCTCTAACTTGACTCTTATGATGGTAATATGAGAAAAATGAATGTGATGTAATATTGTTTTCCTCCAAGTCATTTATGTCAGTTATATTTAGTTTTAATTTGATTACTGATACTATGTATATCTACTGTGACTAAAGGTAAGACCACTTATTGCGCTTGTGAAACATTTTTACCATGACCTCCACTGTACATGTATGTTTCAATTTACATGTAAATTGTGTAACAATAAATTGCTCTAGCATGCAGGATTACTAGAGATTTGGGTCTTTAATGGCATTCACAACTGTTACTACTACCACATATCTTCTACTACTTAACTTCAAACTGAAGCAAGCTCCCAAATTCTCCTCAGAAAATGTACCCTTCTGTAGTTCACCCATGAACTCAAAATGTATTTTGTTGTAGGTCAGATACTAGTGAGACCCAGCCATAGCTATTGTTGCTAGATAATGTTATCCCTAGCTGTTTAATAGTTTTTGGTTCATGAAAACAAAGAAAATATGGCATTAACTTCAACAAACTGGGCATGGGGTGGGGGGAGGCCGGGGAGTTATTGGGCCGACACTGGGCGTAGGCAGGGTATTGGCCCTAAGTTCAGTATATGCATAAATATTTTTGCATGTTAATGTTTTTTGAGAAGTGCATGCCTTATTTTTTGCTCAAAAGCACAACAAAATGCAAAATAGTACGATGCTGTCAAATCTTTTTTTAAAAAAGGAACCGTCAGTGCTAACGTTACTACACATTTTCAAAATTAAGGCCATTGCCTGTGTGCAAAAAGACTGCTAGAAAATGGTTTCCTTCCAATATTGCCGGGTCTACTAGTTCTATGTACAATTGTGTAGGTGTTGGCCTCCTGATCACCATGTAAAAAGTTCTCCATGTGAAACCCTGCAGTTGCTTCAGAAATTGAGACCCTTTCAGGGTGTTATGGAAATAAGGAAGGGGTCAAAACATTTATGTCATCAAAACTTGTCAACATGGGTATCAAATTGAAGGTATTTGCAAGTACATTCCAGTAGGGTGGTTTCTATCCTGCTTACTGGGCCCTGGGGTACTAAAGGGACTAAAATCGCACTTTTGACCCTAATTTCTGGACACCAGTGTTCAGATTATGGAAAATGACCTACCCTATCTTTATGTGCTTACCTAGACCTTCAATTTGATTCCCATGTCATGGCCTCACATGAAAGGGGTTAAAATTTGACCCTTTTTGGGGTCTTTTTTACCGATTGAACCCTTGACTTTCTACAACCATATCAACCTCGGTATCAAATTGGAAGATAGGGTAGTTTATTTTCCATAATCTGATTACCTGTGCCCAGAAATTAGGTTCAAAAGAGCCATTTTAGTCCCTATTGGACCCCTTTTTAGTACTCCAGGGCCCAGTAAGCATGATAGAAACCACCCTACCGTAGTACTTGCAAAGACCTTCAATTTGATACCCATGTTGACATGCTTTGATGTCATCAATTTTTTTTACCCCCTCCTTATTTCCATTAGACCCTAAAAGTGACTCAATTTCTGAAAGTAACTGCAGGATTTCACATGGAGAACTTTTTAGATGGTGATCAGGTGCCAACGCCTACACAATTTTACCTAGAACAAGTAGACCCGGCAATATTGGAAGGAAACTATTTTCTAGCTGTCTTTTCGCGCAAAGGCAATGGCCTAAATTGTGAAAATGTGTGGCATTATTAGTCCTATTGCTTGACAGTTCCTTTTTTCAAACGAATTTGACTTTTTTAAAAAAATTTCTTTAGGACACTACAGGAAGCTAATGTCAAACTTTACAAAGGTAATGTCACTCCTTCATGGGCATGATCAGCCTTGTTTTTACTTACGTTACGTCTCTTAAATTTGATATATTTATGCAACCACTTTGGAACACAAACAACAGTGTTTAGATTGATTGTGGATACATGTCTGACAAGTTGAGCAAACATAACACTCTGTGGCAGGCCGAAGGAGGGCCCGGGCAGGGACTTGAACCTCCAGACTCCAGGGTAAGAGTCATGCGCGCTGACCACATTGCCAAAGAGCCAGGCTCGTTGGCAAGGTAGCCAGGGCATGTACTTATTAGGAGACACTTCCGGTGACAGGACCCATCAACTGTCACAACTCCATTTAGCCAAACTTTCGATATTGATCGATTACCTTGCTTGAAGCAATGGTCGCTTCTTATACTCAATGGCCACTGGCTCTACGCAAGGAAGTACGAAGGCCATCACGCAATCTTTCAGCATAAGGATGTTGCGAAAGTTCTCTTAAAGCATGTCACACCAGGTCGTCACATTTCCATCCGCTAAACTGACATTTAGGGTTAGGGATAGGGTTAAATTCAGGGTTTAGGTCAAGTTTGGCGCTCGTTTTAGGGATAAGGTTGGGGAAACGAGTGATGATCAGATGATATCCTGCCAGTTTGGCGGACAGAATTAAGGAAGCACCATCACACCATCCTGAATCCACAACATTGGTTTGTGCCATTGATAAAAAAAAAGGGTATTCCGCCCTGGGTGTTCGTTCATCACATTTCTTTTAGTAGAGCTGTAGGCGCTTGCTTATGGATCACCAAAACTGCCAAAAAAAAAAAAAAAAATTAAACAAAATAAATACATAGACTCAACAAATGAATACATTAAATAATAAAGGAAGAAAAGAAAGAAATACAGAAATAAATAACGTAAACGAATACAGTTGTGCTCAAAAGTTTGCATAACCTGGCTGAGTTTGTAAAACAGGTAACATTAAAAAAAAAAAAAAAAAAACATTAATTGCCAGCCAAAATACATTTGTCAAACATTTCTTATTGGATTCATATCCAATTTTAGGCCGCATAGAATGGCACAACCATCAAATAAAACATGGCAATTAGGGGGAAAAAATTAAATGAACCCGATTCAAAGGTGTGCACACCCTTAGTTCTTCATATTGTGTATTACCCCCTTCAGCATCAATAACAGTGTTATGGTTGTGCCCCCGCCAGCAAAAGACATGAATCAGTGGGCACTGGGACCATGTACCCAAAAGCAAGACACAAACGCACAGGCTGAGTATAAATATAACAATCTTTCATTTAAATAACAAAATAAAAACCTGGAGGGGAGCAGCAGCAAACGTAACCACATAGCAGGGCTCCAGAAACAAAATACTGCTGCCCTGCTCTGAGGCGCAGCCAACCCTTAAACAAACCTTCACCTCCACCTTAACGAGCCACACCCATTGCCCGTCGAGGTGGATGCGAAGAATCCAGCAGGGGTAGGGACTGCAAGGACAAACCCTTACACAGAGTGAAATCTTTTGTGATGGTTGTCAATGAGGACCCTTATTCTCTCTGGTGATATAGCTGTTGTGATCTGTGATTTCTGCTTGTCATGTTTAAGTTCTGTGCCTGGCTCTACCATGTTTAGGATTCTTGTGTTTAGTGACCACTGCCTGTCTGAGCATTCTTAGGATTGTGTATTGTGTTTTTGGTAGTTTAGATTTCTTGTTTATTATTTTTCATGTTTCGATCATTTAGTTTTCCATGCCATGTTTTCATTTCCATGCTTCGCACTTTGTCTCCCCTGTCTTGTCATGTGTGTATCTTTGCTCACGGTCCCTTGTCTTGGTGCCACTCATTCGGGTGATTTATTGGTTTCTGGGTTTCAATCTTCTTTCATCATCTCGTGTTCTTCCTTCCTCTCTCTTTTACTGTCTTACTCACACATACTAACAGTTTATTGTTTTTGCTAATTACTAACCACACTAATCTTGTATATTTTTACTAACTTTCTAACATGCACTCGGGATTGTATAGCTCAGAGGTGGGCAGCGAGGGCCGTATCTGTCCCTGGTTTTCACACTAACGTCTGGTCTTTAATTAGTTGATTGTCTCAATTAGCCAAACCATTTATGAAATCTGACTTTTCATGCGCATTTCTTTAAATTATCATGAAACTACAAAGACTAGTCTTGTCTCCCTTCATAAAACATTTTTCTTTGATCAAATCATTGCGAAAATCTATATTTGTGAATGCAATCAATTAACTCAATTAGTCAGGGTAATTGATAGGAATAAAAACCTGCATACACACCGGCCCTCCAGGACCGTGATTGCCCACCCCTGGTATAGCTGCACATACTAATTGACTGACGATCTCTCAGCAGTCGCTCAATTCTAATTTCCGCCTCCTTTCCTATCCCTAATTATCTCTGCTGCAAGTTTCTGTGGATTTCCACTTATACTTTGTGCTTTCCTTTTCTTTTATCTTGGCACTTTAGTACTCCTTAACCGGAGCTGTTGTTTTGTACTTAGGTTTGTCTTGTGATCCCTGTCTGCGTTTTGGCTACAGCCAAATTCATGTAATTAGTTTATTCCTCGTGTGTCTCTCCCTGATCATTGTTACCATTGATTGCACCTGTTCTCCCTGGTCATGTGTTTACCCCGGATGTGTATATAAGATGTCTGTTTGGTTCACTTTCTTGTCAGATCTTTCTCCCTAGTTTTCTCGTGCCACGTTTCTCGCCTTGATTTCTCAGTGTTTATCTTTCTGACTGGATTGCCCGACTTTCGATTTTTGCCTTTGTGATTTTGGATTATTGTTGCATCTGTGTGTTTTGACCGCTTTTCTGCCCGACTACGAGATCTGTTGGCTGCCCTAGTAACGATTCGGATTATGTCCTGTGGATTCTGGCTTGCTTCTCTGATAGAACTATTCCTGTGTACCAGACCCATTTCTGTCTGACTACGATTACTGTGATTGCAGCCCTGGTTTTTGATACTATTTTTGCCCAACTGGATTTTGACTTTTGGATTGTGGACTCTGTACTGTTGCTTTCTGCCCTGCAGGGGTTCTCCCCCCTTTGCCAATAAAACAAGCTCTACTGCATTTCCTGGTTCTCGCGCCTGGTTCCTGATCGGTACATTACAATAGCTGCCCATTCTTCCTTGCAAAATGCCTCCAGCCCCTGCAAATTCTTTGATCTTGTATGAATTGTATGTTTGAGATCTCTCTAAAGCATCTTGATGATATTGAGGATAGGAGACTGTGATGGCTCCACTCCAGAGCTAACAAACTGAATATACACAGACCCTAGTTACAATTTAAAAAGACACAGGTGTGGAACTCTTAATTGCCATTTAATTCTGACTGTGTCACCTTGTGTCAATATAACAGGTCTGACATTCAAGAGTTTGTAAACTTTGGAATCAGGGCCGTCTGGGGGACTTCAGTTATGAGTATGATTTAAGAAGGAGCTAAACACCTATGATTATTTCACATGATCACTATCCTTAAAAAATAGGCAATTTTTTGCATGATGAGTCATATTTTCAAAATAAATGCGTAAGTTACGCATTTTTAACTCACTTTCTCATTGACTGTGAATGGACGAACTAAAGTTGCGAACTTAGCAACTACGCTTTTGGGAAACGCCACCAGGCTGTTTGGAAAGCACAAAGATCACGGAAAGTGCGCAGACGTATGAAAAATAGGCTACAAACGTATGCGCATGATTTACCAAGGAAGATTTCAAAACATCGAGTTGTGAAAAAATGCCCATGTAACTTACCCCGACAAAAACGTCTCTCAGCTGCATTACATTATTTCTTCGTCATTGTATTTGAATCACCAAAAACTTACATGGCCGTGTAATTTGGTGTAAATAAATTTTTGTTAAAGAATATGCTGTGTCTATTTAGCCGTCCGACGGTTCCCGTTTTTGGCCGTCGCTTCCGCTTGACATATGCAGTTGTCACAGATGTGGACTTAGTAGGCATGCACGTTTATTTGCAGGCATACACGTCGTCGGCAATTAGGCTAAGTTAATTAATTAAGTTAATTAACCAGAAGCATGTTTAATTCGCAGAGCACGCGAACTAACATGCAGTAGCTGATAAGCGGTTATGACTTACTTTGACAGTAATCTGTCGCGCGAAAAATTCGTTTCGCGTCCGGTGTGAAAGCTGCTTAACGCGACTAGGCCATAACGCCTGTATAGCCTACGCGTCTTTGAATGTAGCTAATCTGTTCCGCGAAAAATTCGTTTCGCGTCCGGTATGAAAGCGGCTTGTGCATTCGCGTCTTTGTATTGACTTTGAATGAAGGCTAATCTGTCCTGCGAAAAATTCGTTTCGTGTCTGATGTGAAAGCAGCTTTATGGACAGTACCCGACAGTTAGAGAGAGCTCTGTTATGTTATGAACATAATGTAGGTTTTGCGTAGGCCTACTGTAAGTTCTGTTAGCGCAGACAAGTTGCTTATGTGGAGCTAGCAAATTGATCACTTTTACTGGAAAGAATTACTATTTAATCTCCGCCCTTTCCGGCTCTATTAGCCACAACAATTTCTAAAGGGGGATGAATTTATATCAAGGTAGCGCAGATAAATTATTTGTAAACCGCTGATTCCACATCTGTGACAATTGCGCATGTCAAGCGGAAGCGACGGCAAAATAGCAGAAAAAAAACGGGAACCGTTGGACGGCTAAATAGACACTGCCTTAAGGATAATATACAGGGTGGCCAAAAAAAAAGAAAAAGAAAAAAAAGCCCAACCAAAACATAATGCAAAAACTAATTCACTTTTTGTGAGATGAAGTGTAAAACATCGCTTAGCTAAAGGGGTGTTTCATTCATTCATTCATTCAAAAAAAAAAAAAAAACCGCTCCAAAAAAGCGGTAGTCTCCTGCCGAAAGCGGTCGAGTTGGTATGTGTGTGTGTTCATGTTACTGATAAGAAATAACATTGGCAGGTCTACTCTATCACACTGAAGTAAGTCAGTTTTTGCACAATGTTTCGGTTGGGTTTTTTCTTAAGCCTTCTGTGTGTTTACTGAATTCTTATTTGCTCAATGCACTACATCGGCCTACATATTTTCAGGGACGTGAAAGGGGTTAGCATTCGGGCTACAACAGTAGCCTATCTGTCTTCAACCTGCGACAGCATATCCCTACGATAAAAACCGCGATTGCGTAGTGCATATTCTTTGATACAGTATTTAGAAGGCTGATCGAACGCATCTGATTGCCATTACAACACAGCACATCCACTGCGGTCATTTGTTACGTAACAGTAGATAATGGTCTCCTTCTATTATGCATAAATGCAACTTATGGGAAATGCGAGCCAAGTTCGAGCAAGCCCAGAACTTGCAGTGGAGAAGTATTGGTTGGGCAGACATTAGTTCGAGAAAGACGAAAGTCTTCAAGACGGTAATTCCTGAATAATGTGAGTTTCCCATGCTGAATTACCTGCAAATAACGTATAGCCTACTAGCTCGTGTGGTGACTGGTTAAAATGCGAAACAAAGGGGATAAGGGCAAGAGGAAACGAGCAACTAACTAGCAATCTAATAGTCTAACTTTACTGAGCGCCATTAAAAATTGAATAATCACTCAGTTTTTATTACTTTTTGAGTAAGGTGCGAGTGGAAATAAAGAAAAGTGCATTGTATTGTAATCCTGCATCACTCCTTCTCAAGTTTGTTGACTCCTTTTGAGTGCAAGGCATTTTCAATGAGTTTAATTTGCCTGAGTTTGATCAGGAGAATAAGCAATCCAGTCAGCACAGTGATGGTTGATGGGTTAGCCGTCCTTGTCTCCCTCTCCCAATCACAGTCTTCAGTAAGAGCGATGCATGGGTAACATTCTCTGTCCACCCAAACGTCCGGACCCCCTGCTGCCGCAAGCCGCGGCTGGAATTCTGCGTAGGCTGGGTACTGTATACATAGACCAGTTTACCTTGATCCTCATCTTATGTATATGGTATTTTTTTCCATGCGTTCTTGACGCACAGTTGTGAAGGCTTCCCAAATATCTTGACGCGTGAAATCTTCCGTCCTGGAATTTCAGGGCGTGGGAGTAGTGGTGGAGGGCTGAAAAGGCCCTGCCATGTGTCCTTCAGTGTCACTTGCTCCGATGGGGTAGACACTTGGAAGTCACCAGTGAAGGACGACGGGATAGAACATCCTCCGAAGGCTGCTACTCATGAAGACACTGTTGTAATTCCAATGAATATGCAACTGATCGCATGAATTGGAATCACAAATAGTTTTTAGGGAGTTTTTTTTTTTTTTACCCCTCTGCCTGAGCACAGTCAAACATTTAACTCTACTGCAGCGACCTGCTACCATTTACTCAGGAGGTATGCGATTCCTCTGTCTTGTGTGACAGCTGACACTCAGCTTCTTTATGCAGTTGTTTGAGCCATCGAAGGATAACGCAGCCAGAGTATATTTTTCCTGTCCATCTACAACTGCGTGGCCGACCAGGTTGGCCAGTAGAGAGTCATAAGACTAATTTAACCAGCATTACCCCGGTTATCCCTGGCGAGACTCAGCCAATCAGTGCTTTACCTTTGCAGATCTCATGCCTTCCTGTTTTATCCTGGACTAGTTTTGAGAGCGAGAACTCTAAACAATCGACTTTTCATATAAATGTGTGGAGCCTACCTATGTTTTTGTTTGCATTTATCCTCATTTTGTCTTGTGTTCCCACCTAGGCCAGCTGCAGCCAGGCCACGTGTGGCTTACCAACTCAAATCATTTATTTCCCTGAGAAATACCACCAGGGAACTGTCCGGAAGCAGGCTTTCTGGAGAGGGTTATTTACGCGTGCTGGTCAGGTGTACAAGGAGACCAAATTGGACAACCAGCCAAAGAAATTCAGGGTAACAAAAGCTCAAATGCCTCCTTCATTGCTCAACCAGTGCCAACTTTATTTGTTCCCGTCCGCACTTAATGTCATGCTAAGCGCTACTGCATCAGCTTCAGCTTCATAAAACTCATTAATACCATATGCTATTAAATACTATGGCTGGATGAAGGTGTTTAGTTGAGAGATGTTAATCATCACTTGTTAGCTTATGGATATATTGTTTCATGTTGACTTGTAATCCATACAAACTGAACAAACTGGTTTCTGGTTCTTTTCTTAGTTGTTTCAGAAAAAATCAGTCCCAGGAAATCTTCGTAGGTCAAAAACCATCAGCCAGTTGAACGAGGTGACTGAACTTGTCGATGAGCCATCAGCAATCACGGTAATGAAAGCTCAAATACTTTCTAAATACTTACTGTGATACTTTTTAACAACTTATGCCTTGTTTCCACTAAGACCACGAATCCCACAAATTGATAAATTTTCAGATTCTTGAGGATTCATGGAATTTTGCTAATTTTATGGTCCAATTTGCGGCGCTGTACGAAGCATTTAAGATGCAGGTACAATAGAGTGACGGATATTCGTGGGATTTGCCTCGAGCCAATTGGTGACTGAGGGATGTTTATACATGGAACTGACAACTACTTCTCTTATGTTTTTGCCTCTTTTAAAACAATAACGAGGTTTTTTTCTGGTAAGTACCACAATATACAGTGGGGGAAAAAAGTATTTGACCCCTTGCTGATTTTGCAGGTTTGCCCACGAACAAAGAGTGCAACGGTCTATAATTTTGATGATAGGTTTATTGTAACAGTGAGTGACAGAATATCACCAAAAAAGTGGAATAAGACATTGTATGCATTTTAGGAATTTATTTGCATATTTTTGGTCAAAAATAAGTATTTGACCCCCTGGACAAACAGCATGTTCATATTTTGTAGAAATATATTTTGTATTGGCCAGCACAGATGTCAAACAATTTTTATAGTTGTTGACAAGGTTTGTGCACATTTTGGCAGGGATGTTGGCCCACTCCTCCCTGCAGACAGCCTCCAAATCATTCAGGTCCCGAGGCTGTCGCCTTGCAACCCGAATTTTAAGCTCCCTCCAAAGATTTTCAATTGGATTCAGGTCTGGAGACTGGCTAAGCCACTCCAGACCCTTGATGTACTTCTTCTTCAGCCACTCTTTTGTTGCTTTGGCGGTGTGCTTAGGGTAGTTGTCGTGCTGAAACACCCATCCTTGACCCATTTTCAGCTCTCTCACTGAGGGAAGGAGCTGTTGGTCCAGAATTTCACGGTATATGGCCCCGTCCATCCTCCCCTCAATGCAATGAAGTTGTCTGGTCCCCTTGGCTGAAAAGCACCACTGTGCTTGACGGTGGGGATGGTGTTCTTTAGGTTGTACTCTGTGTTCTTTGCCCTTCAAACACGGCGAATTGAGTTGAGCCCAAAAAGTTCTATTTTGGTCTCATCTGACCACATCACCTTCTTCCAGGCCTCTTTTGAGTCATCCAGGTGGTCAATGGCAAACTTCAGGCGGGCCTGTACATGTGCCTTCTTGAGCAGGGGGACCTTGCGTGCGCTGCAGGATTTCAATCCATGACCGCGTAGTGTGTTACCAACTGTTTCTTTTGTAACTGTGGTCCCAGCTGCCTTCAGTTCATTAATCAGCTCCCCCCTTGTGATTCCTCACCGTTCGCATGATCAGGGACATCTCACGAGGTGAGACCTTGCATGGAGGCCCAGACCGAGGGAGGTTGGCGGCAGTGTGGTACTTCTTCCATTTCCTGATAACTGCATCGACAGTTGATCTTTTCTCTCAAAGTTGCTTTCCGATTCTCTTGTAGCCCATCCCAGCCTTGTGTAGGTCAACAATCTTGTCCCTGATGTCCTTAGACAGCTCTTTGGTCTTGCCTATGGTGGAGATGTTGGAATCTGGTTGTTTGGGAGTGGATAGGTCCATTTTATACAGGTAATGTGGTGAGGCAGGTGTATTTGATGTAAATAATCAGTTGAGATTGGGGGTGTGTCATAAAGAAAGACTAACTGGCTTGTGGGACCCAGAACACTTGCTGTTTGGTAGGGGGTCAAATACTTATTTTTCCTCATCAGATGGTTATCAATTTTTATAAATTCATATGATATGATTTTCTGGAATTTTCTTTGTGATTCTGTCTCTCACTGTTAGAATATATATACGATTAAAATTATAGATCGTTGCATTCTTTGTAAGTGGGCAAACCTGCAAAATCAGCGAGGGGTCAAATACTTATTTCCCCCACTGTATCTAAGGAAACTTGAAACTTGCGATAGGTACCATAAAATGATGTGGGAAATCATTATTGAAACAATAAATCAGGTGGCAAAGTAGGGTCATTTTCTCATAGACATCTATAGCATTTAACTTCTTTCTGCAACCGCCGACGTCGCCATCTGCTGGCCATTAAATAGAATGCCATTTTACGGTACTTCCGCATGGGCTTCACTTTTCAGACCAGGGTGCTGCGTCCATCTTTTTACACAGTCTATGTTTGCTATGCCTGTTTACTTCTGTCAGCTTTCATCTTCCATGGCGGTTGACATCCAGCAACTCCCTGACTTAGCATACTGCGAATTAAATCGATTCAAACTGTCATACTACATACAGCTGTGGAATTCAGTATGTAGTATGTCTTATATACTGCATACTGGATCCGTTGCTAGTATGTAGTAGGCGGTTCCGAAAACAGCCTGCGTCTCTGCCGGTCTGAGGACTGAAAAATTTCAGGACTTGATCATCCATTAAAAACGTGCTCTCGTCGTGACTTGCGGATTTTCACAGCTGTTGTTAGCATGGGACTACGACAGGCGGAAGGATAAGTAGTTCCTAATCAACCAGCTAGTAGGCTACATACCAGTGATAGCGTGGCTAACGTTACTTTCTTCTGGGTCCCTGGTAATTATAAATACGCATTTACCCCAAATGACAACATTTTGATATCTATATCATAACAAACGTTGGGGGTCGGAAGGAACGCAAGGGATCGGAAGTAGCGATATTTCGGTATCGATCAGCAGACGACTTCGTATGGTGTGCTGGCGTGAGATACGTCATTGCCTGTAGGCTACTTGAACGCAGAGCAAAGCCGCTTTCACGCCGGACGCGAAACGAATTTCGCAAGACAGATTACATGCAAAGTCGATAGAAAGACGCGGCTTTGCATTGACTTTGAAGGCAATCTGTCGTGCGAAAAATTCGTTTCGCGTCCAGTGTGAAAGCAGCTCAACTGTCCAGCCTGCGATACCTGCGCTTTTTCTTGCCCAGTTTGCACGAAATTTTTAATCATCACCGGCCAGCTTCAGATTTGTGATATGATGGGTCCATCCAGTTTTGAGTTCCCTGGCGTAAATTCTGACAGAATGAAGACAGTTGAAGGAATTTCGAATTGGATAGAATGAAGGTATGAAAAAAAACGTTGTTTTATATTAACTGCTCGCTATCTACCATTTACGAGCTAACTTAGAGCTTTCCAGCGGAATTTCTGTGTCGTTAATTAGTCAGCTAACTTGCGTAACAGGTCTATTTTAGCTGGGTAGCTAGCTGCATTAGCTTGGCTAGAAGAGTGATGGCTAAACGTACCTAAATGTGATCATTATTAGTTAATCAAGCGGTGGCCAGTGATGTGTGATTTATAAACATGTAATTTTAGTGCCATTTAACCTAGCCAGCTGTGAATTAATTTGGCTGTGAAGGACGTTAGTTAGTGGTCTTCGTGGTCATTGTCCGCCGTCTTTGCCACGTTCTCATACGGTAGAACGATGTTGCTAGGTAGGTAAGTTAGGTCGGAACATCACAGTCTTTTGGCCTAAGGCTCAAATCAGTTTAAAGTTAACATCTTTTTAGTCTAGCTAAATAGTCCAGTGACCTTGTGGCTGAGTTTGCTAAATGTTGTTGTAACTTAAAGTTTTGGTGCCTTAATAAAATTATTGACGTCGCTATTGTGATTATTTCATGTGGTCGATCATAAATTATAACTACCTAACTACCAATCTAAATCCTTTTAAAAAGGTATAGTATAGTGTTGGGCTCCGTCCGTCCGTACGGACCCATAAAATTGAGGCGGCAGGGGGATATTGCCATGTTAGACGCAGACGCTTGTTATTTTAATGTACGAATCAATAACCTATTTGACTGTACCACTCGTGTGATGTGAAGACCAAACGCAGGCCTTAAGCTATGGCGCCCTCTAGAGTCAAGATATAGGGTCGTTTTTTTTGTTTGTTTGGACCCAGTGCTGGTTCGGGTAAATTTTCATGTGGATCATGTATGAGGGGCTACCCACAACTTTTGCGATTGGGATGTCTCAGCCTCGTTAGCGCAGTAGGTAGCGCGTCAGTCTCATAATCTGAAGGTCGTGAGTTCGATTCTCACACGGGGCATTACATTTTGGTTACTGGGCTATATGGGCATCCTCGGCGCCTGCCCCTGATTTCCCTGGGAATGACTGGAGAAAGCATGATTTGTTGCATCCTCTAATAGGGAAACTGAGTACTTGCTGCTTATCGAGGTCTGTGGTAATAGAGCCCTTTAGTAGCGATTTAACGACATTGTCCCTGGAGAGTGTAATCCCGCAGGTTTTCATTTCAACACGAATTTGGAATACCCGTTTTCTCTAATTAGCAGTTACATAAATCAGATATATCAGGGCGCTGAATGAGGTCTGCTATATTCGGGTCGAAGTGAAATTCAACGCGAGGAAAGATTTCCCGCAGGCGAGGTAGTTTTTCCTAACCAAACTGTGGTACCACTTCCACTCTGAACCACACTTCAGCCAATCAGATCGTACCTAACTGGAATCGTAAACCAATCAGATTGTACGTAACTGTAAAGATTCCCCCCCCTCAAACTGGGTGATGAAAAATAATTCAGATTCCTGCCTTGGAGTCGGGTTGGCGCTGCTCTTGTCCCTCGTAAAATCTTTAAAATGTAAACACCTAGGTCACTTTTGGCGTTCTGTTTTGTGCGCTTAGTAGAGTACTAAGGTTAATTTTTCTGTGTATTCATCTTGATTTGTTAAGCTTGTTTACAAACATAGCGAATGTGACTTAAAAATACAGTTTGAGGGCTGCGTCTTGGTGGCAATGACACGTTCTCTTTCTGGTCCTCTATCGATAGTGGCGCTTTTTATTTTAACGGTCGATGGCACACTGGCACTTTTGCTCTTCGACTGTGGATGTCGGATGTGGCTATCGCGGACAAGCTGTGTATACATGAGAGTCACTTCAATTATCGTCTTTTCCGTGCAGAACACATTACTGATCGTAATATGTCTGTGTGAATCCTGTTAAAGATGACATTATGGAGCCCCGGGGATCGCTGAGATTTTTTTCTAGGTCGTTGCGTCAGTTATTTTTAAGCCTCGTTGGCGCAGTAGGCAGCGCGTCAGTCTCATAATCTGAAGGTCGTGAGTTCGAGCCTCACACGGGGCATTGCTTTTGCCTCACCTGGCTTATTGTTTATTAATTTTATGCTTCATATTTGGCTTGTCATAACTGGACTGGACGTGATCAGCACCTTTGCGTCCTCTAGTGGGGACTGTGCTTAATTGGCTTGCGTTTTCATGGACCATAGTGTCCTCTAGTGGCTGATGTGCTTGCTGACTCTTTTGATAAATTTGCTTTTGCTGTTTGGCTGCCGGCGATTTCGCCGATCAGTCAGTCCTCTTCGCCGGCTGCTGACGAATTTAGAAGTTAAAGGCGAGATTCGAAGGTTATATTTCGAGAAAAGCTTTTCCATTGGGCGATTTACTTTCTCTTCGCCGCCGTATTGACACGGTGTTCTAAGCCGCATTGTGATTATTCGAGGACAGTTTAAACTTAGGCCCTTGAGCAGTAATAAAGTAAACGCTCATGTTAGTCATATCGAACTGCCGCCTAATTCCCCGAAGTTAGCCTTGGACACTCGCTGCCACTAATGTATTAAATTACCGCCGGTTTCGACGTAAGTCTTCAGGGTTTTAAAAACTCTCTATGTCCCGAAGAAAACCGGCGTGGAAACGTTGGTAACTGAATAAACTGTGAACGCAATGTGGGTGCGGATGTGCCAATGCATTCTTCACATATAATCCGTGACCAAGCATGAATGTGCTCATTTGCCAAACCAATAAAACAACTAGTAAATTAGTTTTTAGCCTGATTTACTATTAATTTCTTCATAAAGTTATCACACATTTTATTTTATGAGGAAATAAAACATCAGTCGAAACGTCAGTTTGAATATTCTGCATCCCAGAGCTAGTGAGAGGGCACATATTCAGCTGGGTCAGGGATGCAACTTACGCCGTTTGCGCCAATGTAATTTGATATGATAGATTTACTGTTGAGATATTAGTGTATTGGGGCGGGGGACATCGTAATCAGCTCTATCTATCCGTCCCGCCGTTCGTCTATCCGTCCCGCCGTTCGTCCGTCACGCCCCGTTTCTGGTGAACGCGATATCTCAAGAACGGTTTTACCAATTCCATATACTTTGGTGTCAAGGTGTATTGGTGTGATACGCCGCCCCCAGTTGCTTTCCGTGACCTTGGCATTATTCTCAAGGTTATTGCCACTATTTCACCAATTACAAATACCTTGTCAACATGATATCTGAAGAATGGCTTGACTGATTCCATTCATCTTGGGTGTCAAGGTGTATTAGGGGGGTGCTCACACCCCACTCAATTTACGTGACCTTGGAATTATTCTCTAGGTCATTATGACCATTTAACTTACAAATTCCAACATGATATCTCAAGAATGGTTTGACCGACTCCATTCATCTTTGGTGTCAAAGTGTATTAGTGGCCCGGGGACATCGTATTCAGCTCTCTCCGGCAGTCCGCCTGTTCGTCACGTCCTGATTCTTGTGGACGTGATATATCTAGAACGGTTTGACCGATTCCATTCACCTTTGGTGTCAAGGTATATTAGGGCGGCAGTGTTTCCCACCGATCAAGGATCTATTTGTGGTGGTGTGGTCCGGTGGGGGGTGGGGGTGGAGAATGTCAAAACCCACATTTTGAATGGAACTGCAAAACTATAATGTAACACTATATACACACATGAATATGCAAAGCTGCAATTGTAAACACTATATACATACATATATAAACGCTATACAAATTTACTTGAATAGAAATATCTACAGAATAGAACAATAGATTCATTATGTACAAGAAATGATGAAAATAGCCTGCATTCAGTAAATTTTTACTTAAGGTCTACATATACAGATATACATTTTAATAAAAAGATATAAATAGTAGCCCACATTTACTCTGTTAGTTTTCATAGATTCATAGATATACATAGTAATAAAAGAAATGAATAATAGCTTGTCTTTAGTTTTTACTAGATATACAAGTATATTTAGATATAGAGATTCACTGGCGAGTTTAGGCCGAACATGCAATTAACCAATCAGAAAATCAGCTCTCATTACGTGTAAGAGGTAGGTGCGCCAGCGGCACAAGCAGAGGTAGCATAACGGCAGATTTAACAGGAGGAAACAAGAGAAAAGATTTTCAATGCGACGACACAGATATCCTGGTTCCAGAAGTGAACACGTGAGAGCGTGCAGTATATGGAGACACGCCTCCTCCTTCATGTGTCTTCATGTCTTCATGAACACCTGCAAAAACCATTTCAATAAATGAACCGCAAATGTCATGCAGATGTGTTTTACACTGTTCCGCTATAACTTCCGTAATATTTCAAATACAAATTTCAAGTTTTGCACATAAGTATCATAAAGAGGAAGAACTGATTCGATTTTGGACAATTTACGATCTCTAGATTGGCCACCAGGGGCCAAAAACTGATTTACATGTTAACGCGATAACTGCAATAATATTTTAATCAGAAATTCCAAGTTTTGCATATAAGTTACTATCATAATGAGGAAGAACTGCTTAGATTTTAGACAATTTACAATTTCTAGGCTGGCCACCAGGGGCCAAAAACGGAAAAAATTGCTGTTTTTATCATATCCCTGGAAATATTTGTCCGATTGACCTCAAATCAAGTGCAAAAGAAAGGTCATGACCTGAGGATGTGTCCCACAATGACATTATACCTGTTTGGTTCAAAATTTTGACACCAGGTGGAGCTTTGTCACATAAAATTCACAATTTTTGCTGTATCTTTGGAACTATTTCTCCAATTGACATGAAACTATGTGCAAGGTCATGACCTCACAACGTGTCACATGATGACATCATACATGTATGGTTCAATATGTTGCCACCAGGTGGCACTTTGTGATGGAAAATTACCATTTTGGCCATATCTTCAGAACCATTTGACCGATTGACCTGAAATTAAGTTGAAATGAAAGTCTATTCAAGGTCTATTCAAGGATTGGGGAATTGGAGGATTGGGGGCGTTCAGGGATATACCCCCAGCAGTCGCCTCCGACGGCATATGTCTAGTTCTCAAGGTCAGTACGACCATTTGACCACTTACAAATACCTTGTCAACATGATATCTCAAGAACGGTTTTATCGATTCAATTCATCTTTGGTGGTGTTAAGGTGTATTAGTGTTGGGGACAGAGTATTCAGCTCCATCCACCCGGTTGTCCATCCGTCATGTCCCGTTTGTTGTGAACGCGATATCTCAAGAACGGTTTGACCTATTCCATTAATCTATGGTCTCAAAGTGTATTAGGGTTGGGGGACATAGTATTCAGCTCCTTCTGCCCGTCATGTCCCATTTGTTTTGAACGCGATATCTCAACGACGGTTTGACCGATTCCATTCGTCTTTGGTGTCAAGGTGCATTTGGGCCCTCAGCCCACTTCATTTACGCAACCTTGGCATTATTCTGAAGGTCATTACGACCATTTGATCACTTACAAATACCTTGTCAACGGTTTGACCAATTCCATTCATCTTTGGTGTCAAGGTGTATTAGGGCCGGGGGACATAGAATTCAGCTTCGTCAGTCCATCCACCTGGCCGTCTGTCCATCACTTCCCGTTTGTTGTGAACACGATATCTCAAGAATGTTTTGACTGATTTTATTCATCATCGGCTTCAATGTGTATTTGCATGATACGCTGACCCCAGTCGATTTCCATTACCCTGCGGGGGACATGGCCATGTTTAGTGGCAACACTTGTTTATAAAAAGTTTAAGATCACACCGAAATGGTAGGTCTGTGCTGGGGAAGTTTTATTGGTTGCACTGTCCATTTAACATGTTTAAAACTTGTACTCATTTTCACTTTGGGGTCATGAGCCTCTAATCTTTAGCTCAAGAATCATGTGTTCCTGCTGAAGCTCGCACTACCGGAGCATTTGGTTCAAATAAAATGAGGACGGTTTTTGCAAAAAAAAATGTATCTGTTGTGCTGGTTACGCCGGGATTTGTTTACCATTTTTGAGTCTATCCCTCAAAATCATGTGAAATCATAAATCTGCTGGTGTAATACTGTAATTTTTTATAGGAGTTGCCCTTGTTTATATTGCTTAATAACAGGGTTCCCCTTGGGTTCTGAAAAATATTCTTCACTTTCTCCCTCGCTAAGTAAGGTAAAAAAAATATTCTTCACTTCAAGTGTATCAAATTACATAGGCGCAAACGGCGTAAGTTTGCTTTCTCCTCAGGCCTCGTAAATAATTCCTGGAGAATGTGTCGCAAGAAGGTCCCTGTCGATAAGCTGCCGTTCTGTGATAGCTGTGGAATTTTGATTACTTTTTGTATGATCATGCAGATGCTGTGGGACTTAAGCAGGCAAACTTAAAATCCATCTTTCTGGATACAGTTTACCATGAGGACCATTATTCACTGGTTGGTGACATATTTAAATCCCTGAAATACGAGTTTTGGGGATATCATGCGGGGCTTAAAGTTCTCCGTCCTGGGGACGGATTTCCGTCCTGGAGATTCCCTAGGGGCTATTTATGAGATCGATGCAGATTTGCAAAAAAAAAAAAAAGTTATATTGGGGGGGGGGGAGGGGGGGGGTCTAGCCATGGCCGCGATGTCAATGAAAAAAATGTTAAAATGCTGCATATACTTGCTAGTGAGGTGATTTCCAAACTGCGATGCATCCCTCCCCAAGGAAATAATGTAAATTTAAACATCTATGAAGATACGCAGCTCAGAGTGCACTCAGTAGGGTGCCGCTGGCTGCTGAGCTCTGATGTAACCTGACACCAAGCATTATCTTGGCGTCAACCAGCTAGCGTTTGTTGTGTCGTGTTGGAGTAACTTAAATGGCAGATCAGCAATGTGACTTCATGATTCATAGTGCTGCGGATTTTAACGGTGAAGTTATGAAATTCGCTCAGTATGGATGACCGTGTCCAAAAGATGAAATCACTAGGAATAATGGCAGTCAGTGGATTTTTTCTTAAACATCGAAAGTCGACTACACCATGTGAACATCAGGTATGATCTAAATATATAACGTTAGCCTATATTTACTGGGAAGGTAGCAGTGGCCAAATCCCAGTGACGGTCCGTTGGCAGAAACACAGGGCCAGCAATTAGGCTACCTCACCTTTCACTTCTTAATGACAGACACCTCTCGCAGTTTACCTCCCTAATTAGAAACAGTTGCTCAGACTGATTGGAAGACAAGAATCTAATTTATTTTTGAAAGCCTTGTTATACATTGCGTTATGAAATTATACGTCGTTTACTTCCGCACACCAATGGCTACGGAAAATATCAATAGCCTATGTCTTTATAATTTCTGGATTTGCGTAAATTAGTTCGCGAGGTTCATTGAGCAATAAGCCATGAGAATCCGTTCTATAGTCTGAATGTAGCGACAGCTAAAGAGCGTTGTAAGGTACGATGCACAGCTGAGTGATAACAAAAATAATTGCTGCCGAGTCCGCGAAAGTTTCGGATTTTTCAGATTGTCATCCTTGCGGAATCACATCAACTATATCAACAAAGCCAATCGCTTTGTCATTAACATTTCTTAATCATTACGTGTTACGCATTGGTGGTGGCTGTTCTGTTAACTGTTTGATTGTTAGGCAAACCTGATCGCAAACAGTTTAAGTGCAATTATCCGAGAAAGGTAATGTTACTGAAGGCCTTCCGGACATCTGACGGTACGCCACTGCCAAATCCTCATCATAGAAGCGCACCAAAACGTTCAGCACAGGGCCCATGTTTGTATTGGTGGCCTCGTCAGCATTTAGAGAAAAATAAATCATGTTCAACTTGTCTGATAACTGTTTTTTTATCTGAGTGGAAATTCCATGGATGTACTCATATGACGCCTGTGTGTTTTAGTTTTAGTAGACCATGTACTAGTGAACTGTACCGTTATGAAACTGTATGAAACCGCAAACTTCGAATAAAGTCATCAATCAATGACTGTGCAACTGTGAACGAAAGGTCGTGCTCTGCGATAAATGTGGAGATACGCACTTTATGATTGCACACACGATCGGTCATTGATTCGTTGTTATGTATTCTTACGTTATCTTGCATTAAAAAAGCATTGTTAGTGTGCAAATCTCCCATTCTGGGTAATGTTTTAGATCAACCGCGTCTGCAACTACTGTATCATGATTGGTTGGTGTATTCACCGCGTTGCATTGTTTGACTCAAAATATTACCCACGTGTGCTGTCACTGCTGTGGTACCGGTTCAGTCTGCGAAAAATCATGGAGCGGTTAGTTGTGAAGGAAGGATCAGACGTGACTAATATTGACAGCACTGTCAAAAACAAATGGAGGTGGGCTTGGTTGGATGAGATAGGTGACACAGGAAAGCCATTCAGGTCCTGGTGTCAAAAATTGAAGGAACCAGGAGCCTGTTTCTGTTGTGTTTGCTACAGAAAGCTGTTGTACAGTTCAAACGGCAAAAAAAGCTTTTCAAGCACAACAATGAACCAGGTTACAGGGCTGCTGTCAGAGCTCTCCCACACTGTACAGTGCTACCAGGTGCGTCAACAACGAGTGAGGATGCTCGCCAATCAATGACAGATCGTGTGTGCAATCATAAAGTGCGTATCTGCACTTTTATTGCAGAGCACGATCTTTCGTTCACGGTAGCACAGCCACTTGCTGAACTGATTAAAACTGTTGCACAGGACAAAAATGCACTGTCTAGATTAACAGTTTCAAACGCACAGGCGTCATATGTGTGCACTCACGGAATCTCCACTCAGATAAAAAAGCAGTTATCTCACAAGCTGAACAACATTTATTTTTCCCTAAATGTTGATGAGGCCACCAATACAAACATGGACCGTGTGCTGAACGTTTTGGTGCGCTATTATGATGAGGATTTGGGCAAAGTTGTTACTCATCACTTGGCCTCAAGAAAAGCCAATATTGCTGATACAACAACCCTCACAATCGAGCTGGCAGATGTCATAAAATCCTATCGCCTAAACTGGAACCAAGCTGTCAGCATTCTGCTGGACAACTGTGCTGTCATGAGAGGAAAGAAGGCTGGAGTGGAGACAATGGTCAGGAAGGAGAACCCTGCATTGCTTGATATCAGTGGAGATACAGTGCACATGGTATGCACTCCTCAGCAGTGTGTAAAAAGAATAAAATGATTAGACTGTTTTGCTAGACTAGTGTTAACCAAGTCTGAGCAGGTGCAGTTAGTACATTAAAGATTTGTCAATATTGCCAATGCAACATTACAGCCTGGTAATACTACTTTTTCTCTGGACTGGCATTTTTATTTAAAAGGTTGTAACAGCTTGCCTCCATTTAGTGTAAGTCAACATACAATTTGCTCCCACCCGAAAAGGCGCGTGGGGACGAAAATTTGCACCGTGGGCCCTGCGGGTGCTTTGCGCCTGCGCATGTGTACTCAAAAATAATTGCCAAGGTTGGCAGGTCTGCTGCTACGCACTTTTGCTTTAAAGTCCTTCAGTAATTTTAATATTTGAAATAGACCAGACTAGCAATAGACAGACTACAACTTCAGCAGGTGTTTATGTTAAAATTAAGCACGAATTGTACACATTCAAAATTAAGGCATTTGAGAACTGTGAAGTAGCATATCACCCAATTAATTGGTGTTTGCTGGGCGCACAATGTTGTGTATATTTCTCTTATATTGCCATTGTCGAGGACAGGGGCCAGGGCTAGACCGTTGCAAGCTTAGAGCCCCTTTCAGAATGTCTTATCCCACGTCTGAAATTTTCAGTCCTGGGATTTTTTTTTGCTTTAAGCCCTGGGATATCATGGTTTCGCCCCACCCACCGCCGCCGCCACGTCTGCAGATTTTAGCCGTTAGGGCGATAACTTAGAAAATACTTTACATTGGCTTCTCATTTTTACCCCTCGGCCGACTCTGGCCGGAGGGGTATTGTCGTCACCTGTGTGTCAGTCCGTTGTCCGTCATCTGTCGTCTGTCGTCCGTCGTCCGTCGTCTGTCCATGATATTGTCCGGGCCAGTACTCGGCATCTAATGATCACAGCTTCATCAAATTTGGTATGGTAACTCATTATGAACCATAGATGTGCAACGTCAGGTTTTTTGCTGGATTTGACCTTTGACCTTACAGCTAGTGCACAATCAGGCCTGACATTTCAATAATGGATTGTTATCCATGAAAATCTCAAAATTATGTGGAGGAAATTTTATATTTATGTAGTGAGTGACTGTCCTGGGTTATGATGTAAATAAAGTCAAATTTTGAAGTGTGTAAATCGTTTGATTTTCTGCGAAATGGCAGCTATATGCATAAAAACGCTGAATTTTGACGTGTTTTAGTGTTTCACTGACATCTTGCATGTTTTTGAATAGTGTATCATTGACAAAGTATGCATTTTATTGCAGAATGTAATCTAGTAATTATTGTGTAAAGGTTTCCTTCAATGTTTTTCAGATGCAGTCTGTAAGAACCTGGCATGGTTGGATTGATTTCCAGACTAATTTGAGGACCTGTGCTTCGTTATCAAAATCGCAAAATTTTGATTCATGATTTTCTTTTGTTATCCAGGGATGCAAACGGCGCGCCTTTTGGCGGATGCCGCCTTTTTCACAGCTGTCTGGGGGACTCGCATGAATCGTGCAGATCCGATGAGTTTTTTTTTTTGGGAGGGGGGTGTCCGTTGGAGTGCCTGATTATAATTATCAGGGCTCTCAAGCTCTCAACCTATTAGCCAATCAGATAATAGTATTTCTTGTTGCTAGGTGAAATAGCAGCGCCGTAATCACGTCTTCCACACGCGCGCGAATGCTATTGTGTGAACGCGACAGAGAAGAGCTGGAAGTGGAAGCGCGAAATCAGGTAATCGCTTATACAACGCTTATAATACAACGGCTGTTTATTAAACTCGAGGAACTATGTAGGATACTTGCTTTATGGATAATTTTTTGCCTCAATTTAACTGCTTTGGACGGTTATGGTTAGATGAACTGACTTGTAACTTATTACGGGGAGAGAGGGGGATCTCTGCCCTCCATGTAGTGTATTTTGGCTGAAAACAAACCCTGCTCCGATCCGGTGTCAGAGGTGGTATCGCAGCATCTCTTGCTTGTGACAGACAAAACGATTCAAATACAAAAAACAATGATTTAATTTAGCGTTTATTATACTGGGGAGTCCCACTGAAATAAAAAAGTACAGGTATGGCTAAACATTATCTTGTTCAAAATCTAACAGTTATTCCAAGGGTAACCGCTAGCAAGTTGAAATAAAATTTTTAAGCTCATGTCAAATAGCGTTCGAGAATGCCGTCGCTGTCCAACTAACTCATATTCGTGACGCTGTTGTAAAATGCTTGATGGTGCAAAGTAAAAGGAAATTTACACGCAATATGCAGATATAAGATAGATACTTGTATATCGCAAAGTTTTACTACTTGAGCTATCACTTCCGACTACAAGAAGCAACGGATAACGCGGTCAGCATTCATTCTGCAAATAGCCTACAACGCACACAAAACTTCCGCGACCGATCCTGGTGTGCCATCTAGTGGTAGAATATTGTAACTGCGTGCCTAAGTTTGCAGCTCCACGTCCACTGGTGGACACATCTGCACAAAAGATGCACCTTTCTTCTTCGCGAACGCGCCAAATCCGGATAATCTGTAAATTATAAATTCAACAATATTTTAATTTGAAACAAGTATCTAAGTTGCTAGTGTCAAAATAACGAAGTGAAAGTATACTTTTTATTTTTTAAATGAAGTAGAGTTAAAAGTAAAAGTCCCCGTTCAAAAAAGAAAAAAAAAATTGATAAGTAATGCACCAATCCTCAAAAAAAAAAAACAACTTAAGTGCTGTAACGAAGTACATGTACTTAAGTTACCGTGCACCTTTGAAAACGAGAGTAACATACACATCCCCCCCCCCCCGGAGAAAAAAATCACGCGAGCCTGCACTCAAAACTTGGGAGCCGTGAATTATAATTTCATCAAAGGAAATTCTATATTAAAATGACTAAATAAACAAATGCCGTTACAGTTCATGTAACATAGGAAGTATAAGTATGAGAAGGAAACAGTAAATCAGAAAGCTGCGCACGTAAAGCCAATTGGCTGCGCACCATTATCTGCTGCTGGCTGCACTTCACTGCACTGCAAGGATTTCCATCAGTCCGAGATCCCACGGGGGTGTGGGCTTTGATAATCTCACTCCTTTTTGACCATACCTCTGTTTGCATCCCTGGTTATCAGTTTGATAATTTACAACTTGACTGGAACAAAAAATGTGAAAACATTTTGTCTGTGATGTTTTATGAACTAATCAAAAGCACACAGATATCCTAAAGGGTTTTGATGAGATTTATCGAATAAGAACCTGAGGTCTATATTTTAGCGACCATTTTATGTAGTCTCCGTAGTAGCATGGTAGCCCACTGTAATGCAAAATATAATTATATCAAATCTTGTGTACACATTCAGTATATTATGTAGTTCAAATAACTTCCACTGAGATATAAGTGTCAATTGACATATGTTGTGAAAACACAAATTATATGCCAAATGTGGTCTCCGTAGTGGCATGTAGTCTCCGTAGTAACCAATAATCAATAATAAACTATGACAAAAAGGAAGATCAATTATTGTTTGGTAGTTAAATGTTTTGGTTCTTCAATGCAGTATCCATAGTTGTGTTTTAATCCCCAATTTGATAGATTCTTTATAAATTTTTACAACATATGATTCTTCATGGGTAATTTTACAACCTTCATTGATGGATATCTTGACAGAGAGAGAGGAAAAAAACTGATCTTGAGTAACATGAATTCATCAAATATATTATGCAACTCAATTTACGTATAAATAAATTTAGTTTGTATTGCATTTAAACCAGTGGTTCCCAAAGTGGGGGGCGCAGAGCAATTGCAGGGGGGGGGCGCGGTGTGCGGGAAGCAAATCTTTTCCCCCCCACTAGAGTTCTGGACACCAACAGAAAATTATTTGCATACAGCAAATCAGCAACCTTGTTTCGGACCACTGAAGGAGTGTCTTGAGGCAGTTTAATTTTTTCTGTCTTTACTGGCTTTGCACCAAGGTGTGGTCTCGGAACTACAGACTGCACAGTCCATTCACAGCCCAGAATACTGCGATTACATCGTAAATGCCTGCCTTACTCTCAACATAACTGTTCGCCAAATCATTCATCTAGCGTGCCATTTGCATAAATAATTTATGAATGTAATTGTTCAAATATTTGAAACTGATAAAATGATGAGCTGGTTACAGTCAATGTAGTCTAGCGTTTCTCAACTCGCTGCTTTTTTATCCTGCACTGATCTGGCATATTAATAATGTATGTGGATATGCTAAAATATACATTTGATACATTATTACAATGCCAAATGATGTTTTAAGTATGTTTCTTGTATTTAAGAACATATTTAGTGACCTATTAAATATTCTTTTAATGATAAGAATTGATTGAAAGATGTAGTCTCCGTAGTAGCATAGGGTGTTTATGTACTTGCTGAGTTGCTGGTATTTTAGAAATTCCTTGATAAGCATGACATTTATTGTCGATGAGACTATTGTTTATGTGTCTACTTGAGTGTTTTAATATTATGGAGTGGTGTCAATTACACGATTGTGTAATACTGCTGACATAATTACTTTCTTCATGATATCAAATGGTTATTGAACAATGTTATATAGTTAAGTGATGATGCATTTAACAATGTAAAATACTAGTTTATGTTCATTTTGCTATTGATACCTATCAAAGAGAATAAATTGCTTCTGTTTTAGTGGCACCATTATATCTAAAACATATTTTCGTGGGATGTAGTCTTCGTAGTAGCTTTAGGTGATTGTTATACATATACGAAAAATATATCAGATTTTCTAAAATCATCCTAGATGAATGCAAAATTTTTTCTGAAAGTAAGCACCTTAATACATGATATGTATTTTTAGCCATAATATAACATCTTACTATTATTGAAGTGATTGTAAATGTAATTCAAAGAGCACATTAAAAAATTGCCAAAAAGTTTTCTGTTGATATCGGCAATAAAAGTGGTTCCAATTTGCTTGGAATCATACAAGATGATAATATTATGTACTTTTCAACTGTCTCATGATATTTTCCATGGAAATAAAATATTTTAGGAGACCCTGGACTTTGGTTAATTTTATAATAGCCACTGCAATTGTCTAAAATGTAGTCTCTGTAGTAGGTGAAAATGATGTCATACATGCCTGCAAGAAACTGCTATATCTCAAAGGTTGTTCAAGATTTTGCCACAAAATGTTGGATAAATTAGCTCCACACATTGCACATAATTTCCATACATGAAACAAGACAGATTTCTACAATCTTTATTTTCGGTCATGTGAAACGCCTTTGTCAGGCCTGATTGTGCCCTGGCCGCTAGCGCTGTGTCCTTGACCCTGAAAATCTTATCCGGGTCAGTACTCGGCAACTAATGATCGCAGATTCACCAAATTTGGTATAGTAACTCAGTATGAACAATAGATGTGCAGCATCAGGTTTTTTGTTGGATTTGACCTTCGACCTTAGCGCAGTGACCTTGACCTTGGAAATCTTGTCTGGGTGACACTGTCCAGGCCATTCAGCAACTAATGATAGCAGCTTCACCGAATTTTGTATGATAACTCACTATGACCCATAGGTGTGCAATGTCAGGTATTTTGCTGGATTTAACCTTTGACCTTAGTGCTTTGACCATGACCCTAGAAATATTGTCTGGGTTAGTACTCGGCAATTCATTATTGCAGCTTCACCAAATTTGGTATGGTAACTCAATATGACCCATAGATGTGTAATGTCAGGTATTTTGCTGGATTTGACCTTTAACCGTAGTGCTGTGACCATGACCCTGGAAATATTGTCCGGGTCAGTATTTGGCAATTAATCGTCACAGCTTCACCAAATTTGGTATAGTAACTCACTATGACCCATAGATGTGCAATGTCAGGTTTTTTGCTGGATTTCACCTTTGACCTTAGCGCTTTGAGCTTCAACTCGGAAATCTTGCCCGCGTCAGTACTCGGCAACGAATTATCGCAGCTTCACCAAATTTGGAACGGTAACTCACTATGACCCATGCATGTGCAACGTCAGGTTTTGGTATGGTAACACTTTGTGACATATAGATGTGCAATGTAATGTTTTTTTGCTGGATTTCACTGTTTGACCTTAGCGCTGTGACCTTGAGACAGGAACTCTGGTCCGGGTCAGTACTCAGCAACTACTGATCGTTGCTTCACCAAATTTGGGATAGTAACTCACAGTGACACATGGAAGTGCAAGGTCATGTTTTTGCTGGATTTCACCTTTGACCTTAGCGCTGTGACCTTGAGGCAGGAAATCTTGTTCAGGCCGAGGGGTATTCAGCAACGCGTTAGGTTTAGCATATGGGTAGATATGGTAGAGAGGATGAACTGATTAGATTTTGGGCAAGTTTGCACTCCTAGGTTCGCCACCAGGTGGCGTTACATATTGAAAGAAATCAGTTTTTTGACCATATCTCTGGAACAATTAATTAAACAGATCTCAAATTTGCCTCACATCGTAGGTCAAGTAAAGGGGAATTTTATCAAGGGGGCTTTGAGGGTTGGAAAATTTCAGGGATATACCCCTTCAATGATGTTGATAGGTTTTCAATTTTGTGAGTCACCGGGACCCACAGGTGGTGATTTAACCTGTGGGTCCCTGGGAAATTCAATGGGTCCCCAATAAAAAAAAAAAATTTTATTATATGCTTCTATTTCTTAAATTGTACTGTTAAGATGGTGGTATGGTATGTTATGGTTATAATTAACGGATATATCCATGTACGTTCAACATGTATCTGAAATTCAACAAATTAAACAGTGGCGGCTGTTGAACTGGCGATAGGGGAAGCTCAAACCCATCCCTTAAAAATAATGATTGGTCATGATTTGTTTCCATTATTCATTTAAATTACCATGACAGAAACTCTGAAAACTCTCAACATTATCAGGTGTGGTCAGTTTTTATTAATAACGTATACCTGTCATACCTGTCAGTTTTGAGTGGCATATTTCAGGGGCGGATCCAGGAATTTTGGAAAGGAGGGGCAGCCCCCATACGAGCGCCGAAGGCACGAAATACTAAGGGGTGGTCTGGGGGCCCTCCCCCAGAAAAATGTGAAAATTAAAGGGTCAACTAAGTGTTTTCCTGGCATCTGGGAACAAAATTCAAGGTATTATAGTTAGTGTTATAGCTTCTTTTTCATTTACAATTATCTCTATTTAAGGTATAACTTTGCACTTGACTCTGCAAAGACAATAAAAACAGAGACTTTGGTCCTATTCCGATAGAAACGGACGAACTGTGAAAATGATCAAAGCGTCCATCAAGATACATCATGGATTAAACATTTAAAACACAACACTGAAGTTGTTTTCTTTCATGGAGAATGGTATTTAATTTACTTTGAAGTGAATTTCCTACTTGCATAGTAGGCATATTCAGTAGGCATGCAGAGCAACAAAATCATCCTTTGGAAATTTTTAATTCTCACTGAATGGATTGAGGAAGAGCATTCTTCGGGGGTATCTACAGGCGTACATATCGATTTCAATTTTCAATTTCAATTTATTTTTATAGCGCTTTTCACAGATAAACTGTCACAAAGATGCTATACAGTCAGAGATGAGTTACTGAAAGGGCAGTGCCCAGCCTATTCCCCACTACAGCAAATGAGGCAAAAAACTCCCAGTAGGGAGAAAAATCCTCAAACAGTGGTGAGAAAAAACTCCCCAGTGGGTAAGAAATCTCAGAAGGAACCCGGCTATAGTGGGGAAGCCCATCCTCCACGGGCTAGCTAGTTAATAACAAGATAAAGCAAAATAGGATAATGACAATGCAGTTCCATTAAAGTCCATCTAAACAGTGGCATCAGTTGCTCGAGGGAGTGGCATGCCGAGGATGGTGCAGAACTGGATCAGGACAGCAGCAGCCAGCGCTCGTGGTGAAGGACAGGGCTCAGATGATTCTCAAATGTATCAAATTTATACTGTGGTTTCGGCACTTAGTGAATGGAGTCACTATAAATAGCTGCAACACCCCGACCTCCCTAGCCCAGGCAGGGGTTTTGAGTGTATATAAAACCAGGTGGAGAGGCTTCATTCAAAGATAAGTTTTCATCTGGTCTCGCAATCAGAGATTAATTTGTTCACAAGAGCTGCTGTAGAGTTCAAGGATCTAATGTTTAATAGACCAATTTTGAGAGAATATTTATTCATAGGTGGATTGATACAGTTATTGTTAATGCAAATTAAGTTTTTGTGATGTACTCCGTGATTCTTCTTTCTTTATTTAATTGGAATTCAAGAAACAGACACAATCTCTATAGGTTTTGACCTAATCAACGGTTTATCAAAGCTGAATGTCAGGAATTTAGATTTAACTCTCGGCAGTCAACTACAATAATTTAAGTCGTAGGCTAGATTTCTTGACAGAGGTGCTGTGCCCTCTCGAGACTACACTGTGAACACCGTCCCTCCTCAAAAGACCAGGAGCCTCATGTACGAAGAGAGCGTACGAACAGAAAAGATGCGTACGCTACTTTTTTTTGCGGATGTCAGATGTATGAAAACAAACGTAACTTTAGAAAAAATGCAAAAAAGTAATAGAATTTAGCATTTTTGCAAAATTAAAGTTGATTCAGATTTTTAATTCAAATTTGCAAGCTGAATTGGTCGCCCGCTATATTATAAATGTAATACTTTTCACAAAATGCTACTTTTATTTTTATGAACGTATGCAATATTTAAGTATAAAATCCACGCAATTGTTAGTACATGAGGCCCCTGGTCTTCGCCGGAAAGCTCGCCAATTGTCCACGAAACCGTCGTTATTATCTGCGCACCACTCAGACAACCAGTGATTGAGCGAGTCTAATCTACTGTGCATTTCATCACTATATCGGATCGGGTACGGAGCAGAGAAAGTGACTGACCGTGACATCTTCAGACCTTGGGCGCAGGCCGACTTAAAACTGCTCTTTGTGATCTCCGATTGTCGTAATCGAAAGTCATTTGTACCGACGTGGATAATAATTTTGGAGAACTTGCGTTAACCCTGATCGAGTAATTTCAGATTTGCCTCGATATCAGTCACACGTGCGCCAGGAATACAGTTCACTGTGGTTGCCGGTTTAAATACCCTTACATCTCCAACAATGGAATCCCTGATAATTAGTGACTTTTCCGGTACTCATTCGTCTGGCTCTAATTCTTCGAGGGGAGCGAATGAATTAAACAGTTCAGTGGTTCCCAAACTTTTTCTGCTGGGCCCCCCTTTGGTACATAAAAAAATTTTTGCGCCCCCCCCCCCAAAAAAATAGGTAATACATACACACATTTTGTTTTCAGAGACCATTGCAGTTTCTTTCACTCATTGTAATTTATATAAACCTCAACCTTTTTGGAAAAAATGTAAGTAAACGGTCATAAACTGTAGATTGTCATAAACTAAAACTAGGCCACTTTTAGAATTGGAAATAGCAAAATAACAAACAACCACGGTGTAATTATTTTAAGTGTAAATGTTTTCAAGCACCTTATCTGTGTAATTATGTTCAGTGTTACAGGTTTATTTTTTTTTAATATACAACAACATTGCTATTTATGCATTTTCCGGACACCAACAGAAACTTACTTGCATACAGCCAATCAGCAACCTTGTGCGGACCGCTGAAGGAGTGTCTCGAGACAGTTGCATTTTCCTCTCTTCACTGGCCTCGCACTTTTAAGTTAAAATACGTTAACCGAGATCGCGTCAGCTTATTATAGAATATAGGAATGCTCTGCACAGATGATTTTTGTCCAGCCTAGCTGGAAACATTAAAAATGATTGGCACGTTTGGAAACGGCCACCGTTATTTTCCAATTAAGGACACGAAAATTGAATAATGCAAAATCTCTTTTAAAGTATAAAATCATTAGGCTGTATCACACTCGTCTGCCTGAGTATAGCCGTCTACTTAAAATTATGTTTCTATGATGCAGAAAGAAAGCACCACAATCAACCTATATTAACAGCCGACAGCGAAGTACGAAAAAAAATTCACGAACACCACTTGCCGAACCTGCCGATACGTTTGTTACGTTCAGTTGCTGGGCTAGATGAAAATAATCTGTCGGCCTACAGAGCATTCATATTATCGAGAATAAGATGACGCAATCTCGGTTATTTCTGCTTTGTATTCATCGGATTTTGTTTGGTGTCACTTACCATTTTATTATCAATATGCCAGATCAGTGCAGGATAAAAAGCGGCGAGTTGGGTATGGAGAGACTACATTACCGGCTTCAAATATTTGAACAACAACATTCATAACAAATTATTTATGAAAATGGCAGGCAAGATGAATGATTTGGCGAACAGTTATGTTGAGAGTAAGGCAGGCATTTACGATGTAATCGCAGAATTCTGGGCAGCCAAAGGACTGTATGCAAATGATTTTCTGTTGGTGTCCGGAACTCCCGCACCCCGCGCCCCCCCTGCAATTGCTCTGCGCCCCCCACTTTGGGAACCACTGGTTTAACGGGAGAGGGACTGGGTGGCTGCTCAAGTTTATTTCCCCTTTGTTTACCTCGAACTGTTACAAATACATCACACTGTGAAGAAGCTGCTGCGGCAGGTAATGAACGGGAAACAGAAAGAGAACTAACATCAACACTCGTTTCAGGCTGGACCAACAAAGAATCAATGAGCTCCTCATTCGAACTGATGTTCTGCAGCGTTTCAATGCGAGCTTCCAGCTGTAAAAGCTTTTCAGCTAAGCTAGCATATGAGATATATTTCTTGCAAATGAAAGCGCCGCTAAGCGCAGAGGAGTCGTAACAAAACATATTACATTCAGAGCACAAGACAGGAAAAGAGGTCGGCGAACAAGGGGAAGCCATCATGGTCATTAACTTACGTTAGTAGGATGCCGCGTAGCCCAAATCCAAGGTTCACCTCACGGGCGTCTTACAGAAGTGCCGGCCATCAAAAAGCGCAAAATGTGCGATTGTATTCCGTCAAAGGCAGAAAAACTCAGAAAAAACCAACGTAATATTAACAGAAAAATGGGATAGAAACGCCCAGCAC
This sequence comes from Gymnothorax reevesii, assembly GCA_029721435.1. NCBI lineage: Eukaryota > Metazoa > Chordata > Actinopteri > Anguilliformes > Muraenidae > Gymnothorax > Gymnothorax reevesii. Next base: position 39,441,080 of record CM056586.1, on the reverse strand, counting down.
AACAGGTGCTACCAAGACGTATAGGACACGTGCCAACGTGAGACAGGAACAGCAATCAGTCAATCGATCACTTTGTGACTGCATACGACAGACAGTGGACAGTTGACAGAGTTGAATAGTCACTTGCTATTTTACACATTCAGCTATAGAAATCATTAGTATTGAAGAGACCTATTTGTCCCATGTTAAAATATAGCATTTAAACTGTAGTGCAATTAATACTCAGGATTAATGTAACTAAAAGTGTCAATATCATAATTGAAATGCTTTAGTAAAAGTAGAAATCCTGCATTTAAATTAGGAGTGAACTCATCCATAAAACCGTGTTTCAGCTTTGCTTGCTTGTGAATATTCAACTAGGCTTATGCCGTCGGAGGTGACGGCTTGGGGTATATCCCCGAACGCCCCAAATCCTCCAATTCCCCAATCCTCGAATAGACCCAATACAATATAAAGCCCCGCAGGTCATGACCTTTCATTATATCCCCAAACGCCGAACGGCGTTTCGGGGATATTATGTTTTTGGTCCGACCGCCGCTGCCGCGCCGCCCTAAGTGTTAACGCGATAACTTCAGTAATATTTTAATTAGAAATTTCATGTTTTGCAGATAGGTAAGTATCATAAACAGGAAGAACTGATTCGATTTTGGACTATTTACAATTTCTAGATTGGCCACCAGGGGCCAAAAACTGAAAAATCACTGTTTTTATCATATCTCTGGAAATATTTGTCCGATTGACCTCAAATCAAGTGCAAATGAAAGGTCATGACCTGAGGATGTGTCCCATAGTGACGATATACCTGTTTGGTTCAAAATTTTGGCACAAAGTGGAGCTTTGTCACATAAAATTCACAATTTTTGCCATATCTGTGGAACCATTTGTCAACTGACATGAAATTAAGTTGAAATGAAAGTCTATTCAAGATCTATTCAAGGTTTGGGGAATTGGAAGATTGGGGCGTACGGGAATATACCCCAAGCCGTCGCCTCCGACGGCATAAGCCTAGTTTGAACTTAATTTCAGTTGAATCAGAGAAATGGTTCTGAAGATATGGCCAAAATGGTAATTTTCCATCACAAAGCTTCACCTGGTGGCAAAATATTGAACCATACAGGTATGATGTCATCAAGTGACGTTGTGAGGTCATGACCTTGCAGTTGCACATAGTTTCATGTCAATTGGACAAATGAAGTGAAAGTATACTTTTTATCTCTTAAATGTAGTGGAGTAAAAGTAAAAACTCAAGTAAAGTACAAATCCTCAAAAAAAAAAACTACTTAAGTAGGCTACCGTACTTGGTTACAATACATCTCTGGCTCTGACCATCACAAAGTGCGTTAGGGTGCAACTTATTTTTTTGGACGACCCCCCGGTAATTTCATTTTTCCGGCATGGTAATTTTTCAAGCTTGAAACCCTGTGTGCAATGTGCGAAAAAGGCAGTCTTTGTTAAGTCAGTCTGCAGGAGGGGTTCGCACCTAAATCCACCTCTGTTTTACATTCCCCTGCTGTAGTGAGCAATTATTCGATCAGCGCATATGTAAGAGATTTTCACGCAGAATTTAAGTCCTTTTTGCATGGAGCTTTATCAATTTCACATGCGTTACGGTGCTTATGACACTGGACTTCTTACGCTTTTCGATACTCTGGGGTTGGAAGAAATGGAATTGAATAAAAACATGTCAGATGATCTTATTTAATTTAAGCAATTTAAACGATAATAAAACACACACATTGCTTCCAAGCTCTGTGTAAAGAAAAGCGTGTGAAGTCATTATCACCGCAACGCATGTAGAACTGATAAACCTCCACGCACAAGTATTTCAGTTCTGCGGAAGAATCTCTTACATGTGCATCGATTGAAGCAGAAGAACTTAAATAGCCTTTCCGCTCAAAACTCACAGCAAATGTGTGAGAGTTGACAGGAATGCGTCATTAATGAAAACTGACCACACCTGATAATGAGAGTTTTCGGAGTTTCTGAAATGGTGATTTAAATGAATGATCGAGAACAGGTCATGACCAATCATTATTTTTAAGGGATGGTTTGAGCCTCCCCTATCGCCAGTTCACCAGCTGCCACTGTTTCTGAACCAGACCTTTCTTGTGAAATCGACCTCTCCATCATTATTACCGCATAAAACATCAACTAGGTGGGGTGACTCCAGCTCCTGACTGGCTGTCAACCCAGCATGCACTGCGCATACCCGGCACAAAGATGTAACTGTTTTATGGAGTTAAATTAATGCCAAAATCTAATATACAAGCTGAACATGTTTTACAAATGCACTACGATTCACAAACAAATACAATGTGATTTACAAATACAAAAATGATTCACGTGCCAACAAAGTGTGCTTTGTGAATACAATAATGATTTGCAAACGCAGCGTGGTTTGCAAATATAAAAATGATTCACGTACAAACAAGGTGTGGTTTTTAGGTATAAAAACGATATGCAAACAAATACAGTGTGGTTTGCAAATACAAAACACCATTAACAAACGAATGCATTCAGTTTTACAAATAGAAAACGTAGCAATTACAAGAACCATTTCCTACACGTACAAGTCACTTGGCAGTTTTCTACCTGTGACATGGCGCCGATTTTTATTCCCCGCCAACCCGAAGTGGGAGGGGGATATAGGTTTGACCTCCGTCCGTGCGTGCGTGTGTGCGTCTGTCGGTCCGTCTGAGAGAAATGGGACTACTTTTCTCAGAAACTATTACAGATAGGACAACCAAATTTGGTGTATAGCTTCAGACCATAAAGGCCTTGATGGAGTTCGAAAATAAGAAGCGCACGATTGGCGGGGGATGTTGTAGACCATGTCGACTTGTCTCACGTGTATTTGTCCGAAAGATTTTCTCACTAATGTCCTCACTAAGTTATTGAACCTGCGAAACAGCACATGGGGCTATGACTCAATTTCCTAGATCTCAACAACGTGAAGTTGAACAGAATAGAGAACGGCTGCCATCGACAACCATGGACATGAGAATGATGGCTGAAGCTAAATAAAAACGCAGTGTCTACGTGTCCGAAATAACTCCGTGTCCGACAGTGGGATGGTTTCAACATAACTCCGTGTCCGACAGTCGATTATTGTTTTTAATCTCTTGAAATCTACTGAATCTTTTAGATATTAAACATGAATGTTTTGACCAGACGGTTCACTTCTTCAGGATGGGTACCAAGAATTTCAGTCAATGTTTCTGTTTAAGCTCTGCTGAATAAAGTGAGTCAACATTGGCGCGGGACTTTGTGCATTTGTGACGAATTCAGTGACTGTCGGACAGAGATCCTAAAATACTCTGTGTCCAAAAGCCATAAAAGTTTTGGCAAAGGCTATTCCCCCAACCGTTGGTGGAACAGGGGGGAAAGTTGCTCTTATTCCCCCAAACGTTGGTGGAATAGGGTGGAATGTTGTCCATATTCCCCCAAACTGTTAGTCAAACACTGGCAACAGTTACTCTTATTCCCCCGACAGTTGGTCGAACAGGGGCAACAGTTGCTCTTATTCCCCCAACAGTTGGTCAAACAGGGACGAAGGTTGCTCTTATTCAAATTTTTGAGCGATATGACATCTTGGCACTTGATCAGGCAGCATGAAAAAGAACTGAACCCAGCCCATTACATCTCCCGCTTGATTTTAAGGGGACACAATCAAATTACAAATGCAGTAATCAGGTTGAAAGATGTTTTATTGAGAAACAAAAAAAAAAAAACATTCATATTTCTGTTAACTTTTGAGTGAAGAGGGCAAATCACTGCTATAAACATTAACCCCTAAAGAACTGAGATCCTTAAGAATCCTGGTACCGGGGACGGTTATTACGCATTATAAATACAGCATTTTTTCAAATCGTGACATTGTCAAGCGGCATATCCACATCTCGCGAAGAAACTCGGCCAAAAGCTCATGTAAACCATTTTTACCTCAACCGAACACAATTCAAGCACCAAGCAAGTAAATAAGCATGCAGCAGAACATAGGATAAAATCATATCAGTGCTGAATCGCCAGGATTTCTTCTGAATTTGTGCTATGCATAAAAACGATACCTCAAATAAAAGAGGAAAGTCCACAGAATGCATCGTATGAGACCTGTCATTTTAAACCGACACCACATTGAAAGAACAGCAGGCATACACTTTACAGTCTACAGAGATGAGCAGAAAAAAATTCTTACCTTTGATATTTTGCAATAAAAAAACTGCTCGAGGGTAAATCTGCCCTTGCTATTGTTAGCCCAATGTGTTCGCGTTATAACGAAACTAGATCTGCCGGGATCCTAACATGTTCTTTCCCAGGGCGTTGCTTCAAATACCTCAGCTCCGGAGCATTCAGCTTCCTTGCAATGTATTATTCTTTCTGAGATCAGCTTGTGATGCTGTCACGAAGACTATGCCGGTAGGAATTTGATTGTATGTGTCCTGATGATTCTAACGAACTCTAAACCACCTTAATGGCAGAAACCGAGCCTGAGCTACAGCCTTGCGTTCCGAGTGCGTCAAGCTGAGTCCATGGGACATAATGAATGTTCTTGAATAGTGTGACAGTATAAACGTATTACTAGTTTGTTTGAGGTATTGTCCGAATAATTATCCGCTAAATATTCAACATTCATTTTTAAAGTCGTTTTCTGACAGAATCTTTGCACTATTCCGCAGAAATACTGAGCCTACAACAGTACAGTAGCCTACTTTTTTTCCTTACCCATTCGTTGAATGGGCAATTTCACCATAGACTGTTGTCGATTGGCGCAGCCTATTGGATAAAATGCTGCGCTGCTGAAAGGAAATTGTAAAGGTACGATTCCTGATCGGGGTACCTTTTTTTAATTTTATTTTTTGGAAATAATCGCAGTTGCCTTCTACAAATAATCGCTGGGGTTTTTGTTATTCTTACTTTTCTTGAACATATTTTCACATTGCCTTTGTATTTATCATTTTACTTATTTGTTTTGTTTTTTAATAAATATGCTCCAGTGGAGTCAAACTTAATTTTCATTGTATGTATTATCTTCGAATGGGAAATTGTATCGGCAACAAAACTGGCAGAAATAATAATAATTTATTTCTATTCTAAAAATTAAAAAATGTTGTATTTGGTTGGAATGGGTGCCTATAGTGATATATAAGTGAAATTAATGGGTTTTACAGCTTGGTATGTAAGAAATCTGAAATGGAACACAAGGTACCTGAATTGCCAAAATGGAGAGGCCACCTAGACATGCCTCTCTAATTTTGTTCTGATTGACCTGATCAGAATAAACTTTGGCATAGATAATAATGACATTCTATCTTGTAATTTTTAGAGGTTTCCGGCTGCATTTCAACAAATTTAGAAGGGATCGAAGTAAACATTTGTTAGGTGCAAAATGAGATTGACACTGTGTTCCATCTCCATTTACTCTGACTAGTGATTTTTACACCAGGTATGAAATCTCAAATGGTTTTACCTTTATTACGATACCAAGATTATTCAAATGGACCAAGCAGTCGCAGAGATATACTCATTTATACTCATTTCATTTTGGGCTTGCCATTTTCAAAAAAGAGGCTCAGGGCTTAAGGGTTTAAATCCACTGAACTTTGCACAGAAGGCAAATCTGGATATTTAGGGGTTACCTTATTAAAGGCTTAATAATTCAAGAGTGCAGCTTCACAGACAAGAAAGGAATAGCTCAAATGAGTCTATAGACACTTGAAACCTTTGGACTCCTATCATATTTCTGTTTATTTTCATGATTTTGGTAGAGGAAAGGGGCTGCAAACACAAAAAATCTCCATGAAAATTCAACATTGAAATTGCAAAAAAAAATAAATAAAAAAAAATAAAAATACTGAGAATTGAAAAACTGCTGGGACTTAAAACAATACATTTCTGGGATCATATAACATATATAATTCATCTTGCACATAACATTCTAGATTACCCTCTCCAGTTGGTTTTGGTGGTCCATAGTGCTTGCATGTGTATTTGACAAAATTGCATTTGAAATGAGATGGATATAGGGTAGATTTTCTCAGTGATTTTGTGTTTGCATTTTCCACAGTCCTGCAATTATTCGATTTTTATTAATTATTATCAATAATATTAAAAATTAACAGAACATTGTTCGGCACAGTTTTAGGTAGAAAAAGAAATTTTGGGAGTGCTGATATTTTTGTGTTAATAGAAAACGGTGCGCAAAGTGCGCTGGGCTGGCTGGCATAGCCCGCCGGCGGGGGTGTGGGGTGGTTTACCCTCCCACAGGGGGAAACATTTTTTAAGAATAGGGCCTAAATGGTGCATTCAAGAGCATTCTGAAGACAAAATATTACATTTCAGCACAAGACATTGGCTTAGTTTTTTCTTCATTACATTGATAAATTGTTATATTTTCTATTGTTGTCAATGCATTCCACACCTTTTCTGGCTATGGCAAAAATAAGATGGATTTAGCCAAAATTAGCAACTGACAAGGTGAGAGAGAAATTATTAAATAAAGGAATAAGTCCCGAGAAGCAGAGGGTTACAGTGATTTTATAACGGCGGAGGGGCGTTCTAAGGCACGATGCGCAGTGGAGTGAAATAATGGCCCTGCAACAAGCAATCAAAACTCCTGAGATGTCTAAAACTGCTAAAATCAGGTAAAGACACGTCCATCGTATTATTGAGAATGGGAATGGTGGGATTAACCATTATGTTTGAGGAAGAAATTTGGTCGGAAAAAATCTTGGAAAGATCGTGATCAGTGGTCACATGAACGTTTGGATAAATCAAATCGCAGAAAGTCAACTGTAGAACTCACAGCTATGTTTATTATTGAAAGAACATCTCTCATTTTGAATTGTATTGTGAAATATTTTCCTTGGTAATTATTTGGAAGTATGTGTTATTAAATAACCATCCCCTTGATGTGGATGAGGATATAAGGATGAGTGTTGTGCTTCAGCGTGTCGGTCTCTCCGTCCGTCATACTTGTTTCAATGCCAGAACTCTTGTGCCGTTCAATATTTCTTGACGAGATGTCATAAATGGATACATCTTATCGCGAAGATGTACCTTTTCTTACTTTAGTCTGTCCTTTAGTCTGTCTGTCCCTCCAGGCACTGCCTTTTGTTTCCAGTCCAGATATTAGCCTTCCCATGGCAAGGGATTTGAGTATTTTGCATTTTTATCAGTTCATGCGACGGTTGATAATGCGTGTGAGAATCATGTTTTTGGCCTCGATAGCGCAGTACGTAGTGGCGTCAGTCTCATAATCTGAAGGTCGTGAGTTTAATCCTCACACAGGGCATTGATTATTACTTCACGTGGATAACTGGGCAGTGTCAACTCGTAACTGTCACTTACCTGGAATATATTGGCCCCGTAGCATCCTCTTGTTTTTGTGAATAGGCTTGAAGGTATGACTCATGCGCGACATACTGATATTACTCTGCCTGGCCAAAAAGAAGTCACCAACTATACTAAAATAAGCAAATAGGAAAGTGCCTTCAATTAAATTATAACTGCAGTGATTAATGTTTCAGCTAGCAACAAGTGTTTTTTCGCCTTGCTGAGGCAGTGAGTTGCCTCTTATTTCTCGAACAACCATGCTGGACGACGTATCTGATATTCATGGAATAGAGGTTATTCTGTTTCAGTGGAGAGAAATAATTGCCCTCCATCAAGCAATGAAAATTCCCTAGGAGATGTCTAAAACTGCTAAAATCAGGTTAAGAAATGTCCAACTTATTATTGATAATGGGAATCTTGGGGTCAACCATTATGTTTGAGGAAGAAATTTGGTCGGAAAATAATCGTGGAAGGATCCTGATCAGTGTTCACACGAACGTTTTGTTAAATCAAATCGTAGAAAGTCAACAGTAGAACTCACAGCTATGTTTATTATTGAAAGAACATCTCTCATTTTGAATGGTATTGTGAAATATTCTCCTTGGTAATTATTTAGAAGTATGTCTTATTAAATAACCCTCCCCTTGATGTGGATGAGGATAAAAGGATTAGTGTTGTGCTTCAGCGTGTCGGTCGTTCTGTCCGTCATACTTGTTTCAATGCCAGAACTCCTGTGCCGTTCAATATTTCTTGACGAGATGTCATAAATGGATACATCTTATCGTGGAGATGTACCTTTTCTTACTTTAGTCTGTCCTTTAGTCTGTCTGTCCCTCCCTGCACTGCCTTTTGTTTCCAGTCCAGATATCAGCCTTCCCATGGCAAGGGATTTGTGTATTTGGAATTTTTTTCAGTTCATGCGACGGTTGATTATGCGTGTTAAAACTGAGTTTTTGCCCACGTTAGCGCAGTAGGTAGCACGTCAGTCTCATAATCTGAAGGTCGTGAGTTCAATCCTCACAGTGGGCATTGATTATAACCTCACGTGGATAACTGGGCAGTGTCAACTCGTTACTGTCACTTACCTGGAATATATTGGCCCCGTAGCATCCTCTTGTTTTTGTGAATAGGCTTGAAGGTATGACTCATGCGCGACATGCTGATATTACTCTGCCTGGCCAAAAAGAAGTCACCAACTATACTAAAATAAGCAAATAGGAAAGTGCCTTCAATTAAATTATAACTGCAGTGATTAAATTTTCAGCTAGCAACAAGTGTTTTTTCGCCTTGCTGAAGCAGTGAGTTGCCTCTTATTTCTCGAACAACCATGCTGGACGACGTATCTGATATTCATGGAATAGAGGTTATTCTGTTTCAGTGGAGAGAAATAATTGCCCTCCATCAAGCAATGAAAATTCCCTAGGAGATGTCTAAAACTGCTAAAATCAGGTTAAGAAATGTCCAACTTATTATTGATAATGGGAATCTTGGGGTCAACCATTATGTTTCAGGAAGAAATTTGGTCGGAAAATAATCGTGGAAGGATCCTGATCAGTGTTCACACGAACGTTTTGTTAAATCAAATCGTAGAAAGTCAACAGTAGAACTCACAGCTATGTTTATTATTGAAAGAACATCTCTCATTTTGAATGGTATTGTGAAATATTTTCCTTAGTAATTATTTAGAAGTATGTCTTATTAAATAACCCTCCCCTTGATGTGGATGAGGATAAAAGGATGAGTGTTGTGCTTCAGCGTGTCGGTCTTTCCGTCCGTCATACTTGTTTCAATGCCAGAACTCCTGTGCCGTTCAATATTTCTTGACGAGATGTCATAAATGGATACATCTTATCGTGGAGATGTACCTTTTCTTACTTTAGTCTGTCCTTTAGTCTGTCTGTCCCTCCCTGCACTGCCTTTTGTTTCCAGTCCAGATATCAGCCTTCCCATGGCAAGGGATTTGTGTATTTGGAATTTTTTTCAGTTCATGCGACGGTTGATTATGCGTTTTAAAATTAGGTATTTGCCCATGGTAGCGCAGTAGGTAGCACGTTAGTCTCATAATCTGGAGGTCGTGAGTTCAATCCTCACATGGGGCATTGATTTTTTCTTCACGTGGATAACTGGGCAGTGTCAACTTGTAACTGACACTTACCTGGAATATATTGGGTCCGTAGCATCCTCTTGCTTTTGTGAATATGCTTGAAGGTATGACTCATGCGCGACATGCTGATATTACTCTGCCTGGCCAAAAAGAAGTCACCAACTATACTAAAATAAGCAAATAGGAAAGTGCCTTCAATTAAATTATAAATGCAGTGATTAATGTTTCAGCTAGCAACAAGTGTTTTTTCGCCTTGCTGAGGCAGTGAGTTGCCTCTTATTTCTGGAACAACCATGCTGGACGACGTATCTGATATTCATGGAATAGAGGTTATTCTGTTTCAGTGGAGAGAAATAATTGCCCTGCATCAAGCAATGAAAATTCCTGAGGAGATGTCTAAAACTGCTAAAATCAGGTTAAGAAATGTCCAACGTATTATTGATAATGGGAATCGTGGAGTCAACCATTATGTTTGAGGAAGAAATTTGGTCGGAAAATAATCTTGCAAGGATCCTGATCAGTGTTCACATGAACGTTTGGTTAAATCAAATCGTAGAAAGTCAACAGTAGAACTCACAGCTTTGTTTATTATTGAAAGAACATCTCTCATTTTGAATTGTATTGTGAAACATTTTTCTTGGTAATTATTGGGAAGTATGTGTTATTAAATAAACTTCCATTTGATGTGGATGAGGATAAAAGGATGAGTGTTGTGCTTCATTGTGTCGGTCTTTCCGTCCGTCATACTTGTTTCAATGCCAGAACTCCTGTGCCGTTCAATATTTCTTGACGAGATGTCATAAATGGATACATCTTATCGTGAAGATGTACCTTTTCTTACTTTAGTCTGTCCATTAGTCTGTCTGTCCCTCCCTGCACTGCCTTTTGTTTCCAGTCCAGATATCAGCCTTCCCATGGCAAGGGATTTGAGTATTTTGACTTTATTTTTAGTTCATGCGACGTTTGATTATGCGTGTGAGAATTGTATTTTTGGCCTCGTTAGCGCAGTAGGTAGCGCGTCAGTATCATAATCTGAAGGTCGTGAATTCAATTCTTACACGGGGCATTGATTATTACCTCACGTGGATAACTGGGTAGTGTCAACTCGTAACTGACACTTACCTGGAATATATTGGGCCCGTAGCATCCTCTTGCTTTTGTGAATATGCTTGAAGGTATTACACATGCTCGACATGCTGATCTTACTCTGCCTGGCCAAAAAAAGTCACCAACTATACTAAAATAAGCAAATAGGAAAGTGCCTTCAATTAAATTATAACTGCAGTGATTAATGTTTCAGCTAGCAACAAGTGTTTTTTCGCCTTGCTGAGGCAGTGAGTTGCCTCTTATTTCTGGAACAACCATGCTGGACGACATATCTGATATTCATGGAATAGAGGTTATTCTTTTTCAGTGGAGAGAAATAATTGCCCTGCATCAAGCAATGAAAATTCCTTAGGAGATGTCTAAAACTGCTAAAATCAGGTTAAGAAATGTCCAACGTATTATTGATAATGGGAATCGTGGAGTCAACCATTATGTTTGAGGAAGAAATTTGGTCGGAAAATAATCTTGGAAAGATCCTGATCAGTGTTCACATGAACGTTTGGTGAAATCAAATCGTAGAAAGTCAACAGTAGAACTCACAGCTCTGTGTATTATTGAAAGAACATCTCTCATTTTGAATTGTATTGTGAAACATTTTCCTTGGTAATTATTTGGAAGTATGTGTTATTAAATAACCTTCCCTTGATGTGGATGAGGATATAAGGATGAGTGTTGTGCTTCAGCGTGTCGGTCTCTCCGTCCGTCATACTTTTTTCAATGCCAGAACTCCTGTGCCGTTCAATATTTCTTGACGAGATGTCATAAATGGATACATCTTATCGTGAAGATGTACCTTTTCTTACTTTAGTCTGTCCTTTAGTCTGTCTGTCCCTCCCTGCACTGCCTTTTTTTTCCAGTCCAGATATCAGCCTTCCCACGGCAAGGGATTTGAGTATTTTGAATTTTTTTCAGTTCATGCGACGGTTGATTATGCGTGTGAGAATTGTACTTTCGGCCTCGTGAGTGCAGTAGGGAGCGCGTCAGTCTCATAATCTGAAGGTCGTGAGTTCAATCCTCACATGAGGCATTGATTATTACTTCACGTGGATAACTTGGCAGTGTCAACTCGTAACTGACACTTACCTGGAATATATTGGGTCCGAAGCATCCTCTTGCTTTTGTGAATATGCTTGAAGGTATGACTCATGCGCGACATGCTGATATTACTCTGCCTGGCCAAAAAGAAGTCACCAACTATACTAAAATAAGCAATTGGAAAGTGCCTTCAATTAAATTATAACTGCAGTGATTAATGTTTCAGCTAGCAACAAGTGTTTTTTCGCCTTGCTGAGGCAGTGACTTGCCTCTTATTTCTGGAACAACCATGCTGGACGACGTGTCTGATATTCATGGAATAGAGGTTACACTGTTTCAGTGGAGAGAAATAATTGCCCTGCATCAAGCAATGAAAATTCCTTCGGATATGTCTAAACCTGCTAAAATCAGGTTAAGAAATGTCCAACGTATTATTGATAATGGGAATCGTGGAGTCAACCATTATGTTTGAGGAAGAAATTTGGTCGGAAAATAATCTTGGAAGGATCTTGATCAGTGTTCACACGAACGTTTGGTTAAATCAAATCGTAGAAAGTCAACAGTAGAACTCACAGTTCTGTGTATTATTGAAAGAACATCTCTCATTTTGAATTGTATTGTGAAATATTTTCCTTGGTAATTATTTGGAAGTATGTGTTCTTAAATAACGTTCTCTTGATGTGGATGAGGAAATAAGGATGAGTGTTGTGCTTCAGCGTGTCGGTCTTTCCGTCGGTCATACTTGTTTCAATGCCAGAACTCCTGTGCCGTTCAATATTTCTTGACGAGATGTCATAAATGGATACATCTTATCGTGAAGATGTACCTTTTCTTACTTTAGTCTGTCCTTTAGTCTGTCTGTCCCTCCCTGCACTGCCTTTTTTTTCCAGTCCAGATATCAGCCTTCCCACGGGAAGGGATTTGAGTATTTTGAATTTTTTTCAGTTCATGCAATGGTTGATTATGCATGTGAAAATTGTACTTTCGGCCTCGTTAGCGCAGTAGGTAGCGCGTCAGTCTCAAAATCTGTAGGTCGTGAGTTCAATCCTCACACGAGGCATTGATTAATACTTCACGTGGATAACTGGGCAGTGTCAACTCGTAACTGACACTCGCCTGGAATATATAGGGCCCGTAGCATCCTCTTGCTTTTGTGAATATGCTTGAAGGTATGACTCATGCGCGACATGCTGATATTACTCTGCCTGGCCAAAAAGAAGTCACCAACTATACTAAAATAAGCAAAAAGGAAAGTGCCTTCAATTAAATTATAACTGCATTGATTAATATTTCAGCTAGCAACAAGTGTTTTTTCGCCTTGCTGTGGCAGTGAGTTGCCTCTTATTTCTGGAACAACCATGCTGGACGACGTATCTGATATTCATGGAATAGAGGTTATTCTGTTTCAGTGGAGAGAAATAATTGCCCTCCATCAAGCAATGAAAATTCCTTAGGATATGTCTAAAACTGCTAAAATCAGGTTTAGAAATGTCCAACGTATTATTGATAATGGGAATCGTGGGGTCAACCATTATGTTTGAGAAAGAAATTTGGTCGGAAAATAATCTTGGAAGGATCCTGATCATTGTTCACACGAACGTTTGGTTAAATCAAATCGTAGAAAGTCAACAGTAGAACTCACAGCTATGTTCATTATTAAAAGAACATCTCTCATTTTGAATGGTATTGTGAAATATTTTCCTTGGTAATTATTTGGAAGCATGTGTTATTAAATAACCCTCCCCTTGATGTGGATGAGGATAAAAGGATGAGTGTTGTGCTTCAGCGTGTCGGTCTGTCCGTCCGTCATACTTGTTTCAATGCCAGAACTCCTGTGCCGTTCAGTATTTCTTGACGAGATGTCATAAATGGATACATCTTATCGTGAAGATGTACCTTTTCTTGCTTTAGTCTGTCCTTTAGTCTGTCTGTCCCTCCCTGCACTGCCTTTTGTTTCCAGTCCAGATATCAGCCTTCCCATGGCAAGGGATTTGAGTATTTTGAATTTATTTTTAGTTCATGCGACGTTTGATTATGCGTGTGAGAATTGTATATTTCTCTTCGTTAGCGCAGTAGGTAGCGCGTCAGTCTCATAATCTGCAGGTTGTGAGTTCAATCCTCACACTGGGCATTGATTATCACTTCATGTGGATAACTGGGCAGTGTCAACTTGTAACTGACACTTACCTGGACTATATTGGGTCTGTAGCATCCTCTTGCTTTTGTGAATATGCTTGAAGGTATGACTCATGCGCGACATGCTGATATTACTCTGCCTGGCCAAAAAGAAGTCACCAACTATACTAAAATAAGCAAATAGGAAAGTGCCTTCAATTAAATTATAACTGCAGTGATTAATGTTTCACCTAGCATCAAGTGTTTTTTCGCCTTGCTGAGGCAGTGAGTTGCCTCTTATTTCTGGAACAACCATGCTGGACGACGTATCTGATATTCATGGAATAGAGGTTATTTTGTTTCAGTGGAGAGAAATAATTGCCCTGCATCAAGCAATGAAAATTCCTTAGGAGATGTCTAAAACTGCTAAAATCAGGTTAAGAAATGTCCAACGTATTATTGATAATGGGAATCGTGGAGTCAACCATTATGTTTGAGGAAGGAATTTGGTCGGAAAATAATCTTGGAAGGATCCTAATCAGTGTTCACATGAACGTTTGGTTAAATCAAATCGTAGAAAGTCAACAGTAGAATTCACAGCTATGTCTATTATTGAAAGAACATCTCTCATTTTGAATTGTATTGTGAAACATTTTTCTTGGTAATTATTGGGAAGTATGTGTTATTAAATAACCTTCCCCTTGATGTGGATGAGGATAAAAGGATGAGTGTTGTGCTTCAGCGTGTCGGTCTTTCCGTCCGTCATACTTGTTTCAATGCCAGAACTCCTGTGCCGTTCAATATTTCTTGACGAGATGTCATAAATGGATACATCTTATCGTGAAGATGTACCTTTTCTTACTTTAGTCTGTCCTTTTGTCTGTCTGTCCCTCCCTGCACTGCCTTTTGTTTCCAGTCTAGATATCAGCCTTCCCATGGCAAGGGATTTGAGTATTTTGAATTTATTTTTAGTTCATGCGACGTTTGATTATGCGTGTGAGAATTGTATTTTTGGCCTCGTTAGCGCAGTAGGTAGCGCGTCAGTTTCATACTCTCAAGGTCGTGAGTTCAATCCTCACACTGGTCATTGATCAACACTTCTTGTGGAAAACTGGGCAGTGTCAACTCGTAACTGACACTTACCTGCACTATATTGGGTCTGTAGCATCCTCTTGCTTTTGTGAATATGCTTGAAGGTATGACTCATGCGCGACATGCTGATATTACTCTGCCTGGCCAAAAAGAAGTCACCAACTATACTAAAATAAGCAAATAGGAAAGTGCCTTCAATTAAATTATAACTGCAGTGATTAATGTTTCAGCTAGCAACAAGTGTTTTTTCGCCTTGCTGAGGCAGTGAGTTGCCTCTTATTTCTGGAACAACCATGCTGGACGACGTATTTGATATTCATGGAATAGAGGTTATTCTATTTCAGTGGAGAGAAATAATTGCCCTCCATCAAGCAATGAAAATGCCTGAGGAGATGTCTAAAACTGCTAAAATCAGGTGAAGAAATGTCCAACTTGTTATTGATAATGGGAATCTTGGGGTCAACCATTATGTTTGAGGAAGAAATTTGGTCGGAAAATAATCGTGGAAGGATCCTGATCAGTGTTCACACGAACGTTTGGTTAAATCAAATCGTAGAAAGTCAACAGTAGAACTCACAGCTATGTTTATTATTGAAAGAACATCTCTCATTTTGAATTGTATTGTGAAACATTTTCCTTGGTAATTATTTGGAAGTATGTGTTAATAAATAACCCTCCCCTTGATGTGGATGGGGATATAAGGATGAGTGTTGTGCTTCAGCGTGTCGGTCTCTCCGTCCGTCATACTTGTTTCAATGCCAGAACTCCTGTGCCGTTCAATATTTCTTGACGAGATGTCATAAATGGATACATCTTTTCGCGAAGATGTACCTTTTCTTACTTTAGTCTGTCCTTTAGTCTGTCTGTCCCTCCATGCACTGCCTTTTGTTTCCTGTCCAGATATTAGCCTTCCCATGGCAAGGGATTTGAGTATTTTGCATTTTTATCAGTTCGTGCGACGGTTGATTATGCGTGTGAGAATTGTACTTTTGTCCTCGTTAGCGCATTAGATAGCGCATCAGTCTCATAATCTGAATGTCGTGAGTTCAATCCTCACATGAGGCATTGATTATTACTTCACGTGGATAACTGGGCAGTGTCAACTCGTAACTGACACTTACCTGGAATATATTGGGCCCGTAGCATCCTCTTGTTTTTGTGAATAGGCTTGAAGGTATGACTCATGCGCGACATGCTGATATTACTCTGCCTGGCCAAAAAGAAGTCACCAACTACACTAAAATAAGCAAATAGGAAAGCGCCTTCAATTAAATTATAACTGCAGCGATTAATATTTCAGCTAGCAACAAGTGTTTTTTCGCCTTGCTGAGGCAGTGAGTTGCCTCTTATTTCTGGAACAACCATGCTGCTCAACGTATCTGATATTCATGGATGGAGGTTATTCTGTTTCAGTGGAGAGAATTAATTGCCCTGCATCAAGCAATGAAAATTCCTTTGGAGATGTCTAAAACTGCTAAAATCAGATTAAGAAATGTCCAACGTATTATTGATAATGGGAATCGTGGGGTCAACCATTATGTTTGAGAAAGAAATTTGGTCGGAAAATAATCTTGGAAGGATCCTGATCATTGTTCACACGAACGTTTGGTTAAATCAAATCGTAGAAAGTCAACAGTAGAACTCACAGCTCTGTGTATTATTGAAAGAACATCTCTCATTTTAAATGGTATTGTGAAATATTTTCCTTGGTAATTATTTGGAAGTATGTGTTATTAAATAACCCTCCCCTTGATGTGGATGAGGATAAAAGGATGAGTGTTGTGCTTCAGCGTGTCGGTCTCTCCGTCCGTCATACTTGTTTCAATGCCAGAACTCCTGTGCCGTTCAATATTTCTTGACGAGATGTCATAAATGGATACGTCTTATGGTGAAGATGTACCTTTTCTTACTTTAGTCTGTCCTTTAGTCTGTCTGTCCCTCCATGCACTGCCTTTTGTTTCCAGTCCAGATATCAGCCTTCCCACGGGAAGGGATTTGAGTATTTTGAATTTATTTTTAGTTCATGCGACGTTTGATTATGCGTGTGAGAATTGTCTATTTCGCCTCGTTAGCGCAGTAGGTAGCGCGTCAGTCTCATAATCTGCAGGTCGTGAGTTCAATCCTCACACTGGGCATTGATTATCACTTCATGTGGATAACTGGGCAGTGTCAACTCGTAACTGACACTTACCTGGACTATATTGGGTCTGTAGCATCCTCTTGCTTTTGTGAATATGCTTGAAGGTATGACTCATACGCGACATGCTGATATTACTCTGCCTGGCCAAAAAGAAGTCACCAACTATACTAAAATAAGCAAATAGGAAAGTGCCTTCAATTAAATTATAACTGCAGTGATTAATGTTTCAGCTAGCAACAAGTGTTTTTTCGCCTTGCTGAGGCAGTGAGTTGCCTCTTATTTCTGGAACAACCATGCTGGACGACGTATCTGATATTCATGGTATAGAGGTCATTCTATTTCAGTGGAGAGAAATAATTGTCCTCCATTAAGCAATGAAAATTCCTTAGGAGATGTCTAAAACTGCTAAAATCATGTGAAGAAATGTCCAACTTATTATTGATAATGGGAATCTTGGGGTCAACCATGATGTTTGAGGAAGAAATTTGGTCGGAAAATAATCGTGGAAGGATCCTGATCAGTGTTCACACGAACGTTTGGTTAAATCAAATCGTAGAAAGTCAACATTAGAACTCACAGCTATGTTTATTATTGAAAGAACATCTCTCATTTTGAATTGTATTGTGAAATATTTTCCTTGGTAATTATTTAGAAGTATGTCTTATTAAATAACCCTCCCCTTGATGTGGATGAGGATAAAAGGATGAGTGTTGTGCTTCAGCGTGTCGGTCTTTCCGTCCGTCATACTTGTTTCAATGCCAGAACTCCTGTGCCGTTCAATATTTCTTGACGAGATGTCATAAATGGATACATCTTATCGTGAAGATGTACCTTTTCTTACTTTAGTCTGTCCTTAAGTCTGTCTGTCCCTCCCTGCACTGCGTTTTGTTTCCAGTCCAGATATCAGCCTTCCCATGGCATGGGATTTGTGTATTTGTAATTTTTTTCAGTTCATGCGACGGTTGATTATGCGTTTTAGTATTGGGTTTTTGGCCTCGTTAGCGCAGTAGGTAGCGCGTCAGTCTCATAATCTGAAGGTTGTGAATTCAATCCTCACACTGGGCATTGATTATTACCTCGCGTGGATAGCTGGGCAGTGTCAACTCGTAACTGACACTTACCTGGAATATATTGGGCCCGTAGTATCCTCTTGCTTTTGTGAATATGCTTGAAGGTATTACTCATGCTCGACATGCTGATCTTACTCTGCCTGGCCAAAAAAAAGTCACCAACTATACTAAAATAAGCAAATAGGAAAGTGCCTTCAATTAAATTATAACTGCAGTGATTAATGTTTCACCTAGCAACAAGTGTTTTTTCGCCTTGCTGAGGCAGTGAGTTGCCTCTTATTTCTGGAACAACCATGCTGGACGACGTATCTGATATTCATGGAATAGAGGTTATTCTGTTTCAGTGGAGAGAAATAATTGCCCTGCATCAAGCAATGAAAATTCCTTAGGAGATGTCTAAAACTGCTAAAATCAGGTTAAGAAATGTCCAACGTATTATTGATAATGGGAATCGTGGAGTCAACCATTATGTTTGAGGAAGAAATTTGGTCAGAAAATAATCTTGGAAAGATCCTGATCAATGTTCACATGAACGTTTGGTTAAATCAAATCGTAGAAAGTCAACAGTAGAACTCACCGCTCTGTGTATTATTGAAAGAACATCTCTCATTTTGAATTGTATTGTGAAACATTTTCCTTGGTAATTATTTGGAAGTATGTGTAATTAAATAACCCTCCCCTTGATGTAGATGAGGATATAAGGATGAGTGTTGTGCTTCAGCGAGTCGGCCTTTCCGTCCGTCATACTTGTTTCAATGCCAGAACTCCTGTGCCGTTCAATATTTCTTGACGAGATGTCATAAATGGATACATCTTATCGTGAAGATGTACCTTTTCTTACTTTAGTCTGTCCTTTAGTCTGTCTGTCCCTCCCTGCACTGCCTTTTGTTTCCAGTCCAGATATCAGCCTTCCCATGGCAAGGGATTTGAGTATTTTGAATTTTTTTCAGTTTATGCGACGGTTGATTATTCTTTTTAGAATTGCATTTTCGGCCTCGTTAGCGCAGTAGGTAGCGCGTCAGTCTCATAATCTAAGGTCGTGAGTGCAATCCTCACACGGGGCATTGATTATTACTTCATGTGGATACCTGGGCAGTGTCAACTCGTAACTGACACTTACCTGGAATTTTTTGGGCCCGCAGCATCCTCTTGCTTTTGTGAATATGCTTGAAGGTATGACTCATGCGCGACATGCTGATATTACTCTGCCTGGCCAAAAATAAGTCACAAACTATACTAAAATAAGCAAATAGGAAAGTGCCTTCAATTAAATTATAACTGCAGTGATTAATGTTTCAGCTAGCAACAAGTGTTTTTTCGCCTTGCTGAGGTAGTGAGTTGCCTCTTATTTCTGGAACAACCATGCTGGACGACGTATCTGATATTCATGGAATAGAAGTTATTCTGTTTCAGTGGAGAGAAATAATTTCCCTGCATCAAGCAATGAAAATTCCTTAGGAGATGTCTAAAACTGCTAAAATCAGGTTAAGTAATGTCCAACGTATTATTGATAATGGGAATCTTGGAGTCAACCATTATGTTTGGGGAAGAAATTTGGACGGAAAATAGTCTTGGAAGGATCCTGATCAGTGTTCACATGAACGTTTGGTTAAATCAAATCGTAGAAAGTCAACAGTAGAACCCACAGCTCTGTGTATTATTGAAAGAACATCTCTCATTTTGAATTGTATTGTGAAACATTTTTTTTGGTAATTATTTGGAAGTATGTGTTATAAAATAACCCTCCCCTTGATGTGGATGAGGATATAAGGATGAGTGTTGTGCTTCTGCGTGTCGGTCTTTCCGTCCTTCATACTTGTTTCAATGCCAGAACTCCTGTGCCGTTCAATATTTCTTGACGAGATGTCATAAATGGATACATCTTATCGTGAAGATGTACCTTTTCTTACTTTAGTCTGTCCTTTAGTCTGTCTGTCACTCCCTGCACTGCCTTTTGTTTCCAGTCCAGATATCAGCCTTCCCATGGCAAGGGATTTGAGTATTTTGAATTTTTTTCAGTTTATGCGACGGTTGATTATTCGTTTTAGAATTGTATTTTTGGCCTCGTTAGCGCAGTAGGTAGCGCGTCAGTCTCATAATCTGAAGATCGTGAGTTCAATCCTCACACGGGGCATTGATTATTACTTCACGTGGATAATTGGGCAGTGTCAACTCGTAACTGACACTCGCCTGGAATATATTGGGCCCGTAGCATCCTCTTGCTTTTGTGAATATGCTTGAAGGTATGGCTCATGCGCGACATGCTGATATTACTCTGCCTGGCCAAAAAGAAGTCACCAACTATACTAAAATAAGCAAATAGGAAAGTGCCTTCAATTAAATTGTAACTGCAGTGATTAATGTTTCAGCTAGCAACAAGTGTTTTTTTGCCTTGCTGAGGTAGTGAGTTGCCTCCTATTTCTGGAACAACCATGCTGGACGACGTATCTGATATTCATGGAATAGAGGTTATTCTGTTTCAGTGGAGAGAAATAATTTCCCTGCATCAAGCAATGAAAATTTGTTAGGAGATGTCTAAAACTGCTAAAATCAGGTTAAGTAATGTCCAACGTATTATTGATAATGGGAATCTTGGACTGAACCATTATGTTTGAAGAAGAAATTTGGTCGGAATATAATCTTGGAAGGATCCTGATCAGTGTTCACATGAACGTTTGGTGAAATCAAATCGTAGAAAGTCAACAGTAGAACTCACAGCTCTGTGTATTATTGAAAGAACATCTCTCATTTTGAATTGTATTGTGAAACATTTTCTTTGGTAATTATTTGGAAGTATGTGTTATAAAATAACCCTCCCCTTGATGTAGATGAGGATATAAGGATGAGTGTTGTGCATCAGCGTGTCGGTCTTTCCGTCCGTCATACTTGTTTCAATGCCAGAACTCCTGTGCCGTTCAATATTTCTTGACGAGATGTCATAAATGGATACATCTTATCGTGAAGATGTACCTTTTCTTACTTTAGTCTGTCCTTTAGTCTGTCTGTCCCTCCCTGCACTGCCTTTTGTTTCCAGTCCAGATATCAGCCTTCCCATGGCAAGGGATTTGAGTATTTTGAATTTTTTTCAGTTTATGCGACGGTTGATTATTCGTTTTAGAATTGTATTTTTGGCCTCGTTAGCGCAGTAGGTAGCGCGTCAGTCTCATAATCTGAAGATCGTGAGTTCAATCCTCACACGGGGCATTGATTATTACTTCACGTGGATAACTGGGCAGTGTCAACTCGTAACTGACACTCGCCTGGAATATATTGGGCCCGTAGCATCCTCTTGCTTTTGTGAATATGCTTGAAGGTATGGCTCATGCGCGACATGCTGATATTACTCTGCCTGGCCAAAAAGATGTCACCAACAAGACTAAAATAAGCAAATAGGAAAGTGCCTTCAATTAAATTATAACTGCAGTGATTAATGTTTCAGCTAGCAACGTGTTTTTTTTCGCCTTGTTGAGGTAGTGAGTTGCCTCTTATTTCTGGAACAACCATGCTGGACGACGTATCTGATATTCATGGAATAGAGGTTATTCTGTTTCAGTGGAGAGAAATAATTGCCCTGCATCAAGCAATGAAAATTCCTTAGGAGATGTCTAAAACTGCTAAAATCAGGTTAAGAAATGTCCAACGTATTATTGATAATGGGAATCGTGGAGTCAACCATTATGTTTGGGGAAGTAATTTGGTCGGAAAATAGTCTTGGAAGGATCCTGATCAGAGTTCACACGAACGTTTGGTTAAATCAAATCGTAGAAAGTCAACAGTAGAACTCACAGCTTTGTTTATTATTGAAAGAACATCTTACATTTTGAATTGTATTGTGAAATATTTTCCTTGGTTATTATTTGGAAGTATGTGTTCTTAAATTACCTTCCCCTTGATGTGGATGAGGATATAAGGATGAGTGTTGTGCTTCAGCGTGTCGGTCTTTCCGTCCGTCATACTTGTTTCAATGCCAGAACTCCTGTGCCGTTCAATATTTCTAGACAAGAAGTCATAAATGGATACATCTTATCGTGAAGATGTACCTTTTCTTACTTTAGTCTGTCCTTTAGTCTGTCTGTCCCTCCCTGCACTGCCTTTTGTTTCCAGTCCAGATATCAGCCTTCCCATGGCAAGGGATTTGAGTATTTTGAATTTTTTTCAGTTTATGCGACGGTTGATTATTCGTTTTAGAAGTGTATTTTTGGCCTC
Source organism: Gymnothorax reevesii (assembly GCA_029721435.1). Classification (NCBI taxonomy): domain Eukaryota; kingdom Metazoa; phylum Chordata; class Actinopteri; order Anguilliformes; family Muraenidae; genus Gymnothorax; species Gymnothorax reevesii. Next base: position 39,418,879 of record CM056586.1, on the reverse strand, counting down.
GTTAGTGCAGTAGGTAGCGCGTCAGTCTCATAATCTGAAGGTCGTGAGTTCAATCCTCACACGGGGCTTTGATTATTACTTCACGTGGATAACTGGGCAGTGTCAACTCGTAACTGACACTCGCCTGGAATATATTGGGCCCGTAGCATCCTCTTGCTTTTGTGAATATGCTTGAAGGTATGGCTCATGCGCGACATGCTGATATTACTCTGCCTGGCCAAAAAGATGTCACCAACAAAACTAAAATAAGCAAATAGGAAAGTGCCTTCAATTAAATTATAACTGCAGTGATTAATGTTTCAGCTAGCAACGTGTTTTTTTTCGCCTTGTTGAGGTAGTGAGTTGCCTCTTATTTCTGGAACAACCATGCTGGACGACGTATCTGATATTCATGGAATAGAGGTTATTCTGTTTCAGTGGAGAGAAATAATTGCCCTGCATCAAGCAATGAAAATTCCTAAGGAGATGTCTAAAACTGCTAAAATCAGGTTAAGAAATGTCCAACGTATTATTGATAATGGGAATCGTGGAGTCAACCATTATGTTTGGGGAAGAAATTTGGTCGGAAAATAGTCTTGGAAGGATCCTGATCAGAGTTCACACGATCGTTTGGTTAAATCAAATCGTAGAAAGTCAACAGTAGAACTCACAGCTTTGTTTATTATTGAAAGAACATCTCTCATTTTGAATTGTATTGTGAAATATTTTCCTTGGTTATTATTTGGAAGTATGTGTTCTTAAATTACCTTCACCTTGATGTGGATGAGGATATAAGGATGAGTGTTGTGCTTCAGCGTGTCGGTCTTTCCGTCCGTCATACTTGTTTCAATGCCAGAACTCCTGTGCCGTTCAATATTTCTAGACAAGAAGTCATAAATGGATACATCTTATCGTGAAGATGTACCTTTTCTTACTTTAGTCTGTCCTTTAGTCTGTCTGTCCCTCCCTGCACTGCCTTTTGTTTCCAGTCCAGATATCAGCCTTCCCATGGCAAGGGATTTGAGTATTTTGAATTTTTTTCAGTTTATGCGACGGTTGATTATTCGTTTTAGAAGTGTATTTTTGGCCTCGTTAGCGCAGTAGGTAGCGCGTCAGTCTCATAATCTTAAGGTCGTGAATTCAATCCTCACACGGGGCATTGATTATTACTTCACGTGGATAACTGGGCTGTGTCAACTCGTAACTGACACTCGCCTGGAATATATTGGGCCCGTAGCATCCTCTTGCTTTTGTGAATATGCTTGAAGGTATGACTCATGCGCGACATGCTGATATTACTCTGCCTGGCCAAAAAGATGTCACCAACTATACTAAAATAAGCAAATAGGAAAGTGCCTTCAATTAAATTATAACTGCAGTGATTAATGGTTCAGCTAGCAACAAGTGTTTTATCGCCTTGCTGAGGCAGTGAGTTGCCTCTTATTTCTGGAACAACCATGCTGGACGACGTATCTGATATTCATGGAATAGAGGTTATTCTGTTTAAGTGGAGAGAAATAATTGCCCTGCATCAAGCAATGAGAATTCCTTTCGGAGATGTCTAAAACTGCTAAAATCAGGTTAAGAAATGTCCAACGTATTATTGATAATGGGAATCGTGGAGTCAACCATTATGTTTGGGGAAGAAATTTGGTCGGAAAATAGTCTTGGAAGGATCCTGATCAGTGTTCACATGAACGTTTGGTTAAATCAAATCTTAGAAAGTCAACAGTAGAACTCACAACTATGTTTATTATTGAAAGAACATCTTTCATTTTGAATTGTATTGAGAAATATTTTGCTTGGTTATTATTTGGAAGTATGTGTTATGAAATAACCTTCCCCTTGATGTGGATGAGGATATAAGGATGAGTGTTGTGCTTCAGCGTGTCGGTCTTTCCGTCCGTCATACTTGTTTCAATGCCAGAACTCCTGTGCCGTTCAATATTTCTTGACGAGAAGTCATAAATGGATACATCTTATCGTGAAGATGTACCTTTTCTTAATTTAGTCTGTCTGTCCCTCCCTGCACTGCCTTTTGTTTCCAGTCCAGATATCAGCCTTCCCATGGCAAGGGATTTGAGTATTTTGAATTTTTTTCAGTTTATGCGACGGTTGATTATTCGTTTTAGAATTGTATTTTTGGCCTCGTTAGCGCAGTAGGTAGCGCGTCAGTCTCATAATCTGAAGGTCGTGAGTTCAATCCTCACACGGGGCTTTGATTATTACTTCACGTGGATAACTGGGCAGTGTCAACTCGTAACTGACACTCGCCTGGAATATATTGGGCCCGTAGCATCCTCTTGCTTTTGTGAATATGCTTGAAGGTATGGCTCATGCGCGACATGCTGATATTACTCTGCCTGGCCAAAAAGATGTCACCAACAAAACTAAAATAAGCAAATAGGAAAGTGCCTTCAATTAAATTATAACTGCAGTGATTAATGTTTCAGCTAGCAACGTGTTTTTTTTCGCCTTGTTGAGGTAGTGAGTTGCCTCTTATTTCTGGAACAACCATGCTGGACGACGTATCTGATATTCATGGAATAGAGGTTATTCTGTTTCAGTGGAGAGAAATAATTGCCCTGCATCAAGCAATGAAAATTCCTTAGGAGATGTCTAAAACTGCTAAAATCAGGTTAAGAAATGTCCAACGTATTATTGATAATGGGAATCGTGGAGTCAACCATTATGTTTGGGGAAGAAATTTGGTCGGAAAATAGTCTTGGAAGGATCCTGATCAGAGTTCACACGATCGTTTGGTTAAATCAAATCGTAGAAAGTCAACAGTAGAACTCACAGCTTTGTTTATTATTGAAAGAACATCTTACATTTTGAATTGTATTGTGAAATATTTTCCTTGGTTATTATTTGGAAGTATGTGTTCTTAAATTACCTTCCCCTTGATGTGGATGAGGATATAAGGATGAGTGTTGTGCTTCAGCGTGTCGGTCTTTCCGTCCGTCATACTTGTTTCAATGCCAGAACTCCTGTGCCGTTCAATATTTCTAGACGAGAAGTCATAAATGGATACATCTTATCGTGAAGATGTACCTTTTCTTACTTTAGTCTGTCCTTTAGTCTGTCTGTCCCTCCCTGCACTGCCTTTTGTTTCCAGTCCAGATATCAGCCTTCCCATGGCAAGGGATTTGAGTATTTTGAATTTTTTTCAGTTTATGCGACGGTTGATTATTCGTTTTAGAATTGTATTTTCGGCCTCGTTAGCGCAGTAGGTAGCGCGTTAGTCTCATAATCTGAAGGTCGTGAGTTAAATCCTCACACGGGGCATTGATTATTACTTCACGTGGATAACTGGGCAGTGTCAACTCGTAACTGACACTCGCCTGGAATATATTGGGCCCGTAGCATCCTCTTGCTTTTGTGAATATGCTTGAAGTTATGGCTCATGCGCTAAATGCTGATATTACTCTGCCTGGCCAAAAAGATGTCACCAACAAAACTAAAATAAGCAAATAGGAAAGTGCCTTCAATTAAATTATAACTGCAGTGATTAATGTTTCAGCTAGCAACGTGTTTTTTTTCGCCTTGTTGAGGTAGTGAGTTGCCTCTTATTTCTGGAACAACCATGCTGGACGACGTATCTGATATTCATGGAATAGAGGTTATTCTGTTTCAGTGGAGAGAAATAATTGCCCTGCATCAAGCAATGAAAATTCCTTAGGAGATGTCTAAAACTGCTAAAATCAGGTTAAGAAATGTCCAACGTATTATTGATAATGGGAATCGTGGAGTCAACCATTATGTTTGGGGAAGAAATTTGGTCGGAAAATAGTCTTGGAAGGATCCTGATCAGTGTTCACATGAACGTTTGGTTAAATCAAATCGTAGAAAGTCAACAGTAGAACTCACAGCTCTGTGTATTATTGAAAGAACATCTCTCATTTTGAATTGTATTGTGAAACATTTTCTTTGGTAATTATTTGGAAGTATGTGTTATAAAATAATCCTCCCCTTGATGTGGATGAGGATATAAGGATGAGTGTTGTGCTTCAGCGTGTCGGTCTTTCCGTCCGTCATACTTGTTTCAATGCCAGAACTCCTGTGCCGTTCAATATTTCTTGACGAGATGTCATAAATGGATACATCTTATCGTGAAGATGTACCTTTTTTTACTTTAGTCTGTCCTTTAGTCTGTCTGTCCATCCCTGCACTGCCTTTTGTTTCCAGTCCAGATATCAGCCTTCCCATGGCAAGGGATTTGAGTATTTTGCATTTTTTTCAGTTTATGTGACGGTTGATTATTCTTTTTAGAATTGTATTTTTGGCCTCGTTAGCGCAGTAGGTAGCGCGTCAGTCTCATAATCTGAAGGTCGTGAGTTCAATCCTCACACGGGGCATTGATTATTACTTCACGTGGATAATTGGGCAGTGTCTACTTGAAACTGACACTCGCCTGGAATATATTGGGCCCGTAGCATCCTCTTGCTTTTGTGAATATGCTTGAAGGTATGGCTCATGCGCGACATGCTGATATTACTCTGCCAGGCCAAGAAGAAGTCACCAACTATACTAAAATAAGCAAATAGGAAAGTGCCTTTAATTAAATTATCACTGTAGTGATTAATGTTTCAGCTAGCAACAAGTGTTTTTTCGCCTTGCTGAGGTAGTGAATTGCCTCCTATTTCTGGAACAACCATGCTGGACGACGTATCTGATATTCATGGAATAGAGGTTATTCTGTTTCAGTGGAGAGAAATAATTTCCCTGCATCAAGCAATGAAAATTCCTTAGGAGATGTCTAAAACTGCTAAAATCAGGTTAAGTAATGTCCAACGTATTATTGATAATGGGAATCTTGGAGTCAACCATTATGTTTGGAGAAGAAATTTGGTCGGAAAATAATCTTGGAAGGATCCTGATCAGTGTTCACATGAACGTTTGGTGAAATCAAATCGTAGAAAGTCAACAGTAGAACTCACAGCTCTGTGTATTATTGAAAGAACATCTCTCATTTTGAATTTTATTGTGAAACATTTTCTTTGGTAATTATTTGGAAGTATATGTGATAAAATAACCCTCCCCTTGAGGTAGATGAGGATATAAGGATGAGTGTTGTGCATCAGCGTGTCGGTCTTTCCGTCCGTCATACTTGTTTCAATGCCAGAACTCCTGTGCCGTTCAATATTTCTTGACGAGATGTCATAAATGGATACATCTCATCGTGAAGATGTACCTTTTCTTACTTTAGTCTGTCCTTTAGTCTGTCTGTCCCTCCCTGCACTGCCTTTTGTTTCCAGTCCAGATATCAGCCTTCCCATGGCAAGGGATTTGAGTATTTTGAATTTTTTTCAGTTTATGCGACGGTTGATTATTCGTTTTAGGGTTGTATTTTTGGCCTCGTTAGCGCAGTAGGTAGCGCGTCAGTCTCATAATCTGAAGGTCGTGAATTCAATCCTCACACGAGGCATTGATTATTACTTCACGTGGATAACTGGGCAGTGTCAACTCGTAACTGACACTCGCCTGGAATATATTGGGGCCGTAGCATCCTCTTGCTTTTGTGAATATGCTTGAAGGTATGGCTCATGCACGACATGCTGATATTACTCTGCCTGGCCAAAAAGAAGTCACCAACTATACTAAAATAAGCAAATAGGAAAGTGCCTTCAATTAAATTATAACTGCAGTGATTAATGTTTCAGCTAGCAACGTGTTTTTTTTCGCCTTGTTGAGGTAGTGAGTTGCCTCTTATTTCTGGAACAACCATGCTGGACAACGTATCTGATATTCATGGAATAGAGGTTATTCTGTTTCAGTGGAGAGATATAATTGCCCTGCATCAAGCAATGAAAATTCCTTAGGAGATGTCTAAAACTGCTAAAATCAGGTTAAGAAATGTCCAACGTATTTTTGATAATGGGAATCGTGAGTCGACCATTATGTTTGGGGAAGAAATTTGGTCGGAAAATAGTCTTGGAAGGATCCTGATCAGTGTTCACATGAACGTTTGGTTAAATCAAATCTTAGAAAGTCAACAGTAGAACTCACAGCTATGTTTATTATTGAAAGAACATCTTTCATTTTGAATTGTATTGTGAAATATTTTCCTTGGTTATTATTTGGAAGTATGTGTTATTAAATAACCTTCCCCTTGATGTGGATGAGGATATAAGGATGAGTGTTGTGCTTCAGCGTGTCGGTCTTTCCGTCCGTCATACTTGTTTCAATGCCAGAACTCCTGTGCCGTTCAATATTTCTTGACGAGATGTCATAAATGGATACATCTTATCGTGAAGATGTACCTTTTCTTACTTTTGTCTGTCTGTCCCTCCCTGCACTGCCTTTTGTTTCCAGTCCAGATATCAGCCTTCCCATGGCAAGGGATTTGAGTATTTTGAATTTTTTTCAGTTCATGTGACGGTTGATTATTTGTTTTAAAATTGTATTTTAGGCCTCGTTAGCGCAGTAGGTAGCCCGTCTGTCTCATAATCTGATGGTCGTGAGTTCAATCCTCACACGGGGCATTGATTATTACTTCACGTGGATAACTGGGCAGTGTCAACTCGTAACTGACACTCGCCTGGAATATATTGGGCCCGTAGCATCCTCTTGCTTTTGTGAATATGCTTGAAGGTATGGCTCATGCGCGACATACTGATATTACTCTGCCTGGCCAAAAAGAAGTCACCAACTATACTAAAATAAGCAAATAGGAAAGTGCCTTCAATTAAATTATAACTGCAGTGATTAATGTTTCAGCTAGCAACAAGTGTTTTTTCGCCTTGCTGAGGCAGTGAGTTGCCTCTTATTTCAGGAACAACCATGCTGGACGACGTATCTGATATTCATGGAATAGAGGTTATTCTGTTTCAGTGGAGAGAATTAATTTCCCTGCATCAAGCAATGAAAATTCCTTAGGAGATGTCTAAAACTGCTAAAATCAGGTTAAGTAATGTCCAACGTATTATTGATAATGGGAATCTTGGAGTCAACCATTATGTTTGAAGAAGGAATTTGGTCGGGAAATAATGTTGGAAGGATCTTGATCAGTGTTCACATGAACGTTTGGTTAAATCAAATCGTAGAAAGTCAACAGTAGAACTCACAGCTCTGTGTATTATTGAAAGAACATCTCTCATTTTGAATTGTATTGTGAAACATTTTCTTTGGTAATTATTTGGAAGTATGTGTTATAAAATAACCCTCCCCTTGATGTGGATGAGGATATAAGGATGAGTGTTGTGCTTCAGCGTGTCGGTCTTTCCGTCCGTCATACTTGTTTCAATGCCAGAACTCCTGTGCCGTTCAATATTTCTTGACGAGATGTCATAAATGGATACATCTTATCGTGAAGATGTACCTTTTCTTACTTTTGTCTGTCTGTCCCTCCCTGCACTGCCTTTTGTTTCCAGTCCAGATATCAGCCTTCCCATGGCAAGGGATTTGAGTATTTTGAATTTTTTTCAGTTCATGTGACGGTTGATTATTTGTTTTAAAATTGTATTTTAGGCCTCGTTAGCGCAGTAGGTAGCCCGTCTGTCTCATAATCTGATGGTCGTGAGTTCAATCCTCACACGGGGCATTGATTATTACTTCACGTGGATAACTGGGCAGTGTCAACTCGTAACTGACACTCGCCTGGAATATATTGGGCCCGTAGCATCCTCTTGCTTTTGTGAATATGCTTGAAGGTATGGCTCATGCGCGACATACTGATATTACTCTGCCTGGCCAAAAAGAAGTCACCAACTATACTAAAATAAGCAAATAGGAAAGTGCCTTCAATTAAATTATAACTGCAGTGATTAATGTTTCAGCTAGCAACAAGTGTTTTTTCGCCTTGCTGAGGCAGTGAGTTGCCTCTTATTTCAGGAACAACCATGCTGGACGACGTATCTGATATTCATGGAATAGAGGTTATTCTGTTTCAGTGGAGAGAATTAATTTCCCTGCATCAAGCAATGAAAATTCCTTAGGAGATGTCTAAAACTGCTAAAATCAGGTTAAGTAATGTCCAACGTATTATTGATAATGGGAATCTTGGAGTCAACCATTATGTTTGAAGAAGGAATTTGGTCGGGAAATAATGTTGGAAGGATCTTGATCAGTGTTCACATGAACGTTTGGTTAAATCAAATCGTAGAAAGTCAACAGTAGAACTCACAGCTCTGTGTATTATTGAAAGAACATCTCTCATTTTGAATTGTATTGTGAAACATTTTCTTTGGTAATTATTTGGAAGTATGTGTTATAAAATAACCCTCCCCTTGATGTGGATGAGGATATAAGGATGAGTGTTGTGCTTCAGCGTGTCGGTCTTTCCGTCCGTCATACTTGTTTCAATGCCAGAACTCCTGTGCCGTTCAATATTTCTTGACGAGATGTCATAAATGGATACATCTTATCGTGAAGATGTACCTTTTCTTACTTTAGTCTGTCCTTTAGTCTGTCTGTCCCTCCCTGCACTGCCTTTTGTTTCCAGTCCAGATATCAGCCTTCCCATGGCAAGGGATTTGAGTATTTTGAATTTTTTTCAGTTCATGTGACGGTTGATTATTCGTTTTAGCATTGTATTTTTGGCCTCGTTAGCGCAGTAGGTAGCGCGTCAGTCTCATAATCTGAAGGTCGTGAGTTCAATCCTCACACGGGGCATTGATTATTACTTCACGTGGATAACTGGGCAGTGTCAACTCGTAACTGCACTCGCCTGGAATATATTGGGCCCGTAGCATCCTCTTGCTTTTGTGAATTTGCTTGAAGGTATGGCTCATGCGCGACATGCTGATATTACTCTGCCTGGCCAAAAAGAAGTCACCAACTATACTAAAATAAGCAAATAGGAAAGTGCCTTCAATTAAATTATAACTGCAGTGATTAATGTTTCAGCTAGCAACAAGTGTTTTTTCGCCTTGCTGAGGTAGTGAGTTGCCTCCTATTTCTGGAACAACCATGCTGGACGACGTATCTGATATTCATGGAATAGAGGTTATTCTGTTTCAGTGGAGAGAAATAATTTCCCTGCATCAAGCAATGAAAATTCCTGAGGAGATGTCTAAAATTGCTAAAATCAGGTTAAGTAATGTCCAACGTATTATTGATAATGGGAATCTTGGAGTCAACCATTATGTTTGAAGAAGAAATTTGGTCGGAAAATAATCTTGCAAGGATCCTGATCAGTGTTCACATGAACGTTTGGTTAAATCAAATCGTAGAAAGTCAACAGTAGAACTCACAGCTCTGTGTATTATTGAAAGAACATCTCTCATTTTGAATTGTATTGTGAAACATTTTCTTTGGTAATTATTTGGAAGTATGTGTTATAAAATAACCCTCCCCTTGATGTGGATGAGGATATAAGGATGAGTGTTGTGCTTCGGCGTGTCGGTCTTTCCGTCCGTCATACTTGTTTCAATGCCAGAACTCCTGTGCCATTCAATATTTCTTGACGAGATGTCATAAATGGGTACATCTTATCGTGAAGATGTACCTTTTCTTACTTTAGTCTGTCCTTTAGTCTGTCTGTCCCTCCCTGCACTGCCTTTTGTTTCCAGTCCAGATATCAGCCTTCCCATGGCAAGGGATTTGAGTATTTTGAATTTTTTTCAGTTTATGCGACGGTTGATTATTCGTTTTAGAATTGCATTTTTGGCCTCGTTAGCGCAGTAGGTAGCGCGTCAGTCTCATAATCTGAAGGTCGTGAGTTCAATCCTCACACGGGGCATTGATTATTACTTCACGTGGATAACTGGGCAGTGTCAACTCGTAACTGCACTCGCCTGGAATATATTGGGCCCGTAGCATCCTCTTGCTTTTGTGAATATGCTTGAAGGTATGGCTCATGCGCGACATACTGATATTACTCTGCCTGGCCAAAAAGAAGTCACCAACTATACTAAAATAAGCAAATAGGAAAGTGCCTTCAATTAAATTATAACTGCAGTGATTAATGTTTCAGCTAGCAACAAGTGTTTTTTCGCCTTGCTGAGGTAGTGAGTTGCCTCCTATTTCTGGAACAACCATGCTGGACGACGTATCTGATATTCATGGAATAGAGGTTATTCTGTTTCAGTGGAGAGAAATAATTTCCCTGCATCAAGCAATGAAAATTCCTGAGGAGATGTCTAAAATTGCTAAAATCAGGTTAAGTAATGTCCAACGTATTATTGATAATGGGAATCTTGGAGTCAACCATTATGTTTGAAGAAGAAATTTGGTCGGAAAATAATCTTGCAAGGATCCTGATCAGTGTTCACATGAACGTTTGGTTAAATCAAATCGTAGAAAGTCAACAGTAGAACTCACAGCTCTGTGTATTATTGAAAGAACATCTCTCATTTTGAATTGTATTGTGAAACATTTTCTTTGGTAATTATTTGGAAGTATGTGTTATAAAATAACCCTCCCCTTGATGTGGATGAGGATATAAGGATGAGTGTTGTGCTTCGGCGTGTCGGTCTTTCCGTCCGTCATACTTGTTTCAATGCCAGAACTCCTGTGCCATTCAATATTTCTTGACGAGATGTCATAAATGGGTACATCTTATCGTGAAGATGTACCTTTTCTTACTTTAGTCTGTCCTTTAGTCTGTCTGTCCCTCCCTGCACTGCCTTTTGTTTCCAGTCCAGATATCAGCCTTCCCATGGCAAGGGATTTGAGTATTTTGAATTTTTTTCAGTTTATGCGACGGTTGATTATTCGTTTTAGAATTGCATTTTTGGCCTCGTTAGCGCAGTAGGTAGCGCGTCAGTCTCATAATCTGAAGGTCGTGAGTTCAATCCTCCCACGGGGCATTGATTATTACTTCACGTGGATAACTGGGCAGTGTCAACTCGTAACTGACACTCGCCTGGAATATATTGGGCCCGTAGCATCCTCTTGCTTTTGTGAATATGCTTGAAGTTATGGCTCATGCGCTAAATGCTGATATTACTCTGCCTGGCCAAAAAGATGTCAGCAACAAAACTAAAATAAGCAAATAGGAAAGTGCCTTCAATTAAATTATAACTGCAGTGATTAATGTTTCAGCTAGCAACGTGTTTTTTTTCGCCTTGTTGAGGTAGTGAGTTGCCTCTTATTTCTGGAACAACCATGCTGGACGACGTATCTGATATTCATGGAATAGAGGTTATTCTGTTTCAGTGGAGAGAAATAATTTCCCTGCATCAAGCAATGAAAATTCCTTAGGAGATGTCTAAAACTGCTAAAATCAGGTTAAGTAATGTCCAACGTATTATTGATAATGGGAATCTTAAGGTCAACCATTATCTTTGAGGAAGAAATTTGGTCGGAAAATATTTTTGGAAGGATCCTGATCAGAGTTCACACGAACGTTTGGTTAAATCAAATCGTAGAAAGTCAACAGTAGAACTCACAGCTCTGTGTATTATTGAAAGAACATCTCTCATTTTGAATTGTATTGTGAAACATTTTCTTTGGTAATTATTTGGAAGTATGTGTTATAAAATAACCCTCCCCTTGATGTGGATGAGGATATAAGGATGAGTGTTGTGCTTCAGCGTGTCGGTCTTTCCGTCCGTCATACTTGTTTCAATGCCAGAACTCCTGTGCCGTTCAATATTTCTTGACGAGATGTCATAAATGGATACATCTTATCGTGAAGATGTACCTTTTCTTACTTTAGTCTGTCCTTTAGTCTGTCTGTCCCTCCCTGCACTGCCTTTTGTTTCCAGTCCAGATATCAGCCTTCCCATGGCAAGGGATTTGAGTATTTTGAATTTTTTTCAGTTTATGCGACGGTTGATTATTCGTTTTAGAATTGCATTTTTGGCCTCGTTAGCGCAGTAGGTAGCGCGTCAGTCTCATAATCTGAAGGTCGTGAGTTCAATCCTCACACGGGGCATTGATTATTACTTCACGTGGATAACTGGGCAGTGTCAACTCGTAACTGACACTCGCCTGGAATATATTGGGCCCGTAGCATCCTCTTGCTTTTGTGAATATGCTTGAAGTTATGGCTCATGCGCTAAATGCTGATATTACTCTGCCTGGCCAAAAAGATGTCACCAACAAAACTAAAATAAGCAAATAGGAAAGTGCCTTCAATTAAATTATAACTGCAGTGATTAATGTTTCAGCTAGCAACGTGTTTTTTTTCGCCTTGTTGAGGTAGTGAGTTGCCTCTTATTTCTGGAACAACCATGCTGGACGACGTATCTGATATTCATGGAATAGAGGTTATTCTGTTTCAGTGGAGAGAAATAATTGCCCTGCATCAAGCAATGAAAATTCCTTAGGAGATGTCTAAAACTGCTAAAATCAGGTTAAGAAATGTCCAACGTATTATTGATAATGGGAATCGTGGAGTCAACCATTATGTTTGGGGAAGAAATTTGGTCGGAAAATAGTCTTGGAAGGATCCTGATCAGTGTTCACATGAACGTTTGGTTAAATCAAATCGTAGAAAGTCAACAGCAGAACTCACAGCTCTGTGTATTATTGAAAGAACATCTCTCATTTTGAATTGTATTGTGAAACATTTTCTTTGGTAATTATTTGGAAGTATGTGTTATAAAATAATCCTCCCCTTGATGTGGATGAGGATATAAGGATGAGTGTTGTGCTTCAGCGTGTCGGTCTTTCCGTCCGTCATACTTGTTTCAATGCCAGAACTCCTGTGCCGTTCAATATTTCTTGACGAGATGTCATAAATGGATACATCTTATCGTGAAGATGTACCTTTTCTTACTTTAGTCTGTCCTTTAGTCTGTCTGTCCATCCCTGCACTGCCTTTTGTTTCCAGTCCAAATATCAGCCTTCCCATGGCAAGGGATTTGAGTATTTTGCATTTTTTTCAGTTTATGTAACGGTTGATTATTCTTTTTAGAATTGTATTTTCGGCCTCGTTAGCGCAGTAGGTAGTGCGTCAGTCTCATAATCTGAAGGTCGTGAGTTCAATCCTCACACGGGGCATTGATTATTACTTCATGTGGATAACTGGGCAGTGTCAACTCGTAACTGACACTCGCCTGGAAAATATTGGGCCCGTAGCATCCTCTTGCTTTTGTGAATATGCTTGAAGGTATGGCTCATGCGCGACATGCTGATATTACTCTGCCTGGCCAAAAAGAAGTCACCAACTATACTAAAATAAGCAAATAGGAAAGTGCCTTCAATTAAATTATAACTGCAGTGATTAATGTTTCAGCTAGCAACAAGTGTTTTTTCGCCTTGCTGAGGTAGTGAGTTGCCTCCTATTTCTGGAACAACCATGCTGGACGACGTATCTGATATTCATGGAATAGAGGTTATTCTGTTTCAGTGGAGAGAAATAATTTCCCTGCATCAAGCAATGAAAATTCCTTAGGAGATGTCTAAAACTGCTAAAATCAGGTTAAGTAATGTCCAACGTATTATTGATAATGGGAATCTTGGAGTCAACCATTATGTTTGAAGAAGAAATTTGGTCGGAAAATAATCTTGGAAGGATCCTGATCAGTGTTCACATGAACGTTTGGTTAAATCAAATCGTAGAAAGTCAACAGTAGAACTCACAGCTCTGTGTATTATTGAAAGAACATCTCTCATTTTGAATTGTATTGTGAAACATTTTCTTTGGTAATTATTTGGAAGTATGTGTTATAAAATAACCCTCCCCTTGATGTGGATGAGGATATAAGGATGAGTGTTGTGCTTCAGCGTTTCGGTCTTTCCGTCCGTCATACTTGTTTCAATGCCAGAACTCCTGTGCCGTTCAATATTTCTTGACGAGATGTCATAAATGGATACATCTTATCGTGAAGATGTACCTTTTCTTACTTTAGTCTGTCCTTTAGTCTGTCTGTCCCTCCCTGCACTGCCTTTTGTTTCCAGTCCAGATATCAGCCTTCCCTTGGCAAGGGATTTGAGTATTTTGAATTTTTTTCAGTTCATGTGACGGTTGATTATTCGTTTTAGAATTGCATTTTTGGCCTCGTTAGCGCAGTAGGTAGCGCGTCAGTCTCATAATCTGAAGGTCATGAGTTCAATCCTCACACGGGTCATTGATTATTACTTCACGTGGATAACTGGGCAGTGTCAACTCGTAACTGACACTCGCCTGGAATATATTGGGCCCGTAGCATCCTCTTGCTTTTGTGAATTTGCTTGAAGGTATGGCTCATGCGCGACATGCTGATATTACTCTGCCTGGCCAAAAAGAAGTCACCAACTATACTAAAATAAGCAAATAGGAAAGTGCCTTCAATTAAATTATAACTGCAGTGATTAATGTTTCAGCTAGCAACAAGTGTTTTTTCGCCTTGCTGAGGTAGTGAGTTGCCTCCTATTTCTGGAACAACCATGCTGGACGACGTATCTGATATTCATGGAATAGAGGTTATTCTGTTTCAGTGGAGAGAAATAATTTCCCTGCATCAAGCAATGAAAATTCCTTAGGAGATGTCTAAAACTGCTAAAATCAGGTTAAGTAATGTCCAACGTATTATTGATAATGGGAATCTTGGAGTCAACCATTATCTTTGAGGAAGAAATTTGGTCGGAAAATATTTTTGGAAGGATCCTGATCAGAGTTCACACGAACGTTTGGTTAAATCAAATCGTAGAAAGTCAACAGCAGAACTCACAGCTCTGTGTATTATTGAAAGAACATCTCTCATTTTGAATTGTATTGTGAAACATTTTCTTTGGTAATTATTTGGAAGTATGTGTTATAAAATAACCCTCCCCTTGATGTAGATGAGGATATAAGGATGAGTGTTGTGCATCAGCATGTCGGTCTTTCCGTCCGTCATACTTGTTTCAATGCCAGAACTCCTGTGCCGTTCAATATTTCTTGACGAGATGTCATAAATGGATACATCTTATCGTGAAGATGTACCTTTTCTTACTTTAGTCTGTCTGTCCCTCCCTGCACTGCCTTTTGTTTCCAGTCCAGATATCAGCCTTCCCATGGCAAGGGATTTGAATATTTTGAATTTTTTTCAGTTTATGCGAAGGTTGATTATTCGTTTTGCAAAAATTTTAGGCCTCGTTAGCGCAGTAGGTAGCGCGTCAGTCTCATAATCTTAAGGTCATGAGTTCAATCCTCACACGGGTCATTGATTATTACTTCACGTGGATAACTGGGCAGTGTCAACTCGTAACTGACACTCGCCTGGAATATATTGGGCCCGTAGCATCCTCTTGCTTTTGTGAATTTGCTTGAAGGTATGGCTCATGCGCGACATGCTGATATTACTCTGCCTGGCCAAAAAGAAGTCACCAACTATACTAAAATAAGCAAATAGGAAAGTGCCTTCAATTAAATTATAACTGCAGTGATTAATGTTTCAGCTAGCAACGTGTTTTTTTTCGCCTTGTTGAGGTAGTGAGTTGCCTCTTATTTCTGGAACAACCATGCTGGACGACGTATCTGATATTCATGGAATAGAGGTTATTCTGTTTCAGTGGAGAGAAATAATTGCCCTGCATCAAGCAATGAAAATTCCTTAGGAGATGTCTAAAACTGCTAAAATCAGGTTAAGAAATGTCCAACGTATTATTGATAATGGGAATCGTGGAGTCAACCATTATGTTTGGGGAAGAAATTTGGTCGGAAAATAGTCTTGGAAGGATCCTGATCAGTGTTCACATGAACGTTTGGTTAAATCAAATCGTAGAAAGTCAACAGCAGAACTCACAGCTCTGTGTATTATTGAAAGAACATCTCTCATTTTGAATTGTATTGTGAAACATTTTCTTTGGTAATTATTTGGAAGTATGTGTTATAAAATAATCCTCCCCTTGATGTGGATGAGGATATAAGGATGAGTGTTGTGCTTCAGCGTGTCGGTCTTTCCGTCCGTCATACTTGTTTCAATGCCAGAACTCCTGTGCCGTTCAATATTTCTTGACGAGATGTCATAAATGGATACATCTTATCGTGAAGATGTACCTTTTCTTACTTTAGTCTGTCCTTTAGTCTGTCTGTCCATCCCTGCACTGCCTTTTGTTTCCAGTCCAGATATCAGCCTTCCCATGGCAAGGGATTTGAGTATTTTGCATTTTTTTCAGTTTATGTAACGGTTGATTATTCTTTTTAGAATTGTATTTTTGGCCTCGTTAGCGCAGTAGGTAGCGCGTCAGTCTCATAATCTGAAGGTCGTGAGTTCAATCCTCACACGGGGCATTGATTATTACTTCATGTGGATAACTGGGCAGTGTCAACTCGTAACTGACACTCGCCTGGAAAATATTGGGCCCGTAGCATCCTCTTGCTTTTGTGAATATGCTTGAAGGTATGGCTCATGCGCGACATGCTGATATTACTCTGCCTGGCCAAAAAGAAGTCACCAACTATACTAAAATAAGCAAATAGGAAAGTGCCTTCAATTAAATTATAACTGCAGTGATTAATGTTTCAGCTAGCAACAAGTGTTTTTTCGCCTTGCTGAGGTAGTGAGTTGCCTCCTATTTCTGGAACAACCATGCTGGACGACGTATCTGATATTCATGGAATAGAGGTTATTCTGTTTCAGTGGAGAGAAATAATTTCCCTGCATCAAGCAATGAAAATTCCTTAGGAGATGTCTAAAACTGCTAAAATCAGGTTAAGTAATGTCCAACGTATTATTGATAATGGGAATCTTGGAGTCAACCATTATGTTTGAAGAAGAAATTTGGTCGGAAAATAATCTTGGAAGGATCCTGATCAGTGTTCACATGAACGTTTGGTTAAATCAAATCGTAGAAAGTCAACAGTAGAACTCACAGCTCTGTGTATTATTGAAAGAACATCTCTCATTTTGAATTGTATTGTGAAACATTTTCTTTGGTAATTATTTGGAAGTATGTGTTATAAAATAACCCTCCCCTTGATGTGGATGAGGATATAAGGATGAGTGTTGTGCTTCAGCGTGTCGGTCTTTCCGTCCGTCATACTTGTTTCAATGCCAGAACTCCTGTGCCGTTCAATATTTCTTGACGAGATGTCATAAATGGATACATCTTATCGTGAAGATGTACCTTTTCTTACTTTAGTCTGTCCTTTAGTCTGTCTGTCCCTCCCTGCACTGCCTTTTGTTTCCAGTCCAGATATCAGCCTTCCCATGGCAAGGGATTTGAGTATTTTGAATTTTTTTCAGTTTATGCGACGGTTGATTATTCGTTTTAGAATTGCATTTTTGGCCTCGTTAGCGCAGTAGGTAGCGCGTCAGTCTCATAATCTGAAGGTCGTGAGTTCAATCCTCACACGGGGCATTGATTATTACTTCATGTGGATAACTGGGCAGTGTCAACTCGTAACTGACACTCGCCTGGAAAATATTGGGCCCGTAGCATCCTCTTGCTTTTGTGAATATGCTTGAAGGGATGGCTCATGCGCGACATGCTGATATTACTCTGCCTGGCCAAAAAGAAGTCACCAACTATACTAAAATAAGCAAATTGGAAAGTGCCTTCATTTAAATTATAACTGCAGTGATTAATGTTTCAGCTAGCAACAAGTGTTTTTTCGCCTTGCTGAGGTAGTGAGTTGCCTCCTATTTCTGGAACAACCATGCTGGACGACGTATCTGATATTCATGGAATAGAGGTTATTCTGTTTCAGTGGAGAGAAATAATTTCCCTGCATCAAGCAATGAAAATTCCTTAGGAGATGTCTAAAACTGCTAAAATCAGGTTAAGTAATGTCCAACGTATTATTGATAATGGGAATCTTGGAGTCAACCATTATGTTTGAAGAAGAAATTTGGTCGGAAAATAATCTTGGAAGGATCCTGATCAGTGTTCACATGAACGTTTGGTTAAATCAAATCGTAGAAAGTCAACAGTAGAACTCACAGCTCTGTGTATTATTGAAAGAACATCTCTCATTTTGAATTGTATTGTGAAACATTTTCTTTGGTAATTATTTGGAAGTATGTGTTATAAAATAACCCTCCCCTTGATGTGGATGAGGATATAAGGATGAGTGTTGTGCTTCAGCGTGTCGGTCTTTCCGTCCGTCATACTTGTTTCAATGCCAGAACTCCTGTGCCGTTCAATATTTCTTGACGAGATGTCATAAATGGATACATCTTATCGTGAAGATGTACCTTTTCTTACTTTAGTCTGTCCTTTAGTCTGTCTGTCCCTCCCTGCACTGCCTTTTGTTTCCAGTCCAGATATCAGCCTTCCCATGGCAAGGGATTTGAGTATTTTGAATTTTTTTCAGTTTATGCGACGGTTGATTATTCGTTTTAGAATTGCATTTTTGGCCTCGTTAGCGCAGTAGGTAGCGCGTCAGTCTCATAATCTGAAGGTCGTGAGTTCAATCCTCACACGGGGCATTGATTATTACTTCACGTGGATAACTGGGCAGTGTCAACTCGTAACTGCACTCGCCTGGAATATATTGGGCCCGTAGCATCCTCTTGCTTTTGTGAATTTGCTTGAAGGTATGGCTCATGCGCGACATGCTGATATTACTCTGCCTGGCCAAAAAGAAGTCACCAACTATACTAAAATAAGCAAATAGGAAAGTGCCTTCAATTAAATTATAACTGCAGTGATTAATGTTTCAGCTAGCAACGTGTTTTTTTTCGCCTTGTTGAGGTAGTGAGTTGCCTCTTATTTCTGGAACAACCATGCTGGACGACGTATCTGATATTCATGGAATAGAGGTTATTCTGTTTCAGTGGAGAGAAATAATTGCCCTGCATCAAGCAATGAAAATTCCTGAGGAGATGTCTAAAACTGCTAAAATCAGGTTAAGTAATGTCCAACGTATTATTGATAATGGGAATCTTGGAGTCAACCATTATGTTTGAAGAAGAAATTTGGTCGGAAAATAATCTTGGAAGGATCCTGATCAGTGTTCACATGAACGTTTGGTTAAATCAAATCGTAGAAAGTCAACAGTAGAACTCACAGCTCTGTGTATTATTGAAAGAACATCTCTCATTTTGAATTGTATTGTGAAACATTTTCTTTGGTAATTATTTGGAAGTATGTGTTATAAAATAACCCTCCCCTTGATGTAGATGAGGATATAAGGATGAGTGTTGTGCATCAGCGTGTCGGTCTTTCCGTCCGTCATACTTGTTTCAATGCCAGAACTCCTGTGCCGTTCAATATTTCTTGACGAGATGTCATAAATGGATACATCTTATCGTGAAGATGTACCTTTTCTTACTTTAGTCTGTCCTTTAGTCTGTCTGTCCCTCCCTGCACTGCCTTTTGTTTCCAGTCCAGATATCAGCCTTCCCATGGCAAGGGATTTGAGTATTTTGAATTTTTTTCAGTTTATGCGACGGTTGATTATTCGTTTTAGAATTGCATTTTTGGCCTCGTTAGCGCAGTAGGTAGCGCGTCAGTCTCATAATCTGAAGGTCGTGAGTTCAATCCTCACACGGGGCATTGATTATTACTTCACGTGGATAACTGGGCAGTGTCAACTCGTAACTGACACTCGCCTGGAATATATTGGGCCCGCAGCATCCTCTTGCTTTTGTGAATATGCTTGAAGTTATGGCTCATGCGCTAAATGCTGATATTACTCTGCCTGGCCAAAAAGATGTCACCAACAAAACTAAAATAAGCAAATAGGAAAGTGCCTTCAATTAAATTATAACTGCAGTGATTAATGTTTCAGCTAGCAACGTGTTTTTTTTCGCCTTGTTGAGGTAGTGAGTTGCCTCTTATTTCTGGAACAACCATGCTGGACGACGTATCTGATATTCATGGAATAGAGGTTATTCTGTTTCAGTGGAGAGAAATAATTGCCCTGCATCAAGCAATGAAAATTCCTTAGGAGATGTCTAAAACTGCTAAAATCAGGTTAAGAAATGTCCAACGTATTATTGATAATGGGAATCGTGGAGTCAACCATTATGTTTGGGGAAGAAATTTGGTCGGAAAATAGTCTTGGAAGGATCCTGATCAGTGTTCACATGAACGTTTGGTTAAATCAAATCGTAGAAAGTCAACAGCAGAACTCACAGCTCTGTGTATTATTGAAAGAACATCTCTCATTTTGAATTGTATTGTGAAACATTTTCTTTGGTAATTATTTGGAAGTATGTGTTATAAAATAATCCTCCCCTTGATGTGGATGAGGATATAAGGATGAGTGTTGTGCTTCAGCGTGTCGGTCTTTCCGTCCGTCATACTTGTTTCAATGCCAGAACTCCTGTGCCGTTCAATATTTCTTGACGAGATGTCATAAATGGATACATCTTATCGTGAAGATGTACCTTTTATTACTTTAGTCTGTCCTTTAGTCTGTCTGTCCATCCCTGCACTGCCTTTTGTTTCCAGTCCAGATATCAGCCTTCCCATGGCAAGGGATTTGAGTATTTTGCATTTTTTTCAGTTTATGTAACGGTTGATTATTCTTTTTAGAATTGTCTTTTCGGCCTCGTTAGCGCAGTAGGTAGCGCGTCAGTCTCATAATCTGAAGGTCGTGAGTTCAATCCTCACACGGGGCATTGATTATTACTTCATGTGGATAACTGGGCAGTGTCAACTCGTAACTGACACTCGCCTGGAAAATATTGGGCCCGTAGCATCCTCTTGCTTTTGTGAATAATATGCTTGAAGGTATGGCTCATGCGCGACATGCTGATATTACTCTGCCTGGCCAAAAAGAAGTCACCAACTATACTAAAATAAGCAAATTGGAAAGTGCCTTCAATTAAATTATAACTGCAGTGATTAATGTTTCAGCTAGCAACAAGTGTTTTTTCGCCTTGCTGAGTTAGTGAGTTGCCTCCTATTTCTGGAACAACCATGCTGGACGACGTATCTGATATTCATGGAATAGAGGTTATTCTGTTTCAGTGGAGAGAAATAATTTCCCTGCATCAAGCAATGAAAATTCCTTAGGAGATGTCTAAAACTGCTAAAATCAGGTTAAGTAATGTCCAACGTATTATTGATAATGGGAATCTTGGAGTCAACCAATTAGTTTGAAGAAGAAATTTGGTCGGAAAATAATCTTGGAAGGATCCTGATCAGTGTTCACATGAACGTTTGGTTAAATCAAATCGTAGAAAGTCAACAGTAGAACTCACAGCTCTGTGTATTATTGAAAGAACATCTCTCATTTTGAATTGTATTGTGAAACATTTTCTTTGGTAATTATTTGGAAGTATGTGTTATAAAATAACCCTCCCCTTGATGTGGATGAGGATATAAGGATGAGTGTTGTGCTTCAGCGTGTCAGTCTTTCCGTCCGTCATACTTGTTTCAATGCCAGAACTCCTGTGCCGTTCAATATTTCTTGACGAGATGTCATAAATGGATACATCTTATCGTGAAGATGTACCTTTTCTTACTTTAGTCTGTCCTTTAGTCTGTCTGTCCCTCCCTGCACTGCCTTTTGTTTCCAGTCCAGATATCAGCCTTCCCATGGCAAGGGATTTGAGTATTTTGAATTTTTTTCAGTTTATGTGACGGTTGATTATTCGTTTTAGCATTGCATTTTTGGCCTCGTTAGCGCAGTAGGTAGCGCGTCAGTCTCATAATCTGAAGGTCGTGAGTTCAATCCTCACACGGGGCATTGATTATTACTTCACGTGGATAACTGGGCAGTGTCAACTCGTAACTGCACTCGCCTGGAATATATTGGGCCCGTAGCATCCTCTTGCTTTTGTGAATTTGCTTGAAGGTATGGCTCATGCGCGACATGCTGATATTACTCTGCCTGGCCAAAAAGAAGTCACCAACTATACTAAAATAAGCAAATAGGAAAGTGCCTTCAATTAAATTATAACTGCAGTGATTAATGTTTCAGCTAGCAACGTGTTTTTTTTCGCCTTGTTGAGGTAGTGAGTTGCCTCTTATTTCTGGAACAACCATGCTGGACGACGTATCTGATATTCATGGAATAGAGGTTATTCTGTTTCAGTGGAGAGAAATAATTGCCCTGCATCAAGCAATGAAAATTCCTGAGGAGATGTCTAAAACTGCTAAAATCAGGTTAAGTAATGTCCAACGTATTATTGATAATGGGAATCTTGGAGTCAACCATTATGTTTGAAGAAGAAATTTGGTCGGAAAATAATCTTGGAAGGATCCTGATCAGTGTTCACATGAACGTTTGGTTAAATCAAATCGTAGAAAGTCAACAGTAGAACTCACAGCTCTGTGTATTATTGAAAGAACATCTCTCATTTTGAATTGTATTGTGAAACATTTTCTTTGGTAATTATTTGGAAGTATGTGTTATAAAATAACCCTCCCCTTGATGTAGATGAGGATATAAGGATGAGTGTTGTGCATCAGCGTGTCGGTCTTTCCGTCCGTCATACTTGTTTCAATGCCAGAACTCCTGTGCCGTTCAATATTTCTTGACGAGATGTCATAAATGGATACATCTTATCGTGAAGATGTACCTTTTCTTACTTTAGTCTGTCCTTTAGTCTGTCTGTCCCTCCCTGCACTGCCTTTTGTTTCCAGTCCAGATATCAGCCTTCCCATGGCAAGGGATTTGAGTATTCTGAATTTTTTTCAGTTTATGCGACGGTTGATTATTCGTTTTAGAATTGCATTTTTGGCCTCGTTAGCGCAGTAGGTAGCGCGTCAGTCTCATAATCTGAAGGTCATGAGTTCAATCCTCACACGGGGCATTGATTATTACTTCACGTGGATAACTGGGCAGTGTCAACTCGTAACTGACACTCGCCTGGAATATATTGGGCCCGTAGCATCCTCTTGCTTTTGTGAATATGCTTGAAGTTATGGCTCATGCGCTAAATGCTGATATTACTCTGCCTGGCCAAAAAGATGTCACCAACAAAACTAAAATAAGCAAATAGGAAAGTGCCTTCAATTAAATTATAACTGCAGTGATTAATGTTTCAGCTAGCAACGTGTTTTTTTTCGCCTTGTTGAGGTAGTGAGTTGCCTCTTATTTCTGGAACAACCATGCTGGACGACGTATCTGATATTCATGGAATAGAGGTTATTCTGTTTCAGTGGAGAGAAATAATTGCCCTGCATCAAGCAATGAAAATTCCTTAGGAGATGTCTAAAACTGCTAAAATCAGGTTAAGAAATGTCCAACGTATTATTGATAATGGGAATCGTGGAGTCAACCATTATGTTTGGGGAAGAAATTTGGTCGGAAAATAGTCTTGGAAGGATCCTGATCAGTGTTCACATGAACGTTTGGTTAAATCAAATCGTAGAAAGTCAACAGCAGAACTCACAGCTCTGTGTATTATTGAAAGAACATCTCTCATTTTGAATTGTATTGTGAAACATTTTCTTTGGTAATTATTTGGAAGTATGTGTTATAAAATAATCCTCCCCTTGATGTGGATGAGGATATAAGGATGAGTGTTGTGCTTCAGCGTGTCGGTCTTTCCGTCCGTCATACTTGTTTCAATGCCAGAACTCTTGTGCCGTTCAATATTTCTTGACGAGATGTCATAAATGGATACATCTTATCGTGAAGATGTACCTTTTTTTACTTTAGTCTGTCCTTTAGTCTGTCTGTCCATCCCTGCACTGCCTTTTGTTTCCAGTCCAGATATCAGCCTTCCCATGGCAAGGGATTTGAGTATTTTGCATTTTTTTCAGTTTATGTAACGGTTGATTATTCTTTTTAGAATTGTCTTTTCGGCCTCGTTAGCGCAGTAGGTAGCGCGTCAGTCTCATAATCTGAAGGTCGTGAGTTCAATCCTCACACGGGGCATTGATTATTACTTCATGTGGATAACTGGGCAGTGTCAACTCGTAACTGACACTCGCCTGGAAAATATTGGGCCCGTAGCATCCTCTTGCTTTTGTGAATATGCTTGAAGGTATGGCTCATGCGCGACATGCTGATATTACTCTGCCTGGCCAAAAAGAAGTCACCAACTATACTAAAATAAGCAAATTGGAAAGTGCCTTCAATTAAATTATAACTGCAGTGATTAATGTTTCAGCTAGCAACAAGTGTTTTTTCGCCTTGCTGAGGTAGTGAGTTGCCTCCTATTTCTGGAACAACCATGCTGGACGACGTATCTGATATTCATGGAATAGAGGTTATTCTGTTTCAGTGGAGAGAAATAATTTCCCTGCATCAAGCAATGAAAATTCCTTAGGAGATGTCTAAAACTGCTAAAATCAGGTTAAGTAATGTCCAACGTATTATTGATAATGGGAATCTTGGAGTCAACCATTATGTTTGAAGAAGAAATTTGGTCGGAAAATAATCTTGGAAGGATCCTGATCAGTGTTCACATGAACGTTTGGTTAAATCAAATCGTAGAAAGTCAACAGTAGAACTCACAGCTCTGTGTATTATTGAAAGAACATCTCTCATTTTGAATTGTATTGTGAAACATTTTCTTTGGTAATTATTTGGAAGTATGTGTTATAAAATAACCCTCCCCTTGATGTGGATGAGGATATAAGGATGAGTGTTGTGCTTCAGCGTGTCGGTCTTTCCGTCCGTCATACTTGTTTCAATGCCAGAACTCCTGTGCCGTTCAATATTTCTTGACGAGATGTCATAAATGGATACATCTTATCGTGAAGATGTACCTTTTCTTACTTTAGTCTGTCCTTTAGTCTGTCTGTCCCTCCCTGCACTGCCTTTTGTTTCCAGTCCAGATATCAGCCTTCCCATGGCAAGGGATTTGAGTATTTTGAATTTTTTTCAGTTTATGTGACGGTTGATTATTCGTTTTAGTATTGCATTTTTGGCCTCGTTAGCGCAGTAGGTAGCGCGTCAGTCTCATAATCTGAAGGTCGTGAGTTCAATCCTCACACGGGGCATTGATTATTACTTCGCGTGGATAACTGGGCAGTGTCAACTCGTAACTGCACTCGCCTGGAACATATTGGGCCCGTAGCATCCTCTTGCTTTTGTGAATTTGCTTGAAGGTATGGCTCATGCGCGACATGCTGATATTACTCTGCCTGGCCAAAAAGAAGTCACCAACTATACTAAAATAAGCAAATAGGAAAGTGCCTTCAATTAAATTATAACTGCAGTGATTAATGTTTCAGCTAGCAACGTGTTTTTTTTCGCCTTGTTGAGGTAGTGAGTTGCCTCTTATTTCTGGAACAACCATGCTGGACGACGTATCTGATATTCATGGAATAGAGGTTATTCTGTTTCAGTGGAGAGAAATAATTGCCCTGCATCAAGCAATGAAAATTCCTTAGGAGATGTCTAAAACTGCTAAAATCAGGTTAAGAAATGTCCAACGTATTATTGATAATGGGAATCGTGGAGTCAACCATTATGTTTGGGGAAGAAATTTGGTCGGAAAATAGTCTTGGAAGGATCCTGATCAGTGTTCACATGAACGTTTGGTTAAATCAAATCTTAGAAAGTCAACAGTAGAACTCACAGCTATGTTTATTATTGAAAGAACATCTTTCATTTTGAATTGTATTGTGAAATATTTTCCTTGGTTATTATTTGGAAGTATGTGTTATTAAATAACCTTCCCCTTGATGTGGATGAGGATATAAGGATGAGTGTTGTGCTTCAGCGTGTCGGTCTTTCCGTCCGTCATACTTGTTTCAATGCCAGAACTCCTGTGCCGTTCAATATTTCTTGACGAGATGTCATAAATGGATACATCTTATCGTGAAGATGTACCTTTTCTTACTTTTGTCTGTCTGTCCCTCCCTGCACTGCCTTTTGTTTCCAGTCCAGATATCAGCCTTCCCATGGCAAGGGATTTGAGTATTTTGAATTTTTTTCAGTTTATGTGACGGTTGATTATTTGTTTTAGAATGGTATTTTAGGCCTCGTTAGCGCAGTAGGTAGCCCGTCTGCCTCATAATCTGAAGGTCGTGAGTTCAATCCTCACACGGGGCATTGATTATTACCTCACGTGGATAACTGGGCAGTGTCAACTCGTAACTGCACTCGCCTGGAATATATTGGGCCCGTAGCATCCTCTTGCTTTTGTGAATATGCTTGAAGGTATGGCTCATGCGCGACATGCTGATATTACTCTGCCTGGCCAAAAAGAAGTCACCAACTATACTAAAATAAGCAAATCGGAAAGTGCCTTCAATTAAATTATAACTGCAGTGATTAATGTTTCAGCTAGCAACAAGTGTTTTTTCGCCTTGCTGAGGTAGTGAGTTGCCTCCTATTTCTGGAACAACCATGCTGGACGACGTATCTGATATTCATGGAATAGAGGTTATTCTGTTTCAGTGGAGAGAAATAATTTCCCTGCATCAAGCAATGAAAATTCCTTAGGAGATGTCTAAAACTGCTAAAATCAGGTTAAGTAATGTCCAACGTATTATTGATAATGGGAATCTTGGAGTCAACCATTATGTTTGAAGAAGAAATTTGGTCGGAAAATAATCTTGGAAGGATCCTGATCAGTGTTCACATGAACGTTTGGTTAAATCAAATCGTAGAAAGTCAACAGTAGAACTCACAGCTCTGTGTATTATTGAAAGAACATCTCTCATTTTGAATTGTATTGTGAAACATTTTCTTTGGTAATTATTTGGAAGTATGTGTTATAAAATAACCCTCCCCTTGATGTGGATGAGGATATAAGGATGAGTGTTGTGCTTCAGCGTGTCGGTCTTTCCGTCCGTCATACTTGTTTCAATGCCAGAACTCCTGTGCCGTTCAATATTTCTTGACGAGATGTCATAAATGGATACATCTTATCGTGAAGATGTACCTTTTCTTACTTTAGTCTGTCCTTTAGTCTGTCTGTCCCTCCCTGCACTGCCTTTTGTTTCCAGTCCAGATATCAGCCTTCCCATGGCAAGGGATTTGAGTATTTTGAATTTTTTTTCAGTTTATGCGACGGTTGATTATTCGTTTTAGGATTGCATTTTTGGCCTCGTTAGCGCAGTAGGTAGCACGTCAGTCTCATAATCTGAAGGTCGTGAGTTCAATCCTCACACGGGGCATTGATTATTACTTCACGTGGATAACTGGGCAGTGTCAACTCGTAACTGACACTCGCCTGGAATATATTGGGCCCGTAGCATCCTCTTGCTTTTGTGAATATGCTTGAAGTTATGGCTCATGCGCTAAATGCTGATATTACTCTGCCTGGCCAAAAAGATGTCACCAACAAAACTAAAATAAGCAAATAGGAAAGTGCCTTCAATTAAATTATAACTGCAGTGATTAATGTTTCAGCTAGCAACGTGTTTTTTTTCGCCTTGTTGAGGTAGTGAGTTGCCTCTTATTTCTGGAACAACCATGCTGGACGACGTATCTGATATTCATGGAATAGAGGTTATTCTGTTTCAGTGGAGAGAAATAATTTCCCTGCATCAAGCAATGAAAATTCCTTAGGAGATGTCTAAAACTGCTAAAATCAGGTTAAGTAATGTCCAACGTATTATTGATAATGGGAATCTTGGAGTCAACCATTATGTTTGAAGAAGAAATTTGGTCGGAAAATAATCTTGGAAGGATCCTGATCAGTGTTCACATGAACGTTTGGTTAAATCAAATCGTAGAAAGTCAACAGTAGAACTCACAGCTCTGTGTATTATTGAAAGAACATCTCTCATTTTGAATTGTATTGTGAAACATTTTCTTTGGTAATTATTTGGAAGTATGTGTTATAAAATAACCCTCACCTTGATGTAGATGAGGATATAAGGATGAGTGTTGTGCATCAGCGTGTCGGTCTTTCCGTCCGTCATACTTGTTTCAATGCCAGACATCCTGTGCCGTTCAATATTTCTTGACGAGATGTCATAAATGGATACATCTTATCGTGAAGATGTACCTTTTCTTACTTTAGTCTGTCCTTTAGTCTGTCTGTCCCTCCCTGCACTGCCTTTTGTTTCCAGTCCAGATATCAGCCTTCCCATGGCAAGGGATTTGAGTATTTTGAATTTTTTTCAGTTTATGCGACGGTTGATTATTCGTTTTAGAATTGCATTTTTGGCCTCGTTAGCGCAGTAGGTAGCGCGTCAGTCTCATAATCTGAAGGTCGTGAGTTCAATCCTCACACGGGGCATTGATTATTACTTCACGTGGATAACTGGGCAGTGTCAACTCGTAACTGACACTCGCCTGGAATATATTGGGCCCGTAGCATCCTCTTGCTTTTGTGAATATGCTTGAAGTTATGGCTCATGCGCTAAATGCTGATATTACTCTGCCTGGCCAAAAAGATGTCACCAACAAAACTAAAATAAGCAAATAGGAAAGTGCCTTCAATTAAATTATAACTGCAGTGATTAATGTTTCAGCTAGCAACGTGTTTTTTTTCGCCTTGTTGAGGTAGTGAGTTGCCTCTTATTTCTGGAACAACCATGCTGGACGACGTATCTGATATTCATGGAATAGAGGTTATTCTGTTTCAGTGGAGAGAAATAATTGCCCTGCATCAAGCAATGAAAATTCCTTAGGAGATGTCTAAAACTGCTAAAATCAGGTTAAGAAATGTCCAACGTATTATTGATAATGGGAATCGTGGAGTCAACCATTATGTTTGGGGAAGAAATTTGGTCGGAAAATAGTCTTGGAAGGATCCTGATCAGTGTTCACATGAACGTTTGGTTAAATCAAATCGTAGAAAGTCAACAGCAGAACTCACAGCTCTGTGTATTATTGAAAGAACATCTCTCATTTTGAATTGTATTGTGAAACATTTTCTTTGGTAATTATTTGGAAGTATGTGTTATAAAATAATCCTCCCCTTGATGTGGATGAGGATATAAGGATGAGTGTTGTGCTTCAGCGTGTCGGTCTTTCCGTCCGTCATACTTGTTTCAATGCCAGAACTCCTGTGCCGTTCAATATTTCTTGACGAGATGTCATAAATGGATACATCTTATCGTGAAGATGTACCTTTTCTTACTTTAGTCTGTCCTTTAGTCTGTCTGTCCATCCCTGCACTGCCTTTTGTTTCCAGTCCAGATATCAGCCTTCCCATGGCAAGGGATTTGAGTATTTTGCATTTTTTTCAGTTTATGTAACGGTTGATTATTCTTTTTAGAATTGTATTTTTGGCCTCGTTAGCGCAGTAGGTAGCGCGTCAGTCTCATAATCTGAAGGTCGTGAGTTCAATCCTCACACGGGGCATTGATTATTACTTCATGTGGATAACTGGGCAGTGTCAACTCGTAACTGACACTCGCCTGGAAAATATTGGGCCCGTAGCATCCTCTTGCTTTTGTGAATATGCTTGAAGGTATGGCTCATGCGCGACATGCTGATATTACTCTGCCTGGCCAAAAAGAAGTCACCAACTATACTAAAATAAGCAAATTGGAAAGTGCCTTCAATTAAATTATAACTGCAGTGATTAATGTTTCAGCTAGCAACAAGTGTTTTTTCGCCTTGCTGAGGTAGTGAGTTGCCTCCTATTTCTGGAACAACCATGCTGGACGACGTATCTGATATTCATGGAATAGAGGTTATTCTGTTTCAGTGGAGAGAAATAATTTCCCTGCATCAAGCAATGAAAATTCCTTAGGAGATGTCTAAAACTGCTAAAATCAGGTTAAGTAATGTCCAACGTATTATTGATAATGGGAATCTTGGAGTCAACCATTATGTTTGAAGAAGAAATTTGGTCGGAAAATAATCTTGGAAGGATCCTGATCAGTGTTCACATGAACGTTTGGTTAAATCAAATCGTAGAAAGTCAACAGTAGAACTCACAGCTCTGTGTATTATTGAAAGAACATCTCTCATTTTGAATTGTATTGTGAAACATTTTCTTTGGTAATTATTTGGAAGTATGTGTTATAAAATAACCCTCCCCTTGATGTGGATGAGGATATAAGGATGAGTGTTGTGCTTCAGCGTGTCGGTCTTTCCGTCCGTCATACTTGTTTCAATGCCAGAACTCCTGTGCCGTTCAATATTTCTTGACGAGATGTCATAAATGGATACATCTTATCGTGAAGATGTACCTTTTCTTACTTTAGTCTGTCCTTTAGTCTGTCTGTCCCTCCCTGCACTGCCTTTTGTTTCCAGTCCAGATATCAGCCTTCCCATGGCAAGGGATTTGAGTATTTTGAATTTTTTTCAGTTTATGTGACGGTTGATTATTCGTTCTAGTATTGCATTTTTGGCCTCGTTAGCGCAGTAGGTAGCGCGTCAGTCTCATAATCTGAAGGTCATGAGTTCAATCCTCACACGGGGCATTGATTATTACTTCACGTGGATAACTGGGCAGTGTCAACTCGTAACTGACACTCGCCTGGAATATATTGGGCCCGTAGCATCCTCTTGCTTTTGTGAATATGCTTGAAGTTATGGCTCATGCGCTAAATGCTGATATTACTCTGCCTGGCCAAAAAGATGTCACCAACAAAACTAAAATAAGCAAATAGGAAAGTGCCTTCAATTAAATTATAACTGCAGTGATTAATGTTTCAGCTAGCAACGTGTTTTTTTTCGCCTTGTTGAGGTAGTGAGTTGCCTCTTATTTCTGGAACAACCATGCTGGACGACGTATCTGATATTCATGGAATAGAGGTTATTCTGTTTCAGTGGAGAGAAATAATTGCCCTGCATCAAGCAATGAAAATTCCTTAGGAGATGTCTAAAACTGCTAAAATCAGGTTAAGAAATGTCCAACGTATTATTGATAATGGGAATCGTGGAGTCAACCATTATGTTTGGGGAAGAAATTTGGTCGGAAAATAGTCTTGGAAGGATCCTGATCAGTGTTCACATGAACGTTTGGTTAAATCAAATCGTAGAAAGTCAACAGCAGAACTCACAGCTCTGTGTATTATTGAAAGAACATCTCTCATTTTGAATTGTATTGTGAAACATTTTCTTTGGTAATTATTTGGAAGTATGTGTTATAAAATAATCCTCCCCTTGATGTGGATGAGGATAAAAGGATGAGTGTTGTGCTTCAGCGTGTCGGTCTTTCCGTCCGTCATACTTGTTTCAATGCCAGAACTCCTGTGCCGTTCAATATTTCTTGACGAGATGTCATAAATGGATACATCTTATCGTGAAGATGTACCTTTTCTTACTTTAGTCTGTCCTTTAGTCTGTCTGTCCATCCCTGCACTGCCTTTTGTTTCCAGTCCAGATATCAGCCTTCCCATGGCAAGGGATTTGAGTATTTTGCATTTTTTTCAGTTTATGTAACGGTTGATTATTCTTTTTAGAATTGTATTTTCAGCCTCGTTAGCGCAGTAGGTAGCGCGTCAGTCTCATATTCTGAAGGTCGTGAGTTCAATCCTCACACGGGGCATTGATTATTACTTCATGTGGATAACTGGGCAGTGTCAACTCGTAACTGACACTCGCCTGGAAAATATTGGGCCCGTAGCATCCTCTTGCTTTTGTGAATATGCTTGAAGGTATGGCTCATGCGCGACATGCTGATATTACTCTGCCTGGCCAAAAAGAAGTCACCAACTATACTAAAATAAGCAAATTGGAAAGTGCCTTCAATTAAATTATAACTGCAGTGATTAATGTTTCAGCTAGCAACAAGTGTTTTTTCGCCTTGCTGAGGCAGTGAGTTGCCTCTTATTTCAGGAACAACCATGCTGGACGACGTATCTGATATTCATGGAATAGAGGTTATTCTGTTTCAGTGGAGAGAATTAATTTCCCTGCATCAAGCAATGAAAATTCCTTAGGAGATGTCTAAGACTGCTAAAATCAGGTTAAGTAATGTCCAACGTATTATTGATAATGGGAATCTTGGAGTCAACCATTATGTTTGAAGAAGGAATTTGGTCGGGAAATAATGTTGGAAGGATCTTGATCAGTGTTCACATGAACGTTTGGTTAAATCAAATCGTAGAAAGTCAACAGTAGAACTCACAGCTCTGTGTATTATTGAAAGAACATCTCTCATTTTGAATTGTATTGTGAAACATTTTCTTTGGTAATTATTTGGAAGTATGTGTTATAAAATAACCCTCCCCTTGATGTGGATGAGGATATAAGGATGAGTGTTGTGCTTCAGCGTGTCGGTCTTTCCGTCCGTCATACTTGTTTCAATGCCAGAACTCCTGTGCCGTTCAATATTTCTTGACGAGATGTCATAAATGGATACATCTTATCGTGAAGATGTACCTTTTCTTACTTTAGTCTGTCCTTTAGTCTGTCTGTCCCTCCCTGCACTGCCTTTTGTTTCCAGTCCAGATATCAGCCTTCCCATGGCAAGGGATTTGAGTATTTTGAATTTTTTTCAGTTTATGTGACGGTTGATTATTCGTTTTAGCATTGCATTTTTGGCCTCGTTAGCGCAGTAGGTAGCGCGTCAGTCTCATAATCTGAAGGTCGTGAGTTCAATCCTCACACGGGGCATTGATTATTACTTCACGTGGATAACTGGGCAGTGTCAACTCGTAACTGCACTCGCCTGGAATATATTGGGCCCGTAGCATCCTCTTGCTTTTGTGAATTTGCTTGAAGGTATGGCTCATGCGCGACATGCTGATATTACTCTGCCTGGCCAAAAAGAAGTCACCAACTATACTAAAATAAGCAAATAGGAAAGTGCCTTCAATTAAATTATAACTGCAGTGATTAATGTTTCAGATAGCAACAAGTGTTTTTTCGCCTTCCTGAGGTAGTGAGTTGCCTCCTATTTCTGGAACAACCATGCTGGACGACGTATCTGATATTCATGGAATAGAGGTTATTCTGTTTCAGTGGAGAGAAATAATTTCCCTGCATCAAGCAATGAAAATTCCTTAGGAGATGTCTAAAACTGCTAAAATCAGGTTAAGTAATGTCCAACGTATTATTGATAATGGGAATCTTGGAGTCAACCATTATGTTTGAAGAAGAAATTTGGTCGGAAAATAATCTTGGAAGGATCCTGATCAGTGTTCACATGAACGTTTGGTTAAATCAAATCGTAGAAAGTCAACAGTAGAACTCACAGCTCTGTGTATTATTGAAAGAACATCTCTCATTTTGAATTGTATTGTGAAACATTTTCTTTGGTAATTATTTGGAAGTATGTGTTATAAAATAACCCTCCCCTTGATGTGGATGTGGATATAAGGATGAGTGTTGTGCTTCAGCGTGTCGGTCTTTCCGTCCGTCATACTTGTTTCAATGCCAGAACTCCTGTGCCATTCAATATTTCTTGACGAGATGTCATAAATGGATACATCTTATCGTGAAGATGTACCTTTTCTTACTTTAGTCTGTCCTTTAGTCTGTCTGTCCCTCCCTGCACTGCCTTTTGTTTCCAGTCCAGATATCAGCCTTCCCATGGCAAGGGATTTGAGTATTTTGAATTTTTTTCAGTTTATGCGACGGTTGATTATTCGTTTTAGAATTGCATTTTTGGCCTCGTTAGCGCAGTAGGTAGCGCGTCAGTCTCATAATCTGAAGGTCGTGAGTTCAATCCTCACACGGGGCATTGATTATTACTTCACGTGGATAACTGGGCAGTGTCAACTCGTAACTGACACTCGCCTGGAATATATTGGGCCCGTAGCATCCTCTTGCTTTTGTGAATATGCTTGAAGTTATGGCTCATGCGCTAAATGCTGATATTACTCTGCCTGGCCAAAAAGATGTCAGCAACAAAACTAAAATAAGCAAATAGGAAAGTGCCTTCAATTAAATTATAACTGCAGTGATTAATGTTTCAGCTAGCAACGTGTTTTTTTTCGCCTTGTTGAGGTAGTGAGTTGCCTCTTATTTCTGGAACAACCATGCTGGACGACGTATCTGATATTCATGGAATAGAGGTTATTCTGTTTCAGTGGAGAGAAATAATTTCCCTGCATCAAGCAATGAAAATTCCTTAGGAGATGTCTAAAACTGCTAAAATCAGGTTAAGTAATGTCCAACGTATTATTGATAATGGGAATCTTGGAGTCAACCATTATCTTTGAGGAAGAAATTTGGTCGGAAAATATTTTTGGAAGGATCCTGATCAGAGTTCACACGAACGTTTGGTTAAATCAAATCGTAGAAAGTCAACAGTAGAACTCACAGCTCTGTGTATTATTGAAAGAACATCTCTCATTTTGAATTGTATTGTGAAACATTTTCTTTGGTAATTATTTGGAAGTATGTGTTATAAAATAACCCTCCCCTTGATGTGGATGAGGATATAAGGATGAGTGTTGTGCTTCAGCGTGTCGGTCTTTCCGTCCGTCATACTTGTTTCAATGCCAGAACTCCTGTGCCGTTCAATATTTCTTGACGAGATGTCATAAATGGATACATCTTATCGTGAAGATGTACCTTTTCTTACTTTAGTCTGTCCTTTAGTCTGTCTGTCCCTCCCTGCACTGC
The DNA here is from genome assembly GCA_029721435.1 of Gymnothorax reevesii. Lineage (NCBI taxonomy): Eukaryota > Metazoa > Chordata > Actinopteri > Anguilliformes > Muraenidae > Gymnothorax > Gymnothorax reevesii. The sequence goes on along the minus strand of CM056586.1, from coordinate 39,384,819 downwards.
CTTTTGTTTCCAGTCCAGATATCAGCCTTCCCATGGCAAGGGATTTGAGTATTTTGCATTTTTTTCAGTTTATGCGACGGTTGATTATTCGTTTTAGAATTGTATTTTTGGCCTCGTTAGCGCAGTAGGTAGCGCGTCAGTCTCATAATCTGAAGGTCGTGAGTTCAATCCTCACACGGGGCATTGATTATTACTTCATGTGGATAACTGGGCAGTGTCAACTCGTAACTGACACTCGCCTGGAAAATATTGGCCCCGTAGCATCCTCTTGCTTTTGTGAATATGCTTGAAGGTATGGCTCATGCGCGACATGCTGATATTACTCTGCCTGGCCAAAAAGAAGTCACCAACTATACTAAAATAAGCAAATTGGAAAGTGCCTTCAATTAAATTATAACTGCAGTGATTAATGTTTCAGCTAGCAACAAGTGTTTTTTCGCCTTGCTGAGGCAGTGAGTTGCCTCTTATTTCAGGAACAACCATGCTGGACGACGTATCTGATATTCATGGAATAGAGGTTATTCTGTTTCAGTGGAGAGAATTAATTTCCCTGCATCAAGCAATGAAAATTCCTTAGGAGATGTCTAAAACTGCTAAAATCAGGTTAAGTAATGTCCAACGTATTATTGATAATGGGAATCTTGGAGTCAACCATTATGTTTGAAGAAGGAATTTGGTCGGGAAATAATCTTGGAAGGATCTTGATCAGTGTTCACATGAACGTTTGGTTAAATCAAATCGTAGAAAGTCAACAGTAGAACTCACAGCTCTGTGTATTATTGAAAGAACATCTCTCATTTTGAATTGTATTGTGAAACATTTTCTTTGGTAATTATTTGGAAGTATGTGTTATAAAATAACCCTCCCCTTGATGTGGATGAGGATATAAGGATGAGTGTTGTGCTTCAGCGTGTCGGTCTTTCCGTCCGTCATACTTGTTTCAATGCCAGAACTCCTGTGCCGTTCAATATTTCTTGACGAGATGTCATAAATGGATACATCTTATCGTGAAGATGTACCTTTTCTTACTTTAGTCTGTCCTTTAGTCTGTCTGTCCCTCCCTGCACTGCCTTTTGTTTCCAGTCCAGATATCAGCCTTCCCATGGCAAGGGATTTGAGTATTTTGAATTTTTTTCAGTTTATGTGACGGTTGATTATTCGTTTTAGCATGGCATTTTTGGCCTCGTTAGCGCTGTAGGTAGCGCGTCAGTCTCATAATCTAAAGGTCGTGAGTTCAATCCTCACACGGGGCATTGATTATTACTTCACGTGGATAACTGGGCAGTGTCAACTCGTAACTGCACTCGCCTGGAATATATTGGGCCCGTAGCATCCTCTTGCTTTTGTGAATTTGCTTGAAGGTATGGCTCATGCGCGACATGCTGATATTACTCTGCCTGGCCAAAAAGAAGTCACCAACTATACTAAAATAAGCAAATAGGAAAGTGCCTTCAATTAAATTATAACTGCAGTGATTAATGTTTCAGCTAGCAACAAGTGTTTTTTCGCCTTCCTGAGGTAGTGAGTTGCCTCCTATTTCTGGAACAACCATGCTGGACGACGTATCTGATATTCATGGAATAGAGGTTATTCTGTTTCAGTGGAGAGAAATAATTTCCCTGCATCAAGCAATGAAAATTCCTTAGGAGATGTGTAAAACTGCTAAAATCAGGTTAAGTAATGTCCAACGTATTATTGATAATGGGAATCTTGGAGTCAACCATTATCTTTGAGGAAGAAATTTGGTCGGAAAATATTTTTGGAAGGATCCTGATCAGAGTTCACACGAACGTTTGGTTAAATCAAATCGTAGAAAGTCAACAGTAGAACTCACAGCTCTGTGTATTATTGAAAGAACATCTCTCATTTTGAATTGTATTGTGAAACATTTTCTTTGGTAATTATTTGGAAGTATGTGTTATAAAATAACCCTCCCCTTGATGTGGATGAGGATATAAGGATGAGTGTTGTGCTTCAGCGTGTCGGTCTTTCCGTCCGTCATACTTGTTTCAATGCCAGAACTCCTGTGCCGTTCAATATTTCTTGACGAGATGTCATAAATGGATACATCTTATCGTGAAGATGTACCTTTTCTTACTTTAGTCTGTCCTTTAGTCTGTCTGTCCCTCCCTGCACTGCCTTTTGTTTCCAGTCCAGATATCAGCCTTCCCATGGCAAGGGATTTGAGTATTTTGAATTTTTTTCAGTTTATGCGACGGTTGATTATTCGTTTTAGAATTGCATTTTTGGCCTCGTTAGCGCAGTAGGTAGCGCGTCAGTCTCATAATCTGAAGGTCGTGAGTTCAATCCTCACACGGGGCATTGATTATTACTTCACGTGGATAACTGGGCAGTGTCAACTCGTAACTGACACTCGCCTGGAATATATTGGGCCCGTAGCATCCTCTTGCTTTTGTGAATATGCTTGAAGTTATGGCTCATGCGCTAAATGCTGATATTACTCTGCCTGGCCAAAAAGATGTCACCAACAAAACTAAAATAAGCAAATAGGAAAGTGCCTTCAATTAAATTATAACTGCAGTGATTAATGTTTCAGCTAGCAACGTGTTTTTTTTCGCCTTGTTGAGGTAGTGAGTTGCCTCTTATTTCTGGAACAACCATGCTGGACGACGTATCTGATATTCATGGAATAGAGGTTATTCTGTTTCAGTGGAGAGAAATAATTTCCCTGCATCAAGCAATGAAAATTCCTTAGGAGATGTCTAAAACTGCTAAAATCAGGTTAAGTAATGTCCAACGTATTATTGATAATGGGAATCTTGGAGTCAACCATTATGTTTGAAGAAGAAATTTGGTCGGAAAATAATCTTGGAAGGATCCTGATCAGTGTTCACATGAACGTTTGGTTAAATCAAATCGTAGAAAGTCAACAGTAGAACTCACAGCTCTGTGTATTATTGAAAGAACATCTCTCATTTTGAATTGTATTGTGAAACATTTTCTTTGGTAATTATTTGGAAGTATGTGTTATAAAATAACCCTCCCCTTGATGTAGATGAGGATATAAGGATGAGTGTTGTGCATCAGCGTGTCGGTCTTTCCGTCCGTCATACTTGTTTCAATGCCAGAACTCCTGTGCCGTTCAATATTTCTTGACGAGATGTCATAAATGGATACATCTTATCGTGAAGATGTACCTTTTCTTACTTTAGTCTGTCCTTTAGTCTGTCTGTCCCTCCCTGCACTGCCTTTTGTTTCCAGTCCAGATATCAGCCTTCCCATGGCAAGGGATTTGAGTATTTTGAATTTTTTTCAGTTTATGCGACGGTTGATTATTCGTTTTAGAATTGCATTTTTGGCCTCGTTAGCGCAGTAGGTAGCGCGTCAGTCTCATAATCTGAAGGTCGTGAGTTCAATCCTCACACGGGGCATTGATTATTACTTCACGTGGATAACTGGGCAGTGTCAACTCGTAACTGACACTCGCCTGGAATATATTGGGCCCGTAGCATCCTCTTGCTTTTGTGAATATGCTTGAAGTTATGGCTCATGCGCTAAATGCTGATATTACTCTGCCTGGCCAAAAAGATGTCAGCAACAAAACTAAAATAAGCAAATAGGAAAGTGCCTTCAATTAAATTATAACTGCAGTGATTAATGTTTCAGCTAGCAACGTGTTTTTTTTCGCCTTGTTGAGGTAGTGAGTTGCCTCTTATTTCTGGAACAACCATGCTGGACGACGTATCTGATATTCATGGAATAGAGGTTATTCTGTTTCAGTGGAGAGAAATAATTGCCCTGCATCAAGCAATGAAAATTCCTTAGGAGATGTCTAAAACTGCTAAAATCAGGTTAAGAAATGTCCAACGTATTATTGATAATGGGAATCGTGGAGTCAACCATTATGTTTGGGGAAGAAATTTGGTCGGAAAATAGTCTTGGAAGGATCCTGATCAGTGTTCACATGAACGTTTGGTTAAATCAAATCGTAGAAAGTCAACAGCAGAACTCACAGCTCTGTGTATTATTGAAAGAACATCTCTCATTTTGAATTGTATTGTGAAACATTTTCTTTGGTAATTATTTGGAAGTATGTGTTATAAAATAATCCTCCCCTTGATGTGGATGAGGATATAAGGATGAGTGTTGTGCTTCAGCGTGTCGGTCTTTCCGTCCGTCATACTTGTTTCAATGCCAGAACTCCTGTGCCGTTCAATATTTCTTGACGAGATGTCATAAATGGATACATCTTATCGTGAAGATGTACCTTTTCTTACTTTAGTCTGTCCTTTAGTCTGTCTGTCCATCCCTGCACTGCCTTTTGTTTCCAGTCCAGATATCAGCCTTCCCATGGCAAGGGATTTGAGTATTTTGCATTTTTTTTCAGTTTATGTAACGGTTGATTATTCTTTTTAGAGTTGTATTTTTGGCCTCGTTAGCGCAGTAGGTAGCGTGTCAGTCTCATAATCTGAAGGTCGTGAGTTCAATCCTCATACGGGGCATTGATTATTACTTCATGTGGATAACTGGGCAGTGTCAACTCGTAACTGACACTCGCCTGGAAAATATTGGGCCCGTAGCATCCTCTTGCTTTTGTGAATATGCTTGAAGGTATGGCTCATGCGCGACATGCTGATATTACTCTGCCTGGCCAAAAAGAAGTCACCAACTATACTAAAATAAGCAAATTGGAAAGTGCCTTCAATTAAATTATAACTGCAGTGATTAATGTTTCAGCTAGCAACAAGTGTTTTTTCGCCTTGCTGAGGCAGTGAGTTGCCTCTTATTTCAGGAACAACCATGCTGGACGACGTATCTGATATTCATGGAATAGAGGTTATTCTGTTTCAGTGGAGAGAATTAATTTCCCTGCATCAAGCAATGAAAATTCCTTAGGAGATGTCTAAAACTGCTAAAATCAGGTTAAGTAATGTCCAACGTATTATTGATAATGGGAATCTTGGAGTCAACCATTATGTTTGAAGAAGGAATTTGGTCGGGAAATAATCTTGGAAGGATCTTGATCAGTGTTCACATGAACGTTTGGTTAAATCAAATCGTAGAAAGTCAACAGTAGAACTCACAGCTCTGTGTATTATTGAAAGAACATCTCTCATTTTGAATTGTATTGTGAAACATTTTCTTTGGTAATTATTTGGAAGTATGTGTTATAAAATAACCCTCCCCTTGATGTGGATGAGGATATAAGGATGAGTGTTGTGCTTCAGCGTGTCGGTCTTTCCGTCCGTCATACTTGTTTCAATGCCAGAACTCCTGTGCCGTTCAATATTTCTTGACGAGATGTCATAAATGGATACATCTTATCGTGAAGATGTACCTTTTCTTACTTTAGTCTGTCCTTTAGTCTGTCTGTCCCTCCCTGCACTGCCTTTTGTTTCCAGTCCAGATATCAGCCTTCCCATGGCAAGGGATTTGAGTATTTTGAATTTTTTTCAGTTTATGTGACGGTTGATTATTCGTTTTAGCATTGCATTTTTGGTCTCGTTAGCGCAGTAGGTAGCGCGTCAGTCTCATAATCTGAAGGTCGTGAGTTCAATCCTCACACGGGGCATTGATTATTACTTCACGTGGATAACTGGGCAGTGTCAACTCGTAACTGCACTCGCCTGGAATATATTGGGCCCGTAGCATCCTCTTGCTTTTGTGAATTTGCTTGAAGTTATGGCTCATGCGCGACATGCTGATATTACTCTGCCTGGCCAAAAAGAAGTCACCAACTATACTAAAATAAGCAAATAGGAAAGTGCCTTCAATTAAATTATAACTGCAGTGATTAATGTTTCAGCTAGCAACGTGTTTTTTCGCCTTCCTGAGGTAGTGAGTTGCCTCCTATTTCTGGAACAACCATGCTGGACGACGTATCTGATATTCATGGAATAGAGGTTATTCTGTTTCAGTGGAGAGAAATAATTTCCCTGCATCAAGCAATGAAAATTCCTTTGGAGATGTCTAAAACTGCTAAAATCAGGTTAAGTAATGTCCAACGTATTATTGATAATGGGAATCTTGGAGTCAACCATTATGTTTGAGGAAGAAATTTGGTCGGAAAATAATCTTGGAAGGATCCTGATCAGAGTTCACACGAACGTTTGGTTAAATCAAATCGTAGAAAGTCAACAGTAGAACTCACAGCTCTGTGTATTATTGAAAGAACATCTCTCATTTTGAATTGTATTGTGAAACATTTTCTTTGGTAATTATTTGGAAGTATGTGTTATAAAATAACCCTCCCCTTGATGTGGATGAGGATATAAGGATGAGTGTTGTGCTTCAGCGTGTCGGTCTTTCCGTCCGTCATACTTGTTTCAATGCCAGAACTCCTGTGCCGTTCAATATTTCTTGACGAGATGTCATAAATGGATACATCTTATCGTGAAGATGTACCTTTTCTTACTTTAGTCTGTCCTTTAGTCTGTCTGTCCCTCCCTGCACTGCCTTTTGTTTCCAGTCCAGATATCAGCCTTCCCATGGCAAGGGATTTGAGTATTTTGCATTTTTTTCAGTTTATGCGACGGTTGATTATTCGTTTTAGAATTGTATTTTTGGCCTCGTTAGCGCAGTAGGTAGCGCGTCAGTCTCATAATCTGAAGGTCGTGAGTTCAATCCTCACACGGGGCATTGATTATTACTTCATGTGGATAACTGGGCAGTGTCAACTCGTAACTGACTCTCGCCTGGAAAATATTGGGCCCGTAGCATCCTCTTGCTTTTGTGAATATGCTTGAAGGTATGGCTCATGCGCGACATGCTGATATTACTCTGCCTGGCCAAAAAGAAGTCACCAACTATACTAAAATAAGCAAATTGGAAAGTGCCTTCAATTAAATTATAACTGCAGTGATTAATGTTTCAGCTAGCAACAAGTGTTTTTTCGCCTTGCTGAGGCAGTGAGTTGCCTCTTATTTCAGGAACAACCATGCTGGACGACGTATCTGATATTCATGGAATAGAGGTTATTCTGTTTCAGTGGAGAGAATTAATTTCCCTGCATCAAGCAATGAAAATTCCTTAGGAGATGTCTAAAACTGCTAAAATCAGGTTAAGTAATGTCCAACGTATTATTGATAATGGGAATCTTGGAGTCAACCATTATGTTTGAAGAAGGAATTTGGTCGGGAAATAATCTTGGAAGGATCTTGATCAGTGTTCACATGAACGTTTGGTTAAATCAAATCGTAGAAAGTCAACAGTAGAACTCACAGCTCTGTGTATTATTGAAAGAACATCTCTCATTTTGAATTGTATTGTGAAACATTTTCTTTGGTAATTATTTGGAAGTATGTGTTATAAAATAACCCTCCCCTTGATGTGGATGAGGATATAAGGTTGAGTGTTGTGCTTCAGCGTGTCGGTCTTTCCGTCCGTCATACTTGTTTCAATGCCAGAACTCCTGTGCCGTTCAATATTTCTTGACGAGATGTCATAAATGGATACATCTTATCGTGAAGATGTACCTTTTCTTACTTTAGTCTGTCCTTTAGTCTGTCTGTCCCTCCCTGCACTGCCTTTTGTTTCCAGTCCAGATATCAGCCTTCCCATGGCAAGGGATTTGAGTATTTTGAATTTTTTTCAGTTTATGTGACGGTTGATTATTCGTTTTAGCATTGCATTTTTGGCCTCGTTAGCGCAGTAGGTAGCGCGTCAGTCTCATAATCTGAAGGTCGTGAGTTCAATCCTCACACGGGGCATTGATTATTACTTCATGTGGATAACTGGGCAGTGTCAACTCGTAACTGCACTCGCCTGGAATATATTGGGCCCGTAGCATCCTCTTGCTTTTGTGAATTTGCTTGAAGGTATGGCTCATGCGCGACATGCTGATATTACTCTGCCTGGCCAAAAAGAAGTCACCAACTATACTAAAATAAGCAAATAGGAAAGTGCCTTCAATTAAATTATAACTGCAGTGATTAATGTTTCAGCTAGCAACGTGTTTTTTTTCGCCTTGTTGAGGTAGTGAGTTGCCTCTTATTTCTGGAACAACCATGCTGGACGACGTATCTGATATTCATGGAATAGAGGTTATTCTGTTTCAGTGGAGAGAAATAATTTCCCTGCATCAAGCAATGAAAATTCCTTAGGAGATGTCTAAAACTGCTAAAATCAGGTTAAGTAATGTCCAACGTATTATTGATAATGGGAATCTTGGAGTCAACCATTATGTTTGAAGAAGAAATTTGGTCGGAAAATAATCTTGGAAGGATCCTGATCAGTGTTCACATGAACGTTTGGTTAAATCAAATCGTAGAAAGTCAACAGTAGAACTCACAGCTCTGTGTATTATTGAAAGAACATCTCTCATTTTGAATTGTATTGTGAAACATTTTCTTTGGTAATTATTTGGAAGTATGTGTTATAAAATAACCCTCCCCTTGATGTAGATGAGGATATAAGGATGAGTGTTGTGCATCAGCGTGTCGGTCTTTCCGTCCGTCATACTTGTTTCAATGCCAGAACTCCTGTGCCGTTCAATATTTCTTGACGAGATGTCATAAATGGATACATCTTATCGTGAAGATGTACCTTTTCTTACTTTAGTCTGTCCTTTAGTCTGTCGGTCCCTCCCTGCACTGCCTTTTGTTTCCAGTCCAGATATCAGCCTTCCCATGGCAAGGGATTTGAGTATTTTGAATTTTTTTCAGTTTATGCGACGGTTGATTATTCGTTTTAGAATTGCATTTTTGGCCTCGTTAGCGCAGTAGGTAGCGCGTCAGTCTCATAATCTGAAGGTCGTGAGTTCAATCCTCACACGGGGCATTGATTATTACTTCACGTGGATAACTGGGCAGTGTCAACTCGTAACTGACACTCGCCTGGAATATATTGGGCCCGTAGCATCCTCTTGCTTTTGTGAATATGCTTGAAGTTATGGCTCATGCGCTAAATGCTGATAATACTCTGCCTGGCCAAAAAGATGTCAGCAACAAAACTAAAATAAGCAAATAGGAAAGTGCCTTCAATTAAATTATAACTGCAGTGATTAATGTTTCAGCTAGCAACGTGTTTTTTTTTCGCCTTGTTGAGGTAGTGAGTTGCCTCTTATTTCTGGAACAACCATGCTGGACGACGTATCTGATATTCATGGAATAGAGGTTATTCTGTTTCAGTGGAGAGAAATAATTGCCCTGCATCAAGCAATGAAAATTCCTTAGGAGATGTCTAAAACTGCTAAAATCAGGTTAAGAAATGTCCAACGTATTATTGATAATGGGAATCGTGGAGTCAACCATTATGTTTGGGGAAGAAATTTGGTCGGAAAATAGTCTTGGAAGGATCCTGATCAGTGTTCACATGAACGTTTGGTTAAATCAAATCGTAGAAAGTCAACAGCAGAACTCACAGCTCTGTGTATTATTGAAAGAACATCTCTCATTTTGAATTGTATTGTGAAACATTTTCTTTGGTAATTATTTGGAAGTATGTGTTATAAAATAACCCTCCCCTTGATGTGGATGAGGATATAAGGATGAGTGTTGTGCTTCAGCGTGTCGGTCTTTCCGTCCGTCATACTTGTTTCAATGCCAGAACTCCTGTGCCATTCAATATTTCTTGACGAGATGTCATAAATGGATACATCTTATCGTGAAGATGTACCTTTTCTTACTTTAGTCTGTCCTTTAGTCTGTCTGTCCATCCCTGCACTGCCTTTTGTTTCCAGTCCAGATATCAGCCTTCCCATGGCAAGGGATTTGAGTATTTTGCATTTTTTTCAGTTTATGTAACGGTTGATTATTCTTTTTAGAATTGTATTTTCAGCCTCGTTAGCGCAGTAGGTAGCGCGTCAGTCTCATATTCTGAAGGTCGTGAGTTCAATCCTCACACGGGGCATTGATTATTACTTCATGTGGATAACTGGGCAGTGTCAACTCGTAACTGACACTCGCCTGGAAAATATTGGGCCCGTAGCATCCTCTTGCTTTTGTGAATATGCTTGAAGGTATGGCTCATGCGCGACATGCTGATATTACTCTGCCTGGCCAAAAAGAAGTCACCAACTATACTAAAATAAGCAAATTGGAAAGTGCCTTCAATTAAATTATAACTGCAGTGATTAATGTTTCAGCTAGCAACAAGTGTTTTTTCGCCTTGCTGAGGCAGTGAGTTGCCTCTTATTTCAGGAACAACCATGCTGGACGACGTATCTGATATTCATGGAATAGAGGTTATTCTGTTTCAGTGGAGAGAATTAATTTCCCTGCATCAAGCAATGAAAATTCCTTAGGAGATGTCTAAGACTGCTAAAATCAGGTTAAGTAATGTCCAACGTATTATTGATAATGGGAATCTTGGAGTCAACCATTATGTTTGAAGAAGGAATTTGGTCGGGAAATAATGTTGGAAGGATCTTGATCAGTGTTCACATGAACGTTTGGTTAAATCAAATCGTAGAAAGTCAACAGTAGAACTCACAGCTCTGTGTATTATTGAAAGAACATCTCTCATTTTGAATTGTATTGTGAAACATTTTCTTTGGTAATTATTTGGAAGTATGTGTTATAAAATAACCCTCCCCTTGATGTGGATGAGGATATAAGGATGAGTGTTGTGCTTCAGCGTGTCGGTCTTTCCGTCCGTCATACTTGTTTCAATGCCAGAACTCCTGTGCCGTTCAATATTTCTTGACGAGATGTCATAAATGGATACATCTTATCGTGAAGATGTACCTTTTCTTACTTTAGTCTGTCCTTTAGTCTGTCTGTCCCTCCCTGCACTGCCTTTTGTTTCCAGTCCAGATATCAGCCTTCCCATGGCAAGGGATTTGAGTATTTTGAATTTTTTTCAGTTTATGTGACGGTTGATTATTCGTTTTAGCATTGCATTTTTGGCCTCGTTAGCGCAGTAGGTAGCGCGTCAGTCTCATAATCTGAAGGTCGTGAGTTCAATCCTCACACGGGGCATTGATTATTACTTCACGTGGATAACTGGGCAGTGTCAACTCGTAACTGCACTCGCCTGGAATATATTGGGCCCGTAGCATCCTCTTGCTTTTGTGAATTTGCTTGAAGGTATGGCTCATGCGCGACATGCTGATATTACTCTGCCTGGCCAAAAAGAAGTCACCAACTATACTAAAATAAGCAAATAGGAAAGTGCCTTCAATTAAATTATAACTGCAGTGATTAATGTTTCAGATAGCAACAAGTGTTTTTTCGCCTTCCTGAGGTAGTGAGTTGCCTCCTATTTCTGGAACAACCATGCTGGACGACGTATCTGATATTCATGGAATAGAGGTTATTCTGTTTCAGTGGAGAGAAATAATTTCCCTGCATCAAGCAATGAAAATTCCTTAGGAGATGTCTAAAACTGCTAAAATCAGGTTAAGTAATGTCCAACGTATTATTGATAATGGGAATCTTGGAGTCAACCATTATGTTTGAAGAAGAAATTTGGTCGGAAAATAATCTTGGAAGGATCCTGATCAGTGTTCACATGAACGTTTGGTTAAATCAAATCGTAGAAAGTCAACAGTAGAACTCACAGCTCTGTGTATTATTGAAAGAACATCTCTCATTTTGAATTGTATTGTGAAACATTTTCTTTGGTAATTATTTGGAAGTATGTGTTATAAAATAACCCTCCCCTTGATGTGGATGTGGATATAAGGATGAGTGTTGTGCTTCAGCGTGTCGGTCTTTCCGTCCGTCATACTTGTTTCAATGCCAGAACTCCTGTGCCATTCAATATTTCTTGACGAGATGTCATAAATGGATACATCTTATCGTGAAGATGTACCTTTTCTTACTTTAGTCTGTCCTTTAGTCTGTCTGTCCCTCCCTGCACTGCCTTTTGTTTCCAGTCCAGATATCAGCCTTCCCATGGCAAGGGATTTGAGTATTTTGAATTTTTTTCAGTTTATGCGACGGTTGATTATTCGTTTTAGAATTGCATTTTTGGCCTCGTTAGCGCAGTAGGTAGCGCGTCAGTCTCATAATCTGAAGGTCGTGAGTTCAATCCTCACACGGGGCATTGATTATTACTTCACGTGGATAACTGGGCAGTGTCAACTCGTAACTGACACTCGCCTGGAATATATTGGGCCCGTAGCATCCTCTTGCTTTTGTGAATATGCTTGAAGTTATGGCTCATGCGCTAAATGCTGATATTACTCTGCCTGGCCAAAAAGATGTCAGCAACAAAACTAAAATAAGCAAATAGGAAAGTGCCTTCAATTAAATTATAACTGCAGTGATTAATGTTTCAGCTAGCAACGTGTTTTTTTTCGCCTTGTTGAGGTAGTGAGTTGCCTCTTATTTCTGGAACAACCATGCTGGACGACGTATCTGATATTCATGGAATAGAGGTTATTCTGTTTCAGTGGAGAGAAATAATTTCCCTGCATCAAGCAATGAAAATTCCTTAGGAGATGTCTAAAACTGCTAAAATCAGGTTAAGTAATGTCCAACGTATTATTGATAATGGGAATCTTGGAGTCAACCATTATCTTTGAGGAAGAAATTTGGTCGGAAAATATTTTTGGAAGGATCCTGATCAGAGTTCACACGAACGTTTGGTTAAATCAAATCGTAGAAAGTCAACAGTAGAACTCACAGCTCTGTGTATTATTGAAAGAACATCTCTCATTTTGAATTGTATTGTGAAACATTTTCTTTGGTAATTATTTGGAAGTATGTGTTATAAAATAACCCTCCCCTTGATGTGGATGAGGATATAAGGATGAGTGTTGTGCTTCAGCGTGTCGGTCTTTCCGTCCGTCATACTTGTTTCAATGCCAGAACTCCTGTGCCGTTCAATATTTCTTGACGAGATGTCATAAATGGATACATCTTATCGTGAAGATGTACCTTTTCTTACTTTAGTCTGTCCTTTAGTCTGTCTGTCCCTCCCTGCACTGCCTTTTGTTTCCAGTCCAGATATCAGCCTTCCCATGGCAAGGGATTTGAGTATTTTGCATTTTTTTCAGTTTATGCGACGGTTGATTATTCGTTTTAGAATTGTATTTTTGGCCTCGTTAGCGCAGTAGGTAGCGCGTCAGTCTCATAATCTGAAGGTCGTGAGTTCAATCCTCACACGGGGCATTGATTATTACTTCATGTGGATAACTGGGCAGTGTCAACTCGTAACTGACACTCGCCTGGAAAATATTGGCCCCGTAGCATCCTCTTGCTTTTGTGAATATGCTTGAAGGTATGGCTCATGCGCGACATGCTGATATTACTCTGCCTGGCCAAAAAGAAGTCACCAACTATACTAAAATAAGCAAATTGGAAAGTGCCTTCAATTAAATTATAACTGCAGTGATTAATGTTTCAGCTAGCAACAAGTGTTTTTTCGCCTTGCTGAGGCAGTGAGTTGCCTCTTATTTCAGGAACAACCATGCTGGACGACGTATCTGATATTCATGGAATAGAGGTTATTCTGTTTCAGTGGAGAGAATTAATTTCCCTGCATCAAGCAATGAAAATTCCTTAGGAGATGTCTAAAACTGCTAAAATCAGGTTAAGTAATGTCCAACGTATTATTGATAATGGGAATCTTGGAGTCAACCATTATGTTTGAAGAAGGAATTTGGTCGGGAAATAATCTTGGAAGGATCTTGATCAGTGTTCACATGAACGTTTGGTTAAATCAAATCGTAGAAAGTCAACAGTAGAACTCACAGCTCTGTGTATTATTGAAAGAACATCTCTCATTTTGAATTGTATTGTGAAACATTTTCTTTGGTAATTATTTGGAAGTATGTGTTATAAAATAACCCTCCCCTTGATGTGGATGAGGATATAAGGATGAGTGTTGTGCTTCAGCGTGTCGGTCTTTCCGTCCGTCATACTTGTTTCAATGCCAGAACTCCTGTGCCGTTCAATATTTCTTGACGAGATGTCATAAATGGATACATCTTATCGTGAAGATGTACCTTTTCTTACTTTAGTCTGTCCTTTAGTCTGTCTGTCCCTCCCTGCACTGCCTTTTGTTTCCAGTCCAGATATCAGCCTTCCCATGGCAAGGGATTTGAGTATTTTGAATTTTTTTCAGTTTATGTGACGGTTGATTATTCGTTTTAGCATGGCATTTTTGGCCTCGTTAGCGCAGTAGGTAGCGCGTCAGTCTCATAATCTAAAGGTCGTGAGTTCAATCCTCACACGGGGCATTGATTATTACTTCACGTGGATAACTGGGCAGTGTCAACTCGTAACTGCACTCGCCTGGAATATATTGGGCCCGTAGCATCCTCTTGCTTTTGTGAATTTGCTTGAAGGTATGGCTCATGCGCGACATGCTGATATTACTCTGCCTGGCCAAAAAGAAGTCACCAACTATACTAAAATAAGCAAATAGGAAAGTGCCTTCAATTAAATTATAACTGCAGTGATTAATGTTTCAGCTAGCAACAAGTGTTTTTTCGCCTTCCTGAGGTAGTGAGTTGCCTCCTATTTCTGGAACAACCATGCTGGACGACGTATCTGATATTCATGGAATAGAGGTTATTCTGTTTCAGTGGAGAGAAATAATTTCCCTGCATCAAGCAATGAAAATTCCTTAGGAGATGTGTAAAACTGCTAAAATCAGGTTAAGTAATGTCCAACGTATTATTGATAATGGGAATCTTGGAGTCAACCATTATCTTTGAGGAAGAAATTTGGTCGGAAAATATTTTTGGAAGGATCCTGATCAGAGTTCACACGAACGTTTGGTTAAATCAAATCGTAGAAAGTCAACAGTAGAACTCACAGCTCTGTGTATTATTGAAAGAACATCTCTCATTTTGAATTGTATTGTGAAACATTTTCTTTGGTAATTATTTGGAAGTATGTGTTATAAAATAACCCTCCCCTTGATGTGGATGAGGATATAAGGATGAGTGTTGTGCTTCAGCGTGTCGGTCTTTCCGTCCGTCATACTTGTTTCAATGCCAGAACTCCTGTGCCGTTCAATATTTCTTGACGAGATGTCATAAATGGATACATCTTATCGTGAAGATGTACCTTTTCTTACTTTAGTCTGTCCTTTAGTCTGTCTGTCCCTCCCTGCACTGCCTTTTGTTTCCAGTCCAGATATCAGCCTTCCCATGGCAAGGGATTTGAGTATTTTGAATTTTTTTCAGTTTATGCGACGGTTGATTATTCGTTTTAGAATTGCATTTTTGGCCTCGTTAGCGCAGTAGGTAGCGCGTCAGTCTCATAATCTGAAGGTCGTGAGTTCAATCCTCACACGGGGCATTGATTATTACTTCACGTGGATAACTGGGCAGTGTCAACTCGTAACTGACACTCGCCTGGAATATATTGGGCCCGTAGCATCCTCTTGCTTTTGTGAATATGCTTGAAGTTATGGCTCATGCGCTAAATGCTGATATTACTCTGCCTGGCCAAAAAGATGTCACCAACAAAACTAAAATAAGCAAATAGGAAAGTGCCTTCAATTAAATTATAACTGCAGTGATTAATGTTTCAGCTAGCAACGTGTTTTTTTTCGCCTTGTTGAGGTAGTGAGTTGCCTCTTATTTCTGGAACAACCATGCTGGACGACGTATCTGATATTCATGGAATAGAGGTTATTCTGTTTCAGTGGAGAGAAATAATTTCCCTGCATCAAGCAATGAAAATTCCTTAGGAGATGTCTAAAACTGCTAAAATCAGGTTAAGTAATGTCCAACGTATTATTGATAATGGGAATCTTGGAGTCAACCATTATGTTTGAAGAAGAAATTTGGTCGGAAAATAATCTTGGAAGGATCCTGATCAGTGTTCACATGAACGTTTGGTTAAATCAAATCGTAGAAAGTCAACAGTAGAACTCACAGCTCTGTGTATTATTGAAAGAACATCTCTCATTTTGAATTGTATTGTGAAACATTTTCTTTGGTAATTATTTGGAAGTATGTGTTATAAAATAACCCTCCCCTTGATGTAGATGAGGATATAAGGATGAGTGTTGTGCATCAGCGTGTCGGTCTTTCCGTCCGTCATACTTGTTTCAATGCCAGAACTCCTGTGCCGTTCAATATTTCTTGACGAGATGTCATAAATGGATACATCTTATCGTGAAGATGTACCTTTTCTTACTTTAGTCTGTCCTTTAGTCTGTCTGTCCCTCCCTGCACTGCCTTTTGTTTCCAGTCCAGATATCAGCCTTCCCATGGCAAGGGATTTGAGTATTTTGAATTTTTTTCAGTTTATGCGACGGTTGATTATTCGTTTTAGAATTGCATTTTTGGCCTCGTTAGCGCAGTAGGTAGCGCGTCAGTCTCATAATCTGAAGGTCGTGAGTTCAATCCTCACACGGGGCATTGATTATTACTTCACGTGGATAACTGGGCAGTGTCAACTCGTAACTGACACTCGCCTGGAATATATTGGGCCCGTAGCATCCTCTTGCTTTTGTGAATATGCTTGAAGTTATGGCTCATGCGCTAAATGCTGATATTACTCTGCCTGGCCAAAAAGATGTCAGCAACAAAACTAAAATAAGCAAATAGGAAAGTGCCTTCAATTAAATTATAACTGCAGTGATTAATGTTTCAGCTAGCAACGTGTTTTTTTTCGCCTTGTTGAGGTAGTGAGTTGCCTCTTATTTCTGGAACAACCATGCTGGACGACGTATCTGATATTCATGGAATAGAGGTTATTCTGTTTCAGTGGAGAGAAATAATTGCCCTGCATCAAGCAATGAAAATTCCTTAGGAGATGTCTAAAACTGCTAAAATCAGGTTAAGAAATGTCCAACGTATTATTGATAATGGGAATCGTGGAGTCAACCATTATGTTTGGGGAAGAAATTTGGTCGGAAAATAGTCTTGGGAGGATCCTGATCAGTGTTCACATGAACGTTTGGTTAAATCAAATCGTAGAAAGTCAACAGCAGAACTCACAGCTCTGTGTATTATTGAAAGAACATCTCTCATTTTGAATTGTATTGTGAAACATTTTCTTTGGTAATTATTTGGAAGTATGTGTTATAAAATAATCCTCCCCTTGATGTGGATGAGGATATAAGGATGAGTGTTGTGCTTCAGCGTGTCGGTCTTTCCGTCCGTCATACTTGTTTCAATGCCAGAACTCCTGTGCCGTTCAATATTTCTTGACGAGATGTCATAAATGGATACATCTTATCGTGAAGATGTACCTTTTCTTACTTTAGTCTGTCCTTTAGTCTGTCTGTCCATCCCTGCACTGCCTTTTGTTTCCAGTCCAGATATCAGCCTTCCCATGGCAAGGGATTTGAGTATTTTGCATTTTTTTTCAGTTTATGTAACGGTTGATTATTCTTTTTAGAGTTGTATTTTTGGCCTCGTTAGCGCAGTAGGTAGCGCGTCAGTCTCATAATCTGAAGGTCGTGAGTTCAATCCTCACACGGGGCATTGATTATTACTTCATGTGGATAACTGGGCAGTGTCAACTCGTAACTGACACTCGCCTGGAAAATATTGGGCCCGTAGCATCCTCTTGCTTTTGTGAATATGCTTGAAGGTATGGCTCATGCGCGACATGCTGATATTACTCTGCCTGGCCAAAAAGAAGTCACCAACTATACTAAAATAAGCAAATTGGAAAGTGCCTTCAATTAAATTATAACTGCAGTGATTAATGTTTCAGCTAGCAACAAGTGTTTTTTCGCCTTGCTGAGGCAGTGAGTTGCCTCTTATTTCAGGAACAACCATGCTGGACGACGTATCTGATATTCATGGAATAGAGGTTATTCTGTTTCAGTGGAGAGAATTAATTTCCCTGCATCAAGCAATGAAAATTCCTTAGGAGATGTCTAAAACTGCTAAAATCAGGTTAAGTAATGTCCAACGTATTATTGATAATGGGAATCTTGGAGTCAACCATTATGTTTGAAGAAGGAATTTGGTCGGGAAATAATCTTGGAAGGATCTTGATCAGTGTTCACATGAACGTTTGGTTAAATCAAATCGTAGAAAGTCAACAGTAGAACTCACAGCTCTGTGTATTATTGAAAGAACATCTCTCATTTTGAATTGTATTGTGAAACATTTTCTTTGGTAATTATTTGGAAGTATGTGTTATAAAATAACCCTCCCCTTGATGTGGATGAGGATATAAGGATGAGTGTTGTGCTTCAGCGTGTCGGTCTTTCCGTCCGTCATACTTGTTTCAATGCCAGAACTCCTGTGCCGTTCAATATTTCTTGACGAGATGTCATAAATGGATACATCTTATCGTGAAGATGTACCTTTTCTTACTTTAGTCTGTCCTTTAGTCTGTCTGTCCCTCCCTGCACTGCCTTTTGTTTCCAGTCCAGATATCAGCCTTCCCATGGCAAGGGATTTGAGTATTTTGAATTTTTTTCAGTTTATGTGACGGTTGATTATTCGTTTTAGCATTACATTTTTGGTCTCGTTAGCGCAGTAGGTAGCGCGTCAGTCTCATAATCTGAAGGTCGTGAGTTCAATCCTCACACAGGGCATTGATTATTACTTCACGTGGATAACTGGGCAGTGTCAACTCGTAACTGCACTCGCCTGGAATATATTGGGCCCGTAGCATCCTCTTGCTTTTGTGAATTTGCTTGAAGGTATGGCTCATGCGCGACATGCTGATATTACTCTGCCTGGCCAAAAAGAAGTCACCAACTATACTAAAATAAGCAAATAGGAAAGTGCCTTCAATTAAATTATAACTGCAGTGATTAATGTTTCAGCTAGCAACAAGTGTTTTTTCGCCTTCCTGAGGTAGTGAGTTGCCTCCTATTTCTGGAACAACCATGCTGGACGACGTATCTGATATTCATGGAATAGAGGTTATTCTGTTTCAGTGGAGAGAAATAATTTCCCTGCATCAAGCAATGAAAATTCCTTAGGAGATGTCTAAAACTGCTAAAATCAGGTTAAGTAATGTCCAACGTATTATTGATAATGGGAATCTTGGAGTCAACCATTATGTTTGAAGAAGAAATTTGGTCGGAAAATAATCTTGGAAGGATCCTGATCAGTGTTCACATGAACGTTTGGTTAAATCAAATCGTAGAAAGTCAACAGTAGAACTCACAGCTCTGTGTATTATTGAAAGAACATCTCTCATTTTGAATTGTATTGTGAAACATTTTCTTTGGTAATTATTTGGAAGTATGTGTTATAAAATAACCCTCCCCTTGATGTGGATGAGGATATAAGGATGAGTGTTGTGCTTCAGTGTGTCGGTCTTTCCGTCCGTCATACTTGTTTCAATGCCAGAACTCCTGTGCCATTCAATATTTCTTGACGAGATGTCATAAATGGATACATCTTATCGTGAAGATGTACCTTTTCTTACTTTAGTCTGTCCTTTAGTCTGTCTGTCCCTCCCTGCACTGCCTTTTGTTTCCAGTCCAGATATCAGCCTTCCCATGGCAAGGGATTTGAGTATTTTGAATTTTTTTCAGTTTATGCGACGGTTGATTATTCGTTTTAGAATTGCATTTTTGGCCTCGTTAGCGCAGTAGGTAGCGCGTCAGTCTCATAATCTGAAGGTCGTGAGTTCAATCCTCACACGGGGCATTGATTATTACTTCACGTGGATAACTGGGCAGTGTCAACTCGTAACTGACACTCGCCTGGAATATATTGGGCCCGTAGCATCCTCTTGCTTTTGTGAATATGCTTGAAGTTATGGCTCATGCGCTAAATGCTGATATTACTCTGCCTGGCCAAAAAGATGTCAGCAACAAAACTAAAATAAGCAAATAGGAAAGTGCCTTCAATTAAATTATAACTGCAGTGATTAATGTTTCAGCTAGCAACGTGTTTTTTTTCGCCTTGTTGAGGTAGTGAGTTGCCTCTTATTTCTGGAACAACCATGCTGGACGACGTATCTGATATTCATGGAATAGAGGTTATTCTGTTTCAGTGGAGAGAAATAATTTCCCTGCATCAAGCAATGAAAATTCCTTTGGAGATGTCTAAAACTGCTAAAATCAGGTTAAGTAATGTCCAACGTATTATTGATAATGGGAATCTTGGAGTCAACCATTATCTTTGAGGAAGAAATTTGGTCGGAAAATATTTTTGGAAGGATCCTGATCAGAGTTCACACGAACGTTTGGTTAAATCAAATCGTAGAAAGTCAACAGTAGAACTCACAGCTCTGTGTATTATTGAAAGAACATCTCTCATTTTGAATTGTATTGTGAAACATTTTCTTTGGTAATTATTTGGAAGTATGTGTTATAAAATAACCCTCCCCTTGATGTGGATGAGGATATAAGGATGAGTGTTGTGCTTCAGCGTGTCGGTCTTTCCGTCCGTCATACTTGTTTCAATGCCAGAACTCCTGTGCCGTTCAATATTTCTTGACGAGATGTCATAAATGGATACATCTTATCGTGAAGATGTACCTTTTCTTACTTTAGTCTGTCCTTTAGTCTGTCTGTCCCTCCCTGCACTGCCTTTTGTTTCCAGTCCAGATATCAGCCTTCCCATGGCAAGGGATTTGAGTATTTTGCATTTTTTTCAGTTTATGCGACGGTTGATTATTCGTTTTAGAATTGTATTTTTGGCCTCGTTAGCGCAGTAGGTAGCGCGTCAGTCTCATAATCTGAAGGTCGTGAGTTCAATCCTCACACGGGGCATTGATTATTACTTCATGTGGATAACTGGGCAGTGTCAACTCGTAACTGACACTCGCCTGGAAAATATTGGGCCCGTAGCATCCTCTTGCTTTTGTGAATATGCTTGAAGGTATGGCTCATGCGCGACATGCTGATATTACTCTGCCTGGCCAAAAAGAAGTCACCAACTATACTAAAATAAGCAAATTGGAAAGTGCCTTCAATTAAATTATAACTGCAGTGATTAATGTTTCAGCTAGCAACAAGTGTTTTTTCGCCTTGCTGAGGCAGTGAGTTGCCTCTTATTTCAGGAACAACCATGCTGGACGACGTATCTGATATTCATGGAATAGAGGTTATTCTGTTTCAGTGGAGAGAATTAATTTCCCTGCATCAAGCAATGAAAATTTCTTAGGAGATGTCTAAAACTGCTAAAATCAGGTTAAGTAATGTCCAACGTATTATTGATAATGGGAATCTTGGAGTCAACCATTATGTTTGAAGAAGGAATTTGGTCGGGAAATAATCTTGGAAGGATCTTGATCAGTGTTCACATGAACGTTTGGTTAAATCAAATCGTAGAAAGTCAACAGTAGAACTCACAGCTCTGTGTATTATTGAAAGAACATCTCTCATTTTGAATTGTATTGTGAAACATTTTCTTTGGTAATTATTTGGAAGTATGTGTTATAAAATAACCCTCCCCTTGATGTGGATGAGGATATAAGGTTGAGTGTTGTGCTTCAGCGTGTCGGTCTTTCCGTCCGTCATACTTGTTTCAATGCCAGAACTCCTGTGCCGTTCAATATTTCTTGACGAGATGTCATAAATGGATACATCTTATCGTGAAGATGTACCTTTTCTTACTTTAGTCTGTCCTTTAGTCTGTCTGTCCCTCCCTGCACTGCCTTTTGTTTCCAGTCCAGATATCAGCCTTCCCATGGCAAGGGATTTGAGTATTTTGAATTTTTTTCAGTTTATGTGACGGTTGATTATTCGTTTTAGCATTGCATTGTTGGCCTCGTTAGCGCAGTAGGTAGCGCGTCAGTCTCATAATCTGAAGGTCGTGAGTTCAATCCTCACACGGGGCATTGATTATTACTTCATGTGGATAACTGGGCAGTGTCAACTCGTAACTGCACTCGACTGGAATATATTGGGCCCGTAGCATCCTCTTGCTTTTGTGAATTTGCTTGAAGGTATGGCTCATGCGCGACATGCTGATATTACTCTGCCTGGCCAAAAAGAAGTCACCAACTATACTAAAATAAGCAAATAGGAAAGTGCCTTCAATTAAATTATAACTGCAGTGATTAATGTTTCAGCTAGCAACGTGTTTTTTTTCGCCTTGTTGAGGTAGTGAGTTGCCTCTTATTTCTGGAACAACCATGCTGGACGACGTATCTGATATTCATGGAATAGAGGTTATTCTATTTCAGTGGAGAGAAATAATTTCCCTGCATCAAGCAATGAAAATTCCTTAGGAGATGTCTAAAACTGCTAAAATCAGGTTAAGTAATGTCCAACGTATTATTGATAATGGGAATCTTGGAGTCAACCATTATGTTTGAAGAAGAAATTTGGTCGGAAAATAATCTTGGAAGGATCCTGATCAGTGTTCACATGAACGTTTGGTTAAATCAAATCGTAGAAAGTCAACAGTAGAACTCACAGCTCTGTGTATTATTGAAAGAACATCTCTCATTTTGAATTGTATTGTGAAACATTTTCTTTGGTAATTATTTGGAAGTATGTGTTATAAAATAACCCTCCCCTTGATGTAGATGAGGATATAAGGATGAGTGTTGTGCATCAGCGTGTCGGTCTTTCCGTCCGTCATACTTGTTTCAATGCCAGAACTCCTGTGCCGTTCAATATTTCTTGACGAGATGTCATAAATGGATACATCTTATCGTGAAGATGTACCTTTTCTTACTTTAGTCTGTCCTTTAGTCTGTCTGTCCCTCCCTGCACTGCCTTTTGTTTCCAGTCCAGATATCAGCCTTCCCATGGCAAGGGATTTGAGTATTTTGCATTTTTTTCAGTTTATGCGACGGTTGATTATTCGTTTTAGAATTGTATTTTTGGCCTCGTTAGCGCAGTAGGTAGCGCGTCAGTCTCATAATCTGAAGGTCGTGAGTTCAATCCTCACACGGGGCATTGATTATTACTTCATGTGGATAACTGGGCAGTGTCAACTCGTAACTGACACTCGCCTGGAAAATATTGGGCCCGTAGCATCCTCTTGCTTTTGTGAATATGCTTGAAGGTATGGCTCATGCGCGACATGCTGATATTACTCTGCCTGGCCAAAAAGAAGTCACCAACTATACTAAAATAAGCAAATTGGAAAGTGCCTTCAATTAAATTATAACTGCAGTGATTAATGTTTCAGCTAGCAACAAGTGTTTTTTCGCCTTGCTGAGGCAGTGAGTTGCCTCTTATTTCAGGAACAACCATGCTGGACGACGTATCTGATATTCATGGAATAGAGGTTATTCTGTTTCAGTGGAGAGAATTAATTTCCCTGCATCAAGCAATGAAAATTTCTTAGGAGATGTCTAAAACTGCTAAAATCAGGTTAAGTAATGTCCAACGTATTATTGATAATGGGAATCTTGGAGTCAACCATTATGTTTGAAGAAGGAATTTGGTCGGGAAATAATCTTGGAAGGATCTTGATCAGTGTTCACATGAACGTTTGGTTAAATCAAATCGTAGAAAGTCAACAGTAGAACTCACAGCTCTGTGTATTATTGAAAGAACATCTCTCATTTTGAATTGTATTGTGAAACATTTTCTTTGGTAATTATTTGGAAGTATGTGTTATAAAATAACCCTCCCCTTGATGTGGATGAGGATATAAGGTTGAGTGTTGTGCTTCAGCGTGTCGGTCTTTCCGTCCGTCATACTTGTTTCAATGCCAGAACTCCTGTGCCGTTCAATATTTCTTGACGAGATGTCATAAATGGATACATCTTATCGTGAAGATGTACCTTTTCTTACTTTAGTCTGTCCTTTAGTCTGTCTGTCCCTCCCTGCACTGCCTTTTGTTTCCAGTCCAGATATCAGCCTTCCCATGGCAAGGGATTTGAGTATTTTGAATTTTTTTCAGTTTATGTGACGGTTGATTATTCGTTTTAGCATTGCATTTTTGGCCTCGTTAGCGCAGTAGGTAGCGCGTCAGTCTCATAATCTGAAGGTCGTGAGTTCAATCCTCACACGGGGCATTGATTATTACTTCATGTGGATAACTGGGCAGTGTCAACTCGTAACTGCACTCGCCTGGAATATATTGGGCCCGTAGCATCCTCTTGCTTTTGTGAATTTGCTTGAAGGTATGGCTCATGCGCGACATGCTGATATTACTCTGCCTGGCCAAAAAGAAGTCACCAACTATACTAAAATAAGCAAATAGGAAAGTGCCTTCAATTAAATTATAACTGCAGTGATTAATGTTTCAGCTAGCAACGTGTTTTTTTTCGCCTTGTTGAGGTAGTGAGTTGCCTCTTATTTCTGGAACAACCATGCTGGACGACGTATCTGATATTCATGGAATAGAGGTTATTCTGTTTCAGTGGAGAGAAATAATTTCCCTGCATCAAGCAATGAAAATTCCTTAGGAGATGTCTAAAACTGCTAAAATCAGGTTAAGTAATGTCCAACGTATTATTGATAATGGGAATCTTGGAGTCAACCATTATGTTTGAAGAAGAAATTTGGTCGGAAAATAATCTTGGAAGGATCCTGATCAGTGTTCACATGAACGTTTGGTTAAATCAAATCGTAGAAAGTCAACAGTAGAACTCACAGCTCTGTGTATTATTGAAAGAACATCTCTCATTTTGAATTGTATTGTGAAACATTTTCTTTGGTAATTATTTGGAAGTATGTGTTATAAAATAACCCTCCCCTTGATGTAGATGAGGATATAAGGATGAGTGTTGTGCATCAGCGTGTCGGTCTTTCCGTCCGTCATACTTGTTTCAATGCCAGAACTCCTGTGCCGTTCAATATTTCTTGACGAGATGTCATAAATGGATACATCTTATCGTGAAGATGTACCTTTTCTTACTTTAGTCTGTCCTTTAGTCTGTCGGTCCCTCCCTGCACTGCCTTTTGTTTCCAGTCCAGATATCAGCCTTCCCATGGCAAGGGATTTGAGTATTTTGAATTTTTTTCAGTTTATGCGACGGTTGATTATTCGTTTTAGAATTGCATTTTTGGCCTCGTTAGCGCAGTAGGTAGCGCGTCAGTCTCATAATCTGAAGGTCGTGAGTTCAATCCTCACACGGGGCATTGATTATTACTTCACGTGGATAACTGGGCAGTGTCAACTCGTAACTGACACTCGCCTGGAATATATTGGGCCCGTAGCATCCTCTTGCTTTTGTGAATATGCTTGAAGTTATGGCTCATGCGCTAAATGCTGATAATACTCTGCCTGGCCAAAAAGATGTCAGCAACAAAACTAAAATAAGCAAATAGGAAAGTGCCTTCAATTAAATTATAACTGCAGTGATTAATGTTTCAGCTAGCAACGTGTTTTTTTTCGCCTTGTTGAGGTAGTGAGTTGCCTCTTATTTCTGGAACAACCATGCTGGACGACGTATCTGATATTCATGGAATAGAGGTTATTCTGTTTCAGTGGAGAGAAATAATTGCCCTGCATCAAGCAATGAAAATTCCTTAGGAGATGTCTAAAACTGCTAAAATCAGGTTAAGAAATGTCCAACGTATTATTGATAATGGGAATCGTGGAGTCAACCATTATGTTTGGGGAAGAAATTTGGTCGGAAAATAGTCTTGGAAGGATCCTGATCAGTGTTCACATGAACGTTTGGTTAAATCAAATCGTAGAAAGTCAACAGCAGAACTCACAGCTCTGTGTATTATTGAAAGAACATCTCTCATTTTGAATTGTATTGTGAAACATTTTCTTTGGTAATTATTTGGAAGTATGTGTTATAAAATAACCCTCCCCTTGATGTGGATGAGGATATAAGGATGAGTGTTGTGCTTCAGCGTGTCGGTCTTTCCGTCCGTCATACTTGTTTCAATGCCAGAACTCCTGTGCCATTCAATATTTCTTGACGAGATGTCATAAATGGATACATCTTATCGTGAAGATGTACCTTTTCTTACTTTAGTCTGTCCTTTAGTCTGTCTGTCCCTCCCTGCACTGCCTTTTGTTTCCAGTCCAGATATCAGCCTTCCCATGGCAAGGGATTTGAGTATTTTGAATTTTTTTCAGTTTATGCGACGGTTGATTATTCGTTTTAGAATTGCATTTTTGGCCTCGTTAGCGCAGTAGGTAGCGCGTCAGTCTCATAATCTGAAGGTCGTGAGTTCAATCCTCACACGGGGCATTGATTATTACTTCATGTGGATAACTGGGCAGTGTCAACTCGTAACTGACACTCGCCTGGAATATATTGGGCCCGTAGCATCCTCTTGCTTTTGTGAATATGCTTGAAGTTATGGCTCATGCGCTAAATGCTGATATTACTCTGCCTGGCCAAAAAGATGTCAGCAACAAAACTAAAATAAGCAAATAGGAAAGTGCCTTCAATTAAATTATAACTGCAGTGATTAATGTTTCAGCTAGCAACGTGTTTTTTTTCGCCTTGTTGAGGTAGTGAGTTGCCTCTTATTTCTGGAACAACCATGCTGGACGACGTATCTGATATTCATGGAATAGAGGTTATTCTGTTTCAGTGGAGAGAAATAATTTCCCTGCATCAAGCAATGAAAATTCCTTAGGAGATGTGTAAAACTGCTAAAATCAGGTTAAGTAATGTCCAACGTATTATTGATAATGGGAATCTTGGAGTCAACCATTATCTTTGAGGAAGAAATTTGGTCGGAAAATATTTTTGGAAGGATCCTGATCAGAGTTCACACGAACGTTTGGTTAAATCAAATCGTAGAAAGTCAACAGTAGAACTCACAGCTCTGTGTATTATTGAAAGAACATCTCTCATTTTGAATTGTATTGTGAAACATTTTCTTTGGTAATTATTTGGAAGTATGTGTTATAAAATAACCCTCCCCTTGATGTGGATGAGGATATAAGGATGAGTGTTGTGCTTCAGCGTGTCGGTCTTTCCGTCCGTCATACTTGTTTCAATGCCAGAACTCCTGTGCCGTTCAATATTTCTTGACGAGATGTCATAAATGGATACATCTTATCGTGAAGATGTACCTTTTCTTACTTTAGTCTGTCCTTTAGTCTGTCTGTCCCTCCCTGCACTGCCTTTTGTTTCCAGTCCAGATATCAGCCTTCCCATGGCAAGGGATTTGAGTATTTTGAATTTTTTTCAGTTTATGCGACGGTTGATTATTCGTTTTAGAATTGCATTTTTGGCCTCGTTAGCGCAGTAGGTAGCGCGTCAGTCTCATAATTTGAAGGTCGTGAGTTCAATCCTCACACGGGGCATTGATTATTACTTCACGTGGATAACTGGGCAGTGTCAACTCGTAACTGACACTCGCCTGGAATATATTGGGCCCGTAGCATCCTCTTGCTTTTGTGAATATGCTTGAAGTTATGGCTCATGCGCTAAATGCTGATATTACTCTGCCTGGCCAAAAAGATGTCACCAACAAAACTAAAATAAGCAAATAGGAAAGTGCCTTCAATTAAATTATAACTGCAGTGATTAATGTTTCAGCTAGCAACGTGTTTTTTTTCGCCTTGTTGAGGTAGTGAGTTGCCTCTTATTTCTGGAACAACCATGCTGGACGACGTATCTGATATTCATGGAATAGAGGTTATTCTGTTTCAGTGGAGAGAAATAATTTCCCTGCATCAAGCAATGAAAATTCCTTAGGAGATGTCTAAAACTGCTAAAATCAGGTTAAGTAATGTCCAACGTATTATTGATAATGGGAATCTTGGAGTCAACCATTATGTTTGAAGAAGAAATTTGGTCGGAAAATAATCTTGGAAGGATCCTGATCAGTGTTCACATGAACGTTTGGTTAAATCAAATCGTAGAAAGTCAACAGTAGAACTCACAGCTCTGTGTATTATTGAAAGAACATCTCTCATTTTGAATTGTATTGTGAAACATTTTCTTTGGTAATTATTTGGAAGTATGTGTTATAAAATAACCCTCCCCTTGATGTAGATGAGGATATAAGGATGAGTGTTGTGCATCAGCGTGTCGGTCTTTCCGTCCGTCATACTTGTTTCAATGCCAGAACTCCTGTGCCGTTCAATATTTCTTGACGAGATGTCATAAATGGATACATCTTATCGTGAAGATGTACCTTTTCTTACTTTAGTCTGTCCTTTAGTCTGTCTGTCCCTCCCTGCACTGCCTTTTGTTTCCAGTCCAGATATCAGCCTTCCCATGGCAAGGGATTTGAGTATTTTGAATTTTTTTCAGTTTATGCGACGGTTGATTATTCGTTTTAGAATTGCATTTTTGGCCTCGTTAGCGCAGTAGGTAGCGCGTCAGTCTCATAATCTGAAGGTCGTGAGTTCAATCCTCACACGGGGCATTGATTATTACTTCACGTGGATAACTGGGCAGTGTCAACTCGTAACTGACACTCCCCTGGAATATATTGGGCCCGTAGCATCCTCTTGCTTTTGTGAATATGCTTGAAGTTATGGCTCATGCGCTAAATGCTGATATTACTCTGCCTGGCCAAAAAGATGTCAGCAACAAAACTAAAATAAGCAAATAGGAAAGTGCCTTCAATTAAATTATAACTGCAGTGATTAATGTTTCAGCTAGCAACGTGTTTTTTTTCGCCTTGTTGAGGTAGTGAGTTGCCTCTTATTTCTGGAACAACCATGCTGGACGACGTATCTGATATTCATGGAATAGAGGTTATTCTGTTTCAGTGGAGAGAAATAATTGCCCTGCATCAAGCAATGAAAATTCCTTAGGAGATGTCTAAAACTGCTAAAATCAGGTTAAGAAATGTCCAACGTATTATTGATAATGGGAATCGTGGAGTCAACCATTATGTTTGGGGAAGAAATTTGGTCGGAAAATAGTCTTGGAAGGATCCTGATCAGTGTTCACATGAACGTTTGGTTAAATCAAATCGTAGAAAGTCAACAGCAGAACTCACAGCTCTGTGTATTATTGAAAGAACATCTCTCATTTTGAATTGTATTGTGAAACATTTTCTTTGGTAATTATTTGGAAGTATGTGTTATAAAATAATCCTCCCCTTGATGTGGATGAGGATATAAGGATGAGTGTTGTGCTTCAGCGTGTCGGTCTTTCCGTCCGTCATACTTGTTTCAATGCCAGAACTCCTGTGCCGTTCAATATTTCTTGACGAGATGTCATAAATGGATACATCTTATCGTGAAGATGTACCTTTTCTTACTTTAGTCTGTCCTTTAGTCTGTCTGTCCATCCCTGCACTGCCTTTTGTTTCCAGTCCAGATATCAGCCTTCCCATGGCAAGGGATTTGAGTATTTTGCATTTTTTTTCAGTTTATGTAACGGTTGATTATTCTTTTTAGAGTTGTATTTTTGGCCTCGTTAGCGCAGTAGGTAGCGCGTCAGTCTCATAATCTGAAGGTCGTGAGTTCAATCCTCACACGGGGCATTGATTATTACTTCATGTGGATAACTGGGCAGTGTCAACTCGTAACTGACACTCGCCTGGAAAATATTGGGCCCGTAGCATCCTCTTGCTTTTGTGAATATGCTTGAAGGTATGGCTCATGCGCGACATGCTGATATTACTCTGCCTGGCCAAAAAGAAGTCACCAACTATACTAAAATAAGCAAATTGGAAAGTGCCTTCAATTAAATTATAACTGCAGTGATTAATGTTTCAGCTAGTAACAAGTGTTTTTTCGCCTTGCTGAGGCAGTGAGTTGCCTCTTATTTCAGGAACAACCATGCTGGACGACGTATCTGATATTCATGGAATAGAGGTTATTCTGTTTCAGTGGAGAGAATTAATTTCCCTGCATCAAGCAATGAAAATTCCTTAGGAGATGTCTAAAACTGCTAAAATCAGGTTAAGTAATGTCCAACGTATTATTGATAATGGGAATCTTGGAGTCAACCATTATGTTTGAAGAAGGAATTTGGTCGGGAAATAATCTTGGAAGGATCTTGATCAGTGTTCACATGAACGTTTGGTTAAATCAAATCGTAGAAAGTCAACAGTAGAACTCACAGCTCTGTGTATTATTGAAAGAACATCTCTCATTTTGAATTGTATTGTGAAACATTTTCTTTGGTAATTATTTGGAAGTATGTGTTATAAAATAACCCTCCCCTTGATGTGGATGAGGATATAAGGATGAGTGTTGTGCTTCAGCGTGTCGGTCTTTCCGTCCGTCATACTTGTTTCAATGCCAGAACTCCTGTGCCGTTCAATATTTCTTGACGAGATGTCATAAATGGATACATCTTATCGTGAAGATGTACCTTTTCTTACTTTAGTCTGTCCTTTAGTCTGTCTGTCCCTCCCTGCACTGCCTTTTGTTTCCAGTCCAGATATCAGCCTTCCCATGGCAAGGGATTTGAGTATTTTGAATTTTTTTCAGTTTATGTGACGGTTGATTATTCGTTTTAGCATTGCATTTTTGGTCTCGTTAGCGCAGTAGGTAGCGCGTCAGTCTCATAATCTGAAGGTCGTGAGTTCAATCCTCACACGGGGCATTGATTATTACTTCACGTGGATAACTGGGCAGTGTCAACTCGTAACTGCACTCGCCTGGAATATATTGGGCCCGTAGCATCCTCTTGCTTTTGTGAATTTGCTTGAAGGTATGGCTCATGCGCGACATGCTGATATTACTCTGCCTGGCCAAAAAGAAGTCACCAACTATACTAAAATAAGCAAATAGGAAAGTGCCTTCAATTAAATTATAACTGCAGTGATTAATGTTTCAGCTAGCAACAAGTGTTTTTTCGCCTTCCTGAGGTAGTGAGTTGCCTCCTATTTCTGGAACAACCATGCTGGACGACGTATCTGATATTCATGGAATAGAGGTTATTCTGTTTCAGTGGAGAGAAATAATTTCCCTGCATCAAGCAATGAAAATTCCTTAGGAGATGTCTAAAACTGCTAAAATCAGGTTAAGTAATGTCCAACGTATTATTGATAATGGGAATCTTGGAGTCAACCATTATGTTTGAAGAAGAAATTTGGTCGGAAAATAATCTTGGAAGGATCCTGATCAGTGTTCACATGAACGTTTGGTTAAATCAAATCGTAGAAAGTCAACAGTAGAACTCACAGCTCTGTGTATTATTGAAAGAACATCTCTCATTTTGAATTGTATTGTGAAACATTTTCTTTGGTAATTATTTGGAAGTATGTGTTATAAAATAACCCTCCCCTTGATGTGGATGAGGATATAAGGATGAGTGTTGTGCTTCAGTGTGTCGGTCTTTCCGTCCGTCATACTTGTTTCAATGCCAGAACTCCTGTGCCATTCAATATTTCTTGACGAGATGTCATAAATGGATACATCTTATCGTGAAGATGTACCTTTTCTTACTTTAGTCTGTCCTTTAGTCTGTCTGTCCCTCCCTGCACTGCCTTTTGTTTCCAGTCCAGATATCAGCCTTCCCATGGCAAGGGATTTGAGTATTTTGAATTTTTTTCAGTTTATGCGACGGTTGATTATTCGTTTTAGAATTGCATTTTTGGCCTCGTTAGCGCAGTAGGTAGCGCGTCAGTCTCATAATCTGAAGGTCGTGAGTTCAATCCTCACACGGGGCATTGATTATTACTTCACGTGGATAACTGGGCAGTGTCAACTCGTAACTGACACTCGCCTGGAATATATTGGGCCCGTAGCATCCTCTTGCTTTTGTGAATATGCTTGAAGTTATGGCTCATGCGCTAAATGCTGATATTACTCTGCCTGGCCAAAAAGATGTCAGCAACAAAACTAAAATAAGCAAATAGGAAAGTGCCTTCAATTAAATTATAACTGCAGTGATTAATGTTTCAGCTAGCAACGTGTTTTTTTTCGCCTTGTTGAGGTAGTGAGTTGCCTCTTATTTCTGGAACAACCATGCTGGACGACGTATCTGATATTCATGGAATAGAGGTTATTCTGTTTCAGTGGAGAGAAATAATTTCCCTGCATCAAGCAATGAAAATTCCTTTGGAGATGTCTAAAACTGCTAAAATCAGGTTAAGTAATGTCCAACGTATTATTGATAATGGGAATCTTGGAGTCAACCATTATCTTTGAGGAAGAAATTTGGTCGGAAAATATTTTTGGAAGGATCCTGATCAGAGTTCACACGAACGTTTGGTTAAATCAAATCGTAGAAAGTCAACAGTAGAACTCACAGCTCTGTGTATTATTGAAAGAACATCTCTCATTTTGAATTGTATTGTGAAACATTTTCTTTGGTAATTATTTGGAAGTATGTGTTATAAAATAACCCTCCCCTTGATGTGGATGAGGATATAAGGATGAGTGTTGTGCTTCAGCGTGTCGGTCTTTCCGTCCGTCATACTTGTTTCAATGCCAGAACTCCTGTGCCGTTCAATATTTCTTGACGAGATGTCATAAATGGATACATCTTATCGTGAAGATGTACCTTTTCTTACTTTAGTCTGTCCTTTAGTCTGTCTGTCCCTCCCTGCACTGCCTTTTGTTTCCAGTCCAGATATCAGCCTTCCCATGGCAAGGGATTTGAGTATTTTGCATTTTTTTCAGTTTATGCGACGGTTGATTATTCGTTTTAGAATTGTATTTTTGGCCTCGTTAGCGCAGTAGGTAGCGCGTCAGTCTCATAATCTGAAGGTCGTGAGTTCAATCCTCACACGGGGCATTGATTATTACTTCATGTGGATAACTGGGCAGTGTCAACTCGTAACTGACACTCGCCTGGAAAATATTGGGCCCGTAGCATCCTCTTGCTTTTGTGAATATGCTTGAAGGTATGGCTCATGCGCGACATGCTGATATTACTCTGCCTGGCCAAAAAGAAGTCACCAACTATACTAAAATAAGCAAATTGGAAAGTGCCTTCAATTAAATTATAACTGCAGTGATTAATGTTTCAGCTAGCAACAAGTGTTTTTTCGCCTTGCTGAGGCAGTGAGTTGCCTCTTATTTCAGGAACAACCATGCTGGACGACGTATCTGATATTCATGGAATAGAGGTTATTCTGTTTCAGTGGAGAGAATTAATTTCCCTGCATCAAGCAATGAAAATTCCTTAGGAGATGTCTAAAACTGCTAAAATCAGGTTAAGTAATGTCCAACGTATTATTGATAATGGGAATCTTGGAGTCAACCATTATGTTTGAAGAAGGAATTTGGTCGGGAAATAATCTTGGAAGGATCTTGATCAGTGTTCACATGAACGTTTGGTTAAATCAAATCGTAGAAAGTCAACAGTAGAACTCACAGCTCTGTGTATTATTGAAAGAACATCTCTCATTTTGAATTGTATTGTGAAACATTTTCTTTGGTAATTATTTGGAAGTATGTGTTATAAAATAACCCTCCCCTTGATGTGGATGAGGATATAAGGTTGAGTGTTGTGCTTCAGCGTGTCGGTCTTTCCGTCCGTCATACTTGTTTCAATGCCAGAACTCCTGTGCCGTTCAATATTTCTTGACGAGATGTCATAAATGGATACATCTTATCGTGAAGATGTACCTTTTCTTACTTTAGTCTGTCCTTTAGTCTGTCTGTCCCTCCCTGCACTGCCTTTTGTTTCCAGTCCAGATATCAGCCTTCCCATGGCAAGGGATTTGAGTATTTTGAATTTTTTTCAGTTTATGTGACGGTTGATTATTCGTTTTAGCATTGCATTTTTGGCCTCGTTAGCGCCGTAGGTAGCGCATCAGTCTCATAATCTGAAGGTCGTGAGTTCAATCCTCACACGGGGCATTGATTATTACTTCATGTGGATAACTGGGCAGTGTCAACTCGTAACTGACACTCGCCTGGAAAATATTGGGCCCGTAGCATCCTCTTGCTTTTGTGAATATGCTTGAAGGTATGGCTCATGCGCGACATGCTGATATTACTCTGCCTGGCCAAAAAGAAGTCACCAACTATACTAAAATAAGCAAATAGGAAAGTGCCTTCAATTAAATTATAACTGCAGTGATTAATGTTTCAGCTAGCAACAAGTGTTTTTTCGCCTTCCTGAGGTAGTGAGTTGCCTCCTATTTCTGGAACAACCATGCTGGACGACGTATCTGATATTCATGGAATAGAGGTTATTCTGTTTCAGTGGAGAGAAATAATTTCCCTGCATCAAGCAATGAAAATTCCTTAGGAGATGTCTAAAACTGCTAAAATCAGGTTAAGTAATGTCCAACGTATTATTGATAATGGGAATCTTGGAGTCAACCATTATGTTTGAAGAAGAAATTTGGTCGGAAAATAATCTTGGAAGGATCCTGATCAGTGTTCACATGAACGTTTGGTTAAATCAAATCGTAGAAAGTCAACAGTAGAACTCACAGCTCTGTGTATTATTGAAAGAACATCTCTCATTTTGAATTGTATTGTGAAACATTTTCTTTGGTAATTATTTGGAAGTATGTGTTATAAAATAACCCTCCCCTTGATGTGGATGAGGATATAAGGATGAGTGTTGTGCTTCAGCGTGTCGGTCTTTCCGTCCGTCATACTTGTTTCAATGCCAGAACTCCTGTGCCATTCAATATTTCTTGACGAGATGTCATAAATGGATACATCTTATCGTGAAGATGTACCTTTTCTTACTTTAGTCTGTCCTTTAGTCTGTCTGTCCCTCCCTGCACTGCCTTTTGTTTCCAGTCCAGATATCAGCCTTCCCATGGCAAGGGATTTGAGTATTTTGAATTTTTTTCAGTTTATGCGACGGTTGATTATTCGTTTTAGAATTGCATTTTTGGCCTCGTTAGCCCAGTAGGTAGCGCGTCAGTCTCATAATCTGAAGGTCGTGAGTTCAATCCTCACACGGGGCATTGATTATTACTTCACGTGGATAACTGGGCAGTGTCAACTCGTAACTGACACTCGCCTGGAATATATTAGGCCCGTAGCATCCTCTTGCTTTTGTGAACATGCTTGAAGTTATGGCTCATGCGCTAAATGCTGATATTACTCTGCCTGGCCAAAAAGATGTCAGCAACAAAACTAAAATAAGCAAATAGGAAAGTGCCTTCAATTAAATTATAACTGCAGTGATTAATGTTTCAGCTAGCAACGCGTTTTTTTTCGCCTTGTTGAGGTAGTGAGTTGCCTCTTATTTCTGGAACAACCATGCTGGACGACGTATCTGATATTCATGGAATAGAGGTTATTCTGTTTCAGTGGAGAGAAATAATTTCCCTGCATCAAGCAATGAAAATTCCTTTGGAGATGTCTAAAACTGCTAAAATCAGGTTAAGTAATGTCCAACGTATTATTGATAATGGGAATCTTGGAGTCAACCATTATCTTTGAGGAAGAAATTTGGTCGGAAAATATTTTTGGAAGGATCCTGATCAGAGTTCACACGAACGTTTGGTTAAATCAAATCGTAGAAAGTCAACAGTAGAACTCACAGCTCTGTGTATTATTGAAAGAACATCTCTCATTTTGAATTGTATTGTGAAACATTTTCTTTGGTAATTATTTGGAAGTATGTGTTATAAAATAACCCTCCCCTTGATGTGGATGAGGATATAAGGATGAGTGTTGTGCTTCAGCGTGTCGGTCTTTCCGTCCGTCATACTTGTTTCAATGCCAGAACTCCTGTGCCGTTCAATATTTCTTGACGAGATGTCATAAATGGATACATCTTATCGTGAAGATGTACCTTTTCTTACTTTAGTCTGTCCTTTAGTCTGTCTGTCCCTCCCTGCACTGCCTTTTGTTTCCAGTCCAGATATCAGCCTTCCCATGGCAAGGGATTTGAGTATTTTGCATTTTTTTCAGTTTATGCGACGGTTGATTATTCGTTTTAGAATTGTATTTTTGGCCTCGTTAGCGCAGTAGGTAGCGCGTCAGTCTCATAATCTGAAGGTCGTGAGTTCAATCCTCACACGGGGCATTGATTATTACTTCATGTGGATAACTGGGCAGTGTCAACTCGTAACTGACACTCGCCTGGAAAATATTGGGCCCGTAGCATCCTCTTGCTTTTGTGAATATGCTTGAAGGTATGGCTCATGCGCGACATGCTGATATTACTCTGCCTGGCCAAAAAGAAGTCACCAACTATACTAAAATAAGCAAATTGGAAAGTGCCTTCAATTAAATTATAACTGCAGTGATTAATGTTTCAGCTAGTAACAAGTGTTTTTTCGCCTTGCTGAGGCAGTGAGTTGCCTCTTATTTCAGGAACAACCATGCTGGACGACGTATCTGATATTCATGGAATAGAGGTTATTCTGTTTCAGTGGAGAGAATTAATTTCCCTGCATCAAGCAATGAAAATTCCTTAGGAGATGTCTAAAACTGCTAAAATCAGGTTAAGTAATGTCCAACGTATTATTGATAATGGGAATCTTGGAGTCAACCATTATGTTTGAAGAAGGAATTTGGTCGGGAAATAATCTTGGAAGGATCTTGATCAGTGTTCACATGAACGTTTGGTTAAATCAAATCGTAGAAAGTCAACAGTAGAACTCACAGCTCTGTGTATTATTGAAAGAACATCTCTCATTTTGAATTGTATTGTGAAACATTTTCTTTGGTAATTATTTGGAAGTATGTGTTATAAAATAACCCTCCCCTTGATGTGGATGAGGATATAAGGATGAGTGTTGTGCTTCAGCGTGTCGGTCTTTCCGTCCGTCATACTTGTTTCAATGCCAGAACTCCTGTGCCGTTCAATATTTCTTGACGAGATGTCATAAATGGATACATCTTATCGTGAAGATGTACCTTTTCTTACTTTAGTCTGTCCTTTAGTCTGTCTGTCCCTCCCTGCACTGCCTTTTGTTTCCAGTCCAGATATCAGCCTTCCCATGGCAAGGGATTTGAGTATTTTGAATTTTTTTCAGTTTATGTGACGGTTGATTATTCGTTTTAGCATTGCATTTTCGGTCTCGTTAGCGCAGTAGGTAGCGCGTCAGTCTCATAATCTGAAGGTCGTGAGTTCAATCCTCACACGGGGCATTGATTATTACTTCACGTGGATAACTGGGCAGTGTCAACTCGTAACTGCACTCGCCTGGAATATATTGGGCCCGTAGCATCCTCTTGCTTTTGTGAATTTGCTTGAAGGTATGGCTCATGCGCGACATGCTGATATTACTCTGCCTGGCCAAAAAGAAGTCACCAACTATACTAAAATAAGCAAATAGGAAAGTGCCTTCAATTAAATTATAACTGCAGTGATTAATGTTTCAGCTAGCAACAAGTGTTTTTTCGCCTTCCTGAGGTAGTGAGTTGCCTCCTATTTCTGGAACAACCATGCTGGACGACGTATCTGATATTCATGGAATAGAGGTTATTCTGTTTCAGTGGAGAGAAATAATTTCCCTGCATCAAGCAATGAAAATTCCTTAGGAGATGTCTAAAACTGCTAAAATCAGGTTAAGTAATGTCCAACGTATTATTGATAATGGGAATCTTGGAGTCAACCATTATGTTTGAAGAAGAAATTTGGTCGGAAAATAATCTTGGAAGGATCCTGATCAGTGTTCACATGAACGTTTGGTTAAATCAAATCGTAGAAAGTCAACAGTAGAACTCACAGCTCTGTGTATTATTGAAAGAACATCTCTCATTTTGAATTGTATTGTGAAACATTTTCTTTGGTAATTATTTGGAAGTATGTGTTATAAAATAACCCTCCCCTTGATGTGGATGAGGATATAAGGATGAGTGTTGTGCTTCAGTGTGTCGGTCTTTCCGTCCGTCATACTTGTTTCAATGCCAGAACTCCTGTGCCATTCAATATTTCTTGACGAGATGTCATAAATGGATACATCTTATCGTGAAGATGTACCTTTTCTTACTTTAGTCTGTCCTTTAGTCTGTCTGTCCCTCCCTGCACTGCCTTTTGTTTCCAGTCCAGATATCAGCCTTCCCATGGCAAGGGATTTGAGTATTTTGAATTTTTTTCAGTTTATGCGACGGTTGATTATTCGTTTTAGAATTGCATTTTTGGCCTCGTTAGCGCAGTAGGTAGCGCGTCAGTCTCATAATCTGAAGGTCGTGAGTTCAATCCTCACACGGGGCATTGATTATTACTTCACGTGGATAACTGGGCAGTGTCAACTCGTAACTGACACTCGCCTGGAATATATTGGGCCCGTAGCATCCTCTTGCTTTTGTGAATATGCTTGAAGTTATGGCTCATGCGCTAAATGCTGATATTACTCTGCCTGGCCAAAAAGATGTCAGCAACAAAACTAAAATAAGCAAATAGGAAAGTGCCTTCAATTAAATTATAACTGCAGTGATTAATGTTTCAGCTAGCAACGTGTTTTTTTTCGCCTTGTTGAGGTAGTGAGTTGCCTCTTATTTCTGGAACAACCATGCTGGACGACGTATCTGATATTCATGGAATAGAGGTTATTCTGTTTCAGTGGAGAGAAATAATTTCCCTGCATCAAGCAATGAAAATTCCTTTGGAGATGTCTAAAACTGCTAAAATCAGGTTAAGTAATGTCCAACGTATTATTGATAATGGGAATCTTGGAGTCAACCATTATCTTTGAGGAAGAAATTTGGTCGGAAAATATTTTTGGAAGGATCCTGATCAGAGTTCACACGAACGTTTGGTTAAATCAAATCGTAGAAAGTCAACAGTAGAACTCACAGCTCTGTGTATTATTGAAAGAACATCTCTCATTTTGAATTGTATTGTGAAACATTTTCTTTGGTAATTATTTGGAAGTATGTGTTATAAAATAACCCTCCCCTTGATGTGGATGAGGATATAAGGATGAGTGTTGTGCTTCAGCGTGTCGGTCTTTCCGTCCGTCATACTTGTTTCAATGCCAGAACTCCTGTGCCGTTCAATATTTCTTGACGAGATGTCATAAATGGATACATCTTATCGTGAAGATGTACCTTTTCTTACTTTAGTCTGTCCTTTAGTCTGTCTGTCCCTCCCTGCACTGCCTTTTGTTTCCAGTCCAGATATCAGCCTTCCCATGGCAAGGGATTTGAGTATTTTGCATTTTTTTCAGTTTATGCGACGGTTGATTATTCGTTTTAGAATTGTATTTTTGGCCTCGTTAGCGCAGTAGGTAGCGCGTCAGTCTCATAATCTGAAGGTCGTGAGTTCAATCCTCACACGGGGCATTGATTATTACTTCATGTGGATAACTGGGCAGTGTCAACTCGTAACTGACACTCGCCTGGAAAATATTGGGCCCGTAGCATCCTCTTGCTTTTGTGAATATGCTTGAAGGTATGGCTCATGCGCGACATGCTGATATTACTCTGCCTGGCCAAAAAGAAGTCACCAACTATACTAAAATAAGCAAATTGGAAAGTGCCTTCAATTAAATTATAACTGCAGTGATTAATGTTTCAGCTAGCAACAAGTGTTTTTTCGCCTTGCTGAGGCAGTGAGTTGCCTCTTATTTCAGGAACAACCATGCTGGACGACGTATCTGATATTCATGGAATAGAGGTTATTCTGTTTCAGTGGAGAGAATTAATTTCCCTGCATCAAGCAATGAAAATTCCTTAGGAGATGTCTAAAACTGCTAAAATCAGGTTAAGTAATGTCCAACGTATTATTGATAATGGGAATCTTGGAGTCAACCATTATGTTTGAAGAAGGAATTTGGTCGGGAAATAATCTTGGAAGGATCTTGATCAGTGTTCACATGAACGTTTGGTTAAATCAAATCGTAGAAAGTCAACAGTAGAACTCACAGCTCTGTGTATTATTGAAAGAACATCTCTCATTTTGAATTGTATTGTGAAACATTTTCTTTGGTAATTATTTGGAAGTATGTGTTATAAAATAACCCTCCCCTTGATGTGGATGAGGATATAAGGTTGAGTGTTGTGCTTCAGCGTGTCGGTCTTTCCGTCCGTCATACTTGTTTCAATGCCAGAACTCCTGTGCCGTTCAATATTTCTTGACGAGATGTCATAAATGGATACATCTTATCGTGAAGATGTACCTTTTCTTACTTTAGTCTGTCCTTTAGTCTGTCTGTCCCTCCCTGCACTGCCTTTTGTTTCCAGTCCAGATATCAGCCTTCCCATGGCAAGGGATTTGAGTATTTTGAATTTTTTTCAGTTTATGTGACGGTTGATTATTCGTTTTAGCATTGCATTTTTGGCCTCGTTAGCGCCGTAGGTAGCGCATCAGTCTCATAATCTGAAGGTCGTGAGTTCAATCCTCACACGGGGCATTGATTATTACTTCATGTGGATAACTGGGCAGTGTCAACTCGTAACTGACACTCGCCTGGAAAATATTGGGCCCGTAGCATCCTCTTGCTTTTGTGAATATGCTTGAAGGTATGGCTCATGCGCGACATGCTGATATTACTCTGCCTGGCCAAAAAGAAGTCACCAACTATACTAAAATAAGCAAATAGGAAAGTGCCTTCAATTAAATTATAACTGCAGTGATTAATGTTTCAGCTAGCAACAAGTGTTTTTTCGCCTTCCTGAGGTAGTGAGTTGCCTCCTATTTCTGGAACAACCATGCTGGACGACGTATCTGATATTCATGGAATAGAGGTTATTCTGTTTCAGTGGAGAGAAATAATTTCCCTGCATCAAGCAATGAAAATTCCTTAGGAGATGTCTAAAACTGCTAAAATCAGGTTAAGTAATGTCCAACGTATTATTGATAATGGGAATCTTGGAGTCAACCATTATGTTTGAAGAAGAAATTTGGTCGGAAAATAATCTTGGAAGGATCCTGATCAGTGTTCACATGAACGTTTGGTTAAATCAAATCGTAGAAAGTCAACAGTAGAACTCACAGCTCTGTGTATTATTGAAAGAACATCTCTCATTTTGAATTGTATTGTGAAACATTTTCTTTGGTAATTATTTGGAAGTATGTGTTATAAAATAACCCTCCCCTTGATGTGGATGAGGATATAAGGATGAGTGTTGTGCTTCAGCGTGTCGGTCTTTCCGTCCGTCATACTTGTTTCAATGCCAGAACTCCTGTGCCATTCAATATTTCTTGACGAGATGTCATAAATGGATACATCTTATCGTGAAGATGTACCTTTTCTTACTTTAGTCTGTCCTTTAGTCTGTCTGTCCCTCCCTGCACTGCCTTTTGTTTCCAGTCCAGATATCAGCCTTCCCATGGCAAGGGATTTGAGTATTTTGAATTTTTTTCAGTTTATGCGACGGTTGATTATTCGTTTTAGAATTGCATTTTTGGCCTCGTTAGCCCAGTAGGTAGCGCGTCAGTCTCATAATCTGAAGGTCGTGAGTTCAATCCTCACACGGGGCATTGATTATTACTTCACGTGGATAACTGGGCAGTGTCAACTCGTAACTGACACTCGCCTGGAATATATTAGGCCCGTAGCATCCTCTTGCTTTTGTGAACATGCTTGAAGTTATGGCTCATGCGCTAAATGCTGATATTACTCTGCCTGGCCAAAAAGATGTCAGCAACAAAACTAAAATAAGCAAATAGGAAAGTGCCTTCAATTAAATTATAACTGCAGTGATTAATGTTTCAGCTAGCAACGCGTTTTTTTTCGCCTTGTTGAGGTAGTGAGTTGCCTCTTATTTCTGGAACAACCATGCTGGACGACGTATCTGATATTCATGGAATAGAGGTTATTCTGTTTCAGTGGAGAGAAATAATTTCCCTGCATCAAGCAATGAAAATTCCTTTGGAGATGTCTAAAACTGCTAAAATCAGGTTAAGTAATGTCCAACGTATTATTGATAATGGGAATCTTGGAGTCAACCATTATCTTTGAGGAAGAAATTTGGTCGGAAAATATTTTTGGAAGGATCCTGATCAGAGTTCACACGAACGTTTGGTTAAATCAAATCGTAGAAAGTCAACAGTAGAACTCACAGCTCTGTGTATTATTGAAAGAACATCTCTCATTTTGAATTGTATTGTGAAACATTTTCTTTGGTAATTATTTGGAAGTATGTGTTATAAAATAACCCTCCCCTTGATGTGGATGAGGATATAAGGATGAGTGTTGTGCTTCAGCGTGTCGGTCTTTCCGTCCGTCATACTTGTTTCAATGCCAGAACTCCTGTGCCGTTCAATATTTCTTGACGAGATGTCATAAATGGATACATCTTATCGTGAAGATGTACCTTTTCTTACTTTAGTCTGTCCTTTAGTCTGTCTGTCCCTCCCTGCACTGCCTTTTGTTTCCAGTCCAGATATCAGCCTTCCCATGGCAAGGGATTTGAGTATTTTGCATTTTTTTCAGTTTATGCGACGGTTGATTATTCGTTTTAGAATTGTATTTTTGGCCTCGTTAGCGCAGTAGGTAACGCGTCAGTCTCATAATCTGAAGGTCGTGAGTTCAATCCTCACACGGGGCATTGATTATTACTTCATGTGGATAACTGGGCAGTGTCAACTCGTAACTGACACTCGCCTGGAAAATATTGGGCCCGTAGCATCCTCTTGCTTTTGTGAATATGCTTGAAGGTATGGCTCATGCGCGACATGCTGATATTACTCTGCCTGGCCAAAAAGAAGTCACCAACTATACTAAAATAAGCAAATTGGAAAGTGCCTTCAATTAAATTATAACTGCAGTGATTAATGTTTCAGCTAGCAACAAGTGTTTTTTCGCCTTGCTGAGGCAGTGAGTTGCCTCTTATTTCAGGAACAACCATGCTGGACGACGTATCTGATATTCATGGAATAGAGGTTATTCTGTTTCAGTGGAGAGAATTAATTTCCCTGCATCAAGCAATGAAAATTCCTTAGGAGATGTCTAAAACTGCTAAAATCAGGTTAAGTAATGTCCAACGTATTATTGATAATGGGAATCTTGGAGTCAACCATTATGTTTGAAGAAGGAATTTGGTCGGGAAATAATCTTGGAAGGATCTTGATCAGTGTTCACATGAACGTTTGGTTAAATCAAATCGTAGAAAGTCAACAGTAGAACTCACAGCTCTGTGTATTATTGAAAGAACATCTCTCATTTTGAATTGTATTGTGAAACATTTTCTTTGGTAATTATTTGGAAGTATGTGTTATAAAATAACCCTCCCCTTGATGTGGATGAGGATATAAGGTTGAGTGTTGTGCTTCAGCGTGTCGGTCTTTCCGTCCGTCATACTTGTTTCAATGCCAGAACTCCTGTGCCGTTCAATATTTCTTGACGAGATGTCATAAATGGATACATCTTATCGTGAAGATGTACCTTTTCTTACTTTAGTCTGTCCTTTAGTCTGTCTGTCCCTCCCTGCACTGCCTTTTGTTTCCAGTCCAGATATCAGCCTTCCCATGGCAAGGGATTTGAGTATTTTGAATTTTTTTCAGTTTATGTGACGGTTGATTATTCGTTTTAGCATTGCATTTTTGGCCTCGTTAGCGCAGTAGGTAGCGCGTCAGTCTCATAATCTGAAGGTCGTGAGTTCAATCCTCACACGGGGCATTGATTATTACTTCACGTGGATAACTGGGCAGTGTCAACTCGTAACTGCACTCGCCTGGAATATATTGGGCCCGTAGCATCCTCTTGCTTTTGTGAATTTGCTTGAAGGTATGGCTCATGCGCGACATGCTGATATTACTCTGCCTGGCCAAAAAGAAGTCACCAACTATACTAAAATAAGCAAATAGGAAAGTGCCTTCAATTAAATTATAACTGCAGTGATTAATGTTTCAGCTAGCAACGTGTTTTTTTTCGCCTTGTTGAGGTAGTGAGTTGCCTCTTATTTCTGGAACAACCATGCTGGACGACGTATCTGATATTCATGGAATAGAGGTTATTCTGTTTCAGTGGAGAGAAATAATTTCCCTGCATCAAGCAATGAAAATTCCTTTGGAGATGTCTAAAACTGCTAAAATCAGGTTAAGTAATGTCCAACGTATTATTGATAATGGGAATCTTGGAGTCAACCATTATC
Source organism: Gymnothorax reevesii (assembly GCA_029721435.1). Classification (NCBI taxonomy): domain Eukaryota; kingdom Metazoa; phylum Chordata; class Actinopteri; order Anguilliformes; family Muraenidae; genus Gymnothorax; species Gymnothorax reevesii. Next base: position 39,341,369 of record CM056586.1, on the reverse strand, counting down.
TTTGAGGAAGAAATTTGGTCGGAAAATATTTTTGGAAGGATCCTGATCAGAGTTCACACGAACGTTTGGTTAAATCAAATCGTAGAAAGTCAACAGTAGAACTCACAGCTCTGTGTATTATTGAAAGAACATCTCTCATTTTGAATTGTATTGTGAAACATTTTCTTTGGTAATTATTTGGAAGTATGTGTTATAAAATAACCCTCCCCTTGATGTGGATGAGGATATAAGGATGAGTGTTGTGCTTCAGCGTGTCGGTCTTTCCGTCCGTCATACTTGTTTCAATGCCAGAACTCCTGTGCCGTTCAATATTTCTTGACGAGATGTCATAAATGGATACATCTTATCGTGAAGATGTACCTTTTCTTACTTTAGTCTGTCCTTTAGTCTGTCTGTCCCTCCCTGCACTGCCTTTTGTTTCCAGTCCAGATATCAGCCTTCCCATGGCAAGGGATTTGAGTATTTTGCATTTTTTTCAGTTTATGCGACGGTTGATTATTCGTTTTAGAATTGTATTTTTGGCCTCGTTAGCGCAGTAGGTAGCGCGTCAGTCTCATAATCTGAAGGTCGTGAGTTCAATCCTCACACGGGGCATTGATTATTACTTCATGTGGATAACTGGGCAGTGTCAACTCGTAACTGACACTCGCCTGGAAAATATTGGGCCCGTAGCATCCTCTTGCTTTTGTGAATATGCTTGAAGGTATGGCTCATGCGCGACATGCTGATATTACTCTGCCTGGCCAAAAAGAAGTCACCAACTATACTAAAATAAGCAAATTGGAAAGTGCCTTCAATTAAATTATAACTGCAGTGATTAATGTTTCAGCTAGCAACAAGTGTTTTTTCGCCTTGCTGAGGCAGTGAGTTGCCTCTTATTTCAGGAACAACCATGCTGGACGACGTATCTGATATTCATGGAATAGAGGTTATTCTGTTTCAGTGGAGAGAATTAATTTCCCTGCATCAAGCAATGAAAATTCCTTAGGAGATGTCTAAAACTGCTAAAATCAGGTTAAGTAATGTCCAACGTATTATTGATAATGGGAATCTTGGAGTCAACCATTATGTTTGAAGAAGGAATTTGGTCGGGAAATAATCTTGGAAGGATCTTGATCAGTGTTCACATGAACGTTTGGTTAAATCAAATAGTAGAAAGTCAACAGTAGAACTCACAGCTCTGTGTATTATTGAAAGAACATCTCTCATTTTGAATTGTATTGTGAAACATTTTCTTTGGTAATTATTTGGAAGTATGTGTTATAAAATAACCCTCCCCTTGATGTGGATGAGGATATAAGGTTGAGTGTTGTGCTTCAGCGTGTCGGTCTTTCCGTCCGTCATACTTGTTTCAATGCCAGAACTCCTGTGCCGTTCAATATTTCTTGACGAGATGTCATAAATGGATACATCTTATCGTGAAGATGTACCTTTTCTTACTTTAGTCTGTCCTTTAGTCTGTCTGTCCCTCCCTGCACTGCCTTTTGTTTCCAGTCCAGATATCAGCCTTCCCATGGCAAGGGATTTGAGTATTTTGAATTTTTTTCAGTTTATGTGACGGTTGATTATTCGTTTTAGCATTGCATTTTTGGCCTCGTTAGCGCAGTAGGTAGCGCGTCAGTCTCATAATCTGAAGGTCGTGAGTTCAATCCTCACACGGGGCATTGATTATTACTTCATGTGGATAACTGGGCAGTGTCAACTCGTAACTGACACTCGCCTGGAAAATATTGGGCCCGTAGCATCCTCTTGCTTTTGTGAATATGCTTGAAGGTATGGCTCATGCGCGACATGCTGATATTACTCTGCCTGGCCAAAAAGAAGTCACCAACTATACTAAAATAAGCAAATAGGAAAGTGCCTTCAATTAAATTATAACTGCAGTGATTAATGTTTCAGCTAGCAACAAGTGTTTTTTCGCCTTCCTGAGGTAGTGAGTTGCCTCCTATTTCTGGAACAACCATGCTGGACGACGTATCTGATATTCATGGAATAGAGGTTATTCTGTTTCAGTGGAGAGAAATAATTTCCCTGCATCAAGCAATGAAAATTCCTTAGGAGATGTCTAAAACTGCTAAAATCAGGTTAAGTAATGTCCAACGTATTATTGATAATGGGAATCTTGGAGTCAACCATTATGTTTGAAGAAGAAATTTGGTCGGAAAATAATCTTGGAAGGATCCTGATCAGTGTTCACATGAACGTTTGGTTAAATCAAATCGTAGAAAGTCAACAGTAGAACTCACAGCTCTGTGTATTATTGAAAGAACATCTCTCATTTTGAATTGTATTGTGAAACATTTTCTTTGGTAATTATTTGGAAGTATGTGTTATAAAATAACCCTCCCCTTGATGTGGATGAGGATATAAGGATGAGTGTTGTGCTTCAGCGTGTCGGTCTTTCCGTCCGTCATACTTGTTTCAATGCCAGAACTCCTGTGCCATTCAATATTTCTTGACGAGATGTCATAAATGGATACATCTTATCGTGAAGATGTACCTTTTCTTACTTTAGTCTGTCCTTTAGTCTGTCTGTCCCTCCCTGCACTGCCTTTTGTTTCCAGTCCAGATATCAGCCTTCCCATGGCAAGGGATTTGAGTATTTTGAATTTTTTTCAGTTTATGCGACGGTTGATTATTCGTTTTAGAATTGCATTTTTGGCCTCGTTAGCCCAGTAGGTAGCGCGTCAGTCTCATAATCTGAAGGTCGTGAGTTCAATCCTCACACGGGGCATTGATTATTACTTCACGTGGATAACTGGGCAGTGTCAACTCGTAACTGACACTCGCCTGGAATATATTGGGCCCGTAGCATCCTCTTGCTTTTGTGAACATGCTTGAAGTTATGGCTCATGCGCTAAATGCTGATATTACTCTGCCTGGCCAAAAAGATGTCAGCAACAAAACTAAAATAAGCAAATAGGAAAGTGCCTTCAATTAAATTATAACTGCAGTGATTAATGTTTCAGCTAGCAACGTGTTTTTTTTCGCCTTGTTGAGGTAGTGAGTTGCCTCTTATTTCTGGAACAACCATGCTGGACGACGTATCTGATATTCATGGAATAGAGGTTATTCTGTTTCAGTGGAGAGAAATAATTTCCCTGCATCAAGCAATGAAAATTCCTTTGGAGATGTCTAAAACTGCTAAAATCAGGTTAAGTAATGTCCAACGTATTATTGATAATGGGAATCTTGGAGTCAACCATTATCTTTGAGGAAGAAATTTGGTCGGAAAATATTTTTGGAAGGATCCTGATCAGAGTTCACACGAACGTTTGGTTAAATCAAATCGTAGAAAGTCAACAGTAGAACTCACAGCTCTGTGTATTATTGAAAGAACATCTCTCATTTTGAATTGTATTGTGAAACATTTTCTTTGGTAATTATTTGGAAGTATGTGTTATAAAATAACCCTCCCCTTGATGTGGATGAGGATATAAGGATGAGTGTTGTGCTTCAGCGTGTCGGTCTTTCCGTCCGTCATACTTGTTTCAATGCCAGAACTCCTGTGCCGTTCAATATTTCTTGACGAGATGTCATAAATGGATACATCTTATCGTGAAGATGTACCTTTTCTTACTTTAGTCTGTCCTTTAGTCTGTCTGTCCCTCCCTGCACTGCCTTTTGTTTCCAGTCCAGATATCAGCCTTCCCATGGCAAGGGATTTGAGTATTTTGAATTTTTTTCAGTTTATGCGACGGTTGATTATTCGTTTTAGAATTGCATTTTTGGCCTCGTTAGCCCAGTAGGTAGCGCGTCAGTCTCATAATCTGAAGGTCGTGAGTTCAATCCTCACACGGGGCATTGATTATTACTTCACGTGGATAACTGGGCTGTGTCAACTCGTAACTGACACTCGCCTGGAATATATTGGGCCCGTAGCATCCTCTTGCTTTTGTGAACATGCTTGAAGTTATGGCTCATGCGCTAAATGCTGATATTACTCTGCCTGGCCAAAAAGATGTCAGCAACAAAACTAAAATAAGCAAATAGGAAAGTGCCTTCAATTAAATTATAACTGCAGTGATTAATGTTTCAGCTAGCAACGTGTTTTTTTTCGCCTTGTTGAGGTAGTGAGTTGCCTCTTATTTCTGGAACAACCATGCTGGACGACGTATCTGATATTCATGGAATAGAGGTTATTCTGTTTCAGTGGAGAGAAATAATTTCCCTGCATCAAGCAATGAAAATTCCTTTGGAGATGTCTAAAACTGCTAAAATCAGGTTAAGTAATGTCCAACGTATTATTGATAATGGGAATCTTGGAGTCAACCATTATCTTTGAGGAAGAAATTTGGTCGGAAAATATTTTTGGAAGGATCCTGATCAGAGTTCACACGAACGTTTGGTTAAATCAAATCGTAGAAAGTCAACAGTAGAACTCACAGCTCTGTGTATTATTGAAAGAACATCTCTCATTTTGAATTGTATTGTGAAACATTTTCTTTGGTAATTATTTGGAAGTATGTGTTATAAAATAACCCTCCCCTTGATGTGGATGAGGATATAAGGATGAGTGTTGTGCTTCAGCGTGTCGGTCTTTCCGTCCGTCATACTTGTTTCAATGCCAGAACTCCTGTGCCGTTCAATATTTCTTGACGAGATGTCATAAATGGATACATCTTATCGTGAAGATGTACCTTTTCTTACTTTAGTCTGTCCTTTAGTCTGTCTGTCCCTCCCTGCACTGCCTTTTGTTTCCAGTCCAGATATCAGCCTTCCCATGGCAAGGGATTTGAGTATTTTGCATTTTTTTCAGTTTATGCGACGGTTGATTATTCGTTTTAGAATTGTATTTTTGGCCTCGTTAGCGCAGTAGGTAGCGCGTCAGTCTCATAATCTGAAGGTCGTGAGTTCAATCCTCACACGGGGCATTGATTATTACTTCATGTGGATAACTGGGCAGTGTCAACTCGTAACTGACACTCGCCTGGAAAATATTGGGCCCGTAGCATCCTCTTGCTTTTGTGAATATGCTTGAAGGTATGGCTCATGCGCGACATGCTGATATTACTCTGCCTGGCCAAAAAGAAGTCACCAACTATACTAAAATAAGCAAATTGGAAAGTGCCTTCAATTAAATTATAACTGCAGTGATTAATGTTTCAGCTAGCAACAAGTGTTTTTTCGCCTTGCTGAGGCAGTGAGTTGCCTCTTATTTCAGGAACAACCATGCTGGACGACGTATCTGATATTCATGGAATAGAGGTTATTCTGTTTCAGTGGAGAGAATTAATTTCCCTGCATCAAGCAATGAAAATTCCTTAGGAGATGTCTAAAACTGCTAAAATCAGGTTAAGTAATGTCCAACGTATTATTGATAATGGGAATCTTGGAGTCAACCATTATGTTTGAAGAAGGAATTTGGTCGGGAAATAATCTTGGAAGGATCTTGATCAGTGTTCACATGAACGTTTGGTTAAATCAAATCGTAGAAAGTCAACAGTAGAACTCACAGCTCTGTGTATTATTGAAAGAACATCTCTCATTTTGAATTGTATTGTGAAACATTTTCTTTGGTAATTATTTGGAAGTATGTGTTATAAAATAACCCTCCCCTTGATGTGGATGAGGATATAAGGTTGAGTGTTGTGCTTCAGCGTGTCGGTCTTTCCGTCCGTCATACTTGTTTCAATGCCAGAACTCCTGTGCCGTTCAATATTTCTTGACGAGATGTCATAAATGGATACATCTTATCGTGAAGATGTACCTTTTCTTACTTTAGTCTGTCCTTTAGTCTGTCTGTCCCTCCCTGCACTGCCTTTTGTTTCCAGTCCAGATATCAGCCTTCCCATGGCAAGGGATTTGAGTATTTTGAATTTTTTTCAGTTTATGTGACGGTTGATTATTCGTTTTAGCATTGCATTTTTGGCCTCGTTAGCGCAGTAGGTAGCGCGTCAGTCTCATAATCTGAAGGTCGTGAGTTCAATCCTCACACGGGGCATTGATTATTACTTCACGTGGATAACTGGGCAGTGTCAACTCGTAACTGCGCTCGCCTGGAATATATTGGGCCCGTAGCATCCTCTTGCTTTTGTGAATTTGCTTGAAGGTATGGCTCATGCGCGACATGCTGATATTACTCTGCCTGGCCAAAAAGAAGTCACCAACTATACTAAAATAAGCAAATAGGAAAGTGCCTTCAATTAAATTATAACTGCAGTGATGAATGTTTCAGCTAGCAACGTGTTTTTTTTCGCCTTGTTGAGGTAGTGAGTTGCCTCTTATTTCTGGAACAACCATGCTGGACGACGTATCTGATATTCATGGAATAGAGGTTATTCTGTTTCAGTGGAGAGAAATAATTTCCCTGCATCAAGCAATGAAAATTCCTTAGGAGATGTCTAAAACTGCTAAAATCAGGTTAAGTAATGTCCAACGTATTATTGATAATGGGAATCGTGGAGTCAACCATTATGTTTGGGGAAGAAATTTGGTCGGAAAATAGTCTTGGAAGGATCCTGATCAGTGTTCACATGAACGTTTGGTTAAATCAAATCGTAGAAAGTCAACAGCAGAACTCACAGCTCTGTGTATTATTGAAAGAACATCTCTCATTTTGAATTGTATTGTGAAACATTTTCTTTGGTAATTATTTGGAAGTATGTGTTATAAAATAATCCTCCCCTTGATGTGGATGAGGATATAAGGATGAGTGTTGTGCTTCAGCGTGTCGGTCTTTCCGTCCGTCATACTTGTTTCAATGCCAGAACTCCTGTGCCGTTCAATATTTCTTGACGAGATGTCATAAATGGATACATCTTATCGTGAAGATGTACCTTTTCTTACTTTAGTCTGTCCTTTAGTCTGTCTGTCCATCCCTGCACTGCCTTTTGTTTCCAGTCCAGATATCAGCCTTCCCATGGCAAGGGATTTGAGTATTTTGCATTTTTTTCAGTTCATGTAACGGTTGATTATTCTTTTTAGAATTGTATTTTTGGCCTCGTTAGCGCAGTAGGTAGCGCGTCAGTCTCATAATCTGAAGGTCGTGAGTTCAATCCTCACACGGGGCATTGATTATTACTTCATGTGGATAACTGGGCAGTGTCAACTCGTAACTGACACTCGCCTGGAAAATATTGGGCCCGGAGCATCCTCTTGCTTTTGTGAATATGCTTGAAGGTATGGCTCATGCGCGACATGCTGATATTACTCTGCCTGGCCAAAAAGAAGTCACCAACTATACTAAAATAAGCAAATAGGAAAGTGCCTTCAATTAAATTATAACTGCAGTGATTAATGTTTCAGCTAGCAACAAGTGTTTTTTCGCCTTGCTGAGGTAGTGAGTTGCCTCCTATTTCTGGAACAACCATGCTGGACGACGTATCTGATATTCATGGAATAGAGGTTATTCTGTTTCAGTGGAGAGAAATAATTTCCCTGCATCAAGCAATGAAAATTCCTTAGGAGATGTCTAAAACTGCTAAAATCAGGTTAAGTAATGTCCAACGTATTATTGATAATGGGAATCTTGGAGTCAACCATTATGCTTGAAGAAGAAATTTGGTCGGAAAATAATCTTGGAAGGATCCTGATCAGTGTTCACATGAACGTTTGGTTAAATCAAATCGTAGAAAGTCAACAGTAGAACTCACAGCTCTGTGTATTATTGAAAGAACATCTCTCATTTTGAATTGTATTGTGAAACATTTTTTTGGTAATTATTTGGAAGTATGTGTTATAAAATAACCCTCCCCTTGATGTGGATGAGGATATAAGGATGAGTGTTGTGCTTCAGCGTGTCGGTCTTTCCGTCCGTCATACTTGTTTCAATGCCAGAACTCCTGTGCCGTTCAATATTTCTTGACGAGATGTCATAAATGGATACGTCTTATCGTGAAGATGTACCTTTTCTTACTTTAGTCTGTCCTTTAGTCTGTCTGTCCCTCCCTGCACTGCCTTTTGTTTCCAGTCCAGATATCAGCCTTCCCATGGCAAGGGATTTGAGTATTTTGAATTTTTTTCAGTTTATGCGACGGTTGATTATTCGTTTTAGAATTGCATTTTTGGCCTCGTTAGCGCAGTAGGTAGCGCGTCAGTCTCATAATCTGAAGGTCGTGAGTTCAATCCTCACACGGGGCATTGATTATTACTTCACGTGGATAACTGGGCAGTGTCAACTCGTAACTGACACTCGCCTGGAATATATTGGGCCCGTAGCATCCTCTTGCTTTTGTGAATATGCTTGAAGTTATGGCTCATGCGCTAAATGCTGATATTACTCTGCCTGGCCAAAAAGATGTCACCAACAAAACTAAAATAAGCAAATAGGAAAGTGCCTTCAATTAAATTATAACTGCAGTGATTAATGTTTCAGCTAGCAACGTGTTTTTTTTCGCCTTGTTGAGGTAGTGAGTTGCCTCTTATTTCTGGAACAACCATGCTGGACGACGTATCTGATATTCATGGAATAGAGGTTATTCTGTTTCAGTGGAGAGAAATAATTGCCCTGCATCAAGCAATGAAAATTCCTTAGGAGATGTCTAAAACTGCTAAAATCAGGTTAAGAAATGTCCAACGTATTATTGATAATGGGAATCGTGGAGTCAACCATTATGTTTGGGGAAGAAATTTGGTCGGAAAATAGTCTTGGAAGGATCCTGATCAGTGTTCACATGAACGTTTGGTTAAATCAAATCGTAGAAAGTCAACAGCAGAACTCACAGCTCTGTGTATTATTGAAAGAACATCTCTCATTTTGAATTGTATTGTGAAACATTTTCTTTGGTAATTATTTGGAAGTATGTGTTATAAAATAATCCTCCCCTTGATGTGGATGAGGATATAAGGATGAGTGTTGTGCTTCAGCGTGTCGGTCTTTCCGTCCGTCATACTTGTTTCAATGCCAGAACTCCTGTGCCGTTCAATATTACTTGACGAGATGTCATAAATGGATACGTCTTATCGTGAAGATGTACCTTTTCTTACTTTATTCTGTCCTTTAGTCTGTCTGTCCCTCCCTGCACTGCCTTTTGTTTCCAGTCCAGATATCAGCCTTCCCATGGCAAGGGATTTGAGTATTTTGAATTTTTTTCAGTTTATGCGACGGTTGATTATTCGTTTTAGAATTGCATTTTTGGCCTCGTTAGCGCAGTAGGTAGCGCGTCAGTCTTATAATCTGAAGGTCGTGAGTTCAATCCTCACACGGGGCATTGATTATTACCTCACGTGGATAACTGGGCAGTGTCAACTCGTAACTGACACTCGCCTGGAAAATATTGGGCCCGTAGCATCCTCTTGCTTTTGTGAATATGCTTGAAGTTATGGCTCATGCGCTAAATGCTGATATTACTCTGCCTGGCCAAAAAGATGTCACCAACAAAACTAAAATAAGCAAATAGGAAAGTGCCTTCAATTAAATTATAACTGCAGTGATTAATGTTTCAGCTAGCAACGTGTTTTTTTTCGCCTTGTTGAGGTAGTGAGTTGCCTCTTATTTCTGGAACAACCATGCTGGACGACGTATCTGATATTCATGGAATAGAGGTTATTCTGTTTCAGTGGAGAGAAATAATTGCCCTGCATCAAGCAATGAAAATTCCTTAGGAGATGTCTAAAACTGCTAAAATCAGGTTAAGAAATGTCCAACGTATTATTGATAATGGGAATCTTGGAGTCAACCATTATGTTTGAAGAAGAAATTTGGTCGGAAAATAATCTTGGAAGGATCCTGATCAGTGTTCACATGAACGTTTGGTTAAATCAAATCGTAGAAAGTCAACAGTAGAACTCACAGCTCTGTGTATTATTGAAAGAACATCTCTCATTTTGAATTGTATTGTGAAACATTTTCTTTGGTAATTATTTGGAAGTATGTGTTATAAAATAACCCTCCCCTTGATGTGGATGAGGATATAAGGATGAGTGTTGTGCTTCAGCGTGTCGGTCTTTCCGTCCGTCATACTTGTTTCAATGCCAGAACTCCTGTGCCGTTCAATATTTCTTGACGAGATGTCATAAATGGATACATCTTATCGTGAAGATGTACCTTTTCTTACTTTAGTCTGTCCTTTAGTCTGTCTGTCCCTCCCTGCACTGCCTTTTGTTTCCAGTCCAGATATCAGCCTTCCCATGGCAAGGGATTTGAGTATTTTGAATTTTTTTCAGTTTATGCGACGGTTGATTATTCGTTTTAGAATTGCATTTTTGGCCTCGTTAGCGCAGTAGGTAGCGCGTCAGTCTCATAATCTGAAGGTCGTGAGTTCAATCCTCACACGGGGCATTGATTATTACTTCACGTGGATAACTGGGCAGTGTCAACTCGTAACTGACACTCGCCTGGAATATATTGGGCCCGTAGCATCCTCTTGCTTTTGTGAATATGCTTGAAGTTATGGCTCATGCGCTAAATGCTGATATTACTCTGCCTGGCCAAAAAGATGTCACCAACAAAACTAAAATAAGCAAATAGGAAAGTGCCTTCAATTAAATTATAACTGCAGTGGTTAATGTTTCAGCTAGCAACGTGTTTTTTTTCGCCTTGTTGAGGTAGTGAGTTGCCTCTTATTTCTGGAACAACCATGCTGGACGACGTATCTGATATTCATGGAATAGAGGTTATTCTGTTTCAGTGGAGAGAAATAATTGCCCTGCATCAAGCAATGAAAATTCCTTAGGAGATGTCTAAAACTGCTAAAATCAGGTTAAGAAATGTCCAACGTATTATTGATAATGGGAATCGTGGAGTCAACCATTATGTTTGGGGAAGAAATTTGGTCGGAAAATAGTCTTGGAAGGATCCTGATCAGTGTTCACATGAACGTTTGGTTAAATCAAATCGTAGAAAGTCAACAGCAGAACTCACAGCTCTGTGTATTATTGAAAGAACATCTCTCATTTTGAATTGTATTGTGAAACATTTTCTTTGGTAATTATTTGGAAGTATGTGTTATAAAATAATCCTCCCCTTGATGTGGATGAGGATATAAGGATGAGTGTTGTGCTTCAGCGTGTCGGTCTTTCCGTCCGTCATACTTGTTTCAATGCCAGAACTCCTGTGCCGTTCAATATTTCTTGACGAGATGTCATAAATGGATACATCTTATCGTGAAGATGTACCTTTTCTTACTTTAGTCTGTCCTTTAGTCTGTCTGTCCATCCCTGCACTGCCTTTTGTTTCCAGTCCAGATATCAGCCTTCCCATGGCAAGGGATTTGAGTATTTTGCATTTTTTTCAGTTTATGTAACGGTTGATTATTCTTTTTAGAATTGTATTTTTGGCCTCGTTAGCGCAGTAGGTAGCGCGTCAGTCTCATAATCTGAAGGTCGTGAGTTCAATCCTCACACGGGGCATTGATTATTACTTCACGTGGATAACTGGGCAGTGTCAACTCGTAACTGACACTCGCCTGGAAAATATTGGGCCCGTAGCATCCTCTTGCTTTTGTGAATATGCTTGAAGGTATGGCTCATGCGCGACATGCTGATATTACTCTGCCTGGCCAAAAAGAAGTCACCAACTATACTAAAATAAGCAAATAGGAAAGTGCCTTCAATTAAATTATAACTGCAGTGATTAATGTTTCAGCTAGCAACAAGTGTTTTTTCGCCTTGCTGAGGCAGTGAGTTGCCTCTTATTTCTGGAACAACCATGCTGGACGACGTATCTGATATTCATGGAATAGAGGTTATTCTGTTTCAGTGGAGAGAAATAATTGCCCTGCATCAAGCAATGAAAATTCCTTAGGAGATGTCTAAAACTGCTAAAATCAGGTTAAGAAATGTCCAACGTATTATTGATAATGGGAATCTTGGAGTCAACCATTATCTTTGAGGAAGAAATTTTGTCGGAAAATATTTTTGGAAGGATCCTGATCAGAGTTCACACGAACGTTTGGTTAAATCAAATCGTAGAAAGTCAACAGTAGAACTCACAGCTTTGTTTATTATTGAAAGAACATCTTTCATTTTGAATTGTATTGTGAAATATTTTCCTTGGTTATTATTTGGAAGTATGTGTTATTAAATTACCCTCCCCTTGAAGTGGATGAGGATATAAGGATGAGTGTTGTGCTTCAGCGTGTCGGTCTTTCCGTCCGTCATACTTGTTTCAATGCCAGAACTCCTGTGCCGTTCAATATTTCTTGACGAGATGTCATAAATGGATATATCTTATCGTGAAGATGTACCTTTTCTTACTTTAGTCTGTCCTTTAGTCTGTCTGTCCCTCCCTGCACTGCCTTTTGTTTCCAGTCCAGATATCAGCCTTCCCATGGCAAGGGATTTGAGTATTTTGAATTTTTTTCAGTTTAGGCAACGGTTGATTATTCATTTTAGAATTGTATTTTTGGCCTCGTTAGCGCAGTAATTAGCGCGTCTCTCTCATAATCTGAAGGTCGTGAGTTCAATCCTCACACGGGGCATTGATTATTACTTCACGTGGATAACTGGGCAGTGTCAACTCGTAACTGACACTCGCCTGGAATATATTGGGCCCGTAGCATCCTCTTGCTTTTGTGAATATGCTTGAAGGTATGACTCATGCGCGACATGCTGATATTACTCTGCCTGGCCAAAAAGATGTCACCAACTATACTAAAATAAGCAAATAGGAAAGTGCCTTCAATTAAATTATAACTGCAGTGATTAATGTTTCAGCTTGCAACAAGTGTTTTTTCGCCTTGCTGAGGTAGTGAGTTGCCTCTTATTTCTGGAACAACCATGCTGGACGACGTATCTGATATTCATGGAATAGAGGTTATTCTGTTTCAGTGGAGAGAAATAATTGCCCTGCATAAAGCAATGAAAATTCCTTAGGAGATGTGTAAAACTGCTAAAATCAGGTTTAGAAATGTCCAACGTATTATTGATAATGGGAATCGTGGAGTCAACCATTATGTTTGGGGAAGAAATTTGGTCGGAAAATAGTCTTGGAAGGATCCTGATCAGTGTTCACATGAACGTTTGGTTAAATCAAATCTTAGAAAGTCAACAGTAGAACTCACAGCTATGTTTATTATTGAAAGAACATCTTTCATTTTGAATTGTATTGTGAAATATTTTCCTTGGTTATTATTTGGAAGTATGTGTTTTTAAATAACCTTCCCCTTGATGTGGATGAGGATATAAGGATGAGTGTTGTGCTTCAGCGTGTCGGTCTTTCCGTCCGTCATACTTGTTTCAATGCCAGAACTCCTGTGCCGTTCAATATTTCTTGACGAGATGTCATAAATGGATACATCTTATCGTGAAGATGTACCTTTTCTTACTTTAGTCTGTCTGTCCCTCCCTGCACTGCCTTTTGTTTCCAGTCCAGATATCAGCCTTCCCATGGCAAGGGATTTGAGTATTTTGAATTTTTTTCAGTTTATGTGACGGTTGATTATTCGTTTTAGAATTGTATTTTTGGCCTCGTTAGCGCAGTAGGTAGCGCGTCAGTCTCATAATCTGAAGGTCGTGAGTTCAATCCTCACACGGGGCATTGATTATTACTTCACGTGGATAACTGGGCAGTGTCAACTCGTAACTGACACTCGCCTGGAATATATTGGGCCCGTAGCATCCTCTTGCTTTTGTGAATATGCTTGAAGTTATGGCTCATGCGCTAAATGCTGATATTACTCTGCCTGGCCAAAAAGATGTCACCAACAAAACTAAAATAAGCAAATAGGAAAGTGCCTTCAATTAAATTATAACTGCAGTGATTAATGTTTCAGCTAGCAACGTGTTTTTTTTCGCCTTGTTGAGGTAGTGAGTTGCCTCTTATTTCTGGAACAACCATGCTGGACGACGTATCTGATATTCATGGAATAGAGGTTATTCTGTTTCAGTGGAGAGAAATAATTGCCCTGCATCAAGCAATGAAAATTCCTTAGGAGATGTCTAAAACTGCTAAAATCAGGTTAAGAAATGTCCAACGTATTATTGATAATGGGAATCGTGGAGTCAACCATTATGTTTGGGGAAGAAATTTGGTCGGAAAATAGTCTTGGAAGGATCCTGATCAGTGTTCACATGAACGTTTGGTTAAATCAAATCGTAGAAAGTCAACAGCAGAACTCACAGCTCTGTGTATTATTGAAAGAACATCTCTCATTTTGAATTGTATTGTGAAACATTTTCTTTGGTAATTATTTGGAAGTATGTGTTATAAAATAATCCTCCCCTTGATGTGGATGAGGATATAAGGATGAGTGTTGTGCTTCAGCGTGTCGGTCTTTCCGTCCGTCATACTTGTTTCAATGCCAGAACTCCTGTGCCGTTCAATATTTCTTGACGAGATGTCATAAATGGATACATCTTATCGTGAAGATGTACCTTTTCTTACTTTAGTCTGTCCTTTAGTCTGTCTGTCCATCCCTGCAATGCCTTTTGTTTCCAGTCCAGATATCAGCCTTCCCATGGCAAGGGATTTGAGTATTTTGCATTTTTTTCAGTTTATGTAACGGTTGATTATTCTTTTTAGAATTGTATTTTTGGCCTCGTTAGCGCAGTAGGTAGCGCGTCAGTCTCATAATCTGAAGGTCGTGAGTTCAATCCTCACACGGGGCATTGATTATTACTTCATGTGGATAACTGGGCAGTGTCAACTCGTAACTGACACTCGCCTGGAAAATATTGGGCCCGTAGCATCCTCTTGCTTTTGTGAATATGCTTGAAGGTATGGCTCATGCGCGACATGCTGATATTACTCTGCCTGGCCAAAAAGAAGTCACCAACTATACTAAAATAAGCAAATAGGAAAGTGCCTTCAATTAAATTATAACTGCAGTGATTAATGTTTCAGCTAGCAACAAGTGTTTTTTCGCCTTGCTGAGGTAGTGAGTTGCCTCCTATTTCTGGAACAACCATGCTGGACGACGTATCTGATATTCATGGAATAGAGGTTATTCTGTTTCAGTGGAGAGAAATAATTTCCCTGCATCAAGCAATGAAAATTCCTTAGGAGATGTCTAAAACTGCTAAAATCAGGTTAAGTAATGTCCAACGTATTATTGATAATGGGAATCTTGGAGTCAACCATTATGTTTGAAGAAGAAATTTGGTCGGAAAATAATCTTGGAAGGATCCTGATCAGTGTTCACATGAACGTTTGGTTAAATCAAATCGTAGAAAGTCAACAGTAGAACTCACAGCTCTGTGTATTATTGAAAGAACATCTCTCATTTTGAATTGTATTGTGAAACATTTTCTTTGGTAATTATTTGGAAGTATGTGTTATAAAATAACCCTCCCCTTGATGTGGATGAGGATATAAGGATGAGTGTTGTGCTTCAGCGTGTCGGTCTTTCCGTCCGTCATACTTGTTTCAATGCCAGAACTCCTGTGCCGTTCAATATTTCTTGACGAGATGTCATAAATGGATACATCTTATCGTGAAGATGTACCTTTTCTTACTTTAGTCTGTCCTTTAGTCTGTCTGTCCCTCCCTGCACTGCCTTTTGTTTCCAGTCCAGATATCAGCCTTCCCATGGCAAGGGATTTGAGTATTTTGAATTTTTTTCAGTTTATGCGACGGTTGATTATTCGTTTTAGAATGGCATTTTTGGCCTCGTTAGCGCAGTAGGTAGCGCGTCAGTCTCATAATCTGAAGGTCGTGAGTTCAATCCTCACACGGGGCATTGATTATTACATCACGTGGATAACTGGGCAGTGTCAACTCGTAACTAACACTCGCCTGGAATATATTGGGCCCGTAGCATCCTCTTGCTTTTGTGAATATGCTTGAAGTTATGGCTCATGCGCTAAATGCTGATATTACTCTGCCTGGCCAAAAAGATGTCACCAACAAAACTAAAATAAGCAAATAGGAAAGTGCCTTCAATTAAATTATAACTGCAGTGATTAATGTTTCAGCTAGCAACGTGTTTTTTTTCGCCTTGTTGAGGTAGTGAGTTGCCTCTTATTTCTGGAACAACCATGCTGGACGACGTATCTGATATTCATGGAATAGAGGTTATTCTGTTTCAGTGGAGAGAAATAATTGCCCTGCATCAAGCAATGAAAATTCCTTAGGAGATGTCTAAAACTGCTAAAATCAGGTTAAGAAATGTCCAACGTATTATTGATAATGGGAATCGTGGAGTCAACCATTATGTTTGGGGAAGAAATTTGGTCGGAAAATAGTCTTGGAAGGATCCTGATCAGTGTTCACATGAACGTTTGGTTAAATCAAATCGTAGAAAGTCAACAGCAGAACTCACAGCTCTGTGTATTATTGAAAGAACATCTCTCATTTTGAATTGTATTGTGAAACATTTTCTTTGGTAATTATTTGGAAGTATGTGTTATAAAATAATCCTCCCCTTGATGTGGATGAGGATATAAGGATGAGTGTTGTGCTTCAGCGTGTCTGTCTTTCCGTCCGTCATACTTGTTTCAATGCCAGAACTCCTGTGCCGTTCAATATTTCTTGACGAGATGTCATAAATGGATACATCTTATCGTGAAGATGTACCTTTTCTTACTTTAGTCTGTCCTTTAGTCTGTCTGTCCATCCCTGCACTGCCTTTTGTTTCCAGTCCAGATATCAGCCTTCCCATGGCAAGGGATTTGAGTATTTTGCATTTTTTTCAGTTTATGTAACGGTTGATTATTCTTTTTAGAATTGTATTTTTGGCCTCGTTAGCGCAGTAGGTAGCGCGTCAGTCTCATAATCTGAAGGTCGTGAGTTCAATCCTCACACAGGGCATTGATTATTACTTCACGTGGATAACTGGGCAGTGTCAACTCGTAACTGACACTCGCCTGGAATATATTGGGCCCGTAGCATCCTCTTGCTTTTGTGAATATGCTTGAAGTTATGGCTCATGCGCTAAATGCTGATATTACTCTGCCTGGCCAAAAAGATGTCACCAACAAAACTAAAATAAGCAAATTGGAAAGTGCCTTCAATTAAATTATAACTGCAGTGATTAATGTTTCGGCTAGCAACGTGTTTTTTTTCGCCTTGTTGAGGTAGTGAGTTGCCTCTTATTTCTGGAACAACCATGCTGGACGACGTATCTGATATTCATGGAATAGAGGTTATTCTGTTTCAGTGGAGAGAAATAATTGCCCTGCATCAAGCAATGAAAATTCCTTAGGAGATGTCTAAAACTGCTAAAATCAGGTTAAGAAATGTCCAACGTATTATTGATAATGGGAATCGTGGAGTCAACCATTATGTTTGGGGAAGAAATTTGGTCGGAAAATAGTCTTGGAAGGATCCTGATCAGTGTTCACATGAACGTTTGGTTAAATCAAATCGTAGAAAGTCAACAGCAGAACTCACAGCTCTGTGTATTATTGAAAGAACATCTCTCATTTTGAATTGTATTGTGAAACATTTTCTTTGGTAATTATTTGGAAGTATGTGTTAAAAAATAATCCTCCCCTTGATGTGGATGAGGATATAAGGATGAGTGTTGTGCTTCAGCGTGTCGGTCTTTCCGTCCGTCATACTTGTTTCAATGCCAGAACTCCTGTGCCGTTCAATATTTCTTGACGAGATGTCATAAATGGATACATCTTATCGTGAAGATGTACCTTTTCTTACTTTAGTCTGTCCTTTAGTCTGTCTGTCCCTCCCTGCACTGCCTTTTGTTTCCAGTCCAGATATCAGCCTTCCCATGGCAAGGGATTTGAGTATTTTGAATTTTTTGCAGTTTATGCGACGGTTGATTATTCGTTTTAGAATTGCATTTTTGGCCTCGTTAGCGCAGTAGGTAGCGCGTCAGTCTCATAATCTGAAAGTCGTGAGTTCAATCCTCACACGGGGCATTGATTATTACTTCACGTGGATAACTGGGCAGTGTCAACTCGTAACTGACACTCGCCTGGAATATATTGGGCCCGTAGCATCCTCTTGCTTTTGTGAATATGCTTGAAGTTATGGCTCATGCGCTAAATGCTGATATTACTCTGCCTGGCCAAAAAGATGTCACCAACAAAACTAAAATAAGCAAATAGGAAAGTGCCTTCAATTAAATTATAACTGCAGTGATTAATGTTTCAGCTAGCAACAAGTGTTTTTTCGCCTTGCTGAGGCAGTGAGTTGCCTCTTATTTCTGGAACAACCATGCTGGATGACGTATCTGATATTCATGGAATAGAGGTTATTCTGTTTCAGTGGAGAGAAATAATTGCCCTGCATCAAGCAATGAAAATTCCTTAGGAGATGTCTAAAACTGCTAAAATCAGGTTAAGAAATGTCCAACGTATTATTGATAATGGGAATCTTGGAGTCAACCATTATCTTTGAGGAAGAAATTTGGTCGGAAAATATTTTTGGAAGGATCCTGATCAGAGTTCACACGAACGTTTGGTTAAATCAAATCGTAGAAAGTCAACAGTAGAACTCACAGCTTTGTTTATTATTGAAAGAACATCTTTCATTTTGAATTGTATTGTGAAATATTTTCCTTGGTTATTATTTGGAAGTATGTGTTATTAAATTACCCTCCCCTTGAAGTGGATGAGGATATAAGGATGAGTGTTGTGCTTCAGCGTGTCGGTCTTTCCGTCCGTCATACTTGTTTCAATGCCAGAACTCCTGTGCCGTTCAATATTTCTTGACGAGATGTCATAAATGGATATATCTTATCGTGAAGATGTACCTTTTCTTACTTTAGTCTGTCCTTTAGTCTGTCTGTCCCTCCCTGCACTGCCTTTTGTTTCCAGTCCAGATATCAGCCTTCCCATGGCAAGGGATTTGAGTATTTTGAATTTTTTTCAGTTTAGGCGACGGTTGATTATTCATTTTAGAATTGTATTTTTGGCCTCGTTAGCGCAGTAATTAGCGCGTCTCTCTCATAATCTGAAGGTCGTGAGTTCAATCCTCACACGGGGCATTGATTATTACTTCACGTGGATAACTGGGCAGTGTCAACTCGTAACTGACACTCGCCTGGAATATATTGGGCCCGTAGCATCCTCTTGCTTTTGTGAATATGCTTGAAGGTATGACTCATGCGCGACATGCTGATATTACTCTGCCTGGCCAAAAAGATGTCACCAACTATACTAAAATAAGCAAATAGGAAAGTGCCTTCAATTAAATTATAACTGCAGTGATTAATGTTTCAGCTTGCAACAAGTGTTTTTTCGCCTTGCTGAGGTAGTGAGTTGCCTCTTATTTCTGGAACAACCATGCTGGACGACGTATCTGATATTCATGGAATAGAGGTTATTCTGTTTCAGTGGAGAGAAATAATTGCCCTGCATAAAGCAATGAAAATTCCTTAGGAGATGTGTAAAACTGCTAAAATCAGGTTTAGAAATGTCCAACGTATTATTGATAATGGGAATCGTGGAGTCAACCATTATGTTTGGGGAAGAAATTTGGTCGGAAAATAGTCTTGGAAGGATCCTGATCAGTGTTCACATGAACGTTTGGTTAAATCAAATCTTAGAAAGTCAACAGTAGAACTCACAGCTATGTTTATTATTGAAAGAACATCTTTCATTTTGAATTGTATTGTGAAATATTTTCCTTGGTTATTATTTGGAAGTATGTGTTTTTAAATAACCTTCCCCTTGATGTGGATGAGGATATAAGGATAAGTGTTGTGCTTCAGCGTGTCGGTCTTTCCGTCCGTCATACTTGTTTCAATGCCAGAACTCCTGTGCCGTTCAATATTTCTTGACGAGATGTCATAAATGGATACATCTTATCGTGAAGATGTACCTTTTCTTACTTTAGTCTGTCCTTTAGTCTGTCTGTCCCTCCCTGCACTGCCTTTTGTTTCCAGTCCAGATATCAGCCTTCCCATGGCAAGGGATTTGAGTATTTTGAATTTTTTTCAGTTTATGCGACGGTTGATTATTCGTTTTAGAATTGCATTTTTGGCCTCGTTAGCGCAGTAGGTAGCGCGTCAGTCTCATAATCTGAAGGTCGTGAGTTCAATCCTCACACGGGGCATTGATTATTACTTCACGTGGATAACTGGGCAGTGTCAACTCGTAACTGACACTCGCCTGGAATATATTGGCCCCGTAGCATCCTCTTGCTTTTGTGAATATGCTTGAAGTTATGGCTCATGCGCTAAATGCTGATATTACTCTGCCTGGCCAAAAAGATGTCACCAACAAAACTAAAATAAGCAAATAGGAAAGTGCCTTCAATTAAATTATAACTGCAGTGATTAATGTTTCAGCTAGCAACGTGTTTTTTTTCGCCTTGTTGAGGTAGTGAGTTGCCTCTTATTTCTGGAACAACCATGCTGGACGACGTATCTGATATTCATGGAATAGAGGTTATTCTGTTTCAGTGGAGAGACATAATTGCCCTGCATCAAGCAATGAAAATTCCTTAGGAGATGTCTAAAACTGCTAAAATCAGGTTAAGAAATGTCCAACGTATTATTGATAATGGGAATCGTGGAGTCAACCATTATGTTTGGGGAAGAAATTTGGTCGGAAAATAGTCTTGGAAGGATCCTGATCAGTGTTCACATGAACGTTTGGTTAAATCAAATCGTAGAAAGTCAACAGCAGAACTCACAGCTCTGTGTATTATTGAAAGAACATCTCTCATTTTGAATTGTATTGTGAAACATTTTCTTTGGTAATTATTTGGAAGTATGTGTTATAAAATAATCCTCCCCTTGATGTGGATGAGGATATAAGGATGAGTGTTGTGCTTCAGCGTGTCGGTCTTTCCGTCCGTCATACTTGTTTCAATGCCAGAACTCCTGTGCCGTTCAATATTTCTTGACGAGATGTCATAAATGGATACATCTTATCGTGAAGATGTACCTTTTCTTACTTTAGTCTGTCCTTTAGTCTGTCTGTCCCTCCCTGCACTGCCTTTTGTTTCCAGTCCAGATATCAGCCTTCCCATGGCAAGGGATTTGAGTATTTTGAATTTTTTTCAGTTTATGCGACGGTTGATTATTCGTTTTAGAATTGCATTTTTGGCCTCGTTAGCGCAGTAGGTAGCGCGTCAGTCTCATAATCTGAAGGTCGTGAGTTCAATCCTCACACGGGGCATTGATTATTACTTCACGTGGATAACTGGGCAGTGTCAACTCGTAACTGACACTCGCCTGGAATATATTGGGCCCGTAGCATCCTCTTGCTTTTGTGAATATGCTTGAAGTTATGGCTCAGGCGCTAAATGCTGATATTACTCTGCCTGGCCAAAAAGATGTCACCAACAAAACTAAAATAAGCAAATAGGAAAGTGCCTTCAATTAAATTATAACTGCAGTGATTAATGTTTCAGCTAGCAACGTGTTTTTTTTCGCCTTGTTGAGGTAGTGAGTTGCCTCTTATTTCTGGAACAACCATGCTGGACGACGTATCTGATATTCATGGAATAGAGGTTATTCTGTTTCAGTGGAGAGAAATAATTGCCCTGCATCAAGCAATGAAAATTCCTTAGGAGATGTCTAAAACTGCTAAAATCAGGTTAAGAAATGTCCAACGTATTATTGATAATGGGAATCGTGGAGTCAACCATTATGTTTGGGGAAGAAATTTGGTCGGAAAATAGTCTTGGAAGGATCCTGATCAGTGTTCACATGAACGTTTGGTTAAATCAAATCGTAGAAAGTCAACAGCAGAACTCACAGCTCTGAGTATTATTGAAAGAACATCTCTCATTTTGAATTGTATTGTGAAACATTTTCTTTGGTAATTATTTGGAAGTATGTGTTATAAAATAATCCTCCCCTTGATGTGGATGAGGATATAAGGATGAGTGTTGTGCTTCAGCGTGTCGGTCTTTCCGTCCGTCATACTTGTTTCAATGCCAGAACTCCTGTGCCGTTCAATATTTCTTGACGAGATGTCATAAATGGATACATCTTATCGTGAAGATGTACCTTTTCTTACTTTAGTCTGTCCTTTAGTCTGTCTGTCCATCCCTGCACTGCCTTTTGTTTCCAGTCCAGATATCAGCCTTCCCATGGCAAGGGATTTGAGTATTTTGCATTTTTTTCAGTTTATGTAACGGTTGATTATTCTTTTTAAGATTGTATTTTTGGCCTCTTTAGCGCAGTAGGTAGCGAGTCAGTCTCATAATCTGAAGGTCGTGAGTTCAATCCTCACACGGGGCATTGATTATTACTTCATGTGGATAACTGGGCAGTGTCAACTCGTAACTGACACTCGCCTGGAAAATATTGGGCCCGTAGCATCCTCTTGCTTTTGTGAATATGCTTGAAGGTATGGCTCATGCGCGACATGCTGATATTACTCTGCCTGGCCAAAAAGAAGTCACCAACTATACTAAAATAAGCAAATAGGAAAGTGCCTTCAATTAAATTATAACTGCAGTGATTAATTTTTCAGCTAGCAACAAGTGTTTTTTCGCCTTGCTGAGGTAGTGAGTTGCCTCCTATTTCTGGAACAACCATGCTGGACGACGTATCTGATATTCATGGAATAGAGGTTATTCTGTTTCAGTGGAGAGAAATAATTTCCCTGCATCAAGCAATGAAAATTCCTTAGGAGATGTCTAAAACTGCTAAAATCAGGTTAAGTAATGTCCAACGTATTATTGATAATGGGAATCTTGGAGTCAACCATTATGTTTGAAGAAGAAATTTGGTTGGAAAATAATCTTGGAAGGATCCTGATCAGTGTTCACATGAACGTTTGGTTAAATCAAATCGTAGAAAGTCAACAGTAGAACTCACAGCTCTGTGTATTATTGAAAGAACATCTCTCATTTTGAATTGTATTGTGAAACATTTTCTTTGGTAATTATTTGGAAGTATGTGTTATAAAATAACCCTCCCCTTGATGTGGATGAGGATATAAGGATGAGTGTTGTGCTTCAGCGTGTCGGTCTTTCCGTCCGTCATACTTGTTTCAATGCCAGAACTCCTGTGCCGTTCAATATTTCTTGACGAGATGTCATAAATGGATACATCTTATCGTGAAGATGTACCTTTTCTTACTTTAGTCTGTCCTTTAGTCTGTCTGTCCCTCCCTGCACTGCCTTTTGTTTCCAGTCCAGATATCAGCCTTCCCATGGCAAGGGATTTGAGTATTTTGAATTTTTTTCAGTTTATGCGACGGTTGATTATTCGTTTTAGAATGGCATTTTTGGCCTCGTTAGCGCAGTAGGTAGCGCGTCAGTCTCATAATCTGAAGGTCGTGAGTTCAATCCTCACACGGGGCATTGATTATTACTTCACGTGGATAACTGGGCAGTGTCAACTCGTAACTGACACTCGCCTGGAATATATTGGGCCCGTAGCATCCTCTTGCTTTTGTGAATATGCTTGAAGTTATGGCTCATGCGCTAAATGCTGATATTACTCTGCCTGGCCAAAAAGATGTCACCAACAAAACTAAAATAAGCAAATAGGAAAGTGCCTTCAATTAAATTATAACTGCAGTGATTAATGTTTCAGCTAGCAACGTGTTTTTTTTCGCCTTGTTGAGGTAGTGAGTTGCCTCTTATTTCTGGAACAACCATGCTGGACGACATATCTGATATTCATGTATTAGAGGTTATTCTGTTTCAGTGGAGAGAAATAATTGCCCTGCATCAAGCAATGAAAATTCCTTAGGAGATGTCTAAAACTGCTAAAATCAGGTTAAGAAATGTCCAACGTATTATTGATAATGGGAATCGTGGAGTCAACCATTATGTTTGGGGAAGAAATTCGGTCGGAAAATAGTCTTGGAAGGATCCTGATCAGTGTTCACATGAACGTTTGGTTAAATCAAATCGTAGAAAGTCAACAGCAGAACTCACAGCTCTGTGTATTATTGAAAGAACATCTCTCATTTTGAATTGTATTGTGAAACATTTTCTTTGGTAATTATTTGGAAGTATGTGTTATAAAATAATCCTCCCCTTGATGTGGATGAGGATATAAGGATGAGTGTTGTGCTTCAGCGTGTCGGTCTTTCCGTCCGTCATACTTGTTTCAATGCCAGAACTCCTGTGCCGTTCAATATTTCTTGACGAGATGTCATAAATGGATACATCTTATCGTGAAGATGTACCTTTTCTTACTTTAGTCTGTCCTTTAGTCTGTCTGTCCATCCCTGCACTGCCTTTTGTTTCCAGTCCAGATATCAGCCTTCCCATGGCAAGGGATTTGAGTATTTTGCATTTTTTTCAGTTTATGTAACGGTTGATTATTCTTTTTAGAATTGTATTTTTGGCCTCGTTAGCGCAGTAGGTAGCGCGTCAGTCTCATAATCTGAAGGTCGTGAGTTCAATCCTCACACAGGGCATTGATTATTACTTCACGTGGATAACTGGGCAGTGTCAACTCGTAACTGACACTCGCCTGGAATATATTGGGCCCGTAGCATCCTCTTGCTTTTGTGAATATGCTTGAAGTTATGGCTCATGCGCTAAATGCTGATATTACTCTGCCTGGCCAAAAAGATGTCACCAACAAAACTAAAATAAGCAAATAGGAAAGTGCCTTCAATTAAATTATAACTGCAGTGATTAATGTTTCAGCTAGCAACGTGTTTTTTTTCGCCTTGTTGAGGTAGTGAGTTGCCTCTTATTTCTGGAACAACCATGCTGGACGACGTATCTGATATTCATGGAATAGAGGTTATTCTGTTTCAGTGGAGAGAAATAATTGCCCTGCATCAAGCAATGAAAATTCCTTAGGAGATGTCTAAAACTGCTAAAATCAGGTTAAGAAATGTCCAACGTATTATTGATAATGGGAATCGTGGAGTCAACCATTATGTTTGGGGAAGAAATTTGGTCGGAAAATAGTCTTGGAAGGATCCTGATCAGTGTTCACATGAACGTTTGGTTAAATCAAATCGTAGAAAGTCAACAGCAGAACTCACAGCTCTGTGTATTATTGAAAGAACATCTCTCATTTTGAATTGTATTGTGAAACATTTTCTTTGGTAATTATTTGGAAGTATGTGTTATAAAATAATCCTCCCCTTGATGTGGATGAGGATATAAGGATGAGTGTTGTGCTTCAGCGTGTCGGTCTTTCCGTCCGTCATACTTGTTTCAATGCCAGAACTCCTGTGCCGTTCAATATTTCTTGACGAGATGTCATAAATGGATACATCTTATCGTGAAGATGTACCTTTTCTTACTTTAGTCTGTCCTTTAGTCTGTCTGTCCATCCCTGCACTGCCTTTTGTTTCCAGTCCAGATATCAGCCTTCCCATGGCAAGGGATTTGAGTATTTTGCATTTTTTTCAGTTTATGTAACGGTTGATTATTCTTTTTAGAATTGTATTTTCGGCCTCGTTAGCGCAGTAGGTAGCGCGTCAGTCTCATAATCTGAAGGTCGTGAGTTCAATCCTCACACGGGGCATTGATTATTACTTCATGTGGATATCTGGGCAGTGTCAACTCGTAACTGACACTCGCCTGGAAAATATTGGGCCCGTAGCATCCTCTTGCTTTTGTGAATATGCTTGAAGGTATGGCTCATGCGCGACATGCTGATATTACTCTGCCTGGCCAAAAAGAAGTCACCAACTATACTAAAATAAGCAAATAGGAAAGTGCCTTCAATTAAATTATAACTGCAGTGATTAATGTTTCAGCTAGCAACAAGTGTTTTTTCGCCTTGCTGAGGTAGTGAGTTGCCTCCTATTTCTGGAACAACCATGCTGGACGACGTATCTGATATTCATGGAATAGAGGTTATTCTGTTTCAGTGGAGAGAAATAATTTCCCTGCATCAAGCAATGAAAATTCCTTCGGAGATGTCTAAAACTGCTAAAATCAGGTTAAGTAATGTCCAACGTATTATTGATAATGGGAATCTTGGAGTCAACCATTATGTTTGAAGAAGAAATTTAGTCGGAAAATAATCTTGGAAGGATCCTGATCAGTGTTCACATGAACGTTTGGTTAAATCAAATCGTAGAAAGTCAACAGTAGAACTCACAGCTCTGTGTATTATTGAAAGAACATGTCTCATTTTGAATTGTATTGTGAAACATTTTCTTTGGTAATTATTTGGAAGTATGTGTTATAAAATAACCCTCCCCTTGATGTGGATGAGGATATAAGGATGAGTGTTGTGCTTCAGCGTGTCGGTCTTTCCGTCCGTCATACTTGTTTCAATGCCAGAACTCCTGTGCCGTTCAATATTTCTTGACGAGATGTCATAAATGGATACATCTTATCGTGAAGATGTACCTTTTCTTACTTTAGTCTGTCCTTTAGTCTGTCTGTCCCTCCCTGCACTGCCTTTTGTTTCCAGTCCAGATATCAGCCTTCCCATGGCAAGGGATTTGAGTATTTTGAATTTTTTTCAGTTTATGCGACGGTTGATTATTCGTTTTAGAATTGCATTTTTGGCCTCGTTAGCGCAGTAGGTAGCGCGTCAGTCTCATAATCTGAAGGTCGTGAGTTCAATCCTCACACGGGGCATTGATTATTACTTCACGTGGATAACTGGGCAGTGTCAACTGGTAACTGACACTCGCCTGGAATATATTGGGCCCGTAGCATCCTCTTGCTTTTGTGAATATGCTTGAAGGTATGGCTCATGCGCGACATGCTGATATTACTCTGCCTGGCCAAAAAGAAGTCACCAACTATACTAAAATAAGCAAATTGGAAAGTGCCTTCAATTAAATTATAACTGCAGTGATTAATGTTTCAGCTAGCAACAAGTGTTTTTTTGCCTTGCTGAGGTAGTGAGTTGCCTCCTATTTCTGGAACAACAATGCTGGACGACGTATCTGATATTCATGGAATAGAGGTTACACTGTTTCAGTGGAGAGAAATAATTTCCCTGCATCAAGCAATGAAAATTCCTTAGGAGATGTCTAAAACTGCTAAAATCAGGTTAAGTAATGTCCAACGTATTATTGATAATGGGAATCTTGGAGTCAACCATTATGTTTGAAGAAGAAATTTGGTCGGAAAATAATCTTGGAAGGATCCTGATCAGTGTTCACATGAACGTTTGGTTAAATCAAATCGTAGAAAGTCAACAGTAGAACTCACAGCTCTGTGTATTATTGAAAGAACATGTCTCATTTTGAATTGTATTGTGAAACATTTTCTTTGGTAATTATTTGGAAGTATGTGTTATAAAATAACCCTCCCCTTGATGTGGATGAGAATATAAGGATGAGTGTTGTGCTTCAGCGTGTCGGTCTTTCCGTCCGTCATACTTGTTTCAATGCCAGAACTCCTGTGCCGTTCAATATTTCTTGACGAGATGTCATAAATGGATACATCTTATCGTGAAGATGTACCTTTTCTTACTTTAGTCTGTCCTTTAGTCTGTCTGTCCCTCCCTGCACTGCCTTTTGTTTCCAGTCCAGATATCAGCCTTCCCATGGCAAGGGATTTGAGTATTTTGAATTTTTTTCAGTTTATGCGACGGTTGATTATTCGTTTTAGAATTGCATTTTTGGCCTTGTTAGCGCAGTAGGTAGCGCGTCAGTCTCATAATCTGAAGGTCGTGAGTTCAATCCTCACAAGGGGCATTGATTATTACCTCACGTGGATAACTGGGCAGTGTCAACTCGTAACTGACACTCGCCTGGAATATATTGGGCCCGTAGCATCCTCTTGCTTTTGTGAATATGCTTGAAGGTATGGCTCATGCGCGACATGCTGATATTACTCTGCCTGGCCAAAAAGAAGTCACCAACTATACTAAAATAAGCAAATTGGAAAGTGCCTTCAATTAAATTATAACTGCAGTGATTAATGTTTCAGCTAGCAACAAGTGTTTTTTTGCCTTGCTGAGGTAGTGAGTTGCCTCCTATTTCTGGAACAACAATGCTGGACGACGTATCTGATATTCATGGAATAGAGGTTATTCTGTTTCAGTGGAGAGAAATAATTTCCCTGCATCAAGCAATGAAAATTCCTTAGGAGATGTCTAAAACTTCTAAAATCAGGTTAAGTAATGTCCAACGTATTATTGATAATGGGAATCTTGGAGTGAACCATTATGTTTGAAGAAGAAATTTGGTCGGAATATAATCTTGGAAGGATCCTGATCAGTGTTCACATGAACGTTTGGTGAAATCAAATCGTAGAAAGTCAACAGTAGAACTCACAGCTCTGTGTATTATTGAAAGAACATCTTTCATTTTGAATTGTATTGTGAAACATTTTCTTTGGTAATTATTTGGAAGTATGTGTTATAAAATAACCCTCCCCTTGATGTAGATGAGGATATAAGGATGAGTGTTGTGCATCAGCGTGTCGGTCTTTCCGTCCGTCATACTTGTTTCAATGCCAGAACTCCTGTGCCGTTCAATATTTCTTGACGAGATGTCATAAATGGATACATCTTATCGTGAAGATGTACCTTTTCTTACTTTAGTCTGTCCTTTAGTCTGTCTGTCCCTCCCTGCACTGCCTTTTGTTTCCAGTCCAGATATCAGCCTTCCCATGGCAAGGGATTTGAGTATTTTGCATTTTTTTCAGTTTATGTAACGGTTGATTATTCTTTTTAGAATTGTATTTTTGGCCTAGTTAGCGCAGTAGGTAGCGCGTCAGTCTCATAATCTGAAGGTCGTGAGTTCAATCCTCACACGGGGCATTGATTATTACTTTATGTGGATAACTGGGCAGTGTCAACTCGTAACTGACACTCGCCTGGAAAATATTGGGCCCGTAGCATCCTCTTGCTTTTGTGAATATGCTTAAAGGTATGGCTCATGCGCGACATGCTGATATTACTCTGCCTGGCCAAAAAGAAGTCACCAACTATACTAAAATAAGCAAATAGGAAAGTGCCTTCAATTAAATTATAACTGCAGTGATTAATGTTTCAGCTAGC
Organism: Gymnothorax reevesii; assembly: GCA_029721435.1. Classification (NCBI taxonomy): domain Eukaryota; kingdom Metazoa; phylum Chordata; class Actinopteri; order Anguilliformes; family Muraenidae; genus Gymnothorax; species Gymnothorax reevesii. Next base: position 39,312,729 of record CM056586.1, on the reverse strand, counting down.
AACAAGTGTTTTTTCGCCTTGCTGAGGTAGTGAGTTGCCTCCTATTTCTGGAACAACCATGCTGGACGACGTATCTGATATTCATGGAATAGAGGTTATTCTGTTTCAGTGGAGAGAAATAATTTCCCTGCATCAAGCAATGAAAATTCCTTAGGAGATGTCTAAAACTGCTAAAATCAGGTTAAGTAATGTCCAACGTATTATTGATAATGGGAATCTTGGAGTCAACCATTATGTTTGAAGAAGAAATTTGGTCGGAAAATAATCTTGGAAGGATCCTGATCAGTGTTCACATGAACGTTTGGTTAAATCAAATCGTAGAAAGTCAACAGTAGAACTCACAGCTCTGTGTATTATTGAAAGAACATGTCTCATTTTGAATTGTATTGTGAAACATTTTCTTTGGTAATTATTTGGAAGTATGTGTTATAAAATAACCCTCCCCTTGATGTGGATGAGGATATAAGGATGAGTGTTGTGCTTCAGCGTGTCGGTCTTTCCGTCCGTCATACTTGTTTCAATGCCAGAACTCCTGTGCCGTTCAATATTTCTTGACGAGATGTCATAAATGGATACATCTTATCGTGAAGATGTACCTTTTCTTACTTTAGTCTGTCCTTTAGTCTGTCTGTCCCTCCCTGCACTGCCTTTTGTTTCCAGTCCAGATATCAGCCTTCCCATGGCAAGGGATTTGAGTATTTTGAATTTTTTTCAGTTTATGCGACGGTTGATTATTCGTTTTAGACTTACATTTTTGGCCTCGTTAGCGCAGTAGGTAGCGCGTCAGTCTCATAATCTGAAGGTCGTGAGTTCAATCCTCACACGGGGCATTGATTATTACTTCATGTGGATAACTGGGCAGTGTCAACTCGTAACTGACACTCGCCTGGAAAATATTGGGCCCGCAGCATCCTCTTGCTTTTGTGAATATGCTTGAAGGTATGGCTCATGCGCGACATGCTGATATTACTCTGCCTGGCCAAAAAGAAGTCACCAACTATACTAAAATAAGCAAATAGGAAAGTGCCTTCAATTAAATTATAACTGCAGTGATTAATGTTTCAGCTAGCAACAAGTGTTTTTTCGCCTTGCTGAGGCAGTGAGTTGCCTCTTATTTCTGGAACAACCATGCTGGACGACGTATCTGATATTCATGGAATAGAGGTTATTCTGTTTCAGTGGAGAGAAATAATTTCCCTGCATCAAGCAATGAAAATTCCTTAGGAGATGTCTAAAACTGCTAAAATCAGGTTAAGTAATGTCCAACGTATTATTGATAATGGGAATCTTGGAGTCAACCATTATGTTTGAAGAAGAAATTTGGTCGGAAAATAATCTTGGAAGGATCCTGATCAGTGTTCACATGAACGTTTGGTTAAATCAAATCGTAGAAAGTCAACAGTTGAACTCACAGCTCTGTGTATTATTGAAAGAACATCTCTCATTTTGAATTGTATTGTGAAACATTTTCTTTAGTAATTATTTGGAAGTATGTGTTATAAAATAACCCTCCCCTTGATGTGGATGAGGATATAAGGATGAGTGTTGTGCTTCAGCGTGTCGGTCTTTCCGTCCGTCATACTTGTTTCAATGCCAGAACTCCTGTGCCGTTCAATATTTCTTGACGAGATGTCATAAATGGATACATCTTATCGTGAAGATGTACCTTTTCTTACTTTAGTCTGTCCTTTAGTCTGTCTGTCCCTCCCTGCACTGCCTTTTGTTTCCAGTCCAGATATCAGCCTTCCCATGGCAAGGGATTTGAGTATTTTGAATTTTTTTCAGTTTATGCGACGGTTGATTATTCGTTTTAGAATTGCATTTTTGGCCTCGTTAGCGCAGTAGGTAGCGCATCAGTCTCGTAATCTGAAGGTCGTGGGTTCAATCCTCACACAGGGCATTGATTATTACTTCACGTGGATAACTGGGCAGTGTCAACTCGTAACTGACACTCGCCTGGAATATATTGGGCCCGTAGCATCCTCTTGCTTTTGTGAATATGCTTGAAGTTATGGCTCATGCGCTAAATGCTGATATTACTCTGCCTGGCCAAAAAGATGTCACCAACAAAACTAAAATAAGCAAATAGGAAAGTGCCTTCAATTAAATTATAACTGCAGTGATTAATGTTTCAGCTAGCAACGTGTTTTTTTTTCGCCTTGTTGAGGTAGTGAGTTGCCTCTTATTTCTGGAACAACCATGCTGGACGACGTATCTGATATTCATGGAATAGAGGTTATTCTGTTTCAGTGGAGAGAAATAATTGCCCTGCATCAAGCAATGAAAATTCCTTAGGAGATGTCTAAAACTGCTAAAATCAGGTTAAGAAATGTCCAACGTATTATTGATAATGGGAATCGTGGAGTCAACCATTATGTTTGGGGAAGAAATTTGGTCGGAAAATAGTCTTGGAAGGATCCTGATCAGTGTTCACATGGACGTTTGGTTAAATCAAATCGTAGAAAGTCAACAGCAGAACTCACAGCTCTGTGTATTATTGAAAGAACATCTCTCATTTTGAATTGTATTGTGAAACATTTTCTTTGGTAATTATTTGGAAGTATGTGTTATAAAATAATCCTCCCCTTGATGTGGATGAGGATATAAGGATGAGTGTTGTGCTTCAGCGTGTCGGTCTTTCCGTCCGTCATACTTGTTTCAATGCCAGAACTCCTGTGCCGTTCAATATTTCTTGACGAGATGTCATAAATGGATACATCTTATCGTGAAGATGTACCTTTTCTTACTTTAGTCTGTCCTTTAGTCTGTCTGTCCATCCCTGCACTGCCTTTTGTTTCCAGTCCAGATATCAGCCTTCCCATGGCAAGGGATTTGAGTATTTTGCATTTTTTTCAGTTTATGTAACGGTTGATTATTCTTTTTAGAATTGTATTTTCGGCCTCGTTAGCGCAGTAGGTAGCGCGTCAGTCTCATAATCTGAAGGTCGTGAGTTCAATCCTCACACGGGGCATTGATTATTACTTCATGTGGATAACTGGGCAGTGTCAACTCGTAACTGACACTCGCCTGGAAAATATTGGGCCCGTAGCATCCTCTTGCTTTTGTGAATATGCTTGAAGGTATGGCTCATGCGCGACATGCTGATATTACTCTGCCTGGCCAAAAAGAAGTCACCAACTATACTAAAATAAGCAAATAGGAAAGTGCCTTCAATTAAATTATAACTGCAGTGATTAATGTTTCAGCTAGCAACAAGTGTTTTTTCGCCTTGCTGAGGTAGTGAGTTGCCTCCTATTTCTGGAACAACCATGCTGGACGACGTATCTGATATTCATGGAATAGAGGTTATTCTGTTTCAGTGGAGAGAAATAATTTCCCTGCATCAAGCAATGAAAATTCCTTCGGAGATGTCTAAAACTGCTAAAATCAGGTTAAGTAATGTCCAACGTATTATTGATAATGGGAATCTTGGAGTCAACCATTATGTTTGAAGAAGAAATTTGGTCGGAAAATAATCTTGGAAGGATCCTGATCAGTGTTCACATGAACGTTTGGTTAAATCAAATCGTAGAAAGTCAACAGTAGAACTCACAGCTCTGTGTATTATTGAAAGAACATCTCTCATTTTGAATTGTATTGTGAAACATTTTCTTTGGTAATTATTTGGAAGTATGTGTTATAAAATAACCCTCCCCTTGATGTGGATGAGGATATAAGGATGAGTGTTGTGCTTCAGCGTGTCGGTCTTTCCGTCCGTCATACTTGTTTCAATGCCAGAACTCCTGTGCCGTTCAATATTTCTTGACGAGATGTCATAAATGGATACATCTTATCGTGAAGATGTACCTTTTCTTACTTTAGTCTGTCCTTTAGTCTGTCTGTCCCTCCCTGCACTGCCTTTTGTTTCCAGTCCAGATATCAGCCTTACCATGGCAAGGGATTTGAGTATTTTGAATTTTTTTCAGTTTATGCGACGGTTGATTATTCGTTTTAGAATTGCATTTTTGGCCTCGTTAGCGCAGTAGGTAGCGCGTCAGTCTCATAATCTGAAGGTCGTGAGTTCAATCCTCACACGGGGCATTGATTATTACTTCACGTGGATAACTGGGCAGTGTCAACTCGTAACTGACCCTCGCCTGGAATATATTGGGCCCGTAGCATCCTCTTGCTTTTGTGAATATGCTTGAAGTTATGGCTCATGCGCTAAATGCTGATATTACTCTGCCTGGCCAAAAAGATGTCACCAACAAAACTAAAATAAGCAAATAGGAAAGTGCCTTCAATTAAATTATAACTGCAGTGATTAATGTTTAAGCTAGCAACGTGTTTTTTTTCGCCTTGTTGAGGTAGTGAGTTGCCTCTTATTTCTGGAACAACCATGCTGGACGACGTATCTGATATTCATGGAATAGAGGTTATTCTGTTTCAGTGGAGAGAAATAATTGCCCTGCATCAAGCAATGAAAATTCCTTAGGAGATGTCTAAAACTGCTAAAATCAGGTTAAGAAATGTCCAACGTATTATTGATAATGGGAATCGTGGAGTCAACCATTATGTTTGGGGAAGAAATTTGGTCGGAAAATAGTCTTGGAAGGATCCTGATCAGTGTTCACATGAACGTTTGGTTAAATCAAATCGTAGAAAGTCAACAGCAGAACTCACAGCTCTGTGTATTATTGAAAGAACATCTCTCATTTTGAATTGTATTGTGAAACATTTTCTTTGGTAATTATTTGGAAGTATGTGTTATAAAATAATCCTCCCCTTGATGTGGATGAGGATATAAGGATGAGTGTTGTGCTTCAGCGTGTCGGTCTTTCCGTCCGTCATACTTGTTTCAATGCCAGAACTCCTGTGCCGTTCAATATTTCTTGACGAGATGTCATAAATGGATACATCTTATCGTGAAGATGTACCTTTTCTTACTTTAGTCTGTCCTTTAGTCTGTCTGTCCATCCCTGCACTGCCTTTTGTTTCCAGTCCAGATATCAGCCTTCCCATGGCAAGGGATTTGAGTATTTTGCATTTTTTTCAGTTTATGTAACGGTTGATTATTCTTTTTAGAATTGTATTTTTGGCCTCGTTAGCGCAGTAGGTAGCGCGTCAGTCTCATAATCTGAAGGTCGTGAGTTCAATCCTCACACGGGGCATTGATTATTACTTCATGTGGATAACTGGGCAGTGTCAACTCGTAACTGACACTCGCCTGGAAAGTATTGGGCCCGTAGCATCCTCTTGCTTTTGTGAATATGCTTGAAGGTATGGCTCATGCGCGACATGCTGATATTACTCTGCCTGGCCAAAAAGAAGTCACCAACTATACTAAAATAAGCAAATAGCGAAGTGCCTTCAATTAAATTATAACTGCAGTGATTAATGTTTCAGCTAGCAACAAGTGTTTTTTCGCCTTGCTGAGGTAGTGAGTTGCCTCCTATTTCTGGAACAACCATGCTGGACGACGTATCTGATACTCATGGAATAGAGGTTATTCTGTTTCAGTGGAGAGAAATAATTTCCCTGCATCAAGCAATGAAAATTCCTTAGGAGATGTCTAAAACTGCTAAAATCAGGTTAAGTAATGTCCAACGTATTATTGATAATGGGAATCTTGGAGTCAACCATTATGTTTGAAGAAGAAATTTGGTCGGAAAATAATCTTGGAAGGATCCTGATCAGTGTTCACATGAACGTTTTGTTAAATCAAATCGTAGAAAGTCAACAGTAGAACTCACAGCTCTGTGTATTATTGAAAGAACATCTCTCATTTTGAATTGTATTGTGAAACATTTTCTTTGGTAATTATTTGGAAGTATGTGTTATAAAATAACCCTCCCCTTGATGTGGATGAGGATATAAGGATGAGTGTTGTGCTTCAGCGTGTCGGTCTTTCCGTCCGTCATACTTGTTTCAATGCCAGAACTCCTGTGCCGTTCAATATTTCTTGACGAGATGTCATAAATGGATACATCTTATCGTGAAGATGTACCTTTTCTTACTTTAGTCTGTCCTTTAGTCTGTCTGTCCCTCCCTGCACTGCCTTTTGTTTCCAGTCCAGATATCAGCCTTCCCATGGCAAGGGATTTGAGTATTTTGAATTTTTTTCAGTTTATGCGACGGTTGATTATTTGTTTTAGAATTGCATTTTTGGCCTCGTTAGCGCAGTAGGTAGCGCGTCAGTCTCATAATCTGAAGGTCGTGAGTTCAATCCTCACACGGGGCATTGATTATTACTTCACATGGATAACTGGGCAGTGTCAACTCGTAACTGACACTCGCCTGGAATATATTGGGCCCGTAGCATCCTCTTGCTTTTGTGAATATGCTTGAAGTTATGGCTCATGCGCTAAATGCTGATATTACTCTGCCTGGCCAAAAATATGTCACCAACAAAACTAAAATAAACAAATAGGAAAGTGCCTTCAATTAAATTATAACTGCAGTGATTAATGTTTCAGCTAGCATCGTGTTTTTTTTCGCCTTGTTGAGGTAGTGAGTTGCCTCTTATTTCTGGAACAACCATGCTGGACGACGTATCTGATATTCATGGAATAGAGGTTATTCTGTTTCAGTGGAGAGAAATAATTGCCCTGCATCAAGCAATGAAAATTCCTTAGGAGATGTCTAAAACTGCTAAAATCAGGTTCAGAAATGTCCAACGTATTATTGATAATGGGAATCGTGGAGTCAACCATTATGTTTGGGGAAGAAATTTGGTCGGAAAATAGTCTTGGAAGGATCCTGATCAGTGTTCACATGAACGTTTGGTTAAATCAAATCGTAGAAAGTCAACAGCAGAACTCACAGCTCTGTGTATTATTGAAAGAACATCTCTCATTTTGAATTGTATTGTGAAACATTTTCTTTGGTAATTATTTGGAAGTATGTGTTATAAAATAATCCTCCCCTTGATGTGGATGAGGATATAAGGATGAGTGTTGTGCTTCAGCGTGTCGGTCTTTCCGTCCGTCATACTTGTTTCAATGCCAGAACTCCTGTGCCGTTCAATATTTCTTGACGAGATGTCATAAATGGATACATCTTATCGTGAAGATGTACCTTTTCTTACTTTTGTCTGTCTGTCCCTCCCTGCACTGCCTTTTGTTTCCAGTCCAGATATCAGCCTTCCCATGGCAAGGGATTTGAGTATTTTGAATTTTTTTCAGTTTATGTGACGGTTGATTATTCGTTTTAGAATTGTATTTTTGGCCTTGTTAGCGCAGTAGGTAGCGCGTCAGTCTCATAATTTGAAGGTCGTGAGTTCAATCCTCACACGGGGCATTGATTATTACCTTACGTGGATAACTGGGCAGTGTCAACTCGTAACAGACACTCGCCTGGAAAATATTGGGCCCGTAGCATCCTCTTGCTTTTGTGAATATGCTTGAAGGTATGGCTCATGCGCGACATGCTGATATTACTCTGCCTGGCCAAAAAGAAGTCACCAACTATACTAAAATAAGCAAATAGGAAAGTGCCTTCAATTAAATTATAACTGCAGTGATTAATGTTTCAGCTAGCAACAAGTGTTTTTTCGCCTTGCTGAGGCAGTGAGTTGCCTCTTATTTCAGGAACAACCATGCTGGACGACGTATCTGATATTCATGGAATAGAGGTTATTCTGTTTCAGTGGAGAGAATTAATTTCCCTGCATCAAGCAATGAAAATTCCTTAGGAGAAGTCTAAAACTGCTAAAATCAGGTTAAGTAATGTCCAACGTATTATTGATAATGGGAATCTTGGAGTCAACCATTATGTTTGAAGAAGAAATTTAGTCGGAAAATAATCTTGGAAGGATCTTGATCAGTGTTCACATGAACGTTTGGTTAAATCAAATCGTAGAAAGTCAACAGTAGAACTCACAGCTCTGTGTTTTTTTGAAAGAACATGTCTCATTTTGAATTGTATTGTGAAACATTTTCTTTGGTAATTATTTGGAAGTATGTGTTATAAAATAACCCTCCCCTTGATGTGGATGAGGATATAAGGATGAGTGTTGTGCTTCAGCGTGTCGGTCTTTCCGTCCGTCATACTTGTTTCAATGCCAGAACTCCTGTGCCGTTCAATATTTCTTGACGAGATGTCATAAATGGATACATCTTATCGTGAAGATGTACCTTTTCTTACTTTAGTCTGTCCTTTAGTCTGTCTGTCCCTCCCTGCACTGCCTTTTGTTTCCAGTCCAGATATCAGCCTTCCCATGGCAAGGGATTTGAGTATTTTGAATTTTTTTCAGTTTATGCGACGGTTGATTATTCGTTTTAGAATTGCATTTTTGGCCTCGTTAGCGCAGTAGGTAGCGCGTCAGTCTCATAATCTGAAGGTCGTGAGTTCAATTCTCACACGGGGCATTGATTATTACTTCACGTGGATAACTGGGCAGTGTCAACTCGTAACTGACACTCGCCTGGAATATATTGGGCCCGTAGCATCCTCTTGCTTTTGTGAATATGCTTGAAGGTATGGCTCATGCGCGACATGTTGATATTACTCTGCCTGGCCAAAAAGAAGTCACCAACTATACTAAAATAAGCAAATTGGAAAGTGCCTTCAATTAAATTATAACTGCAGTGATTAATGTTTCAGCTAGCAACAAGTGTTTTTTTGCCTTGCTGAGGTAGTGAGTTGCCTCCTATTTCTGGAACAACAATGCTGGACGACGTATCTGATATTCATGGAATAGAGGTTATTCTGTTTCAGTGGAGAGAAATAATTTCCTTGCATCAAGCAATGAAAATTCCTTAGGAGATGTCTAAAACTTCTAAAATCAGGTTAAGTAATGTCCAACGTATTATTGATAATGGGAATCTTGGAGTGAACCATTATGTTTGAAGAAGAAATTTGGTCGGAATATAATCTTGGAAGGATCCTGATCAGTGTTCACATGAACGTTTGGTGAAATCAAATCGTAGAAAGTCAACAGTAGAACTCACAGCTCTGTGTATTATTGAAAGAACATCTTTCATTTTGAATTGTATTGTGAAACATTTTCTTTGGTAATTATTTGGAAGTATGTGTTATAAAATAACCCTCCCCTTGATGTAGATGAGGATATAAGGATGAGTGTTGTGCATCAGCGTGTCGGTCTTTCCGTCCGTCATACTTGTTTCAATGCCAGAACTCCTGTGCCGTTCAATATTTCTTGACGAGATGTCATAAATGGATACATCTTATCGTGAAGATGTACCTTTTCTTACTTTAGTCTGTCCTTTAGTCTGTCTGTCCCTCCCTGCACTGCCTTTTGTTTCCAGTCCAGATATCAGCCTTCCCATGGCAAGGGATTTGAGTATTTTGAATTTTTTTCAGTTTATGCGACGGTTGATTATTCGTTTTAGAATTGCATTTTTGGCCTCGTTAGCGCAGTAGGTAGCGCGTCAGTCTCATAATCTGAAGGTCGTGAGTTCAATCCTCACACGGGGCATTGATTATTACTTTATGTGGATAACTGGGCAGTGTCAACTCGTAACTGACACTCGCCTGGAAAATATTGGGCCCGTAGCATCCTCTTGCTTTTGTGAATATGCTTAAAGGTATGGCTCATGCGCGACATGCTGATATTACTCTGCCTGGCCAAAAAGAAGTCACCAACTATACTAAAATAAGCAAATAGGAAAGTGCCTTCAATTAAATTATAACTGCAGTGATTAATGTTTCAGCTAGCAACAAGTGTTTTTTCGCCTTGCTGAGGTAGTGAGTTGCCTCCTATTTCTGGAACAACCATGCTGGACGACGTATCTGATATTCATGGAATAGAGGTTATTCTGTTTCAGTGGAGAGAAATAATTTCCCTGCATCAAGCAATGAAAATTCCTTAGGAGATGTCTAAAACTGCTAAAATCAGGTTAAGTAATGTCCAACGTATTATTGATAATGGGAATCTTGGAGTCAACCATTATGTTTGAAGAAGAAATTTGGTCGGAAAATAATCTTGGAAGGATCCTGATCAGTGTTCACATGAACGTTTGGTTAAATCAAATCGTAGAAAGTCAACAGTAGAACTCACAGCTCTGTGTATTATTGAAAGAACATGTCTCATTTTGAATTGTATTGTGAAACATTTTCTTTGGTAATTATTTGGAAGTATGTGTTATAAAATAACCCTCCCCTTGATGTGGATGAGGATATAAGGATGAGTGTTGTGCTTCAGCGTGTCGGTCTTTCCGTCCGTCATACTTGTTTCAATGCCAGAACTCCTGTGCCGTTCAATATTTCTTGACGAGATGTCATAAATGGATACATCTTATCGTGAAGATGTACCTTTTCTTACTTTAGTCTGTCCTTTAGTCTGTCTGTCCCTCCCTGCACTGCCTTTTGTTTCCAGTCCAGATATCAGCCTTCCCATGGCAAGGGATTTGAGTATTTTGAATTTTTTTCAGTTTATGCGACGGTTGATTATTCGTTTTAGACTTGCATTTTCGGCCTCGTTAGCGCAGTAGGTAGCGCGTCAGTCTCATAATCTGAAGGTCGTGAGTTCAGTCCTCACACGGGGCATTGATTATTACTTCATGTGGATAACTGGGCAGTGTCAACTCGTAACTGACACTCGCCTGGAAAATATTGGGCCCGTAGCATCCTCTTGCTTTTGTGAATATGCTTGAAGGTATGGCTCATGCGCGACATGCTGATATTACTCTGCCTGGCCAAAAAGAAGTCACCAACTATACTAAAATAAGCAAATAGGAAAGTGCCTTCAATTAAATTATAACTGCAGTGATTAATGTTTCAGCTAGCAACAAGTGTTTTTTCGCCTTGCTGAGGTAGTGAGTTGCCTCCTATTTCTGGAACAACCATGCTGGACGACGTATCTGATATTCATGGAATAGAGGTTATTCTGTTTCAGTGGAGAGAAATAATTTCCCTGCATCAAGCAATGAAAATTCCTTCGGAGATGTCTAAAACTGCTAAAATCAGGTTAAGTAATGTCCAACGTATTATTGATAATGGGAATCTTGGAGTCAACCATTATGTTTGAAGAAGAAATTTGGTCGGAAAATAATCTTGGAAGGATCCTGATCAGTGTTCACATGAACGTTTGGTTAAATCAAATCGTAGAAAGTCAACAGTAGAACTCACAGCTCTGTGTATTATTGAAAGAACATCTCTCATTTTGAATTGTATTGTGAAACATTTTCTTTGGTAATTATTTGGAAGTATGTGTTATAAAATAACCCTCCCCTTGATGTGGATGAGGATATAAGGATGAGTGTTGTGCTTCAGCGTGTCGGTCTTTCCGTCCGTCATACTTGTTTCAATGCCAGAACTCCTGTGCCGTTCAATATTTCTTGACGAGATGTCATAAATGGATACATCTTATCGTGAAGATGTACCTTTTCTTACTTTAGTCTGTCCTTTAGTCTGTCTGTCCCTCCCTGCACTGCCTTTTGTTTCCAGTCCAGATATCAGCCTTACCATGGCAAGGGATTTGAGTATTTTGAATTTTTTTCAGTTTATGCGACGGTTGATTATTCGTTTTAGAATTGCATTTTTGGCCTCGTTAGCGCAGTAGGTAGCGTGTCAGTCTCATAATCTGAAGGTCGTGAGTTCAATCCTCACACGGGGCATTGATTATTACTTCACGTGGATAACTGGGCAGTGTCAACTCGTAACTGACACTCGCCTGGAATATATTGGGCCCGTAGCATCCTCTTGCTTTTGTGAATATGCTTGAAGTTATGGCTCATGCGCTAAATGCTGATATTACTCTGCCTGGCCAAAAAGATGTCACCAACAAAACTAAAATAAGCAAATAGGAAAGTGCCTTCAATTAAATTATAACTGCAGTGATTAATGTTTAAGCTAGCAACGTGTTTTTTTTCGCCTTGTTGAGGTAGTGAGTTGCCTCTTATTTCTGGAACAACCATGCTGGACGACGTATCTGATATTCATGGAATAGAGGTTATTCTGTTTCAGTGGAGAGAAATAATTGCCCTGCATCAAGCAATGAAAATTCCTTAGGAGATGTCTAAAACTGCTAAAATCAGGTTAAGAAATGTCCAACGTATTATTGATAATGGGAATCGTGGAGTCAACCATTATGTTTGGGGAAGAAATTTGGTCGGAAAATAGTCTTGGAAGGATCCTGATCAGTGTTCACATGAACGTTTGGTTAAATCAAATCGTAGAAAGTCAACAGCAGAACTCACAGCTCTGTGTATTATTGAAAGAACATCTCTCATTTTGAATTGTATTGTGAAACATTTTCTTTGGTAATTATTTGGAAGTATGTGTTATAAAATAATCCTCCCCTTGATGTGGATGAGGATATAAGGATGAGTGTTGTGCTTCAGCGTGTCGGTCTTTCCGTCCGTCATACTTGTTTCAATGCCAGAACTCCTGTGCCGTTCAATATTTCTTGACGAGATGTCATAAATGGATACATCTTATCGTGAAGATGTACCTTTTCTTACTTTAGTCTGTCCTTTAGTCTGTCTGTCCCGCCCTGCACTGCCTTTTGTTTCCAGTCCAGATATCAGCCTTCCCATGGCAAGGGATTTGAGTATTTTGAATTTTTTTCAGTTTATGCGACGGTTGATTATTTGTTTTAGAATTGCATTTTTGGCCTCGTTAGCGCAGTAGGTAGCGCGTCAGTCTCATAATCTGAAGGTCGTGAGTTCAATCCTCACACGGGGCATTGATTATTACTTCACATGGATAACTGGGCAGTGTCAACTCGTAACTGACACTCGCCTGGAATATATTGGGCCCGTAGCATCCTCTTGCTTTTGTGAATATGCTTGAAGTTATGGCTCATGCGCTAAATGCTGATTTTACTCTGCCTGGCCAAAAATATGTCACCAACAAAACTAAAATAAACAAATAGGAAAGTGCCTTCAATTAAATTATAACTGCAGTGATTAATGTTTCAGCTAGCATCGTGTTTTTTTTCGCCTTGTTGAGGTAGTGAGTTGCCTCTTATTTCTGGAACAACCATGCTGGACGACGTATCTGATATTCATGGAATAGAGGTTATTCTGTTTCAGTGGAGAGAAATAATTGCCCTGCATCAAGCAATGAAAATTCCTTAGGAGATGTCTAAAACTGCTAAAATCAGGTTAAGAAATGTCCAACGTATTATTGATAATGGGAATCGTGGAGTCAACCATTATGTTTGGGGAAGAAATTTGGTCGGAAAATAGTCTTGGAAGGATCCTGATCAGTGTTCACATGAAAGTTTGGTTAAATCAAATCGTAGAAAGTCAACAGCAGAACTCACAGCTCTGTGTATTATTGAAAGAACATCTCTCATTTTGAATTGTATTGTGAAACATTTTCTTTGGTAATTATTTGGAAGTATGTGTTATAAAATAATCCTCCCCTTGATGTGGATGAGGATATAAGGATGAGTGTTGTGCTTCAGCGTGTCGGTCTTTCCGTCCGTCATACTTGTTTCAATGCCAGAACTCCTGTGCCGTTCAATATTTCTTGACGAGATGTCATAAATGGATACATCTTATCGTGAAGATGTACCTTTTCTTACTTTTGTCTGTCTGTCCCTCCCTGCACTGCCTTTTGTTTCCAGTCCAGATATCAGCCTTCCCATGGCAAGGGATTTGAGTATTTTGAATTTTTTTCAGTTTATGTGACGGTTGATTATTCGTTTTAGAATTGTATTTTTGGCCTTGTTAGCGCAGTAGGTAGCGCGTCAGTCTCATAATTTGAAGGTCGTGAGTTCAATCCTCACACGGGGCATTGATTATTACCTTACGTGGATAACTGGGCAGTGTCAACTCGTAACAGACACTCGCCTGGAAAATATTGGGCCCGTAGCATCCTCTTGCTTTTGTGAATATGCTTGAAGGTATGGCTCATGCGCGACATGCTGATATTACTCTGCCTGGCCAAAAAGAAGTCACCAACTATACTAAAATAAGCAAATAGGAAAGTGCCTTCAATTAAATTATAACTGCAGTGATTAATGTTTCAGCTAGCAACAAGTGTTTTTTCGCCTTGCTGAGGCAGTGAGTTGCCTCTTATTTCAGGAACAACCATGCTGGACGACGTATCTGATATTCATGGAATAGAGGTTATTCTGTTTCAGTGGAGAGAATTAATTTCCCTGCATCAAGCAATGAAAATTCCTTAGGAGAAGTCTAAAACTGCTAAAATCAGGTTAAGTAATGTCCAACGTATTATTGATAATGGGAATCTTGGAGTCAACCATTATGTTTGAAGAAGAAATTTAGTCGGAAAATAATCTTGGAAGGATCTTGATCAGTGTTCACATGAACGTTTGGTTAAATCAAATCGTAGAAAGTCAACAGTAGAACTCACAGCTCTGTGTTTTTTTGAAAGAACATGTCTCATTTTGAATTGTATTGTGAAACATTTTCTTTGGTAATTATTTGGAAGTATGTGTTATAAAATAACCCTCCCCTTGATGTGGATGAGGATATAAGGATGAGTGTTGTGCTTCAGCGTGTCGGTCTTTCCGTCCGTCATACTTGTTTCAATGCCAGAACTCCTGTGCCGTTCAATATTTCTTGACGAGATGTCATAAATGGATACATCTTATCGTGAAGATGTACCTTTTCTTACTTTAGTCTGTCCTTTAGTCTGTCTGTCCCTCCCTGCACTGCCTTTTGTTTCCAGTCCAGATATCAGCCTTCCCATGGCAAGGGATTTGAGTATTTTGAATTTTTTTCAGTTTATGCGACGGTTGATTATTCGTTTTAGAATTGCATTTTTGGCCTCGTTAGCGCAGTAGGTAGCGCGTCAGTCTCATAATCTGAAGGTCGTGAGTTCAATTCTCACACGGGGCATTGATTATTACTTCACGTGGATAACTGGGCAGTGTCAACTCGTAACTGACACTCGCCTGGAATATATTGGGCCCGTAGCATCCTCTTGCTTTTGTGAATATGCTTGAAGGTATGGCTCATGCGCGACATGTTGATATTACTCTGCCTGGCCAAAAAGAAGTCACCAACTATACTAAAATAAGCAAATTGGAAAGTGCCTTCAATTAAATTATAACTGCAGTGATTAATGTTTCAGCTAGCAACAAGTGTTTTTTTGCCTTGCTGAGGTAGTGAGTTGCCTCCTATTTCTGGAACAACAATGCTGGACGACGTATCTGATATTCATGGAATAGAGGTTATTCTGTTTCAGTGGAGAGAAATAATTTCCTTGCATCAAGCAATGAAAATTCCTTAGGAGATGTCTAAAACTTCTAAAATCAGGTTAAGTAATGTCCAACGTATTATTGATAATGGGAATCTTGGAGTGAACCATTATGTTTGAAGAAGAAATTTGGTCGGAATATAATCTTGGAAGGATCCTGATCAGTGTTCACATGAACGTTTGGTGAAATCAAATCGTAGAAAGTCAACAGTAGAACTCACAGCTCTGTGTATTATTGAAAGAACATCTTTCATTTTGAATTGTATTGTGAAACATTTTCTTTGGTAATTATTTGGAAGTATGTGTTATAAAATAACCCTCCCCTTGATGTAGATGAGGATATAAGGATGAGTGTTGTGCATCAGCGTGTCGGTCTTTCCGTCCGTCATACTTGTTTCAATGCCAGAACTCCTGTGCCGTTCAATATTTCTTGACGAGATGTCATAAATGGATACATCTTATCGTGAAGATGTACCTTTTCTTACTTTAGTCTGTCCTTTAGTCTGTCTGTCCCTCCCTGCACTGCCTTTTGTTTCCAGTCCAGATATCAGCCTTCCCATGGCAAGGGATTTGAGTATTTTGAATTTTTTTCAGTTTATGCGACGGTTGATTATTCGTTTTAGAATTGCATTTTTGGCCTCGTTAGCGCAGTAGGTAGCGCGTCAGTCTCATAATCTGAAGGTCGTGAGTTCAATCCTCACACGGGGCATTGATTATTACTTCATGTGGATAACTGGGCAGTGTCAACTCGTAACTGACACTCGCCTGGAATATATTGGGCCCGTAGCATCCTCTTGCTTTTGTGAATATGCTTGAAGTTATGGCTCATGCGCTAAATGCTGATATTACTCTGCCTGGCCAAAAATATGTCACCAACAAAACTAAAATAAGCAAATAGGAAAGTGCCTTCAATTAAATTATAACTGCAGTGATTAATGTTTCAGCTAGCATCGTGTTTTTTTTCGCCTTGTTGAGGTAGTGAGTTGCCTCTTATTTCTGGAACAACCATGCTGGACGACGTATCTGATATTCATGGAATAGAGGTTATTCTGTTTCAGTGGAGAGAAATAATTGCCCTGCATCAAGCAATGAAAATTCCTTAGGAGATGTCTAAAACTGCTAAAATCAGGTTAAGAAATGTCCAACGTATTATTGATAATGGGAATCGTGGAGTCAACCATTATGTTTGGGGAAGAAATTTGGTCGGAAAATAGTCTTGGAAGGATCCTGATCAGTGTTCACATGAACGTTTGGTTAAATCAAATCGTAGAAAGTCAACAGCAGAACTCACAGCTCTGTGTATTATTGAAAGAACATCTCTCATTTTGAATTGTATTGTGAAACATTTTCTTTGGTAATTATTTGGAAGTATGTGTTATAAAATAATCCTCCCCTTGATGTGGATGAGGATATAAGGATGAGTGTTGTGCTTCAGCGTGTCGGTCTTTCCGTCCGTCATACTTGTTTCAATGCCAGAACTCCTGTGCCGTTCAATATTTCTTGACGAGATGTCATAAATGGATACATCTTATCGTGAAGATGTACCTTTTCTTACTTTTGTCTGTCTGTCCCTCCCTGCACTGCCTTTTGTTTCCAGTCCAGATATCAGCCTTCCCATGGCAAGGGATTTGAGTATTTTGAATTTTTTTCAGTTTATGTGACGGTTGATTATTCGTTTTAGAATTGTATTTTTGGCCTTGTTAGCACAGTAGGTAGCGCGTCAGTCTCATAATTTGAAGGTCGTGAGTTCAATCCTCACACGGGGCATTGATTATTACCCTACGTGGATAACTGGGCAGTGTCAACTCGTAACAGACACTCGCCTGGAAAATATTGGGCCCGTAGCATCCTCTTGCTTTTGTGAATATGCTTGAAGGTATGGCTCATGCGCGACATGCTGATATTACTCTGCCTGGCCAAAAAGAAGTCACCAACTATACTAAAATAAGCAAATAGGAAAGTGCCTTCAATTAAATTATAACTGCAGTGATTAATGTTTCAGCTAGCAACAAGTGTTTTTTCGCCTTGCTGAGGTAGTGAGTTGCCTCCTATTTCAGGAACAACCATGCTGGACGACGTATCTGATATTCATGGAATAGAGGTTATTCTGTTTCAGTGGAGAGAATTAATTTCCTTGCATCAAGCAATGAAAATTCCTTAGGAGATGTCTAAAACTGCTAAAATCAGGTTAAGTAATGTCCAACGTATTATTGATAATGGGAATCTTGGAGTCAACCATTATGTTTGAAGAAGAAATTTGGTCGGAATATAATCTTGGAAGGATCCTGATCAGTGTTCACATGAACGTTTGGTGAAATCAAATCGTAGAAAGTCAACAGTAGAACTCACAGCTCTGTGTATTATTGAAAGAACATCTTTCATTTTGAATTGTATTGTGAAACATTTTCTTTGGTAATTATTTGGAAGTATGTGTTATAAAATAACCCTCCCCTTGATGTAGATGAGGATATAAGGATGAGTGTTGTGCATCAGCGTGTCGGTCTTTCCGTCCGTCATACTTGTTTCAATGCCAGAACTCCTGTGCCGTTCAATATTTCTTGACGAGATGTCATAAATGGATACATCTTATCGTGAAGATGTACCTTTTCTTACTTTAGTCTGTCCTTTAGTCTGTCTGTCCCTCCCTGCACTGCCTTTTGTTTCCAGTCCAGATATCAGCCTTCCCATGGCAAGGGATTTGAGTATTTTGAATTTTTTTCAGTTTATGCGACGGTTGATTATTCGTTTTAGAATTGTATTTTTGTCCTCGTTAGCGCAGTAGGTAGCGCGTCAGTCTCATAATCTGAAGGTCGTAAATTCAGCCCTCACACGGGGCATTGATTATTACTTCATGTGGATAACTGGGCTGTGTCAACTCGTAACTGACACTCGCCTGGAATATATTGGGCCCGTAGCATCCTCTTGCTTTTGTGAATATGCTTGAAGGTATGACTCATGCGCGACATGCTGATATTACTCTGCCTGGCCAAAAAGATGTCACCAACTATACTAAAATAAGCAAATAGGAAAGTGCCTTCAATTAAATTATAACTGCAGTGATTAATGTTTCAGCTTGCAACGTGTTTTTTTTCGCCTTGTTGAGGTAGTGAGTTGCCTCTTATTTCTGGAACAACCATGCTGGACAACGTATCTGATATTCATGGAATAGAGGTTATTCTGTTTCAGTGGAGAGAAATAATTGCCCTGCATCAAGCAATGAAAATTTCTTTCGGAGATATCTAAAACTGCTAAAATCAGATTTAGAAATGTCCAACGTATTATTGATAATGGGAATCGTGGAGTCAACCATTATGTTTGGGGAAGAAATTTGGTCGGAAAATAGTCTTGGAAGGATCCTGATCAGTGTTCACATGAACGTTTGGTTAAATCAAATCTTAGAAAGTCAACAGTAGAACTCACAGCTATGTTTATTATTGAAAGAACATCTTTCATTTTGAATTGTATTGTGAAATATTTTCCTTGGTTATTATTTGGAAGTATGTGTTATTAAATAACCTTCCCCTTGATGTGGATGAGGATATAAGGATGAGTGTTGTGCTTCAGCGTGTCGGTCTTTCCGTCCGTCATACTTGTTTCAATGCCAGAACTCCTGTGCCGTTCAATATTTCTTGACGAGATGTCATAAATGGATACATCTTATCGTGAAGATGTACCTTTTCTTACTTTAGTCTGTCCTTTAGTCTGTCTGTCCCTCCCTGCACTGCCTTTTGTTTCCAGTCCAGATATCAGCCTTCCCATGGCAAGGGATTTGAGTATTTTGAATTTTTTTCAGTTTATGTGACGGTTGATTATCCGTTTTAGAATTGCATTTTTGGCCTCGTTAGCGCAGTAGGTAGCGCGTCTGTCTCATAATCTCAAGGTCGTGACTTCAATCCTCACACGGGGCATTGATTATTACTTCACGTGGATAACTGGGCAGTGTCAACTCGTAACTGCACTCGTCCGGAAAATATTGGGCCCGTAGCATCCTCTTGCTTTTGTGAATTTGCTTGAAGGTATGGCTCATGCGCGACATGCTGATATTACTCTGCCTGGCCAAAAAGAAGTCACCAACTATACTAAAATAAGCAAATAGGAAAGTGCCTACAATTAAATTATAACTGCAGTGATTAATGTTTCAGCTAGCAACAAGTGTTTTTTCGCCTTGCTGAGGTAGTGAGTTGCCTCCTATTTCTGGAACAACCATGCTGGACGACGTATCTAATATTCATGGAATAGAGGTTATTCTGTTTCAGTGGAGAGAAATAATTTCCCTGCATCAAGCAATGAAAATTCCTTAGGAGATGTCTAAAACTGCTCAAATCAGGTTAAGTAATGTCCAACGTATTATTGATAATGGGAATCTTGGAGTCAACCATTATGTTTGAAGAAGAAATTTGGTCGGAAAATAATCTTGGAAGGATCCTGATCAGTGTTCACATGAACGTTTGGTTAAATCAAATCGTAGAAAGTCAACAGTAGAACTCACAGCTCTGTGTATTATTGAAAGAACATGTCTCATTTTGAATTGTATTGTGAAACATTTTCTTTGGTAATTATTTGGAAGTATGTGTTATAAAATAACCCTCCCCTTGATGTGGATGAGAATATAAGGATGAGTGTTGTGCTTCAGCGTGTCGGTCTTTCCGTCCGTCATACTTGTTTCAATGCCAGAACTCCTGTGCCGTTCAATATTTCTTGACGAGATGTCATAAATGGATACATCTTATCGTGAAGATGTACCTTTTCTTACTTTAGTCTGTCCTTTAGTCTGTCTGTCCCTCCCTGCACTGCCTTTTGTTTCCAGTCCAGATATCAGCCTTCCCATGGCAAGGGATTTGAGTATTTTGAATTTTTTTCAGTTTATGCGACGGTTGATTATTTGTTTTAGAATTGCATTTTTGGCCTCGTTAGCGCAGTAGGTAGCGCGTCAGTCTCATAATCTGAAGGTCGTGAGTTCAATCCTCACACGGGGCATTGATTATTACTTCACGTGGATAACTGGGCAGTGTCAACTCGTAACTGACACTCGCCTGGAATATATTGGGCCCGTAGCATCCTCTTGCTTTTGTGAATATGCTTGAAGGTATGGCTCATGCGCGACATGCTGATATTACTCTGCCTGGCCAAAAAGAAGTCACCAACTATACTAAAATAAGCAAATTGGAAAGTGCCTTCAATTAAATTATAACTGCAGTGATTAATGTTTCAGCTAGCAACAAGTGTTTTTTTGCCTTGCTGAGGTAGTGAGTTGCCTCCTATTTCTGGAACAACAATGCTGGACGACGTATCTGATATTCATGGAATAGAGGTTATTCTGTTTCAGTGGAGAGAAATAATTTCCCTGCATCAAGCAATGAAAATTCCTTAGGAGATGTCTAAAACTTCTAAAATCAGGTTAAGTAATGTCCAACGTATTATTGATAATGGGAATCTTGGAGTGAACCATTATGTTTGAAGAAGAAATTTGGTCGGAATATAATCTTGGAAGGATCCTGATCAGTGTTCACATGAACGTTTGGTGAAATCAAATCGTAGAAAGTCAACAGTAGAACTCACAGCTCTGTGTATTATTGAAAGAACATCTTTCATTTTGAATTGTATTGTGAAACATTTTCTTTGGTAATTATTTGGAAGTATGTGTTATAAAATAACCCTCCCCTTGATGTAGATGAGGATATAAGGATGAGTGTTGTGCATCAGCGTGTCGGTCTTTCCGTCCGTCATACTTGTTTCAATGCCAGAACTCCTGTGCCGTTCAATATTTCTTGACGAGATGTCATAAATGGATACATCTTATCGTGAAGATGTACCTTTTCTTACTTTAGTCTGTCCTTTAGTCTGTCTGTCCCTCCCTGCACTGCCTTTTGTTTCCAGTCCAGATATCAGCCTTCCCATGGCAAGGGATTTGAGTATTTTGAATTTTTTTCAGTTTATGCGAAGGTTGATTATTCGTTTTAGAATTGTATTTTAGGCCTCGTTAGCACAGTAGGTAGCGCGACGGTCTCATAATTTGAAGGTCATGAGTTCAATCCTCACACGGGGCATTGATTATTACTTCATGTGGATAACTGGGCAGTGTCAACTCGTAACTGACACTCGCCTGGAATATATTGGGCCCGTAGCATCCTCTTGCTTTTGTGAATATGCTTGAAGTTATGGCTCATGCGCTAAATGCTGATATTACTCTGCCTGCCCAAAAAGATGTCACCAACAAAACTAAAATAAGCAAATAGGAAAGTGCCTTCAATTAAATTATAACTGCAGTGATTAATGTTTCAGCTAGCAACGTGTTTTTTTTCGCCTTGTTGAGGTAGTGAGTTGCCTCTTATTTCTGGAACAACCATGCTGGACGACGTATCTGATATTCATGGAATAGAGGTTATTCTGTTTCAGTGGAGAGAAATAATTTCCCTGCATCAAGCAATAAAAATTCCTTAGGAGATGTCTAAAACTTCTAAAATCAGGTTAAGAAATGTCCAACGTATTATTGATAATGGGAATCTTGGAGTCAACCATTATCTTTGAGGAAGAAATTTGGTCGGAAAATATTTTTGGAAGGATCCTGATCAGAGTTCACACGAACGTTTGGTTAAATCAAATCGTAGAAAGTCAACAGTAGAACTCACAGCTTTGTTTATTATTGAAAGAACATCTTTCATTTTGAATTGTATTGTGAAATATTTTTTTTGGTTATTATTTGGAAGTATGTGTTTTTAAATAACCTTCCCCTTGATGTGGATGAGGATATAAGGATGAGTGTTGTGCTTCAGCGTGTCGGTCTTTCCGTCCTTCATACTTGTTTCAATGCCAGAACTCCTGTGCCGTTCAATATTTCTTGACGAGATGTCATAAATGGATACATCTTATCGTGAAGATGTACCTTTTCTTACTTTAGTCTGTCTGTCCCTCCCTGCACTGCCTTTTGTTTCCAGTCCAGATATCAGCCTTCCCATGGCAAGGGATTTGAGTATTTTGAATTTTTTTCAGTTTATGTGACGGTTGATTATTCGTTTTAGAATTGTATTTTTGGCCTCGTTAGCGCAGTGGGTAGCGCGTCAGTCTCATAATCTGAAGGTCGTGAGTTCAATCCTCACACGGGGCATTGATTATTACTTCACGTGGATAACTGGGCAGTGTCAACTCGTAACTGACACTCGCCTGGAATATATTGGGCCCGTAGCATCCTCTTGCTTTTGTGAATATGCTTGAAGGTATGGCTCTTGCACGACATGCTGATATTACTCTGCCTGGCCAAAAAGAAGTCACCAACTATACTAAAATAAGCAAATAGGAAAGTGCCTTCAATTAAATTATAACTGCAGTGATTAATGTTTCAGCTAGCAACAAGTGTTTTTTCGCCTTGCTGAGGTAGTGAGTTGCCTCTTATTTCGGGAACAACCATGCTGGACGACGTATCTGATATTCATGGAATAGAGGTTATTCTGTTTCAGTGGAGAGAAATAATTTCCCTGCATCAAGCAATGAAAATTCCTTAGGAGATGTGTAAAACTGCTAAAATCAGGTTAAGTAATGTCCAACGTATTATTGATAATGGGAATCTTGGAGTCAACCATTATGTTTGAAGAAGAAATTTGGTCGGAAAATAATCTTGGAAGGATCCTGATCAGTGTTCACATGAACGTTTGGTTAAATCAAATCGTAGAAAGTCAACAGTAGAACTCACAGCTCTGTGTATTATTGAAAGAACATCTCTCATTTTGAATTGTATTGTGAAACATTTTCTTTGGTAATTATTTGGAAGTATGTGTTATAAAATAACCCTCCCCTTGATGTAGATGAGGATATAAGGATGAGTGTTGTGCATCAGCGTGTCGGTCTTTCCGTCCGTCATACTTGTTTCAATGCCAGAACTCCTGTGCCGTTCAATATTTCTTGACGAGATGTCATAAATGGATACATCTTATCGTGAAGATGTACCTTTTCTTACTTTAGTCTGTCCTTTAGTCTGTCTGTCCCTCCCTGCACTGCCTTTTGTTTCCAGTCCAGATATCAGCCTTCCCATGGCAAGGGATTTGAGTATTTTGAATTTTTTTCAGTTTATGCGAAGGTTGATTATTCGTTTTAGAATTGTAATTTAGGCCTCGTTAGCACAGTAGGTACCGCGACAGTCTCATAATCTGAAGGTCATGAGTTCAATCCTCACACGGGGCATTGATTATTACTTCACGTGGATAACTGGGCAGTGTCAACTCGTAACTGACACTCGCCTGGAATATATTGGGCCCGTAGCATCCTCTTGCTTTTGTGAATATGCTTGAAGTTATGGCTCATGCGCTAAATGCTGATATTACTCTGCCTGGCCAAAAAGATGTCACCAACAAAACTAAAATAAGCAAATAGGAAAGTGCCTTCAATTAAATTATAACTGCAGTGATTAATGTTTCAGCTAGCAACGTGTTTTTTTTCGCCTTGTTGAGGTAGTGAGTTGCCTCTTATTTCTGGAACAACCATGCTGGACGACGTATCTGATATTCATGGAATAGAGGTTATTCTGTTTCAGTGGAGAGAAATAATTGCGCTGCATCAAGCAATGAAAATTCCTTAGGAGATGTCTAAAACTGCTAAAATCAGGTTAAGTAATGTCCAACGTATGATTGATAATGGGAATCGTGGAGTCAACCATTATGTTTGGGGAAGAAATTTGGTCGGAAAATAGTCTTGGAAGGATCCTGATCAGTGTTCAATTGAACGTTTGGTTAAATCAAATCGTAGAAAGTCAACAGCAGAACTCACAGCTCTGTGTATTATTGAAAGAACATCTCTCATTTTGAATTGTATTGTGAAACATTTTCTTTGGTAATTATTTGGAAGTATGTGTTATAAAATAATCCTCCCCTTGATGTGGATGAGGATATAAGGATGAGTGTTGTGCTTCAGCGTGTCGGTCTTTCCGTCCGTCATACTTGTTTCAATGCCAGAACTCCTGTGCCGTTCAATATTTCTTGACGAGATGTCATAAATGGATACATCTTATCGTGAAGATGTACCTTTTCTTACGTTAGTCTGTCCTTTAGTCTGTCTGTCCATCCCTGCACTGCCTTTTGTTTCCAGTCCAGATATCAGCCTTCCCATGGCAAGGGATTTGAGTATTTTGCATTTTTTTCAGTTTATTTGACGGTTGATTATTCTTTTTAGAATTGTATTTTTGGCCTCGTTAGCGCAGTAGGTAGCGCGTCAGTCTCATAATCTGAAGGTCGTGAGTTCAATCCTCACACGGGGCATTGATTATTACTTCACGTGGAGAACTGGGCAGTGTCAACTCGTAACTGACACTCGCCTGGAAAATATTGGGCCCGTAGCATCCTCTTGCTTTTGTGAATATGCTTGAAGGTATGGCTCATGCGCGACATGCTGATATTACTCTGCCTGGCCAAAAAGAAGTCACCAACTATACTAAAATAAGCAAATAGGAAAGTGCCTTCAATTAAATTATAACTGCAGTGATTAATGTTTCAGCTAGCAACAAGTGTTTTTTCGCCTTGCTGAGGCAGTGAGTTGCCTCTTATTTCTGGAACAACCATGCTGGACGACGTATCTGATATTCATGGAATAGAGGTTATTCTATTTCAGTGGAGAGAAATAATTTCCCTGCATCAAGCAATGAAAATTCCTTAGGAGATGTCTAAAACTGCTAAAATCAGGTTAAGAAATGTCCAACGTATTATTGATAATGGGAATCTTGGAGTCAACCATTATCTTTGAGGAAGAAATTTGGTCGGAAAATATTTTTGGAAGGATCCTGATCAGAGTTCACACGAACGTTTGGTTAAATCAAATCGTAGAAAGTCAACAGTAGAACTCACAGCTTTGTTTATTATTGAAAGAACATCTTTCATTTTGAATTGTATTGTGAAATATTTTCCTTGGTTATTATTTCGAAGTATGTGTTTTTAAATAACCTTCCCCTTGATGTGGATGAGGATATAAGGATGAGTGTTGTGCTTCAGCGTGTCGGTCTTTCCGTCCGTCATACTTGTTTCAATGCCAGAACTCCTGTGCCGTTCAATATTTCTTGACGAGATGTCATAAATGGATACATCTTATCGTGAAGATGTACCTTTTCTTACTTTAGTCTGTCTGTCCCTCCCTGCACTGCCTTTTGTTTCCAGTCCAGATATCAGCCTTCCCATGGCAAGGGATTTGAGTATTTTGAATTTTTTTCAGTTTATGTGACGGTTGATTATTCGTTTTAGAATTGTATTTTTGGCCTCGTTAGCGCAGTAGGTAGCGCGTCAGTCTCATAATCTGAAGGTCGTGAGTTCAATCCTCACACGGGGCATTGATTATTACTTCACGTGGATAACTGGGCAGTGTCAACTCGTAACTGACACTCGCCTGGAATATATTGGGCCCGTAGCATCCTCTTGCTTTTGTGAATATGCTTGAAGGTATGGCTCATGCACGACATGCTGATATTACTCTGCCTGGCCAAAAAGAAGTCACCAACTATACTAAAATAAGCAAATAGGAAAGTGCCTTCAATTAAATTATAACTGCAGTGATTAATGTTTCAGCTAGCAACGTGTTTTTTTTCGCCTTGTTGAGGTAGTGAGTTGCCTCTTATTTCTGGAACAACCATGCTGGACGACGTATCTGATATTCATGGAATAGAGGTTATTCTGTTTCAGTGGAGAGAAATAATTGCCCTGCATCAAGCAATGAAAATTCCTTAGGAGATGTCTAAAACTGCTAAAATCAGGTTAAGTAATGTCCAACGTATGATTGATAATGGGAATCTTGGAGTCAACCATTATGTTTGAAGAAGAAATTTTGTCGGAAAATAATCTTGGAAGGATCCTGATCAGTGTTCACATGAACGTTTGGTGAAATCAAATCGTAGAAAGTCAACAGTAGAACTCACAGCTCTGTGTATTATTGAAAGAACATCTCTCATTTTGAATTTTATTGTGAAACATTTTCTTTGGTAATTATTTGGAAGTATGTGTTATAAAATAACCCTCCCCCTGATGTAGATGAGGATATAAGGATGAGTAATGTGCATCAGCGTGTCGGTCTTTCCGTCCGTCATACTTGTTTCAATGCCAGAACTCCTGTGCCGTTCAATATTTCTTGACGAGATGTCATAAATGGATACATCTCATCGTGAAGATGTACCTTTTCTTACTTTAGTCTGTCCTTTAGTCTGTCTGTCCCTCCCTGCACTGCCTTTTGTTTCCAGTCCAGATATCAGCCTTCCCATGGCAAGGGATTTGAGTCTTTTGAATTTTTTTCAGTTTATGTGACGGTTGATTATTCGTTTTAGAATTGTGTTTTTGGTCTCGTTAGCGCAGTAGGTAGCGCGTCAGTCTCATAATTTGAAGGTTGTGAGTTCAATCCTCACACGGGGCATTGATTATTACTTCACGTGGATAACTGGGCAGTGTCAACTCGTAACTGACACTCGCCTGGAATATATTGGGCCCGTAGCATCCTCTTGCTTTTGTGAATATGCTTGAAGGTATGACTCATGCGCGACATGCAGATATTACTCTGTCTGGCCAAAAAGAAGTCACCAACTATACTAAAATAAGCAAAAAGGAAAGTGCCTTCAATTAAATTAGAACTGCTGTGATTAATGTTTCAGCTAGCAACAAGTGTTTTTTCGCCTTGCTGAGGTAGTGAGTTGCCTCTTATTTCTGGAACAACCATGCTGGACGACGTATCTGATATTCATGGAATAGAGGTTATTCTGTTTCAGTGGAGAGAAATAATTTCCCTGCATCAAGCAATGAAAATTCCTTAGGAGATGTGTAAAACTGCTAAAATCAGGTTAAGTAATGTCCAACGTATTATTGATAATGGGAATCTTGGAGTCAACCATTATGTTTGAAGAAGAAATTTGGTCGGAAAATAATCTTGGAAGGATCCTGATCAGTGTTCACATGAACGTTTGGTTAAATCAAATCGTAGAAAGTCAACAGTAGAACTCACAGCTCTGTGTATTATTGAAAGAACATCTCTCATTTTGAATTGTATTGTGAAACATTTTCTTTGGTAATTATTTGGAAGTATGTGTTATAAAATAACCCTCCCCTTGATGTAGATGAGGATATAAGGATGAGTGTTGTGCATCAGCGTGTCGGTCTTTCCGTCCGTCATACTTGTTTCAATGCCAGAACTCCTGTGCCGTTCAATATTTCTTGACGAGATGTCATAAATGGATACATCTTATCGTGAAGATGTACCTTTTCTTACTTTAGTCTGTCCTTTAGTCTGTCTGTCCCTCCCTGCACTGCCTTTTGTTTCCAGTCCAGATATCAGCCTTCCCATGGCAAGGGATTTGAGTATTTTGAATTTTTTTCAGTTTATGCGAAGGTTGATTATTCGTTTTAGAATTGTATTTTAGGCCTCGTTAGCACAGTAGGTAGCGCGACAGTCTCATAATCTGAAGGTCATGAGTTCAATCCTCACACGGGGCATTGATTATTACTTCACGTGGATAACTGGGCAGTGTCAACTCGTAACTGACACTCGCCTGGAATATATTGGGCCCGTAGCATCCTCTTGCTTTTGTGAATATGCTTGAAGTTATGGCTCATGCGCTAAATGCTGATATTACTCTGCCTGGCCAAAAAGATGTCACCAACAAAACTAAAATAAGCAAATAGGAAAGTGCCTTCAATTAAATTATAACTGCAGTGATTAATGTTTCAGCTAGCAACGTGTTTTTTTTCGCCTTGTTGAGGTAGTGAGTTGCCTCTTATTTCTGGAACAACCATGCTGGACGACGTATCTGATATTCATGGAATAGAGGTTATTCTGTTTCAGTGGAGAGAAATAATTGCGCTGCATCAAGCAATGAAAATTCCTTAGGAGATGTCTAAAACTGCTAAAATCAGGTTAAGTAATGTCCAACGTATGATTGATAATGGGAATCGTGGAGTCAACCATTATGTTTGGGGAAGAAATTTGGTCGGAAAATAGTCTTGGAAGGATCCTGATCAGTGTTCAATTGAACGTTTGGTTAAATCAAATCGTAGAAAGTCAACAGCAGAACTCACAGCTCTGTGTATTATTGAAAGAACATCTCTCATTTTGAATTGTATTGTGAAATATTTTCCTTGGTTATTATTTGGAAGTATGTGTTATTAAATTACCCTCCCCTTGAAGTGGATGAGGATATAAGGATGAGTGTTGTGCTTCAGCGTGTCGGTCTTTCCGTCCGTCATACTTGTTTCAATGCCAGAACTCCTGTGCCGTTCAATATTTCTTGACGAGATGTCATAAATGGATGCATCTTATCGTGAAGATGTACCTTTTCTTACTTTAGTCTGTCCTTTAGTCTGTCTGTCCCTCCCTGCACTGCCTTTTGTTTCCAGTCCAGATATCAGCCTTCCCATGGCAAGGGATTTGAGTATTTTGAATTTTTTTCAGTTCATGCTACGGTTGATTATTCGTTTTAGAATTGTATTTTTGGCCTTGTTAGCGCAGTAGGTAGCGCGTCAGTCTCATAATTTGAAAGTCGTGAGTTCAATCCTCACACGGGGCATTTATTATTACTTCACGTGGATAACTGGGCAGTGTCAACTCGTAACTGACACTCGCCTGGAATATATTGGGCCCGTAGCATCCTCTTGCTTTTGTGAATATGCTTGAAGGTATGACTCATGCGCGACATGCTGATATTACTCTGCCTGGCCAAAAAGAAGTCACCAACTATACTAAAATAAGCAAATAGGAAAGTGCCTTCAATTAAATTATAACTGCAGTGATTAATGTTTCAGCTAGCAACAAGTGTTTTTTCGCCTTGCTGAGGTAGTGAGTTGCCTCTTATTTCTGGAACAACCATGCTGGACGACGTATCTGATATTCATGGAATAGAGGTTATTCTGTTTCAGTGGAGAGAAATAATTGCCCTGCATAAAGCAATGAAAATTCCTTAGGAGATGTCTAAAACTGCTAAAATCAGGTTAAGAAATGTCCAACGTATTATTGATAATGGGAATCTTGGAGTCAACCATTATTTTTGAGGAAGAAATTTGGTCGGAAAATAATCTTGGAAGGATCCTGATCAGTGTTCACATGAACGTTTGGTTAAATCAAATCGTAGAAAGTCAACAGTAGAACTCACAGCTCTGTGTATTATTGAAAGAACATCTCTCATTTTGAATTGTATTGTGAAACATTTTCTTTGGTAATTATTTGGAAGTATGTGTTCTAAAATAACCCTCCCCTTGATGTGGATGAGGATATAAGGATGAGTGTTGTGCTTCCGCGTGTCGGTCTTTCCGTCCGTCATACTTGTTTCAATGCCAGAACTCCTGTGCCGTTCAATATTTCTTGACGAGATGTCATAAATGGATACATCTTATCGTGAAGATGTACCTTTTCTTACTTTAGTCTGTCCTTTAGTCTGTCTGTCCCTCCCTGCACTGCCTTTTGTTTCCAGTCCAGATATCAGCCTTCCCATGGCAAGGGATTTGAGTATTTTGAATTTTTTTCAGTTTATGAGACGGTTGATTATTCGTTTTCAAATTGTATTTTTAGCCTCGTTAGCGCAGTAAGTAGCGCGTCAGTCTCATAATCTGAAGGTTGTGAGTTCAATCCTCACACGGGACATTGATTATTACTTCACGTGGATACGAATGTTTGGTTAAATCAAATCGTAGAAAGTCAACAGTAGAACTCACAGCTTTTTTACTATTGAAAGAACATCTTTCATTTTGAATTTGTGACAGCCCTGCTGGTCTGTTAAAGCTTAGATAAGAGTACGTGTAAAAACTCCACTTTGCTAATTGGTATCAGTATTCAATTAACTCATTCAGTTCAATTTGAGAAGAGAGAATTGAAGCTCATTAGCTCCACTTGTGTGATACTATTTAAATGAGCGGCTGTCTTTGACAAATATGCCTTGGCTAAATAAATTATATTGTTTTGACTTTTGTTTCCCTGTGTGGTCTCCCTTCTTGTTATGACCTCAGTCTTGGTCGTCACAAATTGTATTGTGAAATATTTTCCTTGGTTATTATTTGGAAGTATGTGTGATTAAATTACCCTCCCCTTGAAGTGGATGAGGATATAAGGATGAGTGTTGTGCTTCAGCGTGTCGGTCTTTCCGTCCGTCATACTTGTTTCAATGCCAGAACTCCTGTGCCGTTCAATATTTCTTGACGAGATGTCATAAATGGATGCATCTTATCGTGAAGATGTACCTTTTCTTACTTTAGTCTGTCCTTTAGTCTGTCTGTCCCTCCCTGCACTGCCTTTTGTTTCCAGTCCAGATATCAGCCTTCCCATGGCAAGGGATTTGAGTATTTTGAATTTTTTTCAGTTCATGCTACGGTTGATTATTCGTTTTAGAATTGTATTTTTGGCCTTGTTAGCGCAGTAGGTAGCGCGTCAGTCTCATAATTTGAAAGTCGTGAGTTCAATCCTCACACGGGGCATTTATTATTACTTCACGTGGATAACTGGGCAGTGTCAACTCGTAACTGACACTCGCCTGGAATATATTGGGCCCGTAGCATCCTCTTGCTTTTGTGAATATGCTTGAAGGTATGACTCATGCGCGACATGCTGATATTACTCTGCCTGGCCAAAAAGAAGTCACCAACTATACTAAAATAAGCAAATAGGAAAGTGCCTTCAATTAAATTATAACTGCAGTGATTAATGTTTCAGCTAGCAACAAGTGTTTTTTCGCCTTGCTGAGGTAGTGAGTTGCCTCTTATTTCTGGAGCAACCTTGCTGGACGACGTATCTGATATTCATGGAATAGAGGTTATTCTGTTTCAGTGGAGAGAAATAATTGCCCTGCATCAAGCAATGAAAATTCCTTAGGAGATGTGTAAAACTGCTTAAATCAGGTTAAGAAATGTCCAACGTTTTATTGATAATGGGAATCTTGGAGTCAACCATTATGTTTGAGGAAGAAATTTGGTCAGAAAATAATCTTGGAAGGATCCTGATCAGTGTTCACATGAACGTTTGGTTAAATCAAATCGTAGAAAGTCAACAGTAGAACTCACAGCTATGTTTATTATTGAAAGAACATCTTTCATTTTGAATTGTATTGTGAAATATTTTCCTTGGTTATTATTTGGAAGTATGTGTTATTAAATAACCTTCCCCTTGATGTGGATGAGGATATAAGGATGAGTGTTGTGCTTCAGCGTGTCGGTCTTTCCGGCCGTCATAATTGTTTCAATGCCAGAACTCCTGTGCCGTTCAATATTTCTTGACGAGATGTCATAAATGGATACATCTTATCGTGAAGATGTACCTTTTCTTACTTTAGTCTGTCCTTTAGTCTGTCTGTCCCTCCCTGCACTGCCTTTTGTTTCCAGTCCAGATATCAGCCTTCCCATGGCAAGGGATTTGAGTATTTTGCATTTTTTTCAGTTCATGCGACGGTTGATTATGCATGTGAAAAATATGTTTATTTCCTTTTTAGCGCAGTAGGTAGCGCGTCAGTCTCATAATCTGGAGGTCGAGAGTTCAATCCTTACACGGGGCATTGATTATTACTTCACGTGGATAACTGGGCAGTGTCAACTCGTAACTGACACTCGCCTGGAATATATTGGGTCCGTAGCATCCTCTTGCTTTTGTGAATATGCTTGAAGGTATGACTCATGCGCGACATGCTGATATTACTCTGCCTGGCCAAAAAGAAGTCACCAACTATACTAAAATAAGCAAATAGGAAAGTGCCTTCAATTAAATTATAACTGCAGTGATTAATGTTTCAGCTAGCAACAAGTGTTTTTTCACCTTGCTGAGGTAGTGAGTTGCCTCTTATTTCTGGAACAACCATGCTGGACGATGTATCTGATATTCATGGAATAGAGGTTATTCTGTTTCAGTGGAGAGAAATAATTGCCCTGCATCAAGCAATGAAAATGCCTTCGGAGATGTCTAAAACTGCTAAAATCAGGTTAAGAAATGTCCAACGTATTATTGATAATGGGAATCTTGGAGTCAACCATTATGTTTGAGGAAGAAATTTGGTCGGAAAATAATCTTGAAAGGATCCTGATCAGTGTTCACATGAACGTTTGGTTAAATCAAATCGTAGAAAGTCAACAGTAGAACTCACAGCTCTGTGTATTATTGAAAGAACATCTCTCATTTTGAATTGTATTGTGAAACATTTTCTTTGGTAATTATTTGGAAGTATGTGTTATAAAATAACCCTCCCCTTGATGTGGATGAGGATATAAGGATGAGTGTTGTGCTTCCGCGTGTCGGTCTTTCCGTCCGTCATACTTGTTTCAATGCCAGAACTCCTGTGCCGTTCAATATTTCTTGACGAGATGTCAAAAATGGATACATCTTATCGTGAAGATGTACCTTTTCTTACTTTAGTCTGTCCTTTAGTCTGTCTGTCCCTCCCTGCACTGCCTTTTGTTTCCAGTCCAGATATCAGCCTTCCCATGGCAAGGGATTTGAGTATTTTGAATTTTTTTCAGTTTATGCGACGGTTGATTATTCGTTTTTGTAGTGTGGTTTTGGCCTTGTTAGCACAGTCGGTAGCGCGTCAGTCTCATAAACTGAAGGTCGTGAGTTCAATCCTCACACGGGGCATTAATTATTACTTCACGTGGATAACTGGGCAGTGTCAACTTGTAACTGACACCTAACTGGAATATATTGGGTCCGTAGCATCCTGTTGCTTTTGTGAATATGCTTGAAGGTATGACTCATGCGCGACATGCTGATATTACTCCGCCTGGCCAAAAAGAAGTCACCAACTATACTAAAATAAGCAAATAGGAAAGTGCCTTCAATTAAATTATAACTGCCGTGATTAATGTTTCAGCTAGCAACAAGTGTTTTTTCGCCTTGCTGAGGCAGTGAGTTGCCTCTTATTTCTGGAACAACCATGCTGGACGACGTATCTGATATTCATGGAATAGAGGTTATTCTGTTTCAGTGGAGAGAAATAATTGCCCTGCATCAAGCAATGAAAATTCCTTAGGAGATGTCTAAAACTGCTAAAATCAGGTTAAGTAATGTCCAACGTATGATTGATAATGGGAATCTTGGAGTCAACCATTATGTTTGGGGAAGAAATTTGGTCGGAAAATAGTCTTGGAAGGATCCTGATCAGTGTTCAATTGAACGTTTGGTTAAATCAAATCGTAGAAAGTCAACAGTAGAACTCACAGCTCTGCGTATTATTGAAAGAACATCTCTCATTTTGAATTGTATTGTGAAACATTTTCTTTGGTAATTATTTGGAAGTATGTGTTCTAAAATAACCTTCCCCTTGATGTGGATGAGGATATAAGGATGAGTGTTGTGCTTCAGCGTGTCGGTCTTTCCGTCCGTCATACTTGTTTCAATGCCAGAACTCCTGTGCCGTTCAATATTTCTTGACGAGATGTCATAAATGGATACATCTTATCGTGAAGATGTACCTTTTCTTACTTTAGTCTGTCCTTTAGTCTGTCTGTCCCTCCCTGCACTGCCTTTTGTTTCCAGTCCAGATATCAGCCTTCCCATGGCAAGGTATTTGAGTATTTTGCATTTTATTCAGTTCATGCGACGGTTGATTATGCGTGTGAGAATTGTGTTTTTGGCCTCGTTGGCGCTCCCAGCCGCCTGTCGGTCGAGCACATCATATCAAGTGAGAGCCAATCGCATTGCCAATTTCAACCAAGATTTGACCAATCACATATCCCCCTGCTACCAAGAATTGCAAAATCCAATTAACATTCGTTGTGCCTGCCAAAAATTGATCAATCATGATCTGCACCACTACCAAGATTGGCGAGGGACCTACCCCCTCCCGAAAGAAGCCGAACGTCAATTTCCGGTAAGTTCACGTGCCACTGATTTGTATTTTAGATATGAAATTGGCGTCGAATATTAATTGATTAAGTTACTCAAAGGTGCAGTTAACTTGCAGTGGTAGCGAGCTAGTATGCCAGCAGGATGACTGTTAAAACTGAACGTAACTTTGCTGTTAACCAACGTCAATCACAATGAGCTAACATTAAAGGAAATCACGGTTACTAATATTACTAAATGAATAAACGAACCAGCCGGAAAAAACGTGCCGTTACTCTGTGGAATGCTGGAAACGACACAGCTCCACATGTCTGCAGTTAGCCAGTCAGCTAAAACCGGCTCAAAGAGATCTGCACGTATGCCTCAATGCATTTGAGCATTGATTGCTTAGTACTTAATACTTAATTTGCCACTCGCATAGAAATAATAAAAAAACAACTATGTATAGACTGCAAACCATATGTGTAAGGAAGTTATAGTAGCCTACACAAAATACTCATTCATGTCTCCACACATACATATTTCCACTTAAATACATATGCATATATCTGCATGCATCCTGAGGTAGACTTTCAGAGTGAAAATACAATACAAAAAATATGCCATATAAGTTAATCAGACCAAGCATATTCTAACTGTTTCCCTTTTTTTTATTATTTAGTTATATTCAGAATGGATGACCCTAAATTTAGGAGGAGGGGGGATGGACGTGTCTGTCTCTTTGATTCAGAGGAGGCAAAGAGAATTAAAGAGGAGAAAAGGCCGTGGGCATGAGCACTGTCTCCTGACGAAGTTAGGGAGTCAGCAAAAATGGCAGTGCTTCGTCTTGGGGGTGACCCCGATAAAGACCAACACCTGCTGGGCCAATATGAAATGCAATTTGGCATATTTAGAGGGCAGACCTTCAAGTGGGTGGCTGAGAATGCCCTGGGATATGCTGCCTATGTCACTGCATCTATGTCAAAGGAATCAGGAAGCTCTGATTCGCCTAATAATCTTGCCAACAAAAGAGCTTTGCAGGCGTACATATCACAATACCCTCAGGGACGGTCCGCTATAGATGTGAA
This sequence comes from Gymnothorax reevesii, assembly GCA_029721435.1. NCBI lineage: Eukaryota > Metazoa > Chordata > Actinopteri > Anguilliformes > Muraenidae > Gymnothorax > Gymnothorax reevesii. The sequence continues at coordinate 39,277,825 of CM056586.1, read as the reverse complement.
GACGGAGGCAAGAGCCTTCCAAAACCAGAGCCAATCTCCCGCTGCCAGCATCACTGCTGCCCCCTCCACTCGGCCCTCCACCTCAGCCCAGTCTTCATCCTCCTCACAAGGTGGCACCCAAAGACCCGCCCCACGACTACCCTCAGCGCCCGCATCTTCCTTGCGTGCGCTGTTACTAGGAAAAGGCAGATCTGTAGAAACCATAGAAAAGTCTGTGAAGAGGCTGTTTGCACCACAGAAGTTTCAGCCATGTAAGTATGCAAATACCAAATGGATTTTGTTTAACACTGAGATGTAGATCTTTTCATACTAAAAATGTATAAAATTTTGATGTTATTCTTTTTCAGCTGTTCCTGCTTTGTCCCCTGGTGCATCCTTCACAGCACTTTCGTCTGACACAGCAGCACATGAGCCCACCGACAGTGAGCTTGTGTTGGCTGCGCGAGAGATTGAGTTAGACGTGGCAGGTATGTATTTATGTGAAACATCTGACATGCACATATTTTCTCTCACTTTTTTTCTCCCTTACTTTCTCCCCTCACTTCTGATTATTTAATTTCATTAACTAAAACTTTATTACGTTATTACAATCATGAATAAAATCTAATTTTAGCATGCATACATAAAGATAAACAGTATATATTTTCTTTTCCATCACTCTTGACAATTATGTCTTTTGCAAACAAGCAGCCTTCATATTCTTATATCAAAGATATTTGTCTCTTTACCAAATAGTACAAAATTATAACCGAGTCAGCATCTTACTACTTTATTCATGTCTTTCTAAAAAGTTTGTAGTAGTTCTGGGTCGGACCAAAGAATTATATTTGAGATGGGCATATTTTATATTGTGACAAGTAAAGGGTCCTGAGTGATCTGATAAACCAGTGTTCTGAAATAGTGCACATTATTCACATATTTTCATTAATTCTTTCTTTCTCTTATATCTGTTTAACAGGCAACAGAATTTGCCTGCCTGCTGGATGGATTCCTGCCCTGCCAGAAGTTGACCAGCGCTGGATTGCCAAGGCCCTCTTCCGGTGGTCACATGTGAAACAACCAGAGCTAGACCAAGCCAAGGTTGACAAAATGTGGTGGTATCCACCTCGGCCATCACTGACCTCCGGTGCCCTGCCAGCGTTGGAACAGTTCTTTGGCCATCCCCTGTTCCTTTGGATGCCCAGGAAGCTTTGGCGCGTGCGGCTGTTCTGTCCACATACAGACTGTCGCAAGTCAGAGCTTACCTCTGCCGGACTTCACCAGAGGGTCAGGCACGTGGTTGGTGTCAGCAGCTCTTATTTTTTGGCATCTGAATATCTTGCCTGTAAGAGCTGCAAAAGGAAGGTGATTTCCTGGAGCCACACCATCGTCTCCCAGTTAGACATTGGCCACCGCATCCAATTCCCGTGTCTGCTGACGCAGAAGCTCGGGTGCGACATGCAGGTTGTGCGCCTGATGCGTCGGCGAGGCTTAGGAAACAGCAGCAGCCACCTTCAAAAGCAGCTTGAGGAACAGCATGCGGAGAGCTGGCTTGAGAGGCAAATTCGGTTCTGCACTGAATACAGAGCTGTTGCACGTGCTGTCTCCTCTGGGCTGATTTCACCAGTGTCACTGGAGGACTTGCCAACTATGCCTGCAGTGCCAAAACATCGCTGGCTAATGCAGATATACACCCAGGATGTCCTCAGCAGGCTGGATGAAGTGAAGGCTTCCATCACCTCACTCTTTGGGCAGGTACTCAAGATGGACTCCACCAAGAAAATTGTGAGGAAGCTGGCAGGTCAGGCCCGTTCTACTGCTGCATGGGCCACAAACATTGGCAATGAGCACGGGCATGTCATCATGTCTGTGCTCACAACAAGCGAAGGCTGGGGCCTGATGAAGATGGCAGAGGGTCTTGTGAGGCTCTACAAGGATGCTGGGGTGCCACCCCCAGAGATCCTATATGTGGACCGTGACTGCTGTGGGAACTCTCACCTTCACAGGATCTTTGGGGCATGGCCAGGAACGCAGATCAAGTTGGACGTTTGGCACGTTGGTGGTCATGTACTACCCACATATCGCTGCGCCAGGGCGTCAACTTCCCTGGAGAATTATTATTTGCATATGAACAGATTCATTCCAGGTAATGACAGCACCAACAGCACAGTTGTTGTAAAAATAGTTAATAAATATTTATATATTTGCGTGCAAAGAATCAAAATGCAAATATTAAATATTTTTCAGGAACTCTGGCCAGTGACACCTTTTTTCAGGCATACCTGGTTGACGGACTGGCCCGATGGAATGAGGACAGGACCTTAACAGCTGAGGGGAGAGAAGGGCCTCACTCGTACAGTGGGCTTCTAAGGCATGCTGTCAACCAGCTGTCAGAGGAGGTGCTCGGGAGAAAACTGGTGGAGTACACAGCCCCACGGAAATACACCGGTGCGCATGTAGTAAATTCATATTTGTAATAGATTTTAGCTGGGTACATAATCTTGTAGGTTATTTTTGACACTTTTGTTGTTTTTGTTATTTCAGGAGAGCTCATAGGTGTGGAATACCTGTACAGCCAAAATAAGGCAGTCATGGAGGACTACAAGTCAGCTGTTGTAGCCCTGGAGACAGAGGACGTCTCTGTTGCAGAGGAGTTTTGTTTGGAGCCTCTGAACTTTGAAGATCCAACTGTGCCAACCTTGGACACAATATGGCCCCCACATGAGTGTAATCCATCAGCCTCTGTGCCATCATCTAGACCTCCAGCTGCTGCAGCAGCTCCACCTGCGCCAACAGCACTGCCTACGACCGTGTCAGCACCACCAACTGCTCCATCTCCATCTTTCACTGCCACCTCAATGCAGATTGGTAAATTTTTATATTTTTGTTAAAGTTGGCGCTAATTTTGGTTTATTTAAAACACATTTCTGGTTGGTGACTGTCTCAGTACAGAGTAAACTGTACTATTCATTTCTATTTTCTGACCAGCTCTTCATCTGGTGTCCTTTCTTTTCTTTTCCTTTCTGTCGGTATTTGCCTTCCAGTTCCTGAATGCTGTGGCAGATCTGACGGATCTGACTCCAGCCTTCGTCCTCAGCTCCGACCCTCCACTCCAGCACTCCCCCAATCCAGGGATGAGGCACTGCTCTGCGCTCATCAAGGTCAGGGGTCAAAACATGTCCTAATAAGGTTGTAAAGATTGTAACCTACTCTATATAATGAATGCATACAGCTAAAGTATTGTGCTGTGGTTAAATGGAAAAAATATTAATCTTTTATTTCTTCACTTACAAAAGTATTTAAAGGAGACAACACTTTCCATTTCTTTGGAGAGCATTCTCATTCATCAAAGGACAATTTTGCATATGAAGTTTCGCTTTCCTTTTACAGATAGCACATCCTACCATTTTATCAGCCATGAAAATTTATAAACATTATTTGCATAAATATGGTAGTCTTATTTGAAAATAGAAAAAAGTCAAGAATACATGTTTTACACATTCTCTCTCGCTTTATTCAAATATAGTTCCACAGCAAGACAGTCACATCTCAGCAGATTAACATGCTGAACAGCCTTTGCTGCCATCAGGCTCTGCCAGTCAAGATGTAGGTTGACATTTTTTATCAAGTTTAGACTTTCTACCAGCTGCATCTGTAATAATGTCAAATGGATGTAATATTTGAAAATTTAAAATACATTTTTTGATTTTTATCACTGTATTTCATGTAGGACTGTGTTGGTCCTGATAATATTGAGGGATTTCAAGCAGTTCAGGATTTGGCAGACTGTCTATTCAAATTGAAAGACCACAGTCTTGCCCTGTCAAGGGAGGAGGTGGCCCAAATCATCACTCTGTGGGAGTGTTTGTCCCAATATGACAAGGCACGCACAATATACCCTCCGCGCCACCAGGATACAATCTCAAAAGGGAGATTCAGAGCCACAAAAACAACTGTTGCACCCGGTGTGGTGAGCACAAAACGGTATGCATGTTTGTTGAGTAAGCATGGCGATGGTGCATGCTATTATATAATCATTTTTTGTACAAACACTAATGCTGATCAGTATGGTTGCAATTACAGATGCTTTGCTGGAGGCAGGAGTCCAGCGCAGTGGCCTGACTGCAATCGTGTCTGTGAGTCACTCTTAGTGAAACTTTGTGAGGAGTACAGTGGCCCCAGGCGCATAAATGGAGTCAGGCATGAGCGCTGGAGCCTCATCACTAGGGCTTATCTGCACATCCGGCAGGTAATTTTGAACAACGCTGTGGTAATGGAGAAGACCACTGTCCAGCTCCCGGTGATGAATAGTGCAACCATCGCTAGTTGGTGAGTGAACAAACACTTAATCAATTGTGATAATAAGTTCGTATCAATGCTTTTTTATGTGCTTGTATATTGCAGTGTAGTGTTCAAAAAATAAGAATTGAATTTTTTTCAGGTACTGCAAACGGGAAAGAAAACAGGAGAGGAGTATGTTGGAGCAGGGCATATCTACTCCAAATGCCACCATCGTGAGCCCAGAGAGCTTACCTCCTGCAGCTGAGAGGAAAGGCAAGCCCTGTATGCCTAGCAGCAGTGTGGCAAATCCCCATGTCTTTATTTTGCCTCCAAATACTGCAGGGATGGCCAAGTTTAAACAAAGACGTAATCTACCTGTCCCGCCATTTGCTGGTCTGGGACCACCTTTTCTTTCAGCTCATGAGCCATCTCTCCACACAAGTGCACAATTTCCCCAACCTCCTCTGACTGTGGCCCCTCACCTGTCTGTGGCCCCTCCTCTGACTGTGGCTCCTCACCTGACTGTGGCCCCTCCTCTGTCTGTGGCCCCTCCTCTGACTGTGGCTCCTCACCTGACTGTGGCCCCTCACCTGACTGTGGCCCAATCTCACCTGACTGTGGCCCCTCCTATGACTGTGACCCCTCACCTGACTGTGGCCCCTCACCTGACTGTGGCCCAACCTCACCTGACTGTGGCCCCTCCTATGACTGTGACCCCTCACCTGACTGTGGCCCAACCTCACCTGACTGTGGCCCCTCCTATGACTGTGACCCCTCACCTGACTGTGGCCCAACCTCACCTGACTGTGGCCCCTCCTATGACTGTGGCCCCTCATCTGACTGTGACCCGTCACCTGACTGTGGCCCAACCTCACCTAATTGCACCCCGACCTCTCCTGATTGAACCCAAACCTCTCCAGTCTGCACCACAACCACAATACACCACCCTGCAGTACCACAAGAGGAAAAGACAGGAGGATCAGAGTGGCAAGGCAAAGCGAAAATACACCAGGAAGAGTGACACAATCATGTGTAAACAATGTAAGAAGGAGCGAAACCCTGCCACTCACCAGCAATATTTTGGCAACTGGTTCTGCCAGGCCACAGCCACCACAACCCTGGCAGAGTGGAGGGCTGTTCTTGAAGCGCGGGGGTATGGTACAAAGAAAGGAGGGCCACCATAACAACTATATTCAAATTATATTACATGTATTCTAGCTGTAATTATTAATATTATTTTATTTTATTTTAATACAGGGGGGACTGTGTCGTTTAAATACAACCCAAATTCCAAAATAGTTGGAACAAAGTGTAAATTGTGAATAAAATCAAAACGCAATGACTTTCAAATCACACCAGCCAGTATTTTATTAGAGTAGAACAGAGATAACACAGCAAATATTGAAACTGAGAAACTTTACAATTTTATCCACAAAATGAGCTCATTTCAAATTTTATGGCTGCTACAGGTCTCAAAAAAGTTGGGACAGGGGCCTGTTTACCATGGTGTAGCATCCCCTCTTCTTTTTAACACAAAGTAGATGCGTCTGGGCATTGAGGAGACAAGTTTCTTGAGTTTAGCCGTTGGAATTTGATCCCACTCTTGTTGCCTGTATTAAAGTTTTGGGTCTCCTTTGACAGGTTTATTCATTTAATTGTGCTCCAAATGTTGTCAATCGGTGAAAGATCAGGACTGCAGGCAGGCCAGTTCAGCACACGGACTCTTCTATGAAGCCATGCTTTTGTAACAGAATCATGCCAGTGAGTGATGCAGTGGCGTCTGAGGGCCTGAAGATCGCGGGCATCCAGTAAAGGTCTTCGGCCTTCCAGTTTTTTTTTCCAGTTCCTCTGAATCTTTTGATGATGTTACGCACTGTCGATGATGAGACCTTCAGAGCCTTTGCAATTTGAGGAATATTGTTTTTTTTTTTGTGATTCACTTCGTAGGAATATTGTTTTTAAAGTATTCCGCAATTTTTTTACGCAAGCCTTCACAGGTTGGAGAGCCTCTGGCCATCTTTAATTCTGAGAGACTCAGCCTCTCGAAGACATCTCTTTGAAAGCCAATCATGTTACACACCTTATGCCAGTTAACTTAATTACTTGCTTAATGTTCTTTCAGCTAATTCACTTATATATTAATTGCTTTTTCTGCCCTTTTTTGCCTGTGTCCCAACTTTTCTGAGACCTGTTGCAGCTAGAAAATTTAAATAAGCTCATTTTCTGGATGAAAATGTAAAATGTCTCAGTTTCAACATTTGAAATGTTATCTATGTTCTATTGTAAATAACATGTTGGCTCATGTGACCTGAAAGTCATTGTATTTTGATTTTATTCACAACTTACACTTCGTCCCAACTATTTCGGAATTGGGGTTGTATATTGTTGTCTATTATATATATTTTAGTCTCATTGTGTTAATTTATATTTTGTGATATTTATTATAGGGGTGATCCTTACAACTATATTGAAATTATATTGGATAAATGTAATTCTAGTTATGTTATATTTACAAGTCCCAGATTTTAGTTGATGTCTGTCCCTACAATGTGGCATACATTGCTATCCTGTTGTTTTAACTTGTATTATTCTTGTTTTGTTCTGTTGTATTCTATTCCTGTTGATTTATTGTCGATGTGTATATATTTATTTGATCATATTGAATACGTACTGATTGCACCACCTTTATTACTGCATTGCTCATTTGTTTATAGTTGCTCATTGCATTATATATTACTCTAATTTATGCTGTATATATTATATTACTACCACTGGTATTACTCAAATATAATCTATTTTATTATATAAATAATTATATCATATAATATATATTACAATATAATATTAATACATAATACTATTATTATATATAATCATACACAATATATTAATTTATATTCAGTTATGTTATTTATAAGCCAGTGTGTTCTGGATTATTCTGTTCCATTTAATTATGATCCTGTTGAGTTTACTGTTGAAATGTGTATAATATAATTAATATCCAATGTTGCACTGACTTTATTATTAAACTGTTTTTTTTAATCTGTTTTCATACAATTTGTAAAGATGTGTCAATACAATAAGAGTTTGTTTTTTCACTCAAATACAATATACAGCATTTCAGTCCGGCAAGTTAATTATTAATTTACTGTTATGAAGTATTAATAATAATTCACTCGAGAAAAGATATGTTGCTTCACACATGACAATCAAGAGGAATTGTACAAGATGGGTAACTGCCTGATCATAATGGTAAACTTATACCTTTAATATTAATGTGAAGGTCAGTTCTTATACATTGCATATAGCGACGTTAAATTTTATAAAATATAAATTTACATACGGCACACAGTGCTTACTTTGTTGCTTAAACATGACGGGCAATATTAACATATAACTTGAAGAGCGCTGATAATGCAGCACATCAATGATAAATTACCGTCGGCACAACGGCGGACAATGACGTAAATTTGCATATGTAAATACAACGGTACGTTAAAACAGATCACCAAAAAAACTGTTTTTATGTTTCATCTTGATTGCAATAGTTTGTCTTTTGTAATCCATGTATTATTGTAGACTAAAACCATTTATTTGTAAAAAATGTACAGAATTAAAATTTAATTAGTGAGACAGACATGGGGTTCGAACTCGTGTTTGCCCGGCCGTATTTTGGTGGTGCCGTACTATTTATAGTAACGCAACGTCGATAAATAGCGCGTCAGTCTCATAATCTGAAGGTCGTGAGTTCAATCCTCACACGGGGCATTAATCATTACTTCACATGGATAACTGGGCAGTGTCAACTCGTGACTGACACTCGCCTGGAATATATTGGGCCCGTAGCATCCTCTTGCTTTTGTGAATATGCTTGAAGGTATGACTCATGCGCAACATGCTGATATTACTCTGCCTGGCCAAAAAGAAGTCACCAACTATACTAAAATAAGCAAATAGGAAAGTGCCTTCAATTAAATTATAACCGCAGTGATTAATATTTCAGCTAGCAACAAGTGTTTTTTCGCCTTGCTGAGGCAGTGAGCTGCCTCTTATTTCTGGAACAACCATGCTGGACGACGTATCTGATATTCATGGAATAGAGGTTATTCTGTTTCAGTGGAGAGAAATAATTTCCCTGCATCAAGCAATGAAAATTCCTTAGGAGATGTCTAAAACTGCTAAAATCAGGTTAAGAAATGTCCAATGTATTATTGATAATGGGGATCGTAGGGTCAACCATTATGTTTGAGGAAGAAATTTGGTCGGAAAATAATCTTGCAAGGATCCTGATCAGTGTTCACACGAACGTTTGGTTAAATCAAATCGTAGAAAGTCAACAGTAGAACTCACAGCTATGTTTATTATTGAAAGAACATCTCTCATTTTGAATTGTATTGTGAAATATTTTCCTTGGTAATTATTTGGAAGTATGTGTTATTAAATAACCCTCCCCTTGATGTGGATGAGGATATAAGGATGAGTGTTGTGCTTCAGCGTGTCGGTCTTTCCGTCCGTCATACTTGTTTCAATGCCAGAACTCCTGTGCCGTTCAATATTTCTTGACGAGATGTCTTAAATGGATACATCTTATGGTGAAGATGTACCTTTTCTTACTTTAGTCTATCCTTTAGTGTGTCTGTCCGTCCTTGCACTGCCTTTTGTTTCCGGTCCAGATATCGGCCTTCCCATGGCAAGGGATTTGAGTAATTTGCATTTTTTTCAGTTCATGAGACGGTTGATTATGCGTGTGAAAATTGTATTTTTGGACTTGTTAGCGCAGTAGGTAGCGCGTCAGTCTCATAATTTGAAGGTCGTGAGTTCAATCCTCACACGGGGCATTGATTATTACCTCACGTGGATAACTGGGCAGTGTCAACTCGTAACTGACACTTACCTGGAATATATTGGGCCCGTAGCATCCTCTTGCTTTTGTGAATATGCTTGAAGGTATGACTCATGCGCGACATGCTGATATTACTCTGCCTGGCCAAAAAGAAGTCACCAACTATACTAAAATAAGCAAATAGGAAAGTGCCTTCAATTAAATTATAACTGCAGTGATTAATGTTTCAGCTAGCAACAAGTTTTTTTTTGCCTTACTTTGGCAGTGAATTGCCTCTTATTTCTGGAACAACCATGCTGGATGCATGCTGCATCTGATATTCATGGAATAGAGGTTACTCTGTTTCAGTGGAGTCAAATAATTGCCCTGTATCAAGCAATGAAAACTCCTGAGGAGATGTCTAAAACTGCTAAAATCAGGTTAAAAAACGTGCAACGTATTATTGAGAATAGGAATGGTCGGGTTACCCATTATGTTGAGGATGAGTGTTGTGTTTCAGCGTGTTGGTCTTTCCGTCCATCATACTTGTTTCTATTGCAGAACTCCTGTGCCGTTCAATATTTTTTGACAAGATGTCATAAATAGATGCATCTTATCGTGTAGATGTGCCTTTTCTTACTTTTGTCTGTCCTTTAGTCTGTCTGTCCCTCCCAGCACTGCCTTTTGTTTCCAGTGCAGATATCAGCCTTCCCATATTTGCTAAATATTTGTTGAGCTTAGGTATGGTTTGGGCACTAATGGCAAATCATGTATGCTGGTTTTTTTCAACATATTGGATTTGACTTAGGTCTTTTAGGTCAAGGTCATGTGACAAAATCGATCTATTTATTTCCTTGTTTAATAATGTCTTTAGAAATTAGTATGTATTAGGCACTAACCTATATCTAATTAAAATTTTCATGGGCATTGTAACCGCATGGTCAACCTTTTTTCAGCATCAATTGTGGCAATAAAACTGGTCACAGTGTTAAACAGGCTAAAAAACCCATCGTCATACAGAATATGGCTGCGCCTCTGGCGATGTGGCAATTGGCTAGCGCAAACACAGTTATACAAGAACAAAATATGGCCGCTGAAGGTTGGTCATTTTACTCATGGCAAGGTGTGTCAATGGGGCAAGATCAAATTCATACAGCAAACAGACTCAAAACAAGCTTACATTTTGCACTTGGAAGATAAAAAAACAAGCGTCATTATTAGACTGACATTATTAGACTTGCCTTTTTGCAGAATTCACTCAGAACTGTAACGACACAATCTGTGTGTGCTGAGGAACAGGATTCAGTATCTGCGGAACGGAATCTGAGCTGTCTAAACATTGTGTGGTCATATCCCATTGCGGAATGGATGGAGGGCCACATCACTACCAGAAAGAAAAAGACTTCTGGTCCATAATTACAGGGCTCACAGCTGAGAGCTAGAGTACTTTATGAATCTGAGTACTTCATGTCTTGGCTTTTGCCGTTGTGACCTACGAGTGGGGCCTACTGTGTGGGTATGCAGGCCGTGAACGCATCTGTTATTTTTTAGTATTATGAAAGAAGACAGCTGTTTCAAGTTAAGACACTTTCTAAAATATTATCTTTCAAAGCACTTGTAAACAACTTCAATTGTGACTTCAGGCTGTGGAAAGGAGGGGCACCCTGATGGGTTTTAATGACATCTGAAGCAGGGCAAGGGCTAAAGGCCCTGTATCTGTGGGTGTTGTGTGTACATGGTGTGTGTATGTAAGTACGTGCTAAGGGGGATTCACTTTAATTGATTCCATCTGTTGACCAAACTTCTGGGACCAGCTGTGCAGTTTCCATGGAAATGCAGACCCCACAAAGACTGCATTCAGAATGGGGCCTGGAGTGAGGGGTAATGCCCGTGCTGGACAAAGGGGGTGGGGGCTGATTACCCAGCAGCACTTTCACCACAGCTGATAAGCACAGCACTGCTCTGCTCTGAATAAACTAATAACACTAATGCAGCCCCAAACCAAGACAAACGCTGATTTTCCAACATGGTGCTGATATCAGTCGTGATGATCCTTCTTTTCTTTGACCCTAAGACTACAATGTCTATTTAAAAAATTTAATTAATTAATTAACGGTGAACTCAGACCACAGCATTCCTTTCCGCTTCACTTCAATCCATTTTATATGAGCTTTGGCCCAGAGAAGTCAGTGGCGTTGCTAGATGGTGTTAAAAAAAATATATATATATATTAATAATAAAACATACTATACTATACTATACGGCGCCTTTCAGGACACTCAAGGACACTGTAGAGGATTAAATGAAAAAATAAGATCACAATCAATTATCCACACAATTAAACAGTTAAAAAGAATATGCCAGTCTGAGCAAATGTGTCTTTTTTTTTTTTTTAAATAATATTTTTATTTTTTCTCTTTCACAAGACCAGACATCAAACATAACAAAAATAACACTACAAAAAACAAGAAGGAAGGGGAAGGGGGAAGGGGGAAGGCTAAACAAGCTTCCAAGTTGCAGAATGTATTTCATGCCCATATACATGCACACATTCCTTTTTTTCTTACATTTTCCTTCATGAAACAGCTCCCTACAAACTCCATCCATGAGCCAGCATTTTATTTATTTTTATCTATCCATTCATTATTCATTCATTCACCCATTCATTCATAGTTTGGTTAATTTCTTAATTCATAGATAAATAATCTTTAAGTTCATTATTTTATTGAACATATTACCAAAATTTAACCAGCCTATATATTAAGAGGATGTAGGAATGTGTCTTTAAGCATGATTTGAAGATTTGGTTTGAGTCAATCTTTCTGAGATCAGGAGGGAGAGAATTCTTGCGGTGGGGAGCAGAGCAGCTGAAGGCTCGGGAACCATAGGTTGACAGGTGAGTAGAGGGAACAGTGAAATGAATCCAAAAAGAAGATCTGAGAGTGCGAAAGGGTGTGTTGATGTGAAGCGGATCAGAGATATGTGAGGGAGCGAGGTTGTGAATGGCTCTGAAAGTAAGTAGAAGAATTTTAAAACCAATGCGGTAATGGATAGGCAGCCGATGGAGATGTTGTAGAACAGGGATGATGTGAGGATTGGACGAGATTCTGGAAATGATGTGGGCAGCGGCACTCTGGACTAGTTGAAGTTTAACCCTCAAGCAACTGAGTATTTTTTGCAACTGAAATGACCGAATGGGGTCATAAATGACCCCGCTGTGTTTTATGCAAAAATACTTATTTTTAATGACTATTTTTATGTTCATCACATCCAGACAGCTTCATTTATGTATGGCAGATATAAGTAAATGATCAATTGCTAAAAATTAAGCATTTTGATACATTTTTTTGAATGCCAAGAAAGATGCAAAAATATACATTTTTTGACCATATTATCATAGATTTATGGCAATGGTCAATTTTTATTTACAAACCTTGCCTCTCGGAACTATAATAACATGGTTTGCAGCTGTAAGTACCTTTGCCAAGGAAGATATGTTTTCATTTGTGTGTTTGTCTATCTGTACGTCACAAACTTCACCCAAAAAAGGAATGGTGCAGTCTGCACCAAAATTTACATAGGGGTCATTAGTGGTCAAAGGACAAAATTGCTCAAATTTGATCTCATCTGAGCTGAGTACTCTGAAACTAAAAATAATTTTTGGAGTAAAAATTTATGTATTTGCCAGATGAACGGATTGAGTGTTTTTTGTCATTTGATGGATGGTTTGTGGCCCCTCAGAGTACACATTGTCTACCTCAATGAAATGTAATCAAAATAAAAATAACAACATTTGCTTTGAATGAGGTATGACGCCTTGGAGTGCTTTTTAGTCAACTAAACTATTTTTAGGGTCATAAATGACCCCATATATCTATCAGTTGTCTTTGACACAGCAATCGGCCAATTCCTCTGAAAATCTATGAAAATTCATTGGAGGAACAGCTTGACAAACTCATTGAAGGAAACATTTTTCTGATATGAAATATTAAAACAGCACATAAAAATGTACATCTGGGGTCATAAATGACCCCACTCGGTCGCTTGAGGGTTAAGGAGAGATTTATATGGAAGACCCAAGAGAAGTGCGTTGCAGTAATCAAGATGGTTAGTAACACGAGCTGGATAAGTGCTGCGGTAGTGTCAGGTGTGATGGATGGGCGGAGGCGATTAATGTTGCACAGGTGGAAGTTTGCAGTCCAGGTAACATTATTAGTGTGAGCATGAAGAGACAGAGCTGAATGGAGGTGAATGGAGGATGACTCCCAGACTCTTAACCTGAGGGGAAGGGGAAGTCAAAGATTGATCGACAGTGGGAGAAAAAGTACCAGAGCTGGATAGGGTAGATACTGTATTGTGGCAATTTGTAAAATTTCAGTTTTATCACTGTTAAGTTTGAGAAAGTTGACCGAGAACCAAGATTTGATTTCATGTAGATGGTCACAGGGGATGGTGGGCGGGAGGTTGGAGTTTGTTTGGTTGAGAGGTAGAGCTGGGTGTCATCCATGTAGCTGTAGATGAGGAAAAGAAGGGGACCCAGGACAGAAACCAGGGGAAAGCCTGAGGTAACTGGAAAAGGTTGCAATTTGAAAGAATGGAGTTGAATGAACTGAGTGCGGCTGGCAAGATACTGTATGATTTAAACCATTGAAGGGGTGTGTCTGAAATACCAATAGAAGACAGTCGATCAATGAGAATATTATGGAAAATGGTAACAAAGGCTGCCCTCAGGTCAAGAAGGATGAGAATTGATAATTGTCTAGAATCTGCTGCCATGAAGAGATCGCTAGTGATTTTGACTATTGGGCAGTTTCTGCCCCCCCTTTAGAGGGGACGGAAACCAGACTGGAATTGTTTGTACAGATTGTTGTCGGATAGGTGAAAATGGAGCTGAGGGGCAACTATTTTTTTGAGAATTTTCGACAGAAAAGGTAGATTTGAAATATGGCGGAGGTTATTCAATCAATCAATCAATCAAATCCTTTATTTAACCAGATAAAACCAGTTGAGACCAAAGTCTCTTTTTCAATGGTGATCTGGCATTATGCAGCAAGTCACGAACAAGTATAACATAAACACAACACAGTTCAAGACAATATTGAAAAAAAAATACAATATAAAACAAGAAAAAGGGACAGAATAAAGACTACCACCTGACAGGAAAAAAAAAATCATACGTTCTAAAAATGGCTCAATATAAAAAAGTGGAAAAATATATTTAAACAATATGACATGAGCAGCTAATGGGAAAGGCTCCAGAAATCTTTTGTCTGAAACTTGGTATAGAGATGGGAGCAGCAATTTTAAAATGAGTTTGAAGGTCATTCCATGACCAAGGGCCAAAGTAAAACAGACTCCTCTTACTAGCGTCAGATTGCACAGGAGGAACCTTTAATCGCAACCAGGTGTTGGATCTGAGGTTGCACGAGTTCTGAATTAAAACAAATTTAGAGCAAATATACTGGGGTAGTTTGCCTAAAATAGCCTTGTATATAAAAACATCCCAGTGGTGCAGTCGGCGCATAGCTAGTGAAGGCCAGCCAACTAAAGTGCACAGTGTACAGTGATGCGTCCTATAGGGTGACTTAGAAATGTATCTCAGTGCAGAATGATAGAGTGGATCAAGTTTAGCCAGGAAAGTAGGACACGCAAATTGGTAAACTGTATCGCCGTAATCAAGTTGAGACAAAAATATTTTATATGCTAGCCGTTTATGAGAAAAAGAGGAAAAGCAAGATTTGAATCTATATAAGAAACCCAGTGTAAACAGTTTAAACATGTCAATATGGTAATTAAAAGTTAAATTCTTGTCCAGCCATAATCCTAGATATTTGTATTTATCTACAAACTCAATCGGTGTCCCATCTAGGGTAATAAGAGAAGGGGAAGAAACTACAGACCTATGTGGTGCAAACAGCATAGCTTTAGTTTTGCCATCATTCAACAGAAGTTTAGAATCAATGAGCGCATGCTGCCGAGAGATAAAATCAGACTGAAGATGTGAGACAGCAGCCTCAAGAAAGGGAGCACTAGAGTACAAAATGGTGTAGTCAGCATACATATGATGCAATGAATATTTAAAATGGTCACAAATATTATTTACGTATTGTAAAAAAAGCAATGGTCCCAAAATGGACCCTTGTGGAACACCCTTATCTATCATCACAGGGTCGGAGACAGTATCACTAAGCTTAAAACTTGAGAGCGGTTTGATAAATAACTCTGAAACCAGCCAATCGTATTATGGCCAAAATTGACCTTTGAAAAAATGTTCATTAATATGTGGTGATCAACTGAGTCAAATGCCTTGGTTAAATCCACAAATAATGCAAAACAAAATTATTTATTTTCAACAGCTGCTTTAATATCATCTAGGACTTTCAAGCTAGCCGTAACCGTAATGTGCTTGGATTTAAAGCCAGATTGCACGGGATTTAAGACATTATGCAAATCTAAAAATAATTGAATCAGGTCAGAAATTAAAGACTCCAAGATCTTAGCTAAAACAGAAAGATTTGAAATTGGTCTATAATTATTTACAATCAGAAGGATCACCACCCTTCAAACAAAGGCTTGTTTCCAAACTACAGGTAATGTCTGAGTAGAAATGGAAATATTAAAAATTATTATTATTATTATTAATTATTATTAAGATTATTGAAATTGTTTGGGTCAGTACCATGTTTACTCTTGGCTTACTCTTTATGTTGTAGAGTCTGTGTGCGTTTGCAAATTCTTCAAACATTTTATTATCTGAAACTGTGAGCCAGATACACTTCAAATTTGGTACGGAGCTTCCTCCGGACAATGTCACTACAGTGCATTTTTGTCTGGAGCTGTGGTAGATATAAATCTTGGCAATGGTGTCCAAACGTATAGTTTTTCAAACCAATTTTCATGATCTTTTTTTAAGTCATCATTCTAATATACAGTTAATTTCATGTAATACTGGTGAACTACTGGGCCATTGGTCCTATTTTTGTAGTAAATATGGAGAAGTGTCGTAGAAGTGTCATTTTATTTATGATTCCAGTTGTGTTGAACATCATGGTTCAGTTTTTGTTCATTGACGGTATTCATAGATTAGCATGCTAGCTAACGTTAGCTCTGCCACGTCAGGGTATTGTTTTAAATAGCCAGCTATCTGCGAAGTGTTGACATTAGTTAGCTTGCTCCAAGTTAAAATAACTTCTTAAATTTTCATTTGAAACTTGTGTACTGAGTTACGTGGTTAATTCTTTGCTTTGAAAATGAGTCTTAGCTAACTGCTTATCCAGTTTATTGATATGAAGCGTTTAACATTAGCTTGTCTACTTTTGTAGGTTAATACATTCACAACAGCTATGCACACGTTGTTTTTTTTCATCTAGCTAGCTAAATTAGTTAATGTTTCCACATTAGGTAACATAGGAGTAGGCTATATTAGAAAATCAACAACTTTAGGTTTGAAACAATGCTTGCATAGGAATATACACTACAGGCCAAAAGTTTGGGGCCACCTCAGATTTTTAAAAAAATCACACATCAACTGTTCTTTCTTTATTTTTTGCACATGAAATGACTTCAGTGAACAAAATATAGGAAGCCAGTCGGTTTTGGGTGAATTCCAGACATCAGACCACATTTTAAAGGCGTCATGACTGATCGATCACTGTCCACAATTTTTTATAATTGAAGTCCAAAGCCTTTGTGTTACATGATTTTATGTCACTAGGACGTGAACAATTTTATGTAACAAGAAGGCATGCTGTATCAATGCCTTCCCCAAAACCAAGGGGTCGCATTGCACTTAGTGTAGCATTAAAGATCTGGGGGTGGTCCCAAACTTTTGACCTGTCGTGTATGAAACATCTTATTGATTGGTGCTTTGGTCTTGCCAGCCTAGCGAGAGTTTTAACCAAACCTAGTAACTTTATAAAACAAGGACAGGGGTCAGCGATAATGGTTATTTGGAGCATTCATGTTATTGTCTGGACCCCAGGAGAGCAAAGCACCAGTGCTAGGAACGTTAAGGTCTGAGATAGAGTGACTAACTCTGTCAAGTGTTGGACTTTCCCCTTTACCGTTGTGCTTTTGAAATGAACAGCTGAGAACACAGTCCAGCCATATATTAGGTTTTAACTTAGTAATGTTTTTTTTTTTCCATTGATGTAAGTGTAGAATAATGGCACGCAGATCTCTCCTGGACACAGGGCCTCAGGAGGGAGGTCATTTCTGATAATGGTCCCAGCTCGTGCGTCTGTGCTTGCGTGATACTGGGCCTCTAGCAGCAGAACCAGTGAATCAGCAGGCAGCAGGCACCCAGCTGCTGGAGACACCGGGGAGGCTAGAATGATGTAATCTTACTGTGGGATACGACTGCTGGCACTGACACGGGTCCACCCTGTTCTGCCGTCTCACTGTGGGATTAGGAAACTGTGATTCTGGTCAGTATGCGTGTGTGTGTGTGTGTGTGTGTGTGTGTGTGTGTGTCTCTGTGTGTGTGTGTGTGTGTGTGTGTGTGTGGAGTGGTGGGAGGGTTGCACAGATTCTGGGAGGAGAGCACTGATTCACTCACTTGCGGCCATGTGACGCAATAGAACCCCAAAGTATAAAACTGTTCTCACTGATGTTGGAATTGGACCAAATATTTCCAGCTGGGTGTGGAATTTTACCCTTTATGTATCCAAACATTGCCAGTACTGAGTCCGCAAGTGCAGATGTGATGTGTGGTTCGATATCTTAGGGATCAGACATCTTTACTCTGTTTTACCGGGAAGAGTTTATGATACCTTTTTTCCTTCACTCTGCCAGATTCATCTTGCTGTACTACAACGCATTGTGTTGCACTGATATTTAGTTTTTCTGGTTTGAACATGTTGTCTCAATCAAGTAAATACAGTAGGTTGAATGACATGAACATCTGTACCCAATATCTGGATTTTTTGGGGGAGATTGGTGGCGGGTTAGGGGACTGTTCTAGAAGGGATAGACTACTGTTGTGCCGTGGAAAAACTAGAGTGGTCAGGTGTGGTTCTCACTTGCAGACAGGTCAGCCTTACAGCCATTACAAGGCCTGACACTTCCACTTTTAACATGAAAACTGCAAATTCTGATCAGACAAGGGAAAGACCGTTCAAAGGGCCTGGCATCAACCACTGGAATACTGGAGGATCAGCTGTAGTTACGGCTTTTATATGCTATTCAACAGTGATCACCAAACTATTTTCTGTCTGTGTGTGAAAAAATTTAGCGCAGCTGACTCTACTAATTAGCAGCTCAACAAAATCAAATTTTACTTCAAAGAAATTGGAGCTTTTTTAGGGTTGGAGTGCAAACATACGGAATGGTAGATCTCTAGCGACAGGTCTGGCGACCACTGTCACACACCCTTCGGTTTAATCAGTGTCCCAGCACTAGCAGCATTTCTCACACGTACACATACACACACAAACACACACACACACACACATATCCCTGTACTTCTATCTTTGCGAGGACATTCCATTCATACTTAGTGCGTCTCTACAGGCTTTCCCTAATCTTAACAAGCAACGCATGCCTAACCCAAACCCTTTCCCTTACCTTAACCCACCCCTAATTCTTACCTTAACCCAAACTCTTTCCCTAACCTTGACCTATCCCTGATTCTTACCTTAACCCAAAACCTTTCCGTAACGTTGACCTATCCCTGATTCTTACCTTAACCCAAAACTCTTTCCCTAGCCTTAACCTATCCCTGATTCTTACCTTAACCCAAACCCTTTCCCTAACCTTAACCTCTCCCTCATTCCCTCATTCTAGCCTTACCCCTGACCTTAACTAGTAATTCATAATTTGCCTTTGTGGTTGTGAGGACAAGAGAAGATGTCCTCACTTCCCAACAATGTCCCCACTCTGCAGGAAGAAAATGTTTTCTGGTTCTCACTGGGTAGCAAGTACAAGTACAAGAATACCCCCCCCCCACACACGGACACCCAGCACCACAGTGTCCTGTGCCATGTGGGGGGAATTTTAGGTGCATGTGTGGACAGAGTTTAGAGGATGGCAGGAAACCAGTCTCCTGCGTGGGAGGCTTACCTTGGAACACAGACACATTCTGTTTGTGCCGGGTTTTGGGCAGCGACGTAGTGTTTATCCAACATGCACTGAATACGGACGCACTATATGTGTGACCACTCTTTGAAGACTGCCAGTTCTGTCTGCAGATTAGTCAGATTTTGAAAGTGGTGTTATAATCATCAAATGACGGCCGTCTTTGACATTGGCTTGTAAAAACTGTGAACTGTGTAAGTGCCTGATGTCCCCTTTACAGTTTCTTCAATTTTCCTTTTTTTTAGCCTTTTTTTTAAATCACATTTCTAACATCACTGATAGTGAGGGAGAATAGGGATGTGCTAGTAGTACTAATAGCTGGAACTTGGCAGGAACTATAAAATTACATCTTAGCCCATCTGGCATGGTGTTCAAATTCTTATCTGGTCTACATTTTCAAATGAACAGCACATCCTCTTCACAAATGATTATGTGTAAAACTCCTACCTCTCCTCCGTCCTTGCAGTCTCCTTCAAAGACCAAAAATGTGAAGATGCCTGGGTGTCGCCCAGGGATTCAATGGCATTGTTATCATTACAAACACAGCTGTAGCATACCATAATCATGCTTTGCTTCTACATTTTTAATGCTGTATGATTATGCCCAAGGGAGCATTATGGAGTTTGAAGGCCTATTGCATCATGATTTGTATGTTCGGAACTATTACTATTACTATTACCGAATTTTATCTATGCTTCAGGCATAGCATTTTATCTATGCTATGCTTTGTACTGTTCTTATGCACTTTTGTACGTCGCTCTGGATAAGAGCGTCTGCTAAATACCTGTAATGTAATGTAAGGCAGCATAAGCTTTGTGAAATTACACCTGGGCCGAGTTTTACTTATGTATATGTATTTTTTGTTTTTGTTTTGTTTTTTTTCTAAACAAAATGGATTGAAATGATGAGCCAGAAAAACGAATTACTTTGGATCTGTCGTGTATTTGTTTTAACTAGCTGAGGCACACAGGGTGCCATAAGTTTCATGGAAGAAAATGGGTGGAAACCGAATTTAGGAATTGTGATGTAGGCTAATCCAGTCTCCGCGGTTATGGTTTAGAACCTCGCTGTCCTTCAGTTAGTTTAATTTGAATTCTGAATGGGCTTTTTATCAAATAGACAGCGCAATTTACGTTATATGTTGTGTTACAGACAAAAAGTATATTGTGGGGCATAAAAGCCTAAATTACATTAGAGCCTCAGGAAAATCGTACGTGATATTATTTTAGTCTAACTTAAGTAAATTGTTATAATTGCCAAATTACGGTGCTTCGAAACACACTGCTTTTCATTCTTCTGATGATTAAATGGTTACCGCACTTCTCATTTTGCTAAATGTAACACGTACGAGTTCACCAAAATGTGCACTCATTACCCTTCCCGATGGGGGTGGAGGATGCATGATGTCGAAGGAATGTGTCCCTCCCAGTGTCGACTGGCGCACTTAAAGATTCTCTGGCTCTTCAAGGCAGACAACTGCCCTCAGACACAGCATCATTCGGAGTTACTTAGCTGATTATTCGAACTGTGCTATTAATGCTGTACAAACCTATTTTTGGGGCTAATTTAACATTCGGTTAACGGCAATTTATCCGCAATACAACTTTCGTGGATCTCGAGTAAGGACAGTTTTACTCGACGTGGGCAGACAAACTTAGAAGCCGTCGGTAAGGCTAGTTATCCTTTCGCCTGCGCCGTGTTTCTAATCTTGTTCATTGGGCGGTAGACCGTGCATTTTTTCCTCATCCGTCTGTCTTTACTTTTGAGTATCGAACCATTAGGAACCTTTTTTTGCCATTTTACTCCGCTTAAGTCATTTGTCGGTTTATTGCATCAGCCTGGGGATTGTAAGGACAAACAAGTTAATATTTGGCGATGTTGTGAAGGTGACAGTGTCACATAAATTTATGTTCTACGGTGTTACACTTCAGTTAACCAAAAGTTAGTTTCTTGTAGGAGTGTATTCGCCGAGTTCAACTACTTGACTATCTGAGATCGTGGACGAATTGTTTGAACTTTGGAAGTAAACTTAGTGACGAGTCCCCAACCTTGAAGTGCTACGAAATTTATTCGGTTTATTGGCAAACTGTTGTACCAGCCTGCTAATGAAGTAACTGTAGTCTAACGAGCTAGGCTAGCTCACGTTGGATTTCTTCACTAGCTAATTACCATGCTGCTCCGAAAGCATTTGCTGGTTGACCAGAAAGGGTTAACCGAGGGATCCGATAGAACAGCATCCTCGGCTTAAAGCTGCTTTCACATCGGACGCGAAACTAATTTTTCGCACGACAGATTACATTCAAAGTCAACGCAAATACGCGAATACACGCGTTTCGCGTGGACTTAGAATGTAATCTGTCTTGTGAAAAATTCGTGTCGCGTCCGGTGTGAAAGCGGCTTAACTCCGTTAACTCCGAACTGGCTTGTTTACCTAACGTCAATTGTTCTTCCTCGGGGAATGGTGGTTAGCTCGCTAGCTATAAAATCTATGTGCTCTTTCCAATGTGGTTCTTTTTCGGCATACCTAATTGCTAGCTTGGTAGCTAATTGAATTTGATGAAGTTTGCGCAGGGGTATTCAGCCTATGGGCTGGCGTGAGTGCAGGCATTCATTCCAGCCAATGACTTACAAACTAGATTAAACTAATGCGTGTGTTTGGCAGAGACTCAAGGGGTTTGAATATTAGATTCAGTTGGGAAGCTGCATCGCTGGAATATAAGCGCGTACGCGCACCGGCCCGTTCTTCAAGCTGAGTAACGTTAACCTTACCTGTATCTCGATCAGCCCATGTTACCGCCTGGCTTGTTAGTTCAAGTCAGTTTCTCCATCGAAGAACAGGTATTTGTATTTCTGTACACTTTACTACTAATGAACCTGGCAAGTCAACTCCCCAGGGTCGCTTAGTGAATAAAAAAATTATATTTTTTGGCCGGAGCTGTAGTACGTTTTGGCTGTTGTTTGCCGGCTAAGTTATTTGCCTAGTCTAGCTGCTCATCGGACTCTCGCTAAACCGGCGAGGGCCCGCCGATGAACAGTTGCGCTACTTGGCAAGTTAAACGCTGCCAAAATATTCGGCAATCGCATCTTTTGACTTCGTCTCTGTGTGTTTAATGTTTGACATGCGCACAGCAATTCGTTTAAATCAACGGTTATCTAGTTCTTATTAACGTAACGTTATCAATAGGAACATGTTCCGTATTCAAACCAATCAGGTGTAACTTGGTAAGCGAAATTTTGGCGTTCTGTGTAGCGAACTCTAATAATTCATTTCTGTATTTCGCTACGCACACGGCGAGGTGACTTTATGGAAGATCAATATGTGTTATAGCTAATCCTCTGTTATATGTTGAGTCTGAGCATGATTTGAGTCTATGTGGCAAGTTGTGAGCAACATCTGGAAAACGTGCGCGGACAAGTTCGCTGGGAAAGATGCTAAGCGTTCTGCGTGAGAGCACCTGAATGGTCATATAGTTACAGTGATCATCAGGCGCTTGATTTTTGATTGACACCTGTCGGACGTAAAGCCAGCTAGAGGACAGAACAAACTGCAAGTAGATATAGCGCTGTCGCATCCCGTGGTCACGGTGACAGCGTGGCGATTGTTGGCGTGAACGGGGCTCGTTTTTGCCTACATCTTTTATGAGCAGAATCTAAAACTGAAATTATTTCTGTGCTCAGAAATCTGAGGAGCAGGGACATTTTGCCTGGTCCACTATGGCTACCTAGCGAACAATGCCTTCTCTCATTGATGTGTACACCCCCTCCCTCGAGGAAAACTTTTCATATTAATGTTAGAGTCCAGAATAACGAGTCTCTTGTGTGTGCTTCTGTGGAGGAAAAGGGGGAGTCGGAGTGGCTATGGGTCCGGGGGGGCGGTATGTTGCTTGTCAGCGCTTGGCTGTCTAGGAGTAATTCTCCCCCCCCAAACTGTGTGGCCCCAGGTATGGGGGTTTGCTGGCATGAGGTGAAATATACTGAGTACAAATGAAAACGCACCACTCACAAAATCTGGAATCGCTCCACGGATTGATATGTGAAGTATATACGTATGATGCATTTGAGATAATGAATGATTTAAGAGGACATGGAAACATCATTCAATTTCATTCACGATAATGTTAATGCGCAAGAGAGGTTTAACTGGTGTAGGGGTCAAACAGGAAAGTCAATAACGGGTGTGACCGCCATTTGCATTGACACATGCGGTGCATCCTCGTCGCATGGAGTTGATAAGTCTCTGGATAGTGTTCTGAGGGAAAGCATTCCACTCCTGAACAAGGGCAACCTCAAGTTCTCGGTTGTTGTCCATCTGGCGTTGACGTGAAAGACGTCGTCCAATTTCATCCCATAAGTGCTCAATAGGGGAGAGGTCGGGTGACAGAGCTGGCCACTGAAGCACGGGGATGTTCTTCTGTGCAAGGTACTGCATGGACACCCTTGCAGTGTGCGCCCTAGCGTTGTCCTATTGGAACGTGTGGACATCGTGGTGTTGGTTGAAGAACGGCACAACATGGTTCTGCTGCACCTGGTCCCGGTAGTAGACGCCCTTCACCCTTCCTCTGCAGATATGGAGAGGGGTTCTGTGACGGTAGCTTATTCCACCCCACACCATAACGCTGCCACCACCCCAACGGTCCGTTTGAACAACACAATCGGCGTTATAACGTTCACCGCGTCTCCGTCAGACACGTATACGGCCATCTGCGTTCCTTGAGTGAAATTGTGACTCGTCAGAAAAGATGACATCGTGCCATTGTCATAGTCGCCAATTCTGGTGCCTGTTTGCCCACTATTGACGCTGGTTTCGGTGACGATCCGTCAATATGGGGCTGAAATAAGGACGTCGTGCACGCAGGCCTGCAGCTCGCAGACGGTTCCGTACGGTGTTGGGGTGAATGAATTTTTTTTGCTTTTTTAGCTACTTTTTACCTTTTTTTTTAAAATTTTTTTTATTAACAGCTAGTTTACTGCTACTATGGGAAATGAGTGGGTCCATAAGTGAATGTGTTCCAGCATCTGTGATAAGAGCCATTAGATTTGCCATTTATTGACTTTGCCAGACTTTTTCCAGTTGTTGAACTGCCTTCAATGGACTCTCTCTTCAGGTATCTCTCCTACTATGGACGCATCCCATAATTCATCACCCCAGCACCATTAACTTTAAATGTCAGGTTTGTTAGCATGTTCCAATTTTAACTGCGTCCACTTCAGGATGTTGTGTAATGTGTGTCCTGCCCGCAAAGCTGAATTTAAACTGGGTGTGATACAGAGATGGTGAACAGGAGAGGACTGACGGTTACCAGGGAGACGCAGCCTGGATGAGAGCTCACCAAGCACTGGTGCCTATATTTCAGATGGGGGATTTTCATTCTTGAAATGATTGTATTTGAAATGAGACAAACCACGTAGATTCTCAACGCGTCTGTGTGTCTTGTTTAGGACAACACATGGTGCGTTACTTCTGACTCAACCCGTGCGTCATCCTGTAGACAGTTTTTGCTCTTAGCAACAGAAAGTGAAGCACAATGCGGTAAAATTTGATAATACAAAAATTGTGTTAAATGACCCATAAATTTCTGAAGGTGTTGAGCAAAATGTTTGTGGGAATCCGGAAGTATTGCATCATGAGGGCATTTGGCCCAGAGCTGCAGATCTAACTGACATTGAAGCCTCACAGAGATTCAGCAGAAGGTCTGAACACCCTGAAACTCTTCTTTTTTTTTTTATGTGGAACATATGGTTCTGCTTTCCGATGCCAGTTTAAATACCACTTCTGCTGAGGGGAAAAAAAAAAAAATCTCTCTAGATGAGTCATAAAACGGTGCCTATGGGGATTATACTCACTGCTCAGAAAGACTCGGCGAGGAGCTCTGTAAGGGCTTAAAACATCCAGGAAAGATGGTTCAATTTCCCGCAGCTTCTGTTCCCATCATCTGTGCTGAAAGTCTGTTGACTTCACGATTCATTTTCATTACCACCATAAAGATGTGCTGAGCTTACCCTGTGTTTCCTGCAGGGTTCTCCACCGTATTCAGGAAGGACCGGTCTGGCTGCAGGCTTTCGTTACAGATATGCACTTACATGCCTTATTCTCCTAATCAAGGTTGTTTAGCAAAGACTCCAGGGCTTGATTAGCTGAATCCGGTATGTAACTGTATAATTGGACCCACACCAGTGCTTCCTTGATGAGATTGAATTCTGCTGACCTGATTGGCTACATTCTTAGGTCTGGATCAGACTTTTATACTTCAGGGAAGTTACCATATTGTGGTGTTATGGAGCGGGAATTTTGGAGGACAGTGTGTGGAGTTGTACTTTGGCTGACATTTCATACTCCAAGGGGAAGTTTAATATTAAAGCATTTATGGCATGAAACTTCAAAGTAGTGACCTATGTCTGGCATAATGACACACACAGCTTGTTCAGCTGAAGTGATTGAATTGTAGTCGTTTGAATGTTAATATCTGTGAAGATGTGAAATCCTCATTCTGTATGGCACCATGAAGAAGAGTGTTTGCTAAATGCCGTCTTTTTAGCAATGGCCTGTTGCTGCAGTCTGCGTTCGGTTGTGTGAGGTGCTGGTAGTGGAGCGCAGTTATACTGGCGGCTCATCGAGTTTCGACTACTCTTTAATTCATTCATCTCATTCCCTTCTCTCACTCTGTCTTTATCACTTAAATATTCTTATATTCACTCACACACCTGTATACGCACCTGTTCATTCACTGTACACCCATTCTCTCTCATGCATACACGCACACACTCTCTCTCCTGCCTCAGACCGAAGATGGTGCAGGTGAAAAGGATCTGTTGTATTGGAGCGGGGTACGTAGGAGGCCCCACCTGCAGCGTTATCGCTCAGATGTGTCCCGACGTGACTGTCACTGTGGTGGACGTGAACGAGGACCGAATCCGAGCCTGGAACTCTGACAGCCTGCCCATCTTCGAGGTTGGAGTCCTGGGATCGACCGTAAAGGGTGGTGGGATGGTGGTCCGGGGTTTATTTTTTTCTTTGCTTCATGTTCTTGTTAATCCGACTCTCACCATGAACTCTAACCCGGCCTGTTCTATTTCCTCTTACCTGGATGTCAGCCTGGGCTACAGGAAGTGGTGGAGTCGTGTCGCGGGGTCAACCTCTTCTTCTCCACGGACATCGACAAGGCAGTCATGGACGCAGATCTGGTCTTCATCTCGGTAAAAGCGCTCCCACCCTCGTCTGCTAATGTCCTCACTTTTGTCTCAGCTGTCACCTGTCTGCCGCATCACCCCATCGAGCTAATCTTGCCTCTGATTGGTGCATAAATGTCTTTAGCAGTGTTATCAACAAACCGGCAATGAGTGCAGTCTATCAATATTTTTACATTGGCTGAAGAGTTTTTATTTAGGACATTGAAAATAATGGGTTAAACTAGAAACCACTTTTATTTCTGGGTCTTCTTCTCTGTCTCATGTCAGTCATGCATGAATTGCTACCTTTATCAGCCGGTGTCACTAAACAAATACTTAGGCCCTTCTCTGCTCTGTGTCTAGGCTTAATATTAAATGGTCAGTATTCTGGCTTGTGACACTGGTGTCTAATGTCAGGTTTGAGACTTTTTCTAATGCTTTCCGATTTTTACATTTTATTACATTATTATTGCATTTTCAAAAAATTAAAAAAGGTAGCACATCTCAATTATTCAAATCACAGAGGACAAAAATACTCACATTTCACTTACCTATTTGGCTCACATCACAATTTGAGTAATTGAGATGTGCTATCTTTAAATTTTTTGAATATGCTCACTGGATTTTGGGCGCAACCACCTTTTCAAAGCATTATTATTGCATTATTAGTACATTTGGGGAGGGATGTTTGTGAATGATGTCATGACATTAAATGTGGGGCAGTAAATTTCTTTCGGACAGGGTTCCTCTATCAGGAAGTAAAGTTATTCAGAAGATTGGATAGCTGGACTGAGTTAAACCCGGGAGTGAAAGACTCCTAAATCTGGAACATGGACTTGGGTAGAAAGAGCTGTTCCAGGATTTAGTCACTGCAGTCATTAAGCTCAGGGATCTCGATTTGTGACCCACCTACCTGGTGGGAATGTTTTCAACATCTGTGGTCTGATTGGTCGGCGGCAGGTGAACACGCCTACTAAGACGTTCGGGATTGGGAAGGGGCGAGCGGCGGACCTGAAGTACATCGAGGCGTGCGCCCGGCGGATTGCAGACGTCTCCAGCGGCTGTAAGATCGTGGTGGAGAAGAGCACGGTGCCGGTCCGCGCGGCCGAGAGCATTCGCCGAATCTTCAATGCCAACACCAAGAGCAGCCTCCAATTCCAGGTGAGGGAGGGCTGAGCATCGTTTATGTTTTATTTTGCTGGCTGTCATGTCCGGCTGGGTGGGGTTGGTAATGGCACATTGTGGTGGACAATCAAAACAAACACTAAAAAGGATTGTTCCCTGATAAATTTCCCCTGTCATGTCACCAGATGCACAGCCAATTGGCCATTTCAAAATATGTTCCTGAGTGAAATCACATGAGGAAGTGACTTTCCAGTGACAAGGAGGACTGATCAATTTCCGCCAACCAGTTAATCAGTTCCTTTATTATTCTGGGTGGTCTCACCTGCTTGTGATGTCACAAAGGATAGATTTTGTAATGGTCTCATTGGCTGTGTGCCTAGTGTCATGTTAACGGGCTATTAAATGTTTGGCCATGGGTCCCGGATTGAAGTTTTTAGCAGATGGAAATCCAAGAATGGTACCAAAGTAAAAGGTCCCAGTCTCCACTGTTCTTTCTTATCAATCTCTCCCTTCGGGCCTGGGCACTAGACCTTTATAAAGCCCTTGATTCAACCAATGTGGCCACAGCTGAAGTGCGTATCAGTCACCACTGCTCTGACCCAGCCTGTCTGTGACCAAGGTGCTTCCCTCTAGTGGGGTGCAGTTCAAATTGCTCCCTTTCTGCCGCCACAATTTATTTAGAAGATGTCCTTCTTTGGAGTGATGTAAAGGGCAGAAGTGCTACAGTTGGTATAAAAAGTGCTGAAAATCCCTTGCCAAGTGTTGATATTTCGTGAACGCTCCAATTGGTATCCTCTCACTATTGGCCCGATATCGATATTGAGGTATATGGAGAAAAATATCATGATATTTTATTTTGTTCATCTCGTCTAGCACTAAGCGCACTTAGATGCTTCTGCTTCAAAATTCAGGAGTATTGACATCGCAACAACAGCTTCTGCTGACTTCAGCTTTATTCTTTCTTTTTCTGAGGGAAGTTAGAAGTGGGTATACCTTGCTCATTCTCGGATTGGTGTATTATGCAAACATGCTGTGATCATCTATGAAGAAGACGACACCCAGGTTAAACCTCAAGAAATTGCGATATTGCAAAAAGCAAAAATCAGTTTCTCAAAAGCGAGGTGCCTCCCAACTTGTTTTGACAGTGGGATGACTACTTTTCATGTAGGAGGGTGAGGAAAAAGTGGACTTTCAATATGTGGGATCTTTATGGCCATATTTATGTTGCCTTTTATCAAATAAAGCAGACTCACCCACAAGATTTGCCTGATTTATAGGGAAGTTTCATGTCAAACAGTACTTAAATCTAGCTAAAATTCTGTGATTTAAATTTTCATTACAATAATAAAGCTTTGAAGAATTTTTACACTCGAGAAGTTTTCTGGTTTTTATTGGCTGTGGCTCTGGCATAGTTCTGAGGCTGCCCACTCCTCTTTCTGGACTTTGTGTTCAGGTGCTCTCAAACCCGGAGTTTCTGGCTGAGGGCACGGCCATCTCGGACCTGAAGAACCCGGACCGGGTTCTGATCGGGGGTGACGAGACCCCTGAGGGACAGCGGGCTGTTGAGGCACTGCGGGCCATCTACGAGCACTGGGTCCCCAAAAACAAGATCATCACCACCAACACCTGGTCCTCAGAGCTCTCCAAACTGGTGGGTGTGGGGAGGTCTGCTATCCGAGAGCAAAGATCTTGGTCTTGTGCATTTCTTAGCTAACTGAACTCACTGTGTAGGTCTTCCCCTCGACTTGTGTCTTGGAGGAGCCTCATAAATAAAAATCTGCGTAGATTTCATTGTAAAATTTTGTATATGTGCAACAGAATATGTGTTCTTGGACCATAAAATATCCTGATTTATAGACCTATTGGTATGTTAAACTGCCTGCAATTACTGCTATGTAATTCACAGTCCACTTAATATGTTGCATACATTTCCTAGCTCATGAATTGCGCATGGTTTTGCTTCAAATTACTTTTCATAAATATGCGATGCACAGGGAAAAGTGGTGCCCCTCACGTCTTTCTTATGTACTCTTATTTGAGTTCACCCTCTGTCCCTAATTCATGCCCTGCCTTTCTCCATATGCCCCGCCCCTTTGCCTATGCCCCTCCCCTCTCCTACAGGCAGCCAATGCTTTTCTGGCGCAGCGTATCAGCAGCATAAACTCCATCAGTGCTTTGTGTGAGGTCACAGGGGCTGATGTGGAGGAGGTGGCTCACGCCATTGGCACTGACCAGCGAATCGGCAGCCGCTTCCTCAAGGCCAGTGTTGGTGAGTGTTGGGGAAGGGGGGTCAAAGGTCACACAGGTGGGGAGAGCAGCTGCTGTGTACTTGAGCTGCTGAATCATTAAGCAAAATAAGACATTATAATAACAATATTTTTCAAGTCATTTTGAAAAATTCTGATTTTGTACAAAGAGTCCTTTGAAGATTTTTCTGGGACTTCATTGCCTTCAAGCGCTGGCAATGACTTGCATCAGCCGTAGAATTCGGTGGAGAACTTTCCAGTCGCATATTTTTGATATCGCTTATAAAAGGGCTTGGGAATATGGTTGCTTTTAAGCCTTTGATAGCCAGCTTTTGCAAAACCTGCATGACCACTTTGCCCCACGTTTATTAAGATCAGATTTTAGGACTGCATATATCGGGGAAAAAAACTGACAACTGCGCTATTTTTTTTCTGCGATATCCCCAATTCTGAAATGGTTGGGACGACGTGTAATTTGTGAATAAAATCAAAATGCAATGACTTTCAGATCACATGAGCCAATATGTTATTTACAATGGAACATAGACAACATTTCAAATGTTAAAACTGAGACATTTTACATTTTTTCCACAATATGAGCTTATTTCAAATTTTCTGGCTGCAACAGGTCTCAAAAAAGTTGGGACACAGGCAAAAAAGGGCTGAAAAGCAATTAATATATAAGAGAATCAGCTGAAAGAATATTTTGCAAGTAATTACATCAACTGGCATCAGGTGTGTAACATGATAGGCTATAAAAGGGATGTCTTAGAGAGGCTGAGTCTCTCAGAAGTAAAGATGGCCAGAGGCTCTCTAACCTGTGAAGCCTTGTGCAAAACAATTGTGGAATACTTAAAAAAACAATGTTCCTCTACATCAAATTGCAAAGGCTTTGAAGGTTGTATCATTGACAGTGCATAACATCATCAAAAGATTCAGAGAAACTGGAAAAATCTTTGTGTGTTAGGGACAAGGCCAAAGACCTTTACTGGATGCCCGTGATCTTCGAGCCCTCAGACGCCACTGCATCATTAAATGGCATGATTCTGTCATTGACATTACTAAATGGGCCCTGGAATTTTTCAAGAAACCACTGTAAACACAGTCCGCCGTGCCATCCACAGATCCCACGTAAAACTCTATCATGCCAAAAGGAAGCCATTGTTGAGCATGATCCAGAAGCGCCACCGTGTTCTGTGGGCCAAGGCTCATTTAAAATGGACTGTAGCAAAGTGGCAAAGTGTCCTGAGGTCAGACAAGTCCAAATTTGAAATTCTTTTTGGAAATCATGGGTGTTGTGTCCTCTGGGCTAAAGAGGAGAAAGACCACCCCTCCTGTTGGAAGTTTAGTGTGGGCATCTGCACTGCAGGGGCTGCTGCGATGACTGGCCGGTTGTCGGGGTTCACTGCCAGGGTGAAAGAAGTTGCGCCAGAATGTGAGGCAAGTCACTGCATGATTCACTGCGAGATGCTGGCAAGCGAGAAGATGTCCCCCAAACTCCTCACTGTCCTCAATGATGGAATACGTGCCATTAACCACATCAAAGCTAATTCCTTGAATATGCATATGTTTGAATTATTGTGCGAGAATGTGGATGCGGATTACAAACGCCTGCTTCTACATACAGAGGTAACGTGGTTGTCCAAATGGAAAGCCCTCACATGAGTATATGAGCTTAGAGAGGAATTAAAGAAATTTCTCGCTGACAATCAGTTGTTTGGTCATATCTTAGAATCTGTGTGCATTTTTTTAATTTATTTTTTTCATTGAAGCCCAGGAAGAACATCTTGTTTTGTTCTTGTTGGTCTGTTCTGATATTTTCTTTTGTGCTTTGGTCTTAGATTTATAAAGCCCAATCTCTAATTTTATACTTTTAGAAATGATTGGCTGTAATCACTAGGTTGCTATTGTAACTTCGTAATGTGAAACTGTCTGACTGTTGAATGGACTCTTATTTTCTTACGGTTAGCCTTTGTTGTCACCTTTTGGTGAGTGGGAACGCTGCAAGTTGCTGCTGAAGTGATTGTTTAGTGGTGAAAAGGGGATAATTCTGAAGAGATATGACAGTTGAAATGGGCTGGTTTATTCATACAATTACCCATTGTTGCCACCTAGTGCATAATATGCAGCTAAAACCACTGTAAATTAACCGCTGTGTAAAACAGTAACAGCCTATGTTTAAAAACATATTGTTTCCATGATACAAATTAAAATTGAGGCATTAAAATTGACTACTGGTCCCTAGAATTTTTTTTAAAGAATATGCCGGTCCATAGTTTCCAGTGTAGGCAGGTCCAGTGCCCTGATTGGCTGTGGCTAGGTCTGTACTAATTGGACGGCACAACCTGACATCAGGTTTTGCCCGGATCAAGTGAAGGACATCCAACATTACACTATAACTTGTATGTATTAAAAGAAGGATCAGCTTGATAGGTTTCCTTTAATAATGTGACATTTTGTGGTATTAATAATTAAAGAAGAAGCTTCATTACCTCATTAGGGAATTGGCACAAGCGAAAAAATGCCTTTCAACATTTTATTCCAAAATTATAACATTTTTCTGTTGTAAATGAGAAAAGTAGTTTTCATTTTTTTAATAAGTGAGGGGACACTTCGCACATCTATTTCTAACGACAGGTGCATCGGACTAGGATGAACAGTTCAAAGGAAACAAAGTCCTGCACACTGTCTGACTTGCAAATAGCAAAATTTTTATTGTGTGTATCGGTACTTAAACCTTCATCAGACAAATACCTTTCTTTAAATAAAAAATCAGCTTAGCAGCTTTATACCAACACCCTGGGTGGTTTACAAAAATATAAAATAAAATAAATAAGTAATTGGTTCACTGAGCAGGAACGCAGTACATGCATGTCACTCCAGCGACAAACTGAAGTATCCAAGAGCCCTTAAATGGAGTAGCCTACGGTCACCCTTTGTGAAGCTCCGCCCCCTGCCCCCCTTAGTTACTGTTGCCAAGTTCAACAAGCTTTCGAGGCCAACATTGCGCTCCTTCACTTTTCCAGTAATCTGTCAGGGGTAATCACGGGTAACGTTATCGGCGGGTGAAAGCCACAGATTGTGCAAAAGGTTTCCAAGCTTGCGCAATGGACCACATCCTTCCTGCAAATGCAAAAAAAAAAAAACCTCAACGGAAAATCACTCCCAGTTCACTGTCTCTTACTGTATTCCCTGGATAAACACTGTCTTATTTTTTGGAAAAAAAAGAGCAATTTCAGACTAGACCAGACAGAAGGGTTTGCTTAATGCATTTGTAGGGTATATCAGGCTGTCAGTCTGACTCAGCAACGAAATCAGGTTTTAAAAACATGAAGATAAAAACTAAACAGATCACAGTGAAAGAGAACCATCGTATCACCTAATGACTGAGACAGAGGGCATTGACATTAATGGGAGACACTGCTCCTGTAAAGCTTGGAAGGTCTCTATTCACGACTACAGTCATTAAAAAGCAAAAGCAGCAGGTTTTCAATCCAACCAAGCAGAATAGAATACCTGATAAAACGAATTTAATCAACTGATCTCCGAGCCAGTACAGTTGATTAGTTGTATCAGGTGAGCTTCTGCTCGGTCGGAATGAAAACCTGCAGTTTCTCAGCCCTTTTACAGATCAGTTTGACACCCCTGTCTTCGATGAAGCTCCAATCTACTGCTGACTACGAGCCTTCAGTTTCTCTCTCTGACTTTTTTTACTTCAGACATGTTACCACAGTGCCTTGATGAGTGGAGGCCTTCAGGAGCATTGTGCATTTTCCCATGCTGCTAGGGATGTGCTGGTGTTGATTTGCTTTTTTTTCATTGTAATAAAACCAACGGTCACCACGGGGCATGTAGGAAATTAGTGGGCCATTACTGATTCTATAAACATACCATCATACTTTAAGGGGGTCTTGACCTATTAAACTCTCATTGTTAAATTTTTCCTTAAGTAGGTTTGAAGTCAGAAAAAGCATTTCTTTCTAAATATTGTAGAACAATGTCACGTAAATATTCTGTACCTGCTAGTTGCAGCACTTCACTGAAGCTACATTACACTTATATCAAGAGAGATATTCAAACTCTGGATGCCGTGTTTGATGGTCACAGCATTACATCAAATGAAAAATATCTAGATCTTTCACATCATTTTTTCACATACACACTTCCCTGTAATTCAGCAGAATATATTTGGGATCGTTGTAAACCTTGGGTTCTCTGCTAAAATTCAAAATAGGCCTGAAGTTTCACTGCTTTAAATACAGCTGCAGAATTTGACAGACCCATTTTTGGGGCTTTAGGTTATATGGGGTTAAACAAATTGTAACTAAACACCAGATGCCAGGTGCAGTGCTTATCGGAAAAAAAGAAACTATGTGGTTATAGGCCTTGGCCAAGGGCCCGACTGCTCCTGGTCTTATTTGGTTACATTTGGGTTGGAAGTAAAAATCCTCTGGTCCTGCTCCAGCTCCCAGCACTGTCTGCATGTCTAACCTGTCCCTCTGACCTGAGCTGTCATGTGACACAGGGTTTGGTGGCAGCTGTTTCCAGAAGGACGTCCTAAACCTGGTGTACCTGTGTGAGGCTCTGAACTTACCTGAGGTGGCCCGATACTGGCAGCAGGTGTGAGGACCGACCGACGCCCCGCCCCCTTACCTGTCCCAAGCACGTCTGGGTTCTTATTGTGCACGTTATCCCCAAATACTTCGCTGCTTTTGACTGAGCTTTTGTGGTGTATTGGAATAAATGAAATCATTCTATTGGAGGACTCCAGCCAGTGCCCCTGATCAATGGACTGGCTTTAGAACTGGATTTGGTCCCTGGGTGGTGTGTTGGATCTTCAAGTGCAGTTATACGGGTTTTCATTATTTTAATCTTGTAGTCTGAATCATATAGTGTTTATGTGCATGTAGAAGGTCTGCATTGGAAAATAATGCTGTCTCCTCCAGAATAAGCTCTCTCTGCCACAAAATACACTGCTCTCGAGCTGCCTGAAACTCCCTGATGGCTTCTGGCCATTTTTTTCATCAATTGCTGATGTCACCAATTGAATTTTCGCACTGAGCAGATAGTTTGGCACACCCTTGAATCAAGCGGGTTACGCCCACAACGCTACACCAGTACTTGTTTCTAAAACTCATTTACACCATGGAGCAGAAATCCTTTTATGGTCAGGGGCATGACGTCCTCATCGCTAGTGCGAAGCCCTTTACTAATTCGAGCAATCACGTGTTGGCGTCACGCCCCATTGTGATGCTTTGTGGGATAGTTTGGTGGCCAAGTCACTTCCAGTCTCACGGAGCTGTGGAAGGTTACTTTGGTGTGCGTGGTTACGGATACTTAGTCGTATGATACAGAGCGTAGAAGCATTATTAAGAAGCTTTCAGCTTTAGTTTCGAGAAGGGCCTTCCGTGGCGATATTTAGGTGGTTAATATAATTTTTAATATAATTTTTGGCATCGCTGTCAAGGATCACGTATGTAGATTTGTGCTTCTCAAACCTCTCCTGGAGTACCACCTCTCCCGCATGTTTTAGATCTCACCCCGTTAACACCGATAATTCCAGTGATTCGCTCATTATCAGGCATCTTCACGGGTAACGAGCTCAT
This sequence comes from Gymnothorax reevesii, assembly GCA_029721435.1. Lineage (NCBI taxonomy): Eukaryota > Metazoa > Chordata > Actinopteri > Anguilliformes > Muraenidae > Gymnothorax > Gymnothorax reevesii. The sequence continues at coordinate 39,242,525 of CM056586.1, read as the reverse complement.
CATTTAACTCAGCTCTGCTGGAGCAGGCAGAGCTCTAAAATATTAAATTTATTTAAGTTTTAAATTAGTATAGTAAAATATTTATTTATATTATATTTATTTATATTAGTATAATAAAATACTTCAGGAGAGGTTTAAAAAGTGCTGATGCAGATAAGGCTGCCATCGTTCAGTGTTATAATGCACATGACATAGACCTAAGCTCTAGGAAGCTGTGCGCCCTAAGTGTGGTAGTCTTGGAAGTTGAAGAAATTTTGGCGAAAAAGCTAGATCCAGCTAGTTTTGTGTCGCCTGCGAAGCATAGCGGCACATAGGGATCACTTTGTCCGGCGTCTGTCTGTCCGGTAGTCACACTTTCAGTTGGTAGTCACACTTTGACATAAGCTTCACAGGCGACACGTGTTCACCTGAACACTCTAGTTTGTTGTATTGACGATTGCTAGAATTACTGGTGAGTGATCAAGTCGACCAATTGGAGCACATTGACGTTTTTCAGGAGGGTGGGGCCGGGACTGCCGCAGTGTTTCAAACACCGGTACTACAGAAATGGCCAGCGTGAGAGAACTTGAGTGTTTTTTTTTTTTTTTTTTTTAACAATGACACATTTCAACCTTGTTTATTCGACTTCAAGAATACAAGAATGACCAATGAATAGTAACTTAATAGGTGCACTTAATACACTGTGCATGATCAGTATTGGAGAAAAACATATGACTCAATGAAACAAATGGTATTTGAACCCGGGTTTGGTCCAGTCAATCCTGAATCCTGTTTCACAATGGAAAGTCTGAGGGAGGCTGAGCAAGAGGGGTCTCGCTGCATACCAAAGATGCAGTGTGTGGAGCTATCAGATCCAGCTCCTCCCTCGGTGTTCGTGCCAGTCAGTGCTGAAGTTTTTATCTCTCGTCTCTGCCTGCTGTAAGATTTTTTTTTTTTTAAATATCTTCGTCTATTCAGGTGATCGAAATCAATGATTACCAGCGTCGGCGTTTCTCGTCCCGGATCATCGGCTGCCTCTTCAACACCGTGACGGACAAAAAGATCGCCCTGCTCGGGTTCGCCTTCAAGAAGAACACAGGAGACACCAGGTGGGGTCCCCTAACCGTCCCAAAAACCCTCCAGACCCTGCCCTTCACCCACTTTACGAGGGTCCTGTTGTAAGAAATTAACCCACCCGCCCCAAGTCCCCCCAGAACACAATTTTAATTTATTCTGCTCTCTGTTGCAGTTCTTTGTGGTCTTATCTAGTATTTTCTTTGTCTACAAGCAATTTGTGTTCACCTAGGGCTTATATATAAAGCTATGAAACAATATAAATACATTGTCAGTTGATGTAGCTGGTGGATAAGTAGATTTGTTATAATCTTTTTATTCTGTTGATCAAATAAAGCTAGCGATTAGAAATTGCAAAGTTTAAAATTTAATTGAGGCCATCTCTTGCTACATTACTAGCAGGCATAACTCTCCTCTCTCGGTGAAATAATTATTCCCTGTATTACTGTGATGTCATATCAACAAGAAACTTACTTCTGTGGGGGGGACTTATTTTGTAATAAATTTTAGACCACAGCAGAAAGATTTTGCACATTTTTGAGACAGACACACAATCTTCAGGCAACCTTAATTTCACTTTTTAAAATATTTATCAATATGCTTGCCAATTCAATTTGTCAATTAGCCTTTTAAAATGGTAGAATTCACTATTGTAATGGAACACAAACTGGTTGGTTCTTGACGATTTTCCGAAATAGCGAAACCTCCGGCCAAATCTATCTGGGGAGTTGTCAAAGCACTGCTTTGACCCTGGTCAGAGGACACTCTCTAGAACTATCTGTAGCTTTTTTGTCTCTTACCTCCTCAGGTAGTAATATTCCAATCAAACGGTTGACGCCTGTTAACCCTTTCGAGAGCTGTCCCAGAGTGAAATACCTGATCACCTGTCTGAATCACACACGTGTGTCCCCCCCCGCAGAGAGTCCTCCAGCATCTACATCAGCCGATACCTGATGGACGAGGGGGCTCGCCTGCACATCTACGACCCCAAAGTGAAGCGAGAGCAGATCCTGCAGGACCTCTCCCAGCCCACCCTCACCCACGGAGACGACCCCTCCAGAGGTACCGCACTCGTTGCCCCACGCTGATGTCAGCAGGATTGTGCTGGTCTCAATTCCAGGGCAAAGCCTGCCCAACCCTGCTCCTGGAGATGTACCTGCTGTCGTGCGGGTTTTCACTCTAACTGCACTACCTGTTGAATTACATTCACAGTGTAAACCTACAGGAGAGTAGATCTCCTGGAACAAGGTTGGACACACTGTTATAAATTGACTGAATTTAACAGTTAAATTAAGGTATTGTCTCCTTGTTTTTTTAAATGTAAGCAGAGTCTCACGAGCATTTAACTGGTTTAACTGGTTTACAATCAGTTGATGACAGAACCTCTCTTACTGGCAAAAAAGGTGCTAGCTTATAACAGCGCAGCCCTGCTCTAGCTGTTCAATAAGGTGTGATTTGTTAGCTTAGGAAGCTAACGCAGCAGAACAGGACAGCTCTAGTCTACATCCAAGGCTTTCTGCCCTGCCAAAAATGTTCTATAGGACTTCTATGGAATAATATAGAATTTTATTGAACATCAATGGAACTCTATAGAACATTTTAGTAGAACAGCATGTTCTGTAGGATTTTCGGTGTGTTCTATAGGAATTTGCTAGAAACCTATAGAGCACCTCTATTTAAAAGAAAGTCCAGTAAGATTATTGCTGTTCTATGAGACCTTCCTATAGAACAATCTAGTTCAAAAACCTGTCTTTAGGACCTTCTAATAGAGCAAAAGCTAAGTGGGAAAGACATCTTAAATAAGGGTCAAATAAAAATAAAAATAAACCTTATGAATCCTTATAATGCTCTGTCGAAGGGTCAATTTACCTTGTGTACCTGGGTTCTAGAAGTAAGAAACCGGACTAATAGTTTGAAAATGTGTAATATGCAGTGACATCCACGATACAGAAGTAGCAAGGAAATTGTGTCCCTTTTAACTTAAAGGCGTGCTGAAGCACTTGGGGTACCAGGCTCATACCTACTCATTGATTCTCTGATCAGACTATTGAATGATTGACTGACCACACAACTTGGCAGTATTTCAGTGTTGGTATATGAAGACCCCTTTCCATTTCCTCGGCAGCACTTTGAAAATATAAACGTTAGGCATTACAACTTTATTATACTATAATGGAAAACTGGTGTTCCTCTTCTGCTCACAACGACAGAATTACGTTGAAAGTTTGACCTTTTGAACTTTATCCTTAATTTTAAAAATTCAATCAAATTATTGCTTTTGATTCACATGCATGTCATTGCAGATTATATACAGATATACAGCGCCCTCCATGTGTGCTACAATTATTAGCACCCCTGATGTTAATACTTTGTACAACCCCCTTTTGCCAACAAAACAGCACTTAATCTTCTCCTATGTTTCACAAGATGGGAGAATACAGAAAGAGGGATCTTCGACCATTCCTCTTTGCCCAATCTCTTTAAATCATCCAGCGACCTGGGCAGAGATGCCAACCTCTCCGATTATGGCGGAGTTACTCCGAATTTTTCCGAGAAAATCCGTTCTCCACATTAATGTCCTCAAACTCCGTTTTATCAATCAAAATTTTTTAAATAATTTTAACATCTGATAAATTTGCGATTAATTCGAATGGCATCGAACCGAGTAGTGTGCGATAGCGTCTGTGGTGCAGTGTATGGGATGTGTACATATTCAAATGTTGAGGCTTGCTGACCAATTTTTTTCTTTGGCCAAAACATTCTTTAGCTTGTTGAAGACGTGATATCTATTTGGGTGGCTATACACGTTCCTACAGCCAAAGTAAAAAATCGTGACAAGACTGCGAGTTGTGGTTCATATGCAGGAAATGATTAGCTGGCAAACTGCGTATCAAAATGCTTTTGATTGACCAAATAGTATGAGCAGTTTCTTTGTTTTACAAAATGGTAAAAACCAAGCCATCACTAGCTCCACTACTGAATGATATACCACAAGCTGTCACGGGCAACAATCATGATTCAGAGCAAGAAAGTACAGCCCCCAAATTACCAATGCACAGAACGAGTCCAATGCTTCACACAGTACGATTATGTACCTTTCGATTTTCACTAACGCTACTGGTAAGTCCCTGCACTGCTCAATGTCAACTTGTTCAAAATTGCTGACGTTAGGCTGTATAACAGCTAAATGTGGGTATCAATATGCATCCTGCGTGTGACCGTAGATGGACACTAATTACATGGCAAACTGTGGTTACTTCGACTGCGTGTTTTGGCGCTTTTTCCACTACTTGGTACCAACTCGACTCTTCCCGGCACCGTGTACTTTTTTTGGGGGGGTTGCTTTTCTATCAGAGGATTTAGCTACCGCCTCCGTGGTACCTGCTCGTTGTTGCGACGCAACATGTTACTTCCTGGGGGGGAGACATATTGTTTTTGCCTGAATTCCCGTTGGTGTCGGCGTTGGCGTCGGCGTTCCCATTCGTTTCCGGAGCATAACTCTGAAGTTGTTCGACCGATTCTCACCAAATTTCATATTGTGTCTCTCCATAACATGTAGATGCGCCTTTTGAGGGTTTGAACTGCTTTTGAATTTTATTTTTTCTGTTTCCATGGCAACAATTCGGACTTAGGCATATTGAAGGGTTGGACTCGTTTCCGGACTATAACTCTAAAATGTTAAATGGGGGAAGAGGGAGACATCTGTTTTTACGTGTAAAAACCATTTTAGTATTAAGTTTACTTTTATTCCGTTGATTTTGTTATGTATGTGTTCAAATCAGGGGACGCGCACTACAGTCACCACGTTATGGCACTAAAGTCCGCGAGTGTTTAATTTTAATTTCTGTTTGACATTCTCTTGATGCATAGAATAGGCGTAGCAGCTGTTCTTGTGTCCGATTCGGTTGCGCATTGAATAATGTAGCTACCACCTAAAAACGCAAAGCAATGATATACGTAAAAAGGCATAGAATATTCATATTCAGCCTTCATGAAACATTTCACTTTGAAATTTAAGGCAAAACACAGCAAATGCGCAAATTGCAGGAGATGGCAGAGTATTAGAATTTATCGCTTTACGATGAGTCATCTCATCTGATACCTTTCCTGAGAACAAAAGGCTTTGGCAGTATCCGTATAGTTTTTTTCCTGCGCAATTTTCGTAAAATAGGGGCAGCACGATAACTGTCTCATGGGGAATTAGGGGAACAGAATTGGACACAACCCTTATGCTTCTAATTTTGCTACGAATAGGATCACAGACAAAGAAACGGATTTCATAAATGCAGCAGCTTTGGTGAAAAAACGCAGCCTTGTTTGAAAGGTAAGGCAACGCACAGCATATTAGTCTAGATGCCTAAAACAACGCACGTTTCAAATATATACTCTTCCAAAATAGAAACTATACATTGTTTTTAGCATCAATTTATTATACATGAAATGTTTTGACAAATGGGAAAACATATTGAAAAGAAAGTGTAATCAATAATTCTATATTTGTATAGTTTCTTTTTTGGAAGAGTATATTTCAATATGTTTTCCACTGTTGTGAAAACATTTCATGTATAATAAATTGATGCTAAAAACAATGTATAGTTTATTTTTTGGAAGAGTATACAATTTGAAGACCTGTTCCAATGGCAAGTGAAGCCAGTTTCCTCGCGATAATGCAGAAGCGAGTTGTCTTTTGCAGATACGATTCTCTCTGACCAATCAGTGGGCTGCAACATTGGACGTCACATTTTTGCAACAAGTACCTGGTCGGCCGTTTTTTGGAAACCCTGGAGAGCAGGTACCAGAAAAAGTACCAACCAGTACCAAGTAGCCTACCAGATACTTTTTCCTAATGGAAGAGCAAAAAAGTAGAGTTGAGCCGGTACTGTGTAGTGGAAAAGCGCCAATGTCGCCATTTTTTTGGATAGTTCCGCACGTATTCTTGCAATGTGATCTGGGCTACTTGAGGGGAAAACAATATAAAGATTAACTGTTGAAGTCAGCATTATTTTGTGATGTTGATACTAACTTGAAAATCCTCTTTAAGGGATTTGATATTTTTTTGAAAATAAGTACAAGTGCGTTGTTCCACAGTACTTTGTGAAATATTAAAATTTTGGAAAGATGTTACATTTTTGTGAAAAGTTGCAAAAGTATACTGATTTATGACCATCAAGTCAACATTATCTTGTATTGTTAATACTGCATGTCTATCAGCATTCTTTTTGAAAGATGTGATCTTTTGGAAATGCTGAACTACTGCACTGTCCATTACTTTCTTTGAGACCTCAAGACTATTTGTACAAAAAAAAGTATCAGTGAACTACAATGATTCAAGAGAGATTCAATTTTGAAGGTCAATTAAAAGTTTAAAATGAACCTCTGATTTTGGTCATTGTTGATATGATTGAGTTTTATACCAACAATAGGAAAAGAATAATCTTTTTGAATTATTTCAAAATGGCTGTTTGAGAGGGAGGAAAATTAAGCGAATAAAGACAAAAAATGCCCACAAAATAGCTTATTTGAGACCAAAATTTGTAAATTTTCTTGGGAGAGGCACACTCTCCCATATCCTCTCCGTAAAACTCTGCGTGTTTTGCAGGTCACATACTCCTCTTCGTCATTTCCAAATGTTGGCATCTCTGCCTGGGTCCTCTCCTCTGCTCTCTCCTCTTCAGCTCATTCCACAGGTTTTCAATGGGGTTGAGGTCTGGGTACTGAGATGGCCATGGGAGGAGCTTGATTCTGTGTCTGGTGAACCATTTTTGTGTAGATTTGGCCTCATGTTTTGGGTCATTATCTTGCTGAAAAACCCAGTGACGACCCATCTTCAGCTTTCGGGCACAGGCCACCAGAGTTTGATTTAAAATGTCCTGGTATTTCAAAGCGTTCGTGATGCCATGCACCCTAACAAGGTTCCCAGGGCCTCTGGAAGAGAAATAGGTCCACAGCATCACCGATCCTCCCCCATACTTCACAGTGGGCATGAGGTGCTTTTCTGCATACTTGTCTTTTGTGTTCCGCCAGACCCACTTAGAGTGTTTGTTGCCAAAAAGCTCTATCTTGGTCTCATCTGATCAAAGCACATGGTCTCAGTTGAAGTCCCAGTACCACTTAGCAAACTCCAGACGTTTGCGTTTATGATTGTGAGTGAGAATAGGTTTTTTCCATGCATGCCTCCCAAACAGCTTGTTGGCATGTAGATGGCGCCTGATGGTTGTTTTGGAGACTTTGTGATCCCAAGATGATACCATTTGTTGCAGTTCTTTAACAGTGAGCTTTGAAGAACTTTTTATTTCTCTTACCATCCCCCTCACTGTGCGTGGTGGCGAAATAACCTTGCGCCCTCGTCCAGGCTTGTTTACCACTGTTCCAGTTGTTTTAAACTTCTTAATGATTCCTCTGACAGTAGATATGGGCACGTGCAGGTGAGTGGCTATTTTCTTGTAGCCATTGCCTGACTTCTGAAGGTCGACACACATCTGCCTGACTTGAATGGTGTGTTCCTTTGTCCTTCCCATGTTGAAGAATGGATAAGAGAAATGGCCTCTGTGTCAAGTCATATTTATACCCCAGGGAAACAGGAAGTGATTATTTACTAATTAAATGTTCCAAGATACTCTGATCAACTTTGTAAACTACTGTAGAAATGACTGAAATACTTCAATTACATTTAATTCCTAGGAATTGTTAGGGGTGCCAATTATTGTGGAACAGGTGATTTTATGAAAAATAATTATTTCTCAGTCAGGGATTTTTCCCTTAAAATTCACAAGAGTTGAAGGTAACATTTTTCTACAATTTTCAGTGTGAGAGTATGCTCCTGCAATAAAAATTGAATTTATTTTAAGGCTTTTAACACATCTTAACCAGGGGTGCCAATAATTATGGAGGGCGCTGTATATCACAGAAGAACCCAAAAGCAATGTAGGGGGCAGCACATTCTTATCTCAGCGAAGCACCCTCTGATTGGTTCCCAAGTCTCACATGTCGGACCCATTGTTTATATTACCTCCCTGCTACAGGAAGGGTAACAACAGACTCTATTTAGATAACCCTGCCCCCACTCGCAGGATAACTGCTGTCTCTCTCTCTCTCACCCCCTCGCGTTCAGACTCCAGATGTGCGTCTGCTGCACAGCTGCTTGCGTTTCTCCCTGTTTCACCTCAACTGGCCTTGAGCCGATTGGCTCCACACGTGTTCCCTGTTAGTGTGAAAGTTGCACTCTTTCACAAGTCAGCAGCTGAGCACAGCTGTGTTTCCCGGGTGCTGAGGTTTTCTGTCATGCTTAATTCCCCTTAAGAAAGCACCAACCCCCTTCCCAACTGGGCGGTGGGGCTGAATCATGCAGTTATAGGTGCTCTATGCAAGTTCGTTTACTTTCTGCGCGATTATATTTTTGTCTCAATTTGCCGACATCTCTCCACGATCCGAGAGCTGCCTGCCCTTAAATTCACTGTTAAAAAAAAAGAAAAAAAAAAAACCCGGGCTCTGGAGACCACACAGGCATCACAAAGTGCAAATAAACATCAGGGGCGCAGGCTATACCCCATGACATAACAAACCGTCCTGGCCAATCACCAACAAGAGTTGACAGTTATGGATGCATGGGAAGGAGGGAACTATGGGATGTAGGGCCGGGCTACCTCTGTTTTGTTTGAGTTCGAATGTCAACAGAAGTGATGTCAACAAACTTGTATAGTGCACCTTTAATGGCCTGAATACATCCCTCTGATGTGATTTTACAAAATTTCTCAAGATCTAACTGGCTGCATGTGGTCTGGGCCATTATTATTCCTTGAGCCAAATATATTTTTCCATGTATTTAATGTTGTTGGCTTTTTCTCTGTGTCTGAATTACTTGACTGTTTGATTTCAAAGAAAAGAAAGAGTATATTTCCATTATACCCATGGTATTGAATCAGTGTTAAATGTTGAGGTTTTTGAAAAGGTTAACCGTCACACCCCTCCTCCCACAGTGTCTCAGCTCATCACAGTCTCAACAGACCCCTACGACGCCTGTCAAGATGCCCACGCCATTGTCATCTGCACTGAGTGGGACATGTTCAAGGTGAGGGGTCAAAGGTCATGGGAGAGAGTGCAGGGGTCATACAGCTTGCAGCTGTGCTGTATTTGCAGCCTGTCTACAGTTTTCAAGCTGTGTATTATTGGGCCATGGTTATTCTAGTTTATTCTTGTAATGTCCTAACCCTTTAAGTGCTAGTTGTGGTGATAGCCACGATAACCGTAATCATAACAGCTGCTGATCGCCACTGTTGCCGCGAGGAAGTTTCCAGCCACAACTGCTTGTCGCAGCAAAAGATGTTGGGGTGTTGGGGTCTTTTCAGATTTTAGTATTTACGCAGCCACATTGGGGATTGGTCGTTCGGGGCCCTGGAGTGTGCATTGTCACAATTTATGTGAACTGCATAGTCATCTTATGAATGAGTCATTAAAATATTCTTGTTTTCTGGATTTTGACCACACACTGTTTCAAAATGTCGGCTTTGAGAACTTGTCAAGTAATGGCAGTGAGTTTAACGATGAAAATGCTGAATATGTAGATAGCGAAGTGATAGCGAAAATGAAGCTGACTTTCTTGGGTTTGACGAGTGAGAAATTTTGATTTGATCAATTCGGTGCTGAAGTGTCCCATGTAGGAAATATTTTGAGCGCTGTGTTGGTATTGTATAAAAAATAATCTAGCACTTAAAGGGTTAATTGTAGCCCCCGGATAAAGTCGAGCAGGTACTGTGGATTCATGGCCATCGTCCTTGCCGTGTCCTCGGAGGTTTTCTTGTGGACGCACTATAGGCCATGAATTTCAACTGAGTCTTTGATACTTGGCGTGGGTATAGGTTATAGTCAGGTCACGGCAACCAAAATCGATAGTTGTTATGGCAATGGAATTGGCTGAATAAAGCAGTTTCATGCTGAAAATATGCCCGTTTCCGTGTAGAGCTTGTGAACGCTCTACAGGTCAGAGTTTTTGAGATGTCACAATCGGGCACTGAAGAGTTACACCTATACGGTCGCAGGCAACCGGACTTGTTGAGTTTCATGTGCTGGAATTTTTGGAATGACATCCACTTTGAACGGAAAACATAATGGAATGTGCTAATGTCAGATGACAATGACTTTTCAAATATGATTTGAATATTGGCCCAGTGTGCTGATTTTGCGTGTTTGTCTGTATAATGTGTGTGGGAACATTTGTTACTAGTTTGGGACCTTCTGCAGTGTAAATACTGACCTTGTCTGGACCAGTAGGCCTCATGCAGACCAGAATTCAAACTCAATTTGATCAAACCTTATTTCTGAGGTCCTGGTTAAGGTTAGAAGTCAGGTGTGAATCGAGGTTTGATAAAAGTTAGGGTGAGACATGATTTTGTCAGGTTTATGGGTAGGGTTCAGAGGATGGCCACAGTGAAGGGAAGTCAGTGCACTATCCTAACAGGGATAGCTGGACAAAATTCAGTGTGGTTTGGGTGTTTATGTTTTGTGTGTGTGTGTGTGCTACAGGAACTGGATTATGAACGCATTTACAAGGCCATGCTGAAGCCAGCCTTCATTTTCGATGGACGGAGAATTCTGGATGACCTGCATGATGAACTTCAACAAATCGGTTTCCAGGTGAGTAATTCACGTGACTGGTCTACAGCGGCACCCTCAACGTTTCCCTGTACAGTGGTCACTGCAAAGTTTGGTCATTTCAAGCTTTATTAGTGGAACTCCAGCAGTTTTGAGGCAGGCCACTGTCATACAGCTGGTTTCCAAGTGGTGTAGATGCCTTTTCAAAAAACGCTCCCTTTGGTGATCTTTCGTGTCCTCGATTCTGCTGCTGGTGTTCTGTAATGGACAGGTCCATGAACTGAGTCTTAATCTCACAGGCCTGTATTGGGTAAATGTATTCAGTCCCTCTTTTCCTCAAGTCTTTAATCCAGGTTCCCTTTACCGGAGGGTCAGGTGTGCTCGTCTGGCCAATCAGTGGCTGTAAATGTGCTGCTAATTGGCTGTCAGACAGGAAAAACAGGGCTGGATTTTGATTTGAAGGCCGGATTGAATGATCTCCGCAGTTCTGAATGGTATATGACTATTACGGGGTGTGTCGTTGCAGGTTGAGACTATTGGCAAACGAGTGAGCCAGAGAAGTTCCTTCACGGGAAACGGCGACGTCTCTAAAGCCGACCATCTTCCTCCGTCCAAAAAGACCAAAGTGTGAGCCCCTGTCTTCAGAGAGGAACCCCGGCACTGTGATGGACACCAGCAAAAAACAATCATTTTATGCTCAGTATTATTTAAAATTGATATTTATCATTCGGTGTTCTGGCAGTCCGTTTTCAGCTCGGCCCAAACTGGCGATGCAAACGCTTCCTGAACCGTTTATTATTCTGGTTTTATCAGTTTTACATTTATTCCTGATTTTTTTCGCTTTTTAAAATGCTGCATTCATTTATTCCCCCCAGTTTGTTTTCATTATTCTTACTTTTTTCCCTGTTTATTGATGAATTCCCTATAATTCTGGAACAATGCTCTATTTATTTGTCTGGTTTTCTCATGTAATTTTTTTTCATTTCTCTTTCTCATTTCTCTGTATTTTTGTTCCATTTTTGGGATTTTGTCTCCTTCGTTTCCTCACTGGGACCCTGACATGGGTCAGATTTTCTGGTTCTATGTTTTTGGCTTAACTTAGCTGGTCAAGGACCAAGTAAGATGGTGTGAACGCCACCGTCATGCATTTTCTGTGGACAGTTCTGCCCGTAACCTCCAGTGGTCACATATTGATTAAATTTGACAACACTTGGTGCAACATCTTTTGTCTATAGACTAGTTAGGGATCAAATTTCAGTCCTGCAGCCCCAAAAGCGGGCATGGCGGGGTTTTCATATTGAGAAACTGAAGTCGTCCGTTTTAGACCTTTTGAATACAGATAAAGAGCCTAAACTAGATGTGTAAGTAGTAGGCCTATACAACATGTTTCAACATATTAACCATGGGTTTTGTCAATTGAACACCTGGAACCTTTAGTGGTCACAAATATCTGTCAGAAATGATGAAACTTTGCAAACAAAATCTTTTGTATGGACATAAACTAGTTTGGTATTTCATCTCAGCCTTGTTACCCACTCCATAATTGGTGTGGCAGGCCAGTTGCATTTCAGGTTCACTTGAACCTCTAGTCTAACTGTAAAAGTCCACGATATCCTGACCTTGGAGATGGATGGATACGTTGAGCCTTTAATATGATGCACTGCATTCTGCAGTTTGAACGTCAGAGAATTTGTAATATTATCCTACTTAACTATTTTTATCTGAAACTGTGAAAGAACCTGCATAGGACCTTAAGCGAACGTGATTATATATGTATATGTCCATGCATATGCATATTTATGTATTTATATTTTTATTTACATTTGTACTATAAAGCAATTTCAGTCCTTTTCAGTGGGAATCCTTTTTTATTTTTCTCTGCAAAGTTGTGGTGATCCACAAGACTGTGTGTGTGTGTGTGTGTGTGTGTGTGTGTGTGTTACTACAGTTGCAGGGAATAAAATATCCTCAAATAAAATTTGACAAAATGATGCGCGCACTATTGAGATGCAAACCCACGCCTCTTTTTGACCTTTCGACCTCAAAATGCAAATTTGGACAGGGCACCCTAGGATCATCTACCCCACAAAGTTTGGTCACCCTAGCTTCAGTGGTGGCCAAGCTGTCCCGTGGACAGACACACACACACATAGAGACAGACAGATAGACTGTGCTAAACTGTATACCGACGCTGCCTTGTCGGGTTTGGGTAAAAATACTGCAAAGTTGTAAATCTGGGCCAAGGGCAGGGATTAGGCCTGGGGTTGTAATTGCACTTCTCATTAGGTCTAGGTTTGGCTTTAAGGTTCTGTATTAGATTTAGGCACTAGATTGTGATGAGGCGTTAAATTGAGGTTCTAACACCTCACTTTCGCACAAATTTACACACTCCCCTTTTTATGGGGTTAATAGGTTAGGATTAGGCAAGGGGTTAGGACTAGGGCTGACTGATGGATTTGGGATAGGAAAACAGGCTTTTGGCTCTTGCATAATTTTTTTGGACCCCTCAAGTTTAGTAAAACCAAAGTTAGTCAATTTGTGGTGGTTATTCTCATTAGAGCTTGTATGTCTGAGTGTGTGTGCACGCATGTATTTGTGTTGAACATTGAGCATTAAATGCCATAGCCGGATGGCGTGGCCAGCCGTGCCAGTGTTAACCCTGGTAAGTTGGGGTGCAGAGCAGCATACACACTGTTGTGGGGTGCTGTGTAACTACAGGAGACACTCATGTTCTGTCCATGGGTTTTCCTCTGAGGCCTGGAAAGTCTCCCAAATCTCAGTGGTTAGAGGAGGTAACTCATCTCATTAATCCTCTGGTGCCAAGAAGTACATTCTGGTTGAAGACATAAGTTAAATTTTAACTCCTGTCTATCTCATGAGGTATCTGGTCCAGATGCTGTATTCCCAAAGAAGTCCCTCAAAGCACATGATCTGGTGCCAAACCCCCTTTGGTTTAATCTGGCATCTTCCATGAATGGGCAACTGAACAGCTGCCATTGCACTCTGGTGCCGTTGAGGGTCTGCTAAGTGGAATTGGTTTCTATTCATTAATACTCCTGGACAGCACTTGAGCTCCTCACACATCTTAAAATGAGTTCTGCTTCACCGAAGGGCTAAGTAGCATCTACAAGCATCGACCAGTTCCTTCAAGTATGGCTTGTGCATACTATTCCCGGCATATATAATCAGTTCAAATAGAATTTGATCTTAACGCTTTCATGATTTTAATGAAAGGGTATGTTTCCAACACATGCTGTATGATGCTGTGAAAAGTATGGACCTACTGTCCTTTAAAGATGGCAGTGAGTGTTTGTCAAAAACTGTCCCCTGATATCTGAACGTGTAATTACAAGAAACAACGACTGACAAGGTAGAGACCTACGTTTTCAGCAGTGCTCCCTAACTGCTAACATTCAGCATGTGCAGGTGAGCAGGGTTCATGACAAAGCCTTTTGAATGTGAAATGCCAGTGGAATACATGCTGCAACCTTCAAGCAAATGTACTGAGTCTAGGACTATTTTCTGGAAATTTCATTTTTGAATTTGATGGTGCCCAGGGGTATATTTGCATTGGTGGTTTCACACGAAGTGATGTCATTGATGTCTTCATCGTAGGTTATTAATGAAGACATCAGAGAGAGTCTTGAGGTGACACGGCGTGTCGGGGTGTCACTTTTTTAGTATTTCTGCTCTGCGCTTTTTCATTCGCAACTTTTAAATTAAAACTGTCAAAAAGAGCCGTGTATTACACTCGTGCTGGTGTTATGAGGATTAAAGTCTATTCAGCTGAGAGGCTGAGATACAACGCCCTGAGGCTAGAGTGGGGTCTACAGATACTGAGATTGTCTGTGTGTGTGTGTGCGTGCGTGTGTGTGTGTGTGCGCGTGCGCGTGGGAGGATAGTTAAGTCAGAAAAAACACTGCACTGTGGGCATCTGTTTCTGGGTCCCCATGAGGAAAAAGCTTTATTGTGTGCGTAGGGCTTGGCTTAGGTCAGTGGTTCTCAGACTCGTTCCTGGTGCCCCAATGTGTGTGCTGGTTTTTGTTACAACCAAAACTGCAATCTTGTAACAATCACAAGTGCAAGACTTTTAACAAGGTGTTGATTTGTATTAATTAGCTGCATTCCATGTTTAGCACAGTTATTTACCTCCTTTAGCTGAATTTTTGCGGACTTATTCACTGTGCCATGAAGAATGAAAACCCACAAACATGTTATGCTTATATTTAGCTTACCAGCCCTATGGGCCGATAAGCTATTGTTGAAGTGAGGCGTCCGTCGTCCGGAACATTTTTTGTCTTTTTTTAGCCTGATGAATTTTCGTGTAAATTTGCAATAACATACTACTAGACCATATCTGCAGACGTTTTTCTCTGATTATTGATTGAATAATTTTTGTCCATTGTATGGGCACTTGACATTTGGGCTCCACTATTAAAGGAATAGTTCACCCAAAAATGAAATTCAGTCAATATTGACTTACCCTCATGCTGATGAGAAGTCCGGTGTGGTTTTTTATTCCTCAAAGTGCAGCCGGAGACTGGGGGGGTTTTTCCTCCTGCACCGCAAATCCATATAACGAGCATCTATGGTGACCAAAAAGAAAAGGTCCATAAAACTACGAAAAAACTTTGTAATATTCCTCCATACTGCTCGTCCACTGCAATCCAAAGGTCCTGAAGGGGTAACATCCAGAGTTTACCCGAAACAACGTCATTTTTTACAGTTTTATCGCCTATTATTCTCTCTAGCTGCGGGCACTACGGTCTTGATATCAATACGAAGAGCTATCAGCCGTAGCTGTAGCCTTTCAGGGTCCTGAACTGGTAGTTTGTGGAAAGTCACGTATCTCCTGAACGCATGCTTCATTTGGTTGTAGCAACCCATTTCACTCTAGTCCGTTATCGTTGTAACCTTTAAGACTGGACGGTTAGAGCAGTATCGTCGCTCACTTGAACTTTATTATAACCTCTCTGGCAGGCACACACGCATCTTGTTCCAGCCAGGTTCAATTACAAAACCCAAAACCAGAGAAGTTGGCACGTTATGTAAATCGTAGATAAAAACAGAATACAATGATTTGCAAATCCTTTTCAACTTATATTCAATTGAATACACTGCAAAGACAAGATGTTTAATGTTCAAACTGAGAAACTTTACTTTTTTTTTGCAAATAATCATTAACTTAGAATACAAAGGCAGCAACACATTGCAAAAAAGTTGGCACAGGGGCCTTTTTACCACTTTTAACGACACTCAGTAAAAGTTTGGGAACTGAGGAGACCAATTTTTGAAGCTTTTCAGGTGGAACTCTTTCTCATTCTTGCTTGATGTACAGCTTAAGTTGTTCAATAGTCCGGGGTCTCCATTGTCGTATTCTACGCTTCATAATGTGCCACATATTTTCAATGGGAGACAGGTCTGGACTACACGCAGGCCAGTCTAGTACCCGCACTCTCTTACTATGGAGCCATGCTGTTGTAACACGTGCAGAATGTGGCTTGGCATTGTCTTGCTGAAATAAGCAGGGGCGTCCATGAAAAAGACGTTGCTTGATGGCAACATATGTTGCTCCAAAACCTGTATGTACCTTTCAGCATTAATGGTGCCTTCACATATGTTTAAGTTGCCCATGCCTTGGGCACTAATACACCCCCATACCATCACAGATGCTGGCTTTTGAACTTTGCGCCTATAACAGCCCGGATGGTTCTTTTCCTCTTTGGTCTGGAGGACACGACGTCCACAGTTTCCAAAAACAATTCGAAATGTAGACTCGTCAGACCACAGAACACTTTTCCACTTTGCATCAGTCCATCTTAGATGAGCCTGGGCCCAGCGAAGCCGGCAGCAATTCTGGGTGCTGTTGATAATTGGCTTTCGCTTTGCATTGTAGAGTTTTAACTTGCACTTGCTGATGTAGCGACAAACTGTAGTTACTGACAGTGGTTTTCTGAAGTGTTCCTGAGCCCATGTGGTGATGTCCTTTACAAACGATGCAGTACCGCCTGAGGGATCGAAGGTCACGGGCATTCAATGTTGGTTTTCGGCCTTGTCGCTTACGTGCAGTGATTTCTCATTCTCTGAACCTTTTGACGATATTACGGACCGTAGGTGATGAAATCCCTAAATTTCTTACAATAGCTCGTTGAGGAATGTTGTTTTTAAACTGTTCGACAATCAGCTCATGCATTTGTTCACTAATTGGTGACCCTCACCCCATCCTTGTTTTGTGAATGACTGAGCATTTCAGGGATGCTGCTTTTATACCCAATCATGGCACCCACCTGTTCCCAATTAGCCCGTTCACCTGTGGGATGTTCCAAATAAGTGTTTGATGAGCATTTCTCAACTCTCTCAGTCTTTTTTGTCACTTGTGCCAGCTTTTTTGAAACATGTTGCAGGCATCAAATTCCAAATGAGCTAATATTTGCAAAAAATTACAAAGTTTACCTGTTCGAACATTAAGTAACTTGTCTTTGCAGTGTATTCAATTGAATATAGGTTGAAAAGGATTTGCAAATCATTGTATTCTGTTTTTATTAACGATTTAAACAACGTGCCAACTTCATTGGTTTTGGGTTTTGTACATTTTGTGTCACACTTACATCAGTCCGACAAGAATATATGCAAAACTAGGAACCTTTTCCCATTACAATCCTATTGTAACACAACCAGGATAGGAACACACTACAGCCATCTTTTCATACTAATTTACCAGTGCAGTTAAAAAAAAGTAAATTTCTGTGTGACAAAAACCAAAAAAGTCTTTTTACTTCCAACTGTTGGAGCAGTTGACTTCGCTCTGCTTTATTGGTTCTCGGGTCGCTCTCAGCAGCATGTAAACACAGGGTCGTGTCGTCTGCGATTCCGGTTGGATGTTGTCTGGCGCGGCTACCGTAGTGCCCGCAGTTGCACGGGAGAACCTTGTGAACGCCGGAGCGCACCTCCAGGCAGACATACTAGAGAGAATAATAGGCTATAAAACTGTACAAAATGACGTCATTTCGGGTAAACTCTGGATGTTACCCCTTCAGGACACTTGGATTGCAGCGGACAAGCAGTCCAGGTGTCTCCCCAAAGTGTGTGATCCATCAAAATGGTTCACAGTCAAATCATACATTAATGATATATTTAACACAAATTAACTTTTGGGGCATGAAATTCAGCATGAACTAATGTTTTCTGGTTGAGTTTAGCATGAATTTATCAATATCAGTGCAGTTGAACATCATTGGTCACCATTAACCTCTCCACACACAAAACATGCCTTTTCTCCAAAATAAAGTTAACAATATTGTCCATTTTTCTTTGAAGTCCCCCAAGCATTAAATAAAGTGCTGATTAAACAGCTATAACATTCACGCTGCAATGAAAAGCTAACCGCTCTCACATCCGAGCATATAATCTTTCACCTTATAAGGGTAAAAACTCACTAACTCAGTAATATCTGAATTCTGAAATACACCTTATTTTAACAGAACAGAAATGTCACTTTCAGGATAAATCAAACGACATATGCCTCCATATTCAACAGACTGGTGTAATGAACGTACCGAGCGATCTACCGACGTGCGTGAGCTGCATGCATTTGGAGAAACGAAAACCTCGGCATTCGATGTCTTTCAACGCGGTATAAATTCTACAGCAAAAAGCCATATTGAGCAAAATGCAAACAGGGTCGAAGAATAACCTGATTTCTTCATTGATGCCCTCCTCCAGAGACAGATGTATCGGGTAGAAGGAACCCTCCAGTACCGTTTCATTCGAAATAATTCCCATTGACCGCGTCCATACAACATTTATCTCGTAAATGAAACTGAACACTTCAGGCCGGTTTCGAGTGTCTTTGTCTCTTAAATATCGCATCATTTTCAGCTGCACAACCGTGGCCAACATTCGAAGAACACAACCGACTTTAGTTTTACGCTTAGCTTTGTATTCTATTCTTATTGTCCGATTAATGTATTTCAGTTATTTAGCAAAGTTGAAACACTCGGGAATTGGTGAAGAAACGAGTCTATCAATACATCGTTCCCGGGGAAGCTTCATGAGGGCGTGAACTATGACTGTAGAGTTACGCAGATGAATCTGAGAATATAATTGAGTGACTGGCTATCGACACCAGTACTTGGGTGGATAGAAGGGAGCGCTGAATTTGTCAATGGAGGAATCTACACGTTAATCCATGGGAGGGAACTGCGCATATTTTGTGTGTGATGACTGTAATTGACAGTAGAATGTGAGGGAATCAATACTATGTCAGATTTTTTGCTTCACAAAATGTTTTTTTAACCACTATTTGGAATACTGTTGGCTCACTGTTGCTAAAATGGTTGCTACAGAGTACTAAGTTTTTTTCTGTCGCAAGTGATAATTTTTTAAAACTACTGGATCGATACTATGGGCAAGGATATAGACCAGTTTGCACATCAGGCTTAGCTGAGGAGTTGAATTCATGTTACTCCTGAAAAACAGGGATTGGAGGGAACTTCTCCATACTCTAAATCGCGTTTCAGCTCTGCCTGCTTGTGAATATTCAATAGCTGATCCGGGGGTGCCATCTCGTGGTCGAGTACTGTACTCGACCACTGTACTGTAACTAAGTGCTTAAATTTGCATATCTATAGACGCGAGCGTCTACATCTGCAGAAAGGGGTTAACAATGTTAAAAGATATGACTTAAAGTTTCAAAAAATTATTTCTCAAAAACTGTCTGATAACTTTTTTTATAGATATGGCAATCAACTCACCTTGATACACTTTATTAACAGAGCGAGTGCCATTTTGATTGAATTGACAGAAGTGGGTCTAGTGGGGGCACTGTACTTTAACATTGGGTCTTATGGAGAATGGGCCAAATCACCTGTGGTAGCTAAATTGTTGCAGATAGAGATTAAGTTTGTATCACTGACATATAGGAAGTAATATATGTCCGATATTTTGGTTGTGTTAAAGTTGACCTTAGATGACCTTGAAAGGTCAAACTTGAGGTCAAGCAAAATGTTACAATTTTCAAAGGTTTCTAGGATTGAAAATATTGAAGATTGGGAACATATGTGCATTGAACAGGTATAGGAAGTCATGTATGAACTTTCATTTGGTGGCCATTGAACTTGACCTTCGGCGGCCTTCGAAGGTCAAACTTCACATAGTGAAATTTCAATGACTTTTGTTACCAAAACTATTACAGATAGAGCTTAGGTTTGTATTGCGGGCATATAGGAAGTCATGTATGAAGTTTCGTTGGGTGACCTTAAACTTGACCTTCAGTGACCTTGAATGCCCAAACTTCACAGTGAAACTTCAATAACTTATATCAGCAGAATGGTTACAGATAGTTTTGGTTTGTATTGGAGATGTATTGGAAGTCATAAATGAACTTTCATTTGGTGGCCTTGAACTTGACCTTAGGTGACCTTCGAAGGTCAAACTTCACGTAGTGAAATTTCAATGACTTCTATCACCAAAACTATTGCAGATAAGGTTTGTATTGTGGCCATATAGGAAGTCATGAATGAAGTTTTATTGGGTGACCTTGAACTTGACCTTCAGTGACCTTGAATGACCAAACTATACGTGAAATTTCAATGACTTATATCAGCAAAATCGTTACAGATTGAGTGTAGGTTTGTACTGGAGACGTAGAGGAAGTCACGTACAAACTTTCATTTGGTGACTTTCATATTGACCTTCGAAGGTCTGACTTGACCTAGAGAAAATTAAATGACTTTTATCACTGAAAAGGTCACAGATGCAGCCTAGGTTTGTGTTACTGATATAGGAAGTCACATATGAACTTTCATTTGGTGACATTCAGCTTGACTTTTGATGACATATGACATATGAACTTGACATAATATAATTACAATGACTTGTCTTGCCAAAACGGTCACAGGTTGAGTCTAGGTTTGTTTTACAAACATATAGGAAGTCATATATGAACTTCCATTTGGTGACCTTCGTATTGACCTTCAAAGTCAAATGTGACTTAGTGAAAATTCAATGACTTGTATCACTAAAACGGTTACAGATGGAGCCTACGTTTGTGTTACTGACATCTAGGAAGTCACATATGAACTTTCATTTGGTGACATTCAAATTGACTGTCAGAGACCTTTGAGAGTTAAACTCCACAGTGAAATTACAATGGCTTTTATCACCAAAATGGTCACAGATTGAGTCAAGGTTTGTATAGAGACATTTAGAAAGTCATATATGAAGTCCATTTGCTGACCACAACTCGACATTCTGTGACCTTGTAAGTTCACAATTGACATATTGAATACATATTGACATATTATAATGATTTGTGTCACCAAAACTGCTTCAGAGCTTAGGATATTATTACAGAAGGTCTTTCAATTTATGTGAACTTTTATTTAGTGACCTTGACATTGACTTCATTGATTCAAATGTCAAACTTCACATGAATTTTTCATAACTTGTATCTTCGTTGTAAGATTGCTTGCCAGTAGGTCCGTGGTCCTATTTTTCCATATTGTGAGGATTTGCAGGTAAAAAAAAAACATTTCTAAACAGATCAAACTAGACTCTGAGAAAATCAGTAAGCTCCAAATTGGGTTGCTGAACACAGGTGTTTAGAATTATTTCAAAATAATTTGCCTGAACTTAATAAAATGAACATGAAATGAAACAGGCATGACTTTATTGTTTGCCAAATAAATTGTTGGTTTTTGCAATTGTGTATTGACAGTTTCACCAATGAGGAACTTATTGATTGTTTACTTTGATTACCGGTTTGGTCAAATTGTTTCCTTCCACAGTTATTGACATTGGTTTCTAACATCTCATTGTGGATATGAAATTTTAATTCTTCATGGCATGTGTAGATTTGTGAAATGTGGCTTAAGAGGACGAATAACTGCTCTAAACATGAATGCACCTAATTAAGGCAAATCAACAGCTTGTTTAAGTCCTAAGATTGCATCTGTGGCTGAACAAAAGCAAGCATACACAGTAGGGTGCCAGGACCGAGTTTGAGAACCACTAGCTTAGGTCAAGGGTTACTATTGGCCATTTGGTTAGGTCTAGGTCTAGTTTTAAGGATAGTTAGCAGAATTATGACCTAGACTATGGATAGACTTTCAATTATGCTTCAAAGATTGTTTTGGGGAGTTTATAGCTTTAAGCTTACACTTAGGGAAGGGTTTGGGGTTAGCGAAGGGGTCTGGAGCTGTGGAAATATGATACTGGAGCATAAATAATTTTATGGGCCCCGCGGGGATAGGAAAACAAATGTGTGTGTGTGTGTGTGTGTGTGAGTGAGTGGGTGTGTGTGTGTGTGGGGGGGGGCGAGGGCAAGGCAGAGAGAAAATGAGATCGAGAAACAAGGCAAAAATGTTAAAAAAAAGATTAAAAAATGTGTGTGTGTGGGTGTGTGTTGTGTCTGAGAGAGAGAGAGAGCGAGACAAAGTAGAAATTGGCCTTTCAAGAATGTATGTGTTTGTGTGTGACAAGGCAGAAATTAATTGAATAAGTGTTCCTGTCACATGCAAGATTATTATATCTCCTGGTTGAATTCAGCTGCGACACCTAATTCACTCTCTCTCCTTTGCTTTTGAGATGCAGGGCAAATGAGGACATTAATTTAGGACTGTTGTGTCAGTAAGAGGGCTTACCTCAGACAGACTGTGAGCTCCAGGTGAACAGAAAGTGCCCTCACTGGTATGCTGTACTGTCTCCAACACATACCGAAGAACTCCTTATCTCCTCAGACCGAGGGGAGCTCAGTCCGGTTTAACAGCTTTACTGTTACAGAGAGTGTCAGCAGTGAATGATTCGTGAGACATTTCCTGCTCTCCTGTTTATTAGTATTCATGGAATATTTTGTGTTTAAGAGGCTTAAAACAGGCTGTGTCCTATTAAAATGGAATATATTATTAAACCATGTGTTTTTAAATGTAGGGGCCTTTAATTGTGGTCCTTGAAGTTCTGTACCGAGAGAGAAGCCACAACCCGAGAGATGGGAGCTCCTGCGCCTCTGCCCTGATCTGGAGGGCAGTTCATGAAGGCCAGCGTAGTAAAGCCAGTTATGCATTACTTCTAATGATAAACCCCATCACTCTGGGGGAAAAAAAAAACAAAACACATTAATCCCCTTGTCCCAATTTTTCAACATGGAAATGATGGGGGGGGGTGGGGTTGGCAGAGGATATTGATGCCAATGCCTCGTGGAATGAGCCAGAATGCGTCGGAATTAAAATTCTTAGTACAAAAGTATATTCCTGGATATTTGAAGTGCGTTCTAAAAATTCTGACTGCATTTTGAGTGCATTCCAAATATTAGGGCCCGTTCTTCTGGCTGCCCAGCCCGCATGTATCGCTCATGCTCAAAACTTTCCAGATGCATTTGCAGTGGAGAAATATTGAACGGCATCCGAAGTGTATTCTAACTGCGCTCTGACTGCATCATAAATATTCTTTTGGCATTCCAACAGCATTCAAAACATCCCAGATAGCAAGCACCTCCGCTCCGGATCTTCCCCGGCTCTGAGCCAGATCACCTGGAGTCGGCACAGAGCCGGGGCAGATCTGGAGCGGAGGTGCTTGCTATCTGGGTTTCTGATAGCATTCGAGGGAGAATCGAAATGGCAAGCCACATGAAATCCTGCCAGAATGCGCCTCTGATGAGCCATTTCGATTGCATTTCAATTGCTGCAGGAATCTATTTTGATATTAAGACAATTCAGCTGGAATGTGCTTCGAATGCCATTGGAATCTTTCAATTGCCTCTGGAATCAGTGGCGGCAGGTGAACTGGCTAGAGAAATGGTAGATTTTATTGGTACGGCAGTCGATTTCAAGGAGTTAGGGTAAGGATTTGGGATTATGGTTAGGGGAAGGGTAAGAGGCTGGGGTTAGGGTTAGGCTTAGGGGTTAGGGCAGGGCTTGCAATTCGGCTGCTTTACCTCTCCACTACACCACACTGAAATGCATTGAAAAACTGCCGTAGCTGTAGCAACTGCCAAAAAATAATGATTGGTTATGACCTGTTTTCAATCATTCATTTAAATTACCATTACGGAGACTCCGAAAACTCTCGACTTTATCAGATGTGGCCAGTTTTTATTAATAACGCATACCTGTTAACTCACTCATTCGGCGTCAGTCTTTGTGGCATATTTACATTTTCCCTGCTGTAGTCAGCAATTACTCAATCAACGCATATGGGACACTCGTGTTACATTCTAAGTAGACTCTGAGTATTCAAGCTGCATTCTGTTTGAATTCTTGGACGTTCCAATCATATTCGGCGGCCATTCCGGGAGCGTTCTGACTGCATTCAAGGCACCTTCCAACCAGACTTCGGGTGGAGTTCAGGCTTCAATTGAACCGCACTCATACGGCATTCAAAGTTTATTCTAAATATTCTGACTGCATTCTAAATATTCCTACTGTGTTCCAACTACATTCAGCTGCATTCGAGAGCTAATACACCCAGAATGTGCAAGAATCATTTGAGGCGGGTTCGAAGTGCATTCTCAGCATTCGAACGGCATTCTTTCAAAGCTGTAAGAATTTTGGTCAATTTGACATTCCCGCTGGAATGTTGCTTGAATTCTTCATCCCGGCTGGTCCTGCTTGATTCTAGCTGATTTTGAATAAGTGTGACGGGGGCTTTAGGAGTATCTTGACGTATACAAGACTGTCAGTGTACGAGCTGAATGTACCGGGTGTTAGCGATGAGAAATGCGTGGAATGCTCTGTACAGATTTCGACGTGACTTGACGTTTACGCGACATTCTGCGATTCAGTTCCAAAAACCGCTGAGATCATCCGAGGCTAGCTCTCACTTACGAGCTTAATCATGCGGTATCCCTGGGGATCAAGACATTTTTATTTTTTCAGCGTGAAAAGTTTCACATTTATCATTTTCTGCCCGTGTGATAGTCACCATCTGTTCGCGTGAATCTGCGTCATTTCCTATTATTCCTATTAACATGTCTGAAACTTAATTTTCATTTATAAATAAAACAAACAAACAAAAAAAACACGAATTCGCTCTAATTGCGCGTACGCGTTCATTTCGCCCTAACTTCTGCAGACAGGGCTTAGTGGGAATGTTATAGTTGCTGCGGTATCATTAGGAAGAAAATCCCACGGCTCCCCGTTTCCGCTTTCCTGGAACCATAAGTTCCACACACTCCCTCAGACAGGTCTGAACCCCGGGATAAAGTTCACCTTTTGCCTCTCCTAATCGGATCTGGGAGCTTGAAGTCAGCGCCAGAGGATGGGGAAGGGAAATCCAACCCACAGAAACCAATGAGCTTTTTACAGGCTGCTAACTCCCTGTGGCTGCGAAGCACACCCATATACACACGAGCCCAAGAAGGATTAAGGGCACCCTGCTGGTTTTTGAGTCACCGCCGGTCGCTGATGAGAACCGACCGGGTGAGACGAGGTCGGGGAGGGAGAGAGTCATCGCTCATTGAAAGTCATAAGTCAGAGATGTGTTAACCGTTTCAGGCCCATATTATTTTGTACACCAATAAAAGCCTATAAAGCTGACGTTTTTATTTTGTTTTCTTGATGTTAGCGAAAGGAAAAAAAAAAACAGACCATAAATCAAACTGGCTGCATAAACTGTACGGCAAAAATGCATCCTTTAGTTTCTGGAAATGTGCTCACATCGTATGTGGCTTTAACACGTTATTTATTGCCTCAAGCATGAAGCTTTTTTTTTTTTTTAAGTGTGTACTCTTTGAAGTTAAGTATGGTTGCTGACCAGTTCAAGCTCATATTGGGAAATGCCATCATGGGCACAGACCCTAACCTTATACCGATCAGCCACAAGATTAAAACCACCAGCCTGTAGGGAAGGTCCCCCTTGTGCTGCCAGAGCAGCTCCATCAAAGTAACGTCACTTGATTTCCCAAACTCAAAGTTTCCAAGCAGAACATTTCCCAGACTATCAGAATCCCGCCACCAGCTTGTCTCCTTCCAACAGTGCATCCGCATGCCATCTCTTCCCTGGTAAATGGTGCACAAATACCCAGCCGCAGCACATGAAAAGAAAAAGTCACTCACTGTGACCTTCTTCAGCTGCTCCAAGGTCCAGTTCTGAAGCTCAGGTGCCCATTGGGGGAGCTTTAGAGGTGTACTGGGGTTAGAGTGGGCCCTCTGACTTGTCTGCAAGCGAGAAGGTGCAATACACAGCAATGTATGGTCATACTCTGGATAAAAAAATGAACAAATCAACCGTTACATCACCCATTGGTTTCAGCATACCATTGAAGAAGCCTCGATTTTGGCTATTTGAACAGCGCCATTTTGTCATTTTTTGTCACACAACCGGATGTGATTTCTTTTGGACGAGAGTGTGAATTGAAGATCCAGGGAGGAGTGAGGGGTGGATCTACGGGTGGATCTGACCGAATCTGATGAGGACCAGAGGATAGCCATGCCCCCAAAGCATATCTGACTTTATCCTTTATTCTAGTCTATTTGGGAGCATACTTTACAAAAATGAACATCATGATGTATAGAAGGAGACTTGGAACTATAGGTACCATAAAATAATGTGGAAAATCACTATTGAAATAAATAATCAGTTGGGAAACTAGGGTCATTTTCGTATAGACTTCTATAGCATTGAATTTCTTTCTGCAACCACTGTCGTCGCCATCTGCTGGCGATTAAATAGAATGCAATTTTCAGAGATTTCCGCATGAGTGTCACTTTTCAGACCCCGGTGCTATGACCATCTTTTTATACAGTCTATGGGTATGATGCAACGTAGGTTGCGACATATTCCTTATTTAAATATTATGTAAACTCTCAGTGATTTGTGCCACAGTGTCCCTTCTCTCAGTATGTACCAGACATAAAAGCTTTCATAGCACTCATGCATCGATGAGCCTTGGGTGCACAAAACCCTGGCGCTGGATCATGGTTTGTCCCTCCTTGGACCACTGTCAGTAGGTACTCACTTCTGCTGACAGGGAGTACCCCGGAAGTCTTCCTATATAGAGTCTCTTACCCACTTGTCAGCCCATAACAATTTGGCCCTTGTCAAAATAGTTTAGTTCCCATTTCTCACTCTTCCAACATGTTGAATACAAGAACCAACTGTTCGCTCACTGTCCAAGATCTGTCTGCAGACCTTGACATGTACAGTTATGAGATAATGGACATTATTTGTCACATATGTAGGGTGGTTTTAATGTTTTGTTCATTGACATAAGCCTGAGTAGAATTCAAGAGTTGCTGCCAGTGAGATTTACTCGACATTCACATCAGTCAACCAATTTCAAAGCAATCACAAAACAATTTCAAAAGAGCAAAATTATATAAATCTGTGGCTGGTATTTTTTTTCCTACCAAAGACACAAACTTGGTATTTTTGATCCTGTCGAATGTGGCATAAAACTGGCATGATGAGTGGATGGATGAACATAAATGGACGTAAACAACAATCAGAAAAAATATATATTTCTGTGGCAAAAGGAGAATATTAGTGTCAATTTTATGGCAGTCAGTGGGAGCACACCTGGTGCAGGGTGGGGAAAGTCGATAAAAATAATGAATGGAATTACCAGGCCTTCTCTGTCCTGCTGTTTTTTATTTATCTAATTATTAAATTAATTTTTTATTTTTTAGCTTTTTCAGCTAGTTTGAAGCTGGTAAGTTGGTCAAGCTTGTGACGTAACAGTCAAGGTGCTCGCAAGACAGATCATAGTTGCATCCCAATACTCAAGAAAATGCATCTTTTTTTATCCATTTTCCACCACCTATTCAGAGCTAAGAAGGGAAATCAAGTGGAAGAAAGACAAATGTATTTGTAGAATATAATTATGCACGGCAAACTTCCAGATGTACTATGCTACTCTTCCAGCTATTCCTTGATATAAACTCTCCTCCATTTCATTTCCATTCTCCTTTGGCACACCTGACAAAACTCATTCGCAGCTAGATTAGGCCAATGGCAGTAGTTTGTGTTAAAATGTGTAATGGTTACAGTGATAACCTACTTGACCAAAGTAACAGTGTTGATTACTGCTAATTTCAATGGATTCAGGACAAATGAATTTGGTTGATCTATTTCCATTAGTGTGGAGAGGGATTTTGGTTTGTTCAGAGTTCCGCCGCAGAGAATGGAGTTCCTCCGAGACTCCTTATTGACCTGTTGATATTTTTTATGACACTGAAAGAAAATAGTGGAATTGCAATTGATGGGGTTTAGAAAAGAGGAAAAAATGTGGTGCTCGACATAAGGGGTGGAGTAATGGGAGAAATGGAAGAATGGATACCAATATATTATGACATTATATAACATAGGGACAAGAACAGTGTGAGGGTGCGATCAGGAACCAGTCGCGAGAACCAAGCAATGCAGTAGATTTAGTTTTATTAATAAAGGGGGAAGACCCCCGCAGGGCAGAAGACAAAGGTACAAAGTCCACACTCCAAAAATCAAAGTCCTATTGGGCAAAAATAGAATTGAAAACCAGGTCAGCAATCACAGTCATCGTTGTTGGACAGATATGGGTCTGGTTGACAGGTACAGGTATGTCAAAGAAGCAAAACCAGAATTCAGTGGGCATAATCTGAATCGTAACCAGGGCAGCAATCATAGATCTCATGGGCAGGCAGAAAAAGGGTCAAAACACACAGATGCAACAGTAATCCAAAATCACAAAGGCAAAAAATCAAAAAGTGGGGCAGTCCAGTCAGAAAGGTTATCACTGAGAAATCAAGGCGAGAGAAAGCGTGGCATAAGAAGACTGAGGAAACGATCTGATGGGGAAGTGCTGAGAAAAGACTCCTAATATACACACCGGGAGAATCACATGCTACACAGAACACAGGTGTTGGAAATGAGACTAATTACAGAGGGTGGAACAAGAGGGAGAACCTAATCACATGAAATAGGCAAAAGCCAAAACGCGGACAGGGATCACGAGACATTCCTACAGACAAATATACGGCACCGGTCAAGGAGTTCTAAAGTGCAGAGAAAGGACAGCGTGATCAGATGTGGAGCTTCCACAGAAATGCAGCAGAGGAGATTAGGGAGAGACAAGAGGCGGAGACTAGAACAGGGCGAGCGCTGAGAGCTTGTTAATCAATTACGAAGTGAAACTATACAATTCCTTAGTGCTCGTAAGTATGTTTATATACAATGTTAGTAAGTGTTAGTAACTTTTAGCGAAAACAACAAACTGTTAGTATGGTTAGTAAAATAGAAAAGTAAGGTGAAGAAAGCAAACAAGATTGGAAGGAAGATTGAAACCAGAAACTATTAAATTACCCGAAGAAGTGGCACGCAATTGATTTATTGATTTATTAAGCTTTGACAGAAGGCAGGAAATGATCGCACAGGTGGCAAGGCACCTATTGTGAGGCAATTATCCCTCAACATGTACAGACAATTGAACAATGAGAAGAAAAAAAAAAAACATATATATATATATATATACACATATATATACAAAACCCAAAACCAGTGAAGTTGGCACGTTATGTAAATCGTAGATAAAAACAGAATACAATGATTTGCAAATCCTTTTCAACTTATATTCAATTGAATACACTGCAAAGACAAGATGTTTAATATTTAAACTGAGAAACTTTATTTTTATTTGCAAATAATCATTAACTTAGCATTTAAAGGCAGCAACACATTGCTAAAAAGTTGGCACAGGGGCCTTTTTACCACTGTGCTACATCGCCTTTCCTTTTAACGACACTCAGTAAACGTTTGGGAACTGAGGAGACCAATTTTTGAAGCTTTTCCGGTGGAACTCTTTCCCATTCTTGCTTGATGTACAGCTTAAGTTGTTCAATAGTCCGGGGTCTCCGTTGTTGTATTTTACGCTTCATAATGCGCCACACATTTTCAATGGGAGACAGGTCTGGATTACAGGCAGGCGAGTCTAGTTCCCGCACTCTTTTACCACGGAGCCATGCTGTTGTAACACGTGCAGAATGTGGCTTGGCATTGTCTTGCTGAAATAAGCAGGGGCGTCCATGAAAAAGACGTTGCTTGGATGGCAACATTTGTTGCTCCAAAACCTGTATGTACCTTTCAGCATTAATTGTGCCTTCACATATGTGTAAGTTGCCCATGCCTTGGGCACTAATACACCCCCATACCATCACAGATGCTGGCTTTAGAACTTAGAACTTTAGAACTGCGCCTATAACAGTCCGGACGGTTCTTTTCCTCTTTGGTCTGGAGGTCCACAGTTTCCAAAAACAATTTGAAATGTGGACTCGTCAGACCACAGAACACTTTTCCACTTTGCATCAGTCCATCTTAGATGACCTTGGGCCCAGCGAAGCCAGCAGCGTTTCTGGGTGCTGTTGATAAATGGCTTTCACTTTGCATTGTAGAGTTTTAACTTGCACTTGCAGATGCAGTGACGAACTGTAGTTACTGACAAAGGTTTTCTGAAGTGTTCCTGAGCCCATGTGGTGATGTCGGTTTTTGATGCAGTACCCCCTGAGGGATCGAAGGTCACGGGCATTCAATGTTGGTTTTCGGCCTTGTCGCTTACATGCAGTGATTTCTCCAGATTCTCTGAACCTTTTGACGATATTACGGACCGTAGATGATAAAATCCCTAAATTTCTTGCAATAGCTCGTTGATGAATGTTGTTTTTAAACTGTTCGACACTCAGCTCACGCATTTGTTCACTAAGTGGTGACCCTCATTCCTCAACTCTCTCAGTCTTTTTTGCCACTTGTGCCAGCTTTTTTGAAACATGTTGCAGGCATCAAATTCCAAATGAGCTAATATTTGCAAAAAATTACCTGTTTACCTGTTCGAACATGAAGTAACTTGTCTTTGCAGTGTATTCTATTGAATATAGATTGAAATTGATTTGCAAATCATTGTATTCTGTTTTTATTTACGATTTACACAACGTGCCAACTTCACTGGTTTTGGGTTTTGTACATACACACATACATATACATATACATCCTCGCCAGTTGATATTCACAAACGCCACTCGAGCATAACTGACAGTAGTGGGCACTTGATACCACAGGCGGTGCGTTGGCTGCTGTAATGCAGAGGTGGGCAACGAGGCCCGTATCTGTCCCTGATTTTCGCACCAACTTCTGCCCGTTAATTAGTTGATTATCTAAATTAGCCAAACTATTCATGAAATCTGAGAATTATGATGCATTTCTTGAAATTATCATTAGTGACCACCAAAGACTGTTCTTGTGTCCAGATATCAAACATTTTTCTTTGATCGAACCTTTGCACAAATCTATATTTGTGCTTGCAACCAATTAACTAAATTAGCGAGGGTAATTGATAGAAAAAAAAACCTGCATACACACCGGCCCTCCAGGACCGGAATTGCCCACCCCTGCTGTAAAGGGATGCTCAATCCTCACCCTTCAGTGCTGAATGACCTAAACCTGACGCAGTTTACTTTTCTTGATTAGAAAGTTTCTCAGACAAATTGGTAAAACGACAATCACATTTATTTTATACATTGCTTCACAAAATTGAGGAGTTTCTTTCACACATAAATGACGACGTAAATATCAGCATGTCTTCATAAATTCTGTGGCCAAGTGGCTCGCGAAAGGTGCAGGACAGCCCGCGAGGCTCACTAAGCAACAAACTGTGAAACGTGCCAGACATTTCCCTCTACATTGAGCAATTCATGTAGAAAAGGATGGATTCTCGCGACTTACAGCTACAGGAGCCTCGCAGACCAATCCACACGCGCCCCACGAGCCAGCTGAGTGCAGAATTTTCCAACCTATGAGTAAAGAAAAGCTCGAATAATCTGAATCTGTGAGGAGTTGACAGGTATGCGTCATTAATGAAAACTGGCCACACCTGATAATGTCGAGAGTTTTTGCAATGGTAGTTTAAATGAACTGTCCAATCATTAAATTTTCATGTCCAATCATTATTTTTAAGGGATAGTTTTGAGCTTCCCCTATTGCCAGTTCACCAGTAGCCACTGGTGGGTACACTGTTGCTAACCTTGAGTTCACCACAGTGCAGTTCATAAACACTGAAACCCGGTGGTCAGTTAGTAAGTTACCGGCATCGTTATCATCATTATTGTTAAAATTTGCATAGTTGCGATTGCGTCGAGCCCATGGCCATAAATGATTCAGTTTCTAATGTTTGTAACCACCTGAAAGCCATGACAACGAAATACCGGCGCAAGTTCAAGTATCGGCTCAAGGGAGGTGTTCCCTGCACTCAACCTTCACTCAGATAGAGACACTATTTTCAGTGTGAGCGAGGTCTCTGAAAGCAAATGAGGGTTAAGGCAACCTCTGACTCATTTAGTATAACCTGACACTGAGTAAGTTTTAGTACTTACTCGCACTCAATTAGTATGAGTGTCGTTTCTGAATACGAGCCTAAGTCTCCTTTTCAGCACGACCTGCATTAGAAATACTTTGTAATTAAAATATCACACTTTACAAGGAAATTGGTGATACAAAAAAGAAACATACAATGCCATCATAACGTCGAAAAAAAGAAGAAAAAAAACAACAATTCTAATGATAAAATAATTTGTTCAATGTTTTAAAATGTTCAAAGGAACCAGTTCATGCAGTTTCAGGTCACCTTGCAGCTGATTCTAGGTGTGAGGGACATTGTAATAACCAGCTCTGTTCTTACCCAAGGAACATAAGTCTTGAGACCGGTTCTCGGAGCAGTCTCACAGATGTTCATGAAGGCCCCCACTTTTTATGGACACTAGTAACAGACAAAGGACTCGGCAGCCTCCTGCAGTCAAGTTGAGGGACAGGTTATCTTTGGTAAACTTTTGCCATTGAGATTTACCAGAAGTCTGTTACTCCTAGAAGTGTGCAAGGGCTGGTTGAGTGCATAGATAGACTGTATAAAAAGAAGGACGAAGCAATCGTGACGTCACCCATTGGTTTCAGCATACCATTTAGGAAGCTTTGATTTTGGCAATTTGAACAGCGCCATTTTGTCATTTTGAAACTGGATATGATTCCTGTTAGACAAGAGCATGAATTGAAGATCCACGGAGGAGCGAGGGGCGGCTCTACGGGTGGATCTGACCATATCTGATGAGGACCAGAGGATAGGCACACCCCTAAAGCATATTCTGGTTTTATCCTTTATTCTAGTCAATTTGGGACCATAATTTACAAAAATGAATATCATGATATATCAAAGGAGACTTGGAACTTGCGACAGATACCATAAAATAATGTGGAATAATAATAAGGTGACAAATTTCGTGAATTTACCGCGCAGATCTTGTGATCAAACGTCACATCATGTGTTATAATTGGGTAGTCGCCAATTCCGTCTACCCAATCAAAGTTACTGTTATTCACTTGGAGCAATAAAATGGATTTACCCATTGCCATCTACCTTATTCCTGAGGGTGCTACTGTAGATATGATCATAGGTACACCTTTCAGGGGAAGTAGTTTTTAGTGAGTGGCTAGTCAAGAACAGCAGCATTTCTGTCCGTTAACTTAGCGATTACAGCTCGTTTTTTTTGACAAATTAACATTCTTTTCTTAAAATGTCCCTTCAGAGCTTCGGCACCTGTTGAGCTGTTCGAGGCTGATCGAACAACCAGAGGAAGCTAAATTTATGGTTTGATCAACAGTGTTTTGAACACGCACCCAGAACATAGGGGATTGTCCTTGTGTTCAGCGAAACGGTTTCCATCGCCGTCCTACAGAAGAGGAAGCCAGAATTTGGCTGAAAAACCTGAATTTGAAAAGACCCCCCGAAAACATTAGGTGCACATTTCATTATATTGACATACAAGGGTTCCTACTTAATGGCTAGGCTCAGACAGACCAGCGCACATGAGTCCTCGGAAGCATTTTGACAGCAGTGCCAGGAGAGCACAAGGTATGATTTCACGTGTAGGGAGGACAGAAAATTGTTGTATTCGTCCGGTAATGCCAGTCAGTGTAACTAACGTTTCATCCTGTACAGTTTAAGATGAGGCTGTAGAAGTAGCAATAGTCTACTACAATTTGGAAGTAGCCTACTCTGTTCCAAACAATAGTCTTGCACTCCAAACCTCATTTCACTAAAATTAAACGTGTGGGGAAAATGGATTTACTGTGTTTTGCATGTTATGGTATTGGATTAGCTAGCAACTTAATACCGTATAATGTAGTTGGCTGGAGTAGAGCTAATTTGACTCGTACTGTCGGATGGTTTAATTTACTCTGTATAACAATCCATCACGTTTAAAAAGTAGAACAGTAATTACCGCTGAAATATAGTGTTTGCTTCATAAATATTCTCCGTAAGTACTTGAATATCTGTTTTAAGGTACATAAGGTCGTATACTGCCTCCTTTAACAAAACGCAACTGACCCTGTTGCTGTGGAAGTACTGCATACGCTTTGGAGCTTTGTTGATTGTTCATAGCTTCGCAGTCTGTGGCAACGGAGTCGTTAATGTAGCCAAATGCTCTAGTGTGGCCACTGCTTCAGATCGTTCTCCCATTCTTCGATAGTAGAAGGCAGCGGTGTAACTTTATCCCGTCTGAGGGCTAAAAGGTGATGTTCCCTCATATATTATTTTCCAATCGCTTAAAAAAGGGGGTTCGCGTGAGCCGCTACCAATGTAAACAGTTCAGTGACAGGATAGTGGCCCTCCAGGAACAGAGTTGGTGACCACTGATCTCGGGAGTTTTTGGGGGTATTAGACGTTAAAGGGGAGGAGAGTCAGGGAATTTGGGAACATTGATAGCTTGAATAGACTATAATGCACACTCTGGTACAGTTGGTGGCGATATGCACCTAATAGAACGTGCAATATATCCAGTAAATGAAAAGAAGAAGAAGGAGGAATAAAGACGTAAGGGGGCGGAGCCTCATCGCACACCGGCTGCGGTCCTCAGCGCACCATGGCAGACAAAACGGAGATACAAGAGGAGATAAAAACACAAGGAGAGATTGTTAGGAAATTAAAGGCAGAAAAGGCTAGCAAAGAACAGGTCAGCACTCTGTCTACACACCTTTGATTTGTGTCAGTCTCCACAGTTTCTTTATTTCACTATGATTATGTCCGTTGCCTTGCTAGATGGCTAAGCGATCCACATCGAGGCCTGTCATTGACACATTCAGTTGTCCGTATCTATATCTTGCTAGCTAGCTTGCTAACTACTACTGCATGATTCTATGTTGCTCGTTTTGTTGTATAATTAGCTTGCCTTGTTGCCATTATTTTACAGTTGTAAACGGTTGGTATAGAATTTTCTTTTGTTCTTCTGCAGACAGGCTGAAATGGGCAGCGATATTACGCGTAATTTAGAGGTTAGCAGCCCATTCATTTTGTGAATGATTGGAGAAAGGAGGCGGATTGCTTTCCTGATTGCCCTCTCATTTCTTATTTTTGACTGACATTGGTCATTTTTAGTCGGAATCTGTCGACCGGCTTGAGAGAAACCGAAAGTATCATCGCCACTTTCTGTTTCTTGTAACTTGCCAATTGCTGGCTGATGCAATTTCCGAGCAATGTTGGAGCTATCAGCGGGTTAACACGCCGCTTAAACACTAGCTTACACTGTAAGTGTTCAACTTCTGTTTGTTTGGTTGTAGGGAGTTGCAAGCATTGCCCCCAAATGAATGGTATGACATCAGATAATTAAGTGCTCTTCTGAAGATGTCTGCAAAGAGCTAACATGACTACACAATATTTTCTCTCATTGCATGCAGAAGTGGCATTATTGTGACCAGGTTTTCTTTACTAGCTCTCGTTATTTTTAGTCAGTCTTGCTGGTATTTTTGCCTTTTTAAATAGCGGAAACATGTAGTTAGTTTAAGCATACAAGTTGAACGTTCACACTTGCATTTTGTATCTGTTGAAAACAAGAACACCATTTGAGGGCTTTTCGTCAGGCTGGCTATATAACTGCAAACTGGTATAACTGCACTGCGTGAAAC
Organism: Gymnothorax reevesii; assembly: GCA_029721435.1. NCBI lineage: Eukaryota > Metazoa > Chordata > Actinopteri > Anguilliformes > Muraenidae > Gymnothorax > Gymnothorax reevesii. Next base: position 39,206,975 of record CM056586.1, on the reverse strand, counting down.
CCGTAACCCTTTGATATCTGGATCATGGACTGTCTCGTAAAGAATTGCTCAGATTTCACTCAGTGTTGCTGTCTAGCTAACACTGTCATTCTACTTCGTGGAAAACCTCCAATTTGGCTCAGTTGGGTAGTTGGCACAGTGTATTGCACGCGTAAATCTATTCCCCAAGTTTAATTTGGGAGTCGAATGCGTAGAATTGGTTGCCAAAACTTGCCATTTTTCGAAAAGCAGATTTGAGTTATAGGAACATAATCTCCCCTCTATCCCCAGCTTTAAATTAACATCTTTCTGCCCATAACTTTAGTTCATAAGTGCTGTTCGAGGGGGGTTGTGGTGTCGACTCAAATCAGAACCCCGCCTGGACTTGATCCTGGTGGACGGTGGTTTGTAGGTACATTGTTTTCAGAGCGGCCCATGTGTTCCCATACTGAAGAAATTTGTAGTATACCGATTTATTTCAGTTAGTATGTGCCTCTTGAATTGTGGCACACATTTTATTATTTTTCAAGAGCAAATTCTTCTTAATGTGATCTCCGTGGAGCCCTGGCACCTACTAGTCTAATCTTTTGATGCCGTTATAAGCCAGAATTTGGCTGAAAAACCTGAATTTGAAAAGACCCCCCGAAAACATTAGGTGCACATTTCATTATGTTGACATACAAGGGTTCTTACTTTATGGCTAGGCTCAGATAGACCAGCGCACATGAGTCCTCGGAAGCATTTTGACAGCAGTGCCAGGAGAGCACAAGGTATGATTTCACGTGTAGGGAAGACAGAAAATTGTTGTATTCGTCCGGTAATGCCAGTTAGAGTAACTAACGTTTCATCCTGTACAGTTTAAGATGAGGCTGTAGAAGTAGCAATAGTCTACTACAATTTGGAAGTAGCCTACTCTGTTCCAAACAATAGTCTTGCACTCCAAACCTCATTTCACTAAAATTAAAAGTGTGGGGAAAATGGATTTACTGTGTTTTACATGTTATGGTATTGGATTAGCTAGCAACTTAATACCGTATAATGTAGTTGGCTGGAGTAGAGCTAATTTGACTCGTACTGTCGGATGGTTTAATTTACTCTGTATAGCAATCCATCACGTTTCATATGTAGAACAGTATTTACCGCTGAAATACACTGTTTGCTTCATACATATTCTCAGTAAGTACTTGAATATCTGTTTTAAGGTACATAAGGTCGTATACTGCCTCCTTTAACAAAACGCAACTGACCTTGTTGCTGTGGAAGTACTGCATACGCTTTGGAGCTTTGTTGATTGTTCATAGCTTCGCAGTCTGTGGCATCGGAGTCGCTAATGTAGCCAAATGCTCTAGTGTGGCCACTGCTTCAGATCGTTCTCCCATTCTTCGATAGTAGAAGGCAGCGGTGTAACTTTATCCCGTCTGAGGGCTAAAAGGTGATGTTCCCTCATATATTATTTTCCAATCGCTTAAAAAAAGGGGGTTCGCGTGAGCCGCTATCAATGTAAACAGTTCAGTGACAGGATGCAGCGGAAGTTGCACCCAATAGTCGCACAAGGGATCATGGGACCTGGGAATAAGGTAGACGATTTACCTTATCATGGTGACGATAGCTACTAAGCATGGCACACTCCTTGTACAGGTCTCCACCTCTGACTATTGTGAGCAATACCTGGAGCTCACTTCTGTGGGTGAATTTTGCAGCATTTTAGTGCCTAGACGTCATCGCAAACATTTCAAACTCAGATTTATATAAATGGCCCGAGGCACACTGCAAACACGGGGTGGCGGTATTGTATGAGACTATATTAGTCATAATGTATCTTAAAAGGAGAATAACACTGGGTTACAAAAAAAAATTTTTTTGAAAGTTGTCTCAGAATCCGAAAATGACATCCGTTTCTCTCGATCAGGTCAGGTTTTTGTGCTAAGTCGATTTAAAAAAAAAAAATCTGATCTTCTAATTAAATGGATTACATTTCTCTGACATTATTGGTTGATTTTTGTTCATATTTCTTATCCGAGATAGGTTTTAAAGAGGAAAAAAATCATTTTCTAACACAATGTATTAATTGGGAATTCCAAACTTCAGACTTCAGACAACTCTTCTTACCCTTGGTCCACCGACGCAGATACTCGGTGCATGTCTTACATGCATGTGTGGCGCCCAAGCTTTATCCTGGTCACCAATTTTCATGCCAAAAAAGCATGGTAAGCACGCTTTATGAAACTTGTGACTGGATATCTGTTAGGAACAACGGTGTATTGGCTGCAGATGTATCAGAATACATCGAGCTTATTTTTCCAAATCTTCTGCCCGAAGCCATTTCATCCACCTGAAAATAAATATACCTGTTAGTCATAAATTGCCTCATGCAAACTCTTCAGAGTTCGTTCATTTCAAAGAATAAAAAAAAATGTTGCATCATATAAAGTATACCCGTACATGTAAACCAAACTGTAAAAAGCAACATGTGGAGATATTTCAAAAAGTTGACCTGATTGAGCAAAACCAATGTGATTTTTGGATTCAGCACATCAAAACTCTCCTAAATCAGCTAAAAAAAACTTAGACAATAAATTTGGTGTTGACCAGTGTAACGAGAGAGTTGTAGGAGTGTACGCGAGGGAAGCTTGACATTTGTGTCACAAATAGCGGTTTTTCGGAGTTTTGTTTGGTTTTGGTACAAAGTTTGGGTTGCGGGTAAATAGATATGGAAATAAATAAGGTGCAGAAAAAGAATACAAATAGACGGCATTAAGGCAGTTGGTTCAGGTGCAAATGGTCTTTTTAGTGAAGCACACAAGATCTGGGAAGAAAAAATCGGCAGTGTTGAAACTTTAAGGATTACGCGTGGTGGAATATTGACTGTGGAAAGCAGAACTACAAAATGTCATATTAAAGCTATAAAAATTAAGCAATGTGATGAAGTAAAAGTAGCCTATTAAATAAGGAAATGAAAGAAAACGTTTAAAGGTGTTGTCAGAGGCGTTCCAACCATTTTTTTTTTTTTTTGGGAGTGGAAGGAGTTTGTGGAGCCAAGTGGCTTTAAAGACACAGAGAAGGAACAGGAAAGCGGGTCAGCTTTGTTGAATTCAGTAGAGTCACCTGAAAGAGTTTTCCTTGGCCATATACGAAATACGAAAGAGTTCCACTCATGTTTCTGGTGCCAGGGATATGGCGACGTAGCAGTAGTATGTAGGAGGCAAACATACAGGTGTCGAAGATGTTGGAAAGAGAGATGTGTACTGTAGAGGACGAACGCAGTTAGTCAAAAGAGCAGAAAGTGTGTTTTCACTGTGGGGGAGGACATGAAATTGGTTCACTGAAGTGTGAAAGATGGAAAATGGAGAGGGAAGTGTGCAGAACTAGAATTTGGGAGAAAATGCTGTATGCAGATAGAGGCAGTCAGGAGAATAAAAGCTTATAAAGTAATCACTGGGAAAGAGTAGGGTTAGGATTCATGCTATGGAAAGGGAACATAATAAAGATATCATTAAGATGGGCACGAGAAGTTATCTGGCATTCATTGTAATGGTGGATATTTGCTCGAGAGACAAAAGTAAAAATGAGAGAATTAAAATGGTAGTCGACGCATCTAGGGCAGTGGTCACCAACTCTGTTCCTGGAGGGCCACTATCCTGTAGGTTTCTGCTCTACCTACTGTTCAGCACACCTGATTCAACTAATTAGCAACTTAACAAGATCACGAGCTGAGCAATTGGGTGGCTAATTAGTTGAATAATAATGCCAGATAACTTCTCGTTCGAGTTGGTGACCACTGATATAGGGAGTTTTTGGGGGTATTAGACGTTAAAGGGGAGGAGAGTCAGGGAATTTGGGAACATTGATAGCTTGAATAGACTATAATGCACACTCTGGTACAGTTGGTGGCGATATGCACCTAATAGAACGTGCAATATATCCAGTAAATGAAAAGAAGAAGAAGGAGGAATAAACGACGTAAGGGGGCGGAGCCTCATCGCACACCGGCTGCGGTCCTCAGCGCACCATGGCAGACAAAACGGAGATACAAGAGGAGATAAAAACACAAGGAGAGATTGTCAGGAAATTAAAGGCAGAAAAGGCTAGCAAAGAACAGGTCAGCACTCTGTCTACACACCTTAGATTTGTGTCAGTCTCCACAGTTTCTTTATTTCACTATGATTATGTCCGTTGCCTTGCTAGATGGCTAAGCGATCCACATTGAGGCCTGTCATTGACACATTCAGTTGTCCGTATCTATATCTTGCTAGCTAGCTTGCTAACTACTACTGCATGATTCTATGTTGCTCGTTTTGTTGTATAATTAGCTTGCCTTGTTGCCATTATTTTACAGTTGTAAACGGTTGGTATAGAATTTTCTTTTGTTCTTCTGCAGACAGGCTGAAATGGGCAGCGATATTACGCGTAATTTAGAGGTTAGCAGCCCATTCATTTTGTGAATGATTGGAGAAAGGAGGCGGATTGCTTTCCTGATTGCCCTCTCATTTCTTATTTTGGACTGACATTAGTCATTTTTAGTCGGAATCTGTCGACCGGCTTGAGAGAAACCGAAAGTATCATCGCCACTTTCTGTTTCTTGTAACTTGCCAATTGCTGGCTGATGCAATTTCCGAGCAATGTTGGAGCTATCAGCGGGTTAACACGCCGCTTAAACACTAGCTTACACTGTAAGTGTTCAACTTCTGTTTGTTTGGTTGTAGGGAGTTGCAAGCATTGCCCCCAAATGAATGGTATGACATCAGATAATTAAGTGCTCTTCTGAAGATGTCTGCAAAGAGCTGAACATGACTACACAATATTTTCTCTCATTGCATGCAGAAGTGGCATTATTGTGACCAGGTTTTCTTTACTAGCTCTCGTTATTTTTAGTCAGTCTTGCTGGTATTTTTGCCTTTTTAAATAGCGGAAACATGTAGTTAGTTTAAGCATACAAGTTGAACGTTCACACTTGCATTTTGTATCTGTTGAAAACAAGAACACCATTTGAGGGCTTTTCGTCAGGCTGGCTATATAACTGCAAACTGGTATAACTGCACTGCGTGAAACCCGTAACCCTTTGATATCTGGATCATGGACTGTCTCGTAAAGAATTGCTCAGATTTCACTCAGTGTTGCTGTCTAGCTAACACTGTCATTCTACTTCGTGGAAAACCTCCAATTTGGCTCAGTTGGGTAGTTGGCACAGTTTATTGCACGCGTAAATCTATTCCCCAAGTTTAATTTGGGAGTCGAATGCGTAGAATTGGTTGCCAAAACTTGCCATTTTTCGAAAAGCAGATTTGAGTTATAGGAACATAATCTCCCCTCTATCCCCAGCTTTAAATTAACATCTTTCTGCCCATAACTTTAGTTCATAAGTGCTGTTCGAGGGGGCTTATGATGTCGACTCAAATCAGAACCCCGCCTGGACTTCATCCTGGTGGACGGTGGTTTGTAGGTACATTGTTTTCAGAGTGGCCCATGTGTTCCCATACTGAAGAAATTTGTAGTATACCGATTTATTTCAGTTAGTATGTGCCTCTTGAATTGTGGCACACATTGTATTATTTTTCAAGAGCAAATTCTCCTTAATGTGATCTCCGTGGAGCCCTGGCACCTACTAGTCTAATCTGGGTTCTGATATGAGTCAATTACACAGTCCCCCCTCTTGACTGCTCAATTGCTGTAGGCCAGTTGATTTGATCATTGTTCCGCTTCATGTTTTGTGCCTCCATGTTGCGGTGACTCCTTGCACTTGCGCCATCTATTGGTAGGGTTGCTGATCGCTTTTCTCCTGTTCTCCCTGCTCGGTGCATCTACTGCCATTGGTGGATTCCTTTCACGCCCATCTTCTGGTCCCCTCACTCCACCCCTCAACTCGCCTTGGATTATTCCTTGGGCCCATTGGACTTGCCTTCATTTGGACTGTACCATCATAAAAATCGGGGGTGGACTCATGCTGGAATTACCCTACCCATGAACATCCTTCATCCTTGGATTATTCCTCCTGCCTCGCTGGATTTTTTTCCCCCTCCACAAATTGGTGTGGGGCGGTTAATAAAATGGGCTTTGCACCTGTGCGTCTCTGTGCTGGGATCCTCTCCCGGTGGGCCGGAATTGCCCCCCGCTTCGTCCGCCCCTGTTCGGGAATGACGATCGCACAGGTGGGTCGTGAGTCGCAATTCATCAGGATGGTTGCTGCTTATAACTAAAGCAATTTGTAAATGAGTTTGCTAAACATGATGAGCAGAGCACTATTAGGGCTCCAGATACTGTGAACTAGTTTGAAGTCAAAAATGTAAATTTCATACCTGGTGCAGTTCATTAAAACTGCTCTGAATTGAACTTTGAGCCTGATGGCCTGTTTGTCCATCTGTCTGCAGATTGATGAGGAAGTTTCCAAGCTCCTGGAGCTCAAGGCTCAGCTGGGGGATGATGGGAAACAGGCCTTTGTGCTCAAAACCGCCAAGGTGGGTACGGCATGTGACGGGAGCAGTGGTTGCATTGCAAAATATATTGAAAAATTGACTGAAAGCTTCTAGCGGGAGAAGTTCTGGGAAAGTTTCTGGGATGTTTTGGAAAGTTTTTGGAATGTACCGGAAACTGTCTCAGCCTTTCCAAATCTACTCTTGTTGAGAGGGTCCTGGCAGTGGGGGGGGGGTGGGGGGGGGGGTGGTTGAATGGTTGAGTGGTTGAACTGTTGAATGTCAGTGATTGACATTACCTGTTTCTGCCTGGTCAGAGATGAAAGGCCTGGCCATCTCATTGTTTGGATGTGTACAGCATGTCTAATATTGGTCTCCATGTCTTCACCTCTCATAACCGATCTGTAGGGCACGAGGGACTACAACCCAAAGCAGATGGCCATTCGAGAGCGAGTCTTCAGCACCATCGTCAGATGCTTCAAACGCCATGGTGCTGAAACCATTGACACGCCCGTCTTTGAGCTGAAGGTATTGCCACATCATCGGGAGGGAAAGCTATTTGACAAATTTTTTTGATGCCTTATCTTTGTAGCTCAGCTGCACTTTAGCTATTATGTGTCTGTCTGTCTGTCTGTCTGTCTGTCAGTGTGTGCATGCGTGCATTTGTCTGTCTTTGTTTCATCTAATTAAACTTAATTTACTGTTGTCCTTCGAGACGACATTATTTTCTCAGTCCATTCAGTTCACATCACAGTACAAAGTATATTCATAAATAACATTATTCACAAATAACATAAATACAGGTTTGCATCAGGAATTATCTGTGGGTTCACATACGAAGCATAGTATGTGTGCAAAAAAAAAGGGGAAAAAATGTGATGTCCTTTCCATTTTAGGAAACGCTAACAGGGAAGTATGGTGAAGACTCCAAGCTCATCTACGACCTCAAGGACCAGGGGGGCGAACTTCTGTCCCTCCGTTATGACCTCACGGTATCCTTGGCAACAAGGCCACAGCCTCACTATGGCCTTAGTCGATGGCAGTCCTTAAATGTGAATGAAGCAGTTGGGGATTTCATTTTAATATTTGGAGAGAAAAGTCAGATTCTGTTGAGCATAGTGGTTTGATTACCCCAAAATTCATCAGCAAAATTGGACAATAGTGAGGAGTAAACTATAAAGATTCTGTTTGATCTGGGGCAGTAAGTAGGGCTATTCCTGCTTATTTGTAGGTTTTCTATCCATCCCTAATTTTACTTGGCTGATTCTGTTAATGAGCTGCTCTAGCTATTGAATGAGGTCTGCTTCATCAGGGTTGGAGTGAAAACTTTCAGGATGGTAGATCTCTGGGATCAGACCTGAGCAGCCCTGGCTGTGGGTGTTTTATAGCAGTCAGGACAGGATGTGAGCCTTGATTTTATAAAGCAAGTATATCTACTGATAATGTTCCCCACAGTGCAGCAAGGTTTCCTCCTTAACTAGCTCCCCCCAACCCAGGTGCCATTTGCCAGATACTTGGCAATGAACAAAATAACCAACATCAAGCGATACCACATCGCCAAGGTTTACCGGCGAGACAACCCGGCGATGACCCGGGGGCGCTACCGGGAGTTTTATCAGTGTGTAAGTATGGCCTGGGGGGACTGCTGTGTCCAGCCCTTTAGAACCCTTTCGAACCCTGCTAAATCAAACGCATTTGGCACAAGAGTTTGGCGTCATGAAATGGCACAGCAGCGATGATGGCTGCTGGCAGTGGATGCAAGATCAACAAAGTAATGCTCATCTTGGGGTGGCATCGTTGTCCATCAATGAATAGTAGCTCTGATGTCTTAATGTTGCTCTGACAGATGTTGTGAGTTTTTGTTGTATTAAATTAGCGAACTCATTTTAGTGTGCTTTTTGTGCAGGTGATGTGGGACTTTCAGCGATGCGTGTTATCAGTAAAACCCAAAGTAGTTTTTGTCTCGTGTGTTTTAATATTTTCATGTCATTTTTATTACCCCTCAGCCCGAAAAGGGCACGAGGGGTATTGTCGTCCTTTCGGCGGGCGGGCGGGCGGCTGGCTGCCAGTTTTGTTCGGGCTATTTCTCCGTAACCACTTGGGTTAGTAAGTTCATATTGCATATGTGGACTCCCGTGGGGGGTAGGTGTGCCTTTTCAAGGTTTTGTCCCAGTTTGACCTTTGATCTTGCAGCAGTGACCTTCGGGGCTGAGGGGTATGCCCTCTTCAGCGAGGCCCATTTTTACTCTTAAATTTCTCTCCTGGGATTTTGGTCAAACTGCTAGCCAAAGGTCCTTCCTTGCCTCGTTAGACAGTTCTGAAGGGTTTGTGGTGTCCTGATATCATCACAGCACAGCTGCTATTCGTTGGTGGACTATGTCACTCCTGGACGAGCATTTTTTTGAATAATGCGTTGTGACTTAAGAAAGTAACTACCATCACAATTAGGTTTGCTGACTACCTGTTTAAACTGGTGGTGGTGTCCTGTCATAGTATTTATTAAAGGCCTTTTCTGAACGTTTGGGTGTCGACCCAAGAGTGGAGTGAGTCAGGCTCAGGAACTAATCTGTAGTCCTCTGGACTATGGTAGTATCTTTTACTTGTATGTGACATGCTTCAGAAACATTTTACAGTTCTGCTTTTCAAATTTGGCTGAGAAAATCAAGTTTATGAACCAGTGACATGACACAAACCTGCCCATTTATAACCAGGTATATGAATTAACAATTCTGAGAAGACTAGTTTCTCAGTGATGTCTCCTCAGTCAGACTGGGCCTCCACTGGTTATAGCCCTGCAGTCGTGCTGTTTTCATGCTGTAGCTGTCGATGAGGCCGGACTGTTCTTTTTTTTTTTTTTTTTTTTTTTCAAAATGAAATGTTCAAATGGTTTGGAATTTTTAAGCAGGTTGAGCATCTACGTGACCCTGTCAACTTGTTCCTCTGTTGGACTGTGAACCATTGTTCTTGAAAGCTCTTCTTCCTCCCGACTCAGGATTTTGACATCGCTGGACAGTATGACCCTATGATTCCAGACGCTGAATGTTTAAAGATTGTCCATGAGATCCTGAGTGAGCTCGACATCGGCGATTTCCGAATTAAGGTGCGGCTGGCGATAACAGACCAGACATGATGCGTGGTGTTATACATTTAATTGATAAATCCTGGCAGTTGCATCACTGCTTTTAATCTTACGGTCTGAATCTTCTGTTTTTTTTGCAGCATGTTTTTGAACAAAATTTCCATGCATTTTTTTTACTTGTAAATTAGTCTTAAAAAATCAGAGCTCTTGATGTAAGAGCAACTGCAAATCTAGAAAAACTGGTTATTGTAATTAGAATTTATCAGTAGGTGGTACAGCTGAAATTCAGCCATTTGAAGGATTAAGGCAATTTCGTTTTTGTTTGAATTGCTTTAGAAGACTAGGCCTCCATGCAAAGTAATATCCAAATGTAATTCCCCGTTTCTGTTGAGAGATTGGCATTATGGTCCAGATTGAAAGCTCTGGATTTTTAACGCATTAACTGTATATGAAACATGTTTATTGTCTCGCTGTCGCAGGTGAATGACAGACGGATTCTGGATGGGATGTTTGCGGTGTGCGGGGTTCCAGATGAGAAGTTCCGCACAATCTGCTCCTCGGTGGACAAGCTGGACAAGGTGCCCCACACACGTTCTACACTACACACATCTGCCACACGTGTGATGCACTACACACATGTGCACAGCCACACCAATGCTCTGACACATTTTTAAACAATCAGGAATTGGGTGAACTTTTTGTGTTGCTGTGTATGTGTGTATTTCTGTCACCTGTGCATACATGTGTTCTTGGTGCTTGTGAGTTTGAGCATATAAGCTTGTTTCTTGAAAGAGTAATTGTATTTGTTTAATTGTGTGTGAGACTGTGCCCCTCATGTTTCCTTCAGGTGCCCTGGGAGGAGGTGAAGAATGAGATGGTGAATGAAAAGGGTCTGGCCCCTGAGGCGGCCGACCAGATCGGGGAGTACGTCAGCATGCAAGGTGAGCCGTCCGTCGCGTGCTGTACCAAACAGGAGGTGACGAGTCACAGGCAATCTTTTGCATACTGTATTGTACTGGAGGTGACTGGAGCCACTAACTGTCCATCATATACTGTACTGTCCTTGAGGTAACGTGAGTCACAGGCGGACTGTTGCATGCCGTGCTGTACGTAGGTGACTGGAGCTACAGATGGTCTGTTACATACTGTACTGTTGTAGAGGTGACTGGAGCCATTGGCAGTCCTTCACAAGCTGTACTGTTCATGAGGTGACTGGGGCCACAGATAGTCCGTTACATACTGTACTGCACGTGAGGCGCTGGGAACCGCTGACAGTCTGTGGCACACTATGCTGTTCATGAGGTGATGAGGGTCATAAACGGTGTGTCGCTTACTGTAGTGTACTTGAGGTGTTTAAATGCCAGACCCCATCCTATTATTACTCTGTGCTGACCTGACAGTAACCTTGTAAAGGGGATTATTCTCCCCCTTACCCCTCCGAAGCTGAACAGACAGTAAAATAACGCCCCTCCAGCAGTACGTCAGATACCTTAATCTTATCTGTGGTTGTTACAGTCCAGGTCAGTTAGTCCGCTGAGGTGAGCTACAGCTGTGCTTTCAGCGAAAGCAGTGAGCTGGATGTTTGATTTTTTTTAAAGTGACTATTCAGTTTTATGTATTTATAAAGGGGGCTCTTAGAGAGCAGTGTCAGGTAGATCTGGGCCTGTGCCCCAGCGCAGTCACTGAAAACATCTCACAGCCTGATAAAAACCTGACCCTGCCTGTCTCTCAGCGGCAGGCCTGACCAATCAGTGCAACTGGGTTACTTCAGCTGTGAAGCGGGGTCAGTGCAGGTGTCGCTCCTTGACAGTTGGCGTAATGGAGGCCCCCATATTGAGGAAGTAAAGTTCCCAAACGGTTAAGAAGAAAAGAAAAAATAAAAGCACTCCCAGTCTCTGATTTGTTATGTCTCCATAAAGGTCTGGACGGGAGCAAATCAATGTCACTGAAGACTGGTTATAAACCACAAATGTTTTCTCTCCTGATTTATGATCGTCATTAAATGGCCCCGCTGGCTTGAAGCCCTGTCTTCCTTATGCTTGTTTCCGTGGCAACAGACCTCCTGTCTCATATGAGGTCCATTCAAAGTTCAGATGAGACAGAGGTCAAAGGTCAGATTGACTTTGGTGATGAGAGGGACAAAAAAATAAATAAAATCTGTCCCCATGTTTTCCTGATTGGGAGATGTTTTGTGATTGGGTGTCAGTGAGGCCAGCAGAAACTTTTTAAATTGTTTCTTTACTTTTAATCACCAGGATTGCTGGGTGTCAAAAGCTTTGACTTCTTGCTTTGGGCTATTTTGATAGTTGATTAGGGCAGCCATGTGTGCAGAAAGATGGAGCTGAAGTCTGCATTAAGAGCTTCTCTATTTTAATGTTACATTTTGGTAACTGCCGCACGCTCAGCCATCCGTTTCACAGTCACTGTGTGTGAGGAGTTTAAAATGTGACACATTTTATTATGCAATTTTGATGCAGGCGAGTGCCATTCAAGCTGCTTGTGAATAAATTCTGATGTAACATTTCAATGATTTTTTTTTATTTTTTTTTTTAATCAATGTCTCTGCTAATCTTCAGCTGAATCTGACCCTCCCCTGTACCTTGGATGTAGCGTTGGTGGCTGTCTTTCCAGTGTGCTTTTGAATTACCTAGCTTTACGTCTGTCCAAATGAACAAATGTCCACACCTTTGTTTATGTTTGGGTGACGTTCCCAGGAAACTATATTCTTGCATTTGTTTAAAATTTGTGTATTGCTGTGTTTTGTATCAGAGATTAAGATGAATAACTGTATGACTGTACTGTGTTTTATCAGTGGGTAAGATGAATGATGTACAGCTGTATTGTGTTGTATCAGTGGGTAAGATGAATAACTTTGTAGCTGTATTATGTTGTATCAAAGAATAAGATGAATGAATGTATGGCTGTATTGTGTTGTATCAGAGGGTAAGATGAATGATTTATGGTTGTATTGTGTTGTATCAGAGGGTAAGATGAATGATGTATGGCTGTATTGTGTTGTGTCAGTGGGTAAGATGGATGATGTATGGCTGTTAGGGGTGTCACGATTCACCTATCCCACGATTCGATTCGAATCTCGATTCGAGGCCTTCAATTCGATTCATTTCGGTTCGATTCACCTTCATTTAAGACAAAGTCAAAATACAGAGTGATATCATTTTACTTTGACAACTAATGCTCAGCCAGTCTCACTGTCACACACTGTGAACATAAACAAAATAAGAACATGCAATAAAGATGCATTCAGAAAAACCGCACAAGTTTCTGTTATTACTTTGTCATAATATGTCACGTGACAGTACAAAAGCCAGTAGCCTACTTGAGAATAAGAAGTTAAGAACAGTCCTTTTAGTAGGCTTTCACTGGTATACTTAAGCAACAAGGAACATTGAACAAGAAATACTGTCTAGTAAATTAAGATTATGATCCACTTTACTTCACCCAGCAGCAAATAGGCTAGCTAGCTAACTTAGCAGTGTTAAATTCTAACCAGTGTACCTGGAGTTAGGTTCTGTGTAACTTTAGATCGTTTGATAACTTAAATGCGCACAAAATAGTGGATTTCCTCTCAAAATGCGACTAGGTTGTAAAGTAGCTATATTGGTTTCGACAACTGCATGCGTGTGTGCCACCAACCATGACAAGGCGAAATAGTTACATAGCTATCCTAAAAGACACATTCGTTTCTATTGAGTTGACGCACAGGAAATTGAGCAATGGCGAAAAGTAAAAATCTGACGCGTGTCACACGCTGCCAGTGGGCTTTGCTCTATTGAAATTGACGTAACCGTCTGATGACGCGCGTCTTACGGTTACTGACTTAAAATGAAATATGTGAGAATAATGGTAAACCGAAGCAGATTTCGTGTTTGCATGACAACTGCAGTCAAACTCGCTAGCTAGCAAGCCAACTACACAAAATAATACTTAGCCTGCCATGCAGGTACAATTAGCCGTCAGGACGTAGTTTTGTTCGTTTATTTATTTATTTTTTTATCATAACCCATGTGTCATAAACATATATGCCAAGTCTCATGCATTCGGCGTAGGTCTTACGCAGTTTTTAGACTTATTCACCGTTGTCTGTAATTATTTACTGAATGCTGAATGAGATTCTCATGCGGAATTAAAATCCTTCTGCATTTGTTTCCGTTTCACTTGCGTAAAGGGGCACCTCATCACAAGTAACATGGAAAGCGATTATGACTCCGTCACTCCGGACTTCCCGTGCTTCTCTTTACTCAGGGATTGGAAACAATGCATGTGTTTCATGATCGTTGAAATTGTTTTAATGAAATAAGACCATTTGAAACGTTTTATTCAATTCTATTGCTTTTAATCCCTCAGTAAAGATAAGCCTGAGAATTCCCGAGTCATAATCGATCTTCGTGTCATTAGTGGGGAAATCCACCGTAATGGACGTGAAACTGATTAACTTGATGCACAAATACTTAAATTCTGCGAGTGAATTTCTTCGGTGCGCTTTGATTGAATAATCGCTGACTACGGCACAGAAACGTAAATGCCACTAAGAGGAGAAACGTAATGGCATCTCTGCATCATCTCCAAGTCTGTCGTGGTATTTATCATTCTGCTTTTGTCCGCAGATATCGCAGTCATAAGCATCCAGAATTGTATGCTCGTAGTTCCTCTCGAGTGAACACGGCAGGTTTCTCGATTAAATGGGTATAAATATCAGGCCTCTGAATACTGGGCCACTAACTAACGTCATCTACCCACTCACTGATACGGATCTGGAAATTGGTTGCCATTTGTCAATGTTAATTTTTTAGGTAGAATTTGCGATCTTTGATGGCTAATGTCCTTGCATAGCTTGACAAGCAGTTATGGTTCGCCACACTTCCGTTGCCAAGATATGCGCGCAGCCCGTTTTGTCCGCAAACAGTAAATGTGTCAATTGAGAGAAAATGGTCCAATCAGAGTTAACCTTACTGAGCATGACCCATATCACTCTCAACATAACATGCACTTCCGCGAACGTAATGACAACGTATTTACATCTAGATTTCTTGCATTTCAAGATGAAATAAAATGACAAGTAAGTAATTTTTGAATAGAACCGAAACTAATGCTGGACGAATCGAACCGCATAACTTACGATCCGATTCACGATGAACCGAACCGAATCGTGACACCCCTAATGGCTGTATTGTGCTGTATCAGTGGGTAAGATGAATGATGTATGGTTGTATTGCGTTGTATCAATGGGTAAGATGAATGATGTATGGCTGTATTGTGTTGTATCAGTGGGTAAGATGAATGATGTACTGCTGTATTGTGTTGTATCAGTGGGTAAGATGAATGTTGTACAGCTGTATTGTGTTGTCAGTGGGTAACATGAATGATGTACAGCTGTATTGTGTTGTATCAGTGGGTAAGATGAATGACTGTATGGCTCTGTATTATGACCCCAGGGGGATCGGACCTGGCAGAGAAGCTGCTGCAGGACCCTAAGCTCGCTCAGAGTAAACAGGCCACCGCTGGCCTCTCTGATATGAAGCAACTCTTCAGCTACCTGGAGCTCTTCAGAGTTACTGACAAGGTGAGCAGAGTCCATACAGGTATACTGTCCATGCAGACACACTTATGCATGCACACAGGCGCGCGCACTTACACACACACGCATACACATGCACACAGGTATGCATACACAGAGGTACACACACACACACATGCATAGTAGGTAGGCACACACTCATGCACACATGCTCACTCACTCCAACTCACTAACACACTTACACACATTTGCACACATCCTCACACACACACCGATGCACTCACACTCTCAAACATAATTTCATTCAGTAGCACAATTTCTTGCGTGTATTATTGTTATTTATATTTTCATTTACTGAAGTTTTACAACGCTGATCATTTCCAAATGTGCATTAAAAGCTAAGTTCACCTAACTGTCTCTCTCTCTCCTCTCTCCCCCTCTCCAGGTGGTGTTTGACCTGAGCCTGGCCCGTGGCCTGGACTACTACACGGGTGTGATATACGAGGCGGTGCTCATCCAGTCTGGCCCGGCCCCAGCGGGGCCCCAGGAGCCGAACGGCCCCGCAGGGGAGGAGCCCGTCAGTGTGGGCAGCGTGGCGGGAGGTGGTCGGTATGATGGGCTGGTGGGCATGTTCGACCCCAAGGGCAGGAAGGTGCCCTGCGTGGGGGTCAGCATCGGCATCGAGAGGGTCTTCTCTATCATGGAGCTGAAGTCTGAGGTAAGCCGGAGTGCAGGGGGCGGGGTTAGGAGCCTCATGGGTGCTGGAAATCCTCTAATTTTAATTTGATGTTACTAATGTTTGAATTGATTCTTGGATTTTGAATGAAGCGCTTGAAACTGCTTGAAGAACCTGCAGATTCTTGGTGTTAATGCAGTAACTCAAAACATTTTTCATTGATCTTTTTCAAATTTTATTTGCCTTTCGATCTTATCAAGATGGAGAACTGCATTGATTCTTTGCTTTGTATTATTAATTGACCCATTAATTTTCTGGAACACCTGAGTTCCATCATATTGCCCGATATGTAAGCAGTATCTCCTTGACATTTTGCCATTTGATTTTTTTTCTTTTCTTTTTTTTCTCAAGATCAATTATTGCTGAATACTGCAACAAAAATATCAACAGAGTAAGCAATAAGATAAAATTTATACTCATTACTGACCACATGAAAAATAATTGTGTATTTTTCCATTAATAATGAGTAAATATGGGCAGACTAAGAAAATTGGGTTCAGTTTGTAATGATTTCATAAGGCTATCTGGGGAAATACAGTAGCCAGGCTTTCTTTTTGGGGAGCTTTTTCTTTAGAGTTTAGATATACCCTTGGTTGTCAGGGGCAACGGTGTTGGCCTTAAGTCACTGATTGGCTGTGGAGTCCTCATACCTTGTTCTCAAGGCACAAACAGCTGATTGATCTCATTAATACAGGGGTTTTCTACGTCATCTCTAAAGAGCTGACATGTGATCTGTGTTTTGTTCAGGCCCAGCAGTGTGACGCCCCATTCAAATGGTTAACCAATCATGGACCTTTGTCTAAACCTTGATATGGTCTTGGCTGTGGACCACGATTAGTTTAACCAAACTACACCTCCGAACCTTCCCTGAGCCACACCACTCCGTATAAGGGCATAAGTATTCAGACTCCTCCCTGCTCCTTCAGAGATTACCATTTGTCAGTATAAAGGGCTATAATAGAGAATAGGAGGGACTAGAGCAAAGAGAGCCAGAGAGACCATAATAAGGGAGCAGGAGGGGCCAGAATAGAGAGTGGGAGGGGAAAGAATTGAGACTGAGAGGGGGTCGAACAGGTAGAATGGGAGGGGTTAGAAGAGGGAGAGTGGGAAGGACCAGAATGGGAAGAGTGGGCGGGGCTAGGACACAACTGCAGGGAATCCAGTCATCCCTGGCAGTTTGATTGACAGCCCTCCACATGTTTGTATAGGTTAATATGGCAGAGGAAGGCAGATTGACTATTTCTCTCAGTACTGCAATTTTCCTGATGATTCTGGTTGTGGCCTCTGCCTGCCTAGCCCAGCTTAAATTGTAATTAACACATTTGAGTCGTCAGGTCTCTCTTTAACAGCTGTGAAGACCTAATTACCCGCCACTGTTCCCATAAAACGCAGACAGTGCATTTCTGTCCCTCATCGAGATGGTGTGTAGGTGGTAAACTGAGCGTATTAATTGGTCTTTTACTTTAACGACTAATTGAATCATTTTCCCTCTGTGTTGAGTTTAAACCAGCGGATCTTACTGTCAGCTATTTCTTATGTTTATTTGTATGTTTGTATCTTACTGTTCAGCTCAGCATGTGTTTGATTCATAATTAAAGGATGCTGCCTTAGAAAAATGTGTTTTTCTGGGGAATTTCTGTATTTCCTTTATTTTTCATTTTCCTTAGTCATGCAAATGATCAATGCTTTGGTTTGATAGGATGAAAATTGGAGAAGTGCTTTGCTTTGATTGGGTGAAAACCAGTGCAGTGCTTTGAGAAGGTGAAGATTGAAGAGGTGTTTTGATTGGGTGAAATGCATTTTGATTAAATTTTCATTGCCCCCAGGCCTCAGCGGAGAGGGTGCGCACCACGGAAACACAGGTATTGGTGGCGTCAGCGCAGAAGAACCTTCTGGAAGAGCGACTGAAGTTGGCGGCTGAGCTGTGGGACGCCGGTATCAAGGTACCTGCGAATCGAAACGGGCTCCTCTTCCCTCAACGTGCTCAAAACGGTTACTTTGAGTCATCTGTAACACTGAATCTCCTGTGATGGGGTGTTTGAAGAAAGTATTTCTTATCCAGCAGTGCTAAAAGTCTGATCTTGTTTTTGGGAACGCCAAGTGGTGGCTATACTTAGATGTGCACATTTATATCATGCTGAATTATCACAAAACACGTAAATAATGGATTTCTTCAACCCTGTATTCAAATCTGAGGACCTTTAGACCCATGTTAATTTCTGGGGGCGATCCCAGGGTTTCCCAGGATCCCAAATATTACAGGGTAATGTATGTAAAATCATGTACAAGATCTAGATATTTGCCACTGGTTACAATCTTTTGGCCATAGAGACATGACGTCCTGGGTTTGAAAATTAAATTGAGCTTCACACTCTCTCGTTGAAAATGGCGCCATCCCGCCGCCACTTCTTTTACTGTCTATGGCTGTGACCCCTAATTGCAGTTAACTCTGGTGCCAACTCAAGCATCTGAACTCCACTACATTATGCCGAGCAGAAAGTTTTACCCACAGTGCACCTCTTTCCCCCACCTCCCAGGCAGAGGTGATGTACAAGAAGAATCCCAAACTTTTGAGCCAGCTCCAGCACTGCGAGGAGACGGGGATCCCCCTGGTCGCCATTCTCGGGGAACAGGAGCTCAAAGACGGGGTGGTGAAGCTGCGGACTGTGGCAACCCGTGAGGAGGTGTGTACTGTAAACATCCAGCTCACCCCCTTCGCTAAGGAGAGGAGAAATGGCTGGAGATTCATAGTGCCACAAAATGTTTACCTCTGGCAAGGCGGTTATGTTTTTGCCAGCATTGGTTTGTCTGTCTGTCTGTCTGTTTGTGTAGCAGATAAATCAAAAAGTAATGAGCGGATATCTCTGAAATTCGTTGGTATGTAGCTATCGCATCACACATTGAGCCTATTGATTTTGACTGCAACTGGTCAGACAATATGGCCGCCTCGCCAGCCATCTTGAAATCCTACGATGTGTGATAAATAAACTTTGTTCCCTGTGATATTCAGATTTTGTAGGTTGATAGGTTCCATCCCTGATGCGAGACCAATCCTTAAATTTCCCATGAGCCGTGCTGCCTTGGCGGAGGTTTGCACTCTCCGAGTGCCTCTAGTTTGAATTTTGGAAGGTGGCTATATATTGAAATGTATATCTTTTCTACCTAATTCCAGTAGAGCATGCTTGAAAAGGAATACTAGAATTTGGGAAGGTGAAGGGTTCTGGCCAGAGTGGGCAGACTGAACGAGTCTCATGGTAGCCCTGGTCCAGTGGGCGCTATGTCAGTCTGTATTGTCCAGCCCTGTTTTCTGAGCAACATTTCTGCACCAAACCAAGATCCCTCCTCTACTTGTATGGACAAATTCATATTATGACATGTATTTCTACCACTCTACTGTTTATACTGTTGTCCCGCCCTGCCCTTCCATCCACTGTGGAGCCCTGCAAATTGCATGTCATGTGGGTTTGCGTTTTGTGGATGGAGCACGCTGATGAATCGCAAATTTTACCTTTTTTTTTTTTTTTTATATATATATATATATAGCAAAAATGGCTAATTTTGGCCTCATGGCTCAAGTTGTTGAATACATCAGCATTTCATAGCTGTTGTAGGAATACTGTTTGCATGTAAGGAAAGCTGATATTTACTGTAATCAAGCTAATTACCTTAATTCCTCATCTAGGACGGTTTTGAGGGGGTTCTCAAGACTAGGCTTTATAGAATGATGGATTGTACCTAGTTTGGAGATAACTTGGAGCCGTATGTATTTATACTTGGTGAGAGGTAAATGAGAATCTCTTGTAAGTAATTAAAATGGCCAGCATTAGTTCTATGTAGCCTGTTCTCATGTCCTGTAATATATGCCATGTTGACTTGTGCTAATGTGTACTGATATCTTATGCTAACATGCCATTTTGTGGCATTATCCTGTGCTAATATGTACTGCTTTGCAATGCTAGGTGGATGTCTCGCGAGCAGACCTGCTGGAAGAAATCAAGAATCGAGCCCTTCAGTAACTATATAATCAACAATTCTGGCCGCCTGTTACCCAAGAGGACCTTATTCGCTGTACAGCCTGGAACCCGCACCACGGATCTGTCGGCGAGCAGCAGAACCCTGGCTCTGTCCTATGTATGTGCATTAAATAAAAAGCAGGAACATTCTCGTCATTTCTCCATTCCAGTTTAAATAATCTGTCACAATGCACCCACTTAAATGGAAGCTCTCCTGTCCATTCGCTTGAATAAAGTAAGCTTGTCACGTTTAATGTCCGTTTCGTCTCTTTTTAATTAAATTTTTATGGACCTTAAAAGTGTGGTTTTCCTGTTCCTCTGCAACAAGCCATTGAGTTCTACCTTCAGCTCAGTGGCCTCAGTAAACCAGGTTCCATCTAGACAATTCAGACCCCATTGGTAGGCTTGATGACCCTTGCCATTCAGTTACTGAACTGAAAATTAATTTGAATTGGGATGGTCTGAAAATGTCCGTTTTCTAGCTTGGTGTATTAGTGCTGAAGATATGCTGCAGTTATTGCTCATCATTTTCGTTTACGTATGAAGGAACTGCAACTCTGAGCTGGAGTTCTTTAATAAATTTAATGACTGGCAAAAATGCTTTTCAACTCAACTGGTTATTGACCAACTGATTTAAGATGGTGTAAACTCTTGTCTATGAATAGGCTCAAACTTAATTTTCAGTTGACAAAACTTGGTATGTAACATCTCTTTACTTTGGGCTTGCATTTCAGTCCTGCACCCCTGAAATTATTTAGGAAAGTGGACTTGTCTGTTTCAGACCATTCTAATTTAAATGAAGAGCTGAAACTTGGTATATCAATAGTAGGCAGCTTGTCTAAACTTTAGACAGGTTTTTCTCAATTTCTGAAAAATTGCGGTTTTGTGACCTTTGACAATCCTTCACCCATAGTCACCTATAGCAGTCGCAAATCTTGGACAAATTTAATTATGCTTGGCACACATCTTTAGGACAAACAGGTTCTTCATTTCAGCCTTGTACTACCACTTCCATATGGGCAGGGCTGGGTGGCAGACTAGAAGAGTTTCAGGTTGACTTGAGAACCTCTAGTTTTTCTTAACTTGCACTTCCAGTCTGGGTGGATCATAGATGCTTGAATCCAAATTTATCTTCAGATTAGAATACTTTTTATACCTAACTCTAAGGTAAGATGGTGGTGAGGGGAGAAAAAAGCCCTTCTCAGCCCTCGGGGATGTATCTCAGAAATAAGGTACTCAAAGCCTTCACACTGGCTCAAAAAATGTTTTGTACCTAAAGATCTCTGGTAAAAATCCATCCAATATAACTCGAATAACGTCTTTTTGGCGTCAATCAGTTCAACTAATCTTACAAGTGACCAACATGTACAGAGGATCGATCTCAGACAGACTTCAGCACTTAAAGAAATGTAAGCCTTTAAGGAACAAATGTACTTTAGCACAAATTCACTTAATTCTTCATTCTGCTAGTCATCCGTATGGTGGAAAAATAGGACCAAGGGTCCTGTAGCTTACCGGCAAGCAGTCTTACAGTGATAAAAGTTATGAAAACTTCATGCAAAGTTTGACATTTGAATCAATGAAAATCAATGTCAAGGTCGCCAAATAAAAGTTCACATACATTCATGAGACCTTCTGTAATACAATCCTAAGGTCTGAAGTAGTTTTGGTGATGCAAGTCATTAAAATATGTCAATATGTATTCAATATGTCAATTGTGAACTTTAAAGGTCACAGAAAGTCAAGTTGTGGTCAGCAAATGGACTTCATATATGCCTTTATAAATGTCTCTATACAAAATCAATCTGTGACCATTTTGGAGATACAAGTCATTGTAATTTCACTGTGGAGTTTGACCCTCAAAGGTCACTGACAGTCAAGTTGAATATCACAAATTGAAAGTTCATATACGACTTCCTAGATGTCAGTAACACGAATTTTGGCTCCATCTGTGACCTTTTTAGTGATACAAGTCATTGAATTTTCACTAGGTCACATTTGACCGTTGAAGGTCAATACGAAGGTCACCACATGAAAGTTCATATATGACTTACTACGTCTGTAATAAACACCTCGACTCCATCTGTGACCATTTTGGCAAGACAAGTCATTGTAATTGTATTGTGTCAAGTTTGACCTTTGAATGTCAACAGTCAAGCGGAATGTCACCAAATAAAAGTTCATATGTGACTTCCTATGTCAGTAACACAAAGCTAGGCTCCATCTGTGACCTTTTCAGTGATAGAAGTCATTGAATTTTCTCTAGGTCAAGTTAGACCTTCGAAGGTCAATATGAAGGTCACCAAATGAAGGTTCATTCAGGACTTCCTATACTTCTCCAACACAAACCTACACTCAATCTGTAACAATTTTTGCTGATATAAGTCATTGAAATTTTACTGTATAGTTTGGCCGTTCAAGGTCACTGAAGGTCAAGTTCAAGGTCACCCTATGGAACTTCATACATGACTTAGACATGCCACACAAACCTAAGCTCAGTCATAGCTCTGGTGGTAAGACTTCCTATACAGCTCGGGCATTCAAGGTCACTGAAGGTCCAGTTCAATGTCACCAAATGAAACTTCATACATGACTTTCTATATGCCCGCAATACAAACCTAAGCTCTATCTGTAATAGTTTTGTTATTGCGAAATTTCAATGACTTCTGTCTGAAGTTTGACCTTCGAAGGTCGCTGAAGATCAAGTTCACGGCCTCCAAATGAAAGTTCATACATGACTTCCTATGTGTTCAATGCACATATGTTCCCAATCTTTAATATTTTCAAGCCTAGAAACCTTTAAAAATTGTAACATTTTGCTTGACCTCAGGTTTGACCTTTCAAGGTCATCTGAGGTCAACTTTGACACTGCCAAAATCTAGATCATATATTACTTCCTGTGTCAGTGATACAAACAATCCCTATCTGCAACCATTTGGCCTCCACAGGCCATCTTGCATATTCATAAAGTACAGCGCCCCCTATAGACCCACTTCAGTCGATTAAATCAAAATGGCGCTTGCACTGTACATTGATGGTACCAAGGTAAGTTGATTGTCTGATTTAGAAAGGGAAAAAAAAAAAAAAAAATCAAGCAGTTTTCGAGGAATGATTTTTTTTTTAATTTCTCAGTCCTATCTTTAACATTGGAGCCAAACCTTCAAGGGCCCATAAAACGGATAAAAATCATTCAATCAAAAATCCGAGAAAAAATCTGAAGATATGGTCAAGTAGAATGATATTGCAAATTTACACGAAAATTCATCGGGCCAAAAAAAAAAAAGATAAACAAAATGGACGACAGAACGAGGGCTGGTAAGGTGAAAAAAAAAAATAAAACTGTAATTGAGAGACAAGGAGACCAGTTTTTTTTGTGCAACAATTTCTCATTTTAATGAGAACAAGAAAAAAGATGACAAACTGTGCCCAACACATTTCCTATACTACTCAAGTGCATAATTTTTAAAACAATCCCGTGTCATGAAAGGTAATTGCAATCGTGTGGGAGAAAAAAAAAAAAAAAAAAAAACTATTTACACAAGTGCAAAATAAAACCATAAAACAACATTACCCAGAGAAGGGCGTCTTTTATCTTCATAACAAGTCTGCAGGCTTTGACCTCATTCGTTCGCTGCTTCTTGCTCATCATACAAGTACATTATCGATCCAACTGAGAACAGCCATCTTTTTTTCCCCCCCCATCTTCACAACACAAAGGGAGCAAAATTACAAATAAAATCTTATTTTAAAATTAAAAATTAAAATAAAAACCACAAACTCAGACCACAACAAATTCACAACGCAGGTGGTAAAGGAAAATCCCGATTGGCCGAACTCGCGGTCACGGCTGTGCCAGATGCTTCAGGATGTTTTCGGCAGCCACCCGCTGTACCTCGCTTCGCAGCAAGGGGGCGCTGGTGCCGGGGAGGATCTGGGCCAGCCCCGTGAAGGGCAGGGGAAGGCCGGGGATCAGCACCCGGTAGGCGAAGTAGAGGAAGCCGTTGGAACCGGTGTGGAGGAACTGCAGGTCGTAGAGTGGCGTTCCCACTTTGAAGGCCTCGCACACCCTCAGCAGAAGGGTCACGGCGTCCAAGGTCGCCAAAGTGTCCGGCGGTTTTGGCACGGCCGGAGGAGGGGGGTAACGGGTGAGCTTGAGGTTGTCCTGGAAGCGTGGAGGGCGTTCGCGATCTGGGATTGGGCGGCAGGGGGGTAGAGGGCACGGTTTAGGGACGCCCTTCTGGGCCAGGAAGGGTTGTTGCCCCACATCCTCATCCTCATCCTCCCCCTGCTTGGGCTTACTGGTGAAGTTGAGCCACTTCACTGTGATGATCAACCCGAATTTCTTCTTAAACGCTAACACAAGAGAGGGGGGGGTTGTCATTTGTTGAAAGGCTGTGCCAGAAAGAAAGCCCTCGGCACCTCAATCAAACATTTCCAAACAAACACAGATGTGATTGGTACACCATGACTGTCTGTCCTTGTTTTGAATTGTATTGAAATGTTTGTGTCGCTTTTGTTGCTCAAACATCATTCTAGGACAACAATCGAAGACAAGTGGCAGCATTAGAATGTTCCCTGTCGCTGGGGAATGTTTGGTTAGGTGCCACAGGCTTAACATGGTGCCAAGACACGATTTTTATTCTTAGTGCAACTCAGCGGGATTTGTCAATTTGTCAATAATCACATTCTGCTACTTCGTGCTCCAAAATCTGATATGGTAAGAAATTATCTATATCATGGGTGGCCAACCCTGGTCCTGGAGAGCCGCAGTGTCTGCTGATTTTTGGTGATACTCAGCACTAGATTGATGGATTAAAGTAGTTGGTCACACACTTAACTGGTCTCACCTGGTGTCTCAGGTTTAATTTGGTAATAATGAGCCAATCGAGCAATTAGCAAGAACAACCCAGGAGACTCCTAGAGCCAATTAAGCAGACTTGCAGGTTGTGACAGCAATCTACTTGTTAACCAAGATTAGCCAATGTGGTTGGATATTTAGCGTAGTTGTAATGCAGACAAAGCAGAAGTACAGGGTACAGATAAAAGCTTATCGAGCAGGGGTGGATACTGCTGGACCTGTAGAGCCAGAGGGTGCGTGAGTTTGGTTTTCTCCGCCCAATTTAAACCTAAGACACCAGGTGAAGTGAAGTGTGTGACCAACTGCTTTAATTCATGAATCAAGTGCTGAGTAACACTAACCAAAAACGCCCACGTTTGAACACCCTCGGCCTGACGATGCACGCACGGACAGACAGACGACGAACTGATGACAATACCCTTCGGCCTGAAGTCGGGCCGAGGGTAAAAACCAGCAGACACTGCGGCTCTCCAGGACCAGGGTTGGCTACCCCTGATCTATATGCTTGGATGATCTTGTGTAGGCCTGTTATAAAGTGTGCACGAAACTTCAGGGCACAACAACTTACTGATGTCAAGCACTAGTGCAAATAAAGATGAGGTTGAGCAAACACATTTTAAACCTTCACATTGGCAGTGGCGCTGGTTCCAGCATTGTAAGTAAAGCACATTTCCCTGTGAAGATATTGAACGATTTTTGCATGTTTTATTGACCAAATCATATTGTTCCCCTTTTAACCTAAAACTTTAATTTGGATTTATGCATTTTTGCACCCCACTGGGCTTAAAGCACCATTGATAAAAGGCTTTAACTTCAAAGTTCTTAAAATGTGACCAGAAAAGCACTGACAAAGGTCATTCCATTTAATTTGAGAGCCAATTAGTGACAAGTCTGCTTAAGATGTGTAATCAGCCAGACTTTGCAAGGAAAGCGAGAGGAGGATACAAAGAGTTACAAATTCAGCTTAAAATTGGATCCGAAATCGCAGGTGCAGTGGTCACAAACAGCAAAATTATTTGCACTGTGGGGGCAAGAGCAGCAAAAACTTATGGCATTTGCCAGACACCAAAAACGGCAAACAAAAAAACTGCAGCTGCTGGTCAAAGTTCTCCAACAGGGATTGATGGAACCTAGGCAGGGGTGTATTTCCCAAAATCACGGATGCTAACTTACATAGTTGGACTCAGTTTGTCCATTCAATCAATAAGTAAGTTGCTAACTTAGTTAGCAACTAACTACACTTTTGGGAAACGCACCATATAATAGTTGTTCACCATACTAAAGTCGCTCCCCCCAAAAAAAATCACCATAGAATTAAAACCAATCCATATATGAACCAGTCTCAAAAAAGCAGCACTTTGAGACCTGGTATTTATGGCAGATGATCAGCAGGCATGTGGACCTACCTTCACACAGGACCTTTTTGGCCATGGAGGCATTGTAGTGGGAGGTGTAGTGCACGATGGCTGTCACCCTCTTCCCGCCCTTGCCGAATTTCAGCGAGACTGACTCCACACCGTCCGACAGCGCCCGGAGCACCTGGAGGAGCTGTTCGTGGTCCACAGTGGTAGGCAGGTCGCCCAAGCTGAGCTGGCTCTTCTCAGTGCTCCTGCGGACGCTCAACTGCACCCCCCGCTGGAGCTCATGCAGGTTCAGCGAGCGAATGGCAGCGGCCGCGCTGTGCGGGTCGCGGTATTTGGCGTAGGCGAAGCCGCGGTTCTGCCCGCTGAAGTTCATCATCAAGCGGAACTCATACAGCGGCCCCACACTCTGGAACAGTGGGATGAGCTTGTCCTCGTAGACGTCCCGTGGAATCTGGCTGATGAAGACCTCGCACCCGGGACCCGGCACTGGCCCGGTCCAGTCTGGGAGGTAGAAGCGTGGGTTGGGAATCTAGGTTGGTCACACTTGATATAATGCTGGTTTCACCATGACATGAAGGCCATTTTATGCTTGTAAAACAGGCTGACAGACGTTAAAAAAAAAAAGTACGGATTCTTTTATGCCCAATCAAAATGTTGGACAACATCCGCAGTGCAAACTTATCTCCATGGCAATGCCTAGTTATTGCTTTGCAACCACCACCAGCTGATTTCTCTGCAAATGCTATAATATCAATATTCTAAGAGAATCATTATACACACCAGATGCGCAACGAAATAGGTATTTAAGATGAATGTTGTCTTTTAAAATGTATTATTTTATAATGCCCAAGACTGGCACATTTCGGTGTGATAACTAATCAAAAAGATAAGAAAACATGGATGTGATAGCCAAAAACAGAAAACACCAAAATTCATTGTCACCATGTCCCCTAAAATAAAATTCATCACTTTAACAGAAATTTTGTATTCTAACTTGGAATAAATACATTTTAAATTCTGCTCAACATAATGCAGACAGGATTTTCAATTTTGTTTGATGATAGTGTATTTCTTACAAATACCAAAAATTTCTTTTGGAATTGGGAAGACATGGGAGTCATGAAACTACCAATAGACACTACTAATTTGATGGAAAGAGTAACACACAATAGAAAATAATTTCAAACTCTTTTTAGAATGCAAAAGGCCATAAACTTAAAATATTTAGGTAAAGGTTCATCAGAAGTTTGCCAGTATACATCAAAAATCGTTGTAGAGGTGACATATTTGGTCCAGTAGGTGCCTACTTTTGCACTAGCATGACATGTTTCAATTTTTATAGGAAAAAAAATGTCTAAATATTTGTTTCAGCTTCCTTTCATAAATGGGTGGACATCTGCCTTCCAAACAATTTCTATCACCATTAACTTCAAAGAAAAACAATAAAAGTAACAACTGAATTGCTGATTGATAAAAAAAAAAAAAAAAAAAAAGATTCAACATAATGTATATTTGTGTATATTTGGTACACATTAGCACATAAGTGTGTTGTGATGATTATACGCTTAAAATGAAGATGAATAGTACTAGTAATAGTAATAGTAATAGTTTATTTCATGTAATATTGGATCATATACAACCAATTCCGAAATAGTAGGGACAAAGTGTAAATTGTGAATAAAATCAAAACGCAATGACTTAAAATCACACCAGCCAGTATTTAATTCACAATGGAACAGAGATAGCATAGCAAATGTTGAAACAGAAATTTTTATAATTTTATCCACAAAATATGCTCATTTAAAATTTGATGGTTGCTACAGGTCTCAAAAACGTTGGGACCAGGGTGTAGCATCCCCTCTTCTTTTTAACTCAGAGTGGATGCGTCTGGGCATTGAGGAGACAAGTTTTTTGAATTTAGCCATTGGAATTTGATCCCACTCTTGTTTAATACAGGCCTCCAGCTGCTGGAGAGTTTTGGGTCTCCTTTGATGGACTTTTCATTTAATTATGGGCCAAATGTTCTCAATTTGTGAAAAATCAGGACTGCAGGCAGGCCAGTTCAGCACAGGGACTCTTCTACTACGAAGCCATGCTGTTGTAATAGCTGCAGTATGTGGTTTTGCATTGTCCTGCTGAAATACACAAGGCCTTCCCTGGAATATATGTCATCTGGAGGGGAGCATATGTTGCTCTAAAGCCTTTATATACACACCTTTCAGCATTCATTGTGCTTTTTAAAACATGAAAGTGTCCCACACCATATGTACTAATGCATCCCCATACCATCAGAGATGCGGGCTTTTGAACTGAACGCTGATAACAGGAGGGGTGGTCTTTCTCCTCTTTTGCTCGGAGGGCATGACGCCCAAAATTTCCAACAAGAATGTAAAATTTATACTCGTCTGACAACAGGACATTTTCCCTCTTCGCTACAGTCCATTTTAAATGAGCCTTGGCCCAAAGAACATAGCGGCGCTTCTTGATCATGTTCAACAATGGCTTCCTTTTTACATTAGAGTTTTAGGTGCCATCTGTGGATGGCACGGCAGCCAGTGTTTACTGACAGTGGTTTCTTGAAGTATTCCTGGGCCCATTTAGTAATGTCAATGACAGAATCATGCCGATGAGTGATGCAGTGGCATCTGAGAACCCAAAGATCAAGGGCATCCAGTAAAGGTCTTCGGCCTTGTCCCTTACGCAGAGATTTTTCCAGTTTCTCTGAATCTTTAGATGTAATGCACTGTAGATGAGACCTCCAGAGCCTTTGCAATTTGATGAGGAACATTTTAAAAAAGTATTCCACAATTTTTTTTTTTACACAAGCCTTCACAGGTTGTAGAGCCTCTGGCCATCTTTACTTCTGAAAGACTCGGCCTCTCTAATACATCCCTTTAATAGCCAATCATGTTACACACCTGATGCCTGTTAAATTAATTACTTCCTAAATGTTCTTTCAGCAGATTCTCTTCTATATTAATTGCTTTTTCAGCCCATTTTTGCCAGTGTCCTTTTTTGAGACCTGTTGCAGCCAGAAATTTTTAAATAAGCTCATTTTGTGAATAAAAATGTCATTTGAAATGTTATCCATGTCCTATTGTAAAGAGCATATTGGCCCATGTGATCTGAAAGTCATTGCATTTTGATTTTATTCACAAATTACACTTCGTCCCAACCATTTCAGAATTGGGGTTGTAGATGAAAAGTAGATCATATTTGGTAAAAACAAAAATGAGGTCTTTTTGAGAGAAGTCAATATCACACGTGGCCACCCTTTGCCAAAGTCCAAGAGTTTTATGTTGATAATCTGTAGACCAGGGGTGGGCAATCACGGTCCTGGAGGGCCGGTGTGTATGCATGTTTTTATTCCTATCAATTACCCTGACTAATTGAGTTCATTGATTGCATTCACAAATATAGATTTTCGCAATGATACAATCAAAGGAAAATGTATTATGAAGGGAGACAAGTAGTTTCATAATTTAAAGAAATGCACATAAAACGTCAGATTTCATAAATGGTTAAGCTAATTGAGACAATCAACTAATTAAAGGCCAGACGTTGGTGTGAAAACCAGGGACAGATGCCCACCTCTGCTGTAGACCGAACAACATTTGGTTCAATCTATGAGTGATGGGGATAGGTGCCTGGTCACCATTTAACTGACTGAAAATGAATTGGACTCAGTGAGACAGATTAAGCCTAGTCCAAGACTACAATGAACTTTGCGAGGAGACTCTCCTGAAGATTACATCACGTTCAGCCCAGGAGTGAAAGGGAGGGAGAGTGGGAATCACTCACAACCTGATTAATTTAAAAATAATGGGCAGGTTTCACACACACAGATCAAGCCGGGTCCTTATCCAGGGGGATGCAACCTTAACCAAGGGTGTATGCTTTGGTTTCAGGCCAGCACTATAATGCCAACACCTGATTCTACTTAAATCAAAACCGGTGTAAGTCCTTGATTGGTTAATTAGTTGAATCAATTACCCTTTTAGCAAATAATGATCGTTTCCCCTTCACATCCATAATGTTTGCGTGTAGAGCCTTAACTATGAAAATTGTCACTGTCCAAAATTTTGAGGTCCTCACTATTCCTATTGTGGTCCTCATAACTGCCCCACCTAGACATTTGTGCAACTGAGGACTCATTACGGGGAAGTTTAGGTTAAGCCACAAGTCACCTGTACCCATAAACTCACGCTGCTAATTTAAAAAAAAATTAGCTGTAACGCCTGGCTAAAGAATTGAACAAATTGGCAAATCTGAAAAAAAAAAAAAATATATAGAGATGGACCTGCTTACAGAGCCAACATTTTACTGCTCTGTTTTCAACACTGCTATGTACACTGCCATCAATGAGCAGAAGAGAAACTCTTCAGTAACCTTCAAGACCAATCATGCCAGGTAACTCCGGACTTATTGAATTTACATTTTGCACAGGAATTAATCCAGATTAAATTTATTCTTCTGGATATTTAAAAGATAAAAATCAGGCAACAATACCTTCATCAGTGCCTCGATGACAACAACCAAAAGACCAAGTTATCCGTGCATAGATACTGGCAACTTTTTTGGATGTCATTTCATGACCAGAGCAGCTGCCATTTCAAAACCAAACGACACTGAACACAATCGGCCTTCCAGCAGTCTCAGTCCATATGCTTAGCTCTTGATGTCCATTACAATTCAAGTCCGTTCAGTACGCAAAATAATTCTTTGAAAAAACAAAGAATTAAATAGCCTGCAACACCTTGTCTCCTATTCTGCAACAGAACTGCTACTGGAATTATCCCATTAGCAAATGTTTACTTCAAAGCTCAGCCACGAAGAAACCTATTAGTCCAAATGTTTATTAGAGTGAAATATGGGGAACAAACAAGGAATGTTTGTGCATATAAATTAAGACTGAATCATTAGACAAGACTGGCTATAGCATCCATATAAAACCTGGAAAGAAAATAATTCTCTTTCGTGATTGAAACATTTAAAATACTGCCAGTATTTTCCAAAAGCAATCACCGAGACAATGAGACAACAGTCCAGGACTTGTAACTCTAAAACTGAACTTCTGTGAGACCAGTAGCTTACTGCCGACTGATAAGGAGAGCATGGGTGTATCTCAAAGCATGGGCTGCATCCGTTGGAAGCTGCATTTTTAGGAGTCATCAAGTAATTCCATCTGCCGAACTGACGTAACATCATTTCATCTCTGTTAAATGGATTTGGTTTCAGTGACTTGTCACTGGTTTCCCTAACCTTAACTCCAACCCTTTACCCCTAACCCTAAATTTAACCTTGTCCCTTACCCTAAATGTCAGTTTAACAGATGGAAGTAAGTGATGACCACTATAAATGCAGCCTTCAAAGGATGCAGCCTATGCTTTGAGATGTACCACATGTAATCAGACTGGCAACAGTACATCACGATGCATGATTGACTGACCTGGAGGCGGTCCGCCATACTTCCGTTGTCCATTGACTTGGACGAGTTTAGTGGCAGTCTTTTGCACCCATGACTCCAAAGAAAGCAGGCTGTCTTGATTGAGGACCTTCAGAGGAGCAGAATTAGTACAACATAAACATCTTGCAGAGATCAGAGTACTGAAATATTCAAGTTGCTTACAAGTTATATCACCTCAAAGTCATCACCTGTCAGATCACAATCTACAACTGTAAGCGGCAGCCTTGCAGAAATGCAATTTTCTGGGTAACAATCATCTAATCCAGCGTTTCGTAAACCTCTCCTGGAGTAACCCTTGTCCTGCATGTTTCAGATCTCTCTACTCCAGCTCAGGTGATTCAAATGATTCGCTTATTCTGAAGCAGCTGCAGGGGTTAATGACGACCTTATCACTTGCATCAGCTGTGCTGTAGCAGGGAGAGATCTGAAGCATGCAGGACAAGGGGTACTCCGGGAGAGGTTTGGGAATCACTGCTCTACTCAAACACTTTGAGAAACGAGATAGCCTGCTGACAATCGGGCTGTGCATGGGGTGCACTGTTGATTTATTAGTTTGCTGAAAACACTCCTGTTTGGGCAACCCTTTCATTTTCAGTTTTAATTTAAGGTACAGGTTACAAACCGCAATACTACACACAAACCTAATGTCAAATACACAAAACTAAGGCCTACCAATACTATATGTTAGTGGTTCAAATTAACAGCCAGTTAAAAAAATCGTATGATTGCAAATTCATTGGTGAATGTGATAAACTATTTGCAAATTTTCCTTAGAATTCAGCACAGGGCAGGTATGTCACATTATCAGCTGTGTTGTCGCTCAATTATTCAACCTACAGACGGTAAGGAATGGTTGACAGGCTTCCCCACTTTAATCAATTAAGATTCGCCTCAGTCTTTAGAACAGTACGATACAGAAATTCCCTCTAAGTAATTTCGTTACTAAAATGTATGCATTGATCGTGTCGCATAAATGTTATTCTTCATTCGCATCCATTGACAATTCTGACGACAAGCAATTTAAAAGTTTACATAATTGGATGCTCGTGACATGGGATTAAATAAACTCATTTAAATTCTAAGATGGCTTAAGGCCGGAAAAATAACCATCACACAGGGGCCCTAAATGATTCCTTCAGGCAAACCCACCTACAACGAGTCGTAAAAGCCGCACAAATTATTGGGCCTTTCAACAATCGAACGCGATGAAGTTGTTGTCATAAAGCAAGCTTGTTTAAAAATACATAGCAGGCAAACAGGGAGTCGGAGCAGACTTTTATCGAAACTGAGCCGCCGAGCTCATCCGAAGTGCGCAGTAAGTATTTCAGTGGAGCGCGAATAGCAGAGTATGGAGGGCTCAGCTGGCTCCTCGACATGCTTTTTGTTGTTTACTTCGTAAAACTTATTTTACAGCATTGCACATGAGTGATACTGTTGCCATTTTTTTATGATGTAGTATTATAATCACTTTGTGGCTGCTCAGAAGTTTGTCTCTGTCGATTCATCCGCGTCTAGTCACAGCCATTCCTTGGAGAAATTGTTGCACTCTTGTGTAATCAGCGTTAAATCAAATAATTAAATTCAACCAAGTTGGTGTAATCAACATCAAGTTTGTAGTAAACTAAGCCTGCACATAAACACGTGCATCATATTACGGCCGTTCTACGTCAAAAAAAAAAAGATTTAAACTAAATTTAGTTTGTTCGTTTTCAGTCATGGTTCAGTTATTTTGTTGCATGAGATTAAGCTGACTATCATAACATCCCATTGAATAATGTCAAGATATGCTGTAAACATGTTTTTCAACACCAAAAACAGCCAACAGGACCTAAACAGCCCCGACTTAGATCACAGCCCACAATCAAGAAATAAGGAAAAAACCTGATCAGAAAATTCTCCCGATTTATTTTACTTGAAATGTAACACAGAGATATTGTTTACAGTTAAATCGGATGCGGTTGGCTACAATTTAACGCACCTGCCTTCGCTGGACCTCCATCGTGATATACTCGAGTTTGCAGAAATCTCCGTTCTTACTTCCAATCGTTCGAATGAAAATACTTTTAATTTAGCAACAGACGAGAAGTTGTCTGTAACCCCGTGACCCAACCTTCTGAAGGCTAATTGGATGGTCAGCGGATATATGGCGGAATGTAGAGATATATATTTTTTTTAACTCAGTGAAGTTTTTCGCAGATTTGAGTAAAACTAGCAGATAGTCGATGCATTATCAACGTTTTCGACGTGTGGGTGTACTGTGACAGTGTTGGAGTGGTTGTGAACTTGAAGAGAAGTTTATATTGTTTTGATATGATTCAAGTTTAATAAACTTATAGAGGCCAATTCGTTTCTGCCGCATTATGTGCAATTCTCAATATGTCTAATGGTTTCAACCACACATGCTTAATGACATATGTAAGTTAATCGATGAGATGGCTGGATTTACATCTCGAATTCACTGGATTGATTTGAAACAAATCACTCTGAGCTAATTAACATGACGTCAGAATCGTCGTCCACCGGCGACGTCCATCTCGTAACCTGCCGCAAACGGAACAAACATGGTCGACGTGTCTTTACTGAACAGTATTTGTGATCCTTTTTGTTGTCCAGTCAGTTATTTTATACAAATATTTACGTCACTGATATTGTAAACATGTGAGTGGATTCTGTCCTGCTATCTACTCGGTTCGGTGCGTGCATGGGTGGTTAGGAGCCAACCCCAGCAAACAGGAATACTTTCTGTGCGAGTTATAGGCCCCTAGATCAATTAAGACTTTCCATTCAACAAATACTGTGACTTTATGGACAGTGGAAGGCGCCGGTGTTGCAGGAGAGGCCCATTCAAACCGAGAGAGACTAGCAAACTTCTCACTGAAATGCTCTCCCTATGAGGCACAGTGCTGCTCGCTGGCGAAATGTGTTTTCACCTGTATTACAAGCTACCAGTCCATACTCAAGAAGCCAGATTATGTGAGTTTGTCGTCCCAACTTCATGGGTGGTTGTCAAACCTGGTCCATGGTGCCCTCTTTATATGCCGATATTATTGTTACCACAATGGTAATCTTAAAAATTTCGTTATTTTTGCCGTAATTTTACTACTCATGTTGATATCGGAATTATTTACTCTTTAGACAGATTGTCAGAAGTGGTTAAGTATGCCCTTAAAAGCTCAGTATTCATACTGCACCATTTAGCAACGGTATTCTTCTTGTGTTGAAAGTGGTCAACTTTGAGAATAAGAACCAGTCTTGGCCGGCAGCGGGGTATTGTAGTCCCTCGAGGTGTCTCTGTCCGGCTGTCTATCCATCGACAACGTTACCACTCTAGTGCCTTTAGGTTTGCTTCTCGCTTTCTCATTTCTGGATGGCCGGTACGTCTATGGATCCTTCACTTACCTATCGAATTCCGGCAATTTTTGACTCTCTTTGCCCACCAGGGGCTTACATACGCAGCTGAGGGGTCTTAAGTGGGATTGGCACGGTATGCTAATAAAGAGTGAAAGCCCAAGATTTACACTGTGTTTATTTTGCTATATAATATGTGCCTCGTCAAACTTTAGATTGGTGAGTCAATAAACTGCTTATCAGGTTTCTGAATAAAGGTTCAAAATGTCTTGCTGGAATTTAAGCCACAAATTACTCAAAACAGGTTTGACTTCTTTGCTTTGTCTTTGAATTATTCATTAATTAATAGTAATGGTGACAGTTTATTAATTTAAACCATTAGAAGTCAGGTGACTCTCTACTCGGTTATTTAATGCTGTAAAAATGATGAATAATATAATGATATAAAATAAATCACTTAGAATTTGCTGCAGAAATGAAACTATCCTATGAACTGACACCTCTGTAAAGTGTCTCGTTATTGAATCAAGTGTGCTTTGTCAGCGTTGAAGCGAAAATCTACTGGATGGTAGATCTCCAGGCACAGGGTTTGGCAGCCCTGCTTTTATTGTTGAATGATTTGTGTGGGACTGAAGCCTGGAGGATGGTAGACAGGGATGGGAAATTCCAGTCCTGGAGTGCCAGTGTATATACAGGTTTTCATTTCAATCAGTTACCCTGACTTATTGAGCTTATTGAGATTTTTTTTTTGTGCACGCTAACATAAATTTGCACATTAGACCAAAGTAAAATGTTACATTTGGGGAGACGAGAACAGTCTTTGGTGGTCATTCATGATAAATGCAGCAGAAATGTCTGATTTCACAAATGGTTTGACTTATTAACACAATTAACTTTCTAAAGGCCAGAAGTTGATGTGAAAACTGGGGACTGTTATCGCCATCCGCCCACCTATGATGGTAGATCCCCAGAACAGGGTTAGCTATAGTGGTAGAGGTTTTTATTGGCATTTGCAGGATGAAGTTGTGCATGCATGGTATATTTCTGCGCAATTTAATCTTTTTCTGTAGCTTTCATTCACTTCACTGTTTCTTTTCCAAAATTTCAGAGTAATACAGCCTTCTCTCAAGCCATTGTTTGCTTAAATTTTAAATGAATACAGAGCTCTACATCTGAGGAGTGAAAATTGAGCATGTGCAGTGTGGCCCACCTTTTTTTCTATGAATACCAAAAAAAAAGAAATTCTCTACCTTATCTAGTGTATTTATAATGCTGGTCTGTTTCATACACTTAAAAAAACAATCTGTGAATGTCCAAATGAGTTCAAGTTTTTCCTCTGTTCCTGGGTCTGCTGACAGGATTCAGACTGGGACATGTCTTGTAATGCGCTGCACGAATCTGTTTTGAGAATATAGCAACTCAAAGGAAATCACACTTGCTCCTCATTTCTGAGCTAGAGGAGAATGTGAGTAAAATCACTAGGTGTGCATTCTTATCTCAAAGCGATCAGGTTTGGCGCTGGGTTCTATTTCGTATGTGCTCCGCCCTCCAACGGGTTTCTCTTGGTTTACCTCTCCAAGGACCTGCCTCGCTGCCTGAGAAAGAAAATTTAACTCACCTGCTCCGAAGGAGGGGGTAGCCGCACTCGCCTCCTATAAAGCCTTGGTGCTGCCAATGTTCGTCTCCCTTTTCCACTCAGCCTTGAGAGAGATTGAACTCGCGAAATTTTGTCACTTTCTTGTGTCGCGATTCCAACATGGAAAAGTCTTGCCATCGTTGTGCTTCCTCCATGGTGCCTGAAGACCAGAACGAGGACTGCTTTGTCTGCCTGGGCTGGCAGCACCAGGAGGAGGCTGGTTCCTCTGCCGCCTGTGCAGCGCTTCCGTGGGGGGAGCGCGAGCGGCGGCAGCAGTTCGTGCGGGCCGCAGCACACTCCGGGCTTGCTCAGGGACAGCCTGAGAGCCGGTGGCGGTGGCCCGCTCAAAGCCCGGGGATTAGTATCATGAGAAAGATGACCGTTGGATTTACGAAGAGGATCGAGCATTCCTCTTCCGAGACGACAAGCCTCCCCCGGAGCACCACTGCCCCTTGGACAACCTGCCTAGGTTATTCCATTTGGAGGCGAAACGGATGGAGATGCCCCTGCCTCCGTAGCCCTCCAGTTCTCAGGTGGATGACTTCACCATTGGCCTGCTGGCCCAGCCGTAGTCGAAACCGCGGCCCAAGGTCTTATGTCCCAAGATGGCTCCCATTTTGGCTACACCCAGCGCGATTGGGGGGAACCCGATCACGGCCAATCCCCGGCGATGTCCTACGTGCCCTATTCAACCGTCAAATGCTGGGAGTGGGATACGGGCATGCCGGCAATTGAAGATGGGTTGAGGTGGTGTTAGCTCCCCACTGCCTCCATGTGTCCAGGCGGTCGGCAGCTGCTTCCGTCCGAGAGGGACAGGATGACAGCGAGCCTGTTTGGTGGTCGCGCTAGCAAACATGGCCTTCCTCGCTGGCTCGATGGATCACCGAACTCATCAGAAGGCAGAGCTGACTCTGGAGGAGATCAAGGAGATGCAGACAATGGCGGCATCCATGCTCCGTATGTCCCAGGCGCTCACCATTGGGGAAGGACGAAGCATGTGTGCCGCACAGGTGGGGGAACCGTCATCTTTGGCACGGGCTGTCCTTCCTGAAGTAGCGCGAGAAGCAGGCGCTCATCAATGTGCCCATTTCCACTACCTCACTGTTTGGAATAGATATCAAACAATAGTCTACCGCTTGGAGGCAGCCCAGAAAGCGTCGGAGCAGCTGGATTCTCACCTACGCCCTCAGCAGTCCTCCAGCACGCCCTGGTTCTCCCAACCTCCACCAGGCCACTGCCGTTGCAGGTCTGATGACCAGTCGTTTCTTGGCTCTAATCAGCCTGACGCGGAGCCACGCCGTCCACCACCTCAGCAGCCTCGCCAGGGTCGCACCAGGGGTTCGGCTTC
Source organism: Gymnothorax reevesii (assembly GCA_029721435.1). NCBI lineage: Eukaryota > Metazoa > Chordata > Actinopteri > Anguilliformes > Muraenidae > Gymnothorax > Gymnothorax reevesii. Next base: position 39,169,204 of record CM056586.1, on the reverse strand, counting down.
TGGCTGGTCAGCCTCTGGAAAGTTTTATTATAAAAGGTGTTATCAGTATATGGCCTCTGGGTCGTTCTGTTCCCACATTGCACACACTGACACACTGGCTGTTTCAGGTGGCAGCATTCAGGGTAATCTGGGGCAACCTACCGGGAAGTGTAGTGAGGTTAATAAGAGGGACACGATGCGTGAGGCTCATGTGCTCTCATCACCATCACTATCACTAAACTTGGGTTCACAAATTGGTGCTTCACCAGTTAATAGCCCGTTTATGAGACACTGGCTTGCTAACCACCGGCAAGGTTTGCATCATTCTACCCATGAGGGTGGCACACGTTCAAACTTGGTGGCTAAACCAAAATTGGATACTCTCCTGTCTTTCAGTGCTGGTTTGGTTCAAAATCAATCTTTAAATTCTGTGAACTTGTTTCGTCCTGGCGCGTCGCCAGTGAAGAAACTTTCACAAACTGAGGCAGATAGCTAGCATGTTGCTAACACTGCTAGCTGGGCTGGCTCCAGCAGCGTGGTGAGGACATGTCAGCACGCTTCTTCCGGTGACGTGCTTGCGGATGCAGCGGAAGCATTGCTGCTATTGTCTTCTCAGCCCTTTCAGGCGGGGCCCCCCGGTCAACTCTTCCCTCAGGGGGAGGGGCGTCGCGGTTGGGCCCAGGCTATCGGAGACCATAGAATCAACTGCTTCGCCACTCACAAACCATTATCAGTCTTAGGCGAGTTTGGGCACCCCCTTTGCAGTCTGGCTGGACAAAACCTTGCGGAAGGGATACGCATTGCAGTTTTGCTGCCGTCCTCCCCCATTCAAAAGCATTGTGCGGAGGAGGCTTCCCAATTCCGCCAAGAGGGCGGTTTTGAGAGTAGAGGTGAACTCACTTCTACGAAAAGGGGCCATAGTGCTGGTTCCCCAATCGGGAGCTCGATCAGGGTTTTATTCTCCTTATTTTTTGATTCCCAAAAATCTTTGCGAACTAAATATTCATATTGCGCACAGACCATTCCAGATGTTGACGGTGAGGTCTGCTGGAATGTGTCAGACCAGACGACTGGATGACATCGATAGATCTGACAGATGCTTATTTCCATGTCCCAATCTTGCCACGTCATCAGAAGTTCCTTTGTTTTGTATTGGAAGATCAGAGTTTCCAGTTCTGTCACGTTTGGATAGTCCCTGGCGCCAAGGACATATTGTAATGCAACATATTGCCCAGCTGGGCTTGGCTATCAACAATGACAAGAGTACCCCGCAGCCCAGACAGACAGCGCTGTATCTAGTGCTGCTGTTGGACTCGAGATCTATGACCGCACGTCTGTTAGTGGACAGGACAGAGGCGATCCTGTCTCGGGCCCAAGGAATACTGGACGCAGTCTTGGTGCCGGCGATGGCTGTCATGTCATTACTGTGAATGATTGCTGCACATTCAGTACTCTGCCTGGGGCTGCTGCACATGAGGGATCTTCAGCACTGGTTCATACGTCTGGACCCAAGGCGGGACCAACAGCGCATGCGCCGCATGCCACTACGAGCACGACGAATGTTAGCATTTTGGGCCTCACCCAGCAGGCTTCGCGAGGGGGTTCGGATGGGGTGCGTGTTTCACTATACCCACAAATTTTGTAGATGCCTCCCTCACAGGATGGGGCAGGACTTGTGGCCCAGCTTCTGTTGCAGGTACATAGCAGGGGCCCCAGCGTTATATCAACCCAGTGGAACTCATGGCAGTTCAGAGGGTGTTGCACCATTTTGCCCCACAGTTGGAAAGGAGGCACGTCCTGATGAGAAAGGCCACTGCTGTTGTGTTGATCTGATCTCAACAGGCGGGGCGGGGGGGGTGTCAGATCTGTGGCCCCACACGACGAGATGGTTGCTTCCATCCTGTCGTAGGCGGATCACCACCACTGCTCCCTGAGAGCCCAGCATTTCCCTGGCATCCTCAACAATCGGGAGATGGGCTGTCCAGGGGGACCTCTCCCGAGGAGGATTGGAGCCGATGATGGCCGGATTTGGAAGCTGTTCGGTCGTCCAGTGGTGGATCTGCTTGTGAGCAAGGTAAACACTCTGTGCCCTCTTTGGTTCTCACTGAGGTATACCGACAATCCTCCCCTGGGGGTGGATGTGTTAGCCCATCCAGCTTTGCCAGCCAGCCTGCTGTATGCGTTCCCGCCCCATTGGCTATGAATGCCACTGCTCCGCAGGGTACGGGAACAGTGCCTGTCTATAATTATTGTGGCACTAATGAGCTTGAGTGCCAGTTGGTTTCTGGATCTCATCCAGCTGGCGGTAGCAAGCCCGTGGGAGATTCCGGACCTTCTCTCGATCAGGATTCGGGCACCGGGTACCATTCTCGCCTGCCCCCTCATGGCATGGAAATTGAAAGGGTGGTTGACTGAGTTGGGCCTGCCTGAGGCAGTGGTGTCCACAATTCAGTGTGCGCATGCCCTGGTCACCTCCAAGGCTTATGCGACCCGTTGGCAAATTTTTGTTGGCTGGTGTCAGGCGAGAGGCCTGAACCCGCGCTCATGCCCCCTTGAAGGGGACTGGACTTCCTTCAGGGACTCTGAGGGGGGGCCACGCAGCATCCACTCTGGGGGTGTTTGCTGCAGCAATCGCGGCTGAACATGACTGGTTTGACCGCTTAACAGCTACAAGTCACCCCCTAGTAAAGCCCATTTTGAGGGAAGTCTGCAGGCTAAGACCCCCTACACAGCGTGTAATCCTGCAATAGGACTTGCAAACAGTGTTGGGCGGTCTAGCAGGACCACCGTTTGAACCCCTGAACCAGGAAGACCTGCATATTTTATCTATCAATACTGGCCTCCTTCTGGCCTTGACGTCAGCTAGGAGGGTGAGCGAGCTAGGTGCTCTCTTGGTGCACCCATCATGTTTGACCCAAAGAGAGGACAAAGGATCAGTGGAGCTTTGTCCTAATCTGTTCTTTTGGCCAAAGGTCGTCATCACCACACCTTTTAAGTCATCTGTAATTTGTCTGCAGGCCTTCTGCCCACCTCCTCATGCCACCAGCGAGCAGGAACGGATGCACAAGCTGTGCCCAGTGTGCGTGCTCAGTCTTTACTTGGAACCCACTGCAAATCTTAGGAAAGTGGATCAGCTGTTTGTTATGGCGGATGGGCTTCGGGGGCCCCTCTGTCAGCACAGCGCCTCGCCCACTGGATCTGTGATGCTATCGGCAGAGCCCTTCGACGGTGGGTCTCATTGCCCCAGCAGGATTGACCGCACATTCTACCTGGGGCATTGCATCCTCTACAGTGCTATTTAAGGGCGTATCCGTGGAGGAGATTTGCAGGGCGTCCTCTTGGTCTTCTGGATCGACCTCTGCGGAGTCATCTCAGGGATATTACTGCCAGCACGGTTGCACATTCAGTCCTGGGAACCCTGCTGACAGGGTTCCCCTCCAACACTGACTAGTGTATTACCACACCCTTAGGCGATGCGCTCTGGGGGCACCTCGCCTGCAGATGTGGGGGTTTGTCGTCGGGAGATGACGGCTAACAAGCCCTTCCATTGAGTCTGGGGGTGGGACCCTATCAACATTAGCTTGGCTTGTTTATTGTTTATTGAATTAGGACAATGCACATTAATCAACATATCAGCAATATGCGTCAATGTAAATATGCCGGAATTAGCACAATAGCTAAATTTCATCTGCAGTCCTAAGGCAGGCACTTACAAAAAAAACAAAAAACAAAAGTTTTCCAAACGACAGAACACCTCACAGAAAAGCACACAACACAAGGGGGGGGGGCGAAACAAAAAAAAAAAAAAACAGTATTGTTACACACAAGACACATTCACAACATTATAATTAACACAACCATGTATATTGTAGTTAAAATTCGGAGTGAATGGGATGCCCCCGGGTTTGGGCATAGGAATAAACAGGTAATATACAGAAATTATACAGTACATGCATGCATAATTGGTATGATTTTAACCAATGTTTAGGCTCTTTTTCAAAGGTTACATAGCTGTCACAGTTTCTGATATGTACTGGTATATTGTTCCAGGAATGTGCACCTCTGACGGACACCACCGCTAGACTAAATTTGGTTCTGCTCCGAGGCATATAGCAGTCTCCCCTAGTTTGTGCTCTGGTTGTTATTGCATTTTTGCATTTTTTATGAATAAAATTATTTAATGGAGGTGGGGCAAGTCCATTTAAAACTTTAAAAACAAGACGGGCATCTTCAAAAATTAGGTAACTGTCAAGGTTAAAAATGTTTTCTTATGATATCACAATAATGAAAATTAAGAGGTTTCTTGTCAAAGATTTTTACTGCCTTCTTGAAGAGAGACTTGATGGGTTTGAACGTGCTTGCTGTAGTATGTGACCAGGTAGTAAAACAGTATGTTATGTGAGAAAATACCATTGCATGCATATAAGCTTTTGCTGACTGTGTGGTAAGAAAAGGTCTTATATGACGAAAAAATTAGCCAAGTTGAACTTGATCATATTAAGAAAATCTCAAACATTCTCCTTAAATGTAAGTTTGGAATCAAAAACTATACCAAGATACTAAAATTGTTCCACCACATCAAGTCTCTCTCCATTAACCATCACACATGGCTGCAGGGCCTCTGCTGGCTGGCGGGAAAAAAACATGTATACAGTTTTTTTTGTATTAAAATGGAACCATGATTTCTGGAGCCAATGAGACACCGGTACCATAGCAGCAGATAGTATAGCAGCAGCTTCTTGTTTTATCTTAGCATGTGCATATAGTACTGTGTCGTCTGCATATAATTCTTCCATTGTTCCATTGTTGTCATGCCATAGCCTGAGGCGATGTGCTCCAGCGGTGTTTGCCTGTGGGTGTGGGGGTTTCTTGTTGGGGGGATGACGGCTAAAGCCACCCCCAATTCATTCAGTCCAAGAAGGGACATTTTGACACCAACTTGGGTTTGATGTGACTTTTTTGTGTCACCATCTGGGGCAGGGTACGCAGTCTGGTGGCGCTCGCCCCAGTTTGTGGGTGGGTTTCTCTTGGTTTCTGAATGGAACTCTGTGGTCTGGGGCCACCTGGAAGTACATCCATCCCTAACGGCCTTCGCCTTTGGTGTAAACCAGTAGCGAAGCCCGTTGAAGGGCTACAAAGTAAACAACCTGCCCAGCTGGCCCTGAGTGTGAGATGCTGAGTTTCAATGGGAGACTAGCATTGGCAGCACCGAGGCTTTATAGGAGATGAGTATGCTACCCCCTCCTACGGAGCGGGTGAGTTCAATTTTCTTGCTCAGGCACCGAGGTTGGGCCTCGGAAGGGTAAACCAACAGTGAAGCCCGTTAGAGGGCTATGCATGTGCTCATAGAATTGGGGTTGCATCCAGGTAACCAGTAGTTCTGTGTCCACCATATTTTCACCTCTTGCTCTGCCACTCCAACCCACCAGTGGGTGTTCTAATAGTGTCTCTCAACCAGGTTTGGTAATAACAAATTTAAAGATTCTTGTGGGCGATGAGAAATATTATGCTTCATACAGAAGTTTCGATAAACTCATTTGATGTTTCTTGTTTTGTTTGTAGACGTCTGGGAATGCTGACATGTATCCAGGTCATCTATTAAAACTGGCCTCATGATATAGTTAGCCAATTACACCTCTGCTGGCTTAAGTGGAGACTGTCATGATACAGGAATGGGCGATTGTGTTGGCACGTTTTTATTTCCACCATTGCAGGCAAAACGAGCTAACTTGCTACATACACAGGGGTGTCAAACTGGTCCATTAACGGGCCAAGGCACCGCAAGTTTTCAATCCAACCAAGCAGGGGCACACCAGATACAACTGAACTCAGGCTGCACAGGCAACTAGCTGTATCAGGTGTGCCTCTGGTTGGTTGGAATGAAAACCTGCAGCCCCTCGGCCCTTTTACAGACCAGTTTGACACCCATGGCATACACAAATATGGCTTTACTCAAAGATTAGGTGAGGGATTCCCAAACCTGGCCCTCAAATCCAGTCCTGATTTTCATTCCGTTCAGGGAATAAGCAGACAATTATTGCATCTGATTAGTGGGACCATCATCACACCTGACTCACCTGTTAAGGGAGGGTGCAACACCAACGGTCCTTGGCCCTTGAGGACTGTGATTTCTGGGTCTTGGGGATTAGATTGAAGTTAAATAGAAATTCCTAAATGTTTTGGCTCATTGAACAAGAAAAAACAAAACTTGGCATGAAATCTGGCTGTCCTCATACCCCAGTAATTTAAACTAAAATCGAGTGCTCTCATAATACTGTCAGCTTTCTAGCCATGTTTATCTGAAATTTACACAACTAAATGATCCTCCGTTATGCTCAGAAATTGCCAGAGTTAATCAAAAACATAGCCAAACGTGGGTATAATACATTTGAGAAAAACATCAAATTGAACTGAAACTTTAAAAATGGCTTGATGCTTTTTAAGGTTTTTTATGAGATTGATTTGAATTTAGAATCTGAGATGAAGGCAATGTAATTACATCTAATTGTCTCTCGGCAAACACAAGAATTTGTTGTTGTAATTGTTTTAATTTTGTGCAGCATGGATTTTTTTCAACCCGTTCCTTCTCCGCATCATCAGTCAGTCGGAATACATATTTGTCCTTTTGACAGAACTTGCAAGGCAAAATTATAGACCTTAACGACGGGGAGCGAAGCGACACATCTTTCAATATTATTTACATCCAAGTGGGTCTTCTCTTCTGGACCAGAAACTTTCCATCTAAAGATTGAAATGAAAGCGTGCCATCCGCAGAGTTATGGGCTGGCAGGGCATTGTCCATTTTACACCTCAGTGTTGCCACGGAGACGTTCAGAGGTCGAATATCATGCCCTCGCGGCTTTCATTAGCGGAAATGGGTTTTTTGGTGCGTTTGCCCGGGCAGTAACTACAGTCCCGAAATAATGAAGCGGTTCGCATTCGGCGATGAACTTAATGAGCCGTAGATTTTTTATTGTGCGCGAGGGAGCGCATTAACTAAAGGTTTCTTCAGTGCCTTGGGAGACCGATTGGATGGCACAGCATGGCTTTTAAAAATGGATTGAGACGACAGGTGTTACGCTGCATATGTTCAATATTCCTCCGTGACTTCCTCAGCATGAATTAAAACATTTAGGCCTAGAACATTGGGTGAAAACTATCGGAAGTCAGAAGAGAATATATCTGCTTAAAGGTTAATTAAAGATATCAACATTTTTTTTTTCTTTCAGGACCGAGGCTTACAAGCAGCAACCATTGGAATTTTAGGAATGAAAGTTGCATTATGATATTTTCTTTTTTTGTGCAAGTTTTTTTTTTTTTTTATGATGTTAAATGACAAAGTCTGAGGACATCATGTTTCCATCCATCCCATGGGTCAAATAATTATTGACCGAGCACATTCTGTTTATAATGTCAAGTTATGGCTGAGAGTTGGCCTACTATTGAATCAATGCACAGAATGATATGCATGATTATCAACTGGTAGAAATTACATTCAGTAAACCACACATCACTTGTCCATCCCTGCTGGTGTCCAGTCGATTGTGTTGCATATGATTTCACGTAAAACACACTGTGAAATTCTTGTGTTTTGGCCCTTTGTCTGTATTTTCCTCAAATCCAAAGTGACTCGTCCAGAGTCTGCATGATGAACCCTGGCCAGACCATCCCTCATGTCTCTCACGCTAATATTCTGGTCAATGGCCTTGATTTCCCTGCTAGATATCTATTCTCTTGCCAACAGCACTGTGTTTTCTGCAAGAAATCTTAATATTCTGATTCTCAACTAAAATTTGATGCTCATGGAAACATATTGGTTCTTGATCCCTCCATCTTGAATCATTTGCCAAAATCAAATTGCATTTGTGCTAATCTTTGGTAGAACTTACTCACACTTTTACTACATCCAGATTTGAGCACTGCTATGCATTATTCAGTTGTCTTTCTTACCCTGTTGTGCAGTGCCTCCCATTGGTACAGAATGCAGCAGCTGACTCTCAGCCAACACCAAGTGAAGATTCCACATTTCCCCTATTTTGGCTTCTTTCCCAATTAGACTCTGAATTGATTTTCAAACTTTGCTTATTAGTTTTGAAGCGCAAATGGTATGCCTTTCGCCCCTTCATGTACATGAAGAACTCTTGCAGCCCTGTGTTCCTGGAAGAGATCTGAGGTTTTAGGTGGTGCCGTGCTTAAAACCAGTATTTCTGAGCCTTGCTCCTAGAGTACCCCTGCCCTGTATATTTTAGATATATCCCTGATTTAACACTATGGAAGCCCAAAGTGGACAAAATTCAAATGAAAATGTAATCCCACTATTGCATTCTAATTATCCACTTATGAGTTATTTGAGACAATATTAAATTGAAAATGCATTAATCCAATTATCACTTTCATATTCACATACACATATGGGAATTCTATGACTTTATTCAAATGATAATGAAAAGCTGTTTGACATTTCATTTTCAAAGTCATGCTCCGCAATACAATGGACAATATTAAAATGCAATAAGCAAAACAGCACCCCCAGCCTATTGCCTTCACAGTAACATGTCATCATGCTCTTTTAGGGTCAACATGATAATGAAAATGCTGTTTTCTAATCACTTGGAAATAATAATGATGACATTTGACATTTTATTTTCAAAGACTTATCCTGCAATACACGGGACAATATTCAAACGCAGTAAGGGAAACGGCGCCTCCCAGTCCATTGCATTTTCAAATACATGTCACCATGCTCTTTTTGGGACACCATGAAAATTAAAATACAACTTGTCAGCGTCTCATCAAGGCGGGTCTTCCGCGAGGACGTCACTCATTTAGGGGCGTGAACGGTAACCATGTTCCTCATTTGCATTCCAACCAATCAGCTTCTGGGTAGCGCTTGTTCGCACAGAGCATGGACCTATGAGGAACACAATCGCAATCGCTGTCAGCTAGCTAGCCGGTGAATCTAGGGCAAAAACTGAATCACAGCAATTAAGTATAAAAATGATGACAAACATTTCCCCTAACTAGCATCAGTAGGGTGGGGAGACGGATAGCGTTTTATCTGGAGTAATGTAATACACTATAGCATGCATGGAAGATAATGCTGCTTTAACTAGCTATGAAATAACATGCCTCAGGCTGAACTGTCAGTTTGTTCTTTAGGTAAAAGAAGCTGCTGATCAATGGTGAATCTCGTGTGTGCGAGATGGCATTGAAAGTGAGAAATCAGGGCTGTTAGAGCTTCTCCAGCAGGCATCATAGCTAGCTAGCTGTACCTAAGCGATTTGCTTTTAGACTCAGAAGCAAGCTAGCAAATGTCTGCAAAATCTGCACAACACTGCCGCGAAGCCTTGGATAAGTTAATGCATATTGCAGCTAGCTCAGTTAATAGAGTTGGGGCAAAAATCAAATCATATTGCTTTTATGTGATCATTAACAAATATTTTCCTTAGTTAACGTTAGCTAGCATACTAGCTGCCGAGGTGGCTACATCCAAAGCACAATGTAGCCTACTGCGCGATGGCACGCAATACAAAGCAGCCTAGCCATCATGACATCAACAGTAAAAAGCCTCCGTGCGTACAAGTGCTACCCAGAAGCTGATTGGTTGGAATGCAAAAGAGGAACATGGTTTCCGTACGCGCCCCTAATGAGTGACGTCCTAGCGGAAGACCCGCCTTGATGAGACGCTGACATATTGTATTTTAATTTTCATTGTGTCCAAAAAGAGCATGGTGACGTATTTGAAAATGTAATAGACTGGGAGGCGCTGTTTCCCTTACTGAGTTTGAATATTGTCCCGAGTATTGCAGGATAAGTCTTTGAAAATGAAATGTCAAATGTCGTCATCATTATTATTTCCAAGTGATTAGAAAACAGCATTTTCATTATCATGTTGACCCAAAAAGAGCATGATGACATGTTACTGTGAAGGCAATAGGCTGGGGGTGCTGTTTTGCTTATTGCATTTGAATATTGTCCACTGTATTGCAGAGCATGACTTTGAAAATGAAATGTCAAACAGCTTTTCATTATCATTTGAAGAAAGTCGTAGATTTCCCGTATGTGAAAATGAAAGTAATAATTGGATTAATGCATTTTCAATTTACCGTATTGATCCGAATATAAGACGATATTTTTTTCCTTGAAAAATGCCTGAAAATGATACCTCGTCTTATATTCGGGGTCTAAGGAGTTACCCATGTAAAACAATATGTGGTGCCATATGAGCGCTTTTCTCTCTGTCAGTGTTTAGAGCAGTGTGACCCTAGCGTGATCCTGTAAACAAGTCGGCTGGAGTGGGTGTGTTAGCTTACATTTGCATGAGCTACTTAATGACAGAAAGATGCAGCCAAGGCACAAAGATCCACTTGAAAAAAGTGCTTCCAAAATCGGTAAGGTGAATAAAAATTAGAGGAGAAGTTATGATGTGAAATTTAAACTTTCGGTTGTAAACGAAGCTGAGAGAACGAACAACGTGAGGGCAGGAAAAAGATGTATGACAGAGCGCAACGTAATTATCGTAATTGGCAACCGAAAAATTAAGCAAACGTTTCCAGATGAATGATTGTCGTCTTACCTAATCGGGGAGAACAAGCAGCACCTGTTAAGTGCGGAGCGCTCTCCGAGTGAACATTTTGTTAATCATGAAAATGACTGCGAACAGGTCAAGACTAATAATTCTTTAAAACAGATGTTACGTCCACCCCAATTCTGTTTTACGGAATTTACCCCATGACTTCATCGCTGTTAGATCGCATGAGAAACCGTGTCTTCAGTTGCCTATTACGATAATTGGAAAACGCGTCAATAAAGAAAAATAATTGAGAACTAGCCAGGACTATCCTAATTGTCATAAAGGGACGTGTCTGTGCCACCCCAATTCCCGGTTCTAGCTTCACCCCTGTACAAAACCTCCGTTTAAAACAATTATTAGTCCTGACCTGTTCTCACTCATTTTCATAATTAACAGAAGGTTCCCTCCGAGAGCACTCCACAGTTAACAGGTGTTCCTTGTTCTTGTTGTTGTGGGACAACAATCATTCATCTGGACGCGTATTTGCTGTATTTAAATCAACGTCATTCAGAATGAATTTGGAAAAAAACTGTTCATAGTGTTTTTGGATGTTAATGCTCTTACATTTTGCAGACTTTTCTGACAGTGTTTGTCAAGCGAATGAGCGCCGTTTATTGCCCAAGTTAGGCCAGTAGGCCTATGCCCGTTTTATTGCACTGTTTTCATGGCTTATAACCGTGAAGTGCATTCTGCGCTTTTCCTATTTGAAGGGCTATGGATGATTTTATGATTTTCTCCCCCATGATAAACACCAAAGATGTTGAAATGTGCGAGAAAAACAATGAAATGTTTTTTGAAATTTTGTTCAAATAAAAAGTATTTTTCCAAATAAGGGTCTTGAAAAGAGGAGTCGTCTTATATTCAGGGTCGTCTTATATTCGGGTCAATACGGTAATATTGTCTCAAAATAACTCATTCATAAGTCGAAAAGTATAATGTAATTGTGGGATTACATTTTCATTTGAATATTGTCCACTTTGGGCTTCCATACAACACGCCTCATTTACTCATTAGTTGAGCTCTTCAGAAGCGATGTGTGCGTGTGTCACAACGGCAGGCCTCCCAAAGATAACGGCCAAGCTGTTACAAAAAAGTCATATCTACTTTTTTTTTACTTACCGCGTGATCGCGCTTGCGCAGTTGGTTCGTCTCTGGCCGTGCGACTCATGCATTTGGTTCTAGTGAAAATGTTTCGCCTTTAAAGTGTTGAAATGCGATGTTTTGCGGGAATGTGGTATGTCTTCGATTTCGTGTTGCTGGCTATTTGAAAAAGGTGGATGTCTGACAAATTTTTGTCGCAGCTTGGCCGTTTTCTTTGCTAGGCCTTGTCAGTGCCCTATCCGTACCACCTGCCCGATAGATTCTGCGCGTGTGCAAACGTTCTGCGCAAGTGCTTTGTTTAACTCATATTTACGACACTGCCCGATGAGCTCCATGCATGCAAAAATCCCTTTTACCGGTTGGATTGGTGATTCAAGTGCTGGTTAAGCGATAAAGACAGAGGCTGCGTCTCAAGTCTTTTAAATTGCGTCCTTGTTCCCCTCACTTGCGTCCTATCCTTACGTCTTAGTTCTTCCCACCGAGGATGCATTGAGGAAACAGGAGAGAGGACAGATGAGACGAGGACATAAGTTTTAAGCGACATGAGATGTCCTTTCCTCGGTTGCGTCATATGAAGCGACGCTCGTTTCTGAAGACGGCCTCGGCTGGATCTGTTGGAATATAATCCGCAGCAATTGGCACGCATGTATACTGTGAATTAATCGCAAAATTTAATCATCAAAGTAGGAAATACAGTTTAACTGCCGCATGCAATATACCACTAAAAACGGCACAGGGTAGCCTACATTTTAAGTGTGGTAGTTTTAAAAAGTGCGATGAAAATGTTTTCAGAAAATATTTAAGTTCTCCAATCATTGAGTGCCCCTAAAATTTTGTTGCGTTGTGCGCGACTATTGGTAATATGACATAGATAAATTGATAGCCTATTTTAAACTCAGGCATTCAGGATATCTGTACTCTCATCAGAGGAAAAAAAATTCGATCTTCCCCTATATAAAAACCATTTATTTTCTTACGCATCCACGCATCTCCGTTTATTATCCACTGTAAGCTGTAAGGCATAACTTCACACAGTGGGGGGGGAAAAATAAAACTTCCGCCGGATGCCTAGAAAGCGAGAGAGCGACATGTGGAAAATGGACCGTCAATGTGCTGAATGTCTGTTGAGTGACACGTATTATATTCATATTGATAAAGGAGGGGTTTCGTTAAATGCGATTTTGGCCCACAGGGTTTACATTAGGGATCGGAAAAATGAATTCTGTATAAATACCCAAATTCCTCTCAAGCTACCCATACTGCCTAACACTTCTATAAGGTTTCACGCGATAGTTTCCATACTTTGCCATGACTTGTGCAAATAAAATAAAACATCTATTCAAGATAGATTATATTTTATTTCATAGTCCTTCTAAAATATCCTTGTGTTGAGTGTGTATACTGTTATGTTGTTTAAGTAAAAAGAAGCCGCTGGCTGCTGTCAAGTAAAAAGTTTACGCATGTGTGGAACAAATCGAGCTGGAATTTTACACCCGTAAACAGTTCTAGTATTGCGCATGCACAGAACCGATCGAGCAGGGCACTGACAAGTCTGATCAGGGAAACATAAAATGCGCAGGTTTGGGATGCTCCAGGATCAGGGTGGGGGAACAGTGCACTCTACGGTCCGCTGATGGCGACTGTGCATTTTTTTTGGTGGGTGCCCACCCCCAGGAACAGTTAGCCCCTGTTGATTAGGTCCACTTATGCCATCACATAGTTTCAAAAGCTCTTAAACACTCCGCTATTTAACCTAGCATTTGTTTGTACCATTTTTGCCTACGGCCGTTTTTAAAGCTTCTTGATTAATGTATATTTTTGCATGTCTTCCCATTGTAAAGCATGTTTTTTTCTGTTTAGGCCTATCACATCTCCCCATAAAGACTTTGCAAATATTGTTTTGAAAGGTGCTTCATTAAAGTTTATTATTATTATTATTGTTGTTGTTATTATTGTTATGAGTAGTAGTGGTTATTCTTGTTGTAGTAGCACAAGTAGCATTGTTATTTATATTTTTATATTATTCGGATTCCTTTCACCATTAAATATAAAGTGGACTGTTTAATTTCGACTCACACGCAATTGAAGTATATTTTAGAGTTGCTACCTTTTTCATGCATCGTCATTTGTGTTTTTAACGTTCACTGAAAAAAGCTGCGTTTTTCGCGGGAAAATGATTCAACGAATGGCAACGTTGTAACCACTTCCACTGAACACATCGTTTCCAATGTTCACCTTGATAACAAAAATAACTTGGCTCGGCTTCAGGAGGCCATTTTTTTTAACAATGCCTCTGGTTTGCGCTCGTCCGTTCTTGAAGTATTATTTGACGGACTTTCAAACCAACCAATAGGCGGCGAAGGGGTTCCTTGTGGAAACGCTGCTGCACGAATGACGTCTATTGCAATAAGACGTGCGATTGGATGTTTTTTGGCGAGACATTTAAAATGATATCCTTCATTCTTAAGTGATGACTACAGGAAGGGTAGGGATAAGGATTTTTTGAAGGGTAAGCGTGGACTTTTTTTTTTTGTCCCGAAACATGAAATATGTATCGCAAAATCTAGTTCGAAAAACTTTTAAGTCGAGTTGTAGAAGTATCAGAATGTTGGAAACACGACAGTTGATTTTGGTTTCATATTTTCTAGTTGACTGCTTTACGGAACTGCGCAACTCTTCCTAGCAACTTTGTTATCGCGCATGTTTTGCAAGTCGCTCTAGTATTCCGGGGAGAATGTTTTGGTGAATGTATTTGTCGTCTGAAGAAAGTTTTGGATAATTCGAGGGAACAGTGTGTCCTGCAGCAGTTTACTTTAAATCTATAGCACGTTCCTTGATTGACTGGATAGCTTGACCGCAGTATTGATTGCGTGAACTAGCTGAGAAGTGATATTGTTAAAAGTGTGCATGTCCTGAAATGCCTTTGTCTCGAAGGAGTTCAGTCGTGTCGCGTCAGATAAACTGGTCATTTATGGAAAGAGTCTAAACTGTGTCGACAGATTAAAACGAGCGAAATCGGTTTCGCTTCACGCGCTCGATATTTTGTCAACGATAGCTTGTTTCTGAAGACGGTTCTTCCTCTCGCACTTTCAGCTTCGATTTTTTTCTTGGTTCCCCACCCAGCTATGACTGACCACCCGGCTGCATGTCCGGGCGCGTTCCCGAGGGGACCCCACTCCCCGGACCCACTCCTGTCCCCTATGTCCAGTCTAGCTCACTGTTTCACGGGTCTCGGTGCCTTCCAAACCGGGTAAGTAAAAAATGAACTTAAATCCTGAGGTGATGTGGGAGATTCGTTTTTAAAATCTTTTTATGCTTCCTCTGCTCATAATGTAACATTTGGAGAGCCCTGCTTATTATGAGTTATCGATAAGCTGCTTTAGTACAATTTCAAGGGAACTGACCTGGAAAACCAAATTCAAGTTATCAAAGGACTTGTATAGGCCTACTTTATTATCATATCATTTACAAACAAAATCTATCTACAGTTGTGATATCTGTTGATGAATATTTTTGATATGGGGAACAGGATGGTGCTGATGTAGCAGTACCATTTTGTTTAACCCATTCACCCCTTAGACTCTGGCTTTTTCTGTTTTTTCCTCGAGTGGATTCAACATTTAAATCATTTTTTTCATGTTGCTGATAATTTCACATACATATTTCGTATCTACCGGTTGCAGCACTTCACGGACGCAACATCGCATTTGTATGGAGAAAAATATTCAAACCCAGGACATTTTGTTTTTATGGCCACAGCATTACATCAAATGCAGAATATATGGATCCTGGATCCACATAATTTTGGACACATTTCCCTGTATTTCAGCAGGACATTTGGATTGTTGGAAACCTTCTCCACTAGAATTTTAAATGGACCTGGAGTGCCGCAGGTCTGAATACAGCAGCTGTATTGTTTTATGTGGTTAAAACCCAGGATGCCATGTTTTATTGCTCCAGCATTACATCAAATAGAGATTATTTAGGTCTTGCTCACCGTTTTATTTGCATTTCCCTGTAGTTCACCTGGACATATTTGTGTTCATCGAAAATCTTGGAATCTCGTCTGGAATGTAAAATAGGCCTGAAATGTCACAAGGTTGAATGCAGCAGCTGCATTTGACTGATTCATGTATGGGTCTGTGGGTTTTACAGGGTTAAGCTCTATGCACCTCGCTAACCCACTAATCTTGCATCATAGTGCACCCATCACTAGCAAGTGGGCAGTATTGGAGAGACCTGGAGACGATTGAATTGAAATCCTGCTTGTGGCTCTCGAATACCCACATTGCAAGCCCTGGGTTTAGGGTAAACTCTGGTTAAGGTTATAAGACGTTTGCTGTAACTATGGTGCTCTCTTTCTCTCTCTCTGCCAGGGATACCCCACGCCGCTGCTTGGACCTGTCCAACGTGAGCACAGGGAGTGCTGATGGTCCCGTCGCGCCAGAATCGCCATGCTGCGCACCGCTCTCTGGTAATGACAACACTCTGGTCATAGCTATTCAAAAGAATAATCGCGAAACTGATAATCGACGTGCATCTGCAAATGCCATTGTAATGCTGGCTCGTTACTTGCCTATTCTTAAAGGGGAACTCTGGTCCATTTCAACGCGTATCTTTGTTGTTTGTGGTGAAGGAGTACTGTCAATTGCGAGACCAATGAAAAAAATTGGTTTTGCCTACACCGAGTTATGCTCCTGCTTGAGTTCGCACCCAAGCAGCTCAAACTGGGCAGGCTTTTAACGTGCTTTTATTCTCTTAACACGACTTGCTATATAGTCATTACTGTGTACATAACCACAGCAGTTCGTAACCATAGTTTTTTGGTGGAAAAATTAAATTTTGGAATATTGGATTGTACAAGTTCGACAATCGACGAGTGTGGACTTCACTGGAACACAGGAAGTAAACGGAGGTATGTGCACTGAGTGAATTAGCACAACTTTTATGCATTTCTAGGTCAGCTACTGCAGTCAAATTCACTGTGGCCACTTGGAAGGGTTAGGTTAACTTGGCGATGGACTTGAAATGACATCTCGATTGTGTTAAGAGGCTAAAAGCACGTTGAAAGCCTGCCCCATTTGAGCCGCTTAGGTGCAAACTCTAGCAGGAGCATAACTCGGTGTAGGCAAAACCATTTTTCTTCGTTTGTCTCGCTATTGACAGTACTCCTTCACCACAAACAACAAAGATACGTGTTGAAATCGACCGGAGTTCCCCTTTAACTTGGTGTTAACACAAACTTTATTTGATATTCTCATTTGATAACATGTATTTGATGCTTAAAAGAGACAACATTTGTTGAATGATGGGGCCAGTTTTTGGTTGTGGCCTGTTTTTGTTGGTTTCCCTTAAAGTGGCATGAATTGCTGTCCTCTTCCTCTTACCGTTGTAATGAATTGAATTGCTTGCAATTGAGTGACCAAGCTGTAGAGTCGTATACAGCTTGTGCACTCAATAGTAGGCAAGTAAGCTGTTTAGGAGACCGTTGTGAATTTTTACTTTGTACATTATTCTTCTGGCTTTGGGCTTCCTCTGATCTACCTGCCGATCTTGTGTAGGCCACGCCCCATCTCTCCAGCTGGACTCGCCTGTGCCCAGGTACCAAACCATACATCAGTTCTAACATTCTCCTGCAGAGTACTCTGCATTCAGGCATCCCAGAATTATTTTAACCATGCATTATCCTTGACCACTAATTTTTTGCTTGTTGTCTGGGTCATGTAAAGATGATTATTCTAGATTTGCAAAACTCTCGCGAGAATTTTATTGCTCATTACTGGTATAGAATGTTACCATGGAGCCGCGAGAAACTATTCATCTACCTTCTAGCACTAAGTCAGTACCACAGCACACCATTTTAGAACAGTAGCAAAAATATTAATGTAGATAGGCTAGCCCTCATGTAAGCAATTGTATACAATGTTGTACTCCTATTAATGTAGTTGTTTTAATCTCTAGAAAATTACCCAAATAATGAGGTTGAAAGGACTTACCTTCACTCTTGAAAATAAATTATGGAATGGTCTGCAACCACTTGCTGGTAAAGTACAGCACAAATCTGCAGAGTCAAGTTTACCTTTCCTGCGCAAGATTTCTGCAAATCTGAGGTTACTATCGAGACACGACCCAGTTCTGGCAAACCTTTAAGCACAAATTGCTGTTGAGTTGCTTCGTTCCTCTCAAAAATGCATTTGATTTGCATGGCACATTTGAGTAAGAGCACCTAATGGCTTCATTTGTATTTTTTCTCTTCGCTCATTGCCAACTTATGTTGATGTGCTAATTCAGCCTCAGTGCAGTACCCAGAGGTTAGAAAACAGTGTCAAGCCAGGTAATTACTCCTGAATTAATCCGGCAAGATTGTGGTTCAGTGCTCTCCGTCTGCAAAGCTGTGCTGTTTTTACTAAGTATGCCTATCTTATTTTGAATCTCAGTTTTCCGGTTCTTAATTATAAGTTTTCCCTCCTCGATTCTGAAGTGGATTTTCTTGCTGAACTAAAGCACATTGAGATATAAATGGATTCATTCCTAATATAATAACTGTATGTATCAAGAAAGAACAGAAAGTGATGATGGCATTGATAGCGGAAGAATGAGAATAAATGGAAATTCCGAAGACCTGATGGGAAGATTACGGAGGGAAAATAGTAGCGACGGAAATAATGAGGTCCGCTCATCGTTTCGCTTGTTTACAATTTACTGAATCTCCACAAAGCTGAAATGAGCATAAACAATCATGTTTTCACAGAGTTTATTATCTTCATTCTCTTACAAAGTCTCTACCCTATGACACTGAAGCCATCAGGGTTATTCTGGATCTCATTTGCTTGCGTCTGTGAGATCTTCATTTTAATGAACCTGTTCACGGCCAGAGGGCGTTTTTATGACTGTTTATTTATTTACTTCCTTTTTTTCCAGGGGTAACCGAATGAAGAGGCTCAAGTCATTTCTGGTAAGGTTAAATCAGAAGACAAGCCATCAGGTCATTATCCACAGAGTGTTTGGACGATGTTGCTGTTTAAGAAGGCTGCATTTTTTAATAGGTGTATATGACACGGATGTAAATAACTGGAAGTTAAAGTCTCTGTTTTAATAATTTCTTCGTTATTTTCAGAGGATGAACATCCCGGTTTGTGAAAGTAAAGGTTCTTCTACATCTTTCCTCTACCCCTGAACTCAGCTAAAATGTCTGTACTAAAGAGTAATTTTATTGGCATATTGCTGATACCAGACAGTACTAAGAGAAATTTAACTTTCTGAACCTGATCTGTCCAGGACTCCTTTTTATATTAAGGAGTTTTCTATGGAAATTTGTGTATTCAAAGCACTTTAGTTGAAGGGTATGAAGAATGTTAAGCTGGTTTGAAATTGCCAATAATCACAGGAGAAGAAAATACCTTGTATGATTATCAGGGTTTGTAACCAGTTGACATTCTTCATATCGTTCGGCTCCTCGAACTTCCACATAAAACTCCTTAATAGAAGAAGCATAAAGCCTGAGTAATTAAATGTATAAATACAACGCAAAACGATGATTAATTTGCAAGGATGGACGTGGATTTTGACTTGCCGTCGAACGGATTCAGTTTGTTCCAAGTTGTGAGCATGCGCAGCAATCGAGACGCAGCTCCTTTAATTTCAGCCTCCTATCCCGCCCTCAAATGGGCGTGGCTAGGTGGCAGACCTATCCAGTTTCAAGTTCAGTTGAACCTCTAGTTTTCATTCCTGTGTACTGGAGTTTCTAACCATAAAATCCCATGAAAATAGGTCGGCCCCATTTTGACAAAAGGAAGCAAGTTACAAAGACGTGTGTCAGTTGCTTCCTTCTGTCGAATTTGGGCGGAGTTCTGTGAGGGTCTAAGTACTTTTTGAGTGTGTTATATGGTAATGGTTACCTGTCTCTCTGTCCGTCTGTTTGTCCCTCCCCAGCCCAGGTTGTTGTGTAGCAGCCCGAAGCCAAACTCTGGCAGTCACAGTCAGGAGGACCCCCAGTACATGAATAAGGAAAATGTGAGTATGAGCAGCTCAAATACACAAACACACTCTGGATCACATGACCTCCCTGTGATTATATCACGCTAGTTATCCAGCTGGTGCTTTATTACGAGAAAGGCTTGGGGCCAGTTTCAAACACCCAGATAAAGTTTTGTTTTGGTCTAAATTTTGTGTTCAGCGGAGAAATCTCCGCTCAAAGTTGAATATCATCTGGGACTAGACTTAAACAGGGTCTATTTAACTCGTTCTCATAGCTAATTTATCTAATGAATAGCATCATGAGGGCTGGTCGGTAAATTTTTTTTGGTGAATTCTTTGACTTATGAAGATACAAATTTACTGGTCCAAGATGTTTTGACATAACCTATTAAAGCATGTCATTATAAAATTTAACACTGTTACGGTTTGCAGCATCTAGGGGACGTCACTCAGAGTTATAAAGGGTGTGGGAAGGCAAAAAAAAGAAGGGGGGGAAAAAAAAAATGTAACCGTTGTTGGTTGCTGCACATATACTAGTTTAGGTAACAGGTGAGCTGAGGTGTTGTTCTTACCTTCACCAGTAGATGGTGCTGTCGACTCTACCTTTTATGGTAAATATAGTGTTGCGTACTTTTCCCAGATCGGTATGAGACATCCTCTATTCCGCTTGAAGTTGCTCATTATGTGATTTGAATGAAATGAAATAATTAGCGTTTTGCAATTTATTTTGTTTCATGCATTATTTTTACATCTCAGGCATCAGTTTGATTATGATGCAATTTCCTCTCACAGACTTCTGCTTGCTTCCTTCGAAGGTGGAAAATCCAGGCTCAAAAACTTGTGCCTAATATTTTGTTTGGCATACCTCAATATGCTATTCAGAATAATTGGGGTAGCGCTGTTTAGTGATTTAAGCAGAGAACATGGCTGGCCAAAGCACGTGGCAGAACTTAAACCTTTTGGCCCTTGGACCTTCCACCTCTGACTGATTTAGTGTTAACCGTTGATCTCAAACTCAAATCTTGGAGGGTGATCGTGTCACTGCCAAGCTGGAATCATCAAATTTGGCCCTTGAATCCAAATGCAGTTCAGATATTATTTTCTTCCGAGAAATTAAGTGAAGAATGAAAGATTGATTGGCCAGGCTGTCTTCACACCTGACTTCCTCATGAAGGGAAGGTGGCAAACTTGCAGTTTTCTGCCCTTAAGGACACTGATTTGACAATCCCTGCTGTCGAGACCCAAAGCTTATCTGTATATGTGTTTCTGAAAATTGCTCAGGTGGCCGTATGGAGTGAGCCTCCGACTCAGGTGCAGTGTATGCTGCAGTCCCGGGACCCACAGACAGAGGGCAGCGGAGAGCTCAGTCAATTGGGAAGCCCCATCTCTGCCCTGCCTTTGTCCCCTCAGGATGGGTTCCAGGGGACCGACGATTCGGACGGCTTCATGGAGATGTTGGAGGAACAGGAAGTTGAGGTAACTGGGGCAGTGACACTTTAAAAATACGTTCACATGGGAAGCCGCCTACGATATCAGTTGAGTGTACACTGCATGATTTTTCTCCTCAAATATATGCCTTTTTCAAGATACCCAGCTTGTACAAAACCAAACGTGACTGCTCTTCCCAGGTTTATTTAGACCCCTCGTGTCCAATTCAGATATGCTCAAAGTTATTAAATCCAGAATTAACCATACCATTTATTTACTGCAAAATGTCGCATATTTTACTTATCAAGGGCGAATATTTGGTGATGCACCATCAGTTTGAATTTGAATCTTTGCAGAAGGGTCTTGATTAGAAGAATTCAATGTGCAACTGCTCCGTGTAAATGAAAGCCTGCACCCACACCGGCCCTTTCTGGATAACATTATGGACCCCGAGGCAATTGAAAAACACAGAAAAACCCGTATTCAGGCAGAGGAGTCAATTAGCATAATGCGCAAATTTCCGTATACAGGTGCAAAAGGGTTAAGTACATACTGAAAAAAAACCAGTCTTTGCATGGAAGTTGCAAACACTTACCTACACCGTCCGCAAATGTTTTTGTAACTTCAGACAGTCCAGTCCAAATCAGCTTGACCAATTCTGTTGTAATCTTGTTTTGCGGCTCTCGTGAGAATGTCTTATTGTCTGTAGTTTGTGAACTCACTGCCCATAGCCTGTGGCTACTGATGTAGTGTTTGTGCTTCAGGGATGGAAGGAGCGGTCATTTTTACCAGAGATGTTGATTAAATGCGAGAACCTCTCTGCCGACAGGATTTTAAGTCAAGCAGTCTACACCAGGCATAAGGAAAGAGGCATTGTATGGGGTTAGTGAATTGGTGTAGATTTCTGGCTATCCCTTAGAGTGCTGAAAATAATTATTTTTTAATGTAAATTTAAGTCTTGTGCTGTTGAAAACCTATCATGCAGCAACAGGGGAGCTCTTTTAAACAAGTTGCCGCATGATAGGTTTTCAACAGCATCTGACTTTGATATCTTGCATCACTGGGCAACTACAGTTGCCAATAGCGCTCTACGGGTTAATCTTACAGAGCAGGACATGCAAATGAGCTCCTGTTAGCAGTTTCCTCTCCATTGTCTTGGCTGTAACATTATAGATTCTGTCCAACCCTGGGTTCAAACAGTATTTGTTTGGCAATCAGGTACGTTTCTTCATTGGTCTGGCCTGGTCTATTTTAGCTTGCTCAAACGAGCAGATGGGCAGAGTTTGCACCTTTTTGGAATGATTTTATTTGTTCTGCTAAACCAGCTTGGCACAGCCTAATGCAGATATGTGTTTGACAGTCAGCCATAGTGAGTGAATTAATGAACGGGTGAAACATTAATGAATAGAGTTTTAACTCAGGTCTGGTTTGGTCTAATGCCCCCTCCCACCCCCTACTTAATCTCCTCTCTCTCTTTTTTCATACGCTGGTTCTTCAGAATTCGACGGCTGTCCAGTTCTCCTCCAGCATGGCCCAGCTTCTCTCTGACCCCCTGATGAACCAGGAAGTGGATTTCACTTCTGTGAGTGTTGCCAGGCTGCAAGTGCGCCTGGACAGATGTGCGAGCGCACACGCCTGTACCGCATATGCTCTCACACTCACACATGCATCAAGCTCTCGCACTCGTGCGTGCACCACAAATGCTCACACACACGCATAACACACTCTCACACACACACACACACACACACACACACACACACATGCACTGCACTACACTATGCAAGATCTCACACGTGATCTTGCATATAAACTCAGACCATATGCACACACATTCATGCGCACACACTCTCACGCAAACCGTTTTCTCGTATTCACTCGTGCTCATCCACATGAACACATGCACCTATGCTCTCTTACAAACTCTAAATACTCACACACACACACCACACTCTCACACTCATACGCTCCACTTGCTTACATACATTCTATACACACACTATCATACTCATGCTTAATCATATACACACACACTCTCGCAGAGTCTAGCATGAAGCATATTTGGTCTCCCCTAAATTGCCTCCATGTTCTGAATGCTAGACATGTGACGCTAGCAATCAGAGCGCTATGCATATTACAGCCGCGGATCGTTAGCAGAGCAGATGTCCTTGGCTGCTCTAGTGCAGCTCATAAGGCTTGCAGCGTCGCACCTCCTGCGTGTTCCAGGCCAGTGAAGCTCTCTGCATTAACTGGACGTGTGAAGTGAAGGTGTTTGGCTATTCCACAGTCGTACGATCTCACCTCGCATACGCCGTCACGTCACCTTGGTCCAGAGCCGCACTCTCCGCCGCGCTCCTCACCTCCCGCGCCGATAAATTTTAACGATCTGATTATATTCTAACGAGGATTCGCAGCTGCACTGTAAATATTTACTGTACTGTGATGGCTGTAGAGCGACAGGACGGCTTCTGTGTGAAGGGGTTACGTTCTCTCGTGGCCGCGTGAGTTTCCTGCAGATTCCTCCCATTATCTTAACGCTGGGGTTGGCTAATTGGACCGGAGAAATTGCCCTAAGTTTCTGCGTGTGTGTGTGTGTGTGTGTGTGTGTGTGTGTGTGTGTGTGTGTGAATGAAACTGTGATGGTTTTTGGCCTGTCATGCTCACTTGGGTTAGCTTCAGCTCTCCCTGTGACTCTGACCAGGAAAATGTTCTTAAAGTTGATGTATGAATCTGCACAGTTTCCATGCACAGACATGAAGAGTATGATCATAGCAGTAGCCTGCAGTGCAGTGGTAAAGGTGATTCACTGGGGCTTTGCCAAATTTCAAGCAATTCTGAGATGTCAACTCTACGAAGTATCTCAAAAGTGTCATTCTCATAGAATAACAAATATTTAATGACAATTCCATTCTTACCATTAACAACGAAGGCCACCATTTTTGACATTGTCACTGACTTCAGGTTGAATAAATCCGAACTCTGAAATGGCCCCAAAATTTCCGACTTCAGAGTTTGACGCCGCTGAAGTCATTTTTAACAGCCGGGAGCTTGTTTTTGTAGAGTTGCTAGTTGTCTTAGGCCCGCGGTATACTTGCTGCCAAGGACACCAACGCATCATGGCTGTCAAGCGTATTCTGCATTCGTTTGAGGAATCGAACGCACATTTCGATGCGAGGTCGCGCGATGCGTGAGCAAGATGCAATATTGACATGATCGCTATAGGCGCTCGTGCGAATGGACAGGATGACCATTGCATGCACCACCTGCCCGGCGATATGGGCAATACCAGCTTTTCACAATTTCAGAGTTAATTTCTGTTGTCTGCCCAAAGTGGAGACTCCCAGTATTATGCGTTTTGGCCACGTACTGTTGCAGCAAGTATGTACACAGACGCATCACGTTGTGTACGCATACGTTTGATCAAGTGTGAAGTATACCACGGCCCTTAAGCAATGCTGCGCTGCAATTTTGTAAGTTGGTTGAACATATAGTCCCTGGATAGTTTTGCGAAAACCCAAGAATAGGAGCCATTTCGTTTATATTGCACACAATGGAAATCTTTGGATATTTTTTTAGCTCGCCGGGACGAATGTCCGGAGAGCTATTGTCGTACCCCTGGCGTCCGCGTCCACATCCGTCCGCGTGTAGAAAAACTTTAACCTTGCCTATAACTTTTGAACCGTGAGAGATGGGGCTTTCATACTTTGCATGTGTACTCCTTGATGCCAGACCTACCTACCGATGCCAAAATTTCTGACCTTGTGACCTTGACCTTGACCTTTGACCGACCTTTAGAAAACTTTCTTTGCCCATAACTTTTGAACCGTGAGGGATAGGGCTTTCATACTTTGCATGTGTACTCCTTGATGCCAGACCTACCTACCGATGCCAAAATTTCTGACCTCGTGACCTTGACCTTGACCTTTGACCGACCTTTAGAAAACTTTCTTTGCCCATAACTTTTGAACCGTGAGAGACAGGGCTTTCCTACTTTGCATGTGTACTCCTTGGTGCAAGACCTACCTACTGATGCCAAAGTTTGACCTGATGACCTTGACCTTTACCCGACCTTTAAAAAACTTTAACCTTGCCCATAATAAAAACTTTAACCTTGTCTATAACTTTTAAACCGTGTGAGATGGGGCTTTCATACTTGGCATGTATACTCCTTGGTGCAAGACTTATGTACTGATGCCGAAATGTTGACCTGGTGACCTTGACTATGACCTTTACCTGACCTTTTTTACAGTTGAATAAGCAAAGATACTGCATTTCTCAGCGGATTCCGCATGAAAAGAGTGTTAACTAACAAAACACATGTTGTTTTCCAGACACTGTATACAGCAATAATTATGGGTGAAATTTGTCTTTTCACCCAACAGTTCTTTTGCCTTGTTTTTTTCACCTCATATTTTTTTTGCCTTGGCTCAACAATGACTTGTCTGATGGTTTGAAAATAAATTTGAATTACAATCTCCGTAATCAAAAACTGAGTCTGGAATACATCTATGTCATAACATAAAAAAAAAAAAATCAACTTTACAATATTCCATACGAAGTAGTATCCTTTTTAAAGCACAGGTAGTAAAACAGTAAATAATGATGGTTACCCCCCGGCGAGCTTTGTTGTCTCTCTGACAACTCTTGTTGTCTTTTCTCTGAAGGGATTTTTTTTTTTTTTAATTTTGGGGAAAAATGAAAAACCAACCTGCTGTGTTTTTGACAAGCATAAGCAGGAAAAAGTAGATTTAAGAAAAACTTATTCACTTTTAGAAAGTGCTTGATAAAGCGACAGAGACAAAATGGCTCCATGACCAGAACCCTCATGTTGCAACTGATTCCATTTATGAACTCTGGGTAAGCGCTTGTTGGAGGTCTGTGGTTAAGAGCTGTGGCTGTAATTGCTCTCCTCACCACCAGGTGTCAGTGTTTCAGCGGGAGGGCCGGCGCCTCTTCCGCTCCCCCTCTATGCCTGAGCGGCTGGACAGACCAAGCCTGAAGAGGGCCTTGCCCAAGCCCTCCGCTGACCTGCCAATCAAACGTCACCGAACCATCCCCGCCATCGCAGAGGAAGAAGGGACTCTGGATGGAGGAGACAATGGAGTGACAGATGCCCGGAGGAGGAGGGTGAGAGGGGGAAGGGTGGAGATGGACTGAAGGACTTTGCTGAAGGGGTTGGGGGGGTAACTCTACCTTATCCTGAAAGGGCCTCTATATCTGCCGAGTCTAAAGACTTTGGATAATGAATGGAGCCTATATATGCCAAATAATTATATTAGGAGGTTCGATGTGGTTTAAATCATTTTTATCATATTATTCACAATGTAAAAACTTAGAAACAGATGTACTGTTTGCAAACAGTTTGTTTGAAACAGATGAATAATGTACAAGTCAATACAATTTTTAAATGAAACAGTCTTGAATCTGGACACCACACACATGATCAGCTGTCAAGAGTCACAGGAAAGAAAACGAAAATAAAGGAGAAATTTTAAATGTTAGGTGTTGTGTATCCATACGAAAAATGTTTATCATGCACTCGAACTTCATTTTATTTTCATATCATGGATATGATATCAAGATATGCTGTAGATTGGTATTATTTTATCACCGTGCCCTATGATCCCATTAGAATGGTCTTAATTGAGATGTAAAAATCACTGCTGGTAATTGAAAGCTGTACTTCTGTTAGATCTTGAATTAGAATTCTGAGGAGACATTCTATTCTTAAAAAAAGCCTACGTTTTATAAGGTTATTATGTCTGTGCTTGTGTTTCTGTGCGTGCATGTGCGTGTGCGTGTGCGTGTGCGTGTGCGTGTGCGTGTGTATGTGTGTGCGTGCGCGCGCGTCCTTTACTCAGTGCCTCCTGAAGAAGACTCTGTCCCTCTGTGAGGTGGTTCAGCACCTGGGTGGGGACGGTGTGAACGCAGAGCTCATTGGAGACTTCAGCAAGGTGAGCCAGATGTGTGCACTCTTTGTACAGTGCAAGTAAACTCCCCTGGAACTCTGGGAACTAAGGATTTATTTATAATTCATCCATTAAATTCCAACCCAGTCCTCAAGCACCCCCTGCCCTGCAGGTTTTTGCTGTCTTTCTACTCTTTCACACCTGATCCATTTAAGGACTTCATGCTGATTGGTTAAAAAAGATTTACCTGAACAGGGTGTGCATGAAGGTACACTGGGCCTTAAATGGATAAGGTGTGCAAAAGTAAAACTGCAACAAAAATCTGCCGGACAGGTGGTCCTTGAGGACTGGGTTGGGAGCCATTGCATTAAATCCTATTTAAAAATACAATACATTTCAGTCTGCCAGCTCGCAGCCAACTTGCTTGTAAACAGTTAAGTGAAGTATAAACCCATAGATACTGTAATGGCTTGGCGTTGAGGCTCTGTCCTTGACACTTCCTATGGGCTACTGAGCTTGAGGAACAGACAGCAGGGAATCTCAGGATACCAACCCCACCCGCCACCCCCCAGGGAAATTCAGAGCCCACAGGATAGATGCTGGGGTGGAGGTGGGATGGTTACTAGCAGCAGGCAAGAGTGATGCAGCAGCAGGCAATGTTACAACCTGCAGCAGAGAGTGATGTAAGTTTATCAGCCGCGGCTTATTTTTATTATTATTTTTTTGGGAGATTTTCACCTTTATTTGACAGAGTTGAGAGACAGGTAAGTTGGGGAGAAGAATGGGGGTGACGTGCGGCAAATGACCTGAGCCGGAATCGAACCCAGCTCTCTGCAAGAAGAATACAGCCTTCGTGGTGCAAGCGCTTAGACCAATGTGCCACCGGGGCGTGCCGCGGCTTATTTTCCACTGTGGATATATTGTAACCGCATATGTGCCTCGCACAATAAGCCCAGAATGCTCAGTAGCCCTGCACTCTGCATGCTGATTAGCTTATTGCTCATTATTTGGCCTGTACTTTTGTACAGAGCAATGAAAAATGAGTTTGAATGGAAGGTCTATGGAGCAGCTACAGACCGTGGGTCAGGTGTGGTGCAGTTAGCATACAGAGGACACAACTATGAAAAAGTGGAGTTTTTGTGGTAAATGGGTCTCATCAAGTCCAAATGGAACTAAAGCTTATTAGCAATAGAGAAGTTAACAAAATTTCACCAACTGCAAGATGGGTACAACTGCAACATAAGTGCTAGAAAGTTCATTGAATAACAGCGAACTTGATACAATATTAAGACACAGTTGACACCTGAGAAAAATGTGGAAGCATGTGTTAAGTGTGTAATGCGTGTGTAAATGGAGTGCAAGATGTGCATGTTTGGTTTGTCTCAGGTGTACGCCCTCCCTACCGTGATGGGGAGACACGAGGATCTGAAGTACATCACTGCGGACACGGTGAGCGATGGTCACTGCAGAGAAACTCATTATACTCATTGAACTCCGCGCATTAACACTTTTTTATGCTCCATGGTCTAGTATGGTGGATGTGAAACCGATTAACAGGCGTGAAAAGTAGAGACTGACTGCTTCAATTTGCAGGTTTTTGTATGCATTTTGTGAGAAACATGTGGAGGTTGGAGACCTTTGTATTAAGAAAGTGTAGGGAACACTTCTGGAGAACCATAGCCCTGCATATTTTTAAATGTCTCTCTCCTCTTACACACCTCATTCAAATGATTGCCTCATTATCAAGCCCTTGACGAGCTGCAGATGCTCAATGTAATGAGGCAGTCATTTGAATCAGGTGTGTTGGAGCAGAGAGATACAGGGCTGTGACTCTCCATGACCTCTGGCGTTCAGTGTCACTGTCTGAATGTGCGCAGCTTGGACTGGTGCTGGCTGTGTCAGCCCACCGACATCATCTGCTGTTGATTTAGCTAAAATCATTGGCATGGAAAATGGTTCTTTATATTGCCAAAGCAATTTTGAAATTAAACCAAGAAATGTACAAGAAACAAGAGTTGTGATTTCACTATTAGAAAAAGAAAAAAGTAAACTTGAACTTGCAGTTAGGAAAAAAAAACGTAATTTTCTTTCTGGCTTTTTCTTTGTCTCTCTCTCTCTCTCTCTCTCTCTCTCTATCTCTCTCTTTCTCTCTCAGATGTGCGCACTTCTAAATGGGGATTTCAGCAGCCTTATTGAGTCGTTCGTTGTGGTCGACTGTCGTTACCCCTATGAGTTTCGGGGAGGTCACATCAAGGTGAGCTATTCTGAGATGAAGGCTTGGTTTTGGGTAGTGGTTCTCTTGCGATGTTGCAACTACTGAAGTACATGTGTTTGTCCACAGGGGGCGCTGAATCTGCCGAACACAGACGAGGCGGTGGCTTGGCTGCTGAAGGAGAAGCTGCAGGCGCGCTGCGCGGAGAAGCGGCTGGTGCTGGTGCTGCACTGCGAGTTCTCCTCTGAGAGAGCGCCCAGAACGTGAGGGAACATCACACTCTTACGCTCTACATCATACACATGCATACACCATACACTCTTCATCATACACATGCATACATCATGTACAGGCATACACCCCACATCATACACATACATACACCATACAGTCTACATCATACACCTGTATACACACATACACTGTACATCATTCACGTGCATACACCTTAGTCTACATCATACACCTGCATACACACACACTGTACATCATACACATAGACACCATACACTCTACATCATACATCTGCATACATGCATACTCTTTACAATATACGCATATATACACCGTAAACATTCGTACACACATACACTTTGCATTATTCACCACACACACACATGAAATCTGCATCATGCACATATGTACACCATAAACGGGCATAACTCATACTATACACATGCACGCCATTCAACATATGCGCAAACCATATACACACACTTTGCATACACAGAAAGACACATTCATACAACGTACAGTTTAGTGCACCACGCGCACGCACACATTACAGCATACATGCACCATAAATATACACCACATGCATACTTATTACACACATCATGCACCTTACATGCACATAAATGAATACGCATGCACACACTCGCATGCCATGCACACGCAATACATACGCACATAACACACTATGCACACACTCATACACCATCCACACACGTACACCATTCAGCATACATATACCACACACTAACATACCATGCATGAATACTCATTTACTAAAGTTTGTTTTTATTTATACTTAAGGGGACTAAAGTATATTATAGCATTAAAATCCTATTTCCATATCCCCAAACACTAAAATCAACCCTCATCTTAACCTATTCTCTAACACTACACCTAATCTTAATCACAATTTACAACCCCCCCCAAAATAATCACATTTTTACTCTTCGCCAAGCACTTCACCTTGCCTTGGAACATAATGTTAATACTTGACCTAAAAGCTAGACTCAGACCTAATCATTATCCCAAATAGAGCCCAAACCCCATACCTAGCCTTTGGCCCAGAATTTAGAATATCCCCTTGGTCTTGTTTTTTATCCCCCGCCACGAAGTGGACCGGGGGATATTGGAATGGCGCTCGTCCGTCTGTCCGGGTTCAATGGGGACACGTTTTATCGGAAACGATTGCACCTATGTGAATGAAATTTTGTATGTGGCCAGTCATGATTCCCCTTCTGACAGTTGATTCCGAGAAATTTATTTTTACAAGGTTATGGACCTTGTTTCTGTTCGTAGACTTGGTGTATGGGATTTGCAATGGGGACAAGTTTTCTTGGCAACTATTGAACCTTTATGGGTGAAATTTTGTGTGTTGTCAGTACATATGACCCAATTGACTGAGTTCGACAATTGATTCTGAGACATTTATTTTTACGCAGTTATGGCCCTTGACTTTGAACTTGGTGTATGGGTGTTGCAATGGGAATATGGAATCTCCCGTGACCGTTCGTACCGTGACGGGGGATATTGGTGACAATGTTGCCTTGTTCTGACTTAATATGTGGGATCTTTAAGTACCCATGAGCACAGATGAGTGCGTGTGCTCACACACAGTATGGGCATGCATCTGTGTTGTAGGTTCAGACTCCTGCGTCGACAGGACCGCAGTATGAATGAGTACCCTTCACTGCTCTACCCTGAGGTCTATGTGCTCAAAGGCGGCTACAGAGACTTCTACCACCTCTACAAGGTGAGAGCATTCCTGCTAATGCCAATGTCTGTATACTGGGGCCTCTGTTATCTCTGCGGGGGAAGAGTATTCCTGCTAATGCTAATGCTTGTATGCTGGGGCTTGGACCATGTCTATGGAATTATAGTATTTCTGCTAATGCTAATTATGATATACTGGCATTCAACTTTCCATATGGAATTATAATATTCCTGCTAATGCTAACTCCTGCATTCTGGGACTTGTATAATCTCTAAAGTTGGAGTATTCCTGCTGTATTCCTCACTTCTTATGCCTCAGGCTGTGCAGTAGAACTTCCACATCGACAGGGCAAGGTCACTCCTGCTAATAATGCGTATACACTGGAGGCTCCAGAAACTGTCATGCAGGGAGACTCTGGTGTATCTGCACCTCTCTGGTGTATTAGCACTCGTGCTGTTAGTGCTAGTAGCTGTGAACGGGGACCCCTACCACCCTGTGTGTGTCGAGTGCTCCTGCTCATGCTAATTCTTCTGTTTCTCTGTTTGAAGTATGCTCAGAAATCTTGGAGAGTTGGATGCCAATGTACTTTCCTCTCTGGCATTGTGGCAGTGTTCGAAACTGCGCCCTAACGTACTACTCGCACTACCGACGACGTCAGATTTGGGGGGTATTTCTGTCAGATTTCTGACATTCATGGCGCATTTATGTAAATTATCATGAATTGCCGCCAAAGACTGTTCTTGTCTCCCTATATAAAACATTTTCCTTTGATTAAACCTTTGCACAACTCTATATTTGTGTATGCAGCCAATTAACTCAATTAGTCAGGGTAATTGATAGACATAAAAACCTGCAAACACACTGGCCCTCCAGGACTGGAGTTGCCCATCCCGATGTAGACCGTGGAGCGTGGTTTTGAACACGGCCTGTGTGTAAGTGTGTGTGTGTGTGTGTGTGTGTGTGTGTGTGTGTGTGTGTGTGTGTGTTACTCATTTCCTCGATAACAATCCAGAGTTTGGTACAGGCTTTGAAGAGGCTCTTCCACAAGACTCCACCTCCCGCCTCTGCTCTTACCTCCTCTCCACTTTCAAAAATACATCATTTTCAGGATAGAAACCTTATATTAAAACTAATTACTGTGGAAGCACACCTATCTTTTCTGGAATTTGCATAGTTTTTTTTCCATGATGTGTAGAGGAAGGTGCATTTCTGTCTCAAACTCTCCTCTCGTGAAGATTGGATATTAGCTCTTGGTTTTTTAGTTTAGTTCTTCAGCAGGTAATCTGTTCTGCAACAAGGATATGGTTGGCCTGTTACATTCTCTGTTCTCCATCACCTGTTCCCCTTTTCTTTTTTCCCCCGTCTTACGGTTTCTGTCCCATTCCCCATCCCAGTCCAGTTAAACTTGATTTAATTCAATTTGGTTCAATGACACGGTATTCGTATGGCACCTCTTACTGAAGGGCCGCAGCAAAGACTCCTTGTAGAGTCGTCACACGGCCAGAACTTCCCAAAAAGGTAAACTTTATGACGAGCGAGCTTTATTAAAAAAAGAAGAAAAGCTTCACCGTCACAAAATTTATGCGGAGGACACTGCCGAAGTACAGCATGCTTTTGCTCAAATTAAGCTCGGTGATGCGCACTGATTGCAGCTCTGATCGGCGCACTAATCAGTAACAGCGTCGCGGCAGGCTGACGGCAATAAAAGTCCACCCTCCGCAGCGTAACTGTAGCTTTCGGTTATTACGTGTTGGAAAGCGGCCCAACTACTGGCCGGTTGCAGTGTGATAGAAAGTGGTGCTTGACACTACATTCTCGTCTCTCTGCCCTCCCGAATTGATCGCCTGGGGAGCAGTTATGGAGCTGGATGCATCGCTGGGGTCGTCTCGGCTGTGGAAATGAGGGATGGGGGAGGGGCATGAAGTGATCTAAAAAAAAGATGATGCCCAATTAGATTTTTTTGAATTGCGGATTCATTTAACGGGGAAAATTTAACTGCTTAGTTCCACTCAAGTTCGTCGCGTGTGCGTTCAGGCAGACGTTTTACCTCTGAGTTTGATTTATTTCTAATTTTGCCATTTGAAAGTTCACCTGACATCACCTTGAGTGACTGTGCCTGCGTACCTGTGCGCATGACTGTGCATGCATATCCGTGCGTGTGTGTGTGTGTGTATTATACTTGCAACAAAGTGAGAACCAAAAAATGCTCTTTTTTTCCCCCCCTTTAGAGTGGGGGCGTTTTTGGGGAGTGAGGACATTTCCAAGTGACCTCAGAACTACAAAGGCACATTG
This sequence comes from Gymnothorax reevesii, assembly GCA_029721435.1. Taxonomy (NCBI): domain Eukaryota; kingdom Metazoa; phylum Chordata; class Actinopteri; order Anguilliformes; family Muraenidae; genus Gymnothorax; species Gymnothorax reevesii. The sequence goes on along the minus strand of CM056586.1, from coordinate 39,135,788 downwards.
TGACTTATTAGTTAAGGTTAGAGTTAGGGATAGGTCAGGCTTAGGGAAAGGGTTTGAGTTAGGCATGTGTTGCTTATTGTTAAGATTGTGGGAAAGCTGTAGAGACACACAAAGAATGAATGGATGCCAATGTAACGTCCTCACAAGGATAAAAGTGTTCACGCGCACACTGTACAAATCTCCTGGTCCAACACAAAGAACAAATTTCTAGACTTATTTACCCTGGATATACGTGCAATTTGGACATGTAGAGGACATTTTCCGGGTCTGATCCAAACTGTATTCTGATCGGATTCCCTCTGAAAGCAATCTTTAAACTATCGTTTCTGGTGTTCTTATTGACTTTCAAGATCACTTGAGTTAACATTCCTGAATGAATGCATGCTAAAATACAGCTTGTTCTATCTCACAGTACTTCATTAGGTCCTAATTGCATTGCGTAGACAGCTCAGCAGGTCTTTCTAATGTGTTGATAAGCTGTTGATCTCGGGAAGCACAGTCTACTTTCCTGAGGTTTGGCCTTTTTTTGAAGTCATTAATCTTTGTCTTTTTATGTAAAGAAAAAAGCAGTGGTGCTGCCCTGCTCTGGCAGAGTACCGTGAGCTGGTCCTGATTGGGCCGTAGCTTGGGGCTCACTGTGGGCACTGACCCCAGGTCGCCCGTTTTGAGGAGCAATTTAACTTGTGTGCTGTGTAGAGCGAGGGAGGATCCAGCTTTATCGTCTTCTTCTGCACTTTCATTAATGTGTCTCTGTCACTGTCTGCGGCTGGATTGCCTCTTCTCTCTCTCTCTCTCTCTCTCTCCCCCTCCATCTTCCCCCCTTTCTTCTCCCTCTCTCTTTATACTTCTGTCTGTTACTACCTCTGTTGTTGTTGTTGTTGTTGTTGTCATCATCCCCTCGCTACATGGTGTGATGGGGGATAATGGATTGGGGTCCGTCCGTGTTCGTCCATCCGGACCACAATGGGGACAAGATTTTTCTGAAATTATTTTACGTAGATGCCTGAAATTTTGTATGTTTAATAAGCTACTCATGACCTACATTGAGTTTGAAAATGGATGTCGAAGAAATGTATATTTCTTCGACATCCATTTTCCATATATATATTTAATTATTTATTTTTTTAACTGGGTTATAGCCCTTTATCGTGGCGTGGGATAGTGTTGTTGTTGTTGTTGTTGTTGTTGTTGTTGAACTTGTATTTAACCAGGTAAGTCCCATTGGGGATACAAGATCTCTTTTTCAAGGGAGCCTTGGCCAAGACTGCAGTATTACAATTTTTGAAAAACAATACTCAGGTGACCATTATAAAACACACAAAACATACAGTAGTAAATCACTGCATTTAAAGACCGATGGGGGGGGGAGATTAGATCTAGCAGTTAAAGCAGTTACTAACTCCAGTCACAAACCCCAGTTACATGTGCCTCCAATCCCTTTGCTATGACTTTAAAAGCTCATATTGGGATCAGCTCATCTAATTTCAGATCTCTACTCGTGGTTCCCGGCTACAGTGGCAGAGTTCATGCCGGCCTGTTTACCGAATTCAGTGTGCATCTTTGGGATGGAAAGTATCATTTGAGTGCAAACCATAATTACTAGTCCTGATTCAGATGTGCCCACAACCATAAAAGGGGGACAGGCCAAGGATGGGCTTATAAATAAGCAGATATGCACCAGCGAGCGAGTCTGTGCAGGGCCTAAGCGGGCCACTGAACTCTGGTATATAAGGTGCAATGGACAGCAAAAACTTAGCAGCCAGAGATAAACCTCAAGACGCTGTGGTACACAGTATCCAGCCAATGATGGCAGTGGGCATGCGTGCACAACAGATCACCATAGTCAGGTAAAGGAAGGAACGCGGCCTCAACCAATTGTTTTCTGCCAACATACGAAAAGTTTATTTTTTTTTTTTTTCTGAAAGTTTAACTTGGGCTTCAGTTTCTTTACGGAGTTTTCAATATGAGGTTTTAAAGTTCGTCAATTAAAATACTTAGAATCCCGCGCTACGACACTAATTCATTCTGACCACCCTGCATGGTAACAAAATTAGGAACAGGAGCGAATGTCTTCCTGGCATTAAAAAATAGCATTTTATTTTTATTATTTTTTTAGCTTTCAGCACAACTTGGTTTCAAATCAATCAGCTTTGACTGTACAATACCATTAGCAGGTTTTAAATACTCATGATTAAGCAAGGCTGGCACCACAGAATTAAATGATGGTATCGTTGGCATGAAAATAGGGATTGTACATTTGGCACATTTTTACCGAAGGTATTAAGATAGATGTGAAGCAGAAATGGACTCAGAACAGAACCTTGGGGAACCCCTAACATCATATGTTGCACACTGGAGAAAGTGCCATTAAATTTTACACGTTTTCTTTCAGGGAGATGATCAAACCAACCTGCTGAGACAACCCTATGCTGAGCAGCCATTGCTTCAGGATAAGATGATTAACTGAATCAAAAACCTTAGAATGATTGAGTAAAAAGTGCAGCGAAGGTTTTTGTGATCCACTGACAAAATTATATCATTAGCAACCTTTAATGATGCCAGATGGTACTGTGTTATTTCCTGAAGACTGACTGGCAGACTGAAGGGGTACTATTAGCTCTCAGGAACTCCTGAAGTGGAATATTTGCCAATCCTTCTAGGACATTCAACAAGGTTTTCACAAAGGATAAACAAATGCAGATATTTACATTTTTCGGATGACATTTTGAGTGAGGGTGAGGTTAGTTTCTTGATAAATGTTTAAATGTTTAGCAATAAAATCAACTGCAAATTAAAAATATATATATTTTAGACTGTGCTATTTTTTTTTTTTGTGTCCAAAGAAAGAAGAGATTTTTAGACTTCAGCAGAGAAGGGAGAGAGATTAAGGGATTGACCTTCAAGAATGGAATCAACAATTATATCTGAAAAAGGAAAAGTTTTTAAAGGCGAGGACTGGTTAAACGGCAAACTTTAGGAAAACAAGTGCTCATTTAAACATTCCAGCATAGCTGATCTTTCAGAATTGATATAGTGTCCTTGACAATGCGAGGGAGGACATTCATTGCCAAAATCAGTGGCTGAAATGCATCTGATGGCTTTCCAATTTTTTTTTTTTTTTGGTTTATTTCAATTATCAGTTGTTTCAGACAGTTAAAGTTCAGACTTGGCTCATCTGGTAAATTGAAGTAAAATGTTTGCGCAGTTCCCTAAAATGTTGCCAATCTGCCTCAGTCCCTGTTATCCTGGCCTTTGCCCAAGCCAGATTTCTCTGATACAACAATTTTGCTGACAAAAACTAAGCATTTCATGGTCTCTTCGCTCTCAACCTTTGGTCTGGAGCATGATTATCCACTTTATGTGAGAACCAATCATAAAGTTTCCAAACGTTTTAAACATCATCAATGATATGGATTTATCCAAACCTTGGTAAAATAAATCCAGTAAAATAAAAAAAAGAAATAGGAAAAAAAAACTTTGTTCAGAGAAAAAAGCTTCATATCTTGTTTTATTACCAAATTTGTTTCTCTGCTGTCTCGAATAGGTTGCCTAGGGTCCTCTTAAAAAGGCCGATGCATCACGGGGGCCATTTCTAACTGAGAACTCGCACAACGGTCACTTATATCATCCAATGATACACCAGCCAGACTACTTTTGGGGGCATTAGAAGTGCGTCAGAGACTATTGGTCTATGTTTTTAGAGTTTGGATTTCATGCCCTTGCACACTTTGTTTCTCCTTCTCTTTATACCTTCTGTCTATTTACCTCTCTCTTTCTCCCTGTCTTTCTTTATACCTTGCTCTGCCTCTCCCGGTGTTCTTGTGCGCTCCCTCTCTCTCTCTCTCTCTCTCTCTCTCTCTCTCTCTCTCTCTCTCAGCATCTCTGCGAGCCCCAGTCTTACTGCCCAATGCACCACGAGGATCACCGTGACGAGCTGCTTCGGTTCCGCACCAACAGCAGAGCCTCGGCCGAAGAGCGCCGCCGTCGCGAGCACGTCTCCCGCCTCATCAAGCTCTGAGCCAATCGGAGCACAGCCGTGGAACCGCTCTTCGTTGAGCTGTTGGGCAGCTTTACGTGATCACCCGGGGTGACGTGTGATGTCACAAACTTGTACTTGAAGCGCAACTTTCCCGAATGACATCACAGAGGTGGATGCTCTTCCCTTTGTGAAGTCATAGGAGGAGGGGCATCACAAGGGGAGGTTTCTTTCCTCTGTGAGGTCATCAGGTAGGGGAGGTGACATGGGGTAAAGCTGGACTGCCCCCCCCCCCCCCCTTTTTTTTTTAATCCATGAATCATCAACACAACTCAAAGCTCAACTGTGAAAACAATTTCCTCTTCCAGCTTTTGTTTTATTCTTTATTTTATGATCCTTATTTGTAAGGTGTATGAGGAGTAGATTTCTGGATGTCTAGCGCTGCCATGACAACCCAGTTCTGCAAATTGCGGACCGTAATGGGCTGTCCAGCCCGCTTGCTGCTCTCCTCTGTATGGCGTTCTGGATGCGCTTGACCCTGTCACAAACGTACATTTCAGTGGAAATCTTCCGTACTGCTTCCTTTTGTGGTGTAAATGGTATTTGTCACAGTGCCGACGCATATGAATGCTAATACCTTGCAACGCATAAGACCCATGCAGGGGATGCGAATCGGGAGCATCTCCCATCTCTGGACTGGACATTCCATTAGGAAGAGGTCAGGAGGTCAACTAGATTTTCTTAGCTGTGCCTGCCTGAGATGGGGTGAGCGATTAAGGGGAGAGAGAGAGAGCGAGAGAGAGAGAGGGAGGCCTTTTCATCATGAATTTTGAAAATTCTAGGCCTTTGTCAATTTTTTTTCTTTTTCTTTTGGTTCGCAGTGTTTTCATTTTTTCATTAAAAATGACCTTAATTTTATGCTGGGCTTAAATGTTTTTGTTTTTTTTTTTCCAAGACCAACTGTTGATGGTTGAAGAAACTGGAGTGAATTTAAATAGCTGTAGTAGCAGGAGGGGAGATCAGGGGAGAGAAACCGCTGTCTTTAGAAACATGGTTAGTACCCAGCTAACCATGCATGCATGCTGTTTAAGTGCACACACCCATGTTGGCATGTAAGTGCATGTACACATACACATGCACACACTGGCATCCACTGTGTACTCACGCATTCACACGAGCAAGCCTGCACACAAGCATACAGTCTCGCACGCAGGACATGCATGCACAGGGCTCTCAAACATGCACGAAAATACACGCGTGCGTGCATGCACACAGTACACACACAGGCATGTGTGCGCACTCTCGGATCGCAGAATTCTGTAGGCTGTTGGACTGGAGTGTTTTTTTTTTTTTTTTTGGTATCTGAAGCTCAGTGAAGGGAGACTGGAGGATGGGCCTGGGTTGCGGAGGGGAGCCCAACGTGACAGACAGGTCACAGCTCTGTGACATTGGCTATGACTCTGCTGCGTATAGGAGCGAGGAGACTGAGGACCGATGTTGCAGAGTTTTTTTTTCACATGATGCGCCATCTGACAAGGGCTAAGCATTTTATTGACTTGCAGATTGTCTCTCTCAGATAAACAAGCGGTGTGTGCAATTTGGGATTTGTGGGGGGCGGGGCCAGTGGGGTTTTCATAGCAACAGCCAACACAGTGGTTTCTAGATTCACGACAATATACGCATGCATAAACACGCAAGTCCAGTATCGACGGAGAAGGCCAACCTCGCTGACCGACCCACCCTTTCCCCTGGACGGTTTTTTTTTTTTTTAAACATGCTTAATTGACGCCCTGAAAGGAGACTTTGGTGTGCGCTGTGTGTACCTGTGTTTAGGAAAGGGTCTCTAATGGAGCGTAAGGCGACCCTGTGTGAATCCGCTCGAGCAGGTATCCCCCTCACCCCTCCTCTATCTCCGCACCCACCTGTGGGCCCAATTCCCCTGACGCTCTGAACCGGAAACGGCCCGCCGCGCAGCGCCCCCCCTCTCCCTCCTCTCCCCACCCCTCTTTTATTCCTCCTCTCTTTCTCAGCTGGAAAACTCCCCACCCACGCTCTCCCACAGCTGGCTACACACAGCCAATGTCGGCAGTTCCTTTATCCCTCTCTTTCTCCTCCATTCTTACTCCTCTCTCTCTCTCCTCTATTTCTTGCTCTCTTTCCCTCTTCCTCAATTTCTCACTCTGTTTCTCTCTCCCCTTCTTTATCTCTCTCGATCGCTTGCTTTACTTCTCACTTCCTGCTTCCCCACTATCTGCCTCTTTTTTTTTTTTTTTTCCACCCCCCATTTGGACCCCCTCAGAGTATCTGTCTGTTTTCCCTCCCTCCCTCCCTCCTCTCTGAAGCGCTGGCTCGCTCTCTCTCTCTCTCTCTCTCTCCTTCTGTTGTGCTTTAATCCCTTGCTCTCCTGGGTGAGATTTTTTGCTTTTTTTTTTGGCAGTGCTCGGACACGCCCTGCTCGAGTGGGTACCGGAGTGTGTTTGGGCCGTGAGCCACCCGTCCCAGCCAACCCAATTTTAAAGAGCTTCAGCGTTCGGGAGTAGAAGGGGGGGAAATCGCTCCGCTCGCCTGTATTGATCTAAATGGGCGCACTGTCCCCTTTGTGTTGTGAAATGACAATCCTGCTGATTCCCCGGCCTTGCGGTCATAAAAGAGGCCCTTGTGCGCGGGGGGAAATTGCGCACCATCTTTGGCCTTCCCGTCTTTTCTGGACCCGCTACAAAGAGCAGCCTTCTTCCTCTGTTCCTGGGTGATTTGCGCTCATATTTTTGGTCATGTGATGGAGATCCTGTGTTATTTATGAGACCGGACTGCTTATTTGTAAGTCGCGCTCGCCTGACAAAATTAGTTCCAGAGTGCATATTCTCTCTCTCACTCTCAGGATATCCTCCCTTACACTCTCATTCTGTATTCTGCTGTAACTTTCTCTCCCCTCTGTTCCTCGTCCCTTAATCAGTCCTTCCCCCTTTCTCTTTCTTTCACTCCTCTTTTCAATCCTCCTTGGTCTCATTTCATTATTTTTGTCTTGCTCTCTCCCTCTCTCTGTCCCTCAGCTCTACCTTCTTCACCGTCCTGTCTTCCTCTCCTATCCTCCACACCTGTGCTTTCCGCCTCCCTCTTTTCCTCAGTCTCTCCATCCCTCCCCCGATCTGCCCCTCTTTCATCCCCACACACTCTTTTTTTCCCCAAGGAGTGTGACTCCAGTGTAGAGTGGTGGTCACCACCCCTGGTCCTGGAGATCCACCATCCTGTAGGTTTTCTGACTCTACCAGAAAATGTCTCATTCAACAGCTAGAGCAGGGCTGCCCAACCCAGTTCCTGAAGATCTACCAATCCTTTAGGTTTTTATTTTAACCCTAACTTGTTGCACCTGATTCAACCGGTTAGCAGCTCAACTCTCGCTGCTGAATGAGGTGTACAGGACGGTACATCTTCAGGAACAGGGTTGGTTACCACAGGTGTTGAACATGCGGGCAGATTTCACAGGGTTTAGCAGAGGGGCGGAGCATTGCTGTACAGCTGTCTGGGTGGATGTGGCTCCAGTCTTGACTGGCATGTGTTTCTTAAGGGGGGGAGGCAGTGTCAGTGGGGCTTCTCTCAATTTGGGGGCATTCAACACCATTTTCATTTTTACATGGCCAACAGATGCTGGCACTCAGATGACATGAGATGGAGAAATGGAGAGTGATGAGGAAAGATATACTTTTATACTATGCCCAAACTATATATATATATATATATATATATATATATATATATATAATGTATGTATACCCATACCCTTCAAAAAGACAGTCCTTGCCTGCATTTTTATATTTGCAACCAAGGTGATGAAACACTGGTGTTCGTGGAACAAGTGTCAATGAAAGGACAGAAATGAATTGGAAGAAAAGGAGAAACCTCTGCCATTCTTTTATAAACAAGCGTCATGTATCCAGACTGCATGCCATGCCCGCAAACAAAATAAACAGAGGGCTTTGCCACCGTTTTTTATATCGACCACAGGGGTCAGGCCTGGCTCAAATTTGCCAGACACATCCAACAAGCGCTGGCTTTCATGGGAAAAGTGTCAAGAATTGGTGACGGACACAGAGCCAGAGAGAAATTGTACTGTAAATAGTAGACATTGTCAATCAGTTAATTTCCTGCTAAATTCCAGTGCTCAGCACTCAGCTAATGATCTGTTACATTAAGATAACTGTTATAGTCGGACTAGCCAAACGAACCTATGGTTCAGTATTGCCGCATATGGAGTAAACGAGAGATTTTTTGATATACTGGGCATTTTAGGAAATGTTTTACTACTATATTATTATGTTTGAAAAATAGTTTCCTGCGTTGAAGTCACCGCTGGTATTGCAACTGCCACTTCCTTCAGTGTTATGACTCTCCAAATATTTTCTTGCTGGGTCGTGTAATGGTTCTGCAGTTGTTTTCGTGGCGCTATTCTGAGGGATGGGAAAACAGCCCATGAAATGTATGAGGATTCTCGGACAAAGTCAAAAGTATAGGATAGGGAAAACGCGCTATCGCTAGCTGTTACCAATGTTGAAATATATTTCCACCTCCCGTCTGATTCCATGGGGACAGTTCATGACAACGCAATGGAGTTTGTGTCTTTCAACACAGTGCTCCGAGACTGCAGGTGTAAATCGTACCATTGGGAAAACGAGGGAAAATTCTGTGAGAAAGAACAGAAGACCTTGGGAACAGTAATATGCTGTTGTGGAGTCCAGCGATCAAATATCACTGGCTATAGTCTATTAAGTGGTCTGCTATTGTTTCACCACAGCCAATTTTCCCGTTAAAGAAAAGCAACTATTTAAATATATCCAGTGGGTTATTTTAAAAACAACACTCAACAGATTCCAGTTCATTCTTTTCACGTCAGTCAGATAAAAAAAAAGTCCTGAATGAGCATGATATCATGACGTAAGCAAAAGAAGCGATTTGGCCATGCGAATATGGCAGTTGTAGCGTTGGGGTAGATTATCGGAGATTTAAGGAAGATTAGCGGCAAGAGCCAAAGAGAGCAGCTGCAAGAACGAAGCGCCAAGGCCGCGATATTTTATCCGTGGATCAGCAGTCCCAGAAAAGTACGGTTGGGTGGTCGTTTTTCTGCGAGTCGTGTTTCCTGCTGCATGGCCTCGTGGCTTGATTTACTCTCCCGGTTAAAGCGCCGTGAGTGATGCGCCCGGATCCCACGGAGCGGAGTTTGCAGACGCATCAGGAAAGGAGTCAGAACTGAGAACTGCTTCAGTGATGTCGCGAAAAAAGAAGCCATATAATTTGGCTGTGAACTAGGGCGCAGATTAACCCTACTGTGCTTTTCATTAGCCTTTGTCAGGACTTGATTTTCATCTCATAAAAGCCCCAAAACGCGGCGTCATCGCCCGTCACTCCTGTTCCACAAACGTCTCTAACAGCAGGTGAGTCATTGACGCTGGAGAATACTCTGTGACATTAGCGTCTTTATGCCAAACCACCGTACGTCGAACCCCCACCGGGAATGGTTTGTATTAAACCTCCAACTGGAAGTAAATGACATCACCTACTGTCAGATAGAAGAGCAATTACATGTTTTAAAAAGTAACGTAATTATGCCCTGTTTGGCCCAGTTGTCAGCTCTGGGCTACCGAGACAGCAGCTTGAAGCCCTGCGGGAGTGCAGCTGTGAGCGTCTCTTCCCCTGCACCACTCGTAGGCAGGACATATCCCTGCCACACGCCTTCCTGGGGGCATCTCTGCGATCTCCAATCTGTTCGCTGTCAGAACACGAGTGTACTTCTCCTTCTCATATACCCTTGGTACTTGTTGCAACACTTTCCGTCGAAGTTTCTGTGATACCCGGAGAGCATTGCTGTTGAACTGCTCAGTCGTGTACCAGCCTTGTGCATACATGTAGATTTAGGCAGCACAGTGATAAATTGAGTAGCCCTGCCATCCTGGGTTGTTCCAGTTTGTGTATTTGCGCTGTTGTTGCCTGCACTCTCAGAAATAGGGGTACAGCAGGAGTCCATTTCTGTTCCCTGAGGTATTATGCACCCTTTGGTGCCAATTATAGGACCTCAAGGTACATATGCGAACCTTTTTAGGGTCTAAAAGTACTTTTATGTTCCAAAACAAATAGAAACTCACTTCTAAGGTACAACAGCAGTACGTTTGAGGGTACTGCCCCAGTGACGAGCCTTGATTGTAACAAGTTTGCTATTACATCATAGTTTACCTTCATTTTCGGCCGCCAGGGACACTCGAAGACCACACACGTTTCCCAAACCTTGGGTTCACCTAAAGTTTAGGACATGGATGGTTCAAGAACACTCAGGTGTGCGTGCTCAGGTAGTGGGACCAGGCTGACCGATATGGTCATTCCGGAAGGTTGGCTCATTAGGCCGGCCTTGAGTGTTCTGCAGAGTTTGGCTAATCTAGGTTTCTTGGCAGATTCATAAGTTTTTGCGTCTTCACTGCTACTCCTTGTACAGCAGTTTTTTTGAAGGTTTTCTTGAGATTATGGTTTTACTTTGAATTTAGAATGTTTTAGGATTTTTTCCCACCACGCTTGTCAAAATTAAGATGTTTTCTGAGGCTATCAAGCAACAAGCACGTTCCCAAACTAGATTGGGAACTCTAACGGGGTTTATGAAAACCCCACACACACACACACAAAAAACTAAGTGCTAGCTTTACCTAAAAATATTATGTCAAGTGGTTCCACGCAACTGTTTTAAGTTAACCTCTATTTAAATTCTAAGATTGTAGGTCTGTTTGATTAATTACATTAATTAGAATGTACCCAGCTGGAACCAATTGATATGACATTATGACGTAAATCAAACTTCATTTTTGAGTTCAAGTTAGCTCAGCAAATACATAATGTAATGATTTAATGGTCCATCCGTCTCTTCTAAGTTGTGTTTCCTGAGATGTTGAGAACAACTGTCCTCACTCCTTGCCACAGCATTACATTAGCCAACATCTACGCAGTGACTCATGTTGTAGGAGAACAGAAGTGCATAAGAGTCGTGAGTAATAGCATTAGACTTGAACAAACTGCATTGCCTGACCAGTGAGTGGGCATGTCGCTAAAGCGCTAATGCAAATGAACTATGCTTAGCATATACAGAACCAAGTAAATTGGCTCTCGGAAGACTCTGGTGCCTTTAATGGAAAATTTAAACAGTTTACCTGATCTCTATCATTGTATTGCTCATCCTAACCCAAAGGGCAAAAATCCTATTGCTTTTGTCGGTTCATTTATAAACATTGTCTCCTCATTTCTCACTGATGGTGGAAATGTAGTATTGTTCTCCCAGGGCCTGTTCACACTGGGTACAGATGATTGAACCAAAGTCACGTAGAAATCTGCACACTTTCCTAATCATACACTGGCAAGGGTGCACTTGGAGTGCAATTTGGCCTTTTCCATCCTTGACTACCAACCCCCCCCCCCCCCCCCCCGAAACCGAAAACAAAATAATCCTGTTTATTTTAAAGATTGCATTTATCCTTAAGATGTCCTGAAACAAATTAAATACAATGATGCTGTCCTAAATTATAAACAGAACATTGTCAACATATAAACAAATCTATTTTTACTTAGATTTATAATTTTTTTTATTATCATTATTATTATCATATTACTATAAATGAATGCGAAAAAGTAATGTGACTTTTGGGCCATTAAGACTGCACAATTTTTCAGTTAGACCATTGCATTATTTGGATTGATTAATGCGCAGGGAACTTCTCTCGCACATTTTTAGTTTGATCATGTGTCAGTGGTGGATGACAGGAAAATGAAACCAGGGAAAAGAAACGTCATGCCTATGAAAACAATTCACCGGCCGAATTGTACACCGGCCTTCTGGGATTTGTCCTGGTGCGCCCGCTGGCCAGTACACCACTCTGTACTCCACTCGTATAGACAGTACTTTTATATACCAGATTGACTGATTTATGCTCTGCCATTTACTTTTGGTGAGATCATGACCATTTGTGATGTCTGAATTGGGATAGACTGTGCTAATGCTGGTGGGTTTTGGGGTCCCCACCCCAAGTGGACACACCTCGCTCCAGAAATGGAAGCGTTTTCCAACCTATGGCTAGTTTTTGCTTGCCCACAAAGCATGAGTTTTCATTCCCAGTGGCATCTGTGGGAAAGATACTCGTAGCCATTCTGCTCCTCTCTACCCAGGACTACTTCTAAAAACCAGCAACATTCTCTTCATAGCAAGGAAGCTGATTTTCTTGACTCAGGAAGTATTTATTGAGTAGCATAGTTTGTCATGTCATGTGGTTGAAGCAGAAACTGTGGGGATTATTGTGATCTGGCTCCATGTGGAGCTGGATATTGTCTAGTTCTCAAGTATCTTCAGTGCCTGGTTCACTTTAGATGTCGAGGGTTTGGAGCACAATGGTTATATGTCCAAAATTTTTTGATTTGAGATCACGTTTGTGTTGCAAGGAAAAGCATTAGAAACCACTTTTTTTTAGTGTAAATCTCAAATTTGAAATTTTGGTCTTATAACCCTTGTGCTCCAAACCCTTGATATCAGAAAGCAACTAGCGTTTTTTTTTTTTTTTGGTTTTTTTTGGGCTGAATGGCCTATTGTTGCTTTTGGTTATATTAAAAATGGCAAAAATAGTGTGTCAAACCTGCATCATCTGACAAATCAGATACAACAAAGAGGTTGTGTGAGCTGTGGGTAAGAGTATGGCCTTCCTCTGAGATTGGATGACATCATCCTTTTCCCTTTTTTTCTGATTGGTTGGCATGCTCTCTACTCAGATCTTCTCCTTGATAGCCTGTGGCCTTTAGCTCGAGATATGACAGATAAGAAATGTCATCCTGCATTTTTGTCTTCCACTGTGAAAATGAATGACTTGAGCAAAGTGCCAGTTATGTTTTGGGCATAAGAATTCGACAGGGGAAAAAAAAGTTTCAGTTTTGAATCATTTCATATGGATCCTACGCATTCTGGCTTCATTTATTTCAAATTTGAAATTTCCCTGCCATTTCTGCTGATCTGAAGTTACACTTCCTCCTGAGTTATGATTCTTTTTTTTGTTCCTTTTAAAAATGCAAACCTCGTTTGTGATTCAATCATAGTTGCAGGCTTTGAAAAGTTAGGGAATAATCGTTATATAATTATCGGCCGTTCACACCCCATAATGTTTCCCTCGCCCCAAAATCAATATTTTCATATTGTCCCATTGGCTATTTCCTAGTGTTCTCTGTCCTACAGTGGGATTCACAAAAGACTTTGCACTTATTGTGGATGCGTTGCCTGTAATGGGCTGTTTTTAATGCATACCAATAACAGACCCTCTTATCCCTCTCGGTGCATTGGGCACATCCCCAAACAACTGGCTGACCTTTCCATAATTACTGCAGCACATCTTTCAGGATCTGAAACTTTCTGTGCTAGGAGGTAACTTTAAAGGGCTGTTGGATCTTTTCAAACCTTTTTGAAGAGTAGGTTTAATCATGTTTTTATTTTTTTCTTCCTCAAGATTCTAAGCAGGTGGTCTAAAACTTGATTGCTTTCCATTCCCAATGGTGATTGCTGGGCCGGAACTTCAATTCTGCTCATTCGCAATTGAATTGATGGTAGACATGGTGTGGCCGACATGTCCTTTGACATTTTCCTTTATTTGTTGTGCTCGACTTTCGGAAAGTTGAGTCGTTCTTAATGCTTATTTTACATTTACTCGTGAAAATTTTTGGGATAAGTGACTGGGTAGCCTCTACGTTTATATGAAGAATAGGGTACATGTCATCTAAAGTCATCTCTGTAATTCAGCTGCTTGTCTGCCTTTGAAATTTCGTGAAGAGGTTACAATTTTTTTTTTTGGGAATGTTTCATCATCCATCTTGCCTGGTTACTTGAGACGGCGGCCATGTTGTGTGTGGCTAACGCACAAAGGACAGAAGAATGTGCACGGTCAAAATATTGGAAAGACTTGAAGAAAATGGCTAAAACTTTTAAGGCTTTTAATCATAAGTACAAAACATCAAGAGTTCATTTCTGTTCATTTGAATTCTAACTAGCGCCATTTATTTGCTTTAAAGAAATCTAATCTGCAGATCTTTGCCAGGTAAGTTTTCAGAGCAAAATGAGGATACTAAAAAAAGTTTCAAAGAGGTATAATAGTTGGTGCTCGAATTGCAGGTGCGTTTCATCGCACAAACAGCAAAATTATTTAAGTAGGCAGGGGGCACTGTGCCAAAAATTATGGAAACATGCCAAACATCGAAAAACAGCTGCAGCAAAAAATAACTGTTGCTGCGAGGCAAAGTTCTCCACCTGGGACAGACGAACACAAGGTAGAATAGTTGCTAATAACCACAGAACAACATTGTTAAAATTTCCACGGAATTGAACCAATCCGCATCCCAGCCAGTCTAAACTGAAACAACATGACATGTGCTTCCCAAAGCTGATACACATGTTCGGGTTCCTGGCGATTTGATCCTGCCCTCCTCCCCCCTTGCACTAAAACAGAGGGAACAGCTCAGAGGACTGCTTGAGTTTGCACCCAGAATGGCAACCCGATGATGTATGATCTTTTTCCGTTTTCAGATCAGATGCACTCACTGTGGAAGTTTCAAAAGTGGTTTTTAAACAGCCCTGCAGCTTCAGGGCAGCCTGTAGCCTTCAGTAATTATTGATGCTGGAGGTCTATTCAGACTTTTCTTTTTTTTTTTTTGAATTTTTTTGTTTTTCTGCACAATTTTTGAAACTGAAAACCCTGAACGCAGTTGATAGAAGAATTGGACATACTCACGCCCCGAGTCCTCAAAAGTTCTGGAAGAATAATTTATAAATCCGCGATATGCCCAAACAAATACACTTCACTCCCCCAGATCTGTCCTCAAAGTTCCATTCTAGTGTCTGCTGTATTTATGTGCGATAAGACCCGTCAGTGTGTATTTGCCCTCGTCTGTTTGCCCGAATCTGACCACAGTAGTGTAAACAGTGAGCACCGCGGCAGACCTAATAGATGCAGTTAATAAAGCTGGCGACGGCTCTTTATGGCGACGCGGTTACTGCAACCACGTCGGGTACATGCGCAACTGGCCGAGCGCGGCGTTCAATATTGGTTGTGAGATGTCTGTTTGTTTGGCTCAACCTCCGAGCCTTAAGCGGCTTCCCATTTTGTTTGTGATTGTGTGCTGCTGATAAAAGCTAAGTGCGAAGATATAAGATACATATGCTCTGCGTGTATGTTCGTACGTATGAGAGAGAGAGAGAGAGAGAGAGATGGCAACTGACTGACCTGTTGTATAACTGTATATGGGGATCCCACTCGAATTGCGGTCTATCCCCTAGTCTAATGCCACATACATAAAGATGTCTTTTCTCTGGAACCTGGACTGGAATGCATAAAAACTTTCCCTGCAGTGCTGGGAAAGTACGTGAATATATTATTCTGATTCCAATTTTATCGCTATTAATGTTGTCGTTGGTAGCAGTGGTGATAATATTATTGGGCTTTAACCCCATAAAACCTAATGCAGCTGCCGTATTTAAACCGTTGGAACTTCAGGCCCATGTTAAATTCTACTGGAGATCTCGAAGTTTCCTACAATTCCAAGTATGCTCTGCTGAATTACTGGGAAATGTATGGAACATGATGCCCGAGATCTAGATATTCTCCATGCAGTGTAATGCTGTGGCCTTTAAAAAACATGGTATACTGGGTTTGAATATTTCTCTCAATGTAAGTGTGATGCAGCTTCAGTGAAGCGGTGCAACCAGCAGATACAGAATACGTATGTGACATTGTCTCGCAATATGAAAAAAGCTTTTTTACTGCTGAATGTGCTCCGCAGGAAACTTTAGTGAAAAAGTCAGAGATAAAATAGGCTAATCCAATAATAAAAATACATGCACGGCAAGACAATATGCAAATGGAATCTGAGGTATGAAAATCAGCGCTTGATGAGAATTGTTGAATACAGGCTACTCTAAGTTTTCTTTTTGTAAGCAACTGTAAAACTCGACATAAAATGTAAAGTACTGGGCCTACTCACCCGGAAATATTGAATACTCGCAAACTTTTTAAAAAAGATGCAAATAAGACGATCGATCGGACGTATGTGAGCGAGAGTAAAATAACCTCTAAATCAGCCGGAGGAGAGTTTTATAAGCAGAAAATCGGTGAGATACACAAACAGAAATATTGGCCGCAGTACTTGAAGTCCGTGTAAACAGTAACAAACGAATAAGGGTATTAAAATCGAGTTGAACCAGCGTATGCTTGTCTAATGGGATTAGTCGGGCCTGCATTAAAAAAAAAAAAAAAAAACTGGAAATGAATCAGCTTAGATGTATTTTTGAGAAGAGTGTTCCCGAGTGTGGGCACAGCGAGGCAGAGGATCTCCATTGCTGGAAATACTGAGAATTTGCCTTTAGGAAAGGATTATTAGGAGATGTCTGCATCTGCCATGACGGGTGCCAGAGCAGGGATGGAAGATTCAGAGGAAAGTGGGTAACATAAGCGACGACAGACCGGCGGGTCATCTGCAGGAAGTGTGTCTGTAGTTCGGAGTCAGGTGATGACTTCTGCCAATATCATGCATAGTGTATGTATGGGGTTGGTTTTTCGAGTGACATCACATAGCTTATCTGTGGGCACCGCTGTAACTGAAGATACTGGAAAGAGATTTTTTATTTATTTATTTATTTATTGTCGTCCAAAACTATAAAATGATGCATTTGGCAAATGGTGAGCAAATTTTGCTCGTGGAGAAAGTGAATACAACTTTGCTATTTTTGATAGCTACCAAATATTTGCCAACATGCTGTCAAGGGCTGCAATCCATTTTCTGGAGAAGATGACACATTTTATTTGAATGAATGTCATGATATTCCAATCCTGCAGTACTGTTTGAAGATTTCGTATCCTTGAATTTCTGCTGATGGCCATGGGTTGCTGTGAAATCCTGTCTGATCACGCCATTATCTAGTCTCTGTTGATATGTCTAATATTACATGAAAGATTTTCTTTTGCCAATTTCCATTAAAGATTTCTATGATGATCCCTTAATAGCAACCCCGATTCTGGAGAAGTTAGGGCATTATTAAAAAGTTAAATGCTAATAAAATCAAAAACAGGTTATTTGAAAAGTTCATTCACCCTCTGCTTTATTGAAAACACTTCAACAGCACATATTGGATTCTGCGACTTGTGTGTGAAATTGCTTATTGAAAACATACAATTACTTCAGAACTGATGATTGCAACAGACTGATAAAAGTGCTGGGGTCATTTAAGACTAATCATGATGTGAAAAGTTGCTATAAGAGGCTGATCAGAGACTGCTGAAGTCCGCCGCCGGAGAAAGTCATGTAGGGCAGTGAAACAGTCAAAAGGCTGAAGTCGAGGATGAGGCCGACTTTGATAGGCCTTTATGAACAGTGTTGGAGATCTGCTCCTGAAATGAATCCGGACTGATGCTCGCATGCACACAGGCACGGACAGAGGTGGTCCAAATCAAGAGTTCCCCAACCAACCCTTCCTGGCTGGGCACAAAGAAGGTGATATTAAACAGGTGAGCTAATCATGTTATACTTTAAAAAGAGCTGCAAAACAGACATTGTTCCCAGGGAAAAGGTGGGTTGTGGCTCACCAATTTGCTAACAGTTACATTCCCAAATGAGGTGATTTTGGGTGTTTTTGGGTGTGTTTCTGCAGTCCACGTGTCTCTAATTGAAGCACCTATTACAAAAACCCCATAAGTCACACTTGACTTGACTTGTGGGGTTTTAGTAATCAGTGCTTCAATTATGAATGCATGGCACATTATGAAGTTACATACACAGCAAAGAGTCCCTCATACAGTAACACAGTTGAAGACCTGTAATAGAGGAATGGGAGAAAACCCTGCTTTATAGACTCGACAAATGGCTCTAGGACTCTTTGTCCCCAAACTCTTCGTCCCTGGATAATTAATCCCCAGTAATGCTCTGCCCTCTTCCCGCATTATAACACTATTCCTAACTCTAACCATTATATCATGGTGACCTGTCCATCATCTCTTCGTCCATCCATCTGTCAACAATGGTGGCACTTTTTTTAACATTAGGGAATGAAACATCCAGGATGAAAAGTCATCGGGGACGAAGAGTCCTGTAACCTTGTCAAACTGCGGTCTTCATTGCCCAAATGCTGTATGAGCGTGAGAGAAAAGACATGATGATGATACGCTCTGGTAAACAGTCATCTGTGCCAACTTTTTTGAACTCAGTTGCTGTCATCACCGTGCTTATTTTCAAAAAGTAATTAAATTCACATAAGAACATCAAATAATGTGTGGTTGTTTTCAGTATAGTGGATAGTGGAGGGACTTTCCAAATCAGTTCTTTTTGTGCCAATTTTTTAATTTTTTTTTTTCGGTGTCGGGGTTGTAAATTGGAAACTAAACATTTCCAGTCATTAAAAGCAGAGATGAGCGGCTAAAGTCTTATAAACGCTGTACGATATCAGTGTTCTCTGAGTCTTATGCAAGGTGGATATACTCCTCTCACAGTTGACAATGGGGAAAACCTCTGTTTACTGAATGACGACTGTTGTGAAACCATTATAGATGGAAAATCATGGGGATTGTGCACTGCAGGGACAGAATTGACACTATGTGAGAAGGTCACGATAAGCTTGCAGTCGTGGCAAAAATGCAGGGTGAAGGTTCAAGGACTACAAGTCTGTAAGGACTACAACCCTGGTTATGTTTGCCGAAGTCTTACTCCATGGCTAAATATTTTCCTGACTCTGTTTGTCTTCATTGCTGAGTAATTTATCGATGGAGAATGGGTCCGAAAGATTACTGCAAATGCGATTTGTTGACAATGAGCAGCAAATCAGTGTAATGCGCATCTCTCATCATGCATAATCTTTTTGTCATTAATTTCAGTGCCTGCTAATTTTGTTTTTGGGAAAAAATCAAATTAATCGCTTCGAGTGATGGAAAAGCACAGGTGTTTGATGAGCCTAAACTAAACAGTTCTGAGTTTACTCATGACATCATTCAATAATGTGTGTGAGCATTGATGCTAATCTATAGTTTTTAACGCTTGCAACAGTTGTCCATGCGTAAACAAGATTTCTTGAGAAATGCATACCAAGGACTCTGCGACTCTGTACTAACTGGGGCACTTTTGGCCTGAGATGTGTACGTGCGCGTATGCATGTTTCTGTGTGTGCCCTTATGCACTTGTGCGTAAATGCAAGAAGGTGTGTGTATGCATGCATGTGCACACATAGATGCACATCAGTGAAATCATTTGGGTGTGTATGTGTGTGAGTGTATGCATGCATGTGTGTGTATTTGTATGTAGTAATTGATACAACACTATTTCAAAGACTTGGGGAAGCAGGCTGTCTTGTGTGGCTTAGTTCCAGCTGCAGAGTTTTCGATTGAATGCATGTTTGCATTTTGATTTTATCACAATTGCAGCAGCCTCAGTCACGGCGGGTGATGGAACCATATTGTTCTTGTTTCAGTTTTGCGCTGAGAAAATGGCAGGCTTGAGCTCAAACAGTATCACACCAGTTGGCCAATCACTATGCTACATTAAAGGAAACACACTAGGCCACCACTGCTAGTGAGAAAATAATAGGCCCAGGAACGCAGGGCTGGCATTGTGGTTGGTGAATATGATATGCAGTGGAACTGAATTTAGTTTATCTTATTTTAAAGTCGTGCAGTTTGAAGAAAACATAAAAATCCATCTTTGTTTTGACAATGATACCAATTTACATTAAATCAGTATGCCTTGTGCTGCCATAAACTTTGAAAAAAGATGAAAATAAATTTGCAGTGTCGGGGTAAAAAAATCATGGGCACAGTGGGAAGCAAAGTAAACTATTATTGTACACGGCAGATATGAAAAAACAAACAACATCATAGCTGGCTCTGCCTTTATACAAAAAATGTCCTCCGTTTTTCTTTATAGCAGATTTTTATTCCATCTGGAGAATTTGCTTTTGACTATGTAGTTTGTACTGACACCTTCTTCTGATTGGTAGTAATAATAATTATTATTATTATACGACGTAAGGATTCACTCTCTCCTGACTAGTGGAGGCGAGCTCCGCTGGTCATTGTGAACAGTGATATTCACCATGCGAAAGTGCACGAAACGTGAATATAACAATCCTGACGACCTCCAGATAAAAATAGATTAGGCTTCCCCCGCAGGAGCTCCTGACAGTGGCCACATTTTATGTAGCTTCGTCTCCGTGAGGTGCATTACCTTAGACTTGTTGCCCTTTTCTTATATGATGAAACAGTTATTCACTTCAGTTATTGGTAAATCCAATGATTTATCCACCTTGGACAAGTGACATTACATTACTTTCCCCAGGTGGATAAATCATTGGCTTCACCTCAACTAAAGTCAATAATTGTATATTATTATTATTATTATTATTATTATTAATAATAAAAATAATAATAATAATAATAAATGTACTAGTGGCCTGCTACCATACCTGCAGTGAGTGACTTCATAGTTTGGGAGTGACTGTTGGTCACTCTACTCGTAAGTAACTGGATGGGTCAAATGCTGAATACGAATAGGCCCACGGAGCGCAGTAAAGTACATCTCATCTCATCTCATCCTCTCTCAGTTCTGTGCTGGTTCCCCAGCAGCCTGTACAGGTTCAGCAGCAGCAGCCTCAGTGTAATGGGAGTGGACAGGAGGACGTGGTGTTTGTACTGCAGGCTGTTAGGTGCTGTTATCCAGGAGTAAACACGGTCTCTGATGGGAGCTGTGCCCAGAGCCTCAGCAAACCTGAGTGTGTGCGGGCGTGTGTACATGTGTGTGTTTGTAAGTGTGTAAAGCTCTGAAGCACTTTCACTGATAAATGAGCTTACATACCATGTGTGTGGAGCCATGTGCATGCAAGAATATGAAGACCACAAAGGAAAATCAATCAGTCCAAATTTAGCATTTTTGTTTTTTGATATATTTTATCATTTTTGCGTTTTTTTAGTGCTTCGTTCCGAAGATAGTTTTGAATTTTAAAAATTAATTCATTTCTCCACAATGTGAAAATGCGACTCTGATCATTTTTCCACTGTGATCTTCATATGTTTTGTGCATGAATGTATATATAGGTCTGTGTGCGTATGTGTGCATGAGTGTCAGTGCTTAAAACTCTGAAGCAGTTCCAGAGTCAATGTTCGTTTATACAGTAATTGTGTGCAGGACTGTGGATGCAAGAATATTTTAGGCCTATTTGTTTGTGTGAGGTTGCGCTCAGGAACCAGAGGCGAGAACCAAGTAATCCAAAAAGCTTGTGTTTTATTAGAAAAGGGAACGAACCCCCGCAGAGCAGGAGGCAAAAGTACAAAGTCCTCAATCCAAAAATCAGAATCCCAGGGACGTAAACCAAGTCATAATCAGGGCAGCAAACACAAAACTCGTGGTCGGGCAAAAAAGGTTCAATACACAGATGCAAACAAATCCAAGATAAATCCAAAATCGTAATGAGGGACGGTCCAGTCAGAACAGAATCACAGAGAGTACAAGGCATAAACGATCGGAGCACAGGTAAACCAAGAGAAACATTCTGACAAAGAGCTGGCTTTGAAAAGACTGCTTAATTAGACAAACGGGAAGTCACATGCTACAAAGGTAAACAGGTGAACTGGATCAAACTAATTACAAAGGAATGAACACGAGGAAGTTCCTGATTACAAGAAATTGGCAAAAGCCAAAACGTGGACTGGGATCGCAAAGACAGTCTACAGACAGAGATACGGCTCCGGTTAGGGAGTTCCACTGTGTACAGAAAAGGAGAGAGAACAGAGTTTAACGAGCACGGAGATTCCGCTGAAACTGCTGCAATGTAATTTAAGTAAAAACAAGAGGCGGAGACTAGAATATGGCGAGTGCTGAGAGGTCGTTAGTCAATTAGTAAAGTGCAGCGATACTATCCCTAGTGCTCGTTAGTAAGTTAGTACTATAAACAATGTTAGTTTTTGGTTAGTAAGGTTAACTAAAACAACAAACTGTTAGTATTGTTAGTAATATAGAAAAGCAAGGTGAAGGAAGTAAACGAGATTGGAAGGAATGGTTGAAATCCCAGAAACCATTAAATCACTCAAGTGGCACGCAATATAGGTGCTGAGATCACAAGACATGAGACCAGACAGGGGAAGACAAAGTGCAATGAAAAACAAAACGTGGACCGGAGTAAAACTGCAAAGATGGAATATGGAAACAAACCGAGACAAGGCAAAAGCAAAATATGGCCAGGCATCTAAATCCCAATACAAAATACAGGTCATGGTCAGACAAAGCAGAGAACAAAATCCAGACATGGCAGAATCAACAATAAACATGGGAAACAGAGCAGAATCACAGCAGTTTGTGCATGAATGTGTATGTAGGTCTGTGAATGCGCACGGGTACCTGTGTGCATGTGTTGTGTGTCATTTTCATAATTCATTAAACTGGTAATTAATTTATTAGTCCATTTTTATCTCTGTTTGCTCACCACATCATGCGGTCATTAGTCTAAAAAGGATACATGAGTCTATATGTGTGTTCATGTATGTGTAAATTTGTGTGTGAGTGTATGTTTGTGTGCATGTTTTCGAAAGTATGTGCATATATGCAAATGTGTGAGCATATCTGAGAATGCCTTGTGGTTTACATGCATTTTAGCCTTCTGTCTTATATGTCTTTTGCTTCTCTATCCCTTCTCGACACCATTTTGTACAAAATATAAAAAGCAAAGGCAATCTTGTTATGTTACTTTTATAATTGCTGTCTTAATGTAAAAAAAAAACTAAACTGTAAAAGAATCAGTTGAACAACTGGATACTGTACACAGGTTGCACGTTACACCTCTGAAAAAGCGCATGCCTGCTGTTACCGGAAGATTGTCCAGTTGTGGTCTTTGTTCACACCTTGTGGGTATTTGGCAGTCGTGGATATCAAATGGAGTCTTGTGTTTATAATTTGGAGGGAAAATAACCTTCTAAGATGAAAGTTCCTGGTTTTTGAATCAGTGTTTTATATTAGGATAACTGAGTGGTGAGAACTGACCATTCAACCCAACAAAGCACACCATTCTCCTATCCCGAAAGTCTGCTAAACACTTGATACTTGAGAACTAGACGGTACCCAGCGCTGTATCAACCCTCGTCCCCTGAGGTTCCATCGCTACATCAGCTGGCAAGCTGTTCCATGCTGTGATCACTCTCTGTGTGAAAAAACACAGTGCAAAATTTACCCTGGGCTAACTTCCATTTATAAACCCCTATTTCTGCAAACAGAATTTAACCTATTTTATCCTGCGAACTTTAACTTTGTTAATCCCTTTTATGCATTCAGAGGCCCCAATTAGATCACTGCGAAGACCCCCTGTTCTAAGGCTGAAGAGGTAAGGATTCCTCGGTCTTTCAGTTTCACTTTTATCTTTTATACCAGGAATTAACCATGTGGCTCTTCTTTGAACCTTTTTTAATGGCCTCTGTATCTTGCTTGCAGTATAGCTCCCGTACGGAGACAGGGGCGGTATATGACAGAATTTTGAAGTTTTTCAAAAGTAATTGACTGTTTTGGATTTTCGCTTAAAATTTTGAGAACTCAGCATTAGTTTTTACAAAAAAAATGTTCATCAACAGCAAAGAAAAACTATCTAGAGTAACATGTCAATACAGTATGGTAATGTTCTGCAGAGTACCTAAGTTTTACTACCAGGGTTCCACTGTACCAAGAGAGTCGTTCAAATGTTCCCTCATCTCTTGATGCAGTCTGTAATACTCTAACGCTAACTGGTGAAAGGTAAATGCCAGCCTATGGTTGCTGTCGTTTGCGACACTGTCTGTAATAATCTGAGTTTTGCTGCAACTTATATTCCCCAACTCCAATGCAGGCTGCAAGTTACTGCCAGGAATGGCTCTAGAATCCTTTGCAATTTGGCAAGGGGAAAACATCTTTTGCGGGTCACGTGAAATATGTTTGTCTCAGGTGCTCCCAGTCAGCAATGGTAAGTACCTACTGACAGTGGTCCAGGGAGGGATAAATCCTTAACTGGCGACAAGGTTTTGGACACCCAAGACTCTATGATGCATAAGGGGGACAAAGGCGATCCCATCTAGTCCAAACTGACAGAAGGGCTGTTGTGGCACAAGTAAGTAGCGGAGAATTTTGATGGTACTTTTCTGAGGTATGTGTCACAATACACGGTGCGTTGCACCCCGCTGTGTCTAAAGCTTTGTAGTTGCAGACCAGTCAGAGTGACTGTACTGTAACCCTGGTCCACCGCAAAACTGAAGACCACAATGGGTGTGTGAGCATTTGGACTAGATCTATTGAATGTCATCTGGTCCAATGAGTCCAGTTTTATGGCACGAGGGTAACCTGTACAATATTAGGCAGGTGGATTTAATGTTGTGGCTGATTGTTGTATATCTGTATTTCTGCATTTTTGTACGTTTGTCTTCAGGTGTATAATATTGCTTGTTTCCCCACACTGTGACTTGCACTAATAGCTGTTTGTTCTGTGCCTGTACCAGTGCTCCACTGGTTTAGATCATTTCATATTTCTGTTGTTTTGAGTGGAACAAGTGAGCAAGCACATGTTGGAAAGAAACTAGAGTGTGTGTGTGTGTGTGTGTGTGGGAGTATGTGTGTGTGCGTGTGTGTGTGTGTGTGTGTGTGTGTGTGTACAAACAAATCTGTGTTCATGTGTGTGTCCAGAAAAAAACTGGCCTCTATCATTTTCATTTGTTACCTCCACCAAGGAGATTAGGTTTTACCTTCAGTTTATGGGTACATTTGTTTGTTTGTCAGAACCATGACAGAAAAAGTCCCTGGACCCTACTTAGAAGTGATCTTATTTTGAGAGTGAATCGGGTCATATTCTGTATCTAGGAATGTTTTGAAGCATTCTCCACCATTCAGAGATTGGGCCTTTTTTGAGAGGAATACATGCAGTTCTAAGGTACAAAAATTCAGGGGAACCCGATGAGGACAACCAGATAATAGAACTTGATCCAGATCTAATGTCCTTTCTGGATCTGAAGCGCAAAAGCAGGATTTTTGATAGGGGCCATATTAAGACAGTTACTGTAAGACTGAAAATAAGAATAGACTTAAGCAACAAAAACCAGAAGGTAGCTGAGATAATGGCCAATCGATAATGTGTTAACAGATTTGACATATCTTCAATAGTCCTGGATCTTGATCCAGAAGAAGGTGACACGAAGAAATGCAGAATTTTTGGGCCTTGGCAGAGGTAAGCTCTCTCTTAGTGCTCTTCAGTTCTATTGTATCCCAATGCGCCAGCAGAAAGTTAGAAAATCGTGTTATGTGATGCCAGCTGAGAAGTAAATGGGAGTAAGGCTAATGGGACTTTTTGACTGTGCTGAAAGACAGAAAGCGTGTGTCCGTGTGCGTGTGTGTGTGTGTGTGTGTTGGGAGTGGAGGTTGGAAACACACAGAATCGTGGGACCTCCCACGTTAGCATGTGTCAAGCACAGGGGCCAAAACAGCAGATTGGCCAATTAGTGGAGTGCTGCTAAAAGGCTACCCTGATGAGATCGTAAACCCAACCTGGTCAGGACTGCGAGGGTCTGGAGGCCAGGAGAGTGAAGGGGTGAAGTTGAGGTAACAACACAAGAGGAAGAGTAGAAATAAGAAGAATGAGAGAGAGAGAGAGAGAGAGAGAGAGAAGGATAATGCAAGAGTTTATTAAAGCAAGGAAAGTGAGTCAAGGCAGAGGAAAGCATGAGAACAAAAGAATGAGAGACAGAGAGAGAGAGAGAGAGAGAGAGGCACATACGTGGGCAGATGGTGCAGTCCGAGGTTCATTCGCCTTTTAGCCCTCAGCAAATGAAAACAAGCAAGGAAGTAAGTAATACAATGGAGGTCAGCAGTTGAATTGCTTACAACTGCACTTCACTAATTAGCGCAAAGGACAACAGCAACGCTTACTCCTGTTGTAAACTTGCCGATGTCGCGTGCTGTGCGGGCATTAATTAGTCTAGCAGAGTGACAGTTAAAATATTTGGATTTTTTTAAAGAGGGGAGTTGGTTCCTTAAATCCCGGGGGGTGTCGTTTGTACTACCCCCCCCCCCCCCCCCCCCCCGCCACCTCATCGCATAATAACACCATCGCCGGTGTACCGCGTCCACTGACTAGCCTACCGCAAGCACCACACAGGGAGAGCTCGGGGGGACAGAAAAAAAGGAAGTGGCTATTCGCCCCGCAGAGGGGTGAACTGAGGGAAAGAGATCAGCTATCTGTCCCGCAACGGGGCCGACAAGAGAAGGAGTTCTGCTATTCGCACCGCGGCGGGGCGGATAAGAAAAGCACTTCTGCTATTTTCCCCGCAGTTGGGCCAATAAGAGATTTCATTTTGCAATCCGACCAGCTCTTTGATCTTTCGCGCTGAACCGCCGCGGGGCGAGTAGCATCTTCCAAATAAAAAAAGAAAAATGTGAATATAAAACACAATTGGCTTTCTTGTTTTCACGAGGCTATATTGTGTATAAGTGTAGTTTAAACAACTTCGTTGTAGCATTTTTGAGCCGTTGTAATTGGCATATAGTTTCAGTAAGAAAAAATGATAAAGTTTCAACGTGGTATTTACTGAAACAAAATACAGAGATAATTTGAAGATTTAAACAGTATTTTCAACAAAATAAGACGGGCTTGAAAGCCACTCTGCTATTTTCAAATGTAGCCTGAAACTAATGAGCGATTATACTAATTACGCATGGTCTTTGGCTTTCAAGTTCGAGCAGTCTTGTAAAAATTCTAATCAGATCATTGCGATAAAACTTGGTGGGCAGGGCAATTAATTAGCAAAATTAGTTACGCCTCATCGCATGAACAACTTTAGTATAACATTTTTTGTAATGTAACTTGCCCTATCTCAAAATATGCCCTCAAATTTGGAGTTTCTGGAGCGGAACAGTTATTTTTTTCCACACCGGTAAAGTTATGTCCGTGGAAGACGGTGCCCCGAGCGTATCAATCCTTTTCATCTTAATGGCAGCGCGCGCGGGGTCAGCGCACGTTGCCATGCTACAATGGAGTACCTGGGCAAAGCGGGCGGATGAGCAGAGCCCTGCAGATGGTTGAGGAGTGTACAAGGGCCCTTGCTGCCGTTTCGAGGGGCTGTTAATATCTCAATGATCTAGAGGGACCGCAATCTGCTGGCGCGGCGTGGAGCGGTTGCCGGGTGTCCTGCAGAAACACCTGAATAACGCATGATATCTTCTCTTTGAAGCACTGTTTGATTTGGAATGTGAGGTTCACGACGGGGGATGAGGGGAAACAGCAGGAGAGTAGATGTGCGCTGTGCACTGGCTTGAAAATATCAAATTATGATTGATGTGATTTTTATACTGGAGGTTGAATCCCAGGATATAAAGTCACAAGTGCTGAATAAAAATCCTGCCGTCAAAATAGTCCTGTGTCCCCTTGAGATAACACATCATACCCACGATAATATATTTTAATTTATCTTTCCCATTGGGTCTCCAAACATTCCTCATTTCCTCATTTTATGTATTTAAGTTGATGCACACCTGACCTACAGTGCTCAACGAGAAAAACATAACCTGGCAATTATTATTTTACCGCCCGCCTCTGTCGTATATGTATATGCTAGATTATCTGTCTCTACTGTACCGTTTCGCACGAGCCAATCACTGCGCTGCCGCTGCGAATGAAATGCACCGTGCGGTTTGAACATGAGCAGTATGTCACCTTCGGTTGCGTGAACGACACACTATTGGACTGAGGCGGGGACTGACCGGACCGACCCGCGTCGCTAGAAGCCCCTCCGTGGACCAGAACGCTTTGATTTGTGCTGAGCTGAAGCAAGACTGGACGAGCTCCGTGCTGTTAATAACCCACACACTGGCCAAAAGTTTCGGAGCGTAACCTCGGATTTCTTTTGCGCATTAACTCTTTCAAGGGGCATAAGGTTGCACTGTGATTTACGCAATCTCTGGAAGATCTTGGAATTCTTTCCGTTTTGTTTTTACTCGCGTCGCACACATTGAAAGGATCTGCGCGACATTAAACTTAAGTATTTTTTGGTTCGCTGCTTGTATTGGTGTACAGTGGGATTCATCCTCCGTTGCTCTATCTTCGCGTATCTACTCCCTCGCCAGCAGTTCCCGAAGAAGAGGATAGCGGCGGCGGCGGCTGGATGTATGTAGCGGTCGGCGGGTCTGTCTCTGTGGGAGAGTAAAGTAGAGTGGGGACCGGACGACCAGCAGAAGTCCAGAACTCCCCCGTCAGAATTCGCTCCGAGTGCGGCTACCTGGTGCTGTTATACTGCGGACAACAATGATTTTCCTTGGTGTGCTGCTGAACGTCTTCATTCGTGGTAAGCATCGGCCAATCGCAATTATTTTTCAGTGTTCGAATGGTTTAATTATGGACTATAAAATATCTGTTTCATTTTACTTCATTTCCACTGCCCTTAAAAAATTTTGCGTTGGAATGGCCATGATGTCTATGGTAATTATACTTTAAAATCTGTGTGCCGGTCTTAAACTTGAGAATTGGACTGAAAAAAAGTAGTTATTGAAAGAACAATGCCCATAATTTTAAAGAATGTGTTTTTCAAGTATTACTGACAGGTATGCAATCTGCAATGCACATCTATGTATGATCTAGTCCGTATGGAAAGTAATTAAAATCTGTTGAGGCACAGGCATAATAGTCTTGTAAGGGTTGCTTTGCGATTGATAACTTAATCGCTTAAAAATCATTTGCGGGCAAAGGAACTTGTATTCTTTGGAATTTACGGATGTGAATAGTCAGTGATTTTTAAATGAAATCTTGAACTTATCTTTGTTCGTGCGCGCGCGAGTTTAAAGTTTTCTCCAAAGATAACATCTGGTGTTTTGATTAACCAAGGCTTATAGCCTATGCTGCAAAGTTTTGCGTAATCTAAAGTTGGTGCTCCTCCATGTGCGGTCTGTGATTCAGATTTATCTGTTTGCGTATGATTTCAGCGATGGCTATTACCTGACCAGCATTACAACGAGAGAGGTGAGATAGTATAAATTTTGCTCAGTAGTGAACATCCTCAACCAGGCCTGGAGGTATTGTCCCATTCTGTGTTAGTTCAGGAACACAGTGCCATAACGAGTATTCCGGGTTTCGTTTTAAATATATAACTTCGAAATGATTTTTACGTGAAATTGTACTCTCTCTTTTAATAAAACAAATGCCTATCGTGGCAATACTCATTCAGACAGCTATTGCATGCCCGAGCCATGCGTCATTGAGCAGTTGAAGAGATTCTTTTTTAATGAAAAAGCGCCGAGTATTCAATTTTTTTGTCCCGCAGCGCGTAACCCGCGATTGCCCAGTCTTTTGTGTCTGAAATTGGAGCACTTAAATCTGCTCTGCGCGCCAAGTGTGTGCTCGAGCCGGTGATCTATGACCGTCGATATGGTTATGACTCTGGCTATCCATGACATCATTTCTGAGGTCTTAAATATGATCATGTGGTCCTTTCTCTGTGAGCAAAAGGCCACAATGCGTGCCACCGCCGAGCTCAGTCCGCTTTACAGACTGTATAATGCAATGTTTTGTAATAATTTTACGACCGTATCACGAGAATGGATAATTCATTCTCATGTCCCAATGCCTTCAAGTTTCGCCTGTTCTCCCCCTTTCCTCTTTCTCCACGGTATATGAATCACTTTCCGCCTCGACACTTTCCAACGTGCCCCGCGAACACATTGCGCTTAATGGGGCAGTGGCTTTCCAGGGGAGTAACATTTCTTTTTTTTACCGGGAGGCAAGACGGATATTATCATGTTCAGCTAAATTAGGATCCGTTTATTCGATCCCTTTACAAGTTAGATGATGCGAAATCGGAGCAATGAGCTCTAACTTAACTTGAGTATCTAAGATAAGGGCCTTGAATAGCCCACGGCTCGTGGGTGGCCGACTCCGTGTGCAGAAAATTCACGACAGTGACAGGAACGTGACAGCTAACAGCCTACCATCCGTATTTTACCTTCAATAGCCTGACATAATCGGACAGCCAATATCTGCAGCACCTCCTCCAATTCGGTTATATGCACTTTTGTGTCTCTGTAGGGCTGACATTCCGACCGTTCATTGACTATACAGTCCCACGTTTGGCGTGAGTCAACGGACCATCACTAACACGCTGTAATGTCCAGACGGATTGACAAAGGTTATTTATTATCGGTACTAATTATTGCAGATTTGATGTGGTGGTGACTCTTTCCCCTTGGGTCGGGTTGTATATCAGTGGGGCGCTGCGCATCACTTTCCCTGTCTCTCACGCTCTCAGAGACTCCAGAGCCGAGGAGACAAGCGATTAGACTGCTGGTGTGCTGCAAAAAGCCAGGATTTATTTTTAAACTTTCAAACGTGTTATTACAGCTGTAGCCGACGGTCTGTGAGTGCGCCCCCCCCCCTTCTTAAATATGGCGCCTTAAATAGACTGTGGCCGTCGAGGAAATGCGCTTAAATGCAAATTATGGCATATTGCTTTGTCCAATAATAAGCTGCTGAAAAATCGAAATAATTAACATTCATTGGAGCTAAGAATCTGCAGCAAGATATCAAGCAGTTTTTTTTCACTGTAGTGCAATTATGAAATACCAAAGGCTTCTCAATTATTCAGTGCAACATCTCTTGTTTGTTCGTCAGGAAAAATAGCGAGCAAACAACTAGGCACCGACATCGTCCTCTAAATTTCAATTATGAAGCTCATGCTGTAACTTATAATTTCTTAAAACATGTACTGCTTAGCTGCTTGTTTATGCCATCTTGAATCCAACTTGAATCCAATAGAGCTCTAATTTCCCATGAACGTTCTGGAACAACGACTGGTTCTGTGACTTTCCTCGACCGTAGGTTCCAAACATCGCGCCGACTGCCCTTATCTCCCTACCCGGGATGCCCACTGTAATTACCACTGAGATTCTCTAGAGGGAGCACTATCACACGACATTGATGCTGGTCCCGGTCGCATATCTCGCGAATGGCTCCCTTATCAGCATGTCTGCGAGCCAACTGTGTGCCCAGGTGTGAGCGTGTAAAGAGAAGTTGACAGGTAGAAGTCGCCCACTGTGTTTCGGCGACAGTGTTTACATTCACCGTTATTCCCCGCCTGACCACCTATTCTCCTGCCCAACACCTGCGAACAGGTGTAGACTGCAGGTAAACGTAGTTGCTCTGGGCTTTGAATAACAACATACTTCACTTGCTTTTAACGGGCATGAGATGCACGTACAGTACCTCCTAGGTCAGCCTACATCCTCTGAATGGCAGGCTGAAAAGATCTTTGTTACCTGTTGCAAAAGAATGTTTTCAGGGTGTTACTTCCGGGACTTTACATATTTTAGGTGTCAGGACCATGTTGAATTCCCTGGAGTGAAAGGGCTTAAAATGACCTGTGGGGTGAGGTCAAGTGTGAATATTTCCATACTCACTATGTAATTGTGTATGCCTGCGTGCATGCCTGCGTGCTTGTGTGTGTGTATGTGTGTGTGTGTGTGTGTGTTTGTGTGTCTTAGTGTTTCTGTGTGTGTTTTTGATGACGATCAGGCTGGAAACGGTCCTTGGAGCAGATGGCTCAAAGATTAGACTTTGGCTGAGACAACTGCTCAGTGTGTGTGTGTGTGTGTGTGTGTGCGCGCGTGTCTGTGTTTGCGTTTGTTTGTCTCTGTGTGTGCGTGTGCGTGTTTGTTTGTTAGTGTGTGCATGCAAGCTTATGTGTGTCGGTTTGCATGTATGTGTGTGTTTTGAGTGTGTATCTGCATGTATGTCTGTTTGCGCGTGTGTATGCAAGCTCGTTTGTGTGTGTGTATGGATCTGCACATTTTTGTGTTTGCAAGTGTGTGTGCGTTTAAGGGCCTGCATGTGTCTGTGTTTGCATGCGTCACATTCTCTGTATATGTGTGTGCACGTGCGTGTGTCTGTGTGTTTTTACAAGTGTGTACATCTATGTGGGTGTCAGTGAAGGACAGTCAAGGGAGAGAATTGAACAGCGAGAGATTGCGAGTATTCATATATGATTAGAGTCTATATTTGACCAATGGAGAGATAAAGGGTGTGTGGGCGCATATGTGTGTGTTTCTGCATGCATGTGCAATAGTTAGACTGAAACCCAACAGACTCATTTGCTCATCGACAATAATACCATGTAAATTAGAAGTACTGCATAGCATACTTTATTGAATCAGTGTTAAA
Source organism: Gymnothorax reevesii (assembly GCA_029721435.1). Taxonomy (NCBI): domain Eukaryota; kingdom Metazoa; phylum Chordata; class Actinopteri; order Anguilliformes; family Muraenidae; genus Gymnothorax; species Gymnothorax reevesii. The sequence goes on along the minus strand of CM056586.1, from coordinate 39,103,587 downwards.
TATATCATTATTTCAATATTATGAATCTTAAAGATGGTTTAATTTCAATTTGGGTTTAGATGCATAAACAAGATTTAGATATTTGAATGTGCGGAAATGCATTCTTAGGATATAAGGTTGTTTTGCAGCCAGGCAGGGTTAAACGATCGCTTTGAATACAGTGCATTACCTGACCTTACATTATTCATTAACTCACCAGACTCACTTATCACCGACCTCTTACTGTACATTACTTACATTTTACATCGTGCAGTTTCTCTTCGTAAGCCATTTACACAGTCCCGTAGCTTACCAGAGTAATTCGGCTAAAGTGGCTTTGAGAGTGTCGTCTAAAAAAAAGGCGCAGTGTAATTTTTCATTGCCGTTGTTAGTACCCGCGATGCTGAAGCCAATGACGGCTAAACTTTAGCATCGCTTCGCTTGTGTTAATGCAGCCTGCCGAGTCTGTTGGAATTCTGCTGATGCTAGCCCTGTTAGCGAGGAGAGATTAGCCAAGAGGCCACATCTGGATCGAAAGTTTTTAAGCGTCGTCCTGTTGGCTGGTGTCCCCATCGGAGGCTCAAGTTCTCTCCTCTTCTTCTGTTTATTTTTCTTTCCCTATTCATTCTTCCTCTTTTTTTTCCTTTACACAATCTGCTAACGTAACAGAATTAACCACCTGCCTTATGGGCCCAGAGTTGGTGGCACAGTTCCATTTACTCTCTATAAACACAGAAAATTAATGGGACTTCACTCTGTGCATTTCTTTTGAAAACGTGGCTGTGACATTCCAAGAGGACGTTTAGGATACAGGAATTTAAATTTCTTCTCATTTATTTTCCATGTCAGCCGAATTAGCCACCGGCTTCCTCGTTCGTAGGCTTGCCTGTCATTTCATCATCTTCGCCTTCAGCTGATGAGCCTGTATTGAATTTGTGAAGTTTCAAATTAAAAGCGTAAAACAGACAATATATTAATGGGAGGGTGTTGGGAAAGAAAGCCAGTAGGGCGTATGCGAGTGCGTCTCTGACTGATATGAGCTAAGCTGTAAGTGACGACTTGAAGTGTCACGGGCCATTTTAACAGATGCATATTTAGCCAAGCCCGGATCTAAATTCAATTCTGAATGGATGTTCACCGCACCAAACCCAATTTCGTCCAGGACTCAGCTTAATGTAGGCCTGTGAAACTGGCTGAATTTCTGCCATTAAGCCAGAATGAGGAGAAAATAGTACATTAGCGGTACAAGCCTAAGCTGGTATGTAGTTTTTGAGTTTTTACACCATTTACTTCCTCCCTCTCCGTCCTTTGAAATCTTATTGGGATGTGACCTTTTAGCCTCCTCACCCATCTTTACATACCCCCAAAACATGTCTCGAGCCAAAAATCCAGAATTTTCCAGGCTTTTGTCCCCTAACATGGATAATGTCTCAACACGGAGGCCCTTGTTACACAGCTAAAGAGGCAGCGGTGAAAACAATGATTACCAATAATGGTGATTTGCGGAGTCTGCTTGTGTAAAAATTAATACGGGCCGCCATGAAAATCTTTTAAAGCCCCAGGCTTTACGTATTCACCCTCTCTCCCAGGACATGACCTATACTCAGCAGTCGGCATCATCCTGTTTAGAGCTCCTGATTGGCTCTGGTTGTTGAGTCGCGCCCCCACCCTCCCTCCTGACCCCCTCAGATTCGGGGGTACAGGGCAGGGCGGGGTGGGGACGGGGGTCAAACCTGCTGCTATGGGCTACAGACCCTAGAATCATATGGAGTAAAGTAGTGCAATGCAGATTCTCTGAGGTATATCTCTCCTGGATCGCTTCTTCTATTTGCTTCTCTTGTCACATGAGGTGATTCGGGCTCTGTGATGACCTGTGAATCTGTTCTTAGCCCAGACCATATGGGTCTGATATAAAGCGCATACCCAAAGGCATAGCGTGCATGGGTAAGCAGCAGTAGTGCTTGCCCCAAGATCCTTTACTGCCCCCCCAATTCCCCTTCAGCTCAAATGTCTCCAATAATATCAAGAGTCACGACTTGTCATTCTCATTTGCATCCTCTGCTTCTCTTAGTCAAGCTCACCCTCTTCAGCACCGTGAAAGCATAAAGAAAGTGACTTTTAAAACAAAAAAATTCTGTACTAAATTTCATATCAAACCGCAAAAATATGAGAGATTGGCATCTACAGGAATTAAATTTTTTTCTTTTATTTTAGTTATTATTGCATTCTTCGTTAGATTAAGAATTGCCTGTATCTTACATGGCCTGGCTAATGAAAAAGTGACGCGCTCTAATATTTTGTTGGGGCACTTTAAGCTTTAGTTACGACACACATTTGTGGTGGCATTGTTTTGACAACCTGAAGCAATGTCATAACGTTGATTTCTGTCCAGAGTTGCATTAGTTTTTGGCAGAGATCCTGTATTGACTACAGGAGAGTCGAACCACTTTGTAAAGTCCTCTTCAGCACATTCCAATGACTGTCAATGGGGTTAATAGTATGATGGACAGTTCTTAGCCCAAATTCACTCCTTTCATAAATCTCCCTAGTTGTTTCTATTGCATGAAGCAGGCCAACACTTTTCCCCTTCTTAAAGAGAGTAACATCTTTCCCACAACTGTGGGATTCGTCTTCCGACTATGTTGTTTAAAGAAATGAGAAACTACTCACTGCATCAGTCAGGGTTAGTAAAATTGTTGCCAGCAAAAACATATTAATCACTGCAATGATGATTCAATTGTAGGCTCTTAAGTATTTGCTTATTTAAACCCAGCGGCAGCTTTTTTGGGGCCAGGTTGGGTATTTCTGGTCGTTTTTGAGATAGAAGAATTCAGTAATAATCTCCTGTTGTCTGAAGGGCCCCTGGCACCTCCTCAGGTCCTGTTTTTTGGCCCCAAACCCCCTATTGAGAGCCGCAGATCTGGAGGGAAGGAGTGACTGATTTAGGAGACAGTCGGAGGGCTGTAGTGGGATTTGAGTCTGTCAGATGCAGGGTCTGTGTACAGTAATGAGACCCAGACTCTGGTGAAACCTGGCTTCAGGACTGTAATAACAGTGAGGGAGAGAGAGAGAGAGAGAGAGAGAGGAAGAGAAGGAGGGAGGGAGAGAAAGAGGGAGAAGGAGAGAGAGGGAGGGAGAGTGTGTGTGTGTGTGTACTTGTAATTTATGTCTGCTTGCACATGTGCTGGTGTTGCTCTGTCCACATTCACATGTGTGTGTGTGCGTGTGTGTGTATGTGTGTGTGTGTCGTCTTGGATGTGTATGTGTCTCTTTGGAGATATACATTCGTGTGTGATTGTGCGTTTGTGTCCATGGGATTTCGTCGGCATGTGTGTTTTCGTGTGTGCCTGGGTGTGACTGTGTGTGCGCGTGCATAAGTGTGTGCGCGCGTCTGCATATGTGTCCCAGGATGTGGTAGCGCGCGGACGGTCTCGTGACATTAACCTTCTCCACTCCCCTGATCACTGAAACCGCCGTCTTTTGCCTGGCGACATCGATAAATCCCCGCACGATTAAGAAATCAATAACCCGCATTAAAATTCCCGCATATTCCACGCATAAATTTCTCTCGCTCATATTCCGGAAAGTTTTTTTTTTCTCGCCTTCTCTTCATATCTTCTGAAATCTCATTTCCTTATTTATTTATTTTTTATTCTGGATTTTTCCAGCGAAGGGCTGGCGGCACTCTTATCGACGTGACAACCGAGCCTTCCATCATTGTGCCAATACGCCCCTCTCGTAATTATGATCATTATTATGACTTCTCTGCCCGTCAGGCCTGTCTGATCATCGCAATGCGAATTTAAGCAGCGTCGCCCCCCAAAATAAAGGGGCCATCCGCGTCACGTTCTGGAGCGCCTGTCGATAGTCCTGGAAATCAATTCAGAGCTTTAGTAAGCTTGGAAAAAAGGAAATTAAAGCCAGGGTCTATGAGGTGGTAATTGAGATTTTGATATAGCCTTAGGCTCTGTCTAATGCGAAAAGTATATTAGCGGTGAAGTTTGAGTTGTGTGATGTTTAATGATGTGTGTGTGTGTGTGTGTGTGTGTGTTTGTCAGACTGATGTATATGCATTGTGTTTTTGTGTTTTATCTTGTCTGTGTATATGTGCATGCGTGTGTGTGTGTGTGTGTGTGTGTGTGTGTGCGTGTGGGTGGGTGTGTGTGTGTGAGTGCATGTGCGCGCATACATGTGTGTACATGTTTACCTATACTTGGTAACTTGGGACTAAAATATACCTAGTGGAGACTTATAGACCTCACAAGTACAACTTCAATTTCCGAAATAGTTGGGACAAAGTGCAAATTGTGAATAAAATCAAAACGCAATGACTTTCTGATCACATGAGCCAGTATGCTACGTACAATAGAACATAGATAACATTTCAAATGTTGAAACTGAGAAATGTTACAGTTTTATCCACAAAATGAGCTTATTTCAAATTTTCTGGCTGCAGTAGGTCCCAAAAAAGTTGGGACACAGGCAAAAAAAAAGGCTGAAAAAAGCAATTAATATATAAGATGATCAGCTGAAAGAACATTTAGCAAGTACTTAAGTTGACTGGCATCAGGTGTGTAACATGATTGGCTATGATAGGGATAACCCCTCCTGTTATCAGCGTTCAGTTCAAACGCCACCATCTCTGATGGTATGGGAATGCATTAGTGCATATGGTATGGGACACTTGCATGTTTTAAAAAGCATCATTAATACTGAAAGATGTATAAAGGTTTTAGAGCAACATATGCCCCCCTCCAGAGGACATCTATTCCAGGGAAGGCCTTGTGTATTTCAGCAGGACAATGCAAAACCACATACTCCTGCTATTACAACAGCATGGCTTCATAGTAGAAGAGTCTGTGTGCTGAATTGGCCGGCCTGCAGTCCTGATCTATCACCAGTTGAGAATATTTGGCGCATAATTAAATGAAAAGTCCGTCAAAGGAGACCCAAAACACTCCAGCAGCTGGAAGCCTGTATAAAACAAGAGTGGGATCAAATTCCAATGGCTAAACTCAAGAAACTTGTCTCCTCAATGCCCAGACGCATCCACTCTGAGTTAAAAAGAAGAGAGGATGCTACACAATGGTAAACAGGCCCCTGCCCCAACTTTTTTGAGACCTGCAGCAGCCATCAAATTTGAAATGAGCTCAATTTGTGGATAAAATTGTAAAATTTCTCAGTTTCAACATTTGCTGTGTTATCTCTGTTCTATTCTGAATAAAATACTGGCTGGTGTGATTTGAAAGTCATTGCATTATAACTTTATTCAGAATTTACACTTTGTCCCAACTATTTTGGAATTGGGGTTGTATAGTCAAGTCTGAAAAAATAGTACTCTGAGGACACTTTCAATTATTTATTTGTTTATTTTTTTCTTGTGGGTGCCCATTCAGGAATGCTTAATTCTGGGCCAAAAACTAGGTGTAGTTCTCGAGTTACAATAGTGCTCATGGCATGGACTAGGTTTAGTTTGAATGTTATTATTAGAATTAGGCTCTGGGCTGATATCAGGTTATTTTGGGGAGTTTATAGGTTATGGTTATGGTTTAGGTTAGGGTTAAGATAAAAGCTTGGAAAGGTGTTAAGATTAGGATTTATTTTAGTTGTTGGGGGTATGGAAATAGAATTAGACGAAAAAATATTTTTTTGGGCCCCAGGAGTGGAGAAAACAAATGCGTGGGCTTTCCTTCCAGGGCACTCACAGATCAGGGTATGCACTCTGAAAATTGTTTTCAGAAGACGGGCAATATGTGGTCAAATTTGTAGGGTTTAGAAATGTCGTTTACTGAAATATTGTTTGCTGTTTTTACTTCGCGCCTAGAAAGCCTCTTTTTGGAATGCACCGTTTTCTGCAGCCGAAGTGATTTCATTCCAGACATGATGTTAAATATTCATTGAAAGGCACCGAATATTCTATCTGGAGCGTTTTGGATTATCACCGCGCTGAAATGTGCTTATAAAAATGTCAGCATTTTACGGGGTTGTATTAGTAGCACCTATTCATTTCACTGAGGTGTTTAAAATGTATGAGGGCAATTTTACTTCAGGTGATATGATTGGTCCAGTGATTGCATTATTTTACTTTAGGCCTACTCACATATGAACGAGTACAGTGCTTTGTTCTGCATTATGTTAGTCGTCAGTCTGATAGTGCTCCTATATGGTTTCGACCAGTATGTAAAATAAATCACTGAAAGTTATTGCTTTGGCATAACAAGAATTCATAACCAAGCCACATTAATTTAATTCCTATTCCGCAGAAACGCTTAATCTGGATTGGAGCCGCATATCAAATACAATGCTCTTCGGCCGTTAGCCTGGAATTGATTTTAAGCTTCAATTAGTAACACGTGTAAAAATGATAATATCGCATTAAATTGCTGACGGTTTTGTTTCATGGATGGCCCGAGGGGGGTGTAACAGGGCAGGATTATGGTGATTGTGTGATGGCCTGACGCAGAACAGTGCACCTTTAATTAATTTGCGCTCACATCCTGTGGCCTGATTTCTTAGGGCCTAAGGTGGAAAAAAGCGGACTCTTAATGTGCGTAACGGCGTGGAGCGTGGCCAGCTCGTGAGAGAACGCGCCACTGCATCAGGCTGCGGGGGTTAACGCAAGGAAGTGTTTCTCTCTAATTTGAGTTAATCTACCTCCCCCCAAAAATAATGTAATGTAATTTCCGCCCGATTATTAGACTCATCATTTAACACGAGAGTTGACTCCTGATTTTTTTTTTAACGGGCGCAAAACATCTGTGCGAAAATGAGACGCTCTGCGTGCAGAATTTCTTTTATTATTTAGCGCGTTAATTAAATCCACCCAAATATTTGGGTAACTGTGTGTAAAAACCGCTGATTCGTTTGCAGAAAACACCCGGGGGTCGAGCTCGCTGTTTGAAAGCGTGTCACATGTAGGAGCTGCCTAAGGAAACGTATAGTTCCTGCGTAAGAGACAGGTGTGAAGTCTGGTTACACAGTACAGGGTAGAGAGTCATTACATTGCAGCTGATGGTTTCATGACTTGCAGTTGATTTGACCGAAAGGGGGAGGCAATAGTGTAGGGTTAAGGGCCCTACACCAAGGCTCAGCCAAGCTGCTTTTACTGAAGTCCGACTGGGTCTTGAATCCCTAACCATCTCAGTCCCAGTAAAAATAGTCTAAGTCACTATAGGCCACACACCACTCCAGAGTGATACCAACCATTTTGCATCTTGTCTTTGCAAAGTTTTGCTCCTACTCAGCGCAGTCAGATAAAGCACCACGCCGTTGCTCATGGGCGTGCTTCTCAGCCTCAGCATGACTGGGCCTTAATTGAGACTGAGGGTCGATGAGGAGACTGTGTTCATCTCTGTCTAGTGCCGCCCGCTGGTCATTCTGTGCATGTGGGCCACATGGGAGCACCCCAATGTCCTGAAAGGTATTCTGGCTCTCGAATCCTAGTTTCCAATTCTGCCTTTTGATTAACTAATTGAGCTGCTGATTGGCCGCACTGGCTATATACCTGAGTCTCAGGTATTGGGACAGTGAAAAACCAGTGGTTCTCTGTCCTCGAGGACTGTGATTTGATGATCACTGCATTAAGGAAATTTGAATAATGTATGAACTTTACATCCAGTAAAGAGGGTTTGAGTATGGGGGTTATTTAACTCCTCTAAGTAGTGTTAGAGAGAGAGAGAGAGAGAGAGAGAGAGAGAGAGTGTGAGCGCACTCATATGTGTTGGCATGTGTGAGTGTGTGCGCATGTTTGTGTACTTGTCCATGTTTTAGAATTTATATCCGTGCGCATGGAGTGTGTGTGCGAATCTGGGTGTTTGAGACTGTTTGTCTGTGTTTTTGTGTATGTCAGCATGTGAGTGTGCAACTGCAAATATATGCTTATTTGTGTGTATGTTTGAGTCTGTAGCCATGTGCGTATGAGTGTTTGTGTGTCTGAATGCTAGTGTGTGTTTGTATGCATGTGTAAACGCTGTTGAATGAAAGTATTCGGACACCTACTATTTTCAAGCAGCCAGACACGATCAATGACATTTAAAAGTTTTTTGTTTTACAGTCTAGCATGCTTTACATTCTAAATCTTAGATTGATCATGGTTACCACCCTTTGCCGTCATAACTGCTAAGCAGATTCAAAGCATTGTTTCTAACATGTAGTCAGATGGTTTGAAGGTTAACATCGAAATTCCCAAGGATACCCTGCTCTTGCAGTTTGCGTCATCTTGATTTTTTGGTCCAATTTGCCCCAATCTAGGTCGATTTTACATCCTTTGTTAGAAAATGGAAATAATTTGTCTACCTGTTTATTTTGCCAAGTACACATTTTTTATAAACTCTGAAATTTAGGTCACTATTCTAAATTTACTGATTCCATTGACTCTCCTCTATTCTCATTGTGCCTGAGAGGTGATTCATACAAATGAAACCTGCTTATATTTCACTGAAACACTGACCAAAAAATGAGAGAAGTGATCAAGTATTTTGTGTGTGTTTGTGTATGTGCCCGCATGTGTGTGCCCGCGCGCGTGTGTGTGTGTGTGCATGAGTGTTAGCCTGTGTGCAAGTGAGGGTGCATGCATGTAAGCATGTATGTGTGTCTGAGTTTGTATCCTTGTGGATGTACGTGTGTGCAGATTTGTGTGTGCGTGTGCGAGCTTCCTTGCATGTGTGAGTGCAGTCATGTAGGAATGCGCGTTTGTGTGTTTTTATGCGTATCTGAGTTTACATCCCTTTGACTGTGTGTGTGTGTATGTGAGTATAGATATATGTTTGTGTGTGTGTCTGAGTTTGAATCCTTGTGCATGTATGTGTGTGTGTGGGGGGGTTTTGAGTTTGCATCCATGTGCATATGTGTGTGTGTGTGTGTAATTGTTCCAGTCCTCACACACCCTCCTCTGGACTGTGTTTACGGTCCATTAGCACAGGGCTCTCCGGGGATATCACAGCCTCTGCTCATGCCGTACTGCGCTCCAGTGCACTCTCTCATTGAGACGTATGTGTGTGTTTCATATGACTTCCTTCCTGCTGTGAATTTTTATATGGTATATAATGCGTGAGGGCGTCTGTGTGCTTATATACATGTGTGTATTTGTGTATTTATGTGTACACGTGCACGTGTGGAAGTGTGTCTATGAGTGCATGAGTGCATACTGTGCAATTTTTAGACAGACAGACAGACATATAAATAGACCGATAGATGGATTGATAGATAAATCTCCTGTGAACTGGAAAAACTTAGTGAATTTATCATTGGCAAGTATTCTTGCAACTGAACAAAAACCTTTAGATTCTGGACTTCTCCCAACTGAAAAAAAAAAATTATAAGAACTTGATTTTGACAGTTCAAATAACACTAATAGCTAGCGTTTTAAGAATCTCACCACCCTTAATTACTGCAAATGAGGTTCAAACTCAGTTTCTCCAAAAGTGACAAATGTACCAGTTTTTCCAGATCACAGGAGAGATAGATGGATGTATCTTATTGAATCCAGTGGGGAAACTCATCCTCTGAATTTGACTCACCCTTGTTATATAGGAGCAGTGAGCAGCTACAGCACTGCTCCTGGGGACCAACTCCAGTTGTAAAGCCAGACTGAGGCTCTGGGGGGCAGCAGGGCTGTTCCTATAGTCCTATAGAACATAACCCTCAGGCGAGGGAGACTGGAGCACCCAGTGGAGACCCATGTGAACATGGGATGAACATGCAAACTCCACGCAGGGAGGTCCTGGCCAATCAGGACTCAAACCCAGGACTTGTGTGGCAAGAGTGCTAAACACTGCACCACCATATCAACCGTACATGCTTGTGAATGTGTGCGTTACAGGTGTCTGTATGTGTGTGTGTCAGTAAATGTATATGTGTGTATATATGCATATGCATATTAGTGTGTACGTCTGTGTGTGTTTGTATGTATGTGTGAGTGTATATGTACAGTTGCAGTCAAAATTATTAAACCCCATTACAAATTAGGCTTACTGGCAGAATGTACAAACTTTCAGATGTTTGCAATGAACAAATCAAACAAGAACAATTTAAATAGCTCAACACAACAAATATTAAAAGTGGCTTCTCCAAATTCAACGCAAAATGTCACTTTTAATGACTACTGCAGGTTCAAAATGATTCAACTCCTTCATGACAAGCATCTTTAATACTTAGTAGAAAACCCCTTAGCAGCTATGACCTGCTGGAAATGTGATGCATAGGCAGACGCCAGCTTTTGGCAGCATTCCCAAGGAATCTTAGCCCAGTTCTCATGGACAGTGGCCTCCAGATCACTAATATAGTGGGGTTTGCATGCTGCAACTGTCTTTTTCAAATCTTACCAGAGATTTTTTATGGGTTCAAGTGAAGCAACTGTGATGGGCACTCCAGAATCTTTCCAGACTTCTTCTGAAACCAAGCCTTTGTGGATGTTGAGGTATGCTTAGGATCATTATCCTTTTGGAAGGTCCAATGATGCCCAAGCCTCAGCTTCCCTACAGACGGCATGACATTTTCTCCTTGGATATCCTGATACTTGACTGAATCCATCTTGCCCTCCACTCTTTGCAGGTCTCCAGTGCCAGAGGAAGCTAGGCAGCCGCAGAGCATCAAAAAGCCCCCACAATTCTTCTCTGTAGACAGGGTGTACTTTTCAGCTTATGCTTCTTTATTCCTCCTGCAGACATACCACTGATTTATAAGCCCGAAATATTCCAGTTTTGTTTCATCACTCCACAGAACAGTATCCTAAAACTTCTGTAGCATATTTATATGGTTTTGAGCATATTGGAGCTTGTGATTTTGGATCAGTTGCGGTGTGTGTCTTGGAGACCTTCGACATTTATTATGCGCCCTACTGTGCGACCTGAAATATCAGTGCCTCCTGTCTCCAAACCTTGCTGAGGGTCTCCTGCAGTCACTCAAGGGTTTTTGACCACCCGTCTCCTCAGGAATCTGGTGGCAGCCATTGATAGCTTCCTCTTTCTGCCACATCCTGGAACCGTAGCCACTCTTCCTTCAACTCTGAACTTGCGAACGGCGCTTCTAACTGTATCTCTATGAAAATTCAGTGCCTGTGCTACCTTTTTGTATCCTTTTCCTTGTTTGTGCCAGGCAAATTTCTCCTCTATTAGCTTTTTGGACAACTCTTTTGACAGCCATATTTCTAATATGCAATCAAATGTCACTGTCAACAAACCCCTAGCGAGTGCAAGTATTTGATGTGTTTTATCTCAAGCAAACCTGATGCAACTAATTAAGCTCTTGATTAGCTGCATTAGGTGTGCTTAAGACATTACCTGATATGCAAATATGCTCTAATGGCGGATTCTATTCGGGGGATGAAATAATTTTGACATTGCAGTAGTCATTAAAAGTGGCATTTTGTGCTAAAATTGGAGAAACCACTTGTAATATTAGTTGTGTTGAGCTATTTAAAGTGTTCATGTTTAATCTGTTTATCACAAACGGCGCAAAGTTCATAAATTCTGCCAGTCAACCCAATTTGTAATGGGGGTTGAATAATTTTTATTGTAACTGTATGTGTGCGTGTGTGCCTGTAAGTGTGTGTGCACATGTGTGCTTGTGTTTGTATGTGTGTGTTTGGGTGTGAGTGCACATATGTGTATGCAAGTGTGCGTGTGTATGTATGTGAGTATGTTTGGATGTGTGAGTCTTTGTGTGTGCGCACATGTGTGCACATGTTTGGGTGGGTATGTTTGGGTGCGTGTGCGCGTATGTATTTACAAGTGTTTGTGTGCGCGTGTGTGTACGTGTTTGGGTGTGTGTGTGTGCATGAGCTCCTGCCCACATGGTGTGTTTGTGATTGTCGCCGTGCTGTGTCTGGTGGTGGCTTTCAGCTCCTTGCGTTTGTGCTGCCAGCATGTGTGTAATTGTCCAGCGCCTGAATTCTGCCACATTGTCAATTTAACGCGTGGCTGGCTCTGATGGGGGAGTGTGTGGCACGCGTATGGGCTTCAGTCTGCGGGAGTGTGTGCTTATCCAACACACAGCGGAGCTCGACCCAAAGGTACTGGGCCAGCTCAGGAATGCCTGGACTCTACCAACACCAAACCCAACCATGGATGGACTAACTCCAGTCGGGGAGGGCAGTTCCTGTCCTTGTTTTTGCTCAAAATAAGTGACTTTCATTCACCTAGCCCTGTTTGTTGAGGTCTACCTTTAGTTTTTCTCTCCAATCCTTATTTGGCTATAGATTCGACCAATTAGCAGCTCAACCAGAACTCCGCCTGTTGAATGTGGTGTGCTTTGTTAGGGTTGGAGTGAAAACTTAAAGGACAGTAGATCTCCAGGTACAGGGTTGGGCAGCCCTGCTCCAGCTGTTGAATGTGATCTGCCTCGTTATGGACGGAGTGAAAATCTTCAGGATGGTTAATCTCCAGGAACAGTGTTGGTTACCACTGCCTTAAAGGGAAAGTTCACCCAAAAATGAAAATTCACTCATTAGCTACTCATCGCAAGGCTAATCGAAGGGCCCATGAATTTCTTTCATCCTCAAAACACAAAGACAAACAGCATTGAAGACAAATCCAAATCAACTGAAGTCAATGGAGACCATTTTTTCAAGCGTAAAAAACAACATTTAAAACCACAAAATGCCTCCACACTGCTCTTGCAGCATAATCCAAGCATCAGTAAGCCCCAACATGAAAATTTGATTTGTGAAGATGTTTTTTCACCATGTTTTTAGCCCAAATGTCCAGTGTAGCCACATAGCTAGGAGCCCTGTTTATTTTAGTGGAAGAAGCCGACCTTGCTACGTTGGCCGACCATAAAAATGTGCTGTTCATCAGTGAATACTAACATTTGAAGCTGCAGCGTGTTTCTCCAATTGGAGATATTTAAGGCCGTTGCAGCATTTTGCCCTCACTGGCCACTGTAGCTAAAGGTCTTGAAGGTCTTGAACTTCTTCCGTGAAGATAAATAGGGCTCCTAGCTTAGTGGCTACATTGGACATTCAGGCTAAAAACATAGTGAAAAGACCTCTTTATGAGTCCAATTTTAATGTTGGGGCTCCCGGACACTTGGATTGGCATGGAGGTGTATTGGACAGCACCATCACCTTACAGGGAGAGGACTGTGGATTTGAATCTGGTCTGAGGCCTTGCTGTGCGAAGTTGGAATGTTGTCCCTTTGTTCGTGTGGGTTTCCTCTGGTTACTCCAGTTTCCTCCCACAGTCCGAAGGCACGCGAGCCAGGCTAATTAGAGGTTCGAAATTGCCCGCGGGTGTGTGAGTGTGTGTGAATAGTGTGTGTGTGTGTGGGTGTGTGCCCTGCGATAAACTGGCGAACTACACAGGATGTGCCACTGCCTCTCACTCATTGGCTACTGGGATTGGTTCCAGCTCTGCCCAAAACCCTGACAAGAAATAAGCCAGTCAGATAATGGACTGGTGAAATCCTGAAATGGATTCAGTAATGTTGGAGAACCATGGACTATACAGCAGAGTGCAGTAAAGGTCTTTATCCTGGACCGAGATGGAGAATCCCGATGTCAGGAGGTAAAATGTTTTCCCTCCACTCCTGTATTCGGCCTGATGTCTTGATGTCCACCAGCTGGATAAAAAATTGGGCCAATTTACAAATGCAGGTGGCTGGAACTAAACGCTAGAGAGGACTTTTATTCACTGAATCTGGATTTACCAACCTCTGATCATGAAGACACCACAGAGCTGCACCGCACTTACTTGACAAGTCTTACTTCAGACCAGTGCTAACTGACCTTGCTCCTGGAGATCTTCCATTCGATAGATTTTCACTCCCACCGTAAAAAAGCTCACGTCATTCAACAGGTGGAGTTCTTGTTGAACTGGCAATTGGTTGAATCTAATTCCAGATTAAGATTGGGGTGAAAACCTACAGGATGGTATATTTGCTGGAGCAGGGCTGGTCACTACTGCTTTAGACCTTTGCCATGGAATTGGCCGCTAAATGAGTCGCCTCTTTCCCCTGCGTTATGCCGACAGATGTGTAAAAAATAACACATAACATGCCACACTATCACACTCCTCCAGGTCTTGTCATTACGATTACCTTAGACATTTTGCTGATGCTCGAATGCAGACAGACCTGCAACACACTTGTTACCATGTTTTTTTTTTATTTTAATTTTTTTTACAGTATTAAAAATATTCCTTTTAGTAACTCAGAGGTAGCTGCAAAAACTGTGTGATGTAGCTGTAGTATCACATCATTTTCCTGAGTGTCGTGGTAATGGTTCTACAGGAGTAGCCCAACCCAGGCACTGGACAACCTCTGGGTGTACTGTTTTTAATTCTCACTGGTTTTAGTTCCCTTTAGTTCTCCTTAAAAAACCAGGTTAGGTGATTCCCTCTGTTATAAACTACTCTGATTTGTTGACTGAATCGGTGAATTCAATAAGTGCCCAACTCCATGCATTAAATATGTGGATTTGGGCCCTTATTGTATTCACCTATATGTTCAGAGTAACATCTAAGTCATGAAGTGTGGGTCTTCAGAACCAGGGTAGACTGCCTCTGGGTTACCTCATACTCTCTCTCTCTCCCACCCTCACTCTCTTTATTATCTCCACCTCCTCCTTTTCTCTCTCACTGCTAAGGCCTTTAGCTCTATATTGATGTGACTAAAAATCTAATTATGAAGCTCTAAAATGCATGATTAGGTATTTTTATGATTCAATCTAAGTACTACATTTACCGGCTTGCCATGTTCTAGATATGAGAGAAGTTCCTCGTAATTAAAGTTTTGCATTTCTGAAAAAAAGGAGTGAAATGACAGGAGAAAATGGCCTGAAATTCACGCCGTTAAAAAAAGCTGCTCTCTGTTACGGCTTAATGGTATCAGAGAGCCAGTTTCAGTGACGCTTCGTACACTATTGTTGGGTCATTGCTTATTTTATTGTATCTTGACTGAGTTGATCCAAAGTTTTTGTCCTGATCTTGTCAACACAACGACAAAGGGGCGACCAACAATCTAAGAAAACTGGAGCGTTACATTGGCATTACAGTGGCAAAATTAATTATGCGCGCAATTTAGCCTGACAGAAAGATGAGCTACATTAGATGAGCTTATAAAATCCAGTATGTGAGAGTAAAATAAAGACCAAGCCTCAATTTTTGAGGGCTGGACCTAATTGATTTGCCTGGTTGTGCAGTCGGGATTCACACTGTTATGCAAATTATGCAACAGGTACCAATTCAAACCAATACCTGGGGGATGTTCAAAATCACAGGGTGGAGCAAGAGCCCGCAAGTTCTTGCCTCTTGAACAATTAAGCTGCGTTTGGTCTTGCGTAGACGAGCGAGAGCATTTGTGAACACTCGCCTTGCTTTTTAAGATGGCTTCCGATATTTTCAGCATCACTATTAATGCAATCTGTTCAGTAAAATTTGACGCAAACCCTAGGTGGCAGCCATGTTAGAAAATGTGAAAGACCTCACAAGTTGTCTGAAACTTTGGAGTTTTTACCACGCAAGACCTAGCGTGAGACCCTTTGGTCTTGAACATGTCCCTGGATTTATCATTGTTTTGAATGTTCAGCAGGCTCCTCCCCCTTTTTGTCCTCAGGGAGTGTCCAGGCCTCCATGCCCCGCCCTCTGCCTGTGATTGATTGCTTAGAGGCGGAGCAGGGCTGCTTGTCGGACCCAGGCTGTGAGGGACCGTACCGCTTGCTGGAGTACTGCGCCAACGAGGAGGCCGTGGCGCCACTGGCGCTCGAGGCTCGACACGAATGCCTGGAGGCCCAGAGCGTCCTGCAGGAGTATCGCCCCCTGCAGGCTTGTAAGTGTCAGCGCGGCTCGCGCAGGGAGGAACAGTGCCTGAGCGTGTACTGGACCATCAGATTCTCACAGGGTGAGTTTGTAATCCGCCAGAGGGCGACACATGTAAAATCCGACCTTCCGAAGGCAAAAAAATGTAAATAATTTCCAAATTTTTTTTTAAATGTGGGTGAGTGAAACTGCATACAATTATTATTTAATCAAGATTAACTTCGAATTTTTCCTTTGTGTACAATCTTTTTAATTTTGTTTTTGTAACGTTGTGTTTGTCTTTATAAATCAGAAATCCGTGAAGATATTGGCATACGTATCATTTCTGTGTGTACGCACTGTTTATTAATGAGACCCCTGCTCTGATTTGAGCACTAATCTGAACCCCTGTGTTTCAACCTTACTGGAATATTTATTGGCTGTTTCCAACTACGGGCTCCGTCAAAGCTGTGGTGTTTTGTGCAATTTTTCTGACAACATAACCCGCCTCCATCTTTCGTTAGGATATGATGAGTACGAGGCCTCACCCTACGAAGATCTGGAGATGTCCCGCATGGCCTCCATAGTCGGAGGTAAGCACAGGTGACCCCGAGAAAAATCCCCCATCACTCAAACCACTTCACATTTGAACTGCAGCGAAAATTAAATCTTTCGTTTTTCCCTAGTTTGGCCTACGAGGTCACCTTCAACCTAGGTACTATTGTACTGTACCATGGTACACATCAACATATTGAAATGCGCCTTGGTTCTTGGCGTTCCTGTCAAAATGTACCCCGGCTACAGTGCCTTTCGAGGGAACCAGGGTATGTTTCAACAAATATACCTGGAGCCGAAGTACACTTAGAATCATATCGAATAGGAGTCTGGGTACACTTCGCCAGTACCCAGGTTGAAGATGAGCCTATTTGCCTTAGCTTGGTAAGTCCTGAATAACCATATGAAAAATGTCTTGAAGCATGTATCAGCACATACCAGCTGATTAAATATGTAAGGCAGACATGTTTTCCCCTCCATTCAACTTATTTACACATTCACACAATGTTCAAATCCACAGCAGTTTGCTGTCCACGTCCTCTGTTGAAGTCAATCAAACAGACTCCTCTCCCTTCAGAATCTCTGCGGAAACAGATGCGTCATATCGCAAAAATCTCCTCTGATCTAACTTTCGTCTTATAATCTTTAAACGTTATCGGTTTATTTACATTCAACACCTGTGCATCATTGCTCACGCACTCATTGTGCTTGGAAATGGTGCCACTCGTCTCTGGCACCGCTACCCTTGTGAATCAGGTGAAGGCGTAAAATCTAGGCTCAGAAATTAAAAGCCATCGCCAATGTTTTGTTCTGGCTAATTGTTCACCCAGAAGGCTGTACTAATTGGTGAAACCAGCTGGTTGAGCTCATGGACAGAGCAGAAAAAAAAACAAATGGCCGGGACTTTACGATGCCTGGATTCTACTCCTCTGGAATCAGATAGATGGTCTCATGTTGTCATACGCTGGAATTGGCTCTATATAAGCGCATCTGCTAAATAAACATAAATAGAACATAATGGAGTATTGCAGCAGTTACAAATACAGGGACAGATACATTACTGCTGCTTTCAGACATTTCCATGTCTGGGTATGAATTTTGTTTACATATTTACCCTGTGACTGACTAAATGCACAAGGCACTTTATCACTTTTCACTTTATAGTATGCACAGAAGCACTTTAATTTGACAGTGACTGGATATTTTAATTGTAGCATTTTATGTATTTGTAGTTTTGTTCTGTTTGTCTCATGATGCTGCTCCTCACCCCTTTTAAATTGCCCCTCGGGGACAAATAAAATTGTTTGATTGGTTGATTTATTGATTGATTGATATGGTGCTGTGGAATGTATTCATCATTACGGTTTCAAAATTCGCAAGTTTCACCACACATTTCAGCGCATTTCGTGTCCTCATTTTCTCATTTAACCCACAAGCTCTTGTGAATCAACACCAGTGGTTTCAGTTTCGTCTCTCCAATCTCAAGGACAGATATCAAAGAGTTTTTTTTTTCCTGTTTACACGGGAAAGAAGTGTAAGTGTTTGAGAAGTTTGGAGGGTAATTTCCGCTTGAATAGGTTGCAGGCGATTCTCTCCTCGGTTATTATTTTGTCTCCACGGATAGCGTGACCCAAAGATGAACCTAATTTTCTGGTTACCTAATGATATACCCTCCAGACAAAACAATAACATGCCTTGTTGTTCATCAGTTTGTTTGGTATTGAGTACTACCAGATGATGTGAAATTGGCTTCGGAGGAGATAACTAATGAAGTTTCTGCACGTAGCCTGCTTATACGGTTCTGGCATGAATTACAGAATCACTACAAAGTTCATTTTGTCTTAATGTTTATATTTGTGTCCTTAAATTGTAGTCTTTTAATGATATGCTGTAATTGTAAAGAATTTTAGTCAAGAAAACTAGCCAATCAGTAGTTTTATTTCTTTTTGATATTATCATTTGATTTTAAAAAAATACTGTACTGCACAAACACATAGGTAATTTGATTGTAAATGCTTTACTTGCAAACTTATTTGGCTATCAAGATAAGCTTATATGAACTATAAAATAAGGTGTTGATTAAGACTGTTGCACAGTTTTTACTTTATGTTGTTCATTTATGTGTTTTTCCAAATGAAAAACTGGTGTAAAACTTGTCATTCATCATCAGACTCTTTATAATTGCAGATTGTACTTTGATGGCTATCATTCTATCCACAGTCACTTTATTAAAATTAAATTCTTTAAAATGATTGGGTTGCGTTTATTGTCATTCCCTTCTTAATATGTAATTGTAAAAAAATAAAAAGAGGGAGAGAGAGAGAGAGAGAAAAGGTAGTACTCAACGGATTGTGGCGCATTGTAAGAACAGTCATAAAAGAATAAATAAATACCGAAATTCAATGTAGAAAAAGTGAAGACTTGTGTGCAAGAAGTACGTAAGTCACTAAATAACACTTCTGTGATTTTGGGCGCCAAAGTTTTCAAAACATGTTGCAGATATATATACTATATATTTTATGAACTGTTTTAACACCCTAGTATTATACTATATTCTGTCTATACTGTATATACTGCATATACTGTAGATAAATATATTGCAACATGTTTTGAAAACTTTGACACCCAAAATCACAAAATTGTTATTTAGTGACTAAGGTACTTGCGCACAGGTCTTCAATGAAATATATGCATTTTTCCTGCATGTAGGATTTGTTTAATGATCGGAGCTTGTATGTTCCATGAAAACGGTTGACTGTCTTTTAAATTGGCTGTGATAATGATCTTGTTTTATGAAAAGTCTGCCATACACAGATTAGCCTCTGATCACTCTCATGTCAGTCTATAAGCTGGCTCTAATTGGTCTCATTTAAAGTCTAAGATCAGCCTCAACAGTTTATGATCAGTCTCAGAAAAGTGTCATTTCCAGGGCAAGGTCATTCTCAAATCAGTCTTATTTTCAGTCTGAGGTCAGTTTTTTTCCCCACGAGTCCACAATCAATTTCCGATCAGTCTCATATCAACTCTAAGATTAGTCACGTCATTCTTATTTCTAATGTAGGTTCAGACTCGTATCACTCTGAGATGTATTTACGATTAGTCTCATTTCTAGTCTCTTATAAGTCTTCTTTCCAGTCTACGATCAGTCACAGATCAGTCTCATTTCCAGTCTATAATCAGTATCTGATCGTTCTCATTTCTAGTCTATGATCCGTCTCAGATCAGTGTCATTTAGAGTCTATGATCAGTCACAGATTAGTCTCATTTCAAGTCTATGATCAGTCTCAGATCGGTCTCATTTCCAGTCAATGATCAGTCTTCTTTCCAGTCTACGATCAGTCACAGATCAGTCTCATTTCCAGTCTATAATCAGTCTCAGATCAGTCTCATTTCTAGTCTCTTATCAGTCTCAGATCAGTCTGATTTCTAGTCTATGATCAGTCTTCTTTCCAGTCTACGATCAGTCTCAGATCAGTGTCATTTACAGTCTATGATCAGTCTCAAATCAGTCTCATTTCCAGTCTATGATCAGTCTCAGATCAGTCTGATTTCTAGTCTATGATCAGTCTTCTTTCCAGTCTACGATCAGTCACAGATCAGTCTCATTTCCAGTCTATAATCAGTCTCAGATCAGTCTCATTTCTAGTCTCTTATCAGTCTTCTTTCCAGTCTACGATCAGTCACAGATCAGTCTCATTTCCAGTCTATAATCAGTATCTGATCGTTCTCATTTCTAGTCTATGATCCGTCTCAGATCAGTCTCATTTCCAGTCTATGATCAGTCACATTTACAGTCTATGATCGGTCTCTGATCAGGCTAATTTCCAGTCTATGATCAGCTTTTGACGTCTCATTTCCAGTATATGATCTGTTACAGATTAGTCTCATTTCCAGCCTATGATCAGTTACAGATCAGTTTCATTTCCAGTCTATGATCAGTCTCAGATCAGTGTCATTTACAGTTTATGACCAGTCTCAGATCAGTGTCATTTTCAGTCTGTGATCAGTCTCAGATCAGTCTCATTTTCAGTCTGTGATCAGTCGCAGATCACTCTCATTTCCAGTCTGTGATCAGTCTCTGATCAGTCTCATTTCCAATCTATGATCAGTTTCTGATCAGTCTCATTTCCAGTCAATGATCAGTCTAATTTCAAGTCTATGATCAATCTCAGATCGGTCTTACTTCCAGTCTATGATTAGTCACAGATCAGTCTCATTTCCAGTCTATGATCAGTTTCTGATCAGTATTATTTTTAGTCTATGATCAGTTTTTTTTATCAGTCTCATTTCCAGTCAATGATCAGTCACAGATCAGTCTAATTTCAAGTCTATGATCAATTTCAGATCGGGTTTACTTCCAGTCAATGATCAGTCACAGATCAGTCTCATTTCCAGTCTATGATCAGTTTCTGATCAGTCTTATTTTCAGTCTATGATCAGTTTCTGATCGGTCTCATTTCCAGTCAATGATCAGTCACAGATCAGTCTAATTTCAAGTCAATGTTCAATCTCAGATCGGTCTTACTTCCAGTCTATGATCAGTCTCGGATCAGTCCAGGCTGTGACCAGTTTGCGATCACTCGCATTTCCAGTCAAAATTTATTGTTTCATAGCCATTATAGATCTGGTCTCCTCCCTCTCTAAAACATTGCTGTACCCCTCTTCGTGCAATGGCACCTGTGCTGAAATCCTCTCGTCCCTCTCCTGTACCTCCCCCCTCTCTCCTCCACACTCCCTCTATCCCTCTCTTGTTTCCCAGCCTCTACTCTCCCTCTGGATGGACAGAACCAGTGCCTGAAGGCAGCGCAAGACTGCGGGCTGTACGAGAAGTGCGGCTCGCTCCGGTCCGAGTATGTGCTGGCCTGCACCAAGCGAGCGCCGGGCTCGGACCACTGCAACCGGCAGAAGTGCCACCGGGCGCTGAGGCGCTTCCTGGAGCGCGTGCCCGAGGCCTACAGCTTCGGCGTGCTCTTCTGCCCCTGCACGGACGCGCTGTGTGGAGAGCGACGCAGGAAGACCATTGTGCCCTCCTGCTCTTACCAGGAGCGAGGTGGCAAGCCCAACTGTCTCAGCCTGCTGGGCTACTGCTTGAAGGACGAGCTGTGCAGGTGAGTGGAGGAGGGATTTACGGAGCGCACAAGTGTGGGGGGGGTAGGCACTTAATATGCATTTAATATGCCTGCAAACTCTTGGGCACGTACATTACATTATTTTGCATTACAGTTATTTTGCAGATGCTTTTATCTGAAGAGACTTACAGCAAGTGCTAGGAATTGGGTTATTGAAACAGCAACACAGCAGATCAAACAAGGTAAAATACCTGAAGTGCATTAGTCACCTTAAGTCATGAATGAGTAACATGCAGAGCAGACGGTAGCCAATAAGCATGCAGGAAAAAAGAAAACAGAAAGAAACACTACAGAGCAGTTTTTTTGTGTCGGGGGAGGGGCTCTAGGTCAGGTACTGCCCAAACAGATGAATCTTTAGGTTACGACAGGAGATCCGCAGAGACCGTGCTCTTCGTAGGGAGGTGGGCAGGTTATTCCATGTACAGGTGGAAAACAGATAAGGAACAACCAAGCTCAGCTAAACCAAGCAGCAAACCTGGAATTACGTAATTTATCTGGAGTTTTTAAGTACTCGACATTCGCAGAAAATTTTGCGTACCCAATAGCTTTCATCCAGCACACTCAGCTTACAAATGATGCAGTTGACAGGTAAGCTGTTCAAGTCATGGCCTCATCTCTCGGGCTACCTGTAAGGCAGCTCAAGTCTAGGTCTACTGTTTCATCTATTTATCCATCATCCACCTGGAGAATTGGAAATTACCCAGATGTGTTTTGGTATTGCGTCTTGAAAATGAGGCTGTAGGTGAAATTCGCTGTAGGTGAAATCATGTGTCTGAGTTGACTGACTGAGTTTTATTTTGGAGTTCTCAGTCTTGGTCAAGGGTTGACCGAGTTTACGCTTACTTGGCGTCTAGTAGTACATAGAAAGTGAGGGGGATGAGTTTTTGATGCGCTGGAAGGGAGGACTCATTTTACAGCGAACAGAGGGAAAACTTGGACTCATTTCGCATCTTATTCTCACTGAGTGGTGATGCAATACTTCACACATTCATGATGTGCGGACAACCACACGTGCACGCACACATGCAGGAACAGGACGGACATATCAAACGCGAGCCTTTCATTTCAAAATGCACGGAGCGACCGACCTCAGGTGTAGGTCACAGACTGCGGGTGGCGTTTCATTCAGACGCAAAGGTGAGGGGGCATTTTTCACTGGTGCGCACAATGGGGAGGCGTTTCATAAACGCACGCGCTCAGACTGGTGTGAAGAGCTCACTGCTCTGCACATCAATCTGTCTCACAAACGCTATATTCCTGCATATTTCCCTGTCCCCTTCTCAACCTTCCTCTTTCTCCTTTCACTTTTCCACGCTCACTCCATTGCTCTGTTTCACTCCACACATACTCTCATCTGCAGATCCAGGGCATGAGCTGAACTTACTTATCAATGAAAGTCAGCGAGAAGCAGACTGAAATTACAGAAAAAATTGAAATAATTGTAGAGACCGGGGATTTAAAAAAAGCCAGAAGAAGAAGAAATAGAGGAATAGACAGAAGAGAAAGAAGATACAGAAGATGAAGAAGAGGATAAGAAACCAAAGAGGAAGAAACAGAGGAAGAGTAAATCGAAGAAGAAGATGTGAATGGGAGCTGAGGGTGTGAGGGCTGATTTAAGCCGAAGTGGCAGGAAAGGGATGTGTCGCTCAGTGAAGCTGTAAAGATGGTTCACAGATTGGGAGGCTGATGGGAAAAAGCTGTCATTAGGGGAAGGGGGAGGGGCTTAATATTGACTGGCAGGTCAGAGATGGGGGAGTTCCAGTGAAAGAGACGGGCGAAGGTCGTTGGAAATAGATTTGAAGCTCGACTATAACGCGATTCAATCTCTGATTAAATTTGGTCCTCCGTATACCTGAAGGTGTGCTACAGAGTGACACTCTACAAAAAAAAATGGCTTCAGTACCTTTGCTTAACATGACATGGTGGACATTAAAATACCCCGCTAATTAATGACCAAGCCACATTCAGCGATTTCAACACCAGTGCGATGGATTAACTCGCTGGCATGCAAAAATTTTGTCACTGTCCCAATACTTATGCACCTGTGTAACTGCATAAGCCTCCTGGAGGCGAGATGGATAGCAATGTAGCAGCTTGTCACCGCTTGTATATTTTCCCATGTGTGATTTATGGCGGAGTGGATGGGGTCAGTGCTTGGGTTGAGGGTTGCTCGGTTTAAATGGGTTTGTTTTTGAGGTGAAGAAGAATCGGTCGTATTCCCATCTGTCAGCTCGCTGATCTCCCGCAGGGCTTCGTGTGAACAGGCATTAAGGTCGACTAAAATCCAATATTAATAAACATCTCTCCCTCTGCCTTGTCATTTCCTGAGACCCAGTGGAGGATATCAGTAATGACAGATGATACAATGCATTTCTCTGTCGGGTCACTGTTTGCTAACCGGAGCGCAATAAAAATCACTCAGCGGCGATGTTTACTCCTTCCCCTGTTTGTGTGTTTGTGTGCGAGTCTGTGTTCGTGTTTCTGTGTGAGGTTAGAGGTAATTCTGTGTGTTTCCTTGTGGGAGTATATGTGTCCGGGAATATTGTATATATGTGTGTGTGCTTGTGTCCATGTGTGTGTGTGTGTGTGTGTATGTGAGATGATACTTGATGTGTGTTTGTGGGTTTATGTTTGCGTGTAAGGTTATACTGTATGTGTGCTTGTAGGTGTGAAAGTGTTGTGAGGTGCTGTGTGTGTTGTACAAAAAGGTGTGCATGTTTTTTGTGAGTGTACGTGCGTATTTGTGTGCTGCATAATGCTTAATTTGTTTGAAATTGTCTACGTATGAAATAATACTGTGCGTATCTGTGTGTGATGTCATACTATGTGTGTGCGCATGTGTGAGTCCTTGCGTATAAGGAAATATTACATGCGTTAATAAGTATGTACTTGTGTCTGTGCATGTATGTGAGTGTTACGCAAAAGTAGCTATGTATGACTGTGTGTCTGCGTGCATTTTTTAATACTTTGTGTTTGTATGCATGTGTGCTTGTTGTGTCTGTGCAGGTATGGGTCTGTTTGGCAAATGTAGTAGTTTTGTAGTAGTAGTAGTAGTAGTAATGTAGGTTTACATTACTGAGTGCAATGTATAAGTAACTCTGTGTGTGTGTGTGTGTGTGTGTGTGTGTGTGTGTGTGTGTCTGTCTCAGGTCCAGGTTGGCAGACTTTGAGCATAACTGCCAGCCATCCTCCTCATCTGCAACCGGCTGCCAGAGAGAGAATGGGGCTGTGTGTCTGAAAGCCTACGCTGGACTTATAGGTGAGGGAGCTACAACAACACACACACACACACACACACACACACACACACACACTTACACACACACACACACACACACACACACACACACACACACTCACAAACACTCAGACGCGCAAAAAATGTTAATACTTCAATATATCACTCTGTGGGGGTCTTAGGAGTGTAAATGAGAGGTTAAATGTAACTCAGAGTGTGAGAATTTTACACCAGATGGGACTCTCTGCACCCCTGTTCACTCGACACCAGTCTGCATTCAGTTATCCTAAACCACCATCCCCGCACGCCCATCCCCCTCAGCTGGCGATACCGCCAGGCTTCACTGTCTCCCTAAATCCCTCTGACGGATGATGACTTGCCAAAAGCTCGCTTTTCAAATGATTCCTATGCACTTCCCTTAAGGAGATTTTCACTGAGGAAGAAAAAAAAAAAACCACACAGACACACACTGATGATTTCACAGTTTTTTTTTTTTGGCATGATTATAGCCTTCTTAAATTCTCAATGCTCCATCCATGGAGAAGTAAACAGCTTTTCCTGTTATTTTCTTTGTATCTTATCACATGGAAAAAAAAAACCTCCCACCCATTTGAAATTTGCGGCTGTGTCTCAGTGCTTGGATAGAATTGTTGACAGAGAGGTACGCACTTCAGGTGGGGCGCGGGACGTACACATTGCGGTAAAAGGGTGCGTTTATATATTCATCAAAAATCCGTTATGATTTCGGTATCTGAATTAAACAGAGGGGAAAACACATGAATTACTTAACTTACAATTTTAAAATAACATTCTGCTATATTTTTCGAATAATCGGACAGTCAAATAGACGGTCTCCCCTCCTGGAATGCCCACGGTGCGAAAGGACTGCTCCCAGGTTTCAGTGTTCCAGGTTCCCAATCTTTCTGAGTTTCTGAATGACCACAGATCCCTCGGCGATGTTTCCAGAAATAATAAACAAAAGGTCCTGGACTTGAGGTTGAGCGCTCCCTCCACTGATTACTATTCTGCAACCCTAACCATTCCACAGACCTCTGTTACTGATGGGAGTTCTCTCTTGCATTACCTGTAGACCATTGTCAATGTTCCAGTCCTTATGCTATTACGGCAGAGCTAACTAAAACTTGAACCTGCAGCTCCCTGCTAGAATAATCATTTGTAAATGCAGATGAGTCATGCTTAGTAGAGTTTGGCTTGCATGAGTCAAAATCACTGAGAAAATTACCTCTAAACACAGACCATCACTTTGGATCTCTGTTTTTTAATTGCGCTGGAAATGCAATCAATGGCGAGCTAGCAATTACTGACGGGTTTCGCGGGTGTGATTGAGCGATCTTTTACAGTATAATGAGAAATGAACCATTGCAATTAATATTTTTTTCCTCATCGTTTTGAAAATGCAAGTATTTCTTCAAAAAAGTTGACTAGAGGTGTTGATTAGATTCAGTTCATTTGTAAACATTTAAGTGAGGTAACTGAGAAGGTGGCTTTTTCTGCAAATAGAATGGGTTGGGAAAGGTTGATTAAAAATTGAGGGGGGATATGGAGTCACGTTCTAATTCATTATGCAGCTTAGGAGAAAGAGAATCTCATTTGGAATGGAGACGAGTTTAGAGTTTTCCTTAACTTTACCAGAACAGTAGAGGCTCAGCGACAGAAGTCGTGAGGATGCAAGAATAAGGGCCTGTGTCCACAAAGCTCTGGTTCAAACTAAATTAGTTGCTTCCACAGTTAGTAACAAAGCTTTTGGGAAATGTACCCCAGAATGAGTTTCTCCTCCACCATTGCTGTTGATATTTTAAGCCCCACCCTATTCTTGATTTTGACTGTTCAGTGAGGGAGAAGTGACATTGATGAGGCTGGCTGTGTTCCAAAAATTGATCTATTTTCATCTGAGAGTGCCATGAGTGCAGCAGAAAAAAGCTGTATGCTGAGGTATTTAGCGTTGTTGTTACGGTTGTGTACTTTCTCTTGTGTTGCATTAAAATAGCGAAGTGAACACCATCACTCCTCGGCTCCAACTGATCAATTATTTTCTGGCGATATAGAAAATGTCAGATCTCCCACTGTCGGTTTCACAGCGACACGCATCCTAAAACTGCATAGGACCAGCATATTCAGACCATTAACAAAGTTGGGGCTCACAAACAAACATGGAAAAATTACTAAGCACCAGGTGATTTTAAAAAAAAGACTGGTCTCCCACCATCAGTTTCTTCACGACAAGCTTCCGAAAATGCTAAAACAAAATAATGTCAGTTGAACTTGAGTTGGCTAGCTAGCACCATAGGAATTGCAAGCTAGCCAAGTATCTAATTGTTACTTTTGGAAATTACACAGTTAAAGGGCAAACATGATACACACAGCATTTCCAGAAATAGTTTGACACATAAGTCAACATACAAAGTACAACCCCATTTCCAAAAAGTTGGGACATTGTGTTACATATAAATAAAAACAGAATGCAATGATTTGCAAAACAATTACAACCCTATATTTAAATGAAAATAGGATGACAACACATCAAATGCTGAAACTGATACATTTTATTGATTTTTGAAAATATCATTAAAAGATTCAGAGACTCCAAAACAATCTCTGTACACGTGGACCAAAATCCAACTTTGAATGGCTGTGATTTTCAGGTCCTCAGGCTGCACTCCATTAAAAACAGACAGGATTCTGTGGTGGACATCAGTGCAGGGACTCAGCAACTCTTCTGTAAACCATTGTCAGTAAACACAGTTTGTCACTGCATCAACAAATGCAAGTTGAAACTCTGCCATGTAGAGATTAAAGTATATGTAAACAAGATCCAGAGACACTGCCTTCTTCTCTGGGCTTGAGCTCATTTAAAATGTACTGAGGCAAAGTGGAAAACCGCCCTGTGGTTTGACTCATCAAAATGTGAAAATCTCTTAAGAAATCTTGGATGCCACGTCCTCTGGGCTAAAGAGGAGAGGGGCCATCTGGCTTGTTATCCGCAAGCAATTAAAAACACAGCATCCATGATAGTATGGGGGTGCATTAGTACACAATGTCTGGGTAACTTGCACATCCAAGAAGACACTATTAATGGTGAATGATACATACAGGTTTTGGTGCAACATTTACTGCTAGTTAGATGCCTTTTTAAAGGGAAGACTTTGCATATTTCAGCAACACCATGCCAAACACCATACTGTGCACATATTACAACATGGCTCTGTAATAAAAGAGTCTGGGTGCTAAAGTGGCCTGCCTGATGTCCAAACCTGTCACCCACGGACAATATTTGGCGCATTAAGAAATGAAAAATATGACAATGGAAGCTGCAAAGTGTTGAGCAGCAAAAGTCCTACATGAAGCGAGAATGGGAAAAATATTTTGCTTTCAGAAGTGTAGCAGTTGGTCTCCTACATAGGCTTACAGAGTGTTGATTGAAGAAGACATGATGAAACCAACACATACCCCTGTGCCAACTTTTGTGAAAGGTATTGCAGGCATCAAATTCAAAATGAGCCCATATTTTCAAAAAAAAAAAAAAACCACAAAAAAGCAATAAAATATCTCCGTATTAACATCTGATATATTGTCTTTGTACTATTTTCAAATGAATATAAAGTTCAAATGATTTGAAAATCATTGCATTCTCTTTCTATTTACATTTTACCCTGCGTCCCAACTTTTTTGGAAATGGGTTTGGACACAAAACATGCTTTTACCCATAAAAACAAGGTTATAATCTATATTTTTAAGGAGATGATTTAGAGTTCACCCACCACAAAGACCGCATATGCAGACCATGAACAAAGTTTGGGGCTCAGCCCCCCAGGTCTGCAAGGCCCCAGCAGAGGGTGCACATGTCTCTCAACTGAGTCTCCATGGCAATATCATCACAATCAGGAAACTAGTCAAAATAAATAGCATGAACTAGACAAGTGTCTGATAATTCAGGGCAAATATACATAAATAAATGACAGAGATGGTCATGGCAAGTGGAATAATTAACTCCACTGCACTGACAATGCAGCACTTAGTAGAATTTGTGTAGAAGATTGAGGCTGCCAGTGCAAAAACAGCTGCCTGCAGGCACAGGCCCGAAGCAGTGTGACTTTAATGCAGAATTTGCCCTTGAGTACCCGTCTGCACCGAGGATCCTCCCTGTTGGTCGATAACGGCATGAGTTTGCCCATCCAAATATTGCAGTGAAATTCAGCAGTACATTAGCTGATTTTACCAGTCCTCAGTTTTTTAATGAATTGAAATTACTAGGATTTACAAAGTGCATACCATTTACTCAAAAGAGTTTGGATAGGTTGTGCGTATTGATAAGGCCAAAATGTAGGCTACAATCACAATAAATCCATCATGTGCACTGTCCCGCATCCAACCTTTCCAAGTAGCTGTAATTCTTGCATTTTACCTGGTAACAGTTAGCTTTTGTTAGACTGGTGGGACTTCACCTTTATTGGCTGGTGATCAATCAAGGATGACCCTGTGAGGTCATAATAGGGGGCTGAGCTTTTGCACTAGGAATGTAAAGGGCTGAGTCTTCTGGTCAAGAAAATGAAACCCTTAAACATCCGTTAATAAAAAAATATGATGTTGATTTTCTTCAGAAAATGCATTTGATCAAAATTGATATTGCGTGTATTTACTCAGTATCTTACTCAGTTGGCTCAACAGAAAGCAGAGAGGTGGCCAACTTAATAAAAAAAGTAATTAATTTTTAAAAAATGAAGAAAAATAAGGTTATCTGGGATTGAAATGTTCGGTAGCTAATCATTGAAGCCGAAATCCTTGTATGCCCTTAATATTGATGACCCGGGTTTCTGTGCTATAGTGGAATATCAATTGGGGGAACTGAGGCAGGGCGATGACTCCTTTGTATAAATCGAAGGCGATTTCAATCAGGTCTTTGATTCTGTGTTGGACAGTAGTAGCCCTAGACAACTTCATCCCTCGCCAGTCTGTCGATGTTTTAACCAATATTTGTGAAGATCTTGGCCTGATTGAAGTTTGGAGATTAATGAAGCCTTCGGGAAGAAGCACCTCTCTCTGTCCTCCTCCTCCTCAACGAATCTATTACAGAATTGATTATTTCATGTTGTCTGAGGCACTTCTTGCCACATCCCGTAGTATAGATCCAATCCTTGCGTCCCATCATGAAAAGGTTACTCTGATATCATTTCCTTTCAGTTCTAGTGTGAAATCAAACCGATAGTGGTTAAAAGCTTCCTCTCAGAAAAGGTTCTTTTGTTGAAAAATCAAATGAAGATGTGAAAGGTACTGAATATTCCCACTGCCGTGGCTTTAAAAGTAGTCTGGGAGGCACTGAAGGTGGTTCTCTGTAGTTTTATTATTTAGTATGCTATATGGAAAAGGATAACAGACACAGCTTTTACTGCTTAATTCAGAAAATGAGTTCGAAGCTAATGTCAGATGCAAGCCTCAGGAAACTTCCATCCATCCATCCATCCATGTTAGGCAGAAGGCTGCTTGTCCAACAGTGGAAATAAACCCATGTTCCATGAGCAAGTTCTTCTCATTAAAATCTCAGCTAGTGATATGGCATCATTTTCAGTTACGATTAACATTGACAAACACTTCCAGAAATTGGGGAGATATCTGACCTACATTACAGATCCATGTTACTCAGCCCCTATTAAAACTGTGTGTAATGTCTCAGCATACCATTTATCAGCTCCCAACATTTTATCAATTAATTATTTCAATCATTGATTATATTTGTAGCCCCCGGACGAAGTCGGGGCTACTGTGGATTTGGCCTCATCACACGTCCGCCGCGATAGAGATTTCCTTGTGGACACTCTACAGGCCACAAATGTAAAGCTATTTCTCTTATATTTGGTCTGTATAGGTTAGGACACGGCGCCTATCAATTTCATTTGCCATGGTAACATAATTCACTAAATAATAGACAATTTTGTGACAAAAATAAGCCAAAATGGGGGCGACAGGTGACTTGTTCATAGGCAACTGACCCGTCTAATTTTTGTTTGTGCTTACACGTCAGAATACTTAGAATGATATGCTTGTGAGGTAAATGTGATTGTGTGTATTTAACCTGTTTTGTGGGTATAAATCTGTCTTGTTACCCCATCTTTGCATTCCACTTTTGGTATGAGACTGCAAGCTATCGTCTTCTTCAACAAACTTTTTGTTGTATATATTTATTCATTTATTTTATTTACTTATCTCTCATTTTATTATGTGTTTACTGCTGTATTCTGTTTACATCCTTGTACTGTGGAATAGTTTTTTTCTTGTATTGCTTTGGTGTGCTATTGCCCTCTTGTTGTGTTTTTGTTTGTTTCCTAGTGTGAGTCAGTTATCTCAAAAGGAAAAAAGGGAAAAAAATCAAAATGTTACTCATAAAATTGGGGGGATATTTTGTCATTTGGGGAAAATGGGATGTTTATACAAACAATAGCATTGCTATTTTTATGCATGTGTTTTTACTTTTCGTATATAATTTGTTCTACAAAGTACTATCTGATGCATATTTTCAATTCCACTGTAAGTACCTACTGAGGTTTATTACTCTGCCCGGCCAAAAAAAAAAGAAAAAAAAAAAGGTTGCTCTCTGATATCTTGTTGGCCTGTCTTTGGGATCATAGCACACATTTATTGCGGCATTGTTTTGACTATCTTATGCAATGCTTTAACATTTATTTCGAACCAGAGTTGCATGAATTTTTGGATGAGATCTTGTATTGACGGCGGGAGAGTCAAACAACTCTGTAAAGCCGCCTCCTGCCCACCCCAAAGACTCTCAGTCCAGGACTCTGTGGAGGCCAATTCATGTGTGAAAATGAGGCCTCATGATTGCTGAACCACTCTTTCACAATTTAAGCCCGATGGATCTTGGCATTGTTTTCTTCGAATATGGCTCTGCCCTCAAGGATTTAAAATCCATTGATAGGATAACCTCGCCATTCAGTACATTCAGCTGAATTCGTATTGTTGTTTGTCGTGGCTGTTACCCCCTCAGGAATTCTTGCTGGTGAGGTATTGTCGTCCTCTCCGCCGCCTGTCTGTTCATCTGTCTGTCGGTTTTCCCATCCATTGTTAGTGCTATAGCTGGCGAGCTGTTATGGAAACAGCCCTAAAATTTTTACAGCTTTTGTATATTGGTGGCGCTAGTGGCCTATTTGAAGTCAAGGTCATTGCTCCAATTTTGACCTAATTTTATTGCAGAGTATACTGCATCAAGCGCAATCCAGTTGTTGCTATGATGATCGTTGCTATTTGCAGCGGTTTTTATTGTTGAGGTGGTTGGTGCTATTTGCTGTGGTTGTTAATGAAATGATGGTTGTTGTATGTTGGTGGTTTATTCCTCAGGCACCATCATGACCCCTAACTACGTGAGTAACAGCAGTATGGAGGTGTCTCAGTGGTGTGACTGCGAGGGGAGCGGGAACCAATGGCAGGACTGTCTGCGTATCCTGCACATGTTCAACGCCAACGGCTGCCTGCGTGAGTTTTTGTACACACTCACTCACAAACACACACCCACACACGTGTACACACACACCCACACACACACACACAAACACACGCATGTGTACACACACACACACACACATGCACACAAACACAACCACACACATGTACACACACACACACACACACCCCCACACACACACACATGCACACAAACACACCCACACACATGTACACACACACACACACATGCACACAAACACACACACACACGCATGTGTACACACACACACACACATGCACACAAACACACCCGCACACATGTACACACACACACCCACACACACACACATGCACACAAACACACGCACACACATACATACACACACTGTTTGCATATCCAGCACATGTTCAACGCTAATGGCTGCCTGCGAACGACTGCATGCACACATACACATATACACATACATACACATGCACACACACGCATGCTCACACATATTTATATACACACACACAAACAAACACACACACACACTTGCGCACACATGTATGCAAACACAAACACAAGCGCATACTCAGACAAACACACACACACGCACGCACACACATATTTATATACACACACACAAACAAACACACACGCGCACACATGCATGCAAACACAAACACAAGCACACACTCAGACAAACACACACACACACACACACACACACACACACACACGCACACATGCGCATAGGCACACACACATGTTGCCCGTGCATCCTGCACTTTTCTTATGCTAACAGCTGCCTTTGTGAGTCTCTGTGAACACATACATAAACACATGCATACACTAACACACACACACACACACACACACACACACGCGCGCGCATATACACAAACTCATGCAATAGTTGTATGACTGTACAATAATTTGGTGACGCGGTTCCAAAGTTCAGCTTTGTGCACCGGTGCTGGTCACTAACATCATGACCTCTGGTCCGCAGCCACCGCAGTCAGCCGTGAGGTAATACACAGTGTTGTTAACCTTAAACTCTGTGCCAAACATGGGGGGTTTAATACACAGCACTGCCCGTCCACAGGTTGGGAACCACTATTTTTTTCAACATGCCCATGGGAACAGTGTGATTACTGCTTACAACCATGATATGAGATGTGATAAGCACTATTTGGGAAATAAATTAAATATCGAAACAGATCCTAACTTAAGTGTATGATCATGCTGGCCCTGGATCAACTGTATTGTTGCATGATGTGGGAAAGGGGCTTTATAATGAGGGGAATCTTCTGGTGCTCGTCCAGGGAACGCCATCAGTGCTATGGGCAGCTCGTCCCCACGTCTGATCGAGAGCACCCCCCTTCCACCACCTCGACCATCACCCCGAATCCAGCACGATGACATCAGCATCAACATTGTCCCGGAGGTCAACATTGTGAGTACTTCAGTGCTTTTTAGCTCTAAACTCTGAGGATTGGCTACAGTATAATACTGATAACTGAGTATCCTGCACCTTTTAAGGCTTAACTGAGTATCTGCAACAAAATACATAATAGTGAACACTGAGTATCGAGTACACTGGAACTCTAAACTCTGAGTATTAGCTTTAGTAGAATACTGAACTCTGAATATTCTGTCCCATACAACACTAAACTGAGTATTAGCTGCAGTATAATTCTAAAAACTGACTATTCGGAGCTTTTCAACACTAAACTCTGAGTTTTGCCCACAGTATAATACTGAACACTGAGTATTCAATATGTTATAACACCAAACTCACGATACTTTAACACTAAGCACAGTGGCACGGCACGGTGGCATAGTGGTTGGCACTGTTGCCTTGCAGCAAGAAGGTTGTGGGTTTGATTTCAGGCTGGGGCCTTTCTGTGTGGAGTTTGCATGTTTGTGTGTTCGTGTGGGTTTTCTCCGAGTACTCCAGTTTCCCCCATCCACAGAAACATGCATCATAGGAACACTCCAGCTAGTATCCCTGACCAAGGAACTGGCTTTAGAACTGGAGTTGGTCCCCGGGCGCTGCTCTATGGCTGCCCACTGCTCCTAACTATAGGATGGGTCAAATGCAGAGGATAAATTCCCCCACGGGGTTCAATAAAGTGTATCTATCTTATCTTAAACTGAGTATTATCTACACTATAATATTGAACACTGAGTATTCATTGCTCTTTTACACAAAACTCTGAGTATTAGTTGCAGTATAATATTGTTCACTGAGTATTCAGGGCTGTATAACACTAAACTCTGAGTATTAGCTACAACACAATGCTGAACACAGAGTGTTCGGGGCTTAATGATACAAAACTCTGAGTATTAGCCACAATATAACACTGAATATTGAGTGTTTAGGGTTTTATAATACTAGAGTCTGTAACATCTACTCTAACTGCCACATTTAACACTGCCTGGTGCACAAACGCATACAAGTGCACATACATGCATGTAGTGATATGCACATGCACATACACATATGCGGAAACACACACACACACACACACGCACGCACACACACCATGACACTGAGGGCCTAACACACAGAGCTCAATGCGGACGGTTACACTCTGTCATCTGTGAGCTCTGAGTAAAGGATTCAGCCGCTCCTGATCTTCTCAGCACCTTCTATCGTAATCCCGTCCTCAGCCTCCTGTTCCCTATTTACATTTCTCTCCCTTCCTCTCGCTCTATCTCCCCTATTCTTTCTCTCCCTTACTCCCCTCAGTCTGCCTCCGTCACCCATCCTCTTTCTCTTTCATTTTCTCTTTCTCTCTGTTTCCCCTCATTCCCTCTTTCTGTGCTCAAGAGTGAGTGTGTGTGTGTGACTGTGCCTATGGTTTGTGTGTGCATGTGTGAGTATGTGTAAGTGTGCTGTTTGTGTGGTATGTACAAGTGTGTGTGTGTGTGTCTGTGCATGCACATGTGTAGTATACAGTATATAACTGTGTGGAGGGTGTTTGTGTGTGTGTGTGTGGGTGTGTGGGGGTGTGCGGGTCGGGGGGGGGCTTGTATAGCTGCACTTGTGAGAACCAACTCTTGAGTAAGCACAATGCTGTAAGGATATTTTGGGTTATGGGGACATTTTGGGAGGCTCTCACTGCAGAATACAGCTAATTGGTTAAAGTTAGGGTTTGGGTATGGTTAGGGTCAGGACTAGGCATAATTTGGTTATGTTTCAGGTTCATGAAGAGTATGTACAGTGAATATAAGTTAATACAATGTCCGCACATGTATAGCCAAACAGACGTGTGTGTGTGTGTGTTTGTGTGTGTGTGTGTGTGTCTTTGTGTGGAACACAGAATGGAAATGTGTGGTGAGTTTGTTTGTGTGTGCGCGCGTGTGTGTAGTGTATGGTATTGGATGTACATGTGCGTGTTATGCTGTGCTGTGTGCGAGTGTATGTGTGTGCGCGTGTGTTGTACTGTACAGGCAGTTCATGTGAGTGTGATATACTGTACAGCATATACGTGTGTGTGTGTGTGTGTGAGGTATACTGTACTGTAGAGAAAAGCGCACCTTACTGAAAAAATCACAGAGGACTATTCCGGTAAAAGCAAAAGCTGGAGCACACAGAGCTCAGAACACAATCTCTTTATTGAAAAGACTGACGTTTCGATGTCCACTGACGTCTTCCTCAGAGTCAGATGATGTATGAGAGATGACGCACCGGGGGGTTTTAAATACCCTTCCATCAATTACATCATACCAAATACAAGGTGCGCATGCGATGGTAAAATAACAGGTAATGAAAACATATTTCATAGCATCATCAAGAAGAAAGAAAACCAACAAAATGGTGATATTGCCGTCTGTACATAACAAAGATGCAAAGACAAAATATAAGACATGCGTAAATTATAGAAAACAAGTCAAATTGAGGCCACCGTTTAACCCATTAGGCTTGACATAATTCAAATTGTGTATCCAGAAAGCTTCCCGGCGAGGCAATTGCTGGACTATATTTCCGCCCCTTGAGGACACCCGCACTTTTTCAATCCCCCAGAATTTGAGACGAGACTGACCCACGATTGACTTCGGCCTAACAGCGTAACAGAAGGCAATATAACTATTTTGTTGGTTTTCTTTCTTCTTGATGATGCTATGAAATATGTTTTCATTACCTGTTATTTTACCATCGCATGCGCACCTTGTATTTGGTATGATGTAATTAAGGGAAGGGTATTTAAAACCCCCCGGCGCGTCATCTCCCATACATCATCTGACTCTGAGGAAGACGTCAGTGGACGTCGAAACGTCAGTCTTTTCAATAAAGAGATTGTGTTCTGAGCTCTGTGTGCTCCAGCTTTTGCTTTTTGCCGGAATAGTCCTCAGTGATTTTTTCGGTAAGGTGCGCTTTTCTCTGCATTGACTGTCTAAGCTGTTGAGCACCTTTGTAGTTCTTTTCCATAGCGGGCTTTGAGCGCGTCTGGTCTACTTCTCTATGTATACTGTACTGTGTGTGTGTGTGTGTGTGTGTGTGTGAAGTATACTGTACTGTGTGTGTGTGTGTGTGTGTGTGAGGTATACTGTACTGTGTGTGTGTGTGTGTGTGTGTGTGTGTGTGTGGGTGTGTGTGTATGGGTTTGTGTGCATGTGGGGTATGGTACAGTATGTACGTGTGTGTGTGTGTGGTGCACTGTACAGTATGCACGTGTTTGTGTGTGTTTGGGTGCTTGTGTGTGAATGTGTGTGTATGTGTGTGCGCGTGTGGTGTACTGTACAGGATGTACGTGTGAGTGTGAAATACTATACAGTGTTTGTGTGTGTGTGTGTGTGCATGTGGTCTACTGTACATGATGTACGTGCATGAGTGTGCGTGAGTGAGTGAGTGTGTGTGTGTGTGTGTGTGTGTGTGTGTGTGTGTGTGTGTGTGATCAGATTAGCTGAAGGTGTTTGCAGGAGGCGATACATCAATCAGCCGGCATTAATATTCATTTATTAATTTCCATCTGTCTCTCTCTCCTTCCCTCTCTCTCTCCGTCCTAATCCCTCCACCTCTTCCTTTCTCCATCATCCCTCCATCCTGTGCACTACCCTGTTCCCCCTCTCCCTCGCTCACCTTCTCTCTGTTTCCTCTTCCCCTCACTTCTGCCCTTCTCTCCGTCCCTCCATCCACCCCTTCATCTCTTCTCTCATTATTCTATCTCTCCATCACCCTGTCCCCTCCATATTTCCATGACCATCTAATGCCACTGTCGCTCATCCCTCCATCTCCTGCCCCATCTCTCTTTCGGACTGATGAGCAGAACTGATATGTGATGTAGAGGTTGGCGCACTAGGAGTGCAGCTTAAATAGCGGGTGACGGGAAAGTCGGTCTCTTTGCTATGATTTGGAGGGGGGGCGCGGTTATGGTTGATCAGTGTCTAATTATATATTTCTTTTTCCCCTTTTGATCTTGGTGTTATTACCCGGGCTGGTAGGCCATGAGTCTAAGTTTTGGCTCCATTCTTCTTCTTATTTTTTTTTTTTTGGGGGTCTCGATTGTCCTGCTCATGCGCACGTGTGGCAAGGTTATTATAGTTTTGAAATTTTCATTAGTTTTTATTTTTATTTAGTTTTACAGTTTGCTTTTTTATTTTAGTTTAGTTTTAGTTAGCTGAACGAGTTATTAAGCAGTTTTAGTTTAGTTTTTATTTTGAGGAATTCACTAGTTTCAGTATAGTTTTTATTTAGTTTTAGTCGTAGTTTTAGTTTTTCAGCTATTAGGAGGAAGGCCTTAATTTGTAGAAGCTGACAGGGATAAAAGAATCTATGACAGCAATTATGTTTTTACCAAGTCCTTTATCAATCCTGTATTCTTTAACCATCATTTTTTTAAACATGTGACACTGATGATAATAATATAACTGGGAAAAAAAAATCCAATCCATCTCACCCCATATAGTTATTCATGCTCAGTTATTTCCGCAGCTTTTGCCATGTTTGAGAGCTAACCATCTTCTTCACTGAATGTGCGCAAGGCAGTGGCTTTGAATTCTGGGGCCCCTGACAGAATATCGGTGTGGGCCCCTGCCCCCGACTTTTCATTGCCACTCTTTAACTACAATATATCATGATGTTATTCATTATTTTTCTGTTTCTCAGTGTTCTTGACAGTGCCTAATGCAATACACCCAATTTTTCCTTTTTTAAAATTGACCACTCAACAAAGAGAGTATCAATACGTGAATTATGAATTACTAGTTGTTTTATTCACTAATTTACTCACCATCAAAAACATTCAGACTGCTGGTGGTGAGGATCTATTGCTGAGTCAGGGTCAGATGAAGTGACTACAGCTGATTCTGAAGTAGCAGTGCATATAGGTTTAATTGTTCCATTTCATATCACTTTCGTAAACATTTATGGTCATGTTCCATGGAACCACTGATGAAGAACCAACCTACCGAGTCTAGGAATAAACGGGATCTCAATGGGCCTCTCAGCACCATAGCTCTAAGCACCCAGCTTCATTTTGCTATTGCTAGGAGGAGGGCAAGCACTGTAAAATTACACCCCCCCCCCCCCCGCGTGAGCAAGACTTATGTCAACAGGCTAAAGTAGCAGTTAAGTTTTAGTGAACAATTAAGGTAAAAGTAATGTCAGCCTTGACAAGCGATTATTTAAGTTACACCTAAGGTTACCACACTGACTAGGTGTAGTTCGCTAGCCAAACCTAGCGTGTACAGTCAATTACAGCTAGAGAGAGCTGAGTATGCAGTAACCACTTATAAGAACGGAGGAACGTGTCCTAGGCTGCTGCTATTAAATTTTTTGATGGCATATTATAATGGCTGGCGAATGATAACCTTGCCGATCTTTTCTGTAGATGATACCGTTAATAACTGAGTAATGTCACTCTTGTCAGGCGATTATTTACAGTCCATTCGCTGCCCAGAATTCTGCGATTACATCGTAAATGCCTGCCTTACTCTCAACATAACTGTTCGCCAAATCATTCATCTAGCCTGCTATTTTCATTAATAATTTGTTATGAATGTAGTTGTTCAAATAAATGAAGCTGGTAAAATGAGCTGGTTACAATCAATGTAGTCTCACGATACCCAACTCGCCGCTTTTTATCCTGCACTGATCTGCATATTGATAATAAAATGGTAAGTGACACCGAACAAAATCTGATGAATACAAAGTAGAAATAAACGAGATTGTGTCATCTTATTCTCGATAATATGAATGCTCTGTAGGCCTACAGATTATTTTTATCTAGCCTAGCAACTGAACGTTACAATCATATCGGCAGGTATGCAAGTGGTGTTCATGAATTTTTCTTCGTAACTTACTTCGCTGTCGGCTGTTGATAGTTGATTATGGTGCTTTCTTTCTGCATCATAGAAACATAATTTTAAGTAGACGGCTATACTCAGGCAGAGGGGTGTGATACAGCCTAATGATTTTATACTTTAAAAGAGGTTTTGAATTATTACATTTTTGTGTCCTTAATTGGAAAATTACGGTGGCTGTTTCCAAACCTGCCTATCGTTTTTAATGTTTCCAGCTAGGCTAGACAAAAATCATCTGTTCAGAGCATTCATATTCTCTATAATAAGCTGACGCGATCTTCGTTAACGTATTTTAACTTAAAAGTGCGAGGCCAGTGAAGAGAGGAACATGTAACTGTCTCGAGACACTCTTCAGCGGCACAAGGTTGCTGATTCGCTGTATGCAAGTAAGTTTCTGTCGGTGTCCGGAAAATGCATAAATAGCAATGTTGTTAACCTCCGCCGAGGTCAAGGAAGTCAAGGAAGAGGTGATTAAATTTTGGCATATCTAGGCCAAAGTACTGCTGAGATATACTCCAAAGTTCAAGATTTCAAGTCTTTCCAATGGGCCGGAGTTCCAATCGCCGTGCTTTTGGCTTTGCTGTCCCCTGGCGGCGGAGGTTCTGCGCTCTATGAGAGCACTTCTAGTTTAATACTAAAAAAGGTGCTTGAAAACAGTTACACTTAAAATAATTACGCCGTGGTTGTTTGTTATTTCTAATTCTAAAAGTAGCCTAATTGTAGTTTATGACTACCTACAGTTTATGACCGTTAACTTATATTTTTTCAAAAAAGGTTGAGGTTTATATTAATTACAATGTGTGAAATAAACTGCAATGGACTCTGAAAACAAAATGTGCGTATGTATTACCTATTTGTGTGTGTGTGTGTGTGTGTGTGTGGGGGGGGGGGGGGGGGGGGGGGGGGGGGCGCAGAAATTTTCTTATGTACCAAAGGGGGGCCCAACAGAAAAATTTGAGAACCACTGCATTAACGTAACGATAGCAGCTGAACAGCCAGCCTGAACAGCTAACATAAGAAGCTAGTTTAATACTCTCACCTCTCTTTGAGAAGAATTTTGTAAAGTTCGGGACCCCTGCTTTGCTCTTCCTGTCCTGTCTCTAGTCTTTTCTGGCGTCCAGATTTGTGTGCGTTTGTTTGTTTGCTCTGGGACATCATATTCGCAAGGACGGTGATGCCTGTTTGCTGCCTTAGTTCGCGACCACGCCAGCAAAAACACACAGACAATTTTCCAATACGAGCATGAAGCATGAATTGAACCATTTTTAAAGAATGGGGTTACTGAAATGTATTTCATCAATATTGCATGCCTTAATGGCTTTGTTTAAACTCTGATGCATTAGTATTAATATTAGGTAAATCTATGCAAAATAATTTTGTCATGGCGTCTACTGTGGGTTTTGTGGGCCCCATTGGACTGTGAGCCCTTATGACGGCGCTGAATTAGAGAAGTAGTGAAGCTCCACTCCTCCGTGCGTTCGCAGCTAGACCCTTTTGGCTGAATTGTGCACGGCTAATAGCCGCTATGCTTCCCCCCTCTGGAAGCAACCGGTTAACTCGGACTGAACAGGACAGTAATCGAGGGAGAAAACAAAACTATCAACGAAAATGAAGCTAATTTTATCTGCAATTCAGTTTAGTTTTAGTTAGTTTTGTATTGTCCATTGTAGTTTTTATTTAGTTTTCGTTTTTTAAAAAATTGACATTTTTATTTTTATTTCAGTTAACTAAATTATTTTTTCACAGTTAGTTTTAGTTTTAGTCTTAGTTTTCGTTAACTATAATAACCCTGTGTGGTTTCGCGAGTGGCCCAGGCCCAGACCTGGCCTGAGTGCAGGCTCTGAGGAGCCTATTATTGGTTTGATAAAGGCAGTATTTCTGGCTGTTGTTTCACATTTGCAGTCAACAACAATGGTTACCAACCATGTTCATGGAGATCTACTGCACTGTAGGTTTTCACACCAACCATAAAAAAACTCACTATTTTAAACCGCTAGACCGGGGCTGCCTAAGCCTGCACCCGCAGGCGTGCTTGTTTTTTCCTAACAAGTTGCAGTACCACTTCCGCTCTGAGCCACACTTCAGCTAATCAGATTGTACCTAACTGGAATTGTAAAACCAATCAGATTGGAAGTAACTGCAACTGAGAGCCAATCATATTGTACGTAACTGCAATTTTTCCCTAACCTGTTTATGAAAAATAATCTGGCTTCTTGGAGATGTACTGTCCCGTAGGTTTTCACTCTAACCCTAACGAAGCACGACTGAGTCTACTAATGACCAGCTCAGCAGGATCTGTGCTCTTGTGGTGAGCTTTGTTTGGGTTGGAGTGAAAGCCTACAGGATGGTGGACCTATAGGAACAGGCTCAGTGACCATGCTCTGTTGTAATGAATTGGCAATGAATGATGAATGGGCAACAAAGTCAAGTCTCTCTCTCTCTCTCTCACCCTTTCTCAGGTGGAAGAGAGTGAGGAGAAACAGGAAGAGGTGGATGTTCGGGTGGAGGAGAAGGTGCCAGTGGATGCCGAAGAGCAGTTTAACGTCATCCCTCCTTATTCCGAAAAAGCCACCGAGTCAAACGTGGACAACGGGGCCCCCGAGGGCCACACGGGGGCAGCGCAGCGCACCATGTGCCTGATACTGCCCCTGCTGCTGACTGTGACTTTGAGCTGGGGGTATCGGGGGTAGGAAACCCCCTTAAACACCGCCCCCCCAACCCCTGCTTGCCACCCTAGCACCGCCAACACCTCCTGTCCGTAATCCTACACACACTCGCTCGACATGATGACTCTGAGGGAGGGAGAACGAGAGAGAGGGGGGACTCGCTGCACTTCATGAAGGCCAAAAGGACGAATGCTTGGAGAACATAAACAAACAGCTGCCTTCTCTCTCCCTTTTTCTCTCTCTATCCCTCTCTTTCTCTCTGTTTCTCTCGTAAGGGTGTTGTATGTTGTCTTGGTCCCATATCAACGCCCTCCCTCTCCACCCAGGTCCCGTATGCGTGAGAGAGACGTCAGCCGATACTTGGTCACGCGTAGCTGGACGTCTCTCAGTCACGGAGGAGTGTAGGATGTCTGTG
Organism: Gymnothorax reevesii; assembly: GCA_029721435.1. Classification (NCBI taxonomy): domain Eukaryota; kingdom Metazoa; phylum Chordata; class Actinopteri; order Anguilliformes; family Muraenidae; genus Gymnothorax; species Gymnothorax reevesii. The sequence goes on along the minus strand of CM056586.1, from coordinate 39,061,110 downwards.
TTTGTGAGTGGACAGCAAACCATGTTCTGTCAGCCAGAGGTGAATAGACGTCCCCTGGGGACAGTGGCTCGTCCGGTGACTTGGGCTCAAAACATTTCCCTCTACCGAGATCTGTGACTGCTGTCAGCCGTAAAATGGTTTCGATGAAAAATGGCGCAAAGCTGATGTGTGTGTGTGTGTGTATATATATATATATATATATATATATATATATATATATATAATCCATGCTTGTGTCCGATTCATGAAAAGGATGCCTTTAATTATGGCCGCTGTTTGTTTGGAGTCGACGTTAAATACTGAAAGCAAAGGAAATATAACCTCAAGACTGAGCTCTCAACCTTTCCTCTTCTTAAGCTGTTTTTAAAGCACTTTTAATTTTTCTTTCATGTGCCTCTCTTCTTGCCTTCCTCTCCCCCATACTAGAGTGTTTTTGAATAATGCGCTTTTAGGTTTCGCCTGTCCTTGACGTCGCAATTCAGAGATCCATCCGTAATGAGAAAAATAATGAGGCCAACCCCCGCTGTACATAAGTTACAAAATGAAAGGAGAGTGTTTTTTCATAAACGGCGTATATTAAAAACAAGGCACTTAGTATTTGTTCCATATTCTAATGGAGGCCTATGTTATGAAAACATAGCAAAAAATGCTGTATATACATGCAGCTCATGAAGTAGCTGAACGCATATTCGTTTTTACATGTCTCAGTTTGCGAGAACTAGGGGGAAAAAACTCTCAGAAAGTGCTTGTGAGTAAACTCTTCTCATATACAAACATAACTCATTTCTGCCGGTCTCCGAACAATATAACTTCTCGCACTTTCGCGTTTATATTTAGGCTTACATTTGTTCTTCCCGGGAAACTCCTTCCCGCTGCCTGCTTTGCGCGTCCCAGCCCCAAGCTCATTTATTTTACATCAGGATGTGGTCTTTAACTTACCGCCGCAGCTGTTTGACTGAGGCTGTCGGAGGTGTTTGGTACGACTGCGAGGCGGTTCGGAGAGACGGAAGAAAATGAGTAAATCAGACCTCAGTCCGATCCCGCGGTTTTTGTTTTTTTTTTTACCGCACGCGATTGTCTCGTGCGCCCCTCCGTCCGCGTGCGTTCCCGCTTCCCCGTGGCTATTAAACATCAGACGGGATGGTTGAAAGCCGCCACGCTGCTTTTACGGTTTCGTCCGACTGCTTTCTTTAATTGAGACGCCCGAGCGAGTCTGGAGATTTTAACCACGGGCATAAATACAAGATAAAATAATAATAATAAAGAAAGCAAATAATAATAATCGTAAAAAATACCGGGGAAAAAACAATATGAGTAATAAAGAAAAAAATGAAGAAATGGAATAACTCGGCGGGCAGGTGCTGGAAGCGCTGGCTCTGAGTTTGGAGAGGGACTAATTTACCACCATTTGTGGCCGTTGATTTTCTTTTATTTTTTCTTATTTTTCTGTTCGGGGGGCGACATTTCTGTTTTAGTAGCGGCGAGATAATGGGTCGCGGCATGAGACATTTATCTTTTCTCTCCAGCTCTTGTGAGGAGGGAGAGACAGAGATGAGAAGGTGTGTGAAAGAGGGAGAGAGCAGGAGAGAGGGGGAAGAGAGGAAGAGAGGAGAGGGATGCGGTATAGAGGAGGAGAAGACCCCTCTGGCGCCAAAGGTCCGCAGAGCCTCCCCTCCCTCCCCTTCGCCTGATGAATCTTCTGCTGACGCTAATGTTTTTCCCTTCTTCTGCCTTTCTCTCTCTTTCTATCTGAAACTTGCGAAATTAACTTCCATCTGGGGAGGATGGAGGTGAGGCGAGGTTGGGCTGTAGAGGGGTGGAGGTGGCGCTGTAGAGAGATGGAGGTGGGGCTGCAGAGGGATGGAGGTGGGGCTGCAGAGGGGTGGAGATGGGGCTGTGGAGGGGTGGAGGTGGGGCTGTGGAGGGGTGGAGTTTAGGCTGTAGGAGGGTGGAGGTGGGGCTTTAGAGGGGTGGAGGTGGGGCTGTGGAGGAGTGGAGGTGGGGCTGTAGAGGGGTGGAGATGGGGCTGTAGAGGGGTGGAGGTGAGGCTTTAGAGGGATGGAGGTGGTTGGAGGTGAGGGGGGGGCCTGATGTCTCTCATTCTCTCCTCCCTCGATCGTACGTCACACGGCGAGAAAATACGTCATCCACTCTCATCGCCTTGCATATCTTTTTCCGAACCCTTTTTGTCCCTATCCTTTCCCACTCGCTATTGTTCTCTTTTGAATCCCTCTCTCTGACCACTCACTCTCTCTCTCGCTCCATGGGTCATTCCATCTCTCGATTCCCACTCGCCCTCTCTCTCTGTCTGTCCGTTTCCCCAGACTCAGGATCTCCACAGGGATTCAGGTCCATAAAGATGGAGCCGAGCTTTATAAACCTCCAACATTAGTAAAGAGGGAATATATTCGCTTACAGAGGCATCTTCCTTGAGCAGAGTGCTTTGCCCGGGTCAGGGAGCGGCTTGGGGGGGGCTAATTGAGGGGTTAATTGAGGAAGCCCAGGGCAAATCACTAGATTAATGCTCCTGTCCAATCCCCACTCTGACGTTTACGGCTGCCGTTGCTCTTTTTTAATTGTTGTTGTGCATCGTTTGTCGCCTGGTGGCATTCCCACCCCACAAACACACGTTGGGGGGAGGGGCAGGGTTGTGATTGACAGCAGGGGGATGGACTGCGATGATGTATATTGAAATATTGCAAATATTAACAAGCCATTTTTTTGAAGAGCAGGAAACCAGGAGAGGGTACCAGTAACACGGAACCAGGAGATTACGAGTAGTGAATCCTGCTCCTGTGTGACACTCATTTATTTTGCAGCGACTTGGAGTAAAATTCACCTCTAAACTGCATCCCCTCAGCTGCCTGACCTGAGTCCTGTTTTACTTTGCTAACGATGTCCCTCTTACCTCAAACAGAAGAAAAAGCCGCATTCAGGGTAACCTCTGGAATTTCAGTGGAAGACCGAGGGAGAGAGCGAGAGAGAGAAATGCTGGCAGAGTTAGGTGGAGAGAGTAAATGACATGGAGAGAAAAAGTAAAAAGAGAGAAAGCGATAAAGTGAAGGAGACAGAAGGCGAGGGAGTTCATTAGATGGAGAGAGTAAAGGAGACAGAGAGAGGCGCTGTAGGGGTGTGTGTGTGTGTGTGTGTGTGTGTGTGTGTGTGTGTGTGTGTGTGTGTGTGTTTGTGTGCATGTGTGTGCGTGTTTGTGTGAGAGAGAGAAGGCTCCGGGGCGCACGAGCGCGATCATCTGGCCTCTCCGATGCGTTTCGACGCCCAGAGCCTGGGAGAGGCTATGCGTTTCACTGCGTTATTCCAGTGCGTTAGCACCCCAGAGTGGAAGTCAGCGCCCCATCCTCAGCACGCCGTCATAGCCAGAACCGCCAAACCCGCGTGCGTCATCCGCCCATCCATCCCCCGCTGACTCCCTTTCGGCTTTTTAATGTGAAAAAAAAAAAAAAAAAAACACAAAAAACAGAAAACCTGTGAAAGCATTGTATATGCCATTACATATTTAAAGCTATTTTTTTCTAATGCCGCGTGTGCTTCTTAAAGTTCCAATGTATTCAGTCCATTATTGCTTTGTTATTATTATTATTATTGCGATTATTATTACTGTTGTCCTTGCTGATGTCGTTTGCTGTCACCATCGCCGTGGTTAGAATCTGTGCTATCGCCAAACTCAAAGCTTAAACGAGTCTCTTTTCCGATGGCTGTCTCTCTTCCAGATGTAAATTGCTGTACATATGTCTGTTTTTGCCTCTACCTGTCTGTCTGTTTGTCCGTCTGTTTACCCGCCAGGTTGTTTGTCTTCACAGAATTGTTTCCACTGTTGATTCACCTGGCTGATTTTGTACTCCCTGTACGTGTGTTTACTGAGGGAGCCAAAAGTTTAGGAAAAGGCTGTTCCTCTTCTCGGGGTGGAGACGGCAGCCATTTTGAAAATGACTGATGTAAATGCAGTTTTAATTTAAGGTTTGGGGAAAGGCTGGGGGTGGAGATTTGTCAGAGAGTTTACAATGTTCATGTAAAAAAAAACAAGCGTTCAGCCTGACGGGAGTGGAATTCAGAGCATATGGGCACGGGGCGCGGGGTAGCTGTGAGTCGGGGTCTGTCTGAGTTCGAGCAGACAGTTCAGCCAGCTGTGATTGCTGCCGACAATCCTGTTCCTTTGTTTCCCAGTTTTACCAAATCAATTCAGTCGGCAAGTAAAGGGAATTCAAATATTTATTGACTATTGGTAACCCTGATTTTTGGGGTCTACGATCCTGAAGGTCTTGATTTCAGCTCGAATTTGGCTCAACAGATTCTACTAATTAGCGGCTCGGCGCAGATATTTGGCTGTGGAATGAGCTGTACTTTGTTTGCAGTCAGAGCAAAAACAAGCAAGACTGTAGATCTCCAGGAACATTGGAATCCAGCAGTTGAATGATGAATGCTATGTTATTGTTGGAGTGAAGACCTACAGGATGGTCGATCTCCAGAGTCAGGCAGACCTGCTGTGGATGTCGAATGAGATGGGCTTTGTTAGGTCTTCAGTGGAAACCGACCCGGCAGCTGATCTCCAGGAACAGTGCTGGATAGAGGCTGGCCTGAAGGAGGTACTTTAATGCAAAAAGCACGGGCTGTTGATTTATTTTTTGAAAGCCTTCTGCAGTACTACATCCCCGCCCCAAAACTGAAGTTGGCTTCCTGTGACTGTGCTACTCTGGCCCCCTTCAAATCTACCCACCGCCCCCCCCACTCCACCCCACCCCATCCACTCTGCCCCCCCCCAAACTTTGGTGTCAGGTTTGCCTTTTCAGGTGATTGTTTGGTGTTGTTTTCTGTCCACCACAGAAGAAGAGTAACAAAAACAACACTGTGTAAAAGACTTATGACTCAAAAAAAAAACAAAAACAAAAACAAAACATTCAATAAAAAAGAACAACCTTACATTTCCTTACCTGCGACTCTCGTCTCCTTTCTCATTGGTTGTATTTTAATGGTCGCGGTTTAAAGCCGGATGAGAGTGTCGTCTATGGTTTTTGGCGTTTGACCGCTGGGAGCAGAAAGTCATGACTCAAATGGAGGTGAATCAGGCTTACAGCAGTACATTAGCTGAGGAGCTCGACAGGCAAGAGAGAAAGTACCACCTCTTAAGAAATGAGCGGCTCCATTTAACATAGAGGCGCTTTTTTTTTAATGTAATTCAACTTACTTCTACTTCACTAAAGCACCAGGTGATTTGAAAATGAAATGTGTTTCCAGGCAAAGAGCAGGGGAATTCAGATTCTGTGTTTCCTCCTGAGAGGACGTGATTGGTGAAGAGGTGCCTGCTTCTCTACAAGACCACTACTCGCGTGTGTACCATCAGGTGACATGAAGCAAAACATCACAGCGCTCTACCATGTTCCCAATTATATTTAACATAATTAGGAGGAGATATACAGTAAGTGTCTGTAGTTTATCAGAGGCATATTTTGTCTCTGTGTTCACGTGTATCGAAAGGTGTCTGAATGTTTTTCTTCATTTTATTCTGCTGCAGCTGAAAATTATTTCCTTGAGAGAGTGGAGATTCAACCAGAAAAACCCTGACTGCCCTTAAATCTGCCACATTAAACCTGAAAACATAAACATGTTGGCCACATAACCTTTACAAGCTCGATATCAAGTACTGGCGTCTCTCTTGTGCAGTTATTTGGTCTGTCTATAGTCTCCCGTCACCAAACCTGACTCGATCTTGATTAGTTTTATTAGAGGCACCTGGACGCGCTCTCTAAAAAGACTGAGGCTGTTTCTGAAACAGTCCATTATATGTTATGTCCCCAGAAATATGTACCGCCCTCTAAAAGTACTGCCAATTACCTGCTGCCAACACCTAATACAGACTGTTTCTCCTGACTACGAGCCAAGTAAACTGGACGAAATGGCCGTTAAGCAGGCAGAGTTTTCCGTAAATGTGAGTCACTTGGAAAGATTGTTGCAGTTTGTTGAGTACAGGATGGCCAACCTTGGTTTTGGAGAGCCGCAGTTTCTGCTTTTTGTTGTTACTCAGCACTTAATAGATCAATTAGAGAAGTCGATTACACGGTTCACTCACCTCAGCTGGTCTCTCAGGTCAAAGTGGTTGGCAAAGACAAAAAAATCAGCACATAGCAGCTGTTTCGGACAAGTATTAGAAACCCCTTGGATAGTACATTTGGGAAAATACTTTTCGGGAAGTTAACTATGGGTTTTATACAGTTATGCATTTGTCCTGCTTTATTTTTCACTCTCCGATCGATTCTGGTAGTGTTAATCATACAAATGGTGAAACTGGCAACTTATTTGAGCTTTGCTTATCTCGTTTGCATTTGCACAATGATTTATAGCATATGAGCTCTGGTCTACATTGCATTGAACAGGTCTACATTGGCTGTGTCCTTAAAATTTCAGCTGAGTCCTGGTTCTTTTTGCAGTCTTGCCTCTTGGCAATCTTGACATTGGAACATGATGTCATTGGAGGATGAGTATAATGTCACACGGTCTCACAAGACCACCGTCTGCTTGAGTTGAGATGTTGAGAAACAGCCATACACAGTCATGGTCAGATCGTTGCGGAGCAGGCGGTTCTTTTAATATTGAAGTCACACATCTGTCAATTCAGTTGTGCTACCATAGGTTAGTGTGGAGAGGGAATTGAAATGCTGTTTTACATATTGCAGACAAACTAGTTTCGGCCATGGCCACGCACAGAATAACCATGGAAATGCAGATATAATTTGGGCATTTTACTTATGATTACTGAAGAACTTTCTCATCCAGGACATTAAATTTTTATAAGCAATCAAATTAATTGTTTCGCTCCTGGCCCAGGATGTCCAGGCCTTTGGTGTTGCTTTCATTTCTTGTGTCCGTGCCTCTGATGGGATTTTTCATATTTTTCTCATAGTTCTCCATTTCTACCCACAAACTCACTTTAATTCACTTATACATATGTCAAGTCTTTAATTCATTTTCAACCTGCTGTGCCTGTTTCATGGACATATATTAAGTTTAGTCCTGGTCAAATTAGAAGTTTGCATTGGGAATCCTTATTTGAAAATACATTGAAATGGACAAGGTATTAACTGTGTTGGTGAAAGCAGTCCATTCTGTTGTTAAATTTTGCTGCTGTGGTCTTCTTCTTCTTCTTCTTTGGTTTAATGGCGGACAGCACTTTGTCTTTAGTGCATGCCGCCACCAACAGTACTGAATTTTGTGCTGTATTATGACTGTATACTTTACTTTAGTAGTAATTATATTAAAAAAATAAAATAAAATCCTCACACTTATCCTTCTCTACTTCAATTATTTCCCAGGCTTTCCGTCTCTCCTTACTTTTCTACAGTCTGACTGCTACCAAACCCTCTTTCCAAAATTCTCTGAATATCTTCCCTCTTTACATCAACTACTCCCAAAATCTCTCTTGCCGCATCTACCACCATCTTAATTCTCTCCGTTTTGCTTTCGATCTCGCAGGCACAATTTAAAACCATTGAAATAAATGCTAAAAAACTTCTGTTCATCCTAATTTCATTCTCCTCAAACTCCTTTTGCTTCTTTTCCACTGTCTGCACTCTGGCCTGCTCTTTCCCCGCAGTTTCTTTTTTACTCACAACCCTTTTAGTTGCTTCAGCATAAGATATTTTCCCCTGCACTCTTGTCCTTTCCACCTCTCTTTCCATTTTCCTTCTCTCACACTGCACTGAGCCCATCTCATGACTTCCCCCACAGTGAAAACATGCCTTTGCCACAATACAATCGTCCTCAATGCATCCCTCCTGTCCACACCTTCTACACCTGTGCATTTCTTTTTTACATACAACCACCACATGTCCATATTCCTGACACTGGAAACAGCGCAGTTGAGCCCTTTCGTATAATCTCACTCTGTAACTCACATAGTCAACAAATATTCTTTCAGGTACCTCACTGTTAAACTCTAACAGCACTGACAGGCTTTCCTGCACCTTTCCCTCCCGGTAGCTTCTCAGCCTCTTTGCTCCACACAGCCCCTCCACCTTCAAAAAATCATTAAATCCATGTCCAATGGAACACCACTGATCACACCTTTAACACATGGTTTTTTCTTTAAAGGAAAGCTAGTTACTTTTATCAGATCGTATTGTTTAATTTGTAATGCTTTGTCTCGTTGCTTAACATTGCGACACTCCACAATCACTAACCCTCCCCGTGTTATCCTAACTGCTTTAAAATCTCCGATTTCCTTTTTCACAAATTTCCCAATGTCATGAGCATTACTAAATAAACAGTTTGCTTCATCACCCCTTATATCTGCCTTCATGCCTACAACAAATGTTTCGTCCTAATTTTTGTTATCACTTCCTTTGTTCCTTTTCTTTTTCACTCCCACCGCCGACTCACAATCCATGTTCTCAAAACCATTCATCCGTAATCCAAATCAAAATCGAGAAACCGTGCAAAATATTCAAAAGCCAAACAATCCGCAAATCTATTTTAAATCTCGCGCCAAAAAACTTCTTCCTAACAAACTGCACTCTCCAATCCGTCCGCCAACCTGGTCCATCGAAACTCCTCACTGCTGTAGTCATTCAGGGAGACAAAAAAAAAATGTAACCAGCAGTTTAACAGGGCTCACTTGTGCAAAAATGCTCATTGCTTACTGAAAGGTGATCTCTTTCACGGGCCACGGCAGCTTAACAGGTTTTGTTTCGGTCGCTGTAATTTGCCATAATCATAATAGAGAGAGCAATTATGCTGCCTTGAAGTCATCAAGGAGGACCCAGTCTTTGCGTTAGACTAAGACCAGTGGATCAGGAGAAGGAGACGTCCACATTTTACTCCTTCAATTAAATCCTTCTACATTTTACCTCCGAGTCCCAGTTTGGGATTCCATAATTTTTAATGACTCCTCGTTAAAAATAAAAACTGCTTTGACTATTTCACCCGCATCTTTGACTGGGGAATGGTTAAGATACACACTGCATATAAATATAATGATCAGTCTCTACCTCTATCTTGTCAGCAATTTTTACATTTGCGCACTTTCTTAATTTGTACAAACACTTTTGCAGCTTCAGTAATAGAAACCTGTTAGGATGTTATTCTCTCATAGCTAGCTCTGTGACTGGAATAGACAACTCCCTATCTCGCGTCGTAAGCAGCTTGCGACTGGCAATCATTCACCCACACCCAAAAGTACAAAGGCTTTTTTTTAAATCATTTTCCTCTGTTTGAGTAAACAAAGCATAAAGCTGAATGTCACTCCGAAACATTTAATACTTTCATAGGGTGCAGCTGCAATTGAATATCAGTGTTTGTCTTCATCTGGTTGCTTACACTTAGAGTAGAGTAACTTTTTAATCATATCCTCCATTATGCAAAGGATGTTGGTTAGTTTGAATACTGCAGTCAGATTTTATTCAAAATTTCTCCAGTTTCTGGCATGAAAATACACACAAACCCACCTCACTGAAAAGCCTGATACTGTGCTGAGACACTAAACACTAAAACAAAACACTAAAACAAGTTCATTGTAAATGAGCTGTCTTTTCTCGTCAAAAAACTTGAGACGATACTTTGATGTGGCGCGAGATTCAAGTGAAATCCCTCAATAAGTTCAAACTAGATTCGTGAGAAATCATAGGACTGTGAAATAATGATCTTCAGACATATAGGCCTTCACATAAAAATAATACCAATACAAAAAAGTTCAACAGGATGCACACAAGTGTGTATCCATCAATTCAGACAGGCAGGCAAAAAAAATAAAATAAAATAATAATATTCACTCGACCATGACTTGACCTTTTAACCTTGTCAACCGATTCTGTAGCTATGAACAGTTATTGATGACATTACGCCCCCTTGAAGCTAGAAATTCCTATACCACTTTTAATGATGCCACCATTTGTGGTCAATGTTATTGAACTGTTGTGAAAATAAAGAAGCGGGATAACGTTGTCGTTAATATGCACCACGAGTCTGTAAGGCTATACAGTCAGTAGTGAATATCAAAATCACAGGCCCATGGAGACAAGACTTTCAAAATGGATTGAGAGGCGAGGGGAAACAAAGAGCCAGAGTACGGATCAAATCAGTCACGGTCCCACGGCGGTGGATCAGCTCCTCGCGCACCGAGAATGCAGAGCAGGTGGATTTTATTCTCGTGCTCAGCATTCAGCCCTCCCCCGCGCGCCCGCATTGCTGCTGCGGCGCGTGTGCACCCTGACTTTACTCCGCGGAAGTGCTTGATAAGTACTTATCATGGTAATTTGCCAGACAGAAGCCCCTACACCTGGGACGTATTCTCTCGTATATTGCAGCTGATTCACCCCAACTGCATACCATAGTTATTCTTTCTTACTGAGCGCCGGGAAGAAAGATTAAGCTTTCCGATTCCCCCTTTTTTCCCGTGGGAATCCATCGCCTCCTCTGACTGTTTAAAAGGAAGTCGGGAGCGCAGCAACTGAAAACGACATAAAGCTTTTAATCTGTTAATGGAAGGGACTGTCGGGTAATTTAAGCGCTCGGGTTATTTTCCCGTGTTCATAATGCTTCTTTAAATAATTATGATCATGATGACTGCGGAGAAAATAATGCGGAATAATCAAAATGCGTCTACCGATTATGCCGCGAATTAATTTAAATTTAAATTTAAATAGGATGGCAGCCGTAAGAATATACCTGACTTTTCATCACGGCTTCGGAGAAATCAAACTAGACAGGCAGAGAGGGAAGGAAACGAGCAAGCGCCACACCTGGCAGGGCGATTGGATCTATATGATAATAGCGTGGCGCGTGAATGCGCATTTGACATGCTTTAGGGCGTTTCGCGCTGGCGCCTATTCTAACACAAAGAAGCAGCAGAATTTAAGGGACGCGAGCCACAGAGGACAATTTAAACTGCAAAAAATATCGCCGAGGTTTCTCTCGTATTTGAGGAGGTGTATATAAAATGGGGTATAATAATACCTTGACAAGAATTCACACTGACATTTTGTCTGGGTGACAGACAGCAGCAACGGCAGTCGCCCCGGGCAGGAAACTGTTCAAGGTTTCAGGACGAGGCAGCCAGGTGTGATGTGGCAGTCAAAAGCAGTGGCGCGCGCGTGCTCTGTCTTCCCGCGGCCTACCATTTTCCGGTGCTAAAACCTTGACCCGCTCTTAACGCTGAGTTAAATTGCTCGAAACGTCAATGTTATAGATATTAAGTGAAGCGACTTCTCGCAGCTGCTGCCTGGGTAGACTGTGAGGACAAATGGTTAAGAAGAATTTAAATATGTTTTCTATTGCTATAAATCAGATGTTTCGCACCTTATAATTAGATGTATAAATGGTATCAAAATAACTAAACATTCTAGCTTTTCTCCATGTAGAGACAGGTATCATCTGCATTCATGTAACCTATATTAGAGAACATAAAAGAATAAAATATAGGTGCAGTTTCTATATTCATATATACTGACTGCATTGTGTCTGAATGCTGGTTTGTTTTTCATTAATTCACATTGAATGTTTTCTGTTGGTCTTTTGTTATTAAATGTGCTAAAACGCTTTATCACCTGAGCCTGCAAACTGTGGTGATGTTGCTTTCTTTCAAAGTAGCTGCACTGAATCATTGTCACCCCTGAGTGATGAATTGACTGGCCTGACCTCAAAAGCAGAGCTAATCAATTTCTAAAACCAATTTACCGCGTTTTATGAAAAAATGCGGCAAACCCACTTTTGACGCTTGTCGTCTTCTAAATATTTTTAGAAAAAATCAATAGCAGGTGGAACTTTTTTGTCAGATCTGATATTAAATGCTGATGTCCACCTGAGTTCTTTTATACACATTTCAGGCAAATTTCCATTTAATTCCAGTCACTCTAAAAAAAAATAACAACATGAGCAGTTTTTCTTTTTTGTGGGGGTGGGTAGTGGGGGGGGAGGGGGGGTACCAAGTCTTTTGTCCTTTGATGGCTCTCACAGTCGTGAGAGGGTTAGTGTTGGCGACACTGGACTTCCAGTTTTCCAGTTAAAGTTTAATTCACTGGTCAGATGTTGTCATGAGACCTACAAGTAAAATTATTGATATGCATTGATACGTACCAAGTGTTTGAGTGGATATTGACCTGAGCAATGCAAGTTAAATTCCAATAAAGCTCATAATTCCAGTCACATTACTTCACTCAGGAATTGAATCAACAACCAAAAAGCAATGCATCTGAACTTACCAGTACAGTATTTAGCTTGTATTGCTCTAGTAAATATTCATCTGTGTAAATACATTGCATGTGTGTTGTGCAAGCCCTTCTGATCATGAGATTCTTGTGTGTGATTGGCTGTAAGGTTACCAAAAGGAGGGGGGCTCTATTGGTGGAATCGATCCCTCACTCACACATCCATGTCATCAGTGATGTGCAGGGAGACTGCAAAGAGAAGAGAGTTGATGCTCTTTTCAATGGACACTATTTGTTATTTTAGCACTAGCTCCAATATGCTGTCAGATCAATAAATATACGTTGACAAAGTTATTGTTATTGTGGCTGTCCACCTTAACATATTGAGAGGTGAAAGTACACAATGAATTGAGTGCAAAGTGCCGACTTTAAGCCTTTGAGCGCCATTGGCAACTATAGTTGCCCAATGGTGTGAGATAAAAAAAAAAACAGATGCTTTTCAAAACCTATCATGTGGTAACTTCTTTAAAAAAGCTCCCCTGCGGAAGCTCTTATAAACAAGTTGCCACATGATAGGTTTTCAACAGCTCAGGATAATTACATTTTTAATTCCTTGAAAATTTGCTCAGCGCTCAAAGCGTTAAGCTTTAATTTAATATCAGTTACATCTAACTCAGGTAAATAGTGTAGGAATGACAACACTCTGTATGTGGGATTCCCCTTTCTTTAAAGAGCTGAAAGTAATTGGACTTCACAGTTGTTCCACAGACAGGTGCATGGTATTTCCTCTTTATTTAATTTGCAAGAAGGCAGAGAAAAGGTCTAAAGTTCCAGTGAAGCATTTGCATTTGGAGTCTTTTGCTGTTTATTCTCAACAAGAAGTCCAAAGGTCTGCCACTGCCAGGGAAGCAAGCCATCATCAGGCAAAAAAAAAAACCATCTTGGAGGTAGCAAAACATTTTGTGTGGCCAAATCTATGATTTGGAACAGTCTCAAAAAGAACTCACTGGTGAACTCGCCAAAAGGCTCAGAAGATAATGGATGACAATTGTGCTGGATGACAGAAGAATTCTCTCTCTGATTATTTAAAACCACAACACTGTCAAAGTAAAAAATAAAGAGAAGACTTCACCAGAGTGAACATACAGGGTCAATCATGAGATTGCATCATTGGTAAACTGAATTGTATTGGAGTATATTATCTGCCCAGATTCAGTAAAAGTCTTTGAATGGTGCCTCACAGTGCAGATGGACAATTACCTAATGCATGCTGATAAAGCAAACCAATGCTTGTTGAGGTACAGAAATGGAGGGCTCTAAATTATGTCACTATTATGCTAGCTCTGTTGAATACCCAGTAGTGACTGGTTGAAGGATGCACAAATGCATAGATGTCTTTTCATAATACTGGAAAACAGGAGCATGACACAAACATGAGAATTTCAAAATCATTTACGGAACAGACAACCAACATTATTTGATATTTCTCTGGTATAAGAGTGGTGTATAATGGCAAAAAGCAACAGCACCCATGAAACCCAATTTTGTCCTCAAGTTCACAAAGCTATATTTACCCTCTCCGGTACTGGGGCCGGTGGTTACACATACTAAATACAGCATGCTTCCTAATCGCAACATGGTCATGCTGTCATGGATTGTGGCCCGCCGGCAAGAGACAAAGCCGGCGGGCGCTGGGACCATGTTCCCCAAAAAGTGGTGAGGGACCCAAACGCACAGGCTGAGTAAAAATATAAGATCTTTAATATAAATAAAAAAGATAAAACAGTCCCAGAGGGGAGCAGCACCACAACAACACACAGCAGGGCTCAGGAACTCAAACAGAATACTGCTGCACCAAGATAGGTGCAGCTAACCCTTAAATACTAATGCTTCACCTCCACCTTCATGAGCAATAGGAGTAGCTCGTTAAAGTGGAGGCGAAGAATGTAGCAGAGGGAAGGACCTGCAGGCACATGCGAAAACACATGCGGCTTATCCACTTTACGCAAAGAAACTCTGAAAAAAGCTCACGTTGATCATGCTTACCACAACCGAACACAATTCAAGCACCAAGCAAGTACAACTGTAAATAAGCATGGAGCAAAACATAAGATAAAATCATATCAGTGCGCATTTCTACTGAATTTGTGCTATGCATACAAACAATACCTCAAATGAAAGAGGAAAGTCCTCAGAATCCAACGATATAAGTCTTGTCATTTTAAACCGACACCACACTCAAAGAACAGCAGGCACACACTCATAAGTGGACTTACCTATGTTCAACTGTTCCAAATGAAACGGGCCTCGGTGTCTAGGGGGCCCCCAACTGCCAGGCAAGAATTAACATCCTAAACCTTAGCTGATGAAAACATGCGGAGGCGCACCGCCAGGAGAGGGAAACCGGGCAAATAATTGGCCTCCCCCAAAAAGGCAAATGTTGAGGATCCCCGATGGCCACTCAAATTGGCACATTTTGTAATGACACAGAACTGCATTAAGCCTTCTATGAAGGCATTATAGCGCACCCTTGGCCGATAATCCTTCTTTGAGTTGTGGCGATTAGTGAGACCACGTGACCTCCCGTGGTCGAAGTTGCTGGTTTTCTCCGATGTATTTGTTGCATTAAAACTGAGCTGGCTAAGACGTATATTCATTATTCATCATCTAAAAATGATGGTAGCTAAAAAGCTATGGAAGCTGATACTTCGAAAATTTCAGAAATACAATCCTCCACTTAGCAAATGTTGCCTGCGCCTCGGACTTATCAGTTGGTATGTGAAAAAAATCGTTATTCGCTTGCTATATTCTGGAGGTATTAAATATTTATTATAACAGTAAGCTTTGATGTATACATTTTAAAGCTTTATCTAGCAATTTTATGCATTAAGTTAACAATGAACATTATGGACATATCTGTATTAGGACCAGGTCACGGTCCAGTAGCGTCCGGCACCGGCCCAGTCAAAATAGTCTCTGATAAGATGCATTGATAATTTGCAAAATTTAAGTTGCAAAATTAAAGAACTCGTCTGCCTAGCTTTAACTGGGGTCTGATCAATATTTGACATAAATTGGGCCCCTGATAAACAACTGAAAGCTTTCAGTCTTTCATCAAAAAACATAATGTGCACAGATTTCTAAAATTTGAAGTTATGGCAATAAGGTAACTTCCAGCTACTCTATTCCCAAGGAGTTTCGGGACATTACCTAAGCCAACAAGGTGAGAGTTTTCTGGGACAAGACAGAATTTAGGCATCTCCGCACAGAAACAGCAATCGAGAAGAAACTTACCAGTCCGGACTTTTTCGATTTTCGCATATCTGTTATCAGTGCATAACATTAACGCTAAACACCGTGTCCAATTTTAAGAGAACGTTAGCTAAATGTACTTTGGGTGAATTGAAACATGCTCTTTCATTCACATGACATCGCAACTGAATTAAAACATTAATACGATGAACACGTTGAAAAAGTACTGATGTTTTGTAGATATCATCATACTCATGGCTATGGCAAAGGCAGCCTCAGTCTCTGAAAAAGCGGAGGTATATCCTGTTACCTAGTGTTGTCTAATGTTTAAAGGTACAATACAAATTTGAATTAAGGTCATGCAATCAAGTGCGAGTGATCAAGTGCTTCTAAACCTAGTCCACTAAAGCAACATTAAATTATATTGGTGGGATGTCAAAGTTCGAATTACATCCAAATTTTACCGTAACATTATCCCAATGATTATGTTGTAGAGCAATCCAGTAACCCCCATTCCCAAGGATAAAAACAAAGAATAAGTTTGCAGTGCAGTTTACAATGCAGCTAGCTTGTTAAGTTGCACATTTCAGTTTTTCAGAAATGTATCATATTTACACATGCATATATATATTATTTTACTTGATAGGCTAAGGTGTAAGCTTTCATCCAGCAAAATTATGAAGCTCTTATGTTTTATAGGGCCCCACAGTTGCTTTTGAAATTGGTTCCCAGATGCTTAGGGCCGCCACTGCAAACACTTTACAGTCTACAGAGATGAGCAAAAACATTTTTCTTACCTTTTGTAATAAATTTATTTTGTAATAAAAAATAGATTGATGGTAAATGCTTGCTATTGTTAGCCCAGTTTGTCTGTGTTTTAACAAAACTAGATCTGCCTCTCTCTAACCATATTTTTTTCCTGGACATTGCTTCAAAGATCTCAGCTCCTCAGCATTCAGCTTGCTTGCAATGTATTTTAATCTCTGTGACTGGCTTGTGATGCAGTCAGTAAGACTTTGCCGGTAGCCAATTGATAATAGAATCAATAGGGTTCTGATGTTTCCAATGAGCTTTAAACCACCTTAATCACACAAACCTAGCCTGAGCTAGAGCCTTGCGTACCCAGCGCATCAAACTGAGTCCACAAGCCATTCACATGTACTTAAATAGCGCGACAATATAGACGCTTAACTGGTTTGTTACTGGTATTTTTGATATAATTATCCGCAATTCAAAAGTCATTTTCTGACAGAATATTTGTGCCATTCCATGTGAATACTGCAAGCAAAACAGTACAAATGGGGTGACTGATTTGTTTTCTTGACTCATTCTTTGTATTGACAGTTTGACCTCTAAGGAACAGTCAGGCCTTGTGGTTAGATTTTGAGTTCTGCACCCTAAGCAACCAGGGTTCAAGCTACTGTGATGACAAATATTTTCTTGAGCATTAACAGCATTTTTTACATTTATAAATAATTGCTAGGGTTTTTGTTCTTTTTAGACCCTTTTTTTTTTACCATACCTTGTATTTATCATTTTATTTATTTGCTTTTTTTTCATAAATCTGCTTCAGGGGAGTCAAAATTTATTTTCATTGTATGTATTGTCTTTGAATGGGAAATTGTATATGTAACAGGACTGGCAGAAATAATAAAGAAAATTAAAAATTCTAAAAATGAAAAAGGGGTTGTATTTCGATGGAATCTATACCTGTAGTGACATGTAAGTGGAATTAAATTAGTTTTACAGTTTGGTACCTCTAAATATGAAACGGCACACACTGTCAACTTGGAAAGGCTATGTAGATATTTGCGCACTAAAACCTCTCTAATTTTGCTCTGATTTACTTGGTTAGAATAAAATTTGGCTCAGACAATGGCAAGATTGTGTGCTGTAATTTTTTAGGGGTTTCAGACTGCAACTGAATAATTATATCCCCGAATGCCGAATGGCATTCCAGGGGATATTATGTTTTTGGTCCGGCGGCGGCCGCCGCCGCACTACATGCTAACGCAATAACTTCAGTAACATTTAAATTACAAATTACAAATTTCGCACATAAGTAAGTATCATAAAGAGAAAGAACTGATTCGATTTTGGACAATTTACGATGTCTAGATTGGCCACCAGGGGCCAAAAACTGATTTCACTGTTAACGCGATAACTGCAGTAATATCTCATTTAGAAATTCCAACTTTTGCACATAAGTAAGTATCATAAAGAGGAAAAACAGATTCAATTTTGGACAATTAACTATATCTAGATAGCCACCAGGGGCCAAAAACTGAAAAAATCACTGTTTTTATCATATCTCTGGAAATATTTGTCCGATTGACCTGAAATCAAGTGCAAATGAAAAGTCATGACCTAAGGATGTGTCCCACAATGACATTATACCTGTTTGGTTTAAAATTTTGACACAAGGTGGAGCTTTGTCACATAAAATTCACCATTTTTGCTATATCTTTGGAACTATTTCTCCAATTGACATGAATCTATGTGCAACTGCAAAGGTCATGACCTCACAACATGTCACATCATGTCATCATACCTGTATGGTTCAATATTTTGCCACTAGGTGGCGCTTTGTGATGGAAAATTACCATTTTGGCCTTATCTTCAGAACCATTTGACCGATTGACCTGAAATTAAGTTCAAATGAAAGTCTATTCAAGGTCTATTCAAGAATTGGGGAATTGGAGGATTGGGGGTGTTCGGGGATATACCCCCAGCCTTCGCCTCCGACGGCATAAGCCTAGTTTTAAGGCAGATAAAAGTAAAACTTTGTTTGGTGCAAATAAGATTTTTCATTTATGCTGTGTTCCATCTTCTTTTACTCTGACTAAATGGCATATTCACAGATTTTTGCACCATGACAAAAATCCCTAAGGTGTTACCTTCTTCATGATATCAAGATTATTTATATTGACCAATTCGTTGCAGAGATATAGCCATTTCATTTTGGACATGTCATTTTCAAGTCAGAGGTTCAGGGCTAAAGGGCTTAATCACATTTATCATTTTCATTATCAATGAAATACAGTGCAGTGTAAAAGTATTTGCCATCTTCCCAATTTCTTTTGTTTTTGAAAATTTGGCACACTTGAATATGTTTGATCGTCAAACTAATTTAAATATGTGACTAAGATAACCAAATAAACACAAAAATGCAGTTTAAAAGTATGATTTCATTTATTGAAGGAAATAAACCATCCAATGCTACTTGGTAGTAGTGAAAAAGTGATCACACTTTTGCACCAATTTAATGGGTTCAATGTCACAATACACACTCGGACATGATTATTGCCAGCACTGCAAAATCTATATACAACCCCAATTCCAAAATTGGGACAAAAGTGTAATTTGTGAATAAAATCAAAATGCAATGACTTTCAAATCAGACCAGCCAGTATTTTATTCACAAT
This sequence comes from Gymnothorax reevesii, assembly GCA_029721435.1. Classification (NCBI taxonomy): domain Eukaryota; kingdom Metazoa; phylum Chordata; class Actinopteri; order Anguilliformes; family Muraenidae; genus Gymnothorax; species Gymnothorax reevesii. Next base: position 39,042,284 of record CM056586.1, on the reverse strand, counting down.
AGAACAGAGATAACAGCAAATGTTGAAACTGAGAAATTTTACAATTTTATCCACAAAATGAGCTCATTTCAAATTAGCTGGCAGCTACAGGTCTCAAAAAAGTTTGGACAGGGGCCTGTTTACCATGGAGTAGCATCCCCTCTTCTTTTTAACACAGAGTGGAGCTGTCTGGGCATTGAGGAAACAGGTTTCTTGAGTTTAGCCATTGGAATTTGATCCCACTCTTGTTTAATACTGGCTTCCAGCTGCTGGAGAGTTTTAGATCTCCTTTGACGGACTTTTTGTTTAATTATGCACCAAATATTCTGAATCGGTGAAAGATTAGGACTGCAGACAGGCCAGTTCAGCACACGGACTCTTCTACTACGAAATCATGCTGTTGTAATAGCTGCAGTATGTGATTTGCATTGTCCTGCTGAAATACACAAGGCCTTCCCTGGAATAGATGTCGTCTGGAGGGGAGCATATGTTGCTCTAAAACCTTTATATACTTTTCAGCATTCATTATGCTTTTTAAAACATGTAAGTGTCCTACACCATATGCAGTAATGCATCCCCATACCATCAGAGATGCTGGCTTTTGAACTGAATGCTGATAACAGGAGGGGTGGTCTTTTTCCTCTTTAGCCCGGAGGACACAATGCTCTTTCCAACAAGAATATCAAATTTGGACTCATCTGACCACAGGACACTTTTTTACTTCGCTACAGTCCATATTAAATGAGCCTTGGCCCACAGAACACGGCGGCACTTTTGAATCATGCTCAACAATGGCTTCCTTTTCGCATGATAGAGTTTTAAGTGGCATCTGTGGAGGGCACGGCGGACTGTGTTTTCAGACAGTGGTCTCTTGAAGTATTCCTGGGCCCATTTAGTAATGTCAATGACAGAATCATGCCGGTGAGTGATGCAATGGCATCTGTGGGTCCGAGGATTACAGGCATCTGGTAAAGGTCTTCGGCCTTGTCCTTTACACACAGAGATTTTTCCAGCTTCTCTGAATATTTTGATGATGTTATGCACTGTCGATGATGACACCTTCAAAGCCTTTGCAATTTGATGTTGAGGAACACAATCCTTCACAGGTTGGAGAGCTTCTGGCCAGCTTTACTTCTGAGAGACTCAACTTCTCTAAGACATCCCTTTTATAGCCAATCATGTTACACACCTGATGCCAGTTTACTTAATTACTTGCGAAATGTTCCTTCAGCTGATTCTCTTATATATTAACTGCTTTTTCAGCACTTTTTTTGCCTGTGTCTCAACTTTTTTGAGACCTGTTGCAGCCAGAAAATGTGATATGAGCTTATTTTGTGGATAAAAATGTAAAATGTCTCAGTTTCAACATTTGAAATGTTATCTATGTTCTATTGTAAATAACATATTGGCTCATGTCATCTGAAAGTCATTGCATTTTGATTTTACTTACAATTTATACTTTGTCCCAACTATTTCGAAATTGGGATTGTATTACTTAAATTGAACCTCTCTGGTAATGTGAAGTAGGCAAAAAGTAGCATGTGATGCCCCAATCTACAGAAATTCAAGAACAGATGAGAAACAATGTAGTCGACATCTATCAGTCTGGAAAGGGTTACAAAGCCATTTCTAAAGCTCTGGGCTCAGGTCCACGAACCATGGTGAAAGTCTTTATCTACAAATGGAGAAAACTTTGAACTGTTGTGAACTTTCCTGGGAGTGGCTTGCCTTCCAAAATTCCTCCAAAAGCACATTGACAACTCATCTAAGAGGCGATAAAAGACCTCAGATTGACATCTAAAGAACTGCTGGCTTCACTTGCCTCAGTTAAGGTCAGTGTTTGTGATTCCACAATGAGAAAAAGACTGGGGGAAAAAAGAGCTTCAATGGGAGAGCTGGAACTAAAAAAAACCACTGCTGACTTGAAAGAACACAGAGGATTGTTTCACATTCACCAAAAAACTTCTTGATCACTCCCAGGACTCCCTCTCTTGGTCAGCATATACAGTATATTAGGTAACTATCGTATAAGTGTAATATACAACTCCATGCCAGTCATTATTTGAAAATAATCACACACTTAAGTGGTTGATGCATTACACCACTTCGGGTGCTATTATTTTTGTAATTGTTGTAATTGTATATTGCTTGCATATCCGAGTCAGTCACCTGACCAGTCGAATATACATTTCACTTGCTGAAGGCAAAACTCAAGCCAAATCACCCCATGAACGAGCAGCTGCAGTACAAGCCTGGCAGAGCATCACCAAGGCAGGAACCCAGTGTTTGGTGATGAGTGCGGTTTCCAGACTTCACGCAGTTATAACCTGCAAAAGATTAAAAATGACCATTTAATTTATGACTTTTAGTTTGTTCTATTATTTTTGAGCCTTTAATGTGTAAAAATGGTCGTAATTCCTACACGTTTTACACAATATTTTTAACAATACACTTAAAGCCGAAGCTCATACTTATTGAAGCGTCAAGCTGATATTTATTGGTTCATTTCAAATCCATTGCGGTGGCGCACAGAGCCAAAATGATGGAAATCGTGTCACTGTGCAAATTATACGGCCCGAGGGGGGCTGGAAATAATCCCAGCATGCAATGGGCATGAAGCTAGACAGATGTCTGACCATTCACCAGTCCATTCGGGGCACACTCACCATTCACTCACAAACTCAAACTCAGCTATAATTTGCAGTCTCTAATCAGCCTGGCGTGCGTGTCTTTGGACTGTGGGATAAAAGTTGAGTAGAAACCCATGCAAACATCGGTATAACTCACAGATCCTGGCTGAATCCCAATCTCCACACTCACGGACTCACAGACTTTAAAGCAAGTCCCCGGCAAGTCTGTAACGGTTCAGGATTGTCCAAATGTAAAATTGGCAACTGCACAAGGGCTCTGATGCGGAATTTCTGACGCCTTTATGTAAGTCTGTATTTGCGTAGACCATCCAAAGGGACTTGCCCATAGTTTATAGTGGAATGGGTGACGTATATGTATCAGCCAAATTGTGAAACCAGTCATTTCATGAAATGACTAAAAATCTTTAGTTACTTCGAAAAATGACTGAAGTTTAGCGCTAGCCATTTCATGGTTGTCTAACCCCGCCCAACATTGCAAACAAACCAAGAGGCAAGGATGATGAAGAGGAAAAAACTGCTCCGCTAAGAAGATTATCTGTAAGTGAAGGTTGGTTGCTGTTCAGGTTATTTTCAAACGTCAAACGTCAAACGTTTGCCTGGAGTTATCTCAGCGTATTTTTGAGGTCCTGGGCAGTTTGCTCCTTGGTCCTTTTACTAATAAATGCAAAATGAAAAGTTCCAGAGCAGTGATTGTGAGATACAGTGGGCTCAAAAATTACTGTCTTCCCTGACTGGCAATGCACAAACAATAAAAAAAATAGATAAAAAATGTAATTATCAGGAAATTGAATATTCCAACCTTTGTGAAATATTTTATTAATGTTGCGATGAAAACAACCAAAATCATAACAATTTTTCAATACAAAATAAACTTCAACAAAATCAAGGTTTCATAATTATTGGCACTTTTCATTTATCACTTTGTCCAACCACCCCTGGCGAGAATAACAGCATGGAGTCTTTTACTGTAATTTTTGACAAGGTTAAGGCACACCTTTGGGGGGACTTTGGGCCATTCCCCTCAGCAGATCCTCTCAAGATCCTTCACATTCTTGGGTTTGCATTTGTCTACTGGCCACTTCAAGTCAGCCCATAGGTTTTTAATTACATTGAGATCTGGGGACTGAGATGGCCACGGCAAAATATTGATTTTGTTTTCACAGAACCATTTCTTTGTGGATCTTGAGGTATGGTCTTGTTGGAAACTCCACCTATGGCCAAGTCCCAGCTTTCTGGTGGAGGCACCAGATTGTCAGTCAAAATATCCTGATACTTGGTTGAATTCATTATGCCAACAATCTTAACCAGTGCCCTTTGACCTTTTGAATTAAAACAGCCCCAAAACATGACTGATCCACCATCATATTTCACCATGGGTACGAGGTGCTTCTTCATGTATGCATTGCTTTTTTGATGCCAAACATGTCAATGCTGTATTTGACCAAAACGTGCAATGTTGGTTTCATCAGATCAAAGCACCTCGCTAGAGTCAAAATTTAAATGACGTTTGGCAAACTCCAAGTGCCCTTTGTGTCTTCTGGCTTTCATCTGGCAACCCATCCAAAGAACCTGTGGTTGTAGAGGCGACGTCTGGTGTATTTTGAAACCTGGGTTACCCTAAGATGCCACCAAGGCCTGAAATTTCCTCACATTGATTCTTGGTGATTTTGTTGCTTCTCTCACCATTCTCCTCAGTATGCTGAGAGGCAAAATGCAGTGGCGTCCTTTACTACTGAGATTTTCAACTGTTCCATACCTTCTGAGTTTTTTTAAATAATTGCCCTGACAGTGCACAGTGGCATATTCAATCATGTGAATCTTCTTGTTGCCATCATTAGATATATGAAGGTCTGTGACCATCTGCCTCTTTTGAACTCAGAGCTTTTTTTTTCATCATGGTGTTGGATGACTGAGGGATATTGCGTATGCGTTAGCTCATTTTGACACAATAGTGAAACAGGAAGTGATGTAATGGCTCAATATAGTTCCTTAATACTTAGATGAAACTAATTTAATACCTGGTTTAATTTTGGTAGATGTAATTTACAATAATCTTTAAGAGTGCCATTAATTGTGAATCCTTGATTTGGAGGAAATAGATTTTTCAATTAAATCAGAAAATGATTTTTGTTGGTTCTATTTGAACATAAATGTCATCCAGAATTTCTCATGTTTTTATTTAGAGTTCCTAAAAGTATTGTTTGTGCGTTGCCAGTCAGGGGTGCCAGTAAATTTGGAGCCCACTGTAAATTTTGGAGGTGTGGTTTTCTTTTTTTTCCTTAATTTAATTTAATGGGTGTTCAGGACTTGAGTCTTTAGGGTGGAGATAAGGATTCAACCCAAACGCATGAAGGCCACAGGCTGGACTTGATCCAACAACATTCTTGCTGTGAGCAAACATTGCTCCCCACCGCATCACTGTTCAATCGTAATGATAATAATAAAATAAAGAACAGCATGGAAATGTTTAATTCTTTGGTGTTGGTTTTGAAAGCTTGCTCCTAGAATGTATAACAATTCATCTGAATAATTTTGGGATCATTATATCAGTTTAATTAAGTCCCTGGCCAGAATACCAGCCTCAGGTTTAAAGTTTCTGTCGAGAGGACCGTGTGTTGACCTTCCCTTTTGTTTTCAAGGCCTTCATTAGGGGCATGAGGCTGGCAGGTATCTTTAGTGTGCCGAGTTAGCCTCAGGTGTCCGTGTGCATGATTTTGTGTTTTTAAGTAAAATTAATTTATTTATGATGCATTTAAAAGAGGAAAGCCTACTGAGATGATGAAAAATACTGTGTTTGTGTTTGATGCTGGCTGTGCTTTTCTGTCAGTCCATCCTTGTAGACCACAGTGGACTGTGTCAACTCAACAGCGGACACACTTCATGATCTTACACAGAACCCATACAGTACACTCCCATTTAACATTGGAAATGACACTGCGTTCATATCAGTCAAGGTGTGCAGGTATGTGTCTGACCATGTCCATCTATTCCTGTGTCAGGGTTGTGTTGGGTCTGTGAGCGTTTGTGTGTGTCTGCGCGCGTTTGTGTGTGTCTGCGCGTGTGAATTTGCATTTGTGGCCGTAACAGCTGCTTGGTTATCTCGACCTGCAAACCACCGCATGAAATGCCCCCCTTCCTCTCTCTCTCACGCCATCTAGTACACAGAAAATTACTTTAATAGATAAAATGTCTGAAATTAAATTCAACAGCAGGTGATTTTAAAATAAATAAATAATGAGAGAGAGAGAGAGAGAGAGAGAGAGAGAAAGAGAAGTCAGCTCCACTGTAGAGAGTAGAGATAAGACCTATTGGGGCAGTGGAAGAGGTTTTTCATGGCCAGATACTTAACCTCCTGCAGCACAGTATCCGTGGCACAGCATCAACCTAGGGCCTGGTAGCCGAAATTAATAACGTGGCTTGGTGCACAAACATGCGTGCACATGTACACACGTTTGTATGGCAATGCTTGAGATGACACTGTACGGAATTACACTCATTCTGTACATCCTTTCTTGAACCCTGTCCATAAACAAATTATGCCAAACTCTTACCCTACCTGATTAACCGGGTCAATGACAAATAAGCCTTTTAAAAATTTTCTTTTTAAATTAATCTTTAAAAATGTACAGAATACATTTATTTGAAGCTGGAAGAATGTGCTTAAATGTTGCACAACATTTATAGGGTTTTAGTACAGTTTTGGACTGTATTTGCAATTTCAGCACCCAAAAAATGTCTGGTGGCACAACCAAAAGTTTCTTGAGAAAAAAAACACACTTCCCAATTTTTTTCTAAGTGATGTTTTAGTACATATACCTGAGAGTGTCTACTCTGCCTAAAACATTACTACTTTGTAATGGAGCTGGGTATTAAAAGTAACTTATGGATTCTTTATTGTGGGGGGCGGGTATTTCTGTTTTTCAAACAATTTAAAACGATCAAACTATTAAACTTGGTTTATTTGAAAGATTTACAATATAGAATTATGCCCCCATATTAATATTATATTAATTCATATTTTAAATTACATATTTAATACATTTCACAGTGTTGACTTGCTCAGATGGTTGCGCCACCTGACATTTTGTGGGTTTGAGATGGCAAAACATAAAATATATATCAGTTTTATAATAAACTGCGAATATGTTCAAATTAAACAGGTTTTATAGAATAAAATTATGCTCATTATGAATCATTTAAAATGATTTTAAACCAAAGTAGTGCACTCGGACAATGTGACGTCATTGATCCAACCCCAATTTTAACCAGTTAGCTGTAATCCTTTTAGGACCACCCTAATGTCCTCACAATCCAAAATGTCTTCAATACAACTGTTGTTTCTCCAGAGTTGGTTCTCAGAAGTACTGCTATACAAGCCCACAAACACTTGTAACCGCACATACACATATGTGCAAATGCACACACACACACACACGCGCGCACACGCACACACACACACACACACACACACACACACACACACACACATTTAGAGCATTCCCTTCCCTCCACAAACACAGCTCTCAGTCACTTCATGTAAGAGTAAATCTGCCAGCTCGTGTATATAACCCCCAATCACCCATGGCAAGGCTTAAATTCTGTGCGAATATGAGCATAAAAACATTATATTGCGATGCTTAGTGTAAAATAAATGAATTAAAAAATAAAAATCCCCTGACACCATCAGAAAATGCACGTCTTTGGTGTCCTGGGGTTCTGCTTGGCCGAGCATTTCCCAGCATGCTCTCTTCTTTCACGTGTTGCACTTTACGGTTCATTTTTAAAGAAGTTGTGCACCGAAGCTGAAGAGATTATGGCTTCTAGGGACTTAATTGAGATTTTGACCGGTAAAGATCGTCCATCCGACGGCCTCTGGGCAAGTGTATATTTGGATGCGTTACCCCTCCAACTCGACAGTACATACATTACCTGCGAGGTGACTTATAAGTGAGATAAAATCCCAAGCTAACGGGCTGCACTTCAGTTGAGAAATTTTCCAGTTCAGGGCCAGGGAGCCTGAGAATTTCCCCCGAATGAAGACTGTAATTCAATTTATTTTCTGTAGTGCTTTTTTATGGAGGTCTGTAATTGTACAGAGGAGTTTTACCAAGACACTTTACAAAAAATCGAAGACAAATTGAGCTGAAACTTAGCCTGATCCCCCCAACCCCCCCAAAAAACGAAAAATAAAAAACAAACATTAGCTTGTGAAGTAATAATTCTCTCTAGTGGAAAGAAAAACACATAAATGGTAGCTCAAAAAAAAAAAAAAAACACCGTCGTAGCGCCATCACAAAGTGGGAGACCATATAAGGAAATATGGGCAAGAGACAAGTGACTTATCTAAGTAGACACATTACGAAACTAACAAAATGATGACAAGACAGGGAGAAAACAGTGTATGGCTGGATTGTGTCTGTGGCTATTTGTTTTGAAAGACCAAAGACCAATGGGGAAACCCTCGATGCATGAATGGTGTTATTTCACTAATTCAGTCACAAACTTATGCAAACTTACTCACTTACTCGACCAACCGATGGTGTAACTTCATCACATGCTCAGTATCTAACTTTTGTGAACTTCATCACTCAGTCAACTCACCAATGGCGTAACTTCATCACACACTTAGTCACAACCTTTTGCAAAATTCTTCAGGCCCTCCACCGACCAATGGTGTAACGTCATCTCTCTCTCAGTCAGAGACTCTTGTGTTTATAGGGTGGGCCCCTGCCTTTCTGCGGTCCACGAAAAGGGATGCACGAGAAACAGAGCGGGCGGGAAAGTGTGTCCCAATACTCCATAAATGCATCCTCCTGTCCTTCACTTGTCTCCTTCTCCTATCTGGATGTATGGGGGCAGGAGATGAGTGGGGGAAAGCAGGATGTATCTTTCAGGCATTGGGACACACCTCAGTTGTAGGCAAGCATCCTTGTAAAAATGGGAGCTGCCCAGTTAGATCTCAGGTGTGCCTTGTCATCTTCATATGGGCTGGCCTCTATTGACCCAGGACAAGGATATGATTATGATGCATTTGATTTGACGTGTGAAGCTCAGGAAGTTGGGCTTTCTGGCTCCCCACGGTGAAAAAATGCAAAAGAACATCCCATTGGTGGGAACTCCAGAATGGCGAATTCGGACCTCTCGTTGCTACTTTGACTTTCCCGATTGACGCCATTGTCGTCAAGAGCTGATTGCGACTGGTGCAAAAGAATTGTAAACTCAATTGAAAAACGAACTTTTATAATGCTTAGGCTTTACTTCAACATACAGTTTGAGCCATGCAAGCCCCTGCTGAATGATCAGCATACTGATAGAGCAGTTGTTGTTGCCTTGATTACAAAGCCCATTGATGACGCAAGTCCGTGGTTCTCCCAGAAAGAAATGTTTTGAAGGCAAATTACCACTTTTGACTCGTAAGTGGCAAAAATGATGTTATTACCCGGGTCCCACACCCGTCTTCCAACTTCAAATCAAACACAGCGTTAGAACAAACAACGCAGTCACCCAGTTATCAAATCTTGGTTTACGTGGTTATAGCTCACAGTGGCCTGTTAAGAAAGCTCACTCAGGCTGTGGGGTAGAGAGGAGCTGTAATACCTAGCAACAAAGGTAAAGTAATTTCAAACTGGATGGAGCAAATATAATCAAGCTTGTGTTGCAATAAAGGATCCAAGAGGTCCGGCTGGGCACATTGGAGGTAATAAACGGGCTGGTAAAGCAAAAAAGCCTTAATTAAGGGTCATTTCATATGAAAATCAGGATTTACAAGTGCATACTGTATCATGATTTCACTTTGTTTTGGATGGACAAAAGCACGCTATCACATATTGATATGTTTTGATGTTTCATTATATTTCTCCAGGCCATTTTTGACTTTGTTTGTTCTGGGCTCTGTGGCATGAATAGAATATTCCGAACTCTGGGGAGTTGTCCTGGGGATGGTGCCCAGCAAGACAGACAAAAGCTTTGTGCTGCTCTCGTGCGCTTCGGTCACACAGATTCCTCCTTTGCCCTCCACTTTTCCCTGGCCTCACCAAAAAACATGGAGTCGAGGGCAAGTTGCAGTGTTTGCTCACCCCAATATTTCCTGTAATCGTCACATTTTTTTATATTTTGTTCTTGTGTAATAGTCTCCTATTGGCTGTATAACAGAAAGGTAAGAAAACTGAGGCCCAATGTATAAACCATGTATATAACAAAACAAATTAAGAAAAACCAGGGTCAGCCATTTTGTCAGTATTTAAGCGGATCAGTAACGATGGTCTAATCCAGTGGATCTCAAACCTGGAGTCACACCCGTCCTGCATGTGTTAGATCTCTTCCTGCTCCAGCACAGGTGATTCAAATCATCTACTCATTTTCAAGCAGCTTCAGGGGGTCGATAGCGAGCTGATAATTTTTATCACCTGTGCTGGATGCTTTGTGGATTTTTCTTGTAAATTTATGATTTGTAATAAACAAGTATTGGGTTCCAGATATTTCTTTGTTGTAAACATACATGTAAGATAAAGACTTGACCAGATCTTGGGTGTGCACAACTTTTGATTGGTAATGTAACTTGGTACATGCTTGAGAAAAATCCGATGGCATTACCTTCAATACCTCATCAGCTTGACGTCGATTGATAAATAACACAATCGATCCAACAGTAAAATGAGGACAAATGACATAATCGATCGCTGCAGCTGCAAAGAATTGCGGTCTATGTTCAACCTTCCCTCTCGACTAATTAAGGTCGGTCCTGTGCATCCTCACAGGAATGAAGCGATAAAGGAGCTAATAGCCTCTGTTTCTTCATGAAATAGACAATTCAGACACTCCTTGTAATGGCTGCCAGTCTAAATATTTCCGGATCATGTCCGTAATCAAGGACAGTTCCTTCGAATTAGAATTTGGATGAACCCTGAAATTCCAGCCGAATGCATTTGGTTTAACCATGAACAAAGCCCACTGATTTCACCGCATCCCGGCTGACGTATATTGTGTCCTTTATCAAATCTTTGTGATGGTGTTCAAAATACTTGGTATGCAAGATTTTCCATGTCTGGCTTTATGATGCATTTGAGTCTGTTTGCTTCTACTCAAATGGACTTAAGCACATGAACAGCAGTCAGCCTTCTCCTTCACTGTATTCATTCTCTTTCACTCTCTCTCATGCTGTCTTTCGCTGGACCGTCTCTCACTCTGTTACTCTCTCTCTCCCTTTTTCTCTTTCTCTCTCTGTTTTCCCTTTGGCGCCCTTCCCCCTGACTTCACTCGCTTCATTTCCATTGCTTTTTTCTCACTAGTTTTTCTCTCCTTTCTTCCTTGTTTTGTGCCTGACCTGTAAAATCGATCGAGCTCCACCATCATTAAGGAGATTCCAGCCCATTAAATGAGGTTGGAAAAAAGTGAGTGGGTTGCCGGCAGGTAAGTTGATCATAGAAGTCTAGTCCATCCTTTTTTCTGGAATGCATTATGTAGGCTATAATCAAGTGAAAAAGTAAGTACACTCGCATGTACAGGTTTCACTTTTTCAACATATTTTGACAGGTAAATATTTTATTTTAATTTCAACAAAAAACAGCTAATGGTGATATAATATAAAAATATAATGCGCCATTTACAGTCTGTAGTCTGTTGTATAAGTTAAATAAATATAAATTCAGATTTTACCTGTGGAAAGAGAAAGTACATCTGCACATTTATCACTGCCTCAAGCATTTAAAATTAGATTCAGGTGCAAAAAACCAAATGAAAATATTCAGACCATCAGTCTTGAAGAGACCTGTATTTTAAACCATCGACATTTACTTTGGTCAATGCTTTATTGTTAAAGCATGTACTATTTCAGAAATTCACAAAAAACACACACATCCAAACAAAAATAAAGTCTGGGTGCTGGACCAAAATATCACTGCAAAACCAAAAAAGTTAAATCCGCAAACCTAAATTGTCCCCAATAGAAAGTTTAATATATACCTCCACATACATGACGTTTCGGCCACAGCACTTCATCAGACATGTCTGATGAAGGGCTGAGGCATGAAACATCACGTATGTGGTAATATTAGATCTTCTATTGGAGCAATTTTCTGGAGTGTGAATTTTACTTTTTTAGTAAAGCATGTAGTATTACCATGACTGGATCAAAACAGCTCTCGGAGGCCTTCAGAAAGTTTGGTGCCTCCAACTCCAAGGGTAGCAAACGCACAGAACATTCCTTAAAACTAAATGTGATGAGGTGCACTGGTCCTGGCCCTTTAAATCTTAGGACTACATCCGGTAGCTGACGTCATCCTTTGTTCTTTGAAATTCATTCCTGCGGTAAAGGCCAAAAGAGAAGCCCTCGTACATTTTAGCTTAGTGCTGGTGAGATGAAGCTTCATGAAGCGCTGAAGCTTTCTATCCATATGTGTTGAAGTGTGGTTCATTTCTTGATGTTTCAAATGCACTCTAGAGACTCCTATTGGTCAATAAAAACACATACGAGTTGTGGTTCGTAGGAAATGGTAGGCATGCATAAGCCTTCATCAAGAAAGAGGCAAATCAATGAATGCAAAATAAAACGAAGTATTTTGACCACAAGTTATGTCATAACGAAACCAAAAGATGCTTTCGGGGACAGGACAGAGGGTAGTGAATGCGCATGTGAAACAAAGAGCCTTGTATTTTTGTTCAAAAATAATAAGCGTTTCCTCTAATAATAAAATGAAAAACTATAAGGGAATTTATTATGTACTGGAAATTATCTGAAAAGGTTTGAAAATATGATATCATATAGTAGTCAAACAATTTGGCCTAAGGCTCACTAACGGGAAACAACTTTCTCTTTCTTGCTGGCTCCATCGCACGCAATGACAAACTCGCCCATCGCACAAAATCGCAAACCGCACCAACAAACTTCAACTACTGACTACAACCCATGCGCTGCAGAAGAAAACTGGGAGTTTTTATAGTAGACTGACTGACTGACGTCATTCCGCCGTGACGATACAAGCCTCGAAACGGAGCTCCGTTAGGAAGTGCTTCACATTTTTGATACAGGCTCCGAAGCCTTGGTATCGACGGTAACAGCACTACTTAAAGGCTTTCTGACTGCGCATTATTTATTGCACATACACTTACGTCTACAATATTATTTGTCCCGCAGTCAGTGTATTGCAGAACGGCGGAGAACAGCACTTTAGAGCAGCGTTTTTGAAGGACTGAACTTTACGAAGGTAATTTAAGTGTTCTTTCCGAAGTCTGCTTTCGCACATGTATTGATTGCTACTGTGAAAGTAAGCTAACGTTACACCGAGGTGTTTAATGTTTGTATGTGTATGTATGGCCTCACAGCACTATTGTGTGTATTCTGTTTTTAAAATTGTTATGTTTTTAATGCTGCTCTTAGGTTACTTACTATTCTCTTGCACTGAGGTGGACGGGAAGTAAAGGCAAACTATAGACGCTAAGGTAGTCTAGTTACATACCCCTTATACCACTCTTATCTTAAAATATTGTATACATGGTAATCAGTGTGAGACTAATGATTTTTTATTTTTCTCTTGTGTTGCTTTCTAGATGGTTATTGTAACCACTGTTTTTTTTTCTATTATTAATTTGAAGTTAACCACTCTAAACCCTCATCTTGATTAGGCCTAGTATGTGAAGCTTGCCACCTTGATAAGCTTCTAGAACCACCTCCACCCTATTTGTCTTTTACCTTTGTCCTTTCTTTTTCTTATGATTATTTTGGTTAGGCTGTGGCTGGGTAACTTGTATTGGGGGAAGTGGGTTAAGTGGTTACACCCCTCTGGTGTGTTGTGTCAGACTTGGGCCCTGTTTGCAGTGTACTAAATAGCCGGTGTGACTTGGCCCCTTATTTGTGTGTAGTGAACAACCTTTGCTATTGTGTTTGGGCTACATTGTTGGAGTGAGAGTACCAACAGTGCTGCTTATTTATTGTTGGTGTGTAGGTGTGACACTTATACTGGTTTCCTTTGGGGTGCCACAGCCACAGCCAACCTAGTTTTTGTCTAGTATTTGTCTGGTGTCATTCATCTGGTTAATTTTTAATAAAAATAAATATATTTTTTTGGTACCCAAGCCTCCTCCTTTTTTTAAATTCATATAATTGAATACACTGACCTGGGTTGCACTCCTGGTGGCCTTGGGGGGGTGATACATAAAGATGGGTCGAGACCTGTTTTCAATCATATCTTTAAACTAGGCTTATGCCGTCGGAGGTGACGGCTTGGAGTATATCCCTGAACGCCCCCAATCCTCTAATTCTCCAATCCTTGAATAGACCTTGAATAGACTTTCATTTGAACTTAATTTCAGGTCAATCGGACAAATGGTTGTGAAGATATGGCCAAAATGGTAATTTTCCATCACAAAGTGCCACCTGGTGGCAAAATATTGATTCAGGTGTGATGTCATCATGTGACACGATGTTAGGCCATGACCTTGCAATTGCACATAGTTTCATGTCAATTGGACAAATGGTTCCAAAGATATGGCAAAAATGGTGAATTTCATGTGACAAAGCTCAACCTTGTGTCAAAATTTTGAACCAAACAGGTATAATGTCATCGTGGGACACATCCTCAGGTCATTACCTTTCATTTGCACTTGATTTGAGGTCAATTGGACAAATATTTCCAGAGATATGATAAAAAACTGTGATTTCTCAGTTTTTGGCCCCTGGTGGCCAATCTAGAAATTGTAAATTGTCCAAAATCGAATCATTTCTTCCTCATTTTGATACTTACCTATTTGCAAAACATGAAATTTCTACATTGAAACATTATTAAAGTTATCGCGTTAACACGTAGGGCGGCGCAGCGGTGGTTGGACTAAAAACATAATATCCCCGGAACGCCATTCGGCATTCGGGGATATAATTATAAATCCTCTGCTGAACTCTGAAAACACTCAACACTCTTTCCTTTGGCCAGCTCTTCTCGTTAAGGTGAGACAAGAAATAAAACTCATCATTCCAAAGCGAAATAGCATTTCAATCGACGATATTAAACTCTGGATACCTATTGCTAATCTTTGTTTTCTTTGTTGTAATTTGGACACGCACAAATTTTTCAAAAACAAGCAGAGATGAAAAAAAGAAACAAAAAACCTTTTATTTTGCCAAAGAAGATTGAAGTCTAAAATTCATTAAAATAACCACCGTTTGCAATCATTATTGCTGAGGAGCCTCATTAAGTGTATTGCTTTGAGGGCAGTCGTATGGTTTGGAGAGATTACCCTGCCACAGCAGCAGAATGGCTGTGCTTTTGATTTGCTGCTCCTTAGTCCTCCAGTCCAGTAAGTCCCAAACAAGCTTGATTTTAATTCAGGAGTTGTAAAATGAAAAGAAGTTCATTCTTTTATGTTAATTTTTCCAAATGTGGATTTTTTTTTCTCTCACTGAATTTTGGACATCATCTTGCGAAGTTAATTATAATTATTTAGTTTTCTTCTATTAACTTTAGACTGTGTGCTGACTGTTCCCATTTTCACAAAACTTTTCATTTAAGTTTTCCCTTAAGTAGGTTCTAAGTCAGAAAAGGCATTTTTTAAAAAATATTTCGGCACGACGTCACATACTCATTGTCTATCTGCTGCCTACAGCACTTCACACTAAACTGAGAGAAATTTTCAAACCCAGGAACAGCATTATATCAGATGGGAAATATATGCAGCTTGTGCATCATTTCATTCACATTTAACTGTAATTCAGGAGGAAATATCTGAGATTGTTGGAAACCTTCGGGGCTCAACCAGAATTTAAAATTAAGTCTGAAGTTCCTCAGGTTTGAATACAGCAGCTGCATTTGACCGACCCATATATGGGTCTGCAGGTTTTATGGGGTTAAACTGCTAAAATCTCACCAAAGACAGAGACTATACTGAGTAAAAGATTAAAAAAAAAGAAAAAAAGAAAAGTTTGAATTGTACAGTAACACTTTACATTAAGGGTGCAACAATTAACATGAGTTAATTCAGTAATAAGCATTTACTAACAGGTAATTAACATGTAACTAATGCACCTGGTAATCATTTACGAACGATGTTCACATCAACTAAGGTATTGATTGATGAATTATGGCTTAATAGTCTGAAGTGCTCCATAGGGGGTGCTTCAGGGATGTTTTCAACTTCACAAGAAGGGAGACACAAATTAATAAATGTTCACTTGTGGTTGCATAATGCTTATTTGGCTATCTAATGCATTAGTTACCCGCTAATTAGCTGATAGTGAATGAACTAATGTTAATTAATGTTAATTGTTGTACCCTAAAGTGTTACCAATTGTACTGTAAACTAAAAAAGAAGAAAATGTTTTTATCTTCAATCCCCTGTTATCACTCCCCTCTGTAAATGTATGTCATTTCTCCGCGATGGGCAGAGCTCCACCCCTCTCCCTCTCCCTTCTCTCTCTCCGCCTCTTTTTTTCCACCCCTCTTTTTTACTTACTCTCCCTTCCTTCCTTTCTATCTCTTTCTCCCTCTGTTTTTCACTTTCTCTCAATTAAAGTTAATTTAACAGGGCTTTATCGCTAGGGTAACCAAGATAGCGTTGCCAAAATGTACCACAAACATGCAAAACAAGACCTCCAAGTGTAAATAAATCTCAGTCACAAATACGCAGGTGAATATTTTAGGCTCGCCGCCAGACATATCTGCTTCAGGTATAACTGCGCTCGCCCAGGTGTGCACGACCCTGCCCCTGAGCCAAAAACAACCAGGCTGTTCTTGCGCGGTGCCTCAGTGTGGTCATGCAGATATTCACTTAACCTCACAACAGTCCACCTCACTTCTTTCTCTGTGGCTCAGCTTCTCACACCCAGGGAAACTGCACACACAAAAAAAAACCTTTGTTATACACAGGTTTAAATATTACAGCCCCGATTCCGAAATAGTTGGGACAAAGTGTAAATTCTGAATAAAATCAAAATGCAATGTCTTTCAAATCACACTAGCTAGAACAGAGACAACATAGCAAATGTTGAAACTGAGAAATTTTACTATCTTATCCACAAAATGAGCCCATTTCAAATTTGATGGCTGCTACATGTCTCAAAAAAGGTGGGCCTGGGGCCATGGTGTAGCCATGGTTTACCATGGTGTAGCATCCCCTCTTCTTTTTAACACCGAGTGGAGGTGTCTGGGCATTGAGGAGACAAGTTTCTTGAGTTTAGCCGTTGGAATTTCATCCCACTCTTGTTTAATACAGGCTTCCAGCTGCTGGAGAGTTTTGGGTCTCCTCTGACGGACGTTTCGTTTAATTATGCACCAAATGTTCTCAATCGGTGAAAGATCAGGACTGCAGGCAGGCCAGTTCAGCACACGGACTCTTCAACTACGAAGTTATGCTGTTGTAATAGCTGCAGTATGTGGTTATGCATTGTCCTGCTGAAATACACAAGGCCTCCCCTGGAATAGATGTCATCTGGAGGGGAGAATATGTTGTTCTAAAACCTTTATATACCTTTCAGCATTCATGGTGCTTTTTAAAACATGTAAGATGCAGCATATGAAGCACCTATTACTAAAACCCCATAAGTCACACTTGACTTGACCTGACTTGTGTGGTTTTAGTAATCAGTGCTTCATATGCACTAATGCATCCCCATACCATCAAAATTGCTGGCTTTTGAACTGAACACTGATAACAGGAGGGGTGGTCTCTCTCCTCTTTAGCCTGGAGGACACGACACCCATGATTTCCAACAAGAATATCAAATTTGGACTCGTCTGACCACGGGACACTTTTCCACTTTGCTATAGTCCATATTAAATGAGCTTTGGCCCACAGAACACGGCGGCACTTCTGGATCATGCTCAACAATGGCTTCCTTTTTGCATGATAGAGATTTAGGTGGCATCTGTGGATGGCACGGCGGACTGTGTTTACAGACAGTGGTTTCTTGAAGTATTCCTGGGCCCATTTAGTAATGTCAATGACAGAATCATGCTGGTGAGTGATGCAGTGGTGTCTAAGGGCCTGACGATCACAGGCATCCAGTAACGGTCATCGGCGTTGTCCCTTATGCACAGAGATTTTTCCAGTTTCTCTGAATCTTTTGATGATGTTATGCAGTCGATGATGAGACCTTCAAAGCCTTTGCAATTTGAAATGGAGGAACATTGTTTTTAAAGTATTCCACAATTTTTTTTTTACGCAAGCCTTTACAGGTTAGAGAGCCTCTGGCCATCTTTACTTCTGAGAGACCCAGCCTCTCTAAGACATCCCTTTTATAGCCAATCATGTTTCACACCTGATGCCAGTTAACTTAATTACTTGCTAAATGTTCTTTCGGCCGATTCTCTTATATATTAACTACTTTTTCAGCCCTTTTATATCTCTGTCCCAGCATTTTTGAGACCTGTTGCAGCCAGAAAATTTGAAAAAAGCTCATTTTGTGGATAAAAATGTGAAATGTCTCAGTTTCAACGTTTGAAATGTTATCCATGTTCTATTGTAAATAACATATTGGCTCATGTGATCTGAAAGTCATTGCATTTTGACTTTATTCAGAATTCATGCTTCGTCCCAGCTATTTTGGAATTGTACAACAGCTTATGAAAACTAACTGTGCAGCACCATAAATGCCTTATATTGGGAGCCAAAAATGCGACTAACTGTCGCAGCAGTGCGATAAAATGGTCATAATATACCCCACGACAGAGAATGCAGAGCAGGATGCTTTCAGTACTAGACTGTTACCACACAACAGTAAAGTGCTGCTTCCACTCAGAGTCGGAGAGGAAAATCATAGGCATTATCTTGCCAGTTGATAACCATATTGGCCAAGTAAGATAACATTGATTTCAATACTGGCCAAACTCACAGCAAGACTATCCTACATGTTGTCAGCCCTAGCCATTAATGATGGAAATTTCCCATTAGTTCCACCTTCATACGTGTAAAGGTAACGTATCTCTCAATGTATCCTGCTGTTGATCTCGTGTGCGTTCTCTATTTGTGAATTTCCAGATTGGAGACCCTTGTGCCCGTCGCTGGGGTGCTCAGATAACTTTTCATCCACCACAGCTTGGAGAAACTTCCTTCGGCTGGCGCAGATGTGACTGGTATTATAAGATAAAGTCTGTACAGCTGTCTCCGGTTCACAAACACATTTTCTCGAGCCTTTTCTTCAAAATATCCTGCCGGTTTGTCACGACTCGCACACTGTGTTGCGCCTGGATGCCAGATGCCAGTAACAGAGCGTGTGTTTGGAGGCCAATATGTGGTTATTATCCAGAATGGAAATAAGAATTTTTGAAGAGGAGTAGGGCCTAATAGGATGAAACATGAAGTATAAACACTGATCAGCCACAACTACCTGCCTATTATTGTATTATTTCCCCTTGTGCTGCTAAAAAAGCTCTGTTACATTGTTGTCTACTTGAATTCCTGGACACGGAGAATCACTCTCCCTTCATCAGCTTGTCTTTCTCTCACAGTGCATCCTGGTTGCATCTCTTCCCAGCTAAATAATGCACAGATTAAAGCACACAACGTAAAAAAAGATAAAAAGAATCACTGGACCAGGTCACCTTCTGCACCTTCTCTAGTTCTGACACTTACATGCCTGAAGTAGGTGCTTTCAGCAGTGGAATGAGGTTAGAATGGGCAGTCTGACTGCTCTGCAGCTACAACGCGCTATACGCAGCAGGGTATGATGCTCTGTGCATTATGACACATTCTACATGCAAGTAAAACTGAAATTCTCAGTGACTTGTGCCTCAGTGGCCTTTCTGTCGAGTGGTACCAGACGAGATTGCGTTCATTGCCCTTGTGCTTTCATGAGCCTTGGACACCTAATGCCCTGTGGCCCGTTCATGGTTTGTCTCTCCTTGTACAACGTACTTGTCGCTGCGGACTGGGAGCACATGAGAAGCCTTGCCCAATCGGAGATCAGTTGGACATGCTCTGACACACTCATCTCGTCATAACTATTTGGCCCATTTCAAACTAACAAACAGGCGAGCCTAGTTGGGCTGAACGGCCTGTTCTCGCCACTCATGTTACGTTATAACATAACATACATACAACATATAACATAATCACTTCAGATACTCAATGACTCAATGGTATCTAGCTTTAAATCAAGCGCCTGCTCTTGAAAATTCTCAAGGTTTCTGCCTCAACAATAATTTCAGGCAAGCTATTCCACATCGAAATTACTGTTTGGGTGATGAAATATTTCCTAATATCAGTGCTAAATTTATCCAGGTCAACTTCCATTTGTGACCCCGAGTTCTACTCACAACACTTGGCCGAAGGATTCCTATATAATTCACTTTGTTGATCCCTTTTACATATCTAAAGACCTCAATCAGATCACCCCTAAGTCTTCTTTACATAAGACTAAAGAGATTGAGGATCTTCAGCCTCTTCTTATTGCTTTCGTCTTTCATACTTGGAATTAGCTTAGTGGCTCCTCTCTAGAGCCTCTATATCTTTCTTAAAGTATGGTCCCCAGAACTGTACACAATACTCCAGATGTGTTCTAACGAATGTGTTGTACAAAAGAAGCATCACCTCCTTGGATTTGTACTCAATACTTTTGGCAATGTATCCCAGCATCCGATTAGCTTTTTTAACTGCTATGGGACAATGGCTAGAACCTGTGAGGGTTTGGTCAACAATCACTCCCAGATCTTTCTCTTGAGCAGCACAATACAGTTTTAAACTTCCCATGATGTAATCCTGTCTAATGTTCATGTTATGTTATGTTATGTTATGTTATGTTATGTTATGTTATGTTATGTTATGTTATGTAATGTTATGTTAAAGTCATGCAGGTCCCATTTTTTCCTTATCCAAAGTATTGATTATGAGAATTGACTGTTTACTTATGCTCTAAGGACGGTTTGTAAACCTTGACATGTGTCTCTGTCATGAGATAATCAACTTTATTTGCTTCATAGGTGAGTGGTTTTAATGTTTTCGCTCATCAGTGTATATTAGGTTCATATTTCTTTTCTTTATTAATCACGCCCCCCCCCATGGCATCATCATCTACATTGTATATTTGCCTCTTCTGTGACTGGTTTCAATGTTTTGGCTGATTGGGGTACAGCTTGCAAATATTTTTTCCTGTTCTTTTACACCATTTCTATCTCTATTTATTTATTTATTTATTTGGAAATGCACGTTTTGCCCCGTGTTGACATTATCAAACAGGGAGCACGGCACATTTCCCCCAATAAACAGTGAATACCTGGACCTCCTCCATGGCGCCTAGAAGCATATGAAACAGCAGGTGGAGGCTGCAGTGGTGGAGGGTCAGTGCTGTTCGTGCAGCGGGAGGACTGGAGCACGACTGAGATCCTCATGGTGGTATTTTTATTATTACACTCCGCAGTGATGCTGTTAGGGCGACCTTAGAGACTCGGGTGCAGACTGGAGGTCAAAAATGAACCAAAGTTTATTTAGCAATCGGTATCGTACGGACAGGGTTCAGAAACAGAGAGCAGGAATACAGTACCGGGCAGTCGTGTAGTCAGGTAGCTGGCAGAGTTCAGAGACCTGGTGGGCAGAATTTGGGACAAAATCACAATCCAGAAACTTAAAAGTCTTCAAAGCTGGCAGAGGTTTGCGGAAGATCAAGCGCAGACGAATAAACAGAGCAGAATCCAAAAGTCAGAAACTGAGAGCAAACAGGGTCGTGCACAGAACAAGCAAAAAGACGGAAAAGGCTCAAACAAAACAGGATGAAAATCAACCGAGACAAACAGACAAAAACAAGCGGGAAACAGAAGGGTAGAAATACACATACAGGGAGATGACAGGAGTCAGGTTTGGACTTTTCTACGAAATAAGACAACGGATTGATAATGAACTTTGCCGTGACATTGTTTTTCGGTTGTGTTTGTGGTTACTTCTGTTTTCTCTTAATTTGTGGCAATATGCCTTTGGATTTTAGGATTGTTATGTTTAGCCTTCATGTCAGAATATCTTGTGTTTTTTGTGATCTCTCTGTCTTTCAACATCTCAGGACCATGTTGGAAATAAGCGCTCTCACTTCCACACGCTATCCTCTGGATCTTATTGTCTCAGTATCTGTTAATCAATCAATCAATCAATCAATAAATCAACGAAAAAACGCAGAAGAAACTAAAATAGAAAGGTAAAAAAAAACAAAAAGTACAAATATTACTTGCAAGTACTGACAGATAAGGGCATATCATTGGATAGTGGGCAAGAATGAGGTGCATGACATTCATCAGCTAATTGAGGAAATGTGTGAAGGCCTACATAATGCCTGGTACACACTACAGGATAATTGGGCCGATTTTTATCCCGATCTCCCCCTTCCGATTAAAATCCAGCAAAGGCCGGATTGTCTGATGTCTGCAAACGACATCGTGTCTAATTTTCCTGTGGTGTGGGGTGTGTTAAGAGTGATTTTGTCCTGTCTGATACGATCGGAAGGAGAGATCATAAATAATGAGCATGTTTAATATTGCGACTAGAAATCCTGCAGCGTGTGGGGTGCTCCGAGAGGAGCCGAGCACGCACAGCATGCAATGTCACAAGTACCGGAACGAAAGCCAATCAAGATGTGAACTGAGTCAGCTGACTAACAGAAGAGGAAGTAAAAACAAACAAAAAACACTATTGACCACGCGAGATTTGGAATATTGAGCGTGAAGAACCTGATATTCTGCTGATGAATCGGTTAGTGTGTGGTGTACTCCGTAGTGCACACCATACACTTTAAGATCAGAAGTGAGAGATCTTGTGCGATCTGTACTTCTTTTGTTATCATTAAGTGTGTGGTCTCTAAATCTGTGAAGGTTTGAAGAATCCTGTAGTGTGTACCAGGCATATGACTGCTGTCACCAACCACTTGTCTTGAGTTCTGAGGCAAAAATTGCCATTTACATTTACATGTGCGGCACTCATTAACAATAAAACAATAAATAATTTATTGTCTTCTCTTTCTTTCACTTCCTGGCTCCTTCCATCCCTCCATCACACTTGAACCTGTGCATTGACTCTGTCCCTGACTCATCTGTAAGGGCTGTGAGTCTGGCTCCGAAAGTGTCAGAGCTGCTTTGACTCGCAGCTGCATTCTGCACCCTGCGCCAGCTCTGACAGTTATTTGCTTGGTGTTGTCTTTTATCGAGATATTGACCGCGTCTAATACACTCTCAGTCTCTCAACGGACTGCTGCGGCCGTACGTGTCTCCATTCGCCTTATCTGTCCTTCTCTCCCTCCCTCCCCCCCCTCTCTCTCTCACTCTCTCAGTTCCGCTTCAGTATCAAAATGCACACTTCAAAATACATATTGCTTAAGCATAATTCCCAATCAAAGCACTAACAACAACACAAAAATTAAATATTACACAAATAAAAACATGACAGACATACAGTACAGTGTGCGCTTGTGTCAATACTAATTACTAAACCGATGGAGAGACCAATTATACGGTTCTGTAAAACAGACTCATGAAATGTAAATGTTATTACATGTGGATATATGTATGAATTGACAGGGGTTAGAGGTCACAGCTCTCCCTCAGTCTGTGATGGGCAGCTACATACAGCGTTGCCAGATTTGCACAGCACCTTTCATCCCAAAGGAGGATTCTTAGTAGTCGGATCTCAGGTCGGGCAGAGAGCTTTTGGGTTCATCGCAATACATTTATTAAAAAGCTGTTTTTGTTATTTATTTGGACTGTGTTTGTCACAGTGGGCGAGAGAATGCAGCTTCCTCTCTCTCTCTCTCTCTCTCTCTCCCTCTCTTGCCCTCTCTCACTCTATTTTCAGTCTGTCACCATCTCCTCCATACAGCCTCTTTATTTTCCCCTCTCCATCACTCTCTCTCTTCTCTGTTTACCTTTTCTCCATCCATCTTTCCATCCATCAGGCCCCTGTGATGTGGCATCTCTCTTACTCTTTTTTATTTTTCCCATCACCCCGTCCTCCTCACTCTAGCGCTCTCTCTCTCGTCTCTGTGGGGTCACCTCACTGCAAGGCCCCTGGCTCTCTCTCTCTTTCTCTCTTTGTCTCTCTCTATCACTCTCTCCATCTGTCAGCTCAAATCTGTCTTCCTCCACGATCCCTCTCTCTCTCTCTCTATCTCTCCCCCTCTCTGTGACTCTCTTTCCAATTCTTCTGTGCGTCAGTAGAATGACTAACACTGAACCTCCATGTTCGCTGGTGAAAGTGTCACACAATATGGCTTCAGTTCTCTCTCTCTGTCTCTCTCTCTCACTCCTGTTTCTCCTCTTTCTCTCCTTCCCTCTTTGCCGTGCGTCTCATGTTTTAGCAAAAGACAAGAATCTAATCTTTTCTCTGTCGCAGTCTGAATCGTTTCCTCTCACCTGTACATCACCTTCAATTTCCCACTCAATTCAGTACACACCTATGCACAACATATTAAAAATCAAACCGGAGGAAAAAATACATTGAATGGAAGAGCCCAGAGCGAAAAATATTAAAGTCAAGTTTTCACATACCTTGAGGTAGGGATGGCTTTCATAGTTACCCAAGTACATTTTCTGAAAATGAAAATTTTGTGACTAAAGTGCTTTTAGCATCGGGGTCTTCAATTAAAAACATGTTGTCGTTAACTTCAATTATAACATTTGTGAGTTGATTATTTAATACCTTAACAAGGTGTGGGGCTGCTCGCAGGTTAGGTTAACTCTCTCGTTTGGAGTGAGGTGTGGCCTCCTCTTGTTTACTCCTTTCTTTACACGTTTCTTTTTCGGTCGATGCACTTTTTCCTCCTCTCTCCCTCCTCCCTCCTTCCCTCCCTCCCCCATCCAGTCCGATTGAGTTCATATCGAATGGGCTTTATTGGTACAATAAAAGGTCCGGCGGTATCTGTTGCCGAAGCGCTCCAAATGCATTAAGCGGCATTACTTTAAAATAACAGCAGTTTGCCTGTCAACAAGACTTAGGTGAAGCCCAGAAGGCCTGTCTCTCCGGAGTCCACAGGAGAGAGTGAGAGAGGGAGAGAGAGAGAAAGAGAGGGAGTTTAAGATAGAGAGATAGGGTGAGAGAGGGTGAGGGAGTTAGAGATGCAGAAAGAGGTATGAAAGATATGGAGGATTGCGAGGCATAAGTAGAGAGAGAAAGATAAAGGTTTATTTACTAATCTGTTCTCAAATTATTACCTCCGTCAAGGAGGTTATGTTTTCACTCGTGTCTGTCTGTTGACAGGATAACTCAAAAAGTTATGAACGATTTGGCACGAAGTTTGGTAGGATAGTAGGTAGTAGTGTAAGGATGAGTTGATTACATTTTGGAAGTGATCTGGAACATATTCTGGATTCTAGATCCGGAAGAAGTTAAAATATACCTGAAAGGAATGATTGTCCCTTATGTAATGAACAGATTTTTAATTAAGTTTCAGAATGAAATGGAATCTACACTAATGTAGAATTGATTGTTGTTGTTGGTTATCTGGATAATATTCTTGTGGATCCAGAACCAATAATGCTGACATATGGCGTGGCAGAGGTATGCACTTCACTGAGTGCCCCTCTAGTTTTTCCCTGTCTCTGCTTTTAAAAATGTATTGATATGCATGTGTTCAGTATAATGTGCAGTTATATTCTGCTCTTATTCTTTGTTTGTTACCTGATGTTTCAAACGTTCCATGCCGTGATATCTGAATCCAAATGTAACTTTAATCATGACATTGAAGCACTCTGAGCTTGATAGAGTGAGAGAGGGACAGAGAGAGAAAGAGAGAGAGGGTAAGAGATGAAGTGCTGAATCAAGTTTGTCCTTGGCTCCTCTGCTCGCCTCTTATTGTGTTTACTGGGGGAAGATGGTAACCATTCTTAGCTTTTGTTGTCAGTGATAGGCCTACTCCAATTTCATGCTTTTGCGATGTGTTTTCTTGCAATACAAAAAAAAAAAAAGCTTAAAAATACATCTGAATGTTGGAAATGATAGGGATCGATGACTAACTTTGAATTCTTTGACCGTTCCCTGGAAATCTCTCTCTGGTAACCACTCTTTCTAGAGATAATGTCTGTGACGCTGCAATTTAGTGGCGCATCAATTCATTCCCTTACTGGAACACTTACATGAAAGTGCATTTGAGTTTGTATTTGGATTTGAGAGAGAATGATGTCTGATTTTGTTTGATTGCTCCAACCTCTCTTAGGATAACCCTCTCTGGTTACTATTCTTGGATTTTATTAGTGCTAATATCAGTGGTACTGTGATTTTGAACCATAGCAATATATTATTCTTGCTGAAATAGAGTTTGCATAAAATTGAATTTGAGTTTGAGTTTAGATTTGAGAGAGAATGATGTGAGAATACAAGCTTTTATTGATCTGCCTCCGTTTCCCAGCCACGTATAAGACAGCCCTGATACTGTATTGAAATACCTCAGCAGCACATTCTCTCACAGTTTATATAGAACATGCTTGATATTGCATTTGTGTTTGCATTTGGATTTGAATAAGAATGATGTGATAATAGGAGCTTGCATTTGTACTGCCCCTCTGTTTCTTCAGCCACTCCTAAAAATATCCTGATGCTGAAATTAAATACATGAGCAACACATTCACCCGCTATGTAAATAGAACTTGCTTTATATTGAATTTGCACTCGAGCTTGGATTTGACAGAAAGATGTGATGTGATGAGCTTGCATTTGATCTGTTCTTCAGTCTCTGCAGAAAGCCCTGTCCATGCAGATAATCGGATGGGTGAGCAGGTCGATATCCAGACCGGCGGCTGGGCTATAAATCCAACGGTCTGCCCCTTTATCCACATAAATAATTAATAAAAAAAAATCTCTGTTCCTTTCTGTCTCCCACCATAATTTTATTTTATTTCTTCACGTCCTCCGCTGTCCACTCAGCCGATGCCTATCGCAGAGCATTGCCAGTCCGGCGACGGTACCTGCGCTGTCGTGACAGTGCTGAAAATACGCTCTCTCTCTCTCTCTCTCTCTCTCTCTCTCCCTCCCTCCATCCCTCCCTCTCTCTCTCTCTCTCATTCTCTTACTCTCTCGCTCTTGTTCCACTCCTCTACTTTGCTTCTTTTTTTTTAATAATCTCATCCACACTCAGTTCAGTATAATTCAGGTTGCTTTACAGGCAAGAGAAATATTTAATTATATACTGTCACAGCTTATAATGCACTGAATACTAAACATTGACATAATGACATCAAAGACTAAAAACAAGTGAACAGTAACCTCAGAAGAAACATTTCATTCCATCTCTCTCTCTCTCTCTCTCTCTCTCAAATCGGTTCAATTCAATTTGCTTTATTGGCATGACAAAGCGCTACAATTGTGTTGCCAAAGCATACATTATTAAACACAACAAACATCTGACACTGAACAATGCATAACATCAAAGACTCGAAAGAAGCAAATCTTAGTGAAGGCTTTTTTTCTTTCTTTCTCTCTCTCTCTCTGTCTCTCTCTCCATCTCTCCCTCCACTTCTTTCATAAGTTCAATTCAATTTGCTTTATTGGCATGACAGAGTGCTACATTTCTATTGCCAAAACATACAATAGCTACAGAACAAAACAGACATCAACTGTATAGGCCCTATATCATGGCCTGAATGCTAGTGTTCAGCAACCTTGCATGAAAACACCTTACCTATAATTTATGTACGAATGTGTTCTTATTGCGAAACATTCAAATATACGACATTAATACGTGCACGCCCCTCCCCCCTCCCCTTTCCAAATCCCATGTAGGAAGGCAGCCTTAGTTCATCCACCTTTACATATTAACGCTCCCGACTCATCAGGAGGAACTTAAGGAGAGTATTTTTTTTTTACCTTCAACAAAATTAAACATTTCCTCTCTCTCCCTGCTCTTTGTTTAATTCAATTTAAACTCATTATATTTTATTCGAAAATGAGAAAAGTGAGTAAGAATAGAGGCGATGCTTTCCACAAACACAAGTATAACTGAAGCATAAAATTGAGAATAAATAAAAACAAAGAAGAAGAAGAAGAACAATGAATAAATACGTTTTTCCACTGAACTTGAGTCTAAAATAAAAAAAATTTATTTAAAATCACGATACAAAAAAATATAAGAAAAAAGGTTAAATAAATGGATACAAAGTTTTAGCACAAAGAAAATGATAATCAGGCAGTATTTCTCTTTAAAAGAGATTGCCATTCTGGAATTTCCTTACTGTTAAATATTACCATTTAATAATGACCAGCCCATCTCCACTTGCAGAATTTCTCGTTAAGTAAAAGGAATTCTTGGGGGATCCCTTTGTAGATGAGTGGGAATGCTAATATTATAATGTGCGATGGATAGTTTCTAATATGAAACAAAGAGGAACGGCTCTGTATGAATGGAGGAATTCGGGGGTTTCATCCACCTCAACCGCAAACAAACAAAAGTACCTACAATGGCGAAATAGTGCGACTGTTTGATTGAAAACCAATTCCATACGACATAGAGGTTCCGAACTTCAGTTTACTACTACGACCCGCTTATGTGAAGATACTGCCATCCAGTCCTCGAAGTTCGTCAAATACCTCCTCCTTTTAAGAGCAAAAAATGTGGATGTCAACGAGATTTGAGGGACTGGTGACAGCGGGTGCCAGTGCCAGTGAAACTGAAATTGAAGCAAGTTAGTAAATAAATAAATAAATAAATAAATAAGCCCACGGAAATGAAGCAGGTGCGAGCAAGCTACGAATTGTTGCCTTGCAGCCTGACGTGGCATGAAGACCTCTATAAACTACTGCTTCATAAAGCATGACAAGCGGATTTTAATTAATTAAGTAGCCGTCTTCATTAGCCTTTAATGAAACTCAGACTTATTGAAATGATTGAGTTGCATTTAAAGTCTATTTTTGACTGCATACGCATTACGTTATGCAGCTTAAATATCATTCATTGTCTTGTCCTTTTTAATGTTGCTAGTCTCTTATTATTTAGATGTCTGGTATTTTTGACCAGTTGGTGAAACCAAATATAGGCTATTTATAATGCAATGAAACGTAATATGTAAAGCATAAAGGAAGGTAATTCTTGCAACTGGTCAAGAGCAGTTGAATAATGCGGTCAAGTTATCGAGGGGCTCTCACAAAACCTTAGAAAACTAGCTAGCCTGCTTTAGTATTAGCCAATTATTATCTTCTTTAGCCTGCAGTTTTCAGTAGACAGACTGGACACCAGTGGCTTCATAAACGTTGCCAGTGATTTAAAGGTTTTCTGGACGGGCACTAATGAGGAGGACCTACAAACAAAATTTGATCGGAGTTGTCCAGTGAGCAATGAAAACCCCAGCTTTAGCAACACTCCCCACCCCCCCAGCCTTTCAATGACGAGTTTTATCCTTCTCTTCATACTGTTCTCTACCCAGACTCTCCTCCCCGTCAGCCACTGTCTTCCCACTTCTATCCCCTCTCTCATTCTCTCCCGTCTTTCATTACAACCCGCTCTCCCTCCCTCTCTCCTTCTCTCCCCATGAGTGATTGATGGGGGCCTGTTAGCGGAATAAAGGAAGCTGTCGCTCAGGCCAGAACAGCTGCTGTTAAACTGATGGCGATACATCAGAGACGATTGTCGCGCTATTTATTTACGGCCGTCTCTCCTGAGCGGAGTACATGTGCTTCAACACACGCTGAAATCAAAATATGGTTCTTATTCATAATCATACAAGAACATTTTCCTTAAAACTAATAAAACAGTAGGAAAAATATCCAGCATTTTAATACAAACAATTGTTTCCTTTAGATTCCCCAAAATCAATAGTTCATTTATTATGACATCTTTGTGGTCTTGATCAGTCAATTACGCTTTCGATTCCAACCAACATTCTTTTTTTGCGTATCTTCAGGTCCATCGCAGTTCTGAATTTGTATCCACATTTATAGACAGTCAAATTGACTCTCCTCCCGATGAAAATTCCGCCAAAAGTTTTTGTTTTGCTTCGTAACATGTAGCTGATGGTCATACTCCCCTAGATTCCTTTTCACAGTGTCCTTAAACAGGCTGGCAGCCATGCATAACTCATGCCTCAGAGTATATCCAGAGGTGCTTATACGCACAGATATTCAGTGAGGTTAGGCCACTGACTCCAGAGCATTACTTCCAACAAGACTCACTCCGTTGCATTATATATACGCTAAAATTAAAATGCTGACTGTCAGCTTTCGTTTGAGGATATATACATTCACGATAAGTGAACCAAACAGGAATTACAACCATTTAAAACTATCACAGTCAGAATAATTACAGACCTCTCTGTGCATGAGAGCACACTCATGCACACACCCGTGTGGCATTTGCTGACACACACTCACCGTCAGGTCCAGAATTTATGCAATGATTCTGGACCTGACTGTTCGTGTTCTAACGTGTCTGTCAACACAAATGTAAGAGCACAGGCACATGTGTGATCTGCATGCAAATGTGCAGGCATGCTCTCTCGCACTTGCAGGCACTTACACACATTACGCGGTGCGCACACACACACACACACACACACACACACACACATACACACACACATATCCGAACTCCTCACCACTGCTGCAACTTTACCAGCTGAGGAAGTCCATAAAGGCCCCAGACATTAAGCGCTTCATTTTCAAGTAATTGTCTCTTGATTGCTTTGAGTGTTCCTTAATAACTTAATTAGCATTTGTATCTCTGGAAGTCCTTCTGTGGAGGAAACAGCAGTAAAGGGTAATGCAAGCCCCGCGGCTAGCTCCGAACAGCTTTGAGGCTGGGCTTGAGTGCTCGATGGTCTGCAGCTCTCAGCTGTTGTCTGCATGCACTGACCTACTGGTGCTCGACCATGAAGTTCACTCCAGAGCCACACTACATTAACCACAATGCACCAGTTATTCCTCAAAGTCTGTCTTTATGTTAGAGTCTGATGTGCAATGACCTTGGATGGGTCCCGTTGCTTGAAAAATGTATCCTTCACATCCTTTGTCTCCTCCCATCCATAATTTCAGGTAGAAGAAGCAGAGACATTGATAAAAGGACACTATGTTTGGACTTACCCTCATCAGGAGTTTCTTAAGACACACTACATTAACCACAATGCACCAGTCATTCCACAGTCTCTTTTAATGTTAGATATTGTTGCGGGATCCCCATGTCACAACGTTCATAACCCAAGAGCCAGACCACATCAACCACAATTCACCTGTTGTTCCCCGAAGCCTGTTTTTATGTTAGGTACTGCTGTAGAATTACAATATCATGAGGTTCAATCCCCATAGCCGCACTGCATTAACCACAATGCCTCAGTAATTCCACAGGATATGTCATTATGGCTGACTTCGATTGTAACTTGGGAATGAATATGATTTTGGGAAAATTCTTCCATTTGCTGCTCACTGTGCAGGCGCAGAAAGACTTTCACTCAAACAAACTTATTCACGATTGAGTTGGAATGCCAGCTAGCTAGCAAGCAATTTTGCTCACAAATTAAATATTTTATTGTTTAGATGCAAACATGACGTTTGCTGGGTTGACTAATCCTGTCAGAAGCCTATTCCTCGCATAAAATTGATAAAACAACCTATAAATCCTGCAGCATAGAATGTGTTCAATGCCATCTTAAGAGAGTATGGAAAGTGGCTGCATTCCCTGTATGGTGGGTTCGACTCGAGGAGGGGTCAAGGGTTCATTGCGTCGGAACCCCAACAAACTTGTGTCATTTGATTGAAACTCTGCTGTGTCGCTTACAAACTTACAATTTATGTCAGCCAATGTGAGATACCGTTGAATTTCCCCTGATATTACTCTTGCATATTTAGGACACAAACATTAGAAACAGTAACTTGGCTACGTTAGCCGCAGTGCTACAGCCACATTCATCAGGCCATCAGTTGGGTAGGTTTATGGAGTGAAGCAACTGCTTCAGCATCTGTAATTAGCCATGTTTCCATCCACCTGTTCTTATATGAATATCGAATTGAAAGTGCCCTATGGAGACGGTGAAATTGGACTTGATTTGAAGACTATTGACTCATAGTTTGTACGGTCCATCCTATCGGATTTTCTCTTGATCGGTAAAAGGCTTATGCGATAAATGCTGATGGAAACGTTATTTGCCAAGTAAATCTCTTGATGGTGATTTGATGCCGTTGTTTCCTTCTGATAATGGTCTGCTATGCTGCTAATAGCTGGCACCTAAGCTCTATTACAACTTGTGCAATTCTCATCATTTGTTGGTAAACACAATCCATTTTGGCTAATCAGCTAAATTAGTCGGCTAACAAACTACTTTTGTTCACTTGAAGGTTCTGAGATTCAGTGCGAAAATGAATGGAAGCAGTTTAAAATGTCAGAAAAAAATGTCTTTTTATTGTCTAAAAAAATGTCTTTTTATTTGCACTACTTTTTATTTGCTTTCATACCGTTAGATGGAAACATATTTTCACCAGCTTAATTCGCATGAAAATTTTTGGCGAACTTCAGATAATTCGATTGACAAGTGGATGGAAACATAGCTTATGAGTCGTGGACAGTCGCGACCATTACAGGCTTTATCTTCAAATATTTTACAAAACCTGCATTTGAGGCCAGTTAGTGCTAACTATCTCTATCGGACCTGCTAGCCACCCGTAACACGTTAGCTTCACTTAGATTATTTGCTGTTTTATCGTTACTTACATCTTGTGGCTCCAAGCGCTTGATCGATGCAACTGCTTCAGGTTTGAGAAGCAGCTGAAATGCTTATCTTGTGTCAAATTATCCTTTATTGATAAAGCTGTCTTTGGTGAAATGCTGAGCTCAAACAGCTAACGTTCCCTTTGGCCTTGGCTGTTCTCTGCCAGCAAACAAAAAAGCTACTCACTGATTTCTGGAGGCATCGTCTTTTGGAAGAGAAATAGGTGCTTTTCTTTGCTTCCAAAAGTAAACGGACGAGCAGCTTTGGGAGAGATATTGACAAAACTGCACCTCAAATGATCTGCGGTTCTTTTTTCGTATTTCTGGAAGTGTAGATGCTACTAAGGCATAGTATGATCCTCGGTTGTTCATTTCTGCTTGAAAAGTTCCTGTGGGCAGGTCCAGCGTCATGATTGGCTTTGGTTCAGTCTATACTAATTGGACGGCACAACCTGACATCAGGTTTTGCCCTGATCTCGCGAAGATCTCAGGAGGAGCTGTTCAGAGAGGAAATCACGTTCACAAAATCACGTTCTTGGATTACGGCAAAACCTCTGTATCTTATGTTTAAAAACTTTACAGAGGTTGAGTATGGACAAACAACATTATAACATTACTAATATGTATTAAAAGAAGGATCAGCATAATAGGTCCCCTTTAAAAAAATAGATTACTTAAAGTGCACCTATTATGGTTTTTCATTATTTTATTGTCTTCATGTGGATCATATAGTTTTTATGCAGATTTTAAAAAGTCTGTATCGGGAAAAAAAAACTCAAAGTCACATCCAGAAGAAGCGCTCTCTGCCTCAAAACACATGGCACTGGAACTGACTGAAATGCCCCGATAGTTTCTGGCCATTTTTTTCTCATCTATTGGTAACATCACCATTTGAATTTTCGTGCCAAGTAGACAGTTTTGCTTGCCATTGAATCAGGGCTACGCCCACGAGGCTACTCTGGTATTGTTTTTGGAGTTCACTTACACTCTGGAGCGGAAATCCATTTAAGGTAAGGCGCATGACACTTCCCGGCACTCACACGAACAGTGGACCAATCACAAGTGAGTGATTAAGTTGACCAATCACAGCGCACTGGGGTTTTCAGGAGGGTGGGGACAGGACCTCAATGGAGCGTATCACAGACAGGTTCTGCGAAATGGCCAGCATGAGAAAACCCAGGTGTTTTCTTTTTTCTTTTTTTTTGAATAATGACACATTTAAACCTTTTTTCTACACTTCAAGAATACAAGAATGACCAATGGAACGTCACATAATAGGTACACTTTAAAGTGGGATTGGGCAACTTTTTTGCAATCTCCCTAAAAGCATTTTCACTGAAGAGGTAAAATGAAATTGGCACAATTTTATTTTGAATTTGAGAACAAGAAAAAGCAATGATGTGCTGTGCATATTAATATCATAGTTTGATGAATGTTTTTGATTCTCACAGACAGGTAACTATAGCAAGGGCTAGCTTCAGTGCGGAGTGGTGAGAACCTTCAGAAGTAAACATTTGAAGTAAACATGTAAGTTTGTTCATTCATTTAGCCTATAATAGAGACATGAAAGCAGATATAAATTCTTAAATATGCATTTAGATTGGCAAACTGGGTTGGTTGCATGTTTATGGTCAAACAAAATGAAAAAACTGAACGATAGAGATTGTGATAAAATATTTTCATATGAAATAGGTCAGCCTGACAGCCAGCCCTTCTGAATATGGTTGTAGGGCTGGTAGCTAATGTAGTAGCTTCAGCTACTGTTGCTAATGGGAAGACAGCCCTCCAGAAATTAAAATACAAATTTATTCGGGTAGTATTCAATGCAACTAAATGAAAATAACACAATCATAAGTATTGTGTGATCAAATTTGCCTGTTTAACATTCCACATTTATCACATGAATATTATACTTTTCCAACATCCCAGCTCATGACATACAATGTTTACCCAAGGTTAACACATTGGCTGAGTGCATGGGGAAAAAATTGCTCCATGTTACATATCCCTGTTAATATTTAGACTAAAACTGAATACTAAGTGTGATGTTGTTTAAATCTGTATGGCTTAATGCTGAAGCGAGCTATCCAAGTGCTACTTTTATAACTAAGTTAATACTACATTGCCAGCTAGCTAGCATGCAGGCAGTAGCTTTCTATTACCAAATGTAACATTAGTTTGTTAGTTGGTGAGCTAACATTAGCTTGCTACTCAGTTGACTGTAAATTTGGAAACTGTTGCCATTTCAAATGCGAATGTGTATGACCCACTGACCGGCTGAGTAGCAGGGTGATGGAGTTAGCGCAATGCTAACATACACTCAACAAAAATATAAACGCAACACTTTTGTTTTTGGTCCCATTTGTCATGAGCTGGACTCAAAGATCTAAAATTCATTCCAGATACACAATATTACCATTTCTCTCAAATATTGTTCACAAATCTGTCTAAATGTGTGATAGTGAGCACTTTTGCTTTGCTGAGACAATCCATCCCACCTCACAGGTGTGCCACATCAAGATGCTCATCAGACACCATGATTAGTGCACAGGTGTACCTAAGACTGTCCACAATAAAAGGCCACCCTGAAATGTGCAGTTTTTGCTTTATTGGGGGTCTGGGGACTCAGAACCAGTCAGTATCTGGTGTGACCACCATTTGCCTCATGCAGTGCAACACATCTTGTTCGCATAGAGTTTATCAGATTGTCAATTGTGGCCTGTGGAACGTTGGTCCACTCCTCTTCAATGGCTGTGCGAAGTTGCTGGATATTAGTGGGAACTGGTACGCGCTGTCGTATACGCTGGTCAAGCACATCCCAGACATGCTCAATGGGTGACATGTCCGGTGAGTATGCTGGCCATGCAAGAACTGGGACATTTTCAGCTTCCAAGAATTGTGTACAGATCCTTGCAACATGGGGCCGTGCATTATCTTGCTGAAACATGAGGTGTTGTTCATGGATGTATGGCACAACAATGGGCCTCAGGATCTCATCACGGTATCTCTGTGCATTCAAAATGCCATCAATAAAATGCACCTGTGTTCTTCGTCCATAACAGATGCCTGCCCATACCATAACCCCACCACCGCCATGGGCCACTCGATCCACAACATTGACAGCAGCAAAGCGCCCACCCACAAGACGCCACACACGCTGTCTGCCATCTGCCCTGAGCAATGTAAACCGAGATTCATCCGTGAAGAGAACACCTCTCCAACGTGCCAGACGCCATCGAATGTGAGCATTTGCCCACTCAAGTCTGTTACGGCGACAATCTGGAGTCAGGTTAAGACCCCGATGAGGACGATGAGCATGCAGTTGAGTTTCCCTGAGACGGTTTCTGACAGTTTGTGCAGAAATTCTTTGGTTATGCAAACCGATTGTTTCAGCAGCTGTCTGAGTAGCTGGTCTCAGATGATCTTGGAGGTGAACCTGCTGGATGTGGAGGTCCTGGGCTGGTGTGGTTACATGTGGTCTGCGGTTGTGAGGCCAGTTGGATGTACTGCCATATTCTCTGAAACACCTTTGGAGACGGCTTATGGTGGAGAAATGAACATTCAATGCCCGAGCAACAGATCTGGTTGACATTCCTGCTGTCAGCATGCCAATTGCACGCTCCCTCAATGCTTGCGCCATCTGTGGCATTTTGCTGTGAGACAAAACTGCACATTTCAGAGTGGCCTTTTATTGTGGGCAGTATAAGGTACACCTGTGCACTAATCATGGTGTCTGATGAGCATCTTGATGTGGCACACCTGTGAGGTGGGATGGATAGTCTCAGCAAAGCAAAAGTGCTCACTATTACACATTTAGACAGATTTGTGAACAATGTTTGGTAATGGTAATATTGTGTACCTGGAATGAATTTTAGATCTTTGAGTCCATCTCATGACAAATGGGAGCGAAAACAAAAGTGTTGCGTTTATATTTTTGTTGAGTATAATGGGACATACTGGAACAGAAATAATATTCATTTTCTGTTTAATTGCTTGATTCAGTTATGTGATCAACAGACTCTTATTTTCCTGGTTGTCTCATCAGAAAGTTATGAACCAAGTCGTGTACATTATGGGTTTGTTGCTCGCACAGCTTGCAACAAACCCAAACTTTACTCAACTCCTTTCATAACTTTCATATGACACGACCACTCAAGTAAGATGCTTTGTTTATCATATCGTAATATGACTGCTGAAAATGCCATTGGGGACTGCTATCGATGGCTACTGGGGAAAACAAAAGCTCTGTCCTCCTCCTCTATTGGTTGTGCAATGGTTGACGTGCTTTCTTTGTACTGTAAATTGAGCCTGTATTTTCCCAAGAGATCGTACCTGGTGGCACACCTTTTCCCTAAACTGCTCCCTTTCCACTGACACCTCACTGCAAGGAGTTATTGGAGTTTGAAAAGATGCACAATCCACCAGTTAATGGAAGGACCCGGCAACGTAGCTACAGATAGATAACTTAGATTTGGGAGCTTCCGTGTTTGGAGACACCGGAGGCAGCCAGAGCACTCCAGCGGCCATGGTCGACAGCTATTCTCCACGAGTCGCTCCAGCATTCGTCCATGGGGTGCAGGTCCCTCTCCACTGTCTGACGCCCGTTCATCTTGGGTCGTCCTCTCTATCTCTGCCCCTGAGGAGGCCAGTGGAGGGCCTGGTTGGCAGGCCTGGATGATGGTAATCTGACAACATGCCCCAGCTGTCTCTCGCAAATGACTTTAGTCGCTGGTAGTTGATTAGAGCACATTGTTACTTCTTCATTTTTGTATACTTAAGCAATATCACTTTTGAGGGAGTGATGTTGTTGCTGAATATCATCATGGCTGTGATGTGGTCATGGGTACGAGGCCGCAGGCTGAGTGCTGAAGAGAACATGGCCGTGATGATATTCAGCAACAACATCACAACCTCAGATGTGATATTGCTTAAGTATACAACAGTTCTACAAACACCACTTTTTAGTTGATGGTAATAATCGACGGCAGATCATAATTTCTTTACTTAATCAGTTATGTGGCTTCACCAGGGTAAATAGTTCCACAAATGGATCGAGATTTGACTATTGCTAACAACGTAGTGCTAGGTCTGTAGTTGGCAGTTATTATAATTAACGGCTATTAAAATGCCGGTCAGCGGAGTGATTTTGCTGTTCTATGTCCCAGTGATGTTGTACTCCATCATCAGCCCTCGTGGAATGCCTCTCATTCAATCAAATTACTCTGTCGAAACTAACTGTTGATAAAGTGGGTTTTATACATTGTCTCTTCCATCATCCTGCTTCTCGTTAGGGAGAGAGAGAACGGAAGCTCATCATCAATGCAGACTCGCTATTGGTGGGTTTCGCAGTCCACTCCTACTTGGTGATACCTGTATTGAGACAGACTTCAACATGGCGGTTCCTTCCTCTGCAGGAACTTGCAATTGGAGGGTAAGTGTGTAGGACGAGGATGTAGAGCAGGGGTGTCAAACTGACCCGTAAACAGGCCAAGAGGCTGCAGGTCTTCAATCCTACCAAGCAGAAGCTCACCTGAAAGCACTGATTTAATCAACTGATCTAGGCCTGCACAACTGATTAGTTGTATCAGGTGCGCTTCTGCATTGTTGGAGTGAAAATCTGCAGCCTCTTGGCCCGTTTACGGGTGAGTTTGACACCCATGATGTAGAGAGTGATTTGGGATTGGGCCAATATTGCATCGTGAAAGCAAGGCTTAAAGGGAACTGATCCAGACACTGATTGTGCCATTATTCTATTGCTATTACACGGTTCAATGAACAAGGATTTCAAAATGATAAAGCAAAAAAGTTGCATATTGGTACTTTAATAAAGAAATATTGAAACATCAAAAAGTTCTCAAGTGAAAGTGTATAGTTTGCCCATAAGTATGAATTTAATATGGATTATTTACTCTGTTGTGATTCACCTTCTCTTTTATCAAGGGCATCAGTAATTCTCGATCTGACTGTACTTCTGTAGAACTGCTATGCCAGCGGTGCTTTCGCCAGTCAGCTAAAAGCGTCCGCTAAGTGACTAAATTGCAGATTGTGAGCTCAAGCGGATTTGACACTGAGCAAAGGCAGATCTCTGAGTCCATCCAATTCTTAAGGGCTCTTTTGGCTCGCAAAGACTCTCGGCGTTCGACGCTGTCAAAGCCTGTGACAAGTTTCCCGGCTTTCTCAAAAAATATATATACGTATTTTTAAAAACCATTCAGCGCGTATTGTTTTCGTGGTGGAGCATTAAGTGCATTAATAATTTATGGTTTTTAAACAAAATGCTTGAATAGGAACCTTGTCAGAACAGCTGAACTAGCTTCTGCTTACCTCTCTTTTTCTCGCTCCTTGTCTGTCTGTCAACCTGCCTGGCTATCTTTTCCACTTCTTGCTTGTTTAACTATCTCTACACCCATCTGTCACTTAATTGGTCTGAAAGCCTTCTCTCATGCCTTTGGTTCTTATCAGGCCGGGACCCTACCGGGATGTGTGTGCGCGTCTCAATCCATGCTGTGGAGCATCAGCAGTGTGTACAATAAGAAATAACCTCAGGTCACTGGGTAAACATGGCCAGAAGCCGCAGTCATCGTGCTGACCGAGACTGGAGGAGATTTTTGATGTTAACTAACCACCTCAGGCTCTGAACCTACTGGCGCCAGGGAAAATACTTTTTAAAAAAAATTCAGGGACCCCAAACAGGTTAGCTATCACTGTGTGACGCATTATCTATCCATCTAATCATCCTCTATGAAACTGTCTCATTCCTGCTTAGCGAGCTAGCATCTATCACAGCATCCAGTGGTGCATATATTTTTCAACAATCCTGAATGATCAGTGGACATCTCTGTGGACAGTGGGTGGAAACTGGAGTTCCCAAGGGAGGCCTAGGCAAAAACAGGGTCAAACAAGTATACTCTTCAGGGGAAGGGCCGTGAACCCGTGGCTTTCTCTCAGTGAGGGTCACACAAGCACACCCTACACTTGAAGGGCCGTGTACTCGTAATACTGTCTCAGTGAGGGTCACACAAGTGCACTCTACACGGGAAGGGCCGTGAACCCGTGACCCTGTCTCAGTGAGGGTCACACAAGTACACTCAACACGGGAAGGGCCTTGAACTCGTGACCCTGTCGCAGGGAGGGTCACAGAAGTGCACTCTATGTGCGAAGGCCGTGAACCGTGACCCTCTCTTAGTGAGGGTCACACAAGTACACTCTACATGGGAAGGGCCGTGAACCCGTGACCGTCAGTGAGTTAACACCGCGCTACCCAGTGCATTGTGTAATGCCGTTTGCAGACATTATGGCTCATCAGTTTCTGTGCGAGAGACGTCAGGGATTAGTGACAGACTCAGGAGATATTGGGGGGGGTTTAAGTAGCAGGGAGATATGGTGGGTTATCGGCGCTGGGGGGTGGGGGGGGGGCAGGAGTCGAGAGAATTAGCAAGCTAATCCTGCCTCTTATGTCTGCTTAGCTTTCCCAGCTCTGTCTCTCTATGTGTTTTGTGCCAGTCGCTCCGTCTGACTTTTTCTGCTCAATATCTCCTTTTCAATTCAGGGCATCCTTATCGCCATGACGAATTTGTGATACAGTAGAAATGTAACCGTAACAATGAATAATACATTCGGCTAATATATGGATGGTAGCACAGTAATGGATATATATGATTCTGTGTGTGTGTGCGTGAGCGTCTGAGAGTGTGCACGCAAGTGTGTGTGTGCGAGTGCATCTCGGTCTCCATTTCTGTCAAATTCTGAATTAAAATTCAAGTTAGCTTTATTGGCATGGCAGGGAAGAAAAGTTTCTCTCACTCTGTTTTTATCAAATTTTATATTTCAAAATCCTCTGCTTGCATGACTTTTTTTCAAATACATAATACCGAAACATAATACTCAGAATAATAACAACAATTTGAGAATAACAATAAACATGAAGATTGAAATATTACATATACACAAGTACTACTGCTAATAGTGATTACGCTAATACAACTACTGCCAATCATGACAGTACTATTAAATAATAATTCAAGTACATATATGCTATAGTATATCATATTACTGATTTTTGGGTGTTTACATCTATATTTTGTGAGCGGTAAGTCCATTGTGGTGTCCAGAGCCAAAATTAATACTCTTGTGACTCTTATGGCACTTCTGGGTCTGACCGTATTTATTATACAGTAATATAACACATTTAATATAATGTTATATTATCTAACATTAATTAATATCACATTATTCATTATTAATAGCGGTAACACTTTACAATGAAGGTAAATTAGTGACTACCAATTAATTAATAGTTAACTAATGCATCAGAGAGCTAATTAAGCACTAGGTTACTTTAACTTACTGTTTATTAATGCTCTTTGACATCCTTATTTTGAAAGTTGAATACATCCCTTCAGTATCCTTAAAATAACACCTCAAACTATCAAATAACTATTCAATAATGTATGAATTAATACCTTAGTTAACATGAAAACCATTACTACATGATTAGTTGACCCATTAGGTTACTGTTTACTAACTAATTAACTAATTAACCCTCGTACAACCAAGGGGGGGAGTGGGGATAGTTACCACGCCCCCAACAGATTTTTCCTGTCGCACAAAAACGTGAACAGATATGATCTAATGCTTCTAGGTCATTGTTTATTCATCCTTTGCGCTCATTTTCATGAAAAAACGATGAGAGTGCCTCACCCCCCAGGGTTAGGGTAGGCAATCAAAGTTGAAGGGTTGGGGGTCGTGGTTGCCACCAGCGTCAGTTTTTGGTGCAAGATATGCTTACAAATTAGCGGCAAATAGCATGCTATTATTATGTTTCATGCTCAATGAACTTTGTAGACCACACTGACTGTCATCCTTACTGATTTATTGATGTAGCTTGTCCTTGTATTAGTAAATCAGACACAAGTCATTTTACTAATTAGTGACGTCATTGTAATGTGCATTTAATTACATAATAATGTGCATTACATTACTGTTACTCCTTGGTATATAACGATATATATGATACTAATATTGTTTACAGTAGCACTAGTATAGTACATGTAGAGTGGTGGAAAGTTATCTTATCTTCACCTGAAATTGAGGGGGGAAATATGTAACTGCTAAAATTGAGGGAAAAATATGAAAAAAAAAACATGGATTTTTGTTTTTTTTTTTCAGATATGACATCTATAATGACGTCATTTTGATGTCACAGTGCTGAACTTTGTGATGTTTGATTCTTGCTTTGAAAGGGAACATATGTACCAGATATATTGCTGATATTATAAGCCTTGTTCTATCATAGGGAAAAAAAAAGTAAAGAAAATGGGAAAAATGTTCAGAAAACTTATTTGTTTTCCTTGTGCGTGTTTTCCCCAAAATGAGCTATTTATGACATCATAGTAATGTCAAATTTATGTTACTCATGAGTTACTTATTTTCAGCTAAAACTTATAAAAATATTTTAAAAAACATGGATTTTCGTGTTTTGATGTTTTTTCCTAATATGGTGTTAGTTATGAAGTCACTATGATGTCAAAATGTTGAAATGTGTTTTATTTGTATTTGATTTGGGGATGGGACATCTGTAGCTGTACACTGATACCAAACAAGATGATGTTTATCGCTTAACTTCGAAATAATCGGGGTTGGTCAGGGTTGTAGTAGACCTACCTCACTTTCCCTTGGTCGGACGAGGGTTAATGCTTCTAACTGCATTAGCAAATGCTAATTAATGTGCCCTTATTGTAAAGTGTTATCTTAATAGACTGTCTCTACTTGTCAGCCTCGGTGAAACTCTTCAGGCACCATTCACTCTCTTTTCCTGCTTGTCTGTGGTATCCACACTGAAATTTCTTCATCGTAATGATGCATTTTTTATTGCCAAAGCATATAAACACTGCGTAACCTGTAATGGCTAAGGGGGAACAGAAAAGCGGAATGATTGGTTTACACACTAAAGACTAAATTGCAAAAGACAAGATTGTAAACATTAAAAAAGCGACCTGCAGTAGAGGTTGTCCAAATTGCTTAGAGAATTTCCATACTGAAAGAAAAATGGTTATATGAAAAAAAAACAATCTACTTAATGGAATTAAAGAGTGAATCAAAGGCAGCATCAACGGTGCTTTAGATTTGAGATAAAACTCTACGGCAGAGTCACTCTGAGTTTCACTTGGTGCTCTCACTGACCTCTCTCTCTCTCTCCCTCTCTATCTATTTCTTTTTGTCAAACTCTCACTCTCTCTCTAGCTATTTCTCGCTCTTTCTCTCTCACTCTCAATCTTACTGAGGTGAGGATAATCTGCTATGCTCGTTTCACAATAATATGCTGAGTCTATCTATTACTTTTTTTAGAATGCTATCTATCTATCTATCTATCTATCTATCTATCTATCTATCTATCTATCTATCGATCGATCGATCTATCTTTGGCTGTTTGTGACCGTTTGAATCAACTCCTGAAGGCGCAAGGTCACAAACATGCATCACGACCGACATTTGATTGTGACCGACATTCTTATGTGGAACGTCACTACTGGCTGACTCAGAATTTTGAGAGAAAGAAAGGTGTTTTCTTCAAAGGAGTGAAAGGGATTTTAAAATTCAGTTCTCTCTCTGTTTCTCACCCGGTCTCTCTTTCTCCCTCTATTACACTCGGTGTGTTTCTCTCTCTCTCTTTATCCAGCTTATCTCAGCTTTATCCTTTATTCATCTCTTTCTCTCTCTCTCTCTCTCTCTCTCTCTCTCTCTCTCGCGATGTCTGTCTGTCTGTCTGTCTGTCTGTCTGTCTGTCTGTCAGCACATAGGGCCAAGTATTAACCCTACTGAGATAGAAATATTCCCTCTCTAGCTCAATTAATTATAGAGGGGGTGTGTGTGTGTGTGTGTGTGTGAGAGAGAGAGAGAGAGAGAGAGAGAGAGAGAGAGAGAGAAAGAGAAAGTGTGTGTGCGTGTGCAAGTGTGTGTAAGTTTGTGCGTCTGTGCGCGTGTGTGTGTTTGAGTGTGTGCTTCCGTGTGTGTGTGTTTGAGTGTATGAATGTGTGTGTGAGTGTGAGTGTGTCCTATAAACTGTCCCGGGGGTTTAAGAGGAAGTGCTTCTCAGCTGGGTTCCTGTTTGGCGTTCGGTCTGGGAAGGGGGGGCCCTGTAGGGTGCCATCTGGCGTCGGCCCGTGGGGAGAAAAGCGCTCTCCGCTGACGGTTCCCGGGAATCGATCCTCACATCCAATTTAGACCACCCCCCTTCCCGACATAATGAAGTTAAAGGCTTGTATAAATAATAATAATAATAATAAAAAAGCTCCAGATTAGTTTTCGATAGAAATTCCATTCCCCTTACCCTCGCCAGCTTGTTGAAGGGGGGGGTCTCTATTGATTTGGGATGTTATTAGAGTTCTCATTTTATTTCAGATATCATTTCATTTCTCTCTCACGCTACCATTCTGTCCTCACAGCTAAGCTCTCGTATAGTTTATAGTTCTGCTCAGCTCCCTCCATGCAGTGCTGGTGATGTCAGCACATCTGCACATGCAAATGCATCAGGTCTGTGTGGATGGGGAGATGGTGTGTGTGTGTGTGTGTGTGTCACCATACAGGACAATTCTGTCTTTATGTTCAGTATAGTTGAGAGTGTTTGCGTGTGCGTGTGTGTGTGTCTATGAATTCATGTGCAACAAAATTCAGATAGGACATTCCCAGTTTCTTGCATTTGTACGTTTTTGTGTTAGTATCTATCTGTGTGTTTATGAAGGTGCTTCTATGTTTTAGTGTGTTTGTACAGCCAGTGGCTGTAATGGAAACTATTCTTTTTCCCTGTGTTTGATTCACTTTGTTATGCATAATGCTTTTGGTCACACATGCACACACACACACATTTCCCTAACCTTAACAATAA
Source organism: Gymnothorax reevesii (assembly GCA_029721435.1). Classification (NCBI taxonomy): domain Eukaryota; kingdom Metazoa; phylum Chordata; class Actinopteri; order Anguilliformes; family Muraenidae; genus Gymnothorax; species Gymnothorax reevesii. Next base: position 38,998,195 of record CM056586.1, on the reverse strand, counting down.
GCAATGTATGCCTAACTCAAACCCTTACCCTAACCTATCCCTAATTCTAACCCGAACCCAAACCCTTACCCTAACCTTAACCTATCCCTAATTCTAACCTTACCCTATACTTAACTAATAAGTCACAATTTGCCTTTGTAGGAGTGAGGACCAGTAAAAATGTCCTCACTTCCCAAAAAACACTTCACTTTGTTAGTTAAAAACTCATGTCGGTCCTCAGTACGCAGCAAGTACAAGAACACACACACACACTTACACACGCTAGCACACACACACTGACACACATGGACACACACATGCACTCAAACATACATACAGACACACACGCACACCCTTCTACTGACAAATACACTCACACACCTATGCATACACATACACACAGGCACTCACGCACACATACTCAAGCACAAAAACACACACACTCTTGCACAAAGATACTTGCACATGTTCACACCATCGACTGGATTACATCTGCATCACACACACACATGCACGCGCGCACACACGCATACTCACACACACGTGTGTACTTACTTCTTTCGTACACTTATACGCACACGCACTAGGTAGTGTTACCATATACACACACTTACACACACACGTGCACACATGCAGGCACACATACTTAAACACACTTCGCAGAATTACATCACCACACGCACACACACACACACCGCTGGGATTTGTTTGCTCTCTCCTCCTGTAATGTAATCTCCCCCAAAATACTGAAATAAACATTAACCTCTGAGAGACCTGGAGACGCCCCTATTCTGAGTGACACTCCATCTCACCGACCAATGGGGAGAGAGGAAGGCGATTTGAAGAAAGGAGGTCCGCGGTGTCCCCATGTCAAAGAGTAGGGCGCGAGAGAGAGAGAGAGAGGGAGAGAGAGAGAGAGGTGGAGTGTGTGAGAGGGAGGGAGAGAGAGAAAGGGAGGTAATATCGCACATTTTAAACGGCGCAGAAAGCCATCTCAGAACGCTGACTAATGGCGCATGAAGAAGCCGGAAAATTCGGCAGAGCACAAACTATTGTTTTACTGGGATTTTAATAACGGCCCTGCGATGAAGCCAATTACATTTTGGCCCCAGATTAGAGTGACACTGACAGTAAACATCGACTGAAATCATATTAATTTCGCCGCAGCAGCCAAAAAATAATGATTTTTTTTTTTTTTAATATAGTGAGCTAGCGCAATACAGTGATAATGAAAAGTGCTCACTGTTTTATTGTGTGATTAGTTTGGCTGGATAAATATTATGCTCACGGCTCTGAGTGTGAGCCCCTGTGCCTAATACAGATAGCCTGTGTCACTGACCTTCGTACTGTGCAATCCCCCCCCCCACACACACGCACACACACATATCAATGCACATACACTCACATGCTCACACATATACAGACGCGCACACGTACACACATCAATGCACATACACTCACAGGCTCACACATATACACATACACACACACACACATCAATGCACATACACTCACACATATATGCACACGTACACACATCAATGCACACACACTCACACACGCTCGCACATTGACACATATGCACACACACACATACACACACACAAAAACACTTAAACATCAATGCATGTGCACACGCGCACACATATACAGACACGCACATACCCACACACACACTCACTCGCTCACAGATATGCACACACACATACACACACACATGCATACATAAACACACGCACATGCAAACACACACGCGCTCAGACACATACTCACGCATTCAAAGACATACTAGTATGCTGACACATGAGCACAAAGATACACACACTCACACTCTCGCAAATACGTACATGCACACATTCATACACACACACACACAGACACACACTTACATGCTAAAACAACCCCACATGCATACATACACACTCTCTCACACACATCCATACACATGCAAACATACACACACACACATACACACACACACACACACACACACACACACACACTCTCATTCACACTCACAAATATATACACATACACGCTCACTCACATGCTTACGCATTCACCCATACACACCTATGCACATGCACACACATATGCATGCACGCACTCAAACTCACGTGCTACTTTTAATGCAGTTCTACGCCATTAATGCTTCAAACCTTAATTATGTACTTCCATCGGCTTGAGGGAGACGTGGAGAGAGAGAGCGTGAGAGAAAGACAGAGAGGGGGGGGGGAGCAGGGGGCTGACGATGACCTCATAGCCAGTGCTGTATCATCTCTCAGTGCCGTTAGCCGTGTCATTAGCACAGGGGTCTGCATAAGAGCAGCAGACTGTGAGAGATGGGGGTCTCTCTGCAGCCAGAGTCAAACACACAATCTATCACCCCCCGCCTCTCCATTCCAGCACAGCCCTCAAAACTATTCACCCCCCTCCATTCCAGCACAGCCGTCAAAACTATTCACTCCCCTCCATTCCAGCACAGCCATAAAACTATTCACCCCCCCTCCATTCCAGCAGGACCTTAAAATCTATCCACCCCTCTCCATTCCAGCGCAGCCATAAAACTATTCACCCCCCCACCATTCCAGCAGGACATTAAAATGTATTCACCCCCCTCTGTATTCCAGTGGAGCCCTCAAAACTATTCACCCCCCTCTCTATTCCAGAAGAATCTTAATATCTTTTCACCCCCCCGTCCATTACAGCAGAGCCCTGAAAATTATTCAGCCCTTCTCCATTCCAGTTGGTCCTCCAAAATTATTCAACCATTTCTCAATTCCAGCAGGGCTTCAAAAACTCTTCACACCTGTCCATTCCAATGGGGCCCTCAAAATTATTCAACCTCCTCTCCATTCCAACAGGGCCTTCAGAATTATTCACCTCCCCTGTCCATTCCAGCAGGGGCCTCAAAATGATTCTCCCTCCTCCATTCCAATCGGGCCCTCAGAATAATTCACTGTCCTCTGAATTCTAGCAGGGCCCTCAAAACTATTCACCTCCCCCCCTCCTTTCCATTCCAACAGGGCCTTAGTGTCTATTCAACCCTTCTCCATTCCAGCTGGGCCCTCAAAACTATTCATCCTGCTCTCTATTCCAGCAGGACTTTAAAATCTATTCACCCCCCTCTCTATTCCTGTGGAGCCCTAAAAAACTATTCACTCCCCTCTCCATGCCAGCAAGGCCCTCAAAAATCCTCAGCCTGGTGTGATACAGAGGTGCGCAGTTATGGCAGTTATTGTCCACCATCTTTTCTCTGCTGTACTCTCTTCAGAAGGAGAGAGTGATTCCATCTAGTGTCTCGCTCTGCCCCCTCCCTCTCTCTATCCCTCTCTCCCTCTCTCTCTATCCCCCCTCTCTCTCCATCCCTCTCTCTCTCTCTCTCTATCCCCCCTCTCTCTCCATCCCTCTCTCCCTCTCTCTCTCTCCCCCCTCTCTATCTTTCTCTCTCTCTCTCATACACTCATGCAGAATGACCAGCCCCAGTTTATCTCTGCTAATGGGCCTCTGTTAAGATAACTGCTAGCACTGCAGGCCCATCCCATCTATAACCCACCCCACATACCCAGTCACACACCACATACATGCGCACACTGGCACATACACACCACACACATGCACACACACTCATACTCCAGATCCAGCCGTGACACTTTCTCTCTCTCTCTCTCTCTCTCTCACTGTCTGTCTTTCCCTGTTGACTATATGTTTCCTTATTACATCTGTGTAAGCAACAATATTTGGGTTTTTGCTGTAATCGGATTGACGTTCGAACCTCGGGGAAATACGATAAGCGAGGTCACGGCATTTGGGACAGCCTGAGGTGTAGATTGGTACTTTGCTTCGCTGGTTGGGGAGAGAGAGAGAAAGAGAGAGGGAGAGGGAGAGAGAGAGAGAGAGAGAGAGAGAGAGAGGGATGATGGCACTTTATACGATCCTCACATTAATCTGAAACAACAATTCTACTAAGAGTCTCTCTCTCTCTCTCTCTCACTATCTCTCCCTCCATCTCCATGTCTATCACTCTCTCTGCCTTCACGGAGAGCAGTACAGCATGGCTGTTTGGTGACACTTTTTGCAAGCCAGTGAGACGCAGTCTACTGAAAAGATTGTACCCACGGGAGCCAAGATAACCAACTCCCCTCCCATCCATTACTCTATCTGAGGCAGAGGGAGAGAACAGGATTCACTGTGCCATCATGTTTCATCTTCATCTGAAAGCGCCATGTGCATGTCTTCCATCTCACTTTTTAATCCATTATTTTTTTAGCCCTCTAACCGATTCTCAATTGTTTTTGTTCCCAGTTGGAGAGTCCCGATCACGCGTGCAAACCTGTCGAGTCACCGCTGCACTGGACTGTGCATTTAACGAAACGCGGCAAGCCAAATAACTTGCTTGTCTTTTTGCAGCATATTGGGTCAGTCTGTCGCAAACATCATTTTAAATCACTGCTTCTAGGTCTCCTATGATCTGAAAAAACCTATTATGTGCATCACTTTTGGTAAAAACTGAGTTTAACCTTCATTTGCAGTAATTAAGATAGTGAAAATCTTAAAAAAAAAATCTTAAGAAAATCTTAAAAGTCATTTGAACTTTCAAAATCAAGTTTCTATCATATTTTTTTCTGTTATGAAAAGTCCAGAGCCTAAAATGTTTGTTCAATTGCGAGACCTTTACCACTGATGAACTTACTAGGTTTTTCCAGATGATAGAAGAGGTATCAAATGTTCTAAATCACCTACTGAAAATTGAGAAAACAAAGGTGCCAGTTTTGTTTTTAAAGTCTTGTTTTAGGCTATTGAAAATTTTGAATAGACTTTCTCCAAAGAAAGCTGAATTTAGTCCAAAACTTGCCATCATCTGCATCTTTACCATTGGCCCCATTTGTTTTTCAAAATCCCTGCTCAGCGATCCAAAACTCTGTTGCTTGATTTCACTCACCAGCAGTGATTTTTGTGCCAACATTAAAATTGTCAGTCAAAAAATGTAAAAAACTTGTTTTTGTCTCAGCTGAAAGGATTTTAATGCACTGGTGGATTCAAGCAGCCAGAAGGATGCTTAGTTTTTTGAGACATATTTCCTGGTCTAATCAAGAAAAGTTGCTCATTAGCGCCCCTGTGGTTGGCTCCAGAACAGGTTGTTGGGACTCCACTCTCCCTCCAGTTCAGTAGTAACTTGACCATGAAAACAGTCTCAGTATTTTTTTTATCTGCATAGGAAATTCTACCCAAAATTGGCATTTTTCCTCCATCAAACATCTTGCCAGATGCTGATTTTTTTTTAGCCAGTGTGCTATTTGGCCCATCCCATAGAGCATTGAAGTATTTTGCAGACGAATCAAAATTTAGTCAAGTCACTGAATCTAATGCCTGACTTCTGATTGCGCGACATGGCGGTGCACTTCCTTGTGCCGAAATGCTTCTCTCCCATCCCAAGAGAAGCCAATGGGCGGCACTGGATGGACCGTCACTCACATATAATCACGCGATCGATCGGCCCCAAACTCAGGTCTGTCCTTCCTGGAGTTTGGGCATCACTGAGACCTGTATTAAACCAGCCTTGTCAGCACAAACATGCTTAGCATTTGCTAACCCATGCTAACTACAAGCTTTCCATAGAAGAAGCTTCCAAAGATAGTTCATTTAATTGTATATATGTACTTATATTATTCACGCTGCCTGAATTTTTGCAGGGAACTGTGAAGACATAGAAACCATCAAAAATGAATAGCTATGCCTCAGATGACTTAACTTATCCCATGTTACTCCGTAAACATATTTTCGGCGTCCTATTCTTAGTGTGTAAATAAAATCTGCCAGTTTGGTGGAAAATGGTTCTACAATTGAAGTTTACAAAGTGAAATTGGAACAAAGCTTTCTTTGTACTGTCTTTCTGACTGCAAACCACCCCACACGGGAGACTGTAGTGCTGGAAAGTGGGGTTTCTTTCTTTTTTTTTCTTAAACGACTTCACTGCTGCTTGTTGAAAAAATTGCTATTCCTGCACTGTAGTTACCTTCTCAGGATAAGTCTGTCTGCTAAATACTGGGATGGAAATGCCGTCAGGTCAAAGGGCAGTTGTACAGGAAGAAATGGTTGGTGGTAATGTAATTGGGTTTTGAGGTACCCTGGGGTTACAGTTACTCTGCGGTTCAGCTGTGTGACTGTTTTTATCTTTTAAATCTCAGTTCATTGAGTTCAATGTTTATTGTTGCCAATTACCAATAGGCAATGGGATGTGTAGAGTGTGTGTGTGTGTGTGTGTGTGTGAGGTTGTCACTGTAGATGTGAGACAACGTTTTTTCAGGGAGGTATGAAGTGAGTGTGTCTCTATGAGTGTGTGTGTGTGTGTGTGTGTGTGTGTATGTATCTGCAGTAGTGAAAGTAGATGTGTGGCTGTTTCTCCTTGAGCTGGAGTGTTTGTGTGTGCCTTTGAGCATATGTGTAAGGTTGTGAATAGATGTGGAATTGTTTCTGTTTACGAATGGAATGTGTGTGTTTCTGTGTGTGTGTGTGAGTGCGCGTGTGCATGTGTGTGTGTGTGTGTGTGCCCGCGTGTGCACGAGGTTCTGAATGTAGACGTGCCTGTTTTTGTTCGAGAGATGAAGTCTTTGTGTGAGTGAGAGAGCAAGTGTGTGATGTCATGAATGTAGATGTGAGATTGTTTCTGTTAGAAACTGAGCAAGTGAGTGTGTATGTGCATGTGCGTGCGTGTGCGTATGTGTGTGTGTGTGTGTGTGTGTGTGCATGCGCGAGGTTGCGAAGGTGCATGTGTGGCTGTTTCGATCTGAGGCTGGGACGGCGTGTGTTCGCAGTATTAAGTGCGATGGTACGGTTGTCCCTGGCTTCAGGAGATGGAGACGAAGAAAATGGAAATAGAGTGTGAGTGGGGGGGTGGGGGGGGGGCAGCCTGCAAGGAAGAGTCACAGAGAGAGAGAGAGAGAGGGAGGGAGAGAGAGAATGGTAGAAATGAAAAAGCTGAGTGGGCAGAGTGAGTGTTTGTGATGGGAAAGGGCGGGAGCGAAGACGCTCTCGGTCACCAGCATCCGGCACCGAAAACTCACAGTATTATTACAACACCGACACGCTGCACACCTGAATTTTAAAGGCCTTGTACTTAAGTCCGACATAAGAAGACGCATTATAAACTGCCGCCGCGGGATAAGATAGCCAGTATGTCGTATTGAGAACGCAATCTAATATAAAAACAACAAATACGACACAGATCCTGAAATCAGTAAATGTTCAGAAGTCTCAGAGTATCAACGGGCTCATTGTTATCCTTTCATGAGAAGTGGAATCCTCCTGTCTCTTCTTCTTTAGTCTTTCATTCCCAGGTTGAGTCGATCCCTGCTTTCAATCCCCTGGTCCCTGTGGTAAATAAGTTCCTCTTTATGCGCCTTCATTTGAAATTCCTTTAGCACCGATATTATTATTTTATTCAGCCTCATCTGTTGTTGTTTTTCATGTGATGCTCTGGGTGGGTGTCAGGAGGGGGGGAGGCGCAGATAAGACATGAACACAAAATGCCTGTGTACGTTCTGACGAGCGGTGTCACGTTTTTAATAGCTCGCTCCCTCCTATCTCATACTGTGTGCTGTGGAGATGCGTGGATGTGCATGTCTGTCTGTGCCCTTCTCAGTGTGTATTTGTGTCTGTCTGTCTGTCTTTCAGTCTGGGGCTGTCTGTTTGTTTCTGTGTCTGTCTGTCTATAAGTTTGAGTGTGTCTGTGCCCAGACAGGTGTGTGCGTGTGTGCATCTGCTTGCGCCTGTGTATGTTTGTGTGTGTGTATGCATGCACCTGTCTGTTCCCTTGTGTGAGTTTTTGTGCGTGTGACGTATATTGTAGTACATATGCACTGCATACATACGTATTTGCATATGAGAGAGCTGTACATTTCTGAAGTGAGTGGCGATCTGATGGAGGAAATCCAGGTTCAGAAAGTCCAGACCAGCATTTTGTTCTGATCACATTGATTTGGTATTTAGAACAGGCTTCAGTTGGGAGGCAGCAGTAATCAGACTCAGCTGGCTGAGCTCAACAGTGGAAGTAAAACATGGCAGGAGTCTTACATTCTGACACCCAGATCACCCCACCTCTGGAGCAAAGACTTATATTCGTTTGTACATGTGCATGTGTGGGCAGGTGAATGTGTGTGATTTTTATGGCGTTAGAACACGCTCTCTTTTTCATAGTGTGTGTGAGTGTGTGTGGTACAATATCACGTGCATGTGCTTGTGTTTGTGGGTCTGGCCTCGTATAGCAGTACTTGTGAGAACCAGTTCTTGAGAAACTGGGGTTGTGAGGACATTTTGGATGGTCCTCACAAAGGCTTACAGAGGATAATGACTAGTTAAAGGTCCCCTATCATGTCACCAGGTGCACAGTCAATTGGTCATTACGAGCCTTTTCAAAATCGCTTTCTTTGTGACATCATATGCTGCAGTGACGGCCCAGATGCAAGAAGGACTGATCAACTTCAGCCAACCAGTTAATCAGTTCCTTCTTCATTCTAGGTGATTCCTCCACCTTGTGATTTCACAAGGACAGACGTAAAATTGCTTGAAACAGCTAATCGTGCATCCAGTGACATGATGGGGACCTTTAAAGTTAGGGTCAAAGATACAGTTAGGGTTAGGTTACAGGCAGGGTAGGCTAAATTTTTTAGAAACCTTTTGTCTTACATTTGTAAATGAAACAAATGAAATGATTGGACAACCTACCCGCCTGTCTACTATGTACCTAACTACCTGGGTGCACCCTGCTTGTGCACTCAGTGCTCTTTAACTACGTGGTCATAATGTCAAACTATGTTGTCATAAGGTTCATAAAAAAGCTGGTGAAACGAAAATGGCAGAAAGTGCACCTAAAATGATCGGTTCCACCTATTGGCCTGCCCACAGCTGCTTGCACAGCTAAATAACACCAGAAAAGATGGAGGAAGAAAATATCATGACGAAGAATAATTTAGGCAGATGGGCTTGCCTGTTCCACGCCCTTCTTCCCGAGGCCAGAGCCTGTCCTCTTTGACCAAACGTGGTTGGTTCTGTCGTATATTTAGGATCAGAGCTAATCATTTCATCCCTGGAGGGTCTAAAATGTGAATCATTGCACAACTCGGTGGGAAGTTGATATTCTGGGGTTTCAATATGCATTACCGATGAACTGTAATAAAATTGTCTGGTAGCTTGCTAGTTAGCTGGATCGGTAGCTACTTACCTGCAATTGATACATGGGCAAACATGGTCGAAACGCACAACAAATGCAAAATAAACATTCAAAATATACTTTTGCCGTGTATTATCCTAACCTTTTAGATTTTAGCTTTGCTAGTGATATAATGTTACCACAGCCTGCCACTGCTTAGTAGCCAGCATAGCATTGCTGGCTGTAGACTCATATTTTATAGGTATCAGCTTTGCTAGCTAATACTACCATGCTAGCTAGCAGGACAGCTGTGCTTACAATGATAATGTTAGCCATGTCTATTATTTATTATTTATGATCATTGTTTACCCCAACGAAAAATTACTATAGTTCCAAGCTAGAGTGATCCTATAAAAGGTATTTTTTGCCACCATTGTGTAGTATTCCTATAATGATACTATAGTTATTCAAACTACAGCAATACAGTTGTGTGGACTATAGTGATATCATGGTACTCTTGACTGGTGTAGTTATAGTTATAATGTGATGGCTATAGTACTACTTTAGTAATACAATGCAAACTATAGTAATACTAAAATCCAAAAAATTCTATAGAATTACTAAGAAATAACTATAGGATATTTTCATAAGTGCGCACTTACATGGTCTGCATATAGCAAATGACTTTTTTTTGACATGTGAATGATAAACCAAGTTCTTGGATAAGTTATGTGATTAAAACTACAGATGCTCAGTGCACCACTCACTGCTCTTCTGTTGTAGGCTGTTGGGCTGTGGGCGTTGACGTACTTTAGGGGAGTGGGTTTGGAAGGATGACTCAAACCAGGGGGCGTTTTTGGTCTGTTTGCTACTTTCAGAATCTGTCTTGGGTTTGCTGGTGTACCTGAAGTTTCTTTAAGGCAGGGGTCTCAAACTCAAATCCTGGAGGGCCGCTTTGTATGCTGGTTTTTAGTCTGTTCCCGTGCTTACTTGTTTAACTGAAGTCAGTGATTGGCTAAAGAGGCTGCAAACCTTCTTCACGAGGCTTGAGTTCACTGCTTATTGACTGGAACTCCCAGAAATCCTCAGACACGGCAGCCCTGGTGGAATGGAGTTTGAGAACTCTGCTTTAAGTCAGAGTTTGGGTTAGGGTTAAGCGTAATTTGGTTATGGTTAGGGTCTAAGAAAGGCTGTACTGAATGAATGTAATTCAATACAACGTCCTCACAAGAACATCAATGCAAACATGTGAGTGTGTCTGCGCGCGCGTGTGTGTGTTTGTGTGCCCATGTGTGTGTGTTTGGTGTGCCTGTGTGTGCGCGTGCGAGTGGGTGTGTGCGTAAGTGTGTGTTATTCCATGACTGGGATGCAGAGAATGTGAGTTGAATGCTCTCACTCAGATAGATTAACTCCCACAAAATAAATAGAAAGAGCGAGGAAAGCACAGGAGAGAGGGAAGATTCTGTGATGGGTAGCAAAGCGCAGGGAAGAGCGATAGTGGAAAAAAAAAGTGAGTGAGTGAGAGAGAGAGAGACAGACTGAGAGAGTGGAAGGGCAGCATACTTCCAGGCCATCAGTGTGTTGTTTACCCAATGTTACTGACAGAGTATCGACACGTAGCTGCTTACTCGGCGGGCGATAGTGGAGGGAGTGGGTAGATAGGAGCCGGGAGAGGCGTGTGGAGATTAGCGGAGGCATTAATTCCAGTCCGTAATCTCACTGAATGCCGCTGTAATTGAGGTCATACTCCAGGGGCCACGGCTGGTAGGTGGTGCAGTTATTATTCCGATTCCCATCGCTCAGCAAACAGGAAACACGTACGGACATGGCAAATGATCAGCTGTGATTCCCAAAAGGCTGTGCGTGACCTGGGGGAAGGGGCTTTTGGGGAACCCCACTATTACTGTGCGCTGTCGTGGTTCCCCAATGTATGCACAACGGGTACTATACGTGTGTGTGTGTGTATATATATATATATATATATATATATATATATATACACGTTAAGTATGTCATTGCCCGGCCTGCCGATATATCTTTTTTTTGGCCGACCCGTATTCGCTGGCTTGTATTGGCCGAGTTCAACACGTGCACAAGTAACCATCAGCAACTGTGGCATTCGCTCTCTTCAAAGAAACAGAAGACAGTCGCGGGGCCAGCATTTAGCTTTTTAATGAGTCTTGAAGCCCCATACTTCAGAAGACACAGTCATAATACTGTCATGTAGCACAACATACTTGACCAATTAATAAAAATATTACAAATTGCTTATTTTCGCATTGCCTTGGTATTGGCATTTGGGTCGCGGTATTAGCCCGAGGCCGCCAATACGGCGACCCTCAGGCCAATAACTAGGCAATGTGGAAATAAGCAATTAATAACATGTTTTATATATAGCTCCATTAAAAACACACGGGTGAGGTATGCGCTGTATTTGCGGCTATTGCTTTTCCAGTGAGGTACGAGAGGAATTAAAGAAAAGCGTGTGGTATTGTAATCCTGACGCGCGCCACGTGCACGCGCCAAGCACTTCAGTAATAACAAACACTGAGCTGTTCGTGATGTTTAGCGGGTGCGGGCGGGTTGGGCTAAACAGTGGCGACATCTAATTCCCACGAAATTGAGAATAAAAAGTATAATAGGCTATCGGCCACTTGGGGGCTCTAGACATACAGCTTAGATAATATGCTCTTGTCAAACGATGTAACGCTACCTTAAGCGGGATAGAACGCCAATTGTACCTCTCCCTCTTCCTACTCTCCATGTACACGCAGTCACTGGTGCGCGGCATAATCCTCCACGGTTAGACTAAGGATCGAAAGGTTGAATTATAGGTCATCTTATAAATCATTCTGCAGTCAGCACGAAATATTATATAGTAGTAGTAATTTTATTGACCTGTGGGTCCAAACAACACATAGACAAAACATTTTTTTGCCACTTTACAGTGAAAGGCATATCACGATTCTTATTCAAAAATAAAACCAACTTGTTGAGGTGCTTCTGTTTATCAGCTACGTGTACACTAATCGCAGAGCGTGTGCTGCCATCGGCAGTAAAAACACTTCTTAGATATACATTTCTATAACACCATTCTATACACATATCACCCAAACGAAGAGGTAACTTATCATTACTGGAGCATGTATGGTCATAATCTTAGTCTTTCTCTTATTAATTACCATACCATAAGACAAAGAATAATCGTGTAAAACTCCATGGTGGCCAAAGCAGTCCTCTGCGTCCCAGCAACTAGCGCAACAAGCGAGCGAACCTTCAGTTCGGCTGGCCGTGTCCAGGGAGCACGCCGTAATTGCTTAAACCCTGGCACTGTTGACGCGATTTTGTTTTTGCATAGTTTGGGAAAAAATACACCTAGGCCTACATTATAAGCTGTGTTGAAAAAATACCCTAAAAGCTCCCCCCCAAAACAATCTTGAAATAAATATACAAGGAAAATAAAATTTCCTCGTAGACGGGATATCCCAACACTGAATGGAAGAGTAGGAAATACTGCGCCACTGTCATGTTAATTTTGTTCCAATAAAACAGCCTGTTTGCAATATTTTGCCTGATGCCATTTCGTTGGGTTGCAAAGATCAGAAATCACGGTAAGGTTCAATTAATAGACAGCGCCTAAACTTTGTATTAAGAATTCCAGCCAAAAGCCAAATGTATGTTGTGCTCCACTCAAATCCATAGCGTGACAGAGGAATCGTTTTTTTTCCCATTGCAAATCATGTCACACAGATCCACTGTATTCTTTTTCTCTTGCCTCCTTTTTGTGTCAGGTCGGGTTGGGCTCGGGTTGAAAATCAGTGCGAGTTTTAGCGGGGCAGGCGGGTCGGGTTAGCTGTCACGTCGGGTCGGGTTGGTGCGGGTGTTAAAAAACCTCGACCCGCGCATCACTAACGTCCACAGTTTCCAAAAACAAATTGAAATGTGAACTCGTCAGGCCACAGAACACTTTTCCACTTTGCATCAGTCCATCTTAGATGAGCTTGGGCCCAGTGAAGCCCGCGGCGTTTCTGGGTGCTGTTGATAAATGGCTTTCGCTTTGCATTGTAGAGTTTTAACTTGCACTTGCAGATGTAGCGATAAACTGTAGTTACTGACAGTGGTTTTCTGAAGTGTTCCTGAGCCCATGTGGTGATGTCCTTTACGGTTTTTGATGCAGTACCGCCTGAGGGATTGAAGGTCACGGGCATTCAATGTTGGTTTTCGGCCTTGTCGCTTACGTGCAGTGATTTCTCCAGATTCTCTGAACCTTTTGACGATATTACGGACCGTAGATTATGAAATCCCTAAATTTCTTGCAATAGCTCGTTGAGGAATGTTGTTTTTAAACTGTTAGACAATCAGCTCACGCATTTGTTCACTAAGTGGTGACCCCTCGACCCACCCTTATTTGTGAATGACTGAGCATTTCAGGGAAGCTGCTTTTATACCCAATCATGGCACCCACCTGTTCCCAATTAGCCCGTTCACCTGTGGGATGTTCCAAATAAGTGTTTCATGAGCATTCCTCAACACTCTCAGTCTTTTTTGCCACTTGTGCCAGCTTTTTTGAAACATGTTGCAGGCATCAAATTCCAAATGAGCAAATATTTACAAAAAGTTTACCTGTTCGAACATTAAGTAAATTGTCTTTGCAGTGTATTCAATTGAATAAAGGTTGAAAAGGACTTGCAAATCATTGTATTCTGTTTTCATTTACGAATTACACAACGTGCCAACTTCACTGGTTTTGGGTTTTGTATTTCCGTAAGTTTTCCGTGCCGCATGGTTTAGTTAAAACGGTTGTTAAATTTAACCATAATTGTGTTAATTAGTATTGCAGGGTTGACGAGTAAATGGGTGGTCGATAGCTTGGGTTAATTAACGCCTGAAGTTGGCTGCAGGTGAGCGGAGTCGCAGTAGTTTGCCTCTTTGTGCAGGCACTTGAGTCCTCAGGCTAATGCATGTGAGGGAATGCCTTTTCTGTGGGGTAAATTGGCGTTGTGTTCCATTAGCATGTTGCCAATTTTCTTAGCGTTTGCTATTTGGCTAGTCCCGAAATTTAATGATTGGTTTGGAAGGATTGAGCAGGCTAGGCACAGGTTTGTATCTTTCTCTTGTTTGGGCTGCTGTTTGTGGAATTCGTGTTTTAAAATGAGTTCCAGAGTTGAGATTTGTCTCCTCTTTGGTTGTTGCTAAACGCTCTAATTGACGCTTTATTGGCCCTCACACAATATTTTGGGCATTTTCTTTGTGCAGCTTGCCCATGTTTGGAGTGTTCATGTATATGCACTCTTTGGATTTTCTTGTCGGTTGGCAAGATAAGATTTGTGGTAGCCTATAGAAGGCACTGCAGTTTGCCATAGCATTAGGTTTTGGTAGTCTCTGCGATTCGGTGTATTTATACGATACTATTATATATTTTTTTGTATACTACTCGGCTTTGGATTCCTTTGCGTGCGGTTGTTCCTACTTATCTTAAAATGTCCTGTGACGGACTAGACGGTGTTGAACAGTCTGTTGCAGAGATGGCATTCCCTCTCGCCCCAAATTTCGGCAGTTCACTAAAGAGCAGTTGTTACAGCTGGCAACTGAGCAAGAGGTGGAGGTGCCGGACAGTATACTGAAACCTGCTCTAGCTAAACTTATTGTTGCCACACTGGAGTTGGAAGAGTTGTGGGCAGATGAGGAGAGGGAAAATGTGCTTCGGGCAGAGAGAGAAAAGCGCGAGTCCCGGGAGCGGTTGGCTCAGTTTGAGGTGGAGCGAACTCCAGCCACTAAGGGGGTTCCTCTTTTGGAATCTCGTTTTGACATACGGTCTGCTATATCTCTCATGCCCAAGTTTTCTGAGGAAGATGTTGATACCTTTTTTGACGCTTTTGAGGTTGTAATGTGAATATAGGCCACTAGATGGCAGTATTTACCTTTTTTTTGTTAAGCTCAGACTGGAGTCATGTTTAGACATGTCCTGGACATGTCCGGGGCAAGTCTCAGAAAATTAAAAAAAAGAGGTCTAAATGTGGGTGGGGTCTGCAAAAGAGTATATAAGGAAAAGAATTGAGACAGTAAAGTAGTAGGAGAAATTGCAAGAAGAAGGATACGTGTGACCAGACCTGTCATTTCTGTTCAAGACCTGTTAAGTTTCTTTTGTGGATTTTTCTCACCCAGCACATCACCAGAAAACCCAAAGGGACTGTAAATATTTCTGTTTTTTTTTATTCAATCTTGGTCATTAGTTGTTAGTTAGTTGTTATTGTCTTTGTCTGTTTATTAAATGTGTTCAAGTTTTGATAACAGTTTCTGTCATCCCTTGCTGTTGCTGTTGCTGTTTGTGTTGTAAATGTAAAAACAAATTGGGGCCATAACAAATTGGGGGCTCGTCCGGGAGAGACCATTTTGTGAGTCATTTATTAAAAATCTAACATTTCAGATTGTAAAATTGTTTTTGTGAATTTTCCTATATAATTATATTGACAACAGCAATGGATGATTTCTTGGCATCACCAACCGTAGGGGTTTTGAAGTCTTTTAAAAAGACAGAACTGTTGGAAATATGCAGACATTTGGAGCTGACAGAGGTAAAACCAGCCATGCGAAAAGCAAGACTGGCTAGAGAGATAGTTGAATATTACATTGATGAAAATGTGTTTGCACCAGGAGATCTGGAACAGTTTCCAGTGGAAAATCCAAATATAGAAATGGAACTTAAATTAAAACTGCTAGAGATTGAAAGGGAGGAAAGAGAAAAACAAAGAGAATTTGAGAGGGAGGAAAAAGAGAAAGAAAGAGAGGAAAGAGAAAAAGAAAGGGAGGAAAAAGAGAAAGAAAGAGAATTTGAGAGAGAGAAAGAGGAAAGAGCAGAAAGAGAGAGACAGAGACAGAGAGATTTTGAATTAGAGAAATTCGATAGAGAAGAAAGACTCCAAATGGAGCAACTAAAAATAAAAATAGCAACAGAAAATAAATTTTGGGCTAGCCAGGAGGTAAAACTGGTGCCTCCATTTTCAGAAAAGGATGTTGACAACTATTTCCAGTGTTTTGAAAAGGTAGCAAAGAGTTGCCAGTGGCTAAAGGAACACTGGCCTCTGATGTTGCAAACTGTCCTCAAGGGTAAAGCTCAACAAGCCTATTCGGCTTTGTCTGCAGATGATTCCTCTGATTATGAGGTTGTCAAAAAGGTTATTTTGAGAGCTTATGAGTTGGTTCCAGAGGCTTACCGACAGAAATTCAGAGGTCTGAAGAAATCTGAAAATCAGACTTATGTTGAATTTGCTAATGAAAAGCAGGTTTGCTTTGAGCGCTGGTGTACTTCTATGGAGGTCAAGGATGATTTCAACTCACTGAAAGAGATGGTGTTAGTTGAAGAATTCAAGAACTGTGTTAAAGATGATGTTAAGACCTACCTTAATGAGAAGCAAGCACTGAACTTGCAATCAGCTGCCAAATTTGCAGATGAATATGTTCTCACACATAAGTCCAAATTTCAGTCTAGCAGTAATAATAGATGGTCCCAATTTCAGAAAAAGGGTTATGGTGATACCCAAGATTCCTCACCCAAAGACAAATCTGGTGATGGTGATGGTGCTCAAAAATCCAGTAACAGGTCTGATCAAAGTGTGAAAGCTGACAGTGACAAAAGTGGTCTAGTTTGCAGTTATTGCAAGAAATCTGGTCATGTTACAACTAACTGTTGGTTCCTTAAAGCTAAGAAAGAAAAAGAAAAGGATACCAAACCAAATGCCTTTGTGAAAACAAGGTTAGAAACCCCTGTAGTAGATAACCAATCTGCTAAATTGCCTGCTTCTTGTGGGGCTAAAAAGCCTGATACAGCTGACTTCGTGAGGGAGGAATTTCTTCCATTTGTGTCAGAGGGATTTGTGGCTCTGAAAGAGCATACTACTCCTGTCCCCATATATATCCTAAGAGATACCGGAGCTTCTCAGTCACTTTTGTTGATGGACTCCTTGGAGTTACGTGATGAGACCGCTTCAGGGGATTTCATACTTGTACAAGGTATTGAAGGGAGGACTGTATCTGTACCCCTGCGCTCTATATTCTTGAAGTCAGATTTAGTTACAGGACAGGTAAAGGTGGGACTTATGTCAAGTCTACCTATAAAGGGTGTTTCTCTGTTGCTAGGCAATGACCTGGCTGGGGGCAAAGTAGTTCCCCCTGTACATCTTACTTCACAGCCGAGCACTGAAGATGGGGATGAGGACCCATCTCTGTATCCTTCTTGCGCAGTGACTCGTGCTATGGCCAAGAAGGCTAAAGAAGAAGATGATGTGGTGCCGTCCAGTACATTGAATAGTCAGGACTCAGGTGGTTCGCCTCATGACTCTGATTGGCCTACTATGGTTTCTCCGTTTGAGGACTTATCAGATACTTTTATCAGTTCTCTATTTAGCCAGCCGGATGGGTCTGGTGATTCTGATGTGTCTGGAGACTTGTCTCTGTCCAGAAAGCGGTTGATTGAGGAGCAAACTAATGATCCTGAAATTTGTGTACTAAAGAGGAGAGCCCTTCCTGATAAAGAAATAGACGCAGTTCCAGTTGGGTATTATCTCAAGGATGGTGTGTTGATGCGGAAGTGGCGCCCTCCTGATATCCCTGCCAATGCAGATTGGGCAGTGGTCAGGCAAATTGTTGTTCCGAAGGTCTATAGGAATGAGATCTTAACAATGGCTCATAGTTTACCTTTAGGAGGTCATCTTGGTGTTAACAAGACTGTTGATAAGATCATGAAACACTTCTTTTGGCCTGGGCTTCGGAAAGACGTTTCCTACTTTTGCAAAACCTGTCACACTTGTCAGGTAGTTGGAAAACACCAGTTAGACCCACCTGTAGCTCCATTGCAGCCTATCCCAGCATTTGGGGAGCCATTCTCTAGGGTCATTGTTGATTGCGTTGGTCCATTACCCAAGACTAGATCTGGAAATCAGTACTTGTTGACAATCATGTGTGCATCTACCAGATTCCCCGAAGCCATACCTCTACGTAACATCAAGGCAACTGCAATCTCGAAGGCTTTGATGAAGTTCTTCACGTTGTTTGGCCTTCCCAGGGAAATTCAGTCAGACCAGGGTAGCAATTTCACTTCAGGATTGTTTCAGCAGGTTGTGTATGAACTAGGTGCAAAGCAGATTCTTTCTAGTGCCTATCATCCAGAAAGTCAGGGTGCCTTAGAGCGGTTTCATTCCACTCTCAAGACAATGATGAGGACTTATTGTTATGACCATGAGAAAGACTGGGATGAAGGGGTTCATTTGCTGTTGTTTGCAGCTCGAGAAGCAGTGCAGGAGTCTACTGGATTCAGTCCATTTGAGCTAGTGTTTGGTCATGAAGTGAGAGGACCTTTGCTATTATTGAGTGAACAATGGCAAGAGAAAGAGCCGCATATCAGTCTGTTAGACTATGTTAGCAAGTTCAAGGAAAGATTGCGTGCAGCTTGTGACCTTGCCAAAGAGAACTTGAAATCAAGTCAGGGAAAAATGAAAACTTGGTATGATCATAAGGCTAGAAGCCGTGAGTTTAAACCAGGAGAAAAGGTCCTTGTGTTGTTTCCCTTGCAGTCCAATCCATTGCAGGCTAGATTTCATGGTCCTTATGAAATTCTGATAAAACTCAATGATCTCAATTACATTGTGAAGACTCCAGATAGGAGAAAACCAAAACAATTGTGTCATATTAACATGCTAAAGCCTTATCATGACAGAAATGCTAGGGTTGCAGCTGTCACTTCAGATTCTCCAATGGTCGAAACGTGTGAAGATGAGGGGGAGTTTAAAGATGATGAACCAAGAATTAAAGCTGAAGTTCTTTCATGTAAATTGTCAAACACTGAAGTGTTGCAAAATCTTGGTGTAAAACTCCAGCACTTAGAACCCTCACAGAGAGATCAGTTTGAAAGGTTGATCAAGAAATATGAGGATTTGTTTCCTGATGTTCCAAAGAGAGTTACTATAGCCTCTCATGATGTAGATGTTGGTGATGCCAAACCAATAAAACAGCATCCATACCGGATGAATCCTGAAAAGAGAAAGATTGCTGAGAAAGAGGTTGAGTACATGTTAAAACATGATATTATCAGACCCTCCAACTCCGATTGGAGTTCACCCTGTGTGCTAGTTCCAAAACCTGATGGAAGTACTAGATTCTGTACAGATTATCGCAAAGTCAATGCTGTAACTAGAACTGATGTGTTTCCAATACCTAGGATTGATGATTGTATTGATAGTGTAGGGCAAGCAAAGTTTCTGACCAAGATTGATTTATTGAAGGGTTATTGGTGTGTGCCTTTAACTGAGAGGGCCAAGAGCATCTCTGCTTTTGCCACACCATCTGGATTGTACCAGTATGAAGTCCTACCCTTTGGCATGAAAAATGCCCCAGCCACGTTCCAAAGGATGATACAGTCTACAATCGCCGGATTGCCACACACGGGTGCGTACATCGATGACCTGATCACATGGAGTGACTCCTGGGAAGAACATCTAAAAGATGTAGAGACGTTGTTCCAGCGCCTGACCCAGGCTAACCTGACTGTTATCCTGAGCAAGAGTGACTTTGGTTGTGCTACTGTCACCTATCTTGGCTACGTCATAGGCCAGGGTAAGGTGGCACCCATAAATGCTAAAGTCCAAGCCATCATGGACTTTCCAGTTCCTGACAACAAAAAAGCTTTGCGCCGCTTCCTTGGAATGATCGGGTACTACCGCAAGTTCTGCAAGGACTTTGCTGAGATTGCTCTCAGTCTAACTAACCAACTGAAGAAAGGCGTAAAGTTCACCTGGGATGATGCATGCCAGAGAGCCTTCGATCGCCTGAAGTCTCTGTGGTGTCACTTCCCCGTGCTCAAATCTCCTGACTTCAACAAACCGTTCTCCATCGCGGTCGATGCTAGCGACCAAGCTTGTGGATCTGTGCTCCTACAGAGAAGTGACTCTGATGACATTGAGCATCCCGTGGCATACTTCTCCAGGAAGTTCAATCGCCACCAAAGGAACTATTCCACAATAGAGAAGGAACTGTTGGCTCTGGTCCTTTCTTTACAACACTTTGAGGTTTATGTTTGTACAGGACAAAAGCTAATGATTGTGTACACTGACCACAATCCGTTAATGTTTTTGAGTAAGATGAAAAACAAGAATCGGAAATTGTTGAATTGGAGTTTGATTTTACAGGAGTTTGACTTGGAAATTAAGCATGTGAAGGGTACAGACAATGTAATTGCTGATTGCTTATCCCGTGTTTGAATGTGTATATATAGATCATGTGTTTGAATATTGTATGATATGTATATATAGACAAGTGTTCACTTAACCATTTTGTATTGAAAAGAAAAATTTTGCCTTTATGAGTCAAAATTTTTCCCTTTTGGAATGGAGGTGTAATGTGAATATAGGCCACTAGATGGCAGTATTTACCTTTTTTTTGTTAAGCTCAGACTGGAGTCATGTTTAGACATGTCCTGGACATGTCTGGGGCAAGTCTCAGAAAATTAAAAAAAAGAGGTCTAAATGTGGGTGGGGTCTGCAAAAGAGTATATAAGGAAAAGAATTGAGACAGTAAAGTAGTAGGAGAAATTGCAAGAAGAAGGATACGTGTGACCAGACCTGTCATTTCTGTTCAAGACCTGTTAAGTTTCTTTTGTGGATTTTTCTCACCCAGCACATCACCAGAAAACCCAAAGGGACTGTAAATATTTCTGTTTTTTTTTATTCAATCTTGGTCATTAGTTGTTAGTTAGTTGTTATTGTCTTTGTCTGTTTATTAAATGTGTTCAAGTTTTGATAACAGTTTCTGTCATCCCTTGCTGTTGCTGTTGCTGTTTGTGTTGTAAATGTAAAAACAAATTGGGGCCATAACAGGTGGTTGCTCGGGAATGTGACTGGCCTGAAGCCAAGTGGCCAATATTGGTGCAGAGTGTTTAAAAGGGCGAGGCCCAGGTTGCTTTTGCTGCTCTGGATCCGCGCATGGGCTTGGAGTATGATCCCTTAAAAACAGCGGTCTTGTCTGCATATGGCAGTGTCCCTGAGGCCTACCGGCAGCGATTCCATACTGTGAAACGGCAGGACGAGGAGTCTTACTTGAATTTGTCTCGAAAACTAGGGGTGGCATGTGTCTACTGAGACTTATAATTTTGTACAATTGAAAGAGCTCATGCTGTTGGAGCATGAACAGAGTGCCTCGAGCGGTTGAAATCTATCTTAGTGAGCGGAAGGTCACTACCCTTTTGGAGGCAGCTCAAGCGGCAGATGCTCATGAGATCATCGATGGTGGATCAGTGGGTTTAGCTCGCCAAGGTGGTGGCGGGTGCACTGACCACGGCCAGGGTAGACAGAGCTCGGGTAAGGGCCTCCCTCCTGGCGGTTAGACATGTGGTGCTTTGCAGCCTGGAGGGAGGAAGCCTATATCTGCTGTGGTTTGTCACCATTGTGGGGAACCTGGTCACATTAAGCCCCGTTGTCCTCAGCTTAAAAGGGACCGTGACATTATATGTCATGGTTGCCAGTGGCCTGGTCATGTGAAATCCAAGTGTCCCTAGCGCTCCTAGCTGGAGATTCGAGCTAAAGTGGTTGCGTTGGTGGCCTCTTTGACGAAGAGTGAGGCAGGAACGGGTTGGAATGGTTCCAGGGAGAGGCCCCCGCTGAGCTATCAGCCTTTTACTTCTGTGGGGACTGTATCTGTGGTCCAGGAAATGGAGAGGAAATGTCCCTTACCATTTTGCGGGATACTGGTGCAGCCCAGTCCCTCTTGTTGGAAGGAGTGGTTGAGTTACCTAGTGAGAGTTCTTCCCGGTTGGCACTCATTAAACACGGTTTATTTAAAATCTAATGTGGTTACCGGGCCAGTGACTGTTGGGGTGGTGCCTACACTACCTGTGCCAGGCATTAGCCTATTGTTGGGTAATGACTTAGCAGGGTCTGAGGTGTGTGTGACTCCGGTGGTAGTCTCAGCTCCCCTGGAAGACCCAGAAACACTGGAGTTGGAACGAGAACATCCAGAAGTGTTTACAGCATGTGTGGTTACACGTGCTCAGGCACATAAAGCTAAAGCCCAAGCTCGTGAGGCCTTGATTCCTGCGGATGAGGTGCGCTCTGTCCCAATTGGTAGTGGGGAAGAGGAGCCCGTTAGTTTGTCTGATACGGTTTTTGCTCAAACTGTGAGCGAGGAAGGGACCTCTGCTGATAAAAGTTCAGGCCTCTCTTTGTCTCAAGTGGAAGATGCCACACATTTTTCTAGGGAGGTTTTGATCAAAGAGCAAAGCCAGGATCCTTTGCTGGCTCCCCTGTGGAAGTGAGCTGTGACGTTGGAAGAGAGCATTGCTGTTGGGGAATTTGTGGACTAAGGTATTTTAATGCGCAAGTGGCGGCCTGCAGATCATCCGGCTGATGAGGATTGGTGGGTCCATGTGCAAATTGTAGTTCCGTCTAGTTTTCGGGGTGAGGTGTTGTGATTGGCGCATGAGACCCCTTTCGCTGGTCATTTTGGGGTGAGGAAGACCTTGGCCTGCCTCCTAAAACATTTTTATTGGCCCACGGTTCGCCGTGATGTGGTTAATTTTTGTCGTTCCTGCCATGCCTGTCAGATAGCAGGTAAGGCTGGTCACTCTCTCCCCGTTGCTCCGTTGCAGCCTACACCAGTGGTGGAGGCCCCATTTTCACGTGTAATTATTGACTGTGTTGGTCCTCTTCCCAAAACTAAGAAGGGTAATGAGTATTTATTGACTATTATGGACGTTGCCACACGTTTCCCTGAGGCAGTGCCAGTAGGTAGTATTCGTGCTTCTGTGGTCATTGAGGCGTTATTGCAATTTTTTTCAAGGTTTGGGCTTCCTAAGGAGGTTCAATCCAATCGCAGAACTAATTTTACCTCTGGAATATTCCAGAGTATGTGTGAGTTGGGCATCACTCAGGTATTGTCCTCTGCAAACCACCCTGAGTCCCAGGGGGCCCTCGAAAGGTGTGATCAGACACTAAAGTTAATGGTGCGCACTTATTGTGTGGACTGCCCAAAAGACTGGGATGTAGCGATGCCTTTTCTTTTGTTTGCCATCCGTGATGCTGTGAATGAATCCATTGGTTTTAGTCCCTTTGAGTTAGTTTATGGGCATGAAGTTCGGAGTCCGCGAAGCCTTATGCGGGAGCGACTCCTGGAGCCACATGCCTCTGGTGATACTTTGCATTATGTGTCCACCTTTCATGATCGGCTGAGTGCAGCCTGGAAGGTGGCCGCCCAGAATTTAGAGGGGGCTAAGGAACAGATGAAAAGGCATTATGACTGTAAGGCAGTGCAACGCTCCTTTGCTTCTGGGGACAAGGTCCTTGTCTTTACCCTAGTGGGTAAGGAAAGGCTTGGGACACGTTTTAGTGGACCCTATACTGTGGTTCGGAAGGTTGGAACCTGCAATTATGTTATTAATGGCTTTGCCATGTCAACTTATTGAAGTTTTATGTGGAGCATGATCCAGCCAATCCTGTTGCATGTATTGCAGTGGCTCCTTCAACCCATGAGATCGAATGGGAGTGTTTAGCACCAGAACCAGTGTGTGCTAGGTTGAACAACTCAAGCATGTGAGCAGCTGCCGGATCAGCTGACACATTTGTCAGAGGCTCAGGCCCAGGATTTGCTCACCCTGGTGGCTGCTCATCCTTCCCTGTTTCATGATAGGCCGGGGTTAACCTCTCTAGTTGAGCATGATGTGGATGTCGGTGGGGCAACCCCTATAAAGCAGCCCCCTTACCGTTTGCCCCCTTTCAAGAAGGAGAAGGTTCATGAGGAGATTGACTATATGTTGCAGATTGGAGCCATAGAGCCTGGGGTTGGTGAATGGAGTTCCACAGTTGTCTTAATTCCTAAGAATGATGGTGCTTCACGTTTGTGCATTGATTACCGTAAGGTAAATGCCGTGACTAGGACTGACGCATACCCTATTCCTCGAATTGAGGAATGTATTGAACGTATTGGGCAGGCTAAGTTTGTGTCCAAACTGGATCTGCTCAAAGGGTATTGGCAAGTGCCATTAACAGAAAGGGCCAGGGATGTCTCTGCGTTTGTTACCCATGATGCCTTATACCGATGCCGGCTTCTTCCTTTCGGCATGAAAAACGCCCCCGCAACTTTTCAGCGGCTTATGAACCTGGTCACGTCGGGTTTGGTTAATGTGGTGACTTACATTGATGATGTGGTCATATATAGTGAGAGCTGGCCGAGTCATCTAGACCAGTGATTCCCAAAGTGTGGGCCGCGGCCCCCTGGTGGGCCGTGGTGGTACTGCAGGTGGGCCGTGAGAGGTCATTAAAAATATGATTCATTTTTGCAAATATGATTTTTTTTAAATGATTTTTATTGTAAAATAAATATTGCACGATTTTAAAAAATATTTAGAAGTAATAACCTATTGAGTGTTATTGACCTCACAATATTTTAGGAACCTTATATAGTTTATGATCGGAACGTAGCTTTCTGGTCATCATGACCTGGGGTCATAATTGGAGGAGCACGTACTGTGTTCGATAATTAATTCTGTCTTGTGTGTACACCACAGATTAAAAGTTTGGGCTTCTTTTATCCCCCTGCTTTCATTTCAATCCTGAATCTTTATAATAATAATAATAATAAAAATAATAATAAATAAAAAACAACAACAATAATTGTTGTTGTTGTTGTTTTTTATTTATTTTATTTTCTTAACAACAACAACAACAACAATTATTGTTGCTGTTAATTGTTCTGAGAATGCATACTTTCGTATATGTACTGTTCATAGGACAAAGGTGGGCCGCGGACATTTTTTTGATTTTCAAGTGGGCCCTGATTTGGAAATGTTTGGGAACCCCTGATCTAGACCATCTTAGGGCTCTTTTTGGCAGATTAGAATTTGCTCAACTTGTAGTCAATCTCCCGAAGTATGAGTTTGGGAGAGGTCAGGTCACATACCTTGGACATCTGGTGGGGTGTGGGGCAGTGCTGCAGCGGTTGGCAAAGGTGCAGGTGATTATGGAGCCTCCCCACACCAACTACTCGACGTCAGTTGATGCGTGTACTTGGGATGTGTGGATTTTATCGTCGATTTGTGTCAAATTTTGCTGCCGTTACTGCTCCATTGACTAACCTGTTGGGCAAGGATATCAAGTGGAATTGGACTCAAGAATGTCAGGAAGCGTTGGATCAGTTTAAGGCCCGGTGTTGAAAGCTCCTGATTTTTGCCAGCCATTTGCTTTGGCAGTGGATTCTTGTGATGTTGGCGTTGGGGCAGTTCTTCTGTAGGCAGATGAGTCTGGAGTAGAAAAATCTGTGGCATACTTCTCTAAGAAGTTGAATCGCCATCAAAAAGCCTATTCTACTGTGGAGAAGGAGGCTTTAGCCTTAGTCTTAGCAGTGCAGCATTTGAAAGTGTATGTTTCTAGTGTGGGTGGACCGGTCATTGTCTACTCGGACCACAATCCCTTGGCATTTTTGGCCAAGTTTAGGGAAGCAAGCGCCAGAGTTTTCCGATGGAGTTTAGTTTTGCAGCCATATAGCCTGGTAGTTAAGCATGTGGCTGGAAAAGAGAATGTGGTTGCAGATACATTATCCCGTCTCTGACTGCTTTGAAACCTCTTTGAAGGGTGTGGTGTTGAGCTCCTCTTTTTGGAGTAATGTTTTCTAGTCTTTCCTCTGTGTCGTCTGGGTTGAGTGCAGACTCTCTAGGCCACAGTTGCAGAGTGGAATTTGAGGGGGGGGTTATACCTCATTTAGACTCCCTAGGATGGTGACTAATGCCATACCATGATTTTGGTTAGGCTTAAACCTATAGTACTTTATTTTGGGTGTATGTCGCTATGTTTAGAGGGGATTGTGAAATATAATATGGAGGGAGAAAAAAACACCAAAAAAAAAGGTGGGGGGGATGTGTTTGGTAGAATTCTTACATATGTTTATAAGGATTAGAGGGCAAAATGTAGGTTACAAAATTATTAGTTTTTTTTTTTTGAGGGGGGGAGGACTGTTATGCCCTGGGATCCGGGAACGAGGCCTAACAGAAACATTAGTAGCTCCTCTCTTTTGTAGTAAAATGTAGGCATAGGTAACACCCATTTAGTGGCATGGCAGCTGTGCACTCTGATTGGTGACTGGTTGGAGAAATCGGGACGATGCCTTGTGTCCTGATTGGGCAGTGGTTGGTCATGGGAGGGGTGTCCTTTTTAAAATTAAAGGTTTCGAGTGCGATGTGCCAGAGCCCAGAAGGGAGGGTCATCTTCAGTAAACGTTCGCTTCCAAACAACCAGTATGCGCCGTATTATTATTTTACTTTGTCACCCACCACTGCCGTGCTTGTAGTAAAAAGACTACCTTACTACACTGAACTCAAGAACAAAACGACGCGGAGCTATTCGCCGGTGGAGCGGCGGCTTGAGCTGGTCCTGGAAAACTTCGGTACCGTCGCGAGGGGAGGTAAGTCCCGGATTTCCTTCCAGGATTCACCAGTCCAGGCCAGCCTGCCTTCTTTATAAGTGAAATCATATCCCTAGACAAACGTGACCATATATATATATATATATATATATATATATATATATATATATATAATGAAGAACAAACCCTCAGCTTTCATTTGAGGGTGGTTCCATCCATTTTTGATAAACTGATAAGAAATGACAGCCGCTGTCTTACTCAGTATCCATTTTGGGGTGCATTGAAAAATATTGGACAGTTTAACATGATGTAGAATAAAGTAATCATTTTCATTATTTGATTGCATATGCTTTGCGTGCAACGAAGTCCTTGATGTATAGATATCTCCAGACGCTGGGTATCTTCAGATTCTGTTTGCTTTGGGGACTTTTTTCTTCAGTCTTCAGTTTTCTTCAGTCATTCATGTAAAATGCATGTTTATTTGGATGCAGATCCATTGACTCACTCGGCCAACTGAACCAAAATTTAAAAAAAAGTGTCACTGTCCAATAAATCATGGTGCACATTGTATATATACAGCAATAAGGAGGTGCTTGACTTAGCAGTTTCTTTTAAAAATCACAATTACCCTAAATCCACTGAAGAGCCAGCGTCTCGGAATGTTACTTTCAAAATTTAAAGGGATCCGAAAAGGTTACCTGGTGCACAGCCAATTAGCCATGACAAGCTGTGTCAAAATATGTTCCTTTTTGACTTCAGATGGGGAAGTGACCACCTTGCGGCAAGAACGACAATTGAGAAGTTCCTTCATTATTCTGGGCGGTCACTCCCCCTTGTGATGTAACAAAAGCACAGATTTTGAAATCATGTGTAACTGCCAATTGGTTGTGCACTTGATGACACAACAAGGGACCTCTAAGTCAAGGTTTTAGAACTTCTGTGTTTACAATCACCAGTGGTCAGTGTGTCTCCAGAATAAGGATGTTCGGTTGAAAACATTCTGAGCGCACAAGTATCATCTTTCGCCTCAAAGATGTTCAGAGCGAGAGGAAGATCATATTAATGTTAAGTCATCATATGAGAGGGCAGGTATTTTACATCTTAACGAATAACCAAATTTAGGCCGAGCTGTCTATGCCTCAAACTGACAAACTGAATGAAAAAGTTCATAGAGTACTTAGCTGAAATCGGCCAAAGACTGGTGTCTGGTCCGGTCGCACAGTCTGAAAATGGCCATTTCCACTCTGCATTCACTTTAATTCTAAACCGCTGAGAGCCATATTCACTGGCCAAAAGCCACACAAAATAGGCAAAAGTGGCACTCTGATGAATCTGACCATTTACGCTGCAAAGCAGTTGAGTTAGTAACGATCAACACCATCAACCGCCGTCATCATTCAGCATAAGCAGAGGGAGGGGTATAACCGGCGCGCGGAGACACGACCCGCTGAGCTCTGCCGTAAATAACTGGCTGCAATTGCGCGCGAGTCGTTTGCAGCTCGTAAGTGCAGAGACTGTTGACGTCTGCAGCCCTTTTCACTATCATATTAAGCTCCAATCTGGCATGAATCGAAAAATAATCGGTTCTGGCTTTCAATCGAAAAAAAAAAAGGCTCTGCCTCATGCAGCAAATATCGCCGAACCAAAAAAACCAGCTAGAGGTCCACATCCTGTCAGACTTTGTAATACCAAATGGCAGCTGTTGGTGACTAATTGCTTTTTTTATTTTTCTTCAATTGCAGGACAACGACGTCACGGTCGGAGCGGCTATGGCCTTGCCTGTTTGTTGAGAGCAGCTGTTCCCTCTATCAGTACCGTAGAGGTGCAAATGATCGAAGTTACACCCTTGTGTTGTGTTTTATACTGTCATTATCACCACTGAGATACGAAAGGATACTGGTGGTATCCTGTAGAGTGCAGTACACAAGTAATCAGATAGTCACGGCATAAAAACAGCAGTAATTCTAACAATCTCTCTGATTTTGATTTATGGCCTCAAATTAAAATTGGCGGAATCTAACTTGAACAAGGCGCACACGCACGCGCACGCACGCACATGCACACACACACATATGCCCACACATGCAGAGCCACATGTGCGGCAATGGGCTTATTTATTTATTTATTTATTTATTTTTTGGGGGGGTGAGCCTTGGCTGTAGCTCTCCAAAAATGTTCTTTTGCCCTTTAAATAATGATAATTGTTAGTTTAACTCATCAATGAATGGGGTAGGGCAAGCCTGTCCAGACAACCCCAGTGAAGATGAAGCCCCATATCTCGAGACACCCCTGAACACACACACACACATTTGCACAAACCCTTGCATACACACACACATTCTACATTGCATTTTATCCTATTCAGAGTGACGTACACAGATTGGAATCCAGTTAGCCTGCACACTATTTCCAAGAGGATCGCAGGTCCAGTACCGTCAGTTTAAGGCTGCAGTGTTAGCGCACCAGCGGGGAACCTGCGACCCATGAGTTATGAGGCTAGTTCCTTGGCTGCTATGAGTGTGTCTCTGTGCACATGTGTGCGACTGTGTTTTTGTGCGTGATTGTTGGTGTATGCCTGCCTGTCGTTCACTATCCTATTTCAGGAAATTCTAATTCTGCATCGGTGCATTCTTGGAAGTGCACCTGCCTGTTTGCTAGTGTTTGTGGCTCTTGAATATTTTCCTCCCTCAGTTTGTCTGTTAGTATTTTGTCTGCGAGAATTCAGATATACATCTACATGCATACTCTGAGAATGTACAGAAGGTATGATTGTATAGCCTACATAAATTTTAATGCTCAAACCATTGGAAATGCCGCCAAAATACTAGTTTGGTGAAGGTAATGCTAAACTATTCTTAGGCTTGCTAAGGTAATGACTGTTTCAATTCTGTGATTGTGTGGCGATTTTTCTGAAGTTCTGTTGAGAGATCAGCGTCTATCTCTCCAAATGTCCGTCTGTCCCTGTTGGAGAGCTTTTACTTGAGGTCACAGTTCATTTTTGCCGTTGCAGCTTCTTTAACAAATTTTATCATAATTTTTGACGCCGTTCCCCTTGCCACCTTAATAATTAGTGCCGTTTTAATGAACAATACACTTGAAATTCAGGAGCTGTGCCAAACTAGCCGTTAGTTTGGGATTATGCAAATGTTGCATCATGGCATAGACAAGTTACAGAAGAAAAGGCTGGACTACAGACGAGGTGTTTCAGGCAGTTCAGGATCTGTGTTTTCAGTCAAAGAGAATAACGCCCTTTGGCTTGGACTATGGGATTAGTAATTTTGCAGAGATTTCACTCGCACTTAAAAGTTAGTATATCATACACTGAAAGAAAGAGAGAACCTAAAAAGTATAATATGGCCTCTGTAAAGCAGGCACATGCTGCTGACGGGCTTTCAAAGTAATTAGTCACCTGTGTTGATACTTTTGTAACTGTGTGTAGAGACTTCACATTAGAAGCCATTTTTAATATATTGCCCCCCTGCATGTATGTTTGTATGTACATACATATGCTTGTGGATGTATGGCAGGAATGAGTCTGGATATGCTGGCAGGTATGTATAATATATAATATGTATATACTGTAAGTTGGCGTGTTTATATATCAAAAATGTGGTTTGAATAAACTGGCAGGTATGTATTGTATTTATGTATGTGGCATGCATGTATGATACATATATATATATATATATATATATATATATATATATATATATAGTATATACTGCATATACTGTATTTGTTTGGTGTATCAGAATGGATTGTATAGATATATCTCAGAAATGAGACCCGCATATACTTGAATGTATGTTTACTATGTATGTATATGTACTGTGTGTCGGTATGGATATATGCCAGAAACGAGATCTGCATATACTGCAATGCATGTTTGGCAGGTACAGTATGTACAGTGCCCTGAAAAAGTATTTGGATCTTCCCGATTTCTTTTATTTTTGCATAATTGTCACTCTTAAATGTTTCACATCATCAAACAAATTTCAATATTAGACAAAGATAACCTGAGTAAATAAAAAATGCAGTTTTAAAATGATGATTTAATTTATTAAGTGAAAAAAGCTATCCAAACCTATCTGGCCCTATGTGAAGAAGTAATTGCCTCCGCTTGTTAAATTATGAATTAACTGTGATTAACCACATTATTTAAATTCAATTTCACTTGCCACACCCGGGCCTGATTATTGACAGACCTGTTAAATCCAGATATTACTTAAAAAGAACCTTTCTGATAAAGTGAAGTAGGCTGAAAGATCTCAAAAAGCAATACATCGTACTGCGAACTAAAGAAATTCATGAACGGATGAGAAACAAAGTATTGACATCTATCAGTCTGGAAAGGGTTGCAAAGCCATTTCTAAGGCTTTGGGACTCCAGTGAACCAAGGTGAGAGCCATTATTCACATATGAAGAAAACTTGGAACAGCAGTGAACCTTCCCAGGAGTGGAAAGCCTACCAAAATTACTCCAAGAGCGCATCGACGACTCAGGAGGTCACAAAAGAACCCAGAACAACATCTAAAGAACTGCAGGCCTTACTTGCCTCAGTTAGTCAGTGTTCATGATTCAACAATAAGAAAGAGACTGGGAAAAAATGGCAACCATGGGAGAGTTCCAAGGCAAAAACCACTGCTGACCAAAAAGAACACAACAGCTTGTCTCACATTTGCCAAAATGCATCTTGATGATCCCCAAGACTTTTGAGAAAATATTCTGTGGACTGGCAGGACGAGACAAAAGTTTAACTTTTTGGGAGGAGTGCATCCCGTTACATCTGGGTAAATGTAACATAGCATTTCATAAAAAGAACATCATACCATAAGTCAAACATGGTGGTGGTATTGTGATGGTTTAGCGCTGCTTTGCTGCGTCAGGACCTGGACGACTTGCCGCAATTGAGGGAACTATGAATTCTGCTCTCTACTGGAAAAACCTGAGGAGAATGTCCAACTATCTGTTCCTGACCTCAAGCTCAAGCGCACTTGGGTTATGCAGCAGGACAATCATCGGAAACACACCAGCAAGACCACCTCTGAATGGTTTAAAAAAACAAAATGAGGGTTTTGGAGTCACCTAGTCGGAATCCAGACTTAAGTCTGATTGAGATGCTGTGGCATGACCTTAAATAGGACATTCATGCTCAAACCCTCCAATGTGGCTGAATAAAAAAAAAAAAAGTGGGCCAAAATTCTTCCACAGGGATGTGAAAGACTCATTACCAGTTATTGCAAATGTTTGATTGCAGTTGTTGTCGCCAAGGGTGGCACAACCAGTTATTAGGTTTAGGGGGTAATTACTTTTTCACAATGGGTCAGGTAGGTTTGGGTAGCCTTTTCCCTGTGAAATCATCTTTTTGTATTTACTCAGGTTATCTTTGTCAAAAACTAAAATTTGTTTGACCTGAAACATTTAAGTGTAAAAAATATGCAAAAAAAAAAAAAAAGGAAATCAGGAAGGGGGCAAATACTTTTTCACGGCACTGTATATACAGTTGCAATGAAAATTATTCAACCCCCAAGTTGCTTCTATAAATTCAACTAAAAATGCCACTTTAAATGACTGCTGCAAACTCAAAATGATTCAACCCCTTCATGACAAGAGTCTTTAATACTCAGTAGAGCGCTCTTTTGCCGCTATGATCTGCTGGAAATGTGATGCATAGGCAGACAACAGCTTCTGGCAGCATTCCCAAGGAATCTTAGCCCAGTCCTCATGGACAAAGGCCTCCTGTTCACTAATATTCTTGGTTTTGCGTGCTGTAAAAGCCTTTTTCAAATCCCAGCAAAGATTTTCTATGGGGCTCAAGTCAGATAACTATGATGGGCACTCTATAGGACTTCTTCTGAAACCAAGCCTTGGTGGATGTTGAGGTATGCTAGGGATCATTGTCCTGTTTGAAGGTCCAATGATGCCCAAGTTTTGGCTTCCTCACAAAGCGCATGACATTTTCTCCTAGGATATCCTGATACTTGATTGAATTCATCTTGCCCTCCACACTTTGCAGGTTTCTAGTGTCAAAGGAAGCAATGCAGCTGCAGAATATCAACAAGCCCCCACAATGCTTCTCTCTAGACAGGGTGCTCTTTTTAATGTATGCTTCTTTCTTCTACTGGCAGACTGATTCATAAGCCTGAAAAGTTCCAGTTTTGTTTCATTGATCCCGAGAACAGTATCCTAAAACTGTGGCTTATTTATATGGTTATGAGGATATTGGAGCTTATGCTTCTGGATCAGTTGTGGTGTGTGTGTCTTAGAGACCCTTCAAGGTTTAGTATGTGCCCTACTGTGCAAACTGAAACCTCAGCGCCTCCTGCCTCCAAGTCTTGCTGCGGGTCTCCTGCAGTCACTCAAGGGTTTTTGACCACCTGCCACCTATGAAATTTGGTGGCAGCCATTGATAGCTTCCTCTTTCTGCCTGGCCCTGGTTGTGCAGCCTCTGTTCCTTTAACTCTGAACTCATGAACTTTGCATCCAACTGTATCTCTACAAAAATTCAGAGCCTGTGCTATTTTTTTTTTTTTAAATCCTTTTCCTTGTTTTTGGCAGGCAATGATCTCCTCTATTACCTTTTTGGACCATTCTTTTGAGAACCATGTTTATAATTTGCAATCAAATGTCACTGTCAACAAACCCCTAGCGAGTGCAAGTATTTGAACTTGTTGTGATCCGTATTTCTGCTTGTCATGCTTAAATTCTGT
The DNA here is from genome assembly GCA_029721435.1 of Gymnothorax reevesii. Lineage (NCBI taxonomy): Eukaryota > Metazoa > Chordata > Actinopteri > Anguilliformes > Muraenidae > Gymnothorax > Gymnothorax reevesii. The sequence continues at coordinate 38,964,961 of CM056586.1, read as the reverse complement.
ACCTGGCTCTGCCATGTTTAGGATTCTTGTGTTTAGTGACCACTGCCTGTCTGATCATTCTTAGGATTGTGTATTGTGTTTTTGATATTTAGATATTCTTGTTTATTATTTTTCATATCCGTTTTTATTCATAACCGTTGCCTCAGTTCCCTAGATTCCTGATCATGTTTATTTCTGCCATGCTCTGCTTTGCACTTCGTTTACCCAGTCTTGTCTTGTGTAGGTCTTTGCTCACGGTTTTGTCTTACGTGCCACGCATTCGGGTGATTTATTGGTTTCTGGGTTTTCAATCTTCCTTCATTATCTCGTGTGCTTCCTTCCGCTCTCTGTTACTATCCACTAACCATACTAACAGTTTATTGTTTTCGATTAATTACAAACCAAGATTAGCATTGTATATTTTTACTAACTGACTAACTTGCACTCGGGATTGCATAGCTGCACAGACTAACGATCTCTCAGCATTCGCCCAATCTGTATCTCCGCCCTCCTTGCCTATCACTAATTATCTCTACTGCAGTTTCCACTTATATCTCAGGCTTTCCCTTTTCTTTAGACTGTACACTTTAGTACTCCTTAACCGGAGCTGTTTATTCGTTCATAGGAATGTCTCGTTATCCCTGTCTGCGTTTCGGCATTCGCCAGATTCATGTAATTAGATATCCCTCATGTGTCAATCCTGATTATTGTTTCATTGATCGCACCTGTGCTCCCTTGTCATGTGTTCACCCCGGATGTGTATATAAGGTGTCTTCACATTCAGTTCCATGTCAGATCGTTATACTTCCTTGTTTCTTGTGCCACGTTTTTCGCCTCGACTCATTGCAATATTATCTTTCTGACTGGATTGCCCGACTATCGTTTTTGGTCTGCCCTTTTTGAATATTGTTGCACCTGTGTATTTTTGACCTTTTTTCTGCCCGACCTTGTTATTGTTTTTGCTGCCCTGGTTTTGGATTCGGACTGTCTTTGGCTTATGAGTTTGCTTCTCCTCCAAACCTACACCTGTGTACCGAACCCTTTTTGTCTGACCACAAACTTTGTTATTGGTGCCCTGGTTACGATTCTGGATTACGCCCATTGGATACTGTTTTTGGATTGTGGACTTTGTACCGTTGCCAGCTCTGTTGGGGGGTTTCCCCCTTCAGAAATAAAGCCTCCTTTTTGCATTTATCTGGTTGTCGCTATTGGCTCATTTCGTAATCCGCAACAGAACTCAAGCAAACACGATGTAACTTTTGAAGCGCTTGATTAGCTGCATTAGGTGTGCTTGAGACAACACCTGATTTGCAAATATGCTCTTATGACGGATTCTATTCAGGGGGTTGAATAATTTTGAAACTGCTGTAGTAATTAATAGTGGTATTTTGTGTTGAATTTGTAGAAACCCCTTGGAAAATTAGTTGTGTGGAGTTATTTAAAGAGTTCTTGCTTAATCTGTTAACAGCAAACTGCTGAAGGTCAGTAAATTTTGCCAGGAAACCAAATTTGCAATAGGGGGGTGAATAATTTTGATAGCAACTGAATGTACTGTGTGTCAATGTGGATATATGTCAGAAATGAGATCTGCACATACTTGAATGTATGTTTAGTATGTATATGTACTGTATGTCGATATGGATACACAGTATGTCAGAAACACAGTGAATATACTTGTATGTATAGTATATGTGCATGTACTTTATGTCGGTATGAATATATACTGATGGACTTTAAAGACTTATGAGCCTGACTAGACAGAAATAGTATTGTTGGGTTCGGGGAACTTTAATTAGATGATTACATTATTGATATGCAGTTGTCTTGCCCTGAGTAAGGAGACACAACAGTGCATAAGGTCATGACCTCGTTTGTGTCTGTGGAGCAGGATTTGAGTAATTAGTGATGAGGCTTCAATGTTCACAATTGCAATACTGTCAAATGCCTTTAAACAATCCTTGAAGTCATTAAGGCCAGAACCCGAGAGCATTTGTTCAAAGACACCACATGCGCCATGCCTCGCCTTTCCAGACCCCAACGTGATGAAGCCATTGGGCTGTGGATGGCTGGAACATCCCAAAATCGCATCGCCCATCGTTTTTGGGTTACAATCTCTAACCTTGTGGCTCGTTACCAGGAGACTGGAAGCACCAATGATCGACCCCGCCCTGGTCAGCCTAGGGTCACGACTCCAGCCCAGGACAGTCAGATCTGCCTCGTCCACCTGAGAGATCAGTTTCGAGCCTGCACCAGGATGAATCAGGAGACCCGAGGAAAGAACAGTGAGTTGCCGACTTGGCCATCACACTGGGTACTGAGATTGCAGTTGATCTTTGATGTTAAACTTGTCATTGTTGATTCTTTTGTCGTTCTCTTTTTGTTGATATTATCTGACATTTTGTCAAAGTTGTTGTTATGGGTTAAGTCAATAAATGATTACAAATTTGAATCCGAGTTTGGCTACAATTCTGGTTATAAGTACAAGTCCATCAGTATATATATGTGTCAGAAACGCCATCTGCATATACTGATATGTAAGTATAGTATCCATGCTTGTATTATGTATATTATATATGAATATATGTCAGTAACAAGGTTTGCATAATGCTGGGATGCATGAATAGTATATATGTCTGCACTGTATGTCTACATCGATACATGTCAGACACGAAGTCTGCATACGTTAAAATGCACGTGTAGTACATACAGTACATATCGATATGGACATGTGTCAGAAACACGGTTTGCATACACTGGTACATATGTACTGTATACATATAGACTCAATGTTGGTATAGGCATATGTCAGAAATGTGACCTGCATATTATGGCATGTATGAACAGTATACATGTATGTTCTGAATGCCGGTATGGATATATGTCAGAAACGCCGACTGAATATACTGCCATTAGTGCTGCTCCACCCCGGCTGCTCAGAGGCCTTTGTCTGTGATCAATATTTTAATAACCTGTGAGGATGAAGGTCTCATCATAATCAATAAGGCGCCATGTGGTGGGTGTGGATGACGAGGAGAGAAATCATTCCTCCTGACAGCCTGTTTAAGCTGGCCTGACACCTCGTTCATTATCCTAACGAACATCCGCTCGCCCGGCACACACACACACACACACACACACACACACACACACACACACACACACACACTATTCAGATGGGTCAGGCTTAGAGTTCATGGTTGCGATTTTACATGCATACTCCAGCATCTGCAGACAGCCTTAATACTCACACTCAAAATAATGACAGTGCTCACATCGACCCTGTCGCAGTGATATTTTGAAAAGGGCAGCCCATTTTCTGGGTTTTTTTTATATAATTTGAATTTAAGTGTTTGTTTTTGAACAGTTAAAACAGCTTCAGGGTGCACTCGAGAAAAGAAATAACATCGCGGCATTAAAAATAATATTTATGTTCATGATTATGAATGAAGGCCTTTGGCATCTATGCAGCAGTATCCCGTGCTTTGGATTCCCGCACCATATATGGGTCGATTTTAATTGCCCCACCAGTGGGCGGACATCTTGTAAGGCGGTTGGCGAGGAATGTAGCCACCTGGAAGGACACAGTGTCCATTTGCCAAAGGTACACAGACACCCAGAGGACATAACATCACTCTTCCAGTCCCACCCCATTTCCCCACTTCCACAGTCCAAATTTTTTATTTTCGCTGTCGGCAGATTGGCCGTGTGGCTGCTCTACTTAAAGTCATCGGGGAGAAAGACCTTGCTCCGAGTTTTTACGAGCTCGACTACTGGCCTCTTTCCTGAACACTTCCACGACAGCCTGGCAGAATGTTCCAGATGGAAATTTCCCCCCACCCCCTGCTCCTGGTCCGACTCGTTATCGTTTTCGGAATCATAAATGGGGCCTTTTCTCGCCTTGACTCCTTAGGGGGAGAATTGAAACTAAAATCTGGCCGGTTGCTTTTTTAACAAGTCTTTAATTTTTCACATTTTATAAAAACATAAACATACGACATACTTCCATTATAAGTCAGCGCTCCAGATCTCCGCTGCTTTCCGTTACCCCAGCAGCATTCAAATCTTCAGTCAAAAACGCTCATCTGTGACCTCAGAGCTCAACCCGTTTAATCCCAAATGTTTCATTGCAATGTAAGTGCATGCATTTTATTCCTATGACCTGTCTAATACATAAACTGTATGTATTTTTACATTTCTTGATGGTTAAGTTCAAAGCTGAATTTTGTACTTCTCGAAGTGAAAAAAAAAAAACCCTGTTTATTCACATCTATAACTGATTAACAGGTTTGAACACAGGTTTTCAGTTTTACTTGGATCAAAAATTCCCCACGGCCAACACGTGGATATTGTGAAAACCTGCCTGTTCTTGGCATGGCAACTTGGAACTCAGTAGAAGTAGCACGCAAAATAACGTTTAGATATTGATCTACTAACGGCCAAGTGAGAGAGTTAGTGACTCATTTGCATATCTGCGTCCCCACCACAAATCTTTTAAATGCTTTGTGTTAAATAAGTTCAAAACATCCAGTGTATTGATGCAAGCTTTGTTTCATCCAAGCTAATTTTACAGGTCAAAGCCCAATGCAAAGTGTACAAAGTGGTTGCTCTGTAAATTCAGCAGTGATACTACTTGAGTCTCACTTAAGCTTGCACCTACCTGGGCTTTTTTTTTTTTTTGAGCCTTGCCTTATAGCAGAGGTCTGGAACTCCTTACCTCCAGGACCGCAGCATCTAAGGCAGGGGTGTCAAACTGACCCGTAGACGGGCCAAGAGGCTGCAGGTCTTCAATCCTACCAAGCAGAAGCTCACCTGAAAGCACCGATTTAATCAACTGATCTAGGCCTGCACAACTGATTAGTTGTATCAGGTGCGCTTCAACATTGTTGGAGTGAAAACCTTCAGCCTCTTGGCCCGTTTACGGGTCAGTTTGACACCCCTGATCTAAGGGTTTTTGGGATTTCCGTTGAATGAGCAGTGAACTAAGATCTCATACAGAAGGTGCGCCGACTCCTTAGCCAATCAATGACCTCAATAATGCAAAGAAGTACAGGAATAAATAATTAAAAAACATGGCCACAGCAGCCCTCCAGGATATGAGTTAGAGATTCTTCCTTAAAGGGTTAAGGAGCGAGAGGAAAACAGGAGCTGCGTGTAAGAACTGAAGCACACGCTCTGGAAAAGTAGGATCATGTTTACTTGCCATTAACTCGTCACTGAGGTCAGCATGAAGCCATCTGGACCAAAGAGATATTTAAAGAACTGGACACAGCTTCTACTGCCCGGGTCCATAGACTACAACAGAGTATCAGGGCCAGGCATGAGGAGGAAATGAGTGAAGGAAAAGTTTTTTCTTTAAATTTGGCCTTCATTCTCAAAACGGAAGATCAACTTTATTTGCAACATTTCAGCTTTGTTCTCAAAAAGCAAAATACTTAATACTCCACTCATTTATCATATTTGAAAAGGCACTATTATTCACTAGATTATCATAATCTCTACCAATCATGAAATTTTAGTTGAGTTCCGAGGTCGTTTACCATTTTAAATCGATGTTTATTGCATTTATGATGAGTGCCGCCATTCTTGATACCATAAAGGGAAGTAATGACAACAACCGGGCAGGTCGTGTAATGTTCTGTCAGGATCTCAATAAATCAAAAGGCGTATTTGCATAATTTCAAATCGTAACACTGCTATGTTAGTGCTATGTTAGTCACATAACACTGTCGCTATTGCACTTACCCTACAAGAGTATCCCTTTTAAAAGAGAAATTTGCATTTCTGGCACCAGAGGCTGAATACGCTGTAACACCAACAGCAGCTAGTTTGTCTGCTCCTGGGGGCATGTTAATCTCATCCCATCAGGGATCATGCATGGAGCATGACACTCGTGGGGAAGGTTTTTATGAGTACGCACAGAAGCCGAGAACCTCAGTTCTTGTTCAAAACTGTTTTTTGCCTACTCTTTCTAACTTAAATTGAGTTCAGTGGATGTTCACTTCGTATGCACTTTAATACCTGAATGACAATCATATTTCCATGGTCACACTGAGTTTGACCATGTTCTGATCAGAAAAGCAGTGACTACCATGGTGCTGGTTTGATCCCCGGTCGTACCAGCTGGCAGTGGACAGCAGCTTTTTCAGAGCAGCGCACAATTGACTTTACGCTGCAGGGAAAACAAATTGGGAAGGTACTGCCAGGATGGGATTCTAAATATAATTACTTTGTTCTTTCAAACCACCTGCCACTTCACCAATAATCTTTCGAACTATGATTGGTCATCAAGATGGCTCCACCTCTTCTTCTCTGATCGTGGCTTACTTGGTAAATCATTAGCCATGTGTACATAACAAAGACATTTTCAGTTCTTTAGAAATTTCTGCATTCTTGCCAACGTGATAATACTGTGTGATCTTGCACAACTTGCCGATGCATGAAACTGTCTACATTTGGGTGTGCAGTAGGCATGAGTACAAAACCCAAAACCAGTGAAGTTGGCACGTTATGTAAGTCGTTGATAAAAACAGAATACAATGATTTGCAAATCCTTTTCAACTTATATTCACTTGAATACACTGCAAAGACAAGATGTTTCATATTCAAACTGAGAAACTTTATTTTTATTTTTTGCAAATAATCATTAACTTAGAATTTAAAGGCAGCAACACATTGCAAAAAAGTTGGCACAGGGGCCTTTTTACCACTGTGTTACACCGCCTTTCCTTTTAACGACACTCAGTAAACGTTTGGGAACTGAGGAGACCAATTTTTGAAGCTTTTCAGGTGGAACTCTTTCCCATTCTTGCTTAATGTACAGCTTTAGTTGTTCAACAGTCTGGGGTTTCTGTTGTCGTATTTTACGCTTCATAATGCGCCACACATTTTCAATGGGAGACAGGTCTGGACTACAGGCAGGCCAGTCTAGTACCCGCACTCTTTTACTACAGAGCCATGCTGTTGTATAAAGTGCAGAATGTGGCTTGGCATTGTCTTGCTGAAATAAGCAAGGGCGTTCATGAAAAAGACGTTGCTTGGATGGCAACATATGTTGCTCCAAAACCTGTATGTACCTTTCAGCATTAATGGTGCCTTCACATATGTGTAAGTTGCCCATGCCTAGGGCACTAATACACCCCCATACCACCACAGATGCTGCCATTTGAACTTTGCGCCTATAACAGTCCGAATGGTTCTTTTCCTCTTTGGTCCGGAGGACACGACATCCAGAGTTTCCAAAAACAATTAGAAATGTGGACTTGTCAGACCACAGAACACTTTTCCACTTTGCATCAGCCCATCTTAGGTGAGCTTGGGCCCAGCGAAGCCGGCGGCGTTTCTGGGTGCTGTTGATTAATGGCTTTCGCTTTGCATTGTAGAGTTTTAACTTGCACTTGCAGATGTAGCGACGAACTGTAGGTACTGACAGTGGTTTTCTGCAGTGTTCCGGAGCCCATGTGGTGATGTCCTTTACACACTGATGTCGGTTTTTGATGCAGTACCGCCTGAGGGATCGAAGGTCACGGGCATTCATTGTTGGTTTTCGGCCTTGTCGCTTACGTGCAGTGATTTCTCCAGATTCTCTGAACCTTTTGACGATATTACGGACCGTAGATGATGGAATCCCTAAATTTCTTGCAATAGCTCGTTGAGGAATGTTGTTTTTAAACTGTTCGACAATAAGCCCACGCATTTGTTCACTAAGTGGTGACCCTCGCCCCATCCTTGTTTGTGAATGACTGAGCATTTCAGGGAAGCTGCTTTTATACCCAATCATGGCACCCACCTGTTCCCAATTAGCCTGTTCACCTGAGGGATGTTCCAAATAAGTGTTTGATGAGCATTCCTCAACTCTCTCAGTCTTTTTTGCCACTTGTGCCAGCTTATTTGAAACATGTTGCAGGCATCAAATTCCAAATGAGCTAATATTTGCAAAAAATTACAAAGTTTACCTGTTCGAACATTAAGTAACTTGTCTTTGCAGTGTATTCAATTGACTATAGGTTGAAAAGGATTTGCAAATCATTGTATTCTGTTTTTATTTACGATTTACACAACGTGCCAACTTCACTGGTTTTGGGTTTTGTATATTTAATTGTATATTTAGTAGACAACATCTGTTATTCAGGGAGTAGCAGTTCAGAAGCTGTTTTGGAGTGGGCCCAGGTCCGGGATCTTACCATTTTCTTCACAAAGTGAAGAGTACTTTTTTTAAAATGAGTGGAGGTATTATTTTCACCTTGTGAGTCCGTGTCTGTGTGTCTGTGTTTGAGTGGTCATGGCAAAATTAGGTCCCGGACACCCATATTGTAGCAAGAGCTACCACAGAGGCGGTTTTGAGTGCTGAGCAAAGTGTTTATATGTATGTCTTTTTGTCTTTGCATAGATTTTGTTGATGCGCTGGAGAGACAACTAAGAAGTTTCAGTCACAACACTTCACCAGTATGTAGCTGAGATCACAATGAAGACTGAATTCAAAGGTGGGTGCGATCAGAGCGAGAGCACCGGGGGTACAGGGGGTAGGAAGAGTGGATGGAGTGATCCTATAACAAGATTGTCTCTAGTTTTTTGGATTTTTTTTTTTTTAAACAAAGTTCATCCCAGTTCCAGAATTCTGTTTGAAGAGTGAATTTTTTTGGAAGGCTTCGATGAAAGCTCAGATGACATATTTGCGATCGCACTCCCGAAAGGGTTAACGCTCTTCAGAGCTGTGATCGAGAATATCTCATTCCCCTGGTGCGCTGTTATCGGGCTTAATGCTACGCTAGTGCAGCATCATCACCGTGGTTTACCTGCTTACAAGGGAATAAGTGGCTAGAGAGGCATAGAGTCCACATTAAACAGAGCTTCCCATTAGCTTATACTATGTCTCATCACTTTCTGAGAGCGAGCCGAAACGATTTAACGGCAATAAACCAGAGTGCAGCCCGGACTACGTTTATGCTTTTAATTTCTTTTCTCTGCAAGCGAGAGGACATTGTTCACTTTATTGACTCTCTAAATTAACTGCTAATAATGCTGGCTTACTTGATTAAATAAAAGTAACATGTCAACAGCTAGCTAGAAAGTCACCACACAGTTGGTAGTTACATTGAACAATGAGGCAAACTTGCTGCTAGCACAGTCAGTGAAAATATACAACAGGCTCCAGAGTGTTTTTCCAGACCAGAACACGCACATCTGCAGTGGTCACTGGGAAGTTATGTAAAGGTGTGTGGTGAGTAAAATCAGTTTCCCAACCATCATTCAAGGCTAGATGTACCTTGTAAAACATCCAGTTTAAATCCTTTATAAAATGACTAATTTAAATTGATTTTAAAAAACTTAATTGGAACAAAGCCTTCACGCCAGCTCTAAGGAGAAGCAATGAAAATTATATAAAGTAAAAAATACATGATAGGCACAACTCTTGCTGACAAGTTAAGATCTTTCGGCGTTGTATTATGTTACTGTTTAAAAGATTGGTGTTTCGGCCATATTGTCTGGTCTCTATTAAAGTTCCCGATAACAAGGGTTAATGAGCAAGGCCACTCCCAATGCGCCCTCCTATTCGTCCACATGCCAATAGATACCGCCTACATTCCCACAATCCCCACTCATCTCATTTCTCTGTCCCTCCCTCCATTCCCCTCTCCAAGAAGGAAGCAAGAAACAGCCACCACCTGGGACCCCCGGGGGCTTAGGAGCTGCACGGACGAGAGACGCGAGCCCCACCCTGAGTCTCGCCACCTGGGGCTCCCAATATTCGCTCAATCACAGACCAAGTCCATACAACATCACCTTCACCCCGATCCCCTATCCATCGTTCCACCGAATACCCTCCTCCACTTTGGGAGTGGTCCAGAGTTCATTAACATAAAGATAAACAAATCCCATTGATAAAAACATAATAAATGCATATCACTTGATTAAATCCCAGAGACAACATTTAGGCCTGTTCACATATCGCGTCACATTCGCCGAGAGATTCTCTTAATTTATTAAGTGTGATTCAGAGGGCTAAGTAGTTTGGTAACGCGCTGTTACATCTTAGCTGTATTGGTCAACGCATGAATTTGAAATTGGTCAAAAAAAAAACGGGCAGGTTTTATTTTTCCTGAAAGATCCTGCACAGTCACGCACAGCTCCGTGGTAAGAATCAGCCTGATAAATCCACTGTTTTAATACTGAGCGGAACCCATGGTGTTTCGCGTCCAATTAATTAGCAATATCTTAACATAATGAGTTCCTAATGGCTACTTGTTGAGTTCACTGATGCAGTTCACATACTGCAGTTTCAGCATATAATATAGTGTTCTTAACATTGATTGTCTTACAGTTGTTCATCAGCACTAATCACTTACTACAGCCCTATATTGTGCTGTTAATCAATATTAACAAGATGCTGTAGTCATTCTCTACTGCTCATTAATACTAACTGCACTCTTTAATTACATACTGCGGTCTTCATTAATGGGTTCATAGTGTACTATTTTGTAACAATTTAAGAAAACTGGTGTCTGTGAAACAAAGTTTTGAATAAATGGATAATCGCACACACACACACACACACACACACACACACACATTCAGGATTTGCCGCCAGTCTTTAGCCTCTCACTTGCTCCCCTCATTAACTAGTTGTTGAGTCATCAGTGAAGTAAAGAAAACGAGGCTCTGCTTTTATTGGCCGCTTTATCTCAGTGCAATGTAAACAATGGCGGCCGAAAGCAAAACCATTCTGTACTGGACTACACAACGCAAATGAATCCCCTTGTGGCGTCAGCAAGGGCCGAGAATCAAGGCAACTCTTTCAAGCACATAATTTCCCGAAAAAGGTCGCAATTGCGACAAAGCTTTTGTGTTCTTTCGGATGTTTCACAGAAAGACGACCAAAGTACAGTCAGTGTTGTGGCAATGAAGAAAAAGTGATTTTTGGCCCGCTTGGCCTCTTAGTCAATCAGGCTCATGCTGTTGTAAGACGGGGGATCGAGCTGGAATGCAGCAAAGGGCTGACACACTGGGGAAGCCCAGGAACTGAGGCTCATCCTAAACTTCAAAGGACTCATGTGGCCTGTAGTATGACAATAAGGTAATAGGCCCTCCTCAGGATGAGGATGAGTGGGCCGTTTACTCCCCAGGATGTTTGCTGAGTGGTTTCGGGGGAAATTGGATGTTTATGGTTGTATTTGTGGAAGACTTGGGGGGGCATATGATGGCCCGGGACAATAAGCAGGACTCTGGCGAAGTGAGGGGGGTAACTATCAGACTTCTCCCTCTGTGAACATCATCCCCTGGCCCTGGTCATTCCTTTTATGAAACAGGACCTTAATTCGTCTGTTTAAATGTTCTGACACTATAGTAATGTCAAACCTTTCTCATGTATTCCATATTTTACTGTGCAATAATGCTCATTGCCTATGCAATAATTCAGTGTAAGAGGTTTTCATGACAACTGCATCATATTAGTATATTCTTCTGGCATGTTTGGTATGTTTCTGTTCAGAATAATTCAAGGAGTATAAAATAAAAGTATGGCTTATTCAATCCCATAGGAAAAGTGTCTTGCTCATCTGTTGCTGAATCTCGTCTCTTGAGATGAATTTGAGCTTCTCATACGTGTATCCTTCTGTGATCATTTGTTTCTGAGTTACTTCTCCTAAAGGTCCCTTAGGAGCAAGAGATAAGCTAAAAAGAGACAAGACATCACTGAAACAGCGGAAGATGAGTTGAGAGAACCATTTGAGCAATACAGTAAAAAAAAAAAAAATAATAGGCGTGCAATACACGGAATTCCCCTCAGCCCGATGTCGAAGTTTTTGGAGACGCCCGCCCGCCCAACCGCACAAAGGATAGCAAGAGGGCTGAGGGGTAAAAAAAAAAAAAAAGATTTCTACGGTAATCACAGGCAAAACCGAATAAGTTTCCCAAAAAAACATAATTCTGCATCCCACTGCTTGGAGGATTTTGAAGGTTTTTTTTTTTTTTTTTAGTTCTTTTTAATTCTCCTTCAAAATAACCAAGACATAATTAACATCAGGGGCATACAATTTATGAGATCTCCTCTGTTTATCCCACTTCTCAAGTATTGCTGAAATGGTTATCTCAACTCAACCTCCTTTGTCTCAGTGATGTCTTGTCTCTTTTTAGCTTATCTCTTGCTCCTAAGGGACCTTTAGGAGAAGTAACTCAGAAACAAATGATCACAGAATGATATAAATATGAGAAGCTCAAATTCATCTCAAGAGACGAGACTGAGCAACACATTTTTCCTATGGAATTTCACAAACTCCATATGTGAGAGAAATTTAGTCATAAATTGCTTATTTTGTGATTAATTGTTTAACGTTGATTGACCTAGGTCATTCGTGATTGTCTATCAATGCAATCTAACCTATGCGTAGTGAAATGTGCTTTCTGCATGAGATGAGATGTGTTTATTCTCTCTGAGGCCTAAGGAACCTTCAAGGCCAAATTGTTTATACTATGTGTTCTGGCCCCGTTGAACTATTTGTTCCTGAGGAGCCAGCTGGATCGAGATAAGGATTAAGAGTGAAGAGCCGAACAGAAGGATGGGGCCTGACGCACATGGGATATGTGCTCTCAGCTTAGGAATGCAGAGAAAACATACATTCATCAATCAGTTCCTCAAGGAGGGGTTATGAATAATAAAGTATTTGTAATAAGGGGAGAATCATAAACTATTGGGGGAAATATTCCACACGGACATATATTTAAGACCTTGTTCTCATGTAAATATCCAGGCAAAGTGGATCTTCCTTGTCTTTGTTCTTTGTAACTTGGACCCTACATGCATGTAGTAAACTGTATCCATTGTTTTTACTATCTCTGTCTCTGAGTGTTTTCTTACAGGAATACAAAAATTAAAATTTCCACGATACCATACAAAACTATCAAAGTAAAATATCCTCTCTGGTAATCATCTTGTTTCCTCTGCCCTCTGCTAATTGTTCCTCCAAATGGTGGAAACCCAAAATCCAGATTCTGTCTATCCAATGCAGGGCTCCCCGAACTAAGATTTTGAGATTGTCCGGTTCCGGAAACACAATCGTGTAAAATTGGCAAAAGACCGCGTGTGGTATTATTCTTCTAAATTCAACATATTTACAAGGAAATTTTATATTCTTAATTATATGGAGTCAGATCAATTGTAACAGTTGTGCTTTTGTGCCCTGTTCCAACGAACAGAGATGCTGATCAATAATTTCTTTTGGGTCACACCAGTCAAGAACGCGCCGAGCCTTCACCTCCTGCTGTGTCCGTCGTTTGCATTGCTGTGAGGTTTTACATGGTGCTTATATGCCTTCGAGGTGGTATGTCGTGCATCAGTGCGTTCGTAAACTTTTTGCCTTGTCAGCACTCTAACACCTTCAGTTTTTCACTGATCTTTTTCGTATTTTATTTGCATGTATATGGGATGAAAATCTAGGCCGAGATCGATTTTGGCCACGTTTGGCCAAGCGGGCGCAGTGGCTTTGCCGCTGTTTTTGTAGCATGTGCCCTTTTAATACTGATCCCTTACTGAAGCCATGCTTTACTGTCCTTGAATTCTAATCACGCGCTGCATTCATAAACTGTACTGTTCATAAATCATGATCACCTATTTGAGTCATGCTAATCCTCATGATTACTCTTGTCAAAAGGCAGAAATAAACTGTCAGGGAAGTGAAGTTTAACTGAAATAAGTAGATTTTCTGGAGTACAGCAGTTGTAGCGTAGTGGTAGTTGTAGAGACCCATTCTGGACAGCTCGCCCATCCATCGCAGGGCGCACACACCATTCACTCTCACACACTCACACTTATAGGCAATTTAGCATCTCCAATGAGCCTGATGTGCATGTCTTTGGTCTGTGGGAGGAAGCCGAAGTACTTGGAGGAAACCCATGCAAACACAGGGAGAACATGCAAACTCCACACAGACAGACCCCGGGCCGGATTTGAACCCACAACCTTCTTGCTGTGATACAGAAGAAATCATTAAACAAAGTATCAAATTTGTTGACAGGTGTAGGCAACCTGCTGTATCAATCTCTGTCAAGAAGTACAGTTCAGAATCTGATTTAAAATCTGAATTTAGTATGTGTCCACACAGAATGTACAAAATCTATGTCAGCAGATGCGGGTCCACCACCTAAAAAAAAGATTTAAAAAAAATTACGGAAGAAATGAAAGAAAACACCAAACCAGTGCCTGCTTCTCCTGAAATCTGAAGACAGCCAAATCTTCAGCTCCCAGCAGCCGGTATAAACTCCTAACATCCCCTCCCCAGATGTTATCACTCCATGTTCTGCATGTCGAAAAGCCGCACACTGAATACAGGCCCAGACTTAAAAGGTAAGATATTCGAGATATTCATGGTTTTTGTCTCTTTCTAATGATACTGAGGAGGAAGTAAAAGAAGCTCAGTCATCAAATACCTCAAAAGAATATTTCAGGCGAATCTTGGGGCGAATTCAGATTAAGACAGACAAATAAGATAACATAAAAATAAAAACAGTCTTGTCTAGTTTTGGCCACATTAGGCTGCAGCAGTCTTGCTGTCTTTGTCTCAGAAAGTTGTACAACTTTTAGTGGGGAGAAAACTCCCGTGATACTCAACCCTCTATAACATTAGTTTTAGAGATGAAGTCAGTAAACTTTTAGTAATACTTTGCAATATTCATCTCACATTTTGACCAAACAATCCCTGTGCTGCAGACTCAGTTTTAGCGAAAACAAAAATAAACAATGTTTGCCACTCCGGAAGAATTCAACCAATCAGGGCATGGGGATCTCAGAGCAAATTACAAAAAGGGGGCGTTTCAATGGACTGTTCAGTCCTTTAGAATGTATTGCAAAGGAAGGCCTGTGGCATTAGGTGTGAAATGACCAGTTGCACAGCACATTCAGGATCATACATTTTTTTTTTGTGCTGACTGTCCGATGATATGACGAAAAATGTTGAAATATTTTTCTTGAAAACAAACTACATGGTAAAGCTAAATGGCTGTATGTAAGGCCACGCCTCCAGCTGTCCAGCTCACTGGTCTTCTAAACCCGGATCGCACTTCAGTAATTATCCAATTATCATCAACACCTGTTTCTCTTTTCTACGGAGTGGTAGCAGCGTGTATTTAAGACTGAGCTTCCCTCAGTCTGAAGTCTGTGTAACCTCAAGCCTATTTCACATAGTAGTCTTATATATGAAGAGTTTGTTTCCAAAACGCAATATTTCCATTTTACACATTTTGAGTAAATCAGCTTTTTGTATGTTGGCGCCCACTGCATTCTATAGAAAAACACAAACTTTGGCCATGAAGAAATACACCTTCTCGTATGAATTCCTAAAAGTAGATGACTGAACCATGTGTAAGAAGCACAGGACTACCAAACAATGGCATTATCGCAATTTTTGTAATTTTGGCACTTATTGCATTTTGGAACCAAACTCTTCATATGCTTATTCTCCGAATTCGCAAACTTGTACGAAAACCTAGAATCCGTGCTGCTTATTGTTTTAATAGCACATTTATATTTAAGGAACCTCGCTTTGTACTTTTTTTGCTATTTGTAATACAATGTTACTGTAGCGTAACCCAGACTTCGTATTACTCAGCGTGCGCATATTTAGGAACCTCTGTTCCTTGTTGTTTTGTATTTCTACATTTGTGCCTTTTGCCTTGCAGTTGGTCATTAAACATATACAAGTCTTGGACCTGAGTCCAGTCCTCAATTTCCTACCCTCCGTGCATCAGCACTCTGCACGAAGTGTGAAACGTTACACAGTATGTCTGTTCTGTTCATCAGTACTAATCATACTCAGCAGTAATTCTGTACAGTTTTTCAATATTGCAGTAATGATCAACTACTACTGCCATTCAATGTACTGTTCATCAATACTAACCACACACAGTATTCGTTAATAATACTAATCACACATAGCGTTCATTAATAGTACTAATTCCACACTTTATTCATATACTAGTAACACTATTGACTACAGCAGTAATCACTTACTATGACCATGTAGTGTACTCTGCATTCATTCTGATCACGCACTGTAATTATGTACTGAAGTGTTCATTAATGCTGATAAGCCCCCAGTTGCAAGGCTCAGTTTTATAAAGCTGATCATTCCACTGAGGCATTTCCTGCTTGACTCAACTCCCTCCGGTCATGTGCTGTTTCCTAATGCAGCCCATCCTGCTGTTCGCCATGTACTGTTCAACAATAGTGATCATCCAACTGCAGCTCAGATACTGTTCATTAATACAGAGTCCTAAAGCTCATTAACTTTCCCATTAAAATGTAATAAACACAGGAACGCTTTAATCGCCATTCATCACAGAACAATCAGCGTAATGCTACAGCGGCTTTGTGTGTGAGTGAGTGTGTTTGTGAGACAGTGGGTTACTGTGTGTAAAAGTGTGTGCCATGTATTTATATTGGGAGCTGACTGTGTTCTGGGCTTTATGTTTTGAAGCATGCGTAATTTCAGCCAAAATCCATGACAATTTTACTCCGTAATTTTTTTTAGTTTCTTAGCTCCAGAGCATACAATTTCACATGATTTCTCGGAAATGCCTTTCTTGTTTTAAAATAATTCATTTTCCTGCTCTTTTATTGATGTTTACATAATATTTGGAAAATTTATGATTAATTTCAGCTACAATCCATGACAATTTGGTTCGGGCAGTTTATTGGGTTTCTGGACGATGTCACACGATTTCTGAGGAGTGCGTTTCCTGGCTGAAAGGTGCTATCGTGGTTGATTCTTAGCAAGTGAACATATCAAAATTTGCTGACTGTATCAATTGACCTATGTCTGTGTATGTGTATGCGTGGATGATGGATCAGTAATGAGTGTACGTGTGTGTGTGTGTGTGTATGCATGCATGTGTAAGTGTGCGTGTGAATGTGTCGGACTCTTCTGGGAGGGAGTGTGTACTGCAGATGTGAGTGTGCTGGAGAGAGTTTGTACTGCAGATGTGAGTTCTGTGAGTGTGTACTGCAGACCTGAGTGTACTGGGAGAGAGTGAGTACTGCAGATGTGAGTTCTGGGAGAGAGAGAGTGTGTACTGCAGATGTGAGTTCTGGGAGAGAGAGTATGTACTGCAGACGTGATGTCTGGGGGAGAGTGAATACTGCAGATGTGAGTCTGGGAGAGAGTGTGTACTGCAGATGTGAGTGTGCTAGGAGAGAGTGTGTACTGCAGATGTGAGTGTGCTAGGAGAGAGTGTGTACTGCAGATGTGAGTTGATCAGTGCAGAGGGCTGTTGTGATTAGCAGGGATCGATACAAAGGGAATTAGGGCAGCGTGACTGAGCTCTCCTCTCTGTCTTAACACACTGCTCCCAGCGCAGTCAGATACCACTCAATACACATTACTGATCTCTCTCTCTCTCTCATGCACACACGAATACACACACACACACACTCACATTACTTATCTATTACACACATACACACAAACACATTACTAATCTCTCTCTCACATACACACACACACACACACACACGCATTACTCATCTATTACACACATACACATTACTGACCTATCTTTCTCTCTCTCTCTCTCTCTCACTCTCACACACACACACACACACACACACACACAACCAGCTGTCAGATACCACTCAATACACATTACTGACCTGTCTCACGCGCACATACGGACACACAAAAACACAAACACGCATTACTTTTCTATTACACACACAAAAACACTCACATTACTTATCTATTACTCAAACAAACATGCTTTACTTATCTATTATACACACTTAAACACTTGCACATTACTGGTCCATCTCTCTCTCCAACACACACACGCACGTGCGCACACACACAAACACACACACACACACACACACACACACACACACACACACTAGACTACTAGTCCCTTCTTTGCTCAGTATATAACAACAACAGCCCCCTGTAGTAAATATTGTGGGAAGTAATAAAATAAATGCACGGAATTGCACCCCTCCAGGAACGGAGCAGATCTGTGTTTTTCTTTACATCATACATGCGGATCTCATTTCGGCGTTCCACAGCACATAAAATCACTTTCTCTTCTCAGCTCTCTTATAATGGTTGGACCGTGATCATTGAGTTTATAAACTTGGAGTAAATCCCCCTACACCCTCCCCCATCCCCGCTCTCCTCTTTCAATTTCAGAGTGCGCTATTGGCATGAGCGGCTGAACTACCGCCAAAGCCATAATGAGAACTGTCAAACATGTATGAATTTGAATGAGCAGGTGAACAAGGGAAACATGAATATGTACTGCAAATATGACAGCTGCAATAAGGGCCGACCATGCATTCCAATAACGTCTGCGGTAGCTGTGATTCGAGGTGCAAAACCTGCGTATGGATATTTATGTGTGACTGAAATGGAGAGAGATGGACCGCCGACAGACAGACACACACATACACATATTCATGCACACGCATGCATACATAAAGACGAGCATGTTTGTAGTCACACACATACAAGCACCATCCATGCAAACACTTAAAACCCGCAAGCATGAGCAAACATCCACAAATATTTCACGTACAGTGACCTCAAGCTCAAACGCACTTGGGTTACGCAGCAGGACAATGATCCGAAAACACACTAGCAAGTCCACCTCTGAATGGCTTAAAAAAACAAAATGAAGATTTTATAGTGGCCTTGTCAAAGTCCAGACTTAAATCCGCTTGAGATGCAGTGGCATGACCTTAAACAGGTCGTTCATGCTCAAAAACCCTCCGATGTGGCTTAATTGAAACAATTCTGCAAAGAAGAGTGGGCTCAAATTTTTCCATGGCAATGTGAAAGACTCATTGCCAGTTATCGCAAAGGTTTTATTGCAGTTGTCGCTGAGGGTGGCACAACCAGTTATTAGGATTTAGGGGGCAATTACTTTTTCAGATAGGGCCATGTAGGTTTGGATAGCTTTTTCCCCTTAATAAATGAAATCATTGTTCATAAATTGCATTTTGTATTTACTCGGGTTGTCTTTGTCTAATATAAAAATTTGTTTGATGATCTGAAACATGAACAAAAGTAAGTGTGATAGATATGGAAAAAAAATAAGAAATCAGGAAGGGGGCAAATACTTTTTCACGGCACTGTACATTCGCATCCACGTACATAGAGACATGTTAAAAAAAAAAAAAAAGCAAACATTCTTCCACAGTCTTTCACTTTCACGGAAAAATCATTTTCTCATGCCAGTAATGCCTCAAGTACTTGGCAATACAGCGCGAGCGTCTCAAGAGAATTATTATGGGGAGGCAAAACCATTATCAAGGGGCTGATCTGGCACGCTCTCCGCAGGTAAGTGACAAAAAAATCAATTTGTATGAAATGAAATTAAACTTTTTTTATTCGCATGGAGCAGGGAAAAAGAAATGAAAGGCTTAAGAGTCAAAATCGGTGTCGAAACAACAAAGTTATGCCAATTTTACTCCAATTAAGAAAGTAGGCATTCGTCCGTGTTTAAAGGGGATGAACACAAGGACATTCCTCCAAGTGCTAGTCAAATTTTTTTACCATCAATACTGATGAAATATCTCTCTTTATTTTTAAGATAAAATGTTGGTAAAATGTCTGCTTATCCCAGTGCAAATTTGAGATGGTTGGTTTATGGCAGTGATTCTCAAAGTCGGTCCTGCTCATGAACATTATAGCAAAGTTCTTGGCTCAGTGAAATAACAGTTTGCTTACGTAATTACCTTTCATATCCAGCGTATTGTAAACATTTTTAATGAACGGAGGAACGATGTTACCTAACGTCCCACAAAACACTGAGTGGCAACTGTTAATGGTGTGCTGCGGAGATCATGCGTTTACTTTTCCCGACGCTACTGTTTACTCTTTTGTCAAAGCTCATTACTGGCCTCTTTAAAGTTTTACGGGTGCGGGCCCATTTCAGCCTAGATCATTCCAAAATAGACTACTTTCCTTTTCCCTTGCGGTCGACAGCAGTACCAGGTCATCGGACTAAATCAGGATTTTCTGTGCAGAAACAGAATATGGTTTGAATCAGACAGCTAATTGGCAGAAATAAACAGCAGTGTTGTTTATAGCAACGCCTCTGATCACATTTGTGTCAGGACTGCTTTTGATGGATCCTTTTCGTTTCGTCCTCGAGCTTACTAATGTCGACGGATGGCGAATCGGCTCCCTTTGCATTTGTATGTTTCTATACGAGAGTCAAAATAATTGAGGAGGGAAACTTGAAATTTGTTTAGTCTGGATGTGTTTTTATTAGCCAACACTTCCTAATTGCTGTTTATTTTCAAGTTTCTTTTCTAGTTGTTTTTAAAGGTTTCAGAACTTTTTACTTTCAGAGGCAAGAAAGGAAATAAGTCTACGCCACAGTCTGCTAGGGGTGTTAATGCTTGCTTATAATGGGTGTCGTGTTCGGTAGAAAACCTCAATAACCAGTCATTCCGTTTGAATTAGCTTCTTTGTTGGAATCCGTATGCGGGGCGCCGTAGTCTCCCTGTTTGATTGGGTTTGGAGTTTTTACCTCTGACTGGGCTGTGTGCGCCACCGCAACTTCAGAGAGGCATGGCAGATTTCTTTCAATAATGTGATGGATTTAACCTATTCCAGGAGTCAGACAGACACACTCTCACTGCCACGGTGCAGCACTCCGTCAGCACAAAGGCGTGTGGGCGGGGGAGATGTTCTGGTTAGCATGAAAATAGCAGCTGATGTTACTTTTGTTGTAACTGTATGCGGAAAACACCTTAATCGTCATTCATCTCAGAACAGTCAGTGCAGTGCCACTGCGGCTTCTGTGTGTGTGTGTGTTTGCCTGTGTGTGTGTGTTAATGTCATGTATGTACAGTGGGGTGCAAAAATTTGGGCACTCCTGGTTTAAATGTCTGTTACAATTAATCTCCCGGTGATTGAAAGCAAACCTGAACGCTAAATGCCACAAAGTTAAACATGACACATTTCATCACATTCTAAAACGAGAATAATTTCTCTTTTTTAAACTTTTTACAGTTTCAAAATAATAAAACAAGGAAAAAGGCCTTGTGCAAAAGTTTGGGAACCCTGTCAGCTAGTACTTTGTATCTCCTCCTTGGGCGGCTATATCAGCTTGCAAACGCTTCCTGTAGCCAGCTAGGAGTCTTTCAATTCTTGTCTTTGGAATTTTTCCCCATTCTTCCTGACAGGACACTTCTAGCTCAGAAATATTCTTTGACCTTCTTGCATGCACGGCATGTTTGAAGTCTCTCCAGAGATTTTCAATAATCAAGTCTGGGAACTGTGATGGCCTTTCCAAAACCTTCATTTGTCTTTCCTGGAGGTACTTCATGGTGTATTTTGAGGTATGCTTCGGGTCATTGTCTTGCTGGATTACCCAACGTCTCTTCAACTTCAATTTCTGGACTGAGCTTTGAACATTAGCCTCAAGAATGGCTTGATATTTGGTGGAATCCATTTTAACTTTCACCCGCACAATATTGCCTGTGCCCCCAGCTGCTACACAACCCCAAAGCATAATGGATCCACCTCCATGCTTAACAGTTGGCAATGTGTTCTTCTTTACAAATGCTCCACCTTTTCTCCAAACATACCTTCTTCGGTTGTGGCCAAAAAGTTCAACTTGGTTTCGTCAGTCCAAGGCACATTGTTCAAATAGGCTTGAGGTTTCTCAAGGTTTTTTTTTTTTTGCATACTTCAGACGCTTCATTTTGTGTTGAGGTCGTAGGAAAGGCTTCTTTCTTGCAGCTCTGCCATGTAGGTCTGTGTTGTTTTAGAGACACATCCCCTTATTAGTCCTGGCTAGTTCTCTATCATTTTTCTTCATTGACTCGTTTTCCAATTATTGTGATTGGCAACTGAAGTCACGGTTTCTATCCATGTGCGATCTAACAGCGATGAAATCATAGGCAATCATGCGATGAACCTCTTCGCAGTCGCCCTGTTGTATTCTCCGCCCCTTTTGCTTTCCACCGTCCTCTCCCTATGTTCAGCGAGAATCTCTCGCACGTGCTTAACTACTTTCCTGCTCTTGTTATCTGTGCTAGTAGAACTCCTGGACCGGAGCTGTTCAAATGTCATAGGCTGTTTGAGTGATTCCTGTCCGTATTTCGTTTCTCGCCTATTTTCGTGGTTTGGGTTGGCCTCATGTGATTCTCCCAATGAAATTAGACTCATTCCCCACAGCTGATCTCTGTATAGCATGTGACCCTTCCTGTGTGTATATTAGGAGTCTTTTCACTCACAGCTCTTGTCAGAACGTTGATCAATATTTCTTTGTGCAGAGCTCCTCGTATGCCATTGATTATTGCTTTACTTCTACTGGATAGTCCGACCTTGATTCTTGCCATTGCCCTTTTTGTACTGTTTTTGTCTTTCTGGATTTTGACCTATTTTTGTATGACCACGAGCTTTGTGTTTGGATGCCCTGTGTATGACCATTGGCTTTGCCCATCGACTACGACCTCTTGCCTATCGTTTTTGTACCTCTGCCCATCTGTCTTACTGGTTCTGACCCCGGCCTGTCTAGTCGATACTGTTTTTGGATTTCGTATTGTGGCTTGGCAATTCCTGTGTTTTCTGGCTTTGACTCGGACTCCAATAAAGCCATACGTTTTTTTGGATTTCTGTCTCTCGCGAGTGGTTCCTGAACGAAACCTCACACTAACTCTGCCAGTGAAATGCTAATGCTACCTTGGCTAACCGTGTTTACATTATTTGAATGGGCTTACAATCAGTTACGTTTTGATAACCCAAATAGAGACTGTGATTACACAGGATGACACAGCCAACAAAAACAATGTGTGATAAATACAACGCATGAACACGAGCATATAACTCACCTCTCAATCAGCAACACTGCCAGCTCGGCGTCCAACTTGCATCCCTCTTTTGCCTTGAGCTCTTTCCACTGTGAAAACGCTGGTCCAATATTAACTCTAGTTTTGTGCTGTGCACCTGCATTTTTTTTTTTTTTAATCCTGGCTTCCACCAACACCGTCCTTTTTCGCTTCTTTGCCTCAGCTATCTTTCGAGACACGATACCGGGCTAGCCTAGCTGCCTTCTTATGCTCCTTATCTTAAAGCTTGTGTGTGCTGTAAAGCAAAACGTACGTCTTGTGAGAGTGTGGGACCCGCGGTCGAAAGTTATAGTCCCAGATGCAGGCCACCAGGTCCCTCTGTGGTAATGGGAGAGATGCCATTCTCACTGTAATAATCCAGCCCACAAATATATACACTTTGAAACTGATATTATAAGGTGAAATTCCTACCTAGTGGGGCTTTAAACCAGGGATGCCCAAGTTTTTACGGCCCACTGTATTTGTATCCGCATGCACTTCAGTTTGAATGTGCTTTTGCATGTAACTGTGTGGCCTATGTGTGTTTTTAAAACATTTTTTTGGTAAGTGTATTATGTATTTATATGCATTTTTGTACTTTCTTTCGCAGTGCGTGCGTTTGTGTTTACGTGTGTCTGTGTGTGTGCCTGTGTGTGTGTGTACGCTTGTTTTTGTGCAGTAATTTGTATTCCTAATGTCCCCAAGAGATGAAATGTCAAATTTATTTATTGTTATGGAGACATTTTCAGGTCCCCATAAAGGCACTGAGCTAATTTAGGGTCAGAGGTTAAGGTTTGAGTTAGGGTTAGAGTTAGGTATGCATTGTTCATGGTTAAAGTCAGGGAAACGGATTAGGGAATGAATGCAAGTACATAGGATGACCAAAAAAAAAAGAGGAAAATTTGTGCGTGTGTGTGTGTGTGTGAGGCTGTGTTCATGTGTTTGTGTTTTTTTTTTTTTTTGTGCGTTCCAATCTGGCCGATGCCATGTGGCTACTGTTTACTTGGGACAGCATTTCCTCCAGACGATTGTAAGGCTTCAGTGAATATGTTCTCTAATGCATTTTAAAATTCAGCCTTGCGCGGATTCAACAGGAGTAATTTATGTCTGCCAGCATCAGCAAATAGACTCACAGGGAGATGGGAGCGATGGAGTGATTGAGTGATGGAACGATAGAGAGGGGTGATGGCTTGTGCAGACGAGAATGAAAGCAGAGCACTGAGTGAAGTCGAGCTACACAGTGTTCCCATAACCTGTTCAAATAAAACTTTCTCATATCCTATAACTTCTCTATTATATTCACGTTTCTTTCTCTCTCACACTCTATTACCGTCACTTCCTTTTCTCTCCATTCCATAAGCTGTGCGAGGTTTTAAAGACCTGTTATGTGTTTACCTGGTTCATACACAATGAAGAGGTCCAAAATCCATTTTGAAGTAGCATAAAATATCACAGTCCACGACTGAGTACCATAGAGTTCCAGAATGAGTGCCAAATGTTTCAGAGTAGTATAGAGTACCAAGACGAGATGCTTACATCATCAGATATGTTGTTTACATACCCTTGATGCTCAGTGGCCTATGGCGAGCGATTTCATTCATCCAGTTTTATTAGACTTGTGCTTCAAATTATCAAGCTAGCTGTACTTACTGAAAGTATAAGATTCATCTAGCGAGGTAACAGACATTTCCGTATCATGTTTGTGTGTACCTGAAGGGTTTTAAACACTTGAATGTCTCTGGTATCATGCATATAGCAATACACTTCTGAGGTTCTATTTTAAATATTTCATGTTTTCTTAGCTGTATTCGAGGGCGCCTTCACATTGGAACAGCCGTTGATGATGTAGCAGCCCAGAAATGGAGCCTAAACTTTGAGAAGCAGCCATTGAGAACTGCCGCTTGGATGCACATGGTACCATAGAGATCCACAGTGATGATGTTCAGCCTGGCAGTTTCCTCCACCGTGGTTTTTCCTGGACAGATTTTCAACACTGTACTAAATTTCAAGCTGGTTAAACTCGACTTGAAGATAAACTTTGTTTCGACTCACGTTTTGTGAAGACGATAGATAACCTTAAGTTCAACTTCTGAAAACATATAAACTTGAGTTCAATATCCAAAAAATATGACAAGAAAGTGGAGGTAATGAGAATAAAGTTCACATAACTGAATGGGGTCATCCTGTTTCTCGCCCTTAGTTTTAGTTTTTCTTCCGAGTATAAGGTTTTATGGTCAACGCATGCCCACCAGCACGTTACATTGTGCACTGCAAGGTGAATCACGTTCATTTATGTCTGAACTGTGAATTTTCCAGTCGCTATGTACATCAAAAATGCAGAGCACATTCTTGTTGCTACTTTGGAACTGCAGTAACAGTCAAGTCCGGCCAGCTTTCCTTCAAGTTTCACTGTAGTCTGCAACTGTCACAGGAGGAGATCTTTGATGCTGGATAGGATGCAAGTGCATGAGTTTAGTTCACAAGGTAACGTAAGGAGCCAAGGCAGCATGATATAGCTGGTGCATGGAATCAGAATAGCAAACTAGGTAAGAGAAAAGCAGGACAGGGACACATCTAAACTAAGAGAGTGACTGCAAGACCTCGCAGAAGCAGAATGACTGGGTTGAAGCAAGGTATAAATCTAACTAACTTAGCACAAGATGAATCTACAAACAAGGCGAACAAGAATCTTCACCCTTTGTAGCATGTTGCCTAATATTTTGGACATAACCTGGCTCACTGAAAACACATAACTTATGTAATGCATGTTTATTTGTTGGAATACATCTGAGTCTATATTCTATCAAAAATATTGGACATTATGCATGGCGAGTAAATAACAATGACCAGGTTTCTTCAACTAAGCATGCATAATGTCCAAAATGCTGGATGGTAGTGTGCATCCCACAATCAATGTCCAAAATAATGGACAGACAGACCACCCACTTGCACCTCCCACCCCACCCCCACGCACACACACACACACCTACACACGCACACACACAATGTTGTGCCAAATCCCAACAAATGGTCAAAGGCATTTGTAGGTACTCTATGCACCAAAGGGTTAACAATTAGAACAATCAGCTGGCGGTACGAACGTACATCTGAGAACAAATGCATCACCCAATGTGCTCCTTTCCTCCTTTCAACACCTCCCATCTGTCCCCTCCCCCAACACTCCCTAAGGACTAAAACTAGGCCTGACTGATAAACTGAGTTTAGCTGTTGTTTTAGGCATCTTTTTACAACAAGTGTTAGGCGGGATCACTGAAAAAGATCGCCCATAAAAACATACTTGGGTGTTTTTGAGCCAAGTAAGGCCTCTGTAGACCCAAATTAAGGCCTGGTTTATCAAACACTTTCTGCTTTCGGTTC
Organism: Gymnothorax reevesii; assembly: GCA_029721435.1. NCBI lineage: Eukaryota > Metazoa > Chordata > Actinopteri > Anguilliformes > Muraenidae > Gymnothorax > Gymnothorax reevesii. The sequence goes on along the minus strand of CM056586.1, from coordinate 38,938,785 downwards.
CCATCAAGACGTGCCATCGCTGTTATAAACTGGCACCTTTTTGCCTGTTATTTTAGCTGTAATTTTACCATTAATTAATGAGAGTGCAAATGGCGACTCAAATTCTCGCGCTCCTGCGTATCGCTTGTGTAACTTCAGATGGGTCGAAACTGCATAAATAGTGTGGCCGTACCCTATCAGTCTCGGCTTGGACCGCTGTAGTGACGTGCCAATTTCGTGGCTCCCTGGATGTGAGCTGTAAATCACAGCTAAATGCGTGCAGGGCTTCTACTTACAGTTAAAATAACAAGGAAACAATGTGCTAATTTAACTGTTAAATTCAGTCAATTTATAACAGTGGAGAAATGAAAAGAATCCATGAATTATTTCTCACTCGTCTGCGACAACGCCAAAATCTTTGCGGTGTACTTGGCGGCGGCTTTCTTCCGGAGCCATAGTATTCCCGAAAGTCTTTTAGAGGATGAAATTAACATAAGTAGTGTCCAATAATACGGAAAAACAGTACTCAGGGCAGAGTGAGCTCAAAACTCGGGTGAGGATGATGGAACTGGAGCTGGCCTGACAGCAATATTACGTACGTAGCTTTAACATAGCGACTCGTTTTTTGAAACCTTGCGACCACTTCAAAATTCACGTCATATATTAAGAGATGCGATTTAACTCGCAGAATAAAATTTAATTGTAAACTATCAACTTTTATTACGGATGGTACATTTGACAGAAAACAAAACAAAACCCTTAAGCAAAAATCCACCGAAAATTTGGAGATCGAAACAAGGCTGGGAAATGTTGACTTGGCATCCAAATTTTTGAACCACAGATTATGACAGTCCATTGTGTATTACATAGAGGTATGCAGCACAATAAATCCATTCATAGCTAGAGAAAGTACCCTTGATGAGTAAGGAGCGATACACACAGCGGTCTAGAGGAGGGTACATTCAGGTATACAGAGTTTACCCACCTCTTTTTCTGTTGATCTACAATATTCTCACTTATCAGCCAAAAAGCCATTGAAATGCATAAGAGAGTATACCCACTTTCTCCTTAGTGATCTACACTTCTACCTAACAGAGTATACCCAATTCTCCAGGTAGTATGGCAGTACCATAGAGTGCTAAAGCAGTGCAGAGTGCCGTAGGATACTACAATTTGTAACAAAGTACCACAGACTACAGGAAAGAACAAAACATGCTCCACAGTGCCACAGAGTAGCCTACTCTATGGTCGTACGCAGTGCCATGATATGCCACATATCTACAGAGTAGCTCAGAGTGTTTCAAAGGACTGAAGTGTACGTGGGACCTGCAGTGACTTTGATGGGTGACTTTCCTGTTGTGACTTTGATAGGTAGACAGTGCTAATCTGTTTTGCTGGGAAAGACTGTATAATCTGACTGATCAGTACTGGCTTAACAGACAAGCAGAATCCCCAGCATTTCGAGTTGCACAGGCATTTCTGGAACAGTTTACAGAGCAGAACCGGCGCTATATTTACTGGTACGATCTGGTGTGGGAAATCATGCTAGGGTACATTTCTTCAAAACACGTTTAATTTATCCAAGCACTAGCATGGATGCTTATACAACAGAGCAATGGAAGAATAGTTTGCAATATTAACGTAGAAAATGAATAATCCCATGACGTGATAAACTGTGATTTTTTCCTCCCCGCCGGTATGGCAGCTCTCTGAATTTATTTTATTACCTCACCCAGAACAAGGCTGCTCCAAGGCTGAGGTTTTGTTTTTGGTGGTCTTTCTTTCTTTCTTTTATTCTTTCTCAGCAACATTATAGTAAAATGACTGGACCAATCTTCATGAAATTTTCAGGATAGGTGGGCATTAGTCCAGAATAGACTAGGTCAAGGTCCCCGGAAAGGTCAAAATCGTTCAATCAGCTTGAAATTAAATCCATAATATGTCTCTTTCAACTCTGCTCCCACTCATGTGCAACAGAATATAGGGTATCTTGCTTAATTTGCTTAATTTAGCTTATTTTTCATCATAACTCAAATGGACAGAGGTGGAAAGGTGTTTCTTTTTATCAACATATAGGAAATCGCATATGGGCTTTCATTTAGCACTATTACCTTTGACCTTGATAGACATAGAAAGGCCACACTGAAGGTCACAAATTTTCATTTGTACCCACGAGAGACCACATCAACAAGACTGAATCAGAAGCTGAAGCTCTAAAATTAGAGCAACCGGGCGAGGTTTGTTTTGCCTGACAACACTTGTTTTGTTAATTAAGAAGGGGGAAACATTCCGGTGCTAGGCCGATGAGCACGAACGCACTATGTCTAAAAACCATATCGAGACAAAGTCACCGTCATCAGTATCCCTGCCACCATGGAATCTTGTTTTCAAAACCAGTCGAGCTCATGATTGGTAACACACACACACACACATACACACGTGCACACACACACACACACACACAATTTCATTCATCTAGGTAAAGTAGTTTCTGAAAAAAACTTCTGCCTACTTATCTGGAGGGATGGACCGATGGATGGAAGGATGGATGAGCTCCATTTAAATATTCCTCCCTCCACTTCATGTTGGGGGACAATCAATATAGAAAATGAACCCTTTGAACCCTATAGGCGGGTTTAGCGGCCACACAGAGAACGTGCAATCACTTAAAATGCTAAAAAACCAGCTTCCAAATATGACTTTTCTTTGTCATGTGACCTTGTTTGTGATCAGGTGGTTTCCCCATCCCAATAAGCTGTGTTTCAGCATAGGTGGGGGTCACGACCCCTTTTATGTAATACAGGGTTCAGCGTGGCAGTATCCAAAGAGAATGCTGTACTCTTCCCTTTCCTCTTTGAGTCCTACAACAACACTGCCTCATGCATACAAATGACCTGATTGGACCATTTTGACTGTCATGGTTATGCTTACTGCTTGTGCAAAAACGTGTGGTCTTTAATTCCAACAAAGTTCACTCGATGAGGATTTAAGTTTGGTCAAAAAAGATCAGACTGACAGCTTTATCTTAAAAATATTACACCCTTATACAGCAAACTGAGCAGGAACTGCAGCCCTGTAAAATTTGGTCTTGGCTGTCCCAATGTTTATGGTATATCTGATCTTATCTTAAAAGGGTCAGTTTAACTGAAGGGTTCAGTGCAATAGCCTTATAAATGCCAATTTTACAGAATCAAGATGCAGATGGTGTTGAATATTGCTGTAATTTATGCAACAACAATACATGTGCTTTAGAATGTCATCCCTACTAGAGCACAGCACTGACCAGTGCTCAACATTGGTACATGATTAAGGTATATTGTGAAATATCGTTAAACATGAGATGTGCATTTATCAAGTCCTGAGTCCTTCAATTTTTTCTTCAAAGTTTTTGTTATAGGCCAGCACTACCACACCTGGTTAACTTTGAAAAGTTGAATTGCATGTTGCAATGCTGGAATACAACCAGACATCTGAAGAGGAGTGTTGAGGCTGCAGGTTGGATTTGTGCAATTTATTTTGACATGAATAAAGCCGACAACTGCATGTTCCGAAAAAAAATATGGATATACATACATTCCGAGAGGAAATGAAAATACCGTCTTCTTGCCAACATTTCCAAAAACAAATTAGCCATCAATTTTGCACAACTGAGTAAAATTAACATTTAATTGGCTCTGGTTTAAGTCTACCTGCTGGTTCTGTGGTCACTTCTCAGGACATCCTTTATGAAATGTTTATGACTTCCAGCCCTCGGTCTGCACTCTGAACTGCCAGGGGTTGTCAACTGAAGTGGCTATTTTTCGCTTATTATTATTTTATCAGTCCATTTATGTGTTGGTCCTCCGCGTGCATGCATTTGCATATAGATTATCAGCAGAAAACACTGTGGATAAAGCACTTGATTAAAAGTTGGCTGTTGAGTGGTGAATCCTGGTCCACACGGATTTGTGCTGGACGATACCCCATTGTGTTCTGTTGTTTTATATTCTGCTCCATGACACTCTGTAGAGCTGTCTGAAACTTTATGGCACTTCTATTGTGAAAAACGGCACTCTGTTGTACTCTATAGTTCAATGTTGCTTTACCGTATTCTATAGCGCCATTGCTGTGTTCCCTGTGAACTCAAAAGCTTGTCGCTCTGACATGAGAACTAGGAGGTTTCGCAGCATGTCAGCTGGTACAAAGCTGTTGCAAACTCTGGCACATTCTGGGCTCCGCCTTCTTCAGAGCTATGTTCTTGTGTACACTATTAGTTAAATGCATTAATTTAGGCGTGAAAGCTGATTCAGGTGGTAGGCTTATCAGTCATTTGCCATTTTAGTGAATTGAGACATTTTGGCCAGATTGTATGACACTTGTTTCCTCTGGGAGCTCAAGGCTGTTCAACGGCACCAAACTTGAAATTCTACATTTACAGACTGTTTCAATTCAGTTTTTTTCAGGCTCAAAGGTTGTAACTGGGAGTGTCTTAGTTATCTGGAACACAAACTCTGGGATTCTCTCTTATGCGAAGAGACACTCAATGGTACAATCCGGTGGTATTTGGAAATATAAGCTGCTGTGTAGTGCAAATTGTACTGCTTGGTGACATGTAGCATATTGTGATACTCTTAGATTTATATTTGGGGCTGCTCCGCTCTCTGTGGTATACATCAGTACTGTATAGTACTTCAAAATACTCTGTACTGGACAGTGCAACTCTATGCTACTCTTTACTGGTTTGTGGTACTCTCTGGCACTGTGTATTGCATTGGGAAGCATTGTGGTACTCTGTACTGGATTGTGGTACTCTATGGCACTCTTTATTGGAATGGGGCACTCTATGGTACTGTATATTCAATTGGGGCGCTCTGTGGTACTCTCTATTGGATTGGGGAGCTTGGAGGTACTCTGTAACATAGACATAATATACGTAGACGCCTCATTATGTGCTAGAGCGTAATCCAGCGTCGCCGCCATATTGGATGGGTCTCCTCACTCTAGGCTAGCACCAGAGCCAATCGAAGTCAACGCAAAGAGAGCAGCTATGCCCGTATTTTGTGCAGCCTAGGTTTGCAATAATCTGCGCAGTATTGAAAGCAGATCACGTGGGATTACCTTTCTCAAGTAAGATAATTGAACAATAATTTTAGGTATTTTATGCGCGGCTCACTGACAGTACCAGTACACCCGTGCCATAATGTTCGCTGTCATGTTCACGAGTGCCATGCGGGGCTGAAATGGTCGGAACTACTTTCAAGTTGGACGTTTCCGTGTAACACTATCCAGCTGCAGCCCCGGAGCAGAAGCCCCTGACGTGACACAAGCCCCTGGATGCATAACAAAGCCGAGGCTGCATCCTTCGAAGGCTTTATTTTTAGGGGTTGCCATTTCATCCCATCTGCCAAACTGACGTAATGCCATTTCATCTCTGTTAAACAGTTTTGATTTAAGCGAATTGTCACTGTTTTCCCCAACCTTAACCTTAACTTTAATACCGAGCCCTACACCTAACCCCAAACTTAACCTTGTCTCTTACCCAAATGTCAGTTTGGCAGATGGAATTAAGTGAAGACCCCTTAAAATGCAGCCTTCGAAGGCTGCAGCCAACGCTTTCAGATGCACCCCCTGGCTTGACAGAAGTGCCCTAGGAGTGACGGAAGTGAAATACTGGCTATTCACTGTTTTTTTCCACTTAGCTGGCTCGCTAGCTAGGCTAGCGAACTAGCTAGCTAGCTATTTTGCTAGCTTATCTAGTGATATTTATTGTCATGCTAGCTAGCTTACTGAATAACAGTAAGTGACGGTAAACTAACCATTTACTGTTTCTATCGGTTTAGCTATGTGCACAAGATGCAATTAGCTCACAAGCTAGCTAGCTAGGTGGTTCACTAGCGTAAATATCTCTAGATAGGCTAGCGAAATAGCTAGCTAGCTACTTTGCTAGCCTAGCTGGAGAACTAGCTAAGTGAATAATGCTGCATTAGGTAACACTAGTAAACACGAGTTGTGCCCTGAATTAAAGTCGCAGGTACGAGGAAGGGTCATTCGGACAGTGAGGTCAAAAGAACGGAATTCACCAGTCGTGTCTCAAAAACACGGCTCGTGGGACGCGTTACCGAATGCAGCAGAAAAACACTGAATATTGGTTACGGTGCGAGTATTTGAAGCGGATTGGATATGGCGCATATAATACATATTTTACCCTGCTCGTGTTTGTAGCATCTGGTGAATTTCAGAACTCGTTGGGCCGACCTTAATACATTTATTAATATGCTATACTATATGTCTGTAACAAGAACAAAGTATTTCAGCATGAAAGCATGTATTTTTAATGTGTGACAGCGTCCTGTATCATAACTACATCTCTGCCGTTTGTAACAAACCAAACAGTGCAAAAATGGTATAAAATTTCGGGCAGTTATGATTATTGTAGTTGCGCATACACCTTCCTGCGTAGAAATAAATGCACTGGGGGTGTATGGCGGATCCATCCAAAATGGAGGCGCGTTGTAACGTCAGCTCCAATAGGCAGCGTCAGTCTATGAGGCGCAAGGATGTTTGAGGCGTCTCTGTAATAGATTGTGGTACTCTGTTTTGGAGGGGGAACTCTATGGTACTCTGTATTACATTGCGGTACTCTATGGCACTCTATATTGAAATGCATGAGTTCTGTGGTACTCTGTACTGTATGGCAGGACTTTGAAATGTACTTTGAAATGGTCCCCCCTCTCTCTCTGAGTCCAGATAAAATCTTTGTTCTGAGGAACTCTGATAAAAGAGTCACAAAGAGAGAGGGAAGCCACTCCAGGCAGGGGAGATGTGAAAGATTGAGGAGAGAAAGATGGCGAGCCGGGGAAGATTAGAGAGAATACGATATGGAGGCATGATGGAGGAGAGAGGGAAGAAGAGAACAGGAAGGTCATAATGAAACAAATAAAAACAAGGCGGGAGGCAGAGAGAAATATTAGGGGAGAAAAGAAGACCAGAAGCACTGAGTAAGAGTAATGAGGAAGAGAGAGGAAATACACTGGTGAGGCACAGGAACTGGAGAGAAGGGGAGAGATGGGGAGAGAGAGAGAAAGATGGGATGACAGGGAGAGAGGGGTAAACAGAGAAACAATAGAGGGATGAGAGATGGAGATAAGTTGTGGAGATGCAGAATAAGAGAAAGAGCGTGAGATTGACAGAGGTGGTAGAAGAGACGAGGAATAAGGGAAGGAGGGGGTGATAGAGCGAAAAGAGAGAGTGAGTGAGAGAGAGGAGGGGAAGAAGAGAGATGAGGAATGAGAGACGGAGCGAGCGAGAGACTGAAACAGCCCTCAGCGTTGAGAACATTACACTTGGGTAATAAAGAGGTTCTGCACTGTCACACACAGCATTAGCCCGCTGTCAAACTGACCCCAAAGTGTCAACAAGTTAATAGCCTGGATATCGCCCATATTATTACTTGTCACCACCCGCGAAAGCTGACACACTAATAATTTACAGGAACACAAAACACAAAACAAAAACAACAAATGTTTCAGTTTGTGTAAGGAAATGAAAAACTGCGGTAGAAGAAAAAGATTCATAGATTGGCGCCAGGAAAGATAGATAAGTGAAAAAGAGAGTAAACAAGTTTTAGTCTGTGCAAGACTGGTAAAAAAAAGGGCTGGTCTTAACACTGATCAAATTTAAATGGTAAGATAATAACAGAAAGTTTATACTATGTGGTTTTAAACAGGCTGTACGATACACAAGAGGCTATTGAAAATAAAATGTATAATAGGAATAATGTAATATTTGCAGATAAATGACAATACAGTATAAAAACAACGAAAAAATACAATGAATTTAAGAAAATATGAATTGATATGTCCTTTAAGAGATAATTAACGGTAAATTGTCAGAGTGACCGTATTTATGTGTGTGAACATAGGGCATGTGGGATTGGTGTGTCGTGGTTGTGTGCAAGGTTGTGGCCATGTTTTTGTGATAGCAGTAGAGTAAGTATGTGCGTGTGTGTGTGTATGTGAGTGTGTGTTATTGTGTATAGGGTGATGTTGGAGTGTGTTGGAGTGTGTTTCTGTGTGTTTATATGAGCGCATTCACATGTGAATGCTTGCGAGTTGTTTGCAGGGAACGCTTGTTAGTTGGTGACTACAGTACACCATAATTCATTAGAGCGGAGCACTGCCTCAATCACCACAAGAGAAGTAATGACTCTGCTAATTACGCTCCAAACACCATTAACGGTGTGAGGGAACGCAAGCTCTCCATCGCTCTCTGAAAGACAAACGACCGCTGACGCGTTCCCCTTTCACTCATATTGTGTTTTGGCACCGACACTTCACCCTGACCACCTCCCCTTCCATAAACCATGTCCAATCACATTTATTGATTTGGCTCCAATCAAATACCTTCGTCCCTCCCACCCCCACCCCTTCTCCTCCGATATCTCCACCCCCACACCTTATCCAATTTTTATTGCCCTCCCTCCCTCTCTCCCCCCTTGTCACTCTCTTTCCCCTTTTCTCCATACCTCTCTGGAGTAGGTCCAGTGTCTTTATTTATGCTGGTCGCACCGCTTGCCTCCACTATAAACACAAGATTTATCAGGCCTATATTTAATTAAACTGAAGAGTAATGGAAAAACTAATATGAGTCTTGTCTTGTCCGAGAAGCCATTAGACGGCCGGGGATCCTAGTTCACAGTAAAGAGGCACTTTAATGCAGAGATACACGAAAGAGCGGCATTCAATTACCCAGGCCTGACTGACACCTGCCAAACATGGAGCTAGTGGACCCTCACAGGACTCAATTTCCCAGAATTCTGAGACACCCCCATTCTATTGGTTAATTCTGACCCCTAATCCTAACTCGTGGATCTGACCCAAGTTCACCCCTTTAACCAAAAGAATGGAGCAGTGGGAGGAGCTAGATCTAATCCAGCTCTGCCCATTGGATCTTTGGTTCTGCAGTGAGATGTACTTGAGAATTCCGGACTGGTACTGTGGCCTGACTCGTCAAAAAAAAAAAAAAAAAAAAAATTGTCAAAAGCTGAGCAGGAGCACAGCTGCACCATGGTTTGGTTTTTGCCAGAGAACAGTTAAAAGTACTCCCGCATTTGTTTTGTCCAGTGATGTTTAAATGAAAGAAATTAGCGCAACGCGGCAAACTAGACAAATAACGCACCAACTTTATCATGAACTGATGTTTCTGTTAAGCAACCTTCATCAGAGTTTGCCTGACCGAAACCTCAGTCCATATTAAAGTTGGTGGGTTATTTGTGAAGTTAGTAGTGTTGCACTATTTTCTTAACTCTTTTTTTGGAAAGCAGCACCTGCAAAGAGCTACAGAGGGTGTGTGGATACTCCCTCTTCTCATTCTGTCCAATGGCATTTGCCAATACCCTGACTGAGGCATTCACTCTGGCTATGAAAAAACCCAGACAAGGTGACCTCACCACTGAAACTTGTTACCGCAGTTCCTGTTTCTCTTCACACCACAGTTGAGCTGTACAGGTGAAGACCTGGAGGAAAGGAATTCAAAAGCAGTTTGAGCTAATGGATCACAGGAGCCCAATTAGCTGGCCAGTAACGAGTCATGGGGTTCATTCTAACCGCTCATTTCTCACATCTCCGCCTCGCATCTCTTCCTGTGTCCTTAGCTGTACCCACGTATGGTGGAGGACATGAGGAGGAGATGCTAGGAGACGATAAGGAGGATGGAGGAATCAAGGCTTCATGGAGCATCCATATCCAGTCATGAGTCAGTTTGAATCACCCTCAGTCGCAAAGACATGGCTAATGGGGGGGAAAGTCCATTCACTTTGTGGATTATTTATTTATATGTTGTAGGTACCAGAAAAAGATCTGAAAAGTCTTGTCTCATGTACACGTATGAAAAAAGGCTCTGGAAGCCTCCATACTCCCACGCAGAGGGACCATTAGAATTTAAACCAATGGAATGCCTTTAACCCCTTTGTGCAGAATCCAAATAATTTCCTGTTATGCATGAACCTATTTAGGCATTATAACTCAATATTTGTCTCATGGAGACAAATTATTCCAGTGAAGCAAAGCATTTGAAAATTCAACAACAGAATAATTAAGAATTAATGTTCTGAATTTACGGATGCCAGCGTCTATGTCTGCACAAAAAGGTTAAAGATGATGGAACTTGATTGATTTCTTGGTTTAAATGAGACTTGCTTGACTGACTCTCTTGGTAAAGATATCGCTTGCGGCACAAGAGCGACTAACATGGTCTCGGATCGAATCTGGCAGCGCTAGTGCCGAATGTGACCAGTAGCCCAATCGAGAGCAGAGCATAGTTGGCATCGTGCTGTTCAGGGATATGAGAGGGATACAGTTGCCTGGGCATTCATTGCTAGTTGGTCTACCATCTTTTGCTTGTCATTTAGGCACCTGTTCCTCTGCCCTCATTCAGCACAGGCTAGGACTGTCAGAAAAGCAGCAGCTGACAGGCATGCATTTTGGAGGAGAACTGGACTGGACAAGCCAAGTTATTACAGAGAAAACTGATCATATTAGATATGAACCTTCATTGGATTAGCCACTGAGCCGAAAATATTTCAGGAATGGGCTGATTTCTTTCTACTAGGGGAAGCCTGCCTAGCTCAGCAGGTATTGTGTTTCACCATGACACTGGAGGTTGTTTGTTTAAGTCCCTGTGCAACTACACTGCTGTTTCAGCGCAGGACTCTTAATGCAGCATTGAAAAGGGGGGAGGGGACTGGGGACTAATCAAATTAGAGTCTCTTTGGATAAAATAATGGGTTAAAATTATGTGTAATACAGCACAGTGAGGTCCTATTCACTCCTGACACCAGCCAAACATTACAGTCCAGGTCTGACATAAGATCTTGGCTTTGTCTCATAAACCTGGACTGAGATTAATATAATATATAATTCTTTCCTTCTTCAGAGCAACAAATTCTGGTTATTTACCGTCAAAACACAGTTGCCAGTGCAGATGTAATTGTGAAGTTTGAAACAGGACTGTTTCGGCACAAATGCACTCGTTCTCCAACCAATTAATTATCCTCCCCCGTCTTGAAATATTTGTATTTCCCTGCAGAGAGGGTGTGCAGCACCAGTAGTGCATTAACTGATCACAGGCTAATCAGATGATTGGGAGTATGAACTCAGACAAAGCAGTGACACGTCCTGAGCTGTTTTGAGCCCTGGCAAGCCTTGACTTCCTTCTTGTTCACTCGGCTCTAATCACTGTTCTCTGTTCTCTTCATTTTAACATTCTTATAACCATTCGAACGCTGTTCTCAGCATTCCCTCTAGCACTCAAATGTTCTCACCTCCATTCTAATGCTGTTCTCAGGGCTTTTTAAAATCATTCTAATGATCTTACCCCAATTCTAATGCAATTCTCAGGGATTTAAAAAATTTTCCGACTGCCACACTCATTTTGATTTCTCAGCTTTTTTTTATAAACCATTCTAATGTTCTTACTGTCATTCTAGTGTTGTTTTCTGGGCTTTTTTCAACTATTGTAATGTTCTCACTGTCATTCTAATGTTGTTATCTGAGCTTTTTTCAACTATACAAGTGTTCTTACAACCATCAAAATGTTTTCTGGACTTTTATCAACTATGCTAATGCTCTTTAACCATTTCAATGTTGTCCCCCAAACTTTTTTCCCAAACTATTCTAAATGTTCTTTCCACCATTTTAATGCTGTTCTCTGAGCTGTTCCCAACATTCCAATGCTGGTTTTTGGGCTCTCTCTACCATTTTAATGTTGTGACAGTAGCTGTTCTATGGGCTTTGACAACCATTCTAATGCTTTTACCAGCACTTTGATGCTGCTGTCTGGGCTGTTCCTGCAATTCAAATTCTGTTCCCTGAACCTTCTCACAGTTCTCATGCTGTTCTCTGGGCTGTCCCTGCAATCCTAATGCTGTTCTCTGAGCTGTTCTCACTATTTTAATGCTGTCCTCTGAGCTGTTCCCACATTCCTAATGTTGTTCTCTGAGCTGTTCCTACAATTCTGATGCTGTTCTGGGGCTGTTCCAACTATTCTGATGCTGTCCTCTGAGCTATTCCTGCAATTTTAATGCTGCTCTATGAGCTGTTCCCACCGTTCCAATGTTTTCCTCTGAGCCGTTCCCACAATTCTTATGCTGTTCTCTGAGCTGTCCCCGCAATACTACTGCCGTTCCCTGAGCTATTCAGGGAATTTTAATGCTGTCCTCTGAGCTGTTCCCACATTCCTAATGTTGTTCTCTGAGCTGTTCCTACAATTCTGATGCTGTTCTGGGGCTGTTCCAACTATTCTGATGCTGTCCTCTGAGCTATTCCTGCAATTTTAATGCTGCTCTATGAGCTGTTCCCACCGTTCCAATGTTGTTCTCTGAGCTGTTCCTACAATTCTGATGCTGTTCTGAGGCTGGTCCAGCTATTCCATTGCTGTCCTCTAGGCTATTCTTGCAATTATAATGCTGTTCCCTGATCCTGCTGGCAGTTCTAATGCTGTTCTCTGAGCTGTTCCCAAAATTCTAATGCTGCCCTCTGAGCTATTCCTGCAATTTTAACACTGTTCTATGAGTTGTTTCCACCTTTCCAATGTTTTCCTCTGAGCTGTCCCTGTAATACTCATGCTGTTCCCTGAGCTATTCCTGCAATTCTCATACTGCTCTCTGGGCTGTTCCAACTATTCCAATGCTGTCTTCTGGGCTGTTCCTACAATTCGAATACTGTTTTTTTAGCTGTTCCTGCAATTCTAATTCTGTCCTCTGAGCTGTTCCCACATTCCTAATGTTGTTCTCTGAGCTGTTCCTACAATTCTGATGCTGTTCTGGGGCTGTTCCAACTATTCTGATGCTGTCCTCTGAGCTATTCCTGCAATTTTAATGCTGTTCTATGAGCTGTTCCCACCATTCCAATGTTTTCCTCTGAGCCATTCCCACAATTCTAATGCTGTTCTCTGAGCTGTCCCCGCAATACTACTGCCGTTCCCTGAGCTATTCCCGCAATTCTCATACTATTCTTTGGGCTGGTCCAGCTATTCCGTTGCTGTCCTCTAGGCTATTCTTGCAATTCTAATGCTGTTCCCTGATCCTGCTGGCAATTCTTATGCTGTTCTCTGAGCTGTTCTCACCATTTTAATGCTGTCATCTGAGCTGTTCCCAAAATTCTAATGCTGTTTTTTGAGCTATTCCTGCAATTTTAATACTGTTCTATGAGTTGTTTCCACCTTTCCAATGTTTTCCACTGAGCTGTCCCTGTAATACTCATGCTGTTCCCTGAGCTATTCCTGCAATTCTCATACTGCTCTCTGGGCTGTTCCAACTATTCCAATGCTGTCTTCTGGGCTGTTCCTACAATTCAAATACTGTTTTTTTTAGCAGTTCCTGCAATTCTGATGTTGTTCTCTGGGCTGTTTCCACAATTTTGGTGCTGTTTTCTGAACTGTTCCAACTATTTTGATGCTGTTCTCTAGGCTGTCCCTACAATTCTGATGCTGTTTTTGAGCAGTTCCTGCAATTCTGGTGTTGTCCACTCAGCTGTTCCCACAGTTCTGATACTGTTTTCTGAGCTGTTCCAACTATTTTGATGCTGTTCTCTAGGCTGTTGCTACAGTTCTGATGCTGTTTTTTGAGCTGTTCCTGCAATTCTGATGTTGTTCTCTTAGCTGTTCCCACAGTTCTGATGTTGTTTTCTGAGCTGTTCCAACTATTTTGATGCTGTTGTCTAGGCTGTTCCTACAGTTCCGATTGTCTTCTCGGGGGTTTTTTCCTGCCATTCCTCCTCTGTTTGCCTGACTCATCCCACCACACTGCACAGCTTGACTGATGCGCCACTGGTATTTTCGTGGTTTCCCGAAGAAAGAGCTCGGTGCGGTGAAATAATGGCGCTAATGATGCCGCGCGCCATGCCCTCCACGCTTTGAATTCATACGCCTCATTAGAGCCTGGACTCCCCGAAGCGATGCCCAATCACACGCCTCCGTGTGCGTGTGTGCATTTGTGTGTGTGCAAGTCTGTTTCAAGTCAGTGAAAAAGAGATGAACTTCTTTTCTGCAGATCTATACAACCATGAGAGAAAGAGAAAGAGAGGGAGACAGAGAAGAATTTCTGAGCGAGGAAGAGAGAGAATGTAAAATATAAAACACACACAAACACATTCTTCTTTTTGCCCTGCTTGCATTGAGATAATGTTTTATAATGTTTAAGAGGGCGGTGCGTGAAACTTTCTTTTTTTTCCCGGCATGTATTTAGCCACCCTATTAAATATTTAGAGGGCCCTACTGCAGCGCTAAATTGAATCGCTGGGACCTTTTTTTGGCTGCGGTCGGACTGCTATCTGAACGAATTAGGCGGAGACGAGGCTGACAGTAATGGGAGATATCTGTTCCTCCCTGGGGGGCCGGGGAGGGTGGGGGGGCAGATGCGATACGGGACGACAGGTACTGGGGGCCTCTTCGCTGTAGCCCATTGGCTAATGCCACTAATGCACAGACTGGCAGATAATGCTCCAGATTAGCGAAGGGGACGTTTATATCAGGCTAATCCAATCACTCTCCTCTGCTTCCCGATATTTTATTAGTGCTGCCTCCCCAGTAATTCCCTCCTCAGAGAACAGGAAGCCTCGGGATATTACAGGTGAGAGGGGGGGGGGGGGGGGGATTGAGAGAGCAAAGAAATTAATGTATTTAATAAATGAGTCAATAAAATAAACAATTTCTTTCATTATATTTAAAAATACCATAATATTATTGATAACAATTGCTATTGTTTATACTTATTTACTTTCATTTTATATATTCATTTGTTGATGAAGAGTAAAATACTAATAATATGAAATGTAATTTGTAATGTAACTGCAACCGTAGACGTCATAACTATCGTTAATGTAATAGCTAGTTCCAGTATTGTGATGTTGTTATCGGACTTTTTACATTTTTTTTCTGTTTGGTGATATGCACTATGTGTATGTCAGTCGAACAAAGCACAAACCAGTGCAGAGAAAGAAATTGAGAGGGAGGGAGAGATGGAGTGAGTGAGAGAGAGAAAGAAAGAAGGGAGTTTGAGAGAGAAGTCTGAAGAGAGGGGTTAAGAAAGAGATATACGGGTGAGAGAAAGAACGAGACGGAGAGATGGAAGGATATAGACTAGGCTGGTTGAGAGAAAGAGGTGCGGAGAGCAACTGTGAGACAGAGAGGGAGAGAAAGTTGGAGTGAGAGAGAGATAGAGGGAGGGAGAGATGGAGAGAGCAAGAGAATTATAAAAAGAGAGAATAGGAGATTGGCGGACAGAGGAAGGGGCAATTCATCTTACATTGCAGTTCATGTTTAATGTGCTTATGTTAAACTTTTGGCAAAGCATATATTGAAATATGCCACGCCAATAAAGCATTTTGAATTGAATTGAAAAAGACAGAGAGAGAAATAAGATAGGGGGAATGATGGAGAGATGGCAAAAGTGAGAGAGCAAGAGTGCGAGAGAGAGAAAGAGAGTGGCTGGCCTTCAGCCACACGTAGCAAAAATAAAAAAGGAAGTAATCAGAAAGTGCGCCGTTCGCATACCTTCTTGCTTCTGAGACATCAATTTGCATCAGACTGTAGAATTCATACTTAATTTCTTTTCAATGGTAGAGCCTTGTTTATTGAATCATAATAAGCATGCAAGAAGCTCTGAGAACAGTATTTTATGCAGAATACGCGTCTCCGGCTTTATGTGATGCCAATAGGGGGTTATTTGAGGCTAGAATCCTGCTAAAGCACTGCGAAAGGGTATATTTTCACCTGGTCCTACAGCCACTGGCAAATCATACTGCGCTGGCAGAGGGTTAGGGTTAGGAGTTACCCCATAAAACCTAAAGACCCGCACATACATTTGTCAAATGCTTCTGCTTTATTTAAAGCTGGGGAACTTCAGGTCTATTTTAAGTTAATGTGGAGATCCTCCAAGGTGCCCAAGTCTGGCTGAATTGCAGGAAAGTGTGTGTAAAATTCTGGACACAATCTAGATATTTTCCGTTCCATGTAATAGTGCGTATATAAAAACGTGGCATCCTCGGTGTGGATATGGCACTCAGTATATAAGTGTGATGCAGCTTCAGTGAAGGGCTGCAGCCAGCAGATACACAAAATGTGAGTGATATTGTCCTACAATATGGAAAAAGGGGGGCTTTTTTAAACTTTTAACTTACTTAAGGGAGAATTCAAAGGGAAATCAGTTTAAGGGTTAAGGTGTTCCTTAAATTAGGAGTACAGGATTTACATTCTCCCGAGATGTTTACAAATTTCACTGTTTACCTGATGTATTCAATTTTAGACTCAGGAGACAGAAAGCTAATTTCCTGATTGGAATCGATTCAAAACTATCTGTATGCCCTGGGGAAATTGTGTTATTTTGGACAGCACTTCTACATTGGAAAATTTCTTCACACTTCCAAGTGCCTTTCGTCTTCCAGGAAACTTTCTTCCTTAACTGCTCAGGAGATGATGGAACAGAGGAGGGCTGTGAGGGCCGTATCTGTTACTGGCTTTCATGCCATCTTACTGCCTTTAATTAGTCAATTAGCTTATAAAATTTATTAATTTGCTAAACCTTTCATGAAATCTTCATTTTTGCTGCATTTCACTTGAATGACCACCAAAGACTGTTCTTGCATCCCGAAATGAACCATTTTACAGACATCTATGAGTTTGCTTGAAAAGTCAGTTGGCAAATTTAGCTGGGATAACTAGCAGAAACAAAAACCTGCAAACTCACCGGCCCCTCAGATATGCAGCTGCCCATCCCTGTAATAAATTTACTTCCATTCCTCATCATCCCTTTAAAATGATGCAGCCAGTGTACACGGCCTGTCCCACAGTCTCCATGAGCCCCATAGTCATGGCTGTTACCACAAAAGCCTTTTTTATACCAAGCAGTGCATTTACTTTCAGTTCGTTACAAATTAGAATGGATATTTTTTCATTTCCATTGTCAAAAAGGGCACCAAAAGAACAGTTCCAATCCATCCTGTTTTTTTCTTACGACTCCATTGAGGTGCCTGGCACACTGCTCCAATACTAAAAGGCAGAGCAAGAAACACTGCAGTCCATTGATTGGTCGAAGGGAGAAGCCTCTCTTTTGATCGACTAAGGATTTGGTTGACTCAGCTATGACCATCTGGTATCAAGCCAACCTGTATTAAAGGGTACTCCCTTGTGAAAATATCCTATCGTTATTTATTAGTAATACTATAGCATTTCGATAGTAGTAGATAGATAGATAGTTTAAATAGTATAACTAGAGTAGTGCTGTAGCCATCATATTATGACTATAGTATTACCACAGTCAACAGTACCGTGATATTACTATGGTCCACACAACTGAATTGCAATAGTTTGAATAGCTATATCATCACTATAGTAATACTACACTATGGTGGTGAAAATACCATCCATTTACTGTAGGATAACTTTAGCTTGGAACTGTAGTAATTCTTCATAAGCGCTGTTTGCTGTGGAAACCCAAATCAGACCTCAGGTTATGTACCAGATCAAAGGGAAACATTACTATACTGAAAGCGTTTAATGGACATGCGACTTATCTATCCTCACGAGGCGCTGGACAGCTCCTGTAGGAGCCCCAGGTTCTGCTCTTATGTTTCAACAGGCCTACAAAGCCTAGCGACAGTCACTAAACAGTACAGGCCTTAGAATAAATCTTGTTTTCTCCAAGTGGTGATAGAAGAAAACAACAGCCCTAAAATGAAGTTTAGCTGGAAACAAACTCAAGGATGGACCAAAAATGAAGTGCCATTCTTAAAGGAGCAGAATGTAAGAAATGTATGTTGATTAATCATGAAATGGCCCTGATATATCACCAGACATTAAGGAATGATTTTAATTTCAAATACTTATATCACTGACAACAGTAGTCCAGCCAGAATATTCTCATTACAAAAGCGAAGTTGCAGCCCACAACTAATTTTGATGTTGTCATTTTGTGTTTTGGCCTGTTGCTGCCGCCCTCCACCTATCTCCCAATCACAAAGTCGGCAGCATTTCGGCATCCAGGTTGCCAGTTACCACTGAGCTGCAGCTACCAGCGTTTCGGAGCACAAATGTCTGATGTTACTAAACCTAAAAGGCCTTGTTATGATTCTGAAATACGTCGTGACAAAGTCAGAAACAAAACAAGGATCTGTATACGATACGATGCGATACGTATAGAACATGCTTTAGAAAGATGGAGACAGCTGAAAGCAGAGAAGAATTTGAAGACCGACGCCGAAGTTGCTGATTTTCTCCTGGGCAGGTAAGATTTAGCTAACTTTGGCTAACTTAATTCTATTTAATGTAGGGATGGACATTTCAAATATTCTCTACAGTCAAATAACATTATGTATGTTCGTTCATGGTAAGTTAGTGCGTATGCAGTTGGGTCATCAAATCGACTAGGTAACAAATTGTTTGAGAAATAAAAACGCAACTCGTCATTGCTAACATTAGCAATACATTATTAGAGTCTGTTTCTATGGCATTATGCTGAGACACTGTGGAAACCGTTCCAACATTAGCGCAGCCATTATGGCAATTGAGACAGTACATTGGTCAAATGAGTCCTCGTTCATTCTTTACGCATATTACAGTATGGACTTTAATGGGCTATCCACACAGAAGAGTGACAAGCAAGTTGACCAATAAGACCATTGCTTAAGTTAGTTAGTCATTAGTCTCAATCTTTTCTGAACTGAACTGAACTGAACTGAACACAACCCTGTTAGAGCAAATCATTGGTAATATTGAAACAAAGCCATGGTAGCTCCGTATAGTAGACGTTCTTGCTGGATCCGGCAACCTAGCTGGCAACCTCTCCTCTGGGGGAGAGGAGGAGGGGATACTGCGCTCTGCACTTATTTGAATGTGATTGCAGTACCAGTTTTGGCCATAAACCTATATACGGCTTCTTTAAGAGGTGAGGAGGAATCAGTGTCTTTGAGGAGGCAGCATTAAGTCTGAGACGGGGTAGTGCTGTCCCTCACAGCAAACGTGTTGTGGGTTTGACTCCGGCTCGAGTGGAGTTTGCATGTTCTCCTTGTATTTGTGAGGGCTAACTCTGGATCCTCCCACAGTCCTAAGATGTGGGTTATAGACCAGAGTCCCTCGGTAGAGTTGCGCCAACTCAAGAATAGGAGCCATTTTGTGTCCAGCACATGAAAGCTATTTTGCGCAATGGAAATTGTTAGATTTTTTTCTGTTACTTTCTCAGAGCCAAAACAGTCATTTTGGGGGGAAACAAATAAATCATCTAGAAAACGTTTTGACAAGCATAAGAGGGGAAAGTATTCGGACATGAGAAGAGAGAAAATGCAAAAAAAAAAAAAAATTCACTTTGAGACAGTGCCCAAAAATGCGATGGAAACAAATGGCTGGACGACTCATGTCGTAAATCTGCATCTAGGAACTCTATTATAGACTAACTGCAGCCTCTGCATTGCCCGTAGCTATAAATGCACAAGGGATCTCTTACATTGATTCGGAAGTCTGTCTCGGGTGCTTTCCTGCCTTTTGTGCATTGTATGCTGGGATAGGCTCAAGACCATTGTTGTTCCAGAACTTCTTTTGTAAATCATGTGCACAGATAAGTCTCATTGTAATCAATCAAGTCTGGGTCATACCAATCCCTATGGGGGCTAGGAGGCCCATAAAATGGCTTTCAATGGGCACTGTAGGGCTAGATTCACGACATTACAGTTCTTTGGCTGACACTTTCACTCAATGGACTAACAATGGACTAAGCAAGGGCCAGTCCTCTGGAGCATTATGGGGTCTCCGTCTGAGGTAAAGGGCCGTGTTTAGGGGCCAAACATGGGCGCTAATCTTAGTGAGGCTACCCTCAGGTACAAACCACTGCCCTCCAAGCTTATGGTCAAGCGTGTTAACCACCAGGCTACAGCCTGCCCGTGATGTAGAGTAAAGAAAGGAAAGAAAGGGCCTGTCGTGTGGAACGGAGAAGTCAAAATGGCAGGTGACCCAGATCCCCTCCTCCCCTTAATCTGAGTGTGGGAGGGGGGTGCTATAAAATCTGTGGCCGACTCCTTTCAGCGCAGAAATGCATGTCTCAGCCAACAAGAAAGAGAGAGATGGCAAGAGGGAGAGGGAGACAGAAAGAGACTCACCTCTCCGGTGAGCCCATTCTAGGTGAGATTTAGCACAGCTGTTTGGATAAAGAAGAAGGGAGAGATATAGTGACCAAAATTCTAGAGCTGTGTCTCAGTTCACAGCCTTCTGCGCTACTCTATCCCAATTTCTAGCAGATAAAGTACACGTAGCACGCTTACACTGAAAAATTGCACAACCCCATTTCCAAAAACATTGCGACACTGTTTTAAATGTAAATAAAACAGAATGTATTGATTTGCAAATCAATCAAAACCCAATATTTAATTGAAAATAGAACGAAGACAACATCAAATTTTTATTTTATTTAAAATTAGCATTGGCCACACGTAAAAGTGCGAATAACATTGGCCTTAATAAATTCAAATTATAGATCGCCAATATTTCATGTAATATTGCCAATATAATTGACAATCCAAATGATTTACATGTAGGTTAAAAAAGTGGTCCGATTTTAAGATCGCCTCCAAAAAACGGGTTGCAGTAGCGCACAGACTGGTGGAGGCCAACGAGATAGCTGTCACCGTTCCAGGAGCGCATGGCAGCACTGATAGGCTCCCCCTCCATTGTGGGAATGCGAGGCGGTGGGGACATGGATGGGTCCCCACCGCCTCGATCGGAGCTGCATGAGGGTAATACAGTCTGCAGAGATCACTCTTCATAGTACTTTTATCAGTGTTACTCCATGACATTTTATTGGGTGCCACACAACGACCAGCCACTCGTCACTTTGCCGGATGAGATCTCGTGCCGAAAGTTCCTCTCACAATAGAAGATCTGCCATGGACAAAATGTGATCACGGTCGAAGTGTCCGGAGGCATCTATATACCAAGCAACAAAAGAAACGCAAGTTAGCTAGTTAGTTAATGTACGCTTATGGTTACTCAGTCGAAGTGACCGCAACAAGTGTGAAACGAGTGTAAATGTGCACGCTCTAGTAATAAATTAGATTTTCTAAAATAATTACATTCAAACTTATGTTCCAGTCTGCCTTCAATTATGCGAACTTGCGTTTCTTTTGTTGTTCAGTATATATCTGACTGCATGAGCATCTGACATGTTGCGCTTAATCAAGTTGATTGTAATTGTCAGCCGTCTGGCCTATTTTTTGGTGTGCGTACGCATTGTCTCTATACTATTTTCAAATAAATATTCAGTTTTAATGGTTTGAATCATTGCATTGCACTTTTTTTTTTTTACATTTTTCATTGCGACCCAACTTTTCTGGAAATGCGGTTGTATAGGCCTACAAAACAGTAGTGTGCCTCAAATAACTAGATGATGTACTTGATCCTCCGAAAATTTTAAGTGCTCAACGATGGATACCAGGCATATTTATCCGACAAAGTCTGCTATATCTTGTAATGGGAGAAACCGTGGGGTCACCGGCTGTCAATTTTGAAAAAAAGATGTTTGAAAAAAAGATGTACAAACCTGTCTGCACTGACATAACCCTCCTCAACCCGCAAACGGATAAACCTAACTATTTTCGAAAATGTTTCTCTCCCTCTCTCTCTGATATTGGATCTGAATGCTTGGTCTTGTTGGCGCTCTTGAAGGAGAGGGGATGAGGCTGATCTCAGGGTCAGGGGAAGATCATCGAGTCTGGAGCCACTTTACTCACTAACATCCCCCCACACACCCCTCACCCCCCCTCTGGGCCCTGGGGCTCTGCTCCTGCTGCTGCTGCTGTGTTTGATGGGGGACATCTGCTGAGATACTGGGCTTTGGAGATTTTAGTGTCCCCATGGGGTCACAAGTGATGGTCAGGCCTCATTTAGACACACATACATAACCTCACATGTACAAACACACTCTTAGGTATACACACTCACACACACACACAGACACAACCTGGCATGTACAAACACACACTCAGGAATACACACACACGCACACACACAAATACTGACACTTACTGATAACAACACTCGCCACACAGATACTCTTACAGATGTACTTGCATGCACATATATTCTGAGTAATCTTGGCTCACACACACGCGCACACACACGCATACGCACATACACACACACTGACAGCCCTGTATGTGCCCTGGTGCAGGGGTATGTACTTCAGTTGAAACCCTGCTGACCTCTGTGCCCTGCTAGGTAACCGCGACAGAACTCCAGGCCTTATTCAGTCAGGCTCCGGATTTTGGGATGTAGATCCAGAGCCCACGGAATGATCCGGAGCTTAACGGAATCTGCAGAAAATCCCCACCGCCTGCTGCCGGGATGGAGCGGGGAAGCGCAACAGACAGCCTGTCACTCATTCTCTCTCTCCCTCTCTCACACACACAGACACACACACACACACAACACCACTTCTCTCTTCGTCTCTCTCAAATGCACAGTACTCCGCTTTCTCACGCTCATATGTACACGCACACACACACACACATACACACGCACACACATACAAATATTCTTCTGTACTCTCACTCTCAGACAAACACACACACTCAGACCAACACTACTTCTCTCCCCGTCTCTCTCAGACACACCGTACTCCTCGCTCTTGCTCTCTCATACATTTACATGTACACACACACACACACACACACATCCCTCTCTGTACTCTCTCCCTCTCTCAGACAGACACTGCTCTCTCTACTTTTTCTCCTTGAATAACTTTACTGTTATTTCTCCATTCATCCCACTGATCAGTTCTAGTTGTACAGTTTTTACCTTCTCCGTCTCTATCCCTCTCTCTCGTTCTCTCTCTCTCCATCCACATCCACACCTTCATCTGTTATTCTTCCACATACAGAAGCACCTCATTTTCCTGACTGACTCACAGATGTATAGCAGTGTTTCAGAGAACTGAAAAGTATCATTCAGCTCGGGCCTCTGGCCAAAGATTAAAGTTAGGTCTCCAGCGTTAGGCTTTATTTTATGCCTATGCCTATTAGTCTAGCGGCCCAAACAAATGGCCGATCGGCCCCAAATGGGTCAGCAGACCTCTCATATGACGCGGTTTCAGTCGTCTTTGTTGTGAGCAATTTTTCAAGAATCTTCTTTTCTGAAACCATGACCCAGAAAGACTTCATATTCATGAAATGATCTACCATCTTTGTTCAAAGAATTAGAAAATATTGATTTATGAATTTTTGAAATTTTGATTCTCACATATACTTAATATTGCCCATATGTCAACGGGCTATAACACTGAAACAATCAAATATACTTAGCTTCATTAAAAATGCAACAGTAAGGTATGTACTGTATTTGCCGTAAATTGAAGAATCAATTGATTTTTCTTGCTATTCCAGTGAGGCACGATTGGAAATAAAGAAAAGCGTGTGGTATTGTAATCCTGACGCGCACCATGTGAACGCGCCAAGCACTTCAGTGATAAAAAAACTCTGAGCTGTTTGTGATGTGTACAGTGACACTTGACTTGTTCTTTTTGGGGCAGTCAATAGCCTACATAAAGCCAACAAAAAAATGAAAAATGCTACAGCATCAAGAAAATGGAACGGCTTGTGACACAGGAGAGAGAAAAAGAGCATTTGGCATGTTACAGGTAGATCTCAGCCGCCGAGAGGTGGTGCGTCATTTGCACTGTCACCGTTCAGCAATCAGTCGGCTGTTTATCCGAGAATGGAACACAGGCACTGTCACTGACCGACCACGCTTAGGGCAGCGACGAGTGACGATGGCAGCTCAAGAGTGCCACATCTGGTTACAGCCTGTACGTGACAGATTCCAGACAACAACCCAAACTGATCATGAGACGAGGGGCCTTAGACATCTGAGGATGAACGCAAGTTCTGTTCGATGCCGTCTACGTGAGCAACACGAGCGCGGGCATGGCCTCTCTAAAGCTATCAGCCAGATTGACTAAATTTGGCTGTTGGACTACATGAGCCGTGGCCCTATTTTTTTCTATTTGAGGGAGCGCTGGAATGTGCGATGTAATGAAGATGTTGTGGTATTTTTGAGCGAGGAATAGGGTGGTAGAATGGAACATGTATATTTGAGACAGATTTGTGTTTTTTTGTTCTTGCAATCAAGTTGCTTATTGTCTCATTCCCGAGCAAGAAATGTCACTGGTTTGTTGAGAGCGTGAAAAAACACTGGAGAAAATTCCCCTTCTCCCTAACGCTCTGTCTCTTCTGACACCACATGACCGTCAGACGGTTAAACTCACTCCATGTCTTTGACAGAAAGAGACAGACCGAGCAGGATAGACAGAGTGGGGTGAGAAACACAAAGAACCAAGAAAGAGTGTCGGCGAGAGAGAGAAAGCTAGAGACAGAGTGGAGCAGGTACTGTCTTCTCTGAGCCCATCTGTTTGTGTCTTTAGGGCCTTGGAGGTGCGTGGAGATGACAGAACGGAGCGAGAGAAGAAGAGGTGACAGGCACGGCGTCTCAGGAAGAGGATGGGTGAGTCAGCGCCCAGTCGCTGTGAGTCTGTGTCAGACATGGAGAGGCGAGTCACATGTCTGCACCAGGCAGATGACCTGCTGCTGCCGTCTCTCACCGAGCAGGCCCTGCCGCAGCACCTGGAAAGGCTACAGAAACGCAGCCACGCCTCGGCCCCGGCAATAAATTTAGCAAAAAACCAAAAGCGTCATCTTCCGAGAGCAAGCCAGATGCCAGGAAACAAGATACTATTTAACTCCAGGAAGCTTCGCCCTCCAGCATTCTTCAGAACTATGACTTGGAATCTTCTCTCCAGGTCTGTAAATTAGTGCCTCTGGACCATGTGATTCAGCAGTGAATGTGCAAAAAGCAAAAAAAGCTCTGAGAGAAAGAATGTAATTAAAGTTCCCGTTAAAAATTGGCGCTCAAAACTAGTGTTAGATGTAGCTGAGCCCCGACAGGCTAAATTCTGTAGAAATATTTCGGAAATCGTCAGTAAGACCCCGATAAATGCGAACAGGGCAGAATGGGGCCCATTTTGACTAAGTCCACCGTTCCAGGAAAAGGCCCCGAAAATTAATTCAAGTCCAAAAAACTCCTTCCAATATGAAGCACTCAAAACCCAATAGCTCAGCCCAAAAACCAGACCTCTCTGGCAGACAAAGTTCAACAGGTCAACCGGCAACACAATTTCAGACCACCAAATTCATATTAGAATAAACCAAATCACAAAATAAATCCTATTTGGAACATCAAAACAAAATCATGACACAAGCCAGACTGCTATCGGGCCCTAAACAGAGAACACAATCTGGCAGCCTATTGGCTGACCATCAACGATACAAAGCAGAGACAGATCCGAACTCTGGACAGGCTTGTTGACTACAGTCTAACCAGAGACAAAAGGCAATTAAAAATCTGGAAAGCCTCCAGAGAAAAGAACACAAGGTCAGTGTATGACACAGGTGAGCTTGCGAGCACTTTCTCCTTCAAAGAGAAAAATTCTAAGGAAATAGATGCAGGTATTTTGAGAAGTTTGATCCTGAAATTACAAACTTCTCAAAAATACCCAACATCAAAAACACTGCCATCGTCCTAGCGGGGGACGTACAGCAGCATTTGCTGCTAAATATGTAACAGCTTGTCATAGCCTGAGGGACAACGAAACAATCAGTGAGTGTGTCGTAATCTACCCCAGCCAACCTGACTAATTTTCTCGCTTATACTTTCCATTATTTATTTTATTTTTCTAGTGTTCATTGCAAACTATCATTTAAATGTTAATTTTGTTTGATTTATTTGTTCATGCTCTGGCAATATGTACTCATGAATGTCATAACAATAAAGTTTGTTTTGAATTGAATTGAGTCAGTCATTGTGGGAATCCATTGAATAAGTCAGCCTGTGGACATGGTTAGTCATCCTGTGAACCCAGTGAGTGAAGCAGTGTGCAGAACCAGTGAGCGAGTCAGTGCGTGGACTTAGTGAGTCGGTCAGTGTACAGATTCAGAGGGTTAGTCAGTGCCTGGACTCAACGAGTCATTCTGCGTGTCCCATGATTGAATCAATGAGCAGCCACAGAGGGTGAATCGGTAAGCCTGTATATGGACATAGCGAGTCGGTCCACAAACGCTGCTAGCGAGTCAGTGTCTTTAAACTCAGTGAGCGAATCGGTCCGAGGATTCACAGAGTCAGTGTTGGATGCAGTGAGTGAATCATTATGCAGAGTCACATAGCACTCAGTGGGATATAACCCCTGTGGTCTACTCCTAATTCCGATTTCACAAAGCAGGATTACCAAATGAATCCCATACAATGCAGTGGCTGCATTCAGACCTTCAGGCTATTTTAGATTCTAGCGGCGATCCAAAGGTTTCCAACGGTCCCTAATATGTCCTGCTGAATTACAGGGAAATGCATATAAAATGATGTACAAGATCTAGATATTTTCCATTTGATGTAATGATGTGGCCACTCTGTTATAAACTGACTGAATTTAGCGGTTAAATTAACTCAGTGTTTCCGGGTTACTTAAACTGTAAGTGGAGTCCTGTGTGCATTTAACTGTGGTTTACACTTAACATACATGGAACTCTGTTGTAAACTTATTGTAAAATTACAGTTAAAACAACTGGCAAAACAGGTGCAAGTTTATAACGGTGCATAAAGACATGATGTCCTGAGTTTGAAAATTTCTCTCAATATAAGTGTGATGTAGCTTCAGTGAAGAGCTGTAACCAGCAGATACAGAATATGAATGTGACATTGTCCTGCAATATAAAAAAATGCCTTTTCTGACTTTGAACCTACTTAAGGGAAAACTACTGGGAAAAGTCAGAGTTATGGGGTTAACTAGGTAGCAGTACTGATTGAACAGCTGTTTTTACTTGCTGCAGACTCGGGGAAAAGCTAACTGAGTAAATGCTGCTTTGCAAAACTGGGCCCTGCTGCCACAGTGTGTCCCAAACCTCCTTCACACTG
This sequence comes from Gymnothorax reevesii, assembly GCA_029721435.1. Lineage (NCBI taxonomy): Eukaryota > Metazoa > Chordata > Actinopteri > Anguilliformes > Muraenidae > Gymnothorax > Gymnothorax reevesii. The sequence continues at coordinate 38,911,833 of CM056586.1, read as the reverse complement.
AGCCATATTTCCCCCTCAAATTTGGCCGTAGCAGCCTCTGGCACAAATCCCTTCCCTAACAGTCCTCCAACCAAGCAATCCTCAGTTGCCCCCTCATTCTGTGAAAACCGCAGAAGAAGATGCAGTCTCTGTGGCTCTGACTGTCAGACGCGCCAGGGCGCTTCCCTCCCCTCAAGCCTGTCGCATTCGTCCCGCTGCGTCCATCTGCGTCTATAATACTTCCCGTTCACCCACTTTTTTAAAAATAATTTAATGACGCTTACTGGGTCATCTTTGACCTGGGAACCGTCGAAACTGTACCCAAGGTACACATCAACATATCGAAATATATCTTAGTCTCTGGCATGTCTGTCGAAACAAAGTACCTCCAGTAGCTGTCGATGGAACCGTGGTGCATTTCGACACACATCCACGAACTGAGGTACATGTAGATATATCGAATTGCATGCTGAGTGCGCCTCGCTGGTACCCAGGATGAAGATGACCCTATTTGACTTAATGACTTTTTTTCCCCACTTCACACAAAAAAACTCAGTTTTAAAGAACTGCTTTCTTATTACGAGACTTACAAACCGAGTAAATATTACCTCCTCAACTGAGTCTAATGAAATTGGCAGATTTTCAGTGCAACTGAAAAATGTAAAACCTCAAGACTTCAATCATAGACCAGAGTACCGTATGAAATTATAATCCTTGCATCGACATAAGCGCCGTACTTGTACCCCAAAACACCACGCACAGGGAAGTCACACAGCCTCGGAAGCGCATGCGCACACCGCATGCCACACTCATGCAGGTGGCAGGAGTTACCGTGGCAATAGAGCGCGATCAGTGTCACAGTGAAGTGTCGGGCCTGTCGCTAATGACTGGGGCGAACCTCTAATGTGTGGGAGAGGGTGAGTGTTTGAGGGGGGAGCACTTTGTGAAATTGGCTAATCCCTCGAGGGAGTTGGGGAGTGGGGGTACAGACACTTGGGGGAGGGGAGGGGAGGGGAGGGGAGGGGGGGCGGGAACAGACATTACATCACACTGTTCCCTCGAGAGCGGAGGAGGTGACATGCAGCCATGTTGGACTAAAAGGTATTTAGTAATGGCTCTGGAGTAAACAGATTAACATCAAAAAGATGTCCCTCGCGAATCAGTATTCCAATGTAAATTGCATTTGATTTAAGTGTTTGTTTGATTTTGTACAAAGGTATGAGATAGTAAATTATGTTTAATTTTTTTTTTTTTTGGAGGGTTGAAGCGAGAAAGGACGCGAAAGACACAGGCTGTGATTATGAGAATTGTTGTTGTGCAAATGAGCGAGCTCATGAATAATCATATAGGAAAATGCATATTTATGATTGGCACATTAATGCGGAGTTTGTTTGTTTGACTGGAACAGACTTGCGTGGATTTCGCTACCAAATGAGTGCACGAACGTGTGGAGGTACAATCAAATTTGTAAGTCTGTGCGGACTGTATGTCAGTTTGTACGCTTGACTGGCAGTGGACGCATGCGTTCGACCTTAACGTGTTTTCGTATGTGCATCTGACCGCGCATTTGTGTTTTACATTGTGTGAATACATACGGGAATTATTGACCATATATATGAAGGTCCCTGACTGCAATGTGTGCGCACATATCGTTAGCGTGCGCACGTGTGCACATGTTCTTTTCCCACGAGGCAGTGGGGCTCAGCGACCGAGCGTCGCGCTGATACGGGGGCTCAGGTGGGAACTGCCCTAACGAGTCTAACGAGGCCAGAGTGGCTCCCTAACGACTTTAACGAGGCCACGGCGCTGGCTGTCCTGAATTCTGAGGCATGACGTCAACTGAGATCTGGCAAGGAGAGGCGCGCAAGCTGTACGCATTTCTACACATCCTCAAATACAGAGGGAGGGAGGGGGTCCAGGAGAGAGAGAGATGGAGAGAGGTGAAAGATAGAGCAAGAGAGACAGGGGGGGAACGAGAGAAAGGTGGGAGAGAGAGAGAGAGAAAGAGAGAGGGGCCAGGAGAGAGAGGTGGGAGAGATAGAGCAAGAGGTAGGGCATGAAAGAGAGAGATGGAGAGAGAGGGGTGAATAAGAGAGAGGTGGGAGAGATAGAGCAAGAGGGAGGGCATGAGAGAGAGAGAAAGGTGGGAGAGAGACAGAGCAAGAAAGAGGTGGGTGAGGGAGAGAAGGAAGGACAGCAGTGGAGAGAGGGAGCGACAGAGAGAAAGAGAAGGGGACAAAATGTAAGGGCGCGAGTGAGAGAGAGAGAGAGGGACGGGACGGAGACAGAAAGCGCAGGTGATGAGAGAGCTGAGGCAGACAGTGACAGAGGGGAGAGAGAGAGCGGGGGAGAGTGAAATGGAGTGCGAGAGAAGGATTGAGACGAAGAGAGAGGCAGATATAATGACGGAGGGAGGTATGGAGAGGCCTATCTGAGTGAAGCCAGCAGTAATGGCTGTGTAGGCAGGCAGGTGGGGGCGGGGGGGGACAGTAATGGCATGTTGTCTTTATTAATTACACAGCAGTCATAAATGAGTCTACCTCAGCATCTCTCCCTGAGCGCACTACCTGCAGGGACTGAGCGTGTGTGCAAGTGCGTCTCTCTCGGTCTGTGTGTGTGAGATTATCTGCAAGCAAGTGGTCTTTGTGTGATGTGTGTGTCTACTTGAGCGTGTGACTAATCTGAAAATTTGTCCGCACCTGTGTGTGCATATTTCTGCACGGGCCTGCGTGTGTATGTGAGTGCGTGTGCACGATTTTGCCTATTTGCGAGTGTGTATGCGCATATATGCGCATGTTTGTGCGTGTGTCTAGGTGCATTTGAGTGTGTATCTGCCTGCGCCTGTGTGAAAGCTCCAATACGTAAAAATGAGCAAGTGTTAGCAAGCCAGTGTATGTTTTTGAGTGTGTGTGTACAAGCACTTGAGCGAGTATCCGTCAGCGACTGCGTGAAAGCTTGCGAATGTAAGCGTGTGCATGTGTGCGCAAGCTTGTGTGTGAATATACTGTTGTGTACATATCTGGCTGTGAGTGTGCGCATGTAAGTTAGTGCGTGTGTGTGCAGAGTTGATGGTGGCAGAACAGAAGAGAACCAAAGTGCCTCAATAACAAGAAACAGCTGAGGGGCCGACTGCCCCAATATATCACCCCCTCCGCAACAGTGTGTGTGATTCTGTGTGTGAGAGAGGAGTGAAAAAGCAGGGTGGCGGAGAAGTGGGAACAGCAACTGAGAAGAGAAAGAGGGGATGAGAATGGAGTAAACATGAAAGAAGAGAAGAGAGAATATAGGTGTTGTAGCGAGGGAACAAAGGTAGAGGGGAGAGAGAGAGCTGAGGAAGGGGGAGAGATTGAGTGAGAGAGGAGATGAAGGGGTGGCGGGGGGTTGCGCTGTTTATAACCTGTAATGTCTCACTGTGCCTCATTCACTCTGCTCACTGAACCATTCAGTTGCACTTATTGTAAACTCCCTTCCAATACTTAATAACCTTGTCATTCCAATAAAGCTGCTTTTGAATTTGAGCAGAGGGTGAGAGATGGTAGGAGGGTGCGAGAGAGGGGGGAGGGAGGGAGAGATTGAAGGGAAGGAAGGAGGGGGAGAATGAAGAACGACAGAGACAGAAAAAGAGCAGTCCGGTGCCTTTCATCCAGGTGCACCTGGTTTAGAGGTCATTTGAAGGACAGATCCACCCTCGCTGAGAGTGATTAACCGCCGGTAAATTACCCGTTGTCATTACACGAGACCATTACACGCGGTCTTTTTTGGTTTAAAAGTTCAGCATGCCGCCGACCCACACTGCTGCACTGTTTCAACGCATTTCATGCGCAAATACTGCACTCAATGGCAGCCGGCACCCAGTGACTGGATCTTTTGTGTGCGTGTGTGTTCAGAAAGGAGGGGCTTCATTCCCGATATCGGTAGGGGTGTTTTTAGAGGGGGTGGATGTATAAAGGTGGGAGCGGAGGATTGACAGCAAATTCATGTACATCGCTGACATCCAATAAAAATAACATACTTCTCTTCCGCGCTTTCGCTTCATTTCCCCTCCATCTCTCCCTCCCGCGATCGGCTGCCTTGTGATGTGAAGGACTAATAAAACACTCCGCCTCTCGTGCAGCATCCGCAGGCGAAGCTGTTAACTTTTAATTCAAAGTCAAGTGCTCATTATTCCATTATTCACAGTAAAACAACACACTAATCCGCCAGATTTTTGATATTTGAGTTAAACCTGTTGCTGTTATTCCACCATTTCACTCATTCAATGCACACACACAGAAAAAGTTTATATAAACGGCGGCTCCTTCTGGCGTTTGTGGGATCATGTCGGTCTGTAGAGGTAAAATTCGCCAGGACCAGTGTGCAGACGTTTGATTATCGGAATAATCGCTTACAAGCAGAGACCATCTCATTCAATTGCAGGGATTCTGGGGGAGGTCTTTAACAAAGCAACATCCACGACACTTTAACAATTGATATCAATACATAAAGACTGGCAAATACAAACTATGCAATATCTTACTCAAAGCACAACAACATTGTCGTATCCGGGAACTGAACCCACAATACAGCTCCAGTTTTAAGATTGCGCCAACCCACAACTGACGCCATGTCTTAAGTCATTTCGGGAGCAAACAGCGTGAAATTCCACACCGCGATCGCGCTTGTTTTTCATCTAAAGGCCGCGTGTACTCCATCTCTCCCCGGCTCGTCAGTCATTGCTGTCCCCGCTTGGCCTTGGATCCAGCTGTTGTCAGTCTGCCGCTATGGCTCCACGGACAGACACAAAATTAGCTCAGAGCATCAAACAGGCGGTCAGGGATCAAGCCAAACTCAGCCAAACAAGTAGAATCCAGCCCCTGAAACCGTAGACGACCTTGATGAACAGCTCTTGGGTTGTCCTTAAACATGCTTCAAATATAGTGGTCGTAGTACAATTCCACAAAACAGTCCTATCTGAGATTGCTTTCAATAGTAGGCCAGGACATTCATAAATAAATCGTAATTCATCCCTGTATTTATATTAGTTGATTTTAGATTCATTTTCATATTTCATTTTGAAGAATGGCTGGATTAAGTTGGATATGGGAAAATAGAAGATTGCTTAACACAAAGAGCTTTTTGTGTTTTTAATTTAGCACATGGTGAAAATATGCAAGGGTTGCATGTCGTATCACAAATTATTTATCAGATAGCACGGGGACGTTCCATTATTTATTGACAACCACCGAACGACCGGCGCGCATCAACAGCCCGCTTTTCTGTTAGGATAGGCGAACACTGCCATCTGTTGGTGAAAATGGCACTCCCGAACGGCACCATCCAATCTTTGTTTTCAATCAACTCTTAAAAATATGGCCCAGGGGCCAATTAAGGTCCGGCGAGGACAATGTGCTCGGCCCTGCTCGTCAATCAAGAGCCGCAGCCTGGCCAACCAGCTCCATTTATCTCCCGGAAGCTGCGTGCCAAGGACTGAGAACTTGTTTGATTGTTCACTGTAACGCCTTTTAGGCGAGTTGAAAACATTTCATTTCAAGACACACAACAAACGCAGTTATGTTATGTCGATGACCACGGAGACCCCTAGCATGTTGGATACTAAATTGTAAGAACAGTTTTAGGTAATTAGTCATTTTGACAGTCACAGTATGGATTATTTCAAACAAATTATCCAAATGCAGCTTGTGAGTCGATATAGTTGGACAGTGTCACAGATATTAAGGGCTATTCCAACAGTTTTCTTGATAACTCACGAGTGAAACGGAAAGTCTTCATGTTATTTACATCCAGAAACAGTATACCTTTCAGGAATTAGGGCCCTTTGAAATGCTTTCACTCATAAGATACTTATGGATTTCACTAGGAGTTGTAGAATACTAAAAAAATGTGACAGATACTTTTAATTAAACTTAGGCAGGGGATGACTCTAGCCCTTTAAGTGGCCTTAATCAGATAAAACCTATTTAATTGCAGTGGACATCTCCCAATGTCTGCGGCAATCCAGACTAGTTATCCTTAGTTACCCCTAACACGGTGAACTTCTGTTCTAAGCAGCACCCACAAATGTGTAATATTTCCATCATGGCCAAAAGGAATGCCTTTGGACATATTCCTGTTTTATGAGTCATTAAATTTATTCTCCGTTTCATAGACGTCCATTCCTCATTAAAACCTGCATAAATGCAGCAGACGTTCAACCTCTTCTCGAGGAAAATATGCACTAAATATTACTGCTTACACCATTCCAGCTCTTAGGTGTCTCTGTATGCAAGAAAGTTTGGGAAAATGCAGTTAGGACAAATACATGTCAGTGTATGGTTTTATTATTAAACAGTAGATACATATAAATATGTATATCGCACGAAGAGAATAACAAACTGTGAGAAGGGATGGAGGACAAATGTGACGGAAGAAAGCTGGCATTTGTTCATCTCTTTCACACACAAACGCACAATCCTGCTTCAGCCAAATGAACTCACACATGGCAAAAAATACAACTGACAAAAAATATTACATGCATACATGATGATTAATAAGCATAGCTCAAGGTGAATCAGCCGAAGAGTTGGTTTACATCCCCGTGCAGGCCTGGCGGGGAAGGGGGTCTGGGGGCAGTCCGTTAGGGGGGTAAAGGGGTAAAATTTACATAAACATTCATTTAAGCTCTTGAGGCTCCAGAAGTGCGCACGCTTTCTTAAGCGAACCAAATGAAATTCCATAACGGACGGGAAATCAACCAATTATATTTCTTAGAACGCGAGCATAAGCCAATGCCAGAATGCCGCTTGGCTCAAGTTGCAAATACGATCTGCTCATCAGAGACCAAGTCACGTTATCATTACGAGCTCTACCAGGACCAGGACTGAGTCACGCTACCATTATGTGTTTACTGAAGATTGTCATCAACTCCGCGCAACATCTCCAAGAGGTGGGAGACATGCACAACGGAGAGAGCGAGAATGCTGACATCATTCACTGGCGGGTATATGAGTTGGCTGTATTAGGGGACTTTGCTCAGTAAAGGAGAAAATGTGATTGGTAGAAATCTGGGAGGCGCTGATAAGGCATGAAAGCCACCTCCTCGGTGCTTATATGGCCAGGCTTGCCCAGCACTTTCGTTGTCTGTGTTTGGGCGTAATTCTGAGCAGACCGGATGAAGATTGGAGTCCGGCATATGCTGGTCTCTCTCTCCTCCAGCTCTCTCCTCTAACTTTTGGCTCCCGTCGCACAAATGAACAAAACCTTTGGCACCTAACAGTCAACCTGACTGCAAGACAGAGACAACTAAATTTAACCGCCCGACGGGTGCCAATGCACTAAAATTTTTTGGCTTGTTTTTTTATTTTTAAATTAGATAGGCTTCCTACGTATGACTACTGAAAATTGCATTTTATTTCCGATGCTCTTTTGCCAACAACGTTTCAATAAATCTCTGGAAAAACTGCATCAGTGATCATTTGAGTGCATTTGTCTCTTGCGTCCTTAGTGCTAGAACAATCCCACGCTGAGCGGCGAGAGAACCCCACAGCCCACAAGTATTACAAATAAATACCGCCATACACCGATGGCAAGACACAGCTCACTTTGTCAAGGTCAAAAGTCAAATCCACTAACGGCCCTTATAATGCACACCCATCCCTCACAAGGAATCTGCCGAACAAATTTTAACCCCTTCAGACCCTGCGTCCATTGCAATGGACATGACAGATTTCTGGCTCTAAACCAGTAAAAATGATGTGATCAAATGATGTCAGCAGTGCTGGTTACTGAGTGGATCCTGATTATCCAATTACATTTGAGTCATGACTTTGAGTGCATGCCCAGAGAGAGTGACAGACGTCGGACAACACAGGCATGGCTCAGCGACTGGAGAGAGGGAGGAGTAAGTGCCCATCTTCAGTCAAAAATATGAATTTATGTTCAAGCTAGCCAAACAAATTTGCTCTCAGCATAACTATAAGTGTTGCAAGTGATAGTATTTCAAGTAATCTTGAATATATCTCATATCATTAATTTATAGGAATTTTTCAAAGTCCGATGTCCACTGCAATGGACATCAGGAGTCAGGCAGCATTAGACAACATTCACTCACTGCTAGTGTCAATATGCGAAGAAACAAAACACCTGTAAGCTTTTCCTGGGTAAAGTATGATGTCTCAGTTTATTTATTCATGTTTAGAAGATTTTAAATGAATATTTTTTGTACATAATGTTCTTGTAGAGTATAAAGTCGAAGACTTCCTTGAGCGTCTCGTAGATGGAGAGTTATCCGAACTTGACTCCTTGATTGAGAGGAGTAAAAATCAGTTGGACAAAAATTTTTTTGCCCAGCAGAAAAAATGCGGGTCTGAAGGGGTTAAGCTGCTGTGGTCAGTTCATTTGAAAATATGGCCTACACAAGTTTTTCAAGTTCAAGATCACTGAACAAAGGTCAAATTCACTAATGACCCTGACTTTTCACAAAAAAAAAAAACTGTCACAAGGAACCTGCATACCGAATTTGAAGCTGCTGTGGTTAACACCTTAAGAAATATGGCCTGGACAAAGTTTTTAAGTTCAAGGTCACTGTGCCAAGGTCAAAGGTCCAATCCACAAATAACCCATACCTTGCATACCAAACCCTCATGAGGCACCTGCATACCAAATTTGAAGCTCTGGAGGCAAACACTTTTGGAAATATAGCCTGAGCAAATGATCAGCCACGGTCAGCCAAGTAATTTGAAGATCAGACCAGCTGAAAGTCATGAGTCCTGAGGCCTTCACTATTTTACAACTGCTGGGCTACATGACACACTGCCATTCCATCATATACACCCATAAGCCTGACATTCATTCTCTCATCTACGTAACTATTACATTCTACTAAGCGGCAACCTCTAACACAAAAGACACCGAATTAAAATAAAAAGTAAAATAATGATGAAAATATTTCAAAGCTGAAGGTTCTTGTCATTTAAGACACTAGCACTGTATAAAGAAATCCCTGCACATCTTTTCCGCTGCATTTCAGAGGGAGAAAGATTGATGTTTGTGGACTTCAAATGCAACAATGATGACAGATGATGGTCTTGTCCAATGGCCTTTAAGGCAGGTGTGTGCTATCTTCTCTGGAAAGGGGCTGGTGTGGGTGAGGGTTTTTCAGCTCAACACAAGGAAGCCTTATTCTCCCCATCATTAGTCTTTCAAACAATCCCTGACTATTAAGACATCATAGTGGCATCGGGGGCAGTGCTACTGCCTCGCAGTAAGGAGCCAGAGGTTCTGGGTTTGAGTTCTAATTGACCCAGGGTTTACATATTCACCCCATGTTCATGTGGGTTGCCAGTGGGTACTCCAGTTTCCACCACCCAGAATGTTCTGTATGAACACCAGAGCATCTGACCAGAAGTCTGGCTTTAGAGCTGGAGATGGTCTCTGGATGCTGCACTGTGGCTGCCCACAGCTGTTAAGTAACAAAGACGGGTCAAATGTACGGGACAATTTATCTCACTGGGTTCAATAAAGTGCAAATTATCTTATTATCAATTATCAAAATGATTATCATTTGTGGAATGGTGGATTTAAGTGTCAGGCTAACACAAATAAATTTGCCCACACTGACCCTTTGCAAATGAGACTGCATGCCCCTGCTCGAATCAATCTATAGAGAAAGGCTCAAAAAAAGCAGAATACAGGAAGACAATAACATCCCTCCTTTCTTTTATTTTCTGAAAAATGGCTTCCTTCTTTGGTATTTTGGCTGTTTAAAAGGCTACAGTCACTGTTATAAACAGTGCAGTGCATTGTGGGATAGCTGGGTCTCAACCTCCAAAATCTCATTTGAAGGGCTATTTTCCATTGTTAGTACCTGAGTGTGCGGTTTTAATGGTTGTTGACTTGCTTAAGTGCATTTACTTTGAGTTCAGCAACTTGATTTCAAACCAAATCACTGAAAGTGGCTGTGAAGAGCCATACTTTGGAGACTTCAGACTTGTTAAGAAGCATATATGAGGAGTAAGCAATTTTCAATGGATTTATCTGCAGGGCGGCCATTTTACTTCTGTGACAATCAATTGTCCCCCTTAAGGCTTAAGCCAGCGCAGATCAATAACACACAAAATAACTTATGGATGCACCGAACTTTGGCTTTTCACAACTTGTACATAAAGGCATATTAGTATATAAATACAAAATTTATATGGATGAAGTTTATCTCAGATTTAAACAAAAAATGAAGGATGCTCAATTACCACGTTCATAATAAGTTTGGCATACAGAGAAGTTTGGCACTACAAATATATCAGGAAATACGGTAATAAAAATATAGTATGAATACAAATTATGTACATCTAAATCCCAAATTTAAGCATACATATGTGCCACACGGCAAAAAACATTACTGCAGTTCTGAAGTGCTTCTGAGTCCTGGGATTCTAGTTGGCGCATACTGTTAATGTAATGTTATACAGGGTATATCAAAAAAAAAAAAGCCCCACTGTGAAAAATTGCCCTAAAATTAATATTCTATAATTTTTTGAAAATCCTTTTACATAGGTTGATTGACAATGGTTCATTGCTTTTTTGTGCAATTGCACATGCTTAACATGTCACACATGAGAGAGCTCAGGCTGATTATGTGAAAAGCGATACACCTGTGTTGCGCGAAAAAGAGCTGGGATGAAAGCAGGATCTGAGATCATAGGAAGCAGCGTTATGTATACCCTTTGATTATCACAAATTGCCATTACTTTCTGTCCTCAACATGTCCACCATTTCTTTCCTGGCAGATCTGGGCCCTCCTCAGCACACTGTACACTGCACGGCGGATCAAAGCTCTGTCCCTTCTGAGAACATTGACTCCTGCTGTTATGCGTTCCTCAAGGCCACCCAGGTCCCTAGGTGGAGTAACGTACATTTTTTGACTTAAGATGACCCAACAAGAAATTATCAAGAGTGGTTAAGTCCGGCGACCTCGGAGGCCATTCCACGTCGCGGGGGAGGGCAATCACTCGTTCTCTGAACAGTTCTGTAAGTTGGACTGAAAAGAGTGAAGGGATGTGCTGAGATCAAGAAAATGCAAGCATCTGGCATTGCACCATTCTGGGGACATCCATTAATTGATTAAATAACATGACATAACAGGACCGCTAGCCACCTGAGGAGCAAAGGGTTAAAGCAATTTCCTGAAAAATTTTAGGACACTTAAGGGCATACCTAACGTTGCTTCTCATGGTCTCAGATCCTGTTTTCATCCCAGCACTTTGTCGCGCAAAACAGATGTATCGCTTTTCACGTAATTAGCCTGAGCTCACTCATGCATGACATGTTGAGTATGTGCAATTGCTCACAAAAGCACTGAACCATTGTCAATGAACCTATGTCAAAAGATTTTCAAAAAAAGATAGAATATTAATTTTAGGGCAATTTTTCAGAGTGGGACATTTTTTTTGATACGCCCTGTAGTGCATGATGGACCACTGCACCAAATCATTATTTTAAAAAAGTAAATACCATTCAAAATTGAAACTTTAAGTAATGCATATTTTGTTGAATAAGGAAGACTTGGTGCAGCCGGAAATTTCGTAATCATATCATTTAAACAACAATCCAGTGATTGACTGGAAAAAATATAACAGACAAGTTAACATTTGAATGCAGCCATAAAATTCAAACATGCAGCACAAACACGTGATCAACCGCAGTACTAAAGCCAGATTTGGCACCAGCGGCCTCAAAATCACAGTCATCTAGCCCAACAAAGCCATCCGTCAGACTGAGAAGATTAAGAAGGTAAAGCAAGCCAAGCCGACCGATCCAGATGGAAGAATTCGCTGGACGTGACAGGTTGGCGTGAAAAGGTACGCTGAGCCAATAGGAGATTAGGAGACCCATCTGTCAAGAATCCTGCCTGCAGAATGTTGGCAACATGTCAAGGATCCCTGAACCAATCAAATATCAAGAATCCTGCCTGCGGAACTCTGGCAACAACGTCAAGGATCGCTGAACCAATCAAATATTTGAAGTGATTATTGGGAACCGATGGCACATAAATTAACTGTGTTTTAGGTTGACCGGAGGTACTTCAAAAGAAGATGTTGGGCTGCAGGTGATTACTGTAACAGTTCTGCTCAGCATTAGACTGGACAGAAGTCCTGGAGGTTGCCATCAGACTCATTTATAATTATGCCAAGAGGTTTTACCAAATGAGGAAGCTGTGAACTCTCTTACAGCATTTTAAGAAAGACCCTTTTCCCTCCTGTAAAAAAAAAAAAAAAAAAAAAAACTCATCTATCCCTTTAAGGTGTACGATGGCAAATACATTCTGGAAGTATTGGGACGGTAGCATCAGTTTTATGGCTGTCTACTCCTGCTTAGTGGATTTTGAAACAACACATGATTGGTTAATAAAAGTGTAAACTGTCTGCTTGGTTTTGGGGAATTTACATCCATTTACATCCAGCATAGGAATTGCAGACTGTTTTTATTGTGTCAGTCCAAATAAGTATGGACTGCAGTGTGAGCGCACATGGTTGAGATGCATACTTCTTTCAAATTTTAAATCTATGAACGGAAAAATAATAAAAACTGAGTAGTGACCTCTGATTGGCCAAACGCTACATGTGCGCAAAGCCGATTGTTTAGAAAATGTAAAAGTTTACTAGATACGTGATACACACGGCTTCTGAAAGACGAGTCAAAAAACCTAATGATGTTGGGAGGATTAGAACAGAATTACTTTGAAGACACTAAACAAAATTTTAAACTTAATTTCTCCACCAAATAAATAGGCTTCATATCTTAGCTTTGGGTTTCTCAGGTTTTACATGTAGAACCAGCATCATACACAAAAGAAGTTAACGATTTTGCTGGGTGTTAAACCTAATTTTAACTACAAATCATGGAGCTCCCTTGTGCCCGTCTCTTTCTCAGCCATACTCAATAAGAAGACCCATAAGGACTCTGGGGGAAGATGCATCGTCTCGATACAGACTAATCTTTAGCCCAGGGATCATCAAATCATGGTCCTCAAGGCCTGAGAACTGCTAGTGTCCACAGTCCTTTCACCTTGGAGTCAGAAGTGAAGACAGACTGGCCATTAAAAAGGACACATTGTTCAAATGATTATCTGGAATTGAGTAAATCAGGTCTGGATTTGGAGGTCCAGATCCCAGCCAAAGCCTATCTATGGGAATAATGCAAAACATATGCAGAGCCAGAATGAGGTGTCAGTCACAGACTTGTTCAAGCGAAGCAGGAGGTATTCTCTTTAAAATAAAATGTCATTATTGTTTAAAACTAGTGGAGCAGCTTAAAGCTTAATGAAACTGCTCACATCTTTTATTGTGCTTACGCTGTGGATATTTAGCCTGATTTTAATTGGTGCACAGGCCAGTGAAGGGTAGCACTAATGGAATAGCAGCTTTAAGAAACACACCCACTGCTTTTAAGGGGCGGAGTCGGGACTGGACGAGGCGACCTGCGGCGGGAGCGCGGTGCTTTGGGATGGGGTGTGGCCTGAGGGGTCGGGACTTTCCTGGGTGGGATGGGCCCCGATACTGGAGACTGGAGAAAGGGGCGTTTCTCAGGATGCCGTTTTTCAGCACCCCCCAAGCCCTTCTTCGTGCCGGAGCTGGGGGCAGGCGGGGCGCATCGAGGGGGCATGGCCTTTAGCTGGGCCAGCCTGTCAGACTTCTTCCTCAAATCCATTCTGACTAATAGGAGGCCGTTCTGCAGCTCTCCCAGGACCTGGTCCTGAGGGTGTAGCATATGATTGGGTGGGTGGGTGGGTGGGTGGGGGACAGCATGGTTGGGGGGGGTGGAGAGAGGGCATGAGAGGAACAGGATATGAGTTCAGGATGGAAAACCACTCAGCAAACCTCGGCCAATTCGTTCCTTATCAAACCTTGGATGTGTGACTGCGGAAGCCATTAGCCGGAACCTTTTTCTTCTGGATAAACGGGGTGGCGTCCAGTGGCAGCGGTGCAGGGTTCGATGTCAAATTGGTGAAAACATTGTGTTGCCTCGTGTCAAGACACAAAGAAGCGTCGCCACACGTAGATTTTGCGAAGGTCAATTTTGCCTCCATTTTTAGGTGGTGATGTAGTGCACTGATTTAGACAACTGCATAACTCGGTTTTCCGGCAAAATAAATGTCAGGCGGAGCAGCATATCAGCATAAAGCTGGAGTTTGCAATTTTAAAAAAAAATCACTTTTTCTCATATTTATTAAACCTGTTACTATGACCTGACAGAGGGATGCGAGTCAGATGATCTTTGAGAAAATCAGAGTCATCTGGCTCCATCTAGTGCTTCTAACTCCTACTGCAAGATTTCACCGCGACCGGAAAAAACAACCAATCAGAGCCAGGAGAAGTGACTGTGGATATCAATCATTTCTCGTGCACACGCAACGACCCGCCCCCTCCCTTGCCCTTCCAATCCGTGGCAACAGCTTAATGTCCGCACTTCACAGCACTCGCAGACTGGCGGACTTTGCGGGCGCGCTCACTGGAAGTCTGGGGGTGCTGAGAGCAGTGGCGAAGCTAGAACCGGGAATTGAGGTGGCACAGACACATCCCTTTATGACAATTAGGATGGTCCTGGCTAGTTCTCAATTATTTTTCTTTATTGACGCGTTTTCCAATTATCGTAATAGGCAACTGAAGACACGGTTTCTCAAGCGATCTAACTGCGATGAAGTCATGGGGTAAATTCCGTAAAACTTAGAATTGGGGTGGACGTAACATTTGTTTTAAAGAATTATTAGTCCTGATTTGTTCGCAGTCATTTTCACGATTAACAAAATGTTCACTCCCAGAGCGCTCCGCTCTTAACAGGTGCTGCTTGTTCTCCCCGATTAGGTAAGACGACAATCATTCATCTGGAAACGTTATTCAACGTTAATTAACGTAATTCAAAATTACTCTCGGTATTGAGTGGGGGAAAAAAGGTGCTCTTGGCAGTGAAATAGGCTATAAAAAGCATGCAGCTCTATTTGACGTTGATTTAAATTATGCAAACGCGTCCAGATGAATGATTGTCGTCTTATCTAATCGGGGAGAACAAGCAGCACCTGATAAGTGCGGAGCGCTCTCGGAGTGAACATTTTGTTAATCATGAAAATGACTGCGAACAGGTCAGGACTAATAATTCTTTAAAACAGATGTTACATCCACCCCAATTCTGTTTTACGGAATTTACCCCATGACTTCATCGCTGTTAGATCGCATGAGAAACCGTGTCTTCAGTTGCCTATTACGATAATTGGAAAACGCGTCAATAAAGAAAAATAATTGAGAACAAGCCAGGACCATCCTAATTGCCATAAAGGGACGTGTCTGTGCCACCCCAATTCCCGGTTGTAGCTTCGCCTCTGGCTGAGAGCTGCCCAAATCCATAATTGATCCAGTCCACAAGGGGCCTCAAGCGGACTTTCTGCGGACTTCCAGAGAGTCCGCTTGGGGTGCAGGCTTCGGCAGATTTCACTAGTGTAATTACCCATAATTCATTGCAACACGGACGTGACGTTTTAATCTTTCCAAATTGCTCACGGACGAAAAGCACATTCATACATACACAAACCCGCATGAACTTATAATATAAAAACGTTACTTGAATAACGTAGGCCAGATATAAAATTCAACATCATCATACAGAAATACAGGCTACAGAGGTAATCAATCTGCATTTGCACGGAAACGAGTGAAACAGACTCGAAGCCTGTCTATCAGCTTATTTTATTACGCTGCAGACTCCCGCTCTAGCAGACTTTACGTGATGATGGTGAAGATGTCACATTACATACGCCTGAAGTCCGTGAGGCTCAGTCTGCAAGTCCAGAGGGTGGAGATTTGCATTCAGCCTGTGTCTTCGTCGGGCCTCGAGTTTTACTGGAGCAATGGCGGAAAATCCACCTCCACCTCCAAGAAAAAATTACCAATTCCTCCGTTGCCAGCAACTGCTTATTCCAGCAAGAAAGGAAAACAAAAGCAGACTGAGAACAACAAAAAAAAAAGTTTAAAAGAGAGAATCGGACAGACCACGAGATAAAACAAGGGTCAGTATTGGTATTGCTTTCCCAAGGGGGTGCGGCTTTGGTCAGAGACTTGAGGGCAGGGGGCGGGTTTACTGGAGAGGCTACATTCAGATCTTGCAAGCTGTTCCAAGATTGCGTACTTTAGCTTTAATGTCACACATCCAAGGCTTGATGAAGAGTAGCGGAATCTGCCGAGACGTTCAGAATGGATGGAAAACCCCAGCTGAGCCTTTGCACTTTGACTTTTGACTTCAACATGATACACAGATATGCTGCATAGTTTCAGCATCAGAGATGGGATGTTTTTTCAGGTGCATAATGGTGGCAAGTCTTGCACAAGCCCTAACTTTCCAGACACAACCATTTGTTTTCAGTCACTGAGAGGAAATTAAGGCAGGCGTGAAGAATTCAGAGCGGTTTCATTCACATGCTGGAAGTGGGAGTGAACTTAGCTCTGCTAGGTAACTTAGTTAATTTACCTCTGCTGTGGTCCTCAGAGATCGTAGCACAGGCTGGGGTCGATAGTTTGGCAGAGATTATTGCACAGGCTGGGGTTGGTGGACCGGAGGAGATTATTGCACAGGCTGGGGTTGGTGGACCGGAGGAGATTATTGCAGAGGCTGGGGTTGGAAGACCGGTGGAGATTATTGCACAGGCTGGGGTTGGTAGTTAGGCAGAGATTATTGCACAGGCTGGGGTAGGTGGATCGGTGGGGATTATTGCACAGGCTAGAGTTGGTGGTTAGGCAGGAAGAGGAGGAGATAAAAGTGGGAAGAAGAGAGAGATAGAGGAGGGAAGAATTGAAATAACTGCGTAACGTTTCGGATCATGCATGAAATACACAGTGACAGGCAATCATTTTTTTTATTTGACAAAAGGTCGGGGGTGTGACAGGAAAGAATAATTCAGAACAGCTGGGCTGCGAGCCTGTGTAGTTCAGGGTGTAATGGGTGTGTAGGTCAGTGAGTGGCTCAGTGTGCTGCGGGTGAGTAGGTCAGTGAGTAGCTCAGTGTGCTGTGGGTGAATAGGTCAGTGAGTAGCTCAATGCGCTGTTGGTGAGTAGATCGGTGAGTAGCTCAGTGTGTTGTGGGTGAGCAGGTCAGTGAGTAGCTCAGTGTGCTGTGGGTGAGTTGGTCTGGGAACAGTTCGGTTTTGCTACAGGTAAGTAGGTCTCTTGTGGGTGAGTAGGTCAGTTAGTAGCTCAGTGAGCTGAGGTGAGTAGGTAAGTGAGTAGCTCAGTGTGCTCTGGGTGAGTAGGTCAGTGAGTAGCTCAGTGTGCTGTGGGTGAGTAGGTCAGAGAGTAGCTCAGTGTGTTGAGGTGAGTAGGTCAGTGAGTAGCTCTGTGCTGTGGGTGAGTAGGTCAGCGAGTAGCTCAGTGTGCTGTGGGTGAGTAGGTCAGTGAGTAGCTCAATGCGCTGTTGGTGAGTACGTCAGTGAGTAGCTCAGTGTGCTGTGGGTGAGCAGGCCGGTGAGTAGCTCAGTGTGCTGTTGGTGAGCAGGCCAGTGAGTAGCTCAGTGTGCTGTGGGTGAGTAGGTCAGTGAGTAGCTCAATGTGCTGTGGGTGAGCAGGTCAGTGAGTAGCTCAATGTGCTGTGGGTGAGTATGTCAGTGAGTAGCTCAGTGTGCTGTGGGTGAGTAGGTCAGTGAGTAGCTCAAGGCGCTGTGGGTGGGTAGGTCAGTGAGTAGCTCAGTGTGCTGTGGGTGAGCAGGTCAGTGAGTAGCTCAGTGTGCTGTGGGTGAGCAGGTCAGTGAGTTGCACAGTGTGCTGTGGGTGAATAGGTCAGAGAGTAGCTCAGTGTGCTGTGGGTGAGTAGGTCAGTGAGTAGCTCAATGCGCTGTTGGTGAGTACGTCAGTGAGTAGCTCAGTGTGCTGTGGGTGAGCAGGCCGGTGAGTAGCTCAGTGTGCTGTTGGTGAGCAGGCCAGTGAGTAGCTCAGTGTGCTGTGGGTGAGTAGGTCAGTGAGTAGCTCAATGTGCTGTGGGTGAGCAGGTCAATGAGTAGCTCAATGTGCTGTGGGTGAGTATGTCAGTGAGTAGCTCAGTGTCCTGTGGGTGAGTAGGTCAGTGAGTAGCTCAAGGCACTGTGGGTGGGTAGGTCAGTGAGTAGCTCAGTGTGCTGTGGGTGAGCAGGTCAGTGAGTAGCTCAGTGTGCTGTGGGTGAGCAGGTCAGTGAGTTGCACAGTGTGCTGTGGGTGAATAGGTCAGAGAGTAGCTCAGTGTGCTGTGGGTGAGTAGGTCAGTGAGTAGCACAGTGTGCTGTGGGTGAGCAGGTCAGTGAGTAGCTCAGTGTGCTGTGGGTGAGCAGGTCAGTGAGTAGCACAGTGTGCTGTGGGTGAGTAGGTCAGTGAGTAGCACAGTGTGCTGTGGGTGAGCAGGTCAGTGAGTAGCACAGTGTGCTGTGGGTTAGTAGGTCAGTGAGTAGCACAGTGTGCTGTGGGTGAGCAGGTCAGTGAGTAGCACAGTGTGCTGTGGGTGAGCAGGTCAGTGAGTAGCTCAGTGTGCTGTGGGTGAGTAGGTCAGTGACTAGCACAGTGTGCTGTGGGTGAGCAGGTCAGTGAGTAGCACAGTGTGCTGTGGGTGAGCAGGTCAGTGAGTAGCTCAAGGCGCTGTTGGTGGGTAGGTCAGTGAGTAGCTCAGTGTGCTGTGGGTGAGCAGGTCAGTGAGTAGCTCAGTGGGCTGTGGGTGAGCAGGTCAGTGAGTTGCACAGTGTGCTGTGGGTGAATAGGTCAGAGAGTAGCTCAGTGTGCTGTGGGTGAGTATGTCAGTGAGTAGCACAGTGTGCTGTGGGTGAGCAGGTCAGTGAGTAGCTCAGTGTGCTGTGGGTGAGCAGGTCAGTGAGTAGCTCAGTGTGCTGTGGGTGAGCAGGTCAGTGAGTAGCTCAGTGTGCTGTGGGTGAGCAGGTCAGTGAGTAGCACAGTGTGCTGTAGGTGAGTAGGTCAGTGAGTAGCACAGTGTGCTGTGGGTGAGCAGGTCAGTGAGTAGCACAGTGTGCTGTGGGTTAGTAGGTCAGTGAGTAGCACAGTGTGCTGTGGGTTAGCAGGTCAGTGAGTAGCACAGTGTGCTGTGGGTGAGCAGGTCAGTGAGTAGCTCAGTGTGCTGCGGGTGAGTAGGTCAGTGAGTAGCTCAGTGTGCTGTGGGTGAGTAGGTCAGTGAGTAGCTCAGTGTGCTGTGGGTGAGCAGGTCAGTGAGTAGCACAGTGTGCTGTGGGTGAGCAGGTCAGTGAGTAGCACAGTGTGCTGTGGGTGAGCAGGTCAGTGAGTAGCTCAGTGTGCTGTGGGTGAGCAGGTCAGTGAGTAGCTCAGTGTGCTGTGGGTGAGTAGGTCAGTGAGTAGCACAGTGTGCTGTGTGTGAGCAGGTCAGTGAGTAGCTCAGTGTGCTGTGGGTGAGTAGGTCAGTGAGTAGCACAGTGTGCTGTGGGTGAGCAGGTCAGTGAGTAGCTCAGTGTGCTGTGGGTGAGTTGGTCTGGGAATAGTTCATTTTGCTGCAGCTGAGTAGAGCTGAGTAGGTCTCTTGTGGGGGAGTAGGTCAGTGAGTGGCTCAGTGTGCAGGGGTTGAGTAGGTCAGTGAATATCTCAGTGTGCTGTGAGTAGGCCAATCAGTAGCTCAATATCCTGTGGCAAGTAGGTCAGTAAATAGTTCAGTTTTTCAAGTGATTAGGTCTGTGAATAGCACCGAGTACTGTGGGTGAGTAGGTCAGTGAGCAGCTCAGTGTGTTTTGGGTGTGATTGACTGTGAGTAGGTCCGTGTGTAGCTCTGTGAGTAGTTGGTCTGGTTGTACCTGCTTGTTTAGCACGCTGTAAGCATTGTCCAATGTGTGGCGCAGTCTCTCTCCGCTGGTGCTATGGCAACATGCCCTTCCTGCAGCCTGCAGATCTCGACCCATACTCTGCAGATCTAACCTTAGCTGCCTCAGACACTGAGAGCGAGAGAGAGAGAGGCTGTCATTACTCATCAGTCTGTGTGTTCACAGTCATGGATGTGGAAATAAGTCTAGCCAATAAAGCATTTAAAAGCAAATTGAATTTGTGTGGAAGAGTAGCGAGAGAGAAGAGATAAAGACAGAGAGAGAAAGCAAGAGAAATGGAGAAGAGGAGAATGAGCAACGAAAGAGAGAAGAGAGATTATTAGGTTAGAGGGGAGAGCGGGTATGTAAAAATGAAATTCATATATTAAACCAATTTGTTGCTGCACCATAAAGCGTCGGCACGTATTGCTCAAACACTCAGAGAAACTCACAAAGCATATACTCAGATTACAAATTTACATAAACACACACAGGGTTATGCAGATACAATTATGCACAAAACATATGACAAAACAAAAGTTTTCATGCCCCAACAATTTTCAAGCAGTCTCATAAAAATGCAACATCAACACTTTGTTTTTTAAAAAAAAGTCACTCATAGATTAATCGAAGTGGCCACCTTTTGCTGTGATAACAGCCAAACAGATTCAAGGAATTTTTTTCTGGAAGGACAGTCATGTGGTTGTGAAGAGTTACTCCAAACACTACTCTGGAAGGTACCATGGAAATGCTACACTTGTCTTTTCCAGCCCACTTTACAAAATTCTTGGTTGATTTTACATCCTTCATTAACCCCTTAAGCCCTGAGCCCCTTTTTTGAAAATGGCAAGCCCAAAATGAAATGAGTATAAATGAGTATATCTCTGCGACTGCTTGGTCCATTTGAATAATCTTGGTATCGTAATAAAGGTAAAACCATTTGGGATTTCATACCTGGTGTAAAAATCACTATATATGTCACTGAGTCAGAGTAAATGGAGATGGAACACAGTGTAAATGAAAGATCTCATTTTGCACCGAACAAATTTTTACTTCGATCCCTTGTAAATTTGTTGAGTTGCTGCCTGAAACCTCTTAAAAATTACAGCACAGAATGTCATTATTATCTGTGCCAAAGTTTATTCTGATCAGGTCAATCAGAGCAAAATTAGAGAGGCATGTCTAGGTGGCTTCTCCATTTTGGCAATTTAGGTACCTTGTGTTCCATTTCAGATTTCTTACATACCAAGCTGTAAAACCCATAAAATTTCACTTATATATCACTACAGGCATCCATTCCTACCAAATACAACATTTATTAATTTTTAGAATAAAAAAAAAATTATTATTATTTCTGCCAGTTTTGTTGCCTATACAGTTTCCCATTGAAAGATAATACATACAATGAAAATTAAGTTTGACTCCATTGGAGCATATTTATTAAAAAACAAAACAAATAAGTAAAATGATAAATACAAGGGCAATGTGAAAATATGTTAAAGAAAAGTAAGAGTAACAAAAACCCCAGCGATTATTTGTAGAAGGCAACTGCGATTACTTCCAAATAAATAAATAAATAAATAAATAAAAAGGTACCCCGATCAGGAATCGTACCTTCACAATTTCCTTTCAGCAGCGCAGCATTTTATCCAATAGGCTGCGCCAATCGACAACAGTCTATGGTCAAATTGCCCATTCAACGAATGGGTAAGGAAAATACGTGGGCTACTGTACTGTTGTAGGCTCAGTATTTGTGCGGAATAGTGCAAAGATTCTGTCAGAAAACGACTTTGAAAATGAATGTTGAATATTTAGCGGATAATTATTCGGACAATACCTCAAACAAACTAGTTATGCGTTTATATTGTCGCGCTATTCAAGAACATTCATTATGTCCCATGGACTCAGTTTGACGCACTCGGAACGCAAGGCTGTAGCTCAGGCTAGGTTTCTGCCATTAAGGTGGTTTAGAGTTCGTTAGAATCATCAGGACTCATACAATCAAATTCCTACCGGCACAGTCTTGCTGACAGCATCACAAGCCGAAAGCAGATTGGAAAGTACATTGCAAGGAGGCGGAATGCTATGGAGCTGAGATATTTGAAGCAACGCCCTGGGAAAGAACATGCTAGGATCCCGGCAGATCTAGTTTCGTTATAACACGAACACATTGGGCTAACAATAGCAAGCGCAGATTTACCCTCGAGCAGTTTTTTTATTGCAAAATATCAAAGGTAAGAATTTTTTTCTGCTCATCTCTGTAGACTGTAAAGTGTATGCCTGCTGTTCTTTCAATGTGGTGTCGGTTTAAAATGACAGGGCTCATATCGTTGCATTCTGTAGACTTTCCTCTTTTATTTGAGGTATCGTTTTTATGCATAGCACGAATTCAGCAGAAATCCTGGCGATTCAGCGCTGATCTGATTTTATCCTATGTTCTGCTGCATGCTTATTTACTTGCTTGGTGCTTGAATTGTGTTCGGTTGAGGTAAAAATGGTTTACATGAGCTTTTGGCCGAGTTTCTTCGTGAAATGTGGATATGCCGCTTGACAATGTCCGATTTGAAAAAATGCTGTATTTATAATGCGTAATAACCGTCCCCGGTACCGGGGTTCTTAAGGATCTCAGTTCTTAAGGGGTTAAAAAATGGAAATAATAAGTATACCTGATAATGAAAGATGTGTATCAGACAAAATGAACAAAAAGAGTTTACAGATTCTTTCTGACTTCTCACTATTGACATTTTGCATTAAAACTGCTAATATTTCGCTAAAATGTTGGAAAAAAACATTTTGTTGGCGTGAAGTCTTCAAATATTTTTGACCCATAGTGTATGCACTTAGACACACACAAGCTTGTACACACACTCACACACACACACACATACATGAGCAGGCTCGCACATACATGAACACACACGTACGCACATTCCATGCAATACTGACCCTCTGTCCCTCCTCTAGCTTGCGATCCACAGCGGTGGAGAGAGATCTGGAGGCTGAGGAGAGAGACAGCAGGTCCTGGTATCGCCTCAGCTCTGCGGGGACGGCAGAGACACAGGGTTACACCTGCAGGTGCACATTGCAAAATCACTGTGAAAATGAGCTGAAATCAGCCAGTGTAATCAGCCAGCCCAGTACTTGGCTATCGGAAAAACGTGACCGCATTTTGGGGACGTATCACTCATAAGATGTCAATGTTTACAAATATTTCCAAGATATTGCGTAAGAAAAGCCTCAGGACAAAAATTTGCAATACGACATACATCTGATTAAAAAAATGTTTTTTCAGCAGGAAGAGTGGGCAGTTGATTTGATGTAAACTTGGATATGTGTACAAGGATACTGATTGGAGGGGAAGGGTTGATTGACAGATTTACTCAACACTGCCCACTTTCACCAGATGACATCATGTTGTAGGTAATATAGTTTTTTGCAGGTGGAAGGAAGCAATATTCAAACTAAAAAACCTCAGGCTTTAGCACTGCATTATATTTCATTTACATGTATTTACTCAGAAATGACAAAATGGAAGTGAATAAGTGAATTTTGATTCTAGCATGGCTTTAAGTGTGATTGTGTATTATTTTGAGTGTGTGCTCGGGGGTGGAAAAAAATAGCTGAGGTACTCTTGAAAAATGCCTTAAAATGTGAAGTATCGAAGCCATAATTACAAATCATCACAGGTGATTCCCAAAAGCCAAAAGGCTAATTAGCAGAATGAGTTTGCTGAAAAGAGGTCGAACCACCAGAAAGCAAACTGATGATTCTAACAGAGTATCCGAAGTGCCAAACAGTCAGTTCCCGAATCGCAGGTGCGTCCCTCACAAAAACAACAAAATTATTTCAGTTGGCAAAGGGAATTGTGAGAAAAATTATGAGGACAAATGCTAAAACAAACAAAAAAAAGAACGATGGGTGCAAGTCAGTGCCCTCAGACACGGACAGGCAGAGACTTTGTTAAGTTGCTGCTGATAACGACAGAACTACTGCTTTAAAATTCACAACAGAATTGGATAGATACACATCTAAACCAGTCTCAACAAAAACAGTTAATTCTGAACTTCAAAAAGCCGGTATTTATGAATTCCTAACCAGCCGAAGCTGGTTTAAGTGGAGTTTTTAAACTGGTCAACCAGCCCTTCATCCCCTGACTCCAGCTTACTCTACCAGCTTATCAAGCTACAGCAGTGGTCTTTATTCCTGGTCCTGCACAGCCACAGGGGTCTGCTTGTTTTTAACTCATGGATATGCGAAGTGTAGAATCAAGCTACTGTGGTGACACAGATATGTAAATAAGTCAGTCAGTCAGCCAGTCAGTCACTCACTCACTTGGCTGTTACCAGATCAATATCTAAACATATTTTTGCATGCTGCCGCGGCTGACTTCAAAGTCACTGCAAAAATGTCATTTGAGTTTTTACGCAATCCGCGAGTTGGCTGCAGGGAACCTTTGATCGTTTTTGCCTTGATATCACCAATCATTCGGGGCCCAAGTAACCAGGTAAGGTGAGTTCTCTTTCATAATATTTCGCTCGATGTCTCACTATGGGATGCACGCCTCGCTGCAGCCTCAGAAGCATTAATCTCATTACGCCAATCCTGATTGGCTGGTGAACGTGTCCGTCCGCCCAGGTGGTACACCCACCTTAAATAGCTCATGCGGACGGCACCACGTCATTCAAACACCTCTTCTCACTCGGAGCATATCTCGCGTCCAGGGCTAGTTAGCTGAACTGTCCACAGACGGATTTTCTGTCGCCGGGCGCTACTAGTTTTGGATACCTTTTTGCTTCGTCGGTCACACCAGACCGGACTCAGTGCTCTCCCGCCCTACACGGCTTGGTCAGCACTGTCCTCGACGCCTCACCACGGCACGTCGAGTACCGAAGGCTAGCACACCAGTTACCTGTCGGTTTTCTTCACTCGACGCCTCACCACGGCACGTCGAGTACCGAAGGCTAGCACACCAGCTACCTCTCGGTTTTCTTCACTCGACGCCCCACCACGGCACGTCGAGCTCCGAGCGCTAGCACACCAGCTACCTCTCGGTTTTCTTCACTCGACGCCCCACCACGGCACGTCGAGCTCCGAGCGCTAGCACACCAGCTACCTCTCGGTTTTCTGCCTCGTCTCCCGGCTTGCACACCAGCTGGCTAGGAATGGAGGCCCAAAACCCCCATACCAAGGGGTACGGAGACTCCGGGACCCGTCCCTGTCGCTGTGGGAACAAGATCTCGAGTAAAGATCCACACCAGGTCTGCTCGAGCTGCCTGGGGCTGGAACACGCCCGTATGGCTTTCGAACTTCCCGGCTCGTGCCAACACTGCGCGGTGTTTACAGCGAAAAGTCTCCGCAGACGGCTAGCCCGCCAGGCTAGCTTGTCTGGAATCGACCCCCTCCTCCCCTCCGACGGTGCTGCCGCCGAGGGCAAGCAGGATTTGGCGGTCGCTACGGCGGCGATTCCGGAGGCTAGCGCCAGCTGGGGCTCCCAGCTCGACCTAGCCGCGGATCCCCCGTGTGAGGAAGACGTCCTAGAACTGGACTATGGGGACGATGAAGATGGCGTCTCTGAACTCCTCATATCAGAGGATGAGGAAGATGACGACGTCTTCATTACTCCGGCTCGGGCCGCGCAGCCCGCGGCCTCCGTCACCTCTTGGGATGGAGATGAGAGTAGCATACCAGCTTCTCCTCTCCCCAGCTCCGACATGCTCGACGTGTGCAAACGCGCTGCTGTCCGGCTGAACATCCCCTGGCCCGTTGTCGTAGCTGAGACCACCAGATCCCGCTACGAGGGGAAGAAATTGCCCTTGGCTCAGAGTGCGACGAAACAACTTCTCCCCGTCTTCCCGGAGCTGCTAGATGAGGTCGCGCGCTCTTGGAAAGACCGCCCTTATAGCAGCAGGAGCCCAGTTCCCGGTGCCTCGTCCCTCGATTGCGAGGCGATGGAGAGCCTGGGTCTGCTCCGCATGCCTCCGATGGAGCCACTCGTGGCAGCGCACCTTCACCCCCGCCTGTCAGCGGTGTCCTCCCGGAGCCCCAGTCTGCCGTCCAAGTCGGACCGTTTTCAGTCAGCCTTGACTGAGAAGGCGTATAAGGCGGCTGCGCTTTCGGCCAGAGCGCTCAATGTCCTCTCCCTGCTCACGGCTTATCAGGCTGAGTTGTGCGAGGATTTTGTGCTAACTCAGGACCCAGCTACATGGGAGGAAATACCGGTCGTCACCGACCTGTGTCTCCGTGTCCAACGCTGCGCGGTCCAGGCCACGGGAAAAGCGCTGGGGACTATGGTCCTACAGGAACGGGCGCGGTGGCTCAACCTCGCCAACCTGTCGGACAGGGAGAAGGATGACATCCTGGACATGCCCATTGTCCCGGAGGGGATCTTCGGTTCCGCGTTGGCTTCTATGCAACGGCGGTGCGAAGCTAAAAAGAAGGAGGATGAAGCTCTCAAGCTCTGCCTCCCTCGAAAGCCCCCTGCTCCTCTTCCGCCTGCTCAGCGTAAGACCTTTGCACAGGCTGCTTCACAGGATTCGCAGTTTAAAATGCCGAAACTGCGGAGGCCTCAGCCCGCCCCGCCTGCTCCGCCAGGTCGGCCCGGCTGGCCTAAAAAGCCCTCGGCCCCGGCTGTAGCTGCGCCTGCGCGACCCGCGCACACCGCCAGCAGCCAGGCCAGGAAAAAGAAGAGAGCGGCCTGACTCCCCCTCTCTCCTCTGGTGACGCAGCTGGAAGTTCCCCGTTCTCCGGCTCCACCTGTTTGGCTTTCGGGCGTGCACCCAGGGGCTCCCCACGCCCCTATCTCCCAGCTGCCTCGGACCGTGCCAGTGCAAGCCGGGAGAGATGGACATTTGACGTCGCGGGGTTTAGCGGTTGCCCCCCTCTCATGTCCACAAGCACGCACATACACAAATGTTTTCACAAAGAGAATAAATTGTGTCCCGCTGTCGCAGCCAGGCCGAGTGCCGAGGGCGCAGCTGAAAATAAAGAAAGCCAAATCTGTCATAATAAGCACGCCACCCGGGGGCCTTGTCATTCCGCCACAGGAGAACGCCACCGCACTGCGGCTGCGCCCTCTTGTGGTGGGAGGACTGCAGGGCACGTCACCCGGGGGCTGTGTCATTCCGCCACAAGAGGGCGCCACCGCACTGCGGCTGGGCCCTCTTGTGGTGGAAGGGCTGCGGTGCACATCACCTCTCGCCCTCAGATGGCGGAGATGGGTCGCACTGGCAGCCCCACCCTGGGTGTTGAGGACGATTTCGAGGGGGTACAGGCTGCAATTCGCCGCTGTCCCCCCGCGATTCGCCGGCGTTATACACTCCCAGGCGCGGGGAGAGTCAGCTCGTGTTTTACAGGAGGAAATTTTCTCACTGTTAAACAAAGGAGCAATCTGTGTCGTCCCTCCCGCACAATGTCAGAGCGGTTTCTACTCCAGGTATTTCCTAGTCCCCAAACGGGGGGGGAACGGTATTCGCCCTATCCTGGATTTACGGGCTCTGAACAAATATCTCAGGAAGTACAAGTTCAGGATGCTCACACACGCATCCCTGTTGCGTCTTGTACGTCAGAACGATTGGTTCACTTCAATCGATCTGAAAGACGCGTACTTCCACATTCCTATCTATCCTCCCCACAGAAAGTTTCTGAGGTTCGCTTTCCAGGGGATCTGCTACGAGTATCGCGTGCTCCCTTTCGGTCTGTCATTAAGCCCGAGGGTGTTCGTGCGGTGCACGGAGGCAGCAATAGCCCCGCTGAGACGGCGGGGCATCCGTCTGGCCACTTACCTGGACGATTGGCTGCTTTTAGCGCAATCGGAGCAGGAAGCCAGGGCGCACACGCGTATTCTCACACAGCACCTAGTCGATCTGGGTTTTGTGATAAACGCGGAGAAAAGCATGCTGTCCCCAGCGCAAGATGCTATCTTTCTGGGGTTATCCCTGAATTCGGTGTCTTTCACAGCTCGCCTCTCGGCGGAACGGGTGAGAGCTTTCAGGGCATGCCTCGCGCTTTTTTATCCAGGCAGGTTTGTTCCATTCAGATTGTGTCTTCGGTTACTCGGTCTGATGGCGTCTGCCATCCTCGTGATCCGTCTCGGTCGCCTCCACATGAGAGAATTCCAGCTTTGGGTGGCCTCATGCGGGCTAGATCCCGTGCGTCACGGCACGCGGAGAGTCTTGGTCACACTGGAATGCGCCAGAGCGCTGCGTCACTGGCGGACTCCGTCCTTTCTGACCCAGGGGGTCCCAATGGGCTCGGTCCTGTCCAGGAAGGTGGTCACTACAGACGCCAGCCTGACGGGCTGGGGCGGAATTCACGGGGGCCAGTCTGTGAGGGGCCGCTGGAGTGTGGGCCTCCAGCAGTCTCACATAAATTTTCTGGAACTTTCAGCGGTGTTCCTCTCCCTGAAACATTTCCTTCCATCTCTCATGGGTCATCATGTCCTGGTGAGAACGGACAATACGACGACGGTGGCGTACATCAACCGTCAGGGGGGGTTGCGCTCCCGTCAGTTGCACATGTTAGCACGCAAACTGATCCTGTGGAGCTGCGGCCGTCTCCTCTCCTTGAGAGCGACGCACGTCCCGGGGGTCTTGAACACAGGCGCGGACCTATTGTCCAGGGGTGCGCCGGTGTATGGGGAGTGGACTCTGCACCCGGAGATTGTGGAACAGATATGGGCCCGGTTCGGTCGGGCCGCGGTAGATCTGTTCGCGGCGAGAGAAAACGCGCAGTGCGCGCTGTTTTACTCTCTGCGCGGCATGGATGCTCCCCTTGGCATAGACGCACTAGCGCACGTCTGGCCGCACGAGCTTCTTTACGCGTTCCCTCCCCTGGCCTTGATATCCCCCACTCTGTCCAGAGTGAGGGAACGTGGTCACGCACTGATATTGATTGCTCCGCATTGGCCGGCGATGCATTGGCTAGCGGAAATATATCGGTTACTGTGCGCTCAGCCTTGGCAGCTCCCGCTGCGCAGGGACCTGCTATCGCAGGGGGGGGGGGCGATCCTCCACCCGCACCCGGAACGCCTGGCGTTGTGGGCGTGGCCCCTGAGTGGCTCAGTCTCTCGGCTGTGGGATTGTCACAGCGTGTGATTTCCACTATACAAAACGCTAGGGCCCCATCCACTAGGTCTTTGTATGACTGTAAGTGGAGGGTGTTTGAGGGGTGGTGTCACAGGAACGGCCACGTTTCTTTTCAGTGTCCGGTGAGTGCTATATTGTCATTCTTGCAGGACCTGATTGACAAAGGCAAAGCCTTCTCCACGATTAAGGTGTACTTGGCGGCTATCGCCGCCTGTCACGTGGGGTTTGAAAAGCGAACGGCGAGTCAGCACCCACTGGTTTGCCGTTTTATGAAGGGAGCGCGCAGGCTTCTCCCCGTGTCCAGACCACTGGTGCCACCGTGGGATCTGGCTGTGGTTCTGGAGGGGCTTAAGGGCCCTCCTTTTGAGCCACTGGAAGGGGCAGACTTGAAGCACGTGTCTTTCAAGGCTGTGTTGTTGCTGGCTCTGGCTTCAGCTAAGCGAGTTAGTGACATCCATGCGCTTTCGGTGCATCCGTCATGCGCTCAGCTCTTCCCGGGAGATGTAAGGTTGATTTTGAGGCCCAACCCGGCTTTTGTGCCTAAGGTGGTGGGCTCATGTTCTCCAATTGACCTTCTGGCCTTTGCTGCCTCAACAGAGGAGCAGCAGTCGCACGCGTTATGTCCAGTCCGTGCGGTGCGCATGTACATGGACAGGACTAGGGGATTCAGGAGGAGCGATCAGCTGTTCGTCTCCTGGGCTAATCCTCATAAAGGAAAACCTATCACTAAGCAGCGCCTATCCCATTGGGTGGTGGAGGCGATTGCTTTGGCCTATACGTGTCGGGGTTTGCAGCCGCCTGTGGGCATGCGGGCGCACTCGACTCGGGGCTTGGCCGCATCCTGGGCCTTATTCAGGGGAGTTTCTGTTCAGGACATCTGTGCAGCGGCGAGTTGGTCCTCGCCTCTCACTTTTGTCCGCTTTTATAAGCTGGACGTTTCCGCCCCGTGCGTGGCACGCGCGGTTCTGCTGTCCTGACTGGAACAGAATTGCTTCTCTGTGGGTTGGTGGACGCTGGATAAGCTTGTCTGGCAATACGGGAGCTACGATATCCCATAGTGAGACATCGAGCGAAATATTATGAAAGAGAACTTTAGGTTATTTACATAACCCCGGTTCTCTGAGTAATATGAGTGAGATGTCTCACCAGACAACCCTTCTTGCTGGGGCGAGTGAGAAGAGGTGCTTATCTTGAATGACGTGGTGCCGTCCGCATGAGCTATTTAAGGTGGGTGTACCACCTGGGCGGACGGACACGTTCACCAGCCAATCAGGATTGGCGTAATGAGATTAATGCTTCTGAGGCTGCAGCGAGGCGTGCATCCCATAGTGAGACATCTCACTCATATTACTCAGAGAACCGGGGTTATGTAAATAACCTAAAGTTACCCTATTATAATAGATGGCTTTAATTTATCAATTAAGTGCCAGGTAATGAGAAAACCCAGCAACCACCGTCGCTCTGCAGGCCTTGTAATGAGGATCCCCCCACAATAAAGACCAGCTTTATCCACAATTTGTTCAGCTACAACCAGCTTATAATGTTGAAAATGCTGCATAGACCATCTAAAACCAGCTAAGAATTCTAGCTAGTCATAGCTGGAATTTTCAGCAGGGCCATCGATCCTCACCTTGTGTTTTCTCCTGCAGGTCGGAGCGACACTGCTCCAGCTCGACCTGAGCGCCGCACAGCTCTTCAGCTCGACAGAACGAGGAGGAGGAGGAGTAACAGGAGGAGGAAGAGGAGGCCTGCCCTCCAGTGGGAAGAGGGGCTTCTGTGCAGGGCTGCCTGTCACTCACTTCTGACTCCGCCTCCTCCTCTCTCCTTCGCAGGTCTGTGGTCAGCCTCTCGATCTGTTCGTCCCGCTCCTGAGAGGGACGAGAGAATGAAAAAGGAGAGATAGATAGAGAGAGAGAGGGAGACCATTTTGAGGTGTGTTCACATGGTATGTAAACAAACAGCAGAACTGATGGCTCAAATTAGGAGGTACGCAAACGGTTGATTATAGGGGTGCATGCTCACATTAGCATGTGTGAGCCATTACTGTAGCTTTCGCTGTACCATCACATTTAGATGAACATTAACGCTAGCAGCTTTGTCCACAGGGAGATATGAATAAGTCCCCAAACATGCCTAAAGCCTCCAGTTCGTTCCCACAGTAACTGATATTCATTAACTCTATTTAGGATATGTGTGTAAAAGCGGCTGATTTTTAACTGAAAACCGTTAATGTAACTGCACATTAAAGTTGCCGATCGTGCACATTCTCCTTTAAACCAAGGGTCTGCGGCACAGTAACCTGAGATGTACAATACTAGAGAACAAGAATAGGCTTCAAGTTCCATATACACAGTATGTACCACAATTCACTGGACAGTGTAACATTTCTCATTATTTTGGTTCTGTCGGCTGGGTCAATCACAGGATCTGAATTGAATTGAGCATGAATTTTACAAGCAGAAGGGGAGAATGAAGGCAAAAAGTCCCAAACACAAGCAGGAGCTGAAGACAGCTGCAGTACAGGCTAGCAGAGCATCACCAGGGAAGATACTCACCATCTGGTGATGTCTATGAGTAAATGACTGCAAGCAGGCATTGCATCCAAAGCATATGTGAAAAAATTACATAATTACTATATTTTTACATAGTTGTACTTGCCAATATTTTTATGAGCCCGAAAATAAGCCCTTGAGGCAATGTAGGGTCAGGGGCCTTGCTCAAGCTACGCTGATTTTATCGCAATTACACTGTGGCTCGAACCTCGAACTTTCTGATTACTAGTCAAACACCATCCCTCCATCATCTTATTTGAGGAAAACATAAGTTATCACTAAAAAGTATTTACACTGCACATAATCACCAAATGTTGAAGCAAAAAAATGACTTGGACACAAGCTGTACTGGCAGTAGATTTAATTTGTTAAACAGCTGTAAACCTATAAAAAAAACACTCCAATCGATAAATCCTTCAGAAGTAAACTCGGGGTGATTGTGCAGGGCAGCTGTATTTCCCGCCTCCTGCTCTACTGCCCTCGGGCGATGCGCCGCAGCTGCTACAATCCGCAGAAACAGAGTCTCTCGGCTGCTCTTGTTTTAGCGATGTTTTGTCTTTGTGTGCCGACTCACAGCTTGGTGTCAAACTGTCACCGACACTGGGAGCTGAGCTACGGGAACTTTGGTAATCTGTGTCCCCAGCTATACAAATAAAGGTTTCCCTCAGGTGCTTTTCTCACGTTTGCTTCCCTGGTTGTGAATGCAGTTTTTTGAGAGGTTTTCTGCGTGAAAATTTCTTTGTGGTTTCATTTTGTAAGGTGCTGCCCTGAGGCTGCTCTTTTACCACCGGCTGAGCACATCGTGAATAGAGATCACTTTAAAATGCTACAGTTAACCCTTTCAGCGCCCTGGGCAACTATAGTTGCCCAATGATGTAAGATATCAAAATCAGACGCGGTTGAAAACCTATCATGTGGCAACTTGTTTAAAAGAGCTCCCGCAGGCATGATAGGTTTTCAACAGTTCAGGATAACTACATTTTCAATCACTTGAAAGTGTATTCAGCGCTTAAAGGGTTAATATCCATAAAAGTGACCTGAAACTGGATCAGTGTGAATCATTCAATGACGGAAATCTTCCTTCACATTCTTGTGCAACTGCTACTTTTTCCAGTCATCTGTGCAGCCGTACTCTAGCCCATCCATCACAGGGTACACACCAAAACACACACACACACACACACACCGTTTACTCATGCAGTCACACTTTTCCCAGTTGTAACTCGCCAATTTTCATCACAATGACGAAAATTTATGTATGAATGTAAATTAGCAACCTAAACCGAGAACAGCTGCGATTGCAGTCGGATGAGAGATGTGATCTAACACACAGGATGTAGGTTCGAAGGGTGTATAACATCTCTAGGAAGTGAAGCATGCAATTCTGTAGTGGCTCTATGGCTCTGTGGTTGGCATAGCATCTTTATGTTTTGTGTAGCATCTCTATGGTGGGTGTAGAACCTCCGTGAATGATGTAGCTCCTTGATGGGGAATGGTGGGGGTGATATCTCTGATGAGTGTAGCATCTCCATAGAGGGGGCACTATGCATCTGTGGTGGACATAGCATCTCATTGGCAAGTGTGTGATTGAGGTATAATTTATGTGGTCTGGTTAATATCTCTATGGTGGGTGTGCTATGTTAGCGTGTTGGATATAGTATCTCTTGGGCAAGTGTAGTACTACCGCGGTTCATGTAGAATCTCTGTGCTCAGGTTAATATCTCCGCAGCGGGTGTGGTATAGGTCTGTGGTAGTTATGGCATCTCTGTGATGGAGGTAGCAACACTTATCTTTGTGGTTGATATAGAATCTCTATGGTAGGGTTCATATCTCTGTGGTACGAGTTGAGTGTCTCTCACCTCCATCTCCTCTGTGTAGAATTTCTATGGTAGGGTTAATATCTTTGTGGTATGAGTTTATATCTCTCACCTCCATCTCCTCTGTGTAGAATCTCTATGGTAGGGTTAATATCTCTGTGATATGAGTTGTGTGTCTCTCTCACCTCCATCTCCTCTGTGTAAAATCTCTTCAGGCTCTTTTGCAGGTTGTTGATCTTGTTCTCATATCGCTCCTCCATTAGAGCTGTCTCTGACTCCAGAGTTTCTCTATACAGAAATGTCCAGGAGCCACACGATTAATCTCACAAAACAACACACACAACAGCCACAAAGCCCACCTCATTTAACACCGAGACACCTCACTGAGCTGGGAGCTGGCAGAGTCAGGTCTGCCAAATTAGGGTTGAAATGGAAGCCATCGGGATGGTTTCGCTCCAGTGTGTGATCGCAGCCATTATTTATAGTTGTGTTTTAAATAAAAGTGATGTTTAGGTTCTCTTTCTCACTGTTCCCCCTTAAAAGCCACTTCACTAGCCTTCTTCTTCCAAGATCCACAAGAGGTTCAACCCATTTCCTCAAAATCTTAAATGATTTTCACTCCAAGCCTCAAAAAGTGCACCTCATTCAACGGCCAGAGGAGGGCTGCCCAACCCTGTTCGTGGAGATCTACCATCCAACAGGTTTTCACTCCAACCCTAAGAAAGTACTACTCATTCAACAGCTAGAGGTGCAGTTACACTGCTGATTAAGAGAATCAGACAGACCAAACTGGGTTTGGAAGAGGAGTTTGTGTCTCAAAAGGGACCTTTCTGGCTAAATAAATGATAAACTAGACTGGTTGGTCGCCCGCGACCAGTATGTGTGGCCCCTGATAGCCCGCATTTTTCATTTTGGCTTATTTTTGACACAAACTAGTCTATTAGTTCGCAAATTATGTTACCGTGGCTACCAAAATCGATGGGCGCGGCATCCTAACCACTGCCCATACACATTCCAAATATAAAAGAAATAGCTCTAAATCTGTGGCCTGTAGAGCCTCCACAACGAAATCTCTATGGCGACGAGGCCAAATCCATAGTGGCCCCCGCTTCGTCTGGGGGCTACAAGAAAGTAAAATGTTTTAAATGTAAGAGAAGTTGTAACATGGGATTTGTAAGTCCTACTCCTGAAGATACAAAAAGTAGCACGCACATCCGAAAACAATGAGTGCTGGATGCCGGACAAGAACGATACAAAGGTTCAACACATAAGTCCGCACACCAGAAACTGCTTCTATCTATCTTCATAAGGGCTGATGCCCGAAACATCACGTGGTGATACCAATAAAAAAATTCTCAAAGGAGCGGTTCCTGGTGTGCGGACTTATGTTTTGTACTGAAGCCCAGCTCCTTGTCCCTCCCTGTTCTCAAGTGTACTTCACCTTTGCCTCCTCGTACCTGAAGTGGTTCGCCATGCGGCCGATCACCTCCGTCACCTCCCCGCACGCCTGCTCCCTCACCCGCGCCTCTAGCACCTCCTGCTCCACCCTCTGCCTCCGCACCTCCTGCTTGAGGACGGCGATGACTCGGATCAACTCCTGCGGGGGGGAACAGGGCGCTCTTAAACTTTCCGGAAAGGGCCGATGCGTGAGAGACAGGGCCGCCTTGAAAACAATATTATTCACCTCCAGGGGTTATCAGGAAATAAAGAAGTCACTGTAATCATTATCTCTCATCACGATGGAATCCTATTTTTCAAACCCAATCAAGGTCATGACTAATAATATACACACGCAAAAATGTAATTTATCCGGGTAAAGTAGTTTCTGAGCAGACTTCTCCCCACTTTTCCGCACGGACAGGCGAGCTCCATTGCAATATTCCCCAATCCACTTTACGTCGTGGTGACGTATTAAAGGTGCACTATGCAAATTTGTTCACTTTCTGCACGATTATATTTTTGTCTCAATTCGCCGACATCTCTCCACGATCGGCTAGCTGCCTGCCCCAAAATTCAAAAACCCGGGATCTGGAGACCGCACAGGCATCACAAACTACAAATAAACACAAGGGGCACAGGCTGGGCCCAATACCATAACAAACCGTCCCGGCCAATCACCGACAAGAGTTGACAGTTATGGAAGCATGGGAAAGAGGGAACTGTGGGACGGACCACCTCTGTTTTGTTTGAGTTCGAATGTCTCCAGAAGCGAAAATAAACAAACTTTCATAGTGCACCTTTAGTAACATTGGTTTGTGATTCAGTCTGACTTAGTGCTTACACGTCTGTTTCAGTGTTTTTCATTAGTCAACAAACTGCGGCAACCCGCAACAGTGACAGCCGTTTCACCACAGCTTTTCATAATCAATAAAAAAAATTACCATCTCAAATCCTAACATCGAAATGATAATGATGGGCCCATAAAAAATCTCTCTCTACTTAGTATAGTGAAGAGTCCATAGTCTTACATGCTTGAATCCATTTCATTTAATCAAGTTTCTCAGAGGGGGGTGTATGCGATTTAGAGGGTTCACTGTCCCCCCTACTGGTTTCAGAAAATCCTGAGGGGAACACAGCCTGATTCTACGACTCAAAGTTTGCAGTAAAGACTCCAGGGTGTGTAAATGTGTGGCTGGAATGAAAGCTTGTGCTCACACCAGCCCTTTCAGAACCCCTGCCGTCACCAAACCACACAAACGGAGAGCTGGATCTCCCCGGGGCTCAGAGAGTTAAATAGTCCCTCCATGTTTATAATTTCATTCATGAGCTCAGTCAGCTAATTTCACTGATTGGTTCTGCTTCCTGACTGAAGGACCAATGATTAAACTCAGGTGATAGAACAAAAATACTAGGGAATACTTCTGCTTTCTGAAACTGGATTTCTCCACCTATATGGAAAGCTTTTGTATGGAGGAGTGAATTGAATTCACTGGACAGACAAGCACCATGGTTCCTCATAGCCAAAGGGCTGTGTGAGTGCAGTTTGGATGCCCAAGGCACATTCCCTTCCCCAGAGATGGGTAGAGGGCAGCCGTTCACGAGAAACAGAGGACGAACATCAACAGGTTAGCAAACTAGCCGGCGCAGTAACATGGCTGCAGGCGGATATGATAAAAACACGAGAGAAATTGCCCGCAAAGAGGAACAGGGTCAAAAGTTTGTACGCACTTTACTTATGTGATAGACTGTTTTTAGTGAAATGTAAGTGATTTTATCTCAGCAAATTACCTCGATGGGCAAATGGCAAGAAGTAAAATGTCAGAAGTTACAAAAAACAGGTTAGAGTCCAAAAGTTCAGAATTCTTAAAGAAGCCATCCTTACATCCATTATCCAACCACTTCTTCATCATTAGGGTTGCAGGGGGACCTGGAGCCTATCCCAGCTGACTCTCGGTGAAAGGCAAGGACACGCCCTGGACAGATTGCCAATCCATTGCAGGGCGCACACACCATTCACATACACTCATACTGACAGGCAATTTAGAGCCTCCAATTAACCTGACATTCATTTCTTTGAACAGTGGGAGGAAACAGGAGTACCCAGAGCTAACCCAAGCAAACTTAAAGAAGCCAAGAAGCTAAATGATCGCAGGAATAATACCCTCTCAGTATCCAACAGGTGAATTAAAATCACCTACTGGATGGAAATGTCAAGAAGAGGAAAACTACAAGCACAGCACATTCGTTGAAAAACAAAAATCCTTGCAAAAGAAAATCGAGTACAGCGAATAGTGCTATTGCAGATAGGGGTTATCAAGATTTCGACTTTCTTTGTAAAAAATGTCTGTCTGTACAAACTTTTGACCTGTACTCTACTTGCTCAACATTTGTGGTCGTCAGTGCTGAACCGGCAGGCTGTTTGTGGTCTTGGAGGAGGCAAGAGGGCCCCCGGGGACGAGGGCCGATTCTGGAGGCTTAAGAACAAACCTCAGGGTCAAACCTGGAGACGTCACCCTCTTCCTCTTGGCTGCACTCCCCCTCCTCTTCCTCCTCCCTCCGGACATCATGACTGGTCGGCAAGCAGCGCGACTGCACCTCTGATTGGATGCAGGAGGCAAGCGGCTTGAAGGACGGGTTGCGGACACACTGAGGAAGAGGATGAAGGAGAATGATGGTGTTTGAGAGTCGACCAGAAGAGTTTATGAATTATGCCCGTTCATTAACAGGAAGACTACACTACGCAAGGTTCTGAGTGGATTTGCGGTCGATACGGAGAAAACTTCAGCTACAGGCAATAAACACAGTTTCAAGGCTGGATTTTTCATTGATATTCATGACTCTCTCAAAGGGCAAGTCTGTATTGCTCTAAGTTACGGCAAAGAAAAGTTCTCTTTGACTGAGTAAATAATGTGTGTTTCACGTTCATGACTTTAGGAGCTACAAATGTGTCCCCTCGGCAACACTGAGGGGGTTCTCTGGTGTCGAGGCTAGATTCCAGAAGTTCTCATTTTTCAGCCTGCCACCTAAGCACATCAAATTTCAAATTGTTCCGTCTCTCTTCATCTCAGTAAACAGATAATGAGCGGTGAGTGTTCTGGTACAAAATGGCTGCCGCAAAGCACCCAGATGGGTGCCACACATTGGTGGCTGTTAAGACTGGTGTCCTCCTCATCTCAGTTAAGAGCTTCAAGTTTGCACAGGCAAACATCTATCTATCTATCTATCTGTCTCTCTGTACCCGGAAGTGCAGTGGATGATGCTAAGTACCTTGTGTCCTGTAGGAAGGACTTTGTACTGCTGAAGTCCCAGAATTCACGCAAGTCATAAGGTGTACCTGGGTACTGATGGCGGAAAACTTTAGCGCCTGTAGCGTTTCGTCGTAGGTGGAGGAGCGAGGGTTAATGCTGACCACCATGCAGGAGCGGCCACGCCCAGTGAGAAAGCCCTGCAGGACCCGCGTCAGCTTGCTATCCCTGAACGGCACCACCAGGGGGAGCCTAGAGCTGCTGAACAGATAAGGTAGTGTCCCTCCTGTGTCATCAGTCATGCGTCTTCGGGAGAGCTCTGTCCATCAGTTCCTCAAATTCATATTTCTTATTTTAAAATTTTCAATTACGCGAATTACACATTATCATAATAATTTAATTCCCACAGTAATTACATTCCTGTGAAACTGGGTGACATTGACAATGTTCTAAATGGGAAAAAACAGAGACCTGACCTTTCAGAGGTGAGCTGTTCTGTATGTGAGCAGTGAACGCCCGTCAGCGTCTAGTGATGCGATAATGTACAAGCCCATATTTGCAGTACCTAAGAAAGGATTCCCGTGACTGTGTGAGCATTTGTGCGTGTGTGCATGTGTGCGCACAGTATATGTGTGTGTGTGTGTGTGTACAGTACCTGATGCTCTGGTTATTCCTCAGAGCAGTAATACAGCCACTGAGCACGTGTGCATGCGTGTGTGTGCGTGTGTGTGTCCAGTACCTGTTGTTCTGGTCATTCCTAAGTGTGGTAATACATTGACTGAGTACGTATGTGTGTGTGTGTGTGCGCGCGTGTGTGTGCAGTACCTGTTGCTCGGGTCAATCCTTAATGTAGTAATACAGTGACTGCATGTGTGCGTGTGTGCGTGTGTGTGTGTGTGCAGTACCTGTTGCTCTGGTTATTCCTTAGTGTGGAAATACAGCGACTGAGCGCATGCAGGGATGTGTTGATGCTGATATCCTCCTTCAGGGGCTCTCCACCCCGCTGGTCCCCACAGCACTCCAAGCTGGCCAGATCACACACTGTTAACCTGAACACGCAGGATACATTCCATTAAAAATACACACACATACATACGCAAAGCTCCTCTGATAACCTTGAGTGAATTTGGAAATCATTAATGGATTAATTTATAGCGTGGCTTTAACCCCTCACCTTCTTGAACATATATTTACATCACATTTAAGCCGCTTTCACACCGGGCGCGAAAGGAATTTTTCCCACGACAGATTACATTCAAAGTCAATGCAATGCAAAGTCTGTGCATTGACTTTGAATGTAATCCACCATGCTGAGCCTGACGTTTCTGCTTTGTGCGACTGCTTGTTTGTTAATATGTCTTCATATGTTTTGCTTTCAATATTGCAGTACGGTCGTTCTGTATGTTCCAAAAAGATAACAGAAATATGTTAAAAAAATAAACAAACAGGCACATACATACACACTTACATGCATGCCATCAGCCTGAAGACACAAGGGAAAGGAGAATTCAGAAAACAAATACGCAGAATGCAGGTGCATTTACTCTCTTACAGACACACACACACACACACACACACACACTCAGTGTACGGTGATAACTCACTCGCTGGTGCGGATTTGACCCCCTCTCTGTGCCTCTGGGTGTATGTGCAGGAGACGGAGTGTAAAGATTCTGTGACTGGAGAGGAGTGGAATCGCATCTCTAAACAAAAAACATACTCTATTAACTCACATTTACACCCCTCTACACCGATGGAGCCCTTACAGGTCACTTCACCATCAATAAAACTCTGGTAAGAGTGAAAGAGAGATGGAAAATGAGAGACTCTCTCATGTAATTTCACATTTCTAAATGAAACTGTACATTAATGATAATTCACACACAAAACGTCATTTATTGCATAATGCATGCTGTATTGGTTTAGGAACAATATGCCACAAAAGCCATTTGAAATGAAGACAGAGGTAGAGGGTGTGGATAAGAGAATGAGATAGAGAGAGCAGTTTTTTCATGTTCATGTGACATAAGCATAATAATCACAATCATATTATCCTGTGATTGTGAATGCTATAGTCATTAAAATGATGTCTCAAATTCCTTGACATGGTTTGGCCGTATAGATGGAACTTCTGTCATGTCAATAAAGTGTGTCGAATTTGAGAGAGAGAGAGAGCAAGAGAGAGAAATCAAGACGGGGACAGAGAGAAAGCGAAAGAGAGAGAGAGCGGTAGCCTAAAAGGCAGTGAGTGACACCAAAGATAGCGGACTGTCATTAGTAGTAGTAGTAGTTTTTGTTCTAGCTGCTGTTATTATTTCTTACTGATGTGTATGTTTATGAATATTAATATTTCATTTTTATTGAAGCTTATTGGAACTAATTAAGAATTAATTATAGTTTTATCATGCTTCACACTACATTTCATACTACTGTTGTTGCAATCACATTCGTTACATGTTCAGTGTATGCTTTGGCAACATGTACAACATCTATGTCATGCCAATAAAGCACAATGGATAGAACTGAGAGAGAGAGAGAGAGAGAGAGGAGAGAGAGAGGAACACACCTGCAGCTGGAAGAATGATTCAGGTGAGAGTCCATAATGCTGTGGACGCTCATCACCCTCCAGGCCTCCTCAGCACTGCGCACCTGCACCCAGGTCAGCTCTGTCCGTCACCGGGGGGGACCAAACGGACACACAGGTGAGAACAAACCAGCCACAATGCCTGCAAACAATATCACCTCTGCCCAGCGCACTCAGGCCCAAAAACACGTCCAACACAAGTGTGCAAATGGAGAGTCACTTCGAGCAGTGGAAAGTCACTTTCATGTGAGCTGCAGCACCAGGCATAGCAGTGAGGGGGCACTATAGGGAACAGTACCAGGATGAAGCCATTTTAGGTCTTCCGCTTCTTCTGCTCATTGTTTTCACCCCTGACCCATATCCCCTATCAAGAACCTCTTAGCCCCACAGGACATTAGAAAACACACTGAGTGTGTACTACAGGGGCTATTATCTACAGCAGCGGTTCCCAACCCAGTCCTGAGGGACCCCATGTCCTGCAGGTTTTTGTTGCGGCTTTACTTTTGCACACCTTATCCATTTAAGGCCCAGTGCACCTTCATGCACACCCTGTTCAGGTAGATCTTTTTCAACCAATCAGCATGAAGTCCTTAAATGGATCAGGTGTGAAAGAGTAGAAAGACAGCAAAAACCTGCAGGGCAGGGGGTGCTTGAGGACTGGGTTGGGAACCACTGCTCTACAGTGTCATGACCTGCTGTCTCAGTTTATTAGTGCACGAGCGCTACCTCTCAAAAGTTTGGAATCACTCCTCATCCAAGCAGATCTAGCTATTCAATTAAAGAGTGTTTATGATGGTAGATTATATTAAAAAAAACAAAACAGATGTTACATTTAGTAAGTCAGCTTTTGAGGGGCAAAAGCATTATTTAAATGAAAAATCACAGTTATTTATTTCGGTATTCATCATGAGATTTAATCACTGCTTGCTGATTTTATGCAACTGCAGTGTTAATTTTACTACTGAGGTATAAATCTCAATGTATTTCCACACGGACAGCAGTATCTCTCACAGGTGTGTCCGTTCCTGCTTATTGTCTTCAGGGCAGAGACACAAACAGCCTTATGCGTTTCGCTATGTCAGGTTTTACCTTCGACATAAGCGTTGCCGTGGCGATCTTCGTTCAGGCACAGGGTGGAGTGCTTCTGCGACTGCGGAGTGGGCGGGGCCTCCAGGAGGTCATACAGAGACTCGTTGTGGATCTCGAAGAGGGACACCCAGGCCGAGAATCGCACCCCATCCTCCAGACCATCCCCTTCACTGTGGGCCGGGGTGTCGGCATCAGGGAGGAGACTGTCCAAATCTGAGACCAGAAGGAGAGCAGCCATTTGGACTGTGATGATGCATAAAACCCAACGACAATACAAACGCAATAGTTAAAACCAGTGTTCCCCAGCCCTCTTCCTGAGACCCTGTACATTTTCACTCAAACCCTAACAAAGCACACCTCATTAAACAGCTAGAGCAGGGCCGCTTAACCTTAGCCGAGGTTAGCGAGTTAACTTTAGCGAACAGGCTCTCTTGTTTGCGATGGGAGGCACGAGTTGAGAGGCGGCGAGAGGATTGGGGAGAGGGAGGAAAAGAGAGCCTGAATTTCACAACTGTCAAATTCGACCAATCAGAATGCTGCGTTCGCAACTCGCGCCTCCACTCGCAAACAAGAGAGCCTGCTCGCAGGCTAGCTTAACCTCGTCCCTGAGAATTTACTCTCCAGTGGGTTTTCACTCCAACCCTGAGAAAGCACACCTCACTCAACAGCTAAAGCGGGGCTGCTCAACCCTGACCCTGGAGATCTACCATCCTGTTGGTTTTCAATCCAACTGTAATAAAGCACAGCTCATTCTAAATCTACAGCAGGACTGTCTAACCCTGCTCCTGGACATCTATAATCTTGTAAGTAGGGCTGGGCGATATATCGATATTATATCGATATCGTGATGCAAAGTAAAATATCGTCACGAATTTTGACCATCCTAATATCGTGATATGAAGTAAGTGTTGGCTTTTCTGGTTTTAAAAGCTGAATTACAGTAATGGGTTGCATTTTTCTGCACTTTCAAGACTGTTGAAGCTGTTGCCTGCACCTGTTGAATCGTTATGTCAAGGTTACTAATAAATGGTTATAAAAAATATTATTGTGTAAATATTTTGCAAAAGCACCAACATTTGTCCCGATAATATCTGCAAAATATCGATGTCGAGGTATTCGGTCACAGATATCGCGATATTAGATTTTGTCCATATCGCCCAGCCCTACTTGTAAGTATGCACACCACAGTCACAAGTTACAGAGCTCACCGAGCTGCCAACTTGTATAATCAGGTGTGCAAAATTATGATTGGAGAACAAACCTTCAGGCTGGTAAACCTCCAAGAACAGGGCTGTGCACTACTGCTCTGAGCCATAAGATCACTCTCAATTTATCATGATATGATGCAACTAATAAGGAATAAAAAATGTGCTTCTGACCATTAGGTTTGGAATATTCCACTCCACTCCCCTCATCAACACTCAAAAGATCACTGAAATAACTACAGTGACACTCAGAGGTGCACTGACCTCCACCAAGGCCAATAGTTCACTCTTCTGAGATACGGCTGTCCTTGCTGATAAGTGCATTTCTACAACTGGGCATTTTTTGCCACTACTGAACTTCACTTTCATCTCCTAAATTTTTCACTATAAGGAATTCATTCCGCCTGATCTTGAAATGTTAAAAAAGTGAAAAATAATGTGTGTACCTGATCCGTGTTTCAAATTAGCTCCAAAACTGAATGAGTTTTCCCGTGGCCCAATGCTACACCCTTTCACCAAGTTCTAAAAAAAATTGAGCCACAAGTTTTGCGTAATCCTGTTAACTAACCAACAAACCAATATACACGACTGACCGATAACCTCCTTGGCAGCTGAGGCCCTGGTGGTCATGGATGGCGTTTGTCTGGGACTAAGAGGGATAGGGGGTTAGTAGCATCCCTGCAGCTGACGGGCCTCTGAGCGAGGCCCTTCACCCCACATTGCTCCTGAGGGGACTGGCCCCTGACTTAGGCCACCATAATTTGTTTTGGATAA
Source organism: Gymnothorax reevesii (assembly GCA_029721435.1). Taxonomy (NCBI): domain Eukaryota; kingdom Metazoa; phylum Chordata; class Actinopteri; order Anguilliformes; family Muraenidae; genus Gymnothorax; species Gymnothorax reevesii. Next base: position 38,868,273 of record CM056586.1, on the reverse strand, counting down.
AGTAATGAAAAGTAGCAAGAGTAATTAATTAATTAATTTCAGTCCATCATGTTAACCAAAAATGTATTGATACGAATTAATACATAACACAGCACATTAATGTGGTCCTATTCTAACACTGTATTGATATTTTATTAAACCCGGATGATCAGGGGTGAGGTTCCAAGTACACTCTGGTCATTCCAAACAGTTCCTCACCTTTCATCTCTGAAGTGACACAGCTCCCCAAGGATACGTCCCCAATCACACCATCATAGCTGACACTGGCTCCACACCTTTGCTGGGAATTCTGGGAAATCCAGTTGACCTGAGGTTAAATTAAGTGACACCATCACTCTTCAAATGCAGCCAAGGCACCCCAGTGACCTTGTGACCTGGCTCACTGCTTACCCATTACCAGTCCTCACACTCTAGTCTGAAATAATTTGACTCAGCCACCTCACGAGTAAGTAGTCAATAGCACCATTAACAAATGGACACAGTGATAGTCTGGCATCTAAGCTCTGACCCCAACACGCCCGGCTGCTTTTTGAGCTTGAGGAGAGGAGAGCAGGGAGAGTCAGGTCATGATCTCCAATACCCCCCCATGTGAAATTCAGAGCCCACTGGAGAAAACTGGGGAGTAGATGGGATGTTAACCAGCAGCAGGTAAGAGTGATGCAGCAGCATCCAACGTTACAACCAGCAGCAGAGAGTGATGCAGCGCAGCAGCAGCTTGTTTTCACAGCAAAGTAGCAAATAGCCCACCTTACAGAGGGATGGGGCAGTGGCATATATGCATGGAGAGAATGAGGGCACAGCCCAAGTTGTCTGCCTGATATCGGTCCGCAAGCTCTGTTCCATATGTTGTTTATACAGTTGATTTATAGTCTGCTTTTGTGAGTGCTATTATTTTGCAAATTCATGCAAATCTGTGAGTGCCTCTGCTAAAAATATACTGAGGCATTAAAAACGCAAAGTGGTTTTTATTGTCTAATTTGAAAACTGATAGTTTTTCCTTTTGCTGATTGACAAGAATACCATCAGGTATGATAAGCGTTACAAAATGTCAAGTGTCTGGGTTCGAATCCTTTCATGGTTTAACACCTCATTATGAGTATCTAAATGCAGCACAGTACCCTGGATCATGGTCGTGAATCACATTGGGAGAAATTATTTTGCACATGAAAAGATCAGGGCCAATAAAAAAACATATTTAAACAAAGTCACATCATTCCCACTTAAAAGCCACAAACAAATGAATCTCATAAGAATCAAACATTTTGAATGTTGAATGATGGCCAGTCTCAAAGAAAAGATTCTGGACCCATTAATGTCCATTAAATGACTGTATCCAGACTGAAGGGATGACACAGAATGACCAGATGTGTCAGTTGTCGTCCCCGACAAAGAGTGTCATCTGTGACGCCACAAAAACACATTCCAGAAAATGTCTTCTGCCATATCAGATAATGTATAAGAACTGCTGAATTGACTGCCAATGTAACAATAACAGTGAGGGCAAGTCTCACTACCAAAAGCACAGTTTCCTGAGGCCGTGTTTTGCAACAACGAAAGCAACCATTTACCGCTACTAAAAACAGTATATTTTATTATGTGTTTTTAATGCCTATCAGTATACAAACCAAATTTCTGCGAAGGAAAATAAAATGTTTAATAAAGAACTGAATGCATATTTCTAAATATGCATATTTAGAAATGTATATTTCTCCTGAGATTAAAACAAAGTTATTCTAGTCAACGTTCTTTTTTTCTTTCCACAAGTGGAGATCCATCATCCCATAGGTTTTCTTTCCAACCCTAATTTGATTCTACTGATTATCAGCTCAGTGAAGATCACCACTGACAAGCGCGTGTTCCTGCTGCCTGCCCAATGCATGCTGGGAAAGGCCCCAACCCCATCCTACTGTCCTGACCAGGAAAAGAAAGGTTGCATAATGTATGGATGGATGGACAAAGATCTTTAGTGTCTGAATGAGAATAGTGCTTCATTAGGGTTGTAGTATATATTTTCTGTGTATATTGCATAAGCGAATGTTAAACAGAATTTTTGAAATTTCATTAATTTTTTTGTTTCTGTCTTGATATGGTACATATCATTTCAGAAAATGTTTAATGTAAATCATTAAGTCTGCGTCAGAAGATTACGGTGTTTGGATTTACATTCTGCTCTTGATTGCGATACTATGGTTTGAGTGCTTTTCTTGGTTATTAATGTTCTTGATTTTAACTCGTAAGAAAAACATAAGCCAATAAAAGCTAGTGAGGGCTGGAGAGAACAATCTACAGCATGGTAGACCAGGAAGCCCCAGTATCTGTCTGCTTAGTTTCTGCTCACCTCCTTCAGCAGGGAGTCTCTCTTCACCTCCTCTGCCTGCACCTCCCTGGAGCTGAGCCGTCGCACCTCCCGGCACCTCACTGGCTTCAGGTCCACAGAGCAGTACAGACGTCCCCGCAGCCTCCGGAAAATAGAGGCCAGGGTGCAGGGGAGCAGCCCAGCTTCATGGCCTGTTTCAGGGGTACAGAGAGGCAGGGGTTGGGGAGGGAGAGGGGGTTGGGTAAAATGACCACCCTATGGCTGGTGGGTGGCAGGTCAATGAAAACGAGGCTCTGCTCTGATTGGCCATCTCCTCGGGCTGCAAAGTGAATAATGACTGCAGAAACTGATATCTGTCTGTACCAGTGGCGGGCGGTGGGCGGGAAACCGAGGGGGCGGAAAACATCCCTTGAAAAGGATGAGATTAGTGACCCGATTTCAATCATTATTCTTGGTCAACATTAGTTTCCCTTATAATTAAATGTTTAGGCAAGTGAATAATAAATTCTATAAAATGTTTAATTCACATGCCTTCATAGGCAACTCTTCACAAAAAAACCACTGTGGATTTCCCGCCTTAAATTTTGTCACATCCTAAGCAAGTCGTTAAACCTCTGCGTAATGATTGTTTAATTGAAAAAGAGTGAAATGCTCTCTTTTTTGCATTCAACTGGTGCGATTGATTTCTCGTCGTAACGAAGACAATTAGCTGCACCTGAGAGGGGAGAGTTCAAGTGTCTTCTACCAGGGAAATTGACTGAAAACAGAAGAAGACCCCTTTGTGCAGAAGCCAAATTTGGCTCTTTTTGGGTTACCCACTTTAATGCTGTATAATTCAAGATTTAAGCTTCATAAAGAGAAAAAATGTGGCTTAATTCAGAAAAGACACGTACGGCATTTAGAATTACATTGTATTTCAGTTTATTTTCATGATTTTGGTAGAGAAAATGAGCAGCAAACATAAAAAATCTTCATGAGAATTCACCATTGAAATTGCAAAAAAATAAGGAGGATTGAAAAACTGCTGGGGCTTAAAACTTTACATTTCTGGTATCATAAACTCTTAGAGCACAAGTAGAATTCATCTTCAACATTACATTCTAGATTACCTACATGCTATTAGCCAAATTATACAGCTACCCAAGTGTCTCCCCAAAGTCTCAAAATTATGTGCGGTCAAATCATTAAAAAATCATGTATTTAACACAAATAAAGTTTTAAGGCATGAAATTTAATATGAACAAATTATTTTCTGGTTGAGTTTACTACGAATTTATCAATATCAGTGCAGTTGAATATCAGTGGTCACCAGTAACCTCTCCAAACACAAAACATGCCTTTTCTCCATAATAAAGTTTAGAGTTTTGGCCATTTTTCTTCAAAGCCAGCACAAACACGCATTAAATAAACTGCTTATTAAACGGTCAGAACATTCACCCTGTAATGGAAGCTGCCAGTCCCCTCTTCTAAGCTCACGAACCCATTTCAACACTTATAAGGAACAAGTACACCTCACTAACTCAGTAATATCTGAATTCTGAAATATACCTTATTTTAACAGAACAGACACTCCACTTTCAGGGAATATCAAATCCATTACCTCTCCCGATTCAAAAGAAACGTGCAATGAACGTACCAGGGGGTCCACCCAAATGCACGGGCAGTTCGCGTTTTAAAAAGGAAAAAAAAAAACTCGACATTTGACTTTGTTGAGTACGTATACATTCCAAAACAACAACAACAACAACAAAAAAAAAAACAAAAGTAGCAGCCTGACCTTTTTCATGAATCCCTCCTCCAGAGAGAGATGTAGCAGGAACCCTCTGGTCCCATTTCATTCTAAATAATTCCAATTGACCATATCCTTATCTCATTTCAATCCTGTAAATGTAACTGAACACTTCAAGGCCGATTTTCTATAAATCGCGTCTATTTCAGCCGCGTAATGTGCATAACGTAGACAGGATACAACCGGGCCTGCTGATACGCACAGGTTTGTCTGCTCTGTGTTTGTCCAATCAATGTGTTTCACTTACTCTAAAATGTTTAAACACTCGGGAATTGGATAAGAAACAAGCCAATCAATACATTGTTACCAGGGAAACTTCATGAGGGCATGAAGTGTAACTCTACAATTACGCAGAAGAGCTTGAGTGTATGATTGAGTGATTGGCTATCAACGCCCGTACTCGGGTGGATATAAGGAAGCGCTGGATTTGTCAATGAAGGAATCTACGCGTAAATCCACGGTAGGGAACTGCAAATTTTTTTGTATGTGACAATTTAATTGACAGTACAATGTGAGAGAATCAATATCATGTCGATTTTTTTGCCTCAGAAAACTGATTTTTCTGAACCACTAATTGAAATGCTGTTGGGTCACTGTGGCTAAACTGGTTGCAACAGAGGATAACGATTTTTTCTGTGTCAAGATATCGTTTTTTTAAACTGCTGGATCGATACTATGGGCAAGGATACTGACCAGTTTGCACATCAGGCTTAGCTGAGGACTTTAATTCATGCAGCTCTTGAAAAACAGGGCGTGGAGTGAACGTCCCCATATAGGTCTGCTTGCTTGTGAACATTCAATAACTGAACCGGGGGTGTCATCTAGTGATCGAGTACAGTAACAGTGTGCTTAAATTTGCAGGTCTATAGATGCCGGCGTCTACATATGCAGAAAGGGGTTAAAGACATGTTTATCGCCCGCCTCGTTCTCCGTCCACCACCCACCACTGGTCTGTACGGGGCTGTACTATGTAAATGAACCCCCCTGTGATGTTAATAAGGACACTAGCTCAAAACAGGTCATTCAAACCTATGAATTCTGAGGAAGGGTGCTAGAGCAGCAAAGTTCAAACTATATGTTATGTAGTTAGGTAGATGGTTCCAAACTATATGCAGAAGAACGAGGAAAAATGTGATTTTCATTGTATGGAACCTTTAACAACCAACTACACAGTTATTGATTCAGGGTACAGGAAAAACAGACGGAGTTCTGGCTCATCTGCATCAGCATTCAGTAAACCAGAGGTAGATGGCAGGAAACTCATAAATCGACTACTAATGCCTAGTCTCAACATTACTATGAAGGATAAGGCCCACGTCAGTGACATGAATAATGAGAGCCGTGCAAGAAAATGAATATTCAGAAACCCAAGGGCACCAGTGAGCGCGAGAGGGGTAATTCGAGGATGCGATACTAATGCTAATCGCTAATCAACATAAACGGAAGCGCAGGGTAAAAAGCATCGCCTGGAGAACGCTGCTCAACGATGAAAGCAATTTGCTGAAACACCCAAATCTTCCAGCGCATCCTTGTGGGGAAAATATGCGGAATAGGCACTTTGGTGGGATACCGTTACCCAAATTAATTTGACGGAAACACCTCAGCGCTAACACTTGCAGCAGCACTTCGGGTTAGGTGCTAAGGATCCAAGATTATTTCATCTTTGCCCAAAACCTTGAAGCTATAGTGCATTCAGTTCCCTGCCGGAGTTCTACAGCAGTAGCTCTGGGGCGAAGATGACTTTTTATGCTATGCATCGGAGTTAAAGACGTGCTTAGAAGTTAAAGAGGCTTTAAAATGAAGAGGCTAATAGCAGTGACACCAAAATACTGAGCGCTACTATCGTAAAATCAGATAAAATACAATTATAATGCCCAGTGGGCTTCTTCTGTTCAGTGACGTTTGTAGGTATTTGAATAGTGACAGATATTTAAAGTAATTCTTAGAATTCCTCCACAATTCATTCTATAATAAAATACCCTCAAACAAATGGAACAGACTGTAAGTTTTGATGTGAGGACATTAATATTCACATGGAGCGAACCAAGCAGGATTTAAAGACCTACAAAATTGTTTCATTTTCCAAATACACTGAGAACTTCACAGTCCAGATGAACAACATGTGTTTGTGAGTGGAGAAAAGCGCCTCACCCTGGACAGTGGAGGTCATACCAGCGCTCGAAACACGGTACGTGTAAAGCAGCCTGTTCTCCCCTGACAGGACATCCTGGATTGCCTCCGTCATGGTGCACTCAAAAATCTCCTGCTGTGTCGTCTCTGGGCCAAAAACCTGTCACAATGAGGAGCAGAGGTCCTCAAATCCTCATTACTTTACTGTTGACAATTTGTATCTGTGTTACACTGTCAATATCAGAAACACAAAATTGTGTTCCCTATTCTGTGCGTCTGATCATATGCTCCCCCACAATACAGTCTCTTGAATGTCTGTGTTAATATATCTGGATTGGGTTTTCTGTGTTTGCTGTTTAACTGGGTCACTAGTAGCATCAGTGCTGATGCTACTGGTTTGTTACCCAGGTTAAAGCAAAAAATCAGGTCAGCACATTATCTACATCAGAGCTGACAAAACAAAGCCAGTGTAATTCCCCTTGATGCATAATAAAGCACACCTAATTTAACAGCTACACATCTTTTTCAGCCAGTAATCCCCTTTTGAATTTGAAATGAAACCTTACAGGACAGCAGAACTCCATTAACAGGGTTGGGCAGCCCTGATCTGGGTGATGTCACCAGCAGCGAGCATCAGAGCTGCAAATAATCTGGATGATGCCATCGGTTGCTCACCTCGGCAACTGCGAGAGACTTTGCTGCATATTATCTGGACAATTTCATCAGTGAGTTTCCATGGTAACAGCACGCATAGTATCCGTGTGATGTCATCAGTGTGTTACCTGAGTAAAGGTGAACTTGTGCGCACGTTGAGAGTTTCCTCTCGCTACGGCCATCGCGTTTAATCTGTCTCCGGGGTCTCTTAGCAACAGCGTCTGTTCATTCTGATTGAGTACACACCCCTGCAGAGCCAAAACAAGTTATAAAATGTATTTTTTTTACAACAAACAATAATCCTACACCCTGTTTCTAAGTAATGTAGTTTATGTTTGCAACAAAGGACAGGGGTTAGTCAACCCAGGACTAGGAGAATCACAGCAGAGTAAGCCTGTTACTATCCTAGTGTCCCATCAGGCAAGTGCTTAACCCCAGTTTCCATGGCATGCAGCGATTAGGAGTATTACTACACCCCCTGGTTGTGATGCCAGTCCATCACAGCTACTCACCCAGCTCTTAGAAAAGTTTCCCAATCTATTCGCTGGTACCCATTTATTTATTTATGTTTAATTTAATATACCCATTTCATTTTTTAGATGTAGAATGAGGCATGAAGTGTTTTGTCCAAGAGCACACCTCAAAGACCATGGTCTGGGCTTGAACTCATGACCTTATGATCCCAAGTCAAGCCTTCTTGACCACTGCGCTAAGAAAACCATATGTAATGTTAGAATTTGTTCTCATGAACTCTCTTTAGACCCAAGAAACCAGATGAGGTGAGTTTACTGTGAAATCAACTACTCTACTCGATGAATTAATGTCAGAGTGACATCAAAAACCAGCAGGAACAGTGGGCCTCCACTCCAGAACCTGGATTGGCTGCCCCTGGAAAAGCCGTTTCCTGGTATTTAGACTGATTATTTATTTGATCCACTTAAAAAGGTTTTCTTCTTCTAATCGTACGCAGAGGCTACTATACCCTCGTCAGACTACAGTATCAAAAATAGTTCAAATGAACAGGACAGAGCAGCAACTGATGAGCTGATGATGCTTAATTAAATTATGAAATGCTTTGATTTAATATTAGAGCGCAGGAGTTGCCACTAAGTCCTGACGAAGGTCATCTAAGCACTCGCAGGTGAGGTCATAGCCTGGTCCAGTTGTTTTTTTAACAAGTTTGTGGATGTAAAATCCAAAATCATAAAGGAGAAGTACTCTTCAGAAAGTGTGCCACATGACAATGCTCGTTAACAACATTACTCTGGCAGACGGTAGCACAGTGAAGTCGGCTGGCTGAGTTAGTGGATGGGTTTTTGGCAGGGCTTTCTCTGTCTAACCCTTGGACGACAGGCATCTGTCGAATTTGACGCACAGTTCCACTGACCTGTCGTTCCCCGGCCTCCTTCTCTCCCTCAGTCAGAGGACGAACACACAGGTAAACCCGCACTCCCTCTGTGCTGCCATTTCCCTCTCCGCTCCCTCTTTTATCCGTCCCCACCATTCTGCATTCCATCTGAGAGAGGGACAGATAGGAAGATGATGAAGAGTGAGAGGAAGGGTGAGAGAAAGAGAGAAACATGAAATTATAATAAGGTATACAGTATTGACTTGGCAACAGTGGTTGATTTTCATGCTAGTGATGCCATTTGAATTTGAGATGGAGGGAGTGAAAGAGAGAGTGTGAGAGGTAGAGAGACAGAGATGGAGACAAATGGAGAGATACGGGGATGACAGAGCTAAAGAAAGGGAGATAAAAAATGGAGCGAGAAAGAGTGAGCGATGGACAGAGAAAAGAATTGTGCGACCAAATGACCTCTTCTCCAGATTCCAGAGAGACGCTGAAATATGGTGCATGAAAGAAGCACTGTTAGCGTGTGTGTGTGTGTGTGTGAGAGTGAGAGAGAGAGAGAGAGAGAGGGAGTGGATTGGGTTGTCAAAAAAGATGAACAACTTATGCAGTGACTGCCAAAGGGATGCTGCTGAGCACCACAGGTTTGGATAAATAAACAGTTTACAAAAACCCTGGAAAATTAGTGTCAGCACATATATCACCGCGCAAGAAATGAAGAGATCCATTGTGAGCCAATGGTTGGAGGCAATGTGACCAATCAGAGTGAAGGATGCTTGCACGGGGCTGAAGACGCATTAATTTTAACAAAAACTAATGAATTTGCTCCAGCATGCCTTTGCGGAACAGAATTGAATGGATTTTAGAATTATATTGCGAATCGGACAAACGAACCTGCCTCTACAGGATGGAGAAGGAAATTAACTTTCGTACAATATTTATTGGACGTCGTAGTCAGAGTTTTTGATGGGGCATTGCAAAACTGAGGGCTAAGGGACAGCAACTACTTTGTAGAAGACCAGCGTTGCGATGTGTTTGGGCCACCGCCGTTTGGGCCACCGCCGGAGCTCAAACCCGCCTCCACCTCCCCTGACGGCTGATTATAGGGTGAAGTAATGTGCCGAGCCAAGGCTAAGGCGACAACTTCAAGCAACCGAACTGGCAAATGAAGTACAGGGTGAGAGGTGCGCATTGGAATGACATCGAGATAAGTCCGCGTCTAACACACTTGGGTCTACGGAAGGTCACCGTGACGACTAAACGATTTTATGGTCATTCTTTACCTTGGAAAGGAATTTAGCACCCGGCTCTTCCTGAGGTGCAGACACCATTCATAGGGCAATCGAAACTGTCGTGGCCATAATAACGGGGTCATAGTTATGAAACTGACTTTAACGCATCTCTGCGCGTAACCTTAAGCCGGTCTACATAATAACAAGGCAATTCTGGCAATCAAATTCTGAACCTCCGACACAATTTGTGTCGCACAAATGTGCTGTTCAGCTTCAGTTCCAAAGCAAACACTTGCAATCAGACTACACAATTAATACAGATATTAGTGGACGTTGCATATGAAATTATTTCCCAAGAAAGTCAGGCAAGATCCGAAAACCGTAAATCATAGGCCTACTTATTAATTAGCATGCTGATATAATTTATCAGTTATTTAATTTACAGCTCCTTTCGTGCAATAAAATGTCATTGTACTCACTTTTGACATAATCTTCGAAGAAACTACTTCAGCGCTGCGGGCTCATTCTCTCGCGCTTCTTGATGACTGTCGCCAGTGTTTGATAACTGATTACATAAATGTGGAGGAAAAATACAAATTGCGTGCAATCGAAAAGTGCATGCTACAAATCTAAGATGTACATGTTCGAGCCGATCGGCATAACCTGTGACTTAAGTAGTCAGCAATTCAAATCAGGCTTTTCTTCCACATACTTATCGTCTACGGCGAGTCCCAGATAAGTTGAGCTATAACATGTCCCATGTTCTCGCTGCTACAGTGAGTACAGTCCAGTCCGAACATAGTTTTGTTTCACCCCCCAGAATTTAGGCGTCCAACCAATTCAAACTTCCCGCTCCAGCCTGCAACCAATCAACGGGGGAACGTAAGGGGAGACACTGCTGCTGACCGGGGCAGTTCGGCCATAGAGGCTTTGCTTTGGATCGCTTTTCAAGAACGGAAGGAAACGTGACAATGTAAATAATCGGGTATATGCTGTTGCCTGCATTTGTAGCCATTTCATACTTACTGGCGTGAAAAGTAAGAAGTGTTCTCTCTCTCTCTCTCTCTCTCTCTCTCTCTCTCTCTCTCTCTCTCTCTCTCTCTCTCAACTTTGTCCCATACAGTCAATGCTTTGTCCTCGTTCTGCGTGGTATCGTTTTAGATTACAGAAATGTTTCATGTTCTGCAGGTGAACAAAAATGAAAGACAATGACATGGCTGACTTAAAAGATAACTTTTATTTATTTTTTATATTTTTTACAACTTGCTCTTCTTATACGACTGACGGAGCACTAGCTCGTGTGAGAGATTACAGAGGAAACTGCATGACCTTGTCTTCTTGAAATAATTTTAATACTTGTCTGGTCTGCAGATCCTTGAGGACTAGTGAGACACTGCTTGCTTTCTTAGTCCCCCAAATGGCGTCACGCAGTGTCCGAAACCACGGAGAAGAGACGACCATCAGCGAATGCCTGGGTGGCTTTCCCCTACTATGCACTGGCCGCAGCTGTTAAGTCACTGTCTTTAAACTCAGCATAATGCAAATGATACACAAAAATTCTTACCAGTCACAACTTGTTCTTTACCCGCAGATGAGACGATTTGGATGGTTCATTTGAGTACAGGACTTTCTGTTACGTATATCCAACTGTGTTGCACCAGATTGAAGCGTAACAAACCTGGAAAGAATTGTACGTGAAAATTATGATAATGAACCTAATGTACCAATGGGGATAAGGTAAAAAAAAAAGTAAATAAACGAAAAAAGTATCAGCAGTAATTTAAAATAGAAATGGTAAGCATATACATATAAATGGTTCATAGTATATTGGGTATATTCGTGAATTAGGTGTTGTCTTTCGGGAGGATGGGTGAGAAATCTAATTCTTAAATCCATCAAACAAACCAGGGTTTGTTGTCATGTTTACTGAGCATTCTCACATTCTTTTTTCCCCCCACAAGGACAGTCATATGGCGATAATGAGTTTGCAGCTGCACAGCTGTCTAAATTCCCAAAGACGTGCTGCACTTGTTGGTTGCTTTTCATCGGCCTTTTTGCCAAATAAGTCCCAAAACAGCTTGACTTTAACTCGGCCGTTGGAAAATGGAAGGAGCTTGTTTTTCTGCGTACTTGTGCAAAATACGGCTTCTCTGAGAATTTTCAAATTATTCTCTTCTAACTTCTGACTGTTCTGACTTCTCACAAGGTTCCGTTTTGTGTCGAGATTGTGTGATTGTGTCGAGAAATTAAGCCATTTAAATTTCTCTAAAAACAGAGTGCTGACACATTAGCAAAAAGTGTCCAAACTTTTGACTGGTACTGTACTTGGATGCAAGCCTGGACTGTGCTGGTCCTGTCAAAAAAAAGAAAAAAAATCAATTATGATCAGAGAAATGCCATCTCCACATATTTGTACAGCACAATGAGGCTTTTAACATTACTTTCAGAAAATAACATATCTTGTATTATTATCATTTTGATACACTTTTACCCAGAGTGACCAACAACACAAAAAGCACAATCCACAAACACAATTCTTCATTTCCTCAGACAGTGATGTGTATCCTCTCATTTGGATAAGATGCTTGTCAATCAGCAAGTGATGAAGCAAATTACACAAAGTCAATCAGGTGTTGCGCAGAAAATGCAAGAAATCAAAGGTGTTGAACAACCTGATTCTCCTGACCTCTCACAGTCCTCAATTTCAAATTTAAACTAGAAAATGTGTGTCCTTAGACACGGATACCCCCGCCACTGAGAATTCGTGAAGCCCCTAACATTGTGAAATGATCTAATTTTGCCAAAGTATGAGATTCACTCCTTTGGTCTACGTAGAAAAAATTTCCCAAAGCTTGTTGAATTTTGTCCGGTAGTTTTTGAGGAGAGGCAGATAGACAACATACCATACGTACAGATGGACGGACATACATACGGACGGACAAGGGTAACTCTCTATGCCTCTGCCATATATGGCAGGGGCATAAAAAAATTCTTACCTCATTGGTTTGCAATTTAGTGCGATGTTAACATGAAACTTTTGAATTGTTCCAGACAAGAATGACTATTTCTTAAATAATCTGGCTGAAGAGGGTAAATGATCCTTGATGCGCCGCAACTCATCAGATTTAAAATTGGCAAATGCAAGAACTCCAAGAGTTTTGAACAGAATCCTGTCATGCTTTGTGTGATTGTTTCTGGTGCATAGAGAAGGGGTGCTAGTGATAGAGGTCACCCTCTGAACAAAATTGCTGTGAACGTCTGGGAGCACAAAGTAGTCCTCCTATTGGTTCTCTGGAGGTCATACCCTTTCCTGTTGTACATCCTCTGGGCCAAACTATGAACTTTGCCTGTGGGGAGAATGTTTTTGTTCCAGGGACTTTCCTGCTGAGGTCGTCTCTGTGATTCGGATATGGGTTTCGAGGCACTAGCCAATGTCAATAATTGAAAATCACAAAATTATCTTATGTAGTCATGACTGGAACAAAAACCTGGATATACAGTACATGACTGAGTATGGGAATCATAAAAGACAAATAGTTTCACGCTGCAGTTGTTCGTAAAATGCGAAGTAATGCTTTCAACTTTGACTTGCTGATGTTGACTAAGATGCAGCTGACATGGCAGGCTAGAAAACCAAGTTTAAAAAAATCAGATTAAGCTCCATTCATCGAGTAATTCATTAAAATATTATTGATCACATTGATACAATGGTAAAATTAGTACTAATCTCCTCCAACAGAGAACACTTTAAATAAAATCATTGCAAAGCAAGTTACCGTCCTCAAACTGGTTATACCCCCGCTACGACGTAGTCGAGGGAATATAGCGCTCTGCGCGTCCGTCCGTCTGTCCGTGTGTCTGTGCGTCCGGATTCGTTCAAACATAAAGCGGGGGTATGTGAGCTCTGCTCGCTTCTACACTTGTTCAACGAGTTTCAGCGAGGTGTTACTGACTGCAGCACCATACCGCAACCACTAGAGGGAGTCAGAAGTCAAAGAACAAAGTGTTGCAGCAAGAAGATTTTTAAAAGACATTTTCTGAGTTTTTAACTGCGACTAACTCCGTAGGATAGCATCGTTATCATCCATCCATCCATCCCGCTTCTTCCTCACTAGGGTGGCGGGGGTTGCTGGAGCGAATCCCAGCAGATTAAAGGTCAAAGGCAGGGATACACCCTGGGCAGCTCGCCAATCCACTGCAGGACGCACACACCACTCACTCACACACTCATGCTTATGGGCAATTTAGAGTCTCCAGTTAACCTGACATGCATGCCACCCGTTCCGTATTTTAGATAATCGTTCCGTGATTGAAAATAATCTGTTGCGTTCTGTGATGAATAACGAGGCTAGGGAACGTCATTTATTCGGTATTTCATATCTGTGTAATGAAATAAATTATGAAAAAATCAACAGATTTCTATTTGAATAACTTAGCAAGAATGGCCGTAAGTTATAATTAATTAAATTTTAGGCAAAATTATCACGCTTCTTCATCTTAGGGACTGCATGTATGTTCAGAGTGGAATCCGAAGGACAGGCAATACAGAGACCCAAGAATTAAGAGTGCATCCATGATAGGACCAGGCGGGGGTGGTACATATCATCACACTGATTTGGATGAAACTTGGCCTGTTTGAAGAAGCCTGCTCAAGCCTACTTCAGCCAAAGTTTGAGGAAATTTGGATTGAAGGGGTCAGGGGGGGGCAACCCTTGTTTAGGTGGACAGTTTTGTTGGAAAAATCATCAAAAACTAGCCAAAATTAGGGCCCAAAGTAGGAACCTCCCATTTCACAGATTTTAATTGATGGCTTTGATTTTGGTTTGTGTAAATGTTGGCTCTTTGTCAGTTAGATGGAAGTTTTCAGGGCTGTCAAGTCAATGTCTGTCAATCAGCACCTGCCAATCAAGCATGACTTGTCACTCAAATTTCAAACATGCTGAAAAAAGCCATGTTTAGAATGGTCCTCCTCTGTGAGATTTGGGGGCATATCACACAAAAGCTTATCTTTTGTATTTACATTATCGGCAATAAAATTTTTGGCCACCCATCTAACCTTTTCACAGCAGCTTTGCAAAGGTGGTGACTTCCTCAGGGTACCCAAAACAAGTTGATCTGAGAAATCTAGCATTGGAATTGCAATAAATGGGACATCTGCTGTTCTCTTCAGCTTACTTTTGTACATATTAGGATTATGTGACCAAAGCATAAGTCGAATACAATTTCAAATGGTATTCAGACGATATATCCGATATACTTGACGGAGATGAAATGACAAAATACAAAAATCACATTTAAACGTAACGTTTAAAGTCACCTCATTGCCAAACTACAGCATTGACATTGACAGCATCTGACAGTTTGCTAAATACTTACAACCTGTACTTCCCTCATACCACTTCACCTACGCAAAATTGGAGTGCCTACATGAACGCAGGGAGAATATGCAAGCTGTACTAAAAAAAAAAAAAAAAAAATTCATACGCCATATTTGTGAGCATTCTCACATTTCCCGCCCCCCCCCCCCAAGGACAGTCACATGGCGATAATGAGTTTGCAGCTGCACAGCTTTGTAACTTCCCAAAGATGTGCTGCACTTGTTGGTTGCTTTTCATTGGCATTTTTGCGCAATAAGTCCCAAAACAGCTTGACTTTAATTCGGCCGTTGGAAAATGGAAGGAGTTTGTTTTTCTGTGTACTTTGCAAAATATTGCTTCTCTGAGAATTTTCAAACAAGTAAATTATTCTCTTCTAACTTCTGACTGTTCTAACTTCTCACAAGATTAAATTTCCCTAAAAACAGAGTGCTGTGACATAAGCAAAGTGCGTCCAAACTTTTGACTGGTACTATACACACACATATATATACATATATATATATATATATATATATATATATATATATATACAGAGATACAAACAGAGGTATGGTCAAAAAGGAGTGAGATAATCAAAGCCCACGCCCCCCGCAGCAAATATCATATAATTACATTGCCACCAACCTCTGCCATCCAGGGCTCACCCTGTACACACACAAAGTTTTTTTTAATATGAAAATACACTTTCCCAGTTCCTTAGAAATTCTTAAAAGTAAAGAACACCGAGACAACGCTGGAAAATTGAACGTAAATTTTATTCCAAATTAGAACTTATTAAGACTTTTGTGCCAGTCCCTTCAGTACAGTACACTTCTTCCAGCTCTCCAGCTCTCTACTGTTTCTTCTTCTTCCTTGCTATCTCCAATGTCTACAGGGCCTTGCGTCAAGCTGCATTTTTCTGCTTTGCCACATGTCTCAGCCGTGCCTGCCTTTCTTCTGCTTGAGCAGTGATCTTGGTTTGATACTCTCGTTTTCAAAGGTGCATGGTAACTTAAGTACATGTACTTCGTTACAGCACTTCAGTTGTTTTTTTTTTTGAGGATTTGTGCATTACTGTGCATTCATTTTTTGAAAAGGGACTTTGTTTTACTTTTAACTCTACTTCATTTTAAAGATAAAAAGTATATTTTCACTTCGTTATTTTGATACTGGCAACTTAGTTACTCGTTTCAAATTAAAATATTAATTGAATTCATCATTTACGGATTATACGGATTTGGCGCGTTCGCGAAGGACAACGGTCTATCTTTGTACAGATGTCTCCGCCAGTGGACGTGGAGCTGCAAACTTAGGCACGCAGTTCCAATATTCTACGACTAGATGGCGCACCAGGATCGGTCGCGGAAGATTGTGCACGTTGTAGGCCATTAGCAGAATGAATGCTGACCGCGTTATCCGTCGCATCTCGTTGTCAGGAGTGGTGGCTCAAGTAGGCGAGCAATTAAACTTTGCGATATACAACTATCTATCTTATATCTGCATGTTGCGTGTATATTTCCTTTTACTTTGCACCATTAAGCATTTTACAACAGCATCCCGAATATGAGTTAGTTGGACAGCTACGGCATTCTCGAACGGTATTTGACGAGCTTAAAATTTTTATTTCAACTTGCTAGCGTTTACCCTTGGAATAATTGTTAGATTTTGAACAAGATAATGTTTTGCCATACCTGCACTTTTTTTTATTTCAGTGGGACTCCCCAATATAGTAAAGGCTAAATTAAATAATTATTTGTGTATTTGTATCGTTTTGTCTGTCACAAACAAGAGATGCTGCGATACCATCTCTGACACCGGATCGGAGCAGCGTTTGTTTCCTGCCAAAATACACTACATGGAGGGCAGAGAGCCCCCACTCTCCCCGTAACCAGTTACAAGTCAATGCATCTAACTAGAACTGTCCAAAGCTGTTAAATTGAGGCAAATAATGATCCATAAAGCAAATATCCTACATAGTTCCTCGACTTTAATAAGCAGCCGTTGTAAAGAAAAATTTAAATGATGAAGCGATTACCTGATTTCGGGCTTCCACTTCCAGCTCTTCTCTGTCGCGGGCACACAATAGCATTCGCGCGCGTGTGGAAGACGTGATTACGGCGCTGCTATTTCACCTAGCAACAAGAAATACTATTTTCTGATAGGCTGCTGGTTCATGCAGAGCAGTCTAATCCATTCTAGATAACTAATCTCTTTTATATACAGTCTATGTTACCAATGTGCGGCGATTCTATCACTTCTCAGCGTGAGAAATGTCATGTGTGGCGTGAGAGCGTGCGAACTTATTGAAATGCGTGAGACTTGAGAGCCCTGATAATTATAATCAGACACTCCAACGGACACCCCCCCCTAAAAAAAAAAAAAACTCATCGGATCTGCACGATTCACACAAGTCCCCCAGACAGCCGTGAAAAAGGCGGCATCCGCCAAAAGGCGCGCCGTTTGCATCCCTGTATATAGCAGTGGCGGCTGGTGAACTAGCGATTGGGGAGGCTCAAATCCATCCCTTGAAAATAATGATTGGTCATGACCTGTTTTCAATCATTCATTAAATTACCATTACAAAAGCTCCGAAAATTCTCAACATTACCAGGTATGGTCAGTTTTCATTAATAACGCACACCTGTCAACTCTCACGCATTGTGCTGAGTTCTAGTGGTATATTTATGTTCCCCTGCAGTAGTCAGCAATTATTCAATCAACGCATGTGTAAGAGATTCTCGCACAGAATTGAAGTCCTTGTGCATATAGGTTTATCAGTTTCACTTGCGTTATGACTCCGGACTTCTCACGCTTTTCTTCACTCAGGGGTTGGAAGCAATGCATGTGTCTCATATCGTTCAAATAGTTTAAATGAAATAAGATCATCTGAAACGTGTTTATGCAATTCTATTGCTTCCAATGATCTTATTTCATTTTATATATATATATGTAAAACCTCAATTCTGAAATAGTTGGGACAAAGTGTAAATTCTGAGTAAAATCAAAACACAATGACTTTCAAATCACACCAGCCATATTATTCACAACAGAACAGAGATAACATAGCAGATGTTGAAACTGTTAAATTTTACAATTTTATCCACAAAATGAGCTCATTTCAAATTTGATGGCTGCTAGTGCAGGTCTCAAAAAGGTTGGGACAGGGGCCTGTTTACCATGGTGTAGCATCCCCTTTTCTTTTTAACAGAGAATGGAGGCGTCTGGGCATTGAGGACATAAGTTTCTTGAGTTTAGCCATTGGAATTTGATCCCACTCTTGTTTAATACAGGCTTCCAGCTTCTGGAGAGTTTTGGGTCTCTTTTAGAGTACTTTTCATTTCATTATGCACCAAATGTTCTCAATTGGTGAAAGATCAGGACTGCAGGCAGGCCAGTTCAGCGCATGGACTCTTCTACTACGAAGCCATGCTGTTGTAATAGCTGCAGTATGTGGTTTTGCATTGTCCTGTTGAAATATACAAGGCCTTCCCTGGAATAGATGTCATCTGGAGGGGGGCATATGTTGCTCTAAAACCTTTATTTACCTTTCAGCATTCATGGTGCTTTTGAAAACATGCAAGTGTCCCACACCATATGCACTAATGCATCCCCAGACCATCAGACATGGTGGCGTTTGAACTGAACACTGATAATAGGTGGGGTGGTCTTTCTTCTCTTTAGCCCAGAGGACACGACATGATTTCCAACAATAAAGTCAAATTTAGACTCGTTTGACCACAGGACACTTTGCCACTTTGCTACAGTTAATTTTAAATGAGCCTTGGCCCACAGAACACGGCGGCTCTTCTGGATCATGCTCAACAATGGATTCATTTTTGCATGATAGACTTTTAGATAGCATCTGTGGATGGCACGGTGGACTGTGTTTACAGACAGTGATTTCTTTATGTATTCCTGGGCCCATTTAGTAATGACAATGACAAAATCATTCCGGTGAGTGATGCAGTGGCGTTTGAGGGCCCGAAGATCACGGGCATCAGGTAAAGGTCTTCGGCCTTGTCCCTTACGCACAGAGATTTTTCCAGTTTCTCTAAATCTTTTGATGATGTTATGCACTGTCGATGATGAGACCTTCAAAGCCTTTGCAATTTGACTTTGAGGAAATTGTTTTTAAAGTATTCCACAATTTTTTTACGCAAGACTTCACGGGTTGGAGAGCCTCTGGCCATCTTTACTTCTGAGTGACTCAGCCTCTCTAAGACATCCCTTTTTTAGCCACTCATGTTACACACCTGATGCCAGTTAACTTAATTACTAGCTAAATGTTCTTTCAGTTGATTCCCTTATATATTAATAGCTTTTTCAGCCCTTTTTTTTTGCCTATGTCCCAACTTTTTTGAGACCCGTTGCAGCCAGAAAATTTGAAATGAAAGCTCATTTTGTGGATAAAAATGTAAAATGTTTCAGTTTCAACATTTAAAATGTTATCTGTGTTCTATTCTAAATAACATATTGGCTCATGTGATCTGAAAGTCATTGCATTTTGATTTTATTCACAATTTACACTTAGTCCAAAAGTGTGGACAAAGTGATTTTTTTTCAAATTATTTTTCATCAATTTGCAAATATTCAACAAAATAATTATGATTTTATTATTTTCAAATAACGTGACATATAATGAAAAATGAACTATTCAGTGCTTTTTGTATAAAATACTCTCTGGTGTGCCTACTAACACATAAATTGTGCAATATGACAACCAGGTCAATCTGGAGTAAGCCGGCCTTTCATTTACTACAGTGCTGGAGCGAGCCAGTTAGATTTTGTCCTTTCATCTACGTAGAAAGAAGGGCATGGCAACGCCCCTGTGCATTTTTCTCTTATCGTGGGCGGGGTCTACCACAGCGTCCGAGGAAAAAAGAAAGAACCGGAAGCCATTTTCCCTCACAAGCAACAGGTCGAGAAAAGAAGTGATGGCAAAGAAAGGCAAAAGCGGCGGCTGTTCTATGGTGGGCTGCCAAAATCCGCATCAGTGCTTGCACAAACTCCCAGCTTCTGACGAAAAAAGGGTGGAGTAGTTACACTTTATTTTTGATGGTAAGGCCCCAATCCACGTCCGCAAGAGGGACTTTCTAAAACACTTAACAGGAAAAGCTTAAAGGGGACCTAACATGCTGATCCTTCTTTTAATACATATTAGTAATGTTATAATGTTGGTTGTCCATGCTCAACCTCTGAAAAGTTTCCAAACATAAGATACAGGGATTTTGCCGTCATCCAAGAACGTGATTTTGTGAGCGTGATTTCCTCTCTGAACAGCTCCTCCTGAGATCTTCGCGAGATCTGGACAAAACCTGACATCAGGTAGTGCAGTCAAATTAGTACAGACCTAGCCAGAGCCAACCACTGCACTGGACCTGCCCACCCCGGAAACTATTCTAGCAGGCACTAACAATGGAAGATCATACTATGCCTTAGAAGCGTCTAAACTTTTGGAAATACAAAAGAAGAACCGCAGATCATTTGAGGTGCAATTTTGTTAGTATCTCTCCCAAAGCTACTTGTCCGTTTACTTTTGGACGCAAAGAAAAATAAATATTTCTCTTCCAAAAGACGATGCTACCAGAAATCAGTGGGTAGCTTATTTTATTTAGTGGCAGCAAACAGTCACGGCCAAAGGGAATGTTTGCTGTTTGTGCTCAGCATTTCTCCAAAGACAGCTTTGTCAATGAAGGATAATTCGACACAGGCATTAGCATTTCAGCTGCTTCTCAAACCTGAAGCAGTTGCACCGATCAAGCGCTCGGAGCCACAAGCTGTAAGTTACCATATGAAAGCAAATCATGTAAGTGAAGCTAACGTGTTATGGGTGGCTAGTTGGACCGCAAGCAATAGTTAGCTCTAACAACTGGCCTCAAATGCAGGCTTTATAAAATATCTGAAGATAAAGCCTGTATTGGTCACGACGGTCCGTGACTCACAGACACAGAAGCTGTAAGTTGCTTTTACTGCATAAGCCAACCTGATGTGATAGCCTGTTGATTGTGGCTGTAGCACAGCGGCTAAAGTAGCCAACTTACTGTTGCTAATGTTTGTGTCCTAAATATGCAAGAGTGATATCAGGGAAAATTCTACAGAAGGTTTGTGAACATAAACCTCATTTGAAGCTTACTTTTAATACTTGTTTGTAATTCGGATGTTTGGTACAACTGTTCAGTAACAGAACTTGCTGTCCGTAAAACCTGTATTGCAAGGGTTTGTCTCTGTCGTTATGACCGCTCGGTTACCAGCTACTGCATGTTAGTTTACAAGCCATGATAAATAAAAATGCTCCTGGTTAACTTATATGCAGTAATTCTGATCGGTATGCTTGTGTTACTTCAGTAAGCATCAATGTGACAGTTTCATCATAATGTTGCCTGATTGTAGCCTCTACAGTTGAAGCTAAACAGAGAGGTGCTGTATATGTCTGCCGAGTTGGGCTGCAGTTAGACCAGACGCAGGTTTTGCCAATCTTGGGGTGCGTTTTGGGTGCTTATGAAATGATCGCTTTACTTATCCATGACCGGGGTCAGAGTGATACATGTCCGATGTCTGGGCAAGCTCTCTGATACTACCAGTGAAAGCAATAGGGAAGCACACAGGCTATAACATCTCCGGGATAGCAAACGATTTCTTTGCATTGCCATCGATTGAATATTACATTCTTTCCTGTAAAAGTGATCGATTCGCTAGCTCCACGTAAGCAACGGTTCCCGCAGACGGAACTTACGGTCTGTAAAACCAGTATAATGTTCATGACATAACCAGAGTTCTATATAGCTCTCGCGTGCTATCCATAATGCGCCCATTTTCCGTGAGGAAAAGCCGGTCATTCCGAAGCAATATGTAAACCCTTACCACAGGCAATTTCCAAAAAGGCCGTTTAGCTTGGAGCTTTCGCCCCTCCGTCATTTATCTACCGGTGGTCGCACTACCTAGATCGGGCCGTAACATATACCAGCGCGGAAGCGGTTCGTTTCTCCACGCTAACAACATACCACAGCTATGCACATGGACCAGCAGGTCCTAATACACACCGAATTGCTGAATTGAGATGGATAAAGTGCCCAATAGTGCCCATTGGTGTTTAGTCAGAGATCAGTTCCCCAAACAGTGTTATGTCCTGCCTGCTCTGTTCATGTTTTTGGTTCATGTTCATGTTCCATCTTGTCACGTTCCTGGTGTTTTCTTGTTTAGCTCCTTGGTTACTTGTGTTTCCAGGCCGTGCCGTGTTTCCTCGCCTTGTGCGATTTAACTTTTGCAGCCCCTTGGGTGATGTGTGTTTTTTGTTGGCCTTCTTGCCGGTTTATTCCAGCCTGTTTCCTTTTCTTCCTTGTAAATTAACCCGTCCTGTTCTTTATCCCGCATTTGGTGTCTCCCCTTGCCGCACTTAACAAACACTCCGTGTGGGGAGATATGAAATGGATAACTAGCCTCTCAGATAACCTGAGCTGAAGAGAGCTTTTCAGTCTGTCTGTCCATGTATATCTGTCCATCCATGAGTCTGTCACACTTATGTTAAACCTGTCTTCTCTTCTGGAGAACGACTTACCCATTATCTGTCTGACTGCTCCAAGGATACTTCTAATTCCTTCTAAAGGAATTCTAGTTGTTGAAAGAAGATACCCCTAGGGCTTTGTTTATCTTGTAATAAGTGTCATGTTTTTTCAGTTTTAAAAATGTAAATGTGCAAATATGGTAAGATATGGCCGTGGTAAGTGAGTCCCTTTTTTAATTGTAATAGATATTACATGGTACGTATTAAAATTTAGAATGTGAATGTTGTTGCTTACTTTTTCTAGATAAACTAAAAGACATTGTGAATCTCTTACCCATTTTCATGGGACAGTATCTTCTTAATTTCCATCATTTTTTTGTCATGTTTGTTTCAACATTGAGTTCAATCAAAAACATGATTGATGTGATATAATAAATCATACAGCACTGTATTGGCTTTTCTCTGATACCTCAGGTTGCTATTGTATTTATTATGGTTATGTGTTTATACTTTTTCAGTACTTTACACTTTAACATTGTCTTGAACTCTTCCCATGAAGAAATACCAAAACTGTTTTCATTCTGTGAAAATATAATCTTAATATAACTGTAATATGAACATTCTTTACAGTTATAGTTTTTGACTCAATATCACGATTCACTTAAAATGTTTTCCAAATTGTTTATTTGTGTTGTATAGGAATCTGAAAATTGCCTCAGATTATGTAATTTAAGGGTTCTTTCTGATTTAAAAAAATTGCTTGAAAGTATTAAATGTAAAGCATAACATCCTGGAAACCACCAAAACCCCAGTGTTATGACTCTGCTCTGTCTGTCATGATTCTGATCTGCTTTGCCATGTCCCTGATCTGCTTTGCCATGTTTTTCATGTCCCTGATCCAGCCGTTTTCCATGATTTGTTACATTTGGTCTTATATGGTTTCTGATCTCTGTAATGTCTAACTATGCCTGGAATATGTATTGTGATTTGGATGCTTGATTATGTTCATGTCTTGTCTAGTTTAGTTTTGCCATGTTTTGCATTTTGCCATTTTCCATTCTTGCAGATATATTCCGGTCCATTATTTTTTTTTGCCATGCATTGCACTTTGTCTCCCCCCGTCTGGTCTCTTGTCTTGCCATTGCTCACAGCCCCGGTATTGCGTGCCACTCTTTTGGGTGATTTAATGGTTTCTGGATTTCAACCATTCCTTCCAGTCTCGTTTACTTCCTTCCTTACTTGTTTAGTGTACAGGTTTGTAGTTCCAGTTACAGCATATAGGTGGCAGCACTGCAAAACAATGAAATATTCTCCTCATTTTTCTCATATTCGTAATGCTTAATATAGACGTAAGCGTTGCAGAAAACATGCCTGAAGCAGCAAAGTAAAATGCAACATTAACGCATCATGCAGATAAAGGGCAGAGGCTTCTTTATTTCAAAACTTTAAAGGTGAGGAGTCGAGCTCAATTTATTGGTGAAGATTTGACTCGGTTGTCCCACTTACGCCTTCTCTCCTCCCTCTTTGCCACTTGCGCCGGCAGGAGGGACAGAGGCGGGACAGATGAGTACTTACGCCAGCCTACGCCGGGCACGAAATTGCAACATACGTCTGGACACACTCCGATGGCGCGGCACTCCCCCTATTCGCTGCACCTGCGCCTGGTCTAGCCCATAGGGTTTTACTGTGTTGGTCACAGCTGACAGCTTATGTAAAGGTACAACAGACCTTATAATCTGTATTTGCAGGTCATTTGTCATGATACGGAATACCATTTACATAAAAAACAACAACAAAAAAATATTAATAAGAGAGTACCCTTGAATACGTATGATTTGACTCTTACATCGTCAAAATCGGCCAAGAAATAAGAGTTTTAATGCGATTTAAATAAATGTGTGTACGGAGATCGTATCACCACCTCATCATTATTGACTGTTTGGTTTGTTTACAACCGTTGTTCTCAATTCCGCCACCGGAGCATTGCCTTGCGAATAGCATATTGAATCTTAACCGCAAGGCTGCCTTGCGAATAGACGCGGCCTTCTACTGACTGCATCTAATGTACGTAGAGGCTATTTGTAGCTCATACAACCCAACTTCAAAAAAAAAAATAAGTGAACTATCCCTTAACATAGTTTAAGATACCTAAACAGCGACTAATAATCGTCAAATTCCTCGCCAACATTTCTTGTCCGGAGCACTTTCTCCAATTAAATAATTAAAACCGAAGTCTTAACAAAACAGATGTCTTATCGCACTTATCGTTTCCCCCAACATTGGCGCACATTAATAAGAAAAAAGCTTAGCGTGGTTTGAATAAAAGCTTGAATAAAATAAAGGTAAACGAATACTGGGGCACACTAAAAGAGAAATATCAATTGATGTCACATTTTATCCAGAATTATTGCCATCCTTTATGAATATGTGCAAAACTGGCTGTGAAAAAATGTCTTGCTGTTTATCCTTTTGGTCCTCAACTCAAAATATTTTTAAAAAGGTGAAACCGCTTAGTTTGATATACTGTCAGTTTTCTTGTAGGACTTAGTTTATATATTTTTTTTTATAGTAGAAAGTGCTCTTGACTAGAAATTTCCGCATGGAATTTGGAGATTATTCGTCTTTATTTCAGAACATTAAGCCACGTTAAGCTTTTTCCTCATAATATATGCCAATGAAGGGGAAAACGTTTCGTGTGATATAACGTCTGTTTTCCTAGGACTTCGGTTTTGTTTTTTAAGTGGAGAAAGAGCTCCTGAAAAGAAATGTCTGAGAGGAATTTGGTGCTTATCGGTTGCTGTTTTGGTTCATTAACTCATTCCCTACGGAATACTTTTATATAAAATAGTTGTGTTTGTACGGAAAACTTTTACCGAAAATTACACAATATAAAGTATTGAAGTGCAGGTGGCCCATGAACGTGATCGTCAACTGATTTCTTGTTTTTATTGGACCGCAAATGGTCCAATAAAAGCAAAGAAAAAAGCTACCCCCTGATTTCTGTCGGCATCATCTTTTGGACGAGAAATAGGTGTTTCTCTTTCCGTCCAAAAGTAAATGGACAAGCAGCTTTAGGAGAGATACTGACAAAACTGCACCTCAAATGATCTGCGGTTCTTATTTTGTGTTTCCAAAAGTGTAGACACTACTAAGGCATAGTATTATCTGCCGTTGTTAGTGCCTGCTAGAATAGTTTCTGGTGTGGGCAGGTCCAGCACCGTGGTTGGCTCTGGCTAGGTCTGTATTAATTGGATGGCACAACCTCATGTCAGGTTTTGCCCACATCTCGTGACGATCTCGGGAGGAGCTGTTCAGAGAGGAAATCACGTTCACGAAGTCACATTCTTGGATTACGGAAAAACCCCTGTATCTTATGTTTAGGAGCTTTTCAGAGGTTGAGAATGGACAACCAACATTACAATATCACAAATATGTATTAAAAGAATCAGCATAATAAAAAAGATCAGCATAAAAAAGATCAGCATAATAGGTCCCCTTTAAGCTTTTTTTTTTTGCTCCACATTAAGCGTTTTAGAATTTCCCTCGCCAAGAACCTCCTTGTTTGTGGAAACCACTTTTTACCAGACTCTATCACAATTATGGACAAAATCAACAAGGACTAGCTTCCAAGCTAATTCTGAAAGCTGGAGCAACCCCAACTATACGAGACAGCACTGCTGACGAGACAGCTGTAAGTAGGCCTATTTGTGCATTGCTTTTAGAAATATATTCAACGTTTATTTAACTTCTAAATTTTCTATCTAAACTTGCTATCATTGCTATGCTGCTCTTTGTCGAAGGAACATTAACATAAAACTGTGCCCAGATTGAAGCTATGCAAACCGTTCCAGTAGCATTTGGAAAGCGTTTTACATCCAACGTTCTCTTTTTTTGGCTTTTTATTCGCCTGAACGATGACTGTATTTCTGGCGGTTTTATCAGTTAGAAGTGGGTTAAAATGGAATGATTTTTAAAATTGCGAGTGCATATTGTGGCAATTTCACCAGAGTTCTGTTTTGCCAGTGTTGACAACTCCTAAGTAAGGAAAGTAGCTACAAAAGTATTTGCTGCTTACACGGCGTGTATTTTGTTGAGCGGGGGGAGGGGGGGACGCAGTTCATTTCATTCATATTGTGCACTCAATCCCGCATCTTCCAGTACTCTCTAAGTTTTGGGGCGAGCGCAGCGAGTCCCTTATTGGTCAGCTCTATGCGCCCTCTGTTTGTATGTATGGATGTCATCAACCGCTGCTCGCCCCAAACATGCTCTGCATGCTTATAGTAATATATAGATGGAGAGCTGACCGAAAACTGGGAACTGCTTACTCCCATTGGCGGTACGCAATATCTCTTTTAGGAGGATGGGAACGGCACAGGAAAAAAAAAAAAGCCATCGGCACACCCTGCAGAAAAGGTAGGCGGAACAAGCGGCTAACCAATTGGTCGGGAGCCATGGACGGGCTTTGTCACATAAAACTCCTTTGCATTTAAAGCTACAGACTCTGAAACAGCCAGCTCTGGGACTAAAACAGTGGGTTCTAGAGGCAGGCTGAAATGCAGGGTCAGAGTAGAGTTTTAGCACTTCACAGACATGTCCTGGCTGCCTTTAAGATTTATTTAAACTTGTTGAAAAAGTATATGTCGTGAATAACAATTTACTGTACACAATTCATGAGTTATCACAGAGCCTGGACCCAACAGGGGTCAGCGGGTAGAGTTCACGGCACTCAGTAACGAGTGTGTCCTTTATCACGTAAAGTGGTAGACCTTCGGCGCAGGGAGTTAACGAGATTGTTAATGGTGGCCTGTGGAATGTTGTCCCATTCCTCCTGCAGCCCAACTCGGAGCTGGCGCACGTTTTCCGGAACCAGAACACGTCTGACCCGCCGATCCAGAACATCCCAAATGGTGACATATCGGGTGAATATGCTGGTCAGTTGAGAACAGGGACATCCTCCTCAGCAAAAAGATCTGGGTAGTGCGTGGCTGGGTACTATCGTGCTGGAATGTCACGTGATGGAGTCGCACAAACGGTATGACTATGGGTCTCAGGATCTCGTCACGGTACCGCTGCCCGTTCAAGTTGCCCTCAACGAAAAGCAGACGGGTAAGCTGTCCATAGCATATGCCTGCCCATACCGTTACATTTGCATCATCATGTGCCATCCGACGCACGACATTGGCATCAGCGTAACGCTCACCCACACGTCGCCATACGTGTTTTCTGCCATCAGCGCGGTACAAATTTATTCGCGATTCATTGCTGAATAACACCGTCCTCCACCGTGCAAGTGTCCAGCAAAGGTTACAGTTGGCCCAGCTGAGTCTGCACCGATGACGGACGGCAGTCAGGTTGAGACCTCAGTGCGGTCGGCGGGCTCGGAGGTCTGCCTCCCTCAGGCGGTTTTGGACAGTCTGATCTGATAGCCGCCTGTTGTGCAATTCGACGGTCTCGTCAGCTGTCTACCAAAAGCACAGATGCTAACTTACATTGCTGGAGCCATTGACTATGAATGGACGAACTATGTAAGCTGCTACCTTAGTTAGCGAGTATGGTTTTGGGCAGCGCACCCCTGGTGTCTGGACGGAGCCGATCATGGAGGTGCTGGAGCCGCATGTGCCGATCCTGTGTGGGCGTGGTCACCCCCTCATCTCCTTTCCTTATTTTTAGCTGTCACAGGAGGCAACCCTGCAGGAATATAGACGACATGATCTACAAAATTTGATTAAAGAGTTGCTCACTAAATTAATTCACATACTGTCGTGGTTCTGGTTTTTGGTCATGCTCATGTTCTTATTCTATGTTCATTATTGTCTTTTATTTATTCTTTTTGGTTATTGTAATGATTCAGGTTTTAGTTAATTCCATGTCTCAGTTCCATTGCACTTGTCTTCCCTGTCTTGTGAGCTAGTTGGTTCAGTCCATCTTCCCAGTCTGCGTGCTCACAGACTTCGGGTGATTTAAATGAATTCCGGTGTTTAATATATTCCTTCGAATCTCGTTTTCTTTCTTCGCCTTCTGTTCTGATTACTAACAAGACTAACATTTGTGCACGTAGAACTCCTGGACCGGAGCTGTTTAAATGTCATCGGCTGTTTGTGTGATTCCCATTCGTATTTTGTCTCTCGCCAATTTTCGTGGTTAGGGTTTCCCTCATGTGATTCTCCCGATGTAACTAGCCCCATTCCCCACAGCTGATCTCTGTAAAGCATGTGACCTTTCCTGTGTGTATATTAGGAGTCTTTTCACTCACTACTCTTGTCAGAACGTTGATCAATATTTCTTTGTGCAGAGCGCCTCATATGCCATTGATTATTGTTTCGCTTCTACTGGATAGTTCGATCTTGATTCTTGCCATAGCCCTTTTTGTCTCTCTGAATTTTGACCTATTTTTGTATGACCACGAGTTCTGTGTTTGGATGCCCTGTGTATGACCATTGGCTTTGCCCATCGACTAAGACTTTTTGCCTATCGTTTTTGTACCTCTGCCCATCTGTCTTACTGCTTCTGACCCCTCCCTCTCTAGTCGACACAGTTTTTTGATTTCGTATTGAGGCTTGACAATTCCTGTGTTCTTTGCCTTTGACTCGGACTCCAATAAAGGCATACATTTTTTGGATTTCCCTCTCTTACGTGTGGTTCCTGAACGCGCCGTCACATATACGTTTAACAGAACATTTCAATGCAAGGCAGAAATAAAACAGTTGCACGATTCACAACAAAAAAAACAAACAAACAAATGAAATGTAATTCATAGAATGACCACTTGCCGGAATCAAGCACAGATCTCTGAAACAGAATAAATGGAATGGAGTTGGTTTCAAGTCTCTACCTGTAATAGTATCAAAGTTATGAACCAAAATGTGTTTTTGACCTTTCTGGTGAGCTTGACCTTTGACCTTTGGCCTTGAAAAGGAACCGCTCTTTAGCCACAAGGCTAGTCAATGTTGTCACCAAGTTTGGTAAAGATCATTTTAAAATTGTTCCCTGTAGAGTGCTCACAAACAGACAGAGGGACAGACAAAAAAAAACAAAATAGAGCACTGCTTAAGTGACCTTGACCTTTGACCTAGATTTACAAAATAGTGCCGTGTTTAGGTCAGGTAATGCAGGCCTTGAGTTTATCAATAAATTATGCACTGGTTTGAAGTGTCTACACCGATTACAAGCGAAGCTATGGCCACTTATGTGTTTTTGACATTTTGAGTGACCTTGACCTTTGATGTAGATTCACCAAAATAGTGCAGTACCTAGGTCAAGTAACATATGCCTTTCATTTATGAACAATATGCACTTGGTTTGAAGTCTCTACGACGATTAGAACCAAAGATATAGCTTCTTATGTGTTTTTGACCCTTTGTGTGACCTTGACTTTTGACCTAGATTCCTAGGTGAAGTAAGGTATAACTTCCGTTTATCAACAATGTGCACTTGGTTTGGAGTGTCTATGACAATTAGAAACGAAGACATGGCTTCTTATGTGTTTTAGACCTTTTGTGTGACCTTGACCTTTGACCTAGATTCACCAAAGAAAAAGCGCAGTGCCTGCCCAGTGCCTGTCCTATGTTGATCATGAAATATGAGCTAAATTGAACTGAAACTGTGGACGCCACAGTGCAAACAAACAAACAAACACAAAAACAAACAAACAGACCTACAAATGAAAGGTCATTCATAGAATGACGACTTGCCGGAATCGTGCATAGATCCCTGAAACAGAATGAACAGAATGGAGTTGGTTTCAAGTCTCTCGCTGCAATAGTAGAGAAGTTATGAAGTAAAATGTGTTTTTGACGTTTCTGTTGAGCTTGACCTTGACCTTTGGCCTCAACAAGAGACCTGTCTCTAGCCACAAGTGACAAGGCTAGTCAATGTTGTCACCAAGTTTGGTGAAGATGATGTGGAAATTGTGGCCCGTAGAGTGCACACAGACAGACAGGCACAGATAAAAAACATAAACCAAAATAGAGCGCTGCTTAGGTGACCTTGACCTTTGACCTAGATTTACTAAAATAGTGCTGTGCTTAGGTTAGGTAACGCAGGCCTTGAGTTTATAAACAAATTATGCACTTATAGCGTGTACACCAATTAGAAGTGAAGCTATGGCCACTTACAGTGCCGTGAAAAAGTATTTGTCCCCTTCCTGATTTATTTTTTTTTTTTCCTATTTCTCACTCTTAAATGTTTCAGATCATCAAACAAGTTTTTATATTTGAAAGACATAACCTGAGTAAATACAAAATGCAGTTTTTAAATGATGGTTTCATTAGTTAAGGGAAAAAAGTATCCAAACCTACCTGGCCCTATGTGAAAAAGTAATTGCCCCCTGAACCTAAACGTACCCTTGGCGACAACAACTGCAATCAAACATTTTCAATAACTAGTCTTTTGCCTTGCTGTAGAGGAATTTTGGCCCATTCTTCTTTGCAGAATTGTATTAATTTTTTGAGCATGAATGGTCTGTTTAAGGTCATGTCACAGCATCTCAATAGGATTTAAGTCCGGACTTTGACTAGACCACTCCAAAACCTTCATTTTGTTTTTTTTAAGCCATTCAGAGGTGGACCTGCTGCTGTGTTTCAAATTATTGTCCTGCTGCATCACCCAAGTGCACTTGAGCTTGAGGTCACAAACTGATGGTCAGACATTCTCCTTCAGGATTTTCTGCTAGAGAGCAGAATCAGTTATGGCAAGTTGTCTAGGTCCTGAAACATCAAAGAAGACCCAGACCATCACACTACCACCACCATGTTTAACTGTTGGTATGATGTTCTTTTCATGAAATGCTGTGTTAGTTTTACGCCAGACGTATTGGGACGCATACCTTCCAAAACGTTCAACTTTTGTCTCATCAGTCCACAGAATATTTTCCCAAAAGTCTTGGGGATCATCAAGATGTTTTTTGGCAAATGTGAGACGAGCCTTTGTGTTCTTTTTGCTCAGCTGTGGTCTCTCATGGATGCCATTTTTGCCCAGTCTCTTTATTATTATTAAATCATTATGAATACTGACTTTACCTGAAGCAAGTAAGGCCTGCAATTCTACAGATGTTTTTCTGGGTTATTTTGTGAACTCCTGGATGAGTCGTCGATGCGCTCTTGGAGTAATTCTAGTTGGCCGACCACTCCTAGGAAGGTTCTGCACTGTTCCATTTTTTCTTCATTAGTGAATACTGGCTCTCACCGTGGCTCACTGGAGTCCCAAAGCCTTAGAAATGGCTTTGTAACCCATTCCAGACTGATATATGTCAATGACTTTGCTTCTCATCGGTTCTTGAATTTCTTTAGATTGCAGCATTGTGTATTGCTTTTTGAGATCCATTAGCCTACTTGACTTTGTCAGACCGGTTCTATCTAGGTGATTTCTTGATTCAACAGGTCTGGCAGTAATCAGGCCTGAGAGTGGTTAGTGAAATTGAACTAAAAATGTGGTTAATTACAGTTAATTCATGATTTAACAAGGGGCACAATGACTTTTTCACATGGGCCCGGGTAGGTTTGGATAGCATTTTTCCCTCAATAAATGAAATCATAATTTAAGAACTGCATTTTGTATTTACTCGGTTTATCTCCGTCTAATATTAAGATTTGTTTGATGATCTGAAACATTTAAGTGCGAAAAATATGCAAAAAAAAAAATCAGGAAGGGGGCAAATACTTTTTCACTGTACTGTATGTGTTTTTGACATTTTGTGTGACCTTGACCTTTGAAGTAGATTCACCAAAATAGTGCAGTACCTCGGTCAAGTAACATAGACCTTTCGTTTATGAACAATATGCACTTGGTCTGAAGTCTCTACGACGATTAGAACTGAACATATGGCTTCTTATGTGTTTTTGACCTTTTGGGTGATCTTGACCTTTGATCTAGATTCATCAAAATAGTGCAGTACCTAGGTCAAGTAAGACGGACCTTTCGTTTATCAACAATATGCACTTGGTTTGAAGTCTCTATGATGATTAGAACTGAAGATATAGCTTCTTGTGTGTTTTTGAGCTTTTGCGTGACCTTGAACTTGGACCTAGATTCCTAGGTCAAGTAAGATAGACCTTTTGTTTATGAACAATAGGCACTTGGTTTGAAGTCTCTATGACAATTAGAAGTGTTTTTGACCTTTTGTGTGACCTTGACCTTTGACCTAGATTCACCAAAATAGTGCAGTGGCTGCCCAGTGCCTGTTCTATGTTGATCATGAAATATGAGCTAAATTGAGCTGAAACTGTGGATGCCACAATGCAAACAAACAAACAGAGTAATATACTTGCGGAATCCGAGATTCCGGCAAGTAACAAACGAACAGAGTAATATACTAGAGGAATCCGACATTTTGGCAAGTGGTAAGACGTAAAACTAACCCCTTGACTTCTTCTTTTAAAGAGCATTAAAAACCTAGGGGGTAGGCAATCATTATGTGATATCGAATTACTCAAAGATTGCAAAAGTTATTTATTTTTTACAACAGTCATTCAAAGATCGCTGCAAATTAAATTTATTGATCACCTCCTGAGGAGTATGCCGACCACACCCTAAGTATGCATGACTTCAGCGCTAGAACACAAATAGGCAAGGTCAACATGGCGTCATACAGTTTCAATAAATCTAGTGGAAATTCCGGACTGGTGAGTTTTCACGACTGGAGCGACGAGCAATCAGGAGACTTAGTTAGTAGTTCGGCTTAGACTTAGAATTAGTTCTTACTTTGGCAGATAGAAATACAACGGTTCTCAACCCTACCTGTATGGGCCATCAGCAAGGCAAGAGATGGAGGACCAAGTGGGACATGCAGCTGTCGCTATTCCTGACGATGCCTTATTAAGGCAAGATCGCGTTGAGAATAAGACTTGGCATGTTATTTTCCAATAGTTTAAAATTACTGTAACGTTTATTTGAAAACAACAGTAAATTAATCAAGTGTATAAGGAATGAGTTTAACATCCCCGATCTCCGCAAATATATTGGACTTTTAGCTAGCTGCAGTGGCGTGCAGTCAGAAGTCAGGAAAGCCTTCAGTAATATCACCCTTTCCACATAAAGTGTTTTAAACTGTTTGCGATCAAGTTTGCCTGATTAACAATGAAACAATTTCTTCATTGAACAACCACCACTAATCCATGACACGTAATGATTAAGAAATGCTAATGACAAAGCGATTGCCTGTTGGCTATGTTGATATAATTGATGTGACTCAGCAAGGATGACAATCTAAAAAAAAAATCTGAAACTTTGGCTGACTTTGCAGCAATTATAATTGCCATCACTAAGCTGTGCATCGTACCTAACAATGCCATTTAGCTGTCACTTCATTCAGAATGGAGAACGGACAAATGCTGCAGCTGTTATGTCCTGTATGCTTGTATGAGGCAAAGTAGCGAAGATGTCCTTTGGTAACGTTTGAGGATGATTAATTCCGTACTTGTGGCTAATCCATACAATATGTTATTAATTGCTTATTTCCGTATCGCCTTGGTTTTGGCCTGAGGGTCGCCGTATTCGGCCGAGGGCTAATACCGCGACCCAAAGGACAATACCAAGGCAATGCGAAAATAAGAAATGTATAATATTTTTAGTAATTGGTTTAAGTATGTTGTGCTATCATGACAATATCATGACTATGACTCGTACGCGACTTCAAGACTCATTAAAGAGCGAAATGCTTGGTCCGCGACTGCTTGCGCACCTGCTGAACTTGGCCAATACAGGGTCGGCCAATACAGGATATAGTGGCATGCCGTTTTTGTGTCGCCTCCGAAGCATAGCGGCACATAGGGATCACTTTGTCCGGCGTCTGTCTGTCCGTCTGTCTGTCCGGTAGTCACACTTTCAGTTGGTAGTCACACTTTCACACAAGTGCTTTGCAGGTGACACACGTGTTCACCTGAACACTCTAGTTACCGTATGCGAGCAATAACCTTCTTAACCAATTGATAAATAACTGGTATTGTTGCATAAGTGCACCAATAGAGGTAAGGAGGTAAAACAATCCAGTCTTAATCAGTAAATTTGATTAGAAGGCAACTTGCTAGATGCTGTCAACGGGATAAACCCAAGCAGTGGTCCATTCTAGCTGCAAAGCTGCATGTGAAGCAGCGACAGGTTATTGCAATGGCATGCCATACCACGAGAAATGACTGCAGGCCATACGTGCTTCACCCCAGAACGTTCTATTAAGCACTACATGTGTAACAATCATTTAAACAATAATGTTCTCGCATTTGGAGAAATCACTTTTTCACAAAGAGCTCCCATATTACGAACCCCAATTTAGCGACTGAACACAAACATTTAATTTTGAATAGGCAAATTTGCGGCTGACTTGGCGTCCCAATGCAAGTGATGACTGGGAGTTGGCTGTGTGATTATGTAGAAAAATGCGCCTCGCCAATTACCATCGGGGGATTAGCTCAAATGGTAGAGCGCTCGCTTAGCATGCGAGAGGTAGCGGGATCGATGCCCGCATCCTCCAAAGGTGATGCTTTTTCTACGGAGATACCAGCAACGTTTTGTAAATTCTCTGGTGCTCAGGATATGCTTTGATACAGGACATTATAGTGTATTCTATTTGACGTCTTGTTTAACACGAGTATTTGACTGAATTCTTTGCAACACCATGACTGTGCGGCAGTCCACGTGCTTGCCTAACATTCTTAGTATACGATGTGGCGGAACGGGATAAGAAATTGATCAAAACTCAATACATGTAATTAATATATTATTTTAATACTCCATTTAGTTCCTTGACCACTGAGGCCCTCTATTGGCTGAAGCATGAGGCTGCAGCTTGTACAATTACTGAGAGACGACTCGAGAAGCAACAAGGGGACGGTAATTAATGAAAGCTAGATTTAAAGTGTATTCCGTGGAAGGATACTAATTGTGTTGTTATATCGTAAATATATTTAGTAAATTGTTTAATAGGTGAGTTTATACAAAAACGTAATATGATCACTTTTCGATTAAAACTGAGCTTTTTATCTGCGAAGTAAATGAGAGCTCGTAACTCCCCGGTAAAACATGGAATGCAGCACTTTATTATGCGCAACACAGGTCAAAAATAGCGGCAACGCCACTGCGCCCGCTTGGCCGAAATTGAACTCGGCCCAGATGGAAAGGATCCGTTAAAAACTGAAGGCGCGAGTGCGCTGACAAGGCAAAAGCTTTACGGACGCACGACAGACCACCATGAAGGCATCTAACCACAGCATAAGCCCGATTGGCTTAATGACCCACATTCATTTTTAAATACAAATCGGTGAATAGCAACCGTCCTGGATTGTAGATTTTACTACTACGTGCCGGAGGGGGATTAGCTCAAATGGTAGAGCGCTCGTTTAGCATGCGAGAGGTAGCGGGATCGATGCCCGCATCCTCCAAATCATTTTCTGGAACCTCGCTTTCAAACTTTGACTGTAAGAAAAGATGGACGCAGCTCTCGGGTCCGAAAACTGAGGCTTATCCGGAAATCTCCAAAATTTGGGTTCTATTTCATGGCCAGCGGATGGCGACGTCGGTGGTTGCAGAAAGGAGCTCGATCCTGTGTAGTGCCCTACAAAGCAATAAGGCAGTAACTACGCTGAGTGCAGAACTGAGAAAAATGGCTTTAAATTATCCTATCGTCCACCCGAAGTAGTTGTAGGTAGATTCATGGATATGTGGCAGTTATCTTACTTTATATTAGCTTATTCTTTGTGCATATTAATCATCATAATTGATTTGATGTTCGACCCCTATTATGCAGTTACTGTATTCTTGCTTTGTATTCCTTACCAAAGATGTGGCACCATACCAAGGAAAAAGGCAGTAACTGCATATTCTTCTAAAACTATTTTGTCACAGCTTAGGCTCTAGGTGTGTTTAGATACACTGTATTTGGACTAATTGGAACTATTTGTATTTCTGAACATTAGTCAGTTTCTCTGACATTATGCTGAGATGCTGTGGAAACCGTTCAAACATTAGCACAGCCATTATGGCAATATGAAATGTAACTGAGACAGAACATCGGGCAAATGAGTCCTCATTCATTCTTTATGCATTTTACAGTATGGACTCCAGTGGGCTATCCACACAGAAGAGTGACGAGCAAGTTGACCAATATGACAATTGCTAAAGTTAGTTGGTCATTAGTCTCAATCTTTTCTGAATGGAACTGAACACAACCCTGTCAGAGCAAATCATTGATGATATTGAAATGTAGCCATGGTAGCTCTGTGTAATAGATGTTCTTGCTGGATCCGGCAACATAGCTGGCGACCTCTCGTCTGGGGGAGAGGAGGAGGGGATACTGCGCTCTGCACTATTTTGAATGTGACTGCACTACCAGTTTTGGAAACTTTTCGCAAACTTAAATATTGCACCTTTAAACAAAAAGTCCGTAAAAGGAGACCCAAAACTCTCTACTAGCTGGAAGCCTGTATTAAACAAGAGTGGGATCAAATTCCAATGGCTAAACTCAAGAAACTTGTCTCCTCAATGCCCAGACGCCAACACTCTGTGTTAAAAAGAAGAGGGGATGCTACACCATGGTAAACAGGCCCCTGTCTCAACTTTTTTGAGAACTGTAGCAGCCATCAAATTTGAAATGAGCTCATTTTGTGGATAAAATTGTTATATTTCTCAGTTTCAACATTTGCCATGTTATCTCTGTTCTATTGTGACTAAAATACTGGCTGGTGTGATTTCAAAGTAACTGCGTTTTGATTTTATTCACAATTTACACTTTGTCCCAACTATTTTGGAATTAGGGTTGTAGATTTAGATGGGTAGAGTGTGAAATCAGCTGGTAGAATGTCAAATTGTTGCTTGAGGATGGGTAGCCCGCGAAATCAGCTGTAGCTGTCTGCGTTCACCCTGGAAACAGTAACTTCACTGTGCGGCAACACAGTTGTTTTTACGTGAAGTAAAACAAAGCAAAAGTACAGTAACTGACATGAAACAAAGAATACAGTAATGGATGTTACTCTACTTTTGCTTTGTTTTGCTACAGCTTTTTGCAGTTATTGTACAAACGACTACCATTTTTCTCGAAAATAACACACATTTGAGATAATGTATATTGTCACATAATGAAGGATGGCTTGAATGTCATGAAAATGATAATAACTCATCTTCAACCAAAAATACAGTTACTGCCTTTTTGCTTTGTAGGGCAGTATAGAAGTCTATGAGAAAATGACCCTACTTTCCCACTTGACTTATTATTTAAATAATGATTTTCCACATTACTTTATTGTATCTATCGCAAGTTTCTAATCTCTGGCAATATATCATGTTGTTCATTTTTGGTCCTTGTCTGATACGGTCACCTCCACATGTAGATCCACCCCTCATGCCTCCCTGGATATTCAAATTACGCTCTCGTCCGATAGGAATCACATCCGGTTTCCAAATGACAAAATGGCGCAATTCAAATTGCCAAAATCAAGGCTTCCTGAATGGTATGCTGAAATCAATGGGTAACGTCACGGTTGCTTCATCCATCTTTTTATACCATCTATGGTTCAAGACCGGGGAATTGATTAAGTCCAGTTGAAGTAGAGTGGTCTCCTCCGGCAGCGTCATTGGCAAGCGAATTAAAGACAGATTCCAGTACAGTGTTGATTCTAGGATTTCCCTAGGATATGGTGCTTGGGTATGAAAAACAGCACAGCAGTTGCCTCGAGGTTGTCCTGTAAAAGGGCACAGAGGTCGTAGCGAGCAATCAGGAGCCTGCCAAGAAAGGACAGTTCTTTTGTAGTGGTAACTTGCATGCCCTTTCTGCCTTCTGCAAATTTTAAATGATAAAAAGACTTTTTATTGTTTCCTAATGACAAATTACAAGCCAAATAAATTGTTTCCAGAAGGCATCAATTTTACCCTGAACAATCTTAATTTAAAGATGACATATTATACTATATTTATTTGTTTTAAACTTGTCCAAATGGGTCTTTAAAATACTGTTGTGAATTCAGCTACAAAAAAACACACATGCAGGCCTTGAGAGACCCCTCCTCTCACCCCGTCTGTGCCGGCCTGAAACATGAGCTGTTTTGAGTGGGTGTGAAGGCTATGTAAATGAGGCATTGCCTTGATTGGCTGCCTGGCCGGTTCAATTCTGAGGGAGGGCACAGACCCGAAAAATCAGGACACCAAGATGGCAGGTATTTTAGGACAGCTCTCAACGGCATCTATTGCTGTTAGACCGTACATGTTTGATCCCGAATTCGACCCTGAATGGGAGGAGTATGCTATTGAAGTTTTGCAGAAACGTTTAGCAGGATGTCAATGAGTGGTAAGTTGAAATTTTAGTGTTTTTTGCTCGCACTGTCTCGCCTTGCAAGTGTGTGGTTGTAGCTGTATTACATAGTCATGTTATATACCCACTGCCTCTCCGGTTAGCTTCAAGTGTAGCGGCTGTGGTCAGGTAACATTTTGATAAACTACCACCTCGATGCTAACCAAAATAACACTAGCATTCCGATCAGAAGTACTGGCTATAAGTTAACCAGGAGGATTTTTAAGAAGCACTGCACGCTAATCAACATGCGGAAGTAACCCAGCATTGATATTAACGACAGAGACGAACCCTACAATACAAATTTAGAAAGTTAAATAACTGTTGAATATTATATATTATAAATGCAATGTCAAAATACTTACAGCTCTCTTGTCAGCAGTGCCCTCTTGTACAGTTGGGGTTGCTCCAGCTTTCAGAATTAGCTTGGTAGCTAGTCCTTGTTGATTTTGTCCATAATTGTGAAAGAGTCTGGTAAAAAGTGGTTTGCACAAACAAGGTGGTTGTTGCCGACGTGAATTGGGGCGTTACCGTCAAAAATAAAGTGTAACCACTTCACCATTTTTTCTTCAGAATCTGGGAGTATGTGCAAGCACTGATGCTGACTTTGGAGACCCACCACAGAACAGCCAGTGCGTTTGCCTATCATCGCCATCACTACCTAGTCCCCCCAGGAATCCGCGATTCCGCGATCGCGGAATTTACCGCAGATTTCAGAGCCCTCCGCGGATATTAGAGCAGTCCGCGGAATATAGGGCGAGGTGCAGAATTTTATATTTTACATGTATTTTTCATCCCAGCCGCTAGATTTTGCGGTCAGATAAACGGGATCTAAGACTCACAGCTGGTGCTGCCGGTTACGGAAACTGATTTTTTTCTGCTGTATGCAGCATAAACTATATAAAAAGATGGACGCAGCACCCCGATTTGAAAAAAGAAGCCCATGTGGAAGTACCGTAGAATGGCATTCTATTTAATGGCCAGCAGATGGCGACGTCAGTGCTTGCAGAAAGAAGTCCAAAGCAATAGAAGTCGATGAGAAAATGATCCTACTTTCCGACCTGATTTTTAATTTAAATAATGATTTTTTCACATCATTTTATATTAGCTATAGCAAGTTTCAGGTCTCCTTCGATATATCATGACATTCATTTTCGTGAATTATGGTCCCATATAAACTAGAATAAAGTATAAAGCCAGAATATGCATCTGGGGCGTCACTATCCTCTGGTCCTCGTCCGATACGGTCAGATCCAGAGCCAAGTTCCTCCTCGGATCTTCGATTCACTTCTTCAACTTCGAACCAGTGGGTGACATCACGGTAGCTTCATCCATCTTTTTATACAGCCTATGGTATGCAGTAACGTTTACAATATCCTGAGGATACAGTGAATAGTGTACACTTTGTTTAAATCTTTACTTTGATCTTTGGCACTTGTTCAGTTACTAAGCCTCGTTCACCCATAGTTTGGTGAAATGTTTTGCACTTTATAAGTTATGCAAATAAATCTGCTCAAGCGGGACAAAAAGAATAGCCTATTGATGCTGCTTATTTTATAACTACAATGTTTTGCAGTGTTTTGGTATTGCAAATAATTTCATAATAGAATTTTTGCTTCATTATTACATAAATTTGCTTGGTCATTTTAGGTTTTTTTTAATGCCCGCGGAAAATCAACTTTCAAGTCGCGGAATCAAGAATTGCTCTCCGCAGAATCAGTAATGTTCTCCGCGGAATCAACACTTTTTCTCCGCTGATTCCTGGGGGGACTAAGTCTACCTTTCTTGACCTGTCGCTTGCGGGGGAAAAATGGCTTCCTGTCCTTTATTTTTTTCCCAGGACGCTGCAGTAGATCCCGCCCAAGATAAGAAAAAAATGCACAGGAGCGTCGCCATGCCCCACTTTCTACGTAGCAGAAAGGGCAAAATCTGCACTTCCATTTCCCAGTGAAATTTCTGTAAACTACATGTAATCTGCAGTACAACTGTCTAATCTAGACCTTACTGCACTGTTATAACGTGACTGAATTCAACACAGGGCTCGACATTAACGCTTTTCTGCTTGTCTGGGACAAGTAGATTTTTATTGTCCACATAGTGGAAGAGAAATTTACTTCTCTATAAATTTAAATTTACCGTGTCTTCACGTTATATGCCCCTGAATTCAATTCACTAAAATGAATACATTCAGAATACCGATTTGAAACAAAACGTTTTCCCCCACGACACGTCTATTCAGCGTTCAACTCGAATGCTTTGATTGACCGATCAGATACTCAGACATACACAGTCGGAACCTCTTACGTCAGAGGAACAGCGATGTTTCTCAAGGCTCCGCAACTCGGGCAACCTCCAGGAATAGCCTTGAGAATAAATACAGTAACTGCACCTGGGGGGCGTGAAATTTGGCCTGTGCGATGAATTTAAAATCCACTATAATACCACAGGTGCAGTGAGAGACAAAGTGAGTGAAATGTGAATTAATGCCACCTTGCTGCAGCATCGAAAGGTTAGCTGCTTGTTTAATTTATCGTTGTTATATATTTTATTTTGTGTCGTGAGTCCATTTAGTGTTTCATATTATTTGTATTTATTGACATCACCAGTGCTTTGTTCGTTACTGACCTGACTCACAAGTTGACGGAGACATTCGCGGGTTTATTACATTTCCATTTCTAAGGTAACTACTTAGGATTGTGGGTAATGCAGTACTTCTCTGTGACATGTATAATTTTTTTTTTTTTCCAAAACAAGGTTAATTTCATGTGGAGTTGTAGTTTCTAAAGGAGCAGATGCACAAGGTCTCACAATCTCCCAGCTTGTGGTCAGTCTGCCCTCGATGTTTACGACATTATGGCTGATAATCGCAATCCTCGTCACTGAATATCATTGGGATCATCTCCGAAACCTCACTGCCCAGGTCTGTCGATCAACAAATTGGTAGTTGAATTGTTAGGTTAAGTAATTAAAATTTTAAATGACTCGTGCAGAGGCAGCAACCCAAACATGCAAGTTTTTACTGTTTAGTTAGGCGTACAGTCACCTGTGCACTAATGATTGGTTGGTGTGATACATTTATTTTGTGATGTTAATAGCATCATGTTGAGAAATAACTTTAATAAAGTAAAAGTCCTGCGTTCAAAATTGAATTTAATAGTAAACATTTTTATTGGTTAAAGGGCATGTCCTGTTTTCCTATCATTTCAGCCCACTTTCGGTTTCTCATCTGTATGTATGTTTATATGTTCATAGTTCTAGCCAGGCCATTTTAGCGTACCGGGTCGGTACGCTGACGAACGCAAAAGTCGCAGGCCGGTACGCTGGAAAAATCTGCCGCTACGCAAAAAATTGCTGCAGGTATGTTACAGATTGGTCACCAGCACCAGTATCAGCAATAACACGGATGGCTTCAGACTGTTAGACCTAATAATGTACTGGGGCACAGCTCGGGCACAAACAACACGAACGCGCGAAAAAAATTTTAGCACTAATTTATCATAAAAAAACATAAATAGTGCGTCAAATTA
The DNA here is from genome assembly GCA_029721435.1 of Gymnothorax reevesii. NCBI lineage: Eukaryota > Metazoa > Chordata > Actinopteri > Anguilliformes > Muraenidae > Gymnothorax > Gymnothorax reevesii. Next base: position 38,826,145 of record CM056586.1, on the reverse strand, counting down.
TACATTCATGTCACATTATCTTGTTGTCTCATAACCATAGTACTCGATGAGCCCAATTCTCTGTTCATACAGAACCCATATTTTAACAGTAGCTCATACAGTGCCGTGAAAAAGTATTTGCCCCTTTCCTGATTTCTTATTTTTTTGCATATTTGTCACACTTAAATGCTTAAGATCAACAAATAAATTTTAATATTCTACAAAGACAACCGGAGTAAATACAAAATGCAGTTTTTAAATGATGATTTAATCTAATCTAAAGGGAAAAAGCTATCCAAACCTACCTGGCCTGGTGTGAAAAAGTAATTGCCCCCTAAACCTAATAACTGGTTGTGCCACCCTCGGCGACAAATACTGCAATCAAGTGTTTGCAATTACTGGCAATGAGTCTTTCACATCACTGTGGAGGAATTGTGGCCCACTCCTTTTTGCAGAATGTTTTAATTCAGCCACATTGGAGGATTTTTGAGCATGAACGGCCTGATTAAGGTCATGCCACAGCATCACAATTGGATTTAAGTCTAGACTTTGCTTAGGCCGCTCCAAACCTTCAGTTTTTTTTTTTCTTTTTTAAGCCAGTCAGAGGTGGACTTGCTAGTGTGTTTCGGATCATCGTCCTGCTGCATAACCCAAGTGCATTTGAGCTTGAGGTCACCAGCTGATGGTTGGACATTCTCCTTCAGGATTTTCTGGTAGAGAGTAGAATTCATAGTTCCATCAATTACAACAAGTCATCCAGGTCCTGAAGCAGCAAAGCAGCCCCAAACCATCACACTACCACCACCATGTTTGACTTTTGATATGATGTTCTTATGAAATGATATGTTAAGTTCTACGCCTGATGTAACAGGATGCGCACCTTCCAAAAAGTTCAGTCCAGAGAATATTTTCCCTAAAGTCTTGGGGATCATTAAGATGTATTTTGGCAAATGTGAGATGAGCCCTTGTGTTCTTTTTGGTCAGCAGTAGTTTTTGCCTTGGAGCCCTCCCATGGATGCCATTTTGGCCCAGTCTCTTTCTTATTGTTGAAGCATGATTCCTGACTTAAAATGAGGCAAGTGAGGCCTGCAGTTCCTTAGATGTTCTGGGTTCTTTTGTGACCTCACTGATGAGTTGTCAATGTGATCTTGGAGTAATTTTTATAGGCTGGCCACTCCTGGGAAGGTTCACCACTGTTCCAAGTTTTCTCCATTTGAGGATAATGGCTCTCACTATGATTTGCCAGAGTCCCAAAGCCTTAGAAATGGCTTTGCCACCCTTTCCAGACTGATAGATGTCAATTTCTTTGTTTCTCATCTGTTCTTGAATTTCTTTAGTTCGTGGCATGACATGTTGCTTTTTGAGATCTTTTAGCCTACTTCACTTTGTCAGACAGGTTCTACAAAAGTATTTAAGGGATATCTTGATTCAACAGGTCTGGCAGTAATCAGGCCTGGATATGGCTAGTGAAATTGGACACAAAAAATGTGGTTAATCACAGTTAATTAATGATTTAACAAGGGGGACAATTACTTTTTCAGATCGGGCCAGGTAGGTTTGAACAGCTTTTTCCCCTTAATAAATGTAATCATCATTTAAAAACTGCATTTTGTATTTACTCGGGTTATCTTTGTCTAATATTAAAATTTGTTTAACGATCTGAAGCATTTAAGTGTGAAAAATGTGCAAACAAGTAAGAAATTAGGAAGGGGGCAAATACTTTTTCACAGCACTGTATATGCTCATCAAACATCGATAGCAATCTCCAGAAACCGAGTTGACAGTGCTAGGCTAACCATTATGAATCAACGTTATGCCTATGATGAGCCAGTTCGCTACAAGGCAGCAGCTAACGTCTGCACTAGGCTACTTCAATTTACAGCCAGAACTAGCTGGCAAGACGGCAGCTGAAAGTTTAAGCAAAGTTGTGACATTTAAAATCCCAAGGAAATGGCGATCCAGAGAAGAAAACAAACAATAAGGACAGGCAGTTGCCCAGCACTAACCTGAAGACAGGTGGAAAGAATGACGGCAAGAGCAGTCAGCACTGACAGACACCGTTGTGTATGTGTGTGTGCGACCTTGTGTTCCGAAGTTCTGAAGTGAGCACAAGCAATCACAGCCAAAGCCATGTGAATATTAAGTAGCCACATGCCATTGTGTACTATACGTGAGAGTGAAGTGAATAAAGTAGCAATGAGTTACAGCTATCATAAGTAGTTGTGCGCCTCTGCACTTTCTGTTACTGTAGATTCTCTTACTGTATGTATTATGTGGACATAAAGACTTAAAACGTGATTTTTTTTATCCCCTGGGGAAAATTATACTGGGGCACTGCAGACCAATATTGGGGCACGTGCCCCAGTAAAATATGTCTGGTTCCGACGATGGTACCGATCGACGTAGTTTAATCGACTATCTTAAGAAGGCCCGTATTGCCGCTGCTGTGGCAAGTAGCCTACCTGTACAGGCATAGCACATTAGGCTCAGTACCAGTTAGCGCGCCAACAGCTGATCATGGACGCTTGGCTGGTTCGTCGTCCTCCTTGGACTAGTTCCCAAAGTGAAACCAGTGCCGCGAAAGTCTCAACATCAGAAAGTCAGGAGGTCAATGATGCAATCATCAGAGCAGAGCCTAGTAGCAAGCGAAAGCCATCAATAACGGCGGATCTTGTTTGAGCGAGTGAATATAACCAGCTAGAATTAGAATTAGCTCTAGGAAATGTCTATTTAACTGTCCGATGGATCCCGATCTTTTCTGCCACTTTGCAGCCTCGTCCGTTTAACATGCGCAATTGGCACAGTTTATAATAGTGTTATGGCCCCAATTTGTTATTACAATTTACAACACAACAGCTGCAGCAACAGCAAGGGATGACAGAAACAGTTTTAAAAACTTGAACACATTTAATTAACAGACAAAGACTAATACTAACCTACAACTAATAACCAAGATTGATTTACAAGAAAAACAGAAATATTTACAGTCCCTTTTTGTTGGGGTGGCTTGGTGATGTCCTGGGTAAGGAAAAAGAAAATGCTCAAACACAGGCAAAAATCCACAAAAGAAACTTCACAGGTCTTGAACAGAAATGACAGGTCTGGTCACATGTATCCTTCTCCTTGCAATTTCTCCTACCACTTTACTGTCTCAATTCTTTTCGTTATATACTCTTTTGCAGACCCCACCCACATATAGACCTCTTTTTTTTTTAATTTTCGGGGACTTGCCCCAGACATGTCCAGGACATGTCTAAACCTAGCTCCAGTCTGAGCTTAATAAAAGAAAGGTAAATACTGCCATCTAGTGGCCTCTATTCACATTACAATAGTCGCAGAAACTAGGTAGCTATATACTTCGGAGATACTGATAGAGCAAATTGATAATTTCGCTGGTGTCAAATTAGCCACAAGTAATTGGACTACGATATCACCAAAAGCATCAGACATTATTGCTTAACACTTCCTACCAGATATAAAATAGTGCCAATTGTCATTGACTATAAAATTAGATTGGTTACCGGAATTGACATTCATATTATGACTTAGCAGTCCGGTAGCTTGATTACAGGCAGCAGGCAAACGTTACATTGTAAATTCATGCCAATTGCCTTACTTATATTAACTAGCTACAAGCACGTCGCATGCAGATGAAAAAAATATATATAATATTGTTGCTAGCTCGCCATTTTAGCCATGGGTATATATCCAATATCGATTAACATTTCTCGGTTAAACTTGTTATCGAATCAGTATGTGTGTTTAGCGACCTTGCCATGACATAGCTAGCGAACAAGGATGTTTTATATTTCACTGGATATACAATTGGAAAATGGCCGCCCATTCATTTCAATGGAAATTGCTCAGTGGCGCAGCAATCCGACATGGGCAAGGATGTTTTATATTTCACTGGATATACAATTGGAAAATGGCCGCCCATTCATTTCAATGGAAATTGCTCAGTGGCGCAGCGTGCCGACATGGGGGGCCTAGCTTCCGGAGCCACGCGGACATGCGCTGTGTGATTTTAGCTCACACATGCGTAGTGTGGGGCTTATGAACGCGCTGGTATCCGAGGTATCCATGACAACGGCTCGGGCTTGTGGAACTCCGACCTAGGGTGCGTGTTCACGATCACTTTTCACCGGAAATGGAAGTCTGACCACTGCAGACTGCACCTTGATGTTCGGAACACAAAGCATAGCCGCCGATAAAGGTTTAATTATGGTTTGAGACTCTATTTTAAAACACAAATGCAATAACAAATGTTAAAAACGACTTTGACAGGGAAGTTATACTATTGATTTCAACTCAAAAATCTCGGCAAAATAGTTGACTTGCTGTTGCGTAACTTTAACATGACATTGCTCAGGGGTGCGCTTCCCGAAGTCACAGATGCTAACTTCCATAGTTAGAACCACTGACTGAATGGACGTATAAATTTCTGCAACTACGCTATTGGGAAAAACGCCACAGGCTCGTGTTCTCTTTAGCTCAACGTCGAATAACCACATTATCGGAGTCAGATAATTCTTACTTGTCTGCGTGCGAATTCCATTATCTTTTTCCGGATTAAAGACAATAAACCGAACACACAACACAACGAACTTCACCTACCTTATAAACTGATATGTTTTAAAGTCAGGAGTTTTAAACTTTTGTCAATTCTGGTAAGCTAATTTACTTTTATCTTACGTAACTTATAACCATTCCGTGGAGTATAATAAAATGGGTCTACCGTGAAATGTCACGAACGTTGTACAGCGTTATTTTTCCCTTAAAGCTCCTTTTTTTTCTGTCCTTCCCCAGATATCTGAGCCTCTTGGAGTGCACTGAACATTTCATCCATGAATTTCTGCATGTCAGCGAACCAGAGGCCGTGCCTTTCTATCCATCCCCAAAGCCCTTTCCAATAAAGTCTTTCTCGGTTATAATTTTAATACCGTCTCTACGTTTCATTTCTAAGTGCGAGTTAACATCGATTGTATTTGTGGTAGATTTTATGATAATGGCCGGCTCTGCGAAAGTTAAGCATTAAACCCCTTTTGATTTTGAGTACTTGAATTCATCTTCAAACGTTACGCAGAGCTGGCAAAAAAAATCAAAAACTGACAAAACACAAATAAATCTATTTGAAAACATTTTTAATATATATATGTAAATAATGCCTTGGGGGTGACAAATATGACAGGTGGTGGGGGTGAGCAGATGGATGATGACAGCTACATCCGACATGGGGTACAGAATGTGCATATACGCTACCAACTGTTGCATTCTTTTAGATCTCGTATTTATTTTCGTTCAGATGAAAATCAGCCACACCGTCGAATCTACCTGCATCACTCCGGTTGATATCAGATGCTGCTCACGAACATTAGATGTTCGGATTCATTATACTCTGACGTTTCCACCTCCCCAAAACTTCGATCTAATAAAGGCTGTACCGCAAAAAATGTGTATGCATGTTCAGTGCTTTCATGGATATTCGGATCATGCACAAAAAATGAACATTTTAGATGTCATCTGTCAAGTTGCTGAAAAGTTTCGTCGTCGAGTATGAAAGTCAGTAATTAATTTTAGACAGAAGAATGGTTAATAAATGGTTTGCTAAGCAGTGTTCGAACTGAATTTATCTATTGCAATAAATGCACTCATATGGACATTATTTTAGATGCTACACAGCTGACAGTTGATGACTGCGGTCAAGATATCACCAGTTCGCAAATCAAAATACAGACATGTGAATTGGTGTTCTTCAAAGTAATGGAAATATACAACTCATTACAATGATAACCATGAACAATGAAAAGGTGAGGTGAGTGTTAGCTGCGTATACATGCTTCTAGGATATCACAACAGCGGCCTTAGCTTACTGTACATTTTGTGGCACTACATAATGGAGTGTGGCGATCGAGTATATTACGGCCATTCATCAATTAAAATAAAATGGATAAAATATTTGCACCGTAACGCCGGCTCGCTTGATTGACTTGGCCACATAAAGAATGTTCATCACAGACGGACGGCAAGGAATGCGCGTTGTTCCACCCACTTGGTTCGGATCATGAACAAAAATAGTTCATTTTGGATCTCACAAGACAAGTTGCCGAAAAGTTTCGTCATCATGTATGAAGGTCGGTAAGTAATTTAACAACGAAGAATGGTTAGGCTGATAAATGGATCGCTAAGCAGTGTTCGAAATTAATTTATATACTGCTATAAACGCACATTACGTTGCGGTAGATGCTACTCAGCTGAACCGTTAAGCATAACGCATCAGAATAGAGTGATGCGAATTGGTGCTATTCAAAGTACTGGCAATACACAATGCAATTCATAGATTTAACCATTTCATTTTAATTTGAATAAGTAAGGTGAGTGTTGCCTGCGTCATGGTTCTAGGATGTCACACCAGCGGCCTTAGCTTACTGCACATTTTCTCGCGCTGCATGAAGTGCAGCAATCGAGGTGCTAAGTAACATATTATAACGTATTACGGCCATTCAGCAATTAAAATGGCAAAAATTTACTGAGCAACAAAAGAAACGCAAGTTAGCTAACTTAGTTAGTTAATGTGCTCTTATGGTTACCCAGATTGCAAGCACCTCCGCTCCGGATCTGCCCTGGCTCCAGAGCCAAGGCAAATCCGGAGCGGAGGAGCTTGCTATCTGGGTACTCATAATTATCGCAAAACAAAGAAAAGGTTGATAAAACGAGTATAAATGCGCCCACGCTAGTAATAAATTTGATTTAAAATAATAACGCACAAACTTATTTTCCGGTTTGCCTTTATTTAACTTGCGTTTCTTTTGTCGCTCAATACGTATGCTCCGTGGCTGGCCAGCTCACTTCACCGATTTGGCTTCGTTTGTAATGTTAAACAGACAGACGGCAAGGAAAGCCCATTGCTCCACCCACTCACATCCGCTGCAGTGCTAAATTCGGAGGAGCGGGAACGCGCTTACATATGAGGACCCGTTGGTGTTCGCATAGCCTGAATATAAATAAAAGATTTTGTCTTTGCCGAGAAACGAGGGATTAATGATTTAAAAGAGAAAAATAAACCGTTTCGGTATCGATACTTTGTGGCTGTCAAAAAAAATTATTCACGGATTTCTCAGCGTGTCTTTTTCAATTATTCCCTATGGAGAAATTTCTTTTTGGCCCCCATGGCATCACGTGACCTGCAATATCACATTCGCCGCTAGGACCATGGAGGCGTGTGTGGTCGACCTGAGTTGTGCGTCCAGATCTCCTTATAGGTCCATGGACATGGGGGCCAAGCTTCCGGAGCCACATGGACATGCGCTGTGTGATTTTTGCTCACACATGCGTAGTGTGGGGCTTGTGAACGCGCTGGTATCCGAGGTGTGCATGACAACGGCTCGGGCTCGTGGAACTCCGACCTAGGGTGCGTGTTCACGATCACTTTTCACCGGAAATGGAATTCTGACCACTGCAGACTGCGCTCTGACGAACCATAGCCGCCGGTAAAGGTTTAATTATGGTTTGAGATACTATTTTAAAACACAAATGCAATAACAAATGTTAAAAACGAATTTGACCGGGAAGCAATACTATTGATTTCAACTCAAAAATCTCGGCAAAATAGTTGACTAGCTGTTGCGTAACTTTAATATGACATTGCTCTGGGGTGCGCTTCCCGAAATCACAGATGCTAACTTCCATAGTTGGAACCACTGACTGAATGGACGTATAAATTTCTGCAACTACGCTATTGGGAAAAGCGCCACAGGCTCGTGGTCTCTTTAGTTCAACGTCGAATAACCACATTATCGGAGTCAGATGATTTTTGCTCGTCTGCGTGCGAATTCCATTATCTTTTCCGGATTCAAGACAATAAACCGAACACATAACACAACGCACTTCACGTGGCTTATTACGCGATGTTTTAAAGTCAGGAGCTTTAAACTTTTGTGAATTCTGGTAAAATTCTGGTAAGCTAATTTACTTTTAGCTAACGTAACTTATAACCATTCCGTGGAGTATAGTAAGATGTGGGTCTACCGTGAAATGTTACACACGTTGTACTGCGTTATTTTTACCTTTGTTTTAAAGCTCCTTTTTTCTGTCCTTCCCCAGATATCTGAGCCTCTTGGACTGCACTGAACAGTTCATCCATGAATTTCTGCATGTCAGCGAACCAGAGGCCGTGCCTTTCTATCCACCCCCAAAAGCCCTTTCCAATAAAGTCTGTCTCGATTATAATTTTAATACCGTCTCTACGTTTCATTTCTAAGTGCGAGTTAACATCGATTGTATTTGAGGTACTTAATTTCATGATAATGGCCAGCTCTGCGAAAGTTAAGCATTAAACCCCTTTTGATTTTGAGTACTTGAGTTCATCTTCAAATGTGTGTGTGTGTGTGTGTGTGTGTGCGCGCATCAGAGCATTGCAGTACCATTTACTCCCCTCCAGTGCTCTGTATTTGATTTTTTAAAAGTTATGTAGATTTTATATCAATCTAAAATCATAAGTTGTAAACGGGACGGGACCCTATGGGATCACTTTTCTGTTCTGAATGTGCATGTTTACGCTACCAACTGTTGCATTCTTTTAGGTCTCGTATCATCTTCGTTCAGATGAAAATCAGCCACACCGTCGAATCTACTTGCATCACTCCGGTTGATCTCAGATGCTGCTCACGAACATTAGATGTTCGGATTTAGTATTCTCTGACGTCTCCACCTACCCAAAACTTTGATCTAATAAAGGCTGTGCCACAAAAAATGTGTATGCATGTTCAGTGCTTTCATGGATGTTCGGATCATGCTAAAAAAATAAACATTTTGGATGTCATCTGTCAAGTTGCTGAAAAGTTTCGTCGTCAAGTATGAAGGTCAGTAAATAATTTTAGACTGAAGAATGGTTAATAAATGGTTTGCTAAGCAGTGTTCGAACTGAATTTATGTATTGCTGTAAATGCACTCATATGGACATTACGTTAGATGCTACACAGCTGATGCATGATGCATCAAAATACAGAAATGTGAATTGGTGTTATTCAAAGTAATGGAAATATACAACTCATTACAATAACCATGAACTATGAAAAAGTGAGGTGAGTTTTAGCTGCGTATACATGCTTCTAGGATATCACAACAGCGGCCTTAGCTTACTGTACATTTTGCGGCACTACATAATGTAGTGTGGCAATCGAGTATATAACGGCCATTTATCAATTAAAATAAAATGGATAAAATATTTGCACCGTAACACCAGCTCGCTTTATTGACTTGGCCACGTATAGAATGTTCATCACAGACGGACGGCAAGGAATGTGCATTGTTCCACCCACTTGGTTCGGATCATGAACAAAAAATAGTTATCATTTTGGATCTCATAAGTCAAGTTGCCGAAAAGTTTCGTCATCATGTATGAAGGTCGGTAAGTAATTTAACTACGAAGAATGGTTAGGCTGATAAATGGATCGCTAAGCAGTGTTCGAGTTGAATTTATATACTGCTATAAATGCACATTACGTTGCGTTAGATGCTACTCAGCTGACATGTTATGCATAACGCATCAAAATAGAGTGATGCGAATTGGTGCTATTCAAAGTAATGGAGATACACAATGCAGTTAATGGATTTAACCATTTCATTTTAATTTGAATAAGTAAGGTGAGTGTTGGCTGCGTACATGGTTCTAGGATGTCACAACAGCGGCCTTAGCGTACTGTACATTTTCTCACGCTGCATGAAGTGCAGCAATCGAAGTGCTACATATTATTACGTATTACGGCCATTCATCAATTAAAATGGCAAAAATATACTGAGCAACAAAAGAAACGCAAATTAGGTAACTTAGTTAGTTAATGTGCTCTGATGGTTACCCAGATAGCAAGTACCTCCGCTCCGGATCTGCCCTGGCTCGAGCTGATCCGGCTCAGAGCCGGGGCAAATCCGAAGCGGAGGAGCTTGCTATCTGGGTACTTATAGTTACCGCAAAACAAAGAAAAGTTTGATAAGAAGAGTGTAAATGCGCACACGCTAGTAATAAATTTGATTTTCAATTATTACGCGCAAACTTATTTTCCGGTTTGCCTTTAATTAACTTGCGTTTCTTTTGTCGCTCAATAAATATGCTCCGTAACTTAACAGCTCACTTCACCGACTTTACGTCTTAAATGTTGAACCAAGGACTGTATAAAAGATGGACGACGCGTCTCCATTCACTCCCATTCAACAAAAATGGAGCCAAAATATCCTCGATATGGCCGCTGCCATGTTGCACATCTGGAGCCTGAGTCGGCGCAGTAGTGATCGGGGGGTAGAGGCGCGCTATCGAATCCAACCCACACACCATCCGACCAGCCCCCTGAACTTTTCACCTGGTCTGGCAGCTGCGCTATTAACGTAAGTGCCCGTAATGGCCAGCCCAGCTGTCGCACGGAGACGGTGCAGGAAAGTGAAAGGACCCAACGACTGCCGGCAGCATACATATTCGCGGGCTCGTTCAAAAAGTTAATGGCCTCATTGGCAAAATATTCCCCACCTCACAGTCATCTGTTACGAAATTAGTTGAAGTACCTAACTGGCTATCTATGATATCTTAGAACTGAATCTTGTTTAACGAGCTAGGTATGCAGCTAATTACATTAAGTAAGGCTACTGATTTTTGCCACATAGCCAGCTCCAGCCAATGTTCTCCATCGTCACTTACCCAATGTTGCGAGTGGCGAGCATATTAACGCCGACTTTCGTTGTATTTTCTAATTGACGTTCCACCGGGAAAGTGCCATTTCGTATGCGCATGTACTAGCAAAGTAATGGGTCGAACATTTAATTAACACGCTAGAACGCTAAATCGAGTTTTGAATTAAAATACACTGTCCTTCTAACCAAAGTTAGCTTGCTGTGTTTAAGTAGTCGCATATTTTACCGCTAGCTAATGTTGTATTTCTTAAAAATGTTTGCAGTTGAAGATAACCATCCTGACCAGGCTTGGGGGACCGGCAATTCATTCTCTGTGATAGTTAACTTAGCAATGCAACCCCCCTCCACATTCTTTTTTGTGGACTCGATGTATTTGAATGCATTGTAATTGTTCAATTTTTGTTATCCTAATTTTTAGACGACGAAATGGAGTTGGCATCCTCCTCAGTGGCCAAGAGTATGTATAAATCTCATTGGAATATCTAAAAAAACCGACGCTTGTGGTTAGAGACTGCACAAGACTTTTCACGGGAGAATGCCATAAAAACTGATAACATTAAATCACATCCATTTCATGCATAAAAAGCACAATACGACCAGATAAAATATGGAGAAATAGAATAGAAATATTACATGTGCTAAATTCCATAAAAAGCCAGCAGAAGTGTATCATTTAAAGGTGACATTTGCACTTATAAACTTTTGGCCCTGTTGGTTGTTGTCATAAGGGACAACTACATCTGCCGTGGGGAAAACCGCGAAAGGGACATCATTGAGATCAACCTTGATTTGGATGCCCAAGTCCAGTGGTTTGGCAAGGGTGGCGTGGTTTGGGGAAACCTCCTCCCCTTTATCCACCAGTACTTGAGAGGAAGAGCTGAGCAGGAGGTCCTGCTGGTCCACTGTGGTGGGAATGACCTCGGAAAAATCAAGAGTGTGAAGCTTGTCGCAGGGATCAAGCAGGACTTGGAAGATGTTCATAGGCAGTTCCCTTGGATGAAGATTATCTTCTTTGCCATCACCCAGCGATGCCAGTGGAGGTCTTCCCATCCAAAGAGGATTGAAAAAGCCCGGCGATATATCATCTGTGTGATGGCTACCTTTGTTTCGCATATTGATGGAGAGATTTTGTATCAGATAAAGCAGAGATCCTGGCCAATTTTTGCATGACAGAGTTCATTTCACCCCTATGGGAAATGATATTTTTAAATAACATTGCCCTGCATCTGAAAGACCAAATCCAGAAGGGTGATGCTGGATTTGGATTTTCAACATCAGTCATGGGCGCAAAAAAAGGTCATAGTTTGTTTGCTATAATATGTGATGTTTGATGTATTTTTTATTCATTTATTTTTTACTAGCCATCATACCTATTGTTTTCCCAGGTCTTCCTCTCCATCCACCTTCCTTTCTCCAAACCATTTGCTTTCCCCCAGCCTTTCCACCTGATGGGGCCTCCTTCATGTTTCCCCACAGCAAATGTAGCCAGTAGGTTGTTGATGGACCACAGACAACTAAATGCAGTGTGGTTTTCGTTTAAATACATTTTTTTTTAATTTAACACTCATTTGCATGCCTGATTTTCTGCAGCAGAGGACATGTATGTGAAAGAATACTAGAGTGAAGTCTTTGCTCAATGTAAATGTAAAGACCTTTATTGTACATAACAGGTTTAATTTACCACCATAACAGGAAATGTGCATTCAATTACATAACATTTCCCATGTGCTCCCAGTCCAAGGACAGATGACTAGAGTCTTTGTTGGAATACCGAAGGCTCAGTAGTGAAGATGAACAGCTTCTGAATGCATTATTTAAATAAAAAAAAGACAGTTTATGCCAATTTTTGAAGACAATGGCATATAAGAAAGGTGACACAGACGGAATAAGCATACATAAGAGAAGCCAGTTAGAAGTCCATTATTACTCAGTCAACATGGACTTACCTACTTCCTTGTAAATTATGGTCAAACAGAACCATTGCAGGTTTCTGTGACAACGCATAGTTGAGCAGTTTTGACAAGCATTTTATCAGGTTTTCATTTACAAATTACTTCAGAAGTATCTTCCAGCAATACAACAAAATAATTGCTTGTGGCATGCTCCAAGTCTTCACTGGGTAACGCTGAGGTCTGAATTTGAGGGCGGCTTCTGTAATCACCTGATTTAAAAAAAAAAACAAAAAAAAACATTGAATTATTTGTGAAGCTTTTGTCTGAAACCTAAAGTGCAGTCTGCCCTACCATGACAGCAGTAAAGTAGAATTCCAACCCATACATCTGGCAATTTTTCATATGGCAGGTTTTACATACATTAAAAAAAATTGAATGGAGTGATATGCAGCTTCAAATACTTAGAAACTAAATTCTTCCTGCTACCAATTTACTTTCCTTTTTATGTGGGGTAACATGGTACAGCAAGTCTGATACAGAAATACTCCACCAGTCAAAAAACAGCTGCACACTCAAATATTTAAATGAAACCACGGTTGCTTGAATTACATCACAAATTCTTTATGTTGTTCTCTTGACAACTGTATGCAAGGTCAGAACATTTACTTTCAATCGGAATTGCATTAACTATGGCTGAGATCTCGTATTGACAACGAGATAGTTGAATGAATTTGAGAAATACATGCACCTATTCGGACTTGAAACGTGTCTCAAACATAGTTTGTATATGAAGAGACATCACATTTCGAAGTAACTCACTCTGTTTTTCGAGAAATTATAAAGCTGATCAAGGAAAATATTATCTTGTCATTGTGGAACGCCCAAACTCAGCTCGGACTGTCGAAATTAAGATACTGAAAGCACTACTTTCACAAATGTGTTTCATTGGCTGAATTAATTGATCATAAATTGCCGTGTGCAAGGTCAGTTAACGTTAACTGAAGTCAGCTTGCTCGCTAGTTAACGTGACTCCATGGCAAACGCAGCAATAATTAATGTATAATTCAATAGCGCAACATCCGTTACGCTACAAACAATTTTTAAATGTTATTATTCCCAGTTTACACCACTCCCTCATTTACAGTTTGTGCCCCTTCTCTTTCCAGGCCAAACTCGAAATGTCAGCTTTTCCTCGATACTTCGTCCGATCAATCTTTTAAGAGTTATCCCGTTCACTAACCAATTCCACTGAAGTAGATGCATTGATTCCATCCGTAATTTCATCCGAAACCTGCCGAATTCACATTGAAAGTATGAATGAATTGAATCCGCTTTCGGTATGTCTCATTTTTGTCATACTGTCGTTGGTAAAATAATCTGTACCATTGATCCAATTAGTTTTCCTTGCAGTGATAGCCGCTGTCCGTAGGATTACAACATAAGGTTGGACTTTAGTTGTGTTAACGTTACCCACTGAAAAACGAGAAGTTGGCTTGCTAATGCTTACGAAAACACTCGATCCAAGGGCTCGTCTGTTGAAAGGTACATTAGCTCGCTACAGCCTCTACCCTTTATTAGCCTAAGCGACATCAAGCAGAATTCCTACCGGGCCGAGACACTCGCAGTCTCTGTTCGTTCTGCAATTCCGAGATACCGACGGCAGAACTGGAATCTAAAGGCTGAACCTACTGCGGCACTGGCTCAAAATTTCAAGTTCAAGTGCATAAGAACGACAATATATGACACAGAGCCGTTGACTTCATTCAAAAGCTTACCTTAATAGGTATTCTCTAAAATTAAAAATGTATATTTTGCCAGTTACGAATGGCTAGCGATAACCATTTTCTCCATATTCATCGTAAACGTCTGCTACTCTGCTTGCTGTCTTAACGTAGCCAAGGTAGCTAGCTTACTTGGTAATAACTTGACTGACCGTACAACTTCAACAAACAAAAAATAAAATTAACTTACCGAAAAAACTGCAAAGATCCTTTCCATCGGTCCGGACGGTTAACTTGTTAGTGAAATTCACAGAGCAACTCATTTCGTCGTTTTTTGTTGCAGTCTGCCCTGCTTGAAGCACAGTCGCTGTTAGCTGTGAAGAATTTCAGATAGCGCTAGACGTTCCCACTCCAGCTCTACGCGAAATTACTATTCACAAAACGAAGTACGCAGGGGACAGGCGCTATCGGGACTTAGTCCACGCGCACTGCGGTTGTCAATCACTGTGTTTATTATGACTACACGCCCCTTTTACATAATATCAAATAAAAGGTTTACAGAAAACTGATCAGAAAAATTGACGCTAGAATATATATCAGTATGGTAAGAACTTCCTAAAAATGAAGAAACCATCTTCAGAAATAAATTATTTTTCATGTACACAATTTTTCCTGTCTCGCATTTCTCCCCTTCACTAACATGGAGGGGGCGGGCCTATAATTTGTACTGCAGCCTGCCAGTAGTTGGCGATCGAGACGCTTTTGCTTCACTTTTCAGGAGACGTTCGGCCGTCCATCTTTTATACAGTCCTTGTGTTGAACAGACAGATGGCAAGTAATGCCCATTGCTCCACCCACTCACATCCGCTGCGGTGATAAATTCGGAGGAGCGGGAACGCGCTTACATATGAGGACCCGTTGGTGTTCGCGTAGCCTGAATATAAATAAAAGATTTTGTCTTTGCCGAGAAACGAGGCGTTAATGATTTAAAAGAGAAAAATAAACCGTTTCGGTATCGATAATTTGTGGCTGTCAAAAAAAATTATTCACGGATTTATCAGCGTGTCTTTTTCAATTATTCCCTATGGAGAAATTTCTTTTTGGCCCCCATGGCATCACATGACCTGCAATATCACATTCGTCGCTAGGACCATGGAGGATTATGTGGTCGACCGTATTTGTGCGTCCAGATCTCCTTATAGGTTTTTTTTTTCCCCTCCAAGTTTTATTGGAAAACAACACTTAGTAGCCTATAATGATCACAACAAACTGAACAATATACAAAAAGAAAAAAAAACAACAGAATAGCCAGGGGTACAGAATATCACAAAAATAATTTGTATAGAGTGCAAATATTCACAGTTTTGATAGCCTTTTGGTTGGATGAGTCCTTAAGCATTTTAAAATAGATTTCAAGTTCCTTTTGAAATACAATAAAACAAGGTTTTTTGTTAGTGAATTTACTTTTATGTATGAAAGATTTTGCCAAGATTATCAACAAATTTATCAAAAAGTAACATTTTTCTTCTTCTCTAGGATATGTTAGGAAGCCAAAAACAACATTTTCCCACAGCAAAGAAAAATTCTCATTGATATAGTCAATAACAAATCTACAAAGGTCTGCCCAAAATGATTTTGTCGAAGAGCAGTGCCAAAACAAATGTAAAACTGTTTCTGGATATATGTCACAAAAGGAGCAGTTTGTATTCATGTCCTTTCTAAACTTATGCATGTAATGACTAGCCGGATAACACTTGTGTATAATTTTGAAGGATACCTCCTTAACCTTGCTTACAATTAAAAACTTATGAGGGAGCATCCATACTTTCTTCCAGTTAATATCTTGAATAAATTGATTCCAGTAAGCAGTAGCATAAGGGATAGAGACAACATCTCTTTGGAATAAAGCACGTATTTTCCGATTGTTATTTCGGGGAGGTAACGAGAAACAGACTTTGCCTACTGAAGAGTCGATTGTGTTGGGAAAAGAAACTCGTCCAAGTGAAGGCATATGTATACCTTTAAACAACATCAAGATGCCTGTTGGAGATCTCCTTATAGGTCCATGATTTAAACAGAACATAGCCATTTGCGTCAAAATGGAGTCTGCACTCTAACCTTTCGATTGACACCTCACTCGACCAGTTACGAGCGTCCTTGCCCTGTCTACAGCCTGCTATAGCCAACGAGTGCCTGTGTTGAAACAAAGCTCATGCCTCCTTTTTTTGCGTGTAGCCCGAGCAACCAGCAACCAATCGAGACGACGATTGTTGCATTGTAATACCAACGAAATTCTGGAAACGCCGATATATAGATTGTTGGGGTGGCGAAAAAGCTAGCGCTGCCTATCGCTCGCGTAAGAGAAAGGACAGAATTTGGCTCAGCTGTGCGTAATGTGTGCTGCGCGTTCCGCAAAACAGAGCGAGGCAGGGAGAGATTTCCCGCGAATGGTTGATGGTTGTTTACGGAGTTTGAAAGAAAAAATAGCGAAAAGGTTGCGAAAAAAATCATTTTCAGTTCAGAAGCTGCAGAGCTGTGCACTCGGCGTGCAAGTGATAGCTCAGGGGAAGAAATATCTGACCGAAACCGTGATGGCTCCGTAGCAGAGGAAATGTTTCTTGTGGGGGATGACATTACTCTTGACAAGTACGCATCATATTATAACTTATATTTCATGAAATAATAATATTACGTTTATATTTTATTATTATTATTATTATTATAACATTACATTACGTATTATTTGCATCTGTTACGGAAGGTGGAAGGACGTCATGTTTTCACCGGAGTTGGTGATTCTGCTTGTTATTCTGTAATTCTGTGTAAATAATTACGGAAAAAGGATATGATAATATTATGCTAATATTATGATGATTATATTATTACCATATTACGCATTATTACCTCCGTCACCGAAGGTGGAAGGAAGTTATTTTTTCGCCGGCGTTGGTTGTTGTGGGAATTTTAATTTTCATCCCTGTAAGAAATCTGAGTGAGACAAAGTAAGTAAATAGGATCTATAGGGGGGACCGTAACAGACTTGAGTGGGCAAATGCTCACATTCGATGGCGTCTGGCATGTTGGGGAGGTTTTCTCTTCACGGATGAATCTCGGTTTACATTGTTCAGGGCAGATGGCAGACAGCATGTGTGGCGTCGTGTGGATGAGCGCTTTGCTGATGTCAATGTTGTGGATCGAGTGGCCCATGGTGGTGGTGGGGTTATGGTATGGGCAGGCATCTGTTATGGACGAAGAACACAGGTGCATTTTATTGATGGCATTTTGAATGCACAGAGATACCGTGATGAGATCCTGAGGCCCATTGTTGTGCCATACATCCATGAACATCACCTCGTGTTTCAGCAAGATAATGCACGGCCCCATGTTGCAAGGATCTGTACACAATTCTTGGAAGCTGAAAATGTCCCAGTTCTTGCATGGCCAGCATACTCACCGGACATGTCACCCATTGAGCATGTTTGGGATGTGCTTGACCGGCGTATACGACAGCGCGTACCAGTTCCCACTAATATCCAGCAACTTCGCACAGCCATTGAAGAGGAGTGGACCAACATTCCACAGGCCACAACTGACAATCTGATAAACTCTATACGAAGAAGATGTGTTTTACTGCATGAGGCAAATGGTGGTCACACCAGATACTGACTGGTTCTGAGTCCCCAGACCCCCAATAAAGCAAAAACTGCACATTTCAGGGTGGCCTTTTATTGTGGACAGTCTAAGGTACACCTGTGCACTAATCATGGTGTCTGATGAGCATCTTGATATGGCACACCTGTGAGGTGGGATGGATTGTCTCAGCAAAGCAAAAGTGCTCACTATCACACATTTAGACAGATTTGTGAACAATGTTTGAGAGAAATGGCAATATTGTGTATCTGGAATGAATTTTAGATCTTTGAGTCCATCTCATGACAAATGGGAGCAAAAACAAAAGTGTTGCGTTTATATTTTTATTGAGTGTAGTATAATGCATATATTTAGTCATGCTCATCCTGTCATGTTGATTTTACTTGTATAACATGCTCTGTCTGTGTATTTTTGCAACACCCTCAAAATGTCAAAACATCCCAGAATCACTATGAGTCAGAAGTAAAGCATTATAAAGGAGTAATGCATGCTATCACAAGTATTAAGTATGAAATAGAGTAAGGTACAACAGTACGACAGATGCTATGGTATTGTATGGACTCTATGTTCAGTAAGTACAAAGTATATTCGTATAAAGGCATAATGCAGCATAGACACATTTTACAGTAGATATCAGCTATACCATTACACGGCATTTATCCCACCAGAGTCAAAGAGGATTTTTCAAGTAAGTAAGTCAGGGGTGACTTTCATGGCAGATAAGGAGAGGGGGACCTGAATTGGAGCAGCCACCTTCTTTTAAAAGCTTATTCTTGTCTGCTATCGTAGCATAGCTATTTATTAATTCATAGACTTATGTAACAACATGATGAGATCAAATGAAACGAACTAGCAAAGGTAAGTGGTGACCTTTACCGCACTGTACCTTACTGGACACCTGCATGGAACTTAGTTCATTAAATGACTTAGTTGGCCAAAGTTATCGAAAATCAGGTTATATTATCAGTCTGGTTCGCGTTAAATTGCGTGGACATTCACGCAATATTAACGGAAAGCCTCAAAAATCTCTAAAACGCGAGCTGGCCAGGTAACTTACTGCCATTTTGAAGATTCTTCTCCGGTGGCTTCAAGCATGCGCAATTGTTTCGACTCTTTATTTGTTACAGGCCGTGCGATTTGATGAGTTTGGTTCAGGTGAAACTGTAACGACTTAGTGTTTTGGTGTGAAGTTTTGAGGGAATGTGACATGTTTTCGATGTTGTATTGCTGGTTATTTGAAAAAGGTGGACATGACAAACTTTTGTGACAGCTAGGCCATTTTCTTTAGTAGCCTTGATAGATAAACCAGTTAAATATCAAATGGTGAACTCGACTTGGTGAGACTGTAATAAGGCTCATACTTTATCAGCTCAATGCTGTCATAGTAATGAGTGCTGTTTACACAAAAGTTTGAGATCTTGGGATTCTGCGTCTCTTCTGTCTTTTTGAATCTCTGAGCGTAGATGCGGATCTGAGTCCTAAAACGCGCAGAATGCAGATTAACTTCTCTTGAGCGCA
This sequence comes from Gymnothorax reevesii, assembly GCA_029721435.1. Lineage (NCBI taxonomy): Eukaryota > Metazoa > Chordata > Actinopteri > Anguilliformes > Muraenidae > Gymnothorax > Gymnothorax reevesii. Next base: position 38,806,704 of record CM056586.1, on the reverse strand, counting down.
ATGCGAATGGTGTAAAGGACGATAGCTCCTGGTGAGGGAGGCTAGGGACAGTTCCAGTTACGCTATGAATTTAAGAAATCAACTTGTAATTCTAACTTCAACCAGAAGAGGTCTCTCCATGAACTTACAATCTGATCCATAATTATCTGTACACGGGAACATCGTGAATATGAACTTTTGAGATCGCGCATAGAGTTTTTAAAAAATCTTAAATTTCTCAGCTGTTGCAGAAATATTGAATTCCAATTTGTTACGACCCCTGGTGGCTCAGTCAGTCATGGCGCTGTTGAGGAGTCGTAACATAACTTGGTGCAATTGTGCCTGACACGCGGAGGTAAACTACAAAGGCAGTTAGACTTCCTACAAGGAATTTTATTGACCTTGTACTTGAAAAAAAATGGCCACACACAAAAAGCCTCACAGACATACGTTCAGGAGCAGGGAAACATAGTGGGCGGCTGCCAAAGAAAATAGATTTAAAGAAAAAAAAACCAAACCCCCTGACAGTGAGCACTCGCTCACTAAAAATACAACGGATGGCACACGCCCTCTAATCTGGTACATTTAACAGAGTAAAAATCCTACGGGCAAGATGTATACCCCGAGGTCTCTACCCTGTCTCCCTCCCCTGACGTAGTCTACAAATATCATTGTCGTACAACAATAACAACAAAAAAAACTGTATAAGAAACAAGACAACAACACTTCATAACAAATGACAAGACTAACTCTCACAACAAACCAGCAACAAAAGGAGTTTCTTTTTTTTTTTTTTGCTTTCTGTCGATGCAGCAAGTTAAATAGGGGAGTCGGCCGCCTTCTGATTGGCTAACGGAATGGTTGGACTGATGAGTAATAGCTGGAGACCTAATGAGAATGATAGTGAGAAAACAGCAGAAGGAACCAAACAACACACAGCCTACGCAGAGATTACAACAATTAAATATACGCATAAGGCAACGTGCGTAACACAATTCAAGAAGAGGGTGCCGATCCAGTGAGAAGGTCAATTTTGGCGTCTTTACTTTCTGGATTTAAAAATGTGTTGCTGGTTCTTGACGGATATTTCATGCACCTTTAAAGAACATGGATACTGCTCATATATGCAGCTTTAATTAGCCGTTTGAGATTTGTGTGCAGCATGGATGGCCAAACGGCACATTTCTAATGAAAACTGTTACTTAGAGGACATATTATTGTGAATGTGTAGACACATTAAACATCTCAGCACATCTGTGGTATTGTCTTCAATCAAAATCAAGTTAAAGCGGTCATTTGGAATCAAAACAACTAACATAGTATTTGTATTTTTGTTGGTAGTTTGTTAGTGGTCGAATGTGAAAGTAAAGATTTTTTTTTTTAAATCTTCAACAGCCATCTTGCAGTAAACACTGAGGATGTCGGACTGAGGAGCTATGTGTAATCCCAGCGCCCCTCTAACTCTAAAATATGACCTTTTTTTGCTGAATAAGTTAATAAAGATTGTGCATCTGCTTTTTTTATTGCATAATTTTTAATATGATAATTGGATAATGAGTATATTTGTGCTTACGGTGTATACCGCCAATAGGGAGCAGACACTGTCCATCCCTAATTCCCTTCTCTCAGATAAAAATACAGCACAATCCCCATTGCACTAATGGCTTTGAACTAATTTTTTTTTTTTTTTTACATAAAACTTTTTTTGATTTGTACCGGCATGTTGAAATAAACATACATTTATGTGGAGTCATACAAATGAGCATAGTTATGAAAAAGTATGGTAAATGATACAGAGTATTTTTGTGGTAGTTGTCTTTTCCTGGGAGAAACTGGAAATGACATCAAAATGCAGGAATGCAACAAAACATGAAGTTAAAACTTGAAGCTGGCGTCAAAGGGGAGTTGGGTAAGTGAACGTGGTATATACAGACAGTGTAATTACAAAACCCAAATCCAGTAAAGTTGGCACGTTATGTAAATCGTAGATAAAAACACAATAGAATGATTTGCACATCCTTTTCAACTTATATTCAACTGAATACACTGCAAAGACAAGATGTTTAATGTTCAAACTGAGAAACTTTATTTGTTTTTTTGCAAATAATCATTAACTTAGAATTTAAAGGCAGCAACACATTGCAAAAAAGTTGGCACAGGGGCCTTTTTACCACTGTGTTACATCGCCTTTCCTTTTAACGACACTCAGTAAACGTTTGGGAACTGAGGAGACCAATTTTTGAAGCTTTTCAGGTGGAACTCTTTCCCATTCTTGCTTGATGTACAGCTTAAGTTGTTCAATACTCCGGGGTCTCCATTGTCGTATTTTACGCTTCATAATGCGCCACACTTTTTCAATGGGAGACAGGTCTGGACTACAGGCAGGCCAGTCTAGTACCCGCAGTCTTTTACTACGGAGCCATGCTGTTGTAACACATGCAGAATGTGGCTTGGCATTGTCTTCCTGAAATAAGCAGGGGCGTCCATGAAAAAGATGTTGTTTGGATGGCAACATATGTTGATCCAAAACCTGTATGTACCTTCCAGCATTAATGGTGCCTTCACATATGTGTAAGTTACCCATGCCTTGGGCACTAATACACCCCCATACCATCACAGATGCTGGCTTTAGAACTTTGCGCCTATAACAGTCCGGATGGTACTTTTCCTCTTTGGTCCGGAGGACACGACGTCCACAGTTTCCAAAAACAATTTGAAATGTGGACTCGTCAGACCACAGAACACTTTTCAACTTTGCATCAGTCCATCTTAGATGAGCTTGGGCCCAGCGAAGCCGGCGGCGTTTCTGGGTGCTGTTGATAAATGGCTTTCGCTTTGCATTGTAGAGTTTTAACTTGCACTTGCAGATGTAGCGACGAACTGTAGCTACTGACAGTTTTCTGAAGTGTTCCTGAGCCCATGTGGTAATGTCCTTTACACACTGATGTCGGTTTTTGATGCAGTACCGCCTGAGGGATCGAAGGTCACGGGCATTCAATGTTGGTTTTTGGCCTTGTCGCTTACGTGCAGTGATTTCTCCAGATTCTCTGAACCTTTTGATGATATTACGGACCGTAGATGATGAAATCCCTAAATTTCTTGCAATAGCTCGTTGAGGAATGTTGTTTTTAAACTGTTCGACAATCAGCTCACGCATTTGTTCACTAAGTGGTGACCCTCGCCCCACCCTTGTTTGTGAATGACTGAGCATTTCAGGGAAGCCGCTTTTATACCCAATCATGGCACACACCTGTTCCCATTTAGCCCGTTCGCCTGCGGGATGTTCCAAATAAGTGTTTGATGAGCATTCCTCAACTCTCTCAGTCTTTTTTGGCACTTGTGCCAGCTTTTTTGAAACATGTTGCAGGCGTCAAATTCCAAATGAGCTAACATTTGCAAAAAATTACAAAGTTTACCTGTTCGAACATTAAGTAACCTGTCTTTGCAGTGTATTCAATTGAATATAGGTTGAAAAGGATTTGCAAATCATTGCATTCTGTTTTTATTTACGATTCACACAACGTGCCAACTTCACTGGTTTTGGGTTTTGTAATAGAGTATGAATGTTGTTGTGTGTAAGTGTATTTTAGGTATTCTCAGGCTGATAATTTTGACAAATAATGATGTTAATATGAAGCAATCAGTAAACGGTTGGATTCAACAGTTCTTAATCTTTTGATGCAGCCATCAAAGACATTTTTGTGCGTCATATATCACAATCGACACATGAAAGATCTCGCTGGGTGAATTTCCACCGAACTAGTATTTTCATGGCAAAACAGTTATCCATGCCAGCTCGGCCAGTTTTACTGTGCACAAATTGAAAACACTGCCACTAACACCAACTCTGTGCAGCTCGCAAGTACTGCTTTGTTCAAACTGATTTGTGTGAATTCATTAAGTACTTACTCTACAGAGCAGTCATTCTGTATTTATTGGTGACTGTGTAGCCAAACATCCAATTCTTTGTGTCAGAGAGTTTTGACTTGCTCTATGATTATTTTTTTCTGTGACCGTTTCATGGTGCTGTAGTAAATTTTGACACAGTTCCCCGAAGTTTCCCCAGTAATTTTGTCTCTTTTGTGAGCAATGCACCTGAAATTCAGGTGCAAAATATTTGGCCCCTTTGAAACTCCAAGTGTCCTCATCTTATTTTGGAGACTTGCCTTAAGTGCTGCTGGTTTGACCTCATCGAAGCAGACACATGCAGCTAATTAGTATGCAGATTAATAAGAATGATTTGCTTAGAACATACGAAGTCAAAACTATTTTCTGAAAGACCGGAACAGTCCGGACCAACATGAGTGAGTGAGTGAGTGAGTGAGGGAGGTTACACCATTTGTCGGCCGGTAAAGTGTACTTCCCCCACTGGCCATTGTGCTTTCTGTTTTAGTGCAGATTGTTTCTGTTGCATCATTGGAGGGGCATTGACAGCGAATCCATTCGGATACACTTTAACCGCAATTATTACTTAGACCAATACAGAAAATTCAAAGAATGCCTAAAATTCAGGAGGTAATATATTAGACCATACCACTGACTATCCCTGCGACAAATTGCCTACAATTTCACACATTGATCATAAATGGTCTGGCCATATTCTAGTTTTTGAGATAATCTTGCTCATTGATGCTTTTGCCATTTTGTATACCCCTGTAGATTCACTTGGTGCAAATATTTAGCGAAGTCAATTTCCACAAAAGAGCATGCAAAATAAATGAATCTGGGGTATTTACTTGAATCTTGAGTATGTAGTCATGTTAGACAAAAACACCATTTGGGAGTAACTTGAACACTTAACTGGAATGTGAGGACACCAGTTAAACAAAGCTCTTTCTTGTCTTACATGCGCATCCATTCATGTAACTTTGATCAGCTCAGATTAAAAGCTCTTCTCAAACCTACTGTGAAAGCGTTTCTTTAGAGATTCACAACCAAGTTAGCAGTCCAATACTCCAAACCAGTGGTACTCAACCCTGGTCCTGGAGAGCCGCAGTGTCTACCGCTGCTTTACTTATCTGTTCTTGGGAAGAGCGACGTACTTTTTTCTTTTTATATGGCAAGTTTCTTGCATCTTCTTTGGCTGTTTTGATTTTCTCCGGCAAGATGATGAACTTTGCAAAGTAACTTTGCTGTCCTCCACGGGGAAATTTGTCTTGGGCACAATGCTACAGCCCATTCCTTTTAATAAAGTAGGATAAAAATAACAAAAAAACACAAATAATTTGATGTTAAAATAGAGCATGTGCAGTGAAAAACTGTCATATTCCTAAAATAAATGGGGCATTTTGCTGTTGGCCATGCTGACTTCGTTCACAGTTAAGTTTTCAACACTAAAAGTTATAGTCCTTCAGCTATCAGGACTTTGGGGATTATTTCCTTGAAGTAACAGTCTCTTCATGAATACATGCCCAGGGCTGGGGTTCGACATCCCTTGAATGGACATTATAATGACTGGTTGCTTGGTAACAAGTTTAACCATCTGGCCCTGAAGATGTATTTACCACAGCATAAAATGTTTAATGGATGAAAATGTGATCCATGAAAAACTCTCATCTCCATAAACCTTACAGGCCAATATATGGGTTCAACAAACGCAGCTGCTGTATTCAAACCTGTGGAAATTAAAACCTATTTGAAATTCTAGTGCAGATCCCAAGGTTTCCAACAATCCCAAATATGGCCTGTTGAATTACAGAGAAATGTGAATGCTGTACAAGATCTAGATATTTTCCATTTGATGTCATGCTGTGGCCATGAAAACACGGCATCCTGGGTTTTAACATTTTACTCAACGTGTGATGTAGCTTCGGTGAAGTGTTGCAGCCAACAACTAGAATGCATATATGACATTGACATGCGATGTGAAATGCTTTTTCTGTGCTTTTTCTAACTTTGAACCTATTTAAGGTGAAATTCAAGTGAAAGTCTGAGTATAAAGGGTTAAGTTCCAGTAACCTGCTCATTGCATTTTGGTTGGTTTCCGCCTCCTTCCTGTTTTTCTTTTGTGCATTTCCTGTTGTGTCTGAGAGCTCTTCCCGGTCTCCCGCACGTCAACCGTTAATGACGACTGAGGGTTCGAGCAGGTAGCCATGAAATGCCCTCCTCTGCTGTCAGCAGTAGGTGGTGATTGAAGGCACTGGATGTGGGTTGTGGTGCAAACAAAATCCAATTTCTGAGGTCATCAGTTATTTTCCTCTCGACCATCAGTTCACTTGCTCAGACGCACGCCATCAAACCACTTGCTAATTGAAAGCAAACAAGGATGTTTATTGAGCAGGTGTTTACAACTGAATGTAATATATAGTGGATGGACTGAAATGTATGTACGATGTAGTTAGAGGAGTGGGGAAGACTTCGGTGAAGGTTTCATTGTTGCTTCTGAAGCCTTTGAACACTCAAACTCAGTCCTAGAGATGTAGAGGAATAAAAGCAGACAGATGTGGGTGGGAAGGTGCGGTACGTGAACAAGAACGTGAAGGTTCTGGTAGTGCACAAAGGCTTTTATGGGACGTGAGCGGTAGGGGAGTGTTTGAGGTGTGGTCCAATTCTTAAACTTCAGTGCTGGCCAGTTGACCCTAACACATTCAGAGACCACAGTAATTTGAGATGATTTGTTTTGAAAATAACTGGAATTCATTTCCTGAAGGGCACAATGGGAAACCTGAGCATGCCAAGATGAGTCATTATCTAATGCAATTACGGTTTAGTTCAGCATAATCCCTGGGAATGAACCTTCTCGTTTCTGAGGCTATTGTGCATCGAGCTGTCAGCACCGATCAATAATCTCTGCTCAGTAATCTGGGGTAATTTATCACCAAATTAACCTATGTATTACAAAATGCTGCGTAATAGCTTGTTTGAAATGACACGCTTGCAGTGTCAATTTGTTTTCAAATAATTTTTCAAGTTGTCAAGTTTTTATCTGAAAACTGACTGGATGTTATTTCAGATGGCTAGACCCCAGTTTAAAAAAAAAAATTGGCACAGTACGAAAAATATACATAAAATTTTAAAAATGTTATATGAAAAGTCCACTCACCCCATTCTATATTCTAAATACTACAACAACACTTTATTTGATGCTTTTACTTGTGAAGTCAATTTCATCCATTATCTAAGCCACTTCTTCCTCACTAGGGTCACAGGAGAGCTGGAGCCTATCCCTGCTGACTCGACGAAAGGCAGGGACCCACCCAGGGGTGCGTTTCACAAAAGCGCAGTTGCTAAGTTAGCAACTTACATAGTTCATCCATTCACATTCAATGGTTCCAAATATGTAAGTTAGCATCTGTGATTTTGGGAAATGCATCCCTGGACAGCTTGCCAATTTATCGCAGGGCGCATGCACCATTGACACCTATGTACAATTTAGAGTCTTCCTTTATCTGAAAATACATGTCTTTGGCCTGTGGGAGAAAACTGGAGCGCTCAGAAGAAACCCACACAATCCCCACATAGAAATGCCCCTGGCCAAATTCAAACCTATGACGTAGTTGCTGTTAGGTAGCGGTGTCACCCAGTGCACTACCATGCCACCCTGAATACAGCTGTTTTTTGAAAATATATGGCCATTTAAATCTAATGGCTGCAACAAAATCCCGAAAAAGTTGGCGCTGGGGCAGTTCAGATGCAAATAGTAAGGTGATGTGAAACAGATGAGCTAACTGTGTCACAGAATAAAGGACCCTCCAAACAAGGCCTAGTCGCTCAAGAGCTAAGATTAGTTGTGGCCCTCCATTTTGCCAACAGATGCATAAGCTTGTAAGCAATTACTTTGCAGTGTTCCCCGTTGATGAATCAGTAGCGTCTGGGGCATTTTACTTCTTACAGTGGGCAATAAATTTTTCAGAATGGAAGTAACCTGGTCATTCCTCGGTGAGTAAAAGTGGCAAGATCGAAAACCACTTCTGAATGTATGTGATGTCCCTCAGATGTCACTCTCATAAGAACTGTTATTTAACTCTAATGGCTCCAGAGACATTACAGGGAAATACATCACTAGAACTTTGCCAGTTAACACCATTTGTTGTTGAATCCACGTACGCAAGTTAAGGCTTTGCTGCGTAAATCTGGAACCATATAGCAAGACCATGCTACATTCTGCATGGATTACAAGTTCATTACAAGTCTGCTTCAGTTAAGTGACAATGAGTGCTAGACTAGCAGGCCTGCTGTCCTGATCTGTACCCCATTAAGAATGCATGGAGCATTAAAAAGTTAAATATAAGCCAAAGAAGGCCCCATTAGGGCTTCCCGCGGCGCTTCATAGTTAGGGCGGCCGCCTTGACAACAAATTCCCCCTGCCTTGACTATGTCAAATTCTGCTGCATCCACGCATGCATAGGCCTACGCAGTAAAATAAGGCCGCATCGCGATGAGGCCGAATAGCGGCTGGCATCTGTTGTTTAAATATGTTCCTGCACCGTCTATCACCGGTTGCCACGCAAACATAATTTTTTTTTAATATTTGGAAGAAGCTATTTATCCGGATATACAATAACCTGTCGCTATCGTGGGAAGGACATGCGGAGGTAAGATAATTATTCATCTAAACTAAACATTGGAATAGTGTCTCCTATCAACTACTTGCCCACGTAGGCTATTCTGTTTCATTAAGACGGGCAATTCGTTTACTTTCTTATCAAGGCTATCGATTGTATTTGCGCGTGGCTTTCTGCTATGTTTGACAATTGCACGTGGTTTTCTCTAGCGTACAGTAATGGATGGGGAAAAGCAGTAAAAATACGAGGGTACTTCATTCAAGGAAGCCGGCCTACTTCACTATCTGCGCGTAATTAGATTCTTTTTATCCTGTGAATGCAATGCGCTTCCATACATAATACTGTTTTCCTCTCCCGAAAAATAACCACAACCGCAAAGCATTTGGGGAACTGAAGTCAAAATTGATGACAAATACATTTTCCGTTCTTGCATAAATTTTCGTTGAACCCTCAGGGTGCTTTTCTTTTTTTTGATAATTTTGTCTGTGTTTATGCACGTATCTTGAATTTTGGTAAGACTGCATATTTTTATTTGATCTTGTCATTTCCAGCTTGGCTCACAGACTAAAATACACTGTGTACAAGCAAGTGTTACACTCATGTAAAGTGCAAAATGCGCCACCGAAACCCAGAAACCCATTCAAACTGCAGTTCTTGATCTCATTTCCATGAAAGCAAAATGCATGCAATTGATTATATTTCCGTGTCAATCAATAAAGTTACAAGACTGTTAACTTTGTCACTTTGTTATTGCACTTTAACTGCTTTGTTTATTTATAAAGAGTAAATAAACAATGACTGCTGCCCCCCATCAACACCTTGACTAATGAATTTTCTGCAGAAAACCCTGCCCATGCAATTGCAAGGTTCAGGACTTGCAAGATGGAAGAATGGGGGAAAATATAGTAAGGGGTGAATTCCCTTTTCAAATCAGTCCTGTTTTTTTTAATTTTTTTTATTTAATTTTATTTGCATTTTCCATGACGTGCCAACTTTTTCAGAATTTGAGTTGTACTTGAAGGCTTATTTATAATAGTCTGAGTTTGATAAACAAATATATTGACGGAAAAACACTGAGGAAATGATTTCTTTAATTTGCATTAATTCAGCTTCTTCATTCTTTCAAAAGAGTTGAAATACTACTTAAAAATAAGACACCCTCCAACCCTCTCACACTACGGTTTTGGTATATATCTAGTTGACTAAGATGTTAGTGTGATGATGTTCAGCTTTAACCTCTTTGTCTGCTTACACCACAACAGATGGACCAAGGGTCAGGTCATCTTTGTTTCCACCAGCAAAGGATTATCGAACATAATTTTTAACTGAAAAAAAGTACTTTGTTCCAGTCAAATACTAATCCGCTTACATATGTGTACATGCATATTGTATGTATTCTTGCTTCATGTTAATGTCTGCACAAATGTACACATGGTTGAGTGTTTTTGTGGACACCCCTCCATATGTGTATCACCCAGCTACTGCATACTGAGTACTTTGTAACATCAACACTAACGCGCAACCGCTTGAGCACAGACTTTGTACATATGCAATCATCAAAACAAACAGACGACAAAGTTTGAATACAAATTCAATATAGAATACACATGTAATTGCAAACTCAAGTATAACCATACTGTATATACTGTATGTACAGCATGTGCTCATAAACTCTCATCATGGTTATGGTTTTTAGTCATGTTTATGTTCAGGATCTGTGTTCATGATTTTGTCTTTTATTTATTATTTTTGGTAATTGTAATTTTCCGGTTTTAGTTCATTCCATTTCTCAGTTCCATTGCACTTGTCTTCCCTGTCTTGTGATCTAGTTGGCTCAGTCCGTCTTCCCGGTCTGAGCGCGCACTTACTTCGGGTGATTTAAATGAATTCTGGTGTTTAATATATTTCTTCGGTTCTCGTTTACTTCTTTCGTATTACTGTTCTGATTACTAACAAAACTAACATTTGTATTTTGTATCATAGCCTACTAACACAACTAATCCATGTATATAGATTACTAACTTACTAACGAACACTCTAGTTAAATCTGTAAAGTTGCCCCGCTACTAATTAATACTAATTCCCTCTCAGCAATCGCCCTATTCTAGTCTCCGCCTCTTGCTCAGCTTTACCTGTCTCCTCCTGCGTTTCTCCGAGATCTCTCGCACGTGCTTAATTACTTTCCTGCACTCATTATCTGTGCACTTAGAACTCCCTGACCGGAGCTGTTTAAATGTCATAGCCTGTCTGTGTGATTCCCGTCCATGTCTTAGCTTTCGCCAGTTTTCGTAGTTAGGGTTTCCTTCATGTGATTCTCCCATTGTAATTAGTCTGATCCAGCTCACCTGTTCCCTGCGTAGCATGTGACTTCCCTCCCATCCATTTAAGAGTCCTCACTGCAGCGCTGACTTTGTCAGAATGTTGATTAATATTTCTTTGAGCAGAGCGCCGTGTATGCCATTGAGTAATGTTTTTCTTTTGGTTTGTAGTGATGGTCAAATGAAGCCTCATGAATCACTGAGGCTTTCCAGCCCATTGCTTCACCAAAAGATTCAGTACTTGAGACCTCAATGAAACATTGAATGCTGCCATCTGCAGGGCAAAACAACATATGACAATCAATGAATAGTACCATGACCTGAGCAGAAATGCATGAAAAACTTTTGTGTGCTGTAGCAAAAAACAATTTCTACAGCATGTGCATGTGTAAGTATATGGACATAATTGTGTAAGTAGGCCTATATTTGTTCATAATTAAAATAGCAATGAAACAATCACTTCACTTTTCTTTTTTAAATCATTTTTATTCAAAAACACAAATACAGGAGTGACATTATTTAAAAAACGAAATAACTGGCACTCTCACGTCAATGTTCAACAATGGGGAAAATAATAATATGTAACTCACTACACCTCTCTCCATCTTATACAAACACCGACAACACCCACAGTTTGGTGCGAGATTCGAAGCGTATTTATGAGGAGGCGATATTTGAACGAACCAATGACGTACTCTCCAGAAAACCGAGGCCTTGTTTGTCATCAGTCACGAGATTCTTTTGGAAGCAACGCAAGCCTTGAAGCAAGGCTTCACCTGATACGGTCACTTTTGCTCGAGACGCGTCTCAAAGCCTCACTTCATTTGTCCCATCACTACTGGTTTGTCCGACTATGATGCCCTTCTTGTATTGTTTTGTCTTTTTGGATTTTGACCCATTTTTGTATGACCATGATTTGTGTTTGGATGCCCTGCGTATGACCCTTGGCTTTGTTCATCGACTACGACTTTTTGCCTGCCGTTTATTTAACTTTGCTCATCTGTCTTCCTGGTTCTCACCCCTGCCTGTCTAGTCGACACTGCTTTTGGATTTCGTATTGTGTTTTGGGAATTCTTGTGTTTTTTGGCTTTGACTCAGACCTCATTAAAGGCATACGTTTTTTGGATTTCCACCTCTTGCGTGTGGTTCCTGAACGCTACGTCACATCTTAACTCTCGCTCATGATTGCACGCATACACAGTTAAAATGAAATGCCTCCAGGCATCTCCTTATCTCCAAGCATCACAGTTTCCTGTGTGATCTTCTTTTATTCAACAACCGTGTTCTTCCAGTGAAATGAAATTTCATTAACTGAACAAAAACTGGGAATTATTCTCAATTTAAGGATTAAACTATGCATCGTCTCTAGTAACAAGCATAGCAAATTCAGTATTTTCTTCGCAGAAGCGCATGAGGGTATTTCCTGTTGTACAAAGTTAGAATATTTCTGGTGTGCAAAGGCTTCATCGTCTTGTTGAAATAAGTATGAACAATGTAGCTTTAAATATTTGAGCAATATTTACTGATGCTGACAGTCACATCTCTCAGCTGGGACCCTGCTTCAGAGCAGATGCTCGGCCACGATCTGGGTCAGGTAAACATGCTGCTGGGGTCAAGTAAAGTTCATGCACACTTTGCCCTCTTATTACGTCTGGTGGGGTTTCCAGCTGTGTGGCCACAGGACAAATAGACATGTCAGAAAGCATCAAATCAGTTCTGGAAAATTCTCTCTTGGTTTCGATGTAAATTAACAGTTGGGATTAAATAAAATGGAGCAAAGACCATTTGAAAGCTTTCAGTAAATTATGTGGACTTTAAATTTACACATAAAACACAGTTGAAGAATACAATGAATTTGCAGTTAAAATGCAGAACGTTGACTTTAAGGATGTACACATTTGTATTTACAGCGATCTGCCCGCAAATTACAACCCTTCCTTTTTTTACATTTATGCCCCCCAGATTTTTGAGGACCAAAACTAATTTGATAGTTGTATGGGGTCAAATATGGCTTTTTTTGTGCATTCTGGCCTGAGGTCAAAATGGCTCAGATCCAGCCCGTGTTAACTTGGTATCAGGGGTATCAAGCTCATCACTCAAACAGAGGAATTGTTAGCTACAATAAATCGCAATCTTTTTGAAACAGGGCTTGCAGAAACACATTCTTAAAGTACATGTTCATGCGGTGTGTCATGTGCCTGTATCATTGAGCAAGGACACATAACCTTCCTTCAGTGGATATTGCGTCATCTGCAAATAGAAACTATGTACAAAGACAGTTATACAAGGCAAGACATACATTTTAAATACTTTTATATCCAATCAGAATCAAAGTTTCTCCCCCAATCCCCATACCATGAAATAATACTCAACTGAATCCCGCAGATTCACTTTTTTATGGATTACTGTATAATCAGAAATTCAGGTAATTGTTTAGTAAAGTCATTCAATAAATGAAGATGTAATGATTTGATTTTTAAGCCGTATTATTTTATTTTTATCTTTCACCAGGATACATCACCCGGATTAGAGAATGCACTGTAAAACCGGTTTGTGCAGTAGCTGTGCCTCTTCTCACTGAAACACCATCTGTTCCTCCCTAATCTGAATATAATGTTAAAACACACAAAGGGGGAAAAACCATCTTTGCTGTTTCTATCATTTGGGAATCACTCCAAACCACTGATTTTTACATCCAGTTGGTGTTTTCCAGAAGGTTCTTCACATAAAAATAACAGTATTTTTTCTTTCAGCTCCACCTCAAAAGCATACAATGGGGTGCAAAAATTTGGGCACCCCTCGTTTAAATGTCTGTTACAATTAATCTATAAGTGATTGAAAGCAAACCTGAACACTAAATGCTACAAAATTAAACATGACACCTTTCTGCAAATTTAAAAGCAAGGTTTCTTTTTATTAAAATTTTTCTGTGTTTTTAAATGATAAAAAAATGAAAAAGGGCCCTGTGCAAAGGTTTGGGACCCCTTTTAGATTATTCTTTGTTACCTGTTAAGAAGATGATTACTAAGGCCCAGAGCCAGGTGATTTACTTGTTAGGGCTTCGATGAGTCAGGTGAATATAATTCCAGGGTTGAACTATATATTCTGAAGTAACTCCATGCCTTCTAAAGTATCAGACTGTGATGGCTGGTGTTAAAAACCATGTGTTCCTCTAAACAGATGTCCAAGGATGTCAAAATCAAGATAATTCACTTCCACCAACAAGGAGAGGGCTACAAATAACTCTTCAAACTACCCATTTCTACTGTCAGAAACATCATAATAAAATGTAAAATAATGTAACAATTGAAGTTGAGGCAAGATCTGGAAGACCAAGAAAAATTTCAGATATAATGGCCCGAGATCTGGTGAGAAATGTTTAGAAGAACCCGCACATCACTGCAAAAGAGCTGCAAAAAAGAGCAGCAGACACAGGTCTAGTTGTTCACAAGACAACGATACAGCTTACCTTAAACAACACAGACCTACATGGCAGAGTTGCAAGACAGAAGCCTTTCCTACGACCTCAACACAAAATTAAGCGTCTGAAGTATGCAAAAGAAAACCATGAGAACCTTGCTTTGGACTGATAAATCCAAAATTTTACTTTTTGGCCACAGCCAAAGAAGGTATGTTTGGGGAAAAAAGGGAGAAGCATTTGTAGAGAAGAACACGTTGCCAACTGTTAAGCATAAAGGTGGATCCATTATGCTTTGGGGTTGTGTAGCAGCTGGGGACACAGGCAATATTGTGCGGGCAAAAGGAAGAATGGATTCCACCAAATATCAAGACGTTCTAGAGGCTAATGTTCAAAGCTCAGTCGAGAAAGTGAAGTTGAAGAGACGTTGGGTAATCCAGCAAGACAATGACCGAAACATACCTCAAAATCCACCATGAAGTACCTCCAGGAAAGACAAATGAAGGTTTTGGAATGGCCATCAAAGTCCCCAGACTTGAATATTACTGAAAATCTCTGGAGAGACTTCAAACATGCCGTGCATGCAAGAAGGTCAAAGAATATTTCTGAGCTAGAAGTGTTCTGTCAGGAAGAATGGGGAAAAATTCCAAAGACAAGACTTGAAAGACTCCTAGCTGGCTACAGGAAGCATTTGCAAGCTGATATAGCTGCCCGAGGAAGAGTTATAAAGTACTAGCTGACAGGGTTTCCAAACATTTGCACAAGGCCTTTTTCCTTGTTTTATTATTTTGAAACTGTAAAAAGTTAAAAATAAAAATTATTCTTACTTTAAAATGTGATGAAATGTGTAGAGATTAATTGTAACAGACATAAAACCAGGGGTGCCGAAAATGCAGTGCACCCCACTGTATGATGTAAATCCTTGTGATTTCCTTTCTCAAAAAAATAAAAATAGAGCCAATCTACAAAGGTGCGGAAACTATACAACATTAAGTACAATATGTCATTTAAACAAACAATGACATTTTACAATAAATTTCCTGGGGAGAAATCCATGATTTGTCCATTAGTGGTTCATCGTCTTTAGTGTTCCATGGTGCCGAGCTGTCAAACCCGAGGAGTGTGAAACATCAGCTTCAGTGGTTGCCTGCGACCTTTTAAAAATGAAGTCACTGCAAGACAGGCAATCTTATCATTTTAAAGGACAAAAAAATGCACCACTGCACATTTTCACACCCATTTTCCCCCAAAGATATAATACTATACATGCAGGATGGCAGACAATACACATACAGTGCGGTATATGATGAATGACAAGGTGAAATTCAAGTTTTGATTTGTCTAAAATTTCAAATACTCATGGCGCCCAACCTTAAGATACTGTACCTCTGGAGATTTTTCAAACTGACTTTCTGTTTGTTGTATGATTTGGCCATAATAATGTGGGGAATAATTTTGTACGAGAACTTATTTAGTCTGTAAGGTTGCCAGGTTATTGAGGATTGTTTCTCAATGTTCAAATTAGAGAGGAATTTTGGTCTGAACTACTTGAATACTAGTCTGAGTGAAAGCACTGAATTTTTCAGAATGTACATGCAGAAAAAAAACAAATATCAGAAAGAAAGTGAAAACTTAGAAGGAATGTATAACTTTCCAAGTGTAATCCGTGGCACCAGACTAGAATTACTAATGCATCCAGAAACTATCTGAGAATACAGTTTAGGTAATAAATGCAATACATCGGAGCATTAATCTTCCATCACCCTTGAACAGAAAAAATACCTCCAGGGTCTTGTGAAAATAAAATTTGTTTAACGCTTGGAATCTTTTTTATATTCACCAAGACCCGATGATACATAAACTTCACATGCAGATGTAACATTATGAAACAGAGAAATAAAACCGGATACTGTGATATAACAATTGTTCATTTTGGATTATACAAGCCCCAAAATTTTTTACTTCAACACAAAATCTCCCCAAAATTGCCAAAGCATAAATATATTAGTATACAATAATATGTGCAAAACATTACAATGAAAAAAACTACAATATTCTGAAATCAAAGTTTTCATAAATAATTAATGACTACTCATTTCACATTGCGTTACATAAATTGTATAAAGCAATGGCTTTTTTCTCCATTTTCATACAGCAAACCTGATGCAAGTCATATTGGGCACCAAGTGGGAGGCGGCCATTTTGTGTCTCCCTGGGCCTTCGTCCTTCCGTTACCCACCAAGTGCCTGACCCTAATCCTGCACCACGGCAGAGTCCAGGTGGTCAGGGATTGGTAGCCCGGTAAGGACGGTCAGGCACCTGTTCCACACATTGAATACAGGGCAGATGGGTTGGGTGAAGGCGACGTCGAAGGTGTAGAGGAGCTGAGAAGCCACGGCGTCGTAGAAGGCCAGGGAGCCACCGTCGTAGTCCAGCAGAACGCCCACGCGGCGCAGGTGGGGCGATGGTTCCACGGGCTCCTCCCTGCTGTTGTGACGCGCCACCCAGGTGTTGTTACAGCGGCTCAGCACCCAGGAGGCCGAATTTTTCCCCACCCACTCGTGCCTCGGCGCCGACTTGTAGGCCACACCCACCGCATACCTGCAAATTAACAATGACATCGCCAGCGATATTAAGAATTACGAGCCAAATACATAATATAATATTATATAATAATTGACTGCAGTTGCGGTGAATCCAATGATTTATCTACCTTGGACAAGTGATATTCACCAAGGCACAGCCGAGGTGTCACTTGTCGAAGGTGGATAAATCATTGGTTTCACCTATAACTGAAGTCAATAACTGTTTAATTATATGACCCTACTTGAAAATATAAAATGAGGGCGATAACTCTAACATAAAGCTCCTCATTGGGACAAAGAGACAGGAATTTTGGAAGGCGTCAGGAGCTCCAGTGGGGAAGCCTAATTTAGTTTTAGATCCTGGTCCTCGGATTGTTATATTCACCTCTCGCGCACTTTCACACAGTGAACATCACTATTTACAGTGACCAGCAGAGCTCGACTCCACCAATCAGAAGAGAACAAGTCCTTATGTCAAATAATATGCATTTTATCACAGTTCCGTTATATAATTGATTGTGATTGGGTGGAAGATAAGTAAAAATAGCATCATTTGAATTTTGCCTAAATTTAACAGTCAGCTGCAAACATCAGATGTAATGGATATCGGGAGAAGGCACAATGTGACCTTGAATGTCCGAGTGATACAATGAGGCTGTGGAGCCAAGAGCCACAGCTCCTGCCTGGCAACAAAACAAAATGGAACTAACAACCTTCAGGGGCATCACTAGAGACTTATGGATTCAGGGGCTAAGCCTTTACTATGGAGGAGTAATCTGACATGTTTTCACCAGAATATTGAAGATTTAAACCAAAAATAATTATCATAATTATCAAAATAATTATAATTATGACTAAAAACTCAGTATTTTGGGGGGCTAAAGAAAATTTTGGCCTATAGCGACTATGCTCTTAAATGTAGTTACGATAGTTTTTGCTGATAAAAGCAACATTCACCAAAATATGCCAGAAGAAAATGGCCTGTATGTGAATGCAATTTTGAGAAGAACAAGCAAAAATTTTTTATTGGAATAAGCTTACAGTCGTGGTAACGAGGGGAAAAGCACAATGCACAACTTCATGGTGGCCATTCCATGAAAATAAAAGCACACCCTCTAGGTGTAATACCACCAATAACCACTAAGTTATGCTGTTTCTTATGTATGGTGACCAGCATGGAGTTGACTATTGCTAGCAGAATTGCCGCTTTGGAAAATACCAAGCATGCTAACAGCTCTGCCTGGCTTCAGCCTTGCTGGGATTGGTGGTCCTATTTCCCATACCAAGTGCTTCCTCCAATCAGAGCCTCCCAGTAGTGGCGACCGCTGTCGATGTACACGTTTCCCATGATGCCGTAGTTCCCCTGGCTGGTGAAGCGGTCTTGTGAGTGGCTTTTTTTGGAGGAAGTCTCATCGCGCTCCACTGTCAGATTGTCGTGTGACAACTTCAGCTTCCTGTGGGCTGTCTTCGGGTCCAGTTTAAACGGCTGGCCTGAGATTGACAATAAAAATGTCAGAGACATAATCTGCAATGGACAGTATAAACAGATCAACCCTTTGAGCCTCCCCGCAGCCATTTATTCACAAGCAGCGTAGCATACACAAAATTCTTTGTTGCTGTATATATGATCATTATTCAGGTGTGTGCAACCCTGACGATTGAGGCAAGTTTCAGGGGCGGATCCAGGAATTGTTGAAAGGGGGAGCGCAGCAAGGATGGGGTCTGGGGACCCTCCATCTGACAAATTTGAATTAATGTGCTGAAAACACATTTTCCTGGTATCTTGGGAGAAAAATCTAGCCTATCTGTTCAATGAATTTCTTCACAAGGTTCCAAAAATTAAGCTAAAAAAAAAACTTTCAAAGCGCCTTTATAATGCAGTTTTGACATTAACTGACAACTTTTACCTCTACATAAGACTTTCATTTTACTGTCAAAGTTTGTGACCTTAACCCTTTCACTGTTGTTCGTGACTTGGTCAAAATTTCAAAGAGGAGAAAATCTTTCAAAATCGTCCAAACTCTACAGTGTTGGTATTCGTTGGACAGTGCTTGATGAGAGCTTTCCAGTGAATACCAATATGCTATGGTTCGAGCAATTGTGAAAGGTTTAAATATTTCAGAAATGTTGACAAAATCACCAATAGCAGTGAAAGGGTTTGATCATATTTCCCACAAAACATTGATATTATTAGTTTTTGAGTTTATCTAATACCAAATAGCCTCCAACAAAATAATTGTAGTGTATATCTAACATGCAAACCCAGTGGCTATATGCATCTGTGATTTTTGCAGATGTTAACAGATCACCAAATCCCCCCTGCCCCCAAGTCCCTAAACCATCGGTGGAACCAGACATATTTTACTGGGGCACGTGCTCCAGTATTGGTCTGCAGTGCCCCAGTATAATTTTCCCCTAGGGATAAATAAAAAAAATCATGTTTTAAGTCTACATGTCCACATAATCTACAGTAAGAGAATCTACAGTAACAGAGAGCGCATAGGCACACAACTACTTAATATGATAACTGTAACTCGTTGCTACTTTATTCACTTCACTCCGTATAGTACACAATGGCATGTGGCTGCTTAATATTCATGTGGCTTGGGCTGTGATTCGGCAAGTGCTCACTTCAGAACTTCAGAACACAAGGTCACACACACACACACACACACACACACGCACGCACACGCACACACACGCACACACGCACACACACACACACACACACACACACACACACACACACAACGCTGTCTGTCAGTGCTGACTGCTCTCGCCGTCATTCTTTCCTCCTGTCTTCAGCTTAGTGCTGGGCAACTGTCTGTCCTTATTGTTTGTTTTCTCCTCTGTGTCGCCATTTCCATGGGAATTTAAATGTTAAATCTTTGCTTAAACTTTCAGCTGCCGTCTTGCCAGCTAGCTCTGGCTGTAAATTGAAGTAGCCTACTGCGGACGTTAGTTGCTGCCTTATAGCTAACTGGCTCATCATAGGCATAACGTTGATTCATAATGGTAAGCCTAGCACTCTCAACTCGGTTTCTGGAGAGTGCTATTGATTTTTGATGAGCATATATGAGCTATTTCACGTTAAAACATGGGTTCTGTATGAAGGGAGAATCGGGCTCATCCAGTACTTTGGTTATGAGACAACAAGATAATCTGACATGAATGTATAATTTGAAGCACTATTTATGCTTTTTTTATGATAAATTAGCGCTAAAAATTTTTTGCTTGTGCGCTCGCGTTGTTTGTGCCCCAGTACAGTATTAGGTCTAGTGACGCCCCTGCCCTAAACCAGGTTTAGTAAAAGATACCACCCACAATAGCTTGTAAAAAGATATTACAATGCTGTCATTGCCTTTTTTCAAAATGATTCTAAAAGATGAGGCTTTCTTACTTCCAAAAACTCCCAAGTGTTGTGAGAGTAGGAAGTGTGGTCATACACATAATCTGAGTCACCATTAAGTTGAATTTCTGCACATGTGAGTGAATTTAATAATCTGGAGGCAGTGGTTGGGTGGGTAATGTCCAAAAACAAATTATTTTATTTATATTAAATATCCTATTAATCCTAAAGATGGCCTGATATCAATTTAATTCAATTCTATTTACAAATATTATTATGGTTATTAATTGGCACCATGTGTTCGTAATTATCCTACTCCTTAATGTGGATGGGGATATAGGAATGGGAGTAGTCCATCCGCTTTCCATCTGGCCATCCATGCTTTTTTCCATGCCAGAACTCCTATACTGTTCAATATTTCTCAAGGAGATTTCATATGTGAATACATCATGTAGATGTGTCATTTCATACTTTGGTCCGTCCTTTAGTTCACTGGTTCGTCGCTCCCGTTTTATTTCCAGGCCAAATATCAGCCATTACATGATTACTTGGCAGGGGATTTGAGCATTTCATGCCCATTTTAGTTTGAATGATGGTGGATTATGCAAATGGGAAAAGCAAGGTTAGGCTTGTTAGCGCAGTAAGTAGTGCATCAGTCTCATTATCTGAAGGTTGTGAGTTTAATCCTCACACAGGGCATCAATTTTACTTCCTCTGGATAACTGGGCATTGCCAACAAATATGCCACAGGTGCCAAGAAATTATTGGCCATAACATCCACTTACGGTTGTGAATGTGCTTGTTGACATAGCTTTTGCCACACATGTTAATATTGCACTGCCTGGCCAAAAAAAGGTAACTGCCTGGATTTAAGTAAGCAAAATGGAGAGAGCCTTCCATTGGATAATTACTGCAGTGATCATTATGTTGCAGCTGGCAACAAGTTATTTTACCTTAACTGATGCAGTCAGTAGCTTCTCATTTCTGAAAGAACCACACGGGAGGACATAGCCGATATTCATGGAGAAGAGGTTACTCTGTTTTAGAAGGGTCATACTCGAGGCCAGCATCTAGCAAAGAAACTTACTAAGGCAATTGCTGAAACTACCAAATTTGGGTCAAGAACTGTCCAATGCATTATTGAAAACTGGATTGATAGTGGTGAACCATCATCTTTGAGGAAGAAATGTGGTTAGAAAAAAATCATTAATGATCAAGAGACATCACGTAAACGTTTGGTGAAATCACATCATCGAAAATCGACAGTAGAACTCTCAGCTATGTTTATTACTGAAAGTAAGAACATTTCCACAGGTTTGAATTGTATTGACAAATATTATCTCTGTCCTCACGATACCAATGGGAGCTTTGTAATGAAGTGACTCGATAGCAAGTGACTAATAGCCTTTAGTGCAGAATACACAAAGCTATGCCTGCTTTTGAATAGCTAGCTATCTCACTAGATGACTAGCTTGTATTCGGTTAATACTGATATTGAACATGACATCCTGCAGCTATGAGTTCGTTTTTCAATTAAAGGAACTGTTTTCTGAGTGGAACACTTTTATTGCTAAAATTCCACTGAAATTTACCTTAAACTCAAATATAGTTGATTGTGCGATGTTTTTGGTCAATTTAGTGGTGTTAAAGTCTAAGCTAGGACTGATTTTAAAAAAGACCTTGCAAAAAATTGTGAGGGCTTAGCGAAGCGATTACGACCAAGCAACTTCAGCAAAGTCTTCGCAAGACTGTCGCTTTTAGCGAAGTCACAATTCACGCGTGGCATCGTCCTACAATTTTTGAGCCCCGTCTTATCCCAACGCGTTATGTATTGACGTTACCTGACACTTTTGGCGTCCTTGTTGGCGCCAGTTTAAAACAAGCTCCACCCCCGAACTTCTAGCCTTTAATGCGAACCCCAACCCTACATGTCAAGTAAAGACGCCGAAAGCTCCCTTTTGAGTTGTATATCTATGCTTGGTCAGGTATCGTCACAGTATGACGAGTCGGAATGATAATGTATCGGCACATCATGCCCATTTAATGTGTTCATTGAAGTGATGCAGATGCACCTGCAGCAGGCCTGCACAACTCGGTTCAGTCCAAGCACAGGTGGGGTTGTGG
Organism: Gymnothorax reevesii; assembly: GCA_029721435.1. NCBI lineage: Eukaryota > Metazoa > Chordata > Actinopteri > Anguilliformes > Muraenidae > Gymnothorax > Gymnothorax reevesii. The sequence goes on along the minus strand of CM056586.1, from coordinate 38,784,427 downwards.
TCGCTTGTATGATGGCAATACATCTGGCGACAAAATTGATTAATTTGAGCTCATGATCGCTAATCCCTTGTCCATTAATCACATGGTACATCTTGCTACAAATTAGAATGTCTTCATTTTGGGACGGTCTCTGTCCAGAAATAAGGCTGCCCTCAATACAACCAATGATGTTTGATATTCGCCGACGCGGTTCATTGAAATACCCCTCGTGTATTTCTAGTTGGCAATCATGTTCATATGGGAACTTGAAGAAAAGATGCACCTTCCTTGTCTATTCAGTAAATACGCGTGGTACTGTATGAGATACCGATGCTTGGTTACAGTCCCTTAGATCTCTGCATGTGTAAAGAAAATGCCCCATAAAATGCGCTGTGTGCCACTGAGCAATTTCCATTGAAATGAATGAGTCTTATTTAGTACAATAATAGTAATTGATGCCCATGTGCTCATTTCTGCACGTATTTGAAATGCACAAGGGAGGGCAAATCTTCAATTATTTTCAGTCTCCTGAGTTTTCATATGAGAAGCATGAGGAAAACCATTTCCAGGGAAATTCCAGGACCAGAATTATTATGATTACATACACAGTGTTGGGGCCTCTGGGACCCCAGACAATGAGGCCATAGAGCAGATTCTAACAGAACTCAGGGGGTTCAGTGTGCATAGCTTCTGTAAACCAGGACAGTATGGAGAGAAGCCTGGTTTGAGGTGAAAGGGTTCTGTAAACCAGGACAGTATGGAGAGAAGTCGGGTTTGAGAAGGGAGGATTTTCAAAACCAAAACATTCTGGAGAGACACCCTGTTTGCAGACAAAGGGCTCTGTAAAACAGGAGAGTGTGGAGAGAAGCCTGGTTTGGGCAGAATGGATTCTGTGAAGCTTGTCAGCAGAGGATGGGCTCCCCCAATAGCCCGGTTCCTCCAGAAATTTCTTCCCACTGAGAAGTTTTTTCTCACCAATATTTGACAAATTTTTCCCCCTACTGGGAGTTTTTTTTTTTTTTTTTGCCTCATTTGCCATTTTTGGGATTAGGCTGGGCACAACCCCTTTTATGCTCTGTAAAGAGTCTTTGTTACAAGCATTCTAAGAAAAGAGCTACACAAATAAAATTGAATTGCATTGTAAACCAGTACAGTATGGAGAGAAGCCTGGCTTGAGGACATGAGGTTCTGTAAACCAGGACAGTATAGGGCAGGGGTGTCAAACTGACCCGTAAACGGGCCAAGAGGCTGCAGGTCTTCAATCCTATCTAGCAGAAGCTCACCTGAAAGCACTGATTTAATCAACTGATCTAGGCCTGCACAACTGATTAGTTGTATCAGGTGCGCTTCTGCATTGTTGGAGTGAAAATCTGCAGCCTCTTGGCCTGTTTACGGGTGAGTTTGACACCCCTGGTATAGGGAGAAGCCTGGCTTGAGGACATGAGGTTCTGTAAACCAGGACAGTATGGAGAGAAGCCTGGCTTAAGGACATGAGGTTCTGTAAACCAGGACAGTATGGAGAGAAGCCTAGTTTGATGACATGAGGTTCTGTAAACCTGGACAGTATGGAGAGAAGCCTGGCTTGAGGACATGAGGTTCTGTAAACCAGGACAGTATGGAGAGAAGCCTAGTTTGAGGACATGAGGTTCTGTAAACCAGGACAGTATGGAGAGAAGCCTGGCTTCAGGACATGAGGTTCTGTAAACCAGAACAGTATGGAGAGAAGCCTGGCTTAAGGACATGAGGTTCTGTAAACCAGGACAGTATGGAGAGAAGCCTAGTTTGATGACATGAGGTTCTGTAAACCTGGAAAGTATGGAGAGAAGCCTGGCTTGAGGACATGAGGTTCTGTAAACCAGGACAGTATGGAGAGAAGCCTGGCTTGAGGACATGAGGTTCTGTAAACCAGGACAGTATGAAGAGAAGCCTGGCTTGAGGACATGAGGTTCTGTAAACCAGGACAGTATGAAGAGAAGCCTGGCTTGAGGACATGAGGTTCTGTAAACCAGGACAGTATGGAGAGAAGCCTAGTTTGAGGACATGAGGTTCTGTAAACCAGGACAGTATGGAGAGAAGCCTGGCTTGAGGACATGAGGTTCTGTAAACCAGGACAGTATGGAGAGAAGCCTAGTTTGAGGACATGAGGTTCTGTAAACCAGGACAGTATGGAGAGAAGCCTAGATGGAGGACATGAGGTTCTGTAAACCAGGACAGTATGGAGAGAAGCCTGGCTTGAGGACATGAGGTTCTGTAAACCAGGACAGTATGGAGAGAAGCCTGGCTTGAGGACATGAGGTTCTGTAAACCAGGACAGTAGGGAGAGAAGCCTGGTTTGAGGACATGAGGTTCTGTAAACCAGGACAGTAGGGAGAGAAGCCTGGTTTGATGAGAAAGGCACTCACTGTTGGTCTTGAGCGTGCCCGGCTCACTGCTGCGACTCCCCGCCTGGTTGATGGCCTTCACTATGAAGATGTACTTGGTGCCGCTCTGCAGGCCGTGCACTGTGTAGTGATTCTGTTTGATGTTGGGAACGATCATCCAGCTATCGGCTGAATTACACAAACCTGTGTACAGAGGCAGGTGGACAGAGAGGTCATTCCACTTACAATAAAAACTGCATATTTAACCACCCAGTCATTAAACAGCTCATTAAGTATACAACCGGGCAGCAAATTAAAGACGAAATCTGAATAAAGGAGGACAAACTAATGCGTGAATATGTGTAACTGCAAATGCTTCTGTTCATTATCCCGGCAAGATTTGGGTTTACTCAGCACATGAAAGGTGCAAAGATCACAGCAAATGCATGCAAAGTTATTCTGTGTGACCACCTATGACTTACTTTTTCCAAAAAATATAAATTGGCTTGCGGTTTACGATTGACAATGTGCTGTCTGAGTGTTACGCGTCACAAAAACAACTGCAAGATTTTTAAAGCTACACCTATACCCCTATATCCGAATCGTAGCATCAGTGTTATAGTGACACATTAAGCTGTGGTAATTCTGCAGCAGAAAGATGCTGGAAGTGGGTCAGATTGAATGCGCCCGAATGAACTTCGGCGGCACTGCATCACACAGTGTATTAGAGCTATGCAAGCAGTATCACACCAACAGTGCTCAGGCATTTATTTTAGAAGTACACCCTCTGCAGTCCCGCTCTATCATAAGCCTCTTATTTTTTCAATAACAATGCTTTCCCCATATTTCTTCCAATGAGGGAGGAGTGGGTATTCAATTATGTTTTGGATCCCGGGCGCAGCGCACGATTAAATACGCACACTGTAGAGCAAAAGAATTTCCTCCATCTCCACGAAATGTTGGAGGTATTTACGTTCCATGGGGCTCCTGGTACAGCTGGCACTGTCAGAGTATGAATTTCATAATAGACCAGACAGCACATCCAGTGCATGACCCAACCAGTAAAAAGTTGGGATGATATGGAATATAGCAATAAAAAAGCTATGATTTGCTAAACATTCTTGATCTTTATTAGTTTGAAAACTGCAAAGACAAATTATGTAATGCTTTTCTCTGTTGGTTTCCCTTTTCTGGAAATGGAGGGGTAGTAAAGAGCAAAATGAGTGTTCAAAACAAATGTCTGACACTGACAGAGGAGTGAGACAGGTCTAGATTTTCTTTAACCCTTTCTTCCACAGAGCCCTGGAACAAAGTCTGTTTGAAGCTTTACTCGAGGGCTCCCCAAATCACTGTCCTCGAAGGCCGAACACTGCTGGATTTCAACCCTGCCTTTACCGGAGATTCTGGTGTCTGGCCAATCAGTGGCAACAAATGTTCACTTCACTGCCAGGAAGAAGAGATAACCAGGGCCAGATTTGGGTAGCTCTGCTCTATTCAAACTGTGGCTCTGGATGAAGGATTGCGATGAATCGGACCTGAAAGCTGAATAATGAAGCCGACAAAAATGGCTGCACTATTTGACCTCGAGTGAAATGGGCTAACAGCTGCTCACTTGCTTACACTTGCTGAGCTGTGCATTATAAGGAATGTTATGCTCCTGGATATTGTACGTAAACAATATACAATTATTGACTTCAGTTAATGGTGAATCCAATGATTTATCCACCTTGGAAAAATGATGTTGACCAAGGCGTAGCCTCAGTGAATATCACTTGTCCAAGGTGGATAAATCATTGGATTTAACTGTCTTATAATATGACCCTACTTGAAAATATAGTCAAAAAATGTGCTTTATTATTACTTGAGTATTCAGCACCCATTCACCGTTTTTGAGGGTTGAGCATGTTATTTCAGACTTTTCCCTCTAAGAAATATAAATATGTGCGCCTCGGTGGCTCATCGGTCTAAGAGCGTACACCATAAAGGCTATGGCCCTCCCGCGGTGACCCCGGCTCGATTCCGGCTCAGGTCATTTGCCGCATGTCTTCCCCATTCTTCTCCCCAGCTTTCCTGTCTCTCTCTCTACTGTGTGACTTTCAAATAAAGGAAAAAATCCCTAAATAAATAAATGATCTTCACTTTCCCATGTAGGGTGTCATCGTGTGGATATGGAGAAGGGCGACAACTTTAATGTAAAGCTCCTCACAGGGACGAGACGACACGAAAAACGGACACTGTCAGGAGCTCCTGGAGGGAAGCCTAATCTATTTTTAGCTCAAGATCGTCAGATTGTTAAATTCACCTTTCGCGCACTTCTGCGCAGTGAATATCACTGTTTACAATGTCCGGCGGAGCTCCCCATGACCAATCAGGGAAAAGCAAATCCTTACATCATATAATATGATATGTGGACCCCTGTGGACGGATGTGGTTGATATGATTAGACACATTACAGAATAGGCTAACCATAAAATGTCTTTCACTTATGCAGCTTAACAACCCTATACATGCAAATTCTGACCAAACCATTTTATGTGCTCCTGAAAGATGGCTATGGTAAGTTACATAAAAGTAAAATACCAATTTACAAAATGGGATCTGTCAGAATATTTTAGTTTAATGTTATAGGGCTGGGGCAACCATGTCCTTTAGCCAACTGACAAGTTACATCTCTTCATCGAAGATGTAGCCAGCGGCTAACAGTTTGAGTAGCTGTTATGACTCAGCTGCTTTGACCTTGAGTAAAGTGTTTCGCAGTTATTAGTTTTGGCCCCAGTGCATTTAAATGTACTGCTGCATTGAAATATGCCCCCAATATCGATTTGATATTCAGGCCACTGAATGGTTCCCCTTCACTGGTTTCTTCTGCCCATAAAAAGTCATCATTTCCACCTCTGCAGCCGGGCCATTTCTTATTCAGTGCGTTCCCTGTGCATTCGCAGTAAGCTAGTCTCTTCACTGTGGGTGTACGGCCTTGCTCTTGTGTCGCAGGAGCAGTGTGGTCTCAGAGCTCTGTGTGGACAATATCATGGGAGTAATCAGTCTGTCAGACAGACTCTGCTATTTCTCGCGTTGGTGTGTACTCAGAATGAGGGCAGGTTTGAATGAGAAAAACGATCTGGAGTGACTTTGACCGTCTCCTGCCAAGCTGTACCCTTCACCTCCAAAGTCTGAGTAAGGAGCCAGTCACAGGTCACCACTTGAAAAACCAAGAATCCAGGACCAAAAATTGGACTTCACAGATGGTATCCGACAAAAGTGATCTGATCTTCATGAAAAGTAAAGAGATCAGGCTTGCAGTGTTTGCGTTGAGTTGTAGTAGGAGTGACAAAACAACTAAACACAAGATTCTCTTCAGTATCCAAACATACAGTATAAGATAAACCGAATGTACTGTATTTGAACTTCTGCTGTTCTTTAAATGTCACTGAATATGTCAATCTGTGGGAGTATTACACTCTCAAATATTCATCAGGAGATAAACACAAACAAACATGTCACATGTATGTTATTTTTTTTATGTCACATTTACTGATGAACAAGAGTTCAGTAGAGATACTGATATTGAGCAAAACTCAAAAGTTGCAAATGAGGCCCCATGGAAAGTAAGTCTGAATCTTAAGCAGTTTGCCAGGGATGATTTCATCATTCTATACAGTGGCCATATTTACATGGTGCTGTTGCATTCACCAAAGATCTGTGCTGAAATGGTATGAAGATGGAACATACAATAGATCTAACTGACCAACACTACAGCCTAAGGGAGTCCCATTCGCTCTTAACTGCCCTGCTGAAATGCTAGCCAACAGATAACTGCAACGCTGCGGCAAGCATCTTCATTTCTCCCACGATTCCTCAGACAGTAGCATTATTGCTCCGTGCACAGGTGTGTGTGTGTGTGTGTGTGTGTGTGTTGTGGAGTTACAGCACAATGCTTTATTTAGCGTACAGTGACCCCGTTAGCCAGGAGAAACTGTCAGAGCACAGGCCCCTGCTAGCCCCGCTAGGAGACCGTACGCCTGCAGTCTACAGCCCGCCGGAGATCCTCTCTGCCACAGCCATCACCTTATGCTCCAGTGCACAGGGGAGCCAGAGATCATGCAGGAGCTACAGACACTCAGAGCAGAGGTACTGCAGGAGCTACAGACACTCAAAGCAGAGATAATGCAGGAGCTACAGACACTCAGAACAGTGGAAATGCAGGAGCTACAGACACTCAAAGCAGAGATAATGCTGGAGCTACAGACACTCAGAACAGTGGAAATGCAGGAGCTACAGACACTCAAAGCAGAGATAATGCTGGAGCTACAGACACTCAGAGCAGAGATAATGCACAAGTTACAGACACTGAGAGCAGAGGTAATGCACAAGCTACAGACACTGAGAGCAGAGGTAATGCAGGAGCTACAGACACTCAGGGCAGAGGTAATGCAGGACCTACAGTCACTCAGAGCAGAGGTAATGCAGGAGCAACAGACACTCGGGGCAGAGGTCATGCAGGAGATACAGACACTCCGGGCAGAGGTCATGCAGGAGCGACAGACACTCAAAGCAGAGGTAATGTAGGAGCGACTGACACTCAGGGCAGAGGTAATGCAGGAGCAACAGACACTCAAAGCAGAGGTAATGCAGGAGCGACAGACACTCAAAGCAGAGGTAATGCAGGAGCGACAGACACTCAAAGCAGAGGTAATGCAGGAGCGACAGACACTCAAAGCAGAGGTAATGCAGAAGTGACAGACACCCAGAGTAGCTGAAATGCAATGTCCTCAATGCAAGTGTGAGGGAAAGAGTTCCTGTTCCCAGCCTTAATGCAAATTAACCATTACACAACACCTGGGGTAAATTAAATGAATCAATGACAAATACATTGTTCTCATTATACTACTATAGGTTCCCCAATATGTTACCAGGAGCACAGCCAATGAGGCATTTTATAAGCCAGTTAAAAATATGGTCTTCATGCCATTAAAAGCAGGAAAGACCACCCAGAGTAACAGAGGAACTGATTTACTGGTTGGCTGAGGTTGGTCAGTGCTACTCGCCTCTAGGTGATCACTTTGTCACGTGATACTAAGGAAGAACAGATTTTGAAATGGCTGACTAGCTTCTTGGCATAAAAGGGGATCATTAAATCAATATAATAATGTAGGCATTTGATTTATCCCAGACTAAGACAAAGCAATAATACCTTGTTACCTACGGCCCAAATGCCGTACACATACGGCACATATATGTGTAAGGAGCAGAACCCAGACCTGAGTGACCAGTGAATGCATGTTACTTTAGTAGGCTTAAGGGTTGTATCAGCGATTCTGAGTCAAAACATAATTTGTCACGTACAGGAGATACTTTCGCAGGAACTGTTAGCAGCCCGTTTCATGAATGAGTGGTGAAAAAATCTGGTCTCTGTAGTCCACCTGCAGCCAGGTAGACACTGAGAAAGATACACAAACTCGAGGCGACCTATCCATCTCCCAAAACATCAACAAAAGTGTTCCAGCGAATCGGAGGGCAGGGTGGGTCTTCTGCGCCAGTACCATGCTCATGCACGACAAGTGGGTGGGACTGGGCAACGAAATGAACTACCAGTGGCACTCGTGAAGCATGGTGGAAGCTAAACCGAAAAAGAGACGCTCGAACAAGTGCATGTCGAGGAAAAAGGAACGTGATCGCAGCTATGCAAATTCCTGAATAAGCATAGGGAAAACATACCAACGTTGGAGAGAATTGCGGGAGTTGAATGGTTTTAATTCTGATGCCCAGGTCACCTTGTTTCTACTGGACAGGTGAGTAGAGCTGGTGCTAACTCGATTGGATGTGAATTGTAAATTGTCATCCCGAGCAAAATTGAGGAAAGCCCATGAATTGTTTTTGTAAGGTTATCTTGCATAGATCATGCTGGTCAGAATGAATCAAACAGTAGAGAGATTGATATTTCCTCTTTGGAGCAAGTTAGCAACCTTTGCGAACTCTCAGCTGGCAAGCTAGTGAGTTTGCTAATTCTATCTGATCAAACCAGAGTTTGTGTTCGTGTAATAACATTTTTTCTCTGGTTAGAACTCAGAGTTGAAATTCGTCGATGAATGTATAACCGCGTGATAAGTTTAGCTAAAAGTGGTGATCTATGTGACGTTTTTAATACTCATTTTGTCATGCCGCGCTAATAGACACGTTTCGCGTATTCGCGTCTTTGCATTGACTTTGAATGTAATCTGTCGCGCGAAAAATTTGTTTCACGTCCAGTGTGAAAGCAGTTTACTCAGACGTTTCACTTTAAGAAAAGCATGTTCATGCTCCAAGCTCCTGAAGGGGAGGGGCGAGCGGCTCTGCTGTGCTTTGAGAGTGTTTCAACTGTCAACAATGGTGACGTCATATTGCTAATACAGCCTTTAATATAAAGGCCATGAGATTCATAAGTGTAACAGGCTGGACACCATCTTCACTTACTGATGACATTGGCGTGCCCAGTGTAGATGGCGTACTGCAGCTCGTATGAGACCACGCTGAACTCGTCATCAGACGTCCAGTGGACAGTGATGGTGTCGTAGGATGCCGTGCATAGCTCTTCGCGGATCCCAGGTGGGTCTGGCGCTGGGGAGGAAGATCCAGTTCAAAAAAAGGGTACATCCCACAGGAAAAACCAAAGTTGAATCATCATTTTCACATCGAGGGAAGAATGAAGTTGACTCAGTTTTGATTATTCAACTGAATTTACAAGGGTTAAAATTTTTATTCTCATATGTAAGTACAACTAAAGTTAAATTATGGACTGATCAGCTTTAAAATTGATGCATTTAATAAACTCAACCAATGAAGAATATTCTCTATGTAAATTTTTTCTTTCCAGAAATCAACTGTGGTTTGTGAACCACATTGCATGTAAACGTACCTCAAATGACTTTAAAACTATCAGATTAATGACCCTGAAATAACCTTGGACAACTTAATTCTATTCAGCTCATTCTATCTGACGCCACCCCTCTTGATGAGAGGAAATAGCTGTTTGGATTTTGTGAATTAGTGCTTCTTCCTGTGCCAACTAAGGGAAAGCAAAAAATCCTGCTCCAGGGAGTCAAGCCAGACCCAGGTCTGACTCAAACGATTTCATGTGTCCAATGACATGCGGCATCACATGGGTCCAATCACAGAGGACGTCACGTGTGCCCAGCAGCAAAGGCAGTGAAAGGGCCTTTACAACAGAGCAGAGGGGAGCCTGCAAGCAATCTGTGAGTCACTGCATTACCACTGAACCGATACACAGAGGTGCCGGGCCGTCAGTGTTTACAGGGCATCAGAGCGTATGAGCATTAATGGTTGGTAGATCTGCCCTCAGGGCTAAAAATGCCAACAACCCACTCTTTCAGCAGAATCAAACTTCTCTTGGACGTGCTCATCTGGAAACCCTCATAGACTCCACACAGGGCACTTCCATAACATCTACGGAGGGCATTACCGATTTTTTTGCTGGAAAATAACTTTTTTGTCACTCGTAAAATATTCAAACCGAAGCAAGAATGATTGCAATATTCGGTCCGACCAGAGGAACCAGTTGGAGGAACCGTTATGTATCTGTTTGATACTGAACTTTAAAATAAAAAAAACATTTCACTTCTTCTGCCAAATATACTTGTCAAATGCACAACTTTGAATTAAGTTTACACGTCATTTTGTTTACAGTAAGTACAGTGTGATAAGTTTCTGATTGCATGTAACAGCTATTGTGTTTAAGTGATGCACTATGTTAATTATTGTGCACGCCTCAGTATATATGGTTTTTAAGGCAAGAAAAGAGCAGGAAGAGACTGTTTGACTTTGTACTCCCAATATATTTGATCAGTGTTTCTCAACCAGGGGTCCTTGGACCCCTAGTGGTCTGTGGCGTAATTGCAAGGGGTCCGTGAAAATAAGATATCTTTTTAAAAAGATCCTACGGCCTTTATAGACACTGAATTACTTTACTCAAATGTGACCGAGACCTTTATTTACCAGAACTGCAGAAGGAAATAGGACTTTTTTGCTCTAATTCCATCGGTTTCACAAGTATAACTCCTCATATTGTCAACAAGGCCTTGTTTTGATCCGCTCCCCATTTGCATTGTAAAAGTCACTGCATTACACTGTCAATACAAACTTAACTCGATCTGCATCCTTTCCTAATTATGAGCCCCCTGGCATTTCAGCAGGCCAACAGCATTCATTTCTCAATAATGCTTTTATTGTAGAACATCTGCAGGAATGTGCTGTGGGAAAACTCACTTACTTGCTAGGTCTGGGTTAGCACCTGAAACTCAGCTAACGTAAAGGAGAAGATGACAATCACAGTTACACGCAGAAGAAGAAAAGAAAAAGAGGAAGAAGACATTTTAATGTGACCAGACCACGTGGAGAAATGGCTCGAATGAAATTAAATGCCGTCTGTTTCAGATGAAACAGACTCTGGGCCACCAGAAAAGAAAATGAAAACAGGCAACAAAGAGACTTTATGAAGAAGAAAACATGATGTTTGGATTCACAGCAACTGATTCAGACCCTCCTCTGCCTCTGTGTTGCTTATGTGGAGAGGTACTCTCAGACCAAACCATAAAAGCTGCTCACCTGCAGCGGATTCTAAGCACCAAACACCGATCAGCAGTAGGTAAGACTGCTGTTCCTCACACAAAAATTGTCCAAGTTCAGGGGAGCGAAAAATCACATGCGTGCCGCTGTTTAGTTACATAAGACCCATATACACATGCTGTCTTGATATATATGTCCCAGAAGCCACTGCATAAATATGCAGTTTTGTTACATATTTCTGAAAGCTACTGCATAAATATGCTGTTTTGTTACATATTTCTGGAAGCTACAGTTGAAAGCTTATAATTGCCTCCCAGAGATTGAATAAATGTGCAATATTTGCAATAATGCAATTTAAAATGCAGTTTCTGCTGTTTCTACAAAACTGGTTCCCCGTTCCCTCAGGTTTGGGGGGGGGGGCGTTGGGGATCCGCAGCATTGATCAAAAATATGCAGGCGGCCCAGGACCCCATAAAGGTTGAGAACCACTGTATTTGATGTTCCCAAATTAATATTGGTCAGTGTACATTTGAAACTAATTGTATCCGTTATCTGCATATAAAGACAGCGCTCTCAGATAACTCCCATCTAGAATATAGCCACAACATTCAGCACATTGACACCCATGAATTGAAACATTCATGAATAAAAAAAATTAGTGCAGTATTTCTCTTTACCTGTCAGATAATCAAGATTTTCCAGCATTTTCTTTTCCCTGCTGAAATCTAACGCGAAAGTGTCGAAGGTGTCGTGCACGCTGATTTCTGGAATCAGGACCTGGGAAGACGCTGTTGCCATAGAAACCCTAAAATACAAACAATACTCTCGTGAGCTGGTTACACCCTTCATATTTGCTTCGTTGAACCCATACAAGTTTAATCTATTCAAGTTCGGAAAAGTAAAACACAAAATTGTGCATGTCTGTGCCCAGCTCACTGCAGTTTACATAAAGCCATATGGTATTTCTGAAGGGTATATACTGCCCACGCAAAATCTTTGGGGTCCGGCACATACTTTGTGAGCCAAAAGTTATTGCCCGAACTCCAGTTAAAACTGCTAATGCACTTCAAAATCGACTACGGCGAAGACGGCAAAAAGCTGACAGACTAGCAAACTGAACTCTTAATTTGCATCACCAGATTTAACGCTTCAGGGCTGCGTATGCGGTTACCTCTCGGAGAGGTTTTTGGCCATTTGCAAGAAGCGGGCGTGGTCACTCTCCTTGAGCGTATGCTCGGCTTGCGTGATGAGAGCTGACGAGCGCTCGATGCACTGTTTACAGTTCCCAATCTGCTGGGCCAGTTTACGAATCCTGACAGCCTGAAAAAAACACAATGAATGCAGTGAGCTAAATTCTCATTGACTTCAATACAAATTACAACACTTGCATTCAAATTTTTTATTGATGCAAGTCATGTTAATTGGATTAAAAATTAAGCATTAGGGAGGCCAAAGACTGAGGTCCGACCCAACTGACTCGAATACAAAATAGCAAATGTAGTCATTGGCTTGACCTACCAAAACAGTTCTGATCTAGTGTCACATGAACATAAGGATCTAATGTTTTGTGTTTGCAGTAACACAATGTGAGGGGAAAAAAGGGTTCCCCGCACCATACATTTGTTCGATTGGACTGATCACAGCCTCATTGGCAATCCACTGTAAAGCTTTATTCAGTTTTACAACAAAGATCAGTGATCTAACAGTCTGCCAATTACAAAATTTGAATCATTGAGCAAGTAAATCTTTTTTCACCCCTCTTGCCTCACCCCTCTTGCTTTTTAATTCTCTGAGCATTTCTGCAACCATTTAGTCTAACGTGCAGTAATTTGTAGTTTTGAAATGAAATTCACACGTAATGTATCATCATTCCAGACGTTTCAGATGGCATGAATCCCGTATTCTCTCTGATTTGGAACAACACGACCAGACGTCATCTAGAACTCTCCTGAACTCACGTATTTTATGCAGATGCAGCAGACTGGAATGTTTTGGCATGAACGGAAGAAGAGTCCAAACTTTCATTTCGAACAGAATGAACCGTGTCGGCAGTGAGTCATCAGCAGAACTGCAACTAAAGTATGTAATTACCTGAATAGTTTCAAATAGGCTTGCATCTTTTTGCTGAAGTTGGTGCACATATTGGCACGGCCCAGCAAATAAATGGCTCCAGTTTTTAACATAAGACTAATGGTATAATTTTCTCTACAGGCATATAAAGCTGAGTTTTTCGCCAGCTTTGCTGCACAGATGGAAGCAGCTCATGAGAATAAAAGCCAAAGCTCATCTGGTCGTTTTCACCTGAAGTAGAAAGGTAGTCTGGTTTGTGTCATCCTTACAAAATGCACCAAGAGCCCACACTACTCAGACGCAGGCATTTACGGCGCATCAGAATTGGCTTAAACAGGCGGCCATTCCACTTTCCTCACCACTTTTCCAACACCTTAACAGAAAATGTCACATGGGTCAAGAGAAATGTACATTGTGATTTTGAAGGTACCTTGGGAAATGTTTCAGAAAAATTTGATGTCCTTTCCTTCAGTATGTCAAAAGCTCAAAAGAGATTGATACTGACATGACTGTTCCAACAGGAAAATGGCAACAAAGAAGCAGTCTGAGGTCGTAAACCTCCGCCAAGGCAGAAAAAGTCCCTATTTGTCAACAGCCCAGCAAAAGATTCTCAATATTAAAAGGCAGTAGGAAATCTGTATCATCTCAACAATACTTCAGTTATGGTTAGAGGTCTCATCCTCTATTATTTAGTTTACAATAGAGACATATGCGAACGCATCCCAATTTCGCGCCAGTGGGGTTCCTGGATCCAGAAAGTTATCTGGATCTATATCAATTTGTGACATTTTCTTGTCGTCATTGAAGTCATATCCCCCATTTTTATCATTTCTAATTGTTATACATTTGTAAAGATTTGACTCAACATGTCCAATTTTGCTCTCTCTCCAAATGGTGAAAAATCCTTCCAATAAATAAATAAATGATCTATCTATAATTATAATAATTATAAGACCAAAATCTATCTCGAAAAATAGATCATTCAGGCACTTCTTGTCATTGTCTGGGAGCCAAACTATTTCCAGGTCATGTTCGTTCTCAAGGAAATTTCTCTCTCCAGAGAATTTGGCTGCTTTATTTCAGTTAATTCTGTGTGTTAGTGAAATTTATCTGAACTTAAAGTAGTTTCCTAAGTTTTTTTATTTGATGATCTATCATATCAATGCATGGACTGAGGACTCCTGTCCTCATCTTACAGAGCATCAAGTATAGATATAGTAAAATAAAAAAAAAAAGCATAACAGCTCTCCAAAGTTCTTCTGGAAGGAGCTTATTTAAAGGGCGGAAATGGCAGGAAACAGCATTATCGTTTGCATTGTACCTTCCCCTCCTTGATTTTTGCCGTAACAATTTGTCTTCGTTCCTGGATGATCTCAATTAAGAGGTCACACTCCTCCAGGAGTTTGTTCTCTTGTTGTGATGCATTTGCCTGGTAAAACAGCAAAGGGAAATTAATATTCAGCATGCAAAATGATGATAATTCATGCAGACTCAGGGACAAATTAATTTCACTGCATAAACACTGCAGATTCAGACGAGAGAGAGCGAGTGAGAAAGATTTATCTTTATTATCATAGCCCTGAGTGCATCACGAGCCAGAATTTATCATAGACATCGCTCACTGAGCAATGTAGGTGGTCTCTGTCCATGAAATGCGGATCACGATGACCTTTGAACTCTTACATTCTTAAATGTTCTTCCAGCCAGATTGCAGCTTTCCTGTGCCCCCACCACCCCACCCAAATAAGAGAAGGACAACACACCTAACAGAGGAACAGAGAATCCTCCATTCTGCACAGTCAGAGGTTGGAAAACTACTGTATACATATCAGGTCCATAAATAGTTGTAAATTGACCAAATTGTTATTTTTATCATCTTATAACGACAACACAGCACCCTCCATAATTATTGGCACCCTTGGTAAAGATGTGTTCTTTAGCTTCTAATAAATTCAGTTTTTTTTCTAAAGAATATAGGACCACAATGAAAAAAGAAGAAAATCCAACCTTTAATTCAAGTGCATTTATTCAGTGGGGAAAAAATCCCACATCAAGAAATAATTCTTTTACATCAAATCATGTGTGCCACAATTATTAGCACCCCTGATGTTAATACTTTGTACAACCCCCTTTTGCCAACAAAACAGCACCTAATCTTCTGCTATAATGTTTCACAAGATGGGAGAATACAGAAAGAGGGATCTTCGATCATTCCTCTTTGCACAATCTCTTTAAATCATCCAGCGACCTGGGTCCTCTGCTCTGCACTCTCCTCTTCAGCTCACTCCACAGGTTTTCAATGGGGTTGAGGTCTGGGGACTGAGATGGCCATGGGAGGAGCTTTTTCCCCCTTAAGATTCACTTGAGTCGAAGGTTACATTTTTCTACAATTTTCAGTGCCAGAGTATGCTTCTGCAATAAAAATTGAATTTATTTTATGGCTTTTAAGACATCTTAACCAGGGGTACCAATAATTATGGAGGGCGCTGTATATACTGGAGATTAAAATAAGTCTTATTTGTGCCAAGTGCAGACTTGACAAATTTGATGGTAATTCTCCCCAAATTTGGTGATCCGTATATAAACATCACAGCACTTCGTCTCTCCCTCCCCTTTTAAGGGGATAAAAAAAGTAATTGGACTTTTGGCTGCTCAATTGTTCCAGGACAAGGTGTGTTATTCCATTGCTAATTTATTTACATGCAAGCAGATGAAAGGTCTGGAGTTGATTTCAAGTGTGGTATTTGCATTTGGAATCTCTAGCTGTTAACTCCCAAGAGTCCTCAGACCTTTCACTGCCAGTAAAGTGAGCTGTTGTAAGGCTTAAAATTGAACAAATCCAAAAAAAAAAAATAGTGAAAGCATTAGGCGTAGCCAAGTCAACTATTAGATGCATTCTTTAAAGGAAAGAGTGCACTGGTGAGCTCAAGAACGCCAAAAATCCCAGAAGCACATGGATAACTGCAGTAGACAGATGACAGAGGAATTTTCCCCAGTGAAGAAGATCTCCTTTACTAAAAAAGCTGGCCAGATCAAGAATATTCTCCAGGAGATTGTTCATTCTGGCATAAATGAAACTATCAAAAGACTTAACGACGGTAAATAAAGATGGTTTAGCATAAGACGAAAGCCACTAGTAAGCCTCTTAAACAAGACCAAATTAGAGTCTCTTTAAGAGTCCATAAAACATCTAATGTGGTCCATTCTTAAGGTAGTCCATGACTGCAAAGGAGTTGCAATCAAGTATCAAAAAATATGATTAATTAATAGCTACACTAGTATGTCCAATTATTTTTGCATTTCTAAAACTGGGGGGCTCCATTAACAAATGGCTGCAATTCCTCCACGGTTCATACAAAATTTTTTAAACCCTTAAATTTAAGCAGAAAGTGTGCACTTCAGCACATCTTATTATTATTTCATTTCATTGTGGTGGTGAAAATACAAATAAAAATTGCATCACATTGCAAACACTCATTAATCCGACTGCATGTACTTCCAACTCCATGTGAACACAAGGTACCTATAAATTGCATGTCTCAGTATGCATATCAATATCTTGGCAGTGGAGGAAAGCTGAAGTTGGCAAATGGCAAACACCACAGCATTTTTCAGAGGGCTCACTCATTCTCAGTACATACTGCTTCCTCTGCAACAAACTGGCTAAAATTTAAAAGTTCACACAAACTTGCAAATGAGGTCAGATTGAGTTGGAACTTTTAAGTTCTATGCAGTTCTCAGGTCGTTAATTGGTTGCTCACTATAAAATAACCATGTGACTCAGATTTATTTTCTTGGCCTGAGAAAAGTATTTTTACCTGACAGTAACAGATAGTTGCAGGGTATTTTTTTCAGCTAACCAGCGAAATTCGCTATCCAGTCACAAATACTCCAGAATGAATTCTACAAACGCCGCAGCGCAGCTGCAAATTATTCCCACACTCATTAATTTGCACTCCACACTGAGGTAACTCGCAAATCACTATAAATGATACTGCAGTGAGTGATTGATTACCATTCCAGTGGTATACATGTGTGCAGCTTAATGTTTTGGAATGAGAATTTGTAATGGAAAGCTTATTCTAAAGTGAAGCGATATAAGAAGTTGGCTATAGGACTCACTTCTTAATAATTACACAGAAGTATTTTCTCCAAGTTTTTTCCTGTCTATTTTCAATCCCAGCATGCAATGGGAAGAAAGGTAAGAACAGACTCTGGAAATGTCAGGATTCATATGCATACTCATACAGCACCCTCCATAATTATTGGCACCCCTGGTTAAGATGTGTTCTTTAGCTTCTAAAAAATTCAGTTTTTTTCCAAATAATATAGGACCACAATCAAAAAAAGAGTAAAATCCAACCTTCAATTCAAGTGCATTTATTCAGTGGGAAAAAAATCCCACATTAAGAAATAATTCTTTTACATCAAATCATGAGTGTCACAATTATTAGCACCTCTGATGTTAATACTTTGTACAACCCCCTTTTGCCAACAAAACAGCACCTAATCTTCTCCTATAATGTTTCACAAGATGGGAGAATACAGAAAGAGGGATCTTCGATCATTCATCTTTGCACAACCTCTCTAAATCATCCAGCTACCTTGGTCCTCTGCTCTGCACTCTCCTCTTCAGCTCACTCCACAGCTTTTCAATGTTGTTGAGGTCTGGGGACTGAGATGGCCATGGGAGGAGCTTGTTTCTGTGTCTGGTGAACCTTTTCTGTGTAGATTTGGCCACATGTTTAGGGTCATTATCATGCTGAAAGACCCAGTGACGACCCATCTTCAGCTTTCAGGCAGAGGCCACCAGATTTTGATTTAAAATGTCCAGGTATTTCAAAGCGTTCATGATGCCATGAACCCTAACAAGGTTCCCAGGGCCTCTGGAAGAGAAACAGGCCCTCAGCATCACCAATCCTCCCCCATACTTCACAGTGGGCATGACGTGCTTTTCTGCATACTCATCTTTTGTGTTCCGCCAGACCCACTTAAGAGTGTTTGTTGCCAAATAGCTCTATCTTGGTCTCATCTGACCAAAGCACACGATCCTAGTTGAAGTCCCAGTACCGCTTAGCGAACTCCAGACGTTTGCTTTTATGATTGTGAGTGAGAAAAGGTTTTTTCCAAGCATGCCTCCAAAACAGCTTGTTGGTATGTAGATAGCGCCTGATGGTTGTTTTGGAGACTTTGTGACTCCAAGATGCTACCATTTGTTGCAATTCTTTAACAGTGAGCTTTGGAGAACTTTTTATTTCTCTTACCATCCTCCTCACTGTGCGTGGTGGCAAAATAACCTTGCATCCTTGTCCAGGCTTGTTTACCACTGTTCCAGTTGTTTTAAACTACTTAATGATTCCTCTGACAGTAGATATGGGCAGGTGCAGGCGAGTGGCTATTTTCTTGTAGCCACTGCCTGACTTGTGAAGGTCGACAGACATCCACCTTACTTGAATGGTGTGTTCCTTTGTCTTTCCCATGTTGAAGAGTGGATAACAGAAATGGCCTCTGTGTCACATCATATTTATACCCCAGGGAAACAAGAAGTGATGAATTACTAATTAAGTGTTCCTAGATGCACTGATCTACTTTGTGAACTACTGCAGAAATGACAAATACTTCAATTACATTTATTTCACAGGAATTGTTAGGGGTGCCAATAATTGTGGAAAAGGTGATTTTATGAAAAATAATTATTTCTTTGTCAGGGATTTTTTTTCCCTTAAAATTCACTTGGGTTGAAGGTAACATTTTTCTACAATTCTCAGCGTGAGAGTGTGCTTCTGTAATAAAAACTGAATTTATTTTAAGGCTTTTAACACATCTTAACCAGGGGTGCAAATAATTATGGAGGGCGCTGTATATGGGCAGTTTAGAGACCCGTATCAGGCTGGCATACATGTCAATGAAATATGCTAGGAAACCAGAGTACCCGGAGGAAACCCATGCAGACACAGGGAGAACTCCACAGAGAAGGATTCAAACCCACAATCTCTCTGCGAGGCCAGAGTGCCACATGCACTGAACCTACATGGACCAATGAAGCCCCCTGGAGTTTTAAAAGAAGCGTGAATGGAGTGTTATTGATCACGTGGTCTAAAGTATGATTGGATTCGTAAACAGAGTCATACACCTATTGACAGTAAGGGAAAGGTGAGGAGATATGGTCAAGAAAAATAATAAATGGCCGTGAACTTGACTTTTATCAAAAAAAAACATCTGAGACCAAATAAATTATAAGTCATTAAAAAAAATTGCTGGATTGGCCAGAAGCACAATGCTTACCTTGGACAGGGCATACAATTTCATGTCCTTATACTATTAAACCCAGCACAGAAGACTAAGATTTCAAATTTCTTTTAATGTCAATTTAAGTATAGAAAATTATGTGCTGAAATATAGGTAGGCAGCATCATAAGTTGTTTTTGCATAACATACAACTTTATATGCAATGCTCCTCTTTCCAAAAGACTTCTGTTGAAACTGTTCTATTAAGATTCATACGACAACAAAATCTGCTTTCAAAACCAACAGCCCTTCCAAAATAAAATTCCCCTCTATGTGGATCTATCTGAATACTTAAAGTGCCAGTAAATACCTTGCATGTGTTTTTAAAAAAAAATTCCAAAAGTCAAGCTATCTGTAATATGGCCCAAAAAAAATTATAAAAAATATTTGACCAAAAATAACCTTAGGAAATGCAATTTTTCAAAAAAGGGTTTCCCGGTCGAAAAATAGATCGGCTAGATTATTTACCGCACAAAGCATTGTGGGTCGAAATCGCACACTGTGAACAAAGACGGCCTCGCGCGGACGAAAAAGAAGACAGACAGAAACGTTTTTGGAGAATGTGGAGGCAAACACGATGAGCAGAACATAATTCCCCCATTCGAGGCACACTACCAATTACGTTGTATACTTTTATGAACTTGAGTAGCGCGAGAAATGTTGCTAAGGAAAACCAACACGGTATTTCAACTTACTAATACATCAAAGTTAGGGCCAACTCATCATTGTCAATGCCCAGTCGCTCTCTCAGACTCTTCCACCGATCAATAGCACTCCCAATATATACTAGGGATCGTCTTCTTTTGGCATCAAGGGCAATTTTCCGGCGTTTTCTCTCCGAGGCTGTCAACTTGATTCTTTTCGCCATTGCTGTTGTGTGTGCTACGTCACACGTCACGTGGTACACAAGAAAGGGAACTTACTCTAATGACATCACATTTTCGCTCGCGCGACAGTTTGAGGGTTGAGTGAGTTTTTAACATCAAAATCCATATTTTTCGATGTCGTAAAAATTTGTATAACATATCGATGTGAAGATGAATGATTTCCCTACCTACTGATACCATTTTTATATGTTGTCACAATAGAGATATCATTGAAGACATGCAAAGTATTTACAGGCACTTTAATGCATGTGAAGAGGCTTATTTTATCAAGGAATAAAGAGCTATTAAAGAAATCAAACAAAGCATAATTCACTCTCATCTTTAAATAGTTTCGTTTTATATGAGTGAGCTGTGAACTAATTCAATCATACAGTAATTCTGAACCTGCAACGCCCACTAAATGATTCATATGAAAGTTTCAGGTAAATATTTTCACATTATCTGAATACATGAACACTGCACCTCCGTAATTGCATCATGCCTGAATTATTTAGTCTTGCCCATTCTAAAAATAAATCACATATGTGTGTGTGAGCAATTAGCTTTACTTTAGTTTTAAGAGTCAGGAAACAAGCAAAAGGGACACACTAATCTGCACTGAACTGCTCAGAAGTTTCACCATGGTACGGCCGTTTTCATATCAAACTCAAAGATCCAAACATGCAGCGCAAATTTGCCATGATATGGGAAGCAGGCTTTTATCCCCAGATGCACTATACAACATTACAAGGAATGCAAGACGTGTTTTAAATCTTATTGTGGTGAATCTGGCCTTAAAACCATTCCACACATGTAGACGATCAGAGCACATGGACTCTGTGGCCATTCAGGATCCATTTTTGGTTTTTTAGCTCCGCTGTGATGACAGCAGTCAGCGGAGCTTTTCTAATGCCGAGTCGTCCGGCGTCCGTCTGTCTGTCTGTCCATCCGGTGTCAACTTTTCACTGCAAATTTGAATATCTCATAAAACTGTCTAATAACTTTTTTATAATTTGCCTTCCTTATGATATTCCGAATATTGAGAAAATTCTACATCCCAGTTTTTGAGAAATTCAGCACTTTGGACTTAGAAAATCAGTGTTTGTGCTCATTTTTCAGTCTTTCATTAATATCTCAAAAACTGTCTGATAACTTTTGGTCTAATTTGTTGTGAGCCTTCCTTATGATATTCTAAATATCACCTGTCAAAATTAGAATATTGCACGTCCTGGTTTTTGAGAAATTCAGTATTTGGACTGAGAAAATCAGTGCTTGTGCTCATTTTTGCTTGTACTCATATTGTGCTCATTTTACAATAGTTTTCAAGGACTTCTGAAATTAAGTTATGACATGGACATTTCAGTCATCCTCAGCGGAGCTCTCTAAGCCAACAGGCTTCTTGTTTTGCCCTGCCATAAGATGCCAGAACGCGCCTCAAGGTAAGCTCCAGCCCAGAAAGCCCTGTTCATTCACCCAGCTACTGAGGACTGATCATTAAAGGCGAGAGGCCACACATTGTCACGGCTCTGTGAGTCTTTTCTCTAATAGGCCTCTATTTTTAAATCACCCAGATGCACTCATGTTTAGTGATGTTAAGATATTAATCATTACATAACTGACATAGATATCTGCAGTTAAATGATGTCTTTTCTTTTCCTCATTGGGCCTACCAAAACACCCCATCTACAACTTCTGACATGACATGCCTTCCAAAAAAACATGCAGTATGGATGACATTCAACTGAAAAGAGATATGATATTAAAAAGACAAAAAACCTAACATTTCAGCAGTGTTGTAGAGTAAAGATATTTTGACCTGGAGTTAGTGACATAATGATAAATGTATGTTCCAGCCAAAAGAACTGATACAAGTTGTTCCAGATGTATGTAATAAATGAGGTAAGTAAACAAGATTACATAATATAATTAAGATGATTAATCAATGTACAGTCGGCTAAAGGAAAGATTTTGGTGTTTTTTTTTTTCTCTGACTTGGCAGTAGGCAAAGCTGGGCTTTCAGTTTGAAATAATTTTGAGGTTAGGAAGTAATGAAGTCGGCACCTGGCCACAAATATTTGCAACACGCCGCAGTTATGTGTCCAAACCAAAGTGCCGATGCAACACGGAGCACGAACACTCAAAAATTCATGCCCTACCTCAACTTGTTGACAAGTCTGGATCAGCTTGGCCATGAGGGCTTCCATTTCGTTGTTCCTCTTAATCAGGCAGCCGAGATTTGAATCCAACGCTTGCTACAAAACACATGGATCAAAAAGAAAAAAAAAGAATGGTAATCAATACATTTCTAAGTCGGCAAATGAGTTTCATACCAAAAAAAACCCCCCCGATGAATACCAACCATTGTTCAGTTTTCCAAAAATAAATAAATAATTAAAACAGATCCTGCAAACGTGTCCGTAGGCGAACAGAAATAACATAAATCTTATTCCTCCGATTATGATTTTGCTTCCGCAGTCATATTCAGTTCAGTTTAGTGGGCCACAGGCACTTCCACTGCCCCTCCGCAAGCATGTTCGGCAGCCCATTTTCCTGGCAGATCCAGTACGTAGAATTACGTCACGTGCAAGTAATTCCTAGTGGGTTAAAAACGTGTTGGCTCAACTCAGTATCCGAACTGTGCCTGGTACTTTGTCCAAAAAGAGGCTTAAAAAGAATTTACCCAGTATCATGAGCTTAGTTAATAATCTTTTTGCCAAACCAATATACAGAACTCCGACGACATTTTATTAGGTTGCTTTTAACAAGTAAACATCAGTACTTTTTAAAGGTGGAAGGGGATTGGATCGTGGTAAGTCAGAGCGGGTAGTCACGCATAGAGAGACTCAATCCAGAGATGGCAATAAAAATCTGTTACTGTATGTCAGCGTTTATGAACTGGCACACCGAGCTGTCTTCAACCTACTACATTACGGTCCTAATTGACAGCGAATATAGATACTTATGTATTGGCAATGATGTATAGCTGAAATTTAAATAATTCTTTTCCCCCGCCGCTCATTGAAACGCATGCCTGCAATTATTTCAGACGGCGAAAAAATGTTTAACAGATTAAATGACAGAAAGATGACTGAAGTTTAGCGCAAGCCATTTAATGAAATGACTGGTTTCACAATCTGACTGCAACAGATACACATCAGTTTGAAGAGGAAAAAGCATCATTCGTGACAGCCAAAATATAACAAATGAAAAACTGTTCGCATTTCAATCCCACAAGTACATAAATGCATATTTATCTCAAGTTAAGCCTTTTAAAACAAATGAGAATCATAATCCTTTAGTTATGAGTTTTCATGCATCACATCTGTAGCAGTTCAGAAACACCACATCCTGGTCCCCCAGTGTCCAAAACCTGTATATTGTAAAGTCAATGGGTCAGAGAGTTCAAACTGCCATATGTCCTCACAAAGTCAGCCAGTTGACACGACAAATTAACTCCACTCCCTCCAGCCTGAAGAAATGTGCCGATAAGCAAATCCAGGTGGTCAGCAGAAAATACAGGCCCTTTTAGCTTTATGCACAAGGATTTTCTACCTGATCAACCCAGACCAGAGATGTTCTGCATTTAGAGGATACATCCACATGGACATTTCATACTTATGGATTATGACACATCACACCCCTGACTCCCAGTAAGGCAGTGGAAAGCACTGCGTAAATTTCTTCACACACTTCACTTTGTCCGTAGTTATTCTGTCCTTTGCATAAAATATACAGCAAGTACATTCTCATTCAAAAATGATCAGCCTGCCTTTGAATTGTTTGATCTCTCTTATATTATTCAAACAAGTATGATCATTGAGGCATTCAACTTCACCATGTTAGCTTCAGAGGATGCATTTACCATTTTACAATCAAGCTGGAAATATTCTGCACGGCACCACCACAGTATACTCCGCAGCCCGAATAAACCAATAGATCAGAAACCAATGCCCGCCTTTATAAATCTTAAAGGAAATGTTTCACGAACACTGTGCATGCTCACAACTTTGAACAAAGCAAATCTGTCGACTGCAAGTCAAAATCTAGAAGGTATTTTTCTTATGTCAGCTTAGATTCTTTGTATCCTTTGGCTTAAGCTTAAAATAAAGCTTTGAATACTCGACTTTCCATAGAAAGCTCCTTAATATTTTAAGTATAATGCCGCAGTAACTAAAATATAAAAATACGATGCAAAACAAAGACGGATTGGCAAGGAAGGAATCAGATTATGACTAGCAGTCAAGCAGATTCACTTTCTTGTGTTGTAAGGTCTGAGCATGTGCAGTAATCGTGACACAGCAATCCCTTGAGGACGGATGCAATTATGCTTCATTTCTGAGAGCTGAACACATCAGATTTAGGTGACAAACCTCAGTAAAAAATGAAAACTGTATTGAGTCTCGAGGACGAGGCCATGGTCTGTGGCCATTGTGATTTTTAGCTTTTGCATATGCACAGCGCGGAAAAGCAGGAAAACACCTCTTCAGGGCTTCAGGTTAGTAAAATTGACTTTCCGTTTTCGGCTTGCATCAGCATGCCTCATAATGGCTCAGGATCTGCCCGAGTGCTTCCACCAAATCATTTATTTATGCAAAAACCGAGTCTTGGACAAGCCATTAAAACATTCATGCAGAAGGTGCCACAGCAGGATCGGTGACTTTGGTTCTGCTTGTGCCCAACTGATTGCAGACATGGAAATGTACTGCACCAGCAGACAGTTTATTGAACACATCAAGACTAGGATTAAAGAGCACATTTATTAGCAGCACAGTATTGATATTCTGAAGTTGCGAGACTCTGAAGCAACAGACTATATTTGTGGTTAGTGGCACACAAGACCATAGCAAATGGCGTACTATTGCTCAAATGTTTTCACTAGCAATTTTTGCATGGATTAAATGGAGGAAACGCTGCACAGCAGCAAGGCGATGACACAACATAAATCCAAACTCTGCAGGGACTTTCTGGAAAGGAAATAGCATGAGGAGCAATTCAAAATACCAAACGTCTGATTTAAATCCAGCAGAGCCATCAAGCGAACACCGAGATAGTGAAGTTCATGCGGTGTGCCCATCCTCTGAGACACACCCAAGGGATATATTGAAATTGATGCAGAAATCCATTGAGACAGATTGCTTGGTAAAGATTAATATCCTGACTGCCTAAAATTTGCAAAGCTGTGATTAAACTTCATGATGGATACCTTGAAATTACTGAAACAGATAAGTGTTTAATTCATCACATTAGGGTTTTTTTTTTGTCCTAATACTCAGACTGGTTTGGCATGCAACCCTAAACGTCTTAAAATATATTTTAGTGCTTTTATCGTGAATTACTTACAGGGGACCAAAACTGCAAAAATCAAAAATAAATAAAATAACTAAAAGATCAAAAAAAGGATTAATTAGACCTGCGCTCAGAGAGCGCAAGTTTCTCCACCAACAATTTTCAGGAATATTTTGTGACCATGACGTTTGACCTACGAGGGTGAAATTCAGTAGGCTTCTTTTCTGGGGTGAGGCCTAGCGACTGGTAAATTTTGGTGATAATGAAATCAAAACTGTATCCTGCAGGTCGTTCACAAACAAACAGACAAACAAAGGGCACCAATCAATAATCTCCTGCCACACTTTGTTGGCGGAGATAAAAATACCTCGGCACTTAAAGCAATTCTTGCCTTTCTAGCATTTTTCTACTTTTCTTATGTAATCTTGAAATGCTCCTAATAAGCGCATGGCACACTAAAATGTAAAAGAAATCCACCAGGTGTTGAAACTCATCAATATTCAATTGTCATATATTTCTGATAAAAGTTTGTCCAATCATTTTCTTCAGTCTGAATAAAATGATTAGCCGAGCTTCCTGTCTGTCATCCGTCGCCGCGTCCCTTCCAGTTGCCAACTGCTGTCACCGCTTAGGAGTCGCGTGCCTCTCTGGCAGAGAAGTAGAGACAAAACAGGTACTCAACAAAGATAGCCTGCAAATAAAACAGCTGCAGCTGCTCTTGATTTAATGAATAACGTTACCGGGACAATTCTGGTGAGGAAGGACGTTATGACAGCAGTTTTGCAAGAAAATATATATGAATTCTGCCGAGAAACAACACCTGACTGTAAAAAAACAGGGGCTGAAATGCTATTATTACTATAATAACATTAATGGTAGTTCGTCAGACATTACAAGGGCATTTTATTCTATACAACATATAGAATTGAATATTATGTAATTACTGTTGGTTAGTTTTCACTAACCGGTGCCTCTGAATCTGACTCCATTGCCCAGTTTCAAGATGCTTTCACACCAGACGCCACACGAATGTTTCGAGCGACAGATACATTCAAAGTCAATGCAAAGACGCGAATATGCGCAAGATTCGCGTCTTTGCATTGACTTTGAATGTAATCTGTTGTGCGAAAAATTCTTTTCGCGTCCGGTGTGAAAGCAGCTTCATTCGCGCTGCTCACTTTCTCACCGCACACATCAGGGGAGGAGGGGAGCCTCAAAGGTCAGGCAGGTAGAAGAGGGTGGGACTTTGGAGGGAGGCGGAGTTGTTCATGTTCAAATTTTTACTAAGTGCTGTGCCGCATGCCAGAATGGTAAGAATTGCTTCAAGACCCACTTGGTGCATGTTTTATTATTTTTTTAAATGACACTACCGCCCCTAGTCGCAAAAACATGTATTGCGCCGTGGCATTGCGTTTTGTAAGTTTGTTGCAGACACACACATTCACAAACAGACTATCAGACGTGAAAGCAATACCACTTTGGACAATTATTTTCCAGGGGGGTTAAAAAAAAAAAAACCACTGAACTTCATTAGCATGGAATAGTTATTGAATTCACTGCACTCATGTCTGTTTCTAAAGCAAATAATTAGGAAAGGGAAGGTTTAATTAGGTCAGTTTTGTTTGAACGGCAATTTTTCAACTGAAAGTAAAGAAAGGTTGTTTATAGCCATAAATGTGACTTGAACTTTTTTCTCAGCTTTCCCTTGGTAATAGGTAGGCCTTAATTATTCTGGCCACAAGTCCACTTTAGCTGAGGTGTCACAACAACTTTGGTGTCACATCAGCATTATTTGTGATGTATACAGGCATGCTCAGGCAGTCCCTTCCTTCAAATTACTGAAAACAAATTGGTCAACCTCTGTGTCTGTGTATGCCGCTGATTGAAACATATTGTCAATCACAACATTCACACAAAAGCAAGTAAGGTTTTTAGTTTCTATAGTTTTCAGATAGATTAGCTTAGCACCTCAGTTCTTTAGCAATGTCCTGACTGGAGGTAGCCATTTCTAGTCAATTCTATGCACTCCGTCAATCAACCAATCGGCAAAAAGTTGACCCCATGACACCCTTCGAAAGCAGCCCCCCTCATCTGCATAATGAAGCAGAAATGCAGTAAGAAATTTAAACAAAAAAAGTATGTTTGGGGAAATAAATATGAGGAAAATGCAAACAAAAAAAAAGACAGAAATGAATGCAGAAATAAATGCTTTTAAAAATGAATTAATAAATGAAATGGAAAATTAAATGGTAAATAGGAGAATTAAAACAAAGGTAAATACAAAAGCAAATTGGAACAGATATCAAATTATACAACATTTAATCAATCAATTAAAGCATACATCAATTTCAATATCAGATCTGGTGCATTTACTGACACATTGATTAATTAATTTCTTTATTTTTGGTGGTTTTGGTCCTCCACTTACAAAAGCCTCAATTGAATAAAATATTAAAGGCTCTAAAATGACAAGTGAATCCAAGCTTTTGGGCAGTAGTGTCTCGTTACCCTTTAAAGTATGCTGGTCCTAGACCAGAGAACAAGAGAAATTTCTTGTTTATTTACATATTTTGAGCAAGAACACTCAGCATATTCTCCCAAAAAACAAGCATGAAGTTCTCACATCCCCATCATAGGATGGCAGATATCTGGCCTTGAAACAGAATGTGGTGGAGGGATGGACAGATGGACAAAAGGACAGACAGAAGTATAAAGAGGCACATCTACACAATAAGGTGTATCCATATATGACAATTAACTGAGAAATATTGATCAGTTTAGGAGTTCTGGCCCAGAAAAAAAAGCATGACGGATGGACAATTCTCATTCCTATATTCCTCCACTTCTTGGCAAGGGATAATAATCCCTATCAACCTTTCAAAGAATCACTGTCAGAGATCTAATGTAATGTGAACACAGGCTTAAAGCTGGCAATTAAATCACACAAATTGAAAATCACTGGCTGCATGGCAGCATTTTAATTACCCTCATTAACAGAAGAGTGCCTGAAAATAATTATCTAGCATCTTACAGTGGCTTAGTAATATGATAGACTGTAGACATTATTCAAATGGCACAAGGAATGCAGGTTAGTTTTCAACTGCACAACTGCAGCTAAATATGCCAGACGAAATTCATGCACCACGAGGCATCTAAAATTCATTCAGCTGAACCGCCCCATTAAAAATGTCAGAATTACATATGAAGACCACAATGGAAAAATGATCAGAGTCACATTTTCATGCTGTGGAGAAATGATTAATTAAAAATTCAAAATGATCTTATACACAAAGCACTGAAAAAAACAGGCAAACAAATATAACATATATAAAATATAATAATATATATAATAATATATAATATATGAAATATACAAAAATGCAAAATTTGGACTGCGATCATTTTTCCTTTGTGGATTTCATGTGAAATCAAGTCAACTAGGCCCAAGTATGCTTGTTTAATATACGATACCTTCCATCATTTCTCATAATTAAAAAAAAAAAAAACTTTATCCAATAAAAAAAAAATACTGAAACTGCTGTAGCATTACAGAAATCAAGGAAAATTGCTGAATACTTATTGCTGGGGAAAGTAAAAAAAAACAAAAAAAACAATGTAGCCGAGCTCTCAGTGTTTGATTTAATGTGGCATCTCTTATTTCCAGTTAGCAATTTTCACAGCTGATACTTCCATCATCCCAACAGCAGTTAGGGCATCATGGGCGTGCAGCCGTCTGGCAGTTCAAACATATCGCAGGATAAATACCCCGCTTCCTCTTAGAGAAGATTTATGGTGTTCCGGATACAGTGAAGAAATACAGCGCGAGCTCCAAAGGGAAACTCCCTGGATGTTTTTGAAAATCTGAGCTGAACTCTGACCCAACAGCACCAAGGAGGAAAGGTAATGCGATAACATCGTTGAGAGGGTTTCCAAATAATTTCTCAGGTTAACATGGGCGACTGCAGAGGCTGCATTTCATTTATAGCACACTCCACTCACACAATGACTGACCGCATTGGCTTTATACGATAAATACACAATTTATAGTACACACATTCATCAGCTGAATAACAGCACCGAAAATAACAAACGGAATGTCACACGACTCACCATCATGTCGTTTAAGCATCAAAGCATCAAAGTGATTTACTTTTTATCCCCCCCAGCACATAATGCAGGAGGATATAGTAACCGGTATGTCTGTCCGTCCGTGTGTGCACATGTCTGTAATATTATTGTTTCGAGAGTAGCCATAACTCAAATACCATTCAATATTGTTTCACAAAATTTGGTGTGCGTATTAATCAGGTCCTTGACCGGTAGCTTTTCATATTTTGGAATTTCTGAGATTAGACTATAGGGGCCAGGGGGATACATCACCTTCTGATGACTTTTGCCTCTCTTTGTACATGGCTCATTTCATTATATTTGCTTGAATAATGTTACTATGGGTCACCACAAATGACATCAATGCTATTAAGGTTGTTTATTTGGTTGTTAATTCTGACGCAGCATGGATGTCACATGGGCTTGTAATCAGCCACCCAATTTTCCAGAGCTCACTATGCCTCATTTAAATGATGGAGGATTGCAAACAACAGCCAAAGATGGTATATTTGCAGGAGAGTAATGGCCAAAAGCGGACTTGCATCACCCAGTTCTGACAATAAAGTGTGCCAAAAATTCCTTTTTTTAAATTGCACTTGCAAAATATGACCCTCTGTCCCATCCTTATGCGTAGTTTAATGCATGTACAGTGAAATGGGTTCTGCTAGTAATATACCACACAGACCAGTGCTACTATTACTACTACTATCAATTATAATCAGGAAGCTGTGAAATGTAAGCTTCTAACACTTACACCTTAAGTTGTTTCTAAGTCGTCTGACCTTGTGTGCTCAGCAACTTTGCATGCAGCGCAAAATAAATGTTTTGCGCTGATATTTGTTCTCCCATCTTAAATTACATCTTAGCTTCCCTATCCAACCTTATCCTGGCTTTTCTATCAAGTCCATACTTCTAACTAGGCTTATGCCGTCGGAGGCGATGGCTGGGGGTATATCCCCAAACGCCCCCAATCCTCCAATTCCCCAATCCTTGAATAGACTTTCATTTGAACTTAATTTCAGGTCAATCGGTCAAATGGTTCTGAAGATATGGCCAGAATGGTAATTCTCCATCACAAAGCGCCACCTGGTGGCAAAATTGAACCATACAGGTATGATGTCATCATGTGACATGTTGTGAGGTCATGACCTTGCAGTTGCACATAGTTTCACGTCAGTTGGAGAAACAGTTCCAAAGATATAGCAAAAATGGTGAATTTCATGTAGCAAAGCTCCACCTTGTGTCAAAATTTTGAGCCAAACAGGTATAATGTCATCGTGGGACACATCTTCAGGTCATGACCTTTCATTTGCACTTGATTTGAGGTCAATCGGACAAATATTTCCAGAGGTATGATAAAAACAGTGATTTTTTTTCAGTTTTTGGCCCCTGGTGGCCAATCTAGTAATTGGGAATTGTCCAAAATCAAATCAGTTCTTCCTCTTTATGATACTAACTTATATGCAAAACTTGGAATTTCTAATCGAAATATTATTGCAGTTATCGCGTTAACACTGAAATTAGTTTTTGGCCCCTGGTGGCCAATCTAGACATTGTAAATTGTCCAAAATCGAATCAGTTCTTCCTCTTTATGATACTTACTTATATCTAAAATTTGGAATTTGTAATTGAAATATTACTGAAGTTATCGCGTTAACACGTAGTGCGGCAGCAGCGGCGGTCGGACCAAAAACATAATATCCCCCGGAACGCCATTCGGCGTTCTGGGATATAATTACTCAGGTTACCCAAAAGGAAGCTTGAGTCTAGGACTAATGCTCCTTCTATCGTCTATGTCGAGAATGGGAAATTAACCCAGGACCATGACAAGAAAATGAAGTTATGCATGAGGTGAAATCATGTGACTGACTTAGTTGACTGACTTAGTTTTGTTCTAGAGTTCTCCACGAAGGTCCAGGCTAGCTCGAGTGTACGCCTACTTGGCGTCTCGTCAAGCATAATTTCCTCCTCAGCTGCTTTTCTCCTGACATGTTTTATTGTTGTATATACAGTATTAGTGACGGCAGAGTCGTGATAATTTAGTGTTCAATCGTGCAGTAGACACACATGATTGAGGTAATCAATGTCTCTCTAGGGTCAATATTTCACCCATTCAGGGAATTCCTGTCAGTGACCGCTGATCTTAGGATGTGTGTACACACCAAGGAGCATCTGCTAAATACCAGTGAAGTGCCGTGTTTACCATTATTTTTTACGATGCTGAGAGAGCAAGGTCTTTCATAATCCACACCTGCTGCTGGCAGCCAGATAACTGCTACTGTTCGCAGTTAAAATTACAAGCATTGAACTGAGAATTTTCAAAAGCAAGGTAAACATGTCAATAAAATAGAAAAAAATATTCAGACGAAAGAATGCCGTCCATTCTTAAATTTTATGACGTGAAGAGCAGCATGCAGTCCTTAAACAGACTAAACTCACGACAATCACTTGAGGAGGCAACATTTTATTCTGTGCCATTTTCTTCACTGTGCACTACGTCAGGGTTGAGTAGGATAGATCAAAAATGGCAATATAGCACGGGCACTGCCATTTCCGCAAAGTAATTGCTCGACATTGACACGGCAGCAGTGAGTGACAGTTAGCTGAGCAACGAACGTGGATTTCAATTTCCCTGCTCAGTACAGCTGACAGACGGTTTTGAAATCCTGCGATTTGACTGGAAGATCAATGCACACTGTCTGAAGGTCATATTAGCCGTACTATCCGCTTTTCGCAAAAATGATAAAATAACCGAGGCCTTAACACCAAACAGGTGTCAGAAGAGCAATACATTTCACACTTAGGGCCCATTATATAGGAAGGCCAAAGTGCAATCTTCAGCCGACTGACAAAAAATGAAAAGGTGACATCCACTTCATCTTGGTTTGAAACTCCAAATAGGAAAGATCAATAGGGAGGGAAAGAAAAATCTGACACCTGGCATTTTAGCCTGCGAGTGCTCTAAGCTTGGACATGCATCACTCCATCACAGACATAAACGTGATGGTTATGCCAATAAATTCAAGTTCAAGCGCGCTTAGGTATGGCCTTGTCTTATAAATAGCAATAACAATGCAGAGAAATGCTCTTGATAATGGGTTAAGTCTCAGTTATGAGAAAGGATGGACTGCAAGGAAAGCATATTCAAACCTTTATGGATCAGAAACACGCCTTATACACAACCATGATCAGGCTCAGAAGGATTTAGAGAAAGAGGTGAATTTAAATTACCTTGTGCAAGCAGCCCATGACTATAAGCAGCGGACTTGGCTCGCATGATGCATCACTTTGGCGTCTGTTGTGGCATCTTCCCTCTATTTGATCTGACCTCAGATCAGGTGACCCAGCCACTGGTAAAGCCCTATCCAGCCATCTCTCCCTCCATAAGGGCAGGGCCTCTATCTGAGCCCGGCTATTTCCCTAACGTGCGAACCTTTTCAGGAAGGAAGCTGCTCTTTCCAAATTAAATTCTGGACCAAATGCAGGCTGTAAAGAAGAAAAAGAAAAAAAAAACTGCTTGCTTTTCAAGCCTGCAATATTTATTCTTTTGGGAGATGTTTTTTTAATTACTGTAAAGGTATGCATTATATCTTTATGCAATCATTTACTATTCCATAAATTCGGCAATTATGTAAATATTTGATTCATACTTTTCCAGTTGTCTAATTTCCTTATTTTTTCTTGTTTTGAGAATGCTTCAGGCACATGGTAATTCATTTTTTCTTGTGATGTTTCTCCATGTGCTCAATAGCATATTTATTTATTAATCAATGAGCACAAGAGGCAGCAAAAAACTGCTGAAGAAATACATTTTTTGTGCTTTTATTTCAGAAAGACCTGATGGTTCACCATAAGGTCAAGGTTTCACTTTATCATAACATCAAAAAGACTAAATATAGCTGCAAGCAGCAGTGTAGGGGGTCCAAGCACAACAGGGGATAAGTCTATTCAATTCATCATAACCCAAGGATGCAGAGGAAATAAAGATCATAACAATGGCATAAACGGTTCACAAGTTAGAAGCAAAAATGTACTCTGAAATCTGGCCAGTTGGTGGTGCAACATGGAATGATGGATTGACACCAAATTTAGTGCCTGGATACCCTGGACTGTGCCCTCTGAGGGGGCCAGAGTCCACCAACATCTACTGGTGGCTTCTGTGGCTTGCCATAGAAATCCATTGAAAAAAATGATAATGCTGAGATGGCCGAAATACAAAATGGCTGACACTGACAGTTCATAATTTCCCAATTAGGGTCCTTAACATTCAGGATGCTCACGAGATTTCATTGAAACATCTCCTAGATTCCAAAGTGATAGATATTTGATTTTTTGTCAGATTTTCTGGCGTGGCGCCCCTAGATAATACAGAAGGTAACATTAAAATAAAAAATAGTGATAAAAATCATTGCAAGAGGTTCCCTCGGCTACGCTGCTTGAACCCCTAAATATTAAGTTAATGAAGCTGTTTCAAAAGAGATAGGCTTCCCAAATTGAATCAGAAACCTCATTACATTGAACAAGGAAGCAGAATACAGGTGCTTGAGGCCATTTGATCACACGTGTAAGTGAAATACGGCCGTGATCCGACTTAAGAAACATGACCCGAGGGGCCAAGATTAAAGATCTGAGCAAAGCATAACGCTGTTAAAAAATTCACAAGAACAAAGGAAGAACGAAAGCCATTTAATAGACAGGGTGACTAAAAATGAGACTGGCGGAGTACCTCAAAACAGGTGTTCAACTGAATGGGACACAGGTATGCGAGCTCAAAAGTCTGAGGTGGGGTGGCGGACCGGAGTTAGGGAGTGGGCTGGATCAGTACGCTGGAGTGCAGCAGAGAGACAGACTAGAGCTTCTGTTACACATGCAGGTCAGAGCGAATGCTCCAGTATATGTGTTTGGACAAGACATCAGTTCTGCTTAGCATGCTAACCATTCAAGAGCTACATTAACAACCATAGCATCCGGATTGTTATTTCTCTCACAGGAGTTCTGATGAGAAGCCACGCCACAGCCAAAGGGAATGTGGAGAATATGAAACATTTGCACATTAAATGCTATAAATTTGACATCATTTACAGCTTTAATTTTGCAGTGGGGTCTGCATATTCGCAATTTTACACGAGAGGCCTTAATACTCCAGCTTCAGAGGTAAATCACGACACAGGGCTTACCCTGGCCCCCGGAAGCATTATAGTGCAAAATACACACCTCTGACCTCACAACCATAAAACAAGTTCAGGAAAAAGGCAAAGTGCTGCAGAATTAATTTAATTTACGATTTTATCAGAAGTGGCGGGCAGAGAGTACGCCCTAAAGTGCACTTGAGTCTTTGGTTTCAGTACAACAATAAAAACTGTCTGACAAGGCATTGGTGCAAGAGAAGACCTCCCTAGGACAATACCAACTCTGTCCCCCGCTAACCCGTTAGATCATACATTTTCACTAAACTATAGATCTTGCAACTGTTTTGGCCTTTTCCTATTCATCTATAATGTCCAAAAACCCCACTCTAGGGACATTATTTTAAACCCCGTAAACTTTTCACTGAAGTTTTCCCTTAAGTAGGTTCAAAGTCACAAAAAGCATTTTTTACATATTGTAGGAAAATGACATACAATATATTCTGTATCAGCTGGTTGCAGCGATTCACTGAAGCTACATCACACCTATATTACAGGAAATATTCAAACTCAGAACTCCATGTTTTTATGGCCACAATGTAGATATTCGAGACCATTTTATACACATTTCCCAGGAATTTAACAGGACATATTAGGGATCATTGGAAACCTTGCTATGTCCACTTGAATTTAAAATAAGCCTGAAGTTCCACAGGTTTGAACGCAGCAGCTGCACTCGACAGACCCATATATGGGTCTGTAGGTTTTATGGGGTTAATATCTTGAGTCCTCCTGGGTCAAGGGAAGGGAAGAGCTTCTCGACCTTCCCAGTCATGATAAACAGAATATGCAAGACAGATGGTGATGTTGAGTTTATCCAGACTACACTCCTGGAATGTTTCAGATACTCAAATGACCCACGATGTTATCATCAGGGAATGCAGATTTGTCAGCAAGAATCAACCAAATGACTTTACATTTTCTCGGAGGGTGTTTGAGGTTAAATAAATATTCAGTGCGTCTCCTCTCATTAGGATAAGACCCACTTTGTACATCAGATAGAGTGTAGTTTTGACATCCAGTTATGATAAATGAACTTTTTTTTATGTGCGTGAATAAACTCCATAATTGTAACAGATATGAGAAACTTTTTTTTAACCACTCAGATCCTGAAGATCAAAGCTGCTGCACTTTACTGCTACTTTACTGAATGATCAGTCAATAAATGTGTACACAAACTAAACTGACATCTGAATTTGTCACTTATTTTAAGGAGAAAACAAACTTGTGAACACGACAGCTCTCCAGAACATAAGTCAGCAAAGTTATTCACTTTGGAAAAGCACTAAGCTCATCTTCTGGTACAGTACTGAAAAGTTAGTAACACACACATTTCATGGAAGTCAAAATGGCCCAATTAATAATGTGGTAGGTTTTTAAAGCAAAAGTATTGTTTGAAATAACAGGCATTTGAACTGCTCACCGGGCTGTGGATCAGACGTAAGATTAGGTTTACGAGTGCTGTGTGGAGTGAGCAGAGGTGGAAAGTCCCTGACCGGTGCCCAGCGGTAATGCGATGCACCTGGGAAGTTTGTGTGGGCCCATCCCCCGCCTCTATCAGGACCTGTTTTCACGTCCTTTCATTTCCCTTTATAAAGGCCATTCACAAGGAGCGGCCTGATCCCAGCACCAGGAGAGAGCTTCCGAGTTCCTGCTGTCTCAGTGCTTTTCATACCGCCAAACATCAGCGGCGGCCAACACTGAACTCAAACAGAAATGAAACGCGCCTGATGTGCCATTGCACAGCTCTGTTCAGTATTCCAGCTGCTGGCTTTCAGTCGCAGGGGCTGACCTGAGAACAGCTTCTGTGCCACTGCACGGCTCTGTTCAGTGTTCCAGCTGCTGGCTTTCAGTCACAGGGGCTGACCTGAGCACAGTTTCTGTGCCACTGCACGGCTCTGTTCAGTATTCCAGCTGCTGGCTTTCAGTCGCAGGGGCTGATCTGAGAACAGCTTCTGTGCCACTGCAAGGCTTTGTTCAGTATTCCGGCTGCTGGCTTTCAGTCGCAGGGGCTGACCAGAGCACAGTTTCTGTACCACTGCACGGCTCTGTTCAGTATTCCAGCTGCTGGCTTTCAGTCGCAGGGGCTGATCTGAGAACAGTTTCTGTACCACTGCACAGCTCTGTTCATTATTCCAGCTGCTGGCTTTCAGTCGCAGGGGCTGATCGGAGAACAGTTTCTGTACTACTGCACGACTCTGTTTACTATTCCAGCAGCTGGCTCTCAGTGGCAGGTGCTGATCTGAGAACAGTTTCTGTGCCACTGCACAGCTCTGTTCTGATTTCAAGCTGCAAGCTTTCACTCGCAGAGGCTGTTCTGAGAACAGTCTCTGTGCCACTGCACGACTCTGTTCACTATTCCAGCAGCTGACTCTCAGTGGCAGGGGCTGATCTGAGAATAGTTTCTGTGCCACTGCATGGCTCTGTCCATCATTCCAGCTGCAAGATTTCAGTCTCCGGGGCTGACCTGAGAACAGTTTCTGTACTACTCCACGGCTCTGTTCAGTATTCCAAAAGCAGGCTCTCAGAGGCAGGGGCTGATCTGAGAACAGTTTCTGTACCACTGCACAGCTCTGTTCATTATTCCAGCTGCTGGCTTTCAGTCGCAGGGGCTGATCGGAGAACAGTTTCTGTGCCACTGCGCGGCTCTGTTCAGTATTCGGTCAGTACTGTAAAAAATGTAAAGTTTACACCACTTATAAAGTAGGGCAACAAGGTACAAAGCAAATTTAGCTGGCTCAAGTTCAAGCTCGAAGTTCTTTCAGAAATGAGTTTTTGCGAAAACTGGGACTTGAATTAGAGCGAATCAAAAAATGCTCTGCAGCCGGCTGTCTCATTGTTTTACGTTGAGTCATCTTTTTATTGTCAACAGAGTATCAGCAGAAATCCACAGCCATGCCTTTGCACAATGACTTAATTGCTCCATGAACAGAAATCCATAGCTTTGCCAGCCTACAGTGGTGGCAGTAGAAAACAACAGCTTTCGCTGTGAGCAGTCACAGCTCCTTTATGAAAATTAAATCTACTGTCCATAAAATATAATATTGATATATTGGTACACATAAATATTTCTGCTTTGAGACACTGCAATGTCATTTTATTCAGTTCTTTTCAGAGGTTCCAGTGAAAATATATTTCAGTCTGCTCAACACACACTCCCATTGGCTGTTGCCTCAGTGCTGAAAGTTCCATCGTCCGGAAAAAGTTCTATACGGTCTGAGGTACTGAGGTACCTGGAGCCTCTATGGCCCTTATTAAGGACGAGGATGGAGAGCAGCAGACATGATTTCCAAATGAAAAGCTGCTCCTACTGAACTCGCAGCTGTGTTTGTCCATTTTGTTTTCTATGCAGTGACTGAGTGCCAACACACGTGATCCCATCGGCAGGGGGCTGCGTTGGCATCAGGCTCAGAAGGACCAGTTCTCATAACTCCAGAGGGTCAAACTATCCCATCTGTACAGCCTTGTTCATCAAAGACTGTGGACAAAGAATTACTCACTGACATGTCCCAATTATTTAAATAAACAAGCAAAATTAGTCCTACGCTCCAGGCCAAACAATTACTAAAACCCGACATTTTCCAGAATTTGGCTGGATTTTCTGAACTCAAAGCATATTTTCAGCAACAACTAAAAACAGAATGACATAGAAACATATATCTTAACTAGAGATGTGCAAAATTATTTCATAAGATATATACATGTTCAAATTTCTACTTTCTAGGAAGTGCCCTACCTTAGCCTTGATTACAGCCTGACATATACTCAGCATTCTTTCCAGCATTTTATGGAGAGGAGCCTGGTAACTCATTCCAGGCTTTCAAGAGTCCCTTCATGAGTTCTTTTGAACTTGATGGGCGCACTTCTCTGACTGCCTGGTCAAGTTCACCCCACAGCAACTCAAGGTGAATTTCAAGATGTACAGTTGTTAGTGAGCAACAAGTGTCCCGTTGGTATTTTGTGTGCTTTCGTAGCTCAAAATTATTTTTAGATGACAAAAACCAGCCAAATTCTGAAAAATGCAGGTGGTTCGTAATATTTTGGCCTGGGGTGTATTTTACCCAAACTTTATTCAGTTCTCTCTCCTTGACAATGGTAAGGATTATCAAGCACTAAAATGACAATCTTTGCTACGACAGCAATTTTATTAAGAACCATCCATTTTTAATAATTCAGGGTATTGTAGTGCAATACAGTTGACTTTAAGTGGAGGGCTCCACAGTAATTAGCCTATTTCCCTGGCAAAGATGTCCCCAAAATACAATAGTAAGTCTCCATACATTAACCCTGAGCACTAAAATAAATTTTCAAAACATTATAAATAAATGAGCTTGTGCTGTTGAAAACCCATCATGTGGCAACTTGTTTAACAGAGCTCCCTGTAATAGGTTTTCAACAGCTTTGATTTTGATCTTACATCATGGAGCAAAAATGGCTACGTTTAGCGCTCTAAGGGTTAAACTTGTCAAAGTGACCTTTTTTATTTAATAATGCTGCAAATGGAACCTGTAGACAGGGCTGTGATGCAGGCTGCACACATGGAAGTGCTTAATGCAGGGGTAAAGTGGAAAAACGCAGCTGTTTGTCTTCTAACTTATCTTCCACACCATCTATGCTACAATCGTTACATTATCCTAGGATATCATGCCCATTCTAACCCTTCTGATCACACGCAACCTATGTAGTTATTTTCATGGTGCAGTCCCTGTACAATGCACAGACCTATTAGCCTCTACATTATTCATTACATTATAGCATAAGCCTGCTGCATTTTAATCTAAATCTGCCATCATATTACAATTCCAACAGTAAATCTCAGTTTTGAAGAGAATCTTTTGAATATCTGGTATATTGTGAATGATAAAATAAATAAACGAATATGTTTTAGATCACAGCAAGTTACTTAACTTGGCCAAGGAAGTCTACCTCTACTAATAATATGGCCAATCCACTCATCTCATCACTGTAGTCTGAAATATAGGTAAAATCGTACTCCGTGACTATTCATGCAATCAAATGTAAGGCTCCTTACATATGACTTTTCTGATGTTCGCATTAACATAGTATTAATCAAGTTAAATGAATTTAACTGCAGTAAGTGAGCAGTTAAAATACCTTGTGCTTGAGGAAAACAGGATTGTGACTACATAAACTATGACAAGCCACCGTTATAAATAAACTGGTCTGCATTCGGGCACTAGCATGCTAGATGGGCATAATAGGATTAGTATGCAATATTAATGTGTGAACTCTGGAGTAAGTAAGTAACGTGGACAGTCCCCATAAAAGGAGAATTACAAATTTTACAAAACTTACTGTGATTAAAAAAAAACATTTTCTGCCTCGAAATACAGGAATTTTCTGACTTCAGCGCCATGCTGAGCTGGTTATAGAAATATGCCCCACCAGTTTCATAAATGGTTTCATTTTAAGAGATGAATGACGGACCATGTCCCTGGTCAGCTTAAATATGCAAACCTCATCCAATAACGTCCACTCCCTCAAGCTGGAATAAATGCCCCAACTGTGCCTAAGAGCTTTAAACATTTCATCCTGGGGATGTTCCTTTTCATACTGGACATTACTGCAAACTCTCATTTTCCAAAACACTGTTAGCAGCTGTAAATTATTTTTTTAATATCTATTGAAGGATGTACCCTCTGCTAGTGACATTACGTCAGGCTTAACGGCGCGTGCCATGAAGAATAAATGTTATTTATTCGGATCCTGGGATTTTAATCAGTAAGATAATCCAAAGCTTTCCACGTTTGCAATGCGATCTGCTTTCCTGAGAACCTGGAATTAAATTCTGTCCAACGTAGGGGATATAAACAAAAAGAATAACTATTTATTCAGCTTCACTTAACCATCAAACAAAGATACTAATTGATAAACATGAAACACGTTATCATTTTAAGAGTATTTACACTGCAATGAATTTTGTTGTTGAAGTTCTATAACATAAATTTAGATAAATTCCTAGGTCCCACAGCAATATAGCACATGAAGACCACAAAGGATAAATGATCAGAGTCCAAATTTGGCATTTTTACATGTATTATACATTGTATATTACTATAATATCTATTATAGTATATATTAATTTTATATTTTATATATTTTATCATTTTTGGATATTTGTTCTGTGCTTTGTTTCTGAGATCATTTTTAAATTTTTAATTCATCATTTCTTCACAATGTGAAAATGCGACTCTGATTATGTTTCCACTGCGGTGTTCATATGATTCCTTGTTAGAGTCACTCTTATTTATTCAATTATAGGTTAAGAGATGAAATCACTAGAGCCAATAAAAAGCCAATGAACCAAATCTATAGTGTGTTGTTATTCTAAATTAATCCAGCATGTTTTCATTAAACAATGTTTTGAACAACCTCAATCAATTAAAAGTTCAGCCGGGACTCAGGGGAACAATTTAGATCCAAATCCAGCCCTGGCTTTCTATCCTCCTGTATTCAACCAGACAATTACCAGAGCTGATTGGCCAGAAGGGCTTCACACCTGACCTCCAGGTAAAGGGAGGGTGGAAAACCAGCGGTTCTTGGCCCTCCAGGGATGCGATTTGGGGAACAGAGATCTTAGTTCTGAAATTAAAAGCTCTACCTTGTGCTATCCTCCAGTCACCTGGTTTTAACACAGCTCTTCAGCCCGAGGGAGTAGGTCTAATAGTTTAAAATGGACTGGCTGAGTTTATGGGTGGAAAATACAAATGGCAAAGCTTTTAGCTTCCTGACCCCTTGTCTCTCTACATCTGCCCTCGACAGAGACCAGCACGAACACGGCGTTCTCAGCTTTCTCTCTTACCTTCAGTTTCTCGTAGCGGTCGTTAAGCGAAGCCACCTGGTGCTCGCGGTGCCTGCCGACCAGCTTGCAGAGGGAGCAGATGAGCTGCTCGTCCGTGAGACAGTACATGTTCACCTTCTCGTCCTCGTGTTCCAGACAGGCGAGGCCGCGAAGGTGGGAGTCCGGGAGCGGCTCGGCGAGCCGGTGCCCCGTGAACGGCTTTTTGTTGGGGTGGGTGGCTCGAAGGCACTCCTCGCAGTAGGAGACCTCGCACGTGACACAGGTCTTTACCGCCTCCTGGGGCGGATCCTGCTCGCAGAACTGGCACTGCACGCGCTCCCCGGGTGCTGAGCTCATGGCGGGGGTCTCAAGGGGCGGTCGCTCGCGCCGAGTCTCGCTGGGGGAGTTTGGGCCACTGGCAGAGGCCTTCTGGTAGCGGTGTATAATGTTCTGCAGAGTAACGTTGCGCTTGAGTCCGTCTAGGCCTCGCTGGCTCAGGGTGATGACATAGCGACAGGTGGGACACTGGAAGGCGCCGATGGACTCCACGCACTCGTCCGTGGCGCAGTGGGACACCAGGATTCGGTGGGCGCAGCCGAAACACAGGCTGTGGGCACAGGGGAGTAGCAGGGGGTCCTCGAAAAGCTCCAGACAGATTGGGCAGGTCAGCTCTGACTCCAGAGTTTCCATCTTTATGCCCAGCGAGGCGGCTTTGTCAGCGAGATCCAGGGAAGCCGATCAGCTTTCTAGAAGGGCGACATGAGACGTTTTAGTCAGATCAAATTTTCAAAAAAATAGTGGCAAAGCCACTGCGCTGGCTTGGCCAAACATGGCTAAAATCGAACTTGGCCTAGATGCGAGAACACTGACAAGGTGAAAAGTTTATTGACGCACGACAGACCTCCACGAAGGCATCAAGCCACAGCATAAGCTCGAATGGCCTAGAGGCCGAGCGGGCTAAGAACAAGGATTTTTTTGAAAGTAGGAAGGATGAAGGGAGGTTAGGATTCCATAAACAAACTAGTTGAATTCATGACGCAAGGAAACAAGGGGTCTCTCACATTAAAATAGACAGAACTGCAACCTCTAATTTCATTAGCCAGTACTTTTTAGTGACCACATTAGCAATAACTTGTGCAGTCAGGGACGCAGGTAGGCCAACGCTGGGGGAGCTTCAGCTCTCCTGAATCGTTCTTTGATAATTTAAATATGTGTTTAAATCATCAAAAGCTAGAGAAGAATAGACCAGACCAGCCCCCCTTCCTGAAGACTTAGCCCCCCATCTATTAATCTCCTGTTACATCCCTGTGTGCAGTTATGCTCAGATACGCTTTGGCCAAAAACTGTATGCACATTGCACAATTAATAGTATAATGTTTTGCTTAGGATGAGAAAATATTTGGATGTTGTGCAAAATGAACTTGACCTTCCTTTTCGATGAGAAAAATGCACGCATATGCAACTGGACTTTTAAATTCCCAAGACACATTAGATGGCTAGTACAGCAAAATTTTCTTCAGAAAGCCAGCGGAAAAAGACAAAACAATTTTTATTTCCAACTCCAACAGCTGTTTCTGTGTTGTGCAAAACAGACCATGGAAGTTAGAGCTTTGCAAAGAGTCCCGTGCTTTCTTGTGTAAATAAAACGAAGATGGAAAAGCTATGTTCTGAGCTCTCCAGGTGCGCTCCCACGGTTATGGTCAGCCAATGGCCAGGGCCGAGGCCTCGTCTATTCTCCCACACGTTTACGACTCAACTGAGCACGCCGCGATGACAGTGTGCTATTGTTGAGAAGACCATTGAATACACCAGCTGCATACAGTCAAACGCAACCCACCCTGTTTCACAGTGTGAACCCAGAGGTCTCAGTGTGAAAGAGGCCCCAGCTCATTAGTAACATAAAACACATAAAAACAATAGCTCATTATCAAGATTTTGAGACATGGGGGTATTTATGTGATGTGACCACGCAGCAATTAGCCCAGACAAGTCCCCGGCAAGTTTTTTTTCTCAGGTCATTCACCAATAATTCGGCCTTGCAGCAACTCTAGCAGCACGATTAGCAAGCACTGCCTGCTATAGCTGTATCTACCAGTTACAGTAGTTCATCACATATTGGGCATCGGTTGTTCAGATAATCGAACGGTTATATACACAGATACATACATGGATTTGAAAACACAATAAAGATGTGCTTCAAGTGTACACTTTCAACTTTAATTTAAGGATTCTGACAAAAAAATATTGTATAAACTATCAAAAAAACTACAACCATTGTCGGCTAAGCTCCCAAAGTTTTAGGGAATCAAGAGTAAATGGACAAAGCAACAGTCATCGATTAAATTTTTAATTCACGGTGGCAAGTCTTTTGCAGCCAATGACTTCCAGCAGTCTGGAACCAACATACATCAGGGGTAGGTCCACGTGGTATTAATGGTTAGTGTCAAGTAATTCTATGAGAAACCGGTGGTACTAAGTAGCTTTAAAGGTGCCAGTGGGGCTAGTTACAGCCTCACTTGCTGTGAGAGGTCCACATGGAAGTGATGGCTACTGTTCAGTATACAGCGCTGGCTTTTTTTGCAATGTGAACTAGAGACAGTGATACAGCTTAGAGTAAGAGGAAGGTTAACCGTTTCAAGACTGTACGATTATGGCAGGTTGCTCCAGAGCTAAACTTTTTGCTGTAACTTGGAACTTGGCATAGGGCAACATTTTAGTGTGCTGTTGATGAACATATTGCCGAAATTCCTTTTTTGTGTGTCTTTTTCTGGGGATTCAGATCTCTGAGCCCAAGGACCACTCCAGCCCTGTCCCCCACTGAGAGCTCAGTGGCTGCAGCTGTCCTGATCTGGTACTGCCCCTTTCGTCCAACCAAGGCCGCAGCACATTGTCTCACAATAAGGAGGTTCCTGACTTGAGTGCTTGGCAGTCAGGACCTCCCTCCCCATGTACGAGTGCATATCTTCTGGGTACCCAGGTTTCTCCCACCCCAAAAGACAGGCGCTACAGAAACACTCTTGTGCCTCTGACCAAGACTCTGGCTTTAGAAAAATATGTACCATAGCAACCCTACTGATGCCCCTGACCAAGGCTCTGGCTTCAATACTGGAGTTGTTCCCCAGGTGCTCTGTGGCTCTCCACTGCTCCTAAGTAATCAGGATGGATCCAATACAGATGAATTGCCCCATGGGGTTCAAC
Organism: Gymnothorax reevesii; assembly: GCA_029721435.1. NCBI lineage: Eukaryota > Metazoa > Chordata > Actinopteri > Anguilliformes > Muraenidae > Gymnothorax > Gymnothorax reevesii. The sequence goes on along the minus strand of CM056586.1, from coordinate 38,739,726 downwards.
AAATCTCCATACCCCTTGTTTACAGCAACACCTTGCAATATCCCGGAGCTACAGATGCTACTTCTTGGATCTCTTATCAGACTATCATCTCACCAGTATTACAATTAACTAGCCAGTGGAGGATGGGCTATAGCCAGGCTCATCCTGAGATTTCATTTCACTGGGTAAATTTTTTTTCACCACTAAGGATTTTTATTGGGAGTTTTTTTTTTTTTTAAATATGTATGTCATCTGAGGATTGAGCTAGGCACTGCACTCATTTACTTTGTAAAGCCCCTTTGTAAAAGGCCTTCTGTGAGAAGGGCAACACAAATTAAATTGAATTAAACTGAATTGAATGACCAGATGCTGGTTTTTTCCATGGCTATGCTCTCCTAAGCCTTCACTGCAGCCATCTTCAGTTTCTATTTTGTTCTTCGGGTGGTTTGCCTTCAGCGAGCGAAATGCATATTCGATCAAATTCATGACTTGTGAGTCGTAAAATATTCCACTTTTTTGCTTAATAAAATTCAGGTCGGTTTTGCAGTATGCTTCCAAGTCATCGTCCATCTACTGTGAAGTGCTGTCGAATGAGGTCTGAAGCTTTTGGCTGAATCATTGCATTATTTTGCCATAAACAATTCATAACTCAAACTTCAGCTTTTGTCAGTCGCATCACCAGTAAATACGAGGAAACCAGCCCAATTGGAATCCACACATGCCCACACATGAGTAGCTGTTTTGGATCGAGAGAAGTCTGATCCCTTCTCCATATTTTTTTCTTTCAATCTTTTGGTACAAGTTGACCATTGTCTGATGTGTCCACAAGATACTCTTCCTGAGCTACATAGGTTTAGCTCTTTTATGGCTAATTTCCAGATTTTTAAGGTCATATTTTACTTTTTGGGATTAAGCCTGGTGGGATTATTTCCGGTGACGTCTTCTCTTGATTGCTGACTTTGGAACGGATATTCCTACTTCCTGGAGAATGTTTTTGAACTGGCCAACAGTTTTGAAGGTTTTTTTCTCTAATTCAGAGGGATAAAAATCTGTCATCTACCACATCCACATCCCGGCCTTTTCGTACTCCTGAGCTCACCAGTTCCTTCTTTTTAAGAATGTACCAAATAGTTCAGTTGGCAACATCTAACGCTTTTGCTTTTTCTCTGGCGGGTTTCAGACTTTTCAGCCGAATAATGTCTTGCCTCACTGGCAGTGACAGCTCATTGGACTTCACGCTGAGAGTTGACAGCAACAGATTCAAAATGCAAATGCTATTCCTGAACTAAAACTGCAGAGTTCACTCTTAAATTAAGTCACTGAATAAAACACCTGGCTTTGGAAAAGCTGTGCAGCCAATTTTCAAATTACTTTCAGGGTCTTATTGGGGGGGGGGGGTCTCTTTATAAGGTTCTGTAATACCTAAACCATCCATCCAACTTTAATATGAACAATGTCAAATTGAAGCTGAAAGCCTGAACTTTGAACTCATATTCATTATTTATAATTCTTTATGTATAGGTGTGTCATAGAGTGAATTGTGGCATTTCCTAACTGTTAAAAATTTGTAAATAAATAAATGAATAAAGCATGCTAATTGTGACCTAAATACATCTTGGTAAAAGTATTGCTCCTTCCACAAAACATTTGCCATATACAATGCAAAAGAGCACCGATAAACTTCAAATCCTTGTTTTAATTTTGAATCCGTTTTTGTTGAAGTTTAGTGGAACGTCTAACTCAAGGTGTCACAACTGGTGTAGTTCATTCATCTTTGTCATATTAATATATTATTTCACTTACCTGGATTCAAACTGCTTGGAACAAGACATGTTATAGTTAGAACTAAAATAGAACTAAAAATACGCTCCATACCTCTCATTATGAAAAGTTGGAAAAACTTACTATCTCCAATTTACTGCACCAAAAACATGAGTAGGCGCAGCTGGGAGTGAGGTCAGATTTTTGGATACTTCCAACATTGACCCATTTATCTGAAATCAGGCAACGCTCTGTACACTGTATAATTAAAAAGCCGTACCGTGTGGATAAATTATGAATGGAAAATGTACATAGCCATTATGAAAATCAATACATTTAACTATAGAGGCTTTTAATCCAGATAGCAAGGAACAGACCGCAGTCACACAGACACAACACACATCATTTACTCTGCAGTGGATTTTCACAAATTTAACTTTTCAGTTTGAAAATCAAACAGTAGCATGTAGTTAGTATAGGAATCATCATTCACACTAAGCAACCCTTGCCGATGAAAAACGCTAATGTTTAGCCAACTCAATGACCCTTGATCAAAATTCAAAATCTCTGGTCGAACAGAGGCAACGAATGGAAATAAAACTTTAAATTGTTGAAAGGGGAGATAATGACGCCTTTTGCACTTAAAACAGGCAGGTTCATGCTCAATGTGACAATCAGGGTAATAAAAACACCTTTATATAGATAAGAAAGGTTAGGCTTATAGACGAACACCCAGGCGGCTATCAAACTCACAACTGTCCTCCAAATTATCCGCTTAATCGAGCGGCCATATAAGATTTAAAATTAAGAATTTACGTACCGATGGATTTCGCCACGGTTTATCTCGCTGAGACATCTCTGAAGTATAGCGGAACATCCGGCCCAAATCACAAATGCATTATTAACTGGAATACACGAAAATAAATTAAGTTAAAACTGTTCTAGGTCAGAGGAGCCATATGGCGACCCTTGCAGCCCTCCAGTAATCCTACGTCTAGGCTGTCAGTGATCGGGAGATATTCTGATGCGCCCAACAGCGGATAACGAGGAGTCCCAGTGAAACCCGTGTATTTCTGCAAAATCCGAATTGCCTCCACCAGGGGACGTACAGCGGTTTGTAACTCCGCGCAGTCAGAGAATGCACACCTCTGCAGTTTGGGCATCCGATAGCGGATCCGTATGAAAATAACTGCCTATGTGTACTCCATTCGTGTTTTCTCTCCCGCCCCTTCCCACTAAAATTAAGCGGAAAAAATACCGACAAAAGTCGGTATCCCACTCCGGACCCCAGTCTTCGTTCGGCAGCCGGTGTCCCGCCTTAAGAACTTCGCAACAAATTCATGCACAAAATTAGAAAGCCTGACGGCGCGAAGCGAGTACAAGGAGTTCGTCTGGCACTGTGAGACACCAAGACCAGAGTGCTGGAATTTGTGATGACCCAGCTCCGGAACGAGGGACCGTCTTGGAAGAGGGGGATTACATCACAAACTGTCTCCTGATCCACAGCTGTGTTGGCTCAAGTGCGCCCGTGTATGTCAGTGCGGCGCTGATCACTCACAGACTCGAACGCTCTCTCCACATTACGAATACATTAATTGGTTCTTTCTGTGTAGCCTGCATGCATCACCACACCCATGCCTGCAGGTTCCGCGTGTAGTATGACCAAATAAGCGATCGTGGCTATGGCTTTCTTAATGCAAGTTGTTCACACCTTTGAGTAGCTTTCTGGTGGCCACTTCGTGCGTGTGATATCGTGCATTGTTTAAAAAATATAATTTACAAATTCCATGCTTCCGAAATGGAATGGCATCAATGTGCATGTTTAGCCCTCAAACTTGGCAGAATTGGAACATATTCGCATGGAGTGAAAATTTAAAATATGGACACATGAAGATTGCATGCTTTGTTTGATGTCAACAGATTAACATCTGTTCTATATATATTTTACATCATAAATATGTTGAATGCAGTTTAATTGATGTAAAAAAAAAAAAGATATACAATACCAGTCCAAAGTTTGGACATACCCCCATTTTTCTTGAATTACATGTTAAATAAAGAAAGAACCACCCTTTATTTAGCAAAAAAAGATGTAATTGTTAAATCCATCAAACAAACTTGCGTTTGTAGTCATATTTGTTGAGCAAACTCACATTCATTTTTACAAGGGCGGTTATATGGCCATAATGAGTTTGCAGATGAGCGGCCATCTAAGTTCCCAAAACTGTGCCGCACTTGTTGTTTGCTTTGCATTGACCTCTTTGCCCAATAAGTCCCAAAACAGCTTGACTTTAATTCAGCTGTTGAAAAAATTGAAGGAGCTTGTTTGTCTGTTTACTGAGATTATCTTGAGAAGTTAAGTCATTTGAATTTCTCTAAAAACAGAGTGCTGTAGGGAGCCACCAAGCCAATGTTGACATGGAGATTAAAAAAAATTTTGAAGTATGTATTATGATTGGTCATTATAAGTACAAAACTCATTGTAATATATTGCTAAACTGTAAAAATGTAAATAATGATGTATGTATGTATAATATATTGCAATAAATACATTGAAACTAATTAATACTATTGTTGTCATTCCGTGACAATTTGCCACTTGTGATTCCGTGACATTGACTTTTTGAAATTTCTTGCCCATAAAGCAGGGTTAAAGTCAATATTTGTTTCTATAACTTACAGTATTAACAAAAAACACCTTAAATATGAACATATTGAAGTTTCATAACTTAACTATGATAGGAACATCACTTTCTGGATAGTTAAACACAACATTAAAAAAACCATGTCAATTTTGTGTAATTCCGTGACGGAGTAGTTTTTGCTTGTTTCTTCAATTAAAATTTCTCAAAAAATATACTTTCACTTAATAATATTCAAGAACAAGTTAATACCTTCAATATGACATATCATACTTGATTTTATCTTATTTACTTGTAGAGTTACATACCAAAATGTAATGGGACTGTAATTCCGTAACAGCTTGGCGGCCCCCTGTAACATTAGCAACGTGTGTCCAAACTTTTGAGTGGTACCGTTGCAAAGACATTGCACTGATATCGGGTGAAACAAAATATGATACAGTTTACCCCTGTCTGCAGGGAGCAGAAACCCTAGACACAGGTGTCTAAACTGATGCTGTAATTGTAATTGATGGGAGTCAAGATGGGATGAGAAAAAAGGTCGCACTTTGCATAAACACATTTATTATACCAAGCGTCTTCGCACAAACGCGTTTCGGCGTAGTGCCTTCTTCAGTGTGAAGGCACTACGCCGAAACTCGTTTGTGCGGAGACGCTTGGTATAATAAATGTGTTTATGCAAAGTGCAACCTTTTTTCTCATTTCATTATTGTTGTTTTTGGTCTTGCACTCTTAAAGTTTGGGAGTGAAGCCCGTTTGTGCCTTTATTGCGAGTCAAGATGGGAGTCATGTCTGAAACAGTGAAACAGAAATTGCAGTCAGTCATATTTCCCATCAAACCTGATCTGCTACCAGGATGGCTTATCTGGCATAGGGAGCAACTAGGTAATATTTCATCACCGCCAGCCAAAAAAAACTTTGCACTCTCAAATATTTGGTTGGAACCGCTGTAGCTTTGATTACACAGCAAATTTGTTGTGTCTTTGTTTTAACAACCTTATGCAATGTCAGAGCATTTATTTTCAATCAGAGTTGCATTCATTTTTGGATTGACATCATTTCTTGACAACAAGATAGTTGAACCATTCTAGTTTTCTTCAGCACATCTCAATAACTTTCGATGTATGTAGGTAAGATAAGGACTTTGCGGTGACTAATTCTTGTCTGAAAATTATTCTCAGACTTGTTTTTCTGATTCCTCATTTTCTTTGCTTGATGCAGGCCAACAATTTGTTCCTCATGAAATACTGTAACAACTTTTCCACCACCAGAAGATATGTCTTCCGACATGATTTTCTTAATAAATGAGAGGGTACGTGCTTCATCAGCTAGGATTAAAATAATTATTGTCAGCTGGAGCATTTATCAATGATCCACTCACAGAAAAGGGCTATGAATATTGATGATAGAAAAAAATTGTTCAACCTGATAGCAACAACATGAAGCCACACAAACTCAAATGAACGTGCTTAGTGAAATGCTGCAAAAGGAATAAAAAAAATACACAAATTCCTGGATTGTCAATGAACCATCAAACTTTGTCATTTGCCATTTGCTAATGGGTCCCTTTCAAAAGGCAGCTTCAATTTTTCCACAATTTGTCAGCCCTCGGGGAAAAAAAAAGGCAGCTCAAGAGTCCAGGGCCAAGAGTCCACATCTGCCCTCTCAGCACGTTCTTACCCTTTAAATATATCTAGCTTGACTAGTCATACTCAATCCTGTTGAATGTGATAAAACACAGTGCTTGCTTTCAAACTGCATACAGCTCTAATAAGAATTTCATTCTTGAGAGGTGGTAAAATAAAGGGTAAAGAGATGGATTACAACAAGACTCCGCAGTGAAAGAGCCTGGGTGCTAAATTGGCCAGCTTGCAGTCCAGACCTGTCACCCACTGAAAATATTTGGCGCATTATGGCCGAATAACTTTCAGTTAGTTTTCTGTTCAGTTTGGAGACTGAATGGATGGAGACTGTGAGCCTTTGAAGACTTTCAAAGACTGTGCACATGCATTTATGAGCATGCTTTTTTCTGCAATTCACAAGAGTCATGCAGAATGATTACATACCTCATTTCCATTTACCATCCAAATAGCAGATATTTAATACAAACAAATGAACAAATATTTAACCTTTTTCTAATCCAAAAATAACAGTGGGAGGGAAAATAAAATGAAGGCAGCGAATACAGCCTGAAAATGCCACGGCAACTACTTGTACCGAAAGAGCCGCTGACTTCAAGCATACGGTGGTTCAATTATATTTTAAGCAAATTATTGCCTGTATAATCCCAGCCACTGAGTTTTTCCAAGGCTGATTTTGCATAAACATATAAAGCAATTTGAAGTGCTCCTGATTGGATTTTTCCTTTTAAACCACCCATCTACCACACATACAGTATGTTCCTGAATAAAAATCTCTTTGCATTTAAACTTCAACTTTAAAGGTTTTGAGGGTGTTTATTCATAATGTACACATATGACGGATATTGCAGGTAACGTCAATCGATGTTAGAGGAGATTTTACAGTTTTCCACAAAGGCTGCAAAAAAGTATGAAAACAAATTAAAAAAATAAACTAAAGGGCACTCAGGAGAGCGCAGACCTCTGTCACGCCATATCTGTTCTTTTGGTGACAGAATATGTTCCAGATGACTTCCAAAATTAAATCAACTCTTCTGAGGACTACCACCCATCATCCCGCTAAATTTCGTGCCAAACCGTTCATAACATCTTGAGTTATCCAGTCAGAAATATCACACAGACCCGTGTTAGACAAACTTATTTCAATTCTTCTGGATCCAGAATCCAGAATATGTACGTTACCGGATCACTTCCAAAATTGAATCAACTAGTGCTTTGACTACCATCTGTCATCCTACCAAGCTTCATGCCAAGCTGTTCATAACTTTTTGAGTTATCTTGTTAACAGGCGAAAAGGCAAACAAACAGGGTGAAAACATAACCTTCTAGGCAGAGGTAATAAATAGACAAATAAATAAACAAACTAAATAACTAATAGGCATAGTCTGGATCAAAGTGGAGGAACTGCAGCTGTCCAGAATATACTGCACATAGAAATAAAGGACACGCCCAGCATGACTCTCAGATAAAGCAGCGGGGGCTGAATATCACACAGGAAGCTTATTACAGCCACCAGCTCCCTTCAGCTTCTCCGGCGACATCACTTCCACTTTTCCACTGTCATGCCACAAAGGCCTGAATTTTGATTTCTTTTAGCAAAAAAATCTGTGCAGAATTACTAGACAAATTAAACCCCAAGTGTCTCTCTGGTTAAGCTAGCTACCAGCAAAAAAAAGAATATACTATTAAACAAATGAATTATACATAAATGCATTTTCCCCCCAAAAGTAAGCATTGCCAAGCTTACACTTACGCGTTTAACTTTTTTTTAAAAGAAAAAAAAAAACTTTAAAGACAGGAGATCTGCACACCATTTGAATGTACTGAATCCGAGCTTAAGTCCCGCCACCTTGTGTAGGAATTGGGCAGTCAAAGTTATTTAAGGTAAGTAGATTTTGAAAACTTCTCCAGCTCAGTGTTTCTTGATTCCATCCCTCCTGATATTCCCTGTTTAGTGCTTATGAAAACTGTCAGGATCTCCAGCATGTTCTAACATCTGCTCTTTTCGGTTTCATACCAGCTCATAACGGTTCCCTCCATCCCTCGCATCTCGTTTACAGGTAGAGCAGAGACTCCTTTACATAAATATGACAGATACTGACCCTCAAGTCATAAAAGTCAACTCCCAGATGCAAAATAGTCACTGGAAATACAAAGAAACAGTCCTCCATTAGTCCTCCTCTTTTCTCTATTTACAAAACATTCACTGGCTCGGATTTAACTTTTAACTTATTTTTGCGAGACCAAAAGAACTCCCAAATCAAATTTTCCGCAGGATAAATTAAACATAAGGAGGAACTACTGCCAAAACAGCAATCATTACAATAATTGGCATAATCAGATACATTAAAACATTAACTTGACCAAATATGTTTACCATTACCGCAGCTGTTTTCACGTCTCTGGAATAGCAGAATTGGATGAATTTTTGATCAACTGCTGGCAGGAAAGTTCCGGTTTTTTCCAGTCACCATGTGCTGCGCTTTACCCTTTTTAAATTATTCACAGCCATCCTTCTCTCTAAAAACACTGGTGAAATTGCCCTAGCCATGGGAACTGACGCACAAAAGCACAAAAAGTCTGAGGTAATGTTGACACTTATTCTGAGATGCTTAATGAACCGTGCAGCAGAGAAGGGAAAGATCAGAGACCAAGATATGCCCTGAGATGAGAACCTCACTGGTCGACCAGGGCGCAGGGGCCGATGGCTATATATGGGCTTTTCGGCTTTGAATGGGCATTTCCGCTGCATAGGCCATCAGTTTTTACACGATTACGCGTTAAGAGATACTGGCAAGTGAGCCCGTTTTAATAAGGGCAACGAAATATTTACGTCACCCCGAGCGGGGAAGGTTTCAGATTCATTCCATGCAAATTTAAATGCTAGTTGGTCGCGAAGGGCGAATGCTAAAATCCCATCCAAATTATTTCAGACCAGAACTATAAAGGAAGCAGGGTGGTGATTCAGCGGCGGTTTATATAACACACTTTGTCACTGAGCAGGAGGAGTGGAACAAACGGCCAATAAAAAAAGCTCTTGTGCGCAGACTGGAGGGTAAAATCGCCCACCCAGCGCCTTGACGTAACCACTGCTGGCATCGTTTGGAGCTTTGCAGAGAAAGTAGGTCAAATGCGATGACCCATCTCGTATAATCAGGATGCGCATATGTAGCTTAATTCTCAGATGACTGAGTGGCGGCTCAGCCGATGAAAAATGTGGCTGTTTTCATGCACCCGCGTCAATTCAGTGTTTCGTGTCTGTGCATGTGTTCGTGTGCATGTGTGTGTGGGTGTGTCTGTGCATGCACATGTGTGTGTGTATGCATGCACGTTTGCACATGTGTATTTGTGCACAATTTCTTACAGCCCTCCCAACCTGGCAACTTTTGGCTGAGCGCACAGGAGAGCTGGAGTAAACTCTACTCTGCACTGTGTACTGTTGTGAGCCCAGTAAAGACTTAAGCATTGCTGTGGAGCGCTGAGTCTGCTGTAAGAATGGCTGGTGTGTTCTCCCTGTGCTTACATTCTCATGATGCTTTCAGAGGGACGGCAAGTTACTACAACAGGAAGCAAATGTGGGGTCAAACATTATCAACTGTACCAGCATATGGGATGTACACGAAGAGAGTGACTTTCAAAATCGCTGAAGGAATGCAGTGACCTGGAATGGTCATTAATTCAGAGGCGAATTTGTTATGCTCATAATTCTAGTGTGGTTTTTTAATTTAAATTTCAGCTGAAAATTGTCAACCACAGGCACCAAAAGATGGCCATGTTGGGAAAAGTTGATGTTTGCATATGGTAAGTGGCAGATAGTTTTGGAAGATAAGGGAACATTTCTCAACAAGGCTTGCAGGTTTCATATTGGGTAAACCATGTATTCTGCAAATATGTAACCGTCACTATATCTCATATAAATCTAATTGATTCAACATACCCTTCATCAGTATTTTTAATTCAAATTCCAATCCTAAATAAATAGATACTGAATGATTGACAATGAGCCTTCCCATGTAGAATCTTGGGCATCCATGAGCCTATTTTATTAAATAAAATAAAATAAAATAAAATAATGGGAATGGCTCGTGACATTCAAAATCTGAACGCATGCCCTGGGTTCAGCAGCACCAATATTTCCACGCATCCAATCAGCTGACAGTCTGTTCAGAGAGCTTTAAGTACACTGAGTATGCTGCACATGAAAGCACAGCTCACGAACAGTTTCCCATGCAATACCATGACATTATTCTTCCAAGCAGGTACAGTACGCTCTGACTTACATTCAGCAAAATCCACAAGGAAGAAAAAAGCCCCCCCCCATCTCAGTGTTTAGTCGAGCGTGAAATTGTTGGAAGCGCGCGGGCTCGTTCGGCTGGGATACAGTTGAAAAAACAGATGGTCGGCTTTTGAGTGCCGTTACGTTCTCTGGATTTCGTCAGAGTCCTAAAGACTCAAGTTCAGACTGGTTCGGTGGGATCAAGGGTCCAAAGAGAGCAGTATCTCCTGAGCAACTGCACACCACAGAGTTCTCTTTGTAAAAATAATTCAGAGCAAGTATTGGTCCCACTCGAGACATTTCCCCGCCAATGGCAAAAATCTCTCAGAAATAAACGGTGTGCTGCAAGTTTCCTGAATTTAACTGTTTGACCCTCTCATTTGAGCTGGATGTTTCGCGAGACTTGTTTAGCTCATGGGTGTGTCATTATTGTTCCTTGACATGTTCCTTACAAAACAGCACGGTAATGCAGTGGGCAGTTGTCCAATTTACTGCACTCTAAACTACACTGCACTCAGTGCTACAGTATATGCCTCCGCTGAGTGCCTTACAGGTGGGCATGCCAGACCTTTGACCAGGAAAAAATGAGGTCACAATTGGAGCTATGACATTGACATCAAGTAGGCTTCTGGAGTCTTCCAGTATGCATGACCTGTTTAAATATGGGGGCTGCCCCTACAACTGTTCACCAGCTAGAGAGGTAACAAGCACTGGGACAACAGACGGCGGAGGGAACGACAATATCTCACTGGCAAGTATCACCGCGAGGGTAAAAGATGAAAATGGATGAAGGAAGCACTACCTGGATCTGATGGCTAATCCGACAGGTGCTCTGTTGGGCAGGTGAAGTTGCGAGGAAAAAAAAAAAAAAACAATTCCTGAGCATAAAAGGCAAACACCCAAGGAAAAAAAACAGGTACTCCGCCTTCGATGAAAGATGAGTTAAAATTTTCATTCATGAGCATGGCAACAAGATAGACCAATGCGTTTCGACTATCTTGTTGCCATGCTCATAAATGAATATTTTAACCCATCTTTCATCGAAGTCGGAGCGTCTGTTTTTTTGCTTAGGTGTTAGCCTCACTTTATATTGAGCAATACTCCCTGAAACTGTTTTTTCAAAGAAATGAAACAGTCCCACACACCTGTGTTAGGTTCAAAATAAATTCTTAGATTTTTGACCAGTTTAATGAAATTAATTTGAAGTTACTTAACTCAGTTATGTGGAACTGTCACTTTCTAGTGTCGAGTGTCTAAATTTCTCATGGATACGGGTATGCGAATGTGTGTGACGCGCAATGGATTGGCAAAGGCAAGCTGTCCAGAGTGTGTTAATGGCTCTCGATCTCTGGATCCTGTGAGAGGCTCCAGGCTCTGTGATCCTGACCAGGAAGAAATTATTTGGATAATAATGGATGGATGGATGTCTTTTTCCAGAGTGTCAAAGCAGTGTGTTGAACCACAAGGCCCACATAGAATGGCAAGGAGGGTATAAATATGCTAGCGAATTCTGGGATGCCCTTCATTCAATCCACCATAGAATATGTTGTTTTTAACATTTCTTGACATCTTGCTTCCAGTATGGGAGAGTGAGATCAGAAAGTCATCATTGATGCAGGCTTGCAATCAGCAGGTTGTATGGTGCTCTCTCGATTGTTGCTGAATGAATTAGGACAGACAGCATGAATGTGCAAAGAGAGGGGGAGTGGGTGTTACAAAGGTGTAATGGGCGATTTTGGATTGAGCCACTGTGAGGTCCTCAGTTATCAGTGCAACCACCTCTTCCTGTTTCCCAGCCTATCACCCTGCATAGTGATCAGCAGCTAAACTAAACAGAGGCAAACCTTCCACACGCTATCACTCCAATGACTTTCAGCTGTTTCAGATATGGTCTTTCAAAGCAGCCGACGGATTCAACACATCCTCTCACAAATGGCGACTACGTTATAATCGCAAAAGAAACAAGATTTGCAGTATCACAAATAAACTAAACTTCAAAAATCAATACATAAATGAATAAACCTGCTCCCTTGGGGGGATTTCTAATCACAAACTGCCAGCCAAGCATAGAAAACCCCAAGAGATATGTCACTCTGTTTGTACTTGTTTCTGCCATCAACTAAACCTGTAATTTACGCATCAGGGTATGTAATTTGAGATAAACAGATGGTCAAGGCTCTGACTTGGCTCTAGACAACGCCCAAGATGCAACTGCACGAAACCGCATGAAGTGAGAGATGATAGTTTCCCCCTTTACCATCTCTTTAGGAGGCGCGCTAGGCAGCAGTCCTTTCTGTGATCGTAGTGTCTAGGAACACGGCAGTTTCTATTGGTACAGCAGTCGATTTCAAGGGATTAGGATAAGGATTCGGGATTATGGTTAGGGGAAGGGTTACAGGTCGGGGTTAGGGTTAGGGTAGGACTTGAAATGGGGCTGCCGTATCTCTCTACATTGAAATGCATTGAAAAACTGCCGTACCCATAGCAACTGCCTTCAGTAATCACATGCCACCGCAAACAGAGAGCTCATGCATTACCGGATTTTTCATAACTGCGGCACAAATCATTGACTGCATTATAACAGCCCCAAAGGTCATTCTGAGCATGGCAGGAAGACCAAAGCTCTTGAAGGTAACGGTCAGTGTGTCACATTACCGTACCTCCACTGCCAAAAACTATCGCACGACGCGCATAGATTTTTCTGGCACACCTCTTGTCAGGAGAGATCGGAGATTCTCGGGACGGCGTCCTCAGGTTGGCTGAATATAGGGCTAATTTTTTCCCGTCTGGAAATGTTTTCACATAGAGCAGATCATCAGTCAGCCTGCACAGCCAACTGCAAGGTCACCCCACACATGCCCTGTTTCATCGATGTATCTGGCACCCCCCGGGGTAGTCATGCAGAGCATGAAACATTAGACTGTCATAAAATCACAACCCTCGGTTATAACACGTTCCATTTAAATAAATGCCATTACGCACGTTTATCTAATTCAGTGACCTGGCTAGTAAAAAATAAATATATATATATATATATATATATATATATATATATATATTTTTTTTTTTTTTTTTTCCATGTTTTAATATGTTAAGAGATAATCTGTCACTTTGTTAGATATTTCCCAGTGTTTTGTATTTCTGGTTTAGAACGTTCTATGGGCTACGGACTGATGATCGCAGGCATACAGGGTTTTTCCAGCCCCAACTTTTGCAGGAGCTTTAGTGACCTCATGAGGCAGAAATGCTAAAAAGCAAAATAACTGAGAAGTGTGGTTTTTCATGAATACTTTCAGCATCCAGCACGAACACAAATGTGGTCGTTGGATGTTAATAAGCTGTTATCTTGACCAAATTAGGTACATTTTGTGTTTCAAGAAGATGTTAAACCATATCCAGAACCATTAAGAACAAGACCCATGTTTATATTCAAACAGATCAGGTGAGAAACTGAGAACATTAAGAAGTGCCGAATTATGTTGCTGAATACAGGTGTCCAGAGTTCTTTCAAAATAATTTGGTTGAACTGAATAACAAAAATGACACAAAAAAGGTTTGAGTATTATTTACTCACTTAATCAATGGTTAGTTTGCTGGACCTCATGTCCATGGTATTTAAATTTGTTTTGATTTTTTTCCTTCTTTAAATATGGTTGTTTCAAATATATCTCAACATGGATGCAGAGTTTTTATTCTTCATGGCATATATAAATAGTCACCAAAATGTTGCAATACAGGATGAATAACGGCCATGATTGCAGCTGTGGTAGGAACAAAAACCAGCAAACACAGGGGGTCCCGAGTTCGGGAACCACTGCTTTAAATAATCGCTCTACTGTCCTCACCTCTGATTGCAAAAATATGCAAGAGAATTGGAAATCGTGTAATATATCCCTATCTGCAAAAAAGGAAGCAGAAGTTTAAGAGACAAAAAATAATAAAATTAATAAAATAAAAAAAATTGGCTGAACAGTGAATGCAGCAGGATGCAACACTTCTGTGATCATCCCATGATTTTGAAACTGTAGTCTGCATTTGATCTCACTGGGAAGCAGACACAATTCTAAAGGCTCACAAACTTCAACAAATAACTCATTGTCTCATGTCTGAATCTCTCGAGTTCCTTCTACTAACGGTTTCCATGACAGCACTGAATGTGTATTTACCAGTCAAATGATCAAAGAGAGCACATCAAATACAGCTTTTTACTGGAGACTAATTCTTAATGTTTTTAAGAACTATTTCTGTTATGGGTACAGTATATCGAGACATATGTCCGTTAAAATGTTGTATGAACACCAGACATCACCCCCTTGAAATTTAAATAGAGCTCTTTGTAAAAGAAGGTAAACTGAAGAATGACATAGGCCTACAGCTGAGCCAGGTATCATCATAACTGTCAGTTATTCTACTTTACCAGCCAGTGAAAAATGCCTCTGAAACCACCATTTAAAACTGAACTCTGTGGTACCACCCTGACTTCGAGCATTTTCCCCATGATTCACCAAACAATAAATAAAACAAACTGTAAAACTGAATTACAGATAATCTTTCACAGAGATGCAGCAGTTCATCACGTTCTTCATGCGTCCAACAGATGTTCAAACAAGGAAAACTATTCATAAATGAAAACTATTCATTTCTCTGTATAAGCTATTCCAAACACTGGGACATTTGTTCAAGCAATTCAACGAAGGATCGTTTGTCAAGGCTCAAGGATAATACACAATTGGGGATTCAAACCTGCAGTGCCCTGGTTCCAGGCAAGGCTCAGTAATTGCTGGTCCAGGCATCTACACACGGAGCCAAGTTAGAAAGAGTGGTGTGCGGTCACATGCTTCTGAATTAACACCAAACTACCGTCCAAAGAAAAGGATCATTTGAAACTCAGAGCATGAATCAGTTCCTGATCATTATCTGGTACCGCAAATAGGAATGACAACCCACAAAAAGACACAACACCTTTGTCTAATCAAACTCATTGGGGGTTTTAATTCAGCATCACTTGAAAGAATTGAAGGATGAAAAAAAAGATTTCTTTCCGAACTTGAGACATTCCCATAAAAAACATCCATGAAAGGAATAAACATCTGTAAACCGATTACATGTTTGCAAATATAATTCCAGATAATGAATCCATTCAAAGATCACACAAACCAATACCTTTGAACTTGCAGTTAACTTTTCTGGAGTTTAGGATAAACTATTGCTTATAGTAAATGGATACTGTGAAAATCTCTCTTAAAAGAACGACTGAAGATAACATAATCAAATTAAATATTTTATAAATATTTTATAATATTAAAAATCTTACCTGCCACATGATTAAAGTCCCATTATTCACGAAAAAAAAGTGGAAAAAGAATAATGAAGAGAAACAGATAAAAGATTTTGAAAGGCTTTTTTCGAGACCATCAGCAGCAACTTTATGGCCGGTGCACACGTCAGAACCTGGCAGATTTCAAATTTTTCATAACCATCTGACAGATTTCTCAGTGCTCCTTGCCCTTCCCCCGAAGAGAGACGGCAAGCAGAGCTGTTTGCGTTACCCTCATTTCAAACGGAAAACTCGGACCAGCTGCTGTAGGCTGAAAGTGGAGGATCTGGCCAATCACATTGAAGGGGGGCGTGGCTTACTCTGGGGTGGAGGGTGTGCTGTCAGTGGATGACTAAACTGAAGTCTCGCGCCTCAAACGTTTAAAGCGAGGCTGACATGAATCTCGGTGAAGAGATACATAATTTTACATTGCCAAATAAAGCTAATGCCTGCATTTGAATACATTACACCAAACTCTGCCAATATGCAGTAGTTCAATCTGCGCTCCCAACCTTTTTTTGAGTCCACAGCCTGTGATGAGAGATTAAATAAAGCTGTTCACTTTCACAGATATTTGACCTGAGGAGATCTCAGTTCCCATCTCCCTTGACAGTTCACTGTGGTCGAAATTACAAGCCAAAGCTGAGCCGTGCCGCCTAGCAACCATCAGATTTTGTATTCCCAACATTTTTCCGAGTCATTTCATGCCGGAAATGTGGCCAGCATTCTGGGAAATCAAAATCTGATTAGTTTTCAAAATTGAGTGGGTAACCGGCGAAAAAGTATTTTGTTTGCTTTGACTCCCGACCATTTCAGTTCAGAAAATATTCAGCTGGCCAGCTGTCCCTGATAAGTTCCTGTTTAGAATTGTGAATACGTATAAACAAAATCACCAAAGGCCAAACAGGACGTGGGGTGAGATGGTGTGATAGACGCTGACATC
The DNA here is from genome assembly GCA_029721435.1 of Gymnothorax reevesii. Taxonomy (NCBI): domain Eukaryota; kingdom Metazoa; phylum Chordata; class Actinopteri; order Anguilliformes; family Muraenidae; genus Gymnothorax; species Gymnothorax reevesii. The sequence goes on along the minus strand of CM056586.1, from coordinate 38,723,168 downwards.
CAATTGAAAATGTTGGTAGTACTATATATAAAAATGACCTATGCATAGGTCACCAAACACTGGGGTAAATACTCCAAGATGGAGTTGGATATTATTTTTCTTTTTTATTTTTCAAACTTCTTCACAATTCTAGATCTCTGACTGCTTGGAAGATTTTTTTTCTTTATTCGGTGTTCTGGAGTGTTCTAGATTTTAGCTGGTTTGAATTACATGTAGTATTAGCTAAATCAGCTTTTCAATGACCTGGAAAGAATAGTCAAATCACATTTGTGATGGTACACCTACAAGGGTTAACCTGAAATGAAACTTTGGGCGTTTTCTGACTTCAAACAGAAATGCATGTTGTGGTAATGTTAGTCACAATGTCATCTGTTGCAAAGGCTTTATTACCGTAGTCCTGTTTGGCAGTTTTGTGGTCTCCAACAAAGGCATATATATTACAATGGGTTGAATGGAACTTTTTTTTTGGGGGGGGAGGGGTGTCAATGAAAACAACTGGCACTGTGCAAGTTGAGTTAAATAACTTGTTTGCGTTTTGACTCACCCGGACCACCTAAATGCAAATAGTCACATGATGAATCCCAGTCAGTGGAGTTTTACGCACATAAATGCATATTGTCCATGTTGCTTCTCTTTCTTTCCTTTCTTGATATACATTTTCCTTACGAACCCTGCAAAAAGGCTTGTACTAGATGAGCCAGCCCTGCGCAAATTTGATCACTGATGACCCCCACACACTGCGTGCCAATACGATTTCAGGCCCACTCCTTTCCGGCCGGCACTGATGTCATGCACCTGAAGGCAACGATAACCTCACTAGGTAGAAGCAGCAGGGGTCTCTAGAGCCAGGCTGTGAGGATCAAAGCATGATGGGAAATGCCTGACTTACTCTTGATCAAAGAGTGGATTGACTCTTATTTTTGTCAAAGAAAAACCACATTTTAATGGAAAATCCCACCTTTCTGCATGGTTGTAATATTTACTGATAGATTGCATTAGTCCCGTGTGTTATCAATGCTTTAATCCGTTAGTGGTTGGTAAATAATGCTTAAGCAGTATCTTCAGCCATACAGCTCAATACAAACATGGTTTGTAAGTTAAAAGTAGCCTTCAGATGGATCCAACAGGATGCATATATTTCTATGAATTCTTGTATATTCTTTGAAAAGTGAGGGCAACTGTCCGACTTGAGGAGGGGTCAACTGGGACAGAGAGGGCGAAGGGATATTTTCACAGGGATATTTCTTTGTGTGTGAGGGGGCGAAACAAGCGTCAACGTAGTCTCAATAAAGTCCCTCCCTTGTTTTAATACCATGAGTAAGGTTTTGTACTGTATATGGTTCAAATGGCCCACATCTTTTTGTACAAAATGCATTCCCAGGTGGACTGACCTCTATGCCCCAAAACCCCTCCAAACTTTGCAACAGAGCTTATCAAAGTTAGGTGCTTGTTCCTCACCAGGCATAGTAAAATTGTCAGTTCGCTATGGCATTAATGCACTATTATTAAATGGAATTACAGTAGCTGATCTGATTAGCCTAATGGGACCAAACCGCTAAAGTGTCATCCATTTTTTTCATCATTTTCACGAGAGTCCAAAGCGTAGTTTGGGGGGAGTTAAAGTCAAGCAAAACCCAGCATAGGCTTTTAAAAATTATTTTAAAATACAATTGTTCCAGTCACAAATCAAAAGCAAATTTAAAATTCTTTGAAGTGAATCTGTCACACATTTCCAAGTGGTTGACTTACTGAATCTTTCAAATGGTTATGCTAAAGATATTGTAAAGACAAAAAAAGAATATCAAAAAGCTAATTCAGAATGGTAGAATTTAAATTTTAAAATTGAGTACCCGAGCTTCAACCACATAACCGCAGCACAGCGCAACTATTTGCCCCGTGTCTCAGCGCAAACTCAGTGGCAACACGAACCATTGGTGACTATGACAGTTAGCTCCAGCAGCGGAGAAAGTTTTGTTTTGTCAGCGACAGAAAGTTTGTAAGAAATAAATAATTAAGACACCGATAGAAATGGGAGCATGGAGGAAATAGTGAGAAACTTACTGTATTGGTATGAGCCGTATGTATGCATCAGAAGCTGACTATGAAAACACAGACAGAGACAGTGACTAAGGTGTTGCTAGCCCTAGCCAGCCTTCTGGTGTAGCTGTCGACTTGACGCGATGGAATAATGTCGAATGGTATGTTAAAAAGTGGCTTCATTGTCCTCTTCATTGTCATCTCTTCCTGTAGAACTAACGTTAAATATTTTGTGGTAGGCTGCGTGCACGCCACAGGGCCATGAGAGTTGTGATAGAAATGAGTTCTTTTGGAGTTCCGTACCTCCTCCCTCCCCCTGGTATATAGGTGAAGCTGGGATTTGTAGAGACTATATGATTGTGGCACAGTTTTGGTGTTACTGATAGATATTTTTATGGAAAATCTCGTCTAGGCTTTTTTTTTTGTTAAAAATGAAGGGTTTCCAGAATTTGGGAAAATGGATATCTGTTTTTGCTGAATAACTCTTCCTACCTTAGCGACATTTCAACAAGTGAATTGCAGATTTGATTCCTGAAGCTGCTAATTGGAGGAAAAGAGTTTCAATAATTAAACTTGTATATCTGACTTTATTCTTGCACTATTTTGTTCACATTCATCATGCTGAATTTTATCATTCTTGAGGAGAGTGGAAAATGTGTGACCCATTCAAGCAAAACCAGGCATAAAGGCACATCTGATCATCTCAGATTAGGCCCAATAGGCCGTTAGTAAGTAATAGATAATTTGCAAAAATCAAACGACTCTCAAATCAGGCATCAAACTGAAGCTGAGAAACTGAAGAATACAAGTATGATGATTTTATAACTACTCAGTTTTGATCTTAGTGCATTATGCCTGGTTTGCAGGAATTGGTCACATATTGTGTCACGTGATCATCATTTTCTCACTTTCTCTTGGTACGCTTTTGGGGGGGGGGGCGTGGTCAGGTCGAAGACTACTCTTTGTACTCTCGTGAAAATGATGAAAAAAAGGATGACCCCTAACTCACCCACAGATAATTAATTGGTCTTAGACCAACCCTTTTGACAACAGTGCCACAGTTGCACCACAGTTGTGCTTCATGTCACAAAATTAGGAGTGGTGTTAGAAACGCCGAGTATCTGCAATACCGTTAGCTCTAGTGTTTTCAGATTGCATTTAGTCAGAGGATTTGGGGCTCATCGCACCAGATTCAGGTGCAGTGTGCCGACTTCCAAATCCAAAAAATTTAAAGAAATTCATCACAGCCCTAATGCTTACGAGCTACACAATAGGTGCTGTATCTAAGGGCATTCCTCAAATTCCCGAGGCTGTGATGTGATGTTGAATAGCACATTCTAAAACGGACACCATGTGTGTCCAATTTACTGAAGTGTCTCACATCCGGTATGCAGGATATGTCCAGTCTAAAATCAGCTCATAGGTTCATATAGTTCTGCTCTGGTTCAAAAAAGGGCCAAATTTCAACTGTTAGGGCCAAATCAACAATGGGCATCTTACCATGTAACTGATACATAAAAAATTACGGAATGACTGCCGGGACAGTTGTGCATTGGTTGAGTATCCTTTGGTCTTCTTTGATTGGCAGGCTGATCTTTGTCAACTGAAGTAGCATATGTTCAGATTTTGAAAGATATCAGGATCCAATTCATTATTTAAAAAGCCTCAATTGAGCGCATAAGGAGTACACAAAAGCACCGGGGTAATATTACCACTGTACCTGCCTCCGAAAACCATGCCTTGGTAATTCCACTGAAAAAGTGGCAAGTGCATGTGATAAATGGGGTGAGCAAGGACTTAGTTCTCATAAGATAATTATACTGGAGAATTATCACACCCTATGATTGATGAATGCAATTAAATTGGTATGCAAATATCAATGTGGAACATCCATCAATGAATGTTTAATTTTTTACGTGATAGCATCTGATGCATAATGCTACCTTCAAGCATTTGCACAAAAGTGTTTGCAGCAGAGAGGCAAATTAATTTCTGTGTCATTTTAATATCTTTCAGTTAAAAAGTCGTAACACATACCAACGCATCTTCATCAAGCAGTGCTCAATGTGAGAGCCCAATAAATTCTCTAGTCAATAAAAACACACATGAATATGAATATTTATTCAGAAATTTTGCAGCATTACTATTCAGCTGTACAAGCAGATCACTAAAGTAGAACAAAACAAAAACAAGGTAAATGTCAAATTCATTCATTTATTGGCAGAAACATTTTACACCTAACCAACCTATCTAACCCTGGCAGGGTCTATGCAGAAACAAGAGCATATCCCAGCATGCACAAGGTGAGAGACAGAAGTACATCATCAGTGGTCACCAGTCCATTGAATGTGTAACATTTTGAACCTGAAAATATGTATTAGTCTCTCAGGCGCAGGGTTTATCATAAGACCTAGCCAAGCATGCAGTTCATCTACTTCGGCAGTGAGGTTTCTCTCATTGTATAAACATGAAATAGTTTTGGGCACAATGTTCTGAGACATTAGCAGAACAAAGAAAATTATTCGGCATGCTTTTAAACTAGGATGGAGAAAAAAAAGTTGTGGGTGCTTCACTTCAAGAATTTTAACGAAAAACAACTGAGAAAGCAGGAAAAGTCTCTTTCTTGTCCGCGGAGAGACCAGCTCACCAACCAGACTGCAGTGCTTCATTATGTCGGAGCCCATGCTAAATCAGTCCATCATGCTAGCCTTTTCAGTGTGGGCTGACCTTCGTCTCAAAATAAACATACTGCAGGACACAATGATCTTCCCGCAGGCACCGTATCCAGCTGTTCTGAAATGGAGCACTCCGGCTGCTCGCATTCATTCAGATTTCTAAGTCAACACACCCTTGACAGGGTCACAAGGTCTAGAAGTGCAAAAGACGATCAAAGCATAATGTGGGGCCGAAGTTCAATTCTAAACTTTGCCATACTTTATATACTTTTCCTAAATAATTATGAGGGCCATTGTTCTCACTTGTCACTCCCTACTGACAGTCTGCGGGCCAAAACACGCTGGCATCAAGATTTTAATTCTCTTCAGACGGCATCAACCTTGCAATGACAACCATTTCACTAAACTCAGTTGCCGTATTTCTCTCGTTTTATATGAATTAAAAGGCTTCATTCATAACCTGGGTCTTGGAATTTTTGGCTTCTTTATATAGAGTATTTGTAATGAATGTCTATCCTACTGTTCCAAGAATATTAAGGTGATACTATAAAGCCTGATCTGGGCCACCCAAGCAATGGATTTATAAAGGACTGACTGTTAATCAGATCAGATTTCTTTGAGTATATGTTCATTAAGCGTAGGTCTGTAGTGATCTTTGGTGAAGTGTATGAATTACACTGGGACAGCTTATATACTGGTGGGTGAGGTGTTTGAGCGGGAATCAGAAGATTTTTGGTTCAAGCCCCGGTTATTCAGTAGCCCCAATACTATCAGTGAAGCCATCGACCCCCTAAGCAAGTCCTGTATCTCCACACAGCCACATAGCAGGGGTCACTGACCCTTGCTAAGTCTAATCAACTGCAAGCCACTTAGGATAAGTGTTTGAGCTGTTCAAGTGCAATGATTGCATAATAAATGTACACTGTAAAAAAACTAAAGTTGTCTCAACTGAAAAAAAGCAAGTGTCCAGGCTGCCTTAAAATTTTAAGCTCATTAAATTTGAGATGACAAGTTGAGGTAATATTCAACTTACAATCTTAAATTCAGTTAACTTAAAATTTTGAGGCAGCCTGGACACTAACTTTTTTCAGTTGAGACAGCTTTTTTTTTTTTTTTACAGTGTAGTCATTGCGTCAGTGTAACTCATGGCAGTGCTGAGTCCTCATCTGATCAGCAAGAAACCTGACAACTGGGTCAAGAGAGACTAAGAGGCCTCACAAGTGCCTAAATAAAGAAAATGCCTCCATAAATAAAAAATGCCACGTTAGTAAGAATGCCTCCTTGATTGTAATCAAAGGCCCACTTTGATTTAACAAATGCCTTCTGAATAATGAAAAAGAAAAATATCTCCTTCAGCAGAAATTTAAATACTGTTTTCCCTTTATCACCTTTCAAAGTTGCTCCAAATGAACTAAACCAAAGAAAAATGTGTATAAAAAGGGTTCAATGAAGAAAACCACAAAAGCCTGCCGGTGCCAGGTTTGAGAAATTCTAGCACAAACAGCACTAAACTCTGCCTGACTACACATAACCTAACTGCAAGGAATTGATATCAGATTCCCTAAAACTAAGCTCCCGATTAGAGTGCTCAAAATTACCATCTGCCAGAAAAGAGAAAGACAACAAAGAAAAATCGGCTGTAGACGTACTGGAGTTTCTGACTGACTATATCTGCTAAGAATATCCGCGGAGGGAAAGCTCACAGCGAAGAACTCTTCACCTCGCTAAAGCCTAAAAAAAGGGTGTCATCACGCTCTGATTGGCCACCAACCAGAGGGCACTCGGTGGAGCGCATACCTCCACCACGCCATATATCTGTTCTTTTGGTTACAGAATATGTTCTAAATCACTTCCAAAATTAAATCAACTCTTCCTTGGACTACCACCTAGCATCCTGCCAAATTTCATGCCAAACCATTCGTAACTTTCTGAGTTATCCAGTCAGAAATATCATACAAAACCTTGTTAGACAGATATATTGTAATTCTTCTGGATCCAGAATCCAGAGAATACTCCGGATTAATTCCAAAATTGAGTTGACTTATCCTTGGACTACCACCTATCATCTTACGAAACTCTGCCTAACCATTCATAACTTTTTGAGTTCTCGTTAACAGACAAACAAACAAACAAGGAAATGAAAGATGTCAACCGTAGGTTGAACGGTATCTTGCCAAAAGGGTTGTGTTTTTTTCAGCCAGAACCATGAAGGTCAAGGCTCACCTGACCACTCAGGGGAAATGCCTTGAAAAAATTTAGTGTCCTAATGGGTGGGAAGATACTTTTCAAGTTTCAGCTTCACTGGTCAAGTAGTTTTAGAGAAGAAGAGTTTTAAAGGTTTCAGTGTAACTTACAGGGGTCGTACAAAGTTGAAGGTCAAAGCAAGGTCAAAATTCAAAATACGGAAAACCTTGTATTATATGTGATGTATCTTGCTACTTACTACCTACAGAGCAAATTTCAGCTGAATATGTGCAATAATAGCTTTCAGATGGCCAATTGTGTGATTTTCAATATGGCCGCTGTGGCACCCATGTGTGAAATCGGATCGAAACGCCTTGAACAAAACTTAGTGTCCTCATAGGCAGAAAGGTACCGGTCAAGTTTCACTTTCATTGGCCAAGTAGTTTTGGAGAAGATGATTTAGAAAGATTTCAATGTAACTCACAGGGGTTGTAGAAAGTTGAAGGTGAAAGCAAGGTCAAAATTCGAAATACAGAAAAAGCCATATGATATGTGATGTATCTTGCCAAGTACTGACTACATAGCAAATTTCAGCTGAATATGTGCAAAAATAGCTTTCAGATGGGCAATTATGTGATTTTCAATATGGCCGCCATGGCGGCCATGTTTGACATCGGATCGGAACGCCTTGAAAAAATTTTGGTGTCCTCATGGGTAGGAAGGTACCTGTCAAGTTTCAGCTTCATAGGCCCAGTGGTTTCGGAGGAGAAGAGGTTTACGGACGACGAACGACGACGACGATGACGAACAACGGACAAACAGGCCATGACATAAGCTCATCTGACTTCATCGTCAGGTGAGCTACAAATTGACCTTGACCTTTGACCTTGATCTTGATGGAGTCCCCCGAATAATAGGAATCGTGATGAGTCATTGTTAGGCAACCGTACAAAAGATCTCAAGGAGCAGGCATCACGTAGAGCAGAGAAAACTGTTCAAAAAAAATTTCTGGAAAAAAACAGTTTTTTTGTCATAACATCATCAAATGACGTCAGAGCACAAAATTTTTGACTGATCTGGAAAGCGGTCATCAAGGGCTTTCATATGAGGTATTACTCAACATAGTTCCTGCAAGTTCAAAATTTGACCTTGGGGTCAAAAATTTTTGACCTTCAGCGAGAACCATGAAGGTCAAGGTTGATCACCACTAACAACTAATCAGCCATATACTACATTCACACCAAGTTTGAAGTCGATCCGATCAAAGCTACTCAAAAAATAAGGGTTTCGTTAACCCCTCAAATTTACCAAAAATTGACCTTGATCTTTGACCTTGACCTTGATGGAGTCCCCCGAATGAAATGATGGAAATCGTGATGAGTCATTGGTAGGCAACTGCAGAAGAGATGACAAGGAGCAGGCAACGCGCACAGCAGAGAAAAGTGTTCAAGAAAAATGATTACAGACAAAAAAACAAACAAACAATAAACAAACTTTCCGACCAAAGATAACAAAAAAAAACAAACAAAAGGGAAAAAAACATAATCACCTACTTAACTGGCTGAGGCAGGAATTACACCCGTCATCGAGGAAAAGCCTAAGAATGAGCGAAAACGCAAATGGAATAATTATAAAAAGAAATTACCAGCTAGCACCGCGAAATGTGTGACTGCAATATCGTGTTTATCCAAAAATAACTCCACACTGACAGTGTACTGTATATGATCCTGAGTCAACTAACTCCAACAAAGTTCATATGACTCTAATACAGACCATATGCACAGTACTGCATATAGTGAAAGGGACCCTATTTGGTGCATGCTAACCTTCTCATGAAAATTAATGGAAGTCAACAGACCAAGGCAAAGAACAGCTAATTAGCTACTTGTCCATGGACTTGCATTCATTGTCATTACATTGCTAGCATGTGGTCTCCTTTCAGTTAGGCACTTGCAGTAAATATTCATTGAGTACACCTCCCCAGATCAAGCCTTTCTCTACACAGTGACTTTCCTCAGTCTTGTTTAGAAGCATCAGAAATGCATTTGGTACAAAATGGACCAAGACTCTGCGCAGCAGTGCAGCCAAGTTTGAGTTGTGTACTAAGGCTACATTCACACAGTTAGCCTAAGTGCTCAATTACGATTTTCTTCTCAGATCGGATTTGTCAGTCAGACTGTTCAAATTATTAGTTCTAATGTGCTCAAAATTTCACACTAATTTGAACGCCTTATAACCTGGAACTGACCAGCACGCGGAGAAGCACCCTTCCAGATAGAAAAACACAGGGCGCATCCGAATACTTATATATGTTTACTATACAGTTGGCAAAAAGCTGTATGAGAAATTCTCTGAATGGATTAAACTGTATGCGAATCATAGCTAGATGGCCTACAGCATTTGGCGATACGCTCTTCATCAACAACAATACAAAAAAATTAACAATACATAAAATTCACAGGCACTCAATATTACCCTACAGTATCAGTGGCACATTTGAGGAAAAAAAATCTAATCTCAGCAACTTTTTACTGGCGACCTGAAGACAGCCATAGGCAGTTGCCTGATCATCTGTTCCAGCCAGTAGTACCTAATATTTCTCGACTGTACAAATAGCACACTATCTAAACACCCAGGGAGACTTTACTAGACGAAAAAGCACATATTGAGTCTACATTTTGTCATGCGAGAATTATTTTTGCATTTACATTACAACTGATGTGCAATGAAACTGGTGGCCAATACTGATTGACCTCTTCAGGAGCCAACCGCAGTCGTGTGGGTGGATAATGTCTTTACAAGACCAGGCAGTAAACTTCAGAAACAAAAGCCCAATGCTGGCCGCTGTAGCACTGTTAACATGAGAACTGCCGTTCTCGTGATGTGAGGATGGGGACACAGTGGTGGTAACACACATCAGTTACCCTTTCTATACATCCATGATGTACACTGAGCCGAGCTGCCCAAGTTCTGACTGTTACATGGAAGGACCTGATTCCGGCTGGTTTGCTTCCGCACTACAATTACAGTCCTGATGTCTGAACATGTGCTCCATCGCACTACAGCACCACAGTTCACCTGCAAGCCTACAAGGCACATGCTAATGGCCCGTGAAAAACTGTCAGCCTCACCTATCAAGAGAGCCCATCCAGAAACTCCACCCCTACATGACCAAGACCACTACCATAAAGCTATGCCATTTTGCCAACTTTTTTGTGGCATTAAAATCAGCATGACTATGCAGCACCACCAGGTACGTGCGGTCAGAGTAGGCAGTGACTTCTCCTTTTTTATCGCTAGATTTTGTCAACCTGTTTCCATGCACTATGCCTGATGGTCAATCAATCAATTTGACCTTTTTTTCTGGTCAATTAAGCCTGTGATGATTGAGAGGTGATAGTGACTAAAAGATTAATTTACCTTGATGCTTTGATTTGAGACTGCAAGGAAGTAAATCTCAATAATTGATTAGTAAAAAATCGCAACTCTCCCGGTAGTTCCGTATTGTTTTGATCTATTGTTTATCGGATTATGAAAGAAGACTGAAAATGAACTCCCTATTTTTTTTAAAATGGCATTAAAAAGTACATGTTTAAAGGGGAAAACATTATCGTAAAAATATTGACCACAAATTGAACACAGCATAAGAAAGGTTTTAATATTTGTTAATGGCATTGCGTTAGCTTCCTCGAAGCAAATATGAACAAACTTGCTGTCTCGTGAGCATTTTAAGTTCGATGCACTGAGTAATAATGTTGTGGATGGAACTGACATGCCATTCTGCCATTTAGTCTTGTAAATTAGTATTAGTATTAGTATTATCAGATTGATAATCAAAAGTAAGAAAGTAATAAAGATATCGTTTGTTTACCGGTGAGGATTCTGCCTACCCTAACTGACCTCCGACGGCACGTCACTGAGCGCCATCACGAACCGTGGACTACCCTAAACCCGACTACCCCTGGACTTTCAGACCCCTCATCCTGAGCTATCAATGCTCCCAGCCCCACGCAATATTGGACTCAATCTGACCCACCTTTACCCCCAGCCTCTTTTGTCCCAACTATTTCTTTGATTCGCCAGTCTTAAATGCGAACAGGTCCTTGATTTTACCCGTCCCTTAAATTTCACAACACAGGCAATTAAGTCAAATCAAATAAACACGCATAGTTTTCTCAGGTAAACTACGGCATGATTGTTCCAAAAACAATGTAAACTCCAGTTCTGTGATGTGTGCACAATATATTTGACCAAATCTCTGTTTCCATTAAGGCAATTTATTTCTTACTGTTTGGAAATTGCCAAATGGAACCCTCACAGGTAGGTATGAGAGATTCCCTCTATCCCAGACACAGAAGAGAGTGCTGCACTTGATTGGAGTGCTTTATACACCTGCACTGGAGTAGACTCGCTGCGGAGGGTTGTTAAACTAACCTCCACTCCGCGCTAATAGGTTTGGAATGACTCTTAACAATGCGAACCGTCCGCATAAACGCACTAACAGAGGAGGAGAGGATCGGGAGAGGGAGAGGGGCCGGTTGGAAAAAGGCCCTCTCTATGATTTCACCAAAATCCCTCCACTTCCACAGAAGATATCGTGCACCGGAGATACAAGGGACGGACAAACAGATGGACAGTATGCCTCCCTCACGCTGTGGCTGGCAGAGGCATATTGACTTATAGCTCCGATTGCGAGTGTCACTGCTATCCTTCTCCCTGAAGGAGGAATTATTTAGATCATGAGCTCATTATTACCTGATTTATTACCTCATACACTGCCCTGTCCGAATAAATAGTTGCCAGCTTGGGGAGTAATTGAATTGTGTGCCATAACCAGTGCAGTGTACACACAGGCACAGGAGTCGTGCGTGACCATTACAGTCGCGAGAAGTCGGTGTCATTCTTCACTGAAAATCGAAGTTAATTTATCTGAGTGGACCACTGCATAACCTTGAACAGACTGTTGACCCTGAAAAAGTAGAGCAAGGCTACACGTCAATAAATAATGTTCTGAATAACTGTGGAGAGCTCATGAACGTGAGACACGACTAAACTCCATCAGCTGAACTGAACAACACAACTGGACTGATGTGACTTTGAACCAAGGAAGTAACAAATGCCATCTCTGCAAAGATGGTTTATTTGGGCCAGTGCCCATAATACACAGACATTCTGAGTGACAAAAATAATATATGCCCAGTCACATGATGCTGAATAAAAATAAATTGTCGTTGAGCCAATTCCCCAAAACCATTTGAAGTGCTGTACTCAATTTAATAGGTATGATACTTGCATCATCAACTTTTTGATGTGAGATTCCATTCAGAAAGAGTCAGTTGATTGGTAAAGCGAAATGGTAACTTTACCGTTCATGTTTTCCACATCAGCTCCAGCAGAGTAACTGTATTTAGGCCCAGCTGGATTTGTATAAACTCTGCTATGTTAAAATAAACATAGAACACACTATGGTGCACATTCAAAGCTGACAGTCTTCCATGTCTGCATTTCTTGTCAGCCAGATATGATCTGAAACAGCTATCCTCCACTGGCTAAAAAAGAACTAGCTGTTTATTGCAAATTTTCCCTTTGACCTCAGCCCTCTTGTGGTCCACACCCCGGCATCCCAAACAATCATAAATCATGTTGAGTTTATGCTGTCAATGTGGGCTGATTTTTGCTTCTATTCTTTTGCATGGAGCAAAAATCGTGTCAGTTGCTGAAGAGAAATTGTCATACGACACAAGCCTTCCGACAATCTACCAACTCAATGACCAAATAGCTTAAAACCTTTCTGTACTGATTACAAAATTCAACTTTGTAGAAATACCACAGTTAATTTTTCTTTGAGTTGTAATGATTTATTGACATATCCTTCTGATATTCAGCATAAAAAGTAAAATTATCTCAATTTTTTAATGTAACTGATGTGTTAAGGATTACAAAAAATTTGCAAATAAAATATTTTCTTAAGTATCTACATTTATCTTCATAAATGTACTGTCTTCTCAAAAATTGTATTGTATTGTAGTATATGTTCTGAATCACAACAAATAGCCTACTATCTGCATTTTGAGCCATACCAGAAACTCATGTGTACTACAGGGGAATTTTAATAATTCTCCGGGTTTCAGTTTTAAGCCTACTATTGTTAGAATAATTACTTGATAGGTATGATTGTAATTGATGCCAAGTTTTTCTAACGCATGTATAATACTGTTTTGCATGTTAAGACTTCATTTTCAGTTTTACATCTTTAAAAACCATACATCCTGGTCTACCATGCTATCATCAAAATGATTTTTGTATAATGCAAAACTATCACAAATTGAAGTGGCTGTCTTAAGCAAAAGTATTTGAGAGCAACCCGAAATTGCAAACCTCTGCCTAGGCTGAAGAATATCCAATTCATCAACATATTATCTGTATTTTCTGTTTTTTTTATGTAGCAGCAATCTGCATCATTTCAACAATTTTGTGGTGTTTACAAGTCTCAACCTCTATTGTTTACTTTGCAATAGCAGCATGCATATGTGCGTGCTGTTGTGATCTGGTTTTCTTTATAGTGCATTCTTTCTGTTGGTTTCATTCCTCTGTTAGGTTCATTTGTATTTTGTTATTTTTATCACCATTGCCAGTTCCTTGCCCCACTGCCTCCCCCTCTTATGTATTGCGTCATCTGTGTATTTATGCCACTGCACTTCCCTGTCTGCGAGCTGTCACATTTCGGCTGATTTCGGAAGTTCTCAGGTGTTTCACGAACTTCCTTCACTGCTCGTTTAGCTTCCTTCAACACTAATTAATAATTAAGTACTAAACCCACTAACACTCTACCTTTTGTCTAGTTTTCTAATAATCCTTACTAATATACTAATCACGTAAATAACTAACATAATAACTTCCACCATTTGGGTGATATTATGATTGCACAAACTACTAACTTTACTAATTGAACCTCTCCGCTTTCCACACTAATCTGTAACTTTGCTTGCTCAGTCTTTTATCTTAGTTTCTGCAGATATTATATCTCTCCTACTAATTGTGTGCTTGCTGCAGCGATTGTGTGCGTGCTTCAGCTTGGTCTTCTTCTTCTTCTTCTCCCGCCTAAATTTGGCCAACTAACTCCTCCTACACCTTTTTAGCTATTGATACTGTTGAAACTTAAAAAACAATTCTGCTTGTTCTGAATTACATCGCATCAGAACAGATTTTTTTTTTTTTTTTTTTTTTTTTTAGTTTTCGAGGTATTTAATTTTAAATGCCATTTTTGGGGTCCTATTAAATCAAGTCATTTTTGTGCTGATTCAGTAGATTCAGCTATTTTCAGCTATTTTTTACTCTGTCATTCTTTTAGATAGATATGTCATTCAAACTGGAAAATGTTAAGCTAAGCTTGTATAATTTCCTCACTGTTCAAATTTTCATAACTTCTATAATTAAAAAAAAAAATTACAATAAATTCTAGAAACTAGAAGTGTGGTGACGTTACTGTTTTTGTGGCGAACAGCTGCAAAATCGTCAAGAAGCCTTCTCTTAAACTTGGTCCAACTCCCACAGTTTTCACTTCACATAAATGTTTTTGAATCCAAGTTGTAACAAAATTTGTGCTGGTCGGATAGATGTTTTGGCAGTATGAGCCAAAAAGCTACGGGAGCACTAACAAAACTCCATTAACTCCATATCAAATGAGACAAGAAAATTCTGGTCGGGAAGCAGAAACACAGTTTTCTTACTTGCTTGTGTTTCCTCATTTTTGGCACTATACACACAAATTTTTGTGTCTGTGTATTTTGCTCAGCAGACTTTCCTCTTTAATATGGTACCTCCATTTTGTAGATCGGACTTACTATCTTTCAGCTAGTAGTAGTAGTATGTAAGAGACGCCTTAGCTAAAATCTCCGTTGGACCAAATGCTTTAGCCATCAACTCAAATGATTCAAAGTGACTCAGCAAAATTGTGGTATAGCGGTATTGCGGTTCAATTCTGCCCTCTGCCGGACTTTTTCCTGACCCCAGCATTATCATCATTCGGACCTATCTAATCTAATTCTCCCACGTCAAACTCAGTGAAAGAATTTTTGGTTTTGTCATTTGTACAGTCGCTCAAACCAGCTACAAGAGAGCATATTCAGCGCAGCAAAGACCGGTCTTTATGCAGGGCGGGTCCATGAGAACACACTACAGTAAAAAATTGCAAAGCAGAAAAAAATTGCTCAAGCTCCTACTCCAGTATATATCAATTTTAGCGAATAAAGAATAGCCTACATGGGAAGAATTATTATCAGTAAATGGGATAATTGATTATAATAAAGTATTAGGCACAAGTTCAAGTGAATGTGTCGCTCAAATCAAATGGGACATAATAGGCTATGGATATGGAATTGCATCATTGCTGAGGTGGTTTGAGGCAGGGGGACCGCGTGCGGGGTAAGAATCCTTTGTTTGTTAAAGTGTTGCCTTGTCCTGTAGTTGCCAACCTGACATCGGAGTATTTTAAAATTTCAAGCACGTAATTTTCTAAATGAGATCATATAAACTGTCTTTGTTCGTTATTTTTGTGTGACTAGAATGTTCTATTTACCATGGTGTAGGAATTTATTTATTTACAATTTATTTATTTTACAATTTATTTACGCAAGCCTTCACAGGTTGGAGAGCCTCTGGCCATCTTTGCTTCTAAGAGACTCAGCCTCTCTAAGACATCCCTTTTATAGCCAGTCATATTACACACTTGATGCCAGTTAACTTAATTACTTGCTAAATGTTTTTCAGCTGATTCTCTAACATATTAATTGCTTTTTCAGCCCTTTTTGCCTGTCCTTAAGTTTTTTGAGACCTGTTGCAGCCAGAAAATTTGAAATAAGATCATTTTGTGGATAAAAATGTAAAATGTCTCAGTTTCAACATTTGAAATGTTATCTATGCTCTCTTGTAGATAACATATTGGCTCATGTGATCTCAAAGACATTTCATTTTAATTTTATTCACAATTTACACTTTGTCCCAACTATTTCGGAATTGGGGTTGTATATACATTCACACTCAGCAGTCTGTTCCTTGTCTTAAGTAGATCAATGTTCTTTTAGAGCCGAGCACCCTGCATGCCTGTTTGTATTTGGTTATTCTGCGGCACCCCTCTGCCTGACTGATTTTTTTTTGCCTGCCCCTTTGGATTTGTCTGCCCTTCTGATTTACTGGTTTCGATCTCTGCTTGTTTTTTGACTCTTGGATTTTTGCCCAGTTTGCATTTGTCGCCCTGTGATCCCCGGGTCTGA
The DNA here is from genome assembly GCA_029721435.1 of Gymnothorax reevesii. Taxonomy (NCBI): domain Eukaryota; kingdom Metazoa; phylum Chordata; class Actinopteri; order Anguilliformes; family Muraenidae; genus Gymnothorax; species Gymnothorax reevesii. Next base: position 38,707,000 of record CM056586.1, on the reverse strand, counting down.
TCCTGCCTGAATGAATACTACGATTCTGCTTTTCTCCGGCTCGCATCTGGTCCTTTTTGCCTGAGCGTCACACAAGCATCACAATTTTGCGTTGTCCCTGGATCCAGAAATATATCCATATCCAGATCAGTTTGTGATATTTTCTTCACATCACTAAGATAACGCTTCCCACTGTTTCTCATTCCACAGCACCGTTGTTGTATTTACGAAGAAATGACTCAAAATGTCAAATTTTGCTCTCTCTCGCAATGGTGAAAATTCCTTTAAAAAAAAATCCTGGATCCCTGAATCCAGATACCGATCACTCCCAAAATCTAATTACCTGTAATCTGGGCCAAGATCCACCTCTGGTAAAATTCTCATGCAAATCCATCCACCAGTTTTTGCGTAATCCTGCCAACCAAGAAACAAACAAAGAGAACTGATGCTCACAATCTTCTTGGCAGAGGAAATTAAAAAAACAAACTATTTTTACCCCACTAATAAAATAAATCAGTTCACTCCATCTTCAAAAGTTACTCAACACAAGGAACTATGAAGTTTACAAAAAGGAACTAAATGGCATTACATTCAGTTCAGAGCCTGTAAGCCATGAGTTCAGCATTTTATTTTTTTTTTCTTGTTTTTGTTTTTGGTCCTTCTTGCTGCATGTAATTACATTTCTGTGGCCAGCATTACTTCAAACAACTGCCTTTGTACTAAACATAGAGTTGGAAAGATTTCCATGCTACTCTAAGAACATTATGCAACTCTCTAATATGGCTCCGCAGGCAAGGTTATTCCAAAAAAGCATTCAAGATAAATATGCACATGCAACAACTACACAGAATGCGGACTTCAGCCTGAAATTGTAAAGTTATTTCTGTGGAAATACTAATAATTCTGCTGTTTTCAGAGGAGCATTCATGCTCTTCAATATAAATATTATAAATTGCACATTAGAATGTTTCGCCGTAAAACAGTATGGTAACCAGTCTTCAAAAGCCAAAAATACAACAGTCAGTAAAGACAACAGCGAGTTCCAACATCTGACCCTTGAGGGACAACAAATCTGGAGAAGAGATATAGTGTGTCAATCCACCGCTTCACCAGAGAACTTGCCATTCAGTTAAGACAGTCAGACACTACTTAGAGAAGACCACCCCCCCCCCCCCGCAAAATAATATGTGACTACTCCACATGCCTCCTTAACACAAAGTCCACTGACACATCAGCTGTGAATGTGCATTAACCACTACATGCCAAAGCTGAAAATCACTACTTCATTGAATTATGCCTTACAAAGAAAATTATGGCTTTCAACAGATGGCAGCTGATGGCATGAGCCACTGCCCCCAATGCACTTGCAGTCACGCAGTCTAAATGTTGAGATTCATGTGCACAGCACAGTCCTTTTACTATAAGCCTGCACAGCTATCATGAGCAAACGACATTAAACGAATCAGATGAGAGTTTAGAGGCCCGGGGTAATACATTTTAGCATTTGATCCTTTCCTGAAGGTGACCAGTGTCTTACCCACCTCCAACTCTCAACAAGTGCTGTTCAATCCTTAGAAAGTATAAGCCTCCTGTCAGCAAATCTCTTGACGTGTTTAGATTCCTCCAAAGTTCCTCCTCTCTCTCTCTCTCTCTCTCTCTCTCTCTCTCCCTCTTTCTCTCTTTCTCTTCACTCACACAGTTCTGGTCAAGTCCTTATAAGCAGGCAGTGAGCAGACAGATTTCACTTGGCTGGAACTGTCGTATCAAACTTCTATCCTGTTTTTTGCATTACTGGCAGAGAGCTTTTCTATATGCGCATGAGGATACAGAAATGTATTTTGTTTGGGAGTAAATGCGGGCGAGCAGCTTTGAAAATAACCTCTCAAGCCGAATTCAAACCAAACAGTTAACTTTGATACACTCGTGTGTACACAGACTGCCAAGCAAAGATACTGCATCTGATTGGTGGATTGGAGCAGAATGAGATATGACTAGCGCCTGAGACACAAAGGCTTAGACAGATCATGTGTGTTGGTGACATAAAGCATAGAAATTAACAGAACACTGGTTGTCTACATTTAATTCCTTTCACGAGCCCTCTAAATGAATTTATCTTAGAAAATCTGAGGTACTTTTTGTCAGTATTTTCTTCCAGCAAGTAGTTCGGGTTTCACACAGGTTTGCTGACGTGTTGTCAGTAAAGAGAAAGCCATATAAACAATAAATAAGTAAATATGATTTTACTCAATGACCGATAAAATCTAATAAACAAAAATTCTAAAAATAGTGGTAAAGCCACTGCGCCCGCTTGGCCAAACATGGGCAAAATAGAACTTGGCATAGATGGTCATCCTATATACGTGCATTTGAAATATGAAAAGGATGCATGAAAAACTTGAGGTGCTAGAGCGCTGACAAGGCAAAAAGTTTACGGACGCACGACAGACCTCCACGAAGGCATCTAACCACAGCATAAGCCCGACTGGCCTAGAGGCCAAGCGGGCTAAAAATGAATTGAGTCAGGCAAGAACTTAATAATACTCCCTTGGCGAGAAACTCTTATTTCCAAGATTAAATTTACTGGATTCATTTCATTACATTATCCTCAACTGATAAGGTATAAGCTAAAATGCTAATAAGCTATCACTCTTATCCAAAGCAATCTACTCCTAAATGTACTCTGAGTAATTAAAAATAGTTTAGCCATAAACCCTTTCCTTTCTTTCTGGTGCTCGGTTGCCATGGCGGAGCTCCGAAGCTCCTTGGCATGCCTTGTCTCCATGTGGAATGGCACCCTAATCTCTTCAGAGCGAGATGGAAATCTTTTCAGTCCAGATTCTTGTGAAAGCCCCTTGTCTCAGTGCCAGGCTCCTTCACTGGCAGCCATATTCTGGCTCTCCCACACTCTTCCCCAGTGTTTCAGTCAGATTTCCAAAAGAGGGAAAAAAAGCTATTTGTTTAACAGAGGCATTTCTTTCCTCAGAAAAAAAACTGAGACTGAAGGGGCTCTTTAGTGTCCCCCGACCGCAGTACAAAGCCAGGACTGACAGTTTGACAGCCGAGGGCCTGATGGAGTTGACCCTCCTGAGGGTTTTACCAGTGACTCCCAAATAAACCTAGTGCATGGAATTAGTAGCTGTCCATCCAACTGCCCGCTTGAATTTCCCACCACTTTACACTGGTTGTTGTTGTTGGGGAATAAATAAAATAATCAGTCTGTTCTCGAATATGCTGCACTCCACTGACCACATCTGTGCCAATCCCTGTTTTCTGAGAGGATATATCTGTGGTGAAAGCAGACATTGCCTGAGGCACTGTGTTCTCTCCAATAAAAATTGAAATCTGGCATTTTTCCGGTCATTCCATTTCATATCATGCTTAAGTTTGAGGCAAACTTTATACCCTGATGTTGGTCAGCTTTCATAGTAGCACAAAAAAGCTAAATGTGCAAGATTTTGTCACAGTGTAGACACATCTAAAGAAGTCATCAAGTATATTGCAGAATAAAAATTGTTCCAGAGGGGTTCAAATAAGTATGGATTCCTTTTTTTAACCCTGAACATACGGAAAGGTCATTCTCTGAGCAAACGTGGAGAAGTCAAGAGGAGTTCCAGCGCACAGCGCAGACTTACTGACATAGTGATTCTTGGTACAGAGAGGGACATTGTCACAGACAAAGGTGAAGAGTCAAAAATCCCTAAAAACAAGGTTTCTTACAGAAAACTGCTACTAAATATGCAGCAACAGCAGACAGATACTTCCATGCCAGGTTAATAGTTGGTCATTCATGGATATGGCTGTGTTTAAACCCAAGTCTTACCACTCTCTTTTTTGCATTTCATTTTTGTAATTTCATAGGCATTGTTATATGATGTAAGGACTCACTCTCTCCTGATTGGTGGAGGCAAGGTCCGTCGGTCTCTGTAAACACTGATATTCACCATGCAAAAGTGCGCGAAAGGTGACTATAACAATCCAACGACCTCCAGATAAAAATAGATTAGGCTTCCCTTAGGAGCTCCTGAGAGTGTCCATATTTCATGTCACTTCGTCCCTGAGCTTTGTGTTAGAGCTGTCGCCCTTCTCTTATTTTAAATTTTCTAGTAGGGTCAGATAATTAAACAGTTATTGACTTCTGTTATTTGTGAATCCAATGGTTTATCCACTTTGAACAAGTGACATTCACCAAGGCACAGCCTTGGCACAGAAACCATTGGATTCACCTCAATTGAAGTCAATAATTGTATGCAATCTTCACACTGTAAATATGATTCACTGCTGTGACTTTAATTCCAGAAAAAGTTATTCAAATTTGGCAAATGAAAAATCATAAGTTTTGGCACTGTACTTCATAACTTTTACAGATATCAGTAATTGCAATAAAATGGCGCAGAAATAAAATTGGTTCAATGACTCTTGCCTATAAAATACTTAGCACAGTTCACAGTGGTAGTCAATAAAAGGCTATTTGTTCATTACAGTGTTTACATTTATTTGGTTTCACACAGCTTTGACACCCAGAAATGAAAATAGCTATTTTTACCAAACTTTTTAGCTCATGCTTAATTGTGTGTGCTTAAAGGAGATTAAATATGGGCTATTGTTTTATTAACTGGATTGGACCTCTCACAACTTCTCAACAATACAATGCTATGCACACAATTTCATGGTGTCAGTGTCGATGCCCCTATTTCCCTGAAGGGCTCTTTACAACCCCTGATGGAGGATAACCCTGCATTCACACCAACAGTGTCAAATTGATTCTGGTCACTCTGGTCGCTAGCAGTTCGTTGCCTGCCGCTGTCAGCCCGCACTTTGGGGCTGGGCTTTGAAATAGCGCTCGCAGCAAACATCAAGTTTCCATCATTCCTCCCCACAACTGGTTGCCACTTTAGTGCGTCTCTGCTAATTTGCATAAAGCTGAGCTGACCTCAACCTCAAATTGATACTCAGGTCGTGCACATTTGCTGCGAATCCAGCCTCTGACATCGCCAGCGACCACAGAGAATGAATATAATCCGGTTGCCTGGTTGCTAGGGTCGTTCAAGTCAATTCTGGTGTGGATGCATGGATTAGACCGCTCCAAGCAAAAGACCATTATAAATGCACATCAAATGTAGCTTTGCAGCAGACTTGTGACGAAAATACTTCAATTTTAGTTCCGATTCCAAGAGAGCTGCATTATTGTACATATTATGCAAGTAAACTTAAAGCAGTTATAGCCACAAAATGGACCACCAAGTCCCCAGGGACACGCACATCCCCATTACTGAACCTAAACTATTATGAAATATTTATGCAGGAAAATTACATGCTTTGAGTGGAAACAGTGAACAGCGCATAAACCAGGCGGCTATAGATTCATTAGGCCAGTGAAGAAAATGTAATAGCAACGGGTTCCGTTGTTTAAATTCTATGTTGTTTCAATTTGAAACATATTATTTTGAGAAATCAAATTTAGTAAAGCATCATAAATTAACAGACAATGATATGGCAAAAATAGACATTTTTTCAGGACAGTAAAAAATTTCTTCTTTAATGCAAGTATTGAGAATATACACTCATTTAGACGCAAGATGGATGTAAACAAGAGAGGTTTTGTGAGCAGAAACCTCTAAAATAATCAGGCGTAGGTCACAAAACATATTCAATTCTGAAGACCGCCGTTCGCCATCCATGAGCAGCCATCCGTTAATGCCGGGTAAGCTACTTGTGGGTTGATACACGTCAGATCATCTACCCACTGCAAAAAAAATAGATTTTGGTACCTGGTTCTACTAGCACCTCCCAAACTGAATAGCCTCCAACTTACTTGAAAAGCGTGTGTATGCAATAGAAGAATTATTATCTTAACGTGTAAATAATTATGATATATTCCATAAGTACACAAAAAAAGTTAACTGTTTACTTCTTCCAGCCATAATTAGTCAAAATATATAGGCTACTGCCAAGTTCACACATTGTTCTTATTTCAGCTGAACTTTCATAAGTCACAAAATGCATCTTTCAATTAAGTATCTAATCTACCATGTGTACTAAACGCAAGGAGGATTCACGCAGCGAAATTATTTTTAAGTTGATTGATTCTGCAAAATTATGTCATGCGACCCATCGAGGGCAGCAAGCTTAAACTACGAACTTTGACAACCAAAGTCCTCAAAAATTATTATAGGCCTGTTACTGAAACAGTATGAAGACGTGGAAGAATATTGAAAGCGGAGGACCCATTTTCCGCGCGGTAACAGTGGCCAGAAATGCGCAAAATGGGATCACAAAGCAAATACTAATACGATTTCATATTATGCACTTTACTCACATCAATTTGTCTTTCCGAACAGTTACTCCTTAACTCCGTTCAGAACAACAGCGAATCAGATTATCGCGGAGTAATTTCCCAAGCTCCCTGCGAAGGAATCGCATGCACCTGTTCTCGGTTTCTGGCTCGCTCTGTCCTGCTCACAGTAAAGGAGAATAAACTTGCATTGTCTCATAAAAATGAAACTTCGGCGCTTCCCAGCGCTGGATATCACCCGTTCATAATCTGCTCTAAACCGAACTCACCCACTTGCGATTTTCTCCGTATACATCCTGCGCGCACTCGCCGCGTGTTCACACGAGCGTGGAACGTGCCTGAGAAGGATTTTTCGTGGACGTTATGTCCATCCATGGGGGTGTGAGCACATAACCTCGGGACTCCCACTGTCCGAGAAGCACAAGAGCCGAGAACTCAAAGAACAAGCGAGCGCGCATAAACCTGGAGGACTGTGCGATGTATTACGTGAACCAACTGGCTAGCATGTTTCATGGATCATGAGGCTGCCCGGCGACAATGCATCAATGCGCCCTGCCGTGTCCCCTCATTATTTGCCATTATGAATTAAAAGAGCTCGCTTGTGATTTTCAGACCGCATTCTACGCGTGCGATAACACGAATGAAAGGCACTTGCATGCTGCTTGAAATGTAGTTGTGAGTCATTGAACTGTTTGATGAAGCACTCCACACAAAACAAATAGAGTCATTTGCATTTTAATGATTCCTCTCCTCTGTTCGTTGCCCTGAGTTCCGTTAAAGTGCTTCATAAAATTATATACCCAGATAATTATATCAAATTGCCTCAAGCAAACAGCTTATCTGCACAAATTCGAATCTACTCAAATGTGAATTTCTGTTGTCTTTCACAAAAGAGTGAATTATGGGTGGTGTGCCAAGTATGTGAATTTTGCTTCAATCCAACATGAATTCAGACAGAAGACACTCCATTCATGGATATTCTGTGAAGATATGGCACAAATCTAAATGTAAAAACATTTTAGACGCAAAAAAAGATATTTCTGGGAAATTATTGCAATATTATGAACAATGGGACAAGGAACAATGCTCTCATGTAATAGAAAAGTTTGGTCATCTTCTGCCAAGCTCAATGGACCATCAACAGAATCATGTTCCACTCACCTCACTCAGGTCATTGTTTCACAAGTCTTGTTCATTTCAAAATTATCATAGCAAAAAGTAGATAAATGGAGCATGTTAGACTGATGTGAATCCTCATGTGTAGGTGCAGCAGTTGGCTGCTTTCTATTTTTATTTATTTATTTATATATTTTTTTTACTTGCCACAGTCCATTTGTTGTTCATAACCAATTTCAGAGCAGCATTCCATTATACAAATGTGCTGCTCATCATATTATGAGCTGGGTATTCTGGTCCAGAGCTCAAAGAATTCTTAGTTATTTACCTAGATCTTAATGGTTTGGTACTTCTGCTCTTACCATGCCAACACGGTCTATTGCTGACTCTAAAGTCTGATTTGACAGCAGTATTGTTAACAAATCACGATGCCAGACAATACAATCTTTAGCTCCTAGAGACACTTATAATGAATGTTATCATCATGCCATCACGGAATGGGAGTGAAATGAAAGCCATCCATCTCGGAGGATTGTAAGTGTTTTATATTCGAGATGCAGCCCGTTAACGCTCTTTCAATATGCCAAAACATTTTTAATGATCTGCTTTTTCCACAAAACGTTCCGCAATCTGAGTGATAGCGCATCAGAGCCCCCCGGTCCCATCACTGATAAGGGCTTCACATTTTAATTAGCATCCTGCATTAGCCGCTCAATCCCCCGCAAGTGTCCTGTTTGTGACTCGGGACGAACAGGCAGCACGGTGTGGAGATCTTAAAAAGCTAACAAAAAGCTAAAAAACAACGCTACCAACTTTTATTTTGGATGACACTGGAATATTATTTATTCAATTGCCCATTAATTTACTCTCTTACTCATACCGGAAGTAGGGGAAGCCGGGGCACAGTGAATCAAGGGGAACAGTGAATCAGGGCTATTTTTGGAAAATTGACAAAAGGAATCAGCGGTATGACATAATCATTTTCTGTGTTGGAGAATACCCATGACTTCACCTATGAAAGTGTAGTTAATTCGTTTGGATTATCTACTGACAGAAAAACAAGGTAAAGTATATGTTTTCATGCATGTAAAGTAAATTTCCATGGCTTCTGATCTTGTGACACATCTTATAGATCATCTGGAAGTCATAAATCCATTATGATGCAGCATTTAGAGCACATATTTGTCACCATACCGAAAGGGTGTTTTCTTGTAACCAAAGCAACTTGTGACACTGGGAGACAGTTTTAGGCAATGAATGCACATGGGGCACAGTGAATTCACTGTACCCCAGAAGGATTCTTTAACACATGGGCCCAGATTCTGTTTGAATAAAGAAATACATGGGAATTGGCAGATGTTGTGACGTTCAGTACAACTATAGTCAGCTCTGGGACTATGCAGTATGTGGCCAAGGAAATCATGAGGTCCACTGGAAATCGTATGTGTTTGTTGGCCTGACTCCCCCTTAAATGATTGAACAATCAGCAGTACAAACATGACTTGCAAATTAGGTATTGGCATTAACTTTTGAAATGAAGAGTTTTGGACTCGATGTCCTGTTGTAAATTGTTCATTAATGTCTTTACTGATGATTGAGTGATTAGAAAGTATCTTTCAGCCATTGGAAAAATTAGATGTTGTTGGTCAGGCACCCATCTTCAAGCATTGAACAATCAGCAGTACAAACATGACTTGTGAATTTAAGTATTGGCATTTGACTTTTGAATTTAAGGATTTTGTACTCAGTGTCCTGTTGTGAATCACTGAATGATTAGAAAGGATCTATCATTTGGCCTAAATGGCATTTGTTTACTTTAAAGGTTAAATAAAAGTTGATTAAAGCTAATTTAGCAGCGTTCCCTTCACGTTAATGGAATGATTCACTGTGCCTTGAAAGCCAATTCACTCTACCCCAGCACTGGGGCACAGTGAATCACTCAAAATCCGTTTATCAGAACCCTCTCATCAAAGTTAAGCGAGAGTTAGCAGATCTGCTGCCTTGTATTAATGCATGACACTGCCCTCCTTCAGATGTAGGATGATATGGAAATATTATCACTCCCAGGACAGAAAAAAATCAATAAGACAACTTTTCTGATTCACTGTGCCCCGGCTTCCCTTACTTACCGTCATGACAGTTAACTTAAAACATGCCTGTGAGCAGTTTAAAGTTTGTTCAAGATATCCAACTTATTTTTCCTTATTTCTCAGCCATGTAATTGCTACCCTGAATTCCATCACACCTCTAGTTCTCATGTTCAATTCAATTCAATTTTATTTGTATAGCGCTTTTCACAGGCAGGCTGTCACAAAGACGCTTTGCAGAGAGTAAAGGGCAAAGCCCAGACAAATTCCTAATCCCCAAATAGCAGGAAAAAAACTCCTTCTAGGGAGAAAAAAAGCCTCGAACTGTGGTGAGAAAAAACTCCTCAGTGAGAAGAAATCTCAGAAGGAACCTGGCTATTGTGGGGAAGCCCATCCTCCGCTGGCTGGCTAATTAATTGATGTAGGATTGAGTAGAATCCAAAGTTCTTTAAACAATAAGGTGTCCAAGCAGTGACATCATGTTTTTGACACAGGCCAATAACAGACTTCAAAAGCACTATTACATTTTAGCCTGGTAGTGAGATGGGAAGGACAGAGCTATACAGTCCTCAAGGATAAACTGAGCAGGATCTTTAACCGATTTTTATTAAGATCATTTTCTGCAGTGTTAGATTGTATTATGATGTAATATGAGTTGCGAAAGTTAGCCACTGAAGCAAGAAAGGGTAACGAGTCACAAAAGGGACACCAAGGATGACTGACAAAAACTTAAATGGCTGCATTACAGGTTACTTTGTGTTAATACTATTGCTTGCCTCAGGCAACACTAAAAAATTAACAAAAGTGGACTGTAATGTTCCCATGCTGAAATTGTCATTAGATCAATACTTTAATTTTGGCCTCATTCAGTAAATACCCCTGAACAACTTTTCTAAACTGTAAAAAAGTTGGCTTGAACTAAACACCAGGCACATAAGTGAGCCCTAGATGATGCATATTATTGTGACCCTTCCATATTTAACTCCATAAAACCTACAGACCCGTATATGGGTCCATAAAATGAAGCTGCTGTATTCTAATCTCTAGAACCTGAGGCCCATTTTAAATTCTAGTGGAGATTCCAAGGTTTCCTATGATCCTAAATGCAGTAGCCTATGTCCTGCTGAATTACAGGGAAAAGTGAATAAAATGATGCTCAAGATCTTGAAATTACATTTGATGTAATGCTGTGGCCATAAAAACATTGTGTCCTGGGTTTGAATAATTCTCTCTGTATAAGTGTGATGTGGCTTCAGTAAAGTGCTTCACCCAGCAAATACAGAATATTTACATGATATTACAATGCATTGTCCTTCAATACTGGACCTGCATAATGGAAAACTTCAGTGAAAATATAGAGTTTAAGAGGTTAAGCTGATTTACTTTTTTAATTTCACTGTCCTGTGAAATTACATTTTTTCCCCCTTTATTTGTTGAGTATGTACTTTTTACCTTGTGCAATTCGTAGTTATTTATAGAGGTTAATGACAAGTAATTCTCACTAAACAGTGAATACAGGAACATAGGTAAATTGTATCCAAAATTTCAACTGGCAGTGCGTGCATGTGAGTGCGTCTACATGTGCGTGCATGTGTGTGTGTGTGTGTGTGTGTACTACTGAAAAGCAAATGCTAATATTGCCATACAGTTAAGATTGAATTTCCACTAATATACATCCAAATTAAACTTAGATTATGCTGTAAATTAATGGGAATAATTTAGTTACTGAAACTTTGAAGGTTTTGGAAAGCTTCTTGGTTCATATAAATCACATTCGAGGAAAACCTGAGCTCCATCATATATTTAGTCATGCTCTCAAAATGCTGGACTGCAACAGCTAACAGGGATCTGCTTTCATTTATTACATCATATTAAGATATCGCTGGGTCAGCCTTTACGCTTCGACCGCAGTAGTCCTGAAAGAGTACATTGCGTTCCTAATGCTACGAGCACGGCCATTATTAGCTCAACTGCTTCCATTGGACTCCGAGAGAAATTCTTTTGTGCGATTTACATATAATTACTCTAAGCCAATTTAGCTTCAGGGATAGGATGATTTAATTAAATCATATTTTGCTGCCTGTTCTCGGGGCTTTACAGAAGCCAGCGCAATGAAAGTGAGATTCCTAGTTGTTTGCGGGAGGAAAATGTTGGATGGAGTGCCGTCATGGGCAGTATAAATTGCAGTCACACACATTTAAGTCACTGCCTCTTGGCTGCCCACAGCCTGAAAGGATTTGCATATTTAAAGAAGTCAGTCACCACTAGCTGCAGCTGCCAAAAAAAGTATCGCCAAAGTGTAAAAAAAGCCAAATGGGTGTTTTTTGTTTTCTTATTTATTTTTTTTTTTTTTATACTAACTGCTTTTTGATGGAAAATCTCTTTGGAAATTCAGCACTCCCCCTTTTCGTTTAGTATTCATAATTTATTTTAAGTATCTACACTTTATTGCCATATACACAACTACAAAATCAACAACAGTAAGGCGGTGCTTTTTAAATTTTGTGTATTCCCGATGGTATGATGCCAAAAATTTGAAACATTTATGAATCTGCAGAGAGGGCATCAGGTAAGCTGTGAAAATCATGTGCCAAGTCACTGAGATAGTTTACCTTGCACTGCCTTAAATTTGAATTTGGGCTTTCGTTTTTGTTGGCAAGAATAAAACAACTCAGCGCTTTCCTCGTGGGAAGTATTCAGCATTCGAAATATCAGTACTCATATGCTCTCAGACAGCACTCAATCATGCTGATGAGAAATGCCAAGATAAACCTCAATAAACAGTGAAAAGGCTCCTGAATGACTGCACAATGTGAACTGTTCAAATGTGGTTGCAATTGCATTTAGTAAGCCAGTTTCAACAATCTGTCGTCTATGAACTTGATTTCAATCCAGCATTCCTGATCGAGAGGGGGCCAATTGTGAAAAATCTTGTGTGACGATCGACATGTTTAACACCAGCATCTGTACCAGCCGTTAATCCCAACTAAAGACTCCGTCAGAAACACACGGAGGCCAGGAGTAGTCATGAGTGGACAAAAAAGTGACGCCAGCAGGTAGAATGACTTTAACACAGTTATCTTTCAAAATCACATCTGCTGACTGATGGATAGCAATGTACACAAAAAACCCAGCAACAGACGAACAAGACATGTTCAAATAAAAAGGTTTCATTATATGATATTCAAATTAAACACTCAATTTGGGTGAGCTTTGTTGCTCAATATTGGTTACTTATTTTAAATAAAAAGTCTAAAAGTTCATTTTTAAATGAAACACAGGATTTCTGAGATGATGACTTACCATTGGGAAGAATAATTTCAGTGTCTAGCCAGGCTAATATAAAGAGGTGTCCGTATAAGCAGAATGCGCTTAACTTGCAGGCAGTAGTTTTTGAGAGAGCCTGGGGGATTTAATCACCCTTGCCTAAGACTTTTGCTCAGCGCTGTACATTGGCACAATGTAGACATCCAGGTCCATTTGGCAAAGAGAAGTACAAGTCAGACATCTGATCACCCGAGCATATTTTCTTTCCATGGAAACAAACAAGATTAAGGTTTATGAGAAATAAGTTAAAGATACAAACTGTGAAATTCCGCGCTGGGAGAGCTCTGTGGTCAGTTGTGTAACAGATCTATCTGGAACAGATGATGATGCGTGCAAATGTGCTATTATCCATTACAATTTATTGAGTACGGCTTGGGTCATCACCCAGTCATTTTCAAAACATCTTAACCTGGTGTTTTTCACATTAACAGCTAGCTGCAAATTCATACCCTCTTGATTTCCGTCAAGCCATCATTGCATTTTTAAAGATATAGTTTTGTACCATTTTTTAGCATTGACATGCACTGTATAGAAATTAAAAAGTTGACCCAACTTAAAAAAAGTAAGTTAAGCAAACTCAGAAATTATTTGCAGTTGGTTGCCTTACGTTTTTTAAATTTAGTAAACTTTTTATTTTTTACAATATGTATCCACAAAGCCTTGATTTTTTTTTACAGTCAATATATTGCTGTGTTTTAGTAGAAGTGTAAAAGGAATCCCTGCTATTTCGCAAACAAGCTAGCTTTGTAGTGCCATGCAATTAGCATTTTTAACTGTACATTATATACTGGGATTAACAAAAGCAACAGAGAATACATTAGTACAAGTTCTAAGCACCACGTTTCAGTGCACATTATGGATCACAAATGTTTCTTCAAAAAAAAAAAAGAACTGATGACATACATGTTCTGGGTTTTTCCAAAGACAGTCATAAATATTGTTTTAATAAAAAAGGGATTGGAAAAACATGACAGTGCGATAACTGAGCTTAAGGAGGAATCCGGAAAGACTGTGGGGTCAGTTTTATGTGAGTCTGTTAAATTTCTGGGGCTTTCCCGACCACTAAATCATGTGATAACACAGGCCCGTGCAAAAAATCTTCAGGGATTCCTTCTGCCAGTTTGCATTCCACAGTATCCATCACATTAGTTGTCCCCATGTTTTATACCGCTCTTATTATAGAACAGCACTTCCATAGAACAGCACAGAAAGGCAAAGTGCTTCCACTACACTGTAATACTGTAATGGCAGGTACCCCAGGAAGGAGAGGGAGAAACTGAGAGAGTGACGGAAGTAAAGCACCCGAATGCAGAAGACATTACTTATTAAATAAACAAGGTGCAGATAACTAAAGAAACAAAAAAATATATAAACTACTCAAGAGACAAATAAACCAAAACGGAGAGCACTGTAACAAAGGTGTCACAATATAAGGCTACCAGCTTGTGAGTGGGGAAAAGAGGTTTAAATAAACTGGGAGTGATAATTAACCCATAAGGACCAGGTGCGAACAATTAACACTGAGCAGGAGGATAACTGGATCAGGCAGATAGCTGGAGGGAACAGGAGTGAGGCATTGCAGATAAGTTTATGGGACTCAATGGGGCTGTCATGTATTCAGGTGTATTTCCAACCAATCCTATCCCAACCCGTCATGTATTGAGCAGAGCTGTTTTTATTTATTTAATTATTTAATTTATTTATTTATTTATTTTTGACCTTGGGCATTTCCAGATTTAAGGGGATTTTTAGATTTGCCATCCTGCAGAGATGACTCTATCATGAAAATAGCATTTCTGTAAGGTAATGGGGGAGTTTAATGCTGAGTTTAATTATATACTCAATTGCATGTTATAGCATCCATATTTTTGTTGCTCCTATAGTTTAAATTATATTTAACAATTTAGAACCAGCACGATGGTAAAAATGAGTTGTGTTCAAAAATGTGGTGTTATCAAGGGTGATCATGCTTTTAAAGTTAAAGTAATCACATCAAAGCAGAATTTTTTAGTTATTTTTAGAACTGGATGTTTTTAGACTATACTAATGTAAAGGTTGGTAGAGTGGAGTTCAGATGCGGCGGCCGGCAGAGGTGTACCAAGCCCGGAGCCTAGCACAGCAGAAAGTGATAGAGGAGATGGAAGGAGCAAGGCTCGGGTTTCTGAAAACACGAGACGACTAAGTGCCAGAAACAATGCGAGCCTAAATAGAGAAAAAAAAATCTCAACAAACAAGAAAAGAAGGCACCACACAATAGTGCGTGAAAATACCAAAAGAAGCAGAGCTTCCCAGAAATAATAGAGAATATAAGAGTCAAACTAACCTACAAATATCTTCAGCTGAGGCGAACTGAAAAGCAGACACTCCAGCAAAGGAGGTGTGGCGGACCTCCGGCTTATATAGACTCCGGGGAAGGACCGCACAGGAATAATCAGCCAGCTGGGTGAAAAATCTGAAAGAATACAATGTTGTCAGGGACGAGAGTAATAAAGAAAGCAAAAAGCACATACACAAACCACGACAATTAACCTTCATTTTGAAATTCACCCAGTTCGATTTTGAACCCAGATATGAGTTGCCTCACCTCAATAAATGTCACTTTGATATTACAGTTATAGCATTCACATTATTGACATTAATCAATCATGTGTTTGGTTTAGTTCTGCGGCCCAGGGCAATAACCCTCATGCTCCATGTTCGATAACATATTTTTTCAGACTTCAATTAAATAATTTTATTATTATTATTATTCTGCAAGGCGAGATCATTGGAATCATTTCCAGCTCCAGTAAAAAAAAAATATCAGCAGCCAGTTCTTACTGACATACTATCCTTGACCATTTGTGTATATAATTTGTTACCAATGATGAAACCTTTCATCATCAGACGTCATCAGTTTTGTTACTTTGCTTAACATATTATGATGCAAAATGCCTAAGTATTGAAACCTGTCAGCAATATATTCACAAATATGTGATGGGAATGTTCTTAACGGAATATTCTAGTGCTGCTGTAACAATCTCTACTGATAAGAGAAAGCAACTGACATGAAGAACACTGACTCACTGTACTGACTTATTGAACAGATAGTTCTTGGACAAAAAGGAAGTCGGGAATAAGAAGCCACTCTTCAATGGGTTAAAGGGTTCATCATTTTGCTCCAGTATGTATGCTGAGGTACTGAAATCGCGGCATTAGCTACTTCTACTTTTCTCCGCCCTTTCAGTTTATCTACATCAAAAGAGGATCTAGGATTCCCCCCTCTCCCCCCCCCACCCCCCAAATGTGCCACCAGCTTATTAATTAACTTTAAATATGAATTATAATTAATAACAAACTGGCAAAGCTTTTAATCTCAGCTACTTTTAATTGGTAGGGCACACTTATCAGACTAAAAAAAGATAACAATTTTGCACATAATTTCATTATTTTCATTTTTTAAACTAATTTAAAAACAAAGAGAATAATTATTAGAGAAGATTAGCCTAGATTTTGATCATGTTCCGGCTCAATTATTGCCTTACGCTCTTTTCTTCGATTATATGAGGCTTTTCCTACTCACCTTAATTTAACCATCTGGGCTCCGCTGAGGAAAGAGTTCTCTTTTTTCAACAAATGCCCTGGGAGAAAGACCAGGTAGAACATCAGCATTTGCAAGAGAGAGTGTGAAAGAAAGAGAGTGAGAGACAACGGGATGGAGTGGTTAAAAGAGAGGCATAGTGAGGGAGATGGAGAAGGAGGTGTGGGGAAGAAAAGGACTGTTGTTTCAAGCTTAAACTCTTCAGAGGAAAGTCAGAATCTCAAGGCCTAACGAGGGTGACACTCTCGCCACTATAGACTCAGTCACGCATCTGACAACCAGGCTTTTGACCCAACCATACAGTGGTCCAATGTGGGTGTGCTGTAATTCATTACATGGCGTGGTTGGGTACCATCCGTTCTTAGACTATCATGCCTCAGGAGGACTTGTCATTCTTGTAGCAAAAATGATTTATCACTCTGGATTTGTCACTGAAAGTCATGTCTGTACCTGTGGCTTTCATCATCAGAGTGAGGAGAGGATTGCTTCAAAGAGGGCGATTTCTGGTTCCTATGATGCAGGGAAGGATGTAGTGAGCACGAATGGTAGGTGTAAGTTTGTATAAATTTTGCTGTGTTGTTTGCTACGTGGGAAATTCTTGTGAACACTGGTGCATTGTGAACTTTTAAGATGCAGCCTCTAAACTTCACAGGCGAATAGTTGTGAGTAAAAGGAAGGCTGAGTACGAAGATGGTCGTGTTCTGAGCTGTACCGTAAGCAATGTCTGCTTCACTATCGCAGCTGGTGTGATCCCAGATGGTCTCTAGTATAGATTTTACGGTTATTTTGCCATTGAAAAAAATAGGGGTGGGGGCGTCTGTTGTTCTGACATCTCTGTAAGTTGTAGCTATGATTGTCTTGCAGTGAAGGATCCATCCAACTATGTTCTGCAGACTGCTTGCTACGATAAATACCTGCCAGGTAAGGCAATGGTCCATATATTGAATAATTCAGTGCTCATGACCTGTTGTAAAGTGCAAACATCACCCTGTCACGGAAGAACGCATCCTGCCGCGATGCTGTAGATCTGACGAGCTGCTCTGACTTTCGCTGTTACCAGAGCGGAGCTCGGCTCCAGGGAGTCTAACATCTGCCCTGCAACACACCCCATGAGCACCTCACCCGCGAACGGCTGCCTCGTGATTGGCAGGACACAACCTCGAGGACCTCTTGCAGCTCAGGAAGAACAAATGCAGGCATTTCCCGAATCGATACTCGGCGCCAAGGTTTGTCAATCAAATCACAACCACGGCTAATCACTTCTCCACTCCTGAAATCCAGGGTACGGAAAGCATTTTCAAATGTGTTTATCTCAGCTAAATGGAGAACTAAAGAGGAAATATTAATGAAGGGCAGGATAAAGCTAACAGGATGTAAATTCTGGTTCCATGGAATCTGTTCTGCGAAATGCATCTTAGAAGTGAAAGAGGCACACCAGTGTTCAGTGAGTAAATCAAACTGGGACATGTAGGACAGATTCTGCGATTAAGAGTCACCATACAGTACGTCAGGATAATTTATTAAAGGTGTTGATAATGATCCCACTCCTATTCATCTTTCGCCATTAATTCACAAACTCCAAATTCAAGTGAAGTTGGGACATTGTGTGAAACGTGAATAAAAACAATGCAATGATTTGCAAATCTCATAAATCCACATTTTATTCACAATAGAACAACATAGACAACATATCTGATGTTGACAGCGAGACATTTTACCACTTCATGAAAAATATTAGCTCATTTTGAATTTGATGGCAGTAACACATCTCAAAAAAGTTGGGACAGGGGCAACAAAAGGCTGGAAAAGTAAAAGGTACTCAAAAAAACAGCTGGAGGATAGCTCAACAGACTCGATAGGTTATGTTTGTTTCAAGACTTTTAGCTTGCTATTTCAGTGTCAGCAACGTTTAGCCTTTTAACCCGCGAAGTAGTTGGCTATCTACCTAGCTAGCTATAGCATTATAGAGTTTGATATCACAGTAGCTTACTAGCTACGTTGCTAACTAGCTCGCTATTTCAGTATTAGCAATAAACTGTTGATTATTTTTTCTTGTGTGTTTATTTTATAGGCTTTGTGAAGGGTAACCACATCCATTGTAGTGAACACTAGCTAGTTGATAAGCTGGCTACAAACGAATGCACAATTCAACATACTTTCTTGGACACCGGCAAGTGTGGAGGACAAAAAAAATCTTGTTCCCAACTCTTACTGCTGGTTGTAATGATATGGCTGATTGGCGCAAGTTGAGAACAAGGAAACTTGAAAACCGAAACGAATGTAATATCATTCAGTGGGGCCTTCCGGAGATCAAAGGAGACATTGCAAATAGCCTGCTTTTATAGTATATCTACATTAACGAGCCCAAATAGCCTGATGTGACATGATAATGGCGCTAGATGAAAAAGCAATCTTAGTGTCTGTGTTGCTTGCCAACCATTCTGTCCACTCGATCTTGTTTGGAGGAAGAAGGAGTAGTTCTCAATTTTGTTGCATTATTACCAATAAAATGTTGATTTTTTTTCTCTAGTGTGTTTATTTAATGGGCTATATGTAGGGTAACCGTTTTATAAAAGCAATAAGCCCCTTGAAGCAGTGGGTTACAGTGCTCTTATAACAGTGGTTATAAAATCCAATCCAAAATGTTGCCAATTAAGCTAATTTACAACTAATTAGATTAATAGGCAACAGGTCACAAACATGACTGGGTATAAAAAGAGCATTTTAGAGAGGCAGAGTCTCTCAGAAGAAAAGATGGGCAGAGGCTCACAAATCTGCAAAGAATTGAGTCTAAAAATTGTGGAACAATTTCAGGAAAATGTTCCTCAATGTAAAATTGCAAAGATTTTAAATATCCCACCATCTATAGTACATAATATAATCAAAAGATTCTGAGCATCGAAAGAAATCTCTGTGCGCAAGGGACAAGGCCGAAGGTCAATATTGAATACTCATGATCGTTGGGCCCTCGGGCGACACTGCATTAAAAACAGTAATGATTCTGCACTGGAATTCACAGCAAGGGTTCAGGAACACTTCTAGAAATCATTTTCTGTGAACGCGGTTCGCTGTGAAATCCTAAAATGCAAGTTAAATCTGTATCATGCAAAGAGGAAGCCACATGTGATCACAGTACAGAAATGCTGTCATCTTCTCTCAGCCAAAGCTCAGGCAAAATGGAAAAGTGTTCTGTGGTCAGATGAATCAAAATTTGAAATTCTTTTTGGAAAACACAGACACCGTGTCATGCAGGTAAAGAGGAGAGGGACCCTCCAGCTTGTTATCAGTGCTCAGTCCAAAAGCTTGGACCTCTGATGGTATGGGGCTGCATTAGTGTCTATGGTGTGGGCAGCTTACACATTTAGATGGGTATTATCAGTGCTGGAAAGTATATAGAGGTTTCACTACAACATCTCTTCCAGGGAAGGCCTTGCATATTTCAGCAAGACAATGCTAACCAACATAGTGCATCCATCACAGCAGCATGGCTTCACTGTAAAAGAGTCCGGGTGCTGAAATGGTCTACCTGCAGTCCAGGCCATTCACCGATAGAAAACATTTGGCGCATCATAAAACAAAAAATCTGGCCAAGAAGACCCAGGACTATTGAGCTGCTAGAAACCTATATCAGACAAGAGTGGAACAACATCCTTCTTCCAAAACTCCAGCAATTGGTATCCTCACTTCCCAGACATTTACAGACTGTTGATAAAAGAAGAGGGGGTGCTATACAATGGTTAACATGGCCCTGTCCCAAATTTTTTGAGATGGTTTGCATTCACACTCAAAATGAGCCAACATTTTTCATGAAATGGAAAAATGTCTCACCTTCAACATCTGATATGTGGTTTATGTTCTCCTGTGAATAAAATGTGGGTTTAATGAGATTTGCAAATCATTGCATACTGTCTTTATTCATGTTTTGCACGATGTCCAAACTTCATTGGAATTGGGGTTTGTATGACTGCATGTAAAGAATGCAGGTCTATGACCTTCAGCATATTGTGGATATGATGAATATGTACTATTGCTGTATGTTCCATTGCTCATGTTTATCTGCACACCACGGTCACAATAATGACCCTTATTGTTGTCGTGATGCTCCAAGGTTTTAAAAAAAAAAAAAAAACTAACACACAGCAGCGTCCAAAAGTCTGAAACCGCTTGTGAAAAATGTCTTTTTTTTCATGATTTTGAATTTAATGCAACATTTTTCATTACAAATTAAAATATCAGATTAAAAACTTTGGAGAAAAATTGAATTCTTGAAAATGTGCATGGCTTTAGAAATATTTCCCCCTGCAGTGTTTGGTATGTCCCTCGCTTGCTTCAATGGCAGTGTGCACTTGAGCTGGCGTAGACTGCAGAAGTTTGAGTAAAACTTGAAGAGCTGTGTAATCTCAGCATGGTTTGATAATGTTCCAAAGAACTTATTGTGATGTCATGGAATACTTGCCTTTCTTACTGATCAAGTGCCCTATACATGTCTGATGGGGTTGAGGTCTTGTGACTATGGAGGACAGTCCTTGTCAGTTAGCACTCCCTGGTTTTCTACGGCCTTCAATAAGCTGTTGCTAAACTTTGAGGTGTGTTTCAGGTCAGATTTTGGCTACTGTATGGATCCTCCGTCAACCAGAGGGCACGCCATGTCTTTCAAGAGTGGAGTGATCAGGGTGTAGTTCATTTTGTGCTAGTGTCCGGTTCTTGAGCAGCCAAAATGCACTCAGTATAGAATATTCTCACCGTAATGTTTCACTGTTGGTTTCATGCAGTGTGGCATGTTATCCACCTCACCTATCCACGATTTCTGTTTTTTTTTCTTTGTCTCAGCTTAACTACAGCACTGCTATTAATAACTGTAATTAAAATGAATTGCATGAGTTAGCATGTTAGCCTGGACGCTGTAGGCCTGCTTAAAATAGACCTCATTTCGGGTCATCCGCCAGTTTCCACTTTGTTCTGAGGTTTCACTGAATCCTTCCATTTTTCTTTCTGCTACAGCCTGGAACAAAACATGCGGCTCATGCTTTCTACGATCTGCGTAACTTTTAATTATAATGAACTACAGAAATCTGAGCGTAGAACTTTGAATGTGAGTATGGAGGTTTGAACGCAGGACTTCAACACACAAGATGCCTTGTAAGACCAGAAAATGTGATAACATCGCACAAACTTAAAATAAATCTGCGCATTTTAATGTAATAATCCCTCAATTTTATAATTTTATTACAAAAATAGTACCAGTTTCCTGCCACAAATGTAACAAAATGACTGAAATTGTGGTGTAGCACTGCATAATACTTAGTTTTCAAACATTTGGGCCATTTAATCCTGTTTTGCTTTTCAGCAGAAAACTTTTTTTTTTAATATAAACATGGGCGGTATTGTAGCCACGTCACTTGAGCATTCTGAATATATTCTCATGATGTGATCATGAATCAAGGGGTAATGATACAAAATCCTGGTTATCGATGAATGCTCTGCAGTTGAGCTGGGATTGGCTTCGGCAATTGTGCCTTAAATTATGCACACGTTTTCTCTTTTTGGTCCAATTCAGACTAAATATATAGTAAGTTAGGAAAAATGTCACACGGAGGCACAAGGAGCTCCTGACACAATCAAAGTAATACTAAATCACCACATGGGATGCGGGGCCAACACTTTGAAGACCACAATGGAAAAATGATTAGTCACATTTTCACATTGTGGAGAAATTATTAATTTAAAATTCAAAATAACCTTCGAAACAAAGCACTGAAAAAATATGAAAAAAATGTAAAATATTATAATAATACATAATACAAAACCCAAAACCAGTGAAGTTGGCACGTTGTGTAAATCATAAATAAAAACAGAATACAATGATTTGCAAATCCTTTTCAACCTGTATTCAATTGAATAAACTGCAAAGACAAGTTACTTAATGTTCGAACGGGTAAACTTTGTAATTTTTTGCAAATATTAGCTCATTTGGAATTTGATGCCTGCAACACGTTTCAAAAAAGCTCGTACAAGTGGCAAAAAAGACTGAGGGAGTTGAGGAATGCTCATCAAACACTTATTTGGAACATCCCACAGGTGAACGGGCTAATTGGGAACAGGTGGGTGCCATGATTGGGTATAAAAGCAGCTTCCCTGAAATGCTCAGTCATTCACAAACAAGAATGGGGCGAGGGTCACCACTTAGTGAACAAATGAGCGAGCTGATTGTCAGACAGTTTAAAAACAACATTCCTCAACGAGCTATTGCAAGAAATTTAGGGATTTCATCATCTACGGTCCGTAATATCGTCAAAAGGTTCAGAGAATCTGGAGAAATCACTGCACGTAAGCGACAAGGCCGAAAACCAACATTGAATGCTCGTGACCTTCGATCCCTCAGGCGGTACTGCATCAAAAACCGACATCAGTGTGTAAAGGACATCACCACATGGGCTCAGGAACACTTCAGAAAACCACTGTCAGTAACTACAGTTTGTCGCTACATCTGCAAGAGCAAGTTAAAACTCTACAATGCAAAGCGAAAGCCATTTATCAACAGCACCCAGATACGCCGCCGGCTTCGCTGGGCCCAAGCTCATCTAAGATGGACTGATGCAAAGTGGAAAAGTGTTCTGTGGTCTGACGAGTCCACATTTCAAATTGTTTTTGGAAACTGTGACGTCGTGTCCTTCGGACCAAAGAGGAAAAGAACCATCCAGACTGTTATAGGCGCAAAGTTCAAAAGCCAGCATCTGTGATGGTATGGGGGTGTATTAGTGCCCAAGGCATGGGCAACATACACATATTTCAAGGCACCATTAATGATGAAAGGTACATACAGGTTTTGGAGCAACATATGTTGCCATCTAAGCAACGTCTTTTTCATGGACGCCCCTGCTTATTTCAGCAATACAATCCCAAGCCACATTCTGCACATGTTACAACAGCATGGCTCCGAAGTAAAAGAGTGCGGGTACTAGACTGGCTTGCCTGTAGTCCAGACCTGTCTCCCATTGAAAATGTTTGGCGCATTATGAAGCGTAAAATACGACAACGGAGACCCCGGACTGTTGAACAACTTAAGCTGTACATCAAGCAAGAATGGGAAAGAGTTCCACCTGAAAAGCTTCAAAAATTGGTCTCCTCAGTTCCCAAACATTTACTGAGTGTCGTTAAAAGGAAAGGGGATGTAACACAGTGGTAAGAGGCCCCTGTGCCAACTTTTTTGCAATGTGTTGCTGCCTTTAAATTCTAAGTTAATGATTATTTGCAAATAAAAAAATAAAGTTTCTCAGTTTGAACATTAAACATCTTGTCTTTGCAGTGTATTCAATTGAATATAAGTTGAAAAGGATTTGCAAATCATTGTATTCTGTTTTTATCTACGATTTACATAACGTGCCAACTTCACTGGTTTTGGTTTTGTACTAACATTGTGTTGTACCCAATATGTAAACGTAACCCTACAGCACGAGGGCTCACCTGACATGCCGTATTTCTGTAGCTGTAGCGGGCTCACTTTCAGCTGCAGTGGATATACACATATCATGTGAAACTAGACAACCTAAGGAATTTATAATGTCAAAAATGTTATGCTATGATGTTGGCAAGCAGGTGAAATAAGGCTTCAAATATATGCTAAATTTCTGCTAGCACAAAGCTAAAGTTAGCTAGCTCAGTTAATTTAGGCCAGCATTAGTCGTGCACATTTTGTTCATTTGTTGATGGATGGCTGTACATTATTGTCTTTTTATGCTGTTCAAACGCACCGTGTTACTCTTGATTATACGATCATGGAACTTAGATGTAGTAATGTTAGCTTGCATGTGACATTTATATTCCCCCTGTTTTTAGGCTATTTCGCTAGAACATCTCACGTAGGGCTCATGCATCGCACTCGGCAGCGCATCTAAGCCATCCAGAATGGTCGATAGATTCAGCCATGGAGAGGTCACGTCATGTTCCTATGCACACGTTGCTGTAGCTATGCTTTCAAGCCCCTCCTCACTCCTCCCACCCTCTTCCCTCGTACCACTCCCTCCGCCTAGCCATGCCTCTATCTTCCAGCCGAGTCAAAATCTCCAAATTTTCTTGAGAGAGCAAGATTGACTTGATAAAAAGGGCAAAATAAATATAAATGTTGCGTAATTTTTGCAAATTATCGCAAAACATTATATTTTAGACCCAAATCACTTATTTTTAATGGGTGTAAATACCAGGTATTGGATCCTTTAAAGAAAAAAAAGGTGAAGTTATTTCTAACATGTTTTTAAATGTTGTGAACACAAAGTCATTAAGTTGGCATACACATTTTTTTTAGGTAATCGCTTTCCACAAAACATTTGAGTTCACCACACTTAACTAGGTTTACAGTGTATCTTCTAGCCACAATATTTTTTTTCATGTCATTGCACTTCCCAGGCTTTGTATGTTTCTGAAAGAGTTCAGTATTTTTTCCTGATTCGGTGGTGGATGAAATGTCCTCCCCAAGCACTTTCCACCCTGGTTCAAGCAGCCATAAGCCCAGTGAAACACCATCTTTCTGTGCGCTGTATGTAGGGCACAGCCCAGGGGTCTTGCAAAATCCAGGACAAGATGTCCACAGAAATGTCACAACTATGCAGGGGGTCAGGGTTTGACAAAACAAAAACAAAATTGAATGCAAATTTTAAGAGCTTTCAGGGTGGGAGAGTTAAACAATGGATGGTCTGTAGTCAGGTGGGAGTAATCAGGAACTTCTAGATGAAGGCTGGGTGAACTGAAACAGACTGGTCCAGTGTCAGTTACTGGTATCGCAAGCCAAATGAGCCAGGGCACATTGGGCAGGTGCACACCTTAGAGGAAAAGAAGATTGGATTAGAAGAGGCTCTTCACCAGGACCGCTGACTCTGGGAGGAATATCCCAAATAAATACATTCTATCTTCTCAGCAGATTATTGTCAGACAGCGGAAGACACATGACAGAGACACAATGCAACAATCCAGCAAAGGGAAGACAGAGACCAGGCACTAAAAGACAACAATCAGCAAAGAGGAAAATTCTTCAGGAAGGACAGCAAGTAAAACAAGGAGGGAGGGGAATGGAATGAGACAGTTATTAATTAATGAAATCAATAAAGGAGACTAAACCAAAACTATCTCAGACAGCTGGATTGTGGGGAAAAACGTTAAAGGAAACACTCAGAATGAAAAACCTACAAACATACAGATATACATACATACAGACAGACTGACAACAGACAGAAAATCATTCCATTTTAATTTGATATGACTCTCCTCCTGCTCTTAATATGTATTCCAGGAGTTTTTACCAGAAGTCTTGCCTCCAGGAAATGAAACGCAGGTTCTATTTGATTCCAGTTAGGTAAGGCGAGGATAGCCTAAATTGCTCTACTTTTTGGCGCTTAAAACTTGGCTGACGCAGACACAGGGTAAAATTCAGAAATGGGTATTTATTGATGGGAATATGGTTGTGGGAGTGGTGATGCTGAAGCCCACAACTGTAAGAGGGGCAACCCAGCATAGATGTTGTTAATTGAAAAGAGCAGGGGGCGTGTCCTGCGGCTGGCCAGTGGCTGTCCCAGTGCAGATGCCAGGTGATGAATTTCCAAATGAGTTGAACAGGAACACAGTCTCAATCCCGGAGACGGATGAATTTACCAGAGAGGCCTGCCTAATAAACTGGCCCATAGGACCAGACTTGAACAGATGGCTTACAGAAACAGGAAAGCTTGGGAGTTTGTACCTATTAAAGGAAAAGTTCACCCAAAAATGAAAATTCACTCATCATCTACTCACCCCAAGGCTAATCGAAGGGTCCATGAATTTTTTTCATCCTCGAAACACTTTTGGAGTTACAAAGAAAAAGAGCATTGAAGACAAATCCAAATCAATTGAAGTCAATGGAAACCACTTTTTCAAGCGAAAAAAACAACATTTAAAAACCAAAAAATGCCTACATGCTGCTCTTGCGGCATAATCCAAGTGTCCTTAAGCCCCGACATTCAAATTTGACTCGTCTTTTCACTATATTTTTTGCCTCAATGTCCAATGTAGCTGCCTTGTTCATTTTCATGGAAGAAGTTTAAAATTTAAGACCTCTAAGGTGGCCAACGAGAGCAAACTTTTCTGCAACGGCCCTAAACATCTCCAATTGGAGAAACGCGCTGCAGTTTTGAATGTTCGTATTCACTGACTGAACAACGCATTTTTATGGTCGCCCAACTTAGCGAGGTCAACTTCTCACGTGAAAATAAACAGGACTCTTCGCTAAGTGGCTAAATTGGATATTTAGGCTAAAATATAGTGAAAAGACATCTTTGTGAGTCAAATTTGAATGTCAGGGCTTAAGGACACTTGGATAATGGCGCAAGAGCAGTATGGAGGCATTTGGTGGTTTTTAAATGTTGTTTTTTACGCTTGAAAAAGTGGTCTCCATTGACTTCAATTGATTTGGATTTGTCTTCAACGCTGTTTTTCTTTGTTACTCCAAAAGTGTTTTGAGGAAAAGAGAAATTCATGGACCCTTCGATTAGCCTTGGGGTGAGTACATGATGAGAGAATTTTCCTTTTTGAGCAAACTTTTCCTTTAATGAGACTCTGAAGACTAAGTAAGCTTCTCTCTATCATTAAAGTGCTAAAAATTACACAAAATAAGAGCCTTGCTGGATACTAGAGGATAAACTGACTGGTAAGCTTTATAATGACAAAACATTACAATACAGGAACTCTGCAAGACTAAGCAAAAGCTTAAATACATAAACTGTGCACATAGCGGGGCACAAAATGGGTCACACCTGGGCGTGGGGAAAAAGACAAGACAATAAATCAATTAAAGGAGACAATACTGCAAAACACACGCAGGTTGCAGGAAAGGGGGAGGGGAAAATTAGGAAGACACAAGGGTTGTGACAATATTTATGCTTTTTACCCTGAAAACATTAATATTTCTATTTTAAATATTCAGGAATATTTTTAATACTCTCCCGGCATCAGATCTGAGCTTTGTTTGCAAGGAGCTTGTGAAGAGCCATAAAGAAAAAATGAGGGAAATTTAAGGGACACCCCATGCTACATGCCAGCCATACGAGAAAATGAATAGAAGTCGATGCACAAGGCGCTAATTAGCATTTTTAACTTTGATCCATTGACTTCTATTCATTGTCACAAGGTTAGCATGTAGCATAAAGTGTCCCTTGAGAGAGAGAGAGAGAGAGAGAGAGAGAGAGAGAGTCCATTTTTTATTTATATGGGTCTGTGTACGTTCTCCCATGGAGAGATTTTTCTGAACTTATCAAACTCTGTTTCATATCTGATATTTAAAATGCATAGTACAAGGGAACTTCACATCTCTTGTTTTAAAATCTGAAGTTAATTTCCTGAGGCATTTTCATAGTGTTTGTGCTGTTTATTTTGTTGAAGTAAAATGGGCCTTGAGAAAACACAGTGATGGAAACTATTAATCATATTTAGAGCATTTGTGGTCATGTACTGGTACGCAAACAAGGATTTCAATGATAATACATAGTAAGATCTTATAAGATCACAAATATGGTTATGTATCCTACAGCATGGCAATAGCACATCCATTGCCCCTACAGTCTAGCATATATTGCGTCAGAGAATTTCCTGAATAATATCATAGCATTATCTACAATCATCCTACTGTACAAAAGTGCCCTTGTGATCACTATATTCATCCAGCAAATAAAGATATACAGTTTCTTCAAAGGTTAAAACAGTGCTTGAAATGTTGCAAATGTCTTAGCGAACAGTAATTGTCAAAAAGCATCCTGAATATTTCACACTGAAAACCACAAGGGGAAGGAATACATGCAGAGGCCAAACTGAAAATGGAAAAGCCTGGATATAGCAGTCCCAGTGCAATGGACAAATATAACAAACCTTAGGACTGCATCTACAGACATGACTAATTCATAAAGTCTCTCCGTTCTGTCATGGGCTTGGGATGGTAAGACTCTATGGAATTAGGTCCAAGAAAAAGGAAATACTGAAACTTTGATGCATAGAGAAATGCAATGTTTGCCTTTGATTTTAGAAAGTCATTTCTGTACAGACAGATGGAGTTACAGTCATGTTTGTTTTCTGCAGGGATAAAAAAAAAAATCATTTTTAAAAATATAACTGCAATACTTCTCCTGACTTCTCCTTGAACACATATACACATACCTGGGGTCAAATATATATCCCCTTTAGACATTTGACAGGCCGAATAAACACTTTTAACTACTTTTTTGCCAAGAATTTTTATACATTTTTCTAAAGTGACCCAAAATATAAAAAGTATTTTATACAGTTTTTCTCTTGGTTCCCCAAGGTGATTATGTGTGTAGGCCTAGTGGGGCGGAGATAGGCAATACTATATGTAAGGGTTCAGGTAAACAATATGCAGGGGAAAATTTCAAAAATTATTGAAACATCTAGTTTAGATATGACCGCATCCATTATGAAAGTTTCCTATTGCTTATCGTTTCCCAAAAGCGTAGCTGCTAAGTTAGCAACTTGCATAGTTTGTGCATTCACAGTCAATGGGCCCAACTATGTAAGTTAGCATCTGAGACTTTGGGAAATGCACCCCAGAGTAGTTAGGAGATCAGAATCTATCCCAACATGCAATGGAATAGGGGCAGAAACACACCATAGAGTATAAGCGCCATTCACTTGCACACCCAGAACTGTGGGCAATTCTTGCTATCGTCAATATGAAAAAATACCCAGATGTTGCAATCAAGCCCCAATTCCAGTTATGGAATAGTTTGGCAGCTAAGTCACTTCCGGTTTTCGTCATGGTTTGTGAGGTGTGCACGTGGTTTGGACATGCGGCTTTCGTTCCGGCACGATATCGAACTCCTTAGCTGTCAGATTCTTTGCCCAGCTGGCTTATTGAGCTGGGGCAACGCCTTCCCGGACTGTATATAAGCAGGAAGTTCGGCACGCCTCCTTCACTTAACTGTCTGTTTTCAGCTTTGCACTATAGCCGAAAGTATCTGTAGTCAGGTTTTGTATGACTTTCTATCTTCTGATTATTGGAGTTTCCTCTCCCTTTTTCCTCCTGCTTTGCTGCCATGTTTCAGACTATTATACCTCCGTTGGAAGCGCGAGTTCTTTCATTTGGTCTGTATCATTCTCTGTGTTAGTACTGTGTTCGTGCTGCTCACTTTCTCTCTGGTCGTTGCACGTCGAATTCTACCTGCCATTACAGTCTTGTGCAACTCCTTGGCAAGAAACCCCTCTTTACATTAAAAAAGCTTTCAAGTGCAGAACGGTCATTTTTCTTGAGGTTTTGTGAAGGCCCTTCCATGGCGATATTCGTGTGATTGGTGAAATTTCTAGTATCATCTTCAGCATCGCTGTCAAGAATCACAGAAGATGTAGATCAGTGCTTCTCAAACCCCTCCTGGAGTACCACCTCTCCTGCATCTTATAGATATCTACCTTCTTCTGCGCAGGTGATTCAAATGATTCGCTCATTATCAAGCATCTTCACGGGTAATGAGGAGATCATTTGACTCACCTCTGCTGGAGCGCATGTAGGAGAAGTTGGACTCCGGGAGAGGTTTGAAAAGCGTTGATGAAGATAAGATTGCTATTGTTCAGTGTTATTATGCACATACAATAGACCTAAGCACTAGCGCACAAAGCAGGCCATTACGCATGTGTGGCAGTCCCAGAAGTGTAAGATTTCTCAGTTAAAAAGCCACATCTGGGTATTTTTTCTAAGTGACAATCGCAAGAATTGGGAGTCTTCAAATAGCATTTCATACTTTGGCCAAAGCCACTCATTTGTGTCTCAAAAATGTGGAAAGAGACTGGGTCACCCAGAGAATGGCAATAAAGACTGCTACACATGAATTTGAACCCACAATCATCTTGTTGTGTGGCAGCTGTGCTAGCGACTGCACTTCCCCCCCCACTCAGAGAGCCTGAATGTCCCTTAACTTTGGCAACACTTTATTTTGGTAAACATTTATTTCTTATGCGTGTGTTTTATGGGCGTGTTTGCCTGGAAAACCAGTCTTCCCATTTGACACTGCGCCTCCCAGTTCCTCTGGCCAAAGTGGATTCATTGCCGTCCCTCCCCCTTCGGCTGTCTTCGCCTCCACTTCAGCGAGCCACACTTGTTGATCGTTGAAGTGGAGGTGAAGTTAAGGTATTTAAGAAGCTGCACTGCCAATTAGCATTGCAGCTGCATTCTGGTTTTATCCCTGCTGTGTGGTGCTGCTGATCCCCTATTTTTGGTTTGAAGATATGTTTATTAAATCTATGCTATTTTTATATCAGCCTGTGCAAGTGGGTCCCTTTCTCTTCTTTTGGGTACATGGTCCCAATGCCCTCCGGAATGCAGGTTGGATCCGGCGGGACTGAACCATGACACCCTTACCCTGTGTGTGAGTCTTCAGTTTGTTCATCAGCAGAATATGTTTGGGACATAGCTGTGGCTCATGAGAAATGCTGGAATATGGTATTACCTCATCCTCCACCCAATCCCCAAATAATGAGTCACAGCTTAATGAGTCTCATATGTGCACAGGCCTCCCAAGCAAATGCAGCTGATCAGATAAGTGACCGTCACTCTGAAACAGATGTACAGAAAAGGGGCTGTAAGGTCGGTGTGCCATTATTTTCAATATGCATTGAACAGTATAGAATTTATGGAATTTGCTGAACTTACAAATTGTGTTGTTTGATATTCAGAGTCCCATACTATTAATTATAACAGTAAGTTGAACCAGTCATACGCACTTAAAATACATCAAAACTGACTTGTAATAAGCAATGACAGAAGAAAGCTATAAAGTCCTCTTATAAATCTGTTGCGTTAGGATACAAATCCAGAATACGCAACGGCAGCCCAAGAACACTAATGTATAGATACTGGTTTTATTTTCAATAATGCACTCTGGATATTTTTATGTCAATGAAACAATGGAGAGCACCGGTTCATTCCTGAATCTAGATGTTGGGTGGGGGGGGGGGTCAACTAAGAGATTGTCTCAGTAATAATTAAAAGCAGAAGTTTGGCTCTAAATCCTGAATCAGCCCAGCCCGATTTGCTCACCCGTGTTACACGGTACAAAAGCACACAGAATTTGATTAAGCTCTGTACTTCCTGTTTTCCCAGGCTGAACAGATACAGCAGCTGCACGCTTGTGAGTCGTAATTCCACTTGATTTCACCTATGGAGCAGCCATCTTACGTTACCCTTTTGACTACCTTTTCTTAATACCTGCAGTACCAAAGGACCCTGCAGATGCACAGCTACAGAACTACAGAGAGCATCCTATCATAGCAGCATACGCAACATATTCTCATCCCAACTCGTGATATAGTGACGCTACCTGACCAGGCGTCAATATAAGATGCGTAAGGACGTTATTGGTGTCTTTATTTGCCCTTAGGATTAGGGTTCGGGTTAAGGGTTAGGGGGTTCGGTTTGTTTTAAGCTAGTGTCAAATACGGACGACAGAAGCATCCTTTTTTGCGTCGTAAATCAACGCTCGGTCAGGTGGCATCAATATATACTGAAACACAGTGAAAACGCTACACCTCATTTGCTAAATTGTTGGTGATTTTTTGAAGCCATCAGAATTACCACAGAAGAAATATAGTGGCATGAAGGTTAAAAGCTGGAATATGTGTCTGTCAGGGGATCACTTCTCCAATGTGCAACTTTATCATGTCATTAGCAGCAGGTTGAATGCATCACTTGAATGACATGCAAGTGCAAAGCAAGACATCTGAGGCCCAATAGGCACAGTGTGTCATCCCCATCAGCATCAGTGTCAGGATGCCACAGCTTACAGAACAGCAGAGGGAGCGAGTTTTGGAAATGTTGCTAGGGGCAACAAACAGGAAGTGTTCACGACTGCTCCCGACCAGGACAACTTTTGGTTACGACGGCCCTTCAGGACGGACACATCTGGCAGATCCATATGAGGAACCAGTTCCAAACAGCAGCAAACAAGGCCCGAAACACAATAGGACCCCATAGACACCCCATCCATGCCATGACTGTGATTCAGGGACTGCAAGCTGTAAGGTTAAGGTGCCGGAGGTCATATTGAGGCAAAATCATGACACGACGCCGCAGAGACAACAGACTCCAACAGACTTTGCTTTACGTCATCATCTTCAGCCACCACAAGTCTTCCACAGTTAGGTTTTTTCGACTTATTTGTTGATTTGCTGTTGTTTACTGACGGCCGACAACGGGTGCACAGGAGGCAATATGATTGTCATCAAGACAGGTGTGTTCTGGAAAGTAATTGGTTTGGCGAGGGTTGTGTCATTGTCTGGGCTGTTATTAATGTGAGATTTTGGAGTGAACTTAAGATCTATGGAGGACTAATGGCACAGCGATATGTGGGTGAGATTTTAAGACCAGTTCTCCAACCACTGTAGAACAACCATGGACAACAATGATTACCTTTCACGTTCCAACACGACAATGCCCGTCCCAATACTGCACGCCTCACCAGAGACCTTCTCCAACAAGCAGGGGTCGATGGTCTGCCTTGGCCATCCATTTCACCCGATCTGAACCCCATTGAACACGTGGGATGAACTGGGTCGTCGTGTGTGCCAGCGTCGACTTCAACCACTCAACATTGCCTAGTTGACAGCAGCACTACAGGAGGAGTGGAGGAACATTCCCCAAGCAACTGTGCAACATTTGTGTGAATCGATGCCTCACCGTTTACGCGCATGTGTGCAGCACAGGGAGGACACACTCGCTACTGACAGTTTGTGGAGGGTCTGTGCATTCACAATGGCATATTAGAAACATTTGTTGCGATAATGCGATGAAACTTTACAGTTTTACAAACAATAAAATTCTTTTTCTATTTGTATTATAATTGAATCGAAAAACTTTGGGTGTTTCTCCTTTGTTGGGTTTTCACGGTGTGTCACTATATGTGCGTGGGGATGAGACTGGGCTCGCATATGTGCCACTCTCCTGTGATTCATAGCACAACTGAAATTTGAGAATAGAAGCTCATAATTATATATTTTTACCTTTACGAAGGAGATTATGTTGTATTTTGGGTTTGAGGACATGTTTGCTTGTTAGGACCATTATGGGAAAATTTATGGACAGATTTTCATGAAATTTGTCTCTTGACCAATCCTAAAGGTAATTTTAATTTTGGATCAAATTCCGGATTTTCCGGAATTTTCCGGACGAGCATTTCAATGAATGATATTCAATTGCGGATACTTGCTGCTAATCTTCATTCTTTTCATTGTAATTCAAGCAATCATGAGCCACAGGTTAGATGGCCGCTTTACAGAATGTAATAAAAGCAAACTCAAAAGTTAACAGAGCAGCTTATCTTTTTTGTAAAGTGAATGAGAAACTTTTCTAAATAAAATTTGCAATTTAATCGCTGCAACATTAAATTCAGAAGGGTACATTATATTGAACAGCAGATGGATTTTTCTAAAATTTTGAAAACTTGTTAATCAAGGGAAATAACTGGAAACAAGTCAAGACTACTTATTAGTTAAAAGCATTTTTTTTGGCTCCTCTTCTAATTTTAGCCATACAGCCGTCACTCCTGAAGAGGGGGGAGACATGATTGAGACAGGAAGAGGAGTTACTCATACAGGAAGGGCAGTGCATGGTGGCTGACAGCCAAGATGATAAAAAAAAGATTGCAGTTGATCAGCTTCATTAAGGGCCAGTCCTCCCCCTGGAGTAATGAAGAGCCTAGTCCCTCATCTACATTGGTCTTATTATAGAGTTACACTTAGTCTTGAACCAATAACCTTCCTGATCCCAACCTAGCACCATGCACATTCACTGGACCAATTGGCAGAACTCAGACAGGGATGGAACTGGCAAACACAGATTTTTTACTCAGCATGCAACAAAAGAGGTCATAAGGTGTCATATGAATTGGAAGATAAGGCCAAATTCCAAATTAGGTAAACTAGGATGTTTAATTCTGATTATTTTTTAGCCTAAATGAGTGAAGAGTAGAGCTTGCAGTGAACAGAGCAACAGCTGCTCTTTGGAATAATGATTAGGGTCGACAACCCCACCTGGTCATTGTCATTGACTGGGTTCGGCAGGTAGGGGAGTTTAAAATGTGTGTAATCAGCACTGAAGAGCATAAACACACATTTTCAACACATTTTAGTCAGACCCCCAAAAACTTGTTTTTTTTTTTTTTGTCAATGAATTTCTTCTTTTCTGTAAAATACTGATGAAACAGAGTAGATTATTTCTCCACAGTGGAGTTATGATAACCAGCCACAGCTGATTATTTCGTAAAAATCAACTGTATGTGTACAAACAGATGTTTGGTTTGGTTTGGTTTATTTTATTTGTAAAAGGACAATACACATTAATTAACATTACTGTAAATGTGCCAGTATTAGCCAGTTGGCTAATTCGCAACTGCAGTCCTTCGGCAAGATGTTAAAAACCACAAACCTAAAACAGTAATAACAGAAGTTAAAATCAATCATTACAATATTTACAGGACATCATAACAATACATGATAGCCAGTACAAAAATGTAACGTAACACTGTCCCTCAATACACGACAACACAACCAGTTGTAGTTATATAAATGCACATTCAGAGGCAGGCTAAATAAGCAGTTCTGGCACTATAGTCTGATCTAGTGATCTGTAAGAGCTCTCAGAGACTAGCGAGGGTGCTGCTCAATCTGTCAAACTTTACCAAAACCGGACCCGTTTTTACAATGGGAAGTCGGACATCTTAGAGCTCTTCAAACGGCAATACCTCCCTCTAGTGGTAATATAACACAATAGCACTTGTATCGCAAAACCTGCTTGATTTCCGATGAAAAAAAAAGCCGAAGGGTTTTTACGTTGTTTGGTATTTAAATGATGCAATCATGCAAACGCTTGAGTTAATAGAGGATACAAAGTACAGTGATATAAGGGGGATCCACACAGGTCCAGTAATTTGGCCATTTCTACCTCAGCGTGCGGCTGACCCTCCGGTAAAAAAAAAAAAAAAAGGTTAGGGAAAATTTTCTCCTAAGAAATCTACCATTCTGAGTGAGGGTTCATTTCAGGGACAGATGTTAACAAGCGTTTCAGTTAAATAAAAAAAAAAACAAAGCTGTAAATCTTTAATTGGGCTGTATCTCAACAGTTTCATATTGGAACAATGCCCATGCTGTGACCTATCAAACACCTGCAATGCTGTTGCTAGGACACGCCTTGCACTTTTACACTGCCCAGACTCTATCTGCTGCGATTAGACATTTCCAGAAAGACAGGTGGAACAGTGTTAGAATACAGAACAGATCTAACAGCCGAAGAGTTGAGAAACATAACTCACTGAAAATACTGGAGTTTGGGGTGAAAAATAGCCACTTCCAGAGAGGGTCAAGTAAGAAACCGGACCTCCCTCCTTCACAGAGCACAGACCTCTGCCAAGGCCAAAAGTTAACTTCTCTCTGAAACACAACTCTGCAGGCGCAACCGATGCATTTCTGTAACTGCCTATGCTCTGTCGCTATTAAACTTGACTACCCTCAAATGGATTTTAAAATGTACTGTACGCCATTTATTCCACCTTGCTGGCCAAATGCCTTATCTCACAATGTTAACAAAAGTGATAAATAATTTATGTAACCGATTCAAGTCCATTCCAAAATGTAATAGGCTCCTCCTCGGCCCATGCGACACCCTTCCACCAAGTAAAATGAAAATTGGGCCAGTAGTTTTTCCATAATAATGCTAACTCATTGGCAGAGGTAATAAGCCCAGGTAACATCCACACATGGTAACCATGTTGTGAAAATTAGGAGTCCATTCAGTGGACAAACAGCCAGCAGAGATCTTTAGTCTGCGTTGCTCCGCTGTTGTTACCATCTGCACTTACAGAGGATGCTGCAATAATTATACCACCAGTGTGGCAGCCATTTTATGCCAGAGGGGCTACTTCTGACCTACATAAGCATCAGCCCCTACATGCACAGTCAACCACAGTGCCTTAATCTGTGAAGAACAAAATAAAAATTAGACAGTCTGGCCGGCTGCGACCACATGGGCATAGCTCCCGAAAGCCCGCTTCTCCCCTTTGTAGCGCATTATTTGGCCGATACTGTCGCCATGGCAACCACAATCGATAAGTGCCATAAGTGAAGCGTAATACATGTCCATACCAAATATAGAAGTAATCGGTCGAAAATTACAGCCTGCACTGCGTCCACAAGGAAGTGTCTGCGGACGTGGACGTGGTGGATGGAGACGACCAGCAAGAATCCATAGTCGCCTCCTGAATTTGTGCAGGGGCTACAATTAGCAAAATAAATTCATTATGGCTCGACACAAAATTAATTTCGAAGCATTTGTTATTCCAGATACCTCAACAGATGCATAGAGAGGAAAACAGTTTGAGTTGCTTCTTATTTTTACTGTTTTTAATTGAATATAATCAAGGGCAGCAAACATTAAGAAGAGACTTCCTATTAAATAGATACGTGTTTAAGGAGGGAAGAGAACAATCCAGCGAGGGGTTGACACAGATCAGGAACTTAAATAAACAAGACAACAATTAACAGCAGGGAACAGGTGACAGAGGGGGCACTAAGGGACTGGCGGAGCACGGGACAATAATTAATGAGAACTAATCATGGAGAGTGAAGGAGACTCTGACAGGGATGGATGGATTGCATGGTAATACGATTGATGTTTATTTGTGTGACAGAAATCCACATGAAACCATGGAAACTATCCCTGATGAAGCATGTACTTTCAGTAAAAGGTCAGAACGCTATAACTGCACTTGGATTTAGAAGAGAAATCAATTTGTAAAGTATGAAATAAAAAACAGATCACACAAGTGATAAAATTATGTTTAATGGCAAAGTAGGATGTGGCTTTGATTTTCCATGAGGGCCGGAGGAAATGCATCGAGGAGATGAAGTCGTCAATCCCTGCATGCGCAGGAAAGCTGGGTTCACTCTCTGGTCAGCAGGATTTTTAAATGTAAATATTTCTACACTGTGAACAAACACATCTTTTCGATTTCCAGCTTGTAATTTCAGTCTACGTCAAATCCGGCAAACATTCTTGAAACACAAATCTTTAAAATGTCACCGCCGTCACCAAACCTATGAAAACAAATGTAATGTGTTTAACCCTTTGAGGGGTAATATTTGCTATCATGAACCCACCCTGGGAAACGTATTCCTGAAGAGGACTGCTGATCCAATTAAAATGCAGATCAAAAAGGGGGGTGGGCTTACGCTGTGAGCTATGCTTGTATACATGAATATATGTATCCTGAAGTCCCACACAAGAGGGAAAAGAAAGGAATAAAAGACCCACCGGCTCTTTTTCAGGGGGCAGTGGCCCACACCTGGTTGTGAACTGGGCCGTGAGCCCGGAGCACTGCTGTATTTGGGCCTGTTTTGTCTAATTTTAGCTTTAATGGAAAGACTGTTTCAATGTTTGCTAAGTCTAAGGCTTGTTATGTACAATATATACAAATATTTACGTGTTCTTTCTCAAGAGGGAATAATTCCAATGCATAAACAAACTATCTGAGTCCAGACAATTTGCAAAATTTAATCAGGATTCCATTTTCGGAATGGCTTTGCAGCTCAATGGCCAAATTCAATGTTCCAGACTAACTGCAGCAGTGCAGCCAATGCCCAACTAGCTGCCGATGCTTCTTCATTCAAATCAACCAATAATTTTGGAATCTGTCACTATCTTGTATCCCCACCCAAGTACCACATTTCCCCACTTTGAAAGCAACACCGGTGCCTGAAAACAATAGTACACAGCAGGCATCCTGAAATATGGCCCACAAATCCTCATCTGTTGCTGGTTTACTTTCCTCACAGGTAACTCACCAAACAGTCAGCTCTGCTGATTGGTCAGATTGGCTTCGAACCTGACTCTTAGGAACAGGTAAGGTGGGTCATCAGCTCAAGGTTCTCGAGGACCGCGATCTGTGAAACAGGAGTGTTTAGGGATGGCGTGATAAGAATCAAAATTCTAAAATAGCAAACAAGAATGTGACAAAGCGTAAGAATACAAAAAATAATTTATTTGCGATGTGAGAACTGTGCATCTTGCCCAATGAGACAATATCACAGCAATGCGTTCCAACAAAGCAGCCATTACAATGCGCAAGAAATAAAAGTACTGCATGCAGATCTCACTTGTTTTATGAAGAAAAATGCCAAGCTCTGCTCTAAAGTCTAAAACTACAACCTGCAGAAATATACTTTTTAGACTAAACTTACAGATATGCACATAGTGACCTCTGTTATGTGAAACTTCTGGTATTTATAAACCTTACTACTAAACAATATACACATTTCTTGTATGGCAATGTCACATAGCTTTTAGCCATAAATATCACAGCCAATGACAAAAAACAAAAAACAAAAATTTTTTAAATGTTTACAACACATTATGAACACATGGTCTGTACAATAAATATGGACTGAGATACTGTAACGTCACCCATTAACTTCCCTCAGGTCTGGCAAAAAGCGTTTTAGCCCCCAGAAGAGCACTTTCCAGGTGTCGTCATGCTGCATGGTTTGTAACAAGAGTCCACACACTGTAGCCTCCAGGTTTGCGTCGTCCAGTAAGCTTGTTAGAATCAGTGGTGCAACCTGCCCCCTATTCATCCACAAAATGTTCCAACTGTCGACACAAATCGGCTGATGGAAAAACACACAACACCTGCAGGGGATACTGCCTCACAGAGAGGGAAAAACGCAGCAGGATCTGGTCCACTTCACACTAGTGTCTCCGGCAGCGATTCTGCACTGTCCACAGACAGCAGCTTCCAGACCCGCATTCTGTCCCTTTGCCAGTCAAGCCAGCCAGATCTCACCGGGCCTGTGGTCTCTGCAGGGCTAATGGGGGTCTGGGGGCCAAGTCCCCTGCACTGTGATGGGCCCCTATCAGGAGTGGTGACGGGTGGAGTCAGAGTCTGTCTCGTCTGTGACGAAACGGCTGCGTCTGGGATACTGCAGTGGGAGCTGGGCGAACAGGGAGGGGCCTCTCTTTCCAGTGGGAGGTCCTCAGTGCAGCTGGTTTCTGATTGGCTGTCTCCATGGGGAAGCCTATTGGAAACGAGGTCTTGCCTTTGCTCTGGCCCGAGGCCGCTGTTCCTGCCAGCATCTTGAAGCTGTGAGTCGCTCTTAGCCACGCCCACTGAGGTTTGCCATTGCCGCGCCTTCCTGTCTCCTGATTGGTCACAATGCCCTTCGGGAAAGCTGTGAATAAGTGTACTACAGGAGCCTGGGAAAATAAGTAGACAATTCTCCTTTTAAAATGGAGGTGCAAAGTTTCTATTTTGCTTATGAATTCAGACAGATAGCAACTTCAATCTGCATCAGCTCAATTCAATGAAGCTTTATTGGCACGACATCGAATTAAATACATGTTGTCACAGAAGAATCAGGGTATTTTTTCGGCTGAGATATAATAAAAACACGTCACAACACGTGAACATATTTTAGAGCATATTTGGGACCCCCGAACAATGACTTACAGTCTCCTCTTCATAGGCATTCAAAGCCTAAACAGAAATAAAAGTTTGCTTCAAAACATGGTTTTGATATTTAAGTATTCAGCCAGCGTAATTTGCAACTCGACAGTATAGTGTTCAAAACAGCTCTTACTGAGTTTATTCAACTCTCTAAGAGAAGTTTTCAGCCCAGTCTAATGGGAGGGCCTAAATGAGCATGAGGTTATTTAACTCTGATCATTTCAGTATTCAAAAGGTGTTTCTGAATCCAGATCAATCATACAGTCATATCATATTCATATCTTCTCAAGTGTGCCTGATTTAAAATGACTCAAAATTATTTTAGATTGTGAGCTCACTGAAATTATGCCAGTTCACAAGTAATGAGGCGGAAACAAACCAGCAAATTTCTAGAGTGGATGCTACATATTAGTAGAGACACACATACCTTGGTTTGCTGGATCTTTCAGTTCTGAACTGAGGATTGTATGCCAAGCCTCCCAGTCATCCATGAGTTCATCTGAGATATCAAACAACAACAAAACAGCATGAACAACGTGACCCTTGTTATCAATAAGAACTGGACAGAGACACCTTTTGAATAGAGAACTCTGAAAGAACAAAACCTTTTATATACTTAAGTTACAATCAAAGTGGGGAAGTACTGTATCTATCTCAAGATGATGGACTGGCCAAAATGTGAGAGCAAGAATTTAAGTAGCTTGTGTAAGCCACAATTTCACCGTCCAAACCAGATCAGAGTCAAGCCCCACAGCAGCAATAGTGTGCAGTGGTGCAGGCCTTTTTATTGCATTTTAGGTGCGCAAATAAATGCGCGCCTATCCATCAAAAAACGTTCAATTTCTATGCGCCTCGTTATTTGAACTGCAGCGCCATCTGGACAGCATTTCCGAACTCTTTCACATAACGCGCAAAGGCCCATGAGAAACAGTGTGTGGACACGGACTTCAACCAATGGAACTGCGCTTTGCATCAACCACTTTAGATAAACAAGAGCAACGCAGAGTGTGGCATATGCCCCCACCTGTATGTTGATCAAGGGCATATTGAGATGGCTGCTGTGGCGGCCATATTAGATATCGCACAACGCTGGTTTTCGAAAGGAACCTTCCTCTAGCCACTCCCAATACGCCATTAAAAAGAAAAGGCATCAATCCGACGAGAGGTTCTATAGTTATCCCACGGAAACGAAAAGTTAACGAATGACGGACGGACGGACAGACATGGTATTGACATAATGCCCCCTTTCCTTGGAGGGCGGGGGCATAAAAAAAAAAACACCAAAGATGGCGAAGCAGGTTGGACATATTGTCCAGCTTTCCACTCATAGAACGCGGGATGTCGAAACCAAGGACATAAAACCCGTTTAAACTGTCAGAAAGGACGGGAAGGAGTGGGTAATGGAAGTAAGCTTCCTCTTATCTATCGTACGAAAGTTTTCATTAATTTCGGTTGTATTGACGATGAAACGGTGTGATCAATCGGTCACTCCTGCTAATAAATGGAGCCCTGGTTCGTTTCATTTTAGGGAAATGCAAACCAGATGAGCTCCATTCACATCTCGACAGCAGTTTTTGCCGTGATTTAATTCATAAATTACCAGGGCTGTCCCCTACTAAAACAAATCTTGGTTGACCAATAGTCAGATCCTTCGAAATGAGAAAACACTGGAGCCCCCTATTTTCGCTACCCTTTGTGATTCTGCTGTTACACTTGAGAAGTTAAAGAATGACTGCGCAATAGACTGATGCCTGTATTTGACCCCACCATAAAACTTTGTAGGTTGTGTTATTGAATAGACCTGGTTAATCTTATTTCTGCTAATGAGAATTTAAGTCCCAGTATCGTTTTATTGTTAGCTGTAACAATCATGAAGTCGAAAATTCTCATGGACTCCAATGTTTCTGAAATGGACACAAAATGGAAATGACGTTAAATAACGAATTCGGCTGAATAAGAGCTATTTTGTTTTCATTTCTGCTATTGATTGTTTACGAGTTAATTTTTTGGGTTTTTAATTTGAGCTTGCGGAGAACACCTACTTTACAGACCATTCCAGCAGACTACCACAAGGGATAGCTACCTTGTTTTTCCTCATTCATTGAAACCGCAATAATAAATTAATTAACCAGTAGAAGTTCACTTAGAGTCGAACAGTCATAAGTATGTATTATTAATAACTAAATGACTAATATAAGAAATTACCGAAGAATTAAATTGGATAAAGCAAATTCACATAGACTGAAATCGCAACTTTCAAAGTGTAATGCTGAGTGAACGGAAACGGCGTTTAGTAAAAACTTTTTTTTTTTTTTTTTTTTTTAACTGGCATACATGGCTTTTCAACGATCGGCGATTAAGTTCATTAAGTTTTCGGAGATATTAGCATGCTTTGCTTGCGTTAAGTGATCACTGTTGGCATCAGCCCCTCGATAAACTCGGACATCTTGTAAAGACCTGCGCCACTTCCCATTGATCAAGATGTGATCGATCTGGTTTACAGTGGTGCTGTCAGGAGATGTCCAGGTGAGCTTATGGATGTTACGATGTGGGAAGATGGTACTACCAATGGCACAGTTGTTCTCTAGGCAGAAGTCGACCAAGCGTTCGCCGTTGTCATTTATCACACCGCAGCCGTGTCTCCCCATAGCTCTCTCCCAGTCGATGTTTTCATTACCAACTTTGGCATTCAGATCCCCCATGATCAGCAGCAGGTCGTGGCGAGGAGTCCTAGAGACTGCTTGTTGTAGCTCTTCATACCAGTCATCTTTATCTTCCTCGTCGGCTTCATTTGTTGGTGCATAGCACTGCAAGATGGAGAGTTTGCAGTGCTTCGAATTGAAACCTGCTCTGATCAATCTTTCACTCAGTGGTTCCCACTCCAATAAGGTGTTAACCTTCTCCTTAGAGACTATGAGGGCCACCCCGCAGATGTGTTGACTGTCCTGTCCAGAGTGTAGGATCAGTGAACCGTTGCTTGTCGTCTGTCGTCCGGAGCCTGTCCATCGAGGCTCACTGATCCCCAGAATATCCAATCTATACTTTTCCATCTCCCTGATGACCTGAGCTGTTCTTGATATCTCAAACATAGTGCGGACATTCCATGCTCCAAGGTGGATGTACGATTTAGGCCCAAGTAGACTGTCTGTCGTGCCCCTGACTACCTGATGTAGGCTTTCATCAGGAGCAGTCATACTGCCAACTATTTGGCTCGAGTCTACTCTAGGGTCTATGGCGATGGTTTCAGAATTTGTTGTCGTTTCCGTGACAAGTAGGTTTTTTTATGGGATGGGGTTGTTAGCCCCATGCCTACCCCAAACATGGAGGACCAGGTGCTGAATTTAGTCTGGTCTCTATCCTGTGACCTGCTCGGCATGGTTGGACCAGCTGGTGACTTATAACATTGTCGATATAACATAACATAACATAACATAACATAACATAACATAACATGAATGGCAAGAACAGGCCTTTCAGCCCAACTTAGCTCGCCAGTTTCTTTATACTTTTGTGAATATATCCCTTCAGATACAAAATGACTCAGTGGTATCCAGCTTTAGGTCAAGCCTGCTCTTAAAAACTCTTGAAAGGATCTTCAGCCTCTTCTCGTAGCTTTCATCTTTTATACCTGGAATAAGCTTGGTGGCTCTTCTCTGAGCTTTCTCTAGAGCCTCTATATCTCACTTTAAGTATTGTAAGTACTGTACACAATGCTCCAGATGCGGTCTAACGAACGTGCTGTACAAATGAAGCATCACGTCCTTAGATTTGTACTCAATTTGGCAATGTATCCTAGCATCCGATTAGCTTTTTTAACTACTACGGCACAATGGCTAAAACCTGTGAGGGTTTGGTTAACAATCACTCCCAGATCTTTCTCTTTTGCAGCACATTCCAGTTTTAAACCTCCCATGAAGTATTCCCGTCTATTGTTTTTATTACCTACATGTACAACTTTACATTTTGCTAGATTAAATTTCATTTGCCACATTTCTGCCCAATTCTGGATTCTATCCAAATTGTCCTGAATCACTTTGGTGGACCCAAGACTATCTGCCAAACCCCCCAATTTAGTATCATATGCAAATTTAACCAATCTGCTCTCAATATTGCTATCAAGGTCATTAATGTAAAATGAGGAACAGCAAGGGTCCCAACACCTATCCCTGGGGGACGCCACTCCCCACCATACCAAGCTCAGATGAGATATCACTGACCACTACTCTTTGTGTTCTGTCCTGTAACCAGTTTTGAATCCACTTCAGAATACCTCCTGTAACTCCAATGGAGCTCATTTTAAAAATTAGTCTCTTTAGCGGTACTGTATCGAATGCTTTCTGAAAATCCAAGCATATGAGGTAATAAACACTGCTCTGGTCGTAAGTCCTGGTGGCCTCTTCAAAAAATTCCAGAAGGTTTGTTAGGCATGACCTTCCCTTCCGATACCATGTTGGCTATCCCTCAAGATACTGTCACATTTAAGAAATAAGTCCAGCTCATCTTTTATGATAGATTCCAATATTTCGCACGAAATGCAAGTTAAACTCACTGGCCTGTAGTTTCCTGGCTCGGTACGGTCCCCTTTCTTATATACTGGTATTATATTGCCCTGTTTCCAATCATTTGGTATTTCTCCAGTTTCTAAAGACCATCTGAAGATGGCGGATAGCAGATTAAAGATCAACTCACCAGCTTCCCTGAGCACTCTAGGATATAAGCTATCAGGACCCGCCGCCTTATCTGCTTTTAGTTTATGCAACTTGTCTAATACTTTGTTATCCCATACCTCAATTTCCGCTAAATAATCTTGAGTATTGGACATGCCCTCTGGCCAAATAAAGACCCCCTCTGAGGTAAAATTCTCAACAAAGTAACTGTTTAAGGCATCCGCAA
Organism: Gymnothorax reevesii; assembly: GCA_029721435.1. NCBI lineage: Eukaryota > Metazoa > Chordata > Actinopteri > Anguilliformes > Muraenidae > Gymnothorax > Gymnothorax reevesii. Next base: position 38,662,216 of record CM056586.1, on the reverse strand, counting down.
TATGCTTGTTATCACATAGCAGCGATCCATTTTTATTCTTTATGCACTTAACCTGCTCTTTAACTTTCCTTTTTCTGCTACAGTACTGAAAGAAGCGCTTAAGGCTAGTTTTAGCCCCCTCTGAAATTTGTCTTTCATACAGTCTTCTAGCATTCCTCAGCTCTTTTTTGACCACAGCCCGCATTTTACAGCATTCAGCCCTAGTATTCTCATTGTTATCCTTTATGTACATCTTATAAAGATTCCTCTTTTCCCTCAACATATAGCCCACAGGGTCCTTGAGACACGCAAGCTCCTCCACCATTAGCCACCATTAGGCTGAAACTCAGGAGAGCACCTAAACAGAAGCGATCATGGAAACATCTTGATGTCCCAACACCACCAAAGAGTTCACTTTGGAGCTGAGGAACTGTTTTGCTGCACTGGCTGAGGATGATGGGCACCCTAGCATCAATGCTAAATGGGAAACCATCAAGACCACCTATGTTGATGCAGCCAGCAACATCCTAGGCTACAGAGCGAGAAAGAACAAGAAACTGATAACACCTGGAACGTGGCAGAAGATTAGAGAACGTAGACAACTGAAAGCCAGGAAGTTGAGCAAGAAGTCACCTAGACTCCAGGAGCAGGCCCAGAGAGCCTATAAAGCCAAGGATAAAGAGGTGAGAAAGAGCGCCAGGGAAGACAAGCGAGCCTCCGCTGAAAGGTTAGCAGGTGAAGCTGAGCATGCTGCTGCTGTAGGACAGATGAGTTCTGTTTATAAGATCAAAAAACAGCTATGTGGCAAGAAGACCAGCCAGTCTGCCCCCGTCAGAGGTAAAGATGGTAACATCCTTACAACTGAGCGTGAACAGGCAGCAAGATGGGTACACTTCACTTTCGTGAAGTGCTCAACCAGCCTGAACCAGACGATCCTGCAAACCCTTTACCAGTTGTGGATATCCTAGATATCGACGTCTGTCCACCAACTGAAGGGGAAGTCAGGCATGCCATCAAAGCCATGAAGAGTGGGAAAGCTGCTGGCATCGATTCTATTCATGCTGAGATGCTGAAAGCTGACCTTGTTACCCCGACTAAGGTGCTCACCGACCTCTTCAGGAACATCTGGGAGAAAGACGAAATACCAACTGACTGGAGCAACGGTCTCATTGTCAAGGTCCCAAAGAAAGGCAACCTCCAAGACTGTGACAACTGGCGAGGTATGACCTTACTCTCAGTTCCATCGAAGGTCTTCTGTAGGATTCTCCTTGGCAGGATAGATGCAATCATTGATTCCAAGCTGAGACAGGAGCAGGCAGGATTCAGGAGGGAACGAGGATGCATAGATCAGATCTTCGCTCTTCGAAACATCATAGAGCAGTGCATTAAGTGGAACACCCCGCTGTGCATCAATTTCATCGACTTTTGGAAAGCTTTTGACAGTGTGCACCGAGGCACCCTATAGAAAATTGTTCGATCTTATGGTACACCACCAAAGATGATTACACTCATGGGGCTTTTTTTCCATCAGTTCGAGTGTAGTGTCATTGTTGATGGTAAGCTGTCAGAATGGTTTGCTGTAGAGTCAGGTGTACTGCAGGGATGTATCATCTCACCCATCCTCTTCCTACTTGTCATCGACTGGATCATGCGTAGGACAACGGCAGATAGACCCCGAGGCATCCAGTGGACACCTTTTTCCCAATTGGAAGATCTTGACTTTGCCGATGATGTTGCTGCCTTCTCCACTAAATTTTACTATCTTCAGGAGAAGACCGACAGGCTGAGCAATTTTGCCAAACAAGTAGGCTTGAAGATCAACGCCTCTAAGACCCAGGTTATGTGCATCAATGCCACACCAAATGCACCACTCATAGTAGACGGAGCACCACTTGACTCTGTCCAGGAGTTCACTTACCTGGGAAGCCTTGTTGCCAAAGACAATGCAGCACAAAAGGACAAAGTAAAGACTTGGGAAGGCTCGTGGTGCTTTTGCAGCACTCCAACCAGTTTGGAGATCAAACCAGTACAGCATCAGGCTGAAGGTCAGACTGTACAACACCATGGTCAAGCCAGTCCTACTATACGGGGCTGAGTGCTGGCAAGTCATTAAAAGTGATATGAATAAGATCAACACTTTCCACAATGGGTGCCTGCGATGGATCTGGCGCATATTCTGGCTAAACAAGATCTCAAATGAAGAACTCTATAAGAGGACAAAGACAGAGAGTCTGGTGATTGAGATCCAGCACCGCCGGCTTAGATGGCATGGCTATGTCCTCAGAATGAACCAAAACCGCGTCCCAAAGACTGCCTTACGATGGACTCCAATTGGGAAGAGGAGGCAGGGTCGGCCAAAAACCACCTAGCGCCGCACTGTGATGGCTGAGCTGAAGGAGATGGGCCTGACCCAGGGCGAGGCACAACATGCAGTCTCAAACAGTGTCATGTAGAATTGCACGTTAATGTTTATTCTTATTTTTCGATCACAAATATGTTGAAATCTTTTTGGAAGACCCCTTAGTTCGGCGGAAAATAGCTGGAATTTCTCCATTACGGTCAATGGGAAATTGTGAAGTCCTGTGCACTTGATGCCATATTGGTTTCTTCAACTGCGCTCGTCGAAGGAAGCGGCGGCCTCTCCAGTATACTCATTGGTGCGAATCCACTAAGACACTAAATGTCCAGATTGAATGTAAAGCCTGTGACACTTACGCATAAAGGCAGCGTAGCATCCTGCCTCTTTGCGTACATAATAAAGCATATGAAAAAACACTGCGCATGCCCGAAAACAACGTCTTTGATAACGTGTCATTCAAAGGCATCTCAGAGCTGTGCCTACCCTGCAAAGATAAGACTGATTTGAAAGCCCCTGCCTGGCCAGAGCCAGGTGCTGTAGTGTCATTATAACTCAATGACTTAAAGCAGGGATGGACAACTCCGGTCCTGGAGGGCCGGTGTGTATGCAGGTTTTTATTTCTATCAATTACCCTGACTAATTGAGTTAATTGGTTTGTTAATTGGTCTTTGGTGGTCATTCATGATAATTTAAAGAAATGCGCCATCAATGTCAGATTTCATGAATTTTTTGGCTAATTTAGATCATCAACTAATTAAAGCCCAGAAGTTGGTGTGAAAGCCAGGGACAGATACGGCCCTCATTGCCCATCCCTGACTTAAAGCAACAGCATAAAGATAAACGATATATCAAATGGCTTCAAAATTAGATTGGATATTAAAATGATCAAAAATTGTTAACAACTTTATTTTTGTTGATAGCCTGGGGTAGGCAGTACCTACCCTGCCTACCCTGATGGCTCATCCCTGCTCTCCACTCAGTTTCAATTTAAGTAGCCTGACTAACTAGCGGTTCAAATTACCATATAACATATAATAACTCAATATTAATGTTCGCCTATAAAGCAAATTTAACAGGGTTATGCGCGGAGAGAATACTAAGTAAGCCGATTTACCGTTCCTAGATGGTAGCCCCGTTCGTACTTGAGCTGGGTAAGTGAAATTTTGCTTGCAATTAATTCAATTTTTTTCAATAATCTGCGACTGGCAGAATTTCCTGTTAAACACCTGTTTTTTTTATTTTTTCTTTAGCATTATGTTCCAAGACTATACCGAAGTGAGTAACTAATGCCTAAATCACTTAACTGTAGTTAGGGCGGATCCAAGGATACAGTTGAAACGCACACTTGCGTGCAGATGTAAGAAGGATATAATGTAGGAAAAGAAAGGTGGTGTTGCACATGGTAGATTAACATATTTTAAAGATCACCATAATATATTGCTTTTATTAGTTACTATTAATTATGTACAACATTCACATCACCTTAACTTTTAATGCAGTGCGCGGTTTGTGCGCCTAAAATAACATTTGAGCTGCGTTAAAAATGCGCACCTAGGGCTGAAAAATTAAGTTTACGCGCACAAATGTTTGCGCACCTAAAGATTTTTCAAGAAAAGGCCTGGTGGTGTTGGTACCAAAGTAGATCTTTCACTTTTTATGCCCCCGCCCACGAAAGAGGAAAGGGGGCATTATGTCGACACCATGTCCGTCTGTCGTCCGTCCGCCGTCCGTAAACTTTTTGTTTCCGTGGGATAACTATAGAATCCCTCATCCGATTGATGCCATTTCTTAATGGCATATTGGGAGGGGCTAGAGGAAGGTTCCTTTCGAAAACCAGCGTCGTGCGATATTCAGTATGGCCGCCACAGCAGCCATCTTGATTTTAGTTTCTGCCCGATAACTAAAGAATGCCTCATCCGATTGATGCCATTTCCTGGTGGTATATTGGGGGTGGCTGGAGGAAGGTTACTTTCGAAAACCAGCATCGTGCGATATTCAATATGGTCGCCACAGCAGCCATCTTGATTTTTGTTTCCGCCTAACAACTAAAGAACACCTCGTCGGATTGATGCCGTTCCCTGGTGGTGTATTGGGGGTGGCTGGAGGAAGGTTCCTTTCGAAAACCAGTGTCGTGCGATATCCAGTTTGGCTGCCACAGCAGCCATCTTGATTTTCGTTTCCGCCCAATAAATAAAGAACACCTTGTTCGATTGATGCCGTTTCCTGGTGGTGTATTGTGGGTGGCTGGAGGAAGGTTCCTTTCGAAAACCAGCTTCGTGCAATATCCAATATGGCCCCATACGATATTTATTATGGCCACCGCAGCGGAAACTGAACACCTGATTCAACTGATACCTGTTCTTGGTGATGTTTTGGGACTGACCACAGAAGGTTTTACTGGTAAGTTCTGTTTTTTATTTCTCACACATTTGGCACTTACAAGGCCTTGTGCGTCAATTACTGCATCCAGTAGCTTGTATATTGACTCACTCCTTTTAATTGCTACTTTGATGAGCATATACATGTGTATGTATGCAGCAGTTTCCGCCCTCTCATGCACTCTGGAATCATTGCTGCAGCTTATGTTGCATATTTATGCCCCCGCCCTCCGAAGAAGAAAGTCATTAAGTCGACACCATGTCCGTCCGTCGTCTGTCCGTCCGTCCATCGTTCGTTAACTTTTCGTTTCCGTGGCATAACTATAGAATCCCTCATCCGATTGATGCCATTTCTTAATGGCGGATTGGGAGTGGGTAGAGGAAGGTTCCTTTCGAAAACCAGCGTCGTGCGATATCTAATATGGCCGCCACAGCAGCCATCTCAATATGCCCTTGATCAACATACAGGCGGGGGCATATGCCACACTCTGCGTTGCTCTTGTTATTTTATGAAAGAGCTGGTTAGAATTTCTGCCGGTGATTTACTGTAACCTAAACAGGCCAGATGATACGAGCAGACAGTCTGTCTGGGAAGCACTTGCTCAGAGCTCTAGATTGATTGACAATGTTTAACTTTCAGCACTAAGGTCACCATTGTGCCAGTCTCCAAAAACATATCAAAGCAATATAGGCATCACACCCCATCGACTCTTGAACTCATCACTACAGGAATCTTTTTCTTTACTAAATAATAATAATAATTGTTAATAAACAAGGCAGCACCTGGTGTCCCATGTCTTGCTTCAGCCTATTACTGGTCATGTTCAGCTCATTGTTTTTTGAATATTCAAGACTTATCCCCGGATCACCAATGAGAAGACAGTTTGGTGTATAGTTGCTCACCCTTTGGGCTCCATGGAGAAGAGCCCGACCCTGTAGATCCGCTCTTGACACGCTCAGCCATCGTGTGGAGAAATTCGTCGGACAGCAGCGAAGAGTGGTTATCGTATGGGGAGAGCTCGCCGCAAGATTCTGAGGACGAGCACCTCTCAGTCAGAGTGAAAGGTGCATCCGAATCAAGCGGCTCCACATTCCTGGTAAGAAATCAGGGAAAGGAGGTTATTATTTCATGTTAAAACTAAATCAGAATTGACTGTTAAATGTGAAAATAAACCCAGTGACGGCAGGGGGATGTGGTCCCAAGACAATGCCGGAGAGCTGTTACTGCAGTCTGAAATCCCCCATACCCGGTCAAATCTCTCAAAATGGAGCAGAAGCACCACCGCAAAGAGATTTTAATCATTTAGCTTGCATTTATAAATACTATCAGTCTAATTTAAATCAAATCAACACTGTTAGCTTTTTGCGAAATTGAGATATCAGCTGTCTGTTCGTTCCTGTTGGTGAAAAAATCAATTTTTTCCCTTTTTCCTCAAAACCTTAAAAAGAAATCCATTCCTTTAAAAAAACCTCAAGAAATGAGAGAGGCAATAAAGTTATGTGGCAAAAAAAATGTAGCGAATACTCATATGTTATCTAATAAGACAGATTTTTTAGAAGATAACAATGGCTCACAGCCTTTAACATATTGGCCTATGAGTTTCTTTCATTAATTAATTAACCACAGTAAAAACTTGAGGCTGACATACGAGGCTTGTGAATCTTTCCTCCTGAGCAGATAGTCCACCACATCTGGGTCGGTCTCCAACAGACTCATCAACACCTCGTTCTGGAGGTCAGGAGAGACCTACACATTCAAGACAAACAAACAAATGGACAGATATATATATTTTTTAAATTTAGAATACTGAGGTTCCACTTGTGTAAGACACCATTTTGTAAAAATGATTTAAAACCTCCAATGTGAGAAATATGCAATGATGGGGGGATATCATAAAGGAGCCAATAATTAGGTAAACTAAAGTCTTGTCAGATGAATGAATCTCTTTAGAAAATATTCACAAAAAGCAGTCCACACTAAATGATAACAAATGGCTTGACAGGCCAACCATGACCTCTATAGTTGATTGCTGAAAGATTCCTACCACGGTGAAGGATAACAACAAACAAAACTGTTAAAAATATTTGATGCACTCCTCACCAGTTTCACATAATTATTCTCAAGTCCCACGCAAAAGCTAAAAACATGATTTAATTGCAAACCATAACAAAAGGAATTCCATCAGCCAGTTTAAAACTCATAGATAATACGAGAGGGCACTCAGTTGAGCGCCTACCTCCGCGACACCATATGTCTATTCTTTCGGCAACAGAATATGTCCTGGATCACAGACAGATGGAAACACAAACAAACACCCGGTCTAAAAACATAACGTCCTTGGTGGAGGTAATAGAACATACAGTATGTCAGCAGGAGCTTCCTGCCAAATATTAATCCCTTCTTGCCCTTGTTTGATTCAAACAATGTTTTCACACATTAACATGAAAGTGTGTTAGAATGTTTTGATTGACCAGTCTGAGCAGCCATTTTGGATACAGAAACCCTCAAAGCCAGCTCATTCTAGACTCTCAGCCATATGTAAAGATAGTGTGTGTATATATATACATATATATATATATATATATATATATATATATATATATATATATATATATATATATATATATACAGCTATACAGCGCCCTCCATAATTATTGGCACACCTGGTTAAGATGTGTTCTGAATAATATAGGACCACAATGAAAAAGAAGAGGAAAATCCAACCTTTAATTCAAGTGCATTTATTCAGTGGGAAAAAAATCCCACATTAAGAAAAAATACTTTTACATCAAATCATGTGTGCCACAATTATTAGCACCCCTGATGTTAATACTTTGTACAACCCCCTTTTGCCAACAAAACAGCGCCTAATCTTCTCCTATAATGTTTCACAAGATGGGAGAATACAGAAAGAGGGATCTTCGACCATTCCTCTTTGCACAATCTCTTTCAATCATCCAGTGACCTGGGTCCTCTCCTCTGCACTCTCCTCTTCAGCTTACCCTACAGGTTTTCAATAGGGTTGAGGTCTGGGGACTGAGATGGCCATGGGAGGAGCTTGATTCTGTGTCTGGTGAACCATTTCTGTGTAGATTTGGCCACATGTTTAGGGTCATTATCTTGCTGAAAGACCCAGTGATGACCCATCTTCAGCTTTCGGACAGAGGCCACCAGATTTTGATTCAAAATTTCCTGGTATTTCAAAGCATTCATGATGCAATGAACCCTAACAAGGTTCTCAGGGCTTCTGGAAGAGAAACAGGCTCACAGCATCACCGATCCTCCCCCATACTTCACAGTGGGCACGAGGTGCTTTTCTACAAACTCATCTTTTGGGTTCCGCCAGACCCACTTAGAGTGTTTGTTGCCAAAAAGCTCTATCTTGGTCTCATCTGACCAAAGCACACGGCCCCAGTTGAAGTTCCAGTACCGCTTAGCGAACTCCAGACGTTTGCGTTTATGATTGTGAGTGAGAAAAGGTGCATGCCTCCCAAACAGCTTGTTGGCATGTAGATAGCGTCTGATGGTTGTTTTGGAGACTTTGTAGCCCCAAGATGCTACCATTTGTTGCAATTCTTTAACAGTAAGCTTTGGAGAATTTTTTGTTTCTCTTACCATCCTCTTCACTGTGCGCTGTGGTAAAATGCTTCCGGGAAGAAAACTGTGATTTGAAGTCCACTAATAACCAGCGAGGTTGGACAGCCTCCATCGCCTTGGCATAATTAGCTCACCTCAAATCATTTCCCGCGTACTTTGCCTGACTTGCAATCAAGCCATTTGTGCAGCCAACTGACGAATACTCTGTAATTACTCTGTAATTAAAAAAAGTCTCATTGAAACCCACCAGTCTGCTTAAAGTCTCATTTAAACCCACCTAATGCTCCTACAGCAATTTAAAAGAATCGTTCGGACCGACTTAAAAGAACCAATTAGAGCCAGGATGGTGTCTGACAGCCGTCAAACAGTGCACATGCACGCGCTGCAGACAGCCCCCTCCCCCTTCCTCCTCAGTTCACGCCAGTGCTCAGTCACGTTCAAATCTCCTAGAGCGGGTTCAGGAGCTTAGAGCCATCAGCTAGGAAAAAAATACCGATACCTCAGTTTCCAGAAACAGCACACATGGCTAAGACTAGTAAAATAGGAAGCCAGAAGAAAAAAAAGCACAAAAGAAAGAATTTAACAAAGCCAGGATAAAACCAGAGTGAACATCGGAGTGGATTTTTAAAAGTGGAAGGAACTCCGTGATCTGAGAGGATTAAAAACTGACGCAGAGTTTGCGACTTTTCTCCTTGACAGGTAAACCCCTGCTTTATTTGTTGGTTCATTTTTGCTTTGCAAATAAGCGAGTTGGCGTCGCTGACATGATCACCAAACTAACCCCAGCCCTAACCAGCATCAATTCAGTTTCGCTCTGAAAATAAGCGAGTGAACGTCGCTTACAAGCACAGTCGCTGTTCGAATAGCCAGAGTCTTGTAATTGTTACAGTACAGCGCAGTGCATGTGATGTTACTGTGATGTTGCAATCGAACTAACGTTAGCTTGTTTCGGATGCTAGGGCTAACGTTACTGGTGTTGTTTTATTAGAAAGCAGCAGAAAATCTCTTCATGAAGTGACCTGGCAGTCTTATCAGTTGTGTTGTTGTCCTTATAAATATGTGCAACGTTTCGGTGCTCTCACAGCTAAATGCTGACATACATGAGTTACTGGCCATTCAGCTGGATTCACAACAGTTTCTGTACTCAAAAAACGGGTAACTTCCTGAAATAAGTGTGTGCTGGGTTTTTAACGAATACATACTGCTGTAGATTACTTTTCATGTCGACGTGATTTATTTCTGCTCGTTTGTTGGCAGGCTCGTTTGACTTGAAAAATCCGGGGATAATATCCCTGATTTTTTTTGAAAATAATTAATCCTGGCTAATTCTAGATGGGTTTCTGTTATTAAGACGTTTTTCAATTGACGAATAATCAAGTGGCAATCGAAGCTACGGCTTCTTTTCCTCATGCAATCTAAAAGCGACAAAATAATGGGCAGCATTCAGGACAGAAAAATAATTTAATTATAATTATGTCAATGCACCTGCACTCGGCGACAGCATTTTAGACTAGTAAGTGGTTTCGTCCGTTAACATTCTCCAATCGGACAAATGTCTATTTTTTTTATACGAATTGAGCGACCGTGCCGCAAAAACAGGTGTATGTACTTGTCGCCGAAATTACCTTCATTCGCTGAAGAGTTATGAAATGCCATCACCGAGTGATGGTGCATAGACATAATTATAATCTAATTATTTTTCGGTACTGAATGTAGCCTATTATTTTGTCGTTTTTAGATTGCATGGGGGAGATAAGCCATGTCTTCAAATGCCGGTTGATTATTATTGAATTGGAAAACGTGTGAATGAAGGAATTTGCCAGGACTAATTATTATCCCTCGCCGCGCGATTAGCGCGAAGCGGGGGATATAGCATTGGGCTCCGTCCGTACGGACACATAAAATTGAGGCGGCGGGGAATATAGCCATGTTAGTGGCAAACACTTGTCTTCAATAAAAGGAGGGATATTAGCCCCGGAATTTTCAGGTCTAACGACGCGCCGGTTTATTGGCCAGCAGTGTTGACTGTTCGCAACAGAAACGTCTCGCCTCGGCAACTTGGCTGCTTTCATCATGTGAACGTGCAAAATCTCTCCGCAGTTGCATGCAACAGTTCGCGTGTCTTCGCGTGCACGGTAGCTTTCTAGGGGAGGGTCTGAGGAGTGCAGTGGAGAAGGAGGGGGAGGGATCTGAAAGTTGCTTTTTTCAAATTTTTGTGCGAAGTCCTCTCTCTCCTCAAAGTTACAGACTGCAGCTTTAACCAGTGGTGCCAATAATTATGGAGGACGCTGTATATACTACGTGACTTGATCTTCAGAATGAATCCACTGGGGAAAAAAAAAAAAAAACAAGAAAAGACAAGACATACATTATTGAGAGGTAAAATTCATCCTTTATATTTGATTCATCCTATTTACATTGGAGAAGAGGGCAGCCACAGTACAGCACCAGGGGACCAACTCCAGTTCTGAAGCCAGAGCCTTGGTCTGGGGCATCAGCAGGAATGTTCCCATTGAGCATGTTTTTTTAACTCACCATGAAGAGGCTGTCGCATGTGTCAATCATCCTCTGCAGCACCTCTATCACAGCTGTGCTCTCCTCTGCTCGGGCTGAGCTCTGAACACAAAACTCCTTCTCTGAGCTCTTCTGCTTGTGCAGGAGGTTTGGTCCAAAGATGGTAGCCAGATTCATGGAATTCATCTTGTTCCCAGCAACCTGAACACAACATGGAACATAAACTCAAACCAGGCCAATGAGAACCAAGACTAAACCCACGCCGCAACGAGGATTAAATCCCCTAAATGAGGATACAGATATGTCAAAAAAAAAACAAACATAAGTGTCAGGGTTTTTGCAGAGGGATTGAAACACATATTGTAAGGAGCCATTCTAGAGCGAGGCGTGGGGATAATACAGAGCATTTTTGGAAAACTGGATCAAGAAAAGTCACGATAGCATAATGAGTAAAAGAGGCATCTTTTGAGGAAGTTGCAGTAATAAAGGTTGAGTTCTTCACCTCCTGACCACCTTTGTCCGCAGAGACCAGGGCGTGAGCGGCCACAGTCGATAAGAACTCCAGGAGCCGGTGAAGGGTGTCACTGTTGCAGGGTGGCAGCAGGTAGACCAGGAGCTGTAAGCAGCTCTGCATGTTCCCACAGTCCAGTGCTGCAGAAAACCAAGACACACAGAACAGGTCACAACCGTTAATAACTTTATATTAGGGTTGCACCGATATGAACATTTTGGCCGATACAGATATCGATATTTATATTGCTGTTATGGCCGATAACCGATACTTTCCGATATAAATATGTTTTTAAAAAAAGTTTGAGATGATAAAATTTGGTACAGACTGAAAATCATGCTGAATTTTTAAATGTCTTTATTTTTAAAATGTGTTTTATTTACAAATAACATGGTTACAGGGCTACCAGAAAACACAAGTAACCAACAGTGTTACTTTTTTGGCAACCTCTACCACTAGTAGCTGTGCTTGTGCTAGCCATTTGCCACATCGATGCATGATGGTTAATCAATCAATTTGACCTTTTTTCCCTGGTTAATTAAGCTTGAAATGAATAAGAGGTGATAGTGACAAAAAGATTTACCTTCATTCTTTGATTCGAGAGTGGAAGTAAATCTTAATAATTAGGGAAAAATTTCAGCTCTCGGTAATTCCGTATATTGTTTTGATCTTTTGTTTATCGGATTATGAAAAAAGACTGAAAATAAACTCCCTATTTTTTTAAATGGCATTAAAAGTACCTGTTCAAGAAGGGAAATCGTAAACATATTGACCACACATTGAACGCCACATAGGGTTTTAATATTTGCTAATGGCATTGTGTTAGCTTCCTCTATGTAAATATGAAAAGTCTTGGACAACGTGTATTCTTGACACTCATACAACGAGTGAGAAGGGGAGAGCGGGGCACAACTTAACACATTTTGGTTTTGGCTAAATAATTTAAAAAATATTAAAGCTACATTAATAATGTTTTTATACATGTGATATACACATCTCTGCTACAAATGAAAACTTGAAGTTTGTTTGTAAGACTTACTGTTCTTGCACAATTCCTCTAAAAGTGGCAGGAATGAAATGTTAAAACTAACCCCATAGGCGGGGTTAATTACAACAGACAGAGGGTTAATTGAAACACTTGCTAGGAAAGTCTTTTTGAAAGCAATTTATCCAAATACAATTCTATCAATAGACTATAGGAGAATACTGTTTGTGAATCTATGGCAGATATCTACACAACACCTCCTCATGGATGGATATCTATACAGGTCTATTTATCTATCCTTCCATCCATCTATTAGTCTATCATTGATGAATATTGAAATGGATGGACTTATGGATAGATAGATTACATCCACACATTATAACACATTAATATTGAAGAGAGACTGAGTCAAACAGACAAATTTATTTTTGTCAACAGCAGTTAAAACAATAGTTCAGCTGCAGCATATACATTGCTAATCTGAAACTGGAAACCCTTTTAAAGTTCATGCTCAACATACAGCATGGAATAAAAATAGGCTTTAATAAAAAGTTATGGGAATTAGTTCTTTTTAGTTAAGTGTCTCTTTTCATCACAGGCGGCTTAGTTATAACGCAGTGTTACAACGAACTCTGCCATGTTTAGCTTTTCTTAAGCCTTGCTAACTCTTGCCATGAGTTGGTTACAAATCTCAAAAGCAGACCTATGTTTTAGGAAACAGGACAGATATTAAGACAATATGCGGTTGGATTCGGTGACTCCTACACACAGCTCAGAAATAGAAAAATTAGCACTATAAAAATATTTACTTCTACGCCATTAAAACACGTTCGTCCAGGCATCTCGCCGAAAATCCGTCCAATCCTTCTAAAAATTCCCGAGAGACTCTTCTGACAACGCATTATATTGACCGGAAGCACCCCCTGCTTGACCCTGTGCAACTACTTAAAAAGTCAGTGTTAAATTTAACCCCGCGTTAGGAGGTTCCCCGCGCTCCCCAAGTCATTATTACAGTATTATTTTTATAATTATTATTACGTTCGATCATTGACAAGGCACTTACTTCCTGTATGATTTCATATTAATGTTAAAAAATATTTTACAAAGGTAATGGTAAGCAAAAAATGCCTGTTAAACTATATGATAACGCCCCTCTTGCATTTTTTTTTAAATTTCGCTTCGCACGCAGCATTATGGACCCAGACCAACATTGTGGCTAAACAATTTTTTCTGACTTTAGCCGCTGTGGCTACACATATTTTTTTCCCCTAGTGCAAGCACAGAGTGGCAAATGTGTTACTAAATTAAAGTACAGTACAATAACTGATCCGGATCTGTCATCTAGTGATACTATATTGTAACTGCGTGCATAAATTTGAAGCTCCGAGTCCGCTGGCATCAACATCTGCACAAAGCGGCTAAGATACCCAGCCGAACACCGTTCCTCTACTCGAACGCGCCATATGCAGATAATCCTTAAATGAGGAATTACATTCATATCTTAATGTGAAACGTGTAACGAAGTGGTCTGTGTCAAAGTAACGAAGTGAAAGTATACTTTTTATCTTTTAAATGTAGGAGAGTAAAAGTAAAACTCCCAGATCAAAAAAAAAAAAAAATCAAGTCAAGTAAACTACAAATCCTCAAGAAAAAAAAAAAAAAACGACTGAAGTTTGCAACGAAGTACATGTAGGCCTACACCTCTGTATGATGATGTATTCCAAGTCCCTTCATTGTACCCGTTTTCTCTCGTATCGGTTGCGAGATTCAATAGGAAGATTAAGGAACTAATTCTGGGATCGGCAGAGAAATTCAAAAGGGAGATTGAGGAATGTAGCGAGAAAGAATATTAACAGTGGTCGGAATGTGTTTTTAATTTCCCTATTCAGTCTCGCAACCGATACTGCCCTCCATGCTTGTTAATTGTTGTATTGGTTGCCAGATTGAATAGGAAAATTAAAAACACCTTTCGACCATTGTTATGATTCTTTCCCGCTAGATTGGTACGATGTGTTACATTCCTCTATGGAATCTCGCAACCGGTACCAGAGAAAACAAGCATGGAGGACTGAACAAACCGAACCAATCTAGCGTGAAAGAAGACTAGCCTAATAATGGCCGGATTGTGCTCGAAATGCATCAAAATCGAATGGAGCTTTTTAAAAGACCGGGAATCTAGCTAGGGCAAGCACATCATATGCATCCACTATATGAATATTTAATCCACCTTTTGCTGTTTATTAGAGGAAAATACGCAGAATTTTCTGTAAAATGGTGACCAATGTCGCCAGCAAAAATCAATTGGCATCAATGCATCATCTTCGCATTACCTCGAATTTGCAAGTGTTGCATAGTGCTTTTCGGATATCTTCTTTTGACACCGTGAAAAACGACCTCACCGCTTACATTTTTTCCCTCTTCAGTTTAACACCCCAAAATCATGTACTGCCACTGTCACATGCCCAAACAAATACTGCATAGCCAAATCCCCGCCCCCTCTCTCCCTCTCTGTATGTTACATACACTATAGGCCAAAAGTTTGGAAGCAAGATCAAATTTGAACAAAAAAAGATAATAGTTTCATTCGTATACTTTGTAACAAAATAAACAGGATTATTATATAAAGAGTCACTAATCAGAATACATTTTTACTGAAGTGAATAATGCAAACTGTGATTTGTTTTTTACTTATTCACTGAAGTTGTGAGTCTTGCTAATCGTCTTAACCCAAAAACTAAGCCCCTCCTTTCTTTTGTTAACATTTATTCAGCAATGGTCTGGTAACATCAATGTATGCAGTACCTAAAGGTCAATAGAGGAAAATGGTACATATCAATGATAGAAAAGTCTAATCATTCATCCCAAAATCCATAGATTTCATACTGGTTTTTAAGAAAGGCATTGTGAACAGACACTTGAAGTTGCTTCCAAATTTTTGACCTGTATTGGCTTGCTTCCAGACTACTTGTCTGTACTGTACATAAAAAGATGGAATGAAGTGATCATACCATTCAGCCGTCCCAGGTTCTGCATTTAGCACCAATGTAAAGAGACTCTGGCATTGTGACAGGCCTGAACTTGAATAAACCTTGGGGGTGTTCCTAAACTTAACAGCTTTGCCTGCATATCATGCTACAGTAGGAGTCTACTAAATGCACATAGAGGTCAGAAAAATCTTTTTCTGGGATGCAGAGGGTTGGTGGTTCAAAGCCCCAGTGTTGCTGAAATCAGACCTGGTCCACAGTTGGGCTTTTAAGGAACACCATTTACCATGTATTTCTTCAGGGAGGGATAGGCCCTCCCTATCAGCAACATGTAAGTCAAAGTCTGCTTACATGTGGTGTTGATGAAGGCCGTGTACAGCTCTCTGGTCAGCAGGGGGTCAGGCAGGTCCCTCAAGAACTCTTTCAGTAGAGCCGCAACGTCATGCACGCTGTGGTCCTCCTCAAGCAAAATTTCAGCTCCGCGGTCAAACTCCTCACGCAACTACAAGATCACACAAAATAGGGGCCCATTCTAATCATTCATCTTCTCCCTCGTTTCTTCCTTGTCTTACCTCTTCCCTGTTCATCTCTACAGGCTTTACTTTAACGACTGCTACCAAGTGTAGGTCATAAAAATCAAAAGCTAGCTTTGTTTTTTCTAACCTTCACAGAATATTTGAAGGTCTTTTGGCCCAACCACCTGAATTGCTCAATTACACCAACAGTCCAGCCACAGGGTTGAAGTAATCCAGAGCTAACATCTCATAAAACTCACTTTTCAAACAGAAACAAAGACCACATCAAGGAATGAAAAGTGTTTTGTTTACGCATATTAATGAATGGAGGGGACTTAATTCTTTTTTATATGATTTAGATTAGTGGTCTCAGGAAAAAATCCTGTAGAGTAGGTCTGCCCAATCCTCTTCCTGGAGATCATCCATCAGGTAGGTTTTTTGCTTAATTTTTTTCCATAATTTATCATACCTGATTACTAATTAGCAATTCAACAATGTCTCCACCTGTTGAATGAGATGTGTATTCCTGGTATTGAAGTAAAATCGTACAGGAGGGTAGATAATCAGGAACAGGATTTGGCTGCCCTGCCATATGGATTGTATTCCAATTCACATAGTAATATTATGTAGTTATAGAAAATTCAAAATGAAGAGGATAAATTGGCATGATTGAAAGGTCTTTTACAACTTCAGTGACAGAATCAGTAAGACTGAGCAGAAAACTGATCCCAAATGCTGGTGTAAACCCTCCTGCATTTATACTATTTGAATGGTTATTTTTTGTGATTTTGTTTAGTTATTTTTGTATTTAATATATCTATGCTTCACTTGATTTCAACCAAGGTATTCTCCAATATTTTTTTTAAAGGGAACATTTAATAACTGAGTGCATTTACAGCCCAAGCCTGAAGGAAAATATAATTAATTCAACAAACGAGTTCGTTCAGACGCCCAGAGGTGATAACTGCTGCAACAACCACAGAGGAATTCTTTTCTCTCACCTGCCTCACTCGTTTCTTTGAACTCCCAACTCGAAAAATGCCAACTGTCTGTATACCTGGAGAAGATGATAAAAGAAGATAACATTCAATCAAAATATTTATGTTTTAGTTTGTATGTTTTTACTGTCTGTTGAGTCAGCAGACTATGTTGAATAATGCGAGCAATACCATACATAACACATTAGTGCTTGTAGAAGTCAGACAAACTACTCCCATGCTAAAGTGAACAATGGCTCATAATTTCTAGGAATATACAAACTTATGAAAATGTACAAAGATATCTCAATTGTTGAATGATACAGTATATATAGGTTTTGAAGCAACATACTGTATGCAGCCATCCAGACAACATCTTGTTCAGGGAACGCCTTGCTTATTTCAGCAAGACAATAAAGAACAGCAGTCTGTGCATATTACAACAACATGGCTCTGTAGTAAAAACCTTTGGGTGCTAAACTAGCCAGCCTGCAGTCCAGACCAGTTGCTCAGAGAAAAAATTTAGCCACAAAGCACTGAGCAGCTGAAATCTACATTAAACCCTTTCCCGCCATTGACAAGTTTTCTGCAATTATGACAGATTTCTTCCCCAGCCACTGACGAGATATTCCGGCAATCATTGTTTTCACTGTAATAAGTTGGGGGGCACTGTTACAGATCTTCAGACAAAAGTAGGTATCGAACAATTGATGAATATTATGAAAAATGCTGACAGCTTCAAAAAAATACACTGACAGAAAAAGTATTAAGCAAGAATGGAAAAAAAACATTTTGCTTTAAAAACTAAAGCGCTTGGTCTCCTCAGTTACCAAACCCTTACAGAGTGTTGTTCAAAGAAGAGGTTATGCAAAACAGTGGTAAACATGGTAAGCATGTATTTAAAAAAAACTATAAAATTCCTCAATTTCAATCTCATACAGTATGTTGTCCTAGTACTATTTACTATGAATATACAGTTTACATGATTTTAAAGTCATCGCACTGACTGATTTCCAATTTACGCAGTGTCCCAAGTTTTTTGGAGTCAGGGTTGCATGAAAATCACACCTTGCCTTGCACATCTAATTTGGTCCTCTGGCTACCTAACATCGAACATGAGATGAAGCCCGATTCACAGTTGCTGTGGCACCTTGAGAAAAAATGCTCTTGAGCAACCTGTTTCAATTCTGCACCCCTTTCAGCTACACAAGGGAATCATTTGCATAGTACATGCGAGTATAGACATGCTCTGGTATCTCAAACACCAGTGTTCATTTTGTGCTGTGATGAGACACCCAGTCAGGGGTACTTTACCCAAAACCTTAGTTGCTAACAATGTTAACAACTAAGCTCTTTCACTGACTCATGGCTCACTCCATATGGCACATGGTTACTGTTGGGAGAAACTGAGGCTGTGTCCGGAATCACTCACTACTCACTACATATTGCACTATATAGTGGTTTTGCCGTTTTGTAGTGCTTTCCGAATTGTTTGTAAGAATTATTATCCCCTATATAGTGAACTCATTACATCCCACAATCCACCACGAAATGTAGTGAGCTGGTCACTACATTTGGTCACTAACGCAGCAATGCTTCTCGTCATGCATTGCACACAAACCGAAGAATAATTACCTCCATTCAACGAGTTGGAGGAGGTTATGTGATTATTACCATTTGTCTATTGGTTGGTTTGTTTGTAAGCAGGATTAGGCAAAAAGTTATGGATTGATTTTCCTCAAATTTGGAATGATTAGAGGGGACTTTAAAAGCTTTCACACCAGACGCGAAACTAATTTTTTGCGCGACAGATTACATTCTAAGTTGATGCAAAGACGCAAATTCACGTTATGGGCACATCAACCCGCTTGACCACCGGACGTGAAACGAATTTTTCGTGCGACAAATTACATTCAAACTACACAAGTAAATGCAAAGACAATCTGTCATGCAAAAAATTTGCTTCGCGTCAGGTGTGAAAGCAGCTCATTGCGCCAATTTTCTGCAAGCAAACGCTGGTCATTCTGACGCAATAAGTAAACCATAACTATGGGCAATTCCCTAAAAGGCCGTTTTGCCTGGAGCTTTCGCCCCTTCATCATACGCCAGCGCAGATGCTGTTCGTTACTCCACGCTAACGACTCACCACAGCTATGCACACGAACCAGCAGGTCCTTATATACAGACCGAAGCAGTCCATAAGCTATTGGTCCACTTTTTGCTGCTCCTCACTGTCCATGTTTCCCTCTAAACTCAGACCCACTGGATTTCTCTGGTCATCGGTCTACACTTGGGTATGTCGACCCGCTCTACAAATGTGTCTATATGGGGTGGATTCTAGCTTTCCCTCAATCCTAGCTATAGAGTAGAAACACCGGTGTACTCACCATTGTAGCCGTCGGTAGGCAAATTCGAGCTTGAGCTGCCAGACATTTGCACTGCGTCCTTCACTTTCGCCGTTGTGCTTATTAGAACAAGTTAATTTCATTAGATCTATACGCATGTACTACGTTTGATTGCGGAATATGTCAGCCGATTCCTTCTCAGATAGGAGACGCGTCTGTTTTACTCGGGGAAAGCGGACCCGGAAAACTGCGTTCTCCTGCCTTGTCCCGCCAAGATCCGCCCTCCACAGAGCTGGCCAGTCAGAAGAAAGTTGGCATACGGGGAGTTGGGGCCATAGCGGAAGAGCCACCCCAATGAGGCGTTTCAGGCAGAGACTACAATGGACTACAAATGGGGTTTTTTGAGGATGGCAGTTTGGGTTAAATAAGGACCCTGTTTTGGACTTTGAACAATCAGGAATACCCTAGGGGAGTCCAGATCAAAATATAACCTTGGAAATATAGCAAAATAAGTCCCCTTTAAGTATTGTTCAAGGAAGAGAGTAATTTGATTTTGAGAGGCCAAGGTCAAAGGTGAAGGTCAAGGGCATGCAAAAGGTCAAAAACACATTAAAAGCATATTTGCGCGAAGACTACGGGACTGCATAAACACAGGAGTTGCTCGCTAATACTGGCAAAAAAAACACTGAGTACATTGGCGGAGGTACTTGCACTCTCTGAGCGCAGCTCTAGTTATGCCATTGATGCCATTAACAGCGCTGACAAAACAAACCAGGTAGTGTCCGAAAGCGTTTCTTCCTTCTGCCCATGAGCTCACTATATAGTCACCTACATACATATGAGTCCCCTTTATAGTGAGTGGGGAATAATGAATGAGTGAGTGATTTCGGACACAGCCTGAGAGTGTAGTTACTAATACTGATTTAGCTTTTATCCCATCAAGTTTCAAAAACTTGTTTTTCCTGCTTATAATGATATAATTTTTAAACAGCAAGTCTCTCTCTCTCTCTCTCTCTCTCTCTCTCTCTCTCTCTCTTTCTTATTCATACATGCTTGTATGGGTGTGAGAGAAGGATTCCAGGCATAGCCACACAATGAAAAACACGGTAACTGTACTGTATTTAAAAACTGCAAAAAATAATGTTTGCTTTGAGGACAGTGTGTTCTGAATAACCCTGCCATGAAAACACACAAAGCATTAGGTCTTCACCCTACCACACACCGTTAGGAGGCAGACCATGGGTCAGTCCAAATATTAGCGTAATCCTTGCAAAAAATGGTATTTCAGGCATGTGAGGTGCAGTATGCACAGCCTATTAATCACGACAGAGAGTAGATTCTTGTCTCAATAACCACTGAAAGGGCAGCTGCCTGCCATCTTGGCTTGGACATAAAAATAAAAATTTTGGATACTGTAAAAGCACAATTATACTATTAATTTGACTAAATATTGCATTTGCGCTCCTTTGCTTGACAAGTCATTGGAGAATTATTTTCTGAATGCACAAGCACAGCCACGAGCGTGAGTTTCACACACCAAACAGAAAGTTTAGGCCCAGATTGTACTATTTCAATGGACAATATTTGATTGGAAATTGAATTCATTCGAAGACCTTAGGCTTTATTGGTGTTTGTGAGACTGCCCATCAATGATAACATTCATTCTTTTTCAAAAATACAATATTCCCTATTCTTCACTTTTATTTATTTTGTTGACCTCTATTTTCAACTTTTTTACAGAAATGTTACATTAATGCGCATTGACATTGTCAGCAAGACAACACAGTCGTCAATATCCTCCGCCGCTATAGAATCCGACTTTCGAACCCACACAAGGTCATACCTAGTAACATACACACAAAGATTTATTCATCCAAGTGAAGTAGTTTCTGAGATAACATGTCCTCATTTGTCTGGATGGATGGACGGACGGACAGAAGGAGGGATGGACAAGCTCTCTGCTTCACGTCTTGGAGGGTTTTCTCAGAGCCTTTATGAGTTGTGATGTATGCAAGATGGGTGTGACGGACGGTCGCACAAACAGACCCCATTTTGTTGCAGGGGATAATAACGTAAGCAGCAGTACCATATTTTTCCAAGTGGTGGCAGCAGCTGTCTACGAGGCGGGGCACCAGCCTGTAGATGGGGTTCAGGCTCAGCTTTTCGTCCCCGTGTTTCTCCTTCTTACTCGGGCTTCCCGCGGGCTGAGAGAGCTGCAGCGCCTCCAGCAGGTGAGACTGACCATCGTCCAGGTCAGTGATGCAGTCCACCGACATCCCGCCCTGCCAATCACAGGAGCAAGGAGTGGCTGTGTCAACATAACGGTTAGCCTCCTGCCGATTCCAGTTTTCATCTATTTTCATCCTCAACTAGGGCTTTTCAACCAACAGAACGCCGGTGTGGTTTGCATTTGCGCACCAACTCTGCTCGAGAATGACAGAGCCTATCGCCATGTAGTGAACCAATGCATTTTGACCATTTCCATGCACTGGTCCAGTCTGCATGTTTGTTTTAATGGGTTGAGTATGTGCCCACTCACGACCCATATGTCGTCATGATTCCCATTCAGATCCGACTTGCATCTGTTTCTCAATGGGAACCAGTATCTTAGGTTACGGACTGACCAGGTTTTGGTCGAAAAGCCCCAACCTGAGTTTGCACATGGTAACTACATCAGTTCTCCACTGATCGGAAAGCCCCTATTGAGATCCTCTGCATTCTCAGTTATTCATAGCTACACAAGAGAATGAGTGACGCAATGGGGTCTCTGCCAAGGTGCTTTTTATTTCATGTGTTTTAATGAGGCAATAAGGAGGGATGCTGTTTCAAAGAACTTCAATGATATTTATTTATTCATTCATTTATTTACTTGTTTTAATCGACTGAAGTGCAGATGGCGCTGTGGCCTCACAATGAGAAGGCAATCACTTTGAATCTGGCCTGGGGTCTTGTGGAGTTTGCATGTTCTCTCCATGTTTGCGTGAGCTTCCTCCCACTGTCCAAAAACATGCTCGCTTGGCTAACTGGAGACACTAAATTGCCCTTATCTAATAGAGTGTGAATTAAAGGTGTGTGAATGGTGAGTGAATGGCATGTGCGCCCTGTGATGGATTGGCCAACAGTCCAGAGTGTGCCTTTCACCCACAATAAACCGGAGTAAGGTCCAGCTCTGATGAGGAGCAAGCATTTTAGGTCTTGGATAGATAAATAATAGCCATGGTGGGCCTCATCCTACCCGTCTATGTGCCCTCAGGGCACTTTCCGGGGTGTTTGGCGAGATGTGCTCCTCGGATGTCTCCGGAGAGGAGCTGAGGGGTGATTCGCTTCCGGAAAGTTCTTTGCTAGCTTTCCTCATGGCGAAGTGCAGGATGGATGATACCAGGTCTGTTGGATCCCGGCTCTCCTCGGGGAGTGGGTCTGGCCGCTGCTTGTGTGAGCGATCGTTGGCGATGACCTGCGACAGCGGTATGCCAAACGCCAGAGACGCAAACTCTGCAAAGCACAGTAAGATAAGACGTGACAAGGAATGAGAAGGTTCGGCCTGTAGCACACTCTGTGAATGGAACGTACAAACCAACGTAAGGAACAATGCAGGGGCTGGTCCTGTCTGGCATATTCTGCTATTACGGGTTAACTGTAAGTATGCATTGAAAATAAGACATAAATCAACACAAAGGACGAATACAAACAAAGAATTAATCTTTCCTTTTTTTCTTTTTCACCCCCATTTTATTCCCTGAGCATGTTCCTACTTATTTACCAACATCTATATTTTAATTCTGTTTTCTCGGCCTTTGCAACGGATCTCCTCCCAAACCGCCCAACGGATCCCCACGCCCTCTCTCATATGGGTTCCAGACGAGCCTGCCTCTGTCCTCTGCCACATGGTATCGAACCAACTCACCCCGTTACTGAAATTTCGGCCATTTTATCCATTTTTTCCTTTCGTTACCATGACAACGGGTGACTTCACTATTCGTTAGGATTATTGGTCACAATCAGCTTCCTGCGCAGCACGGGAGTGGCTAGTATATTAAAATATTGTTGTAGCCTGAACACAGGGGCGAGGCATTATTATTACGGAGGTGGGCGGATTTTGATTGACACAGGAGGCCATCTGAGAACTGTACTGTAGTATGGAATTACCCTCAATCATTTGTTATTAGTGCATGTAACTGGAAATTGTGCGGTTTAATTTCCAAACTTCAGGAACTAGAGCAATTAGTCTATGTTGAGAATTACATATGTGTGCTACGATGAAGGGGAGCAGGTGTCTGTGTCTTGTTTATACCTCTTTAATATGTTTGTGTATGTCGGTGCCTATGTCCTTATTGTGCTGTTTTGTTGTACCCTTTCTCTGCGGAGATGCTTCATCATGTTGCATAATTATTTAAATTTTAAGAAAATTGTTCCTGCGTGAGTATACACGCTTTGGTCAGATTAGATTTACCACCCTTTACACTTGCAGTAACAAAGCTTAATCAGGAATAAAGGACACCAGTCACTGCACAAAAGCCTAATTACTGACACACTGAGAATACTGATCATTACCTTCGCCAGCGACTTCGCTGACGAAGGTAATGTTTTGATCCCCGTGTATTTATTTGTTTGTGTGTCTGTCTGTGTGTATGTGTATCGAATAACTCAAAAAGTACCAAACGGAATTTCATAAAATTTGGTGGGTTGATTTGGCATGACCTGAGGATCAATCGATTAGATTTTGAGAGTGATCGGGTCAAAGGTCAAGGTCAAGGCCACGAAAAGGTCAAAACCGACTTTCGGCCATATCTCGGTCAATTTTTATCCGATCGGCATGAAACCAACGCCAGAGGCGAGGGATTCAGTGGCGTCGGCGAAGGTATGCGCTCTACCGAGTGCCCGTTCTAGTTTTTTATGTATTTAAGTTGTCTTAATATGCGATGCATATTATGCAAGTAAAATATCCTGAAATACACTGCCTGGCCAAAAAAAGTCACACACTCTATTATTTCGCTGGACCGGCTTTAGCTTGCGTTATGGCACGTATTCGCCCTGCCATCATTTTGATAAGCTTAGCCTATGCAATGCCACAGGATTAATTTCTCTCCAGAGTTACATATATTTTTCATCAAGATATTGTATTGGGAGAGTCGAATCGCTGTGTAAAGTCCTCTCCAGCACATACCACAGACTCTCAGTGGGGTTGAGGTCTGGACTTTGTGGTGCCAATCTATGAGTGAAAATAATGTCTTATGTTCCCTGAATCACTCTTTCACAATTCGAGCACGATGAATCCAGACATTGTCATCTCGGAATATGCCCAGCTCATCACAAAAGAAATTAAATCCATTGATGGAAAAAAAAACCCTGGTCATTCAGTATATAAAGGTGGGCAGCTGACCTCATTTTAGGCACGTAGCATTGCTGAACCCAGATCTGAACTACTGAGGCAACCCAGATCAAACTTTATGCTCTTTATGCTCCATAGCAAGTTTAAGCCTTTTTCCAATTATCCTCATAAATGAGTGATTTTTCTTCCTGTGAGTTCTCTTCGCATTGTACATGTGGAAATGCTCTTAGTTTCACTATTAAAGATAGCTGTGATTTCACTGTTGATTTTCTGCAGTTTGATTTCAACAGTGATAGTTTCAGTGATCTCTGAAAACAATCATTCAGGATTTTTCCCCCACCACATTTCTTTCTTAAAGATGAGAGAGTAACATCTTTTCCATGATCACAGGATATGTCTTCCAGCATGTTTGTTCAAGAAATGAGAAGCAACTCAGTGCATCAGTTAGGGTTAAATAACTTGTTGCCAGCTGAAACATATTAGTCACTGTAGCAATCAATGGTTACTTGGCCCACGTGTAATACTCTCAAATCTTTCAATTGAAAGATTTGAGAGATATTGTCTGGACAAGCAAACAAACAAACAGACTGACATGGGTGAATATATAACCTTTGCCCAACTTCTTTGGCGGAGGTTCTGAAACAGCAGTCCTCCGAAAGTATGGTGGTCACAAGCACTGTCTGACACATTAGTCCAAAATCTTGCATAGGTATTCAGTGGGGTTGAGATTTGGGGACTGCAAAGGCCACAGCAGGTCATTTTCATTCTCTTCAAAGTAGTCAGTGACTCCTTGTGACTCTGAGGGCACTAAAATCCTGGAAGAACCGACTCTCATCAGTGCAGGAATTTATTACCATGCAACGAGAGGCAATCAAACTGAATTTCTCTGCATTTACCTTCCCTATGCCCAAGCCATGCCAGGAAAATCCATGCTCCCACAGCATAACATGGTCACGGGACTATTACATTTATTTTAGGTTTGTTAGGTTTTCCTTTAATTTGTCACCCATCTTTACGAATTGTTCCTATACATGGAGCAGTAAAGGAGCCATGGAGTCTTCGAGATGATACATGAATTCAGGATGGATAGCGTGGTGATGTGTACCCATTCCAGAGAATATACAAATCATGTACACGGAGGAAGCCATGTTTGGACATGATATTTACACTTCCAGAAGCAAACATATCTGTTCCTTTATCTGCACAGATATCTAAGGATAATACAGCTCTCTGTGCTGTGAGTTAGCGAGCAAATATTATGTTAAACTTGAATATACCCCCAGGCTATGCTTGCGTTGCTTGCTTCGAGTAAGTAACAGGCTGTGACAGGAACTCGCTTTTCAGCCAATTCAGTGAATCACAAAGAAAAGAATCAAAAGAATTTGCTTTGATATTGAGTAAATAATGCAAGGAGTAGGCCATTCAACTAATTTAAACCCATCTTCTTAGTCTGGAGCAGGAGGCTCAAGCTCCAGTCTCAGAGGGCAGGGGTCTGACTAATCTAAACCCATCTTCTTAATCTGGAGCAGGAGGTTCAAACTCCAGTCTCAGAGGGCAGGGGTCTGACTAATCTAAACCCATCTTCTTAATCAGGAGCAGGAGGTTCAAACTCCAGTCTCAGAGGGCAGGGGTCTGACTAATCTAAACCCATCTTCTTAATCTGGAGCAGGAGGTTCAAACTCCAGTCTCAGAGGGCAGGGGTCTGACTAATCTAAACCCATCTTCTTAATCTGGAGCAGGAGGTTCAAACTCCAGTCTCAGAGGGCAGGGATCTGACTAATCTAAACCCATTTTCTTAATCTGGAGCAGGAGGTTCAAACTCCAGTCTCAGAGGGAAGGGGTCTGAATAATCGAAACCCATCTTCTTAATCTGGAGCAGGAGGTTCAAACTCCAGTCTTGGAGGGTAGAGGTCTGGAATTTCCATTCAGTCAAGCGGCTAATTTAGTCTCCCAAGGAACGAGTTGCGCAGACTTTTAATTTTAGTCTGTGACTTAAACTAACTCCATAAAACCAATGGTCTCCCATATGCAGCTGCTGTATTCTAATCTGTAGGACATCAAGCACATTTTGAATCCTAGTGGAGATCCGACGATTCTAAATATGTTCTGCTAAATTATGTGGCAATGTGTATAAAATTGTGTACAAGATCTAGATGGGATGGCCGTAGACACCAAAAGCAGCGGCCAGGATTAAGAGGCAAAAACAGCTGAGAACGGGGAGACTCAAACAGGATTAAAATGCGAGACTCGCGTTACCACCGGACCTGGCGGTCGTCCAAGGTAGAAAGCAAGCGAGCTCGAAGGTACAAAAAGAAAAGGGAAAAATAAAACAAAGATTCCCTTTCTAACTACCACTAAACCTCAAATATAAAACTAAAGTCCAAAACAATTCTCTGTCTCGAGACCTTTCCAGCTAAAGCGCAAATGTAGCACTGACACTCTAGCAACGGAAGCGAAGCGGAACCAGGGCACCGCCCCAAATTAATGCCAGCTGGCCCAGGAATTCCATTGGGTGCAAAACGATATCTTCCCGGACGAGAGCAACAAAAGGAGCTCTCAATGCTTCCAAATCATGACACTAGATAGTTTCAATTTGATGTAATGTTGTGGCAAAAAAATGGTGACTTGGCTTTGAATATTTCTTTCAGTAAAAGTTTGAATATTTCTTTCAGTATAAGCAAAGCGCTACAACCAGCAGATATACAAAACCCAAAACCATTGAAGTTGGCACGTTATGTAAATCATAGATAAAAACAGAATGCAATGATTTGCAAATCCTTTTCAACGTATATTCAATTGAATACACTGCAAAGACAAGATGTTTAATGTTCAAACTGAGAAACTTTTTTTTTTTTTTTTGCAAGTAATCATTAACTTAGAATTTAAAGACAGCAACACATTGCAAAAAAGTTGGCACAGGGGCCTTTTTACCACTGTGTTACATCGCCTTTCCTTTTAACGACACTCAGTAAACGATTGGGAACTGAGGAGACCAATTTTTGAAACTTTTCAGGAAGAACTCTTTCCCATTCTTGCTTGATGTACAGCTTAAGTTGTTCACCAGTCCGGGGTCTCTGTTGTCATATTTTACGCTTCATAATGCGCCACACATTTTCAATGGGAGACAGGTCTGGACTACAGGCAGGCCAGTCTAGTACCCGCACTCTTTTACTATGGAGCCATGCTGTTGTAACTCGTGCAGAATGTGGCTTGTCATTGTCTTGCTGAGATAAGCAGGGGCGTCCATGAAAAAGACGTTGCTTGGATGGCAACATATGTTGCTCCAAAACCTGTATGTACCTTTCAGCATTGATGATGCCTTCACATATGTGTAAGTTGCCCATGCCTTGGGCACTAATACATCCCCATACCATCACAGATGCTGGCTTTTGAACTTAGCGCCTATAACAGTCCGGATGGTTCTTTTCCTCTGTGGTCCGGAGGACACAACGTCCACAGTTTCCGAAAACAATTTGAAATGTGGACTCGTCAGACCACAGAACACTTTTCCACTTTGCATCAGTCCATCTTAGATGAGCTTGGGCCCAGCTAAGCTGGCGGCGTTTGATAAATGGCTTTCGCTTTGCATTGTAGAGTTTTAACTTGCACTTGCAGATGTAGCAACAAACTGTAGTTACTGACAGTGGTTTTCTGAAGTGTTCCTGAGCCCATGTGGTGATGTCCTTTACACACTGATGTCAGTTTTTGATGCAGTACTGCCTGAGGGATCGAAGGTCACGGGCATTCAATGTTTGTTTTCGGCCTTGTCGCTTAGGTGCAGTGATTTCTCCAGATTCTCTGAACCTTTTGACGATATTACGGACCGTAGATGATGAAATCTCTAAATTTCTTGCAATAGCTTGTTGAGGAATGTTGTTTTTAAACTGTTCGACAATCAGCTCACGCATTTGTTCACTAAGTGGTGACCCTCGCCCTGTCCTTGTTTGTGAATGACTGAGCATTTCAGGGAAGCTGCTTTTATACCCAATCATGGCACCCACCTGTTCCCAATTAGCCCGTTCACCTGTGGGATGTTCCAAATAAGTGTTTGATGAGCATTCCTCAACTCTCTCAGTCTTTTTTGCCACTTGTGCCAGCTTTTTTGAAACATGTTGCAGGTATCAAATTCCAAATGAGCTAATATTTGCAAAAAATTACAAAGTTTACCTGTTCGAACATTAAGTAACTTGTCTTTGCAGTGTATTCAATTGAATATTGGTTGAAAAAGATTTGCAAATCATTGAATTCTGTTTTCATTTACGATTTACAGAACGTGCCAACTTCACTGGTTTTGGGTTTTGTAGAATATGTTTGTGACATTGCCCGACAATATGAAAAAAGTGCCTTTTCTGACTTTGAACCAGTGGCAGTTGGTGAACTGGCGATAGGGGAGGCTCGAACCCATCCCTTAAAATGAATGATTAGTCATGACCTGTACTCAATCATTCATTTAAATTACCATCACAGAAACTCCAAAAACTCCACACTATCAGGTGCGGTCAGTTTTCATTTGAAACGTCTTTATGCAATTCCATTGCTTCCAATGATCTTATTTCATTTAAAAAATTTAAACGGTCATGAAACATATGCACTGCTTCCAACTCCCGGGTAAACAAAAGCGTGAGAAGTCCAGAGTCATAACTAGTCTTGGGGGTAACGCATTACAAAGTAACTAATTACTGTAATCAGATTCCATTTATCAGTAACGCAGTGATATAACACATTATTTTGGTAACTTATCACATTACAGTTACTAACAAATAAATTAGCCACTTACTTGTATTACTTTAAATTCTTCAACTATCCGCAGCACAGGATGCCAGAAAAAAACATATTCCTCTTTTTCTTCTTTTTGAGTATATTGGCAATTGAGACGGAGGACAGAAAAACAAATCAAACATCCTTTTTCATGCCTGTTTATGCCAGTGCTGCAGCCTTGTACTTGACTCACTTTTCTGTGAAATGCTGCTTGGGTTGATTTTTACAGCCTCACTGTTGGCTTTGCTGTAATAAAGAGCGCGAAAGAGAAATCTTGTGCTAATCTGGGCATATGCCAGGTTCTAACATATGGTTAACTAATTAAGTTATGGTGAATTTCAGATGATGGTACTGAGTAATCCAAAAGTAATTAAACTAGTAGTGTAACTATACTTTCAGCAGTGAGTCATTAAGTAAAATTAGAGACTACTTTTTTAAAACAAAGTTACTAGTAATGTGAAATGCATTACTTTTTTAAGTAACTACCCCAACACTGGTCATAATGCAGGTGAAACTGATAAACCTCCATGCACAAGGACTTCAATTTCACGCGCGAATCTCTTACAAATGGGTTGATTGAATAATTGCTGACTACAGCAGGAGAACAAAAATATGCCACTACAACTCAAGCCGAATGCCTGAGAGTTGACGGGTATGCGTTATTAATGAAAACTGACCACACCTGGTAATGTTGAGAGTTTTCTGAGTTTCTGTAATGGTAATTTAAATGAAAACAGGTCATGACCAATCATTAATTTTAAGGGATGGGTTTGAGCTTCCCCTCATGCCAGTACACCAGCCACCACTGCTTTGAACCCACTTATGAGAAAACTGAAGTGAAAAGTTAGGGCTTAAGAGGTTAAGCACATAACTGCAGGAACACACCAAAACCAACAGACATGACAGTCCGGAGAATTTGGATTTAAAATCCCCAATATCGAGGCTAGACAATATCTAGAGCAGGGCATTTAGCACTCTAAGGTTTAATGTAGAGTCCTAAGGAACTGTAGTTTCATGAGTTTGACCCGGCAGGCATGTCAGTGCATTACAAATACTGAAAGTAAAAAGCTAAATACAAATGTGCTCTGACACTGCTAGGTGTGATGACTCAGACGATGTTAAAACAACTGAGCTAAAGAGATAAAACGGAGCAGAGGCAGAACAGAACATCTAAATAAGCTGTCCTTTTTCA
Organism: Gymnothorax reevesii; assembly: GCA_029721435.1. Taxonomy (NCBI): domain Eukaryota; kingdom Metazoa; phylum Chordata; class Actinopteri; order Anguilliformes; family Muraenidae; genus Gymnothorax; species Gymnothorax reevesii. The sequence continues at coordinate 38,631,792 of CM056586.1, read as the reverse complement.
AAACTGAGTCCTTTTTCTTTTTTGCTAACATGGCCCTTCCAGTGCTGGAATGTGAAGCTCACATTCCTGTGAGCTGCTGTAAGGCTGCTAAAGTGTGAGGGTCGCACTTTATTTTCAGTTCAGGGGTGAATGATTGCGTCTCTCAGATCCAGCGAGTACACCATAGCAACTTTAGCGAAATGGGCGGGTCAGCCGATGTGTGAGAAATTGTCCAGCTTTATGCAACATTAAAACGTGAACAGCAGTGGGTCTGAGGTACTAAAATCCCCCCAAAACTTTGTCCCGGATTCAGACTGGAAAAATCAACATCTCTCTCACTGACCAGCCACGTAATGCCCATTCCTTCCCATGTAGACTCGCTGGATGTCGAGAATGGAACTGTTTGCTTTTGTGGTCTTATTTGTACATTTTGTTTGTCTAGGGCAGATTTATGCCTATTTTTAAAGTGAAGGTTACAACTGTTTTCTGCGTAAATATCCATATGCGTCACATATAATAATGTTTGATTTATGCCCCATTTTGGGAGGTATTTCCTTGCTGTGCACAGAGCAATGTTAATGTACCCATGTCAAGCACATTCCACAGATGGACATGATTACGACAAATGGAACTGCCCTTATGGTACATTTTTTTACTGTGTCTCTCTGACAAACATAGACTTTTATCTTAAAAAATGATTTAAATATGGGCCCTACAAGCCAGAGCCTGTTTCTAAGCAATTGTGGTAAATACAAAGCCATCTCATTAACTCCCTAAAGCCCAACGTCCTCCTGGCGGTAACATTATGGGAATTTCAAATGGCATGGTGAGAGTCTCTGACCCTTAAACGTATTATTGCTGTCAAGCTGACTCTGTTGAAGATTGTTTGATCAATTTTCACAAAATTAATTTACTGAATAATCAAGACCAAAAAATAAGCCTGTGATTTTTAGGAAAGTGCTAAGAAATGACAGATCACTGAAGGGTAACATTGACAACAGACTTAATCGTGATACTGTATAGATGGGGGAAAAAAAAAAAATAATAATAGTAAATAAATAATTAATTAACCCAGAGCTTTTCCTGAATTCCATCTCCCATTCTAAGATTTTTAAACAGTGCAACCTGATTTATTTTAAGATTGCAATTAATCATAATGTTTTCAGCGTTCAGTAGAATAGATTGCATTTTACAGGGAAGCGTAGTTGCACACTGTTTGCCGATAATAATCAAATTACCAGCACTTCTTATGCTGAAGCGTTGGACATTGAATGGCATGCATTTAAAATCATTTAATATGCATGCCATGCGTCGAACATTCAAGGTAGCTAAGTCATTCATTAGATCTTTTTAGTTCGGCTTCCGGGAAATTTGTAGGAAGGCTATAATATGAGATTGTATGAATGGCAATTATCTAATTAAACAAAATCTAAACCTCATCTAAATACTATCTTTAGCAGTATTTACTAATTAACACTCTACTTCAAGATGTACTTTTGAGAAATTTCACTGATTTACCGTCCATGCAATCTCATATTGTAGCCTTCCTCGTTGATCCAAAGCTCTATGTCATAATTGTATCCCCCGAACGAGTTCAGAGGATACTATGGATTTGGCCTCGTCACGCGTCCGCGTCCGCAGAGATTTTCTTGTGAACGCTCTACAGCCCACATAACTGCACCGATTCTTTTCAAATTTTACAGGGACATGTATTATGGTAAGTTCACGACACCTATTGATTTTGGGTACTCAGGGACCATCTGGGCCCAAATGGGGGGCCTTCGGGGGATACATGTACTCGGTTGCCGAGTGCTCTAGTTGTTAATGGCAAAGCAGCTTATTGGAAGCCCCTTTGCTCGGTAAATTAATTCAGTTTATTATCCAATTCTAACGCGGAAATAGGTGTTAACCTGCATTTGGGTAATGTCACTGGTTGTAGAAGAGAGTTTAATTTTTACATGAACAGCCTTAACACGCGCACCTAAGTTGGCAAAGTGCATTTTTATTCTTGGATAAGCAAAGCTTAGGAAGGAGTGATGTGATCAGACTCAAGCGTCACTCACAAATCAATTAATCAATCAATCAATATGCCATTCGCATGACCACAAGCGGTGAGATTTATAAACAGCTTATCCAGGAGTTAGCTATAGTGTCTCTTTGATTAGAAAGGTTTCCTTAGGTGTATCAACCGAGTACAGAAATAAATATATTCCGTTTTGTGAGCTGCAGGAATTCAGAGGCTTCGTAAGACTGTGGAAGGGAAAATTCTAGATAATTATAGCTATGAACTATAAAGTAAGCAGGCGGGGAATGGATACGGATTGATCCTCGCACATGAACAAATTAACACGTAGCTGGTAATTAGAAACCTAAATGGGAACGAGTTTAGAAATATAATGTGCTTTCAGGCGAGGTGTTATATTGCCAATATCCCTCCAATGACAACTCCGAAGTGGAAGAGGTTACTGTTGGAAGATATCAGAAAACTATATAACCACGATAAAATGTATACCTTGCAGGCAGACTGAACCAATCCACATGGAAGACATTTTGAGATATAGGCCATTTTAACTTCCTGACTTGACTGAATGGAGAAGTATGTAGGAGGTCATGTGAAATCACAAACCAAATTTTGATGTAGCTCAATAATCTGTATCAAAATCTTATATTTGTTTTGAAAAGAAAAAATCTAAATGATTAAAAAAACTACTTTGAAATGGCTGGTTCATTACGGCTCATGCCTCATAATATATTGTAAAGCGAAAAATGCAAAAGAAACCCATGCCCATGCCATGATGTTTTAAAAAAATGACAACCCCTTGCGAAAGAAAATTTTATGCCAATTAATAGTTTTACTCATACTGCACTGATATGGACAGCTAGTGTCTGCAAGAAAAAATAAACCACTTTGTGTATTACCAAATACTTGGCCAATGATATCTAAGGCATCAAGTGACGTAACTGTGAACCACTGAAGTCTCCACAGTTTCAGAAGTCAAACACAAGTTAAACAAAGAGTAACAATCCTCAGATGAAAAGAGCATGCCTTCGAGAAAAGACTGCCGACACATGAAATTTATGAATTTGCTTTGAAATAAAATGTAATGTTAACGAATATGGCAAGCCTTTGTAACATTCAACCATGACTATCCCCATTTACTTTGAACAATGTTACACAACAGTCTTCTTCATGGGAAATTAACATGTTCAATTGAATGAAATACTACCACCCTACCTGGAAGATTATATAGGTTCTCAGAATTGCTGAATCAAAGTAAACATGGGGGAATTCCCGAGTTAAATGGAACCAGGCTGAGTGTGACTGTAGTGCAAGTGTCACAGACAGAAATCTGATGGAAGGGGTTTTCGCCACCATCATTCCAATGTTCTAAGCGCTAATACAAGCAGTACAGTCAGCTGTCAGGGACTGCAAGTGAGGAAGGTTGACCACTACGCTCAATATATCATTTTCAGTTAAGTTCATCACTGTGATGTCTAAGCATTGAACAGTATTATTTCGCAGTCCAACTTGCAGAGAGAAGCCATCAATACTACAACGGTCAGTCAGAACTACCTCTGTGGTACAAAACGAGAAGTTTAAAAAGATGGCAGATGTAAGGATTGTGCAGCAAATACAAAGATGCATGTTTTCTGAAGTTGGAAAGCTGAGTCTCGGTGTCGAATGGAATGGTTGATTCACTTCAGAATTTCAAAATTTTGGCAGGAGCTGATAGTTCTCTTTGGCGTTGTTATATCTGCCTGTTTAGGGCTCTGTGGGTTGGTGTTTTGAAGTGCTGTTGGATAATCACTGCCATAGAAACCTATGCTGTTTGGTTGACATGGTGCTTGACATTACAGTACAGAAGACTGGACTACTATCTAAATTTTCATGAAATGTGGGTTGGTTCGGTTTTGCAGCAAGGTATCCAAATAATTTCAAATAAAGTAGTGGGTAGTTTTGCAAAATGGAAGGGGTCATGTCCCTTTTTATCTCTTGTTTTCATCCATATAAAAAGACTAACAGCTGATCTCACACAAGCATACCCTTTAGCTCATTATTATTACACTTCAATTGCTGCCAGTGATGAATAATATTTTGCTTCCTCTACAGTACCTTTGTCTTTGCTTTTCTCTTTCGATAACGAGTCCAACTTTTTCCTCAGGGATTTCTTGTGATGTCGTCCATCTGGAAAGGCAAGTAAGACCCAGATTTCAGCTCTACTGTCGGTATTCATTACTAAAATTTCACAGCACCAAAGAACCACAAATGTATCAAGTTGTCCAACACACAATGCAATAAAACTGTAAGTGGGTGGTTTCAAGGTGATGATATTCGATGCTGTATTGACTAAAGAGAACCTCAAAATTAAATGAACGGTATTCACTGTGCTTTGTGGATGAGTCCAACCAGAAAAAAACATCCTGCCTTGCAGCTGCAGTCGAGTTTTAAAGGAGAAATACAAATATTGTTGTCTTAGCTTTGCTATTTATACGAATATATTTTTAAACTTTCATTTTTTTTCAGTTTTCCACACATAATATAAAATAAAAATGGAGAAAAACAGTACAATCCTCGAAGGAAAGCTATCTTTATATCTCGCCGAACGTAGGCAGTAGTGGACTTTATGGGGCTTTACCATCATTATTTAGTAGATACAAAGCCCCACCATGGAATACTGCTTTTCCTGGCATCTTACCTTAGAAACTTGGAATTTTCAGCTGGCAGTGAATGAGAAAGGGAAAATATATGGCAACAAATGGAATTCTACATTAGCACCTATATGGGCTCTCAAAATATATTATACAGTACAATACTAGGATTTAAGTGAGACACCTATCCAAGAAGGCTTTAAGCATTTAAAAACAGAAGCATCAATTTATATAGCTGGAAATGCCAAATTCAGAATCGCGAGCACCCTGATTAAAGGTAAAATCTGTTGCTCAGTGACAGCAATCAATTGTACGAGTCATTTACAGTCATACTGTCATCGACAAGATGTTGAATATTTCATGTTTGACAAGACAAAGAAACACATGGCTCATACTGTATTAGCTTGACGACTCCCTGGTGACATAAATATCGTTCATCTGTGTTATGAATTCATATAATTTACGTGCATAGTTGATGAATTCTAAAAATGTTATCAGGACAAGCTTCTATTGCCTTGAAAAAAGAACGAGAGCATTTTGAGTAATGAAATTACTGTAGTTTCAGATTTATTTAAATGAGACAATCTACACTGTGTAATTCATCTTTGTCAGAGACCACGCGGTCTGCTTTTGACACCAAGGTAAAATCATGAATTAGCGATGTAGACTGGAACTCTCGAGAGAGGCAATATTAAGTGCTCTCGAATGACAAAATGTTTTTTGCTACACGAATGCCCTGCCAGTCTAAACAATCCAAAGTGTTACACAACTTGGAGCTCATTGAGGAATGTGAGCTATGGAAACAACAGTGCGGACTTGACAGGAAACAAATGTTGTATCATGAAGTAACTCACCAGGCTTTGTAATGCCACTTAGCTCTCTCAAAATTAAGGTGAAGATGACCTCGCACAGATCTTATCTGTTCAAGTATTCTGCGGACTACAATTTTCTTATGAGCTGTGTTGTCGATAACCTTCGGCAGCGTCAAACAGTGATGTAGGAGAACTTGGGGGAGAATCTGTATCAGATTCCATAATGAAACTCCATTTAGCCTATCTGCAACTTCAAATGGTTGAATACTATGCTTACCAAGAAAGCAAAAGTAACCTTAAAATTGATTTAACTTTATCTAAATAAGTAAAGTACCACAGTAACCTCATTAAAGTTATTTAGCTACCTAACAGAACTAAGTTGCTTTCAGTAACTGTCAGTGGTTTTTTCCCCCGGATGAGAAGGTAAAACAGGTGCTGGTTTTTATGTTGGACTGACCTGGGTGGGAAATTTCAAGCAAAAAAAAAAAAAAAGGACCACAGTGGTGAGAGACCAGCAGGCTCTCCTTCTTCCACATCCCAGCTACCTCAGCACCAGCACAGGCAGGAATGAAACAATATCTGCCAGAGGTCCAGGCCTGAACTCAGTCACCCAGCCACCCACTAACTCCCCCGGCCCCACTCCAACATCAACATCCACCCCAGCTGCTATTTACTACCGCTGAAGTCATCTCGAACTGCAGAATCCCAAACACACGGTACATTAACTTCGAAGAAACTAGGAAGTAAGGTGATGTCCAGCTGCACGAACCCCAAACATTAGCCACACGCAACAGCAGTAGCCACTAAAAAAAAAAAAAAACCGGAAAGGCGTGCAAAACCCACGCAAGTGCAACAAAAGCCACAGAGAAACTAGACAGTAAGGCTAAGATAGACGGCAAAGCCCAAAAACAAGCAACATTAGCCACTGAGAAATGCTGATAGGGTCACTCTGGACTGGGTACCATCGAAATGTACCCAAGGTGCAATTAGACATATTGAAATGTACCCACACTTCTGTAACAATATCGTTTTGTAACCAGAGTACATTCTTGCTACGCTCCATGAGATCTGGCTGAGTACAAAACGATATTGTGACAGAAATGTGGGTACTTTTCGATGGCACCCTGGTCGAGAGTGACCCTTTCAGTCTAAGAAACTATGTCAGATGGAGACGAGAAATCACAAAACCCAAAGACAGGTTAGATTAGCCACTAAGACACTGAAAGGAAGGAGAAGACTAACTGTGCAAAGCCCATAAACGTATAACATTAGCCACTGAGAAACTACACCGTAAGGTTTAGGTAAACCGCCAAACCCAAACACATGCAACATTTGACACTAAGAAACTAGGAAGTAAGGCATTGACCAGCAGCGCAAACCCCAAACATGCACAACATTAGCTACACGCAACATTAGCCACTGAAGATAACAGAAAATAAAGAAATGGCCAACTGTGCAAAACCCACAAACGTGCAACATTAGTCACTGAAAAACAGGACAGTAAGGCGATGATAAACTGCAAAACCCAAACACAAACAGTATTAGCCTCGAAGAAGCTGAGTAAAAGTGGGCGTGTGGCCAGTTGAGGCATAGGTTACTGTACTTCCACGTAAATTGTGACAAGGCAGAAATTAAAGAGTTGACAAATATAGAAAAGTATGGGGCAAATTTTAATCCAAGGCCCACCTTAGCCTGCTCAGAAAGTTCATGACTCAGTTTTTGCTTTTTTAAGGCATTTGGTCATGGATTTTCATGCAGATTCAGTTTGGCCTGCAGCCATTGCTTTTTGTTTTTCTAGTCTCCTATATAACGTATTCTTTTCCTTCATTCTAGGTCACTGGACAAATTTGGGAACGTCCCACTGGAAATGGCCCTGATGATCCTTTGTCCCTGGTTTTCTGTGTGTATGGAGGGGCATTTCATGAATGAGAAAGGAGTGAGCCTGAATTTCAGGTCGCCAGATCGACTGTGTTATGTTCACATGCACCCCTGCAGTTGATGATCTAGCCTCCAAGGTTTTGTGAGTGTAGCTGAGGGATCGATTATATGAGTGAGCTGAGTTTGTTTAGATGTTTAGAAGTTTATTTCGATCTCCATTAGCCACTGGACAGTAGGTACTCCTACTGCAGTCCACATGGGTTAATTACAGTTCATCATCAAGCCGGAATAATTTTATGGACATGGGGCCTACAGCCCCATGTCCATAAAGCTGGGACACCGTGTTAAATATTAATAAAAACAAAATGCAATGTTTTTTATATCTCTTGAACCCTATCTTTAACCCTCGTCCAACCGGGGGGGTTTCCAAATAGAAAAACATGGATTTTTGTCATTTTGATGTTTTTTCCTAATATGGTGCTAGTTATGACATCACTATGATGTCATAATGTTGAAATGTGTTTTATTTGTACTTGATTTGAAGAGAAGACATCTGTAGCTGTACACTGATACCAAACAAGATGATGTTTATCGCTTTACTTCAAAATAATCGGGGGGCAGTAACCACCCCCGCCTTGGTCGGGGTTGTAGTAGAAAAACCCTTGGTTGGATGAGGGTTAATTGAAAATAGTACAATTAGTGGCGGCTCGTGAATTGGCAACAGGGGAAGCCCAAGCAATCCCTTAAAGTTAATGATTGTTCATGACCCGTTTTCAATCATTCATTTAAATTACAATAACAGAAACTCCGAAAACTCAATATTATCTGGTGGGGCCAGTTTTCATTTATAACATATCATTAACTTTAAGGCATTGTTTGGGCTTCCCCTGTTGCCAATTCACGAGCCGCCACTGAGTACAATGACAGAACATTGAATGTTGAAACTGAGATTGAAAAATATTTTAACTTGATGCCAGCCACATGTTTCAAAGAAGTTGGGACAAAGGTAACAAATGACTGGAAAAGTTGCATGTTGGTAAAAATGCACTCCAGGGAACTTCACACAGCTGGTTAATTTCCAACAAGACAGTAACCTGACTGGGTATAAAAAGAACATTGTATAATGGCTGAGTCAGAAGTAAAGATGGTGAAGACATCACCACTCTATGAAAGACTGCGTGGGCAAATAGTTCAAAAATGTAACCATAACATTTCTCAATGGCCCCGTTTACATGGGTCCAAAAATCCTATTTACAATCAGATTGAAAGGTCAATCAGATTCAAAATGTCTCATATAAACACCTTAGCCAATCTGATTCACCCGGATCTGATTGTATTTCGGATCGGATTGTAAGAGGTAGTCTACGCCAATTGATAATCCGCTCCATGTAAACGACTGAGTGGAACGGATTGTGTTGATAAAGAGGATTGTTCGGTCCGCGCATGCGCTCCTAGTACGTACGAGGCTCGTAAGTGAAGTGACGAACGCAGAGTGACGTAATGCGCAGATAAAAAAACACAATACAATCGGATTCAGCTGTGGCCATGTCAACGCGGATTGAACGTGGATCTCTTTTCTTAACCTTCATGTATACAGATCAAATCAGATTCACTTATTCCGATCGATTTAAATGAGATTGAGGAAAACTACCCATGTCAACGTGGCCAATCTAAAATTATAAAGAATTTGGGGATTTATCTACATTTATGACATCGTCCCAACTTTTTTGGAAATGGGGTTGTATAATAACAGACACCTAACAGTCAATGCTTTGCATGTGGCTGTTAGCAAGACTGGTTAAATTTTAACCCAACATACATATACCATTGGGGATGGTGATCTGGCAACCGAGGTCGTAATCCTGGTTCAGTCGGTTGAAGGCGACCGCCTGCAGTCTTGCACGTTCCAGCTCCGAGAGACATTGAACTGGAACAGGCTTCAGGGAGACACTTTGTCCAGACATGCATTTCCAAGTAAAGTCACCCTGCACAGAACAGAAATCCACGTGCACACGCACACACACATGCACACACGTAACATACATGTTAACACAGCTTCTCACAGGGGCTACTTGCATTTCAAGAGCCAAGCGGCTCGAGTACTTAAGTCACATTTTCACTCACTGTGAGGTAAGGATGCGATAATGTCTCGAATAGTTACCCAAGTCCACTCGATTTTCTCAAAATTGACATTTTGTTACTGAAGTACTTTTAGCTCTGGGGTCGTCATTTGAGCTTGTGATCCAGATCCACTTATGATGACCGAAACACTGTACATGTAACAAACAGGTGGCTTTGAAGCTGCTGTGTAGGGTGACCTGATATGATTTTTCAGAATACTATAGTGCTTCATGGACTGGGGTCATTAGACTGCAGAAAAATACAGTGCTGCGTGTGTGCATGTGTTTGTGTGTGTGACGTACGCATGCATGCGTGTGTGTGTGTGTGTGAGTGGGAGATTGTGTGTTCACTGTCCATTCACGTATGAGCGTATACGTGCGTCATTGCAGAATACCTCACCCCACACAGGCTAAATTACCCACAGCAGACTGGTATTGGTGTGATACAGGATCACAGGATTTCGCCTCAGCCATCCCCGGGTGCCATGGTGATAGATTGCATTTGACACTCTCTCTGACTCTTTCTCTCTCCTTTTTATAGAGCTCATCAATTGTAATTAACATGAAAATGGTTATAGGATTTGTGCTTTTCTGTGGTTACATCCCAATTATAATGGAAATGAGTAATAATAATGCGTGCCCTTATATAGTGGAGAAAACAGGGGAGGGTCCCCAGCAATAACAGGTTGCCGTGGAAATAATCGTTCTGATAAAAACAATTTCTCAGTCGTTATGTCCGTCGCTCTGTTCAGTGTTCATTCTGTCAATGTACAAAACCCAAAACCAGTGAAGTTGGCACATTATGTAAATCGTAGATAAAAACAGAAAACAATGATTTGCAAATCCTTTTCAACTTATATTCAATTGAATACACTGCAAAGTCAAGATGTTTAATGTTCAAACTGAGAAACTTTTTTTTTTTGCAAATAATCATTAACTTAGACTTTAAAGGCAGCAACACATTGCAAAAAAGTTGGCACAGGGGCCTTTTTACCACTGTGTTACATCACCTTTCCTTTTAACGACACTCAGTAAACGTTTGGGAACTGAGGAGACCAATTTTTGAAGCTTTTCAGATGGAACTCTTTCCCATTCTTGCTTGATGTACAGCTCAAGTTGTTCAACTGTCCGGGGTCTCCGTTGTCGTATTTTACGCTTCATAATGCACCACACGTTTTCAATGAGAGACAGGTCTGGACTACAGGCAGGCCAGTCTAGTACCCGCACTCTTTTACTACGGAGCCATGCTGTTGTAACACATGCAGAATGTGGCTTGGCATTGTCTTGCTGAAATAAGCAGGGGCGTTCATGAAAAAGACGTTGCTTGGATGGCAACATATGTTGCTCCAAAACCTGTATGTGCCTTTCAGCATTAATGGTGCCTTCACATATGTGTAAGTTGCCCATGCCTTGGGCAGTAATACACCCCCATACTATCACAGATGCTGGCTTTTGAACTTTGTGCCTAGAACAGCCCGGATGGTTCTTTTCCTCTTTGGTCCGGAGGACATGACGTCCACAGTTTCCAAAAACAATTTGAAATGTGGACTCGTCAGACCACAGAACACTTTTCCACTTTGCATCAGTCCATCTTAGATGAGCTTGGGCCCAGCGAAGCCGGCAGCGTTTCTGGGTGCTGTTGATAAATGGCTTTCGCTTTGCATTGTAGAGTTTTAACTTGCACTTGCAGATGTAGCAACAAACTGTAGTTACTGACAGTGGTTTTCTGAAGTGTTCCTGAGCCCATGTGTTGATGTCCTTTACACACTGATGTCGGTTTTTGATGCAGTACCGGCTGAGGGATCGAAGGTCACAGGCATTCAATGTTGGTTTTCGGCCTTGTCGCTTACGTGCAGTGATTTCTCCAGATTCTCTGAACCTTTTGACGATATTACGAACCGTAGATGATGAAATCCCTAAATTTCTTGCAATAGCTCGTTGACTATTGTTATTTTTAAACTGTTCGACAATCAACTCACGCATTTGTTCACTAAGTGGTGACCCTCGCCCCATCCTTGTTTGTGAATGACAGAGCATTTCAGGGAAGCTGCTTTTATACCCAATCATGGCACCCACCTATTCCCAATTAGCCCGTTCACCTGTGGGATGTTCCAAATAAGTGTTTGATGAGCATTCCTCAACACTCTCAGTCTTTTTTGCCACTTGTGCCAGCTTTTTTGAAACATGTTGCAGGCATCAAATTCCAAATGAGCTAATATTTGCAAAAAATTACAAAGTTTTCCTGTTCGAACATTAAGTAACTTGTCTTTGCAGTGTATTCAATTGAATATAGGTTGAAAAGGATTTGCAAATCATTGTGTTCTGTTTTTATTTACAATTTACACAACATGCCAACTTCACAGGTTTTGGGTTTTGTACAAGCCATTCAGAGTATATCGCAGCTGGTATTAGATGAAGGATCTCTTTAGGTCACTTTGTATGTGAAGATTATGGATTCCCGCAATTCACAACACAATTCAGCCAGCATGAGTTTATGATACCTTCACAAGCTCTCCCCATCTGTCCGCTCTTCAGCTGAGCTCCTCATGGAAGAATTTGTGTGCTCACTGCACAAAGCAATAAACATTCTCTAAATGTATCATGCTGAACATTTTCATTGGCTGTGGAAATAAGCACTTGAAACACCTATCAATTAAGATCATAAAAGCAACATGTGTTTTAGTACAAGCTGAAAGAGTAAAAAATAAATAAATAATCATCATCATCTGTGTAAACTCATCAAAAAGATGCAGAGGATTCTTCAAGAAAGAAGTAAATATGCCAATTTGAAGCCAAGATGACAAGATAACGAAGTTCTTTGTTGGAGAAATATCAGACACTTTGAGTGATTTGCCCAAATTATTCAACCTTAAGGTGAAACAGACCCTGAAACAAGGTGAATGTTTCAGCATTCACCTTGTTTCAGGGTCTGGTTCATTTATGCTGGCATCCATGAGCACTGTAGGAAAAAAACTACCAGTCTTGTGCGATGTCTGGGGTTTGAAACAGCTCCACACCCAAAATTCCTGGCACATTTATTATCTGCTACTGTTAGAAAGAACACCTTTACTTCCAGCTCATAGACTGCATAAAAAGACGGACATACTGGGTCTGAAAAGTGAAGCCCATGCGGAAATCTTGAAAATTGCATTCTATTTAATCGCCGGCAGAAAAAAGTTGAATGCTATAGAACAGGGGTGTCAAACTGACCCGTACACGGGCCAAGAGGCTGCAGGTCTTCAATCCTACTAAGCAGAAGCTCACCTGAAAGCACTGATTTAATCAACTGATCTAGGCCTGCACAACTGATTAGTCGTATCAGGTGCGCTTCTGTATTGTTGGAGTGAAAACCTGCAGCCTCTTGGCCCGTTTACGGGTCAGTTTGACACCCCTGCTATAGAAGTCTGTGAGAAAAAGACCCTACTTTCCCATCTGATTGATTATTTCAATAATGATTTTCTACATTATTTTATGGTATCTATTGCAAGTCTCAAGTCACCTTTGATATACAGCGCCCTCCATAATGATTGCCACCCCTGGTTAAAATGTGTTCTTTAGCTTCTAATAAATTCAGTTTTTACCTTAATAATATAGGACGACAATTAAAACAAGAGCACCGGCAACGGTGCATAATACGCCCGTCATGAACATGGATCAGGAAGTGGACAGACAACATGATACCAATATCCAACATACAACAGCCCCATGTGACCTATGTCCGTGACCTTGACCTTGGAGGGAGGGCCGTAAACATGGTACGCGACACTCCGCTCAGTGATGGTACCCGTGTGTATGAAATGTCATGGATGTATCTCAAGCGGTTGAGAAGTTATGCTCCGGACAAGCCCCATCTGGGCCCCATGTGACCTTTGACCTTTGCCAGTGACCTTGACTTTGACCGGGTGAACGAAATCATGGTGCGCGACACAGCGCCTGGTGATGGTGCACGTGTATGTGAAGTATCACGAATGAAGCTCAAGCGGCTCAGGAGTTATGCCCCGGACGAGAAATTGCTAACAGACTACAGACAGACGGACGGACGGACCGACGGACGGACGGGGGTGATGACATAATACGTCCCGTCTTAAGACGGGCGTATAATGATAATAATGATAATAAGACAGGCGTATAATAATAATAATAAAAAGAGGAAAATCCAACCTTTAATTCAAGTGCATTTATTCAGTGGGAAAAAAATCTCACATTATGAAATAATTCTTTTATATCAAATCATGTGTGCCACAATTATTAGCACCCCTGATGTTAATACTTTGTACAACCCCCTTTTGCCAACAAAATGGCACCTAACCTTCTCCTATAACGTTTCACAAGATGGGAGAATACAGAAAGAGGGATCTTCGACCATTCCTCTTTGCACAATCTCTCTAAATTATCCAGCGACCTGGGTCCTCTCCTCTGTACTCTCCTCTTCAGCTCACTCCACAGATTTTCAAAGGGGTTGAGGTCTGGGGACTGAGATGGCCTTGGGAGGAGCTTGATTCTGTGTCTGGTGAACCATTTCTGTGTGGATTTGGCCACATGTTTAGGGTCATTATCTTGTTGAAAGACCCAGTGACGATCCATCTTCAGCTTTCGGGCAGAGGCCACCAGATTTTGATTTAAAATTTCCTGGTATTTCAAAGCGTTCATGATGCCATGCACCCTAACAAGGTTCCCAGGGCCTCTGGAAGAGAAACAGGCCCACAGCATCACCAATCCTCCCCCATACTTCACAGTGGGCATGAGGTGCCTTTCTGCATCTTTTGTGTTCCACCAGACTCACTTCGAGTTTTTGTTGCCAAAAAGCTCTATCTTGGTTTCATCTGACCAAAGCAAGCGGTCCCAGTTGAAGTCCCAGTACCGCTCAGCGAACTCCAGACGTTTGCGTTTCTGATTATGAGTGAGAAAAGGTTTTTTCCATGCATGCCTCCCAAACAGCTAGTTGGCATGTAGATAGCGCCTGATGGTTGTTTTGGAGACTTTGTGACCCCAAGATGCTACCATTTGTTGCAATTCTTTAACAGTGAGCTTTGGAGAACTTTTTATTTCTCTTACCATCCTCATCATTGTGCATGGTGGCAAAATAACCTTGCGTCCTCGTCCAGGCTTGCCTACCACTGTTCCAGTTGTTTTAAACTTCTTAATGATTCCTCTGACAGTAGATATGGGCAGGTGCAGTTGAGTGGCTATTTTCTTGTAGCCATTGCCTGACTTGTGAAGGACGACACACATTTGCCTTACTTGAATGGTGTTTTACTTTGTCTTTCCCATGTTGAAGAGTGGATAAGAGAAATGGACTGTGTCACGTCATATTTATACCCCAGGGAAACAGGAAGTGGTGAATTACTAATGAAATGTTCCTAGATACTCTGATCAACTTTGTAAACTACTGTAGAAATGACAAATACTTCAATTACATTTATTTCCTGAGTATTGTTAGGGGTGCCAATAATTGTGGAATAGGTGATTTTATGAAAAATAATTATTTCTTAGTCAGGGATTTTTTTTCCCCTTTAGAATTTACTTGAGTTGAAGGTTACATTTTTCTACAATTTTCAGTGTAAGAGTATGCTTCTGCAATAAAAATTGAATTTATTTTAAGGCTTTTAAGACATCTTAACCAATAATTATGGAGGGCGCTGTATCACGATATTAATTTTTGTAAAATGTGGTCCCAAATAGAGTAGAATAAAGGGTAAATTCAGAATATTCTTTAAGGGGTGTGGCTATCCTCTGGTCTTCATCAGATTCAATCAGATCCACCCCTAGATCCACCCCTTGCTCCTCCTTTGATATTCAATTTAAGCTCTCGTCCAAAAGGAATCACATCCGGTTTCAAAATGACAAAATGGCGCTGTTCAAACTGCCAAAATCGGGGCTTCCTAAATGGTATGCTGAAAGCAATGGGTGACATCACAGTTGCTTCATCCATCTTTTTATATAGTCGATGTTCTCGCATAGGGTGCCATATTTTAAACTACTGTCCATCCATATTTGCAACACTGGATTCTGTCAGTGTGTTGTGCAGTGAGATCTTAAACTCTAGGATGAAATATGCTTGTTGCAGTTGGCTTGGGACACTACTACAGTAAAGTTTTGCATTTTGGTTTGAGCAAAGTACAGGTATTGGCACTGAAGAGAGCTGGAGTCAGGTCTGTAAATACGTTGTTCATGAGCTGGCTCCTGTCTTGTCTCAAGTCATAAAATCAAGCATAGCACGGCTGAGTATAGTATTCCAAATTTGACAGTACAGATCTCTGACGGGGCACAGATGTTAAAATAACCATGACCAGTGAAATGCAAGTTCCCATCCTTTTCTGGTCAGTTGTTGAAATGCAGCTACTTGGCAATCAGCGAATAGATTGTCCCCTTTTCCCCAGGGTTTTTGTCAGGCTTCAGTCAACCATACGCTTATTAATCCATTGGCTGTGTCCTTTCTTGCATAAGCATGTAATGCTCATGCATTTCATATTTATGTATGGGGGTATATTTGTGCATACGTGCCCATGTACATATGCCAACCTAGATCTAGATCTTGTCATTCATCACATCTCCACAGGGTTAGAAATGTTCTCATGTACGTCTCAGTTTGTTGTATAGGCTGGGTTCACAGCCTCTTGCTGACAGAGACAGGCCTGCTAATGCTGTGAACTGCTGGTCCAGTTCCAACAACAATCTTTCCACACCACATCTTCAGTGATGTCATAATCTCAATGAAGACCTTTCTATTTAAGTTATTCAGAAGAGAAAATGCCAAAATCCACAGGTCTGACAGCCTCAACAGTGACCACAACATTTTCCCACATATTATCACATTATCTAGGACAGGCAATGAGGTGCCGTCTATCAGTAGCGGCCAAAGCACAGAAAGCAGGGAGGGCATAAAACATTCCTTAAAATTGATAATTAGTCTTTATCCGTTTTCAATCATTTCCCTTGATTAAAGATACTTTAACTTCGTAAACATTCACCTCTCTCGGGTGTAGCCAATTCTCTTCATTGAGACGAGAAATAAAACATGTCATTTGAGTGTAAGAATGCGCATTTGAATGTGCACACTTCAATTGGCTTTCTTTGTTTTCATTTAAACACAAGGCGCTGGTCTGTTGACCTGCTTTGCAAAATATGGCAAAAGTTAACATCGAAAATCCAGAGTTGTTTCCTTTTTTGTCAAGGGCGGCCTATCAAGAAAAGTGACTAAAACATTTTCTTTATTGAATTTAGCCTTTTTATTTCATTATATAGGAAGCTGTGTGTTTAACTGCCAACGGATTATTCATATTGTTGGGAAAACGCATCAATCAAGAACAATGATTGAAAATGGGTCGATAGTCATCCATTTCAAGGAATGATTTCTGCCCCCTGTTCTTTGTCTTGCGGCATCCACTGCCCTCTATTTTCTCCTCTCCAAAGAACAGGTTGTTATTAGTGGGCTGACAGAGAGAGAGAGAGAAAGATAGACAGAGACAGAGAGAGTAAGGCTTTGGGTGGGAACAGGGCACACAGACAGAACTGCTCGGTGTGAACTATGCAAAACAGGTCTGTTTGTGATGTAGAAAAGGGAGGGAATTTGTCTCAAACCCTGAAGTGGAGAAGAGGGTCTCACAGCTAAAGTGGGAGGTCTTCAAGGTGAACCTTCCCTGGGCTGTCAGACCCAGTGGAAAGGACTGTACAAGTAGACTAAACTGGGAAAATTTTTGTTCATGAAATGGGTCCTTTACTGCTTTGACAGTAATGTTATAGCAACTACAGTATAGTAAAATTGAGGCCATTATCGTACTGTGAGCAGACCTCTATGCTCCGCAAGGCAAAATGCTCTGAGAAAATAAAATCTTAATGATGGCTTTCACTTCTAAAAGAGTGTATCTCACACCAGCTGGACTGTTGTAAACTCTGTTACGGATGAATTAGCATCACAAGATGATTCTCAGAAGGATTGTAATGTTGCTGCGCTTGTAAAACCATGATGGGGAGATATTCTCACATTATACCTTCTGGGGCATGAATACTGAAACTGCGGTTGTATATACATACATTTCTTTATGGAGATAGTGGGACTGCTGCATCTCAACTATTGCACTTTCCATTCACTACTGGTAATATCACATATTTAGGTGTAAATGTATGCTGTCAGAGCTGTTCCATCTTAATTTCACCCCACTAGGATACCAAAATGATTGTTACAACCGCAAAACATGAAGTTTGGTGTCTAGTCTCTGACCTCATCGCTTCCCACGGAGAAGTTTACATGAGATATTATGCAATTATTGGCATCAGTCGAGGTCAAATCCAATGATTTATCCACCTTAGACAAGTGATATTCATCACTTGTCCAGGGTGGATAAATCATTGGATTCAGCAATATACAGTATTAAGTCAATAACTGTTTAATTATATGACTCTACTTGAAAATATGAAATAAGAAAAGGGCAACAACTCTAACGTAAAGCTCCTCACGGGGACGAAGCGATACGTAATGAGGATGCTGTCCGTGAAGGCTTATATATTTTTAGCTGCAAGGTTGTCGCATAGTCACCTCTCGCGCACTTTCGCGCGGTGGAGCTCGCCTCGACCAATCGGGAGAGAGCGAATCCTAACGTTGTATAATAATGGAGTGTGGTGATTTATTATCTCTCCATCCCCCTCCCCACGGCTTCCTTTAGCCGAAGCCTGCAGGTGGATGTTGGGGTGGCGGTGGGACTGAAGCGCGGGCATGAATACTGCTGTAAGCAGTGACGCATGTGCAGACAGAAGGAGTGCTGGAAAATTTTCTGTACTTAAATACACTGCCATATGGAGAGGGTTTGGTTGTGGAGGATATAAATAGTGATTAATAGAGCAGCTCGAGTTGACTGCTTGAACTAGCTTACAGCCATCGCTTCATTTTTATGCAAATAGGGCTCAATACAGGTGTGAGGCAGGTGTGATTCAAAAATTACCATTCAAGCAAACGTGGATTTTTCATGAGTAACTGGAAACTTAGCAGAAATGTAGCTTCTTCGTGGATGGATATCTCTCTTTGGGCTTATAAAGAAATTTCAAATGTCCATTTTTAGAGGAACAGGGACATATTGCATACATTATCTGTGCCTTGGTAATATACTGTAAGTCATCAACTGTTTCCTCACTTAACATTAAAACAAGCCATGAGCGGAAAAAATGCTTAAGTTTAAAAGAGAAGCAGTAAAAATGTAACCCATTGATAAATTACAAACATCAGTTCTTCCAGCTATTACATAAAATGCTTGAGAGTAGCTGAGACATTTAATAAAGACCCTCCACACTTTCGTGACATACTTGTGTCATTTTTATGTCCAACGAATGGCTCAAGTTAAGGAATGCACTCTCCGACCCAGAAATAACATTGAATTTCAAACTTGTTCTCTATCAAGAGCTCTTCACTTTCAGCAATAAATCATTACTTTAGACACATGATCTTCAGGTTATATAAACTCACACTTAACTAAGTGCTGGATTGTGTGGATTATCTGTGGGTAAACAGCTAGCATATGCAGGCTACATAGCTGTACTTGCACATTTATGTTGTTTGAGAGACAGATATTCCAGGTTTGAGCTTATTACACTTAATAACCAGTACAAGGATTCCACTGGTAAATCTTTCATGAGTTAAGTATGCAGTTTAGGAGGGAAAGTGAAAACAAATATATGCTGATGCCCATAATCAATGAAATGCTACAAAAGCAAGAGCACTAATCACAGACCAGTTTTCCCCAACTCACTTCCTGACCACATCCACTATGAGCAGAAGCTGATTTAAGATCAGGCGCTCCTACTCTGAGAAGTTTTATGAATTAGGGCCATAGGCTAATTTGCCTGTAGTGGTGGACTGAAATCAAGCCGCAGCAAGTTGTAGCACTGCAGACAAGCCCAGCTGTCTCAGGAGGGGAACACTTCTGATTTACCATGAGAACACATTCAATAACTCTCAACAACAATTCAGCGTCTGAAAATTACTCATGAAACATTCCACGCGCCTCACAGATTGCATAGAAAAGTGAACTGCAAAATTTAATGAAAAATTTTATGCCAACTGGTTCCAAACAATTGTTTTAAGTAGCTAACATTTTGTAAACTTTAAAAAATATGTTATTTTAGGCCAATTTAATGAACTCATTTTTGGTCAGCAGCTAAACCCAGAACCAGTTGATGTAACATTAAGCCGCTTTCACACTGGACGCGAATCAAACTTTTCGCTACGAGTCAAGTCAATGCAAAGGCGTGAATACACGCGTTTCGCACATATTCGCGTCTTTGCATTGACTTTGAATGTAATCTGTCGTGCGAAACATGCATTTTTTGTCCGGTGTGAAAGCAGCTTTACTGATCAAATGTAATGTTTCACTTTTTTTGAGTTTATGTATGGAGGAAGAGGACAGCAGGTAAGACCAAGACAAGAAAGAAAAAATAATGAATCAATTCACTCTGATTCACAAGTCCAAGTCAATCAGGCAATCGGGGAGGGAGGCTTGCAACCTTTGAGTGGCACCTAAATTCCCTTAAATCTATAAGAAATACTTTCATGTATCAGCAAGGAAAGGTAGGAGGTGTTATTTCCTGCGGTACGATTATTGAAATTGAGATACAATGGCTCACCAAACAGCAACACTGTTTGCCCAGAGGGCTTTGGAAACAATGCGTAATAACCCTTTGAACCGCCATAAAGTTTGGCAAATGTTCAAATGCAATTGGTGCATGTGTGTTGAGCAAGTATCGGCTCAGAGATTGCCCCAGTCATCATTTGGAATTGATCAGCCGCTGCAGAAGTACCTCATTGATCATAGAGATTTTCAAAACATGCCATATTCTCACAGCGATGTGCTGGTTCTGTGTAAAACCCTTGTGAAATAGATGCAGTATGGGTGGTCTTCTGTCTGTCATGGTTTTCGACCAAAAGGGGATGTGGAAGCGAAGTGGAGCGAAGTCATTCATTACCTGCTTTCTGTCCATGCAATCAAAAGACAACATTACTGTCAGACAGCCCACTGCATAAGAGACTGGTAATCCTGAGGTAATGAAGCACTTACCTGACTGCTACCAGAGCTATACTACAGGCATAACTGCCTGAAGAGTAATGTATTCAAACCTTAAACTCTGTTAAACAGGAAGAGCATTCAGCACCTTGAGGATCCCATGGTTAATGGTGTATAGTAAAACAGAAAGATGAACTATGTGTAATAGTGGAGACAGGAATCTAGCCAATACCCATTCTCAGGGATTGGTTAACATAAACAAGTGTGGGTTTCAATCCTTTTGTTATTGCGGCGGGTACGAAGACCAGAAGGAGAGATATTGTTTTTGTTGTCTCTTTCTTTCTTTCTTTCTTTCTTTGTTAGCAACATGACGGCAAAAACGGCGGGACCAATCTTCCTGAAACATTAAGAACCGGTGGGCATTTGTCCAGAATTGACCCCTATAAATTTTGGAGGTTGTCGGGTCAAGACGAAGGTCAAGGTCAACTGAAAAATGAATAGTTTTTCTGCAATAACTCTGGTAAAAACGATCATATCAACTTCAAACTAAATCCAGAACATGTTTCTTTCAAATCTGCTTCCACTCGTGCTACACAGGTAGATAGGGTATCTCTGATAGTTTTTTCAGTGGTTGGAGGTTAAACGTTAGGGGGGTCATTGCTTAAATTTGCTTATTTTCCATTATAACTCATAAATGGTTTGAGATGGAGAGGTGTGCATTGTCATCAACATATAGATAGTCACATATGGGCTTTTGGCACTATAACCTTTGACCTTGAGTGACCTTGAAAGGTCTAACCGAAGGTCATGAATTTGCAGAGGGATATGACTCAAAAACAGTTGCAGGTAGAGAGATAGTTACTATTATCGACATATAGGAAGTCACATATGGGCTTTCATCTAGTGCCATGACCTTTGACCTTGATGACCTTAAAAGGTCAAACTCAAGGTTGCTTATTTTCAGAGGGCTATCGAATCAGAAGCTAAAGCACAAAAACAAGTGCTACCGGGCGAGGTTTGTTTTACCTGCCAACACTTCTTCTTTGAAACAGTTTTTCTGTGGCAGATAATTTCTTTACAACTACTTAAATATTACATATTGCGCATTTGTCCTGGACAGCAGTTTTTCTGTCACAGTAATTTGATTATTTAAACTCACCTTTAGCTACAGAATTGGTTATAGCAGTGTATTTTCTCCAGACCAGTAGCAAACATTTCATAAGTACTCATCTTCATGAATGCCCAATCAGAAATAGCAAATACCAAAGACATTTTCATTCTGAAGACGTATATCAGTGCACATAACAGTAATGACAACCAGTTTTCATCGTAAATTCTACTAAAATTCAGATCAAGATTAAGTATAAACTAAAGCTGATAATGCAAGAACATGTAACATAAAAACATGTATGATGCATTCTGCAAAGAATTGGTCATTAAATCCATCTACGTCTTCCATTAGACATTACATACTGTAAATATTGCAAGGAAAGAAGAAATAAGCTACATTTGAAAAAATATGAATCATGACTAAGGTAACTGACAACAGCACAAGAGACAACACAACAATGTTCCAAAACGAGGGTACGGGACTCGAACTAAACTGCAGAAAGTTGGGCTGCTGGGCTGGCTCACACGGTAAAGGCAGTGAGTGACCACCACGGTATCGGATCGAATCCCGTGTTGTGGCAGTGCTGACTGCGGTCAGCAGCCTTATGAGAGTAGCGCATAATTGGTTTTGCACTGCTCAGGGATATGGGAGGGGTGCACTCGGTTTGGGTCAGCATTGTTCATTTATCACGCATCTCTTATGTGCCACTCCTCTGAAAAATTCTAAGCAAGCACATGTTTGGGTTTACCATCACCCTCATTCTGAGCTTGTGAGGTTTGAAACTGCAAGGGAAAAGCAGCGGATGACGGTTGTGTGTTTGAGAAGTGAACCACAAACTATCCACTCTCTCCCAAGACAGCAGTCTGAGTCGCACACAAGCATGCCTGCACACAGTTCACTGATTTGACATTCCAAATTCTGTTGTGATTAGTGATGCTAAATTTAAATAAATAAAGTTAATCAAACATTCTCAGATAAACTGCGCATTCTTCACTTATTGCTGTGTCTTAGCTCATGATTTCTGACCATAACCAGTGCGAGTCTACCCCCTTCACTCTGTATATGAAGTGGTTCGAGACTTCTCCCATCTTGCAATGCGTTGCCAAATGCTAACTTCTAGTGTCATTTTAATCCTGCTTGGCCCAGTGGCTCCATCCTTTGAGTGCACCTGCATTGCTATTACAGTGTTGCAGAGCCATAAGGATCAGATAAACTGTTTAATATTTAAATTTCAGCCCAAACAATGTTCAAATGTGACTTGTAACCGAAGCATAACTAGACATGCATGTGTCCACATTCACAGGAACACTAATAAACAACAGGTAAGACTAGTAGACAATGGACTAATAAACAACAGGTAAGACAAGTAAACAATAGACTAATAAACAACAGGTAAGACTAGTTGACAATAGACTTATAATAAAAAATAGACAATAATATTATTGACAATAGACAATAATAAACAACAGGTAAGCAACGTCGCCTGATCATAGCAGTTTCTGTGATATAAATGGATAAAAGGACCTTAGGAATAGCACTGCACTGGTATCAGTTACAGTAGACAAATATTTTAATTTCATGAAATAAACAAAATCAGGCACAAAAACTGAGCAAAATAAGAAGCCATGAATGTTGATAAATTGAAACGGGTAGGACATCAGCATGCTTTCCATAAAAGTAAATTAATTTTAATATTTCTTCTGAAAGGCTTCACCGACTACTTTACATTCTGCTTCAACAACTGCTTCTTCTACGTCTACGACTACTAATAATAATACATTGGAAAGCTATACTTTGCATAAACAAAATATTTAAAGGATGTGTCAAGAAAGACTACTTACAAGATATGAAATTTGCCTGTTGAAGAATACTGATTCCCCAATCATTTCGGCGGGTATCCACAAAAAAAAAAAAAAAAAAAAAAAAAAAAACTCCTCTAGGTGAACAAGCGCACGAAATCCAGCTGACGTACTTTAAATGCTGATCTTCAAATGTAGAAAAAAATCTAATCTGTAACCACGGTTACAGTATCAATACAACATCAAGATCAACATCAGTGATAAACGGGCAGCAGGGAAGTATCAAAGAATCCATTTACCAGCCAGAAAAAAATGTTTCACCTTGTCGCGGCAAATAAGAGGAAACTACTCAGCATCTACTGCTTTGTCGCTGTAACCGAGTGATTCGTTGCAAATCCGTCGGTATCCTTGGGTTACACTGATGCCTCAAAACTCTCAGCTTTACAGAACTGGAGGAAGCGCGCAAATATGTTAGGCGGGGCGACATAAGGGGAGCAGCTGTTGCTACGAGAAACAAATAAATTCTACGAAGGAAAGTGATTTGCACGCAAGTGAATCGTCATTCCGTTTACTATTTTCACAGGCAGAGAAATTGTCTGAAGGGCGCAAAACTTCGGACGCGTGACCCACCGATGTTTATTGCACTATAAGACGGTGCTTTACAGAAGAAGTCTATTTACCAAAATTTTTTCATTTCCTATCGACTTCCAATGTCCGTGTTTTTGCTGCACTGTTTTATTTTTTAGAGCCTTCTACAAAAAGGCTATGCGAGTCATATGCACTCATGCAACGAGAAAGCGTTTCACCACAGTGTTAAAACCAATAATCGTCTTGACGATTAAAAAACGTATCTGAAGTATACTTTTCGGGCATTTACTCTGGCACGGTATGTATACGCTTATCATTTTGGACAGTTAACCAAACATTCTCATTCAGTGACAGTCATGGTTATTAATCTGACTCAGCATCACTAGGGAATAGGGTAGGTTTTGGCCGGAGAAAAGTCTACGGAGTCGTAGAAAAGCCCCTCTCCGATTTCTTTCATTTTTGCTAATTTTACTGCTAATATTTGTAGCCTACATGAGAAAAATAGAATTTGAGTCAAAACAAAATGCTTCTTTCTGATGATCTTTTTTCATCGACGGTAGTTATTCTAAACCTATATCACCATTCTGTAAAATAATAATAATAATAATAATAACAATATCAATAATTGCCCCCTAATAAGTGTTATTGGCACCATCAGCGGCAACAACTGCAATTAAACGCTTGCAATAATTGGCGTTGAGTCTTTTACATAGCTTAGTCTTTTACATTAGCAATAAGTCACATATTACTGAAAATAAAAATAGAATTTAAAAAAGTGTGATAAGAAAAGTTAGTTCACCCTCTCTTATGTTGGAACAATATCACAGATTATTCGGTGTTCTATAGCATGTGAATTTAGTTGCTTATTGAAAATATTGTATCCTAAGCAAAAGTGCGGCAATGTCCAAAAAGCTGGCACAGTCTATTGATTACCACTGTATAACATAACCGTGTCGACTAAATCTCTCTCATTGAGCATTTGGGTGGTGAAAACACCAGATCGCCAATTCTAGAGAGCAGCATTTCCCCCTATTTCTCCATTAAGCAGGTCTTTGGCAGTGCAGTTGTATGGGGTCTTGGTAGCCCTAGACTGAATTTTGTTTCATAATGCGCCATACGTTCTCATTGAGAGACAAATCAGGACTGGTGGCAGGCCAATTTGGCACCCGCACTCTCTGCTCATGGATCCGTGTTCTTGTAATGAGGTTTGGCCTTGTTTTCCAGGAAAATGCCGGAACATCCATGAAACAATGTCTTGAAGGCAGAATATGTTGCTCTGAAATTCATGCATACCTGTTTGCATTTAGGATGCCATCAGAAATCAGCAAGTCACTCATGCCTTCTGCACTGACTCACTCCCATACTATGGCAGACTGGTTTTTGGACCTGACACTGTTTGCGTCGTCCTTCTCATCTTTGGTCCAAAGAAGAACAGGCCTGTTTTTTTTCCAAAAAGCGATTTGAAATGTTGACTTGTTGGGCCACATCACACTTCCAGTGAACTACTGTCCATCTCAGATGACATTGAGCCTTGAGAAGATGTTGGCGCTTTTGGAAAGTGTTAATGTGGCTTCGGCTTAGCATAGTACATTTTAACTAAGCATCTGTGGAAGCAGTGGCCAGTGGCATTGACTGACCAAGTTTTACCAAAGTACCTGTATTTCTGAGTCAACATATTCTACAAACAGTAACGATATAGGTTGTTTTTTTTTCCACCCTCTGATACAACCCATGGGAGCATTTCTGATATGACCCATAGGAGCATTTCCTAAATTACTGTGGCACAGCGGCTTCCAAAACAAAAGTTAGGAAAACATTGTCGCTTGGGTTAAAGTTACTACTTCCTTACAGTTAAGGTTAGGGTTGAGTTAAAGTTTTGGTTAAGGATTAGTGTATGGTGATTGTGGGCATTAATAGACAGTCTTGATTCATAAATGCATATGTTAAGTATGTGGGTAGAAACCAGAAGGTATGTCAATTAGCCTGCCTACGTGAACTTTCTGGCCATGTAAGGATGTTGTCTGATTTCCTCCTTTGCGGTGGTTATAATTACTATTGTGGCTAAAGGACCTCTGTCACTTAAACATCGATATGGGTTGTTTCGGGCGCTTGCACTTACAAGCTGACCAGTCATTTTAATTCTTGCGAGGATGGTCTCTTCTGAACCAATGTCGGCATAGGCTTTCTCGCACCAAGATTTGACAGATTACCTCTACTGTGTTAAATGCCCAAAGTCCTTCGAATTTGTCTTTGGGGAATGTTTTTCTCAAAGTGGCACAACAACAAGCTTATGCATCTACAGGCAAATCGGTGAGAGTCGACACATCTTCTCTTTTGAGGGATTAAGCCTTTTATGATATGGGACCAGTTAGACACCAAATGCGAGGATGGAGGGAAAAGGCTTTATTGGAAAAAATAAAGAAAATCAGGCACGAGGGCCAACAAAAACCTTCACCCAAAGGGTTGCCAAAAAACCAACTAAAGAGAGCTACACAGAGCTATAAACAAAAGGACCAAAAAAACAATGAAAACAAAGGCCACTGGAAACTCCAGGCAGAAAACTCATAAACAGAAAAGAATAAGGCTTCAAGATTTGCAGAATGACAAAAAAAACCACAAAGGCTAGGAATGCAAAATAAAAGACTGCAAACCACGCTGGCTACTAACAACTATGGACATGAACTTGATAGAACAAGAACTGAGACTCTGTCTGCCAGCCAACTTCCACCGCATCCAGATAAAGGGTGAGAAATCAAGACATGAAGGGCAACACCTGGAGGAGGAGAAACAAGAGGCATGGCAAGATCATGACATGGACAGAGATTGGTTGACAAGACTTGCTCATTAAGAGAATGAGTGTGCTCAGCTTAAGTACCAATTAAGTATGCAGTTTGGAAGCAAGCATGAATGTTCAGAACAGAAAAGCACAGCAAGATCTTGAAATAGCAAAGCAGGAATCATGACAATAAACTCCCTGTCTAAATTAGTAATATTAGTAATGTGCCTATCTAAGAATTACACCACCCAGTGAGTGTTAGTAAATGTTAGTACTTAAAAACAGTTAATTGTCAATTAAGCTTAGAGAGCCTCGAATCAGCACAGCACAGAAGGAAGAGGGAAATACCAAAGCCAACCAGAGCTCTGAAGTGTGCGAAAACGAAGGCACGGGGCGGAACGCAGACAAGCGGTGGAGTGGCTTGGCAGACCTGGCAAAAACAAAAACATGGGAAAGTAAAAACACGAGCAATAACTATGAACTATGAAATGAGTTATCCTAATACAAGAAACTGTTAAAACTGTGGCATGAATTATGAGCATGAACTATGAAACTTGGAACATGAAACTGTTAAAACCATAAACGCCAGGACCCCAGAACACAACATTTTATGGAGCCTTCTCGTATATTAAAACAGGACTAGCTCATCTCTTCAACATCACCTGTTTCACCTTACCTTATTTTGGCAACTTGTCACATCATTATTACTTGGGCAGCCTGTAAGGTAGCTGGAGTCTGGTTTTGTCTGTCTGTCTAAGTATACATGTTCGACTGTATGTATGACAAGAATGGGAAATCATCCAGAAGCATTTAGGTATTGTGCCACAAAAACAATGGAGTCTGTTGCATCCAACAGATTTTAAATACAGATAAAATTTTCAATAAACCATTAAACTCTCAAATTTATATATCAAGTGATACAGTAGGTTTTCGTAACGCTTTCAATTGAGTAGAGGGTAAATGGACTTCTCATTCACTCCTTTTTGATAGCATTTGCATTTCTTCATCATATGCCAACCTTTTTGGAACTGGGATAATAAAAATTAAAGGAGACTCACAATTGATAACCTAGTGATCTTTTTTTTTTTTTTTTTTCAAGTGCACTGAGTTTGCACTGTACGGATTTATTGTTCTTTAATTTCCACTGGCATTGTGAAGGACTGTGCCCTACCGGAAATGTGCTCTAAGTAAAATTAGGACTGGCTGGTTAGGTAAGATACACACGTGCCTTTGCGCACTTATTCAGCCTTGGCTCTCTCGGTCACACTTTTCGCCACCTGACCACAGTCTTAGGGGCAACTTGAACTCTTTGTGTTAAATATTTGTGCTCTCTTCACTGCTTTGTGAGGTGGGCTGGGAAATCCAATCAGGACTTACAGTTATGTGTTGGTAATGGAAACTGAGGAAAACTTATAAAATCATCGCTTCAAGCCACATAGCAGCCACAGTGAGATCAACACTGCATTTGGGCCTTTGAGCAAGGCCTTTTCACATTGCTCAGTCAGCTATAACAGTAATGTAATTTAAGATGATTCCGTGTCATCAGAAATGAATTATGGAGTGTGATTATAATGTCTTCTGAATTTCTTGGATGACCACTGGCAGTGAATTCAGTATAAAAGCGGTAACAAATGTGCTGTAGTAATGCCTGGGGAAGTAGGTATACTCTATTAGGTAGATGGGTGGATCTCTACAGAGGAAATGGCTATACTCTCCAATGCGTCTCAATGGCTTTTTGGCTGCCTGGTGGGTATACAGTAAATTGACAGAAAAAAAGAGGTAGATATATTCTGTATATCTGCAGTTATGCTCTACTACACCTCTGAGTAAGAATAGTTGTTTACCACTCTTAATGAACTGATGAAAAAAAAAATTGTCACAAAGATTAGGAATGGCTGTTCACCACCAACACAGAGAGATGCATAAACACTCACATAAACACAAAATTACATGCAGCAATTTTGGTGAAGACAATGCTTAATAGCATGTCAACATGATATTGCAATATTTTTGAGTGACAAATGACCAGAAATTTCCTGTCACTCATACAGTAGCCAATAACATTGCTCCCAAGTGACTCGCATTTGGTGGGTCCGACCCGCATTTGAATAGCAAAACCTGCGGACCCATGCAAGTGAAAAAACTTGCAATTTGCGCATTGAGGGATTTGAGGGAACCCCTGCATAATAATGTGTATGAATGAAGGAAATAAAACGTAAATTCCACTCCCTGGTTCAACTAAATGAGAAGGAAATCAATGGTTTTCACCCCCCACCCCTCAACAAATCTAAGGGAACGCGTTTCGTGTGTATTCGCGTCTTTGCATTGACTTTGAATGTAATCTGTTGTGAGAAAAATTACTTTCCCGTCCGGTGTGAAAGCAGCTTCAGAGAAGTTCCACGATCAGCTACAAATGGCTGATCGTGGCGTTCGTAACTGAACGCACGACAGTGGGAACTATGGATTAGTTCACTGCAGTGGCGGGTCTAGAACTGGGACACGTCCCTTTTAGTCCTGGCGAGTTCTCATTCATTTTCCTTTATTGACGCCTTCTCCAATTATCGTAATTGGCAACTGAAGACGTAGTTTCTCTCCATATGCGATCTATCAGCGATGAAATCATGGGCTAAATTCAGTAGGCTACAGTGGCGAAGCCAGAACTGAGAATTTGGTGCATAAAACATCCATTTAAAACAATTAGGTTATTAGTCCTGACCTTTTCTCAGTCAGTTTCATAATTAACAGATGGTTCACTCCAAGAGCACTCCACACTTAACAGGTGCTGCTTGTTCTCCCCAATTAGGTAAGACGACAATCATTCATGTGGGTGCGTATTTGCTGTATTTAAATCAACGTTGCTCAAAACGGCATTCCCAACTAATCTCAAGCGAATAGCTGCAGGCTTTTTATAGCCTATTTAACTGCCGAGTGCCTATTTTTTTAATCAACCCATGCAATACCGAGAGTGAAAGGCATTATTTCTTTGGAACACGAACCAGTTCAATTAACGTGAAGCACTGGCCTATTAATAAGTGAATTTTTTTTGTACTAAATTTAGCCCATGATTTCATCACTATTAGATCGCAAATGGAGAGAAATCGTGTCTTCAGTTGCCAATTACAATAATTGGAAAATGTGTCAATAAAGGAAAATGATTGAGAGCTTGCCAGGAATAAAAGGGACGTGTCTGTGCCCCAGCAATTCCCAGTTCTAGACCCACCACTGGGTAACTATAAAAGACATTTCCCCATCCTTACCTCGTAATGCGCGACTCATCAATTTTAGTATCAGTTATACATCACCTCAACATTCACAACAGCATGTTGAATAATAAAACAGCAACATAGATCCATAAAACTGAAACACTAAAGCAATACAATTCTAAATCTTCATTAATTTTCAACTCAAAAAACCCCTGTCTGGTGCTTTTTTAACTGGCTGAAACCGGTTGACTGAGATTTCCTGTTGGCTGTACTCAGGGATGTACACTGCAACCACTCCTTACACAGTCCACCCACGTCAGCTGCGATACAATGAGCTCCACGTCCCCGGAGACGATGACATCATCCTGTCGGAGCCTCTGTGGGCGTCCACATGTTTACAGACAGCTTTTCAAAATAATCAATGCTGTCTGGGCCATAGAAACACAAGGGCCCTGACTCCTGTAATTCATTTAACGTGACCTTTTCAACAATAAATAGTAATCATAACAACAAATCATCAGTCAGCCTCTTTGGAAGGTACTTCAAGGATAAGCAGAATGAGAGCGACTGAGTTTTACGAGAAAAGGAAAAAATATGAGAGCCTTTTTCATACATTGTTGAGGCTTGACACTCGTTCAAAAACTCTGTGTAATCAACTATGACAATAAGCAGCAAACTTGACCTGTTGCTTTGCTACTGGTCAGCTCGATGACAATCACAAGGATGTTTTGAGCGGTGACACGCACTGAAGTACTGCCTCTGTTATGTTAGAAGATGAATGGAACAGATTTTACTTGGTTCAGCTGGGCCAAATCTGAGCTCTGCTTCCATTGTGTTTCTGTTCCAAGTGCAAACTGACAAAAGAGAAACAAGGTTCAGCGCGTATCCACTGTCGAAAGAAAAAAAAACAACTAACAAAAGAATTTATGAGTATTTAATTTCCATTTTTATCATTTTTTTGTCTCTTGCTTTTCAACTGATAACCAGCAAGGCCAGTCCAAGTCAGACTATTCATTCTGTCAGTGATGGTCGTTGATGTTACAGAAAACAAATAATACCAGATGTGATACCTAATATTGGTAAGTAGATATAAATGTATCTACTGACTATCGTAGAGTGATGGGAGTGTGATTTTCATTTTAGGATGAAACGAAGTATCAATAATGCAAAAGCGTAAGCAGTAATTTTAATGCGGAATATGCAGTACTTCAACTGCAAATTCACAAGCACATTACTGTCCATTCTTGGTGGGTTGAGCAAGGTATTTGAGCACAACTCCCATTGTTACTGCTGATATTTAGGTGATACACCTGTTCCCAAAAGACCTGCTTCTTTTGAAATTTAAGAACTGCTTTCAAAATAGGTGGAACCACCTTTCCAAACCAAAATTCCATAAAATGCATTTCTTATCATTTTATTTTTCCTTGTTTCAAAACAAAACCTTCTCCCAGTCTCCCATCCTGTAAGTAAGAATGTGGATTGTTTATATAACTCTCACTGCGTAAAATCTATTATTTTCCACCATAGACAAGGCTTCAGCTTTTGTCAAACACAGCACTAAGCAATGCATTCCAGACAAGAAGCCAGCCACTCCTTCCTCAGCTTTCGAAGTTTGCAAAGTTAAAGGGCGTCCATCTTAAAACAGAAACAGGGCATTTTTAGGCAAATGCCCCGACCCTCAACTACATATATGCAGGCAAAGCAGTCAATTTAATCCTGGGGCCACTGGAGGTGATTGCTTTACAGCTCTGCAAGAACTGAAGCGAATAAAACACCATAGTCAGAAACAAGTAAAGTTTCATTAATATTTCCAGCTCTTCTTCTAAATAAATTTTTTACAAATGATGATGAGGTCAGAGGAGATAACAATAAAGAGGCTAAAGATGAGCATAATAACCCTCTTCATTTTCTTAGCTTGGTGGGGCGCTGTTTGTTTTCAATATTTTTTTTGTCTATGAAGTCAAAGGGAAGACCTCTTTAAACAACAAAACATATTGTCAAGTGAAGTCCCGCCCACATTCCATTCAGAGGTCAGCCTCACCGGACAGCTGATCGCTGGCCTGATCCTGCTCCTGCCCTCAATAGGATAGTTACAATCACCTGTTGATCATTATCATAATAGGCAATCTCTCTGTATAAACACTCACTCTCCCCAGTAGTTCTTTGCGAAGTGTTATAACAGCTACACTCTGTGCGATTTCAGCAATCTTCTACGTTTACTGCAAACCACACTGTGCGACATGGATCTACGTAGTAAACTTGGGTATGACATCCAAGTTTGATGTATGTTAGACTGAACGATGATCACACCTGCTGAATTGCAGGCAAATACGCATGTCAATATACCAGGGAAATGTCAACACTTTGCGTCATCCAGACTACTTCTATAGCTAGTTGGCGGTATTACACCACATGGTTTGGCAATAACCTTCAAACCCTACAGAAGAAGAAGAATTCATGCTGTATTCCTGTCGGTTGGTTAGTGGATGTAGGTGGTAGGCGCTGTCACAATGCGAGATGGTTATCCCAAATTTCTGACACTGTCAGTCTTTCGTCCCAGGCTATCTTTGGTTGCAGGACCGTGACAACAACTGTCTCTCACAGTGTGACGTGGGACCACCGTTTTGGACCCAAGACCAAAGACATTGCCACGATTCTTTCACAATAGTCATCTTTGGTCTGGGACAGCCCAAAATCGCACCGTGTATCCTGGGCATTAAGCTTCGATTTCAAAGTGACAGACAAATTTTTACAGTTGGAACAATATTGTTAAGAGTTTTCTTGGAGGCGCAGCGTGCTCCCAAGATCTCGGTTGTTTGATGTAAGGTGGTCATACTCAATCCGAACTGCTTTAAGGGGGTCTTTTTCCTGTCCTTGCATTTTGACAATATCAAACATGTTTACCTAATATCACATCGTTGCAGTGCAGAAGTGACTATCGCGTCACAGGTTCGAGCTCCGGTCGAACCAATCGGCAGTGATCGGCGGCCTTTTCAGAGTAGCGCACAATTGGCTATAGAGGCTACAGGGTTTCAAATTGGGAAGGGACTGTCGGAAATTTGAAATAATATAAACAGCTTTGTTCGTTGCTCAAGCGCCTCCTGTTGGCCAGACGGGCGCTCGTCAGGAAGACTCTAAACCTGGTCATGTCCGGGTATCCTACGCCCTCGTTCTGAGCTTGCGAAGATTCAACCAATGAGTGTATAAGAAGCGGTGGCTGACAGGCATGTGCTTCGGAGGAGAATCGTGAACTGTCTTCAATCTCCTGAATTGGCAACAAGGGGTCGCAAACGAGCAAGACTTGTACATAGTTCACCAATTGGGCATTCCAGGTTCGGGTGGGATTGGAGATGCCAAATTTATAAAAATAAATTAATAAATAAATAAATCTATGTATAGTCTCGCAAATAGTCACCCTGCAATATCCCCAGTCTCAGTGATTGGCTGACATATTGTCTTTAGATGTGAGATGGCGTCAGATGGTAGTCTTTTAAAAGTCTTCTTAAAGTTTTATCAAGTGTTCTCAAGTGTATAGTAGGCATTAGTCATAACTTACAACCTGTTTGTTGCTGATTCTGTTGTGAAATCTAGATTTTTGTCCACAAAGACTGTAGTTCAGTCTTCATTCTCCCAGTGTATCCATGTCATATTATTTGTTCGTAGTATTTCCCCCGCCTGCACTGAATAAATACCTCTCCTTTGCATTCGGATCCTCAACTCCTTCATCCTTTCACCGGTGCACCTTGTGCTGTGCGCTGGAAAACATTACACATCTAGGGCAATATCGAATAATACAGCCACTCACATTTCATCAGCGAGGCCCCTTTCGCAAAGCCTACTGAATTCACAAAACCTTTCACGGCAAAAAAAAAAACAAAAAAAAAAAAAACTTTGAAATAATGAAATTCAGGAGGCGAGGAAACCTGTCCAAAATAATGAAAACAGTGCCAGGCTCATTACTATATCAGCAGGTTGGATGAAAAGTCCTGAGCAGGCGGTGTGTTATCAGTGATGCACGGTTGCTCATGCTAACTCCAGAGCCCTTCAGAATACAAAACACATTCCAGGCCGGCTCTCCAGGGCCTGCTCAGCTCTCCCATCACCTCTATTCTCCATCCTGTAACAGGCAGCTCTGTAGAATTCTGAATTTTCTGCTTTTTTAGCATTCTGCAAAGATGTCTGTACAAAGCTGGGATCCTCTCTATTAAACCAGTAGTCTTGCAGTAATACTTCAGCTCTCTGGCTGGGTGTTTACCTTGGAAGCACCTTGCAATGAATGAGTCATAGCATAGCACAGCATAACACAACATAACATCAAATTGTAATGATCCAGACCTGTGAAAGTAGAGTAAAATCCAATACTAGGGTTTACTGATGGTAATACAGTAAGACACAGAGACAGAGCCCAGGGTAGAATCACACAGTTCAGTTCAGAATCCAATAGTTGGATTAATTGAAAGTAACATGGTGTTGATAGAGGGACGGAGCCCTGAGCAGAATGTAACACAGGTCAGTTCAGATGGTACAGGCTGGGGTGCAATGGGCGTATCCGTCCCCGGCCAGTGGCTTTCCAGGACAGCTACCGGATAAAGTGCGCACTTCGCCAGAGCCAAACTGTCAGAAGGCTGGAGGATGAGTCTTAGCGGGAACGCAGCCCCAATCCTTATGACCTTAGAAGGCTTGGGAGCTTGTTCCTAATAAACTGGGCAGAAGAACAGACTTGGAGAAGATTCACAGGAACGAGGTCCCAATTCTGGAGACCAACAATAAGGCTTGTTCTTATTGACTGAACCAGGAAGAGAGCTTCTGTCAAATATTATTATGAAAGGTTACAATTTAATTTCAAAAGGCGAAGAGCTTTGCTAGCAAATACTGATTAATGCAAAAGTGCATGTAGCAAGTGGCCATCCAGCTACTTGCAAACTAAAAGCAGGGGATATAAATATGTCAACACACACATAAGGGAAGGGGAACCAAGAATAGAGCACAGCCGGTAAGGAAAGCTTGCAGGACATAAACCAATCAAAAGAGACAATACTTCTAATACACATGCAAGCTGCTGGATGGAGGAGACATAGGTTAGGCACTCACACAAGGGCTGTGACAATAACATGACATGACAAGACAAAAGTGGCCTACTCTGGCCTACTCTGTCAGCTGTGGTTGAAGTTGTGTTCAGTCAAGTAAAAATGTATAACTACTATTACAATAATTAGGTAGTAAGACGGTTTTGCCCATTATTATCTCAGCCAAACAAAGTTGGCAGGAGGTTACCCAGACAGCAAATGTATCCAGGCCGGGTCTGCGCCGGATGTAATCCAACATCCTGAAAACGATCCGCTCCAGATAACTTTTGCTCCCTGGCCCAGATCCGGCACGGATGCACTTTACAGTTCTGGAACAGATACGGACCAGATCTGAACAAAAGATCCAACTGTTTACAGCCCATATCTGGCATGGATTTGTCGGGCGACTGTCAATCTGCCAGATCCGTTGCAGGTGTGTTCAGCGGGTCTGACTGGTTTTTTCTGTCTGGGTATGCAATCGGTGCCCTTTGTTTGTCTGTCCGTTAGTTTGTTTGTGAACAAGATGACTCAAAAAGTAATAAATGGATATCTCTGAAATTTTGTGGATGGGTCGCTATTACATCAGGGATGGACCGTATTGATTTTGACAGCAATCATTCGAACAATATGGCCGCCACGGCAGCCATCTTGAAATCCTATGACACTCGAAAACTGAACTTTGCTTCCACTCGCCCAAGATTTGGACTGTGCTGACTTGGCAGAGGTTTGCACTTTAGGAGTGCCTCTAGTTTGAAAATGCAATCAGTGTTATATTTTATAGAGCTACGACTCATTTCTCGGGTTATACCTCTGTGAGCTGGTGCCCATCTCAATCAGCTGATTGGCATGCAGACCATGCCCGCCACTTTCATGGCAATCACTCATGCGTGTTGCATAATTACTGATGGTGCAGGGAGCTTTAGGCATAATTTTATTTCCCATTTCCTTTCATTATGAATTCCAGGCTACATCTTTATTCAGTTTTCATCACCTTTTGGCAATGAACTTGTTGTTCAAATCCTCCGGGATTGTCCGTTTTTCTGGAATGGAGTTTCCCCCAATTGTTTTATTGCACACCATTTTGAGCATTAATTCTGGCTTCCTTCAATCTCAACCATTTGGGAATATCATCCTCAAGTAC